>OY726524.1:26158471-28963395 GCA_963383655.1 Bathymodiolus septemdierum | reverse complement strand
TAAACCTAACATTGTAGATCATGTAAACCTAACATTGTAGATCATGTAAACCTAACATTGTACATCATGTAAACCTAACATTGTAGATCATGTAAACCTAACATTGTGGATCATGTAAACCTAACATTGTAGATCATGTAAACCTAACATTGTAGATCATGTAAACCTAACATTGTAGATCATGTAAACCTAACATTGTAGATCATGTAAACCTAACATTGTAGATCATGTAAATCTATCATTGTGGATCATGTAAACCTAGCATTGTAGATCATGTAAACCTAGCATTGTAGATCATGTAAACCTAACATTGTAGATCATGTAAACCTAACATTGTGGATCATGTAAACCTAACATTGTGGATCATGTAAACCTAACATTGTGGATCATGTAAACCTAACATTGTGGATCATGTAAACCTAACATTGTAGATCATGTAAACCTAGCATTGTAGATCATGTAAACCTATCATTGTAGATCATGTAAACCTAACATTGTAGATCATGTAAACCTAACATTGTGGATCATGTAAACCTAACATTGTGGATCATGTAAACCTAACATTGTAGTTCATGTAAACCTAACATTGTAGATCATGTAAACCTAACATTGTAGATCTTGTAAACCCAACATTGTAGATCATGTAAACCTTACATTGTGGATCTTGTAAACCTAACATTGTAGATCATGTAAACCTAACATTGTGGATCATGTAAACCTAACATTGTAGATCATGTAAACCTAACATTGTAGATCATGTAAACCTAACATTGTACATCATGTAAACCTAACATTGTAGATCATGTAAACCTAACATTGTGGATCATGTAAACCTAACATTGTAGATCATGTAAACCTAACATTGTAGATCATGTAAACCTAACATTGTAGATCATGTAAACCTAACATTGTAGATCATGTAAATCTATCATTTTGGATCATGTAAACATAGCATTGTAGATCATGTAAACCTAGCATTGTAGATCATGTAAACCTAACATTGTAGATCATGTAAACCTAACATTGTGGATCATGTAAACCTAACATTGTGGATCATGTAAACCTAACATTGTGGATCATGTAAACCTAACATTGTGGATCATGTAAACCTAACATTGTGAATCATGTAAACCTAACATTGTAGATCATGTAAACCTAACATTGTAGATCATGCAAACTTAAGATTGTGGATCATGTAAACCTAACATTGTGGATCATGTAAACCTAACATTGTGGATCATGTAAACCTAACATTGTAGATCATGTAAACCTAACATTGTGGATCATGTAAACCTAACATTGTAGATCTTGTAAACCTAACATTGTAGTTCATGTAAACCTAACATTGTAGATCATGTAAACCTAACATTGTAGATCTTGTAAACCTAACATTGTAAAACATGTAAACCTAACATTGTAGATCTTGTAAACCTAACATTGTGGATCATGTAAACCTAACATTGTAGATCATGTAAACCTAACATTGTGGATCATGTAAACCTAACATTGTAGATCATGTAAACCTAACATTGTGGATCATGTAAACCTAACATTGTAGATCATGTAAACCTAACATTGTAGATCATGTAAACCTAGCATTGTAGATCATGTAAACCTATCATTGTAGATCATGTAAACCTAACATTGTAGATCATGTAAACCTAACATTGTAGATCATGTAAACCTAACATTGTAGATCATGTAAATCTATCATTGTGGATCATGTAAACCTAGCATTGTAGATCATGTAAACCTAGCATTGTAGATCATGTAAACCTAACATTGTAGATCATGTAAACCTAACATTGTGGATCATGTAAACCTAACATTGTAGATCATGTAAACCTAACATTGTAGATCATGTAAACCTAACATTGTGGATCATGTAAACCTAACATTGTGGATCATGTAAACCTAACATTGTAGTTCATGTAAACCTAACATTGTAGATCATGTAAACCTAACATTGTAGATCTTGTAAACCCAACATTGTAGATCATGTAAACCTTACATTGTGGATCATGTAAACCTAACATTGTAGATCATGTAAACCTAACATTGTGGATCATGTAAACCTAACATTGTAGATCATGTAAACCTAACATTGTAGATCATGTAAACCTAACATTGTACATCATGTAAACCTAACATTGTAGATCATGTAAACCTAACATTGTGGATCATGTAAACCTAACATTGTAGATCATGTAAACCTAACATTGTAGATCATGTAAACCTAACATTGTAGATCATGTAAACCTAACATTGTAGATCATGTAAACCTAACATTGTAGATCATGTAAATCTATCATTGTGGATCATGTAAACCTAGCATTGTAGATCATGTAAACCTAGCATTGTAGATCATGTAAACCTAACATTGTAGATCATGTAAACCTAACATTGTGGATCATGTAAACCTAACATTGTGGATCATGTAAACCTAACATTGTGGATCATGTAAACCTAACATTGTGGATCATGTAAACCTAACATTGTAGATCATGTAAACCTAGCATTGTAGATCATGTAAACCTATCATTGTATATCATGTAAACCTAACATTGTAGATCATGTAAACCTAACATTGTGGATCATGTAAACCTAACATTGTGGATCATCTAAACCTAACATTGTAGTTCATGTAAACCTAACATTGTAGATCATGTAAACCTAACATTGTAGATCTTGTAAACCCAACATTGTAGATCATGTAAACCTTACATTGTGGATCATGTAAACCTAACATTGTAGATCATGTAAACCTAACATTGTGGATCATGTAAACCTAACATTGTAGATCATGTAAACCTAACATTGTAGATCATGTAAACCTAACATTGTACATCATGTAAACCTAACATTGTAGATCATGTAAACCTAACATTGTGGATCATGTAAACCTAACATTGTAGATCATGTAAACCTAACATTGTAGATCATGTAAACCTAACATTGTAGATCATGTAAACCTAACATTGTAGATCATGTAAACCTAACATTGTAGATCATGTAAATCTATCATTGTGGATCATGTAAACCTAGCATTGTAGATCATGTAAACCTAGCATTGTAGATCATGTAAACCTAACATTGTAGATCATGTAAACCTAACATTGTGGATCATGTAAACCTAACATTGTGGATCATGTAAACCTAACATTGTGGATCATGTAAACCTAACATTGTGGATCATGTAAACCTAACATTGTGAATCATGTAAACCTAACATTGTAGATCATGTAAACCTAACATTGTAGATCATGTCAACTTAAGATTGTGGATCATGTAAACCTAACATTGTGGATCATGTAAACCTAACATTGTGGATCATGTAAACCTAACATTGTAGATCATGTAAACCTAACATTGTGGATCATGTAAACCTAACATTGTAGATCTTGTAAACCTAACATTGTAGTTCATGTAAACCTAACATTGTAGATCATGTAAACCTAACATTGTAGATCATGTAAACCTAACATTGTGGATCATGTAAACCTAACATTGTGGATCATGTAAACCTAACATTGTGGATCATGTAAACCTAACATTGTGGATCATGTAAACCTAACATTGTAGATCATGTAAACCTAACATTGTAGATCATGTAAACCTAACATTGTACATCATGTAAACCTAACATTGTAGATCATGTAAACCTAACATTGTGGATCATGTAAACCTAACATTGTAGATCATGTAAACCTAACATTGTAGATCATGTAAACCTTACATTGTAGATCATGTAAACCTAACATTGTAGATCATGTAAACCTAACATTGTGGATCATGTAAACCTAACATTGTAGTTCATGTAAACCTAACATTGTAGATCATGTAAACCTAACATTGTAGATCTTGTAAACCCAACATTGTAGATCATGTAAACCTTACATTGTGGATCATGTAAACCTAACATTGTAGATCATGTAAACCTAACATTGTGGATCATGTAAACCTAACATTGTAGATCATGTAAACCTAACATTGTAGATCATGTAAACCTAACATTGTACATCATGTAAACCTAACATTGTAGATCATGTAAACCTAACATTGTGGATCATGTAAACCTAACATTGTAGATCATGTAAACCTAACATTGTAGATCATGTAAACCTAACATTGTAGATCATGTAAACCTAACATTGTAGATCATGTAAACCTAACATTGTAGATTATGTAAGCCTAATATTGTAGATCATGTAAACCTAACATTGTAGATCATGTAAACCTAACATTGTGAATCATGTAAACCTAACATTGTGGATTATGTAAACCTAACATTGTAGATCATGTAAACCTAACATTGTAGATCATGTAAACCTAACATTGTGGATCATGTAGACCTAACATTGTGGATCATGTAAACCTAACATTGTGGATCATGTAAACCTAACATTGTAGATCATGTAAACCTAACATTGTGGATCATGTAAACCTAACATTGTATATCATGTAAACCTAACATTGTAGATCATGTAAACCTAACATTGTAGATCATGTAAACCTAACATTGTAGATCATGTAAACCTAACATTGTGGATCATGTAAACCTAACATTGTAGATCATGTAATCCTAACATTGTGGATCATGTAAACCTAACATTGTAGATCATGTAAACCTAACATTGTAGATCATGTAAACCTAACATTGTAGATCATGTAAATCTATCATTGTGGATCATGTAAACCTAGCATTGTAGATCATGTAAACCTAGCATTGTAGATCATGTAAACCTAACATTGTAGATCATGTAAACCTAACATTGTGGATCATGTAAACCTAACATTGTGGATCATGTAAACCTAACATTGTGGATCATGTAAACCTAACATTGTGGATCATGTAAACCTAACATTGTGAATCATGTAAACCTAACATTGTAGATCATGTAAACCTAACATTGTAGATCATGTAAACTTAAGATTGTGGATCATGTAAACCTAACATTGTGGATCATGTAAACCTAACATTGTGGATCATGTAAACCTAACATTGTAGATCATGTAAACCTAACATTGTGGATCATGTAAACCTTACATTGTAGATCTTGTAAACCTAACATTGTAGTTCATGTAAACCTAACATTGTAGATCATGTAAACCTAACATTGTAGATCTTGTAAACCTAACATTGTAGAACATGTAAACCTAACATTGTAGATCTTGTAAACCTAACATTGTGGATCATGTAAACCTAACATTGTAGATCATGTAAACCTAACATTGTGGATCATGTAAACCTAACATTGTAGATCATGTAAACCTAACATTGTGGATCATGTAAACCTAACATTGTAGGTCATGTAAACCTAACATTGTAGATCATGTAAACCTAGCATTGTAGATCATGTAAACCTAACATTGTAGATCTTGTAAACCTAACATTGTAGTTCATGTAAACCTAACATTGTAGATCATGTAAACCTAACATTGTAGATCATGTAAACCTAACATTGTGGATCATGTAAACCTAACATTGTGGATCATGTAAACCTAACATTGTAGTTCATGTAAACCTAACATTGTAGATCATGTAAACCTAACATTGTAGATCTTGTAAACCGAACATTGTAGATCATGTAAACCTTACATTGTGGATCATGTAAACCTAACATTGTAGATCATGTAAACCTAACATTGTGGATCATGTAAACCTAACATTGTAGATCATGTAAACCTAACACTGTAGATCATGTAAACCTAACATTGTACATCATGTAAACCTAACATTGTAGATCATGTAAACCTAACATTGTGGATCATGTAAACCTAACATTGTAGATCATGTAAACCTAACATTGTAGATCATGTAAACCTTACATTGTAGATCATGTAAACCTAACATTGTAGATCATGTAAACCTAACATTGTAGATCATGTAAATCTATCATTGTGGATCATGTAAACCTAGCATTGTAGATCATGTAAACCTAACATTGTAGATCATGTAAACCTAATATTGTAGATCATGTAAACCTAACATTGTGGATCATGTAAACCTAACATTGTGGATCATGTAAACCTAACATTGTGGATCATGTAAACCTAACATTGTGGATCATGTAAACCTAACATTGTAGATCATGTAAACCTAGCATTGTAGATCATGTAAACCTATCATTGTAGATCATGTAAACCTAACATTGTAGATCATGTAAACCTAACATTGTGGATCATGTAAACCTAACATTGTGGATCATGTAAACCTAACATTGTAGTTCATGTAAACCTAACATTGTAGATCATGTAAACCTAACATTGTAGATCTTGTAAACCCAACATTGTAGATCATGTAAACCTTACATTGTGGATCATGTAAACCTAACATTGTAGATCATGTAAACCTAACATTGTGGATCATGTAAACCTAACATTGTAGATCATGTAAACCTAACATTGTGGATCATGTAAACCTAACATTGTACATCATGTAAACCTAACATTGTAGATCATGTAAACCTAACATTGTGGATCATGTAAACCTAACATTGTAGATCATGTAAACCTAACATTGTAGATCATGTAAACCTAACATTGTAGATCATGTAAACCTAACATTGTAGATCATGTAAACCTAGCATTGTAGATCATGTAAACCTAGCATTGTAGATCATGTAAACCTAACATTGTAGATCATGTAAACCTAACATTGTGGATCATGTAAACCTAACATTGTGGATCATGTAAACCTAACATTGTGGATCATGTAAACCTAACATTGTGGATCATGTAAACCTAACATTGTAGATCATGTAAACCTATCATTGTAGATCATGTAAACCTAACATTGTAGATCATGTAAACCTAACATTGTGGATCATGTAAACCTAACATTGTGGATCATGTAAACCTAACATTGTAGTTCATGTAAACCTAACATTGTAGATCATGTAAACCTAACATTGTAGATCATGTAAACCTAACATTGTACATCATGTAAACCTAACATTGTAGATCATGTAAACCTAACATTGTGGATCATGTAAACCTAACATTGTAGATCATGTAAACCTAACATTGTAGATCATGTAAACCTAACATTGTAGATCATGTAAACCTAACATTGTAGATCATGTAAACCTAACATTGTAGATCATGTAAATCTATCATTGTGGATCATGTAAACCTAGCATTGTAGATCATGTAAACCTAGCATTGTAGATCATGTAAACCTAACATTGTAGATCATGTAAACCTAACATTGTGGATCATGTAAACCTAACATTGTGGATCATGTAAACCTAACATTGTGGATCATGTAAACCTAACATTGTGGATCATGTAAACCTAACATTGTGAATCATGTAAACCTAACATTGTAGATCATGTAAACCTAACATTGTAGATCATGTAAACTTAAGATTGTGGATCATGTAAACCTAACATTGTAGATCTTGTAAACCTAACATTGTAGAACATGTAAACCTAACATTGTAGATCTTGTAAACCTAACATTGTGGATCATGTAAACCTAACATTGTAGATCATGTAAACCTAACATTGTGGATCATGTAAACCTAACATTGTGAATCATGTAAACCTAACATTGTGGATCATGTAAACCTAACACTGTAGATCATGTAAACCTAACATTGTAGATCATGTAAACCTAACATTGTCGATCATGTAGACCTAACATTGTGGATCATGTAAACCTAACATTGTGGATTATGTAAACCTAACATTGTAGATCATGTAAACCTAACATTGTGGATCATGTAAACCTAACATTGTAGATCATGTAAACCTAACATTGTAGATCATATAAACCTAACATTGTAGATCATGTAAACCTAACATTGTAGATCATGTAAACCTAACATTGTGAATCATGTAAACCTAACTTTGTAGATCATGTAATCCTAACATTGTGGATCATGTAAACCTAACATTGTGGATCATGTAAACCGAACATTGTGGATCATGCTAACCAAACATTGTAGATCATGTAAACCTAACATTGTGGATCATGTAAACCTAACATTGTAGATCATTTAATCCTAACATTGTGGATCATGTAAACCTAACATTGTAGATCATGTAAACCTAACATTGTGGATCATGTAAACCTAACATTGTGGATCATGTAAACCTAACATTGTGGATCATGTAAACCTAACATTGTGGATCATGCTAACCTAACATTGTAGATCATGTAAACCTAACATTGTGGATCATGTAAACCTAACATTGTAGATCATGTAAACCTAACATTGTAGATCATGTAAACCTAACATTGTAGATCATGTAAACCTAACATTGTAGATCATGTAAACCTAACATTGTGGATCATGTAAACCTAACATTGTATATCATGTAATCCTAACATTGTGGATCATGTAAACCTAACATTGTGGATCATGTAAACCGAACATTGTGAATCATGCTCACCTAACATTGTAGATCATGTAAACCTAACATTGTGGATCATGTAAACCTAACATTGTAGATCATGTAATCCTAACATTGTGGATCATGTAAACCTAACATTGTAGATCATGTAAACCTAACATTGTGGATCATGTAAACCTAACATTGTAGATCATGTAAACCTAACATTGTGGATCATGTAAACCTAACATTGTAGATCATGTAAACCTAACATTGTAGATCATGTAAACCTAACATTGTAGATCATGTAAATCTATCATTGTGGATCATGTAAACCTAGCATTGTAGATCATGTAAACCTAGCATTGTAGATCATGTAAACCTAACATTGTAGATCATGTAAACCTAACATTGTGGATCATGTAAACCTAACATTGTGGATCATGTAAACCTAACATTGTGGATCATGTAAACCTAACATTGTGGATCATGTAAACCTAACATTGTGAATCATGTAAACCTAACATTGTAGATCATGTAAACCTAACATTGTAGATCATGTAAACTTAAGATTGTGGATCATGTAAACCTAACATTGTGGATCATGTAAACCTAACATTGTGGATCATGTAAACCTAACATTGTAGATCATGTAAACCTAACATTGTGGATCATGTAAACCTAACATTGTAGATCATGTAAACCTAACATTGTGGATCATGTAAACCTAACATTGTAGGTCATGTAAACCTAACATTGTAGATCATGTAAACCTAGCATTGTAGATCATGTAAACCTAACATTGTAGATCTTGTAAACCTAACATTGTAGTTCATGTAAACCTAACATTGTAGATCATGTAAACCTAACATTGTAGATCATGTAAACCTAACATTGTGGATCATGTAAACCTAACATTGTGGATCATGTAAACCTAACATTGTAGTTCATGTAAACCTAACATTGTAGATCATGTAAACCTAACATTGTAGATCTTGTAAACCCAACATTGTAGATCATGTAAACCTTACATTGTGGATCATGTAAACCTAACATTGTAGATCATGTAAACCTAACATTGTGGATCATGTAAACCTAACATTGTAGATCATGTAAACCTAACATTGTAGATCATGTAAACCTAACATTGTACATCATGTAAACCTAACATTGTAGATCATGTAAACCTAACATTGTGGATCATGTAAACCTAACATTGTAGATCATGTAAACCTAACATTGTAGATCATGTAAACCTTACATTGTAGATCATGTAAACCTAACATTGTAGATCATGTAAACCTAACATTGTAGATCATGTAAATCTATCATTGTGGATCATGTAAACCTAGCATTGTAGATCATGTAAACCTAACATTGTAGATCATGTAAACCTAACATTGTAGATCATGTAAACCTAACATTGTGGATCATGTAAACCTAACATTGTGGATCATGTAAACCTAACATTGTGGATCATGTAAACCTAACATTGTGGATCATGTAAACCTAACATTGTAGATCATGTAAACCTAGCATTGTAGATCATGTAAACCTATCATTGTAGATCATGTAAACCTAACATTGTAGATCATGTAAACCTAACATTGTGGATCATGTAAACCTAACATTGTGGATCATGTAAACCTAACATTGTAGTTCATGTAAACCTAACATTGTAGATCATGTAAACCTAACATTGTAGATCTTGTAAACCCAACATTGTAGATCATGTAAACCTTACATTGTGGATCATGTAAACCTAACATTGTAGATCATGTAAACCTAACATTGTGGATCATGTAAACCTAACATTGTAGATCATGTAAACCTAACATTGTGGATCATGTAAACCTAACATTGTACATCATGTAAACCTAACATTGTAGATCATGTAAACCTAACATTGTGGATCATGTAAACCTAACATTGTAGATCATGTAAACCTAACATTGTAGATCATGTAAACCTAACATTGTAGATCATGTAAACCTAACATTGTAGATCATGTAAACCTAGCATTGTAGATCATGTAAACCTAGCATTGTAGATCATGTAAACCTAACATTGTAGATCATGTAAACCTAACATTGTGGATCATGTAAACCTAACATTGTGGATCATGTAAACCTAACATTGTGGATCATGTAAACCTAACATTGTGGATCATGTAAACCTAACATTGTAGATCATGTAAACCTATCATTGTAGATCATGTAAACCTAACATTGTAGATCATGTAAACCTAACATTGTGGATCATGTAAACCTAACATTGTGGATCATGTAAACCTAACATTGTAGTTCATGTAAACCTAACATTGTAGATCATGTAAACCTAACATTGTAGATCATGTAAACCTAACATTGTACATCATGTAAACCTAACATTGTAGATCATGTAAACCTAACATTGTGGATCATGTAAACCTAACATTGTAGATCATGTAAACCTAATATTGTAGATCATGTAAACCTAACATTGTAGATCATGTAAACCTAACATTGTAGATCATGTAAACCTAACATTGTAGATCATGTAAATCTATCATTGTGGATCATGTAAACCTAGCATTGTAGATCATGTAAACCTAGCATTGTAGATCATGTAAACCTAACATTGTAGATCATGTAAACCTAACATTGTGGATCATGTAAACCTAACATTGTGGATCATGTAAACCTAACATTGTGGATCATGTAAACCTAACATTGTGGATCATGTAAACCTAGCATTGTGAATCATGTAAACCTAACATTGTAGATCATGTAAACCTAACATTGTAGATCATGTAAACTTAAGATTGTGGATCATGTAAACCTAACATTGTAGATCTTGTAAACCTAACATTGTAGAACATGTAAACCTAACATTGTAGATCTTGTAAACCTAACATTGTGGATCATGTAAACCTAACATTGTAGATCATGTAAACCTAACATTGTGGATCATGTAAACCTAACATTGTAGATCATGTAAACCTAACATTGTGGATCATGTAAACCTAACATTGTAGATCATGTAAACCTAACATTGTAGATCATGTAAACCTAGCATTGTAGATCATGTAAACCTAACATTGTAGATCTTGTAAACCTAACATTGTAGTTCATGTAAACCTAACATTGTAGATCATGTAAACCTAACATTGTAGATCATGTAAACCTAACATTGTGGATCATGTAAACCTAACATTGTGGATCATGTAAACCTAACATTGTAGTTCATGTAAACCTAACATTGTAGATCATGTAAACCTAACATTGTAGATCTTGTAAACCCAACATTGTAGATCATGTAAACCTTACATTGTGGATCATGTAAACCTAACATTGTAGATCATGTAAACCTAACATTGTGGATCATGTAAACCTAACATTGTAGATCATGTAAACCTAACATTGTAGATCATGTAAACCTAACATTGTACATCATGTAAACCTAACATTGTAGATCATGTAAACCTAACATTGTGGATCATGTAAACCTAACATTGTAGATCATGTAAACCTAACATTGTAGATCATGTAAACCTAACATTGTAGATCATGTAAACCTAACATTGTAGATCATGTAAACCTAACATTGTAGATCATGTAAATCTATCATTGTGGATCATGTAAACCTAGCATTGTAGATCATGTAAACCTAGCATTGTAGATCATGTAAACCTAACATTGTAGATCATGTAAACCTAACATTGTGGATCATGTAAACCTAACATTGTGGATCATGTAAACCTAACATTGTGGATCATGTAAACCTAACATTGTGGATCATGTAAACCTAACATTGTAGATCATGTAAACCTAGCATTGTAGATCATGTAAACCTATCATTGTAGATCATGTAAACCTAACATTGTAGATCATGTAAACCTAACATTGTGGATCATGTAAACCTAACATTGTGGATCATGTAAACCTAACATTGTAGTTCATGTAAACCTAACATTGTAGATCATGTAAACCTAACATTGTAGATCTTGTAAACCCAACATTGTAGATCATGTAAACCTTACATTGTGGATCATGTAAACCTAACATTGTAGATCATGTAAACCTAACATTGTGGATCATGTAAACCTAACATTGTAGATCATGTAAACCTAACATTGTAGATCATGTAAACCTAACATTGTACATCATGTAAACCTAACATTGTAGATCATGTAAACCTAACATTGTGGATCATGTAAACCTAACATTGTAGATCATGTAAACCTAACATTGTAGATCATGTAAACCTAACATTGTAGATCATGTAAACCTAACATTGTAGATCATGTAAACCTAACATTGTAGATCATGTAAATCTATCATTGTGGATCATGTAAACCTAGCATTGTAGATCATGTAAACCTAGCATTGTAGATCATGTAAACCTAACATTGTAGATCATGTAAACCTAACATTGTGGATCATGTAAACCTAACATTGTGGATCATGTAAACCTAACATTGTGGATCATGTAAACCTAACATTGTGGATTATGTAAACCTAACATTGTGAATCATGTAAACCTAACATTGTAGATCATGTAAACCTAACATTGTAGATCATGTAAACTTAAGATTGTGGATCATGTAAACCTAACATTGTGGATCATGTAAACCTAACATTGTGGATCATGTAAACCTAACATTGTAGATCATGTAAATCTAACATTGTGGATCATGTAAACCTAACATTGTAGATCTTGTAAACCTAACATTGTAGTTCATGTAAACCTAACATTGTAGATCATGTAAACCTAACATTGTAGATCTTGTAAACCTAACATTGTAGAACATGTAAACCTAACATTGTAGATCTTGTAAACCTAACATTGTGGATCATGTAAACCTAACATTGTAGATCATGTAAACCTAACATTGTGGATCATGTAAACCTAACATTGTAGATCATGTAAACCTAACATTGTGGATCATGTAAACCTAACATTGTAGATCATGTAAACCTAACATTGTAGATCATGTAAACCTAGCGTTGTAGATCATGTAAACCTATCATTGTAGATCATGTAAACCTAACATTGTAGATCATGTAAACCTAACATTGTGGATCATGTAAACCTAACATTGTGGATCATGTAAAACTAACATTGTAGTTCATGTAAACCTAACATTGTAGATCATGTAAACCTAACATTGTAGATCTTGTAAACCCAACATTGTAGATCATGTAAACCTTACATTGTGGATCATGTAAACCTAACATTGTAGATCATGTAAACCTAACATTGTGGATCATGTAAACCTAACATTGTAGATCATGTAAACCTAACATTGTAGATCATGTAAACCTAACATTGTACATCATGTAAACCTAACATTGTAGATCATGTAAACCTAACATTGTGGATCATGTAAACCTAACATTGTAGATCATGTAAACCTAACATTGTAGATCATGTAAACCTAACATTGTAGATCATGTAAACCTAACATTGTAGATCATGTAAACCTAACATTGTAGATCATGTAAGCCTAACATTGTAGATCATGTAAACCTAACATTGTAGATCATGTAAACCTAACATTGTGAATCATGTAAACCTAACATTGTGGATCATGTAAACCTAACACTGTAGATCATGTAAACCTAACATTGTAGATCATGTAAACCTAACATTGTCGATCATGTAGACCTAACATTGTGGATCATGTAAACCTAACATTGTGGATTATGTAAACCTAACATTGTAGATCATGTAAACCTAACATTGTGGATCATGTAAACCTAACATTGTAGATCATGTAAACCTAACATTGTAGATCATATAAACCTAACATTGTAGATCATGTAAACCTAACATTGTAGATCATGTAAACCTAACATTGTGAATCATGTAAACCTAACTTTGTAGATCATGTAATCCTAACATTGTGGATCATGTAAACCTAACATTGTGGATCATGTAAACCGAACATTGTGGATCATGCTAACCAAACATTGTAGATCATGTAAACCTAACATTGTGGATCATGTAAACCTAACATTGTAGATCATGTAATCCTAACATTGTGGATCATGTAAACCTAACATTGTAGATCATGTAAACCTAACATTGTGGATCATGTAAACCTAACATTGTGGATCATGTAAACCTAACATTGTGGATCATGTAAACCTAACATTGTGGATCATGCTAACCTAACATTGTAGATCATGTAAACCTAACATTGTGGATCATGTAAACCTAACATTGTAGATCATGTAAACCT
Source organism: Bathymodiolus septemdierum (assembly GCA_963383655.1). Lineage (NCBI taxonomy): Eukaryota > Metazoa > Mollusca > Bivalvia > Mytilida > Modiolidae > Bathymodiolus > Bathymodiolus septemdierum. The sequence goes on along the minus strand of OY726524.1, from coordinate 28,948,829 downwards.
AACATTGTGGATCATGTCAACCTAACATTGTAGATCATGTAAACCTAACATTGTGGATCATGTAAACCTAACATTGTAGACCATGTAATCCTAACATTGTGGATCATGTAAACCTAACATTGTGGATCATGTAAACCTAACATTGTGGATTATGCTAACCTAACATTGTAGATCATGTAAACCTAACATTGTGGATCATGTAAACCTAACATTGTGAATCATGTAAACCTAACATTGTGGATCATGCAAGCCTTAATATTGTGGATCATTTAAACCTAACATTGTAGATCATGTAAACCTAACATTGTGGATCATGTAAACCTAACATTGTAGATCATGTAAACCTAACATTGTAAATCATGTAAACCTAACATTGTAGATCATGCAAACCTAACATTGTGGATCATGTAGACCTAACATTGTAGATCATGTAAACCTAACATTGTGGATCATGTAAACCTAACATTGTAGATCATGTGGACCTAACATTGTGAATCATGTAAACCTAACATTGTAGATCATGTAAACCTAACATTGTAGATCATGTAAACCTAACATTGTGGATCATGTAAACCTAACATTGTAGATCTTGTAAACCTAACATTGTAGTTCATGTAAACCTAACATTGTAGATCATGTAAACCTAACATTGTAGATCTTGTAAACCTAACATTGTAGAACATGTAAACCTAACATTGTAGATCTTGTAAGCCTAACATTGTGGATCATGTAAACCTAACATTGTAGATCATGTAAACCTAACATTGTGGATCATGTAAACCTAACATTGTAGATCATGTAAACCTAACATTGTGGATCATGTAAACCTAACATTGTAGATCATGTAAACCTAACATTGTAGATCATGTAAACCTAGCGTTGTAGATCATGTAAACCTATCATTGTAGATCATGTAAACCTAACATTGTAGATCATGTAAACCTAACATTGTGGATCATGTAAACCTAACATTGTGGATCATGTAAACCTAACATTGTAGTTCATGTAAACCTAACATTGTAGATCATGTAAACCTAACATTGTAGATCTTGTAAACCCAACATTGTAGACCATGTAAACCTTACATTGTGGATCATGTAAACCTAACATTGTAGATCATGTAAACCTAACATTGTGGATCATGTAAACCTAACATTGTAGATCATGTAAACCTAACATTGTAGATCATGTAAACCTAACATTGTACATCATGTAAACCTAACATTGTAGATCATGTAAACCTAACATTGTGGATCATGTAAACCTAACATTGTAGATCATGTAAACCTAACATTGTAGATCATGTAAACCTAACATTGTAGATCATGTAAACCTAACATTGTAGATCATGTAAACCTAACATTGTAGATCATGTAAGCCTAACATTGTAGATCATGTAAACCTAACATTGTAGATCATGTAAACCTAACATTGTGAATCATGTAAACCTAACATTGTGGATCATGTAAACCTAACACTGTAGATCATGTAAACCTAACATTGTAGATCATGTAAACCTAACATTGTCGATCATGTAGACCTAACATTGTGGATCATGTAAACCTAACATTGTGGATTATGTAAACCTAACATTGTAGATCATGTAAACCTAACATTGTGGATCATGTAAACCTAACATTGTAGATCATGTAAACCTAACATTGTAGATCATATAAACCTAACATTGTAGATCATGTAAACCTAACATTGTAGATCATGTAAACCTAACATTGTGAATCATGTAAACCTAACTTTGTAGATCATGTAATCCTAACATTGTGGATCATGTAAACCTAACATTGTGGATCATGTAAACCGAACATTGTGGATCATGCTAACCAAACATTGTAGATCATGTAAACCTAACATTGTGGATCATGTAAACCTAACATTGTAGATCATGTAATCCTAACATTGTGGATCATGTAAACCTAACATTGTAGATCATGTAAACCTAACATTGTGGATCATGTAAACCTAACATTGTGGATCATGTAAACCTAACATTGTGGATCATGTAAACCTAACATTGTGGATCATGCTAACCTAACATTGTAGATCATGTAAACCTAACATTGTGGATCATGTAAACCTAACATTGTAGATCATGTAAACCTAACATTGTAGATCATGTAAACCTAACATTGTAGATCATGTAAACCTAACATTGTAGATCATGTAAACCTAACATTGTGGATCATGTAAACCTAACATTGTATATCATGTAATCCTAACATTGTGGATCATGTAAACCTAACATTGTGGATCATGTAAACCGAACATTGTGAATCATGCTCACCTAACATTGTAGATCATGTAAACCTAACATTGTGGATCATGTAAACCTAACATTGTAGATCATGTAATCCTAACATTGTGGATCATGTAAACCTAACATTGTAGATCATGTAAACCTAACATTGTGGATCATGTAAACCTAACATTGTAGATCTTGTAAACCTAACATTGTGGATCATGTAAACCTAACATTGTAGATCATGTAAACCTAACATTGTAGATCATGTAAACCTAACATTGTAGATCATGTAAATCTATCATTGTGGATCATGTAAACCTAGCATTGTAGATCATGTAAACCTAGCATTGTAGATCATGTAAACCTAACATTGTAGATCATGTAAACCTAACATTGTGGATCATGTAAACCTAACATTGTGGATCATGTAAACCTAACATTGTGGATCATGTAAACCTAACATTGTGGATCATGTAAACCTAACATTGTGAATCATGTAAACCTAACATTGTAGATCATGTAAACCTAACATTGTAGATCATGTAAACTTAAGATTGTGGATCATGTAAACCTAACATTGTGGATCATGTAAACCTAACATTGTGGATCATGTAAACCTAACATTGTAGATCATGTAAACCTAACATTGTGGATCATGTAAACCTAACATTGTAGATCATGTAAACCTAACATTGTGGATCATGTAAACCTAACATTGTAGGTCATGTAAACCTAACATTGTAGATCATGTAAACCTAGCATTGTAGATCATGTAAACCTAACATTGTAGATCTTGTAAACCTAACATTGTAGTTCATGTAAACCTAACATTGTAGATCATGTAAACCTAACATTGTAGATCATGTAAACCTAACATTGTGGATCATGTAAACCTAACATTGTGGATCATGTAAACCTAACATTGTAGTTCATGTAAACCTAACATTGTAGATCATGTAAACCTAACATTGTAGATCTTGTAAACCCAACATTGTAGATCATGTAAACCTTACATTGTGGATCATGTAAACCTAACATTGTAGATCATGTAAACCTAACATTGTGGATCATGTAAACCTAACATTGTAGATCATGTAAACCTAACATTGTAGATCATGTAAACCTAACATTGTACATCATGTAAACCTAACATTGTAGATCATGTAAACCTAACATTGTGGATCATGTAAACCTAACATTGTAGATCATGTAAACCTAACATTGTAGATCATGTAAACCTTACATTGTAGATCATGTAAACCTAACATTGTAGATCATGTAAACCTAACATTGTAGATCATGTAAATCTATCATTGTGGATCATGTAAACCTAGCATTGTAGATCATGTAAACCTAACATTGTAGATCATGTAAACCTAACATTGTAGATCATGTAAACCTAACATTGTGGATCATGTAAACCTAACATTGTGGATCATGTAAACCTAACATTGTGGATCATGTAAACCTAACATTGTGGATCATGTAAACCTAACATTGTAGATCATGTAAACCTAGCATTGTAGATCATGTAAACCTATCATTGTAGATCATGTAAACCTAACATTGTAGATCATGTAAACCTAACATTGTGGATCATGTAAACCTAACATTGTGGATCATGTAAACCTAACATTGTAGTTCATGTAAACCTAACATTGTAGATCATGTAAACCTAACATTGTAGATCTTGTAAACCCAACATTGTAGATCATGTAAACCTTACATTGTGGATCATGTAAACCTAACATTGTAGATCATGTAAACCTAACATTGTGGATCATGTAAACCTAACATTGTAGATCATGTAAACCTAACATTGTGGATCATGTAAACCTAACATTGTACATCATGTAAACCTAACATTGTAGATCATGTAAACCTAACATTGTGGATCATGTAAACCTAACATTGTAGATCATGTAAACCTAACATTGTGGATCATGTAAACCTAACATTGTAGATCATGTAAACCTAACATTGTAGATCATGTAAACCTAGCATTGTAGATCATGTAAACCTAGCATTGTAGATCATGTAAACCTAACATTGTAGATCATGTAAACCTAACATTGTGGATCATGTAAACCTAACATTGTGGATCATGTAAACCTAACATTGTGGATCATGTAAACCTAACATTGTGGATCATGTAAACCTAACATTGTAGATCATGTAAACCTATCATTGTAGATCATGTAAACCTAACATTGTAGATCATGTAAACCTAACATTGTGGATCATGTAAACCTAACATTGTGGATCATGTAAACCTAACATTGTAGTTCATGTAAACCTAACATTGTAGATCATGTAAACCTAACATTGTAGATCATGTAAACCTAACATTGTACATCATGTAAACCTAACATTGTAGATCATGTAAACCTAACATTGTGGATCATGTAAACCTAACATTGTAGATCATGTAAACCTAATATTGTAGATCATGTAAACCTAACATTGTAGATCATGTAAACCTAACATTGTAGATCATGTAAACCTAACATTGTAGATCATGTAAATCTATCATTGTGGATCATGTAAACCTAGCATTGTAGATCATGTAAACCTAGCATTGTAGATCATGTAAACCTAACATTGTAGATCATGTAAACCTAACATTGTGGATCATGTAAACCTAACATTGTGGATCATGTAAACCTAACATTGTGGATCATGTAAACCTAACATTGTGGATCATGTAAACCTAACATTGTGAATCATGTAAACCTAACATTGTAGATCATGTAAACCTAACATTGTAGATCATGTAAACTTAAGATTGTGGATCATGTAAACCTAACATTGTAGATCTTGTAAACCTAACATTGTAGAACATGTAAACCTAACATTGTAGATCTTGTAAACCTAACATTGTGGATCATGTAAACCTAACATTGTAGATCATGTAAACCTAACATTGTGGATCATGTAAACCTAACATTGTAGATCATGTAAACCTAACATTGTGGATCATGTAAACCTAACATTGTAGATCATGTAAACCTAACATTGTAGATCATGTAAACCTAGCATTGTAGATCATGTAAACCTAACATTGTAGATCTTGTAAACCTAACATTGTAGTTCATGTAAACCTAACATTGTAGATCATGTAAACCTAACATTGTAGATCATGTAAACCTAACATTGTGGATCATGTAAACCTAACATTGTGGATCATGTAAACCTAACATTGTAGTTCATGTAAACCTAACATTGTAGATCATGTAAACCTAACATTGTAGATCTTGTAAACCCAACATTGTAGATCATGTAAACCTTACATTGTGGATCATGTAAACCTAACATTGTAGATCATGTAAACCTAACATTGTGGATCATGTAAACCTAACATTGTAGATCATGTAAACCTAACATTGTAGATCATGTAAACCTAACATTGTACATCATGTAAACCTAACATTGTAGATCATGTAAACCTAACATTGTGGATCATGTAAACCTAACATTGTAGATCATGTAAACCTAACATTGTAGATCATGTAAACCTAACATTGTAGATCATGTAAACCTAACATTGTAGATCATGTAAACCTAACATTGTAGATCATGTAAATCTATCATTGTGGATCATGTAAACCTAGCATTGTAGATCATGTAAACCTAGCATTGTAGATCATGTAAACCTAACATTGTAGATCATGTAAACCTAACATTGTGGATCATGTAAACCTAACATTGTGGATCATGTAAACCTAACATTGTGGATCATGTAAACCTAACATTGTGGATCATGTAAACCTAACATTGTAGATCATGTAAACCTAGCATTGTAGATCATGTAAACCTATCATTGTAGATCATGTAAACCTAACATTGTAGATCATGTAAACCTAACATTGTGGATCATGTAAACCTAACATTGTGGATCATGTAAACCTAACATTGTAGTTCATGTAAACCTAACATTGTAGATCATGTAAACCTAACATTGTAGATCTTGTAAACCCAACATTGTAGATCATGTAAACCTTACATTGTGGATCATGTAAACCTAACATTGTAGATCATGTAAACCTAACATTGTGGATCATGTAAACCTAACATTGTAGATCATGTAAACCTAACATTGTAGATCATGTAAACCTAACATTGTACATCATGTAAACCTAACATTGTAGATCATGTAAACCTAACATTGTGGATCATGTAAACCTAACATTGTAGATCATGTAAACCTAACATTGTAGATCATGTAAACCTAACATTGTAGATCATGTAAACCTAACATTGTAGATCATGTAAACCTAACATTGTAGATCATGTAAATCTATCATTGTGGATCATGTAAACCTAGCATTGTAGATCATGTAAACCTAGCATTGTAGATCATGTAAACCTAACATTGTAGATCATGTAAACCTAACATTGTGGATCATGTAAACCTAACATTGTGGATCATGTAAACCTAACATTGTGGATCATGTAAACCTAACATTGTGGATTATGTAAACCTAACATTGTGAATCATGTAAACCTAACATTGTAGATCATGTAAACCTAACATTGTAGATCATGTAAACTTAAGATTGTGGATCATGTAAACCTAACATTGTGGATCATGTAAACCTAACATTGTGGATCATGTAAACCTAACATTGTAGATCATGTAAATCTAACATTGTGGATCATGTAAACCTAACATTGTAGATCTTGTAAACCTAACATTGTAGTTCATGTAAACCTAACATTGTAGATCATGTAAACCTAACATTGTAGATCTTGTAAACCTAACATTGTAGAACATGTAAACCTAACATTGTAGATCTTGTAAACCTAACATTGTGGATCATGTAAACCTAACATTGTAGATCATGTAAACCTAACATTGTGGATCATGTAAACCTAACATTGTAGATCATGTAAACCTAACATTGTGGATCATGTAAACCTAACATTGTAGATCATGTAAACCTAACATTGTAGATCATGTAAACCTAGCGTTGTAGATCATGTAAACCTATCATTGTAGATCATGTAAACCTAACATTGTAGATCATGTAAACCTAACATTGTGGATCATGTAAACCTAACATTGTGGATCATGTAAACCTAACATTGTAGATCATGTAAACCTAACATTGTAGATCATATAAACCTAACATTGTAGATCATGTAAACCTAACATTGTAGATCATGTAAACCTAACATTGTGGATTATGTAAACCTAACATTGTAGATCATGTAAACCTAACATTGTGGATCATGTAAACCTAACATTGTAGATCATGTAAACCTAACATTGTAGATCATATAAACCTAACATTGTAGATCATGTAAACCTAACATTGTAGATCATGTAAACCTAACATTGTGAATCATGTAAACCTAACTTTGTAGATCATGTAATCCTAACATTGTGGATCATGTAAACCTAACATTGTGGATCATGTAAACCGAACATTGTGGATCATGCTAACCAAACATTGTAGATCATGTAAACCTAACATTGTGGATCATGTAAACCTAACATTGTAGATCATGTAATCCTAACATTGTGGATCATGTAAACCTAACATTGTAGATCATGTAAACCTAACATTGTGGATCATGTAAACCTAACATTGTGGATCATGTAAACCTAACATTGTGGATCATGTAAACCTAACATTGTGGATCATGCTAACCTAACATTGTAGATCATGTAAACCTAACATTGTGGATCATGTAAACCTAACATTGTAGATCATGTAAACCTAACATTGTGGATCATGTCAACCTAACATTGTAGATCATGTAAATCTAACATTGTGGATCATGTAAACCTAACATTGTAGACCATGTAATCCTAACATTGTGGATCATGTAAACCTAACATTGTGGATCATGTAAACCTAACATTGTGGATTATGCTAACCTAACATTGTAGATCATGTAAACCTAACATTGTGGATCATGTAAACCTAACATTGTGAATCATGTAAACCTAACATTGTGGATCATGCAAGCCTTAATATTGTGGATCATTTAAACCTAACATTGTAGATCATGTAAACCTAACATTGTGGATCATGTAAACCTAACATTGTAGATCATGTAAACCTAACATTGTAAATCATGTAAACCTAACATTGTAGATCATGCAAACCTAACATTGTGGATCATGTAGATCTAACATTGTAGATCATGTAAACCTAACATTGTGGATCATGTAAACCTAACATTGTAGATCATGTGGACCTAACATTGTGAATCATGTAAACCTAACATTGTAGATCATGTAAACCTAACATTGTAGATCATGTAAACCTAACATTGTGGATCATGTAAACCTAACATTTTGGATCATGTAAACCTAACATTGTAGATCATGTAAACCTATCATTGTAGATCATGTAAACCTAACATTGTGGATCATGTAAACCTAACATTGTAGATCATGTAAACCTAACATTGTGGATCATCTAAACCTAACATTGTAGATCATGTTAACCTAACATTGTAGATCATGTAAACCTAACATTGTAGATCGTGTTAACCTAACATTGTAGATCATGTAAACCTAACATTGTAGATCATGTAAACCAAACTTTGTGGATCATGTAAACCTAACATTGTAGATCATGTAAACCTAACATTGTGGATCATGTAAACCTATCATTGTAGATCATGTAAACCTATCATTGTAGATCTTGTAAACCTAACATTGTGGATCATGTAAACCTATCATTGTAGATCATGTAAACCTAACATTGTAGATCATGTAAACCTAACATTGTGAATCATGTAAACCTAACATTGCAGATCATGTAAACCTAACATTGTGGATCATGTAAACCTAACATAGTAGATCATGTAAACCTAACATAGTAGATCATGTAAACCTTACATTGTGGATCATGTAAACCTATCATTGTAGATCATGTAAACCTAACATTGTGGATCATGTAAACCTAACATTGTGAATCATGTAAACCTAACATTGTAGATCATGTAAACCTAACATAGTAGATCATGTAAACCTAACATTGTGGATCATGTAAACCTAACATTGCAGATCATGTAAACCTAACATTGTGGATCATGTAAACCTAACATTGTGAATCATGTAAACCTAACATTGTGGATCATGTAAACCTATCATTGTAGATCATGTAAACCTAACATTGTGGATCATGTAAACCTAACATTGTGAATCATGTAAACCTAACATTGTGGATCATGTAAACCTAACATTGTGGATCATGTAAACCTAACATTGTAGATCATGTAAACCTAACATTGTGAATCATGTAAACCTAACATTGCAGATCATGTAAACCTAACATTGTGGATCATGTAAACCTAACATTGTGGATCATGTAAACCTAACATTGTGAATCATGTAAACCTAACATAGTAGATCATGTAAACCTAACATTGTAGATCATGTAAACCTAACATTGTGGATCATGTAAACCTAACATTGTGGATCATGTAAACCTAACATTGTGGATCATGTAAACCTAACATTGTGAATCATGTAAACCTAACATTGTAGATCATGTAAACCTAACATTGTCGATCATGTAAACCTAACATTGTGGATCATGTAAACCTAACATTGTGAATCATGTAAACCTAACATTGTGAATCATGTAAACCTAACATTGTAGATCATGTAAACCTAACATTGTGGATCATGTAAACCTAACATTGTAGATCATGTAAACCTAACATTGTAGATCATGTAAACCTAACATTGTAGATCATGTAAACCTAACATTGTGGATCGTGTAAACCTAACATTGTGGATCATGTAGACCTTACATTGTGGATGATGTAAACGTTACATTGTGGATCATGTAAACCTAACATTGTGGATCATGTAAACCTAACATTGCAGATCATGTAAACCTAACATTGTGGATCATGTAAACCTAACATTGTGAATCATGTAAACCTAACATTGTGGATCATGTAAACCTAACATTGTGGATCATGTAAACCTAACATAGTAGATCATGTAAACCTAACATTGTGGATCATGTAAACCTAACATTGCAGATCATGTAAACCTAACATTGTGGATCATGTAAACCTAACATTGTGAATCATGTAAACCTAACATTGTGGATCATGTAAACCTATCATTGTAGATCATGTAAACCTAACATTGTGGATCATGTAAACCTAACATTGTGAATCATGTAAACCTAACATTGTGGATCATGTAAACCTAACATTGTGGATCATGTAAACCTAACATTGTAGATCATGTAAACCTAACATTGTGAATCATGTAAACCTAACATTGCAGATCATGTAAACCTAACATTGTGGATCATGTAAACCTAACATTGTGGATCATGTAAACCTAACATTGTGAATCATGTAAACCTAACATAGTAGATCATGTAAACCTAACATTGTAGATCATGTAAACCTAACATTGTGGATCATGTAAACCTAACATTGTGGATCATGTAAACCTAACATTGTGGATCATGTAAACCTAACATGGTGAATCATGTAAACCTAACATTGTAGATCATGTAAACCTAACATTGTCGATCATGTAAACCTAACATTGTGGATCATGTAAACCTAACATTGTGAATCATGTAAACCTAACATTGTGAATCATGTAAACCTAACATTGTAGATCATGTAAACCTAACATTGTGGATCATGTAAACCTAACATTGTAGATCATGTAAACCTAATATTGTAGATCATGTAAACCTAACATTGTAGATCATGTAAACCTAACATTGTGGATCGTGTAAACCTAACATTGTGGATCATGTAGACCTTACATTGTGGATGATGTAAACGTTACATTGTGGATCATGTAAACCTAACATTGTAGATCATGTAAACCTAACATTGTGGATCATGTAAACCTAACATTGTGGATCATGTAAACCTAACATTGTGGATCATGTAAACCTAACATTGTGGATCATGCTAACCTAACATTGTAGATCATGTAAACCTAACATTGTGGATCATGTAAACCTAACATTGTAGATCATGTAAACCTAACATTGTGGATCATGTCAACCTAACATTGTAGATCATGTAAACCTAACATTGTGGATCATGTAAACCTAACATTGTAGACCATGTAATCCTAACATTGTGGATCATGTAAACCTAACATTGTGGATCATGAAAACCTAACATTGTGGATTATGCTAACCTAACATTGTAGATCATGTAAACCTAACATTGTGGATCATGTAAACCTAACATTTTGAATCATGTAAACCTAACATTGTGGATCATGCAAGCCTTAATATTGTGGATCATTTAAACCTAACATTGTAGATCATGTAAACCTAACATTGTGGATCATGTAAACCTAACATTGTAGATCATGTAAACCTAACATTGTAGATCATGTAAACCTAACATTGTAGATCATGTAAACCTAACATTGTGGATCATGTAGACCTAACATTGTAGATCATGTAAACCTAACATTGTGGATCATGTAAACCTAACATTGTAGATCATGTGGACCTAACATTGTGAATCATGTAAACCTAACATTGTAGATCATGTAAACCTAACATTGTAGATCATGTAAACCTAACATTGTGGATCATGTAAACCTAACATTTTGGATCATGTAAACCTAACATTGTAGATCATGTAAACCTATCATTGTAGATCATGTAAACCTAACATTGTGGATCATGTAAACCTAACGTTGTGGATCATGTAAACCTAACATTGTAGATCATGTAAACCTAACATTGTGGATCATCTAAACCTAACATTGTAGATCATGTTAACCTAACATTGTAGATCGTGTTAACCTAACATTGTAGATCATGTAAACCTAACATTGTAGATCATGTAAACCAAACTTTGTGGATCATGTAAACCTAACATTGTAGATCATGTAAACCTAACATTGTGGATCATGTAAACCTATCATTGTAGATCATGTAAATCTATCATTGTAGATCTTGTAAACCTAACATTGTGGATCATGTAAACCTATCATTGTAGATCATGTAAACCTAACATTGTAGATCATGTAAACCTAACATTGTGAATCATGTAAACCTAACATTGCAGATCATGTAAACCTAACATTGTGGATCATGTAAACCTAACATAGTATTTCATGTAAACCTAACATAGTAGATCATGTAAACCTAACATTGTGGATCATGTAAACCTATCATTGTAGATCATGTAAACCTAACATTGTGGATCATGTAAACCTAACATTGTGAATCATGTAAACCTAACATTGTGGATCATGTAAACCTAACATTGTGGATCATGTAAACCTAACATAGTAGATCATGTAAACCTAACATTGTGGATCATGTAAACCTAACATTGCAGATCATGTAAACCTAACATTGTGGATCATGTAAACCTAACATTGTGAATCATATAAACCTAACATTGTGGATCATGTAAACCTATCATTGTAGATCATGTAAACCTAACATTGTGGATCATGTAAACCTAACATTGTGAATCATGTAAACCTAACATTGTGGATCATGTAAACCTAACATTGTGGATCATGTAAACCTAACATTGTGAATCATGTAAACCTAACATTGCAGATCATGTAAACCTAACATTGTGGATCATGTAAACCTAACATTGTGGATCATGTAAACCTAACATTGTGAATCATGTAAACCTAACATAGTAGATCATGTAAACCTAACATTGTAGATCATGTAAACCTAACATTGTGGATCATGTAAACCTAACATTGTGGATCATGTAAACCTAACATTGTGGATCATGTAAACCTAACATTGTGAATCATGTAAACCTAACATTGTAGATCATGTAAACCTAACATTGTCGATCATGTAAACCTAACATTGTGGATCATGTAAACCTAACATTGTGAATCATGTAAACCTAACATTGTGAATCATGTAAACCTAACATTGTAGATCATGTAAACCTAACATTGTGGATCATGTAAACCTAACATTGTAGATCATGTAAACCTAACATTGTAGATCATGTAAACCTAACATTGTAGATCATGTAAACCTAACATTGTGGATCGTGTAAACCTAACATTGTGGATCATGTAGACCTTACATTGTGGATGATGTAAACGTTACATTGTGGATCATGTAAACCTAACATTGTGGATCATGTAAACCTAACATTGTGGATCAAGTAAACCTAACATTGTAGATCATGTAAACCTAGCATTGTGGATCATGTAAACCTAGCAATGTGAATCATGTAAACCTAACATTGTGGTTCATGTAAACCTAGCATTGTAGATCATGTAAACCTAACATTGTGAATCATGTAAACCTAACATTGTGGATCATGTAAACCTAACATTGTGGATCATGTAAACCTAACATAGTAGATCATGTAAACCTAACATTGTGGATCATGTAAACCTAACATTGCAGATCATGTAAACCTAACATTGTGGATCATGTAAACCTAACATTGTGAATCATGTAAACCTAACATTGTGGATCATGTAAACCTATCATTGTAGATCATGTAAACCTAACATTGTGGATCATGTAAACCTAACATTGTGAATCATGTAAACCTAACATTGTGGATCATGTAAACCTAACATTGTGGATCATGTAAACCTAACATTATAGATCATGTAAACCTAACATTGTGAATCATGTAAACCTAACATTGCAGATCATGTAAACCTAACATTGTGGATCATGTAAACCTAACATTGTGGATCATGTAAACCTAACATTGTGAATCATGTAAACCTAACATAGTAGATCATGTAAACCTAACATTGTAGATCATGTAAAACTAACATTGTGGATCATGTAAACCTAACATTGTGGATCATGTAAACCTAACATTGTGGATCATGTAAACCTAACATTGTGAATCATGTAAACCTAACATTGTAGATCATGTAAACCTAACATTGTCGATCATGTAAACCTAACATTGTGGATCATGTAAACCTAACATTGTGAATCATGTAAACCTAACATTGTGAATCATGTAAACCTAACATTGTAGATCATGTAAACCTAACATTGTGGATCATGTAAACCTAACATTGTGAATCATGTAAACCTAACATTGTGGATCATGTAAACCTAACATTGTGAATCATGTAAACCTAACATTGTAGATCATGTAAACCTAACATTGTCGATCATGTAAACCTAACATTGTGGATCATGTAAACCTAACATTGTGAATCATGTAAACCTAACATTGTGAATCATGTAAACCTAACATTGTAGATCATGTAAACCTAACATTGTAGATCATGTAAACCTAACATTGTAGATCATGTAAACCTAACATTGTAGATCATGTAAACCTAACATTGTGGATCGTGTAAACCTAACATTGTGGATCATGTAGACCTTACATTGTGGATGATGTAAACGTTACATTGTGGATCATGTAAACCTAACATTGTGGATCATGTAAACCTAACATTGTGGATCAAGTAAACCTAACATTGTAGATCATGTAAACCTAACATTGTCGATCATGTAAACCTAACATTGTGGATCATGTAAACCTAACATTGTGAATCATGTAAACCTAACATTGTGAATCATGTAAACCTAACATTGTAGATCATGTAAACCTAACATTGTGGATCATGTAAACCTAACATTGTAGATCATGTAAACCTAACATTGTAGATCATGTAAACCTAACATTGTAGATCATGTAAACCTAACATTGTGGATCGTGTAAACCTAACATTGTGGATCATGTAGACCTTACATTGTGGATGATGTAAACGTTACATTGTGGATCATGTAAACCTAACATTGTGGATCATGTAAACCTAACATTGTGGATCAAGTAAACCTAACATTGTAGATCATGTAAACCTAGGATTGTGGATCATGTAAACCTAGCAATGTGAATCATGTAAACCTAACATTGTGGATCATGTAAACCTAACATTGTAGATCATGTAAACCTAACGTTGTGGATCATGTAAACCTAACATTGTGGATCATGTAAACCTAACATTGTAGATCATGTAAACCTAACATTGTAGATCATGTAAACCTAACATTGTAGATCATGTAAACCTAACATTGTAGATCATGTAAATCTATCATTGTGGATCATGTAAACCTAGCATTGTAGATCATGTAAACCTAGCATTGTAGATCATGTAAACCTAACATTGTAGATCATGTAAACCTAACATTGTGGATCATGTAAACCTAACATTGTGGATCATGTAAACCTAACATTGTGGATCATGTAAACCTAACATTGTGGATTATGTAAACCTAACATTGTGAATCATATAAACCTAACATTGTAGATCATGTAAACCTAACATTGTAGATCATGTAAACTTAAGATTGTGGATCATGTAAACCTAACATTGTGGATCATGTAAACCTAACATTGTGGATCATGTAAACCTAACATTGTAGATCATGTAAATCTAACATTGTGGATCATGTAAACCTAACATTGTAGATCTTGTAAACCTAACATTGTAGTTCATGTAAACCTAACATTGTAGATCATGTAAACCTAACATTGTAGATCTTGTAAACCTAACATTGTAGAACATGTAAACCTAACATTGTAGATCTTGTAAACCTAACATTGTGGATCATGTAAACCTAACATTGTAGATCATGTAAACCTAACATTGTGGATCATGTAAACCTAACATTGTAGATCATGTAAACCTAACATTGTGGATCATGTAAACCTAACATTGTAGATCATGTAAACCTAACATTGTAGATCATGTAAACCTAGCGTTGTAGATCATGTAAACCTATCATTGTAGATCATGTAAACCTAACATTGTAGATCATGTAAACCTAACATTGTGGATCATGTAAACCTAACATTGTGGATCATGTAAACCTAACATTGTAGTTCATGTAAACCTAACATTGTAGATCATGTAAACCTAACATTGTAGATCTTGTAAACCCAACATTGTAGATCATGTAAATCTTACATTGTGGATCATGTAAACCTAACATTGTAGATCATGTAAACCTAACATTGTGGATCATGTAAACCTAACATTGTAGATCATGTAAACCTAACATTGTAGATCATGTAAACCTAACATTGTACATCATGTAAACCTAACATTGTAGATCATGTAAACCTAACATTGTGGATCATGTAAACCTAACATTGTAGATCATGTAAACCTAACATTGTAGATCATGTAAACCTAACATTGTAGATCATGTAAACCTAACATTGTAGATCATGTAAACCTAACATTGTAGATCATGTAAGCCTAACATTGTAGATCATGTAAACCTAACATTGTAGATCATGTAAACCTAACATTGTGAATCATGTAAACCTAACATTGTGGATCATGTAAACCTAACACTGTAGATCATGTAAACCTAACATTGTAGATCATGTAAACCTAACATTGTCGATCATGTAGACCTAACATTGTGGATCATGTAAACCTAACATTGTGGATTATGTAAACCTAACATTGTAGATCATGTAAACCTAACATTGTGGATCATGTAAACCTAACATTGTAGATCATGTAAACCTAACATTGTAGATCATATAAACCTAACATTGTAGATCATGTAAACCTAACATTGTAGATCATGTAAACCTAACATTGTGAATCATGTAAACCTAACTTTGTAGATCATGTAATCCTAACATTGTGGATCATGTAAACCTAACATTGTGGATCATGTAAACCGAACATTGTGGATCATGCTAACCAAACATTGTAGATCATGTAAACCTAACATTGTGGATCATGTAAACCTAACATTGTAGATCATGTAATCCTAACATTGTGGATCATGTAAACCTAACATTGTAGATCATGTAAACCTAACATTGTGGATCATGTAAACCTAACATTGTGGATCATGTAAACCTAACATTGTGGATCATGTAAACCTAACATTGTGGATCATGCTAACCTAACATTGTAGATCATGTAAACCTAACATTGTGGATCATGTAAACCTAACATTGTAGATCATGTAAACCTAACATTGTGGATCATGTCAACCTAACATTGTAGATCATGTAAACCTAACATTGTGGCTCATGTAAACCTAACATTGTAGACCATGTAATCCTAACATTGTGGATCATGTAAACCTAACATTGTGGATCATGTAAACCTAACATTGTGGATTATGCTAACCTAACATTGTAGATCATGTAAACCTAACATTGTGGATCATGTAAACCTAACATTGTGAATCATGTAAACCTAACATTGTGGATCATGCAAGCCTTAATATTGTGGATCATTTAAACCTAACATTGTAGATCATGTAAACCTAACATTGTGGATCATGTAAACCTAACATTGTAGATCATGTAAACCTAACATTGTAGATCATGTAAACCTAACATTGTAGATCATGTAAACCTAACATTGTGGATCATGTAGACCTAACATTGTAGATCATGTAAACCTAACATTGTGGATCATGTAAACCTAACATTGTAGATCATGTGGACCTAACATTGTGAATCATGTAAACCTAACATTGTAGATCATGTAAACCTAACATTGTAGATCATGTAAACCTAACATTGTGGATCATGTAAACCTAACATTTTGGATCATGTAAACCTAACATTGTAGATCATGTAAACCTATCATTGTAGATCATGTAAACCTAACATTGTGGATCATGTAAACCTAACATTGTAGATCATGTAAACCTAACATTGTGAATCATGTAAACCTAACATTGTGGATCATGTAAACCTAACACTGTAGATCATGTAAACCTAACATTGTAGATCATGTAAACCTAACATTGTCGATCATGTAGACCTAACATTGTGGATCATGTAAACCTAACATTGTGGATTATGTAAACCTAACATTGTAGATCATGTAAACCTAACATTGTGGATCATGTAAACCTAACATTGTAGATCATGTAAACCTAACATTGTAGATCATATAAACCTAACATTGTAGATCATGTAAACCTAACATTGTAGATCATGTAAACCTAACATTGTGAATCATGTAAACCTAACTTTGTAGATCATGTAATCCTAACATTGTGGATCATGTAAACCTAACATTGTGGATCATGTAAACCGAACATTGTGGATCATGCTAACCAAACATTGTAGATCATGTAAACCTAACATTGTGGATCATGTAAACCTAACATTGTAGATCATGTAATCCTAACATTGTGGATCATGTAAACCTAACATTGTAGATCATGTAAACCTAACATTGTGGATCATGTAAACCTAACATTGTGGATCATGTAAACCTAACATTGTGGATCATGTAAACCTAACATTGTGGATCATGCTAACCTAACATTGTAGATCATGTAAACCTAACATTGTGGATCATGTAAACCTAACATTGTAGATCATGTAAACCTAACATTGTGGATCATGTCAACCTAACATTGTAGATCATGTAAACCTAACATTGTGGCTCATGTAAACCTAACATTGTAGACCATGTAATCCTAACATTGTGGATCATGTAAACCTAACATTGTGGATCATGTAAACCTAACATTGTGGATTATGCTAACCTAACATTGTAGATCATGTAAACCTAACATTGTGGATCATGTAAACCTAACATTGTGAATCATGTAAACCTAACATTGTGGATCATGCAAGCCTTAATATTGTGGATCATTTAAACCTAACATTGTAGATCATGTAAACCTAACATTGTGGATCATGTAAACCTAACATTGTAGATCATGTAAACCTAACATTGTAGATCATGTAAACCTAACATTGTAGATCATGTAAACCTAACATTGTGGATCATGTAGACCTAACATTGTAGATCATGTAAACCTAACATTGTGGATCATGTAAACCTAACATTGTAGATCATGTGGACCTAACATTGTGAATCATGTAAACCTAACATTGTAGATCATGTAAACCTAACATTGTAGATCATGTAAACCTAACATTGTGGATCATGTAAACCTAACATTTTGGATCATGTAAACCTAACATTGTAGATCATGTAAACCTATCATTGTAGATCATGTAAACCTAACATTGTGGATCATGTAAACCTAACGTTGTGGATCATGTAAACCTAACATTGTAGATCATGTAAACCTAACATTGTGGATCATCTAAACCTAACATTGTAGATCATGTTAACCTAACATTGTAGATCATGTAAACCTAACATTGTAGATCGTGTTAACCTAACATTGTAGATCATTTAAACCTAACATTGTAGATCATGTAAACCAAACTTTGTGGATCATGTAAACCTAACATTGTAGATCATGTAAACCTAACATTGTGGATTATGTAAACCTATCATTGTAGATCATGTAAACCTATCATTGTAGATCTTGTAAACCTAACATTGTGGATCATGTAAACCTATCATTGTAGATCATGTAAACCTAACATTGTAGATCATGTAAACCTAACATTGTGAATCATGTAAACCTAACATTGCAGATCATGTAAACCTAACATTGTGGATCATGTAAACCTAACATAGTAGATCATGTAAACCTAACATAGTAGATCATGTAAACCTAACATTGTGGATCATGTAAACCTATCATTGTAGATCATGTAAACCTAACATTGTGGATCATGTAAACCTAACATTGTGAATCATGTAAACCTAACATTGTGGATCATGTAAACCTAACATTGTGGATCATGTAAACCTAACATAGTAGATCATGTAAACCTAACATTGTGGATCATGTAAACCTAACATTGCAGATCATGTAAACCTAACATTGTGGATCATGTAAACCTAACATTGTGAATCATGTAAACCTAACATTGTGGATCATGTAAACCTATCATTGTAGATCATGTAAACCTAACATTGTGGATCATGTAAACCTAACATTGTGAATCATGTAAACCTAACATTGTGGATCATGTAAACCTAACATTGTGGATCATGTAAACCTAACATTGTAGATCATGTAAACCTAACATTGTGAATCATGTAAACCTAACATTGCAGATCATGTAAACCTAACATTGTGGATCATGTAAACCTAACATTGTGGATCATGTAAACCTAACATTGTGAATCATGTAAACCTAACATAGTAGATCATGTAAACCTAACATTGTAGATCATGTAAACCTAACATTGTGGATCATGTAAACCTAACATTGTGGATCATGTAAACCTAACATTGTGGATCATGTAAACCTAACATTGTGAATCATGTAAACCTAACATTGTAGATCATGTAAACCTAACATTGTCGATCATGTAAACCTAACATTGTGGATCATGTAAATCTAACATTGTGAATCATGTAAACCTAACATTGTGAATCATGTAAACCTAACATTGTAGATCATGTAAACCTAACATTGTGGATCATGTAAACCTAACATTGTAGATCATGTAAACCTAACATTGTAGATCATGTAAACCTAACATTGTAGATCATGTAAACCTAACATTGTGGATCGTGTAAACCTAACATTGTGGATCATGTAGACCTTACATTGTGGATGATGTAAACGTTACATTGTGGATCATGTAAACCTAACATTGTGGATCATGTAAACCTAACATTGTGGATCAAGTAAACCTAACATTGTAGATCATGTAAACCTAGCATTGTGGATCATGTAAACCTAGCAATGTGAATCATGTAAACCTAACATTGTGGATCATGTAAACATAACATTGTAGATCATGTAAACCTAACATTGTGAATCATGTAAACCTAACATTGTGGATCATGTAAACCTAACATTGTGGATCATGTAAACCTAACATAGTAGATCATGTAAACCTAACATTGTGGATCATGTAAACCTAACATTGCAGATCATGTAAACCTAACATTGTGGATCATGTAAACCTAACATTGTGAATCATGTAAACCTAACATTGTGGATCATGTAAACCTATCATTGTAGATCATGTAAACCTAACATTGTGGATCATGTAAACCTAACATTGTGAATCATGTAAACCTAACATTGTGGATCATGTAAACCTAACATTGTGGATCATGTAAACCTAACATTGTAGATCATGTAAACCTAACATTGTGAATCATGTAAACCTAACATTGCAGATCATGTAAACCTAACATTGTGGATCATGTAAACCTAACATTGTGGATCATGTAAACCTAACATTGTGAATCATGTAAACCTAACATAGTAGATCATGTAAACCTAACATTGTAGATCATGTAAACCTAACATTGTGGATCATGTAAACCTAACATTGTGGATCATGTAAACCTAACATTGTGGATCATGTAAACCTAACATTGTGAATCATGTAAACCTAACATTGTAGATCATGTAAACCTAACATTGTCGATCATGTAAACCTAACATTGTGGATCATGTAAACCTAACATTGTGAATCATGTAAACCTAACATTGTGAATCATGTAAACCTAACATTGTAGATCATGTAAACCTAACATTGTGGATCATGTAAACCTAACATTGTAGATCATGTAAACCTAATATTGTAGATCATGTCAACCTAACATTGTAGATCATGTAAACCTAACATTGTGGATCGTGTAAACCTAACATTGTGGATCATGTAGACCTTACATTGTGGATGATGTAAACGTTACATTGTGGATCATGTAAACCTAACATTGTAGATCATGTAAACCTAACATTGTGGATCATGTAAACCTAACATTGTGGATCATGTAAACCTAACATTGTGGATCATGTAAACCTAACATTGTGGATCATGCTAACCTAACATTGTAGATCATGTAAACCTAACATTGTGGATCATGTAAACCTAACATTGTAGATCATGTAAACCTAACATTGTGGATCATGTCAACCTAACATTGTAGATCATGTAAACCTAACATTGTGGATCATGTAAACCTAACATTGTAGACCATGTAATCCTAACATTGTGGATCATGTAAACCTAACATTGTGGATCATGTAAACCTAACATTGTGGATTATGCTAACCTAACAATGTAGATCATGTAAACCTAACATTGTGGATCATGTAAACCTAACATTGTGAATCATGTAAACCTAACATTGTGGATCATGCAAGCCTTAATATTGTGGATCATTTAAACCTAACATTGTAGATCATGTAAACCTAACATTGTGGATCATGTAAACCTAACATTGTAGATCATGTAAACCTAACATTGTAGATCATGTAAACCTAACATTGTAGATCATGTAAACCTAACATTGTGGATCATGTAGACCTAACATTGTAGATCATGTAAACCTAACATTGTGGATCATGTAAACCTAACATTGTAGATCATGTGGACCTAACATTGTGAATCATGTAAACCTAACATTGTAGATCATGTAAACCTAACATTGTAGATCATGTAAATCTAACATTGTGGATCATGTAAACCTAACATTTTGGATCATGTAAACCTAACATTGTAGATCATGTAAACCTATCATTGTAGATCATGTAAACCTAACATTGTGGATCATGTAAACCTAACGTTGTGGATCATGTAAACCTAACATTGTAGATCATGTAAACCTAACATTGTGGATCATCTAAACCTAACATTGTAGATCATGTTAACCTAACATTGTAGATCGTGTTAACCTAACATTGTAGATCATGTAAACCTAACATTGTAGATCATGTAAACCAAACTTTGTGGATCATGTAAACCTAACATTGTAGATCATGTAAACCTAACATTGTGGATCATGTAAACCTATCATTGTAGATCATGTAAACCTATCATTGTAGATCTTGTAAACCTAACATTGTGGATCATGTAAACCTATCATTGTAGATCATGTAAACCTAACATTGTAGATCATGTAAACCTAACATTGTGAATCATGTAAACCTAACATTGCAGATCATGTAAACCTAACATTGTGGATCATGTAAACCTAACATAGTAGATCATGTAAACCTAACATAGTAGATCATGTAAACCTAACATTGTGGATCATGTAAACCTATCATTGTAGATCATGTAAACCTAACATTGTGGATCATGTAAACCTAACATTGTGAATCATGTAAACCTATCATTGTGGATCATGTAAACCTAACATTGTGGATCATGTAAACCTAACATAGTAGATCATGTAAACCTAACATTGTGGATCATGTAAACCTAACATTGCAGATCATGTAAACCTAACATTGTGGATCATGTAAACCTAACATTGTGAATCATGTAAACCTAACATTGTGGATCATGTAAACCTATCATTGTAGATCATGTAAACCTAACATTGTGGATCATGTAAACCTAACATTGTGAATCATGTAAACCTAACATTGTGGATCATGTAAACCTAACATTGTGGATCATGTAAACCTAACATTGTAGATCATGTAAACCTAACATTGTGAATCATGTAAACCTAACATTGCAGATCATGTAAACCTAACATTGTGGATCATGTAAACCTAACATTGTGGATCATGTAAACCTAACATTGTGAATCATGTAAACCTAACATAGTAGATCATGTAAACCTAACATTGTAGATCATGTAAACCTAACATTGTGGATCATGTAAACCTAACATTGTGGATCATGTAAACCTAACATTGTGGATCATGTAAACCTAACATTGTGAATCATGTAAACCTAACATTGTAGATCATGTAAACCTAACATTGTCGATCATGTAAACCTAACATTGTGGATCATGTAAACCTAACATTGTGAATCATGTAAACCTAACATTGTGAATCATGTAAACCTAACATTGTAGATCATGTAAACCTAACATTGTGGATCATGTAAACCTAACATTGTAGATCATGTAAACCTAACATTGTAGATCATGTAAACCTAACATTGTAGATCATGTAAACCTAACATTGTGGATCGTGTAAACCTAACATTGTGGATCATGTAGACCTTACATTGTGGATGATGTAAACGTTACATTGTGGATCATGTAAACCTAACATTGTGGATCATGTAAACCTAACATTGTGGATCAAGTAAACCTAACATTGTAGATCATGTAAACCTAGCATTGTGGATCATGTAAACCTAGCAATGTGAATCATGTAAACCTAACATTGTGGTTCATGTAAACCTAACATTGTAGATCATGTAAACCTAACATTGTGAATCATGTAAACCTAACATTGTGGATCATGTAAACCTAACATTGTGGATCATGTAAACCTAACATAGTAGATCATGTAAACCTAACATTGTGGATCATGTAAACCTAACATTGCAGATCATGTAAACCTAACATTGTGGATCATGTAAACCTAACATTGTGAATCATGTAAACCTAACATTGTGGATCATGTAAACCTATCATTGTAGATCATGTAAACCTAACATTGTGGATCATGTAAACCTAACATTGTGAATCATGTAAACCTAACATTGTGGATCATGTAAACCTAACATTGTGGATCATGTAAACCTAACATTGTAGATCATGTAAACCTAACATTGTGAATCATGTAAACCTAACATTGCAGATCATGTAAACCTAACATTGTGGATCATGTAAACCTAACATTGTGGATCATGTAAACCTAACATTGTGAATCATGTAAACCTAACATAGTAGATCATGTAATCCTAACATTGTAGATCATGTAAACCTAACATTGTGGATCATGTAAACCTAACATTGTGGATCATGTAAACCTAACATTGTGGATCATGTAAACCTAACATTGTGAATCATGTAAACCTAACATTGTAGATCATGTAAACCTAACATTGTCGATCATGTAAACCTAACATTGTGGATCATGTAAACCTAACATTGTGAATCATGTAAACCTAACATTGTGAATCATGTAAACCTAACATTGTAGATCATGTAAACCTAACATTGTGGATCATGTAAACCTAACATTGTGAATCATGTAAACCTAACATTGTGGATCATGTAAACCTAACATTGTGAATCATGTAAACCTAACATTGTAGATCATGTAAACCTAACATTGTCGATCATGTAAACCTAACATTGTGGATCATGTAAACCTAACATTGTGAATCATGTAAACCTAACATTGTGAATCATGTAAACCTAACATTGTAGATCATGTAAACCTAACATTGTGGATCATGTAAACCTAACATTGTGGATCATGTAAACCTAACATTGTGAATCATGTAAACCTAACATTGTGGATCATGTAAACCTATCATTGTAGATCATGTAAACCTAACATTGTGGATCATGTAAACCTAACATTGTGAATCATGTAAACCTAACATTGTGGATCATGTAAACCTAACATTGTGGATCATGTAAACCTAACATTGTAGATCATGTAAACCTAACATTGTGAATCATGTAAACCTAACATTGCAGATCATGTAAACCTAACATTGTGGATCATGTAAACCTAACATTGTGGATCATGTAAACCTAACATTGTGAATCATGTAAACCTAACATAGTAGATCATGTAAACCTAACATTGTAGATCATGTAAACCTAACATTGTGGATCATGTAAACCTAACATTGTGGATCATGTAAACCTAACATTGTGGATCATGTAAACCTAACATTGTGAATCATGTAAACCTAACATTGTAGATCATGTAAACCTAACATTGTCGATCATGTAAACCTAACATTGTGGATCATGTAAACCTAACATTGTGAATCATGTAAACCTAACATTGTGAATCATGTAAACCTAACATTGTAGATCATGTAAACCTAACATTGTGGATCATGTAAACCTAACATTGTAGATCATGTAAACCTAACATTGTAGATCATGTAAACCTAACATTGTAGATCATGTAAACCTAACATTGTGGATCGTGTAAACCTAACATTGTGGATCATGTAGACCTTACATTGTGGATGATGTAAACGTTACATTGTGGATCATGTAAACCTAACATTGTGGATCATGTAAACCTAACATTGTGGATCAAGTAAACCTAACATTGTAGATCATGTAAACCTAGCATTGTGGATCATGTAAACCTAGCAATGTGAATCATGTAAACCTAACATTGTGGTTCATGTAAACCTAACATTGTAGATCATGTAAACCTAACATTGTGAATCATGTAAACCTAACATTGGGGATCATGTAAACCTAACATTGTGGATCATGTAAACCTAACATAGTAGATCTTGTAAACCTAACATTGTGGATCATGTAAACCTAACATTGCAGATCATGTAAACCTAACATTGTGGATCATGTAAACCTAACATTGTGAATCATGTAAACCTAACATTGTGGATCATGTAAACCTATCATTGTAGATCATGTAAACCTAACATTGTGGATCATGTAAACCTAACATTGTGAATCATGTAAACCTAACATTGTGGATCATGTAAACCTAACATTGTGGATCATGTAAACCTAACATTGTAGATCATGTAAACCTAACATTGTGAATCATGTAAACCTAACATTGCAGATCATGTAAACCTAACATTGTGGATCATGTAAACCTAACATTGTGGATCATGTAAACCTAACATTGTGAATCATGTAAACCTAACATAGTAGATCATGTAAACCTAACATTGTAGATCATGTAAACCTAACATTGTGGATCATGTAAACCTAACATTGTGGATCATGTAAACCTAACATTGTGGATCATGTAAACCTAACATTGTGAATCATGTAAACCTAACATTGTAGATCATGTAAACCTAACATTGTCGATCATGTAAACCTAACATTGTGGATCATGTAAACCTAACATTGTGAATCATGTAAACCTAACATTGTGAATCATGTAAACCTAACATTGTAGATCATGTAAACCTAACATTGTGGATCATGTAAACCTAACATTGTGAATCATGTAAACCTAACATTGTGGATCATGTAAACCTAACATTGTGAATCATGTAAACCTAACATTGTAGATCATGTAAACCTAACATTGTCGATCATGTAAACCTAACATTGTGGATCATGTAAACCTAACA
Organism: Bathymodiolus septemdierum; assembly: GCA_963383655.1. Classification (NCBI taxonomy): domain Eukaryota; kingdom Metazoa; phylum Mollusca; class Bivalvia; order Mytilida; family Modiolidae; genus Bathymodiolus; species Bathymodiolus septemdierum. The sequence continues at coordinate 28,921,725 of OY726524.1, read as the reverse complement.
TTGTGAATCATGTAAACCTAACATTGTGAATCATGTAAACCTAACATTGTAGATCATGTAAACCTAACATTGTAGATCATGTAAACCTAACATTGTAGATCATGTAAACCTAACATTGTAGATCATGTAAACCTAACATTGTGGATCGTGTAAACCTAACATTGTGGATAATGTAGACCTTACATTGTGGATGATGTAAACGTTACATTGTGGATCATGTAAACCTAACATTGTGGATCATGTAAACCTAACATTGTGGATCAAGTAAACCTAACATTGTAGATCATGTAAACCTAACATTGTCGATCATGTAAACCTAACATTGTGGATCATGTAAACCTAACATTGTGAATCATGTAAACCTAACATTGTGAATCATGTAAACCTAACATTGTAGATCATGTAAACCTAACATTGTGGATCATGTAAACCTAACATTGTAGATCATGTAAACCTAACATTGTAGATCATGTAAACCTAACATTGTAGATCATGTAAACCTAACATTGTGGATCGTGTAAACCTAACATTGTGGATCATGTAGACCTTACATTGTGGATGATGTAAACGTTACATTGTGGATCATGTAAACCTAACATTGTGGATCATGTAAACCTAACATTGTGGATCAAGTAAACCTAACATTGTAGATCATGTAAACCTAGCATTGTGGATCATGTAAACCTAGCAATGTGAATCATGTAAACCTAACATTGTGGATCATGTAAACCTAACATTGTAGATCATGTAAACCTAACGTTGTGGATCATGTAAACCTAACATTGTGGATCATGTAAACCTAACATTGTAGATCATGTAAACCTAACATTGTAGATCATGTAAACCTAACATTGTAGATCATGTAAACCTAACATTGTAGATCATGTAAACCTAACATTGTAGATCATGTAAACCTAACATTGTCGATCATGTAAACCTAACATTGTGGATCATGTAAACCTAACATTGTGAATCATGTAAACCTAACATTGTGAATCATGTAAACCTAACATTGTAGATCATGTAAACCTAACATTGTGGATCATGTAAACCTAACATTGTAGATCATGTAAACCTAACATTGTAGATCATGTAAACATAACATTGTAGATCATGTAAACCTAACATTGTGGATCGTGTAAACCTAACATTGTGGATCATGTAGACCTTACATTGTGGATGATGTAAACGTTACATTGTGGATCATGTAAACCTAACATTGTGGATCATGTAAACCTAACATTGTGGATCAAGTAAACCTAACATTGTAGATCATGTAAACCTAGCATTGTGGATCATGTAAACCTAGCAATGTGAATCATGTAAACCTAACATTGTGGTTCATGTAAACCTAACATTGTAGATCATGTAAACCTAACATTGTGAATCATGTAAACCTAACATTGTGGATCATGTAAACCTAACATTGTGGAGCATGTAAACCTAACATAGTAGATCATGTAAACCTAACATTGTGGATCATGTAAACCTAACATTGCAGATCATGTAAACCTAACATTGTGGATCATGTAAACCTAACATTGTGAATCATGTAAACCTAACATTGTGGATCATGTAAACCTATCATTGTAGATCATGTAAACCTAACATTGTGGATAATGTAAACCTAACATTGTGAATCATGTAAACCTAACATTGTGGATCATGTAAACCTAACATTGTGGATCATGTAAACCTAACATTGTAGATCATGTAAACCTAACATTGTGAATCATGTAAACCTAACATTGCAGATCATGTAAACCTAACATTGTGGATCATGTAAACCTAACATTGTGGATCATGTAAACCTAACATTGTGAATCATGTAAACCTAACATAGTAGATCATGTAAACCTAACATTGTAGATCATGTAAACCTAACATTGTGGATCATGTAAACCTAACATTGTGGATCATGTAAACCTAACATTGTGGATCATGTAAACCTAACATTGTGAATCATGTAAACCTAACATTGTAGATCATGTAAACCTAACATTGTCGATCATGTAAACCTAACATTGTGGATCATGTAAACCTAACATTGTGAATCATGTAAACCTAACATTGTGGATCATGTAAACCTAACATTGTGAATCATGTAAACCTAACATTGTAGATCATGTAAACCTAACATTGTCGATCATGTAAACCTAACATTGTGGATCATGTAAACCTAACATTGTGAATCATGTAAACCTAACATTGTGAATCATGTAAACCTAACATTGTAGATCATGTAAACCTAACATTGTAGATCATGTAAACCTAACATTGTAGATCATGTAAACCTAACATTGTAGATCATGTAAACCTAACATTGTGGATCGTGTAAACCTAACATTGTGGATCATGTAGACCTTACATTGTGGATGATGTAAACGTTACATTGTGGATCATGTAAACCTAACATTGTGGATCATGTAAACCTAACATTGTGGATCAAGTAAACCTAACATTGTAGATCATGTAAACCTAACATTGTCGATCATGTAAACCTAACATTGTGGATCATGTAAACCTAACATTGTGAATCATGTAAACCTAACATTGTGAATCATGTAAACCTAACATTGTAGATCATGTAAACCTAACATTGTGGATCATGTAAACCTAACATTGTAGATCATGTAAACCTAACATTGTAGATCATGTAAACCTAACATTGTAGATCATGTAAACCTAACATTGTGGATCGTGTAAACCTAACATTGTGGATCATGTAGACCTTACATTGTGGATGATGTAAACGTTACATTGTGGATCATGTAAACCTAACATTGTGGATCATGTAAACCTAACATTGTGGATCAAGTAAACCTAACATTGTAGATCATGTAAACCTAGCATTGTGGATCATGTAAACCTAGCAATGTGAATCATGTAAACCTAACATTGTGGATCATGTAAACCTAACATTGTAGATCATGTAAACCTAACGTTGTGGATCATGTAAACCTAACATTGTGGATCATGTAAACCTAACATTGTAGATCATGTAAACCTAACATTGTAGATCATGTAAACCTAACATTGTAGATCATGTAAACCTAACATTGTAGATCATGTAAACCTAACATTGTGGATCATGTAAACCTAACATTGTGGATCATGTAAACCTAACATTGTGGATCATGTAAACCTAACATTGTGGATCGTGCAAACCTAACATTGTGGATCGTGTAAACCTAACATTGTGGATCATGTAGACCTTACATTGTGGATTATGTAAACGTTACATTGTGGATCATGTAAACCTAACATTGTGGATCATGTAAACCTAACATTGTAAATCATGTAAACCTAACATTGTGGATCATGTAAACCTAACATTGTGGATCATGTAAACCTAACATTGTGGATCATGTAAACCTAACATTGTGGATCATGTAAACATAACATTGTGGATCGTGTAAACCTAACATTGTGGATCGTGTAAACCTAACATTGTGGATCATGTAGACCTTACATTGTGGATTATGTAAACGTTACATTGTGGATCATGTAAACCTAACATTGTGAATCATGTAAACCTAACATTGTGGATCATGCTAACCTATCATTGTGGATCATGTAAACCTAACATTGTGAATCATGTAAACCTAACATTGTGGATCATGTAAACCTAACATTGTGGATCATGTAAACCTAACATTGTAGTTCATGTAAACCTAACATTGTGGATCATGTAGACCTAACATTGTAGATCATGTAAACCTAACATTGTAGATCATGTAAACCTAACATTGTAGATCATGTAAACCTAACATTGTAGATCATGTAAACCTAACATTGTAGATCATGTAAACCTAACATTGTGGATCATGTAAACCTAGCAATGTGGATCATGTAAACCTATCATTGTGGATCATGTAAACCTAACATTGTGGATCGTGTAGACCTAACATTGTGAATCTTGTATCATATCATTGTGAATCATGTAAACCTATCATTGTGGATCATGTAAGCTTAACATTGTGGATCATGTAAACCTAGTATTATGGATCATGTAAGCCTATCATTGTGGATCATATAAACCTAGTATTGTGGATTATGTAAACCTATCATTGTGGATCATATAAACCTAGCATTGTGGATCATGCAAACCTAGCATTGTGGATCATGTAAGCCTAGCATTGTGGATCATGTAAACAGAATTGTGGATCATGTAAACTTAACTTTGTGGATCAGGGAAACCTTTCAGTGTGGATCATGTAAGAGTAGCATCAAACAGAGATATTTTAATCAGGCTAGTTTGTTCTAATCAAATTGAAATATAACACATATTACCTGTCTCTTTTCAAATCTGAAATTTCATTTCTGCATTTCGAATAATTTTGGCAATTCCTTGGACCTGATACATCTTGTGGTGATCTAAAAAGAACAAAAACCAGGACCTTTAAGTATTAATTAACGTCAACAAACGTTTGTGCAACGCAAATAACGGTTACTTAAATTTAATTGAGGTCTAAGACCGACTTAAATTTAAATGACGTTTGTGCAACCCAGTCCCGATCTTACAATATCTTGCCAAAATAAACATATATACTATATATAATGGCATTTTATTCAGAGTTATGACATTTTCTGGTCTATGTCAACGATTTGTTTTATTGTCAGCTGTAGAGAATGATGAACATTTTATAAGTGTCACCGAAGTCCAGTGCACAAACAACAGGACAAGGGGTCAGTCCATCGCTAGACTTAAATTACCAGTAGACATAGCTGAAACGCAAGAAGTTTTAACAATTTATATATTCAAATTATAATAAAAATTTCAAAAAAGTTCCAAAATAAAAAAATAATAGTTTACATAGTTCAAAATACTAAAAGTATAAGTTAATTTCCAATTTTAAAAGTAAGTTAAAATTTAAATAAAGATTTCAAATAAATAAAAATTCCAGAGATAAACAAAATAACCCAAATTTTGCATCAGTGTTTCTGTCCATCATAGTGACTGACTGACTGACAGTCCTGGTATGCCAACTACTTCTACAGGGTAAGCGTGATCACATAGGTTTACCAAGCACTGACTCCTAACCAAAAATTCTACTCTAATTATACCAAGCTATAAAAATACTCAAGATTAACATGTCATACAAGAATTACACAATAAAATATAAACAAGGGCAACGCAAAGCGTGGCATATCCCCTCACCTAAAAAGTTGACCGGTGATCTTGACCTTTGACCTATGACCTTGAAAATCAATAGAGTTCCAGATTCTCTTAATTACTAAGTATGTACCAAGTTTGGTCAAAATCCATTGAAGGATGTTGATTCTAGATGTTGCGGAAGGAAGGACGGACGAAAGGACGGACGGTAGCGTTACTATATCCCTTCGCAAATTCGTTGGCGAGGGGATAATAGCCTATTAACATCTGTCATATATAAATAAATTAATTTTAGAGTCATATGTCATTTTATGCGTGTTTTTAAAGTTAAGGTTATTTTCATGTGTACGGAATCTGAAATTAGACGTCGCTCTCAAGGCATCGTGTGCCGTTGTCATTATTTCTTCATGAACCGAACAAAAATTGCGATCAATCCTTAAATAATTCCAATGCAAAAAGCATAATTAAGACAACTTTGAATAATAGTAATTAATGATCAAAAAGATTAAATTGATTAGTAAATGATGATATGACATGTGTTCATAATTGTGTCAAAAACTTGTTTAAAACAAATTGTCTTTTTTTAAACAATTTTTTTTTAATATTTCTATTAATAATCTTAATAGAAATTGAATAAAATACAAAAATTTAAGACATATACACCACTGTGACATAAGCAACTAGTTATATATCGTTAGTGTGTATAATGTGGTTAATATTTAGAACTAAATAGAAATACCATTCCTTAATGTCATTTAAAAGGTTTCATAAGAAAAGTTCGAAGATACCAAAGGTGTAATCAGAATCTGTATATGGAAGAAGTACAGACAACACAATGGCCAAAAGAAAAAGAACAAAAGGACAAAGAATGCACTACAAGAATTACACATAAAACTAAAGGTCGAGTAACACGAACCCCACTAAAAACCTGGGGTGAACTCAAGTGCTCCGAAATTGTAAGCAGTTCCTGCTCCACTATGTGGCACTCGTTGTGTTAATCTAGTAACGAACCCGGTGATAAGTCATGAATGAGGAAAAGGACCGAGAAGTGTTTACGACAAGTGGAACATATCCGTAGTCATTTGTGACACAGATATTCCATAACGGTCAACCAAATCATGGTGGCGACCGTAAAAAAAATATTATTTATTGAAAGTAAAATTCATATTGATCAACCTCATGCTCTCCTCCAGTTCCAGTTTCTCCTCTCTTAGAACTTCAAGTCTGTTACTCAAGGTAGCATTAGTCTGTTTATACTCAGCAATGTCTGACTGTAGGTTACTAATAACTGTCTTCAACTGTCGGAGATCTTTGTCTGATTTCTCTTGTAGTCCATCTTTATGTTTACATCTTCAAAATAAAGATACAATAATATCATTAAAGATAAACAAAGTATAACTGACACAATATGAAGAGTAGATAGGTTATTCAATATGCACCAAAAGTTATTCTTTTTATTAGATAAACAGAATTTTTTTTTTATTAAATATACTGAATTATAGTTTTTCATTAAATATACTGAATTTTATTATTTTTTTTTATAAAATAAACTGAATTTTATTATTTTTATTAAATATACTTAATTTTTTTTTATATAAAATAAACTGAATTCTATTTTTTTATTAAATATACTGATTTTTTTTTTTATTAAATTTATTGAATTTTGTTTTATTCTTTTTTATCAAATATACTGAATTTTCTTTTTCTTTATAAATTAAACTGCATTTTATTTTTATTTAATATATCGGTACTGAATTTTATAATTCTTGCTATTAAATAAACTGAATTTCATTTTTATCTAATATACTGATTTATTTTTTATCAAATATATCAAATTTTATTTTTGTTAAGCATACTAAATTGTATTTTTATTAAATATGCTGAATTTTTTTTATTTTTTAAATTAAATAGGACAGTATGTGAATTGACCATACATTGCATAGCAAAAATAACGAATAGATTGCTTTTTGTCAAACTTTTGTACGTGTATTTTCAACAATTCATGCACAATAATTATAAATTTTGCAGCTGCTTTTGAAAACAGTCATCATGTGCAATACTTCAGTAGATTAGGAAAATTAACAGGTCTTGATCAGTATACTGATTATATTTTTATCTTAAAATATGAATATATGTACAAATTATTTGAGAATAATATTATTATTATTTCATGTTATGTTTTACAGTCTGTCACATGGTTGTGTATATTAATTTGATTGGCTTTCGTATTAATAAAAATATAATTATAAAATTCTAAAGCGTTCTTTCGTATTAATAAAAATATAATTATAAAATTCTAAAGTGTTCTTTCGTATTAATAAAAAATATAATTAAAAAATTATAATGTGTTCTTTCGTATTAATAAAAATATAATTATGAAATTCTACAGTGTTCTTTCGTATTAATAAAAATATAATTATAAAATTCTAAAGTGTTCTTTCGTATTAATAAAAAATATAATTAAAAAATTCTAATGTGTTCTTTCGTATTAATAAAAATATAATTATGAAATTCTACAGTGTTCTTTCGTATTAATAAAAATATAATTATAAAATCCTAAAGTGTTCTTTCGTATTAATAAAAAATATAATTAAAAAATTCTAATGTGTTCTTTCGTATTAATAAAAATATAATTATGAAATTCTACAGTGTTCTTTCGTATTGATAAAAATATAATTATAAAATTCTAAAGTGTTCTTTCGTATTAATTAAAAATATAATTAAAAAATTCTAATGTGTTCTTTCGTATTAATAAAAATATAATTATGAAATTCTACAGTGTTCTTTCGTATTAATAAAAATATAATTATAAAATCCTAAAGTGTTCTTTCGTATTAATAAAAATATAATTATAAAATTCTACAGTGTTCTTTCGTATTAATAAAAATATAATTATAAAATTCTACAGTGTTCTTTCGTATTAATAAAAATATAATTATAAAATTCTACAGTGTTCTTTCGTATTAATAAAAATATAATTATAAAATTCTACAGTGTTCTTTCGTATTAATAAAAATATAATTATAAAATTCTACAGTGTTCTTTCGTATTAATAAAAATATAATTATAAAATTCTAAAGTGTTCTTTCGTATTAATAAAAAATATAATTAAAAAATTCTAATGTGTTCTTTCGTATTAATAAAAATATAATTATGAAATTCTACAGTGTTCTTTCGTATTAATAAAAATATAATTATAAAATCCTAAAGTGTTCTTTCGTATTAATAAAAATATAATTATAAAATTCTACAGTGTTCTTTCGTATTAATAAAAATATAATTATAAAATTATAATGTGTTCTTTCGTATTAATAAAAATATAATTATAAAATCCTAAAGTGTTCTTTCGTATTAATAAAAATATAATTATAAAATCCTAAAGTGTTCTTTCCTATTAATAAAAATATAATTATAAAATTCTACAGTGTTCTTTCGTATTAATAAAAATATAATTAAAAATTCCTACAGTGTTCTTTCGTATTAATAAAAATATAATTATGAAATTCTAAAGTGTTCTTTCGTATTAATAAAAATATAATTATGAAATTCTAATGTGTTCTTTCCTATTAATAAAAATATAATTATAAAATTCTACAGTGTTCTTTCGTATTAATAAAAATATAATTAAAAATTCCTACAGTGTTCTTTCGTATTAATAAAAATATAATTATGAAATTCTAAAGTGTTCTTTCGTATTAATAAAAATATAATTATGAAATTCTAATGTGTTCTTTCCTATTAATAAAAATATAATTATGAAATTCTAAAGTGTTCTTTCGTATTAATAAAAATATAATTATAAAATTCTAGTGTTACTTCTGAATTTCCATAAAAATAAAAATGATATTTGGTTCTTCAATAGAATAAATCTGATTGGATACTACTTAAAGTATTGACCAAATACATTCAAGCTTTAATTCTATATGATTAGAAGTTTTTACTGTCGTGACATTATGACGTAAATACAAAGTGCCAAACGTCATTTGACAGAATTCACTGTTTGTGTGTATGTGTGTTTTACAAATATCCACTTCCAGCGATGGTAACCATGAAAATAATTTATTATTAAATAAGTTATTTTTTTGCAAATCAGGTAAGACAACTCTAGCACAGAAAAAGTGGTAAAAACTGGAAGCAAACCTGGCCTGCCTTTTATGGCACCTGACCTTGTGTATAAATTTCAAATGATTTGCTTAAAGAAAACTTAAGTAGACTTAAGGAAGCATGAGAAATAGGTATTTGTCGGAAAATAAAGGGGCATATCTACAGGACGAACAATTTGATCAAGCCAGAAATCAAACATGGCCTGTCTATTATGACTTTGCATATAAATTTCAAAATGATGACTTGCATATGGAAAACTTAAGTTATAGAGCGCAAACAAAATTTGGATTTTCCGGCAAATCAAGCATAACTTCAGATAAAAAAATGGTATGAGTCCGAAATCTAACTTGAACTTCTTTTTACGGTCCCTGACCTTTTATATAAATGTCAAAGAATTTGTTTAAGGGAAATAAAACTTTTGAGCGGAAACCAGTGTCGAACGTCCGGTCGTACATAAGAACGTACAGACATGGATAAAAATATCAATTTTGTGCGCAAGAAATTATTTTTCCAAACAATCTTCCTGACATTTATTAATTAAAACAGACTATCATGCTTTAAATTAATACTTAGTTCTAGATGGAAAACACAACGATACAAAAATAAAGATAAAGGAATTACACAGATGGGAAACACAACAGTACAACATAAAGATAAAGGAATTACACAGATGTGAAATACAACAGTACAACATAAAGATAAAGGAATTACACAGATGGGAAACACAACAGTACAACATAAAGATAAAGGAATTACACAGATGTGAAATACAACAGTACAACATAAAGATAAAGGAATTACACAGATGGGACACACAACAGTACAACATAAAGATAAAGGAATTACACAGATGTGAAATACAACAGTACAACATAAAGATAAAGGAATTACACAGATGTGAAATACAACAGTACAACATAAAGATAAAGGAATTACACAGATGGGAAACACAACAGTACAACATAAAGATAAAGGAATTACACAGATGGGAAATACAACAGTACAACATAAAGATAAAGGAATTACACAGATGGGAAACACAACAGTACAACATAAAGATAAAGGAATTACACAGATGTGAAATACAACAGTACAACATAAAGATAAAGGAATTACACAGATGGGAAACACTACAGTACAACATAAAGATAAAGGAATTACACAGATGTGAAATACAACAGTACAACATAAAGATAAAGGAATTACACAGATGGGACACACAACAGTACAACATAAAGATAAAGGAATTACACAGATGTGAAATACAACAGTACAACATAAAGATAAAGGAATTACACAGATGTGAAATACAACAGTACAACATAAAGATAAAGGAATTACACAGATGGGAAACACAACAGTACAACATAAAGATAAAGGAATTACACAGATGTGAAATACAACAGTACAACATAAAGATAAAGGAATTACACAGATGGGAAACACAACAGTACAACATAAAGATAAAGGAATTACACAGATGTGAAATACAACAGTACAACATAAAGATAAAGGAATTACACAGATGGGACACACAACAGTACAACATAAAGATAAAGGAATTACACAGATGTGAAATACAACAGTACAACATAAAGATAAAGGAATTACACAGATGTGAAATACAACAGTACAACATAAAGATCAAGGAATTACACAGATGGGAAACACAACAGTCCAACATAAAGATAAAGGAATTACACAGATGTGAAATACAACAGTACAACATAAAGATAAAGGAATTACACAGATGTGAAATACAACAGTACAACATAAAGATAAAGGAATTACACAGATGGGAAACACAACAGTACAACATAAAGATAAAGATATTACACAGATGTGAAATACAACAGTACAACATAAAGAAAAAGGAATTACACAGATGGGAAACACAACAGTACAACATAAAAATAAAGGAATTACACAGATGGGAAACACAACAGTACAACATAAAGATAAAGGAATTACACAGATGGGAAACACAACAGTACAACATAAAGATAAAGGAATTACACAGATGGGAAACACAACAGTACAACATAAAGATAAAGGAATTACACAGATGTGAAATACTACAGTACAACATAAAGATAAAGGAATTACACAGATGGGAAACACAACAGTACAACATAAAGATAAAGGAATTACACAGATGTGAAATACAACAGTACAACATAAAGATAAAGGAATTACACAGATGGGAAACACAACAGTACAATATAAAGATAAAGGAATTACACAGATGGGAAACACAACAGTACAACATAAAGATAAAGATATTACACAGATGTGAAATACAACAGTACAACATAAAGAAAAAGGAATTACACAGATGGGAAACACAACAGTACAACATAAGAATAAAGGAATTACACAGATGGGAAACACAACAGTACAACATAAAGATAAAGGAATTACACAGATGGGAAACACAACAGTACAACATAAAGATAAAGGAATTACACAGATGGGAAACACAACAGTACAACATAAAGATAAAGGAATTACACAGATGTGAAATACAACAGTACAACATAAAGATAAAGGAATTACACAGACGGGAAACACAACAGTACAACATAAAGATAAAGGAATTACACAGATGTGAAATACAACAGTACAACATAAAGATAAAGGAATTACACAGATGGGACACACAACAGTACAACATAAAGATAAAGGAATTACACAGATGTGAAATACAACAGTACAACATAAAGATAAAGGAATTACACAGATGTGAAATACAACAGTACAACATAAAGATAAAGGAATTACACAGATGGGAAACACAACAGTCCAACATAAAGATAAAGGAATTACACAGATGTGAAATACAACAGTACAACATAAAGATAAAGGAATTACACAGATGTGAAATACAACAGTACAACATAAAGATAAAGGAATTACAGAGATGGGAAACACAACAGTACAACATAAAGATAAAGATATTACACAGATGTGAAATACAACAGTACAACATAAAGAAAAAGGAATTACACAGATGGGAAACACAACAGTACAACATAAAAATAAAGGAATTACACAGATGGGAAACACAACAGTACAACATAAAGATAAAGGAATTACACAGATGGGAAACACAACAGTACAACTTAAAGATAAAGGAATTACACAGATGGGAAACACAACAGTACAACATAAAGATGAAGGAATTACACAGATGGGAAACACAACAGTACAACATAAAGATTAAAGAATTACACAGATGGGAAACACAACAGTACAACATAAAGATAAAAGAATTACCCAGATGGGAAACACAACAGTACAACATAAAGATAAAGGAATTACGCAGATGGGAAACACAACAGTACAACATAAAGATAAAGGAATTACACAGATGGGAAATACAACAGTACAACATAAAGATGAAGGAATTACACATGTGGGAAACACAACAGTACAACATAAAGATAAAAGAATTACCCAGATGGGAAACACAGCAGTGCAACATAAAGATAAAAGAATTACCCAGATGTGAAATACAACAGTACAACATAAAGATAAAGGAATTACCCAGATGAGAAACACAGCAGTACAACATAAAGATAAAGGAATTACCAAGATGATAAACACAGCAGTACAACATAAAGATAAAGGAATTACCCAGATGAGAAACACAACAGTACAACAATACAACATTAAGATAAAGGAATTACCCAGATGAGAAACACAGCAGTACAACATAAAGATAAAGGAATTACCCAGATTAGAAACACAGAAGTACAACATAAAGATAAAGAAATTACCCAGATGAGAAACACAGCAGTACAGCATAAAGATAAAGGAATTACCCAGATGAGAAACACAGCAGTACAACATATAGATAAAGGAATTACACAGATGAGAAACACAGCAGTACAACATAAAGGTAAAGAAATTACCCAGATGAGAAACACAACAGTACAACATAAAGATAAAGAAATTACCCAGAAGAGAAACACAGCAGTACAACATAAAGATAAAGGAAATACCCAGATGAGAAACACAGCAGTACAACATAAAGATAAAGGAATTACCCAGATGGAAAACACAACTTTACAACATTAAGATAAAGGAATAACCCAGATGTGAAACACAACAGTACAACATAAAGATAAAGGAATTACCCAGATGGGAAACACAACAACACAACATTAAGATAAAGTAATTGCCCAGATAGGAAATATAACAGTACAAACATAAAGATAAAGAAATTACGCAGATGAGAAACACAACAGTATTCATAAAGATAAAGGAATTACCTAGATGTGAAACACAACAGTACAATATAAAGATGATATACATAAACACTCATATTTCATCAAACACACAGCAATGGCATGTTAATAAATAACCTTTACAAATCTCTTAGAAAAGTGAACATTTTTCCAAAAGAATAAAATGCACACATTTGTTCTTGTTATACTCGTGCAATGTTGTAATGAGGGGGAACATGCATCTCCTGCATTATTATATATTTTCGTCTATTTCTAGATTGTTTCCCCTTTCACACTCTATTTTTTAGTCTCTTAGTAGAACTTTAATAAATACTCTTATTCTCTCTTTATTCATAGATAAAGATCTTGTCATTAGTTACATGTTATCTCTTCCTAATTCAGAATCTAAACGAATATCAATCAGAAATGTAATTCTAAAATTAAATATCAAAATCGTAGAAAGAGAGAAAGTTGATATCCCTAAAACAAATACATGACCGCTCATTTTCCTGTCTTGGTACAGACACTTATAAAAGTGGCTGGTTAAACTAAGCTTGATGAGTCTCCACTCTTAGTGAAATGATGCAGTCATGCAAGTGCTTTCCATGTGTGAGTAAAATGCCAACCCTCACATATAGATATTGAATATTAAAGTACATACTTTTCCAAATACGGTTGTTTCGAATCATGTCAATTCCGACCACGTTCCGTCTTTTTCTTGTCTTGACGTCTGATTTGATTTGATTGATTTGATTTCTAGGGCTCAACGCCACTTTCATCAATATTTCAGCTATATCATGGCGATGTTTTGACGTCTGAACAAATCGGCAGGCGACTTCCGGTGTTTACGCTATTACTGTGACAACGTCAGCATATCATAGTCGTAGATGCGGTAGATTATAAGTAATTGTAATATGGAGACGCTAAGGAAACTGCTGAATAAATACTGGTGTTCGGTACCCCACTATCTGTCTGATATCAGAAATATATGCATAAAGGCAGATCGTTTTCCTTTGATGATGCTGACAGCCGCAAATAAAGAAAGAAAACAAATTTAATTTTAAAGAAATAGTTGTCTCTGCATTGAAGTCTTTGATACAAATAAAATAATTTAATTGATAACTGTCTTTTACAGAAAATGTTAAGATTTTTTTAAGTTGAGGATCGAACGCTAAAGCGGCACATATCGATTGGAGTTTTTGTTGTGTACATTGACACCGGAAGTTCAGTGCCAGGAGTTCCATCGAAATCACGTGATCTGTCGGACGAAAATAACAAAATTTTGACGGAATGGAAATGATTCGAAACAACCGCAATAATGAACTCTGTAATTATTGTTACTGTCCCTACAATGATATTATTACCACTATATACATGATCTTAATAAAACACACGCAATAGTGGGAAATATTGTGCTTAAACATAAAAAAAAAGAAATGTTTGAAGATGCAAAAGGGAGTGAGTTGTTGAGTGATACTTGTTTAACACCAATTCAGCAATTGTAAAGCAATATCATGGCGAGAACAAGTTAATTTTCAATGAGATGATGATGAGATCAGCTTTGTACTACACCAACACACTTAATTGGATTGTTATAGTGCTAGCTCACTGACACAGCAGTCTGCATCGTGATGCATCAGTGCACCGGTGGATTGTTACACTCCGCTGTTACTGACCACTCATGTAGTGGTCGCCTTAAAGTTGCAATTCCACATCAGGATATATACATTCGTCGACAAAAATTGATTCAACAGTGAATCTAAAATAGCTTGATATACAATTGGAGCTTATGAGCGACCAATAACTGCTTATACTGTCTGTCTTCGATTGACTACCGATAGCATGCAATTTCGACGTCTGGACATGGGCACTGTACCTACAGCTCGTCACCGTCGATTGATATCGAATTCAACCGTACAATGTGAAAAAAATATATCAAAGTGATTGACCAAAAAGACAACTTGCTGCATTTATGCATTCCATAATAAATAAACAGATTAGTACTTATATTGAATTTTTATCAACATCAGGTTTTACTAAAGGTTTTTACAGTTCCTTCAACTCTAATGTTTCAAATCTTTATATACTGACTATATCATATAGATGTGTGCATATGATTTAACTATGCAGAACATCATTTATTTCAGCTTTGTGTCTGTTAATCTCTGATTCAAGGTGCTTGTATTTCTTTTCTTCCCTTTATGAGAAAAAAAGTAGTTTACCTTGTGTACAAATTTCAAATGATTTGCTTAAAGGAAACTTAAGTTAACTTCGCGTCGATTTTCGATGTCATCTAGCTCACGATATCTGTTTACCACTGCATACACGGTTGCCCTGTTTAGCTGAAGATTTCTACCCATCTCGGAGTAAGATTTTCCAACTTCATAATTTCGTATAATGATAGTTTTCACATCTGATGATAAATCTTTCGATTTCCCCATTGTTTTTATTTCAACTGACAGACGACGCCTAAATTCACGTGAAATATGACGCAAACTTGTAATGACGTCATAAAATCTACCTGACATAATTTTATTGATAACTAACCTTGACACTTCTAATAACACCGACGCCATATTTGTTTATAATAATATGATCACGCGCTGTAGTTTACCGGAAGACGACAAATTACAAAACGTCAAATTCGATAGAAGGTTGTCTAAAGTATTTGTTCCGGAAAAAAATTATATGTCAAGAAACAATTCGAGAATTTTTATGTTTGCATGCACCACGGTCCTGTATGAATACATTAATTTACATTGGAATTATGTTTATAATTTGTTCTTCAATATGCATGTGCAAATCAAAATTTATCGGGAGTTTTATCACGGATTTATTTATATAGCCAATGAAGTAAAAGGCGTCATGTAAGAACATGCATTATCTTACTACACAATAAAAGTTCAAAATCTCAAACTACCTTCCAGTTATAAATGGTATCATGCAAAATGTCGATATTAAAAATGTCATCAAAAAGGCCGCCATTAAGCCATCTTGACTATGATCAAAAATAATTTAATGTACATCAGACCTTCATTGTGCGCGAACTCAATACAAATAATAGTTGATGATCTAAAATCATTTTGCAGATACAGGTGGTCACATATAAAATTTCATCAAATAAACTCCGTTTTGGATATTTTGAAATTTTGAAACAATATTTTGCTGCATCAGCTCTTCGTTATGAACTTCTTAATTTAAAAATATAATCTTGTGATCTCAAACCACCTTCCAGTTACAAATGGTATCATGTAAAATGTCGATAAAATGTCACCAAAAAGACCGCCATTCAGCCATCTTGATTGTGTTCAAAAATAATGTCATGCACAGCAGACTTTCATTGTTCAAAGTTCCTTGCAAAAGGTCGCCAATGACCACTTTCTCGGTATTATAAATAAATATAAAGATTTTCTAAAGTTTGGGGCATCGAGATTTTGGTCCCAAACAAAAGGTTATCACTTTTACTGATTCCTTACTAAGCAGCAGGAAAGGGTCATCCATATGGCATACTCCCTTGACAACGAAATGGATAAGGACAGAAATAACATTAATCAGAGGTATCGATTAGAGATCAAGTGAAAAGGAAGTAAGAATATACACTCCATATGATTTTGATAAATCAGCTTCATATCCACACATTTAACCGGAAAGACAACTCTGTTCTTTTGTCAGACCCTTAATTTAACTTTAATTAATTTGAGAGACGCATATAGATAAAACTTAAAATAAGAACTTTTATTTCATTCAGCTTGTGTGTAAAATAAGTCATAGCTGTGAACAGAACCAAATTGATCAATCAACAGAAATAAGTTTATCCAATCAGTTTTGTGTAAATGTATGATATAACCAAATCATTTTGAAATAATCGTGCCACATAAGAAGTAATATGGCCAGGAAGACTGAATTATTTTTGTATGTAGCAAACAGTACATAGTATCTATACAATTCACTATTGAAATATATTATTATACTTCATGTAAGTAAGCTGTAATTTTATTGGATAAGACGAGGGTAACATTCTGCTCTGACACATGGCTCAGAGGGTAAAATTTTTTTTTACTATCAACCTCTCATTAAAAATGAATACCGTAGACTAAATATGAAATGAAACATTAAAATGGAAAAAAAAAACATTATTGCAAACGAGAAAGTAAAAACATCACTATAATGAATTAAATAGCATATAGTTGAGATGGTGGTAGATCAGATAGTTACCCTTAAAAAAGGGGTAATCAGAAGCCGTAATTCCAAGAAGGACAGACAATACATTGGTCAAACGCTGGAAGATACCAAAGGAGTTACCAGAAGCCGTAATTCAAAGAAGGACAGACAATGCAATGGTCAAACGTTTGAAGATACCAAAGTAGTTACCAGAAGCCGTAATTCAAAGAAGGACAGACAATACAATGGCCAAACGCTTGAAGATACCAAAGAAGTTACCAGAGGCCGTAATTCAAAGAAGGACAGACAATACAATGGTCAAACGCTGGAAGATACCAAAGTAGTTACCAGAAGCCGCAATTCAAAGAAGGACAGACAATACAATGGTCAAACGTTTGAAGATACCAAAGTAGTTACCAGAAGCCGTAATTCCAAGAAGGACAGACAATGCAATGGTCAACCGTTTGAAGATACCAAAGAAGTTACCAGAAGCCGTAATTCAAAGAAGGACAGACAATGCAATGGTCAAACGTTTGAAGATACCAAAGTAGTTACTAGAAGCCGTAATTCAAAGAAGGACAGACAATGCAATGGTCAAACGCTTGAAGATACCAAAGAAGTTACCAGAAGCCGTAATTCAAAGAAGGACAGACAATACAATGGTCAAACGTTTGAAGATACCAAAGTAGTTACAAAAAGCCGTAATTCCAAGAAGGACAGACAATACAATGGTCAAACGCTTGAAGATACCAAAGAAGTTACCAGAAGCCGTAATTCGAAGAAGGACAGACAATACAATGGTCAAACGCTTGAAGATACCAAAGGAGTTACCAGAAGCCGTAATTTAAAGAAGGACAGACAATACAATAGTCAAATGCTTGAAGATACCAAAGGAGTTACCAGAAGCCGTTATTCAAAGAAGGACATGCAATGCAATGGTCAAACGTTTGAAGATACCAAAGGAGTTACCAGAAGCTGTAATTGAAAGAAGGACAGACAATACAATGGTCAAGCGCTTGAAGACACCAAAGGAGTTACCAGAAGCCGTAATTCCAAGAAGGACAGGCCAACAGAAAAAGGACAAAAAGTGTATTTTTTGGGTTATGGTGTTTAATGCCATTTTCAACAATATCTCAGTTATATCATAACAGTCAGTTTTTTTGGTGATGAAGTAGCTGGAGAAAACCACCGATCTGCCTCGGTTGACAATGTTTTTCTCAGGGTAGCAATCTGTTCTATCACCCTCTCAACTATATGTTATTTATATAATACTGCATACATACTTTCTTGAAGTTTCTGACTTTTCCTTTTCAGCCTGGTAGGTCAGATGCTTGTTTTGATTTTCTAACTCTGCTATACATTTGTTGACTCTATCCCTATGATACAAAATCAAAATTTATTAATTTGATGTATAAAATTAATTAATAAATCAACATGAATACAATAATTAATTCCCTTTCGTTAGGGTTATGGTGTTTAACGCCACTTTTAACAATATATCAGCTATATCGTAGCAGTCAGTTAATTATTGATGGAGAAACAGTGGCACCCGTAATAAATCACCGACCTGTTGCAAGTCACTGACAAACTTTATCACATAATGTTGTATCAAGTACACCTTGCCATAAACGGGATTTGAACTCTCAACTTTACTAGTGATAGGCACTGATTGCATATGTAGTTGTAAATCCAACTACCATACGATCATGACCACCACTGCCCCTGATTCCCCTTCATTACTTTATACTAAGGTTGATGAGAATACTTTGTACAGTCAAATCTTGTTGTTTTGAATTCAAATTTTACTTTGATGTAGCTGAGCAATCAAGTTATCCGTGATAAAATAAGATAAACATCAAACTATTTAATAGTACTTTACTTAGAGTTATCCAATGAGAGTTAGGGCCCGGGTGGCTCAATGAGTTAGGTAGATGGATTACCTAACAACTCATACAAGCCTATCACCAATACGACGTGGGTTCGCGCCCGGCTTTGTAAATTACAAGAAAGGGTGCACTCCACTCGCAGCCGCAAGTGATAAAGTTTACCAGTTACTTGCCCATGGTCGGTGGTTCTCTCCGGGTACTCCGGCTTCTTCCACCACTAAAACTGGTCGCCATGATATATCTGAAATATTGCTGAAAGTGGCGTTAAACACCAAAAGTCAATCAATCAACCAATGAGAA
Organism: Bathymodiolus septemdierum; assembly: GCA_963383655.1. Classification (NCBI taxonomy): domain Eukaryota; kingdom Metazoa; phylum Mollusca; class Bivalvia; order Mytilida; family Modiolidae; genus Bathymodiolus; species Bathymodiolus septemdierum. The sequence continues at coordinate 28,901,929 of OY726524.1, read as the reverse complement.
TTTAATGAATATTGTATAAAATCTTTTCTTTTAAAGGCAGACTGAATCTTGAAACTAGACAAAAGACAGTCCAATCGTTGTTACCTCGAACTTCGAAGTCGTCTCATTGGATAACTCTAAGTAAAGCTTGGTTCAATGGTTTAATATTTATCTTACTTTATCGCGGATAACTCGATTGCTCGACCACATCAACGTAAAATCTCCAACTTCGAACTTATCTTGAAGTCGTTTTGTTCATTCATTTTCCAATATTCCCTCCTCAACGAGAGGCACACATGGTTTTACGACTGGATTCAATAAACACCATAACAAAATATAATAATAAAACTATAAAGGAAACAACACCATCTGTTTTAAGACTTTTATAAACTTTCCCAGCATGTGAAATGCTAAAAAGATCATAGTTACCATATGATGAGGGAACCATTTTGTGGATTTCACTAAAATTACAATAATCTTGATTCGGAAGAAAAATTACCAACAGAAATTCACCATTCGTGTCATATACAAATTTTCAAATTTAAATAAATAATTCAGCATTCTTGTAGATTGACAGTTTTTTTTTTCTTCAATAGTTCTAAGTAGTACTGAATGACCATTTTTTTAATTTATTTTGTGATTCAGGAGATAGGAGTTCTATGAATTTTCATAGAAAGGATTTGGATGTAAATGAATAAAATCTTAGCTTATGCATTTTGTATTTATGACACACAGACACTTGTCTCTGTAAAAAAAATGTGTACCAATATCATATATTGAGACAAGGTACTTAACTTTCATTTTTGTGAAATGTCACCCGGTCGCGAACTTCCGCCGATATTTGAAATTCACGGTCGTCTAGGCAAATAACGCTTGAATGATGATTTTTTGGGAATCCCGGATTCTGATTGGCCGAGAGAATCGGAATGACAGGTAAATTTAGCGTTCTAAAAATAGACGGGAGATGCCAATCACTTCAAGATTTAGACATCTAATATCTCTTAACTTATTTTTTTTTATCCACAAATCGTTTACGTAATTAAAATCAACTAAATTGTTCCTTATCACAGATAACCTGTCAGATTTTTTTATATTCTTTTTTTTTACTGTTTTATTCAGCGCGACATCGTCATTTCAAGTCGGATATGAGATTAACAAAAGGTAAAGAGATGGCCTACTAGTTTGGCTCTGTACACCTTATACAGACAGCAAAGGTAGGTGTATGATACATCATTTTATAGAGAAATTATTCTAGATTTACGATACATAAGCGTTATTTGCCTAGACGATCGTGAATTTCGAATATCGGCGGAAGTTCGCGACCGGGTGACATTTTGCAAAAATGAAAGTTAAGTACCTGGTACACATTTTTTTTACAGAGACAAGGTGCCTGTGATATGACACTGTATTACAGTTTAAAACGTAGATATCTAATTGAGCGTTTATGAAATAATCTTCATCATGTACACTCATAGTCAAAAGATTGGAAGGCCAAATAATTTAAAAGTACTTGGGAGCAATAAAACCAAATGGTCTAAACAGGATAGCCAAAATCTGCTAAAGGATACCTATGTCTGACTCATACACTGCAATGATATGACACTTATATTTGCACAAATAGGTATCTTTTTCATTTTCATGTCATTGTGTGTGTCAAACATGGGGTCATTCATTTTATAAATACCGTCATCACCTGTGTTCTACATCACATTATAAGATCAAGATTACAAACATGAATGAATGTCATTGTCATAACTTTATAATTCCAAAAAGTTTCTAGAATTGATGTCGGATCACCACTAAGAAAATAGATTACATAATAGAGAAGTGTTTTAACATAATATGATTGTATGTACTTACAATTCTTGCCTGAGACGAATATTTTCCAAGCTAGTCACTTTATATTTTTCTTCGAACTCTCTAAGCTTCCTTGGATTCCTTTCGAAGCAATCACTGGAAAATAACCACAAATAATGTTTTTTTATTGTGTACTAAATAATACGACGACATGTCGATAATCCAGAGACTCGTGTGAACCTGGATTGCACGTCTGATAATGATGTAACTTATTTGTTTTAATTTGCAAACATTTTGATTTACGTAATTAAATATATATTACCTGTGTTTAATTGGCGTTGGTCGTAAGCATGTCAGATATTAATGATAATTTTTTATCCTTTTCAAACAATTTTAAGTGATAAATTGCTCTAATAGGGAATTAATTATTGTATTCATGTTGATTTATTAAATAATCATCAAAATTAAAACGCATTCGTCAGTTACGAAAATGACGAGCGCTGACTGAATCACTGAATTGTGTTACTATATATATCACACGAAGAGAGTCTAAACGATTGCGGCTTAATACCAAGTGCGCAATATGTTCAAGATTATCTAGCGTTCTTTTTAATAACGATGTTCTGCCAGTTATATGTGAGGGTTGACATTTTACTCATATATGGAAAGCACTTGCTTGAAAAATCATAAATTAACTATTTTCTATAAAATACATAACAAATTATGCCCTCCTTACTTATTTAACTGTTTACCTCCAGTGACATCAGATGTAAATAATTATAACCTTAGAAATAATCAGAATTATGTTCCACCCAGATGCAGACTGAGAACATCAGCTAGCTCATTTATTCCATCGACCGTTTCGCTTTGAAACAATCTAGACATGATCAGACATATCAATAAGAAATTCCCCTACATTATCTTTGCTTAAAAATAGAGTGAAAGATGACACATATAAACCCCCAGAGTATTATAATGAAGGCCCACGGAAACTAAATGTATTACACACTAGACTTAGACACCAATGCATCTCACTCGATGCCGATTTGTCTAGAATACATATAATTTCATAATTGCAAAATATTGTAAAACAGTTTTAGGCCTTAAAAAACTGCATGTAACATTTCGACATTATCAGAGTTGGGGCGACTCCCTATTGCTTCTTTTATTAAATTTCAAGTTATGATGTATTTTGTAAGAATAAATACTAATAATATAAACCCATTAATTAAAGAATCCCTTAATATTAATAAATCTTTACATGATGAAGGCTTCTACACATGGTATACTTTGGCATTAAATGTCTTTCAAGAATTTGATTTGGATGCTGAAGATTTTTCTAATATGGATAAGTATTTCCATAAGATAAAAGTTCCATTTAAAAAAGAATTTAAAAAGGTTGCCCATAATGATTACATTCAGAAAACTACCTTCCAGTTACAAATGGTATTATGTAAAATGTCACCAAAAAGACCGCCATTCAGCCATCTTGTCTGTGTTCAAAAATAACGTCATGTACAGCAGACCTTCATTGTTCAAAGTTCCTTGGAAAAGGTCGCCAATGACCACTTTCTCGGGATTATAAAATAAATACAAAGATTTTCTAAAGTTTGGAGCATCGAGATTTTGGTCCCAAACAAAAGACTATCACTATTACTGATTCCTTGCTAAACAGCAGGAAAGGGTCATCCATATGGCATACTCCCTTGACAACGAAATGGATATGGACAAAAATAACATTAATCAGAGGTATCGATTAGAGATCAAGTGAAAAGGAAGTAAGAATATACACTCCATATGATTTTGATAAATCAGCTTCATGTCCACACATCTACCCGGAAAAGCAATTCTTTTATTTTGTCATAGACCCTTAATTTAACTTTACTTAATTTGAGAGACGCATATAAATAAAACTTTAAATAAGAACTTTTATTTCATTCAGCTTGTGTGTAAAATAAGTCATAGCTGTGAACAGAACCAAATTGATCAATCAACAGAAATAAGTTTATCCAATCAGTTTTGTGTAAATGTATGATATAACCAAATCATTTTGAAATAATCGTGCCACATAAGAAGTAATATGGCCAGGAAGACTGAATTATTTTTGCATGTAGCAAACAGTACATAGTATCTATACAATTCACTATTAAAATATATTATTATACTTCATGTATGTAAGCTGTAATTTTATTGGATAAGACGAGGGTAACATTCTGCTCTGACACATGGCTCAGGGGGTAACATTTTTTTTACTATCAACCTCTCATTAAAAATGAATAGACTGAATATGAAATGAAACATTAAAATGAAGAAAAAAAAACATTATTGCAAACGAGAAAGTAAAAACATTCAGTATAATAAATTAAATAGCATATAGTTGAGAGGGTGGTAGATCAGATTGTTACCATTAAAAAAGGGAGGTAATCAAAAGCCGTAATCCAAAGAACAGACAATACAATGGTCAACGTTTGAAGATACCAAAGGAGTTACCAGAAGCCGTAATTCCAAGGACAGACAATACAATGGTCAAACGTTTGAAGATACCAAAGGAGTTACCAGAAGCCGTAATTCCAAGAAGGAAAGACAATACAATGGTCAAACGTTTGAAGATACCAAAGGAGTTACCAGAAGCCGTAATTCCAAGAAGGACAGACAATGCAATGGTCAAACGTTTGAAGATACCAAAGGAGTTACCAGAAGCGTAATTCCAAGAAGGACAGACAATACAATGGCCAAACGCTTGAAGATACCAAAGGAGTTACCAGAAGCCGTAATTCCAAGAAGGACAGGCCAACAGAAAAAGGACAAAAAGTGTATTTTATGGGTTATGGTGTTTAATGCCATTTTCAACAATATCTCAGTTATATCATAACAGTCAGTTTTTTTGGTGATGAAGTAGCTGGAGAAAATCACCGATCTGCCTCGGTTGACAATGTTTTTCTCAGGGTAACAATCTGTTCTATCACCCTCTCAACTATATGTTATTTATATAATACTGCATACATACTTTCTTGAAGTTTCTGACTTTTCCTTTTCAGCCAAATCTCCTTGGTAGGTCAGATACTTGTTTGGATCTTCCAACTCTGCTATACATTTGTTGTCTCTATCCCTATGATACAAAATCAAAATTTATTAATTTGATGTATAAAATTAATTAATAAATCAACATGAATACAATAATTAATTCCCTTTCACTAGGGTTATGGTGTTTAACGCCACTTTTAACAATATATTAGTTATATCGTAGCAGTCAGTTAATTATTGATGGAGAAACAGTGGCACCCGTAATAAATCACCGACCTGTTGCAAGTCACTGACAAACTTTATCACATAATGTTGTATCAAGTACACCTTGCCATAAACGGGATTTGAACTCTCAACTTTACTAGTGATAGGCACTGATTGCACATGTAGTTGTAAATCCAACTACCATACGATCATGACCACAACTGCCCCTGATTCCCCTTCATTACATTATACTAAGGTTGATAAGAATATTTTGTACAGTCAAATCTTGTTGTTTTGAATTCAAATTTTACTTTGATGTAGTTGAGCAATCAAGTTATCCGTGATAAAATAAGATAAACATCAAACTATTTAATAGTACTTTACTTAGAGTTATCCAATGAGAGTTAGGGCCCGGGTGGCTCAATGAGTTAGGTAGATGGATTACCTAACAACTCATACAAACCTATCACCAATACGACGTGGGTTCGCGCCCGGCTTTGTAAATTACAAGAAATGGTGCACTCCACTCGCAGCCGCAAGTGATAAAGCTTACCAGTTACTTGCCCATGGTCGGTGGTTCTCTCCGGGTACTCCGGCTTCTTCCACCACTAAAACTGGTCGCCATGATATATCTGAAATATTGCTGAAAGTGGCGTTAAACACCAAAAATCAATCAATCAATCAACCAATGAGAATTTAATGAATATTGTATAAAAAAAATTCTTTAAAAGGCAGACTGAATCTTGAAACTAGACAAAATACAGTCCAATCGTTGCTACCTCGAACTTCGAAGCCGTCTCGTTGGATAACTCTAAGTAAAGCTTGGTTCAATGGTTTAATATTTATCTTACTTTATCGCGGATAAATCGATTGCTGGACCACATCAACGTAAAATCTGCAACTTCGAACTTATCTTGAAGTCGTTTTGTTCATTCATTTTCCAATATTCCCTCCTCAACCAGAGGCTCACATGGTTTTACGACTGGATTCAATAAACACCATAACAAAATATAATGATAAAACTATAAAGGAAACAACACCATCTGTCTTAAGACTTTTATAAACTTTCCCAGCATGTGAAATGCTAAAAAGATCATAGTTACCATATGATGAGGGAACAATTTTGTGGATTTCACTAAAATTACGATAATCTTGATTCGGAAGAAAAATTACCAACAGAAATTCACCATTCGTGTCATATACAAATTTTCAAATTTAAATAAATAATTCAGCATTCTTGTAGATTGACAGTTTTTTTTCTTCAATAGTTCTAAGTAGTACTGAATGACCATTTTTTTTTATTTGTTTTGTGATTCAGGAGATACGAGTTCTATGAATTTTCATAGAAGGGATTTGGATGTAAATGAATAAAATCTTAGCTTATGCATTTTGTATATATGACACACAGGCACTTGTCTCTGTTAAAAAATGTGTACCAATATCATATATTAAGACAAGGTACTTAACTTTCATTTTTGCAAAATGTCACCCGGTCGCGAACTTCCGCCGATATTTGAAATTCACGGTCGTCTAGGCAAATAACGCTTGAGTGATGATTTTTTGGGAATCCCGGATTCTGATTGGCCGAGAGAATCGGAATGACAGGTAAATTTAGCGTTCTAAAAATAGACGGGAGATGCCAATCACTTCAAGATTTAGACATCTAATATCTCTTAACTTAATTTTGTTATCCACAAATCGTTTACGTAATTAAAATCAACTAAATTGTTCCTTATCACAGATAAACTGTCAGATTTTTTTATATTCTTTTTTTTACTATTTTATTCAGCGCGACATCGTCATTTCAAGTCGGATATGAGATTAACAAAAGGTAAAGAGATGGCCTACTAGCTTGGCTCTGTACACCCTACACAGGCAACAAAGGTAGGTGTATGATACATCATTTTATAGAAAAATTATTGTAGATTTACGATGCATAAGCGTTATTTGCCTAGACGATCGTGAATTTCGAATATCAGCGGAAGTTCGCGACCGGGTGACATTTTGCAAAAATGAAAGTTAAGTACCTGGTACACATTTTTTTTAACAGAGACAAGGTGCCTGTGATATGACACTGTATTACAGTTTAAAACGTAGATATCTAATTTAGTGTGAAAGACGCGTTTATGAAATAACCTTCATCATGTACACTCATAGTTGCAAGATTGGAAGGCTAAATAATTTAAAAGTACTTGGGAGCAATAAAACCAAATGGTCTAAACAGGATAGCCAAAATCTGCTAAAGGATACCTATGTCTGACTCATGCACTGCAATGATATGACACTTATATTTGCACAACTAGGTATCTTTTTCATTTTCATGTCATTGTGTGTGTCAAACATGGGGCCATTAATTTTATAAATACCGTCATCACCTGTGTTCTACATCACATTATAAGATCAAGATTACAAACATGAATGAATGTCATTGTCATAACTTTATAATTCCAAAAAGTTTCTAGAATTGATGTCGGATCACCACTAAGAAAATAGACTACATAATAGAGAAGTGTTTTAACATAATATGGTTGTATGTACTTTCAATTTTTGCACGAGACGAAGATTTTCTAAGCTCGTCTCTTTATATTTTTCTTCGAACTCTCTAAGCTTCCTTGGATTCCTTTCAAAGCAATAACTGGAAAATAATCACAAATTAAACAAATGTATTGTGTACTAAATAATACGACGACATGTCGATAATCCAGAGACTCGTGTGAACCTGGATTGCACGTCTGATAATGATGTAACTTATTTTTTTTTATTTTCAAACATTTTGATTACGTAATTAAATATATATAACCTGTGTTTAATTGGCGTTGGTCGTAAGCATGTCAGATATTAATGATAATTTTTTATCTTTTTCAAACAATTTTAAGTGATCAATTGCTCTAAAAGGGAATTAATTATTGTATTCATGTTGATTTATTAAATAATCATCAAAATTAAAACGCATTCGTCAGTTACGAAAATGACGAGCGCTGACTGAATCACTGAAATGTGTTATTATATATATCACACGAAGGGAGTCTCAACGATTGCGGCTTAATACCAAGTGCGCAATATGTTCAAGATTATCTAGCGTTCTTTTTAATAACGATGTTCTGCCAGTTATATGTGAGGGTTGACATTTTACTCATATATGGAAAGCACTTGCATGAAAAATCATAAATTAACTATTTTCTATAAAATTCATAACAAATTATGCCCTCCTTACTTATCAAACTGTTTACCTCCAGTTACATCAGATCTAAATAATTATAACCTTAGAAATAATCAGAATTATGTTCCACCCAGATACAGACTGAGTGCGATGATATTAATATCAATATTGAAACTACTTTTTGGGAACGATGACAATAGTTATGACGTCAACTCCAAAATATTTGAAAAAGTTCGAACTTTTATAAATCAATCTAAACGATTTTAGGGCCAAGTCAGCAATTATTTACCTATACTTCTTACTTTCTTCTTATCAGTGTCAAAATTTCAAAATGTCTTGTTAGTGTTTTGTTTTGCTGTCATTAATTCATGTGTATATTTTGTAAGGAGAGGACCTCATATAAGTTGGTATAGCTTGCTGTCCAATCCTATTGTTTATCATGTTCAATAAAATATTATTAAACTAAACTAACTTGAATGATCACACCATTACACTAAGAGGGGTGTGTGGTCAAATAAAACTAGTAAGAGTGGGGTGTGGTCAAATAAAACTAGTAAGAGTGGGGTGTGGTCAAATAAAACTAGTAAGAGGGAATGTGGTCAAATAAAACTAGTAAGACTGGGATGTGGTCAAATAAAACTAGTAAGAAGGGATGTGGTCAAATAAAACTAGTAAGAGTGGGATGTGGTCAAATAAAACTAGTAAGAGGGAATATGGTCAAATAAAACTAGTAAGAGTGGGATGTGGTCAAATAAAACTAGTAAGAGTGGGATGTGGTCAAATAAAACTAGTAAGAGGAGGGTGTGGTCAAATAAAACTAGTAAGAGGGGGGTGTGGTCAAATAAAACTAGTAAGACCCCACCACTTTTTATTTACTTAAGTGACTGTACCAAGCCAGGAGAGGGAACGATCATGTATTTGTGTGTTAGGAGGGATTAGTTGTCTCTTTCTATGATTTTTTTGGTGGATTATGGAACTGTTCCGATAATGTGGTATTCTTTGTTTTCCACTTTATGCTAAATTTACACTGGCAACCACTTTATATGTTATGTTAAGCACCAATCAATCAATCATGTTTTATATATCAGATTACTCACCGTGTCTGATCGTCTTCAAAATTCGATGTTACTTTCACGTCATCACAAAACTGAAAATATTGTCGTAACTTTAAAATGTATGACTACCTGAACAACATTTTCAATTTAAACAGTACCTATAATTTAATCACATTCTACACCAATATATCTTAGTAACTCAGCTCAGAATGCTTAGACACTTCTCTCAATATTAACAATTTAGATTACATGTTTCATATAGTTGTACTAATCAGGAGCGATGGAGCACATGCTCCCCCCCTCACACACACACACATTCAAGGATGGAGGATAAAACTACGTTTTTGATACCCCACACTTTGCAGTACTATCGTAAAGTTTCCCGCTCCCACTTTCATGTCTCCTCAATAAGCTTGACATTCCTATGCTTCTACTAATAGTTTTTTTAAATCGACATGACGACCATACAGTGTTCATTTTTGAGGGAACCAGCAGTCATCCATCCATATTTTAGATTTCTAATAACGATCGTGTAATATAATCAACAGTGCACTTCTCTCTATTGTAAATAAAATTTATCCCGAGAATTCCAAGTCGATTAAACTTGTACACAAATCACATAAAGTTTAATAGCTACTAGTATTTAGCTTAAAACATGTAATTAATTCGGGACCGTCGTGATCGTATGGTAGTTGGATTTACAACTACCTATGCAATCAGTGCCTATCACCAATAATGTTGTGAGTTCGAATCAGGCGAGGTGTACTCGATACAGCATTATATGATAAAGTTTGTCAGTGACTGGCGGCATGTTGGTGGTCTTCTCAGGGTATTCACATGAAATCTTGTTGAAAGTGGCATTAAACACCATAAATCAAACCAAACCAAACCTATTTAATTCGGATATTTATAGAAATGATGTAATTATTTTTTATGACAAGCTGTCATAAATTTCAAGATTAAGTTATCCGTCCCTTCATGTGGTAGATCGTGTGTTCGGTTCCTTTCGGAACAAACCCAAGATCATTAAATTGCTATTTGTTCTTCCTCTGATAAGCATGCAGGATTACCTCGAAGTCATCATGTGTTTGAGCAAAGCCATTTGTCTCCCTGTGGATTGTTGTTGCAATGAGTTTAGCATTATAACAACTAAGTTTAGGGTGTCGGTCACATACAACACAACAAGCTCATATAAAAACGTACCTTGTTCTCGCCACGATATAACTGAAAATGTATTCACTTTATATTATACTATACAACAGCCATTCCTCAGTCTTAATCAATCTGATGAATTTGCCGTAAACAACCTCAAATTCAATTGATTAGATAGAACCCACATTTGATGGCAAAATTATTTTAACAATTCATTCAAGTCTCAATACGATATAATTCTTAGAACTGTCAAACTCTATTAGTCTATCAGATAAAACTGTATATCATTTGAAAGTGGGCCCCGTGGCCCTGATGATATGGTAGTTGTAATTAGATCTACTTATAAATGCATATTAGTTCCTATCACTACTTAAGCTGTGGGTTTGATTTCCGCATATGGCGAAGAGTACTCAATACAACTTTATTTTATAAAGTTCGGCAGTAACTTGAGGTAGGTCAGTGGTTCTCCGTGGTAGTCTCGCTTCATCCATCAATTAAACTGACCACCTCCATATAGCTTAAATATGTTGAAATTGACGTTAAATCCACATAATATAATCCAATCTATCCTTTATTAGAAATGTAGATACAGTGAAGACTTTTCAGTATACAGTCTATCCTGTATTAAAAAGTCACCTTTGGGAGAAAGAAAAAGTGGCCTTATAAGACACATGACCTCTTAAAAGAGGTTCAATTCATATGAAATGTTCTATGACGGGACAAGAATAAGGTGACCCTTTAATACAGGTGACTTCTTAATAGAGGTGACCACATGGACAGGTTTGATTGTACTTTGTTATCATTATAATATTACTTTCGGTTTATTTCTTCTGAATAAAACTGACCGCCACGACATAACAGAAATATTGTTGAAAGTGGCTTTAAACACCATCAAACAAACAAACAAACAATCTAAATAAAAATGTTGATAAAAGTGAGCACGCGACGTGTTTCTGGAATAACCTTCATTAGGTACGCTCAAAGTCAAAATACCTGAAAGCCAAATAATTTACAGTTCTTGTGAGCAAGAAAACCAAAGATCATACACAGGATAGCGAGCATCAGCTTAGGTTACCTATCACTGAGAGACGAGAATCGTACTTTTAAAAATAATTACATGATATAGGAATTTCGATAAAAGTAAATGTAATATACTATGTCAGTGCCGAAGCAGTGACTACTGGGCTGGTGATACACGCAGGGACTAATAGTCCATCAGTAGAGGTAACAACCCAGTAGTAGTAATACAAACGTGGATATTTGTTTTAGTGCGAAAGAAACGTTTCTGGAATAACCTTCATCAGGTACGCTCAATATCGACATATTAGACAAACAAATAATTTAAAAGTGTTTGGAAGCTATAAAGCCAAAGGGTCTAGACGGCTGATGATACCGTCGGGGACTAATAGTCCATCAGCGGAGGTATTGACTCAGTGATAGTAATAAAAACGTGGATATCAAATTAAGTTTGTTCGACGCGTTTTTGGAATAACCTCCATCAGGTACACGAAAAACCAAAATATCAGAAAGTTAAATAATTTAAAAGCCTTTGTAAGAAAGAAAACCAAAGAACCTAAACAGGATAGCCAAAATCGGCAAAGGTCGTGAACTTATGCATGAGGGAGAAGAATCTTGAGCTTAAGCTATAGCATTTATAAATCATTTATATAATTTTCCCTTCAAAGTAGTCCATCGTATAACAAATATTTTGATTAGAAGACATTAATGGGTGGTAATATGGTAATACCTGTAATTAATCGACAATGAATATCATATCGACGTTTTAAATCTTATTTTTCATAATATCCCAAAATTTCTTGAAACCGTACAATAGGAAACGATCAGTGATGTTGCTATGGAAACTATAAAACTCAGATCAGTGACAGAACAAACCCAAACAACAATTGTATATGAATAGACACAGAGGAGACGATTGGATAGCATGATCAGCTGTGAGTTAAAGACGATGATGATGTCCAAACAATGTACTTACAGGAGTGGGTCGTGCATCCTTGATGCCTGTTCTAGTTCCTGGTTTAGGTCTTTTGTCTGCACTTCCCTAAATATAGTTAACAATATTAATTAACAGTTCTGTTCTGGTCTTAGTTAATTATATTTATTAGCAGTTGTGTTCTGTTCTTAGTTAATTATATTAATTAACAGTTGTATTCTGTTCTTAGTTAACTATATTAATTAACAGTTGTGTTCCATTCTTAGTTAATCATATTAATTAACAGTTGTGTACCATTCTTAGTTAATCATATTAATTAGCAGTTGTGTTCCATTCTTAGTTAATCATATTAATTAACAGTTGTGTACCATTCTTAGTTAATCATATTAATTAGCAGTTGTGTTCCATTCTTAGTTAATCATATTAATTAGCAGTTGTGTTCCGTTCTTTGTTAATTATATTAATTAACAGCTATGTTCCATTATTTTTTTAATTATATTAAACAGTTGTGTTCCATTCTTTGTTAATTACCAGTTATGTTCCGTTCTTTGTTAATTATATTTATTAACAGTTGTGTTCCGTACTTTGTTAATTATATTAATCAACAGTTATGTTCTGTTTAATGTATATTTAATGTCAACATGATGACTTTGCCATCATTTTCAAATATTTGTACTACTTTTAATTAGTTTATAACAGTTTGTTTAAAAATAAACGTCGAATTTGGTAAAACTATTTCTTATTTATCTACAAATTGATTATTGTTAAGTATTGTGTCATTAGATGACAAAAAATACCTACTTCTGATCCTGGTGTAGTACAACATTTTGTCTTCTATCTGGACCTGCTGAATGAGGTCTTGGTGATCTGTGTTTAGGATAATGTGTTCTGTTCTTAGTTAATTATATCAATTAACAGTTGTGTTCTATTTTTAGTTAATTTCCATTAGCAGCCGTGTTCTGTTCTTAGCTAAATATATTAATTAAAGGTTGTGTTCTGTTCTTAGTTAATTATAATAATTAACAGTTGTGTTCTGTTTTTTTAGTTAATTATATTTATTAACAGTTGTGTTCTGTTCTTAGTTAATTATACTAATTAACGGTTGTGTTCTGTTCTTAGTTAATTCTAATTAGCAGCTGTGTTCTGTTCTTAGTTAATTATATTAATTAACAGTTGTGTTCTGTTCTTAGTTAATTTGAATTAGCAGCTGTGTTCTGTTCTTAGTTAATTATATTAATTAACAGTGATTTTCCGTTCTTAGTTAATTTTAATTAGCAGTTGTGTTCAATTGCTGTTTTAGATCTTTTGCCTGTACCTCCCTAATAATAGTAATTATATTAATTAACAATGTGCTATGTTTGATGTATATTTAATGTCAACATGATGCTTTAGCCATCATTTTTAAATATTTTCTTAAATTTCATGATTGCTTTTAATCAGTTGATAACAGTTTGCTAAATTAATAAACTTAGAAGTCAGTAAAAACTATTGCCTTTTTTATCTACAGATTGATTATTGTTAAGTATTGTGTCATAAAATAACAAAAAATACCTACTTCTGACCCTGGTGTAGTACGAACATTTTGTCTTCTATCTGGACCTGCTAAATGGGATCTTGATGATCTGTGTTTTGGCTTGTGTAGATGTGCGTTTTCATCCAAGACCTTTTAATTTAAGAAAACCAAAGGCTAATATTAATTGCTGTCGTATTGATTACCTAGAAATGGCATACAGTACATTCGTATTTATTTCCAACGGACAAAAGTGGCCATCATTTAAGTTTATATAATTAAGTGGCACTAGTTGTCATCATCATGTAATAGTTGTATTTAACCTTTACGTATACCTGCTTTCTACTACTAGTATACCACACAACAGGTATATAGGTTGCTCCACTCGGACACACTATCCTTACTGTCAGCCTGCCACCCAGCCAGCCTGTCTATGTTCTTATTCCTGAATGTTGCGTGATTCGTGGATAAGCATCACATACTATTTGTATAGTTTTCCTTTAATCCTGACCAACGCGATTTTCCCCACTCATCAAATACCATTTGTATAGTCTTTCTTTAATCCTGACCAACGCGATCGTCCCCACTCTAGTTTAACACTCTAAAAACTAATTTACCGAGGATAAAGAAGAATCATTATACTTTTGCTAAAAAAAAACAACAAAAAAAAACCCAAAAGAAAACACAACAATATTGAAGATTGAAATGAAACTGTATAGTAATATATTTAGATAACATAGAGAATGTAAAGTATTTATGTTACCAAATTAACACACTGTTGAGATTGTTGAACAAGTATAGTAAACCTGTTGCTGCTGTTATAAGTTTACTAATTGATTAACAAACGATTTTTTTTTATTAAAGATACTGTTTATAATTAGTAAGTAATGAAGAAAAAAGTATCTTCCTATCAACATGTATTTATAGAAATAAAATTGTGAGTGGATGAACAACAATTTTAAAGCAAAACAACATCTGCTTACCTTTCCTGAGCATCTGAGTTCACCCCGGTTTTTAGTGGAGTTCGTGTTACTCGATCTTTAGTTTCATGTGTATGTCTTGTAGATCGCTGTTTGTCCTTTTATAATTTTTCTTTTGGCCATTGTGTTGTGTGATGTGTCCTACTTCCATTTACGGATTCTGATTACCACTTTGGTATCTTCAAACTCTTCTTAAGTTATATTAGCCATTAGAATGGAAAAAATATATTGAAGTATAACAAATTATTGTATCTTACCCCATGCTCAAGAAAAAACTGAAAACAATTTGTAGCAAGTTTTCTAACAGCATCTACTTCAGTAAATACAATATCTTGCTCTTTTACACTCTCTATTGCACTATTTAATTTCGAAACCGACGTTGATATATTTTTAATAGCTTTTCTTAATGCCTTGCTACCCTTGTCAGACATTTTCTGAAAATAAATAAATATATATATAACATACACTACCATACATTTGTATATAGTATGTTGGTTCAATAAACTGTACAATTGTCTGTCTTAGTATCTCAATTTGACATGTAAAGTGTAAACAGATTTGTATCCTGTGTAAATTTCTACAATGCATTTCAGTTTCGTTTTCGCCTATTTCTTGTTTTATTTATCACTTCTGTATATTTTTATCAATTTATTTATTATTAATCATTTCATAAATTATCTAATATGGATGTTTCGCAAGATCCATGACTCTTTTGATTATGGGTGTACGTACCTAATGAAGGTTAATCCAGAAACGAGCCGTGCGCGATAAATTAGATATCGACGTTTTTTTATTCATGTCACTGTTGGTAGACTATTATTACCCGATGATATCACCCGCACAGTAGTCAGTGTTTCGTCACTGAAATGTTTTATTAAATATATTTACGTTGGACATTTACAGTTCCTAAATAATGTATTTGATTAAAGCTAAGGGTCTCCTCCCTCAGGCAATTGTGATTTTAGACGAATTTGGCTTTCCTGTTTATGTCCTTTTGATCACTTGCTCCCAAGGACTATTAAATTATATGACTATCCTGTTTATGTCCTTTTCATCACTTGCTCCCAGGGACTATTAAATTATTTGGCTTTCCTGTTTATGTCCTTTTGATCACTTGCTCCCAGGGACTATTAAATTATTTGACTTTCCTGTTTGTGTCCTTTTCATCACTTGCCCCCAGGGACTTTTAAATTATTTGGCTTTCCTGTTTATGTCCTTTTGATCACTTGCTCCCATGGACTATTAAATTATTTGGCTTTCCTGTCTATGTCCTTTTGATCACTTGCTCCCAGGAACTTTAAAATTATTTGGCTTTCCTGTTTATGTCCTTTTCATCACTTGCTCCCAGGGACTATTAAATTATTTGGCTTTCCTGTTTATGTCCTTTTGATCACTTGCTCCCAGGGACTATTGAATTATTTGGCTATCCTGTTTATGTCCTTTTCATCACTTGCTCCCAGGGACTATTAAATTATTTGACTATCCTGTTTATGTCCTTTTGATCACTTGCTCCCAGGGACTATTAAATTATTTGGCTATCCTGTTTATGTCCTTTTCATCACTTGCTCCCAGGGACTATTAAATTATTTGGCTGTCCTGTTTATGTCCTTTTGATCACTTGCTCCCAGGGACTATTAAATTATTTGACTTTCCTGTGTATGTCCTTTTGATCACTTGCTCCCAGGGACTTTTAAATTATTTGGCTGTCCTGTTTATGTCCTTTTGATCACTTGCTCCCAGGGACTATTAAATTATTTGGCTGTCCTGTTTATGTCCTTTTGATCACTTGCTCCCAGGGACTTTTAAATTATTTGGCTTTCCTGTTTGTGTCCTTTTCATCACTTGCTCCCATGGACTATTAAATTATTTGGCTTTCCTGTTTATGTCCTTTTGATCACTTGCTCCCAGGGACTATTAAATTATTTGACTATCCTGTGTATGTCCTTTTCATCACTTGCTCCCAGGGACTATTACATTATTTGGCTTTCCTGTTTATGTCCTTTTGATCACTAGCTCCCAGGGACTATTAAATTATTTGGCTTTCTTGTTTATATCCTTTTGATCACTTGCTCCCAGGGACTATTAAATTATTTGGCTATCCTGTTTATGTCCTTTTCATCACTTGCTCCCAGGGACTATTAAATTATTTGGCTTTCCTGTTTATGTCCTTTTGATCACTTGCTCCCAGGGACTTTTAAATTATTTGACTATCCTGTTTATGTCCTTTTGATCACTTGCTCCCAGGGACTATTAAATTATTTGGCTTTCCTGTTTATGTCCTTTTCATCACTTGCTCCCAGGGACTATTAAATTATTTGGCTTTCCTGTTTATGTCCTTTTGGTCACTTGCTCCCAGGGACTATTAAATTATTTGGCTTTCCTGTTTATGTCCTTTTCATCACTTGCTCCCAGGGACTATTAAATTATTTGGCTTTCCTGTTTATGTCCTTTTGATCACTTGCTCCCAGGGACTATTAAATTATTTGGCTTTCCTGTTTATGTCCTTTTGATCACTTGCTCCCAGGGACTATTAAATTATTTGGTTTTCCTGTTTATGTCCTTTTGGTCACTTGCTCCCAGGGACTATTAAATTATTTGGCTTTCCTGTTTATGTCCTTTTCATCACTTGCTCCCAGGGACTATTATATTATTTGGCTTTCCTGTTTATGTCCTTTTCATCACTTGCTCCCAGGGACTATTAAACTATTTGGTTTTCCAGTCTTATGATTATGAGTGTTCCCGCTGAAGATTATGTTTTGCTTCGTTGTGTTACTTTACTTTTAGTTTCGTTTCACTACTTTTCGTTTCGTTTCGTTTCCGTTTCGAAAATTTCTTACTGAGTTGTTTGCTTTCAAGAAATTATTATTTTCTGGAAGAAAATCGTTGTCGGTTGTTTCATACATACATATAGACATATATCATTTACAGAAAATACATTAGTTAAAGAAAATAGAACAAGACAAGACACGAAATGTAAATGTATAAACTGCACAGAGTCACATACAGTCAACTTAATACGTTAATATATACATTTTATAGTCAAAATTTTACCTTATATATTCAATTCAGCTTGGAATGTGCACAAAATGAACAAGTAATACTATCTACAACCCAGCTGCAATTCATTTTTCATTTTGTCATGTAATACGCTCTTAAGGAAGTAAATTATTATTTGATTTTAAACTGAGTCAAGTTTAAAAATAGAAAAGTATATGCTAGTATTGTAATGTGTGAATGTTCGATATACCAATTATTTTGTTTTTATCAAATTAACTGTAAAATTCACAAATAAAATTCACCCCCCCCCCTTTTTCCCTTTTTTCTTGTTTGAATCAATGATCAACAATATTCCAGAATCAAACAAATGAATAAATATCAGATTTCTTTTACATGCATTTTTCTACTATGCAGAGTCAGTGTGTTTTAAATCGGTCATCCAATCAGGACGCTCATTATTCTTGTCCAAGATAAAAATACATCGCTATAGTAAATAGTAAATTTACCTGTGGTTTCAAAGTAGAAGATTTTTAGAAATCGAACATAAAATTTCCCCACTTCAACTCGTAAATTTACATAGAAATCGGAGATATTTCGTCATAAAACTTCACGCATGGTTTTGTCTATCATATTTCTTGAAGACAAACATAAAGTTTTATTGCATTTATCAATATTTTATGAGTATCAACAGTTTTTTTTCAACACCGTATCTGTTTCTCGATACAGCCGCAACTTCAACTCGTAAATTTACATAGAAATCATAGATATTTCGTCATAAAACTTCACACATGGTTTTGTCTATCATATTTCTTGACGACAAACATAAAATTTGATTGCATTTATCAATATTTTATGAGTATCAACAGTTTTTTCAACACCGTATCTGTTTCTCGATACAGCCGCCCAATTACAGTGACCCGTGACCCAGATTAGCAGATTCCAGCAGTTTTTTTCTTAATACTGTTGTTTAATTATGGAATCATGAATCTTAATCTTGCAAATCTGCTAGTGCTTGAGTGTTGTATATTTTATTCTTCTCGCTCAAGCAGCGAAGACTAATTTTTAAAGTAGTATCTCGCGGTGGAGAAGGGTCTAATTTTGAACCATGTGATTCCGTAGGGGAGGGGGCATGTCTCTTCCTGGTATCTACGGAGATGTTATTAAAAATATCTTAAGTTTGTGTTGACACTTCTGAACCTATTAGATCTTTAGAACTATGCTGGCTAAGGTAATGATAAACCAACTATACTGTAAATATATTTTTATTGCCGAGACACATGTTATATGCCCAAATATTATGCCTACACTTTGATGATACTTCTTATGTTTCTGGTTTCTCACGAAGACTATTAATTTCTTTTGATGTTTATTAATTCATTGGTATTGACTATTTATTAATCTATTAAGTGAATGCATTTGTGATTTTGTATTCACTGAATGTCTGCAACCAACGTTAACGAATTCTGCCATCTTAGCTTATGCTAGTAGTCACTGCCCACTAACTACGAGCATTTATTGACCGACCAACCGTAAAGTACAGGATTGTGTTGCCGTGTTGTTTGTGATGTTTATTGTCTTTACTTTGAAGCGAATTTGTGCGTTCACTCAGTATATTAAACTATGTTAATGCATGCTTCAACCCAATTTATTATGCATTTCAAGATATTAGATAATACATTATACTTTATCTTAAGGGGGTAGGCCTATGGTATGGGAGATAACTCTATTTTCAATTTCTTCTCAAATTTATGATCATCTGTGCGTTTGAAAATTCCCCCCCCCCCCCCCAATTCCAAGCTTCTTGGTGACAAAGATTGTATACATTGGATATGCAATCGGCATTTGATATGCGTCTACGCGTCACATTTCTTCGCCGGAAGACCGTATCACTTCAATCAAACATTGCGCACCGCGAATAAGTTCTAAAATGGCGACAATAGCTGAGTGTATAGAGTTTGCTTTCAAAAATATTGGTTTTTGATGAAGGTACGGAATCAGCCGACATTGCGACAAATATATTATTATTAGACGAATATTCGAAAGTGAAATTATTTTAATACCTCCTTCATTGAAGATTTCCGAAAGTAGTTCCAATGGGAGCTATCGTAATACGGACGAGGTTTGATGAAGGTAAGGAATCAGCCGAAGTTGCGACGAGTGATTGGATATGGCCAGTTAAAAAAAATGACTCCTTTTCCTTTTACCTTTCCATAGCTGTGCTCCTTGTATTTTTATATCTTATTGCTGCGTATGCCATTGTCAGGCAGTGTGTTATTATTATATGCCGGTGCCCACAAAATATCATTGAAATATCTCTTTCCAGAATTTTTTTTCATCGAAGTATGTTGTCAAAAATGCCAGAAATGTAACACAATTTGTGTGACAGACTTTTTCTAATGAATTTCAAAGGTTTGTCAAAAAAAAAAGAATTAAATATATACACCAGAATCTTAGATATTATGAAACTATAGAGCAAATTCATTTTATGGTAGTAAAAAAATAGAAAGCTATGCTTGGGAAAAAATTGTAATATCTGATCCTCTCTTAAGACAACTAAAAAATAACCAGACTCAAACGAATACAACTGGAGCACAGAATTTGAAGGAATTTAACAATACTGTTGGGTGGCTCAAGGCTCACCAAACCAGGCGAAGTGGGCGAAATTATCGCCCTATATCGGCTGAAGTCGCTCCCCCTCGACTACAAAGCGAAATTAATACCAGGGTGGTACCTCAGGCATCCTCCCTTTTCCCCCCAATTTCCACTGTTTGAACGTGATTATCTCCAAACAAGATATTCATACATGTAAGATATTTCATATTTATTGAACAATAACACTGTCAAGTGTATTAAAGTCAAAATATTCCCTATCAACCGGAATAAATGCGTTTATCTATTAGAACTTCCGAAACTAGTATTACCATCTGGCGTCGTGAATACCCCCAAAATTGCTATATCTAGGATGTGCTATGGAGAAAACGGCACTGTGAAATTTCTTGAAACTTTGCCAGAAAATGTATTTAGACATAACTATTCCATGGCGCAAATTAAAAAAAAATAATTGATGGGAAAATTTCGCGGTTACCCAGGCAGAAATTCCTGCAAATTGTCTCAGATTTGTAAAGATATGTTATATTGATATTCAAGCTATGTTATTTCTTACGACACACGACTGTAATTTTCTTCAAAACTCAATAACTATAGATTTATTTATTGATAACTTTTTTCATCGTTTTCATGTAAGTGGAATGTTAAAATGTATGGTAATTGTACAACAAACCAGTAACCGAAAACATAAAATCCAAATTGAGAATTTGATTGGTTTTATGGTTTGGTTTATGGTGTTTAACGCCACTTTCAACAATATTTCAGTTATATCGCAGCGGTCAAAGGTCTCCAATTCAATTGTTCTCATTCTCCGGGCTTTAAGTGAGGGTAACTTAGAATGTGTGGGTAGTGTTTCGTATGAGCTAATATATATTAATTATAATCAATTGTGGTTTGTAAATATTGTAAATTGACTTGCAGGAGTGGTCAATCCTTTTGAACACTAGTTATTTGTTTATTTGAAAATGTTTTCCAACTCCTTAGTATTTTCAGTTCGGAAAACAGGAACACTTTAATCTTATGTGCATTCTGGTAAAGGGGCAATTGTGGTCGACCCTTAAATTTAGCACGTTTTTACCGCCCAACTTTGCCTCGTGAGAACAGTTTGAGTAAATATGTTTTGACAATATAATAATAACGTCCACAACTGCTGGTCTAAGAAGATTTTGAAGATATAAAAGGGGTAATTAGAATTCCTAATTCGAAGAAGGACAGACAACACAATGACAGAAGAAAAAGGACAAAAGAACAAACAATGGTCTATAAAACATTGTATTTAAAACTAAAGATCGAGTAACACGAACCCCACTTAAAACTGATTCTTGCTCTCCAATTACTACCAAATGTTATTTAGTTGTAATACTTATAAAAACGAGATAAAGAGAACTCACTGCACTGAGTAAAGAAATAAAAAGAGGAGTGGAATACAGGAATCTGGATTTAGTATAGGCATTTTGATTGTTATACTGAAGTTCTAGCTTGATAGGCCTAGAACAGAGTATACAGGTTAGTTATTCTAATTGAAGGAGCATGACAGTATAGAAGTGCTTTGTGTATCTCTAAGGTGAACATTTGAACTTGAAGATGACACGTTTAATATACATGTGATAACTGTAGTCATGGGTTATCATTGTTTGAAGATATAACATTTACCAATTAATTTGACATCATGCCAGCAAGAAATTCTGACAAGATGATAATGAAGGGGAAAAATCTGAAAAATCGCACATATGTACTGTATTCTTATTTTTGTTCAGTTGTAAATATCAAAACTCTTGTCACAACAGCCTGTATTATATTTATATAAGAAAATACACAACGATAAGTTAACAGAGACTATTCAGAAATATTCTTTATTTAATAAGAAGAATTTGAAGATACCAAAGTGGTAATCAGAATCTGTAAATCGAGGAAGAACAGACAACACAATGCCCAAAAGAAAACGTACAAAAGGACAAACAACGATCTACAAAACATGCACAAAACTAAAGGTCGAGTAACACGAACACCACTGAAAACCTGATCCTTAAGAGCAAACTTGATTATGTATTGGTTGTCATGGCATTATATGTAATCTGTAATGTAATCGAATACATTTTAAAAGAGTATATGCAATTTAATCAATTACATTTGGAAATTGATGTAATTGTAATCTATCATGAAAATTTAAAAATAATTGACATGTAATCAATTGCATTTCAAAGTAATTGACACCATGTCTGATTATTTCTTTTTACATGGATGCTTTCTTTCCTCTATCACTGCCAAGACTTTTGCCAGACTTGTCTGTTTATATAAATAACACGGTGGGTGTCTTATAACAAGCAGGAATTGCTTACCCTTCGCGAGCACCTGAGTTCACCACCGGTGTTTTTGGTAGGGTCTGTTGATGCTCATTGTTTAATTTATTTGTGTTGTCCTATTATGTGTCTGTGGTGGTGTCTGGCTCGTCGTGTGTTGTGTCTATGCTTTGTTTTTCTTTGTCTTGTGTATCATGTGTTGCTCATTTTTGATTGTCCCTTCGGTGTTCTCTGACGTTTATTTTTTATATTCTGGTTAGTTATACAGTCAACCAGTTCACAATGGCAACTTTGTTTGTCTGTAGATTGAAGATAAACATTTTATGTCCATCGTATATAGCGAAAGCCTTACTTCATCTGAATGGTCAAATGGGATGACATATTCTTTCATGTACACCCATATCATTAACTGATCACCTGACGGGGATTTCATAAGGCTGAGCAAAGGAAAGATAACTCAAGCCTAAATTAGAATATTCACTGAAGAAAAAAAGGTATGTTTCTTCTAATGTTATTATAATCACTGAAAACATAATCAAAAATCACTATTAAGAAGAGTTTGAAGATACCAAAGGGGTAATCAGAATCGTATATCGAAGAAGAACATACAAGACAATGGCTAATAAAAAAGAACAAAAGGACAAACAACGATCTACAAAACATACACATAAAACTAAAGATCAAGTAACATATATGTGAATTACTAGTATATGATTTATACACATTGTCATTCAGTATGAAGTAAAACATTCTACAAAAACATTATGTAAAAAATATACTATACACAGAATGGTGATAATTTTAGTAAGTTTCACCAGTTTCAAGATTCCAATAGCTTGTATGAGCTAGGACTGTAAATTGCAATAATGTTCAAATAAATATTTTCCAAAATAAAAATGATTCTAGATGGATGATGAGAAATGTTATGAAATACAATGCCAATAAACTTCCAATACCTACAAGCTGTCAGGGGCCGTCGTGGCCGTGATCGTATGGTACAACTACATATGCAGTCAGTGTCTATCACCACTGATGTTGTGAGTTCGAATCTCGATCAGGGCGAGGTCTATAACATTATGTGATACAGTTTGTCAGTGACTTGTGACAGGTCGATGGTTTTCTCCGGGTCCTCCGATTTCCTCCACCAATAAAACTGACCGCCACGATATAACTGAAATATTGTTGAAAGTGGCATTAAAGACCATCAAAGAAACAACCAATCATTAATCGTTAAATATGTTTTGATAGTTCAAATGGGATTTGAAACTGAAATGAGGCAGGTACCAGAAAAATATAAAAAAGAGGTGAATGACATTATTTGGAAATTTATTTGGGACAATAAACCAAGTTAAATAGAAAGAAACATATGGTGTTTATATATAAATGAAGGAGGGATGGGATGTTTATATTGACAATTTTGTCAAAAGTTAACAGATACAATATATATATGATTTACAGTTATATTGACTCATGGAATGTGATAGGTAAACACTGGTTATAGAAATACGATAATAAACTTAGAGTTGATTTTTTTCTTTGTAAATGCACCGATAGTACAGGTTTAGATATTCCATCCATTCAAAAATATTATCAAGAGACTTTACATGCACGGAACAATTTTTTGGGGACATGTTCTACGGAGTTTAAAAATGACATTTCAGATAAAAACATATTTGGTAACTTTGATATCAGAAATTCGTACATTTTTAAAGTAAAATGAGATTTTATAAAATAAATACTTACCATCATAAATTCTGAGTTAGTCCATCTGAGCATGTCTGACAGGCAGAATCCCCAACTAAAAATATTATCCAATGAAACAAAGGAATGACCTTGTGCCCATAAATCCCTGTCTTTATATCATCCACTTAATTTCCTAAAGGAAGCATGAAACCGTAGGAATAAATCAGGGGATGAAGGGGAGGCTGGGAGGGACCTTTAATTTATGATGGTAAGTATTTATTTTTGTGAAATCTCATTTTACTTTAAAAATGTACGATTTTATTTCAATACGTTACCATCATAAATTCTGAGTAAAAACACAGAATCTAACATAAAGCTGAATCCCCTGAACCAGAAGATGCAGGAGGAATACAAGTCTTTGTGCCGAAACTAAGGGTCCCAAGGAATACAGACTCTGGGCTTGTGACGATAAAGATTGCAGATAGTGAGAAATGAAGGAACTTTCAGTTCTCCAGAAACCTGCAGATAAAACTTCATCCAAAGAAGCATTATTGAAGAGCCCAGGATGTAAAAATAGCTCTAACATCATGGGCCTTAACATGCATACTATTCAGAAGTTCTTCGTTAGAAGAACTGTAAGTTAATTGAATAGTTTTACAGATCCAAGTGGAAATGGTTTTAACAGACAAATCTTGTTTTCCCTTATTAATAGGAATAAATAACCTGCAATTTGAGGAGGTTCGACGACTATGAGTTCTCTGAAGATATAAGAGTAAGACTCGAATTGGACATAGCACTTTTGAACTTGGATCATGGGGAAGGGCTGGAATGACTATCAGTTCTGAACCTCGACCAGGAATTTGGTTGTTGGCTGAAAAGGCTGGATCAGTTAAGGGAGTAACAGAAGATTTATCTCTACTGAAACGAAGACAATAATCGGAAGTGGAAAAGGCATGAATTTCACTTCTTCTTCTACCGGAAGCTAAGGCAAGAAGAAAACAGCACCTATAAGATAAAAACTTGATATCAACCCCCTCAACGGTTTTTAAAAGTGTGAGATTTCAAAGCAGACAAAACCAAACTCAAATTCCAAGATGGAATTAAAACCCTCTGTCTTGGACGTTCAAGACTGAAATTATTAACCAGTAAAGAAATAATCTCATCGCTACCAAAATCTGGACCTCCAGACAAATGAATAGTTCTTGAAATAGCGGAACGATAACCCTTAATGGTAGAGGGTGATACACGTTTCTCTTCGAAAAGAAAGATCAGGAAATCTGCTAGCTGCTGTACAGAGATTTGGAAAGGATCAACTTCCTTCTCACTACACCAAGTACAGAAGATTGTCCACTTGGCATCATAGACGATGTTAGTGGAATCTCTGACTGCTCGGGAGAGATGTTTGGCTGCACCCTCAGTAAAAACCTCTCTTTTTGAAGTTATCCCTTAGAGAAGCCACGCTAACAGATGTAGCTTCTCTGGGTTGGGATGAAGAATCGTGCCCTTGAATTGGGAAAGAAGATTGTGTCTTACTGGTAAAGCCAGTGGGTGAGCGCAAGATAGGCGAAGAAGATCTGGAAACCAGGCTTGTTTGGGCCAAGCTGGAGAAATAAGAATGATCAGACACTGTTCTACTGAAATCTGTCGAAGAACTACAGAGAGGAACCTGAATGGAGGGAAAGCGTAAGCAAACATTCCTTCCCAGAGGAAACTCATGGCGTCTACCGCGTAGGCTTTTGGATCTGGAACCAGAGAAACAAACACTTGGAATTTGTAATTGAGACTTGTCGCAAACAGATCTACATGTGGAGACCCCCATTGAAGGGTTATGGCCTGAAAAAACTGATTGGAGAAGTTCCCACTCTGTATTGACTGGAGCTAGTTTTCTCGAAAGAGAAGTTTCTAAAACATTGAGCTTCCCTGGAACATGACGAACTACAAGATGTAGACGAAGATGATCCCAAAGAAGAAGGATTTCTCTTGCTAAAAGGTACAGTTTGTAACAATGATTTCCTCCTTGATTCTGCAAATATGCAACCGCTGTGGTGTTGTCCGATACAAGAACAAGAGACTTGTTCTGTAGAAAGGGACTGGAAATGAGATAGTGCAAGAAGAACTGCCTTCATTTCTAGGAAATTGATGTGCTCCTTCTGAAGATCTGGAGTCCATACTCCTGAAACTGGAAAACCGTTCAGATAGGCTCCCCAACCTAGATTGGAGACATCCGTGAGCAAAGTTTGATTTGGGACTGGGGAGGACAGAAGTTGGCCTCTCAAAACGTTCCCTTGAACAGTCCACCATAGAAGATGAGGAGACAAGTCCTGATGAATAATCGGAACTGGAAATTCCTATCCTGAGATGCTGGGGGCCAATGTTGGTGGAGATAAAAATGCAGTGGTCGAATGTGAAGGCGACCAAGTGAAACAATGTCCGCTAGAGAATTCAAAAGACCTAGCAGTTGTGAAAATTGGCGAGCAGTAACTGTTTACTGAGACAGAAACAGATGAACTCTCGAACAAAGAATCTGAAACTTTTCCTGTGGAGGAAGAACTAAACCCTGTTGAGCAAGGAAATGTTTGCCTAGAAAGATGAAATCCTGAGAAGTAATCAGGTCTGATCTTTACCATGAGATGAGAAACCACAGAGAGAGAAACAGTCTGATGACTACATTGGTGTTGACATTCTCGGGAGTACTTCTTCGTTTGGAGTATGAGTATGAGACAGTGGAATAGGCACTGATGAAAGAGGAAGGTGTTCTCTGAATTGAAGAGTCAATCCCCCTCGAATTACTGACAGAACCCAACAATCTGAGGTAATATTTGTCCATTGTTTTAGACAATGAATTAACCTCCCCCTACTGGAATTTGAGAAAGGGGAGTTTTGTAATAGACCTCTGGATTGGGTTCTGACAGCAACGTACGAGGAGACAACTTCCTATGTAGAAGGATTGACCCTCTTGCCACCTCTAGACCTGCCCGGTTTAGACCTTGGAACTGAGAACTTCTTAGGACCACCTTTATTACCTCCATCAATAATCATTTTCCTACTCTTGTCTTGAGAAGGAAAGGACGAACCTCTAGCAGAAGAACTACCTCGCTTAGAATTATTACCAGGGAGGGAAACGTTCACTTTTACTGGAGCAGGGGTTTGACTGAGGTGCTTCTGAACCTCGTTAAGCGGCAAACCAAAAATCTTGTCGTCTAAATGAGACTTAATAAGAACATCCTTGTGACTATCTGCAACTCTTACCTTCTCCAAAATTTCTGATCTTTTAGATAAGGTACAATTAGCTAAGGAACACATGATTAATAACTGAGAGGCACCTATAGCCTTGTCGATCTGTAAGAGAAAAGGTTTAATCTCAGCTGGAAGAGACGAGTCCTTCAATAAAGGAGCAACTGCAGACAAAAATGTTCGGCAGTACCTAAAACATGAGAAGCATTTCTGAGGAGATTCTCAGTTTTGGACCAAACAGACTGAGAAAGACGCAATTCATCAAGTGGTCTGGAATTAATAGAAGACGATGAAGCTTTGCCACAAGAAGGTACCAACTTACCCAAAGTAGAGTCAAAGACCAAAACCACTGACTTTGGAAAAATGGTACTCATTAGCCACAATCCTGTCATTAATGATTTGAAGAGAATTAGATATATGGTTGGATTGCGGGAAACTAGTATGTGACTTACTAGTGTCCTGTGACATACCACATGAAGCCTCGAAAGTAGAGGTAAGTCTCTTTGGTCTAGGAGGAGACTGAACAGGTACCTTGTTTACATCTCTCATAATAGTGTAAACAGAATCTCTGAGATCCTTCAACGAAGGAGTATCCTCAGCCTCGGGAGCCTTACTGGAATTGGTAGGAGACCGACCAATTTCAGAAGGAGAAAGAGATACAGGAACAGAAGGTTGTGAAGCATTCTGTGACACCTGAACTGGAGTTTCAGCTTCTTCACCAGAAGGAAATTCTCCTTCCTGACTACCTGGGGCCACTAAAAGTCGCTCATCCTCATCACTATCCTCTTGTTCACTTTCATGATCTAAACGTGAGGGTGTGAAATCACTGAACAGCTAGACCATTGGCGTTATTCCCTAACACTGACATGCGGGTAGAGAATGAAGCCAAGTCAGATGAGATAGATTGACGAAACTCATCTAGTATACTCTTAAACCCATCCAGAGAGGGGCCAGAGTCAGAAACCTGGTTGACCTGGGGCCTAACAGAGGAGGTAGGCACAGGAGCAGGTAAAGACACATCACAACTAGAAGACACTGCTACATGGGGAGCAGGGGCTGACAGGCTAGAAGTGACGGTCTGTGGACCAACAACGGAAGTTGCTACAGGTTCAATATTATCACCAAAAGGCCAGAAACCTGGAAAAGCCTTACCAGAAAAACCTGAATAAGGGTATACCTGAGACCATGACATGGGGTTATTAGCCGAAGCAGGCAAAGTAAAACCACAGTACGAAGCTGGAGGCCTAGAACCAGGTAAATGTAAGTTCATAGAGATACCAGGGTAACGTGAAACTGAACCGGTGGTGTCAACTGGCCTTGAGACAGTGTGTATGACAGTGACAATGTTAGGGATACCTCCATTATAACCGACAGAACCTACATGTTGGGTCTGCTGACCGGTACTACTAGTCACCGAAGTTAATACGTCGGTTGACTGACTAGTAGTATTATGAAGTACTACCGAACTTACTGTAGCCGTAGGGTAGGCAAACGACCCATCCAAAAAAGCATCACTGCCAGTAATGGTTTTGAAAGGGCTAGCAACATTAAACTCCATTTGTAAAGTTTTAAATACAAATGTACCTATTGTACACAATAATACGAAGCAATAACAATATTGGGGGAGGGCTTAAAACCAGGACAGGTATTTTCCAGTACGTTTATAGGTATAACTTTTGAATGGAATGAGATATTTTCATGATGTCAATTCCATAATAAAGAAGATATTAAAGACTTTAATTTGATATAAAATTATTTAGAAAAAATATTGACATTTGACACTCTAAATCGTGGGACAGCATTTTTTCAATGGCGGAAAACCAAGACAGGTATTTTCAGTACGTTTATTGGTATAACTTTTGAACGGAATGAGATATTTTCATGATGTAAATTCCATAATAAAGTTAAGATTAAAGGCTTTAATTTGAAATAAAGTTTTTTCTTTTTTTTTTAAATATTGACATTTGATACCCTAAATCGTGGCAGGACAGTATTTTTTCAATGGCGGAAATGGCGATAATTTGCATCAAAATATTTGTATAACTCATTTATATCAAATGTCTGTCAAATAAATGTTACACTATTTTAAAGCTTATATAATTATAATTATCATTATGGAATTTACATCATGAAAATATCTCATTACGTTCAAAAGTTATACCAATAAACGTACTGAAAATACCTGTCCTGGTTTTCCGCCATTGAAAAATGCTGTCCTGCCATGATTTAGGGTATCAAATGTCAATATTTAAAAAAAAACTTTATATCAAATTTAAGCCTTTAATATCTTCTTTATTATGGAAGTTACATCAAACTAACCTGTATACTCTGTTCTAGGCCTATCAAGCTAGAATTTCAGCATAACAATCAAAATGCTTATACTAAATCAAGATTCCTGTATTCCACTCGTTTTTATTCCTTTTCTCGATGCAGTGAGTTCTCTTTATCTCGTTTTAATAGGTATAACAACTAAACAACATTTGTTAGTAATTGGAGCAAGAACCAATTTTTAGTGGTGTTCGCGTTACTCGATCTTTAGTTTATATGTATGTTTTGTGGATCATTGTTTGTCCTTTTTCTTTTGCCATTGTGTTGTCTGTCCTTCTTCGATTTAGGAATTCTGATTGCTCCTTTTATATCTTTAACATCGTCTAAGAGCAACAGTTGTGGCCTTTATTATTATATTGTCAAAACATATTTACTCAAACTGTTCTCACGAGGCAAAGTTGGGTGGTAAAAACGTGTTAAAGGGTCGACCACAATTTCCCCTTTACCAGAACTGCACATAAAACTAACTGAAAATACAGAGGAGGTGCAAAGCATTTTCAAATAAACAAATAACTAGTGTTCAAGACGTTTGACCGCTAGCGCTCCTACAAGTCAATTTACAATATTTACAAACCACAATTAATTATAATTAATATATCAGCTCGTACGAAACTCTACCCCAAAATTCTAAAATACCCCCACTTAAAACCCGGAAAAAGAAAACAGTTGAGTTGGAGACCTTCAAAATTATACCAAATAGACATTGGTTTTAAAAATATTGAATCCATAACTATTGAAGTATGAACTGAAACAGATAGACTTTGTTTTACAGGGGTGTACAAGCCACCATCAATGAAACGTGATGTTTTCAAAACAGATTTTTCAAATGCCTGTGAAAATGTATTATCTTGTTATGACACCCTGTTTATTTTAAGTGATTTAAACTATGATATGCTCGATAATGATAAATCATCAAATTTGGTAGATGTATGTGATATATATGATATTAGAAATCATATAAGAGCACCAACATGTTTTATGGGTACTTCTAAACCTAGCTTACTGGATGTTATCCTGACAAATAAGTCAAAACTTGTAAATAAAACTTTAAATTTTAGTTCTGGTCTGAGCGACTTTCACAATTGTATTGCAGTACAGGTAAACTACACTGTAAATTCACATAAAAAGCAAACAAGACTTTGTAGAAGTTTTAAATATTTTGACTCCAAGAACTTTATTCAAGACTTGGAAAAGGTAGATTTTGAAACCATAACAAATTGTGAAGATGTAAATGAAGCTTATGTAAATTTTAGTAGAGAATTTCTACAAGTTGCAGACAAACATGAACCTTTTAAACAAAGACGAGTTTTACCAAATCAGGTACCTTATATGAATGTGACTCTTAGAAAAGCAATATATAAGACAAAAATGTTATGTCATAAATACCAAAAATGTAGAACATCTGAAAACTGGAAAAATTATACCACTCAGAGAAATTATGTTACTAAATTGAAAAGAAAGTCATTAAATCAATATTTTGTAGAAAGATGTGTTGGTGGGCCAAAATCTAAAGATTTCTGGCCCACAATCAAGCCTTTTTTGTCAAATAAAGAATGTAATACCTCAAAAGACACAATCTTAACAGAAAATGAAAATTTAACTACGGATCAAAAACAAATTTGTGAAATTTTTAATAACTATTTTGTCAATTTTGCCAATGATATTGGTGACCCAAATGTTGTAGTAGATACAAATCATCCTAGTATTTTACAGATTGATCAAATAATGGTGGATAAGGAAATACCTGCATTACATTTTAAACCTGTAGATGACAACTTTGTTAAGAAACAAATAAACAGTATTAATGTTAAAAAAGCTACAGGGGTTGATAATATCTAACCTCTTTTATTAAAGCAGGCATCATCAATCATAGCTCAACCACTTACAAAGTTAATAAATAAATTTATGCAACAATCTATTTTCCCAGATGATCTGAAGACAGCTAAAGTCTGCCTGATACACAAGAACAACAGTTTATCCTGCAATCAGTACATTTGCTGTACAAATATGCTATACGAATACATTTTTCGTACCCTGTAGCTATGTACAGCGGAGGGCGCAGTCAAGTATGAAACTGGTACTAATTTAACGCGGACCACGAAGAAGACACCCTTGACAACATTTATGAAAGGCGAGGAATGACGCTTGTTTCTGTCCTTTTTGTTTAAATCTGACAAGTTTTCCGACTTTTTTGACATTGCAGGATAAACACAATATACGTATATTGTCGCTAAATATAAAATTCATTTGTACTCGCTGCGAAACAGGTCTGAAAAGCTCGCTATTCTGCCTGTTTCTAAAGCTCTTACAAATAAATTTTATATTTACCGACAATGTACGTATATTGTATATTTGTTAGACAAAGGTTAGTGTTTTGCCAACAGTTTCAAAACTTTTTGAAAGAGTTATACATTTGCAGGTAAATGAACACTTTAATCATATTTTTAATCCTTTTTTAGCAGCATTCAGAGCAGGCTTTAGCTGTCAATCCACTTTAATTAGAATAGTAGAGAACTGGAAATCAGCACTTGATAACAATAAGTATGTAGGGGCTATATTAATGGACTTATCCAAAGCCTTCGATTGCTTGCCCCTGATCTATTAATCTTGAAATTAAAACAATATTGTGTTAGCGATAGTGTATTAAATCTTCTTGTTAGTTATATAAGTGACATAAAACAATGTGTAAAAGTAGGACAATATATTAGTACTTTTCAAAATATTTTTAAATGTGTGCCTCAAGGATCTATTCTTGGACCTGTTTTATTCAATGTATTTCTCAATGATATCTTTGGTTTTGGAGGGATACTGTTTCAGCAGGTCGTCGGCATACCAATGGGTACGAATTGTGCCCCTCTTCTAGCCGATTTATTGTTATACTCATACGAGTCGGAGTTTCTTCAAAAGCTTGTAAAAGATAAGAAGATTCATGAGGCTAGAGCCTTTAATTTCACATACAGGTATATTGATGACGTTTTATCTATCAATAATTTTAGATTTGCAGAATTTCTTCCATTGATATATCCTCCAGAGCTGGAAGTTAAAGAGACCACAGGTATCGCTTCATCCGCATCATTTTTGGACTTATACCTCGAATTTGACGACAGTGGTCAAATCAGTACTAAAATATATGATAAACGGGACGACTTCAATTTTAAAATCATAAATTTTCCAAATATGTGCAGCAATATACCAGCTTCTCCTGCATATGGTGTTTATATTTCGCAATTGATTCGCTATGCAAGGGCCAGTAGCAATTATTCTGATTTCCTGAAACGTCATCTTCATCTGAGAAACAGGCTACTGGACCAGGGCTATAAAAAGATTCGCCTTATTCGATCTTTTAAAGAGTTTATATTCCGATACCAAGATCTTGTCGAAATATATTCCGTCTCTGCAGAAAAGATTATAAACGATGGATTTTCACATAGTGAAAATGTATAAAGATAAGTGGTCAAAAACAAAAATGTCAAAAATATTTTTTTATCAATTTGTGACGTAAAAATGTTTTTGACATTCACTTCTCTGAGTTTGGTGCTGTTATGACAACTGTTTTACCTGTTTTGTTCAAGTATTGTTATAAATACTGTTATAGTGACAGCCGGAAACTTTGAGCCGTAATGAAAGGGGGAGGTTTGGCGCTTTAAAATCTGATTCAACCCACTATTTCTTTAGAAATGCCTGTACCAAGTCAGGGTCATTACGGTTTTCAGTTTTCCGGTTGTTGACTGATTTTGTCTGTTTGTATACTTATGAGTTTTGACTTTCCCTTTGTAAGATTGCTCGGAGTTCGGTAATTTTGTTATTACCCTTATTTGTAAAACATTCTACATTATATTATTATGCAGATGACAATACTGTCTCTCATGCACATCACGATGTAACAGTTCTGAAGACTTCACTTGAAACAAACAGTAAATCTTTTATTAATTGGTTTCATCTTAATAAAAATGAAAGCAAATCCTGATAAATTTCAGGCAATTGCCATAGGTAAAAAAGCAAACGGTCTGAATTTAACTTTTGATCTGGGGGGAACAGTACTAGAGTGTGAAAAAAAGGTTAAATTGCTTGGTGTAACCATATAGATTTTATGTTAGATTTCAATATTCATATAACAAATATGTGTAGAAAAGCAGCTAGACAACTAAATGTTCTTAAACGTATTGGCTATCATCTTAATCGCCTAAGCAGAATGACCATCTACTATTCTTTCATACTGTCAAACTTTAGTTATTGCCCCCTTACTTGACATTTCTGTTTGCTTCTGAACAGCTAAAATAGAAAAGTTACAATAAAGAGCACCCCGCTTTATATATTCTGACAATTATAGCTCATATGAAAAACTGCTTAAAAATCAATGATGCCCTCTCTAAATATAAGACGACTAAGAATAATAGCAATAGAAACTTTTAAAATATTACATAAGAGTATTCCAGTTTTTTTTCACAAGATTTAATCAATATTAAAAATCATTGTTATAACTTCAGATATACAAATACAGCAATCTGTGAGAACTAACAGGTACGGATTAAGATCTTTAAGATACTCAGCCCTTAAGATCTGGAACAGCCTGCCTTCTGAACTCAGGGATACTACAAATTTAAATAAATTTAGAACCCTTATGGTTTTTTTCCTTTGTTTTTCTTTCCTTTTATGCTTTTTCTGCATTTTTAGGGACTGAGTGTCTTATGCTTTTTTTTTTCTTGTATGCTTTTTTCTGCATATTTAGTCATAACCAGCTTTTTCTTTATTTGTATGTGCTTCTGCATGATTTCCTAGTGCTTATACCCCATTTTTTTATTTTGCTTATTATTTATTGCCTAGCCTGCCGCACAGGTTAGTGTGTTTAGTCTTTTATATGTTGTATGTTTAGTGTGTGCTATGTATGTTGACATCTATTTCTGTGTTGATTTCTGGTCCTATAACAGTTAGTGTACAGAGAGGCACTTGCCACATGTGCACTGACTGTGGAGGCCCAGAGATCAAAACATAGAAATGCATGCATCAAATCTTAGAAGGATATGTATTTGTAATGCATGATCTGTATTATTGTGCTATAGTTACATTTTATGTATGTGTATGCTATTGTCTTTGTCTTATGCATTGTATTATCTTTATGCTATGTGTAATAACTTGCATGTTTGTGTATGATATATGTATATGCATGTGTAGTCGGTATAAAAGCGAGCTTATGTTATTTGTTAATGTATATAAACCCGACTTTAAATAAGATTACTTACTTACATACTTACTTTATACATAAGAAAAGTCAAAAATTTTAATAAGACCTTGTAACCATTAAAAATAATATATATATATAATTTTAGGAATATAAATACAGCTGATATTACCAGACCGAGAACAACAAAGTACACGGCAGCAAGATTATGGAATACACTGCCAAGTGAGGTCAGAAATATGTCCTCATTTGATCAGTTTAAAAATTATATTTCCAATTGGTGTGGTGGAGAAAAATGTTTTTGCAGTTCCTGTAAATATCAAGCCATGCTACTTCATGCATGAATAGTCTTCCTGGTTTATCTGTCATTTTGTTTGCAATATATATCACAGATTTTATTTGCTAAATTTGTGCTTATTTTTGTTTTTTATGTGCTCTTATTTGACTTTTATGTGCTCTTATTTGACTTTTATGTGCTCTTATTTGACTTTTTATGTGCTCTTATTTGACTTTTTATGTGCTCTTATTTGACTTTTATGTGCTCTTATTTGACTTTTATGTGCTCTTATTTGACTTTTATGTGCTCTTATTTGACTTTTTATGTGCTCTTATTTGACTTTTATGTGCTCTTATTTGACTTTTATGTGCTCTTATTTGACTTTTATGTGCTCTTATTTGACTTTTTATGTGCTCTTATTTGACTTTTATGTGGTCTTATACTTTCTTTTTATGTGCTCATACTTGATTTATCTGTGCTTGCCTGCTTGAACAAATTCTATGCTTGCTTGTATATATGTTATAGTTGGTTTTAAGAGCTTCGTGTAGCTCATGTTATTTGTTAAATGTATATATGTACGGACTTTAAATAAAATTTACTTTATTTTTATTTTACCTTAGTGATAATAAAAAATACATTAACGGGGTCCGACAGTCCGATAGTCCGACAAATGCTTTATTTCTTTGAAAGTTAACACTATAACATGTGTAATATGGGGCCAGAAACCGAACCATTTACTCACCAAAGAAAGGTCCAGAACATCGGAAACACGATATCATAGACGGACAAACAATTGACAGGGCCACACAAGAACTCATAAAAAACACATATACGAACAACACGGACTCCATAAAAACTTGGATCCAGTCGTGATGAACCGGTAGTGTAAGTATCCCGTATATTTTTTAGTAGCGACTACTTCAGGCTTTATTCAAGTAGCTTGTAGCCAAGTCCAGCCAAGAAAAGTCACTATTGAAAAAAAAAGATGAAATAAATGAATACAAAAAAAAAGAAATACAAAAAAAAGGAAAAGATAAAAAGCAGAGCGTACCAGTGTCCCCCACCCTTTATCATTGAATATTTATGTTAAAAATCAATGTCGACATATCAATAGAGCTGGATACAATAATGTGTGCGAATTGATTGATTGATTGATTGCTTAAGGTCCAACAAGCAATATTTCAGTCATATTCAGGATGAGAAAAGTTTGTAAGCAAAAAATCAGAAAGAGGGGACTCTGGGATGGATCAACATGGGCAACCACTTAACACGGGAACTTGTTTTTCTGTCTCTTCCGACGACAAGTTGGTCTTATTTTTATTCCCCGGGATTCCGACGGGTGACCCTGCTATAGTCGCCTTCTACGACAAGGGCATATCTAAAAAGTTACGATTGAAGGAATTGTCCCTAAGTGACCCCTTATATCACAGAAAGAAACAGCATCGGAATATGACAAAATAAACAACTGTGCCATGATACGACCCCCCCTTGTGACAATTGAAGGTCAGTTGCACAGCGTGAGAACAGTAATTAATATGCTGCATTTTTTAAACCAATTAATTGTATATACCATATGAAAACTGGCGTTTTCCAAACTGACTAAAATCACACCTCTCACTTGCTCCGCCTTTTATCAATACAATGTATGTCACGACGTGAACTATCAGTAAAAGGGGGAACAAGTGAGAGATGTTATCGTACGAGGCGTGGACGGACGAACGAACAGCGGTATGCCATAATAAGCCCGTATTTTGACGGGCGTAAAAAAATGAATGGCCCATATCCTGAAATTACAAATATATCATTTTTGGCCAAATCATTTTTCAAAACTTTCATCAGTTTAAAGCATTTGTCGGATTATCGGACTGTCGGACCATCGGACTTTCGGACTGTCAGACTATCGGACTGTCGGATTATAGCTACGGCCCCTACATTAACACATACATAAGTCATTACATTATGTCCATTTTCCTAAACACAGCTGAAATACTGTTCATTTGACGTAAAACAATAAATCTATCAAAATTGTATATGAATGGAGATAGTATTCATTGTCATGGAAACTAATAGACAAACAAGACAAACCAATTGTCAGGAACACCTTAACACAAATGGATAAAAAAAAATTGTACAGTATAGTGTTTTATGAAAGAGTTGAGAATTGTCGAATGTAAATGAAAGGTTGCTATTAGTTCCCCAGGGTATCATCCGCCCAGTTGTCAGTGTTTCAGCGCTGACATGGTTTATTAGATATATTTTTATTGAAATACACAGTTCCTAAATCATGTAATTATTGTCACAACTAAGGTTCTCCTCCCTCGGGCATAGGTGACCTTAGCCGAATTTGGCTATCCAGGATACCTGATGAATGGTTATTCCAGAAATGTGTCGTGCACACTAAATTTAATATCTACGTTTGTATTATTGGACGTCATTCGATACAGGATGGTGTTGGTTGTCAGTGTTTGAGTGGATGAACAAAAATATACAAAAAAACACCCTATTTCAATAAGATTATATATTTTTCAAACATATATCACCTTCATCATAATTAATCATGAAAATCAACACAAAATTAATCAGAAAACAGTTCTATGTTATCACTACAATATTCTGTGTCACTGAACAGAAATATACTTCCCTATGCTTTCAACGTGTTAATTCAATTTCACAACATTAAAGAAGTTTTGTGTAAATAATGGTTAACTGCAAATATTATCAACTAAGATATATGATAGACGCAGATCAGCGTCCAGACTTAAATCGGCGCCCACTCCTCAAATCCGCATCCACCGACATCATTATCTCAAATCATGGTCTGATTTAAGGGTATTCTCAAATTGGTGTCCTTTCCAAATTATCAGATCTATGGCCAATTGATTGGTTAGGGTTACAGTATACGTCAGTGACGTTATTGTACAGCAATTTGAGAAAGTGAGAAACTGCCATAGATTTGAGAATTGGATGTCAATTTGAGAATTTGAAAAAAAAACATAGATTTGAGAATTTTACAAGAGGACATGGATTTGAGGATTGGACATCGAATAGAGGCTGGACGTCGATCTGAGTTTCACATATTGATTAAGTCAGTTATTAAAATGATAAAAACAAACTTGCTATAGTATATATGATAAAGTACACTGTAAAATGAAAAATATCAGTCAGATTGAAACCCCTGTCTCCTACTATTTAAAATGACTCATATGTTATTCTCGTAATTCTTGCTAATGTTCAGGTTCCTTGCGCCACACCTTTGGCCATCAATGGTCCTGATTTATGAAGGAAGAGAATTGGCCATACTAAATATTCTATTCTGCTGCCATTTTTAGTAAAAGCATTGTAAAGAGTCTTGTCTAGATTTTCACCATTCTTGACATCAAATTTTAGACATAGAGGTGGATCTGTAATCTGCATCCTCCAACAAAGTTCGGAACATTTCTGGATATATTTTACAATATAACTGTTATGTATTAAATTTTCCTGCGTCACACTCTTCACATGACATATCTGTAAAGAAAAGGAGGTCATATATCATACAATACTAAATTTATTAAATATATGAATTATTTTAATGTACTTGTAATAAGTTAATTACAATTTGATAAAACTATCCTTGTACCAAAATGTGACACATTTATATCTTTAATCAGAAAGGGTATGGATAAATACAGCTTTTCTATAAATTTCAACGATCGGTTCGTCTTTACCCTGGTCAGGTCAAACCAAGGACTATAAAATTGGTATTTGTTGCTTCTCCGCTAAGCACGTAGCATTAAGGAGAAAGAGCAAAGACTGGTTGGCTCAGAATCATAATAATGTGTCCGAGTGAAGCGACACATATACCCGCAGATTTTTGTTCCAGTGAGCTGGCACTATAAAAATCTAACTCAGCGTGTTCGTCTAGAACAAGGCGGATCTCATCATCATCTAATTGAAAATTAACTTGTTCTTGCCCTGATATAGTGGAAAAATTGCTTAATTGGCGTTAAACAACAATCACTCACACACTCATTGTTATTGACCCATAGCAAGACAGAAATTGTTGACTCTATTCTCTACCTCCCATTCCTATAGCACAAGAGGTGATCTTATCAGAGTGGGTCTACTGTACTGAACAAACTGAAATAAACACTGATCACTAAGACGAAACCATGCAACCGATAAAACAGAACAATGACCTTAATATTAACCTCTTTTTTCAAGTGTCATGTGACCACATATACATGTAACTGATCTTGTGGTGTCTCAAACAGGGCCGTCTTAACAGCAGAATGGAACCCTGGGTAAAGCAGTGCACGGGGGCCCATATCTACACAACTACTCACAGGAATAAAACTGTAAATGTCGATAAAATTAAACATATATTCATTGTAATGGTAAATTTCCAACAAAATCACTGTTTAAACATTAAAAAACATGTCTTACACAACATACATAGATTAGCATGGGGACCCTATGTTCGTGGGGCCCCCAGACAACTGCCCAGCATGCCCATGCATTAGGACGGTACTGGTCTCATACCTATATTGTTTACTAACCTCTCTAACAGCTGTTAAGGTATCGCCGGCTATTTTCTTCTGAAACTCTTTTACATGGATAAGGCAATTGGCTGATACGACAACATCTATTTTCTGCCCCTTGTAAATAAAAATCACAAACGTAAATAATAAATTTACCTTACAATAAAACCAAAACAACAGACTTTATAGTAAAATATACAGATAATGCACACTTAACTTTATTGGTAATCTTATTTACTTTCATCCATCTAATAGGGGCTGTCATGGTTGTGATCGTATGGTAGTTGAATTCACAACTATCTGTGCAATCAGTGCCTATCACCACTAAAATTGTCAGTTCCAAACCCTGTTCATGGCGAGGTGTACTTGATACAACATTATGTGATAAAGTTTGTAAGTGACTTGCGACAGGTCGGTAGTTTTCTCCAGTTTCCTCCACCAATAAAACTGACCGTCACGATATAACTGAAATATTGTTGAAATTGACGTTAAACACCATAAACCAACCACCTAACA
The DNA here is from genome assembly GCA_963383655.1 of Bathymodiolus septemdierum. NCBI lineage: Eukaryota > Metazoa > Mollusca > Bivalvia > Mytilida > Modiolidae > Bathymodiolus > Bathymodiolus septemdierum. Next base: position 28,861,476 of record OY726524.1, on the reverse strand, counting down.
AAATATAACCAATACAATACAAGTTTTATAAAATATGGAAATTTACACAATTGTCAAATAAAATATCTTCAATAATATAAAATAAAATGTTATTATGGCAATATCATCAACCGGACAGATAAGCCATCACAACACGATTAAATCAAATCACCTACTCTAAATCATATCAAAACAATCGATGAATGCACATGTATGTAAAATAATCGATGTCTTTAAATTAGGGTTGGCAACGGTTAATCGGGTAACCGGTTAACCGTCGGAACATCCGAATATCGAATACCAAAAACGCTATTCAGTTAACCGGCCATTTTTTTTTAACAAAAGCGATGTTTTAGTAATACTATTAAAATGCCGTTATAAGTGTGGTATTTCAACAGGTCATTAAATTATCTCAAATAGTTGTCAAAACACCGTTACCTATCTTATAATTTGACAGCTCATGTTCAGAGGCTAAATATAAAATCTCTAATTACCTTTAAATGACTTTAATAGTTATCAAAACATGTAATCTTTAACAGATGTTAATGATTAGATTTTACGGCTTGGTGTGTTCAATATTTAGTTAGCTAAGGCCAGTGTACATGTAATATACCGCCTCCGCCGTCGTCCAAGGCTTGGGCCTTTTTCAAACGAAATGCTGATTCAAAAGTCAAATGCAAGTTATGTGAATGTGAATTAGTATATACTGGGGGGACAAGCAACATGTTAAACCATCTTAATTTGAAACATCCGTCAGATTTTTCTGAGACACCAGAAAAAGCAAAGCATCATCAATGAACGAATTTGTGAATTCTCCGAGATCACGAAGGTTCTCATCATCCCAATCAGAACTTATTACCAATGCCATAGTCGATATGATCGTATTGGATTACTTGCCGTTACGTATCGTAGAGGGACGAGGATTTACAAAATTGATGACAATTATTGCTCCAGAGTTTAAAATTCCTTCCCATAATACAATTAAATCACGAATTGAAAAGGACAAATTAACTACGGAGCTAGACCAAATTGAATATGTCTCACTGACAACAGATACGTAGACATCGAATTCAACAAAAAGTTTCATAACAGTTACAGAGCATCACATTGATCATACATGGAACTTGCAGACAAATGTTCTAGTTACACGGGAAATGCCAGAATGCCATACAGGAGAAAATCTGGCAGATAAATTGAAATCCACGGTTTTCGAATTTGGGTTGGATGGTAAAGTTGTAACCACTGTTCACAATAACGCTATGAATATGAATTGTGCAGGAGAAAAATGTGTTTGCGTGTGTTATTGGTGTCGGTATTGACAAATGATTGACTCGTAATTATTGTATTGATTTTTGTGTCTCGATTGTGTGTGCTATGTTTACAAATGTACATGGAATTTGGTTATTATATTATTAAGCTTACACAAGTAATTGTTATTGATTTATTACCCATGTATGACAGAAAAAGCTTTCATACTAGCTACCGGTTAATCGGTCGGAAGATTAACTGAGTAACCGGTTAGGTGATTACGATCAAATTGACAACCCTACTTTAAATATAGATGAGCTAGAATGATCCTCTGTGACTTCTGAACAACACTAATGTAGCTTATGTTAAACTTTGAACTCTCTCTATCTTATCTGATGCCTTAATATGTTGAGGTGTGAATCTACATACCATAATAATGCTTCATTCAAATACAGTTACAATCTTATAATTGGTTCTTACAACCAAATAACTGGTTTGGTTTGGTTTATGGTGTTTAATGCCACTTTCAACGTTATTTCAGTTACGGTACATGTTGGCGGTCAGTTTTATTGGTGAAGAAAACCACTGACCTGTCGCACGTCACTGATAAACGTTTCCACAAAATGTTTTATCGAGTACACTTTGCAATGAATGGGGTTCGAACTAACAACATTCAGTTAGATCAAGGTAGTTGTAAATCCAGCTACCATATGATCATGACCACAATGACCAAACACAAAATAACTGTCATCTTTGAATGATATAAACAGGGACATTGAAGTTTACAAATTCAAACAAACTACCTCAATGTTTCCTTATGTCAAGATGATTCCTGAGAAAACAAATGTAAAAGGTTACTTAATTATCTCCCTTGATGACCCTACACCCCATCCTACAAGTTTGATTCTCCTCGCTCCTGCAAGATGTGACTTAATTTGACGAACATCTCTTTTCCTATAGAATATCAAAATTGAGATATAGTAAAACCTACAGTAACGGATACCTCTATATAACAAATCATTGTCTATGCATATACAGGGCACCTCTATATAACAAATCATTGTATATACATGTACAGGGCACCTCTATTTAACAAATGATTGTCTATACATGTACAGGGCACCTCTATACAACAAATCATTGTCTATACATGTACAGGGCCCCTCTATAACAAACTATTATCTATAAAGGCCACCTCTATATAACAAATAATTGTCTATGCAGGGCACCTCTATATAACAAGTCACTATCTATAAAGGGCACCTCTACATAGCAAATCACTGTCTATGCAGGGCACCTCTATATAACAAATCATTGTCTATACATGTACAGGGCACCTCTATATAGCAAATCATTGTCTATACATGTACAGGGCATCTCTATATAACAAATCATTGTCTATACATGTACAGGGCACCTTTATATAACAAATCATTGTATACGCATGTACAGGGCACCTTTATATAACAAATCATTGTCTATACATGTACAGGGCACCTCTATATAACAAATCATTGTCTACATGTACAGGGCACCTTTATATAACAAATGATTGTCTATACATGTAAGGGCACCTTTATATAACAAATCATTGTCCATTCATGTACAGAGTACCTTTATATAACAAATCATTGTCTACATGTACAGTGCACCTCTATATAACAAAGCATTGTCTATGCATGTACAGGGCACCTCTATATAACAAATCATTTTCTATACATGTACAGGGCACCTCTACATAACAAATCACTGTCTATATATGTACAAGCCACCTCTATATAACAAATTATTGTCTATACAGGGCACCTCTATATAACAAATCATTGTTAATACAGGCGGGTACCAGACAACTCGCGATCGGCCCGCAGACAACTCGGACTGTATGAAAAGACTACTCGGACCATCAATAATTATTGTTGTCTTACTTATTTTTTTTAATAAAATTGACGGAAATCATAAAGATACAGTCTGATATCTGTCAAAAGTATTGGGAAATGTAAAAAAAAAAAATCCCTATATAATCAACCAAAACCATATTAAACGTTCCATATGGGAAATGTAAAAAAAACAATATTTTATCAAAAAATTATTGTGAAGTCATTTATGGATAGATTTTAACAAATGTTACACCAAAGCATTCGGAATTGTCTATATTTTGATTGGTTATTTACTCATTATGTTGTTATGAGTGATTTTTATTTGTACATAATTTAAATACAACAAATAAAATTTTATTTTCCTATGTATTTCAACTAAAAATAAATCCTAAAAATTGACAATAATGGAAAAATTATGTACAAATAAAAACCACTCATATAAACATAATGAGCAAATAAACAAACAAAATATAGATAATTCCAAATGTTTTGGTGCAAAATTTGTTAAAATCTATCCAGAAATGACTTCACAATAATTTTTTGATAAAATATGGTTTTTTTTACGTTTCCCAATACTTTTGACAGATGACTATGTGCAACTTCATTTCAAGGATTTTGATAGATAGTCTAATGTTAATAAACTTAATATGTTTGGTTAGACCTATTTTGACCTACAATTCTGAAATATCTTTTATGGATTAATTATGTTCTTGTTTACCATAGGGCAAAGCAAAGAGCTATACTAAGAAATGGAAACATGGACCATTTCATCTTTCTTGATAGAACCCCCTTCGAAAAAGTTCACTTGATTTTTTGTAAGCATCTCCTGGGAACAAAGAAGACTTCCTCAAATATAGAAGTGAGAGCAGAACTTGGTATTAACCAAGACGTCTATGTCGGACAGGGAAAGTTGCTGACAATGATCATAGTGATACCATGAATTACAGGAGTCACCACTGTACTGAGTTCTTGTTACAATTCTGTCTGCACTCACCACAAGGCCAGAAAACAGACCTTTTTAAGTAGGAAATTTTGCGTTTTAGCATTTTTGTGGTTATAAGGAATAAGGGTAATAACAAAATTACCGAACTCCGAACAATCTTACAAAGGGAAAGTCAAAACTCATAAGTATATAAACAGACAAAATCAGTCAACAACTGGAAAACTGTGAAAACCATAATGACCCTGACTTGGTACAGGCATTTCTAAAGAAATGGTGGGTTGAATCAGATATATTTAACAATGTAAGAGCGATTTATATCTTTTTGTAATTCTATCTAGTTTCAGGAACCAATCGTGAATTTGACCAATTTAACAGGAAATAAAATACTGTCCAATGATATCTACAGGAAATAAAATGTTGTCCAATATACAGGAAATACCTGTCATTTCAGTAATTTATGGTCTCAGTTTGCAATTGTTATATGGAAAACTTGAGAAATCTTTAAAATGATAAAAAGTGTGGTATGACTTCTTTTGAACTTTTGTGTTTCCTGTCTGTGTATAATTGAGCAATAGTGGTCACCCTGGTCATTGCTATAAATTTGCTAACAAATATATATACCCCATTAGTAGGTGTGTATTAAATTGGTAATAAAACATTCATGAGTTAATTATAATGACAATAACTAATGTTTCAACTGATGATCTGTTCGATGGAACTTTCCAACAAAAAATCCTAGTTGTGGATAAAATGATTTTCAAAACAAAAATAAAATTAGAAAATTAATGAACCGAATTTTAAATAAATGATTAAAAATATCTTATTACTTCAGCAACTAAAAATAATTTGACAGGCATGTATTCAAAAGAAATTATGTAGCCGCAAAAATACATTGTATAAAAACTTTGAATTAATGGCAACAAAGCCCAATTTTGACAAAATTCTGTTAACAGTTTAATTATGTTAAACATTGTTTTTGTCCTGTCCGTCTGTCCGTCACACAGTTTGTCAGTGTAACTCCTCTGAAACTACTGAATAGAATTTCATGAAACTTGGTAGATAGTAAGGACACCATATGTAGTTGTGCATATTACCAGTAAATTTTGATCATCTGAATTTTGTGGAAGCTATATATGCCCCTTTGAACTTAGAAATTTCCAGAAATTTACTATTGAAGCAGCTTGTCAGCGCAACTCCTCTGAAACTACTGAACAGAATTTCATGAAACTTAGTAGGTAGTAAGGACACCATATGTAGTTGTGCGTATTACCAGGAAACTTTGATCCCCTAAATTTTGTGGGAGTTATGCCCCTTTGAACTTAAAAATTTCCCCAAACATACTTCTGAAGCAGCTTGTCCGCGCAACTCCTCTGAAACTACTAAACAGAATTTCATGAAACTTGGTAGATAGTAAGGACACCATATGTAGTTGTGCATATTACCAGTCAATCTTGATCGCCTGAATTTTGTGGGAGCTATGCCCCTTTGAACATAGAAATTTTCCGAAATTTACTATTGAAGCAGCTTGTCAGCACAACTCCTCTGAAACTACTGGACAGAATTTCATGAAACTTGGTAGGTAGTAAAGGACACCAAATGTAGTTGTGCATATTACCAGGAAATGTTGATCCCCTAAATTTTGTGGGAGTTATTTGCAAACACTCTAGTGTAATATCCCTTTCTGAAACTTGTATATATATACATTGTATGTACAAGAGAATATCATAATGACACTATTTCCTTGAAAAAGTTTTCATCACCAATCCATTGATTTTAGAAGAACAAAAATCCTTTAAAATCATTGGAACATAGGCTGAGCAATTTTCTGGAATGGGGAACTTTGCCATGACAATATGGAATAGTACCTGTAACCCTTGCTTTAGCACTTTTGATCAATTTCTTTTTGTGTTTCATAGATTAAAAACAGGTTGTTTTTTTTATTCATTGAATTTTAATTTTATTTGTTACCCAAATATATTTTTTACCTATAACTATAACTACAGTTTGTGGGACGGGGGGAGACATACGTTTTTGTGGGAAAAAACAAACTTTATTATTTTTTATATTTTTATATTTATCAAAGACAACTTGATATTACATATTGTCATCTTTAAGATATATTTTTTTTTAATTTATGTTTTGTTTAATGACACCCATTTGCAACTTTTCCAACAACCATGAAGCTTATACAAACAAAAATAATACATAATGTTTATATGAAATTTCATAATTTATAAGCTCTAAATATTTTTTTCTTAAATTATTTATTTTCAATTTTTGATATTAATTTTATTCCTGTAAATGATACATAATAGACCATGTTATGAGAACAAAATCATGTCCTAATCACATTTTTGGTCACTTAATATTATCATTTAATAAATAATTCATTTTCACTAAAAGATAATAATTGTCTTTTAAATAAATAAATAATTATACACATAAATATTGAACAATATTAAAAAACAATAATACGGTCCGAGTTGTCTTAACATACGGGCCGACTAGTCCTCACTTACGGGCCGACTTGTCCTCGCTTACGGGCCGACTTTTCTCGGTCCGAGTTGTCCGCGGGCCGAGTTGTCTGGAATTCATACAGGCCACCTCTATATAACAAATCATTGTCTATACAGGCCACCTCTACATAACAAATGACTGTCAATACAGGGCACTTTTATATAACAAATCACTGTCCATACAGGGCACCTCTATAAAACAAATCACTGTCTATACAGGGCACCTCTACACAGCAAATCACTGTCTATACAGGGCACCTCTATATAGCAAATAACTGTCTATACAGGGCACCTCTATATAGCAAATCACTGTCTATAAAGGGCACCTCTACATAGCCAATCACTGTCTATACAGGGCACCTCTATATAACAAATCACTCTCTATAAAGGGTACCTCTACATAGCAAATCACTGTGTATACAGGGCACCTCTATATAACAAATCACAGTCTATAAAGGGCACCTCTACATAGCAAATCACTGTCTATACAGGGCACCTCTATATAACAAATCACTGTCTATAAAGGGTACCTCTACATAGCAAATCACTGTGTATACAGGGCACCTCTATATAACAAATCACAGTCTATAAAGGGCACCTCTACATAGCAAATCACTGTCTATACAGGGCACCTCTATATAACAAATCACTGTCTATAAAGGGCAGCCTAATTTTTCCCATCAATGAATAGTTTATATAATTTTAATCTGTATAAAAAGGGTAAATACACATAAAGTGCACATTTGCAGGTTCCACTCAGTGCACTTTATATACAGGTTTGACTATGTTGATGACAACGTTCAGGATGGTGGACATCGCCATTTGAACTAAGCTAGTAATGTAATACATACATAATATTTATTCATAAATTGTATAGATTCTGTAGTAAGTAGATCTCTCTGTTCTCTGGCAAGCCGTTCACACCAATTATAACAACTCTGAATAGTAAATATAATATAATCTATATTGATAAACAAGTTTTCATTTAGTTTACAATATCACATCAAAAGCTAATTCCCTTATTATATGTCACAAGACAGGAAAATGTGGGTCATTCTGAATGGTAAAAAAAAAGTACCCCCCCCCCCCCCCATAAGAAGCAAGTCGAAATAGTATTGGGTTTGTCAGGTTATAATACGAAAAGCCTGACCGTGGATCATAGTGAGCAACGTGTTTGAATAGTGCTATCCTCCTTCATGATAAATACCTTTTTTTGTAGATTTTGAAAACGAGTAGGTGCATTGTACTTTGTAGCAATTATAAAAGCCCATTTTTTTTCCGACCCTACCCAACTCTCCACAGTCCATACTTTGTTAGTGGCAGTCAAAAAGTCATTGACCTGGTTGACCCATCCCTTCCCTCATTTCTATATACTTTTTTTAAGTATTATTGAACTTGTTCTCATACTGAATATATCTGAAATACTGCTCGTCGGACTTAAAGTCATAATCAATCAATCAATCATAGAGTTAACCATTTGTAAACCATTTGTAACACAGCATTTAATGAAATAGAAATAGCAACAATCATACCATTAACCATTCTAACATCACTTTTACTGCACCTGCTTCATCCATACTCCTCTCAATCACCTCCATAGTCTTAGTTTTACATACCTTTAACCATTCTAACATCACTTTTACAGCACCTGCTTCATCCATACTCCTCTCAATCACCTCCATAGCATCAGTGTATTCATCTGTATAAAGTGAATTAAATTTGTCCGCCAATGACGTTGGGCGATTCATATCACTCAGGTCAGCTATGTTAGGATTGTTTTCTCGTAGTTTGTTTCCTGCTGCTTCACTCAATCTAATGATTAATTATATATTTCTCAATTTAATAATATAGTCAAACCTGCCTTAAAGGGCACCTCTATAAAACAGATCACTGTTAATAAATGACAGACCCATTGTTCACATAAATGAACAGTGCATATAATTTTAATCTATAAAAGGGAAACTGCTCATAAAGAGCAGATTTGCAGGTTCCATTTAGTTCCCTTTATATACAGGTTTGATTGTAATTTTTTTTGTAAAATTCTGAAGCCTGTTATTCCATGTTGTGTCCATTTGTATGATTTTTCTTATTTCTCTTTCGTTAGGGGCTTGCTCTACATTTTTGTTGGTTTATATTGTATTTAAGTCTGTGTTTGTGTTGTTCTTCCATTTTGTATCCGTATCGTCCATTTACACCAGACTGTCCCGGCCGTGGTGGTGTTGATGTGGTCCCTCCAAGGAGTAAAATTGTGGGTTTGATACCGTGTAACTATAGAATAGGTATTTGTTGTTTCTCCGTTGAATACAAGACATCAGGAGTGAGAGCAGAGTAATTATAATGTGTTCAAGTGGAGCAACAAATATACTTTTGGAATTTGTTGATTCAGTGAGTTAGCAACTATAAAAAACCAATAAATACAACTCAGTGTGTTAGTAAAGTACAAAGAAGGCATCAGGAACTTACAAAAATGTTATTTGTTTTCACTATGTTACAGCTGATTGGAGCTGACAAAATCAATCACTTACTCCAATTACTCTAAAATATCTTCGTACATGAGTGATTTGTGTTCATCTTTAAAAAAAAATACCATACAGACCTTTCAATAACGGGTGGTACCAGGTACTTTTACCCATCTAAAATGGTCTTTGGTACCTCCTGATTTTATAGTGTTGTATAAGATATTCATGAAAATATTTCCAATTTTAATCAAATAGTAAAGTACTGGTAGATTTGAAAAATATTGAAAGCCTAGCATTTAATATTGTGTTTTATCATTATGCATTAGTATAATGCTAAAGCATGTAAACCTAACATTGTAGATCATGTTAACCTAACATTGTGGATCATGTAAACCTATCATTGTAGATCTTGTAGACCTAACATTGTGGATCATGTAAACCTAACATTGTAGATCATGTAAACCTAGCATTGTAGATCATGTAAACCTAACATTGTAGATCATGTAAACCTAACATTGTGTATCATGTAAACCTAACATTGTAGATCATGTAAACCTAACATTGTGAATCATGTAAACCTAACATTGTAGATCATGTAAACCTAACATTGTAGATCATGTAAACCTAGCATTGTAGATCATGTAAACCTAACATTGTAGATCATGTAAACCTAACATTGTAGATCATGTAAACCTAACATTGTGGATCATGTAAACTTAACATTGTAGATCATGTAAAACTAACATTGTAGATCATGTAAACCTAACATTGTAGATCATGTAAACCTAGCATTGTGGATCATGTAAACTTAACATTGTAGATCATGTAAACCTAACATTGTAGATCATGTAAACCTAACATTGTAGATCATGTAAACCTAATATTGTGGATCATGTAAACCTAACATTGTGGATCATGTAAACCTAACATTGTAGATCTTGTAGACCTAACATTGTGGATCATGTAAACCTAACATTGTGGATCATGTAAACCTAACATTGTAGATCTTGTAGACCTAACATTGTAGATCATGTAAACCTAACATTGTGGATCATGTAAACCTAACATTGTAGATCATGTAAACCTAACATTGTAGATAATGTAAACCTAACATTGTAGATCATGTAAACCTAACATTGTGGATCATGTAAACCTATCATTGTGGATCATGTAATCCTAACATTGTGAATCATGTAAACCTAACATTGTGGCTCATGTAAACCTAATATTGTGGATCATGTAAACCTAACATTGTGGATCATGCAAACCTAACATTGTAGATCTTGTAGACCTAACATTGTGGATCATGTAAACCTAACATTGTGGATCATGTAAACCTAACATTGTAGATCTTGTAGACCTAACATTGTAGATCATGTAAACCTAACATTGTGGATCATGTAAACCTAACATTGTGGATCATGTAAACCTAACATTGTAGATCTTGTAGACCTAACATTGTAGATCATGTAGACCTAACATTGTAGATCATGTAAACCTAGCATTGTAGATCATGCAAACCTAACATTGTGGATCATGTAAACCTAACATTGTGGATCATGTAAACCTAACATTGTAGATCATGTAAACCTAACATTGTGGATCATGTAAACCTAACATTGTGGATCATGTAAACCTAACATTGTAGATAATGTAAACCTAACATTGTAGATCATGTAAACCTAACATTGTGGATCATGTAAACCTAACATTGTGGATCATGTAAACCTAACATTGTAGATCTTGTAGACCTAACATTGTAGATCATGTAAACCTAGCATTGTGGATCATGTACACCTAACATTGTAGATCTTGTAGACCTAACATTGTAGATCATGTAAACCTAGCATTGTAGATCATGTACACCTAACATTGTGGATCATGTAAACCTAACATTGTGGATCATGTAAACCTAACATTGTGGATCATGTAAACCTAACATTGTGAATCATGTAAACCTAACATTGTAGATCATGTAAACCTAACATTGTGAATCATGTAAACCTATCATTGTGGATCATGTAGACCTAACATTGTAGATCATGTAAACCTAGCATTGTGGATCATGTACACCTAACATTGTAGATCATGTAGACCTAACATTGTAGATCATGTAAACCTAGCATTGTGGATCATGTAAACCTAACATTGTGGATCATGTAAACCTAACATTGTGGATCATGTAAACCTAACATTGTAGATCATGTAGACCTAACATTGTAGATCATGTAAACCTAGCATTGTAGATCATGTACACCTAACATTGTGGATCATGTAAACCTAACATTGTGGATCATGTAAACCTAACATTGTGGATCATGTAAACCTAACATTGTGGATCATGTAAACCTAACATTGTGTATCATATAAACCTAACATTGTGGATCATGTAAACCTAACATTGTGGATCATGTAAACCTAACATTGTGAATCATGTAAACCTAACATTGTAGATCATGTAAACCTAACATTGTGAATCATGTAAACCTATCATTGTGGATCATGTAGACCTAACATTGTAGATCATGTAAACCTAGCATTGTGGATCATGTACACCTAACATTGTAGATCATGTAGACCTAACATTGTAGATCATGTAAACCTAGCATTGTGGATCATGTAAACCTAACATTGTGGATCATGTAAACCTAACATTGTGGATCATGTAAACCTAACATTGTAGATCATGTAGACCTAACATTGTAGATCATGTAAACCTAACATTGTAGATCATGTAAACCTAACATTGTGGATCATGTAAACCTAACATTGTGGATCATGTAAACCTAGCATTGTGGATCATGTACACCTAACATTGTAGATCATGTAGACCTAACATTGTAGATCATGTAAACCTAGCATTGTGGATCATGTAAACCTAACATTGTGGATCATGTAAACCTAGCATTGTGGATCTTGTACACCTAACATTGTAGATCATGTAGACCTAACATTGTAGATCATGTAAACCTAACATTGTAGATCATGTAAACCTAACATTGTGGATCATGTAAACCTAACATTGTGGATCATGTAAACCTAACATTGTAGATCATGTAAACCTAACATTGTGGATCATGTAAACCTAACATTGTGAATCATGTAAGTGTAGCATCAAACAGAAATTTTTGAATCACACTAGTTTGTACGAATCCACTTGAAATATAACACATATTACCTGTCTCTTAAATGATTTATATCTCTTTTCAACTCTGAAATTTCATTTCTGGATTTCCAGCAATTTTGGCAGTTCCTTGGATCTGATACAACTTGTGGTGATCTTCTTCTAAAGAGAAAAAAAAACAGGTCTTACAATGTTTTGCCAAATTAAAATATATATACTATATATAATTGTATTCAGAGTTATGACATTTTCTGGTCTATGTCAACGATTTGTTTTATTGTCAGTTGTAGAGAATGGTGAACACAGAAGTGTCACCGAAGTCCAGTGCATGTTGAGAAAAAGGAACTAGCTGTGTGCACAAAGAATGGCTAAGTTTAATATTAAAATGTGTTCATACAACGATATAGGTGAAATATTGCTAAATTTGGAGTTAAACACCAATCAATCAATCACAAACAACGGGACAAAGGGTCAGTCTATCGCTAGATTCAAATTACCAGTAGACATAGCTAAAATGCAAAAAGTTTTAAAAATTTATTTTACATACATTGTATCAAATATATTCAAATCATAATATCAATTTCAAAACAAGTTCCAAAATAAAAAGAATAATAGTTTGCAAAGTTCAAATACTAAATATAAGTTAATTTCCAATTTTAAAAGTAACTAAAAATTTAAATAAAGATTCCAAATAAATTAAAATGCCAAAGATAAACAAAATAACCCAAATTTTGCATCAGTGTTTCTGTCCATCATAGTGGTTGACTGATAGACAGTCCTTGTATGCCAAATACTTCTACAGGGTAAAGTGATCAAATATGATTCCCAAACACTGACCCCTAACCTAAAATTACTACTCTATTTAAATCAAATTATAAAAATACTCAGATTAACATGTCATACAAGAATTACTCTAATTAACACAATAAAATATAATTAACTTATTAACATCTGTCATATCTAAATAATTTCAATACAAAAAGCATAATCAAGACTACTTTGAATAACAGTAATTAATGATTAAAAATATTTAGATAAGCAAATGATGATAAGACATGTGTTCCTAATTGTGTCAAAAACTTTAATCCATATATCGAAGAAGAACATACAACACAATGATCAAAAAGATTAAATTGATAAGTAAATGATGATATGACATGTGTTCCTAATTGTGTCAAAAACTTTAATCCATATATCGAAGAAGAACAGACAACACAATGATCAAAAAGATTAAATTGATAAGTAAATGATGATATGACATGTGTTCCTAATTGTGTCAAAAACTTTAATCCATATATCGAAGAAGAACAGACAACACAATGATCAAAAAGATTAAATTGATAAGTAAATGATGATATGACATGTGTTCCTAATTGTGTCAAAAACTTTAATCCATATATCGAAGAAGAACAGACAACACAATGATCAAAAAGATTAAATTGATAAGTAAATGATGATATGACATGTGTTCCTAATTGTGTCAAAAACTTTAATCCATATATCGAAGAAGAACAGACAACACAATGATCAAAAAGATTAAATTGATAAGTAAATGATGATATGACATGTGTTCCTAATTGTGTCAAAAACTTTAATCCATATATCGAAGAAGAACAGACAACACAATGATCAAAAAGATTAAATTGATAAGTAAATGATGATATGACATGTGTTCCTAATTGTGTCAAAAACTTTAATCCATATATCGAAGAAGAACAGACAACACAATGATCAAAAAGATTAAATTGATAAGTAAATGATGATATGACATGTGTTCCTAATTGTGTCAAAAACTTTAATCCATATATCGAAGAAGAACAGACAACACAATGATCAAAAAGATTAAATTGATAAGTAAATGATGATATGACATGTGTTCCTAATTGTGTCAAAAACTTTAATCCATATATCGAAGAAGAACAGACAACACAATGATCAAAAAGATTAAATTGATAAGTAAATGATGATATGACATGTGTTCCTAATTGTGTCAAAAACTTTAATCCATATATCGAAGAAGAACAGACAACACAATGATCAAAAAGATTAAATTGATAAGTAAATGATGATATGACATGTGTTCCTAATTGTGTCAAAAACTTTAATCCATATATCGAAGAAGAACAGACAACACAATGATCAAAAAGATTAAATTGATAAGTAAATGATGATATGACATGTGTTCCTAATTGTGTCAAAAACTTTAATCCATATATCGAAGAAGAACAGACAACACAATGATCAAAAAGATTAAATTGATAAGTAAATGATGATATGACATGTGTTCCTAATTGTGTCAAAAACTTTAATCCATATATCGAAGAAGAACAGACAACACAATGATCAAAAAGATTAAATTGATAAGTAAATGATGATATGACATGTGTTCCTAATTGTGTCAAAAACTTTAATCCATATATCGAAGAAGAACAGACAACACAATGATCAAAAAGATTAAATTGATAAGTAAATGATGATATGACATGTGTTCCTAATTGTGTCAAAAACTTTAATCCATATATCGAAGAAGAACAGACAACACAATGATCAAAAAGATTAAATTGATATGTAAATGATGATATGACATGTGTTCCTAATTGTGTCAAAAACTTTAATCCATATATCGAAGAAGAACAGACAACACAATGATCAAAAAGATTAAATTGATAAGTAAATGATGATATGACATGTGTTCCTAATTGTGTCAAAAACTTTAATCCATATATCGAAGAAGAACAGACAACACAATGATCAAAAAGATTAAATTGATAAGTAAATGATGATATGACATGTGTTCCTAATTGTGTCAAAAACTTTAATCCATATATCGAAGAAGAACAGACAACACAATGATCAAAAAGATTAAATTGATAAGTAAATGATGATATGACATGTGTTCCTAATTGTGTCAAAAACTTTAATCCATATATCGAAGAAGAACAGACAACACAATGATCAAAAAGATTAAATTGATAAGTAAATGATGATATGACATGTGTTCCTAATTGTGTCAAAAACTTTAATCCATATATCGAAGAAGAACAGACAACACAATGATCAAAAAGATTAAATTGATAAGTAAATGATGATATGACATGTGTTCCTAATTGTGTCAAAAACTTTAATCCATATATCGAAGAAGAACAGACAACACAATGATCAAAAAGATTAAATTGATAAGTAAATGATGATATGACATGTGTTCCTAATTGTGTCAAAAACTTTAATCCATATATCGAAGAAGAACAGACAACACAATGATCAAAAAGATTAAATTGATAAGTAAATGATGATATGACATGTGTTCCTAATTGTGTCAAAAACTTTAATCCATATATCGAAGAAGAACAGACAACACAATGATCAAAAAGATTAAATTGATAAGTAAATGATGATATGACATGTGTTCCTAATTGTGTCAAAAACTTTAATCCATATATCGAAGAAGAACAGACAACACAATGATCAAAAAGATTAAATTGATAAGTAAATGATGATATGACATGTGTTCCTAATTGTGTCAAAAACTTTAATCCATATATCGAAGAAGAACAGACAACACAATGATCAAAAAGATTAAATTGATAAGTAAATGATGATATGACATGTGTTCCTAATTGTGTCAAAAACTTTAATCCATATATCGAAGAAGAACATACAACACAATGATCAAAAAGATTAAATTGATAAGTAAATGATGATATGACATGTGTTCCTAATTGTGTCAAAAACTTTAATCCATATATCGAAGAAGAACAGACAACACAATGATCAAAAAGATTAAATTGATAAGTAAATGATGATATGACATGTGTTCCTAATTGTGTCAAAAACTTTAATCCATATATCGAAGAAGAACAGACAACACAATGATCAAAAAGATTAAATTGATAAGTAAATGATGATATGACATGTGTTCCTAATTGTGTCAAAAACTTTAATCCATATATCGAAGAAGAACAGACAACACAATGATCAAAAAGATTAAATTGATAAGTAAATGATGATATGACATGTGTTCCTAATTGTGTCAAAAACTTTAATCCATATATCGAAGAAGAACAGACAACACAATGATCAAAAAGATTAAATTGATAAGTAAATGATGATATGACATGTGTTCCTAATTGTGTCAAAAACTTTAATCCATATATCGAAGAAGAACAGACAACACAATGGTCAAAAGATTGATTAATTGATTTATTGTGTTTAATGCCACTTTCAGCAATATTTCAGCTATATCATGGCAACCAGTTTTAGTGGTGGAAGAAGCCGGAGTATCCGAAGAGAACCACCGACCATGAGCAAGCAAATGGTAAACTTTATCACTTGCGACTGCGAGTCGAGTGCACCCTTTTTTGTAATTTACAAAGCCGGGCGTGAACCCACGCTGTATTGGTGATAGGCTTGTATGAGTTGTTAGGTAATCCAACTACCTAGCTCATTGAGCCACCTGGGCCCCTCAATAAAGAACAAAAGGACAAACAATGATCTTCAAAACATACACATAAAACTAAAGATCGAGTAACACGAACCTCACTTAAAACCGGGATCCGAAAGGTGTTAATCTAGTTACAAACCCGGTGATAAGTCATGAATGAGGAAAGGACCGGGAAGTGATTACGACAAGTGGAACATATCCATGGTCATATGTGACACAGATATTCCATAACGGTCAACCAAGTCATGGTGGCGACTGTAAAAAAAAAAAAAAAAATTATTGAAAGTAAAATCCATATGGATCAACCTCATTCTCTCCTCTAGCTCCAGTTTCTCTTCTCTTAGAATTTCAAGTCTGTTACTCAAGGTATCATTAGTTTGTTTATGCTCAACAATGTCTGACTGTAGGTTACTAATATCTGTCTTCAACTGTCGGAGATCTTTGTCTGATTTCTCTTGTAGTCCATCTTTATGTTTACATCTTCAAAATAAAGATACAATAATATCATTAAAGATAAACAAAGCATACCTGATACTAAATAAAGATACAATATTATTACAAATGTATATAGTAATAAATATTTTCCTATTAATTTCAATGGAAAAGAATCGTGCAATATATCCTTGTATTTGCACGCTGTATGTATATTGCACTATCTCAAAAATTTCAAAATTTTTCACAAATTTTCATAAAATTTTAAAACTCAAAATTTTCAAAAATTTCAAACAATATCAAAAATTTCATTAAATTTTAAAACTTATTACTAAAAATATTTATTACTATATAATAAAAGGGTTATTGCATGAATGTTGGTGAATATTCATGCAATAACCCTATATTATCATCCTTCCCTCCCGCTATATCTACCTGCTGACTCCATAAGCAAAACTTGTATCAAAGTCCGCATGAACTGAGCTGGACTTATCAACAGTGAGCAGGAGGTATCACCAAATTCTCCCAACATTTAAATGATAATTCCTGTGAGAATAACAAAAGTAAATAAAATTCAGCAACACCATTAGCTAGTTAACATTTTATTTTTTAAACATATATCAAATTAGAAACTGTCGTGTCAGCAATATCAACAAACATCGTCCTACAAAAATGTACTTGTCACAATTCTTGATAACCTCTGCTGAGACGTCATAATTTTTTACGTCATAAGTGCAAACTACTTATGAACTATGTTTTGGGGAAGGGTATTTTGAATATTTTTAATCATGTGATTTTTCCCGCGAAAATACAAATATAGATGTATCCGTGTTTATGTTTGATCTAAGGATGATAAACATGTCATCTGAATGTGAATATGATTGATACTGAAAAATATCAGCCTGCTCGAGAGAATATGAAGTTTGTGATTCGTTCGCTTCGCTCACTCGACACCAAACTTCATATTCTGGCTCGGCAGGCTGATATTTTCGGTATCAATCAATTCACATCCAGATAACATATACATCTTTATTTTGTGTCAGGTATACTTTGTTTATCTTTAATGATATGTATACCGGTATATTATCTGGATGTGAATTGATTGATACCGAAAATATCAGCCTGCCGAGCCAGAATATGAAGTTTGGTGGCGAGTGAGCGAAGCGAACGTGTCACAAACTTCATATTCTGTCGAGCAGGCTGATATCACATGATTCAAAATACGCTTCCCCAAAACAAGTAGTTTGCAAATATACTATTCATTTTTACAGGTTTATATGAATGTTAAGATTGTTGAATTTTTCCTTTAATGGTGATATTCATTGTTTTTTTTTATTACATATTCACCGGTTTTGTTTACCAATGCCGTTCTGTTTTTAGAAAACATAAAGATCACGACCTCGCTTATGACGTATCAGCAGAGGTTATCAAGAATTGTGACAAGTACATTTTTGTAGGACGATGTTTGTTGATATTGCTGACACGGCAGTTCCTAATTTGATATATGTTTAAAAAATAAAATGTTAACTAGCTAATGGTGTTGCTGAATTTTTTTTGCTTTTGTCATCTTCACAGGAATTATCATTTAAATGTTGGGAGAATTTGGTGATACCTCCTGCTCACTGTTGATAAGTCCAGCTCAGCTCACGCGAACTTTGATACGAGTTTTGCTTATGGAGTCAGCAGGTAGATATAGCGGGAGGGAAGGATGATAAACAATAATATCATTAAAGATAAACAAAGTAAACCTGACATAATTTGAAGAGTAGATAGGTTATTGAATATGCACCAATTTTTTTTCTTTTTATTAGATATAAAGATTTTTTTTTAATTAAATATACTAATTTTTTTTGATTTTTTTTATTAAATATACTGATTTTTTTGATTTTTTTTTTTTTTATTAAATATACTGATTTTTTTTTTTTTTTTTTTTTTTTTTATTAAATATACTGCATTTTTTTTTTACCAATATACAGAATTTTATTTTTACTAAATACACTGATTTTGTATGTTTATTAAAGGCATACAGTAGCTCAAATTGATTTTTTATTTTTTTCTATATTAAAGTTGCCAATATTCGATGTTTTATACTAATTGCAGTTGAAATTTTTCATTATATCATACGTAAATAGCCTAGAACGAAGGAAGCACGTCGCTGTTTGATTTTTTGCTTCCAGTAAAACATTCATTGTATACCCACATATCATTATTGTATTATTCATATATTCTGTGACCTACAAAAGTGAACCTATTCGGTAAAGCGCTTGCGCATGTGCGAAATTATTTGCGGAAGGAAAAGCACATGTATGACACAAACAAAAATATTGACGAAAACGACACAAATATGAGGATTTAGCAAGCTTCGTGTAAAAATTAAAAAAAAAGTGTTATACCGACCTACTCCATTTTTCAACACGTATACGGTAAGCATAATTTAATATTTTTTTACGGCCGAATTGTATTTTAACAGTAGAATTGCATAGTCGTTTTTTATATTATTCTTGTTTTTTTTTAGGAGGAAACGTTAGGTGATATCTCTTTTAAATTAGAGACTAAAATAATGAACTTCATGACTGGTTTTTTTTCGAAAAGAATATAATCACGAAAACTCAAGTGTTGTCAATACTATGCAATACAATTTGTTTACAATTTTCCCATTATCAGGCCCCTTTGCAGAGTTTGGGTTTGTTTTTATTGATTACATCACGTATTTCAGATTTTAAGTGTCATTCTTACTAAATACCATTATATAATATTAACAGATTACCCCAGATCCAATTTCATATATATATATATCTTAAATTATATTAATTATAACAAATTTACATGAAAAGCATGCTTCCTGGTTATTCATAGCAGTTATCAGTGTCCGGCAAACTTCGGAAAATCAACCGACTTATAATTAGGTGTGTTAATGGCGATTTTACCAACAGACATTCAAATTCTTTTCACTAATTACGACATTATAGCATATTTTTCAAACCTGGCTTCTTGTTCAGAACATTTTATTAGTATAAAACATCGAATATTGGCAACTTTTAATATAAAAAAAAAAAAAATCAATTTGAGCTACTGTATGCCTTTAAATATACTGAATTTTATCTTTCATTAAATCTACTGAATTTTATTTTCCATTCAATACAATGAATTTTATATTTAATTAAATATAATGATTTTTTTCTTCAAATATACTGATCTTTTATTTTCTTTTTTTTTATAAAATATACTTAATTTTCATTTTTTTTAATTAAATATACTGAATTTTAATTTTAATTAAATGTACTGAATTTCAACTTTTCAAATTAAATATACTGAATTTTATTTTAAAGACTTGTTAAATATGACTAACTCCGGTTTTATAAAGTGTTGCTTCGTTATTTCCATAAAATAAAGGTGAAATTTGGTTCTTCAACAGAATAAAAAGCATTGACCAATCACATTCAAGCTTTAATTCTATATGATTATAAGCTTTACTGTCATGACGTAAATACAAAGTGCAAAACTTCATTCGACAGAATTCACTGTTTGTGGGTGTGTGTTTTACAAAATATCTACTGCATATCTATGTTATTGGTACTTTATAGCAATTGCACACTACCTAAACCCACAAGATGGAACTACTATCTAGTGGGCCATCTTGGTCAGAATCATATCATTAATGAATTTAGATCTACATAATCAGTTAGAGCCTATCACCACTAAAGTTCGTAAGTTTGAGTTTGATTTTGTTTGTTTGCTTGGTGGTGTTTAGTGCCACTTTCAACAATATTTCAGTTATATTGTGGCAGTCAGTTTTATTGGTGGAGGGAACCAGAGGACCCGGAGAAAACCACAGATCTGTCGCAAGTCACTGACAAACTTTATCACATAATGTTGTACACCTCACCCTGATCGAGATTCGAACTCACAACATCAGTGGTGATAGGCACTGATTGCATAGGTAGTATAAAATCCAACTTAGTAACCATACGATCATGGCCAGGTATAGTTGATATATGATAACGTATGTCAGTTACTTGCCACAGGTCAATGGATTTTACTATCAATACAATTGACCACCAGTTATGATATAGCTGACTGACAGCTTAAAGTATCGTTAATCATAAATTACGTATAACCCATAACTTAGAGGAAGTCTTCATACGTTAGCTTAACTTGCATCCTCTCCATTTCGTCTGATATTGTTTATGTCAAATATACTATGTTTACCCTTAAAACCAACAAATGTAATCTTGACCTACATAGGTTTATAAAACAGATAAGAACCACAGTTCCCATTACAGCCTGTGTCCCTTACTTACAGTAAGTAAGTGATTTTCTCATGGTATTGAAATTTGTTGTTGACCACCATATAACTGAAATATTCTTCTGGGTGTTGTTAAAGACTCATTATACAATCCAGCCTACAATACTCACTTCTGAGTTAATTCTACATTATCAGACTGTAGGATGTTCATTCGTCTCTGCAGGGAAATTACCTCCCCACTTTCTTTAGTTTCTCGTGAAGTTTCTTGTGACCTTTGACATAACAAATGAATTAATTATATTAAATGTCACATTCCTCTTTATATCTGTCAACTTATTTAAATATACTGGTGTTCAACACAATTTCCATGTCATATAACACATATTCGTGTTTCTTAACAATAACATGACGGGTGTGACTAGTGGAGCAGGAACTGCCTTTCGAAGCACATGAGTTCACTCTGATTTTTAGTTGTGTTCATGTTGTTTGATCTTTAGTTTTCTGTTTAGTGCTTTGTATATCATTGTTTGTCGTTTGTCTTTTTTCCTTGTCTGTCCTGATTTGATTTACGGCTTCTGATTACCCCTTTTGATATCCTCAAACTTTTCGTTGAATGAGAGTAAGAAGCAATACATAAGTAGCTCCAGTTAATATGAACATGTTACTGTCATATATTGAATATCTGCATTGTAACTTAAATATTTTATATTTATCAAAATATACGTATTTTGGATAATCGACAGAAGCATCCAAAAACTACATATTAAATAAAAAAAAATCTGAAATAAAGGTTAAACAATTTGTTATCATAATAACCTAATACATTATAAAGTAAATATTCAAGTGTATAGCAAATTACAAATGTAAATATATTATTCACACAGCTGCCTTATCAGCTGAATGGAAGAGCTGTCATACACAACTTATACCTTCGATTTACCGCTTCCGATATCTTAAAACTTGTTTTTAAAAGTTAAGATTAAATGCCTATACATAACAAGTGTGGTATAATATCAAAACTTGTGACAGCCTCTGTGACGTAATGGTTATTCAGTCTTTGACTTAATTTTGCTCATCTATTTGCTCGAAAGCCGAATTTAGAAAATTTTTCTATTTATTCAAACAAATTCTATTATAATTTTCACTTGTCCGAATCCAGTTTTACTTGTTCCTGGCTTCGGGCAAGTGGGTTAGCGTGAAGACTGGTTAAAGCGTGGTCGCCTCGAGTGATATTTTGGGTTCGATTCCTGGTCTTAAAACTGCAAAAATTGATATTCGCTCCTCTTCCGCTAAGGACACAGTATTAAGGAGTAAAAATAAGACTGGTTGGCTTGGATTCAGGAAAATGTGTCCGACTGGAGCGACATGTCTGCTTGTGGAACATTGCTTTAGAGAGCTAGCACTACAAAAAGAAACTGAACGAGTTGGTCTTATAAGAATTTGACATCATCATTTCATCATAAGTACCTGTTCCAGACATGATATAGCTGCAAACAATTGTTCATTTGGCGTAAAACAACACTCACTCACTCACTCACTCAATGCTTGAGTCACGAAGGGGCTACACCTGAAAACGTGTTGCATAGTAAAGCTTGGACACAAAAGGGCTATTGTGTCAATAGTGGTATATTTTCAAAAGAATGAATAAACTTTTTAAAGATATACCATCGTTATTAAAACATAGATATCAAATTTATCAAATTATATTATGTACCTCCATCACATTTAAAAATGAAAGAAATATCTTTTTAATCAAAAATAAACACACAAACATTGATAATGACCATTTTAACATTTATACATTGTACTAAATGGTGTGGCCTAGTGAGCTATCTGCCAACCCTAGACATCTAAAGTAAATTTAAATTCAGCAAAAAGGTAGAAAAAATAAATGCTTTTTGCTAGATAATCTATATTTTTGACATGCCTTTATGGTCAAATATTTTGATTTTTTTTTAATAACATAATACTTTCTTGTTTGACTCACCTGTTAACAAAACACCTTAGATGCCCAGGTAAGCGAAAATAATCTAAGGTTCCCTGTTTTACTATATATCTCTTACCCAGGGTTAATAAGAGATTAATTAGAGTCCAAATATACACATTTCAAAAACACCACTAAATATATCAATTTTAAAACCAATATGTTCTCATTTCAAAAATACAGTTAAATTTATCAATTTAAAAAAAAACCCAAACATATAGGTCATTCTAAAAAGATATTTTATGATAGCTTCAACATCTACCATTTACATACATGCATTTTACTCATATATTATAACTAATAAGATTTATTCATATGAGGAATAAATCCAGTTATCCACAGCTATTCGGACAATTTTTCCTGCAAACATTTGATTGTTCACAGATTTGAGCAAGAGTTATCCCGCTTTAATTTGACGGGTGTTACGTGACAATTTGCTGTGACATCATACTTCCTTTCTGAATCTGCAATCGAAGAGCAAGGTCACAGAAAAATTTGATCAAGGGGAAAAGTGTTTTTAAAATTCTCTAAAATATCAGGGAGTATTTTAATTATAATATTAAGTCGGTATATTGATCGAGATAACTGTTGTCATGTTACATGTATTATGAATGCCTGGCTACACATATTTTCAGACTGGTAGCGACGCTTGCGTGCGGCGTGTTCAGCTTGCAAAAATGTTGCCTCGTGGCGTGATACACGCACACATACACATAAAATAATAATATTAAAATTAAATGATGCACTTACTTATCTAAGCCAATGTTAAAACATCACAGTCCTGCAAAGTCCGGCCACAGTATAAACAAATTTTTTTTTTTTTAAAAACTGCGGGACATGTGCTTTATCAGTTTGTGACATAAGCCATATCATATCGGTACATGTACATGTATACATTTACTGCAAAAGACGACGATTGTCTTTAATTAACAGATACACATGGATAAACTATTGCAAGAAGCATAGTGTTGGTATTTTGTGCACATGGAATCTGGTCTTGCACAAAAAATGCAGGAAATCAACAATATTTTAATGCCTTAAGACAAGCAGAAGTATAATATCTAATTGCTTGTGTTGTTTGTCAATTTGATGGTTCACCACTTTAATACATGTAATCAATTTTCAGTCATTCAAATCAACAACAACAAAAAAAACAACAAAAAAAAAATTAATAATATCAAAATAAAATACATGGTGCTATTGCATTAGGTCAATTGAGAATGTGCTCACATTCTTTTCGTATTGGTATTGGCAAAACAACTGTTGGTGTTTCACTCAGTATATAATGAGTTACTAATGTTACAATGTCCATATACATTTAAGCATACTACACAGAATAACATGTTACATGTAATTTAATTGTTAGATATGATTTAGTATATAATGTGGTATACTGATGTTGCATATAACATGAGTATCAGATAAATTTCAGTATATAAAAGGGTATATACCCTGCCCATGGTGGAGAAACATGATAATCTGTCAAATTTTTAGTATATAATATGGTATACCGATGTGGCATATAACATGATTATCAGATAAATTTCAGTATATATCATGGTACATTTTGTTTTATTTATTTATTTTTTATTTTTATTTTTTGTATGTAGATGTTGCATATAATATAATTATCATATAAATTCAAGCATATAACGTAGTGTACCGATGTTGTATGTACCATGATTATCCAATACATTTCAGTATATAACATTGGTATACCAGGTACATTTCAGTATATAAGGTGTTATACAGATGGTGCATAGAACATGACTATCAGATGTTTAATTGATATGTACTAACCTTATTATCAGAAGTTTAGCTGATATGTACTTGTCTTACTATCAGATGTTTCACTGATGTGTACTTACCTTATTTACAGATGTTTAACTGATATGTACTAACTCATTATCAGATGTTTAGCTGATGTGTACTAACCTTATTATCAGAAGTTTAGCTGATATGTACTTGTCTTACTATCAGATGTTTCACTGATGTGTACTTACCTTATTTACAGATGTTTAGCTGATATGAACCTACCTTATTATCAGATGTTTAGCTGATATGAACCTACCTTATTATCAGATGTTTAGCTGATATGAACCTACCTTATTATCAGGTGTTTAGCTGATATGAACCTACCTTATTATCAGGTGTTTAGCTGATATGAACCTACCTTATTATCAGGTGTTTAGCTGATATGAACCTACCTTATTATCAGGTGTTTAGCTGATATGAACCTACCTTATTATCAGGTGTTTAGCTGATGTGAACCTACCTTATTATCAGATGTTTTAACACAATGGTTTATAAGGACTTATAAAGTATATAAGGATAAATGGATTTACGGGGCTTGCCATTTATAGTGGTCGGCAGCCTCTCTTGCAAACTGATGTACATGTACTTACCTTATTATCAGATGTTTAGCTGATATGTACTTATCTTATTATCAGATGTTTAGCTGATATGTACTTATCTTATTATCAGTTGTTTAGCTGATATGAAAATACATTATTATCAGATACTTAGTTGACATGTACCTACTTTATTATATTATCAGATGTTAAACGGACATGTACTTATCTTTTTCAGATGTTTCGCTTATAGGAAGTGTCTTTATTTCATATGTTTAGTCGATATGATAATGAATGTACCTTCTTATCAGATCAGGGGTCGATTTCACAAGGGCAGGGGTTTCAAAGTGGGTCGGTACCCGGTACTTTTACCCGCCTGAGATCGTGTATAGTACCGGCAGAAATTACTGAACCCCCCAAAATTAGCGGTGGTCAAAACCACAACTTGGCACAAGTACGATGGTCGATAGGCTTGTGGAATATTTTCTGAATTCTCGCATTTAAATCGAACAACTGCGTCACGACCAAGCTGATGGGATATTCCCTGTTTTAAAAATAAATTTACCTTAGAATCATCGTAAATAGAAGTTTGCGCATGCGGTAAATAGATATGTTTTCGCCCCAATATCTTTTCATCCTTGTGTAAAACTCGGACCGGAACAAAGCCGACATCATTTCAAAATAAAAAAATGACCGATTACAAATTATGTTCAAACACAATTTAGTGTAATCTCCTGTAATATAAGTATGATCATTATGCATTATGAATATATGACTACACAATATTTTGTGCGATTTCTTTTTATCCATTTAAAACCCAGGGTCGAATCATTCTGGGGCGTACTGTCTTGTTGCTTAACTCCATCCATATTGTTTAACTTCCGGCATAAAAAAATAAAAACCTATGGCTAATTTACTTACATATTTTGACGGGGCCCTACCGCGGTTGTTCACAGAAATGAAAATGTGATGAAAAACATTTTTAAAAGTGGGTACAAGGAGATAAGGAATAGAAAATTACTAGAAATCTTGAAAAAGGACCGGATATGGCTCAAATACGAATTACATTGTAATGTCAAAACGCCGGCCCCCCTTTTTTTCCAAAATAATTTAACTTTTGTGATTCAAATGTTAATAAATGTCTTCCCGCGAATCGTTTTTGTTCGAACATTTTTTTTGCAAAGTCGTGAAAGTAACAATATATATTGTTTTTGTTTAATTATATTTGTATTCATCTATTAAAAAATTATAAATTTTATTAAAGATTGATGATTGCAAATTAAATTTATATGTTTCATCAATGACGTATTCTATATACGTCCTTGGTTTCATTAATTATGACACTTATATGTCTTGATCCTGCCAACGGTCTTTGATGAGTTTAATTACTGGTAATAAAGTAAAAAAAACACACAAGTCAAGGTATTGTGAAAAAGAAAAGGACAAAGCCAACAAAAGAATTTTGAGAAGTTTAAGGTTTGATAACAATGGCTTGGTCAAGCCTAGCTGTGGAACCGTAGCTCTTTATGGTCCTTTTGGGTTTTTTAAAGATATGGCAGACTATCTATGAATAATCTTGGCTGAAGTCTGTAAACTGAAATATTCAATAAAGAAATTGAGGGGGGGGGGGGGGGGGGGGGATCCAGGCATTATGCATGGTCTTCACTCTTGGGATTTTTCTTTCAAAAACACTTAATGTTTTGCAGTCTCTGAAGTACATTTTTTTGTCCACAAAATGCTAGATTTCAGGAGCTTCCGCCCCCTGGACCCCTTACGGCCCTCAGCCTAATTTTTTAGGTACCTCCTAAAATTTAAGAAGTACCTCCTATTATAAAAAACTTTAAAACCCCTGCAAGGGGTTGTAGGTCTGGGATTAATCGCAAGTGTTGTCGTAAGTGTGATTTCCAAGCTTTTGATTGGTTGAAATTCACACTTACGACTCATCTTGGGACTTGCAACTTTTTGTGAAATCGACCACAGATCTTTAGCTGATAAGTACTAACTTTAATATCAGATCTTTATCTGATATATATTTATCTTACTTTCAGATGTGTAGCTGATATGAATTTATCTTATTATCAGATGTTTAGCTGATATGTACTTATCTTATCAGATGCATAGCTGATATGAATTTATCTTATTATCAGATATTTAGCTGATATGAACTTACCTTATTTCAGATGTTTAGCTGATGATTACTAACCTCATTATCAGATGTGTAGCTGATGTATTTTTCTTGTTTTCAGATGTGTAGCTGATATGAACTTATCTTATCATCAGATGTTTAGCTGATATGAACTTATCTTATCATCAGATATTTAGCTGATATGAACTTATCTTATTATCAGATGTTTAGCTGATATGAACTTATCTTATCATCTGATGTTTAGCTGATATGAACTTATCTTATCATCAGATGTTTAGCTGATATGAACTTATCTTATCATCAGATGTGTAGCTGATATGAACTTATCTTATCATCAGATGTGTAGCTGATATGAACTTATCTTATTATCAGATGTTTAGCTGATAAGTACTTGTATTATTGTCAGATGTTTAGCTGATATGAACTTATCTTATTATCAGATGTTTAGCTGATATGAACTTATCTTATCATCAGATGTGTAGTTGATATGAACTTATCTTATCATCAGATGTGTAGCTGATATGAACTTATCTTATTATCAGATGTTTAGCTGATATGAACTTATCTTATTATCAGATGTGTAGCTGATATGAATTTATCTTATTATCAGATGTTTAGCTGATATGAACTTATCTTATTATCAGATGTGTAGCTGATATGAACTTATCTTATTATCAGATGTTTAGCTGATATGTACTTATCTTATCAGATGCATAGCTGATATGAATTTATCTTATTATCAGATATTTAGCTGATATGAACTTACCTTATTTCAGATGTTTAGCTGATGATTACTAACCTCATTATCAGATGTGTAGCTGATGTATTTTTCTTGTTTTCAGATGTGTAGCTGATATGAACTTATCTTATCATCAGATGTTTAGCTGATATGAACTTATTTTATCATCAGATATTTAGCTGATATGAACTTATCTTATTATCAGATGTTTAGTTGATATGAACTTATCTTATCATCTGATGTTTAGCTGATATGAACTTATCTTATCATCAGATGTTTAGCTGATATGAACTTATCTTATCATCAGATGTGTAGCTGATATGAACTTATCTTATTATCAGATGTGTAGCTGATATGAACTTATCTTATCATCAGATGTGTAGCTGATATGAACTTATCTTATTATCAGATGTTTAGCTGATAAGTACTTGTATTATTGTCAGATGTTTAGCTGATATGAACTTATCTTATTATCAGATGTTTAGCTGATATGAACTTATCTTATCATCAGATGTGTAGCTGATATGAACTTATCTTATCATCAGATGTGTAGCTGATATGAACTTATCTTATTATCAGATGCTTAGCTGATATGAACTTATCTTATTATCAGATGTGTAGCTGATATGAATTTATCTTATTATCAGATGTTTAGCTGATATGAACTTATCTTATTATCAGATGTGTAGCTGATATGAACTTATCTTATTATCAGATGTTTAGCTGATATGAACTTATCTTATTATCAGATGTGTAGCTGATATGAACTTATCTTATTATCAGATGTTTAGCTGATAAGTACTTGTATTATTGTCAGATGTTTAGCTGATATGAACTTATCTTATTATCAGATGTTTAGCTGATATGAACTTATCTTATCATCAGATGTGTAGCTGATATGAACTTATCTTATCATCAGATGTGTAGCTGATATGAACTTATCTTATTATCAGATGTTTAGCTGATATGAACTTATCTTATTATCAGATGTGTAGCTGATATGAATTTATCTTATTATCAGATGTTTAGCTGATATGAACTTATCTTATTATCAGATGTGTAGCTGATATGAACTTATCTTATTATCAGATATTTAGCTGATATGAACTTATCTTATTATCAGATGTGTAGCTGATATGAACTTATCTTATTATCAGATGTTTAGCTGATAAGTACTTGTATTATTGTCAGATGTTTAGCTGATATGAACTTATCTTATTATCAGATGTTTAGTTGATATGAACTTATCTTATCATCTGATGTTTAGCTGATATGAACTTATCTTATCATCAGATGTTTAGCTGATATGAACTTATCTTATCATCAGATGTGTAGCTGATATGAACTTATCTTATCATCAGATGTTTAGCTGATATGAACTTATTTTATCATCAGATATTTAGCTGATATGAACTTATCTTATTATCAGATGTTTAGTTGATATGAACTTATCTTATCATCTGATGTTTAGCTGATATGAACTTATCTTATCATCAGATGTTTAGCTGATATGAACTTATCTTATCATCAGATGTGTAGCTGATATGAACTTATCTTATCATCAGATGTGTAGCTGATATGAACTTATCTTATCATCAGATGTGTAGCTGATATGAACTTATCTTATCATCAGATGTGTAGCTGATATGAACTTATCTTATTGTCAGATGTTTAGCTGATATGAACTTATCTTATTATCAGATGTTTAGCTGATATGAACTTATCTTATCATCAGATGTGTAGCTGATATGAACTTATCTTATCATCAGATGTGTAGCTGATATGAACTTATCTTATTATCAGATGCTTAGCTGATATGAACTTATCTTATTATCAGATGTGTAGCTGATATGAATTTATCTTATTATCAGATGTTTAGCTGATATGAACTTATCTTATTATCAGATGTGTAGCTGATATGAACTTATCTTATTATCAGATGTTTAGCTGATATGAACTTATCTTATTATCAGATGTGTAGCTGATATGAACTTATCTTATTATCAGATGTTTAGCTGATAAGTACTTGTATTATTGTCAGATGTTTAGCTGATATGAACTTATCTTATTATCAGATGTTTAGCTGATATGAACTTATCTTATCATCAGATGTGTAGCTGATATGAACTTATCTTATCATCAGATGTGTAGCTGATATGAACTTATCTTATTATCAGATGTTTAGCTGATATGAACTTATCTTATTATCAGATGTGTAGCTGATATGAATTTATCTTATTATCAGATGTTTAGCTGATATGAACTTATCTTATTATCAGATGTGTAGCTGATATGAACTTATCTTATTATCAGATGTTTAGCTGATATGAACTTATCTTATTATCAGATGTGTAGCTGATATGAACTTATCTTATTATCAGATGTTTAGCTGATAAGTACTTGTATTATTGTCAGATGTTTAGCTGATATGAACTTACCTTATTTCAGATGTTTAGCTGACGATTACTAACCTTATTGTAGCTGATGTATTTTTCTTGTTTTCAGATGTTTAGATGATATGTACTTATATTATTATCAGATGTTTAGCCGATATGAACTTATCCTATTATCGGATGTTTGGCTGACAGATACGTACTTATATTATCATCAGATGATTAGCTGATATGTACTTGTATTATTATCAGATGGTTAGCTGATATGTACTTAATATATTATTAGCAGATGTTTAGCTGATAATTACTAACCTTACTATCAGACATTTAGCTGTTATGTATTTATATTATTTTCAGACATTTAGCTGTTATGTATTTATCTTATTTTCAGACATTTAGCTGATATGTATTTATCATATTGTCAGATGTTTAGCTGATATGTACTTATCTTATTATCAGATGTATAGCTGATATGTACTTATCTTATCATATGATCAGATGTTTAGCTGATATGTACTCACTTTATTATCAGATGCTTAGCTAATATTAACTTATATTATTATCAGACGTTTGGCTGATATGTACTTGTATTATTATCTGATGCTTAGCTGATATGTACTTATCTTACTATCAGATGTATAGCTGGTATGTACTTATATTATTTCAGATTTTTAGATGATCATTACTGTTTAGATGATAACTACTAACCTTATTATCAGATGTTTAGCTGATACTTGCTTATCTTATTTACAGATGTTTAGCTGATATGTACTTACCTTGATAGCAGATGTTTAGCTGATATGTGTACTTATATTATTTTCAGATGTTTAGCTGATCGTACTTATAATATTTTCAGACGTTTAGTTGATACATACTTATATTATTGTCAGATGTTTAGTTGATAAATTATTACATACATGATACTTATAAGATGTTTAGTTGATACATACTTATATTATTGTCGGATGTTTAGTTGATACATACTTATATTATTGTCGGATGTTTAGTTGATACATGCTTATATTATTGTCGGATGTTTAGTTGATACATGCTTATATTATTGTCGGATGTTTAGTTGATACATGCTTATATTATTGTCGGATGTTTAGTTGATACATGCTTATATTATTGTCGGATGTTTAGTTGATACATGCTTATATTATTGTCGGATGTTTAGTTGATACATGCTTATATTATTGTCGGATGTTTAGTTGATACATGCTTATATTATTGTCGGATGTTTAGTTGATACATGCTTATATTATTGTCGGATGTTTAGTTGATACATGCTTATATTATTGTCGGATGTTTAGTTGATACATGCTTATATTATTGTCGGATGTTTAGTTGATACATGCTTATATTATTGTCGGATGTTTAGTTGATACATACTTATATTATTGTCGGATGTTTAGTTGATACATACTTATATTATTGTCGGATGTTTAGTTGATACATACTTATATTATTGTCGGATGTTTAGTTGATACATACTTATATTATTGTCGGATGTTTAGTTGATACATACTTATATTATTGTCGGATGTTTAGTTGATACATACTTATATTATTGTCGGATGTTTAGTTGATACATACTTATATTATTGTCGGATGTTTAGTTGATACATACTTATATTATTGTCGGATGTTTAGTTGATACATACTTATATTATTGTCGGATGTTTAGTTGATACATACTTATATTATTGTCGGATGTTTAGTTGATACATGCTTATATTATTGTCGGATGTTTAGTTGATACATGCTTATATTATTGTCGGATGTTTAGTTGATACATGCTTATATTATTGTCAGATGTTTAGTTGATACATACTTATATTAATTTCAGATGTTTAGCTGATATGTACTTATATTATTATTAGATGCTTAGCTGATATGAACTTATGTTATTATCAGATGGTTGTTGCACCATCGATGGCATGCCGAAAAACCAAATAAAATGTTCTGGCAGGTGGAAATCAAAGATCTACAAGAAATATATCAGGTTATAAGTAATTTTGTCGGTTCTAACTCGAAAGTAAGTATTATTCATAGTAAAATTTTAATTTTCTCTTCTATAGTTTTGTGTAACCTTAATACTTGGGAATTGGCATTTAAATACTATCTAAGAATTTGTATAGCCCATTTGGCTTGGAATCTATTTGTTATTGAAGACAGAGTTATATAGCACAAGTTATTTGAATTGCGCCAATTTGGCTGATTAACTTAGTTTGGAAATTAATATAAGTAGAGTTGTATGAATTACACATCTATAGCCAATTTGGCTTGGAATCCCTCTCCCGTTTAGACAATTCCATTTTTCTGTTTAACATTCAGTCCACACTTCACGAATTAACAGCACCTTTGTAAGCTTTGCAATCTTAAAAATACTTCGTAATATACATTCTAATATTTTGTTCGTATTGTTATGGGCTTACTAATTCTGGGAAGGTACGGCTACGGCTTGGGAAAATTGTGTCGCTACCATCATTTGATTTGTGGTGGTGGTCGAACTCAGTTCCCATCACACAGCAACTGGGAATGTGCGTTTGACCATGTGGCGAAAATAGCGACACAAAGTATTCATATTATGTTGTGTTATTTTAATGGATTTGTTTAAAAATAGGCTGAGCTTCTGTTTCCAGGGCCAGCATTTTGATATTTTCATGGATAATGTGGATATGGTTTATATGAACATTATGATTTGTTGGAATATTATAATGGTTATGTGTATATATTTCGGGCCTGTCATTGACGTTTGCTGGCGGCCCATTATCTCCAAGCCGTGGCCGTACAATTTGTACAATTTGCCATTACAAAACAATCAATAAAAGCTTATTGTTTATTATTTGTCTATTTCTATACTGCCCCGAATAGTCTTGGATAATAAGATTTATTCATATGAGGAATAAATCCAGTTATCCATAGCTAATCGGACAATTTTTCCTGCAAACATTTGATTGTTCACAGATTTGAGCAAGAGTTATCCCGCTTTAATTTGACGGGTGTTACGTGACAATTTGCTGTGACATCATACTTCCTTTTTTAATCTGCAATCGAAGAGCAAGGTCACAGAAAAATTTGATCAAGGGGAAAAGTGTTTTTAAAATTCCCCACCAACCCTCACCAATTATCTGTCAATGAATAAGAAGTTTTGTTCGTTTTTCTGCTGTTGTTATTCTATTTTTCAGATAGAGTCCTTCCCCTAAGTGAAACCTATCGTCACAGCTGGAGGAAAGCGAAAATAGCGACACAAAGTATTCATATTATGTTGTGTTAATTTAATGGATTTGTTTATAGGCTGAGCTTCTGTTCCCAGGGTCAGCATTTTGATATTTTCATGGATAATGCGGATATGGTTTATATGAACATTATGATTTGTTGGAATATTATAATGGTTATGTGTATATATTTCGGGCCTGTCATTGACGTTTGCTGGCGGCCCATTATCTCCAAGCCGTGGCCGTACAATTTGTACAATTTGCCATTACAAAACAATCAACAAAAGCTTATTGTTTATTATTTGTCTATTTTTATACTGCCCCGAATAGTCTTGGATAACATCTAATTAAGGAATAACAGTACTGTATTTGAAGAGTTGGAGGTGTCAATTGTGGATTTGATGGTCGCAAATGCTGTTTTACTGGCGACGCGAAGCGGAGCCAGTAAAACAGATATTTGCGACCGTCAAATTCACAATTGACACCAACAATTCTTCAAATACAGTACTGTTATTCCTATTCTGATGAAATTCTCCCAACGTGTACACACTAGTTTGAAAACATACAAATAAATGACGAAATATATGCACTTTTCAAATTACATCTGCTAAAAAAATAGTAATGTAGTTGTTCAAGAATCCGCCATCTTGAAAATGTGAAATCCTACATATCATATGTACAGCAAAACACAAAAATAATTAAAATGCCTACCTTGAAAACTTATTTTAGTTAAATTCTATCTAAATTGAAGCGTACACGAAGCCAAATAACGTCTGATATTTACATTTTAAACTGGAAGTCTTCATATGACGTCACATTGTTTTTGTGCCAAAGTCGTTCAACAATATTTCCCGGAAATTAAATTTTTATGCTTTTTAGACCCAGGGATATGCAAGAATACATTTTTATGCTCAGTATTGCATTATAATGGACAGTAAACTCGATTTGTGACGATCAAATCTCCAATTGATGACATGAAATTTTCAAATACAATACAGCTATCTCCTAAATATGTCATCAGCATCAAATTCATAGTCGGAAATATCTGGGTCAGCCATATTGTTTACAAACAAGTGCATTCGGCATAGGAATATAGCATTCCTTCAGGCCTGTCAACTGCAGATTTGACGGCTCTCGATAGCCAATGAAAATACTGGTTACATTATAATTGGATTAGAATTAAGGATATAATTGTCAAGATTTTGGTCTTATTTATTGTATCATTACAATTGGCCTTTAGCAAAATATTTAGATTTTAAAGTCTGTTTCCATATGTTATAAAGTAAAGTTTGATTGATATGAATTTTATCATATTTAACTTTATTTAGTCGCCTTCCAAATAGACCACTTAGATATAAAACTTAATGTATTTAATAGAAATTCATGTTTACCCCCCCCCCCCCCCCCCATATTGAACCCAAACATCATATTTTTCTCATTTATGTTAACAGTTCCCATTTCTACAGTGTTTATAAAAATTGTGGTGATTGATATGAAGCAGTACATGATTTGATAAGTCAAAGGTTACCAATCAGGAATTATATATCTTTCACATGTCATTTGTAGGTAGACTATGCCCTCTAGATTTTTGACATGCCTTTACTGTTAAATATAAGTTTAATAAGTATATGTTTGATAACTCACGGGCTACCAATCAAGAAGTATATATGTTTTACATGCCATTCCTATACTTGGAAGGGGACTATCTCCTCATGTATGTGATTTTTATACAATTGCGTTTTGCAAAAAGTTTGCATATTCTATGAAAATCGATAATATAAAAAAATATTACAAAAAAATTCCTTTCTTTATGATAGTCAACTACATGCTCATTTTGAATTACATTAAATTTTCAGTTTTTAATCTTTTAGAAATATAATAGACGAAAAGTAAGTTCAAGTAAAATTTACCTCAGCTGATTTTCAAGTTCTTCTTTTGCTTGTACTAGTTTTTTCACAATCTCAGATACGTCACCATTTTGCCTTTTTTGGTCTTTGTTCTCTTCTTTAAGATCTAGGATTTTTTTCTCAGCATTATGAAAATTTGTCGTAGCAATATTGTACCTATTTATGAAATAAATTAGAAATGGTATATCAAATTTCCTGCAAACCTTAATATGCTGTAGTACCTGCAGCACTCTCCCCAAAAAACATAATAATTTAAACAAACAAGAGCACTGCCCACGGGTGCTGGACGCTCGACTTTTTCATATGTTGAGTTTCATTTCAATGCCTATCATAATTATTGAGAAATTGTATTTTTTGAAGAAATTGTAATTCAAAAAGGGGGAATAACTCAAATAAAATGCTGGATGGAGTTGTCTTCTCCTGTCAACAGATTGGGGTCAACACTTTCTACAAGTGTATTGAGTTTTAAGTTAATAGCTTTGATAGTTATTGAGAAATTTTAATTATACTAAAAAAATATCCCTAATTTCTATGTACTATGTCGAAACAAGGGCAGATATCTCTGGATATACAAATCACAGGGTCATCTGCCTTGTTGTAATTGGTTCCTCCTTTGATAGTGAATACGTATTCCAAGTTTTAAATGGATACCTTTGATAGTTTTTGAGAAATGGACTCTGACAAAAATCTTAACCGAAAACTTAACCGATCCAGATGCTGACGCAGGTGCAGACACTGACGCCCGAGTAACGACAATAGCTCGACATTTTTTCTTCGAAAAGTCGAGCTAAAAATCAGTTAAAAAGGTAGTGTGTCCTGCATAGCATAGTTTGCTAAAAGAACCCAGAAAAATGACAGAAAAACATTTATCACTATTGTATGTAATATATAATATCTGTCTTGTAGTTCTTGATTTTCCTTCTTTAATTTTGCCAGGGCTCTCTCATACTGATCACACTTTGTACACCTTTGATTCTTAGAGTCTAAATCTCTAAAACAGAGAACAATACCATTATAAATGGCAGTGATAATTAATTCACGAATATCAATACATATATTTGCTTCAATATCCAACATTACGACAAAAGTGCCAATATAAATGACTATGACGTAAAAGGCACATGAAAAGCAACCCTCCCTGCACATTAAATTACTAGTAATTTATTACCTCTTTTTCTTTTGTGCATTTCAATGTAATCACATTTTTTTCTAATAACAACTCACATTGAATTTTTTAATCAACTTTCTAAAGTATATACTTTTCATTGAAAACAAATTTTCTAATCAAAGTATCAACCATAAAACTGACGAAAAAAAAGTGAAATATGTCTGTGTAGAGTTGAAAAGAATACTCATGATTATAATGTTATCTACAAAAAAGACAGAGGAGTACAATGTAGGGAATCAGTACTCTCCCCAAAAAAACATTAAAACAAAAAAACAGTTAAACAGGTAGTGGGTCCAGCATAGTTTGTTAAAAGAACCATGAAAAGTGACAGAAAACATTGGTGTTAGATTGTTATCAATATTGTATATAATATATGATACCTGTCTTGTAGTTCTTGATTTTGCTTCTTTAATTTTGCCAGGGCTCTCTCATACTGATCACACTTTGTACATCTTTGGTCCCTAGATTCTAAATCTCTAAAAACAGAGAACAAAATACCATTATATGTAGCCGTGATCATTAATTCACGAATATCATTACATATATTTGTTTCAATAACCAACATAACGACAAAAGTGGGAATATAATGTACAATCAATGCACATGAAAAGAACCCTCCCTGCACAATACATTACTAGTCATTTACTACCTCTTCTTCTTTTGTGCATTTCAATGTAATCACATTTTTTCTAATAACAACTCACATTGAATTTTTTTAAATCAACTTTCTAAAGTATATACTTTTAAAGGCATATAAGCTGTCAGAATTGATTTTTTTTTTCTATCAAAAATTGCCAATATTCGATGTTTTATACTAATTGCAGTAAAAAAAATTCATAATATCATAAATAAATAGCTTAGAACGAAGGAAATACGTGGCTGTTTGATTTTCTTACGCCCCGTAAAGAATTCAAAGTTGACCCGCTCATATTCATATGACCTGACAGTGAATTCATTCGGGAAAGCATTTGCGCATGTGCAAAATTGATTGTTGACGAAGAAGCACATGGCACACTGAATCGAATCATGGAATTGAATAAAACATTGACGGATTCTATACGAAAACGACACACAAAGGAGGATTCAGCTTTGTGTAAAAATAAAAAAAAAGATGTTATACTGATCTACTCCATTTTTCAACACGTAAGCATAATTTAGTTTTTTTTCCCCGGCCGAATCATATTTTAACAGTAGAATTGCGTCGTATTTTTTTTTTATATATTCTTTTTTTTTTTTCAGGAGAAAATGCTAGATGATATCTCTTTCAAATTAGAAACTAAAATAATGAACTTCATATCTGTTTTTGTCTAAAAAAATATAATCAAGTCAACTCAAGTGTTGTCAATAATATGCAATACAATTTGTTTACAATTTTCCCTTTATCGGGCCCCTTTGCAGAGTTTGGGTTTGTTTTTATTGATTTCATCACGTATTTTCGATTTTAAGTGTCATTCTTACTAAATACCATTATATAACATTAACTGATTACCCCGGGATCCAATTTCATAAATATATTTCTTAAATTAAATTAATTCTAACCAATATTTACCTGTGCATGCTTTCTGGTTATTCATAGCAGTTATCAGTGTCCAGTAAACATCGGAAAAGAAGCCGACTTATAATTAGGTGAGTTAATGGCGATTTCACCAACAGACATTCAAATTCTTTTCACTAATTACGACATTATAACATATTTTTTAAACCTGGCTTCTTGTTCAGAACATTGTATTAGTATAAAACGTCGAATATTGGCAACTTTTAATATAAACAAAAAAAATCAATTCTGACAGCTTGTATGCCTTTAAGGGACATATTATTTAGAAAACAATTTTTTTAATCAGTGTCAACCATAAAACTGACCAAAAAAAAGTGAAATATGTCTGTGTAGAGTTGAAAAGAATACTCAGAATTATATTGTTATCTACAAAAAAGACAGAGGAGTACAATGTAGAGAATCAGTACTCTCCCCAAAAAAACATTAAAACAAAAAATCAGTTAAACAGGTAGTGGGTCCAACATAGTTTGTTAAAAGAAACCAGAAAAATGAAAGAAAATATTGGTGTTAGATTTTTATCAATATTGTATATAATATATGATACCTGTTTTGTAGCTCTTGATTTTCCTTTTTTAATTTTGCCAGAGCTCTCTCATGCTGATCACACTTTGTACATCTTTGGTCCCTAGATTCTAAATCTCTAAAAACAGAGAACAAAATGCCGTTATATCTAAATCTCTAAAAACAGAGAACACAATACTGTTATATCTAAATCTCTAAAAACAGAGAACAAAATACAGTTATATCTAAATCTCTAAAAACAGAGAATAAAATACTGTTATATCTAAATCTCTAAAAACAGAGAACACAATACCGTTATGTCTAAATCTCTAAAAACAGAGAACAAAATACTGTTATATCTAAATCTCTAAAAACAGAGAACACAATACCGTTATGTCTAAATCTCTAAAAACAGAGAACACAATACCGTTATGTCTAAATCTCTAAAAACAGAGAATAAAATAAAGTTATATCTAAATCTCTAAAAACAGAGAACACAATACCGTTATATCTAAATCTCTAAAAACAGAGAACAAAATACTGTTATATCTAAATCTCTAAAAACAGAGAACACAATACCGTTATGTCTAAATCTCTAAAAACAGAGAATAAAATAAAGTTATATCTAAATCTCTAAAAACAGAGAACAACATACTGTTATAAGTGGTCATGTTCATTAATTCATGAATCAATACATATACAGTGAAACAAGTCTAAACCAATACCTGAATATCTTAAACTTTAAATAAATTCCCAATGTATGAAATCTTTGTTAATTTAACCCGTATAAACCAAACACCTGTCTATTCTGAACACAAAAGTTGGTCTCTGAGAGGTTCAGTTTAGACAGGTTACACTGTATTTGTTACAATAATTAATATAACTACATAAGTGCCAATATAAATGTTGGAAATATATTGAAAACATACAATGCACATGAATAGCAATGCTGCTTACACACTAAATTACTAGTCATTTATTACCTCTTCTGTTTTGAGCATTTCAATATAATCACATTTTTTCTAATAACTTCTCACATTGAATTTTAGCCATACATTAAATAGAGCATTATTGCAAACTTTCGCTGGACGTTCATCACTAATTGAAAGATATAGAAAGACTTCATTACAAGGTTTTTATATAATGGCCATGGGTAGCTCTAACGAGTTTAAATTCTTGTGCAATGCTATCATGAGTAAGATATACTTGTACTTCAGTATCCATCGAAGACGCGATCGGATGGTACCCCCATTAGTTTAAAGTAAATCTACCTAATGTAACCAGAGACCACCACCACTAAAGCTGAAAGTTTGATTCCCGCTCATGGCGATGTGTACTAGATACAACATGACCACAACAATATAACTGAATCATTGTTAACAGTGGCGTTATACACACTTAATGCTACTCATAATCCTACTTGTACTTGTAGACACTCAGTGATGTCTGTATAGCCTCAGCGATGTTAAGAGCCTCAGTGATGTCTTAATACTGTATTGATATCAGTGATCAAATCAATTTTGATTGTTTCATTATTTATATTGTTTGAGCCCAAAAAGCAGCTTAACTCTGCCACTTTCTATTGAAGTGCCTGTATCAAGCCAGGAAAGTAAACAGTCACATATTTGTGTCAATTTTGCTTCTTTCTGCCATTTAATATTGTATTTTGGAATTGTCCCGACAGTGTTGTATTTTTATTATTTTTCATTTTATTGTTCAATTTCAACTACATGGTATTTAAAATTACGAAAAATTCTATCAGTGCTCAAATCAAATGTGAATGCTTTATAACTGAGATTATTCAATTTCAATGATCTAAGCATCAAATTGTGAGAATTCTGTCAATATATCTAATATAATTACTTTATTTTCTTTTCAAATTCTGTAATTTCTTGTCTCTGATCAAGAAGATCTTCTTCTAAAAGTGTCCTTTGTTGTTTACATACTGCATAATCATTTTTCAATTGTAAAAGTTCATATGCATTGTGTTGTGTTGCCTTTTCACCAGATGTATTCCTAGAACAAACAATTTTTTTTAATAGACCAATTTCACATTAACCAATTCTTTGTTGTAAGCAGCCTTAGTCCAAAGTCCGAGATTATTTTCAAGATGTATGGCATAAATGTAATCATAAATCATCTTCCTAACCAACAAATTTATGAAAACTTCCTTATGTGACGATATGTGCATAACTGCCACGATAAATAAATTGTGTCACCGTGTTTACAAATGCAAATAATGTCTTGTTTACGTTTTTTTTTTACTCCAATTGACCTTTGAACCATAATGGCGGCATGAAACATGAAATTGGTCTATTGAAACATTGCAGTGAAACTTGTCTAAACCGAGCACAATTGGGACACACATTTTTGTTTGAAATAGAAAGGTTAAATAGGACATATTTCAGCTATATTTATGACAAGAGTAAAAATCACCAAAAATAACTCGTACAGATAAATGGGAGGAACTTAGTTGGGCCTATATAAGAATATTTTTATTGCGGTAGATTTTTCACAATCCCAGTTACTTCCTCATTTTGCTTTTTTCGTTCTTTGCTCTTTTTTTTAAGATCAAGGATTTTTTTCTCAGCATTATGCAACTCCGTTATAACAATATTGTACCTATTTATGAAATAAATTAGACACGGTAAATCCAATTGGCTGGAAACCTTAATATGTTGTAGTTCCTGCAGACAAGGCTTCAAATAATATTGTTTTTGTTTGTAAATATTATTATTATGGGTGTCTAATCGAAGAACTTAACATTTGCAAGAACTCTGATTATCACACTTACAAAAATACTAGTTTGGACCAAGAAGACATTTTGGAATATTTTAAGTCATCCCTGTCATCATTGAATATTCTAATAAATCAGGAAAATGATGACTTGCCTATTTTATATTGGATATCTAATCTTCACAAGACTCTATATAGAGAAAGGCATATGATAGTTCCAAACAATAATTGTCTATGACCATGACTTATTTATGTTTTAGTAGTTCGGTAATTTTTTTATTACCCTTAGTTAAAGAGGGACTAATATCATACTGTGACAAGTCTATCCACGTAGTAGTTGCAATGAAATGTTGATTTTGAAAAACTCTGAAGATATTCTTGACAATTTTCATTCCCGTTTTTTTTAAATCACCTTTCCAAAGTATATACTTTTAAAGAGAAATATTATTGAGAAAAAAAAATTCTAATCAAAGTGTCAACTACAAAACTTACGGGGAAAAAAAGAATTATTTCTGTGTAGAGTTGAAGAACATACTCACAATTATATTGTTATTTACGAAAAAGACAGAGGAGTACAATAGAGGGAATTAGCATTCTCTCTAAAAAAAACATATGATTCTAAACAAAAGAGGAGTTAAACAGGTAGTCGGTCCAGCATAGTTTCTTAAAA
This sequence comes from Bathymodiolus septemdierum, assembly GCA_963383655.1. Lineage (NCBI taxonomy): Eukaryota > Metazoa > Mollusca > Bivalvia > Mytilida > Modiolidae > Bathymodiolus > Bathymodiolus septemdierum. The sequence continues at coordinate 28,818,840 of OY726524.1, read as the reverse complement.
GAACCAAGAAAAATGACAGAAAATATTGGTGTTAGATTTTTATCAATATTGTATGTAATATCATGTCGTGACATCTGCTCGGTCATGCAATAAAGTCGGTCACTTGTTTTGATTTACAATTCTCGCGCAGCACGAGACCAATGATGTCATTCTGTATATTCATAGCGTACACAAACACAGAGGGAATTCTTTTAAACTTCAAAATTACAAGATGAGATTAAAACAGATAAGATTGAATTTAATAAATTCCATGCAAGTAGAAAAGATCCTTTTTACTAATGTCTATTTTTCCTGATCATTATACTTGCTAAGTATGTTTTAAGCGATGGTATTTCCCAAGCATTTTTAACTTTCCGGTTTGTTGATGTAATCGTCATCACAGTTCATGACCTTTTCTGGAATGTAGGCCAAGCAAATTGTATTTTAAAATACTTTGAAAATATGACGATTGATCATTCAGCTTCCACCATTTTCTAGAAAATGGCTGATTTTACCGGGAAAATACATACAAGTGCTCTCCATTAGTCACAAAATGGCAGATTATTTTGCATTTCCACTGCTGCTTTAATAACAAATATACCCCTTACTTCTTGGGGTAATGAAATGATATTCACAGAGAAGATAGAAAAAGAATTAATTAACAGCAATAATCAAAATTTATAACATAAATTGAACATAGAATTAAATTAAACCAGACAGAAAAATGAGATTATCTGGAGGGAAAAAACCTGTCATTATTACAAATAGCATCAACAAAACTGTATTGTTACCACTCTGTGATAATAAATGTGATTGAAATAAACAGAAATCAGTGATTAATTGTTTTACTAAAATATGGCAGTATGTAGTCAGTCTAATATTTAATATATAATCACTGACAAAAATAAAAACACAAAATTCACTGGATTAAATATTTTATTATATGGGTAAGCAAGTTCAATGTTTGCATTCAATTTCAAATTATTTAAAATAAAACATCTTTTGAAATTTTTCAGACAAAACAATTACACAGAAAAAGCTAAAATATTATACTTTCTTCATCTGGATTACTTTTTAAGTTTGGTTGGCCTATGACAAAATCATGTGATTTATTGACCCTTGACCGGCCTTATGTGACGTAATAGGACGCCATTTGGAAAAAGGGTAGTCAACAAATATGGGTCAGTGTGTTATTATTATCGATCTTTTTTCCATGGAACTTTACACATGTGATCAAGAATAGATGAGGAACATAATTAAAAAGAAAAAATGTTTACTTTTCAAACATGAAAAAAATAATCAAACATTATCCAATGACTTGCCGACATATTGTCACACGGGGATATATAATACCTGTCTTGTAGTTCTTGATTTTCCTTCTTTAATTTTGCCAGGGCTCTCTCATACTGATCACACTTTGTACATCTTTGGTTCTTAGATTCTAAATCTCTAAAAACAGAGAACACACTACTGTTATATCTAAATCTCTAAAAACAGAGAACAAAATACCGTTAGATTGTTATCAATATTGTATGTAATATATAATACCTGTCTTGTAGTTCTTGATTTTCCTTCTTTAATTTTGCCAGGGCTCTCTCATACTGATCACACTTTGTACATCTGTGGTCCCTAAATTCTAAATCTCTAAAACAGAGAACAATACCATTATAAGTGGCAGTGATAATTAATTCACGAATATCATTAAATATATTTGTTTCAATAACCAACATTAGACAAAAGTGCCAATATAATGTACAATCAATGCACATGAAAATCAACCCTCCCTGCACAATAAATTACTAGTCATTTATTACATTCTCTTCTTTTGTGCATTTCAATGTAATCACATTTTTTCTAATAACAACTCACATTGAATTTTAGCCATACATTAAATAGTGCATTATTGCAGACTTGCAGACTTTTGCGGGACATACATCATTTGATCTTTAGAAAGACAAAGAGAGACTTCATTACAAGGTTTTTTTTCTATATAATGGTGACCTCCAACGAGATTAAATTATCATGTATTGCTATCATGAGCCTGTTATACATGTACTTCAGAATCCAGCGAGGACACGATCGGATGGTACCCCCGGTAGTTTAAAGTAAATCTACCTAATGTAATCAGTGATTATCACCAAATAAGTTCTGGGTTCAATTCTCAACTATTGCATGATACAACATGACCGTAACAATATAACTGAATAATTGTAACAGTTGTGTTATGTATACTTAAATGCTACTCATAACTTTACTAAGTAGACCCTCGGTGATGTCTGTAGAGCCTGTGATGATTAGAGTCTCAATGATGTTTAGAGCCTCGGTGATGTATCAATACTGTATTGATATCAGTGATCAAATCAATTTCCATTGTTTCATTATAAATTTCAATGATCTAAACATTAAGTGAGTGAGTCATTGTTGTTTACGCCGATTCAGCTATTTTTCAGCAATATCATGGTGAGAACAAGTTAATTTTCAATGAGATGACGATGAGGTCTGCATTGTACTAGACCAACACGCTGAGATTGATTTCATAGTGAAACAACAGTTCGCGGACACTCGGACACATTATTCTGAGTCCGAGCCAACCAATCTTTGCTCTTTCTCCTTAATGCTGTGTGCTTAGCAGAGAAGCAACAAATACCAATTTTATAGACTTTGGCTTGACCCGACCGGGGCTCTAACCCACAATCTACTATACTTGAGGCGAGCTCGCTAACCATTATGCGTCGCCACTGATGCGGTTTTAAACATTAAATTGTAATAATTCTGTCAATATATCTAATAAAAATTACTTTATTCTCTTTTCAAGTTCTGTAATTTCTTTTCTCTGATCACGAAGATCTTCTTCTAAAAGTATCTTTTGTTGTTTACATACTGCATAATCGTTTTTCAAATGCAAAAGTTCATATGCATTGTGTTGTGTTGTCTTTTCACCAGAAGTATTCCTAGAATAAACAAAAGTTTTTAATAGACCAATTTCACATTAACCTATTCTTTGTTGTAAGAGGCCTTAATCCAAAGTCCCGGTGGTAAGCAGCCTTACTGTTTGGATTATTTCATGGCGATACGCTGATTTTCAACTAACACTTCATTTTGAACCTAATGTCTATAGCTGAATATTGACACGATCTTTCATTATTTTCAAGATCTACAGGATAAATGTAATCATAAATCATCTTCCTAACCAACAAATTTATGAAATTTTTCTTTAAATGTGACGATATGTGCATAACTGCCACGATAAATAAATTGTGTCACCGTGTTTACAAATGCAAATGACGTCTTGTTTACGTTTTCTTACTCCAATTGACCTTTGAACCATAATGGCGGCGGCAACATGAAATTGGTCTATTGAAACGTTGCAGTGAAACCTGTCTAAACCGAGCACAATTGGGACAATTATTTTTGTTTGAAATAGAAAGGTTAAAAAGTTATATTTATGAGGAGAGTAAAAATCACCAAAAATAACTCATACAGATAAATGACAGGCACTTAGTTGGGCCTGTATAAAAATGTTTGATTGCGGTAACCCTGTGATAAGGGATAATGAAACGACAAAAAATAACAACTTTACTAAATTCATTTCAACTCAACACCAAATATTTTCATAGAAATAACCACAAAATAATTACTGACAAGACAAAATCAGGGTCTGTGAATGCTCAAATTAACACTCTACTTGCAAAGGTAGAATCTTTATATTTGCCATGCCAATATTTTGGCTTATCAAGATCTGATTGTCCCCGTTGCATAATTACATAAGGAATGGTAGATCAGGGCATTCCACTTATTTTCAAGAAGGAAGTGATAATTCTAAAGTAGAAAAGGGGGGGGGGGGGGGGTTCTGCAAAACCACCAGCAAAACAATGCTGCACTTTACTTTCACCTTGACATTTTCGTTCTTGAAAACAAAGTACCCGGGGAAAAAATGCAATTAGACAGGCTACTGTCGAATGCCCTGTAGATAGTTAAAATGTTGATTGAAAAAAAGATGACATGATAATACAACAGATGAATTACCACAAGTAATCACTGACAAAGTCTTCAAAAGTCTTGTGACAACTTAAAATAACAATAATTGTGGTGAAATAAGTTAAAGTTTGTTACCTTGCAACTAATGTTTTAAGTTCTTTTTCCAACTGATCAATTTTCTCTTTATCTCTTTTACCCTTCTGTTGATATATGGAGGCGAGCTCATTTTTGTCCTTCTTTAAGTTGTCATGTTCTACTTTTGCTGCATCAATTTCATTTTGTAGTTCATGTGCAAGTTCTTCCTTTTCCCTCGTGATCCTATCCACGTCGTATTTTGCTTTATTTCTCTCTTTCCGCAGTCTGTCATTTTCATCTTTCAATTTTGTTGTGGTACCATCTGTGCTTATTCTTATTGCTGTCTCTTTTTTATATCTAAATCCACACACACAAAAACTAAGCATTGATTTCCAGCCTAAGGTAACATCATTAAATAGTAATGTTTGGAGGGCCCGGGTGGCTCAATGAGTTAGGTAGTTGGATTACCTAACACCTTAGACAAGCCTATCACCAATACGGTGTGGGTTCACGCCCAGCTTTGTAAATTACAAAAAAGGTGCACTCGACTCACAGCTGCAAGTGATAAAGTTCACCAGTTGCTTGTCCATGGTCGGTGGTTCTCTCCGGGTACTCAGGCTTCTTCCACCACTAAAACTTGCCACCATGATACAGCTGAAATATTGCTGAAAGTGGCGTTAAACACTGTAAATCAAATCAAATCATAAAAATGTTTGAAATTTAGTTAATAAATATTTTTTGTTTGTTTGATGGTGTTTAATGCCACTTTCAACAATATTTCAGTTATATCGTGACGGTGAGTTTTATTGGTGGAGGAAACCGAGGACCCGGGGAAAACCACTGACCTGTCGCAGGTCACTGACAAATTTATCACATAATGTTGAACACCTCACCCTGATCGAGATTCGAACTCACAACTTTAGTGGTGATAGGAACTGGTTGTATAGGTAGTTTACCATTTACCATACGATCACGGCCATGACCACCCCTCAGTTCATAAATAATGTTAGTACTGGTATATAATATATTAAAAACTAAGATCAATCTCCTTAATTCAGACATAGGTTATCTTAGCAGATTTTCCTCTTTAGTTTACTTGCTTCTAAAGACTTATTAAATTATTCAGCTTTCGAATCTATTACCACTAAGTGTAGGTCTGATAAATGTTATTCCAGAAACATGTTGTGCATACTAAATTCTGATTTGGGTTAGAGTTATGGCGTTTATCACCACTTTCAACAATATTTCAGTTATATCGTGGCGGTTAGCTTTATTGGTGGAGGAAACCAGAGGACCAGGAGAAAAACTACTGATCTGTTGCAAGTCACTGACAAACTTCATCACATAATATTGTATCGAGTACACCTCGCCATGGGCGTTATTCGAACTTACAACGTTATTTATGTTTTTAATACTTGTTATTTTTAAAAGTCATATCTAAGTTATCCAGAGTTATTGATTTATGGGTATTATTCGTCAACTTTGACAATTTTGTCAGGTATCACATTACTCCATACATTATGGGAGAAGAATTTCAGACATTTATAAGTAACTGATGGTTGGAACTCTCAACTGTGTTTGTAGACCTCAACACGGTATAGAGGCTCAGACTTACGTCAGCGATGTTACACTTGTAGTCAGAAATCACCAACCTTAATCACTAGAAGAAGTGTATTACGTCAAACTGTTTAGTTAAACAAATGTAATCATTTTATTTACTTATTTAACTCCACACAATTCACCTTTATTAAATAGAAAAAAAAGTATATTTGAAATGTTTATCAAAAGAATATGATATCATTTCTTCATATTTTGTATCCTTTGAATTTGGTATCTCAATTTTGTATGTATTTTATTTTTTGAACAGATAAGAAGAAATACAGCTAAAACAGATCAACTTATTTAGAGATATAAGTTTGACTAATTCAACTTAAACTTTTCTTCCATATTCTCCCTATCTTTTCACTATTCAACTCACTTTTCTTCCATATTTTCCCTATCTTTTCACTATTCAACTTTTCTTTTCTTCCACATTTTCCATATCTTTTCACTATTCAACTCACTTTTCTTCCATATTTTCCCTATCTCTTCACTATTCAACTCACTTTTCTTTCATATTTTCCATATCTTTTCACTATTTAACTCACTTTTCTTCCATATCTTTTCACTATTCAACTTACTTTTCTTCCATATTTTCCATTTCTTTTATCATTGTTTCTAATGATTCTTTCAGATCGGAATTTTCTTCTCTCAAAGTTTGCAGATTTTCCAGAATTAATTCTGCTTTATTAATTCTGGAAATATAAAAGAATGATTAAAATTCTAACTTCATACACCATGACTACTTATGATACTGTGCTGTTTACTCTCAGTACAGTGAAATCTATATAAATCAATCAAAACTCAGCAAAACAAATATAACAAAAATTCATAATGTCTGTAAAACTGTTGCTTATTTTACCTGTCTAATAAGACCACATGTTTATCAGAACAACCCTATTGGTTTTAAACTGGCATTTGCGGTAGTGCCTTCCGACAAAATTTGTGGGCAGAGCATATCATCAGATCACTAAGGGTATTGCTTTATTAATAGAATGATAAACAAAAATTATCATTGATATGAACAGCATATTTATGAAACTGTATGTCACATGACCAACGTGACCAGTAAAGTCAGTAAAGGTCACATACCTCAGAAATTTGAATTTTCGAAGTGATTTTTGTAGTTTTTAGACTGATGAAGAATATTATTTTTAATAAGACTGAAATTTTCGTAGGGAGGTTCACTAGTGACCATGCCTGTCAAATATTTTGCTCCAAAAGTTACTGTGAAATTATGTATCACTGATTTTTCCTCTTCGAGATAACCATGGTCAAAATAATGAACAATCTGAATGTTTGCTCCGCCCACAGCTATTTATACCACCGATCCCGGTTTAAGGATGTGCAATGTAGACAGGTTTTACTGTATGTTAACTGTTACTGTAATTATATTAATGAAGGAAAGTGAGCGGTCATATATATGTGGGTTACGCAGGCCTCTACATTAACATATTTTTCAACTTGTCCCTTCGGACAACTAACTAAAAAAATTACTTGTCCGACTCAATCTTTTAGTTGTCTGAAAAAATTAATAAAAATTACAAAAACTAGAGAATAATTATCCAGGGCTCCCACTACTTTCAAATTAGAGGGAGAAGTCACTTCTCTTTCAGAGAGCTCACAGGGAGAAGTGGGAGACAACAGAAAGAAGTGGGGAGACTTCTGGGAGAAGTCAATTGTGATTAATCGCGACCCCTCTGACGTTACCCTGCCCAAATTTAGTAAATAGTTAAAGCTGCCTGAACTGATTTGTTCTGGTTTTTTTTTAATTCATATCTACCTTAAGGACATATATTCAATGTCACATTTTTATTTCTGTCTACCTTGATTGGAGTCTTGCATACCAGTGATTTTTATATGTACCCCCCCCCCCCTTTTTCCTTTTCAAATATTACTATGTTGTGATCAAATACCACACAAATTGTAACTCATATTTGTGTTATATAAATCCTTGTTTCTGGTAAGAAAAATATACCTAAATACTATATATACCAGTATCTAGGTATATTTTTTTACCAGAAACCTGTGCCTGTGATATAAATAAAGCAAACTATTTTATTTAAATTCACAGAGAAATAAAAATTTTAGTGGATCTTTTCAACCAGATCAGGAAAAAGCTTGTAATATTTGTCCATTTCAAAGGTTTCAATATTTCCCAAAAGCCTAAATCAAGTCCTCTATCGTATTTTGCACAAAAGACAAGTTTAAATTTGGCACCAAATTGATATCCGATAATTTTTATGTGTTCGTTCCGGAGTGATTCTTGTTCTTATATTTCAAATATTGATATTTCCATTCATTAAAGCGTTTCTGAGATTGCGACTTTAATTTTGTCAATGTCCTTGAACTTCATCAAAACATGAGTTTTAATCTGGCATTTCACTTTAGTTTTAATCAAAATAAATTATGGACAAATTGGAGATCAAACAGGGCTCTTTTATACAACAAACCCAGTTTTTAATACCAGTGGAAATAGATTTGTCCGTCATACTGGCACGTTTGGGAATCTCTGATTTTTTCACTTGTCACGTCGGACAACCGTAATACAAGATTTACTTGTCCGATGTCAGTTTTCACTGGTACCGGACAATCGGACAAACGTTAATGTTGAGGCCTGTTACGGGTGTAGATTTTGTCTTTTTCTACAATTTTTCTATTTTATTTTAGAACTGTTCAGACAATTTAGTTTTTCATTTTATTACTTGAGAATAAATCTTATCAGAAAATGTGAATCTGTTTAAATTGTCCTATTATTTGTCTTTACGTTCTGAGTTCCGTGTTGTGATGTCCATTACGATTTCCATATAAAACCGATGTCGTATTGTGTACCCTATGTTGCCAGTTTCTCTGGATTATCCATTTGTGATTGCCCCTTCGGTATTATCTCACGTTTATTTAATCAAAATTGTCCCATTGTTACTTCAACGAAGTGAAAATTGCAATATGCCCATTGTATTGTCTGCCCTTCTTCGATTTACGGCTTTTGACTACCCCTTTGGTATCTTCAAACTTGTCTTTGAAACAACCTCAAATTTGACCTTACATTTTAGACAAAGATCATAACAAATTTCTTCTGTAGCTGCAAGTCAAAATCATTCTTTTTAGGAAGTTCGTTCAAAAGTTAACATTTAATAATGATAATAAAATAATAGACGCAAGGAAGGAAATTTTCTAATATTAACATTGTTAACATGTCTTTAAGCAGGTGACAGACAGAAATTGGCATGGGAGTCTGATTCATTAAGGTAATACATTGACATGTGATCACTAGTCTTACAACATTGACATAGGTTCACTCCCCAATAAACTATTTTAGCTCTTACCAATTGCCGGGAGATTCACCAGTCAGTTCAGTACAGAAAATGTATAACTGTCTGTATTTTCTCTACCATTAAATCTGGTAGTCACAATATAGCCGAAAAAAATCTGACAGTGACGATAAACACCAATAACTCAATCCAGCAAAACCCAGCCCAACCCAACCCATCCCAACCCAACCCATCCCAACAAAACCCAGCCCAACCCAACCCATCCCAACAAAACCCAATCCAGCCCAGTCCAACTCAACACATCCCAACCAAACACAGTCCAAACCAACCCAACCCAGCCCAGTCCAACCCAACCCAGCAAAACAAAACCATTATAAATCCCACAAAGGTCAAATAAATAATGATCATAACCACATATTACATGTTTTAAAGATGTCTAGGTTACTGGTTGGTATTCCTGAACAAATAATGTATGTCACAGATGTAGTTTCTTGTCTATGATGTTTAGAGAACAACATATATCAGGAAATATCATCACTCTCCCAGCAAGATTCGAGGAAACACAGCTAATACATAGCACCGCCTATGTTGTTGTTAAATATATATTTACTTAAATACCTTTCTTCTAGTCCAATTTTTTCATTCTCTAACGAATATATTTTCGTTCTCAAAATCTTTTTATCTCTTTCTAATTTTGCTCTTTGCTCTTTTAAGCTGTCCAGCTCCCTCCTTGACGTCTGTTTCTGTAGGTTTTCTTGTGACTTCAAATGGTCCAAGTCATTTTGTAATCTATATGTTGTTTCTTTGTTCCTTGTCATCTCTGTATCGTGTCTGTTTTTAAGTAACAGAAGAAAAATAGTATGATCAACAATGTTTTGCTTTTTAACCAAATAGTTGATCAACATATTCCGTAACTAATTTAACACCTCCACTTATTATTGTGAAGTGCTGGTATCAAGGCAAGACAATAAGCGGTCATGTACATTATACTAGAGGTATCGAATTTGACTCTTTCTATAATTTTGTTATTGTATTTTGGCACTGTTCGGACATTCTGGTATTTGTTGTTTTCCATTTTAATATGTCACCTTTATATCAACAGTACTGTCACATGTTTGTGAGAGCAGATCACAAAATAAATATGGTTTCTTAATTGAAATTTACATTCTTTATGATAAACAACATCATTTTATTAATGGAAATGTATATTTATTTTGCTTGTGCACTTCAATGTAAGCACATGTTTATTTTGTTAGTAACTGTAAAAAGGTAAGCTGGTGTTTTCTTATGTGTGAAGTAAAATATACCAAGAGTAACACGACGGGTGCCACATGTGAAGAGGAACTGCACACTCTTCTGGAGAGCACCTGAGTTCTTTCCCAGTTTTTACTTGGTTCATGCTGTTCGATCTTTAGTTTTATGTGTAGTGATTTGTACATCATAGTTTTGTCCCGTTGTCCTTTTCCTTTTAACTATTGCATTGCCTGTCCTTCTTTGATTTACGGGTTCTGATTCCCTTTTGGTTGGTTGGTTGGTTGGTTGATTGGTGTTTACCGCCAACTCCCTTTGGATGTAGAAATGAAAATAGCACGAACACAGACATACATGTAAATAGTACTTGCCAAAATTTTACATTCAAGAAATAATTGTACTCACCTTTTCTCCTAATCTTACATTCAGGTAATAATTGTACTCACCTTTTCTCCTAATCTTACATTCAGGTAATAACTGTACTCACCTTTTCTCCTAATCTTACATTCAGGTAATAACTGTACTCACCTTTTCTCCTAATCTTACATTCAGGTAATAACTGTACTCACCTTTTCTCCTAATCTTACATTCAGGTAATAATTGTGCTCACCTTTTCTCCTAATCTTACATTCAGGTAATAACTGTACTCACCTTTTCTCCTAATCTTACATTCAGGTAATAACTGTACTCACCTTTTCTCCTAATCTTACATTCAGGTAATAATTGTGCTCACCTTTTCTCCTAATCTTACATTCAGGTAATAATTGTACTCACCTTTTCTCCTAATCTTACATTCAGGTAATAATTGTGCTCACCTTTTCTCCTAATCTTACATTCAGGTAATAATTGTACTCACCTTTTCTCCTAATCTTACATTCAGGTAATAATTGTACTCACCTTTTCTCCTAATCTTACATTCAGGTAATAATTGTACTCACCTTTTCTTCTAATCTTACATTCAGGTAATAATTGTACTCACCTTTTCTCCTAATCTTACATTCAGGTAATAATTGTACTAACCTTTTCTCCTAACCTTACATTCAGGTAATAATTGTACTCACCTTTTCTCCTAATCTTACATTCAGGTAATAATTGTACTCACCTTTTCTCCAAATCTTTATAGTCCTGTTTTATTTTCTCAATATTCATTAAACTCATTGTGAGTTCATGTTTCAAACTTTCATTTTCTTTTTCAATATCAGATTGACTGCTGTATCTGTCAAATAAAATCTTCATTATCAACTAATACTGTATTAGTAAATAATACTTACTTAATTGCACCGCCTCGGTGGTGTAATTGTTAGCGTGCTCGTCTCTAGTGGGGTAGATAGTGGATTCGAGACCCAATCAGGTCAAACCAAAGACTGTAAAACTGGTATTTGGAAAATGTGTCTGAGTGGACCTCATCATCATCTCATTGAGAATTAATGTGTACTCTCCATGATATAGCTGAACAATTTCTGAGATGGCGTTAAACAACAATCACTCACTCATTCGCTCACTTAATTTCATTTCTATGTCATACTTGATTAATTACATGCTACATGTTTTGTTTTTTAATTTTTAGTGATAAACCAACGATACGTTTTGCCAAGTTTTCATTTGATGCTAATGTTTTGTGTAATGTCATTAACAGAAACAATGTGTTATAAAACTTGTATTCAATGCTATTGTATGTATTTGACAATAAAATATGATTAAATCATTAGAAACAATGCACATGTGTCGTATAAGACAAGAGAACATTTTATTTCATAACCTGCATTACATTTACTAAGATTAATTGAGAGACATACTAGATACTACTGACCATATTATGTATGCATATATTTTCAAACCTATGGTTGAACATAAAAAAGCATGCTGAACAAACAATAAAACATAAATGTTCTTGAAAATTGAAAATACATGCATATGTACCTGGATGACAAGAGAACAAATGAGAGTCCAATATTTTAACATCTGACTACAATGAGTCTAATTTTTTAACATCTGACTACAATGGTAGGCCAATATTTTAACACCTGACTACAATGGGAGGCCAATATTTTAATACCTGACTACAATGGGAGGTCAATATTTTAACATCTGACTACAATGGGAGGCCAATATTTTAACATCTGTCTACAATGGGAGGTCAATAGTTTAACATCTGACAACTATGGGAGGTCAATATTTTAACATGACTACAATGGGAAACCAATATTTTAACATCTGACTACAGTGGGAGGCCAAAATTTAATACCTGACTACAAAGGGAGGTCAATATTTTCACATCTGACTACAATGAGAGGCTAATATTTCAACATCTGACTACAATGAGAGGTCAATATTTTAACATCTGACTACAATGAAAGGCTAATATTTTAACAATTGACTACAATGGAAGGCCAATATTTTAACATCTGACTACAATGGGGGGCCAATATTTTAACATCTGACTACAATGAGAGGCTATTATTTTAACATTTGACTACAATAGAAGGTCAATATTTTAACATCTGACTACAATGAGAGGCTAATATTTTAACATTTGACTACAATGGGAGGCCAATATTTTAACATCTGACTACAATGTAACTGGATTTATATCTGACAATTTATTTATTTCTACATGTTTGTACTTCAACAAATCTATATATATATCAATATTACGAAACATGTTAAAGCTAAATCAAAACAACATGAACTCTGACCAGCTATTAGAAAAAATAAATAAACTGAAGGGGGAATCAAGAAAGGACAATCCAGAGAAACTTGAAACATTGGGTACACAAGACACATGACGAAGACACAAACAAACACAACACAGAAAACTAAAAAGATGAGCAACACAAACCCCAACACCAAAAATAAATAACACATCAATTTGTTCTAGTTTTGTAGGAATTCAAGATGACAAATTTAAAATAAAAATTCAACCTTCACAAATCTACAAATATCATTTGCTGCCTTGGACGTCCTCGGTGATGTAACAGTGCATATGATCGTAACGAGCGTGTAAGATCGTTGGTTCGATTTAGTCATTTTAAATCACAGACAATAAAATGGGTATAATTGCTCCTTCTCCACTAAGTATGCAGCTTCAAGGATAAAGAGCAACACAACTTGTTGGTTTGGAATCATCATACATGGATACATCAGTAGATACAATAACCATTACACATACCTCTATCTTTGAATAGATTGGTAATAGAACACATACTTTATCAGAAGTGGTCAATGATTGTAATAAAATGAAAAACAGAAACAGTTACAACATTCAATAGAAAAATCATAGAAAGAGAGGAAATCGATATCCAGAACACACAAATAAAAATAAACTTTCCTGACTTGTTACATGTACTTCAATAAGAGGTGGCGGCATTAATATGATTTTATAGACCGTCTCCTGTTAGTGAAATGATGTGGTCAAGCAAGCATTTTCCACTATTCATATATGTTAAGCTATATACCTGCTCTCCGACTCCCGAAGTTTCTTTAAAACATCCTGATATTTATTACTCAGTTCTGTATTTTCATTTTCAAGTACATATTTTCTGTCATTGTTGATTCTTAGCCTGTAAATTATAATTTGTATTAATTTTATCCTACATGGAACATAATCACTGTTTCAAATGTAGTTGATCTTTTTCTTTTTATTCTACTTTTTTTTTTAAATACAAATTTGAAAAAAAGGTATCTTGAAAGTTAGTATCTTTTCTTTATCAACCCAAAATAAATCATGTTAATTTGAAAGCATATTAATTCTACTATAATGACATCATCAACCACTCCACTGAAATACCAGAATAATGTAGTGTAGCCATGTCTGACGGGCAGGATGATCGGAATACATAAACATAAAAGTAAAGAAAAACAAACAAACAAAAACAATAACAACCAACAAACACTTAGAAAACTCCCACAATAAACAGACAAGAGTACGATCGTGTGGTCCAGGAGAGTAGGCATCTCCATTCTGTCCTGTTACTGGCATCTGTTATGAAGGCCTAATTTCTAAAGCCGGATAAGACAACACATATAATATTTACACAATTAGAGAAATGTATGTAGTATGTTGAGAGATTTGAATTTAATATGGATAAACCAATGCACAGTAGTGAGCAGTGCCATCTTAATGCATGGGCATGCTGGGCAGTTGCCAGGATGCACCAGGAGCATAGGGGTCCAATGTATGTTGTGTACAGCATGTTTTTTTTAATGTTTAAACGCTGATTTCATTAGAAATACCAATACAATAAATATATGTTTATTTTGATCGACATTTACATTTTTATTCCTGCGAGTTGTTGCTGATAGGTAGGTGCCCCAGTGCACTGCTTTGACTGGGGGCCTGTAATGCTGTAAAGATGGCCTTGGTAGCGACCATATAATTTCTGAAGAGATGGCTTATGCTTAGTTTTCTTCTCAAATGAACATTGAATCCCACTTCTTATACAGGTATATAAAAGAATAAGTGATAATGCTATAATGCCAAGTTATACTCACTCGTCCAGTAACGATGACTGTTTTATCTTCATAACAGATAGTTCTTGTTGACTGTAGAATGTATAAATTAAGTATGAATACAAATAATATACTTTGTTATTGAATTCTAAGAACAATATACCAGACAAGTATGAAAACCAGTCCCATTTGGTCATTTGTGTCAATTCTATAGATTAGATATCATTGAATTTGTTCTATTTATTCTGAATATATTTTAAAACCTTGTATGAACAGTTATGCTTAATCCTCATTTATTCTGGATATATTTCAAAATAATGTATGAAAGTGTAGGCTTAATCTTGTTTACTTTAATCCCCTTTTTTTCTAACTTAATAAATATGAATATTAATCAGTATATTGTTTGTTTGTTTGTTAAATGGTGTTTAACACCACTTTCAAAAATATTTCAGTTATATCGTAGTGGTCAATTTTACTGGTGCAGGAAACTGAAGGATCCAGAGAAAACCACAGACCTGTCGCAAGTTATTGACAAACTTTATCACATAATGTTGTACACCTCGCTCTGATCGAGAATCGAACTCACAACATCACTGGTGATAAGTACTGATTGCATAGATAGTTGTAAATCCAACTATAAAATAGTAGTTTCATCAAGGAATGTGTATTGGATGTTCACCTTAGTTTGCCCAATCTATCTGATATCTGATTCTCTAGATCCTGTATATGATTCTCTAACTGTTTTCTATCCTCATAATATAAAGCTTCTTGTTCCTTGAGCTTAGCCGTTTTATTCTTCATCTGCTCTTGCAATGTGTTCAATTTTGAACAGGCTCTGTTTCTTTCCTGTCTGTAACGTTCAGTGTCACTTCTATATTGATGTTCAGTGTCAATGTGCTCCCGATTTTGTCCTGCAAGTCTGCAAGAAACATGAGAAACATGCACTAAGGTTATACTATAAGGTAAGGACTTTCTATTTATTTACCAATATTAATATTATGTTCCTATCTTCCTGTTCAAATATTTAAAAAAAGAATGTTGAATATCATAATAATTTCTTTACAGTCAGTCAATGAATGGCCAGTATTTAACTTAAAAAAAACATATTAACAAACATTATAAGATTACTGCTAGTAAGGATTCATTGCAGTATTTGATAAGATTATCATCATCTAAACAGTTATTGTGTTCCCTTAATATCTGGAACTTCTATTATGTAATATTTATTCCTGTCATAAATTTGTAAAATAATTATTTCACATGGAAATTTTATTATTATTATAATCATACATACCACTTGCAAATATCATTAAATGATAATAATTCATTATATAAGAATTTTTCTATCTGGAAGCTATACTACATAATATTTATTCCACTCGGAAACTCTATTACATGTTATTTATTCCACTTGGAAACTCTACTACATAATAATTATTCCACCCGTAAAATCAACTACATAATAATCTCTTTGGATGTATTTTTCCTCTGTTGGAAATTTTATTGTGTAAATATAAAAGTTCCGGAGGGAACTTTCCTTATATAATATTGTATCCAGTTCTATGGAAGATTCCTTATGGCATTGGATGAAATATTATAGAAGGATAGTACCTAAGGAACAAAACTTATGGTGGAACTTATATTCCGTCACAAAACAACAATCAATGAATCATACATAGAGGTAAACCCAACCAACATACAATCGAACCAAAAGCCAAAACTCTCAAATGGAATTAATTGTTTATTTGATAAATCAGCAGGATATTAATTTGATTAAGGCTATTGAATAGTATTATAAATTATGCAGAAATTGTAATGGACATCACAACACGGAACTCAGAATGTAAAGACATATAATAGGACAACACAAAAAAACTAAAAAGATAAGCAACAGGTACCCATCCCAAAAAACCGGAGTGAACTTGGGTGCTCACGAAGGGTAAGCAGATCCTGCTTCTTACAGGATAACCCCTATGTTACTCATATGTACAGTCAAGAATCATATTCAAAAGCATAGATGTTTTCCCATTAATTTGTATACTGGATTGAAGTCAATGTTGTCTAATAGTTGTCACGGTTCTCATGGTACATGTATCATATGCATTCTTCACTACACTATAAAATCCCCAGGATGGTAATAATGCTATTCTTAAATCTTAGCAGTTCAATTTTCAATACCTTACATTTTAAAAACAATAACTAGAGGCTAACATGAGCCTCAATTGTTCACCTGCTTATTCATGCAATTTGTAGATTCCGAGACATGATTGCCAATTGCCGCCATATTTTTCACTTGAACAAGTTTAAATGAGGAATCCTTGTATTTACCAAACATCATTTAAACGAGTTAAATATCACATCGACTTCAAGTTTTTGAGAAGTTATTTAAGGTTTCAGCCAATCATAGCAGCAATATAATGGGTCAGATCATAATGACAAACCCTGTTTTAGATTTAGATTTTTTTTGTCTGAATAAAACGAAATTGTGAATTTTTGTAAAGGACCTCAAAAACATAAATCCTGTAAAACTTTGGTCACAATTCGGCAAACAGTTTCAAATATTGATGATCAAAGTATGAAATGTGATTGATGACGAGAATAGAAGGATGGTAGAAGGACGGATAACAGACGAGCAAAGTGACAGAAAAAAGCTCACATGGCCTTTGCTTAGGTGAACTACAAATTTATAAATATAATTCTCATTTCCGTCCAAACATTCAAAATGCCTAAATATGCACATATAAAATAATAAAGTGCTACATATATGAACAAAGAGTTTATATATTTGTCTATGTTTGTCTCTAGTATTAATCTCTGAAATATATTCTGTTACAGGTACATACAAAATTAAAAAGTAGCCAGCTATTCGAAGCATGTAATAATCATTAAACCATATATATATCTGAAGTTTCAAGAATTTGACCCCTAATATATGATAGGTATAGGAGATCATGATAACTGACTAGGTCTAGTCCTTTCTACCAATATAAGGAACTCCAAAAATAATTTGCTACAATAAAAAATCTCAGAAAATCTTACCGCTGTTCCATTTCAGAAACAATGTTCCTTAGTTCTTCATTTTCCTCTATCAGTTTCCTATTAGAATTGTTCTCCCTCTTTAAATCTTCTCTGTCCCTATTTCATAAAATGTCATTAGTCATAAAAAGCAAGAACATTTCGAAACTAAGACAAGCCATGCAAGTTAATTGACTTTATACACATACAACATTACTGTTATTCTATAAGACATAAAACATTACTTAGTGTTATTATATAAGATGCATTCATACACTACGTAGCCGCATGCAGTATGTTATAATTTGCATTAAAATAGTTTGTCAGTTGATGGGTCAGGACAAGCACCTGTTCTCACTACTATTCTTGTATTACTATCTCTTCTTGTTTTTTTTAAGTTTCTGTTAAACCATTGTCAAAATGTATCAGATACAGTAGTACCGTGAACATATCCACATGTCCTCAATATTGGAAATCTCAACTTGAGTAATGTTAGCACTGGTATTAAACTGATGTTCGTAACTTTAGCTACCTACATCCCAACATGGCGGACACCGAAAATGGTAAATTAGAATATCCTTGATTTCTCTTTATCAGTAGTGCTTATTAGTAAGTCCAACGGTGTGATTACAGGTGGGAATATTAGATACTCGAATGCATACATAAAAATGACGAAACTCTTATGAGAGCATTGAAATATTAACTTGAAAAAATTTGAAGGATGTACGTAACTCTTTGAAGTGATGTTCGCAACGTTAGAAAGATATTTAAAGAGATGTCCGTAACTGCAGATTTCCATAACTGTTAAATAATAAGAAGGTGTTTAATTGCTCATTAAGAAACTCTTGGTTTCAATTTAAAAGCAAAATTAAGCATACAGACAACTTAAAAGTAAAAAGAACAACAAGCAATGAAACGAAAGCATATAGAACGAGTATTAAGAAGAAAAACAATTCAGGGTCGCATACATGTACAGTATTCTACCTTTCTCACATTTTTAGGATGTTGATTTGTTTTAGCGTCACATGCGACTTATTGACAGTTGAAGACGTGTTGATCCATGAAACATCGTAATCATATCAATGTAAACAATTATAGACTTGCTACAATAAGTCCCTTTCTAACCTATGTGTATCTTGTGCGTACCCCTTTAATACATGTACGTTTGCTGCTGAAAGCAATGTATCTGTACTACATAAATATTGTCAGTAGAGATATATTACCTATAGCAACATATTTACTAAAGTATACAAGAATATAGATAAGGGACTTGTAGGAAATCTATGTGTATAATTATATTTAACATGGGTGAAGGAAATTCATGTATGCTTATCCTGATTTAAACTAGAACTGTGAGTGACCTCACTGAGTGATACACCTCGCTTGCAATACTATGATGTTCAAACTTTGGAATACAGGTATATTAGCAAGTTACCTATGACAAATGAACGGATATGGAGTTATGTCAAGGAGACAACATCCCATCTCCAAAATAAACAAACCAAGAACATACATCTAGGGGTCGCCACAAGTACACGACCCCCCTTTTCGTGAAAGTATAAGTTGAATTATCTCCCCTTCTAAATTTTAGACAGCAACAGTATTCCTTCATGCACATCTGCAGGTTGTGTACTACAACTGTGTAAAGTTTCATAAAAATTCAATAAACAGTTTAGTAGGAGTTGCGCTTACAAGGTACATGCCCCCCTTTTCGTGAAAGTATAAGTTGAATTATCTCTCCTTTTAAATTTTGGACAGCAACCATATTCCTTCATGCACATCTGCAGGTAGTGTACTACAAATTTGTAAAGTTTCATAAAAATCCAATAAGCGGTTTAGGAGGAGTTGCGCTTACAAGGTACATGGACGGACGGGGTGATTCCTATATACCCCCAAACTTTGTTTGTGGGGGGTATGGGTATAAAAACTATTGATATTAAACTAATTCGTTTATATACCGTCAAGACTGTTCAGACTAACTTCAATGCATATTTATAAATGTATATGTATTTGTAAAACTTGAAATGGTATGATATAAAAAAAATGAACTTTTCGAAAACAGCTTTACCATAGATTAATACAATTTTAATACTTACACATTATAGATTCGTTAAAAAGTATTATAAATCTTTATTTATCTGTATTTAATACAATAGTCTAACAAATTAATAATAAATTAATCTGGTTTCATTTCAGCATTAAAGGGAAATAATTAGATGTGTCATTCTTAAAATACTTGATCTGGTGTGTCCATTTTTCTTAAAATAAGCAAAAAACACAAAGGACAATTAATTTGGTAATAATTCATGGCATATTTACACATAGAACTGTTAATTTACATACAAATATACTTTGTTAGAATTTATATATGAGACCCAGAATGGCCCTAATCGAATTTAATGATGATGTCGAAGGTTGCCATCCATGGGAGGTCCTAAACACCCAAAGGTCGGAAGTCAAAGTGCCCTATTGCAAGGTCGTAGTTTATGAAAGACCCTTCTAGAGCACACAGTCCAAGACCAAATAGAAATATCAATATAATACTAAACAACTACATATGTTGTATCGACTGCCGCATCGGCCTCAGCACTATTAATTATCTGGTCATTCTCGATATCCGTCGCTGTCAGATTACAAAAGATTACAGGAAACGCAAAGCCACGTGTTTATTATTGCTAATTGGAAACGAGCATTGGACAAGGTGTTCTTCTCCCGCTACCCTCATCTTTCGTTCATCTCACTCATTCATAACCCTCTCATCCTCCGCTCTGTATTTTTTTTTTCTCGTGCATTATATAATCTCTCCCACCTCTATTACCCTCTCTATCACTTCAGGGATGATTTTCTTTGTTTTCAAATTTTATTTATTACAAAAGCGTTGTTCTTTAAATGTTTTAAACATGATTTTAGAAACACCAAACTTTAAAGATACCAACATCATATTTAAAAGTTACGAACATCGTTCAAAAATAATTCTAAAGTTACTTACATCATTTGTATTTCTTAAAGTAGGTTTTGTGTCACATAGGAGAATTTACAGTTGATTTAAGCATATCACTACAGTTAATTGTTAAAATATCTATACATTTGAAATGAAAATATTTGAAAATAAACTAAAAACAAAGAGAAAACAAGGATATTCTAATTTACCATTTTCGGTGTCCACCATGTTGGGATGTAGGTAACTAAAGTTACGAACATCAGTTTAATACCAGTGGTTAGGCAATGATGTCATACCAACTACCATATGATCGCTGCCATTAGGGCATCTCAGAATTTCTAGTAAAGGGACAATCCGAATAAAATACAAAACAGTTCAAACACAAAGGCAAGAAGAAAAAAACAACAGAAGAAAAAGTTTTTTTCTGTCATCAAAGTTTTAACGTGAGTGCCACGATACAATAATCAAGTATGCAAGCTATAGAAATGTTTTATATTTCATGTTAGATTTATTTCATAAATACACCTAATCCTGCCTCAGAAGACACATTTATATAACAAATCACTGTCTATTACGGAAAGTTTCATTTCTTCATGTAATGAATAGGGCATATAATTCAAACCTGTATATAAAAGGCAACTGCTCATAATTGGTTTTCAGGTTCCTGTCAGTACCCTTTATAAACAGGTTTGACTGAAGTTTCATGAACTTTTTATTTCATTATTTCTAAAATACATTATGTGTTTATGTATTGGTTTAAATGACACAAAAAGATACGATTACCTTGGTTTTAGGAATTCTTTCTGTTGACTTTGAATTTCATCTAACTTTCTGTTCAGATTTTCTATTATTTTTTTACTTTGTTTACATTCCATGTCTTTTTGATGTAATTGATTGTCTAGTGCATCTTCACAATGTTGTCCAGCATC
Source organism: Bathymodiolus septemdierum (assembly GCA_963383655.1). Lineage (NCBI taxonomy): Eukaryota > Metazoa > Mollusca > Bivalvia > Mytilida > Modiolidae > Bathymodiolus > Bathymodiolus septemdierum. The sequence continues at coordinate 28,797,352 of OY726524.1, read as the reverse complement.
GTTACTTGATTTTTGCTTGTGTAACATGTTCAATAGTTCATCCTTCTCCCCTTTAAGCCTAGCTGCATCTGAGTTTGATTGATCCCTTTCTGTTTTCAGTTTTGCTAATCTCCTATTAGCATCATCTCTTTCGTTTGTCAGTTTTGCTAATCTCCTATTAGCATCATCTTTTTCTGTCCTTAGTTTGATTATTTGTGCATTATTCTCGTCTTTTGCTTTTTTATATCTTTGTTGTTCCTCTTTGTAATAAACTATAGCATCATTCGCATCCTCTATTTCTTCTTCAGCTCTGTAGAGTATATTTCTGAGTATTACTAATGAGAGGGACGTGCAGTATTTAATTAAAACTAGAAAACTGCTATTTTGACCTCCAAAAAGCTTATAAATAATAATAATGAAATGCAGTGCATGAATGTGCAATGAATATTTCCACAATTGCACCAAATATAAAGTCTGAGAGTCTTAAATGAAATTTACTAAAGTTGTCATATAACTGATGCTGAAAATGTTTGCAGTGTGAACTCGGACGTGTTCAATGCAATATATTGTTTGATGTTAGTGGTATGCCAGTTAAAGAAAGTAAAAGAAACATAAAAATTTAACAAGATTGATATTTGTTAGAGCAATACAACAATAATAAACATGCAAGTCAACATTCATGCATTTAGACCCTTTTTAGTGAATATTGTAACTGAAGCCATTCATGCCATCTTAAGCATTGAAGAATATTTATATTAATATATACATGCATTTAGAAACATATCAATCCAGAAAATGTTGTTTTTATATACATTAATAATGTTTTTTCACCAGATTATATTCACCAAATAAAGATCAAGATTTCAAATTTTATCTGTTTTATTCTAAGTTCATCTAAGACAGTTTGTGGACGTCATAAACATTTATTTTCCATTTGTTTTTAAAAGAAACACACATTATTTAAACTGTTTATGATGTATAATACAATCATTGTTGATTGGGTGTCCTAGTAACACTATTTTTTACTCCAAAAAATAAAACTACTGTTCTGTATCTTCAGTTTCTGTCACTGTAGATGAGGGGCCACCATGGCTGTGATCGTATGATAGTTGGATATACAACTACTTATGCAATCAGTGCCTATCACCACTGATGTTGTGAGTTTGAATCTCGATCAGGGCGAGGTGTACAACATTATGTGATAAAGTTTGTCAGTGACTTGCGAAAGGTCAGTGGTTTTCTCCGGGGCCTCAGGTTTCCTCCACCAATAAAAGTGACCACCACGATATAACTGAAATATTGTTGAAAGTGGCGTTAAACACCATCAAACAAACAAACAAACAAACTAGATGACAATATATGACTGCATATTGTAGTGTTATTAGATAAGTTGATGTAATTGTTGCTAGTTTAAGATGGCATGTTTACTATTTTTCTATCGTTCGAGCCCTGGGTACCACTAACACTTTATTTGTCCCAACAAGAATTTGCATCTCACTACAATGAATTAAACACTTTTCCCTTCTCCTTATTTCTTCAGTTGTATTTTGATGGTTTAGGTTTATGGTGTTAACACCACTTTCAACAATAGTTCACTTATATCGTGGCGGTCAGTTTTATTGGTGGTGGAAACCAGAGTACATGGAGAAAACCACTGACCTGTCGCAAGTCACTGACAAACTTTACCACATAATGTTGTATCGAGTACACCTCGCCTGAGCATGGTTTGAACTCACAACTACAGTGGTGATAGGCACTGAGTGCATAGGTAGTTGTAAATCCAATTACCATATGATCACGACCATGACAGCCCCAACACCAAATAAAGTATTTATCTATAACACATGCACTAATGCAAAAACAAATATTAAATATTCAACAGAACTAACCTGTTTTGAATTTCTTCAATCATTTTCGTTTTATTCTCAATTGCATGTCGTAAGGCTGTGTTTTTGTCCTTGACACTTTTCAGATCTACCTCAGTTCTCCTCAATCTAAAAACATACAGGTTACCGTGATGTGTATTAAATTATTTCAGCAATGCACAATATTTTCGAGTTTCCTTATTTAACCTACCCTTAACTTTAAGTCCTGATAGTCAAAAGATTGGAAAGCCAAAGAATTTAAACGTCTTTGTAAACAAGTAAATCAAATGGTCTAAACCAAGATGACTAAAATCAGCTAAGGTTACCTATGCACGGGGAGATTATGAAGTATATATCTCTCAGTTGATCCGATATTCCAGAGCTTTTGGTTCCTATCAGGATTTCCTTAATAGAGGGATACTGCTAACAAGGAAGCTACTGAACCAAGAGTTCCTATTGATTATGTCGAAATCATCACTTCGAAAGTTTTACGTTCACCACCATAACTTGGTTAACCGTTACGGAACATCTGTGTCACAAATGACCACAGATATGTTATACTTGTCATAAACACTTTCTATTGGTAGAAAATGGCAGTGAGATGACACCAGATGCAACATATTAAACAAAATTTCTACTATATGGCCCACTTTGTATCATCGACAAATGATGCTTGGTATGAGCTAAACCAACTATAGGAAGGATATGACAAAGGCTAATTGTGTGTCTTTTAAAAAGATAGATTTATCTTACGTTTTCTTCAAATATTCCAGATCTGATTGTAAACTATTATCTTTTCGTCTGAAATTGAAATGAATATATCAGATAGGGGCATTAGTATAATATATACAAATAAATTCATTATTTACTATATATACTTCTGAATATATTTTCAACCGCATCAGTGGTGTAATCGTTAAGAGTGCTTGCCTCAAGTATGGCAGATCGTGGATTCGAGCCCCGGTCGACATTTCTATCCACAGACTGTTGCTTCAGTCAGCCAGCACTATAAAAAATCTAACTAAGCATGTTGGTCTAGTACAAACAGGACCTCATCATCATTTCATTGAAAATTAACTTGTTCTCAGCATGATATAGGTGAAAAATTTCTGGGTTGACGTTAAACAACAATCACTTGCTCCCAATATATTTTCTATATAAAAATTAAATAGTGATAAAATGACGATTATATCACATGAAAATCAAATTGCTATGGTTTTAGTGACCATCTTCCCTAGGGAAAATAGTCTTCAAATGGCACAGCTTCCCACACATTTTTTATGGTTCGGATCTTTCTTGTTTTAACGTATTTTATACCTATTATCGTCTATTTCTAGATTGCTTCCCCTTTCACACTCTATTGTGTAGTCTGTTGGTAGAAATTTTATAAATACTCCTATTCTATTTTTATTAATAGATAAAGATCTTGTCATTAGATACACGCTATCTCTTCTTAAATCAGAATCAAAACAAATACCAATCAGAAATGTAATTACAAAATCAAATATCAAAATCATAGAAAGATGGAAAGCCTATACTCCTAACACAAATACATAACAGTTCATTTTCCTGGCTTGGTACAGACACTTCAATACAAAGTGGCTGATTAAACTAGTTTTATGATCCAAAACCTCTTCTTTTAGTGAAATGATGCATCATGCAGGTGCTTTCCACATGTGAGTAAAATGCTAACACTCACATATAGATATTGAATATTTAAGAAATAATTCTCCCATGTCATGTTTTATGCTCATTTTAACATGGGGAGGCATTATAATTGTCAATATTTTACATCGAGCGACAGCGAGGTGTAAAATTTAGACAAATATAATGCCTAACAATGTTATAATGAGCATAAAACATGACATGGGAGAATTATTTTGATTCTAATAGGGAATTTACAGTGATTTTGTAAATCTATGCGGCCTTATGGATATGGATACGCAAGACTTTGTTTGTTCCGATGACGTCTTTGAATGGAAATTTCGCATTCTATGATGAATTACAGAAACAGTAATGACTAAATTAAATGAAAATAATGTTACCTATGACTTCCATGAATTATTTCTATTCTAGTAGGAAAATCTAACTTATATTTTGATGGAATTCAGTAATACATGACTATTTGTAAGTGCATGTAATAACAAAATTCATGTTTTACAGTTGTTTCCCTACATTGATAACTAGACAGTGATGTAATTAAGTTACTGATATTCTCCAATTTGATGGCATTTTTGCATTTAGCTACGAAAACAGGCAAAATGCTCACACAATCGTAAAATAAATCAGTAACCAGTTACCAGCTTGTGTCAATGTCACCAGCCTTCCTTGTAAACCATGTCACTGGAGGACGACAAATTGCAAAGGTCAAAGTAGATGGATGGTTGTCTAAAGTATTTTTTTCGAAAAATATTATACATCAAGAATTTTTCGAGAATTTGTATGTTTGTATGCACCACGGCCCTGTATTGTTTGTAAACGGAGCAGGCGATGACACAACAACATGTGTTTTTTCAAGGGGGTGTTGTGACGTTAACAGAACAGCCGTAAAAGTCGGTTGTGGAGGACTGTCCCATTTGAGAAAATATGACTTTTTAAACATAGTTAAAACAAATATTCCATTGATATGTAAAGAAAACATGATAAATTTCTATTTTTATTACTTTTATTGCTGGTCAGATAGTGAAGAACACTGGAGAACACTGATAGGACTTCATGCATGTCATAAAAATAATTGTGCTATTTAGAGAATAGGTTTGTTTACAAAGCGAAAGCAACATGCCATATTAGAATAAAGTACATACTTTTCCAATTCTATTTTTAGTTCTTTGATTTCATAATGTGCCAAATCCCGTTCAGACTTGTATCTATTAGCATGAACTCTGTGATTATTGTTACTGTCCCTACAATGATGTTAGTACCAATATATACATGATCTTAATAAAACACAGGCAATAGTGTGAAGCATTTGGCTTAAAAATAAAAAAATAAAAGTTTGTAGATACCAAAGGGAGAGAGTTAGTAAGTGATTTGTGTTTAACACCAACTCAGCAATCTTATATCTATATCATTTCAAGAAAAATTTTCAATGAGATGATGATGAGGTCCGCTTTGTACTGGACCAACATGCTTAGTGAAAACATATTATATTGAACTTTAATCAACATTTGGAACATAAGACCATTCTATTGTGGTCCATTATATTTTATAGTTTTTTATCATCAGTTATTTTTGTAAGAAAAGTTTGAAGAAACGAAAAATGACAAAAAGACAAACAATGATCTACTCATTAAACTAAAGATTGAGCAACATGAACCTCACTAAGAATGGGAGGTAAACTCAGGTTTTACTGGAAGGTTAAATAGTTTCTTCTCCACTGATGTTTCAAAAGAGTTTGAAGATATCAGAATCCGTAAATCAATGAAGGACAGACAACAAACACAATGGCCAAGAACAGGACAAACGATCTACAAAACATTACATAAAACTAAAGATCTAGTAAAACGAACCCCACTAAAAACTGGGGTGAACTCAGGTGTTCCGGAAGGGAAAGCAGTTCCTGCTCCACTAGTGGCACCCGTCATGTTACAAACCTTTAAATTCTTTATCCTGATTATATCATATAGATGTGTACATGATGTGTACATATGACTTACCTATACAGAAAATCATTTATTTCAGCTTTGTATCTGTTAACCTCTGATTCAAGGTGCTTGTATCTCATATCATCCCTTTATAAGACAAGAAAGTCATTTAAAAACATGAAACGTTAAAACCATTCTACTAACAGATCAACATTTTTTTTTTCATTTATTAATATTTATTTCAAACTGCATTGGCAAAATATATACATAGGACACAAATTCCCCTGCTTCCAGCTACAGTAAATAGGAGCATAACTCTAAGTCATGAAAATATTTTTTACCAAAATTGAGTCTTTTGTCTTGTGAAAAATAAGTTTCAAATGACTTCCATCTGCAGAACATAAGGTATTTTTCGCCAAATCAAGAAAGACAACTCCAGAGCAGAAAAAGTGGTAAAAACTGGAAACGAACGTGGCCTGCCTTTTATGTTTCCTGATCTTGTGTATAAATTTCAGATGATTTGCTTAATGGGAATAAAGTTTGTCAGTGACTTGCAACAAGTCGTTGGTTTTCTCTTGTTACTCCGGTTTCCTCCACCTATAAAACTGACCGCCACGATATTACAGAAATATTATTGAAAGTGCCATAAAACACCATAACAGAAACAAACCTGATTTATATATAGATATAAGGATACTTTTGTAAATGTTATAGCATCCTAATATTGAATTACAAAGACGTATCCTAGATGTTGCAAAATCTAGATGAAAAATTAATACTATTAGCTATAATTGTTTAAATTCACTTAAATACAGTTTTATTGTGGCAATCAGGTTTTTTTTTATAAAGGTCACCAGAATACCTGGAGAAACCCACCGATCTGCCGCAAGTCATTGGCAGACTTTGTCACATAAAGCTGTATGGAGTACACATCACCACAGGTAGGAATCAAACCCCCAGCTCTAAGACTCATAGCTGCAATATTATGTAAATCCAATTCTCATATGAAATGTGACGATAACATCTCCTTTACTTAATATTTCATGTTGTTATTTTATGACACTACTAAACAGAAACAAATATTAACAAGAGCACCGCCCACAGGTGCTGAACGCTCGACTTTTTCGTATCTGATATTAAACTGCAAGCAATTTACAAAGTTATACATACTTCTAACTATGTAAGAAACTTTCATTATAATTGACATAATATTATCGAAACATAATTTTACAAAGAATAAATAGCGTCGTTGTACTATGCACTCGCATAGTACTATTGTTGGAGTCATTACTATGCTGATGGGCGGAGCTTAGAACAATGTTACGTCATTTAAATAGGCGGGGTCTAAACCGGATCACCTGAATGCTTTTAACAGTGTACAATTTAAAATGTATTATACGTTTTTCTTTAACATTGATGCTGTCGTCTGTCAAAACAATGGCCAGTTCCAGGTTTGGGAATTAAATATTTGACAGTTCATTGTTATTGTTGAAATTAAATATTTCTTGAATTTAAATCAATATGATTTTCCAATCTTTATACTATCAATACATTTTAGACAAATTTCATTTTTTTAAATCACCAAAGACATTCAGAGTAATAATAACAATAATATTGTGTTGTCCATGTTATATGCCGAAATATGTCCCAAGGTTAGAAGGCATAATGCACTCCCCTTCCGGGTCGTGCATTATGCCTTCTAACCTTGGGACATATTTCGGCATATAACATGGACAACACAATATTATTTAATAAATATGTTTGCAAGATTGGTAAATATAATCAGAGGGGTATAATCTTTCCTTGTAACACTATTTTAGTGCATATCAAATAAAAATAAAAAATAAAAAATATAAATTTTTTTAGGGGGGGCAGTGGGAGGGGGTTGTATGTTGGGAGTGGGGGGTTACCTTTCTGTAATGTGTTTCCCCTTTTGATAGTGAACAGGTATGTTGGGTTTCATTTTAATGCCTATCATAGTTTATATTGAGAAAATTGTATTTTTAGAAAAAAAATGCAAGTAAAAAAAGGGAAATAATTCAAATAAAATTTTAATTATACTAAAACAATATCCCAAATTTCTATGTACTATGCCAAAACAAGGGCAGATAACTCTGGATATCCAAATCACAGGGTCACCTGCCCTGTTGTAATGGGTTCCCCATTTGATAGTGAACAGGTATGTTGAGTTTCATTTCAATGCCTATCATAATTATTGAGAAATTGTATTTTTTGAAGAAATTCTAAGTCAAAAAGGGGGAATAACTCAAATAAAATGCTGGATGGAGTTGTCTTCTCTTGTCAACAGATTGGGGTCAACACTTTCTACAAGTGTATTGAGTTTCAAGTTAATAGCTTTGATAGTTATTGAGAAATTTTAATTATACTAAAAAAAATATCCCTAATTTCTATGTACTATGTTGAAACATGGGCAGATAACTCTGGATATACAAATCACAGGGTCATCTTCCTTGTTGTAATTGGTTCCTCTTTTGATAGTGAACAAGTATTCCAAGTTTCAAATGGATACCTGTTATAGTTTTTGAGAAATGGACTCTGACAAAAAACTTAACCGAAAACTTAACCGACCCAGACGCTGACGCAGACGCTGACGCCGGAGTGACGACAATGACGACAATAGCTCAACTTTTTTTCTTCGAAAAGTCAAGCTAAAAAAGGATATGGATGTAAATCAAAACGCCTTACACCTTAAGCATAAATAAAAGTAAAGGAACTGTGCTTTTATTGTGTTTTTTACATTTCACAGTGACAGAGAAGGTCTTCACTAATGAGCATACATTTGTACCTCATACCCTACAATTACTTTGAAATGACCCCTATCCTACAGTTGTTGATGTTCTCTATTATATAATAATGGCAAAATCAGGTCAAAAAGGTTCAATATTACTTACTACAAATGTTTATGTATTCGTGTATGATTTATGCTCATTTTAATTGTTATAGTTGTTTATTTATGATTATTAGATGCAAACATTGGTACCCGCTGATATTTGCCTCCATTGTAAAGGGGTAGCTTCTTAATAATATATAATTATATATATATATATATAAACGTCTAAAATGTTAGCAAAACAATATAAAAAAAAGTTGCTAAAATGTAACAAAAATAACTATAAGTCTACAAAAACACTATAATTATAATTAAATCGACGGATATTTCGCTTGACCGACAAGCTTCATCAGCGTCTGTAATCTGATTTGAAAAATTGTCACATGACCATCAGTTATCGTGACGTAAATTACTAAAAATCATAATCTTATATATATATATATAATTATGTAATTAATACAAAAACATTAAAATAATAATTGAATTTTATAATATGACATTGATACTGGGTTATAAATTCTGGGTATTGACTGCAAAAAAAATATGTGCTAAAATCGTCATAATACAATTCACTATTAAAATCTAATACAGCATATGTAACATTTTATTTTATCCTCCATAATATCCCTGGACAATATTTCAATATTAAAATTCTTCCAATGCTATTATATATTTTTTAGGTGGAAGAAATTTAATATCAAAATGTATCCGTGGATAACATTGCACATTTTCTGTAATGATATTTGGTACTGTAATATTTTGGCATATTACCTGGACAATTAGACACTCAGTATAATAATGATATTAATGTGGTCTTGTCCAGGTAACATGCCAAAATATTACCCAGGTCTGAGAGACATATTACTGTTACCTGGACGGGGAGGGTAATATGTCTCTCAGACCTGGGTAATATTTTGGCATATTACCTGGACAAGACCACATTATTATATAATTATAACTTTTCAACCAGAAAAAATATCATAGAAGAAATAATCTGATTTTATAAGTTACTAATTTTCTCAATTAATTAATTAACATTGCTGCAAATAAATATGTACTTAATACTAGTGAAATACTTCTTTATTACTGCAGTATTTTTTAAATAAATATATATATCATTACAATTACAATGTTTTAATAATATTCATAAGACTTTCTTTTGTTACTTTTCGTTTTCAATATCGACCATTACCAAAGAATCAAATTTTTAATATATTTAAGCTTGCATGACTCTGTTGATTTTATAATGGGTTTGAAGATTACTCAATCTGTCATTTAAATTGACAGTGTTCTGGCTATAATATATTTTCCGTATATATATAATTACCTGTAAATTTTATTTATAAAATATTTTACGGTGGTGGTTATCGAGATAAACTAGTGGTGGAGGTTATTAGTCATTTGAATTCCTGCAATATACTGAACTTAAATTCCTGAATTTTCCTGAAATGATTTGAATGTAACAGGAGTCCAATGTTGATTTTCTCATTATGTTTAATGTATAATTATTATATGAGACTGGTTAAAATAAATAGAGATAGAATATTATATAGTGCATTTACCACAGATCAAGATTTAGCTCAAGAAAACTCAAAATGCTGGTTTTCTACACTAAATAAAATATTTAAAATACTTAAACTTGATATCAAAGATTTGGCAGATAATAGCGTTTTTAAAAATAATTTGATAAAATATTATCATCAGCAATCTGACTCACAACTACAAAAAATTTAATCTGGGGCTGTAGACAGTAAACTGATACCTTTTAGCAATATTTTTATTCCAAATTTTGTTCCCTTCTATCTTGAAACCAATCTAAGCAAAAGTATAAAAAGTAAATTTACACAACTACGTATCAGTGCTCATTGCTTAAATATAGAGCGGGGTAGATATAATAAACCTAAAATTCCAAGAGAAGAACAATTCTGTAAATTCTGTACTGAAGTAGAGACAGAAGAACATTTTTTGATATCATGCCTTAAATATAAAGATATAAGGAAAACTTGTTTCCAGTCTTGTGGTTTAGATCTAAAAGATTCACATAATACTTATTTTTTACTGTCTAAACTTTTAAATCCCAAAAATATTATTGAATGTAATTATTTATATAAATTCATTAGGGACTCATTAGAAATAAGAAACACTTCTTAAAATATGTGTACAACTGTATTATTATATACTGCATGTAACTTTTAAATGTTGTTTTGTATACTATCATATGATTTGTAATGGAGAACACTAATGTAGTATTATTAGTTATCTTTAATAAAGAATTGAATTGAATTGAACATATGGCAGCACACTTGCTTAGAGTGGTTCTCCAAGTAGTGGAGGATCTACAGATAAAGAAGAAGTATACATACATGTACTAGCTCTCTGAAACAACATACAGTTCACAGGTTTAAATGTGACCATACTCGGATGTACATGTATTATCTTGTTTCCGATCGCGACTACACCCGTTTTTGTTCTTACTCCTTTAATGCAGCATGGTTAGCCGAGAAGTGGAAAATGACAATATTACAATATTTGGTTTTATCCTACAGAGGGTTAAACCTACAACCTTCCACACTCGAGGTAATCACATAAGTACACCATTACACCATCGTCATGTTTAATCTTCGAATGTGGTCATTTGTTTTAACTGCCAGTCAAAAATGTAAAAACAATATCTAACTACAATTTCTTTTCTGTAGTTTATGTAAATATAAACAAACTGCCATAAAATCTTATCTAAATGTTGTAGTATGTCTTTTACTTGAGATCATTTTGAATTCCTGATCTATTTCCAAAATGACAAACTTTTTGAAATAGGAGTCAAAACACGACTTTATTAACCGTTTCAGAATATATTCGTCAGAAAATATCACGGAATGATTAAGACATAGAGGACGGGATTGCGAGTAAGATAAAGGGACAGTAATCGTCATAATCTGTATGCCAATTTATGCAAATCATGATGGTGAATGTAGAACTGTCGACATAATGACTTGGTTCAGTAGCTTCCTCATTAGCAGCAACCCTATATCAAGGAAGTAATAATATGAGCCACGAGCTCTGAAATACCGTATCAACTGAGAGATACCGGTATATATACTCCATATGGAGGTGCTGATAGAATGTTAATACATATATGCAAAGTTCAAAATGGGAAAATTGAAACCATATATTTTGTCCTAAAGTTCCGGTCTTATTTTTCTAGGTATAAAGCAGACTTAACTGTATCTGCGGTTTCCTTTATTTCAAGATCAATGGGATAGATGCGATCAATATGGTCACCCAATTTGGAATTGCTTAGTGAAAGAACATCCGGGTTAGTTTCTTTTTTGTTTTTCTTGTTGAACCAATTCTTTTGGTCTGTCTTTTAGTTTAGAGTGAGGAGTCGTTGTGTAAAGAATAGAGAAGTCAAATGTTTTAATGTTCTTAGACAAGGAGAGCGACCTTGATTATATTCATTGATAGATTTTTAGAATTGTTCAGATACCAGATCTAATTCACACCACACATGGAGTAGCTAGTAGCACAGTAACTCTAAAGGCTGGTGCACGTGTCATATGGGATTTTGATCCCGTGAAAAATGGCCCCCGGATTCAATATACCATATGGTATTTTGACCCCGGTGTCAAATTTCTGTTATAGTATGTTGAACTCCATCATGGTAATTTGAACCCCCTCATTTTTTACCAAGGGCCCGGATGGCTCAATGAGTTAGGTAGTTGTAGGGCCCGGATGACTCAATGAGTTAGGTAGTTGTAGGGGCCGGATGGCTCAATGAGTTAGGCAGTTGTAGGGCCCGGATGGCTCAATGAGTTAGGTAGTTGTAGGGCCCGGATGGCTCAATGAGTTAGGTAGTTGTAGGGCCCGGATGGCTCAATGAGTTAGGTAGTTGTAGGGCCCGGATGGCTCAATGAGTTAGGCAGTTGTAGGGTCCGGATGGCTCAATGAGTTAGGTAGTTGTAGGGCCCGGATGGCTCAATGAGTTAGGTAGTTGTAGGGCCCGGATGGCTCAATGAGTTAGGTAGTTGTAGGGCCCGGATGGCTCAATGAGTTAGGTAGTTGTAGGGCCCGGATGGCTCAATGAGATAGGTAATTGTAGGGCCCGGATGGCTCAATGAGTTAGGTAGTTGTAGGGCCCGGATGGCTCAATGAGTTAGGTAGTTGTAGGGCCCGGATGGCTCAATGAGTTAGGTAGTTGTAGGGCCCGGATGGCTCAATGAGTTAGGTAGTTGTAGGGCCCAGATGGCTCAATGAGTTAGGTAGTTGTAGGGCCCGGATGGCTCAATGAGTTAGGTAGTTGTAGGGCCCGGATGGCTCAATGAGTTAGATAGTTGTAGGGCCTGGATGGCTCAATGAGTTAGGTAGTTGTAGGGCCCGGATGGCTCAATGAGTTAGGTAGTTGTAGGGCCCGGATGGCTCAATGAGTTAGGTAGTTGTAGGGCCCGGATGGCTCAATGAGTTAGGTAGTTGTAGGGCCTAGATGGCTCAATGAGTTAGGTAGTTGTAGGGCCCAGATGGCTCAATGAGTTAGGTAGTTGTAGGGCCCGGATGGCTCAATGAGTTAGGCAGTTGTAGGGCCCGGATGGCTCAATGAGTTAGGCAGTTGTAGGGCCCGGATGGCTCAATGAGTTAGGTAGTTGTAGGGCCCGGATGGCTCAATGAGTTAGGTAGTTGTAGGGCCCGGATGGCTCAATGAGTTAGGCAGTTGTAGGGCCCGGATGGCTCAATGAGTTAGGTAGTTGTAGGGCCCGGATGGCTCAATGAGTTAGGTAGTTGTAGGGCCCAGATGGCGCAATGAGCTAGGTAGTTGTAGGGCCCGGATGGCTCAATAAGTTAGGTAGTTGTAGGGCCCGGATGGCTCAATGAGTTAGGTAGTTGTAGGGCCCAGATGGCTCAATGAGATAGGTAGTTGTAGGGCCCGGATGGCTCAATGAGTTAGGTAGTTGTAGGGCCCGGATGGCTCAATGAGTTAGGCAGTTGTAGGGCCTGGATGGCTCAATGAGTTAGGTAGTTGTAGGGCCCGGATGGCTCAATGAGTTAGGTAGTTGTAGGGCCCGGATGGCTCAATGAGTTAGGTAGTTGTAGGGCCCGGATGGCTCAATGAGTTAGGTAGTTGTAGGGCCCGGATGGCTCAACGAGTTAGGCAGTTGTAGGGCCCGGATGGCTCAATGAGTTAGGCAGTTGTAGGGCCCGGATGGCTCAATGAGTTAGGCAGTTGTAGGGCCCAGATGGCTCAATGAGTTAGGTAGTTGTAGGGCCCGGATGGCTCAATGAGTTAGGTAGTTGTAGGGCCCGGATGGCTCAATGAGTTAGGCAGTTGTAGGGCCCGGATGGCTCAATGAGTTAGGTAGTTGTAGGGCCTGGATGGCTCAATGAGTTAGGTAGTTGTAGGGCCCGGATGGCTCAATGATTTAGGTAGTTGTAGGGCCCGGATGGCTCAATGAGTTAGGTAGTTGTAGGGCCCGGATGGCTCAATGAGTTAGGTAGTTGTAGGGCCCGGATGGCTCAATGAGTTAGGCAGTTGTAGGGCCTGGATGGCTCAATGAGTTAGGCAGTTGTAGGGCCCGGATGGCTCAATGAGTTAGGTAGTTGTAGGGCCCGGATGGCTCAATGAGTTAGGTAGTTGTAGGGCCCGGATGGCTCAATGAGTTGGGTAGTTGTAGGGCCCGGATGGCTCAATGAGTTAGGTAGTTGTAGGGCCCGGATGGCTCAATGAGTTAGGTAGTTGTAGGGCCCGGATGGCTCAATGAGTTAGGTAGTTGTAGGGCCCGGATGGCTCAATGAGTTAGGTAGTTGGATTACCTAACAACTCATACAAGTTGATGGAAGATGATTCAGTTCTTCATCTTTGTTTGAAATGGTAAAGCATCACAAAACAGATTTATTATTGTTCAGGATTTCCTCTTTTCAGTCAATCAATCAATCAATCAATCAATCAATCAATCAAAATGCAATCAAACCAGTCGTGTAACTGTTCGTACTACCTGCATCGCAATGGCATTATATATGGTAAACTTACACTAACAACCACTTTATGCATTAAACACCAATCAATCAATTATGTTTTATATATCTGATTACTTACTGTGCATGATCATCTTCAAAATTCAATGTTAGTTTCACGTCGTCTAAGAACTGAAAATATTGTTGTAACTTTAAAATTTATGACTACTTGAACAACATTTATAATTCAAACAGTTCCTATAATTCAATCACATTCTACACCAATATTCCTCAGTAACTCAGCTTAGAAACTTTAGACACTTCTCTCAATATTAAAAGTATCAGATACATGTTCATATAATTGCAATGATCAGGGCATAGGAGCAGGGAGACAAGAGGGCACACACCCAACTTTTAGGAACTTCCACCCCCTTTTTTGGCAAATTTTTAGAAAGAGCTAAATCTTTAGCATGGAAGTCATAAATTTTCAATAAAATAAGAAATGCCTGAAAAAAAATGACCTTTTTTGTTTGTCAGTCTTGAAAGCTTGTCCCCACACTTTCCTGTCATCTTCTGAAGCTTGCACCACCCCCACTTTCCAGTACACTTACAATGATTGCCAAACTCTACCCTAATCTCGTTGAGATTAGATTTCTGAAGACATTTTCTGCTAGGTTGGCTATACAGAGCAGAAAATGTCTGGCAGTCTAATGTCAATGAGATCATTACCCCTCTCCCACTTTCCAGCCCAGTCCTATTTCAAATATTGCCCCTCTCCCCTTTGTAATATTTAAAAAAAAACTTGCCTTTGATATTTTCTGCAACTAAATCCAAATATATGAATTAAATCTACTATATGTCCATTGCGATGTAGTATGCATTGGGGTCTGTTCGATATGTATCAATAGATTATCTTTATTTTGATCATACAGTCGATGAGGA
This sequence comes from Bathymodiolus septemdierum, assembly GCA_963383655.1. NCBI lineage: Eukaryota > Metazoa > Mollusca > Bivalvia > Mytilida > Modiolidae > Bathymodiolus > Bathymodiolus septemdierum. The sequence goes on along the minus strand of OY726524.1, from coordinate 28,782,191 downwards.
TCCATTAGGTTTTTAATTGTTTCTTGTATATTTTTTCTTCATGCCTTCACTTACTACAAATGTTTACTATAAAATCGTGTAATTCAATATCATAATGTTCAATTGTGTGCTAGGGGTCGTCGTGGTCGTGATCGTATGGTAGTTGGATTTACAACTACCTGTGCAATCATTTCCCATCACCACTAACGTTGTGAGTCCGAACCCCGTTCATGGCGAGGTGTACTCGATACAATATTATGTGATAAAGTTTGTCAGTGACTTGCGACAGGTCGCTACTTCCAACAATTTTTAAGCTATATCATGGGGGTCAGTTTTATTGGTGAAAAAAACCCGGAGTACCCGGAGAAAAGCATCAACTTGTTGCAAGTCACTGACAAACTTTATCACATAATGTTGTAACGAGTACATCTCGCCATGAACAGGGTTCAAACTCGCAACTTTAGTGGTGATTGGCACTGATTGCCTAGGTAGTTGTAAATCAAACTACCATATGATCACGACCACGACGACCTGTTGTTTGTTAGTGAGGCGATATGTCTCCCTGTGGACGGTTGTTTCAATGAGCTTATCATTAAAACATCTAAGTTTAGGGTGTTGGTCACATACAAAACATCAATCTCATATCAAAAAGTACATTGTTCTTGCCATGATATAACTAACAATTTACTAACTTGATATTATACTATTCAACAACCACTGCTCAGTCTTAATCAACCTGATGAATTTCCCATAAACATCCTCAAATTCAATTGAGTTAGATAGAAACCACGTCATATGATGACTTAACTGCTTTAACAATTCACTCAAGTCTTAATATGATATAATTCTTAAGGGCCTTCGTGGTCGTGATCGTATGGTAGTAGGATGTTACAGTACTGAACAGGGGCCGTCGTGGTCGTGATCGTATGGTAGTATAATTTACAATTACATATGCAATCAGTGCCTATCACCGCAAATGTTGTGAGTTCGAATCCCGCTCATGGCCAGGTGTACTCGATCAAGGATTTATATAGTAGAACTATATAAATCCTTGACTGGATGCAACATTATGTGATAAAGTTTGTCAGTGACTTGCTGCAGGTTGGTGGTTTTTTCTGGGTACTCTGAACTGAGATATTGTTGAAAGTGGCGTTAAACACCATAACCTCCCCTCCTGGATATAATTCTAAACACTGTAACAATCTAGTAGTCTTTAAGATAAAATGGTTTATCATTTGTAAGTGGCCTTCGTGGCCCTGATCTTATGGAAGTTGTAATTAAATCTACTTACACATATTAGGAAGGTCGATGATTCTACGTAGTTACCCCCTCCCCCTCCCACCCTTTTTCCTTCATCCACCAATACAAATGACCACCTCCATATAACTTAATTATGTTGATATTGGCGTTAAATCCACATAATATAATCCAATCTATCCTTTGTTAGAAATGTAGAACAATGAAGACTTTTTCGGAATACTTGATTTCCACTACAGTATATTACTTTTGGTTTATTTCTTCTAAAATGAGATTAAGCTATACAGTATCGACTAGGTATAATTTATCAATTAAATGTACATGTATCCCCATCATCGGTAACCCACGGTTGATCACGCTCTGATTGCATTTTCCACTCACCACTCGCGAGTCAACTGACAGAAAAATCGTCGTAGTCTATTGATGAATTACTCATGAATAATTTTGATTTGTGCTGACGAACTGTTTTAATTTACAGCCCATCGGTTTTGAAAAAAGAAAGGGATTTGGGGTCCGACCTATAATCCGACAGTCCGATAGTCCGACAGTCCGACGGTCCGATAGTCCGACAGTTCGATAGTCTGACAAATGCTTTATTTCTTTGAAAGTTAACACTATAACATGTGTAATATGGGGACAGAAACCGAACCGTTTACTCACCAAAGAAAGGTCCAGAACATCGGAAACACGATATCATAGACGGGCAAACAATTGGCAGGGACACACAAGAACTCAAAAAACCACATATATGAACAACACGGACTCCATAAAAACCTGGATCCAGTCGTGATGAACCGGTAGTGTAAGTATCCCTTATATTTTTTAGTAGGACTACTTCAGGCTTTATTCAAGTAGCGTGTAGCGAGTCCAGCCAAGAAAAGTCACTATTGAAAAGAAAACAAAAATAAATGAATACAAAAAAAAGGAAAAGACAAAAAGAAGAGCGTACCAGTGTCCCCCGCCCTTTATCATGGAATATTTATGTTAAAAAGCAATGTCGACACATCAATAGAGCTGGATACAATAATGTGTGCGAATTGATTGATTGATTGATTGATTGCTTAAAGTCCAGCAAGCAATATTTCAGTCATATTCAGAATGAGAAAAGTTTGTATACAAAAAATAAGAAAGAGGGGACTCTGGGATGGGTCAACATGGGAAACGACTTAACACGAGAACATGTTTTTCTGTCTCTTCCGACGACAAGTTGGTCCTATTTTTATACCCGGGGATTCCGACGGGTGACCCTGCTATAGTCGCCTTCTACGACAAGCGCATATATAAAAAGTTAGATTGAAGGAATTGTCCTTAAGTGACCCCTTATATCACGGAAAGAAACAGCATCGGAATATGACAAAATAAACAACTGTGCCATGATACGCCCACCCCCCCCCCCCCCCCCCCCCCCACCCCCTTTGTGACAATTGAAGGTCAGTTGCTCAGCTTGAGAACAGTAATTAATATGCTGCATTTTTTAAACAAATTAATTGTATATACTATAAGAAAACTGGCGTTTTCCAAACTGACTAAAATCACACCTCTCACTTTTATCAATACAATGTATGTCACGACGTGACCTATCAGTAAAAGGGGGAACAAGTGAGAGATGTTATCGTACGAGGCGTGGATGGACGGACGAACAGCGGTATGCCATAATAAGCCCGTATTTTGACGGACGTATAAAAATGAATGGCCCATATCCTGAAATTACGAATATATCATCTTTGGCCAAATTATTTTTCAAAACTTTCATCAGTTTAAAGCATTTGTCGGACTATCGGATTGTCGGACTATCAGACCGTCGGACTATCGTACTGTCGGACTATCGGACTGTCGGATTATAGCTACGGCCCCAAGGGATTTCCCATGTAAATTAAAATGATTAGAAGAGATGAACGGATGGTAATTGTCGATGGGTTGTGGACAAAAAAATAGTATATTGATTAGTCAGATCGAATATTTCATAATGTTCCATAATCTCTTCAATCTGTCTATTAGGAAAATTTGAGTGATCAGATGGTTTTATGAAAACTAATATTTGAACTCAGATCAGTGACAAAACAAACCCGAAAGGACCGTTTTATATGAATTGACACAGAGGTGACGAGTGGATAGTGGTTAATGCGTGATCAGTCGTGTGTTCTGACGATGATGTAGCCCAAGCAAAGTACTTACAAGAGGTTGTGGTGCATCTTTGATGTGCGTTCTAGTTTTTGACTTAGATCGTCCACCCACACTTTCCTAAAATAGTTAATCATATTAAATAACAATTGTGTTCTATATCTGTTTAATATGTTATCCGTCATGAAAAGTTGAATATGACAATTTAGATTGGTTGGTTTATGGGGTTTAACGCCACTTTCAACAATATTTCAGTTATATGTGCCGGTCAGTTTTATTGTTGGAGGAAACCGGAATATCCGGAGAAAACCATCAATCTGTCGCAAGTCCCTGACAAACTTTACCACACAATATTGTATCGAGTACACCTCGCCTGGGTGGGGTTAGAACTCACAGCATTAGTAGTGATAGGCACTGATTGCACAGGTAGTTGTAAATCCAACAACCATAAGATCATGACCACGACGGATGCTGGTACTTTAGAAGACAGTTGGACCTGTTAAATGACAGTCACTAGCCAAACTATTTATTAACAAGAAGGCGTTATATTCGACTTTTCATAATTGATAACATTTTCATCTGAACTTCTAATGTATAAATAAATACATGTGTCCTAATTATAAGTAAAGCAAAACTCATGTAAGTGTTTCCTAGGTCATGGGGTCGTATATGTGGAAACACACATAGTATCGATTTCTGTAGTGGGTTAGTTTCAACTGACTTACATTTGTTTTCCTTTTAAAGTTTAGTAATTGTTATTTAAAGATCATGTAACGAATTGAGTTTTTCGAAAGGTCACCGACAACGATTTCGCTTATCCGATACAATGTACATCTACTATAGTTACAGAACTAAATATCTTTATTTCAACAATGCATGAATCTAATCACAAAGCAAAGCATCAACATTTACACTTTCTGTTGTTTTTTTGTTTGTTTATTTAATGTCAACATGGGAGTAATTATTTGACATTTTATTACTCAATGTCTTAGTCTTCATCTTTGATAATAGTTTCTAAAATCTTATTGCTTGTTGTAGCCTTTTCATAACAGTTTGCTAAAAATAAACTTGAAAGTCAGTAAGAACTATTTCTTATTTATCTACAAATTCACTTATGTTAGGAATTGTGTTGTGAAATAACAAAAAATACCTACTGCTGATCCTGGTGTAGTACGAACATTGTGTCTTCTGATTGGACTGGCTGAATGAGTTCTTGGTGATCTGTGTTTTGGTGTATTGAGATGTAGGTCATCATTAATGTCCACTACCTAATATTTTAAAGAAAACTCTTGTGTACATTTTCATAGCTCATCCATAAACCAATTGAAAAACTAATAAAGAAATATTAATTGTGGTATCATTGCTTACCTATATATATACATGTACATAGAAATGGAGTATCATAAATTAATAATTAAATACAAGGGACAATATAGCTCCCATCATTTAAACAAATATATCAATCCTGTTTAGGCCTTTTGGCTTTCTTGCTCCAAAAACTTTTCAATTATATAGATATAGTATTCCAAACTTTTGACTGAGTGTACAGGTCTGAAGAATGTTATTTCAGAAACAGTCGTGCGCACTTAATTGTATATCTACCTTTTTATCATCAATATAATCAAGGGGTATTCTTTGCCGTGATCCTATGGATAAAAGCAATAAAGGCGCTGTTCCTTTAATGTCTACGTGTAATGTCTATCATATATATATATATATATATTTAATAACTAATTAAAAATTGCATGCATCTCTTACCCCGAAATCCAAAAAATCTTTAAAAATTTCTATGGCGTGTCCTTTAACTGCAGGAACATCGTAAAATGGAACATTATGCTTCACTCCACCTTCTATTTCGCTGGATAATTTCCAAACATATGTTGAAATCCTGTTATTAATTGCTTTTGTACTATTCTTGGTCTTCTTGTCAGACATTTTCTAAAAACAAATGTTTCAATTAACACTTATTAATAAGTAATATTACACCGGTTTTGGGTGAAGAAAATTTTACCCTGAAAATTCAATTTGGAATACGGCGGTACCTTTACTAAGCTATTCATGCATGTTTCAAGTCGAAATATGTTCCCAACAACTAGAAATCTGCAAATCCGTGTGCATGTTTATCGTCCTCGCCATTGTCTGTTTCATGTAGTGTGAACCACTTTTTGTTGTTGCAATTATTCTTATGTGGTACATACGGAATATATTTTTATTTTTTTTCATCAACTGAACATTGCGCATGAGCGATAATCTCCCCGAAAGAGTTCAAATCTTGGGTCACGCGCATATCCTTTGCATTATCTGCTGTCAAATATTTTGCGATTTGCTCTTAAAATCTGCTTTGAGCGGATTTTTAATGTTATGCAGTTGATTTTAGTTAAATTTAAGAGACACATTAAGTGAAAATATTTGATACAAAAATTCAACGAGATTTGCCTTTCATATTACTTTAAATTCAATTATTGTTTGTTCAACCCAGTCACGTATAGTAAGTAAGTAAGTATGTAAATTTTATTTAGAGTCGGTATATATATACATAGACAACAAATCAACATGAGCCTTAAAGTGCTCTTAAACCGACTATACAGATATAAACATAACAACTTATGGCAAGCACTACATAAAATAATAGCAATTACAGTACATTTAAACAAACATGCAAAATAGATGTACTATTGGCAATCACAAACAGCAATCCATGTGGCAAGTGCCTCTCTAGACAACTGTTTACAATCACCAACATTGGACCACACAGTCCGCAGGCATCGAGTCCAATAACATAATTACGAAAATCATGTTGAATATGATTCTAGGATCTAATATGGCTATGTTGGATTTTTTATGATTGTATATCATTGTATATTTAAAACAGAATGTACATATCTTGTGTTATTATTCGTTTTGGTCTATCTACTATACGAATTAAGCATCTAAGTTTGTACATGAAATATGAAAATGCTTTATTTTGATTGGATGATTAGTGTTAACCTTTCTTGAACAGTTTATTCTTAAATTTGACAACGAATGACTATACCTAGGGACGGGAACTATATCAGTTTGAAACGATTTCTGCCTGAATATAATTTTGACAAGATCTCCCTTAAAATAGACCGCTCTGTAGTATGTTTATCGTTTGCTGTCAAAATGGCGAGGTTTTGCAATGTAAATACGACGAATTTGACTGTGTTCTTTCTTTTACGTCTAGTATGATGTTATGTGCTAAACATATTTTAGTACACATATGACAATGCATTATTTTGATTGGATGATAAGAGTTTATACTATTTCTGAACAGTTTATGCTTAATCTTGGCAACGGCCGACTATACCAATTTAAAATCTAACAGACGCTAGCTAAGATATATAACAGACTCTAGCTAAGATATCTAACAGACTATAGCTAAGATATCTTACAGATTCCAGCTAAGATATCTAGCAGACTATAGCTAAGATATCTAACAGACTCTAGCTAAGATACCTTACAGACTCTAGCTAAGATATCTAACAGATTCTAGTTAAGATATCTAACAGACTCTAGCTAAGATATCTAACAGATTCTAGCTAAAATATCAAACAGACTCTAGCTAAGATATCTAACAGACTCTAGCTAAGATATATAACAAACGCTAGCTAAAATATCAAACAGACTCTAGCTAAGATATCTAACAGACTCTAGTTCAGATATTTTACAGACTCTAGCTAAGATATCTACCAGACTCTACCTAAGATATCTAACAGACTCTATCTAAGATATCTAACAGACTCTAGCTAAGATATCTAACAGACTATAGCTAAGATATCTAACAGACTCTAGGTAAGATATCTAACAGACCCTAGCTAAGATATCTAACAGACGCTAGCTAAGATACCTTGTATCTAACAGACTCTAGCTAAGATATCTAACATAATCTAGTTAAGAAAGTTAACAGACTCTAGATAAGATATCTAACAGACTCTAGCTAAGATATCTAACAGACTCTAGCTAAGATGTCTATAAGACTCTATCTAAGATATCTAACAGACTCTAGCTAAGATATCTAACAGGCTCTAGCTAAGATATCTAACAGACTATACCAATTTGAAATCTAACAGAGGCTAGCTAAGATATCTAACAGACTGTAGTTAAGATATCTAACAAACTCTAGTTAAGATATATAACAGACTCTAGCTAAAATATCTAACAGACTGTAGATAAGATATCTAACAAACTCTAGCTAAGATATCTAACAGTCTCTAGTTAAGATATCTAACAGACTCTAGCTAAGATATCTTACAGACTCTAGTTCAGATATCTTACAGACTCTAACTAAGATATCTAACAAACTCTAGTTAAGATATCTAACAAACTCTAGTTAAGATATCTAACAGACGCTAGCTAAGATATCTAACAGACTCTAGCTAAGATATCTAACAGACTCTAGCTAAGATATATAACAAACCTAGCTAAAATATCAAACAGACTCTAGCTAAGATATCTAACAGACTCTAGTTCAGATATTTTACAGACTCTAGCTAAGATATCTACCAGACTCTACCTAAGATATCTAACAGACTCTATCTAAGATATCTAACAGACTCTAGCTAAGATATCTAACAGACTATAGCTAAGATATCTAACAGACTCTAGGTAAGATATCTAACAGACCCTAGCTAAGATATCTAACAGACGCTAGCTAAGATACCTTGTATCTAACAGACTCTAGCTAAGATATCTAACATAATCTAGTTAAGAAAGTTAACAGACTCTAGCTAAGATATCTAACAGACTCTAGCTAAGATATCTAACAGACTCTAGCTAAGATGTCTATAAGACTCTATCTAAGATATCTAACAGACTCTAGCTAAGATATCTAACAGGCTCTAGCTAAGATATCTAACAGACTATACCAATTTGAAATCTAACAGAGGCTAGCTAAGATATCTAACAGACTGTAGTTAAGATATCTAACAAACTCTAGTTAAGATATATAACAGACTCTAGCTAAAATATCTAACAGACTGTAGATAAGATATCTAACAAACTCTAGCTAAGATATCTAACAGTCTCTAGTTAGGATATCTAACAGACTCTAGCTAAGATATCTTACAGACTCTAGTTCAGATATCTTACAGACTCTAACTAAGATATCTAACAAACTCTAGTTAAGATATCTAACAAACTCTAGTTAAGATATCTAACAGACGCTAGCTAAGATATCTAACAGACTCTAGCTAAGATATCTAACAGACTCTAGCTAAGATATCTAACAGATTCTAGCTATGATATCTAACAAACTCTAGTTAAGATATCTAACCGACACTAGCTAAGATATCTAACAGACTCTAGCTAAGTTATCTAACATAATCTAATTAAGATATCTTACAGACTCTAGCTATGATATCTAACAAACTCTAGCTAAGATATCTAACAGACGCTAGCTAAGATATATAACAGACTCCAGCTAAGATATCTAGCAGACTATAGCTAAGATATCTAACACTCTAGCTAAGATACCTTACAGACTCTAGCTAAGATATCTAACAGACTCTAGCTAAGATATCTAACAGACTCTAGCTAAGATATCTAACAGATTCTAGCTAAAATATCAAACAGACTCTAGCTAAGATATCTAACAGACTCTAGCTAAGATATATAACAAACGCTAGCTAAAATATCAAACAGACTCTAGCTAAGATATCTAACAGACTCTAGTTCAGATATCTTACAGACTCTAGCTAAGATATCTACCAGACTCTACCTAAGATATCTAACAGACTCTATCTAAGATATCTAACAGACTTTAGCTAAGATATCTAGCAGACTATAGCTAAGATATCTAACAGACTCTAGGTAAGATATCTAACAGATCCTAGCTAAGATATCTAACAGACGCTAGCTAAGATACCTTGTATCTAACAGACTCTAGCTAAGATATCTAACATAATCTAGTTAAGAAAGTTAACAGACTCTAGATAAGATATTTAACAGACTCTAGCTAAGATATCTAACAGACTCTAGCTAAGATATCTAACAGACTCTAGCTAAGATATCTAACAGGCTCTAGCTAAGATATCTAACAGATTATACCAATTTGAAATCTAACAGAGGCTAGCTAAGATATCTAACAGACTGTAGTTCAGATATCTAACAAACTCTAGTTAAGATATCTAACAGACTTTAGCTAAAATATCTAACAGACTGTAGTTAAGATATCTAACAAACTCTAGCTAAGATATCTAACAGTCTCTAGTTAAGATATCTTACAGACTTTAGCAAAGATATCTTACAGACTCTAGTTCAGATATCTAACAGACTCTAGGTAAGATATATAACAGACTCTAGTTAAGATATCAAACAGACGCTAGCTAACATATCTAACAGACTATAGCTAAGATATCTTACAGACTCCAGCTAAGATATCTAACAGACTATAGCTAAGATATGTTACAGACTCCAGTTAAGATATCTAACAGACTATAGCTAAGATATCTAACACTCTAGCTAAGATATCTAACAGACTCTAGCTAAGATATCTAACAGACTCTAGCTAAGATATCTCACAGACTCTAGCTAAGATGTCTATAAGACTCTATCTAAGATATCTAACAGGCTCTAGCTAAGATATCTAACAGACTATACCCATTTGAAATCTAACAGAGGCTAGCTAAGATATCTAACAGACTGTAGTTAAGATATCTAACAAACTCTAGTTAAGATATCTAACAGACTCTAGCTAAAATATCTAACAGACTGTAGATAAGATATCTTACAGACTCTAGTTCAGATATCTTACAGACTCTAACTAAGATATCTAACAAACTCTAGTTAAGATATCTAACAAACTCTAGTTAAGATATCTAACAGACGCTAGCTAAGATATCTAACAGACTCTAGCTAAGATATCTAACAGACTCTAGCTAAGATATCTAACAGATTCTAGCTAAGATATCTAACAAACTCTAGTTAAGATATCTAACCGACACTAGCTAAGATATCTAACAGACTCTAGCTAAGTTATCTAACATAATCTAATTAAGATATCTTACAGACTCTAGCTATGATATCTAACAAACTCTAGCTAAGATATCTAACAGACGCTAGCTAAGATATATAACAGACTCCAGCTAAGATATCTAGCAGACTATAGCTAAGATATCTAACACTCTAGCTAAGATGCCTTACAGATTCTAGCTAAGATATCTAACAGACTCTAGTTAAGATATCTAACAGACTCTAGCTAAGATATCTAACAGATTCTAGCTAAAATATCAAACAGACTCTAGCTAAGATATCTAACAGACTCTAGCTAAGATATATAACAAACGCTAGCTAAAATATCAAACAGACTCTAGCTAAGATATCTAACAGACTCTAGTTCAGATATCTTACAGACTCTAGCTAAGATATCTACCAGACTCTACCTAAGATATCTAACAGACTCTATCTAAGATATCTAACAGACTTTAGCTAAGATATCTAGCAGACTATAGCTAAGATATCTAACAGACTCTAGGTAAGATATCTAACAGATCCTAGCTAAGATATCTAACAGACGCTAGCTAAGATACCTTGTATCTAACAGACTCTAGCTAAGATATCTAACATAATCTAGTTAAGAAAGTTAACAGACTCTAGATAAGATATTTAACAGACTCTAGCTAAGATATCTAACAGACTCTAGCTAAGATATCTAACAGACTCTAGCTAAGATATCTAACAGATTATACCAATTTGAAATCTAACAGAGGCTAGCTAAGATATCTAACAGACTGTAGTTCAGATATCTAACAAACTCTAGTTAAGATATCTAACAGACTTTAGCTAAAATATCTAACAGACTGTAGTTAAGATATCTAACAAACTCTAGCTAAGATATCTAACAGTCTCTAGTTAAGATATCTTACAGACTCTAGCTAAGATATCTTACAGACTCTAGTTCAGATATCTAACAGACTCTAGGTAAGATATATAACAGACTCTAGTTAAGATATCAAACAGACGCTAGCTAACATATCTAACAGACTATAGCTAAGATATCTTACAGACTCCAGCTAAGATATCTAACAGACTCTAGCTAAGATATGTTACAGACTCCAGCTAAGATATCTAACAGACTATAGCTAAGATATCTAACACTCTAGCTAAGATATCTAACAGACTCTAGCTAAGATATCTAACAGACTCTAGCTAAGATATCTCACAGACTCTAGCTAAGATGTCTATAAGACTCTATCTAAGATATCTAACAGGCTCTAGCTAAGATATCTAACAGACTATACCCATTTGAAATCTAACAGAGGCTAGCTAAGATATCTAACAGACTGTAGTTAAGATATCTAACAAACTCTAGTTAAGATATCTAACAGACTCTAGCTAAAATATCTAACAGACTGTAGATAAGATATCTTACAGACTCTAGTTCAGATATCTTACAGACTCTAACTAAGATATCTAACAAACTCTAGTTAAGATATCTAACAAACTCTAGTTAAGATATCTAACAGACGCTAGCTAAGATATCTAACAGACTCTAGCTAAGATATCTAACAGACTCTAGCTAAGATATCTAACAGATTCTAGCTAAGATATCTAACAAACTCTAGTTAAGATATCTAACCGACACTAGCTAAGATATCTAACAGACTCTAGCTAAGTTATCTAACATAATCTAATTAAGATATCTTACAGACTCTAGCTATGATATCTAACAAACTCTAGCTAAGATATCTAACAGACGCTAGCTAAGATATATAACAGACTCCAGCTAAGATATCTAGCAGACTATAGCTAAGATATCTAACAGACTCTAGCTAAGATACCTTACAGACTCTAGCTAAGATATCTAACAGACTCTAGCTAAGATATCTAACAGATTCTAGCTAAAATATCAAACAGACTCTAGCTAAGATATCTAACAGACTCTAGCTAAGATATATAACAAACGCTAGCTAAAATATCAAACAGACTCTAGCTAAGATATCTAACAGACTCTAGTTCAGATATCTAACAGACTCTAGCTAAGATATCTACCAGACTCTACCTAAGATATCTAACAGACTCTATCTAAGATATCTAACAGACTTTAGCTAAGATATCTAGCAGACTATAGCTAAGATATCTAACAGACTCTAGGTAAGATATCTAACAGATCCTAGCTAAGATATCTAACAGACGCTAGCTAAGATACCTTGTATCTAACAGACTCTAGCTAAGATATCTAACATAATCTAGTTAAGAAAGTTAACAGACTCTAGATAAGATATTTAACAGACTCTAGCTAAGATATCTAACAGACTCTAGCTAAGATATCTAACAGACTCTAGCTAAGATATCTAACAAACTCTAGCTAAGATATCTAACAGATTATACCAATTTGAAATCTAACAGAGGCTAGCTAAGATATCTAACAGACTGTAGTTCAGATATCTAACAAACTCTAGTTAAGATATCTAACAGACTTTAGCTAAAATATCTAACAGACTGTAGTTAAGATATCTAACAAACTCTAGCTAAGATATCTAACAGCCTCTAGTTAAGATATCTTACAGACTCTAGCTAAGATATCTTACAGACTCTAGTTCAGATATCTAACAGACTCTAGGTAAGATATATAACAGACTCTAGTTAAGATATCAAACAGACGCTAGCTAACATATCTAACACACTATAGCTAAGATATCTTACAGACTCCAGCTAAGATATCTAACAGACTATAGCTAAGATATGTTACAGACTCCAGCTAAGATATCTAACAGACTATAGCTAAGATATCTAACACTCTAGCTACGATATCTAACAAACTCTTGCTAAGATATCTAACAGACTATAGTTAAGATATCTTACAGACTCTAGCTAAGATATCTAACAGACTCTAGGTAAGATATCAAACATACTCTAGCTAAGATATCTTACAGACTCTAGCTAAGATATTTAACAGATTCTAGCTAAAATATCAAACAGACTCTAGCTAAGATATCTTACAGACTCTAGCTAAGATATCTAACAGACTCTAGCTAAGATATTTAACATACTCTAGTTAAGATATCTAACAGACTCTAGCTAAGATATCTTACAGACTCTAGTTCAGATATCTAACAGACTCTATGTAAGATATCTAACAGACTCTAGCTAAGATATCTAACAGACTCTAGTTAAGATATCTTACAGACTCTAGCTAAGATTTCTAACAGACGCTAGCTAAGATATCTTGTATCTAACAGACTCTAGCTAAAATATCTAACAGGCTCTAGCTAAGATATCTAACAGACTCTAGTTAAGATATCTAACATACTCTAGCTAAGATATCTAACATAATCTAGTTAAGATAGTAAACAGACTCTAGTTAAGATATCTAACATATTCTAGCTAAGATATCTAACATAATCTAGTTAAGATAGTTAACAGAATCTAGCTAAGATATCTAACAGACTAGCTAAGATATCTAACAGATTCTAGCTAAGATATCTAACAGACTCTAGCTAAGATATCTAACAGATTCTATCTAAGATATCTAACAGACTCTAGCTAAGATATCTAACAGGCTCTAGCTAAGATATCTAACAGACTCTATCTAAGATATCTAACAGACTCTAGCTAAGATATATAACAGACTCTAGTTAAGATATTTAACAGACTCTAGCTAAGATATCTAACAGACTCTAGCTAAGATATCTAACAGACTCTAGCTAAGATATCTAACAGACTCTAGCTAAGATATCTAACAAACTCTAGCTAAGATATCTTACAGACTCTAGCTAAGATATCTAACAAACTCTAGCTAAGATATCTAACAGACTCTAGCTAAGATATCTTACAGACTCTAGGTAAGATATCTAACAGACTCTAGCTAAGATATATAACAAACTCTAGCTAAAATATCTAACAGACTCTAGCTAAGATATCTAACAAACTCTAGATAAGATATCTAACAGACTGTAGTTAAGATATCTAACAAACTCTAGTTACGATATCTTACAGACTCTAGCTAAGATATCTAACAGACTGTAGCTAAGATATATAACAAACTCTAGCTAAGATATCTAACTGACTCTAGCTAAGATATCTAACAGACTGTAGTTAAGATATATAACAAACTCTAGCTATGATATCTAACAGACGCTAGCTAAGATATCTAACAAACTCTAGTTAAGATATCTAACAGACTATACCAATTTGAAATCTAACAGACGCTAGCTAAGATATCTAACAAACTCTAGCTAAGATATCTAACAGACTGTAGTTAAGATATCTAACAAACTCTAGCTAAGATATCTAACAGACTCTAGCTAAGATATCTAACAGACTGTAGTTAAGATATCTAACAAACTCTAGCTAAGATATCTAACAGACTCTAGTTAAGATATCTAACAGACTCTAGCTAAGATATCTTACAGACTCTAGTTCAGATATCTAACAGACTCTAGGTAAGTTATCTAACAGACTCTAGTTAAGATATCTAGCAGACTCTAGCTAAGATATCTAGCAGACTCTAGCTTAGTTTATTTTTTATTTTATTTTTTTTTGGGGGGGGGGGGGGGGGGGGGGGGGAGAGAGAGAGAGAGGGAGTTGGTTTTTTTATACAAATGATTGAATGTACACAGTATCTAAGCATCGACTTTGTGATCTATTTTCTAAGAAGGTTTAAGATCTATGGCTTTAACAATTAGAGGAAACTGTCATTTGATTTATTTGCGGTTCATTAAAAAAGGTATTGTAAAATGTTTTAAAGGTAGTTAGGGAGTTTTTAATGTTTAGAAGTTTAAACATGCTATCTACAATCATATGAAGTGACCAATTATTATATATTAATATTTTCTCGCGGTTCGTTTAAGTATAGCGGGAAAATATTGTATTGCCGTTACTGTAGTTTATGAATATTCATAAGATATATAGATTCAACCAATAAAATTGGCTGTTTCGTCATCCGGGTATTAGGTGTACTCGTTTAGGTACTTTGCTTTCTAGCTGCCGTGCAAACAGAAAACACTTAAATTTTTTATAAGTGTGATTGTACATAATTTACAATTTGTTTACTATTTAAGGTGAGGTCTGACACCTTATATCCCGAAATAGACTCGAGCACTGTCGTCGGGCACAGGTTTCCGTAATGCATTCAAACATTGTTTCAATGTGTCGGTTTATCCTGGACGGCCTTGTCTATTTATGACGGATATTATCACATATATTTTTGTTGATGAAGAAATGAGGTTATAATTGGTATGAATTATAAATATGCAAATATATACATGTACATTGTAATACTATATTATGAATAAATATATCCGGCGTCTATCACGTACGGCAGGCTGTCGGCAAATTGATATTTGCGTTTGTTATTTATTAATATCATTTATAGTATAGATAATACGTTGACTTTCTCGTGAAATATGGACTTAACATTGTTAATTCTATAGCTCAAGTGTCACTGTCAAATGGACATTTTGTGAACTCGACTGACAGGACCATTGTCTCGACTAGGATTCGATAACACATTTTTTTGTACAAAATAACATTTCTTTAGTTAATATTTCTCAACAACGAAACAGTGAAATCCATATCATGTAAACTGCACAACAAATTTACAAAACGATATAATTTCTTAATGAAGTTTATACAGATCCGGAATGAAAATGGAGGGGTCTTAATGATGATATAGCACAATCAATTCCACCTATATAGTTTTTGTGTGCAAACTGATTGACTGATTGTTGTTTAATGTCAAGTAAAATGTAGGTAAAAGGACGACACTGTGATAGGGCAAATGCTGAGATTCCCATGGATATGGACAGAAATTTATTACATTGAACGTGCCACCACTGACAACTCCAAACAAAAACAAAAACTATACACGAGGCACCCTTACGGGCCAGTTGTGTGTTTGATTCGTCCTCGTATAACTAACGACTCTTCGTTCGTGTTGTACTGCATGCGCATTGGAGAAATTATGTCCTATTTTTGTTTGTGTATAAATCATTTATCGAGCAATTGTTTCTTTTAAAACGGCAATTAATTAGTACATTTTTGTTTTTACCCAATCTAATCATCTCTTCATTTGGTCCCACTTCTGTTCCTTTTCGCTATGTGACATAGAAAAGGTGAGAGGAGCAAGTGAGTAGATCCAATGAAGGGATATTTTGATTTACACAAGCTAAAAATGCGAGATTGCAGGTAATAGATGGTGTCGAAATTTTCTTTTCCTTACAGGGGGTCAGCAACGAGAATATGGGTGATTTTCAAAAAAATTAAGACTTTTCATTTTCAGAGAATAATTTGAATATTAAATGATATGAAAGAAAGGTAAATATCTTAAAACAAGCACAATGGTAACAGTTATCTTCATGCAAAGTGTCATGGAGATTGCTCTTCCGGTTAAAAAGTTATCCTCTAAAAACTGGTCAAATTTGTCAGGAGTGTGACGTTTTAGCGTGACAAACTTTAAATTGCCTTAACTTACCTTGATGATAAAAAAATCAAATCAAAAATATATTAAAGAAAGATGGTATTCTATAATTTCGTACCATTTTACTTCAAATATCTAGATGTTTTGTGACCTTATGATTTTGCCACAAAAAATTATTCTATTTTTTAAATTAGTGTACATGAATAAATTTAACTTGGAAAATTGTACAAATGTCAAATTAAACCTTAATAGTTTTTCATTGTTGAAACTAATTAGTTCAGAAAAGTCAAAATATGTTGTAAAAAAACATTAGTTATAAAAATTTAGTAGTATTAGACTGGATGAATATGATAGTTGTAAAATTGGGCTTGCATAAGGAGAGACACAAAACATGTCAGGAGTGTGACATTTTATCTTAGTTGTATAGTACTGTGTTGTATGCTTTAATAGTTCACAATTTTCTTTACTTTCCAAAAGCTCCAGACCCAATGAAAGAAAAAAGTTGGAAATAGCTCTGATATATGACATATCATAGCTAGGAAATCAAAATAACTAATGTCAGGAGTGTGACACTTTTAATAAGCATATCTTTTAAATTAAAAAAAAAATAAACCATGCTTCTACAAACTTCCACAATGTTGTCAATTTAATTACATATAAACAATAAGTAATAATTATAGTATTTTTGTATATTGCAAGACACCTTTCTCATAATAAGTGATGATAAATGGTTATATTTTCTTAAAACATGTCAAAATATGGATTTTTTTCTAAATGAAAAATTTATGTATGTTGTTTTAGATAAACAGAATACTTACTTTAATATATCTTGCCTTTCATAAAACATTTTCATTCTTTTGAAATAGCATTTTTGAAAATTTATTAATAATTTTTCATTCAACAGTAATATGTCACACTCCTGACATAAAAACATTAAATGTCGATTGCAATAGTAGGAATAGGTAGGAAGTTTTTTTGTAGAGAAATTATTGAGAAACATGGGGAAACTAATTTGAAAACCACTAAAAAGTTATTTTATATTAAGAAAAGATGATCTATTACTAGTTTTAATAAATTTCAAATCCATTTTAACCATTTTTGATGAGATAAATTCCTAAGGGGCAAATAATTAGCACACTAATCATTAGAAAAAGCAAAAACATAACTTTGAATCTTCTTTTAATATTTACTGTTAATACTGTAAGAAATATAACTTTTAGTTTGGAAAGAATAAGTTGGTTATATTATTTTCAGCTCGACAGGTTTATTTTCGAGAGGGAGTCCGGAGTGTGACAATTTTATTTAAGAAATAGATTATTTTGTAAGCATATAGCCTCCATAAAACTGCTTGTAATTGTCTCGGGGAATTATTTAATTCTCAATAAGCACTATACTCTTGAAAAGATGTATAAATGGTTGAAAATTGAGTTGTCATTTTTTATAATTATGATAGTATTACTTAGAATATGATAAAATATGATTGAAATAACATCATAACAATGCAAAAATGAAATATATTCAAGGGAAACCTTTTTTCAGTCAAAATAGATTATGTACTACTACTTAAAAAAGTTATTGTGACCAACAATGATTGCATTTAGCTTGATATTTGGTGTATTTATCTTTTAGAAAAATGTGTTAGGGGTGTGACAAAGTATAAAAAAATGGACAGTATTTTCATTTGGTTACCTCTAGTTTATACCACCAATGATCAACTTAACTTAACTTTTGTTATATTTATTAAGCATATATAAATAATTGATTTACAACTATTAAGCCTCATTAGATCATATTTTGTATGCTTGTATGAAAACTTTAATTACCAGATTTTTTAAAATATACAGTAAAAATAGTGTTTCTTTGATATACTGAAACTGTTTTCTCATGATATATACAAAGTTTGGTACCAAAATGTGCCTTTTTCATATCATTATCAAATGGAAATACATTTAGGTTTTTTACCATACCCAAAAGAAAATGATACCTCTGAGGAAGTAAGTCTGTATTTGTTATCATTTTAACACTTTGTTGCTAATAAAAGTTGAAAAAAAAAATGTTGTCTTCATATATTGCACGGAGCAACTAAATCTGAAAAATATATCATATTGACATTATTTTACGACCAAAATTATGTCAATTTGTCCAATTTGAAATTTCACCCTCTATGTCACACAAAGTCTTCATTTTTTTGAAAATCACCCATATTTCTTTAAAAAATACTGTTCTCTTTTATGTCCCTACTGATTCGCCTTATCAGACAAGGCAACACTGCTGGCATATTTTTATATAGCGGATGTGACCCAGTGGTCTATGACGCTGGGCATTTATTGTTGTTGTAGTGTATCAAAGGTGTGAGTTCGAATCCCATCGAGGGAGACCATAAATATTGTCAGCTCAAAACTATAATTCAAATTGCCTTTAATTTTCAGATAGCTCCTTGACCTATTATATAGAATATAATAGAATACATTTTATTGCCTAATCATAGGGCCCACATGAGGCATCATTAACAATACAAACATATGTTACACGTAAAGTTGTATCAATGTCAACAATATGTGGTTTTTGTATCGATGTTGTATTGTTATAAAATGTACCGACTTTAAATAAAACTTTGATTGATGTCAACATTTTGGTTCTTCATCTTGTGAAAATTACATCTGGCATTGTCCAAAAGTAGTAATTCGGGAAAGAGTCTTTCAAATTTAAAATAATTTTAGGCTAAAAAGACTCAATATAATATATCCGTTTGCATTACAACACCACTATAATATATAGCTAGTGTACTAGGACGGGAATTTGATATTGTGTCGAGACATAAAACGTGCAGTTATTTTTAGAGAAAATGTCATTATTTGTTGTTTTTGCTTATTGTTCTCTCTCAAATTTATTCTGTAGAAATGTCATTTATAGACAATAGTTTAGCATTAAAAGCATTACCGCCAAATTAGAACATGTCACGACACTTCGAAATTATGTGTGTATCCTGATATATATAACGGAACCGTGTTAGTCAAGAGTCACATCGTCAACTTAGTATACAATCACTATTTTACCTTTGTTTTCAGTTAAGGGATCGTCCAAAATGAACTTAATACTATCCACAATCTAGATTTATTCCATTTAGCATTTTATCATGCTTTGTCTTGTTGACAAACTTCGTCAAGGAAGTAAATTATCATTTGTTGTTTATAAACTGGGTCAAATTTAAAATTTGAAATAATTTAATTGAAGATCTGTTACTGATAGTGTTTTATTTTTAGTATTGTTATGTATGAATGTTCGAATTTCCAATCTGAGAAATGGGCACTCTGATTGCAATATCATATTTATTTCATTTGTTTTTGTTTACACATGTACCCGGTATATATCAAAATACACACATGCCGGACAAGGATATGTAAAAATATTCCGGAATCAATTTTAGCAAGGATAGACTATGGTATTAATTTCACGGGAGTTTTATTGCCATGCGATTTAAACTATATATTTGAATTCAAAAAGAAAACAAATAGGTGGTCTATTTAGGGGAAAGGGTATTTTAACTGACCAAGATCACACACACTCCAAATAGTTTACAATGGTATAAAAAAAAAGGGGGGCGGGGGGGGGGGGGGGGGGGGGGGGGGTAAGGCCATCTACTTTCTAACGACTATCACACTAATTCAGCTAATTCAACGTGGCTGTGATCGTATGGTAGTTGCATTTACAACTACACATGCAGTCAGTGCTTATCACCACTGATGTTGTGAGTTCGAATTTTGTTCAGGGCGAGGTGTACAATATTATGTGATAAAGTTTGTCAGTGACTTGCGACGGGTCAGTGGTTTTCTCCGGGTCCTCTGTTTTCCTCCACCAATAAAACTTACCGCCGCGATATAACTGAAATATTGTTGCAAGTGGCGTTAAAACGCCATCAAACAATCAAACAAACAAAAAATCATATTATGGGAACACACTCCGTTGGTCAAAATCCGTTCAGACTTCCCGGCTGATCTTGCGGAATTATATTATCAGAGTACATTGTGAATTGCAGATCACATTTGTAAAACAAGATTAAACTGTTTAAACGTTGAACAATTCAATTTATCGAAACACAGGGCCACGGACACACTCCGTTAATCATCATTCGTCCCGGAGACTTCCTGATTTTGTTGGCATTCTTTTTGTATACTTGAGTATATATTTGTTGCTCGACTTGAATTTGGTGTTACATGCACGTGGTTGTTTTATGTTTCGTTTTGTTTGTTTTTTTTTTGCTTTATTTTTTTTTTTTTTTTATTTTGCATCCAGATCTCCCATCTTTTCTTATGTGTGTACTCTATATTCACGGTGATAGCTCTTTAATTTTTATTATGATTCTGTAATTCCCTTGTCATTTGTGTTCGATGTAGTGGCTAATAGCCTTCTGCTTAATTTAATTCATACTTCGACATTACCAGATGCCATCTGAGGAAACGATTTAATTTGTAGAATTCTGTTTTCAAGCGAATGGGTAGTGAAAGTGTCTCATTTACGTATGCAGGGCCCGGGTGGCTCAATGAGTTAGGTAGTTGGATTACCTAACAACTCATATAAGCCTATCACCTATACGGCGTGGGTTCGCGCCCGGCTTTGTAAATTACAAAAAAGGGTGCACTCGACTCGCAGCCGCAAGTGATAAAGTTTACCCGTTGCTTGCCCATGGTCGGTGGTTCTCTCCGGGTCGTCATGATATAGCTGAAATATTGCTGAAATGGCATTAAACACCAAAAAAATCCCCCCAAAAAATCAAAAAATCAACTCATTTACGTATGCAACATGTACATGTATATGAAGGCCGCATTTCTGTGCCTGCCCAAAGCTAGAACATGGATTTCCAACGTCAGATATTGTTATATTTTCGGGGCTATCTATATACAAATCCATATGTATAATATATCTTTAATAAAACTACTCTAAAATATGTACATGTTTACAATGTAAAGTGCTAAGCAGAACTGATACAGAAACCCGGCCACACGTGCATATGGTTATTATCAAGGGCTGACAGAAAAGTAATACATCAAGATTAATACCGTGGGAAAGTGTATAGATGTTGAACCATATAGAAAACAGATTACATTGCAGATATGGTGTTGTTTTTATGTTCCAAGAGTTGAGGTGAGATGTTATCATTCGTTTGGTTGATAGTGGTGGTATTGTAGAACATGACTTTAAACTTTCTTTCCATAATCTTAGATAAAGTTGTGCGTTTTCGGACGCATCGAGTGTGGAATATCGTGGATTTAATCCAACATCTCTAATCAATCTAAAACATGGTTTCTTCTGCTTCTTTGCTGGGCACACATCATCAAGGATCAAGACGCAAGAGCAATGACTGGTCAGTTCTGAGTCGGCATAATTTGTCTATTAGAAGAACGTCTATATGCAGATTGTTGTTTCAGTGAGCTAGCACTATAACAATGCAACTAGCTCAACATGCTAGTCTTGTGCAAAGCATGCATCATTATCATTATATTAAAAAGGCAACTTAATTGTTCTCGCCATGAAATAGACGAAAATAATTGACCCCTTGGCATTAAAACAACAAACAATTGATCAATCATTGGCACATAAACACTACTCTATCGACTGGTCTTCACAAATTATTTCCAGTAGAGATTGGCTTTGAAGTCCATGGGTGATGATGCAGAGATAATTCAATACTTTACTACATACAGTTGAATCTCGTTATGTCAAACTCGATTAAGTTGAAATTTGTCTGAAGTCCTGTTTTAAGCTTAGTGCCTTTCAACTTAATTTACTTCTCTTATCTAATATTTCGAGTTTCTCGAAGTAATTTGTATGTCCCTAATATACATATCCATTCAAATTATGTTCGCTATGTTATGCATTTCTTAAAATACAATCTTGAACAAAATTGTCAAACATTAAAGTTTTAAATTACTAGCAGTTGAAGAAATCAAATACGATCTGATGTAATAGTCAAAGAATCAATTCAATTTTTGCTCTTAGTCATTCAGTCACGTTATGTACACGCACGTAATATTACCCTAAAGGCTAGTATAGACAACAGCCTAGGGCCCTTAAGCTTAACTTATATGGTTTTCAATAACTAGTAAAATAGTACTATTTCTTAAAGAATATTTACAATCAAAAGATGGCTATTCTAATTTATTTTAAAAAAATGCAATAACTTTACTTCAAGCTATGTAAATGTCGATAAAATATATCACGAGTGCAACAAATACTCAAGTCATGTACAGCGGGTTAAAGGGTGGCACCGTCTGAGGGGCCCCAATAATTTCATTAGCCTCCGGGCCCCATAATAGGTCCTAATCTGGCCTTAGTTAGAGTATAACAGTAGATATTACCTACAATGTATCAAGTGACCTGAAACAACCTCTTACTTTATATCTAACCGTTGTCTTGTAGTGTTAAGTCTTGTATTACAATGTATGTAGGTAATATACAGTATATATTACCTACACATTATATACTCTCCATATCTAAGTCCTAAAATAAACATTTTAATTTAAACTCCACTGCGAATTTTTTCTTTTATTTTCAAAGACTAATATTCACACCCTACAACCGGCTATCTGGACAACAGATGCTATCGGGAACTCAGATCATATCTACGTCACATGGAATGACAGGTAGGAATTTCTTTGACGTTTTTCTTCCATTTTATCTACTTTTTGGATTTTAAATTTATGTCTGATTTGTTGCACTACAAATGAGAAATTTGCATACCAAATATGACAGTATAGGTTTTAATATTTAGTAAGTTTTCAATCAATGAAGATAGAATTTGACATTTTCAACAGATAATTCTTCAGAACATTAACGTGTTCTCTAAAATTTCAAAAGAAAGCACAAGTTTCTATCATATACATGAAAAAATATAGTGTTTCTGCTACCTTCCTGTACAACGGGAACTCGAAGTGTTATGTAGTAAGAATATTATACGCAAT
The DNA here is from genome assembly GCA_963383655.1 of Bathymodiolus septemdierum. Taxonomy (NCBI): domain Eukaryota; kingdom Metazoa; phylum Mollusca; class Bivalvia; order Mytilida; family Modiolidae; genus Bathymodiolus; species Bathymodiolus septemdierum. The sequence goes on along the minus strand of OY726524.1, from coordinate 28,758,497 downwards.
TTCATTCCAATGGTCAAAATGTTTTGGCTATCGGGAACAGCAGATTGGGCTATCACGTACATCAGATCAGTGGAGTTAAATGGCAATCGGGAACATGAAAAATATTAAAAGAAATTCCATCGTTAATTAACTTTTCAAAATGTTTTGGCTATCGGGGACAGCAGATCGGGTTGTATGAGCGGTTTCTTCCAAAGAAATATTTAGAAAAGATCCATCCAGTGGATTCTCAGTAGATCAATAGACTCTATATTATCTGAAATTGATCAAAAATGAAATATTACAAAACTTCTAAATATCCTAATTCAATCAAATCTTTAAAAGAAGTAATTTTCAAGTTATTTCTCAGTTTATCCACGCCAAAGACATTTCCAAAGTCAACTAGAACTGTGAGTAACCTCACTGAGTGATACCCCCCGCTTGCAATACTATGATGTTCAAACTTTGGAATACAGGTATATTAGCAAGTTAATTATCTCCCCTTCTAAATTTTAGACAGCAACCATATTCCTTCATGCACATCTGCAGGTAGTGTACTACAACTGTGTAAAGTTTCACAAAACTCCAATAAGCCGTTTAGGAGGAGTTGCACTTACAAGGTACACGACCCCCCTTTTCTTGAAAGTATAAGTTGAATTATCTCCCCTTCTAAATTTTAGACAGCAACGGTATTCCTTCATGCACATCTGCAGGTTGTGTACTACAACTGTGTAAAGTTTCATAAAAATTCAATGAGCAGTTTGGTAGGAGTTGCGCTTACAAGGTACATGGCCCCCCCCCCCCCCCCCCCCCCCCTTTTCGTGAAAGTATAAGTTGAATTATCTCCCCTTTTAAATTTTGGACAGCAACCATATTCCTTCATGCACATCTGCAGGTAGTGTTCTACAACTGTGGAAAGTTTCACAAAACTCCAATAAGCCGTTTAGGAGGAGTTGCGCTTACAAGGTACACGGCCCCTCTTTTCGTGAAAGTATAAGTTGAATTTTCTTCCCTTTTAAATTTTAGACAGCAACGGTATTCCTTCATGCACATCTGCAAGTTGTGTACTACAACTGTGTAAAGTTTCATAAAAATTCAATAAGCAGTTTAGTAGGAGTTGCGCTTACAAGGTACATGCCCTCCCCCCCCCCCCCCCCCCCTTTTTCGTGAAAGTATAAGTTGAATTATCTCCCCTTCTAAATTTTAGACAGCAACGGTATTCCTTCATGCACATCTGCAGGTTGTGTACTACAACTGTGTAAAGTTTCATAAAAATTCAATAAGCAGTTTGGTAGGAGTTGCGCTTACAAGGTACATGCCCCTCCCCCCTTTTCGTGAAAGTATAAGTTGAATTATCTTCCCTTCTAAATTTTAGACAGCAACGGTATTCCTTCATGCACATCTGCAGGTTGTGTACTACAACTGTGTAAAGTTTCATAAAAATTCAATAAGTCGCTTAGGAGGAGTTGCGCTTACAAGGTACATGGACGGACGGACGGATGGACGGACGGACATGGTGATTCCTATATACCCCTCAAACTTTGTTTGCGGGGGGGGGGGGGGGTATAATGACAAAGGAAATCAATACAATAAAAGCTAATACTATGGTATTGGACAAAAATCTATTTTTTAATGGGTTTCACAGCCTCGAAAATATATTTTTTACTTCGGAACAATCTCAATGTTTTGAAATTTAAAGGCAACCATTAGCCATGAATTTCAATATTTGAATTATTCTAAATACTAATGGCTCAACTTATTACAGGATAAACCAGAAATAAGAATTCATGTCATTGTTGTTCCGGATTGCCAACATCTGCTGTCAATGATAGTCAGTTTCAAAATAATCTGCTGTCCCCGATAGCCAAAACATTTTGACCATTGGAATGAAATTGCGTATAATATTCTTACTACATAACACTTCCGAGTTCCCGTTGTACAGGAAGGTAGAAGAAACACTAAATTTTTCATGTATATGATAGAAACTTGTGCTTTCTTTTGAAATTTTAGAGAAAACGTTAATGTTCTGAAGAATTCTCTGTTGAAAATGTCAAATTCTATCTTCATTGATTGAAAACTTACTAAATATTAAAACCTATACTGTCATATTTGGTATGCAAATTTCTCATTTGTAGTGCAACAAATCAGAAATAAATTTAAAATCCAAAAAGTAGATAAAATGGAAGAAAAACGTCAAAGAAATTCCTACCTGTCATTCCATGTGACGTAGATATGATCTGAGTTCCCGATAGCATCTGTTGTCCATATAGCCGATTGTAGGGTGTGATATTTGTCGTATGTATACGTAGAATGCTGCTAATTGTACGTTAATAATCACAAGTCCATATTAATTTGGTATTACAACTCTGTTTCAATATTTACATCAATAAAGACGGGGGTGAGTTGTTAAAAACTAAGGCGCTTACATGTATTTACGCTTTACCACATAAAAAGGAATAGAGGGGTGAAGTCTGTTTATAGGGTTGTTTATGTATAGCTTTTCACATCAAAGTATCAAATGTAGCTATTAATAGGCTTTCTTAAACGAAACGAGGATTTCTCTGCCAGTTGACCCACGGTTGATTAGTGGAAAGTAATCGGAGTGTGATCATCTGTGGGCTGGGCCTCCAAGAGAAATTTTGCCAGGCGGAACAAGACTGCTTTGGGGCCCCGGGAACAGACTGAGATTTCTCTCAAATAATGAAATGATTGCACTTCCTGGATACAATGTAAATGTGAGTCATGGTCAACAACCATAATTCAGAAGTCTAAGTGAATTTTACATAATTATTTTTCTCTAAATAAACTAAAAATAGTTGAAAATACCCCCCCCCCCCCCCCCCCCCCCTCCCGAAATGAAAAAAAAATCAAAATAAAACGTCTATGGCTAAGGCTATGGGGCCCTTCTTAGCTCTCCGGGCCCCGGACCGATGTACCGACTGAACCTCCCTCTCATTGGCACTGTCTGTGGGTTACCGACTATGCCCTCCCATCTTTATAATTGGATTCCAAATGGCAATACAGGTACAAAATGTACATGTACATGTATTTATAACAAACAATAAAACACTTGGACATAATTGTTATATCCCCTCGCCAACGAAGTTGCGAAGGGATATAAAAACGCTACCGTCCGTCCTTCCGTAACATCCTTGTGAACACTCTAGAATCAACATCCTTCAATGGATGTTGACCAAACTTGGCACATACTTAATCCTTAAGAGAATCTGGAACCATATTGATTTTCAAGGTCATGGGTCAAAGGTCAAGTTCACCGGGTCAAATGTTTAGGCGAGGGGATACGCCACGCTTTGCGTTACCCTTGTTATTATAAACTGTTATGAGTTTCAATTTATGGCTGAGAACCTTTGACGTTTTTTTATGCTTTGAGTTCAGAATTGTAACTAAGCGAATTTGCACTGTAATAAAATTGTGCACTTTTGAAAAAATTGAGTTTATATATTCATTTATTTTATTATTATTATTTTATTTATTTATTTATTATTATTTTTATTATTATTATTATAATAATTATTATTTTATCATTTGTTTTTGTTTTGAGCAATTCTAATTAGTAATAGAATAACAAAGAAATAATAAGCTAGTTTAGCAAAATAACTCAATTACACAAACAATGGTTTCTTATTGTTTTTATTTAAACCATGATTTAATATCAACTGGAAGATTATTGTAATCTTGTAATCTCTCATATCCAAACTATCTATACTGTGTTATAATTACATAAGGATCCACTTCATCGTTTACAGATTTGCCGTAGAATTATTGTAACTTAAAGAATAACTAATGTAAGTTTTTTTATATAATTGTTAAGACGAAATACTATATTTTTTCTTTTTTATTATTATTGTACTTATAAAAAAAACCCTCCTTTTACTCAATATTATGTGATAGTTTGTCAATGACCTGCGACAGGTCGGTGGTTTTCTCCGGTTTCCTCCACCAATAAAACTGACCACCACCATATAACTGAAGCATTGCTGAAAGTGGCGTTAAACACCATAAACCTTGCCAAACATCCTTTTATTTAACAGATACTTATACATGTATGAAAATGAAAAGAAACACTGTATTTACTGTTTTAAATATTAATTATTTTTAAGTGGAAGTTTTAACTTTTATCCTGGGTATTGTTTTTTGACTACTGTTTTTTCTATAGAAATATAAACACAAATAAAGCATTCCCACAAGAAACATGACAGAGAAAGTGTTACCCATTAATAGATTATCAATATACGGACCAGTTAAAAAAGCATTCCGTTGGTTAACTGAACAAATTTTGCTTCCACGCTACAAATTCAGCTTTTCTAAATTTTAGCCAGAAGTATGTGGAAAAGGGATGGGGCAAAACCACAGGCGCTCGTGGCACGGATTTACCACCCCCTTTTTTTCTAACTTTCTGTTTACAAATTTATTTTCAATAACATTTCTTTATTTCTTTATTATTTCATCTCTTTTTCCTTATTTTAACTTGTTCGTGTCAATATTCATACAATCTTATGTTAACATCAAATTGCATGTGTCGACTCTATATAGATACTAATTGCATGTGTCGACCCTATATAGATACTAATTATTAGTATCTATATAGGGTCGACACATGCAATTTGATGTTAACATAAGATTGTATGAATATTGACACGAACAAGTTAAAATAAAGAAAAAGAGATGAAATAATAAAGAAATAAAGAAATTTTATTGAAAATAAATTTGTAAACAGAAAGTTAGAAAAAAAGGGGGGTGGTAAATCCGTGCCACGAGCGCCCGTGGTCGAGATAAGTAAACGAATTGGCGGGAAATCTTGACATAACGAGCTTCATCATACCCAAGCGAGTGCACCTCAGTTATTTCTATCGATAAATCATGTTTTGTTAAACATGAGTAACAGAAATTGTATTTCATCAATAATATATTCTAGTATATATTTCAGAATTGTATATTACAACGATAAAACAACGCATCTCGCCTTTATCAAAACTAACAATAAACGATCCCCATACGTACGTACGTCGAGTAATATAGGTATGTCAATTTGTGCAACATCCCTAAATTGACATACCTACATTACTCGACGTACGTACGTATGGGGATCGTTTATTGATCACGTCGAGTAATGTTGGTATGTCAATTTGTGCAACATCCCCATGTTGCACAAATTGACATACCTACATTACTGGAAGTACTTACGTATGGGGATCGTTTATTGATAGTTTTTAATAAAGGCGAGATTCGTCATTTTATCGTTGTAATATACAATTCTGAAGTATATACTAGAACATATTATTGATGAAATACATTTCTGTTACTCATATTTAACAAAACATGATTTATAAATAGAAATAACTGAGGTGCACTCGCTTGGGTAAGATGAAGCTCGTTATGTCAAGATTTCCCGCCAATTCGTTTATTTAACTCGACTTAAGCTTGTGACCTTGACCAAAATAATTATGTTTATTTATAGATTTTACAACACCAAATCAGTTATTTGATACAGATACAAAACGCACAAAATTATGATATTCAATTTGATTTATTGATTTAGTTTGGAGGGATTGTAATTTGATTTTCAAAACTATGAAGGCGATGGTTAATTCACAGGCGCTCGTGGCTCGGAATACATCCTCCCTCCTCTTTTTTTTAATAATTTTGTTTACATTTTTATTTTCAATCAATTTATTATTTTTTCATCTCTTTTTCCTGATTTTGAATGTTTCCGTGGATAGCATTTATTTTGTTGACACTTGTAAGTTTCTGTTAACATAAGATTGTATGAATATGGACACGAACAAATTAAATTAAGGAAAAAAAGATGAAATAATAAAGAATTTTTTTTTTAAATAGATATGTAAACAGAAAGTTTAAAAGGGGGTGGTAATTCCGTGCAACTAGCACATGTGGGTTAAATCATATTTATGTGTATCTGCGAGTAAATTAAAGAATATGCTAAAAAATTAGACGAGACAGTTTGTCAAATGGAAAGAAATCGATGCATCATTGTTTCCAAAATATATGTCCATCTTACAAGGATATATCAAGGCGCAGCTAAATTGACGCACACATTAAAATTCACATGCGAACACATCCGATTTGGAAACAAGAACTATCTTTAAAAAAAAAGATGTATGACGAAGCACAAATATTATATTCTTCTACGAACAGTATTTCACTGAAATAACCTAAACATATTGGTTTTATAGGATTAGTTAGGGTTACGAATCAGTCCCATTCAACGTATGGGAGGGGGCAAATTAAAATTTTCGTTAAGTGAATATTTCAACTTTCTTTTTGCATTTCTGGTCATAACTTATTATTCCCTACAATTTTTAAGTAATGGCAATACGAAATAAGTGTTACAATACCTGCTTCTACCTTCACGATCGATTTAGTATTCGAAAATTGTTTCTTGTCCGCCATGGCACCTTACGTATGCTCTCGTGATGGGCGGAGCCTATCCATATATGGATCTGAATGCCAAATATGAAAAACGTTACTACGATGTTTTACTACGATTGATCCAAATAAGGATATCTCCAAAACGAGACAAATGCACGTGAAATAGCAACTTGTAAACAAAATGTCGGACAGAAAGAAGAGTTCATGCATTCAAATTTTCAGATGGATATAAGTCTACCATGGATTGATGCAGCGTTTACTTAGCACCTCAAGGTTTACCTAAATATATTTATCTTTCACCCCCGTTAATTTTTCCAACCACTTTCAACGGAATTAGGACAAAAAACCGCCCAGTGTGAATCACTCCGGGCGCTGCTCCCATACGTTGAATGGGACCGATTCGTAACCCTCGCTGGGAGCAAAAGCGGACTGAGGGTTACGTTATCGTATCTAGTACGTCGAGTAATGTGGGTATGTCAATTTGTGCAACATCCCTAATAAACGACTGGACGGTTCCACGCACATATCGGGAGACCGCAAATGCCACATTCTAAAAGATAAAAGGCATTGCATAAGATTTGCAGTTGACTTCGCAAAAGATGCTCCCCTGGGAGTCTTGTCACAATCAGAATGAAGGTGTATGACCATATTACACATAACTGTAAACGAGTATCTATCTATATCACCAATTGAGCGCTCCACCAATAACACTGACCGCCACGATATAACTGAACTATTGTTGAAAGTGGCGTTAAACACAATAACCCTAACCCAATTGAGCGTCGATTGGGCCTCTGGTTTTGTTATTTTTTTATCAATCAACTACAAATGCACTTGAACAATACAGATATAATTTGTCTGGGGATTTAAATACGTCAGGATCCGGGTCATTGGACTGAAAAATCTTTAAATGACTTCTATCAGTCATGTGACCTGTATTTATGAAAACACCAAAAACAAATTTAACCTTGTACTGCACCCTTCAAAAATCATACAAGTGGAATTATTATTCTGTATTTGTAAGTTTGTTAATTGTTAAATTAACCATATTTTTGTAGACAGTTTCTTGTTGCATTAAACATATTTCACTTGATAATGAGATACATACAATCAAGATTAGCTTAACGTCTTCTACATAATAAATAAAAACAATATATAGAGCATTCATTAAAACACATTTCAGTGAGTGATTGTTGTTTAACGCAACTCGGCAATTTTTCAGCAGCTATATCATGGCGAGAACAAGTTAATTTTCCGGGCCAACCAGTCTTTGCTCTTTCTCCTTATGACGGTAAAAAGTTCATTAAGCTTATGTTTTTTGTTTATATATATGCCGTTGGTATTTAATTTGTGGAAGATGATGAGGTCCGCTTTGTACTAGACCAACACGCTTAGTTGGATTTTTATAGTGCTAGCTCACAGAAACAACATTTCGCGGGCAGACATGTCGCCCTACTCGGACACATTATCCTGATTCCGAGCCAACCAGTCTTTGCTTTCTCCTTCATGCTGCGTCCTTAGCAGAGAAGTAACAATATACAGTTATTGACTGGGTCTGAGGACAACAGCTGTTGTTATAGGAACCAGTCTATAACTGATTTGTTATACCTTATGATATTTAATGCTTTGTATTTTAATTTCTTTTCCTGTTTTTAGTTTTACTGGTTTATCGCGACCAACTTATAAATTATTTTTGAATTTGTATCCTGCATTTCTGCCATTCCATTAGCATTCGTTTTTGCTATAGTATATAATTAATTAATAAGTCTGTTTTAGTGTTCTTTTTCTTGTCTACATCACAAGGTTATTAACCATTAAAATTATGAAATTTTTGTTTTTAGTAAGCGTTACACAGACGACAGGGAATTACGTGACATACGCGGCGTGCAGCTATTTTAAGTAACCAATAAAAGTAGGGCAAGTGGTCAACAGAACGGACCCGGTCCAACAGACCGAAAACTGTTGACGGTCAACAGATCACTGATTCAAGGATTTTGAGATTTAAAAAAAACCCAGTAAAAATGTTGATTTTCATGCCTAATACAATTAGGGGCCGACCATTTAACTTGAAAGGGAGGGGGGGGGGGGGGGGGTATGGTTTTTTGGAATATTTTTTTTGTCGGGCGCAGCGCGAATTTTTTTTCCAGATAATTAACATTAGGTTATATGATAAAAACTGTGAATCAGATTATTTTATTTTTTCCTCCACCAAAATCAGAATATTTTTTTCAGCAACATTGGGAATCAGAATATTTTTTTAGAAAAAAACATACCCCCCCCCTTCAAGTTAAATGATCGTTGCCCTATATAGAGAAACAAATTATAAGGTATAGCAAATACCAATTTTAGAGTCTTCGGTTTGACCGTTCGGGGATCTAACCACGATCTCCCGCACTCGAGGCGAGCACACCGACTATTACACCACCGATGCGGACAACATATTTAATGATACATCGTAAAATATATTACAAAAATACTTTGCTATGAAAATATTTAAGATTTAAGAAGAAAAAATGACTGTATAACGTCTATATAGTTAAACTTGGACATTGAGGTTTGATGATGGTTTTTGATTATGTTTTAACGCCACTTTCAACAATATTTCAGTTATATCGTGGCGGTTGGACATTGAGGAATAAACATGTAAGCCAAATATACATTGATTTAAACATGTGTTTTAAAGAACTATGGTACACCAAATTCGGGAGACCGGAGATTTTTGTGTTTTGTTATTATTTTTCGCTTGAAACAAGAAAAAAAATGTATTTGGGAAATGTTTGGTTTTTTTTGCATGCAGATAAATACGATAGAGCACTTCGAACTGCTGAATGTCCAGGGGGTGTCAAATGTTTTGTTGATAGGAGATATACCTAAACGGCATGATATTTGGGGATGTACATGTAACGCTAAATGTACGTTAATATGAAAAGAGAGTTTAAACAGTGATGGTCAACAGTTCCACCAATATCAACAAAAACGACCTGCCACTTCAACGAACACCTCCCACTTCAACGAACACCTTCCACTTCAACGAACACCTCCCACTTCAACGAACACCTCCCACTTCAAATCATTAAAAAAAAAAATACCATTACACGTGGCATTTAAAATCTAAGTCCTGGCTAGGGGTGGGTACAAAATATGGCGGGGTAGACCAGTTAATGGGATCGCATCCCACCCCTCTTATTTAATCTACAACGACAATGCACATGTGTAAACAGACACACACCAAAAAACCTACACAGATTTGCTTCCACTTAAAAAGACCAGAAATTAGTAAGGTTAAAGTAAAATAAAAAGGTATAGAAAATGATCGTGCACAAACGATGATATAATAAACATACATAAAATAACATGACACAAGGAGGAGAGAATCCACCTAAAGCTAACACGTGAGGGGGGAGGCAAATGTATTTTCCGAGAAATTAAGCTTAGCAGTGAAAGCCGAGAAAAGCAGCGGTTTGGATACGGGAATGGTTAATTTAAGTTTTCTTTATAGATATCACATGATCGAACCTTCAACCGCATCGTCGGATCAAACTGAAAACTATAAACTGGTATTTGATGCTAACCATGCACACATTCATGAATGAATAAGAGCACATAATGTATAAGTTAGCAATATAAAAACAATCAACAGAATGTATCGGTCTTGTACAAAACAGACATCATCATATATCATCGAAAAGTAACATGCTCTCGCAAATATACGTACATGTACATAAGATTACAAGTGAGCTTATACCCAGTCAGCAACAAGACGTTGATCCAAAGTTGGTACATGATCGGTATGGTTGGTCGAACGTCGCAGTTGGCATGCCAACGTTCGCCCCATGTTGGGTTGATATGGTTGGCCCAATGTTGGCACGACGTATGATTTTTGATGGTGAAATGTGTAGCCGATTAGCCAACGTTGGGATCTGACCATTGACCAACCGTCGGCCACGTGTCGTCGGCCCGGCGTCGGTACTTGGTCGCACATTAATTACTCCATAGTATGTCGATTTGATTTTATTCCACTCCCCCCCCCCCCCCCCCCCCCCATCTTTCATTTCCTTTATATGCACTTTTCAATTTTTTAACAACTATTATAGGTTTAATTTTATATCTATCTTGATGAATATAATCTCAGATAAATATTTGGCCGTCACAGATATCGTTAATTTCTACCATCCCTCTGATAATATTTGATGTTGCATGCAATTTGATACTTCCTGTAGCTTTATAGACATCCTGCGTAGAAGACGAAGAAATGTATGTGTTTACATTCAATTCTTTATGTTTTAAACGTGAATGTGTATTAAGTTCTGATACTGGATTTAGTATCATAACAAAGGTACCTATGTACTAGTGTATGTGATTTTTTTTTTGTCATGCGTCAATTGTTCGCAATCAGAAATATTGAGCAATTCCTTGATATTCTACTGCCAACATTCAATAGCTTCATAAAACTGCTAGATAAAAACACCTAAGTTTTAAAACATTTAATCAGCTATACTGCAATACCAAAATAATTATTCCTTGTTCCAAAAAATTTCAACAGGGAATACAAAATTAAAATTGTCCAGCATAAACCTATTATGATACGTTTCGGCAAAACCGCTAGATAAAAGTGCTAGATAAAACAATTATTGTCACTGTCTATTGATGAGGAACGTTCGGCTCCTGTTGATTGCCTTCCGCATTTTTTCTCTTTTTTCTTCCACCATCCCGATCACTAGCATATTTTATCCAGTCTTTGATCACATTTTCTATTCTGTTATTTCTGAAATAAAAAATAATAACGTGAACGTCGCGGTAATTATTTTAAATGTATTTATTATACATTCACCAGTACTGTGTATGATAAGCCGGTATGTTATTTATAATACTAACAAATTTGCATAACTTGTCACGTTACTCATGCGTTTGACCCAATACACATGTCGATGTGATAAGTCTTGATAAGAGAACATCCTGCTCGTGTTACAATTAATCAATTGTTCACGCAACTTCTCACGTAATAGTTATTTAGATAACATGCAATATTTAAATCATTTTATCACAGAAGCCTATGATCAGCAAGCTTTAAAAAAATCATCATTTCAGACGCATCCTTGATATATAGGAATTCTAAATCATTAATCATAGTTTCTGTTGCGTCTACAAATTTGTTCATACTACTGTTTGATGGGTAATCACACGGGAGGTTATTGAACGTTTGACCAACGTAAACCACTGGTGGAATATGATTGTAAATAGTCGAGGCTGGACGTTGGGCTGACGTTAGACACTGGTTGAACATGGTTGGCATATATATGTACATAATATAAGATTTCAAGTGTACGTACATGTACATACAATTTCAAATGTATGTGCATGTACATAAGATTTTAAGCGTACGTACATGCACATTAGATTTCAAGTGTAGGTACATGTACATAAGATTTTAGGGGGCTGTCGTGGTCGTGATCGTATGGTAGTTGGATTTACAACTACCTGTGCAATTAGTGCATATCACCACTAAGGTGTCGGTCTTGTACAAAACAGACATCATCATATCATCGAAAAGTAACTTGATCTCGCAATGTACATTTTGTACATGTACATTATATTTCAAATATACGTACATGTGCATAAGATTACAAGTGAGCTTATATGTATATAAAATTTCATGTGTTCGCACATGTACATAAAATTTCAAGCATACGTACATACAATTTCAAGTGTACGCAAATGTACATAAAATTCCAAGCATACGTACATTGTACAAGTAAATAAGATTTCAAGCATACGTACATAAAATTTCAAGTGTACGCAAATGTACATAAAATTCCAAGCATACGTACATGTACATAAGATTTCAAGCATACGTACATGTACATAATATTTCAAGCATACGTACATAATATTTTAAGCGTATGTACATGTACATAATATAAGATTTCAAGTGTACGTACATGTACATACAATTTCAAGTGTATGTGCATGTACAGAAGATTTTAAGCGTACGTACATGCACATTAGATTTCAAGTGTAGGTATATGTACATAAGATTTTAGGGGGCTGTCGTGGTCGTGATCGTATGGTAGTTGGATTTACAACTACCTGTGCAATCAGTGCATATCACCACTAAGGTGTCGGTCTTGTACAAAACAGACATCATCATATCATCGAAAAGTAACTTGCTCTCGCAATGTACATTTTGTACATGTACATAAGATTTCAAATATACGTACATGTACATAAGATTACAAGTGAGCTAATATGTACCTAACATTTCAAGATTTCAAGCATACGTATATAAAATTTCAAGTATACATAAATATACATAAAATTCCAAGCATACGTACATAAAATTTCAAATATACGTAAATGTACATAAAATTCCAAGCATACGTACATGTACATAAAATTCCAAGCATACGTACATGTACATAAGATTTCAAGCATACGTACATAAGATTTTAAGCGTACGTACATGCACATTATATTTCAAGTGTAGGTACATGTACATAAGATTTTAGGGGGCTGTCGTGGTCGTGATCGTATGGTAATTGGATTTACAACTACCTGTGCAATCAGTGCCTATCACCACTAAAGTTGTGCGTTCGAATCTTGCTCGTGGCGAGGTGTACTCGATAAAGCATTATGTGACAAAGTTTGTCAGTGACTTGCGACAGGTCGGTGGTTTTCTCCGGGTACTCCGGTTTCCTCCACCAATAAAACTGACCGCCACGATATAACTGAAATATTGTAGAAAGTGGCGTTAAACACCATAATATATAAGATTTCACGTGTACGTACATGTATATCATCAGTTTATGAATAGATCATGTAGATCATATACTACAATATCATACATACAAAAAAATGTATTTTCAATTACCGGAGCTCTTTACTATAAAGTATAGTAATATGACAAGTGTGGGTGGGGTTATGGTGTTTAACGCCACTTTCAACAATAAAGGTGTGTAATTTTCTAAATACAGTCAAACCTGCATTAAGAGGTCACCTTTAGGATAAAGAAAAAGTGGCCTTATAAGACAGATGACCTCTTTAAAGAGGTTCAATTCATATGAATTTTTCTATGACAGGACAAGGAAAATGTGACCTTTTAATACAGGTGACTGCTTAATAGAGGTGACCACATGGGCAGGTTGGCTGTATAAAGAAATGCTATCTAATGAGATAATCACATATACCATACTTGACAATCTTAGGGATTAAAACTTCACTGTAGCTATGCATTCAGTTACCTCGGTATATCCCATGGGCGGGGATGATAAATTGACCCCATAATTCACATAACAAAGATGATGTCATGACATTATTTAATTAAGCGTATAATTGCCATTGATTCAAATCAACAGTACACAGGTAGAAATTGTAGTGCGACGTTCAAAATCATAGGTACAGCCTGTGTTTTATTGTAACACTGTCACCGTGACGTTCTTTTCACTTTATATAAACGTAGTTGAATAAAACGGCCATTAATCTTAGTCTTGCCGACTTTTCTATGTACCTTTTTTGTGTTTTGCATTTAGGATACAATTTACAAATAATGGCGACCGGCAGCATAAATGGAGACGTAGATAAAAAATGTCCAGCAGCCTCGGAAGGAATATTGAATGAAGAGGACGACAGTGGTGAGGAGGGTATGGGTGGATGTCCCATGGGACGACATGGAAACAAGGAACCTAAAGACAACGGAATGCCGGGAAGTTATGGGAAATATTTAAAGGTAAAATAAAACTAATATCATACCACGTGGTGCTGTATACATGTGCAGTTGATTTCCACAGATTTAAACTTTATACTGAATGTTTTCTGAAACATAAACTGTAAAATTGGAGAATGTGTGGTTAAAAAAAGCAAATAGTAACTTTTTTACGACAAGATATGTCTTTGTCCCTAAACTCTGATAACATATTCTGTACACAGATCTAGAGTTGCAATAAATATACTGTAAACAAATATGTACGGCGAGCCCAAATAAAGCTCGACATAAACTTACGTTTAATGGATTATGAGATTTGACCGCGATTTTCTCAACTTGCTCTTGAGATCTGTTGTATTAATTTTATAATATGACCAAGGACTGAATATCAGTGATCACGAATCCCCGGGGTATTAAATAGGACAGAGTTTCTCCGCTGCGGGATACAACGTCCGGAACGAATCTAATACATACATGGTCTTTAGTATAGGACGAAAATGAGTGCCCCGTGTTTGTGTTTGGAATATGCCAAGATCCTTGCATGTGAAAGACAACTTGCAACACTGATGTTCGACAGGTTGTTTGGAGTAGTCGTTTTTCCCCAACCCTATTACTTATATCCTCTTTTTGCCTATAAAAAATCAAAGCATACTATCATGTGCCAGTCATACCAACTACAACTCCTTCTTATTTTCACGATTAGGATTTGTAAACTTGTTCTCATGAATATAGCGGACATGTTTCACACTTTACGTGTACACGAACATGGGGGACACTTGAAAAAATCGTTCCTTTTTAGTCAACCTACTGTCAGGTCCGTAAGTCATGCAAAATATGTTGATCAGATTGCTTTTTTAAATATCGATTTAGCAATGAAGGAAAAAAAAAAAAAAAAAAAAAACACAACGCAACAATTCCAAAATCAAATATCAAAATAGCAGAAAGATACCCCTAACACACAAATACATGACCACTCACTTTCATGTGTTGGTACAGACACTTTGAACAATAAAAAGTGGCGGGGTGAAAATAGTTCTAAGGACACAAACCTGCCCTGTACACAAAACCCAGTTGTTGTTATTTAAAGTGGCGTGAAAAGCACCAACATATAATCGTCATCCCTCTAGCGTAAATGATCATTTTTTGTGTTTAAAAATGTTTAATTCTCTGGTGATATTCCAACACGTGAGGTAGCAATATCATACTCAGGGGCGGACCCAGGATTTCAAGTTAGGGGGGGGGCGCACTTAATAAAATTGCGCCGAGCGGAGGGAGGCGCGAAATATTTTGGGGCATTTCGTGTAAAAAATCACGATTTTACGCCAAAAAATCATATTTTTTCCAATTTTAGGGGGGGAGGGGCGCGCCGGGTGCCCCCCCCCCCCCCCTGGATCCGCCCCTGATACTGACACCACGGACCGCATCGATGGTGTAATAGTTAGTGTGATCGCCTGAAATGTGGTAGATCGTGAGTTCATGCCTCGGTCTGGTCCAGACAATAAAGACTATAACATTTGTATTTTCTGCTTCTCTGATAAGACCAGACTACATCCAAGTATTACGTGTTGATCTCGTACATAGTGGACATCATCATCGCATTGAAATTTAATTTGTTCTCGCCGTGGTATAGCTGAAAAATTGCTCATTTGGCGTTAAATAATAATCACCCAATCACAGCGTTAGATAAAATTAGGTTTGATCAGCAATTAAAATAAGGAGAATAGATTAAACTAAAACAGCTAGGAAACATACAGACAACACATTTTCTTTTCCAGATTTAAAAATGTTTACAATGAAGGTTATTCATTAATGATGTTGGAACGAACAAACATCGCACCATTTGTCAGAAATATATGTATTATGTGATATTTATTAGTATGTGTATGTGCAAATCTTTTAAATTGATGTGCAAATACTCTAGTTCTACTTGTGAATGGTGAAGATGCGTTGATCGAGACTAGTGGCTGTGAATTTACCTCCATAATTTTTTTTTTTTTAATTCCATATGAATTATTGGAGAGGCTTGAAGACGAAATTTTTAATAAATCAGTGCAAAAAAAATGTAACAGTTTTGTAAATTCTTCTGAAATATTCAAGATTTTATTTACCAATAAAACACAAAAATAATAAATAATTTCTGCATTTTGTTGTCATCTTATATCTTAATTTCACATTTTCACTGTCAGCTAGATTTGAAAATCGTAGGTATGGTAGACAATCGTTGTATTTAGTTTAAGAACATGAAATGGGAGAACGAGAAAGAGTTGATGTTCCAAAGAAAAACAAAAAGAAACGTGAGAAATAACTATACTGTTTTTTGTATATAGTATTCAACGGTTATGTTTCCAAGGAATATATTAAATTAGGGTTAACAAAACTAGTCATAAGACTTTTTTTTAAATGACAAATATGAACTTTGCTATTTATATTTAGATCAAGGTGCTGTTATCATTAATTCTCTTGTCATTTAGTCCTAACATTAACCTAGTTTGTATACGTACTTAGGTACTAGCAGGTATACATGTACATGTATTGTCAATATGTATTTTAAAAATAAAATGGTGACGACTTGTTCATTGTCGAATTTACATCTTGCCATCATGTACATTGCAGGGGTGGATCCGGGGGGGGGGGGGGGGGGGGGGGGCCTAAAATTGGAAAAAATAAGATTTTTGGGCGTAATATCGTGATTTTTCACACGAAATACCCCAAAAATGTTCGCGCCTCCCTCCGCTCGGCGCAATTTTTTTAAGTGCGCCCCCTAGCTTGAAATCCTGGATCCGCCCCTGCAATTATAGTCCGAGGTCGATATACTTCTGTTGATCGATATAAACCACGTATCGACCTCATACAAAAGCTACAATTGTTATATTATTAATCCACATTATTGACAAATATAAGGAAAATTTAGCAGGAATTCAAAATAGTTGTCCAATGCTGTAACTTTTGATTTCTGTATATATATCACTGCATTTTTTATGGACTTTGTAAACACACAAAAGCACAATAACATGTAACACTATTTTTTTTTCTTTAAACTCAACAAATTTGTAATTCAAATAACAATTTTATCATTTTAACATTGAAAAAGTCTATCTTCTGATTTAACCACGTGGTCATGATTTGGAAAAATTTATGTTTATTTTTAGTAACGTGCTGTATGACCGTGCAATCTGCTATTTTCTATATTACAAAAATCGTTGACAGTGCAACCCTTGTTTATACAGGATATCATGTGATTTATGATATCAGATTAATAATATTACGTAATATAATTGAAAAAAAAAAATATTTTGAAATCGTAAGTATTATACAAAATTCATTTTGCTGCATTTTAAGTGAAACAAATCTCACTTTTATGCACCAATAATCTTACTGTATTGTATTTTTTTTGTGTAATTGTAAGCATCATGAAGGATACTAAAATATCGACAATAAAAATATTTAACGTTTAATTTGGTTCCTTAAACATAAACAGATGTTATTTAACTGATTACAATCACAAGGGTGTGGACATTTTTTTCTATTTATGTATGGTAATAGGAAAAAAGAGACTTGTGAATACTTTTTCTTGTAGCCAGATTTAATCATCCATGTTAATCTGATCAATTTATATTACCCCTAGCTGCGGAACCATAGCTCTCTTAAACGGTCTTCTTTTTTCTTACCATAGTCTACGGTAAAAACAAGGTTTGTTAAGAGCTCCGGTTCCACTGTTAAACTTTTTCCATGGAAACGATACTAATAAATCTCACTCGCTCTTCATTTAAATAAACGAACTCGTACATTTATCGGTTCGATCCCTTTTTGAGTAATTGTAGTCTTTGGTTGAACCCAACTGCAGCTCGAACCCACGATCTATCGCACTCGAGTGGAGCGTGATAATCATTACACCAACGTTGCTGTTGACTGTATTTTGTGTAAAACAAATCGTTTAATTATGTTCCAACCTTTCAAGACAATTGGCTCGCACGATAATTTCCGGAAAGAATTTAAGAGGCGTTTCATTGTTCAGAATCAGAAAAAATAACCATTGGCGAAAAATACTTTTCCAACGAAATATCATCATGTACGACAATGTACCTACAACCATAACATGATGAATCAGGTTTTCCTGACTCTTCTCCTTCAAAGTTCAAACACGGCTCCCTATTCCGTTATACACAAAAAGTTGAGAGGGTAATTAAGCGTCGTACCATGAGACAATGTCAGTAAATTTCATATATCACAAGAAGGCAATCATTGCGTAAGAACGGTAGATTGTTTATTTTTAACGGTATAAAAAAGTGTATATTTATCAAAGCCGAAACTGCAGAAGGTGGGGTTACAAATCAACTGTTCGAAATCACTTTGGTATCTCAAAACATTGTTTCTTTCAATTAGACAAACAAAATTGCCCAGCAAAACGTTCACCGAAGTTTACATTTACACAAACCAAATAAGTGGAGTATAATTTTTCGAAAATTCCATGTTTTAGCCATTTTCAATTTGACTCCCAAAAAGTTGTCCGCTCTTCTCTTGCTTCCTACTACAATGCATGAATAAAATAAACATACCTCCCAAGATCACGTGATGACAATATTATATCAAACATTGTTTTAAATCTTTTCTCTCTTATTCCGTAACATTGGATTAAATAGTTTACAATCATATATGATAAATGTCAACAGTTATTAGTTTTAAGTTTCAATTTAATTTGTTTCAGCTAGATCAGCTGCTGAACTGTTTGTCAATGACGAGTGAAATGGCGGGAAAATCGGTTCACGACGAACATTTATTCATCATCACTCATCAGGGTAAGAATACGGTAATACGGGTACCAGTCAGGAGAAGTTAATCAAATGTTCAGCTTTTCTTATTGACGTTCTGTTCTAGGAAAAGTGTGAAGATATCAAGGGGTGCTCGGAAGTCGTCATTCGAAGGACAGACTATACAAAGGCCAAAATAAAAGGAACAAAAAGACAAACAATGATCTACAAACCGCTACATAGAAAACTAAAGGTTGAGCAACAGGAATCGTATTAAAAAAATGGGTTGAACTCGGGTGCTCCGGAAGGGTAGGCAGTTCCTGCTCCACTGTTGACACCCATTGCGTAACATGATTTTTTAAAAATCCGGAGATAAGTCATATATGAGGAATGGACAAGCTTGTGTTTACGACAAGCGGAAGATATCCGTGGTCATGTGTGACACAGATATTCGGTAACAGTTACAAGTACAAAATGCATAGCGCGCTATAACGATGAGTAAGATTAAAAAAAATAATGTTGTGAGTGTTGATATTATGTAGGACGAAATTCATATTGATTCTATGTTGTGAAATGTCATTATCCAACGATATATATAGTTTCAACATGTTTCTATTTATTTTTGGGAAAATATAATATACATTATAACCTTTGTACGATCTAGACATAGTAAATGATACATACCTAGACTGATTGTCAAATACCAAAATCACTACATGTTTTGTTTGAAAACATGTATGAACTCGTTACAAAAATATATAGAGCAAACATTGCTTGGCTAAAAATGTCATCTATATTAGATTGTGTACTTTACTATGTATTGAGTACACATGATTTTACTAGTGTTATATTACAATTTTGATTGATTGGTATTTAACGCTCACTGAAGCAGTGTTTCAGTTATATCGTCTTTTTTTTTAAAAGAAATTCTAAATTTGACTAGTACGGCGTGAGGGCTGGGTGGGGAGTGAACTCCGTTGCTATGGGTACACACAGGGGCTAGGTGTGTCCGAAGAAAAAAAAAAAAAAAAAAAAAATACTATATAATACTATATAGTATTTTTTATTTTTTTTTCGGACGCACCTAGCCCCTGTGTGGGTACATGGGGTAGGGTAAGCAGTTCTTGCTCCACTAGTGGAACATGGGAAGTTAGCAAAATATCGGAGACGATAAAAATTTCATTCAATTTGACGCTAACAGTAGCTAAGAAAACCGGGTTTGACAACAATGTCATATTGATATACCACTTACCATAGTGAGAGAATGACCATTACCTCTTGACGGTAAAGACGATTTCCACTAATAGAAGTAGCATCACTGATAACCCACGTTTGATCACGCTAGTTATGGAGTAGACAGGGCCCGTCATAAGACGATTTCCACTAATAGAAGTAGCATCACTGATAACCCACGTTTGATCACGCTAGTTATGGAGTAGACAGGGCCCGTCATAAGACGATTTCCACTAATAGAAGTAGCATCACTGATAACCCACGTTTGATCACGCTAGTTATGGAGTAGACAGGGCCCGTCATAAGACGATTCCACTAATAGAAGTAGCATCACTGATAACCCACGTTTGATCACGCTAGTTATGGAGTAGACAGGGCCCGTCATAAGACGATTTCCACTAATAGAAGTAGCATCACTGATAACCCACGTTTGATCACGCTAGTTATGGAGTAGACAGGGCCCGTCATAAGACGATTTCCACTAATAGAAGTAGCATCACTGATAACCCACGTTTGATCATGCTAATTATGGAGTAGACCGGGCCCGTCATCAACCCTCAGCTAGCCAAGATGTACATGGTTTATGGTGTTGAACGCCACTTTCAACAAGTTATTCATGTTGAGAACTGTATTTTTCTTGTTTTTTTCAGCCTATGAACTCTGGTTTAAACAGATTTTATTTGAGGTCGACTCGGTTAGAGATATGTTCATGATGCCGGTAAGATTTATTCTCTTATGTGTTCCAGGATTAGGTGTCATTTTTTGGCCATGAACAACCAGTTCTTCTTGATAAGATTAAATTGTGATGAGAAAATATACGTTTCTCTATTTTCGAGTGTTCCCATTTTTAGTTATACATGTATATCACTTTTATCTGTGCATGGTATGGGATTATTTTGAAATGTCATACCAAATTCGATTATGAAAAGAAAGTTTAAATACTGATATCAACAAACGAATAATCACCTCGCAATTCAACAAAAAAAAAAACATGTCATGTGACGTTAAAAATCAAGTCCTGGCTTTGGAAGGGCACAAGAATGTGGCATGGCGAGGATGCGCTGGTTATTGGGATTTCAACCCTCCACTCTTGAAAATTGGATCTCCAACGGCAATACATATATAAACAAGCGATAAAATGCCAACACATACATGTATTGGCTTCCAATGAAAAAGACCACATAGATCACAAAAATGAATGACGACATAAACATGAACAGTACAACAGCAGGGTAACAGGGTCAAGGAATTCTTGTAGTTATCTGACTACCAGCTACAAGAAGGTAGAATATGTTACTTAAAGACTATTACTCTTAAAACAAATGATAATTAATACTTCTAAGAGATTTAATATCAATTAGTAATAAACATCTAAAGAAATTATAATGTTCTTGGTTGTAGACCAGAATAAATGGGTCATCACCTTGCTGGAATCAAATATTGAACATAAAACAGTGATATATTATGGAATAAAATATAAATGTATTGATTTAATTGTTAGCTGTACAGAATCGCTTCCACTCAAAAAGACAACATACTATCACAAAAATTAAGACAACAGAAACATTGACAGTACAATAACAAGGTCAGTGAATGACAAAATAAACATGGACAGTACAATAACAAGGTCAGTGAACGACAACAGAAACATTGACAGTACAATAACAAGGTCAGTGAACGACAACATAAACATTGACAATACAATAACAAGGTCAGTGAATGACAACAGAAACATTGACAGTACAATAACAAGGTCAGTGAATGACAACAGAAACATTGACAGTACAATAACAAGGTCAGTGAATGACAACAGAAACATTGACAGTACAATAACAAGGTCAGTGAATGACAACAGAAACATTGACAGTACAATAACAAGGTCAGTGAATGACAACAGAAACATTGACAGTACAATAACAAGGTCAGTGAATGACAACAGAAACATTGACAGTACAATAACAAGGTCAGTGAATGACAACAGAAACATTGACAGTACAATAACAAGGTCAGTGAATGACAACAGAAACATTGACAGTACAATAACAAGGTCAGTGAATGACAACAGAAACATTGACAGTACAATAACAAGGTCAGTGAATGACAACAGAAACACTGACAGTACAATAACAAGGTCAGTGAATGACAACAGAAACATTGACAGTACAATAACAAGGTCAGTGAATGACAACAGAAACATGGACAGTACAATAACAAGGTCAGTGAATGACAACAGAAACATGGACAGTACAATAACAAGGTCAGTGAATGACAACATAAACATGGACAGTACAATAACAAGGTCAGTGAATGACAACAGAAACATTGACAGTACAATAACAAGGTCAGTGAATGACAACAGAAACATGGACAGTACAATAACAAGGTCAGTGAATGACAACAGAAACATGGACAGTACAATAACAAGGTCAGTGAATGACAACATAAACATGGACAGTACAATAACAAGGTCAGTGAATGACAACAGAAACATTGACAGTACAATAACAAGGTCAGTGAATGACAACAGAAACATTGACAGTACAATAACAAGGTCAGTGAATGACAACAGAAACATTGACAGTACAATAACAAGGTCAGTGAATGACAACAGAAACATTGACAGTACAATAACAAGGTCAGTGAATGACAACAGAAACATTGACAGTACAATAACAAGGTCAGTGAATGACAACAGAAACATTGACAGTACAATAACAAGGTCAGTGAATGACAACAGAAACATTGACAGTACAATAACAAGGTCAGTGAATGACAACAGAAACATTGACAGTACAATAACAAGGTCAGTGAATGACAACAGAAACATTGACAGTACAATAACAAGGTCAGTGAATGACAACAGAAACATTGACAGTACAATAACAAGGTCAGTGAATGACAACATAAACATTGACAGTACAATAACAAGGTCAGTGAATGACAACAGAAACATTGACAGTACAATAACAAGGTCAGTGAATGACAACAGAAACACTGACAGTACAATAACAAGGTCAGTGAATGACAACAGAAACATTGACAGTACAATAACAAGGTCAGTGAATGACAACATAAACATTGACAGTACAATAACAAGGTCAGTGAATGACAACAGAAACATTGACAGTACAATAACAAGGTCAGTGAATGACAACAGAAACATTGACAGTACAATAACAAGGTCAGTGAATACTTGTAATTAACTGACTACCAGACATGAACGTATAATCTGTTGGTATAATCGTATCTGTATTTATCCCATTTCCCTCATATAAAATAAGACATTAACATGATGATCTCTCCTAAATTATCAGCTTACAAAAATAGACACGTTCAAAATACAGTCTACTTATCCCAGCAGGCGCATCAACGTTGAAACAACGTTGAATTTTAGTTGACCATCAACGTTGAAAAGACGTTGAATTTTAGTTGGATTTGAAAGTTGAATGGATGTTGAAAAATGAAGTTGGATCAACGTCACATATCAACGTTGAACCAATGTTGATGCAACGTTGAATCAATGTTGATGCAACGTTAATTCAACGTTGAATCAATGTTGATGCAAGGTTAAATCAATATTGAATTTTCAGTATCTTCTACAGCAATATTACTAGCTTGGTATTCAGTCATTCAAACATATTTCATGGTCGGGAATTCATTACAACTTTGTTTGCAAAAAGATACGAAAAAGGAGACATGGTTTTCTGACAACATTACAAGAAAGTCGGATAAAAAAATGGCAACAATGAAAATGAACCAAGTTTCTTAAGACTCGTCCACATCCAATGCAAATCAAGACTTTGCTATTGATTGATTGATTGATTGATTGTTTGATTAATAGGAGTTCAACGTCCAGTGAACAGTATTTCAGCTATATTCAGGACGAGAACAATTTAATGAATACAAACAATTGTAAAAAGTAAGTGGGGTGGTAAGACCGGGATAACAGTTTTTGACTGCCACTGAAAAAGGTGTGGGTAGGGATGGAAAATGTAGCCGAACGTAGCTGCCCCAAGAGGCCTACTCTTATTGAACACTACAAGGGATCTTTAACGTGCATGGAGTGTGGCATTTTCGATACACGGGTACCCACTATGGTCCACGATCAGGCTTTCCTATTATGACCCGATTACCCCTCAACAAGAGGGCAGCTCTGTGGGATAGGAAATAGAAAAGCTATATAAAATTTGTCGATTTTCTATTTAAAAATATTTTAACAGAATATGGGAAAACTGCATAAAAATATGTGATAAACAAATAGTCTCAATAAATGTGACAAATTTGTGGGAGGGGCATCATGACAGACAGGGGTAAAACAGTATACCCCCTCCAAAAACAACAGAGGGCTCTAAATAGCACAGAACACCCTAAGCACATGCGCAGAAGCCATATCTAATCGACAGCGTATTTTGCATATTTGTACTTTATGTATGTTAAATCAAAAGAATAAAAATAATAAATATACAAAAAGAGCATAAAACATGATATGGGAGAATTATTTCGATTCTAATAGGGCATTTACAATAATTTTGTATATCAATGCGGCCTTATGGATACCGAATGATTTGGCTGTTCCGATTACCTCCCCGAATGACAATTTCGCATTCTACGATGAATTACAGAAAAGTAATGACTAAATTAAACGACGAAAATAATGTTACCTTTGTTATACAAACTATCTCTTCCATGAAGTATTTCGATTCTTGTAGGAAATATAATGGAAATGCATAACATAACAAAATCCACTACTGGTCGGGGAGTAGTTCTCGCCATTTTTTACGTTTTTTATCCAATATTTTTAAGAAGCAGTCGAGAAACCTTTGTTTCACCCCATTATTATTTTGCATGAACCATAACGATTTACCTACGAAATGAATTTTCATAAAGGAGAGTGCACGCTGATCGGGGATCCATTATTACGATGTTGCAATTTTTAACAGAAAATGGCCGCAACAGAAGCAATTCTCGCCAACTTTCAGAAATATTGTTTTTTGTGAAGCTAAAGCATCAAAAGGAAAGAAAAACGACATTTTAGAAAATTAAAGCCCTTTCTTAAAAAGATTACCGGTTTTTGTATTAGTTTGTAGAAAACTCTGATAAATATTCATCGCTGTGTAAAGGCTGTCATGCCATCCCCATGCCGCTCCCCCATTCCATAAAATACATCCTTCACAACAGTGGTTTACCTGATAATTTTTATTTTATTGATGAAAAGTAATAAATCCAGTTTTTCTAGAATTAATATTAATATTTTGTCCATGTTTTATGCCCAATGTGATAATATAGGATCCATGTATTAAATTAGCGGTCAAGGTAATTGATGACGATACCAATAGCAGCCAGACTATGTGAAAAAATGAACTTCATGATAATGACAAAATAAAATTTGAATGATATTTCAAAACTATTCACCTCTTTTATGTTAAATTTTCACACGTTAAATATTACCTATAACAAATATGTGACAATTTCAATTTTCATGGGGTTGAAACACCGTTACGGAGATTATGTAGAACCACAATCGAGCTTTTATGGAATTTGCAAATTATTTTTCATCCTTTTATCATTCATATAATCAGAAACAATCATTAAACAATAGAAAAATATCCAGGTGTTTTGCAACAAATCAAAATAACAAAATTGTTGATGTTGAAAGACATTTACAGATTCCGTATATATTATCATAAGAAAAACTAATGTGTTTTAGATTATCAAGTTTATTTTGTTTCGTTCACATGAAGTTCTTTTGTCCACGAACATATATTTTAAATGTTTAGCTGCATAAATTTACAGAGGATGACCATATTATACCACTAGAATGGATAGGAGCGAACCTTATTGAGGAGGAACAATTTGTTACGGAGGTTATGGAAACATACCAATATTTTGTTGTGCAACATTTATAGGGAAAATGAATTGCTATAGAATGTCTTAAGAATTTTGACATCAGATTTAATGAAACAAGACGTGTCAAATATGTACATTTTGTCACCATGTCGTATTACTCTCGTTTTTGCATATTCTTTCATTATGATGAAATGAGCCCGATTTTTATTGATTATGCTGAATTTCTACAGTTGCAAGGCATGGTAGAAATACCATGCAATGAAATAAGCAAGAACAGGTTCGTTAAAGACATCTTTTGACTCTAGTATAGCTACTGGAAATAATAATGTACACATTTCAGTTAATCAACTACGTTACGGAAGTTAGCAGAAAAAACACATGTATGTTTTGGAAACCAAAATTTATAACTTGAACATCCTAACATAAACAAAATAAACAGTCTAATTTTGGGAAAGTTCTTCTATTTTTGTTAATTCACATTCCGAAATCCGGAAAATATCTGTCCAAGGTGATATATCGTTATGGAGGATAGCGTTACGGAGATTAGAGTCAAAGATATTATCTATTTAATTATAAACATATCAAGAAGAAAATAGTCAGAACTCTTTTAATTTAGAGAAAGTTCTTCTATTTTTGTCAATTCACACTCCGGAATCCGGAAAATATCTGCCCAAGGCGATATATCGTTATGGAGGATAGCGTTACGGAGATTAGGGTCAAAGATATTATCTATTTAATTATAAACATATCAAGAAGAAAATTCTCAGTACTCTTTTAATTATGTCCTACTGTACCATTCATCGAATAGAGACTGCGTCTTTTGGTTTTATTTGTGTTATTTTACTACAAACAACGTTATGTAGGATAGGTTCTTATATGTCACAAACGAAAAATATCAATGTAACTGCAAATATTTGAGAAAAAAAATGTTGATGCCATAAAAGAGCATTTATTTTAATGTATGTGGACAATATCTTATTTTTTAACTACTGTTTTGGGTGGATAGGAAAAGAAATACACGAGGGAATTATTTAATTGTCCGCGTTACGGTAGGATAGAGGTATTTCTGTGACATAGGAAAAGTTGTGCCAAGTCAAAGATAAGAGCTTTATTGATTCTACAAGTATGCAGTTCCTAATCTATACCTTCAAATGAGTCCATAAAAGTTAAATAAAGCAAATAGTTTGTGTTTTACCGATCAAATATCGCCTTTAAACTGAAAATAGTGTGTAGCGACATCAAAGTTTACCCTAAAATCGGTACCTCTTGGAGCTCGAAATTGAATATCCGACAAACTAATATGTGAATATATGTTTATTCATTGCCGTGAAGCATGGGCACGCAAACATTCATACTTAAATTTGTTCTACTAAGCCTTGCGAATTTTTGTCAACCTAACGACAGTCAATTTCCCTAATTGTGTCAATTATGTGGGAATGACTGCGCAGGTGGCCATTTGCATTCACATGGAATTTTTTTTATTCTGCAACCGTGAGTATTTTGGATTGTAGGGATTAGTAATAAGGCAAAGTGTGACACTTTTTAGAAAGATCTTAAAGATAAATTGGAAATATGGTGTCACTAGATTCTCCGATGATCATTCCATGTGTTTTTCTATTTTAAGAGTACCAACACACGTGACCCCCTGTTGATGTTATGACAGAATGTGGGGTGCAGTAGGGTTTTTTCCCGATTTTAACGATATTTCACAATGAAATTCGATAAAAATTAATACGAAGGATTGGAACGGCGTCCTTTAATAATGGGGAAAAAATCAGACGAAAATTCTTGAGCGCTCGCGCTAAATGAGACAGTTGGCGAGAATTGCTTCTTGGCGAGAACTACTCCCCGAATTCCTCCCCAACCAGTAACCTTCAATGGCTTCATGTCATACTTTTCCTACATTGATAACGAGACGGTGATGTAATTAAGCTACTGATATTTCCCAATTTGATGGCATTTAGCTACTTAAACAAGTAAAATGCCCACAAAATCGTAAAATAAATCAGTAACCAGCTTATGTCAATGTCATCAGCGTTCCTTGTAAACTACATTGTACGTCACCGGATGACGACAAATTACAAAAGTCAAAGTCGATAGATGGTTGTCTTAAGTATTTTTTCCGGAAAAAATCATATGTCAAGAAACAATTCTAGAATGTTTATGTTTGTATTCACCATGGTCATAAAATGAGCATAAAGCATGACATGAGACAATTATTTCTTAAATCAGATGAAACTAATTTTTCATCGTTATCAATTTCTATAACGTTTCTGTAGCGTTATATATTCTTGTAAATAATAGCGGGAGGTAATTGGAACAGCGCCCAAAATAACCTCTGTCTAGGTACGCTTGAAGGTATAAAATTACCGTAAATGCCCTGTTAGAATCAAAATAATTCTCGAATGCCCGGCATCAGGGAATTATTTCTTAAACATGTTCGTAAAAAAAGTAAGTGGGAAATTACTCACAAGTCGGATATACAACCTGTTTTCAACGTTGTGTCAACGTTGCACATTCAACTAAAGTTCAACATTGACAAACTTGATTAAAATCAACCTATTTTCAACGTTGAGTCAACGTCATAAATCAACCTTATTTAAACAGTGAAAATTTGACGTTGAAACAACGTTGGTTCAACGTTGTTCAACATCATGACCAAAATTCAACCTAAAAACAACGTTGAAACAACGTTGTGTGCCTGCTGGGATGTGACCTTCCAAGGGAACATTGAAATATGGTCGGTCACATAAAACAGGTGGTCACTAAACACATGTTTATTTAATATAAAATGCACTGTGGAGGGAAATTAAAATTAAGGTCACATATTACAAGTTATGGCTTAATAAAGGTGGTCAGTAACGCAGATTTTACTGTAACTTAATACAGGTGGTCACTAAAGCAGGTTTTACTGTAACTTAATAAAGGTGGTTACTAAAGCAGATCTTACTGTAACTTAATAAAGGTGGTCACTAAAACAGGTTTGACTGTAACTTAATAAAGGTGGTTACTAAAGCAGGTTTTACTGTAACTTAATAAAGGTGGTTACTAAAGCAGGTTTTACTGTAGCTTAATAACGGTGGTCACTAAAGCAGGTTTGACTGTAACTTAATAAAGGTGGTTACTAAAGCAGGTTTTACTGTAACTTAATAAAGGTGGTCACTAAAGCATGTTTGACTAACTTAATAAAGGTGGTCACTAAAGCAGGTTTGACTGTAACTTAATAAAGGTGGTCACTAAAGCAGGTTTGACTGTAGCTTAATAAAGGGGGTCACTAAAGAAGGTTTTACTGTAACTTATTAAAGGTGGTCACTAAAGCAGGTTTAACTGTAACTTAATTAAGGTGGTCACTAAAGCAGGTTTTACTGTAACTTAATAAAGGTGGTCACTAAAGAAGATTTTACTGTAACTTAATAAAGGTGGTCACTAAAGCAGGTTTAACTGTAACTTAATAAAGGTGGTCACTAAAGAAGATTTTACTGTAACTTAATAAAGGTGGTCACTAAAACAGGTTTGACTGTAACTTAATAGAGGTGGTCACTAAAGCAGGTTTGACTGTAGCTTAATAAAGGTGGTCACTAAAGCAGGTTTGACTGTAACTTAATAAAGGTGGTCACTAAACCAGGTTTGACTGTAACTTAATAAAGGTGGTCACCAAAGCAGGTTTTACTGTAACTTAATAAAGGTGGTCACTAAAGCAGGTTTGACTGTAGCTTAATAAAGGGGGTCACTAAAGAAGGTTTTACTGTAACTTATTAAAGGTGGTCACTAAAGCAGGTTTGACTAACTTAATAAAGGTGGTCACTAAAGCAGGTTTAACTGTAACTTAATTAAGGTGGTCACTAAAGCAGGTTTTACTGTAACTTAATAAAGGTGGTCACTAAAGAAGATTTTACTGTAACTTAATAAAGGTGGTCACTAAAGCAGGTTTAACTGTAACTTAATAAAGGTGGTCACTAAAGAAGATTTTACTGTAACTTAATAAAGGTGGTCACTAAAACAGGTTTGACTGTAACTTAATAGAGGTGGTCACTAAAGCAGGTTTGACTGTAGCTTAATAAAGGTGGTCACTAAAGCAGGTTTGACTGTAACTTAATAAAGGTGGTCACTAAACCAGGTTTGACTAACTTAATAAAGGTGGTCACCAAAGCAGGTTTTACTGTAACTTAATAAAGGTGGTCACTAAAGCAGGTTTGACTGTAGCTTAATAAAGGTGGTCACTAAAGCAGGTTTGACTGTAACTTAATAAAGGTGGTCACTAAAGCAGGTTTTACTGTAGCTTAATAAAGGTGGTCACTAAAGCAGGTTTGACTAACTTAATAAAGGTGGTCACTAAAGCAGGTTTGACTCACTTAATAAAGGTGGTCACTAAAGCAGGTTTTACTGTAGCTTAATAAAAGTGGTCACTAAAGCAGGTTTTACTGTAACTTAATAAAGGTGATCACTAAAGCAGATTTGACTAGCTTAGTAAAGGTGGTCACTAAAGCAGGTTTTACTGTAGCTTAATAAAGGTGATCACTAAAGCAGGTTTGACTGTAACTTAATAAAGGTGGTCACTAAAGCAGGTTTTACTGTAACGTAATAAAGGTGGTCACTAATGCAGGTTTGACTGTAACTTAATAAAGGTGGTCACTAAAGAAGGTTTTACTGTAACTTAATAAAGGTGGTCACTAATGCAGGTTTGACTGTAACTTAATAAAGGTGGTCACTAAAGCAGGTTTGACTGTATACTTTTAATTTTTCCTATTACAGATTCTTGATGAAAATCAGATGTTGAAAATCGTAAATAGACTTAATAGGGTTGTGCTCATTCTCAAGGTATGTAATTTCTTGTACATGTATAGTACATGGGATATTTGACTTTTCAGAAGTATTCTTTTATTATAATTTACAGAAGAAGAGCTTGAAGATACCAAAGGGGTAATGAGAATCCGTAAATCGAAGAAGGAGAGACAACACAATGGCCAATATAAAAAAAATACAAAAGGACACACAATGATCTACAAAACATACAGATCGAGTAACATAACCCCACTAAAAACTGAGATGAACTCATGTCCTCCGGAAGGATGAGCAGTTCCTGCTCCACTATTGGCACCCATGGTGTTAATCTAGTTACAAACCCCGGAATACATTTGCTGGTAAATTAGTGGAGCTCGTTGTGACAATAATCATGCAATTGGTGATCAATACAAGCATGAAACGTTGCACAGATGACCATTTTAGTGTGTAAATCAGAATATGCAACTATTAGATTACAACTCAATTTATATCAGGTAGCTGAATTCTCCAACTGAAACCCACTTCTTCTTGTAAAAAATATAAATATTAGCAATATTTTAGGGAAGGGATGTTTCTTTTTTTTTAAGGGATATTGTTGTCCATGACATTAAATAAAGTTTTTTTCCATAGCATAATAAACCAATAAATTCTACAGCAATATTCTACAGATTTTTTTTTATTTATGGTTTGGTTGCTTGAAAAACTGTATATCCCCAGCCACTTTTGTTTGTCTTTCAGGGAGCCGTCGTGGTCGTGATCGTATGGTAGCCGGATTTACCACTACCTGTACAATCAGTGCTTATCACCACTAACGTTGTGAGTTCAAACCCTGTTCATGGCGAGGTGTACTCGATACAACATTATGTGATAATATTTGTCAGTGACTTGCTGCAGGTCGGTGGTTTTCTCTGGGTATTCCGGTTTCATCCAAAAATAAAACTGACCACAACCATATAACTGAAATATTGTTGAAAGTGGCATTAAGCACCATAAACCTAAACCTTGATTGTCTGGATCAGATCTTTAGTAAATTGTTTAATCAAGTAAAATGGGCCATATATCTTTTTTCCTTCTGTTTGAAGACAAAAAATATTCTGTTGACCTGCCATTGATGAAACCATATACATAACTGATACATATTTTCAGCTAATGGTTGACCAGTTTATGATCTTAGAGTCGATGACACCATTAGATTTTCTGGAATTCAGGTATGAATAATATACAGTCGATATAACTTGAAAATGTTCAAAAAGGTAACCAGGTCTAAATTGTCTATGTAGAAATATGGACCAACAGCCCTTAGAAATCATAACCAGTTTGTCCTTATAATTTTATGACCATCTGTCAAACAGAATTCCGTTTTGGGACGCCCCAATTCTGAATCGGGACGTATTTCGGTTTTGACCGTGACAGTAAGATTATATGCATGTGTAATTTATGTAGGATTAGCTCTAAAAATATATAAATTTGTACAAAAATATGAAAACAGGTCATTCAGACAAAGCTGGGACTATGTCTGATATGAAAACACTCAGATCAATATCGATGTTTCAATTTCTGATTTTCACAACAACAAGTATAAAGGTGATTATGAGTTATTATTATTATTTTTCAATTGCATTGTTTTCAAAATTAACAGGGACAATCAATACCCCTACCACACATTTTACATGACCGCTCACTCTCCTGACTTGGTACAGGTTCATCAATAATAAGTGATGGGATTAAGCTAGTTTTATAGACCCAAATCTTCTCTCTTAATTTATAGACCCAAATCTTCTCTCTTAATTTATAGACCCAAATCTTCTCTCTTAATTTATAGACCCAAATCTTCTCTCTTAATTTATAGACCCAAATCTTCTCTCTTAATTTATAGACCCAAATCTTCTCTCTTAATTTATAGACCCAAATCTTCTCTTTTAATTTATAGACCCAAATCTTCTCTCTTAATTTATAGACCCAAATCTTCTCTCTTAATTTATAGACCCAAATCTTCTCTTTTAATTTATAGACCCAAATCTTCTCTCTTAATAGTAAAACGATGCAATCGCACAAGTAAAATGTATCAGATTCTTGGAGTTTAATGCCATTTACCACCAATATTGTGAATCGGTCGAGAGAAAACCACAGATGTAAGTCACCCACAAACGTTTATCACATAAAACTGTTTTAATGGCATCTCGCCTAACACACAAACTATAGGGTGAAATATGTGCATGTACATGTATATATGTTATTTCTAAGGGTCATGTAGTTGAAGAAATTAGCATAAACAAATTGTTCACCCACCATATAGCTGACATACTGCTAAAGTTTGAGTTAAAAATCAATCAATCAATATAGCTGTGATTGTACGTGCTATGTATATGTAAATACAACTTTACCCACAAACTTTACCACTGAGGCTACTTGAATATCATGCAAATATTATTACTTATTTTCTGTTAGGAGAGAAAACAAGCATGTTATTGGTAATGACTTAATTGGGAGGAATTTTGTAACATAAATTTAAAATTGTGGAAGTTTTGTGTTTTTTTTTGGCTATTGTTTGTTTGTGTTTTGTTTGTTCGTTTTTTTTTAAGAATCTTTACTCAGTGATGGTCAATAATTCCAACATTATGAATAAAACGAATGACAATGTACATCTGTTGTCAATGAGATAAATTCTATAAAAAACATATATCAGAATTACACTGGTTATGTTTGACATTATCTTTTCAGAGGTTATTTGTCTTCTGCATCTGGTTTCCAAAGTTTACAGTTTAGACTGATGGAAAACAAACTTGGTGTTAAGGAGGTAATGTATTTATTAATGAGACAATTAAATTCAGAAACCAAGACCACCATTGAAGCATCGGCTGTAACTCATTTGTGATCACCAGTGCCTCTTAACAGCATTATAGGCCCTCGAGCACAGCCCACTTTTTATCATAAAAATTAACATAAATATTGTTAATTATCTTCAGTAAAACACAAGATAAATATGCATTTTCCAATAACAAATATTTATAGTTTGGTATAGTCACAACATAAATAGATTAACATGGGCCTCTATGCTCGTGGGGCCCCCGGGCAACTGCCCAGCATGCCCATGCATATAGATGGCATGGTGATCACACTGATATACTCTCCACTCATCACTCATCACTTGATGAATAGAGAGTATCGGAGCGTGATCAGTCATGGTTTCCGATGATGCATTTTAAGTAGGCGTGAGCCAACAGAGAAAAAAAAATCGGTAAAAAAAAATGTTCATCAATTTTTAAAACCTTTTGTCCAGCTACATTCATTTGTTCATTGAATTTATTCAGATTACCTCAAATAATCTGGTATGTCACTAAAATACATGGCTATTTTAAAGTTTCTGCGAAAATAGAAAATGTTGATGTCTATGTAGAAGAAAACAAACAAAAACAAACCTAAAAACAATCTTAAATGGTATAAATTTAAAACAAAATGTAATGTTCATAGATACAGTTTACAGTCATTTGTTTACCAGGAAGATAGTGTAGAAATATTTAAGAAAAGAGATACACTACATGTATGAAAGCTTTAGGGGAAATAAAAAAACACTTATATTTCCAGGAAAATCGTGTGAAGTATAACCAGCAACATTACATGGGGGTATTTAATGATGAAGAATCTAAGAAGAAACTGGCGGATTCCATATCATCACCGTCTTTGTTGAATCTAGTAGAGGTCAGTAGATATCTGTTGTGTGGTAAGAAGAGTTTGAAGATAACCAGAGGGGTAATCAGAATCCGTACATCGAAGAAGAACACAACACAATGGCAAAAGGACAAAAGGACAAACAACAATCTACAAAACATACACATAAAACTAAAGATCAAGTAACACGAACCCCATTAAAAACCGGGGTGAACTCAGGTGCTCCGTGAAGGTTAAGCAGTTCCTGCTCCACTAGTGTCACCCGTTGTGTTAATATTGTGTTAATATAGCTACAAATCCGGTAAGTACCACCACTTCCAAAACTTTCAACGATAAGTTTTTTTTCTAAAAACCCACCAGAAACATCTCATTTCATCATTAAAATAACGTTGTGAAGTGTGAAGTAATGATTGTTTCAAGGGATTGATTGGATGACAAATACACAGTTTACATGTCAACATTGCTGCTCAGTCAAGGATTAGGGTTATGGTGTTTAACGTCACTTTCAACAATATTTCAGTTATGGTGGTTGTGATCTGTCAAAGAAGACATTTTGTGCGATTTATTTATTTTTATTTTTCTATTAATTTTTTTTTTTTTAATTGAGAAAATTTGTAATTTTTACTTGAAAATAGGAATTATTCATGTGCATCTAACAGACTATTTATGGCATAGCTTTGATGAATGCTGATGTTAGTCTAACGCTTTACTGTTCTAATTTGATCATTGACTGCAAAACTCTAATGATAAATAGGGTAGATATCAAATTTAGTGAGCACGACTCAACTCGTTTCTTGAATAACCTTCATCATATACCCTCAAAGCCAATATATTGGAAAACCAAATCATTCAAAAGCCTTTGGGAGGAAGAACACTAAAGGGCCTAAACAGGATAGCAAAAATGGGGTAAGGTCACATATACCTGAGGGGGGAGAACCTTAGTTTTAAACATCTTTAGTTTTCTAGTGTGCATCATTGTCAAGATATTTCAAATTAAAAGTAAATGCACATGTTTAACAATATTAAATACAACCAATTTTAATGAGTTCCTAAAGAATAATTCGGTTTTTTTTTAACCTGTAACATTGTCTATATATGTGCTTCGTTTTTGGTGTAGCATTGTAACAAAGTTGTCATTTTGTTTTGATTAATTTAGATTGACAATGTAATTTTGAAGTTTTAAATTACAAATATAGTTTTGTTTCAGAGATGGTTGGAAAGAACTCCCGGATTGGTAGACCAAGAAAGGACAGACTTTAATTTCTGGGAAAGATACAAGGCAGCAGTGTATCAGTGGATAGAACATGACTGGCACCGCCCTTACCAGGTTAGAACTTTTAAATACATTTATATGTTACTGCTCTGACAACATTTAGGGGCCATCGTGGCCATGGTCGTATGGTAGTTGGATTTACAACTACCTATGCAATCAGTGCCTATCACCACTGATGATGTGAGTTTGAATCTCTATTAGGGAGAGGTGTACAACATTGTGTGATAAAGTTTGTCAGTGACTTGCGACAGGTCAGTGGTTTTCTCTGCCGTCCACCAGTTTCCTCCACCAATAAAACTGACTGCCACGATATAACTGAAATATTGTTGAAAGTGTCGTTAAACACCATCAAGCAAATAAACAAACTGACAACATTTATTATGTACATGTATATGTAAAAAGAAAATAAAGAAAAGTACTACACTGTTGAAACAATTCCAAAATCTTATCCAAAAATCATAGAAATAGAGAAATAATCAATACTCCTCACACAAATACATGACCACCCACTTCCCTTACTCGGCACAGACCGTAGTTTTATTGGTCCAAACCTCTCCCATTAGTAAAATGATATGGTCGTGCAAATGTAACAGGATGAGTAGGGCTGCTTTAAAGAACACTACAATTGTCAACATAATAATATTTTGAATTTTTGTGACTTGAAGGTTATGCTATTTGTTTTGAGATATTATAATATAGATATTCATTTTAGTTTTCATGACAATTGTTAAAGATACATGTAATAGACCATATCCGTTTTCTGGTATTTAGTTCGATTTTGAATTTTTAATCAACCGAAATGACATAGGCCTAGGCTTACATGTAGTCAATCTCTAACAGAGTTATCGTTCCTTACTCTCACTTCAACTTGATGTTAGAGAAAAGAACGATAACTCTGGTACAGCTTGACATGTAGTTACACCAAAGTGGTAATCAGAAGCCATAAATCTAAGATACCAAAGTGGTAATCAGAAGCCATCAATCTAAGATACCAAAGTGGTAATCAGAAGCCATCAATCTAAGATACCAAAGTGGTAATCAGAAGCCATCAATCTAAGATACCAAAGTGGTAATCAGAAGCCGTAAATCTAAGATACCAAAGTGGTAATCAGAAGCCGTAAATCTAAGATACCAAAGTGGTAATCAGAAGCCATCAATCTAAGATACCAAAGTGATAATCAGAAGCCATCAATCTAAGATACCAAAGTGGTAATCAGAAGCCGTAAATCTAAGATACCAAAGTGGTAATCAGAAGCCATCAATCTAAGATACCAAAGTGGTAATCAGAAGCCGTAAATCTAAGATACCAAAGTGGTAATCAGAAGCCATAAATCTAAGATACCAAAGTGGTAATTGGAAGCCGTAAATCTAAGATACCAAAGTGGTAATCAGAAGCCGTAAATCTAAGATACCAAAGTGGTAATCAGAATCCCTTAATCCAAGAAGAATAGACAGCACAATTGATAAAAAAGGACAATCAATTTACAAAACATACACATAAAACTAAGCATCCCCAGAAATATTCCTCACCTGAAGACAGTAGGAGTTATCCTTCCTTACCATGTCAAATGACTAAATATTTTTACCTGGTTATACAGGTAGATAATTAATTCTTTCGTCAGATCATTTATGTATCAAATAGAAATTAGCCTCGAGGAATGACACCTGTAATCACAGTATTTCAGTACTGTTGTCTAAAATAACCATATTTTATTGAACTATAGTGTGTGTAGATTGTGTAACTTAAATGTTGTTGAAGATAAATACCATTTTATTCTGCAATGTGAAAAATATATTGAAGAAGATATCTTAAGAAATATTATTGGCAAATGCCGTCATGTTTTAAATTAGTACAATTACTGTCTGGACGCAATATTAAAGAACTTAACAATCTTGGCAAATATTTGTTACTAGCTGAAAAAATTTGCAACGCTTAATTTCATTTCATTTCGCATTATTGTTTTACATATATATTATCATGCTCCGTTGTTATTATCATAATTGTATATTATATGTAGATTTCCATAAACAGTATTGCTTTTGAATAAAATAATTTATTTATTTATTTGTATAGTTATTTAAAAATAATTATTTAAAAATTATGACTGATTACAATGTACGTATTTAGAACTGAACATAAAATTGACATTAAAATAATTTTGTTATAATAATAAGTTCGTTAAAAAATGGTTGCCTTACGAAAGTCAAATTAGTTGCCAATTTTAAAAGCAAAACGGGTAATATTTTATTAATATTTATTTCAATAAAACACATGGACATCAATATAATACACAATTTATGACATAAAACAAGACCGTAACTTATTAAATCAATTAGTTTCATTTAATAATTCGACCTTTAAAGGATTAAAAATAATTTATTGGTTTTCTATATACCTCTTAACTGGTATGCAAAAACATACAAAATAGTGATATTACTGCTGTGTTCTTGATAGTAGATCGACCAGTTTGTCTTTATTTCTTAGTTTTGTTTTAACACTAAGATTTGCTAATTTTAGTTTAATTTCAGCAACAGACATACAAGAAATATTTTGACTAGTATGCGTTTCAGAACTTTCACAAATTTTATATGTTTCTGCAACATTTTTCATTTCTTCCATAATTCGGTTTTTCTTAGCCGATCTCTGATGATAAATTTCATCATCCCAATATTTTTCAGATTTTTTATTATAATCACGTTTTATTCGTTCACAACCATCTGTTTTGAGATATTCTATTCTTTTTCTCACTTTTAATGCGTCAATTGTAGCATCATATTTGTTTGTTTTTGATTGATGAATTTTTTAATATCGTCATTGATTTTTTCAACCCCTTGCCCGCTACAATTAACCAGTTTTCCATACTGGCTTAATGTATTGCGATCTAACTGTAGGCGGAATGTGTGGATATGGCTCCCAGGTGCAATTATACTTATCATAACTTTTCCATTTGACCAGAAATTCACTTCCCTACAAAGAAAACAAAGATTTTTGTGTACACGGATATTTTAAGTAGTTAGTGATTTGGACAAGATAAACAAAACTTTTTAGTTGATGTAATTAATTAAATTTCTATCCCCTGGGCATATTAAACCATAAAGGTGACACATATTGTGTAACAGATTTAACAGTTAAATTGATAGTTTGTGATAAAAATTAATCAATATTCATCACTTTAATGATTCAACTGTACGTTTCTATATCTTGATATCTTTTTAAAACTTTGGTCTTGGTTTTAATTTTTTGCCTGTCACATATTTTTCGACATATGTATAAGTTAGGTCAAAAATATGAAATCCTAGATTCTCACCATCCCCCACAAAAAAATGATTTTAAGTTCTGATGAAATTCTTTAAATTTTACAGCATTTTTCACTAAAATTGATAAAAAAAAACTTGCCTGTCCAGTTTTTCAAATAATTCGATGCAATTTATTTTTATGGATTTGGCGACCTTTTTCAAAATTTCAAAATTGAAGTTCATTTCCTTAGAAATTGAACTGGTTACCCGATCTGAAGTAAATCAAACAAATAATTACCTTTCTGGATTTTGTTCTTTGAGCTATTATCCGCTCAACCTCAAATAATTCACTTAGTACTTCTGCTTTTCTTTCTCTCTTTCCAAATGCGATTGGTTGACCACAGTGCAGTTCCTTATAATTAACTGCCTCCTTTTCTCTTAAACGCCTTAATGCCATTGTGATTGTTTAAAATAGTTTTAAAATGTATTCAAATTGGCACGTATTTTTTATTATTCGACGAAATAACTATGAAAACTATTCACGAACCATTTGAAATGCAGTTAGATTAGTATGGTATATCTACATTTCATTAAGATTCATAAAATGATCGATTAATATGAAAATTGAAAAAAAAAAAAAAAAAAAAGTAAAAAGCTTTCCTTATCGATATATAAAATATTTGTATTCTATATAGTTCTGTATAAACAGATTTTAGTCGTGTACAAACACATAGCATGTCTTAATTAGTTAATTATTAAGAAAACACGAAACAAGTCTATTTATTGCTAATATGGATTTTGACACCTAGACTTATTTACCTGTATACGGACTTGGACATTTTATCGGATTGTTTTAAAAAGTTGCAAACTTGTATTTTTAAATGAAAATGGAAATATCAAGACCTCTACCAACATGAGAATAACTTATATGTTCTAAAAGTGTGTTTTATTGTGAACATGGTAGTATGTGCTTCTAATTTGAAATAAAAACGATAAAATAGTAAAATACCTCTGAAAACCGTCAAAAGGCTGTTTTTCAATTTCAATCCTATATTTTATATACAAACGACTGTATCAATTTCAAATGAAAAAGGAAATATGTAAATCAAAACCAATTTTAAATATCTAAACACCAAATAAAAGATAAAACTTTCAAGAATATGTGTATATGTGCTTCTTTATAAAATTCAACATAATAAAATAGTTATTCAGAATAGAAGTAAAGTTTCCCATTACTTTCTATAGTAATGACCGACTAATTAATCAAGGTAAAAATGGAGCATGCACAGTCTCGGATGAAGAGAATTGCTGTTCATGATCAAGTAACAGGAACCCCACTAAAAATGGGGGGGGGGGGTGAACTCAGGTGCTCCGGAAGGGTAAGCAGTCCCTGCTCCACTAGTGGCACCCATCGTGTTAATTTAGTTACAAACCAGGTGATAAGTTATCAATGAGGAAAGGACCGGGAAGATTTTACGACAAGTGGAACATATCAATGGTCAATTGTGACACAGATATTCCATAGCGGTCAACCAAGTATAGGTGGTGACCGTAAAACTTTCGAAGTGATGACTTCAACTTAACCACTAGGAACCCTTGGTTCAGTAGCTTCCTTGTTAGCAGCAAGTGACGGACCCTCTTTGAAGGAAATCCAATAGTGGTGGCTAAGCACTGCTTTTATGTAATTCCTTAAGAAAAAAATATTTACATCTGAGACATGCAGACAATCATATTTAATTTTTCTGACATTTTCTGTTTTCTCCAATGTCCCATGGGACGGACAAAGTTAGCATATATTCTAGATTAAAAACAAAAAGCCCGAAAGTCAGATTTGTTATGTTACTTTTCTAACTGTAAGCAAAATGTACATGATGCGCGATCTGATGGTATTTTTATAATGTAGGAAGAAACGGACCCAAGACAGAAAGAAATCTTACTGGCTGAATACTATAAACAGAAGGTAAGCTTTATACACATAATCATACTTCTAAAATGGCCTATCGTCAAACAGGTTCATGGTGAGGTGTACTCAATACAACATTATATGATAAAGTTTGTCAGTGACTTACTACAGGTCGATGGTTTTCTCCTGGTACTCTGGCTTTCTCCACTAAGAAACATACCACTGCGATATAAAATGTAACTGTAATATTGTTAAAAGTGGTGTTAAATACCATAGGAACGTAAAATGATGTTATTGATCTTTAACTATTTGAGTTGACAGTTTTCAGAAAGCAATCTGCTAGTTGTACATCCACTATACTTTCATATTATTCCCATTTATATTATTGGAGGGCCCAGGTGGTTCATTGAGTTAGGTAGTTGGATTACCATATCCAGAAATTGATGGTACTTTCCTCATAAATATTCATCATATTTAAATTAGATTTTGCTCACGTGACTGCAGTTTCAAGCTTGATGGATCGTTTATTAGATTTGTCAAAAAATAGCCTACAGTACGGAAATTCAATGTGTCCGTCAATAATTCGAATATTATAAGTTATTGTTTATTTCCGCAAAGTTTTTCTTCAGTCAAAATTCAAATATTTTTGTTTTGTAACGATTTTAGACATGTCTTTAATATCGCGATTATGCAAAAATGATCATATTATATTTAATGTGGGAACACCAAGTTTAGAAGCTAGAAATATAAGGTTAGTCAATATAATTACCTATATTATTGAGGAATCTAAATTAATTTCAGAAAATATGTCGCCAATGTTATTCATTGTTAAATTTTGTGTCACACGCCACCAGTTTCATGTATTTCAGACATTTTTACATAGACTCTTAAGGCCAAATAAGGGTTCGTCGCCTCGAATTTTCATTTAGTCCAGGAACCTCGAATATTTAATTGTTTTCATTAATTTTTATTTCATTTAATTCAGCTTGATTCAATGTATCATTTTCAAGTTCAGAAAATGACACACATGCAATTATGAATGATATCATTTATATAGATCATATGAAAATTGCAGACGTCACGGCGTCGCCATCTTAGATATGCAAATGAGCAAAGTACCCATCATTTCTGGCTATGCCTAACAACTCATACAAGCTTATCACCAATATGGCGTGGGTTCGCGCCAGGCTTTGTAAGTTACAAAAAAGGGTGCACTTGACTCGCAGTCGCAAGTGATAAAGTTTACCACTTGCCTGCCCATGGTCGG
Source organism: Bathymodiolus septemdierum (assembly GCA_963383655.1). Lineage (NCBI taxonomy): Eukaryota > Metazoa > Mollusca > Bivalvia > Mytilida > Modiolidae > Bathymodiolus > Bathymodiolus septemdierum. The sequence continues at coordinate 28,716,452 of OY726524.1, read as the reverse complement.
TGGTTCTCTACGGGTACTCCGGCTTCTTCCACCACTAAAACTGGTCGCCATGATATAGTTGAAAGTGGCGTTAAAGACCCCCAAAAAAAAAATCATTATATTATTGGATTCTTACATTCGGTTCTTTGAACAGTGATGTTCAACAATACCACCAATATCAATAAAACACATAATCACTTCTCACATCAAACTGCTGAAGGCAAAAAAAAAAAAACCATGACATCTGATGTTGGATATCCAGACCAACGTTTGGGACATGCGCAAAAATGTGATAGGGTTAAATCACGGTTAATGGGATCCAAACTCTACCCTTTTTGAAACTTGACTTTCAATGGCAATGTTTTTTTTTTTATATTAGTCAGATGTAACTTCATTCACTCATAAAATGGCTTCTGATATCGATATATTTACAGACATAATGTTGATATTCTAATTCTCAAGCAATGTTGTCATATTGAATTTATTTTTAGGACTCCTTTGAATCAATATTTACACCAGAAAGATACAATGTGTATGTTGAAAGAGGTAGGTGTAGATATATCTCAGATATATAGAATCTAACACCGGGGAGAGTACAAGATAGGGAAATCTCCGACACCCGAGGGTGTCGGAGATTTCTCTATCTTGTACTTTTTCCGGTGTTTGATTTTATTTCTCACTAAGCACCTAATTGTTTTTGTTTACATTCCATTGAGCGTTTTCCCACAATTTATTTTTCCATTGCTGAAGTAAATATTCGATTTATCCATATGCAACCGTATCTCGGAAGTATTTCAAATGTAATTCATCATAATGTACAATGTATTTAATAAATATATTATTTAATGTTACTACAACAGAGATAAATACCTATAAAAAAAAATTTGAATTTGGTCAAAGGAAAAAAATATTTTAATTTGGTCAAAGGGAGGTAATTTCTTTCTTTACGTTAGTTACTAACAAGGGAGAGCACTCTATTATTTACTCAAAGTAAACAAACATTGACTGGAAGAGAGCTTGAAAAAGGAATCAAACACCGTGAAAGGCGCACGTTAGCTAGCAGAATATAATACATAAATGAATTTAAAAATACTTATGTAGTAGAATCGTGGTTAATTGTTTATTTTAAAAAGGAAAAGCATGGAGAATTGGGGGGTAGTTGACATAAACTGTACAGCATGCATTTGCCAGTAAAACGCACATGATTTTTTTGTCTTGCACTAGTGCAAGATAAGAAAATCTCACATCGCTAAAAATAGGAACTGGTCTGTCTCAAAAGTGAGAAATAACTGTCTCGATATACTTCATTAAGAATATTAAAATGACATTTGTAACCATGGTAATTAAATTAAATCCTGTTGATAAAACACATATGTGGTGAAACAAACCAATTTGTGATTAAATTAACTGTATATTTAAAGTTTTTTTTACCTCAAGTAGTATAATTCACATTAAGTTTATTTTGAATGTATGCATGTACAGGTGACACTAATGAAGGGACTCATTGGTTCTTTAAAATATTGTGTGTACTTTTGTTTTGTATAGGAGAAAGAAGAATTAACCACAAGGCATTCCAAGGTGCTTTGATGATTTCACTGTACAGGGATGAACCCAGATTCAGCCAACCATTCCAAATGCTGACATTACTCATGGATATAGACTCTCTTATTACAAAATGGAGATGTGAGTAATTGTTAATTGTGGTATAATGTAAAAAAAATAATATGCTAATTTGTACAATATCTACACAGAAAAAAGATTATGCAAAACTACACAAGTATGCACAAAAAAGCTGAAATCACTAAACTATTGAAACCAGTTTTAAGATTTGAATGCTGTGAATTCATTATTTTTCGTGCTTTACCAATATTCATGGATTTCATTGATCGTATATCAAACCATGAAATTAAGAATAATATATGTACTGACTATAGCCAGGGATCTACGTATACAAGGAACTTTCCTTTTTTTCCTCAAACCATGAAAATTGTCATCCACAAATTTAAACGAGTTCAAAATAGATTATAAATTTGAAAACTAACAGAAGACGAAGCTCTTGCAAACACTTCGAATATAATTAATGAAGTATGATAAATATTTGGCTTTATAAGACATTAATATTTAAATCAATTACCTCTGTTTGTTAGACAACCACGTTATGATGGTTCAGCGCATGATTGGAAGTAAGATAGGAACAGGAGGATCTTCTGGCTATCACTACTTGAGATCTACTATCAGGCAAGTTACTTTATATTGAGGGGATATATTCGGATAATAACATTCTGCCTCCCATTCAGATATTTTAATTATCGTAGGATACAGTGATTGGTTTATGTCTATTGGGCAGTTTGAAGTTAGTTGAAACCTCATTGGTTTGGCTATTCAATATGTATGTTTTTTAGATCATTGTTTGTCCTTTTGTACTTTTTCTTTTAGCCATTGCATTGTCTGTTCTTCTATGATATATGGATAAAGATTTTGGTATCTTTAAGCTCCCACTTGAACGCATTGCAAGGGTTATGGAAGTTTAACAACAATTAAAATAATATATTTGAACTATATCGTTGATGTTACCCATGGTACGTCCCCTTCCACTTGTTATCTAGTACACCTCGTCATGTGCAGAAATCTAAAAAGTGAATGAAAATCTGGATAGTCGAAAACAACATGAACGAACAATAATATCAAGAGCTAAGATAACATGAACAGACTTCCACACAAATAAGTGGATTGTTTCTATATATAGTAACATTTATTATATAGATGACCCGATGTTACTTTAGATCACTAGACCAACTGACCCTTATAAATTTGATATTTTTAAGACGTTAACATATCAGTTATATATTACAGTGACAGATACAAGGTGTTTCTAGACTTGTTCAACCTGTCTACCTTCCTAATTCCACGTCAATACATCCCACCTCTTACCAGAAATATGAAAAGAACTCTTAGCACTGTGTTAAATCCTGCTCTACCGGAAACTGAGGAGGACGATATCAGCGATCAATTCAGCAAACAATCGTTGGGAACCAGTCCAAGCACACAGATGTTTTCTGGTAGCAGTCCAAAAACAAAACCTGTGTTCTTTGAAATATAAGTGACAATTAAAAAAGATGAATGTATAAAAAGATTTTGATGAAACTATTGTTTTTTTTTAATATTTGATTTGAAAAATAAGATTCTCATATGACTGAGTTTGACCATCTAGAATATGTTATGTATATGTATATGTTTAGTTTGTTTTCATAAAGGACGAAGTCCTTTTAACTGTAGGCTGTACGATTTTTCCTCCTTTCTATAGGAGTCGACTCCTATGTATCTATTCATAGCCAAATATCTTTTCACCGGAAGTTTTAAAAATAGATCAATTGATATTTAGAAATGCAAAAAATATATATTTCAATGAAAAATTCCCATTTCTTTAATTATTTACTCTATGCAAAATCGAAATAAACTTGAAATAAAATTCTAATTAAATAATCTCTTTCTATGAGATTCTCGGCGGAAGAGCGGCGTAGGTAAAATAAACGGAACAGCCAACACAAAAAATTATCTGCTACAAAATTCATTCAAAATAAAAGATAATAATGTGTACGGATCATCGTATTATTGAAATTTCATTGAAGGATTTGCATTTGATCAGTTGATCGTGATTTCCTGTATTTTCGTGTTGTTTTAGTGTGGCTGTAATAAAAAAAATGGCACCAGAATCTGTTGCTAAGATATGTAACACATTGCTTAGTTTCGAATATATTAGGAAAGAGAACAAACATCTGAATTTGAATCTTATTTTTATTATAGTAAAGTATGTTTCGATCTATATAAGATCTTTTAAAAGATCTAAATATTTTATACGATTTTTTTTTTTGGCAAACAAACATACCTTCAGTCTTCAGTTAAACAGTCAAAGAGAGATAACTCCAGCCAAATAATTAAAAAAAAAATTAAAAAGTACTTGAAAAAATAAAATACATTCTCTTTTAAAATTATAGGACTTCGTCCTTCAAACAGGTTGTGCCTGTCTCATATTATGTATATGTATATATTTAGTTTGTTTTCATTATCTGCCATTTTAGAAACAGTACATTCTGGGCCATAAGCATGCCAAAACAATATAATTAAAGAAACCTTTGCCAATGACACAATTCAACATTGTAAATACCAAAATGTACATTGCTCATGATACAATAATTTCTAAAATGATGTTTTAAGATTTTTTTATTTCAGATATTGTGTTGTTTCTTTTATTTTATTAATTTGTAAAATCTCAAATTGTTATGCTACATAGACAATAAATTATGGAAAATATGAAAATGTGAATAAATAAATAAATAAATAAATAAATAAATAAATATTTTGGGAGCATTAAAACAATTTTAGTACAATTACCGGCTATGTGTTAATTACACAAATCATTGTTATATTACATAGAAATTTATCTACATTTTCATTGTAAATGGTCAATAATTATGTTGTATTATAGAGGTGTATAACAAAAAGACAATAAAAATGGACATGTATATTGTTTTATCGCTATTTTGTTTATTTTCCCTTTGATGTTTAAAACCAATATGTTTCATAACACGTAAGCGCTGAGATGATTCAAGTTATCGCTAAGCGTTGTCAAGGACGTGTCGTAATATCGTTGTTTTCTAATATGACATTATAATGACGTCACATTACCAAATCTTTGATAAACATATATACTATCATAGCGAAAAAATAATTAAAGATGTTTTTTGAAACTCAAGGACGTTTCTCAGTCATCTCTCATCTTAGGGCTCGCCCTTCGATGAGAGATGACTGAGAAACGTTCTCTCGTTTTAAAAAACATCGTTTATCACTTAGTAGTATACATTTTTATACTAGCAACTGGTGACAGTTCTCGGACTCGATCTACAGAACCTCCCAGTACGTCTGCAGGTGTCGGATACCCCACTCCCTCCATGGGTGGGGTATGATGTTCTAATACGAAAACCTGATTGTGGAGCATAGCATAACTGCTGTATTAGTCGACTGCCATGCTCTTTGAACGTTAATCACCACTTCAATAAAGGGACTTCACTCCTAGTTGTTTTGTAGTGGGATCATGTTGTATTAAATTGTTGGTTCATTACATGATTACAATATTTCCATATTACATGATGTTCGTGTCCATTAGCAATTGGTAACACAACCACTTCTTGATTACCCAAAATGACATCTTCAACTTTTTCCTGTAGTATTGTAAGAGTAACTTTTCCATCAATCTTCACATTGCTTTGAAGTTTCTATAAACAATAACCCTGATCATAAGTAAACAAAAAAAAAGACAAAAACAAAACAGCAACAAAAAAAACAAAAAAACCAAGAGAAAAACAAAAACAAAACATAAAAAAAGAACAAAAAACAGAAACATTTTGGGAAACAAATCATACAACTAATAAGTTGTACACAATATACTTCAGTGTCCTTAAAACACTCTAAAATATTCAAGTTAAAAACGTGTTTAATGTCAATAATGAAATTACATAATTTGCATAAGGCACTGTACATGTGACCTGGTAATTATCACTGTCTTAAACCTTTCGAATGATGTTTTGAAACAGAAAAACAAAAAGTTGAGCAATACGAACCTTACATGTGTTTAAGATATTCTTACTTTTGTAGATTCATTTGAAGGGATATATGATTAAACTACAACATGGCATAAATCATATCTGACTATGAAAAAAGGTAAGAAGAGTTTGAAGATACCAAAGAGGCAATCAGAATCAGTATATCGAAGAAGAACAGACAACACAATGGCCAAAAGAAAAAGTACAAAAGGACAAACAATGATCAGCAAAACATACATATAAAACTAAAGATCGAGTAACAAGAACCCCACTAAAAACCGGGGGTGAACCAGACTTGGAGTCAATTACTTTCAAATGTAATCGATTACATTACAATTACTTTGCAATTTTCATGATTATATTACATTACGATTACATCAATTTTCAAATGTAATCGATTAAATTACAATCACTTTGTAAATGTAATCGATTACATTACTGATTACATTTAATGTCATGACAACCAATACATCAGTGTTTTATGTTATTTTGTCTCGTGTGCATCTGTCCAATGGTAAACGGACAGAAAGTCACAGGACAAAAAGTCACAAAACTCCTAGGACAAAAAGTCACAATCTAAATTTTTTACCCTGGCGGAAAAAAGTCACAGGACAAAAAGTCACAATATCTTTATGTATATGTTAGCAGCAATAAGTGAAATCAGGCATTAAGCTTAAATCCTAGGCAGTAAGCTATTGCCTGGGCATTAAGCTTAATGCCTAAATGGTGTTGGGCATTAAGCTTAAATCCTAGGATTTAAGCTTAATGCCTGAAATATATGTCCAGGCATTAGGCTTAATGCCTAAAACATAAAAAAAACATAGATATAATACATTTATTAATTTTATAAGTCAGTAAAACATTGACAATTTTATTTTAAAACGAAATTTTTAAAATGTCAAATACCTGAAATAAAAATCATTTCTAAAACTACATCATTCACTTAAAATGCTAAATAGAATAAAATATTAAAAATTAAAGTTTTATGGAAATATTTAAAGTCATATACATGTATCAAAATTCATTTGTTATCACATGATCCAGAGCTATGGCACCGACTATTGCACAGTACTCCATTTTTCTTACACTTGCATCTGTTACTTGAACAATTAGATATTTAAACGAACATTTAAAAAATCCCTGACCACTGATAATGACTGCTGAGATGCAGCTTCGCGAACACTGATAGATGTTTCACAGTTAAGTTCCTCTTGTAAAATCAAATCCTGCTTGCAGATACTCATCTCATTAGCTCAAAACATTCCGTCAAGTCGTCCATATCGCGTACCAATAACTGTATTTCCTTTGTCGTTCACCTGAAAAACAAATAGGGAAACTCTTACCAAAAGAATAGAAAATATAAAGAGTCCAAATTACTTCTCTTTTTGATGTTTGTTAGTCATCTTATTATTGTAGTATTTTGGCTTAGGCCAAACAAAATATATGTGTTATTCTTGTCCCCAAGCTAAGAGAAATAGGGAAGGTAGGTATTTGCATTATTTTTTTCTTTACAGTGTTTTACTGATTTGTGCACTGTGTTGTGTTGTCTGGGCAATTCAGAGCTCAATGCATGTTGTGGGTTTCCACTGTGTTGAAGACCTTGAGATGACTTCTGGATGACGCATTTGGTGTCGTTCTTAGGAGAAGAAGAAGAAAACTTTATTTGAATTCGGTTTTTGAATAACAATAAACACAAGCTCTCAGGAGCTTTTTACCGAATATTAGGGAGAAGGGATTTTGTCTCTCTGACATTATCAACATCTCTTCTTTTTAAACAAACATAGCGATTTAGTGAAGTAATTCAGTTTTAGGTTGTTGTCTCATCAACAAATACACATTTTACGCTATTGCCGTTTTGAGCTATTGTTTTTAAATGAATAAAAACTTTTTAAAACTTAATAAACGAATAACGATCATAAAAAAATGGTTAATTAAATACCTCAATAATTCCTCCTAGTAAATTTCTACTATCGTCCTTCCCTCCATCAAATGTAGATATTGACACTGCAACTGTTTGGTAATTAGCCTTTCATAGCATTTAATAATAAAAATGTCATACCTTTTCAAATTGTAATAATCTGTAGTTGATTCTTTTCTGATGACTCCAATAATTTGATCTTAGCCAAACATTCACTGTACTGCTCTCTTGGGTATATATTCCTAGTTTTCTTCGATTCAAACTTATTTCGTAAAGCCACAAGAAATTGTTGCTCAGAAGAAGACATCTTGTCACATGTGTTATTTAACTACTTATAATCCAGATCAAGAAATGAAGAGGTCTGGGGGCATAGAGCATTTAAAGGCATGTTAAACAAATAAATTTTACTTATCCAAAAATCATTTGAACAAGTAAGTGAAAAAAATTTAAATCTAGATGTGTCCAGTTGAAACCAGCCAAGCCACTGAAGTGTGAATTTTATTTTGGGAAAATATCTTGAAATTATTCTATAATAAAATAATTCTGTCATCAACCTTTTTTTCATTTTTAGGCAAAACAATACATTTTTAGACAATATCTAATTCTATTCAACTTATAACACAGATTGAAATACAGAATAATTTGAAAAATTGAGCATGCATTTATCAGAATTCATAAAACTGAATTTCACCTATTGCCTAAAATTGAGTTCGGCAATAGGTGAAACATTCATCAATTCATTTCAGGAAATAAGCTTAATGCCTGAAATTTTAGGCATTAAGCCTAATGCCTAGGCATTAGCTTATTGCCTAGGATTTAAGCTTAATGCCTGATTTCACTTATTGCCGCTAACATATACACCTAGATTCATGTACGGTATGTAGGTAGGACAGAAAGTCACAATATGTATACACTGATACATGTATGCATAATTTTGCTATGCATTGTCCTTAAAACAGACCGTGATATAGTATCTGGTTCTTTTTGCTGTTTTAAGCTTTATTACAGTTTAAGCTATCAACTTGCTGTGTGATATATGTTATTTCTCAAGCACTCGCTATTCAAAACCTCCTCGTTACTTCAGGATGAAGAACAATAAAAGTTGTATTCTTATTTCTTTGTGTCAAACTGTAAAGACTTGTTTTTTGTGTTGGACTTACAAGTCATTGTGTAAATATTTATACCCTTTAACACTATAAAATAAAGTGTCTTCTAACTATCCATTTGCCTTTTCTTTCAATATGTCATTCATTAATGAGAATGGCCGAATAGTTACGATTGATGTTTCAGGGATCTTCTTGTTCCCAATCGTTAGTATTGTGAGTCGTTAATTTGGACCATGGTTTGTCTAACGACGTCCTTGGTTTGTCATTTTCCCTTTTTTACCATTGTGTGTCCCTCGATTTACGGCTTGTTATTACCCCTTTGACATCTTATTACTCTTATTAAATTGAGTGTGACATATTCCATTGTCGTCTGAGGTTGAAAAATCATTATTCTTCCGATCGATAAATACTACATATTCCTATTTCAATATACCGTATTTTCGTTGAGATACAATATACAGACATAGCATATATTACACGATTTAAACCAATATACATGTACATCCGTTGTACAAATTAGGTTCGATTTTCTGTTTTGTAGGGACAAGTTGTCCTCATACATTTTAAATTGTGAGATCGTCCTGATCGTGATCGTATATATATAATAGTAGTTAGGTTTATAATTGCATGTGCAATAAGTGCATCTCACCTCTAAAGATGGGATTTCGGATCCCGCTCATGTCAAGGTGTACTTGGTACATTATATAATAAAGTTTGTCAGTGACCTGCGGCATGTCGGTGGTTTACTCCGGTTTCTTCCACCAATAAAACTGACCGCCAGGATATAGCTGAAATATTGTTGAAAGTGGCGTTAAACACCATAACTCTCACAAATAAACTGGCTACATGTAAGCAACACGTATGTGTATTTGAAGTTTATGTATTTAAAAAAATGTAATTAGAGAATACTATTTAAACCACGACGGGTGTCATGTATAGTTGCAGAAAATATTAGCAATATGTGTGTGCTTTTTAAAATTAAGTTCGAGTTGTAAGATCTTCCATCTCCCTAAGAGGGAAGTTTTGAAGCCACATAACTAGCTTAGTCCCGCAACTATATATTAAAGTGCGTGTATCAACGTGAAGAGATAGCGATCATGTGTTTACATATCAGCGGTATCGATGTTTTTGCCTCCGTTTCTATTATGTTCCGATTAGAATTAGAAGGATATAGTATATTGGAGTTTATCAATTTAACATTTTTTTCTTTTTTTTTTCTTTTTTTTTGCCTTCTTTTTATTAACCCGGGTTTCAATAATGTTGTTTAATATATTATAATTTTTTTTATTTATCATTACTTTTTTTTGACATTATATTTGTACTGGTATTTCAAATGACTACTTTGTCTTTAGACAGGTTAATAATCTAAATTTTAAACAAGAATTTTATTACTTGCGTTTTTAACAAATTTTCAATAGCAGATATAATGTATATAGAAATTCATTATCTCTAAATTTGAAACAAAGTATAATACAAGTCAATCTATATTTATATCTATTGATTTTTGACCTGCTCACTTTATCCAATAAAATATTCATCATAATGATTTTTTTTTATAAAATTTATACAGATTTAATTTCTTATAAACTCCGTTGCGGGTAAATTGCTATATTTTACACAACGCTGAAATTAGCCAAAAGGTAAGGTACTAAACATGTTTAGTTACAAATTATTTGTAGTAATTAACTTTGTTCCGCCACAAGGGGGCCGTTATGGTCGTGATCGTATGATAGTTGGATTTACAATTACCTGTGTAATCAGTGCCTATCACCACTAAATTCGTGAGTTCGAATCTCACTCATATCAAGCTGTACTCTATACAACAATATGTGATAAAGATTGTCAGTGTCTGGCGACAGGTCGGTGGTTTTCTCCGGTTTCCTCCATCAATAAAGGTAACTGCCACGATATTACTGAAAAATGGTCTTAAATTGGCGTAAAAAACCACAACCCTAACCCTGTTCCGGCACAAGACAATTATAAAATCGTTTGTAATGTCGTCGAACGCCAATTATAGATATATCTTTTGATGGCTTACCCAGTCTTCTTATTTATTTTCGTATATTGGTGTTCAATACGATTTCTATGTCAGATGATCTTCGTGTCGTGCTACAGTAACACGACGGGTGCCGCTAATGGAGCAGGAACTGTTCACCCTTCCAGAGCACCTGAGATCACCCATGTTTTTAGTGGGGTTCGTGTTGTACGATCTTTAGTTTTCTGTGTAATGTTTTGTAGATCATTGTGTGTCCTTTTGTCCTTTTTCATTTGACCATTGTATTGACCATTGTTCTTCGGTTTATGTCTTCTGATTACCACTTTGACATCTTCAAACTTTTCTTCTTTTGTATATTAATATCGTCATGTCGAATCAATTTGGCTTCTTTTAAATGATAAAATGAAAAAACAAGAAAAAAAAACAAAAAACAAAAAACAAAAAAAACCTACACTGTCGGAACAATTCTCAAATACAATACAAAAATCATGAAAACAGAGTCAAATCGATACCCTTAACAGTCATATACATTACCGTTAACAGTCATATACATTACCCTTAACAGTCATATACATTACCCTTAACAGTCATATACATTACCCTTAACAGTCATATACATTACCCCTAACAGTCATATACATTACCCTTAACAGTCATATGTATTACCCTTAACAGTCACATACATTACCCTTAACAGTCATATACATTACCCTTAACAGTCATATACATTACCCTTAACAGTCATATACATTACCCTTAACAGTCATACACATTACCCTTAACAGTCATATACATTACCCTTAACAGTCATATACATTACCCCTAACAGTCATATACATTACCCTTAACAGTCATATGTATTACCCTTAACAGTCACATACATTACCCTTAACAGTCATATACATTACCCTTAACAGTCATATACATTACCCCTAACAGTCATATACATTACCCTTAACAGTCATATACATTACCCTTAACAGTCATATACATTACCCTTAACAGTCATATACATTACCCTTAACAGTCATATACATTACCCTTAACAGTCATATACATTACCATTAACAGTCATATACATTACCCTTAACAGTCATATACATTACCCTTAACAGTCATATACATTACCCTTAACAGTCATATACATTACCCTTAACAGTCATATGTATTACCCTTAACAGTCATATATATTACCCTTAACAGTCGTATACATTACCCTTAACAGTCATATACATTACCCTTAACAGTCATATACATTACCCTTAACAGTCATATGCATTACCCTTAACAGTCATATACATTACCCTTAACAGTCATATACCTTACCCTTAACAGTCATATACATTACCGTTAACAGTCATATACATTACCCTTAACAGTCATATACATTACCCTTAACAGTCATATACATTACCCTTAACAGTCATATATATTACCCTTAACAGTCATATACATTACCCCTAACAGTCATATACATTACCCTTAACAGTCATATACATTACCCTTAACAGTCATATACATTACCCTTAACAGTCATATACATTACCCTTAACAGTCATATACATTACCCTTAACAGTCATATGCATTACCCTTAACAGTCACATACATTACCCTTAACAGTCATATACATTACCCTTAACAGTCATATACATTACCCTTAACAGTCATATACATTACCCCTAACAGTCATATACATTACCCTTAACAGTCATATGCATTACCCTTAACAGTCATATACATTACCCTTAACAGTCATATACATTACCCTTAACAGTCATATACATTACCCTTAACAGTCATATACATTACCCTTAACAGTCATATACATTACCCTTAACAGTCATATACATTACCCTTAACAGTCATATACATTACCGTTAACAGTCATATACATTACCCTTAACAGTCATATACATTACCCTTAACAGTCATATACATTACCCTTAACAGTCATATACATTACCCTTAACAGTCATATACATTACCCTTAACAGTCATATGCATTACCCTTAACAGTCATATACATTACCCTTAACAGTCATATACATTACCCTTAACAGTCATATACATTACCGTTAACAGTCATATACATTACCCTTAACAGTCATATACATTACCCTTAACAGTCATATACATTACCCTTAACAGTCATATATATATTACCCTTAACAGTCATATACATTACCCCTAACAGTCATATACATTACCCTTAACAGTCATATACATTACCCTTAACAGTCATATACATTACCCTTAACAGTCATATACATTACCCTTAACAGTCATATACATTACCCTTAACAGTCATATACATTACCCCTAACAGTCATATACATTACCCTTAACAGTCATATACATTACCCTTAACAGTCATATACATTACCCCTAACAGTCATATACATTACCCTTAACAGTCATATACATTACCCTTAACAGTCATATACATTACCCTTAACAGTCATATACATTACCCTTAACAGTCATATACATTACCCTTAACAGTCATATACATTACCCTTAACAGTCATATACATTACCCTTAACAGTCATATACATTACCCTTAACAGTCATATACATTACCCTTAACAGTCATATACATTACCCTTAACAGTCATATACATTATCCCTAACAGTCATATATATTACCCTTAACAGTCATATACATTACCCTTAACAGTCATATACATTACCCTTAACAGTCATATACATTACCCCTAACAGTCATATACATTACCCTTAACAGTCATATACATTACCCTTAACAGTCATATACATTACCCTTAACAGTCATATACATTACCCTTAACAGTCATATACATTACCCCTAACAGCCATATACATTACCCTTAACAGTCATATACATTACCCCTAACAGTCATATACATTACCCTTAACAGTCATATACATTACCCTTAACAGTCATATACATTACCCCTAACAGTCATATACATTACCCTTAATAGTCATATACATTGCCCTTAACAGTCATGTACATTACCCTTAACAGTCATATACATTACCCTTAACAGTCATATACATTACCCTTAACAGTCATATACATTACCCTTAACAGTCATACACATTACCCCTAACAGTCATATACATTACCTTTAACAATCATATACATTACCCTTAACAGTCATATACAGTACCCTTAACAGTCATATACATTACCATTAACAGTCATATACATTACCCTTAACAGTCATATACATTACCATTAACAGTCATATACATTACCCTTAACAATCATATACATTACCATTAACAGTCATATACATTACCATTAACAGTCATATACATTACCCTTAACAGTCATATACATTACCCTTAACAGTCATATACATTACCCTTAACAGTCATATACATTACCCTTAACAGTCATATACATTACCCTTAACAGTCATATACATTACCCTTAACAGTCATATACATTACCCTTAACAATCATATACATTACCCTTAACAATCATATACATTACCCTTAACAGTCATATACATTACCCTTAACAATCATATACATTACCCTTAACAGTCATATACATTACCCTTAACAGTCATATACATTACCATTAACAGTCATATACATTACCCTTAACAGTCATATACATTACCATTAACAGTCATATACATTACCCTTAACAATCATATGCATTACCCTTAACAGTCATATACATTACCCTTAACAGTCATATACATTACCCTTAACAGTCATATACATTACCCTTAACAGTCATATACATTACCCTTAACAGTCATACACATTACCCTTAACAGTCATATACATTACCGTTAACAGTCATATACATTACCCTTAACAGTCATATACATTACCCTTAACAGTCATATACATTACCGTTAACAGTCATATACATTACCCTTAACAGTCATATACATTACCCTTAACAGTCATATACATTACCGTTAACAGTCATATACATTACCCTTAACAGTCATATACATTACCCTTAACAGCCATATACATTACCCTTAACAGTCATATACATTACCCTTAAGTCATATACATTACCCTTAACAATCATATACATTACCCTTAACAGTCATATACATTACCCTTAGCAATCATATACATTACCCTTAACAGTCATACATTATCCTTAAGTCATATACATTACCATTAACAGTCATATACATTACCGCTAACAGTCATATACATTACCCTTAACAGTCATATACATTACCCTTAACAGTCATATACATTACCCTTAACAATCATATACATTACCCTTAACAGTCATATACATTACCCTTAACAGTCATATACATTACTCTTAACAGTCATATACATTACTCTTAACAGTCATATACATTACCCTTAACAGTCATATACATTACCGTTAACAGTAATATACATTACCCTTAACAGTCATATACATTACCCTTAACAGTCATATACATTACCCTTAACAGTCATATACATTACCCTTAACAGTCATATACATTACCCCTAACAGTCATATACATTACCCTTAACAGTCATATACATTACCCTTAACAGTCATATACATTACCCTTAACAATCACATACATTACCCTTAACAGTCATATACATTACCCTTAACAATCATATACATTACCCTTAACAGTCATACATTATCCTTAAGTCATATACAATACCATTAACAGTCATATACATTACCCCTAACAGTCATATACATTACCCTTAACAGTCATATACATTACCCTTAACAGTCACATACATTACCCTTAACAGTCATATACATTACCCTTAACAGTCATATACATTACCCTTAACAGTCATATACATTACCCTTAGCAGTCCTATACATTACCCTTAACAGTCATATACATTACCCTTAACAGTCATATACATTACCGTTAACAGTCATATGCATTACCCCTAACAGTCATATACATTACCCCTAACAGTCATATACATTACCCTTAACAGTCATATACATTACCCTTAACAGTCATATACATTACCCTTAACAGTCATATACATTACCCTTAACAGTCATATACATTACCCGTAACAGTCATATACGTTACCCTTAACAGTCATATACATTACCCTTAACAGTCATATACATTACCCTTAACAGTCACATACATTACCCTTAACAGTCATATACATTACCCTTAACAGTCATATACATTACCCTTAACAGTCATATACATTACCCTTAGCAGTCATATATATTACCCTTAACAGTCATATACATTACCGTTAACAGTCATATACATTACCCTTAACAGTCATATACATTACCCTTAACAGTCATATACATTACCCTTAACAGTCATATACATTACCCTTAACAGTCATATACATTACCCCTAACAGTCATATACATTACCCGTAACAATCATATACCTTACCCTTAACAGTCATATACATTACCCCTAACAGTCATATACATTACCCGTAACAATCATATACATTACCCTCAACAGTCATATACATTACCCCTAACAGTCATATACATTACCCCTAACAGTCATATACATTACCCGTAACAATCATATACATTACCCTTAACAATCATATACATTACCCTTAACAGTCATATACATTACCCTTAACAGTCATATACATTACCATTAACAGTCACATACATTACCCTTAACAGTCACATACATTACCCTTAACAGTCATATACATTACCCTTAACAGTCATATACATTACCCCTAACAGTCATATACATTACCCGTAACAATCATATACATTACCCTTAACAGTCATATACATTATCTCTAACAGTCATATACATTACCCTTAACAGTCATATACATTATCCCTAACAGTCATATATATTACCCTTAACAGTCATATACATTACCCTTAACAGTCATATACATTACCCTTAACAGTCATATACATTACCCCTAACAGTCATATACATTACCCTTAGCAGTCATATACATTACCCTTAACAGTCATATACATTACCCTTAACAGTCATATACATTACCCTTAACAGTCATATACATTACCCCTAACAGTCATATACATTACCCTTAACAGTCATATACATTACCCTTAACAGTCATATACATTACCCTTAACAGTCATATACATTACCCTTAACAATCATATACATTACCCCTAACAGTCATATACATTACCTTTAACAGTCATATACATTACCCTTAACAGTCATATACATTACCCTTAACAGTCATATACATTACCCCTAACAGTCATATACATTACCCTTAATAGTCATATACATTACCCTTAACAGTCATATACATTACCCTTAACAGTCATATACATTACCCCTAACAGTCATATACATTACCCTTAACAGTCATATACATTACCCTTAACAGTCATACACATTACCCCTAACAGTCATATACATTACCTTTAACAGTCATATACATTACCCTTAACAGTCATATACATTACCCTTAACAGTCATATACATTACCATTAACAGTCATATACATTACCCTTAACAGTCATATACATTACCATTAACAGTCATATACATTACCCTAAACAATCATATACATTACCATTAACAGTCATATACATTACCATTAACAGTCATATACATTACCCTTAACAGTCATATACATTACCCTTAACAGTCATATACATTACCCTTAACAGTCATATACATTACCCTTAACAATCATATACATTACCCTTAACAGTCATATACATTACCCTTAACAATCATATACATTACCCTTAACAGTCATATACATTACCCTTAACAATCATATACATTACCCTTAACAGTCATATACATTACCCTTAACAGTCATATACATTACCATTAACAGTCATATACATTACCCTTAACAGTCATATACATTACCATTAACAGTCATATACATTACCCTTAACAATCATATGCATTACCCTTAACAGTCATATACATTACCCTTAACAGCCATATACATTACCCTTAACAGTCATATACATTACCCTAAACAGTCATATACATTACTCTTAACAGTCATATACATTACCCTTAACAGTCATACACATTACCCTTAACAGTCATATACATTACCCTTAACAGTCATATACATTACCCTTAGCAGTCATATTCATTACCGTTAACAGTCATATACATTACCCTTAACAGTCATATACATTACCCTTAACAGTCATATACATTACCCTTAACAGTCATATACATTACCCTTAACAGTCATATACATTACCCTTAACAGTCATATACATTACCGTTAACAGTCATATACATTACCCTTAACAGTCATATACATTACCCTTAACAGTCATATACATTACCCTTAACAGTCATATACATTACCCTTAAGTCATATACATTACCCTTAACAATCATATACATTACCCTTAACAGTCATATACATTACCCTTAACAATCATATACATTACCCTTAACAGTCATACATTATCCTTAAGTCATATACATTACCATTAACAGTCATATACATTACCGCTAACAGTCATATACATTACCCTTAACAGTCATATACATTACCCTTAACAGTCATATACATTACCCTTAACAATCATATACATTACCCTTAACAGTCATATACATTACCCTTAACAGTCATATACATTACTCTCAACAGTCATATACATTACCCTTAACAGTCATATACATTACCCTTAACAGTCATATACATTACCCTTAACAGTCATATACATTTCCCTTAGCAGTCATATACATTACCCTTAACAGTCATATACATTACCCTTAACAGTCATATACATTACCCTTAACAGTCATATACATTACCCCTAACAGTCATATACATTACCCTTAACAGTCATATACATTACCCTTAACAGTCATATACATTACCATTAACAGTCATATACATTACCCTTAACAGTCATATACATTACCCTTAACAGTCATATACATTACCCCTAACAGTCATATACATTACCCTTAACAGTCATATACATTACCCTTAACAGTCATATACATTACCCCTAACAGTCATATACATTACCCTTAACAGTCATATACATTACCCTTAACAGTCATATACATTACCATTAACAGTCATATACATTACCCTTAACAGTCATATACATTACCCTTAACAGTCATATACATTACCCCTAACAGTCATATACATTACCATTAACAGTCATATACATTACCCTTAACAGTCATATACATTACCCTTAACAGTCATATACATTACCCCTAACAGTCATATACATTACCCTTAACAATCATATACATTACCCTTAACAGTCATATACATTACCCTTAACAATCATATACATTACCCTTAACAGTCATGCATTATCCTTAAGTCATATACAATACCATTAACAGTCATATACATTACCCCTAACAGTCATATACATTACCCTTAACAGTCATATACATTACCCTTAACAGTCACATACATTACCCTTAACAGTCATATACATTACCCTTAACAGTCATATACATTACCCTTAACAGTCATATACATTACCCTTAGCAGTCCTATACATTACCCTTAACAGTCATATACATTACCCTTAACAGTCATATACATTACCGTTAACAGTCATATGCATTACCCCTAACAGTCATATACATTACCCCTAACAGTCATATACATTACCCTTAACAGTCATATACATTACCCTTAACAGTCATATACATTACCCTTAACAGTCATATACATTACCCTTAACAGTCATATACATTACCCTTAACAGTCATATACATTACCCTTAACAGTCATATACATTACCCTTAACAGTCACATACAATACCCTTAACAGTCATATACATTACCCTTAACAGTCATATACATTACCCTTAACAGTCATATACATTACCCTTAACAGTCATATACATTACCCTTAAACGTCATATACATTACCGTTAACAGTCATATACATTACCCTTAACAGTCATATACATTACCCTTAACAGTCATATACATTACCCTTAACAGTCATATACATTACCCTTAACAGTCATATACATCACCCCTAACAGTCATATACATTACCCGTAACAATCATATACCTTACCCTTAACAGTCATATACATTACCCCTAACAGTCATATACATTACCCGTAACATTCATATACATTACCCTTAACAGTCATATACATTACCCCTAACAGTCATATACATTACCCCTAACAGTCATATACATTACCCGTAACAATCATATACATTACCCTTAACAGTCATATACATTACCCTTAACAGTCATATACATTACCCTTAACAGTCATATACATTACCATTAACAGTCACATACATTACCCTTAACAGTCACATACATTACCCTTAACAGTCATATACATTACCCTTAACAGTCATATACATTACCCCTAACAGTCATATACATTACCCGTAACAATCATATACATTACCCTTAACAGTCATATACATTACCCCTAACAGTCATATACATTACCCGTAACAATCATATACATTACCCTTAACAGTCATATACATTACCCCTCACAGTCATATACATTACCCTTAACAGTCATATACATTACCCTTAACAGTCATATACATTACCCTTAACAGTCATATACATTACCCTTAACAGTCATATACATTACCCTTAACAGTCATATACATTACCGTTAACAGTCATATACATTACCCCTAACAGTCATATACATTACCCTTAACAGTCATATACATTACCCTTAACAGTCATATGCATTACCCTTAACAGTCATATACATTACCCTTAACAGTCATATACATTACCCTTAACAGTCATATGCATTACCCTTAACAGTCATATACATTACCCTTAACAGTCATATACATTACCCTTAACAGTCATATACATTACCCTTAACAGTCATATACATTACCTCTAACAGTCATATACATTACCCTTAACAGTCATATACATTACCCTTAACAGTCATATACATTACCCTTAACAGTCATATACATTACCCTTAACAGTCATATACATTACCTCTAACAGTCATATACATTACCTTTAACAGTCATATACATTACCCTTAACAGTCATATACATTACCCCTAACAGTCATATACATTACCCTTAACAGTCATATACATTACCCTTAACAGTCATATACATTACCCCTAACAGTCATATACATTACCCTTAACAGTCATATACATTACCCTTAACAGTCATATACATTACCTCTAACAGTCATATACATTACCCTTAACAGTCATATACATTACCCTTAACAGTCATATACATTACCGCTTGCTTTCCTGGTTTGGTGCAGACACGTCAATAAAAAAGCGACGATTTTTTAACTTAATTTGTGGTCCCAAAACCTCCTCTCTTAGTAAAATGATGCGGTCTTGGAAGTGTTTTCTACATATGAGAAAGGTGCCACCCTTGATGTATAAATTGGTGAGCAGTGTTGTTATAAAGAAGCTCTAATCTTGAATTTGATCTTTATTGAAAATATATTTTATTTTGTTTGGAAAGAAGGAAGTTGTCATATGTATACTATTAGTTTTATTAAAAAGCACAGATGGCATTACTCATCATTTGAATACTAACGAGTGAGTGAATGAGTTATGCTCAACACCAAGCGAACAACTGTTTCAGCTACATGTAGATCATGGCGAGAACATGTTACTTTTGATAGATGATGATGATGATATCTGCGACAAACTAAAACCACAGGCTTAGTTAGATTTTTATAGTCTTAGCTCACTAAAACCACAGGCTTAGTTAGATTTTTATAGTCTTAGCTCACTAAAACCACAGGCTTAGTTAGATTTTTATAGTCTTAGCTCACTAAAACAACAGGCTTAGTTAGATTTTTATAGTCTTAGCTCACTAAAACCACAGGCTTAGTTAGATTTTTATAGTCTTAGCTCACTAAAACCACAGGCTTAGTTAGATTTTTATAGTCTTAGCTCACTAAAACCACAGGCTTAGTTAGATTTTTATAGTCTTAGCTCACTAAAACCACAGGCTTAGTTAGATTTTTATAGTCTTAGCTCACTAAAACCACAGGCTTAGTTAGATTTTTATAGTCTTAGCTCACTAAAACCACAGGCTTAGTTAGAGTTTTATAGTCTTAGCTCACTAAAACCACAGGCTTAGTTAGATTTTTATAGTCTTAGCTCACTAAAACCACAGGCTTAGTTAGATTTTTATAGTCTTAGCTCACTAAAACCACAGGCTTAGTTAGATTTTTATAGTCTTAGCTCACTAAAACCACAGGCTTAGTTAGATTTTTATAGTCTTAGCTCACTAAAACCACAGGCTTAGTTAGATTTTTATAGTCTTAGCTCACTAAAACCACAGGCTTAGTTAGATTTTTATAGTCTTAGCTCACTAAAACCACAGGCTTAGTTAGATTTTTATAGTCTTAGCTCACTAAAACCACAGGCTTAGTTAGATTTTTATAGTCTTAGCTCACTAAAACCACAGGCTTAGTTAGATTTTTATAGTCTTAGCTCACTAAAACAACAGGCTTAGTTAGATTTTTATAGTTTTAGCTCACTAAAACAACAGGCTTAGTTAGATTTTTATAGTCTTAGCTCACTAAAACAACAGGCTTAGTTAGATTTTTATAGTCTTAGCTCACTAAAACAACAGCTTAGTTAGATTTTTATAGTCTTAGCTCACTAAAACCACAGGCTTAGTTAGATTTTTATAGTCTTAGCTCACTAAAACCACAGGCTTAGTTAGATTTTTATAGTCTTAGCTCACTAAAACAACAGGCTTAGTTAGATTTTTATAGTCTTAGCTCACTAAAACCACAGGCTTAGTTAGATTTTTATAGTCTTAGCTCACTAAAACAACAGCACACAGTCCATCATGTTGAACCGCTGCGGTGGTGTAATGGTTAGCGGGTCAATCCAAAGACTATAACATTGGGATTTGTTGCTTCTCCGCTAAGCGCACAGCATTAAGGAGTAAGAGCAAAGACAGAGTGGAGCGACATGTCTACCCACGCACGGACTGTTGTTTCTGTGAGCTAGCACTATAAAAATCCAACTCGGCGTATTGGTCAAGAACAAAGCGGACATCACCATCATTACATTGTAACTTGTTCTCGCTATGATATAGCTGAAAAATTGCTGAATTGGCGTTAAACAATAATCATGAAACCTGTTTAACCAGTTGGTTTACTCTTATTCATCGTTGTTACTTTTATCGCGATGAATCAATAACTATCAATTTATTTGTCTTTGGTATCTACTGAACTCAGTGAGTGATTGCTGTTTAACGCCAACTCAGCAATTCTTCAACTATATCATGGCGAGAATAATATGATTTTCAATGAAATGATGATGAGGTCCGCTTTGTACTAGACCAACACACTTACTTGGATTTTTATAGTGCTAGCTCACTGAAGCAACAGTCCGCGGATAGACATGTCGCCCCACTCGGACACATTATTCTGATTCCGAGCCAACCAATCTTTGCTCTTTCTCTTTAATGCTGCGTGCTTAGCGGAGAAGCAACAAAAACTAATTTTATAGTCTGTGGTTTGACTCGATCGGGGCTTGATCTCACGATCTACCACACTCGAGGCAAGCACGCTAACGATTATACCACCGATGCGATTCTACTGAATTCAAGTTTAGACAAGCACGCTACAGATCACACAACTGACGCGGTTGGTTTCTGTTACAATCATTGTTTGTTCTGAAAATGTTCAAAGACTTTAATTAAAGAGGCATTAACTACGATTTTGACCAAAACAATTTATATGTTTTGGAAATTGGTAAATAGCTCTAAAATTATGAAATAAAGGTAAATATTTCATATTAAACAGCTTATCCCACCACTTTTCGCCTTTTGAGAACGAAAATTACCATCGATTTATTATTTTCTTGCAAGCAAATAATTTGACCTCGCTTTCTCCGTATGCAACTGACTAATAGTGACAGGTAAAAACGAATAATTTGTATTTTGTCGCTTATTAACTGCAAACTTGCATGGTTCTTTGTCCGTAATTAACGCCGACTAAAAGCAGATGCACAGAAAATAAGAAATATCTGCATTGTTGTACTGATTTGATGACGATTCGGCAAACTCCGTATACAATGACGATAATTAATAAGATGGCGTTCATTTCTTGAACGATCTCAAAACACGAGCAGTTGCACCTTTTTTCCCCGATGCGCGTACATTTCATAACATTTATAAATTACAGAAACACGTTTTATTAAGGCATCAATCATATCTGATAGTTTTTATGGGTAACAAAAATTTACGATTTTGGCAGATAATGCCCCTTTAAGAAAAGTGTGAAGATAAATTTGGGTATATAGAAGCTTAATTAGAAGAAAGATAATACATTGGTCAAAAGATAAAGAACAAAAGTACAAACAGTTAAAAACACTACACAGAAAATTAAAGATTGAGTAACAAGAATCCCACATTTTGGAAGCTCGGTATTTCACCTAAAATCAAGACAAGAACAGCCTCCAAACAATAATACAGGTAGAAAAAAAGATAGCAGAGAAATAGGCCAATGGTCAGCGATTTTGGCTGCCATAGGTTAAAGAAAGATCATGTATGGGGTCGGCGAAATTCTGCATTGCAAGGGGCCACTGATAGCCACTCCTTCACGTGTTGAACATTATGGGATAATGCAAGCTTTAGCTTACCTGTAAATATGTAGCATTTTACAAACTTGAGTCATTCGTTTCCGTCCGTCCCGTACCATGGGCGATGGTATGTATTCGATTCATCAGCACAAGCTCCTTTAGGATGGGGTGGTATCGTGGAGACTTGGTCGGTTTTTTCCATTTTTAACTGGGCATTAACCAATTTAAAAATAATGTGCCTTTAAAACTTATATGTGTTTAAGTATTGATTCTGCCTGTTTCTACTATCTTTCGATTGAATTCAATTTTGGAACTGTATGGACAGTGTGAATTTTGCTTTGGAACTGTATGAACAGTGTGGATTTTGGAACTGTATGAACAGTGTGGATTTTGTTTTAGAACTGTATGGACAGTGTGGATTTTGTTTTAGAACTGCATAGACAGTGTGGATTTTGTTTTGTAACTGTATGGACAATGTGGATTTTGGTTTGGAACTGTATGGACAGTGTGGATTTTGTTTTAGAACTGCATGGACAGTGTGAATTTTGTTTTGGAACTGTATGGACAGTGTGGATTTTGGAACTGTATGGACAGTATGGATTCTGGAACTGTATGGACAGTATGGATTTTGCTTTAAAACTGCATGAACAGTGTGGAATTTGGAACTGTATGGACAGTGTGGATTTTGGAACTGTATGAACAGTGTGGATTTTGTTTTAGAACTGTATGAACAGTGTGGAATTTGAAACTGGATGGGTGTGGATTTTGTTTTAGAACTGTATGAACAGTGTGGAATTTGGAACTGGATGGACAGTGTGGATTTTGCTTTAGAACTGCATAAACAGTGTGGATTTTGTTTTGGAACTGTATGGACAGTGTGAATTTTGTTTTGGAACTGTATGGACAGTGTGGATTTTGTTTTAGAACTGTATGGACAGTGTGGATTTTGTTTTAGAACTGCATGGACAGTGTAGATATTGGAACCGTATTGACAGTGTGGATTTTGTTTTGGAACTGTATGGACAGTGTGGATATTGGAACTGTATGGACAGTGTGAATTTTGGAACTGTATGAACAGTGTGGATTCTGGAACTGTATGGACAGTGTGGATTTTGTGTTGGAACTGTATGAACAGTGTGGATTTTGGAACTGTATGGACAGTGTTTGCTTTGGAACTGTATGGACAGTGTGGATTTTGTTTTAGAACTGTATGAACAGTGTGGAATTTGGAACTGCATGGACAGTGTGGATTTTGTTTTAGAACTTTATAGACAGTGTGGATTTTGTTGTGGAACTGTATGGACAGTGTGGATTTTGTTTTGGAACTGTATGGACAGTGTAGATTTTGTTTTAGAACTGTATGGACAGTGTGGATTTTGTTTTAGAACTGCATGGACAGTGAATTTTGTTTTGGAACTGTATGAACAGTGTGGATTTTGGAACTGTATGGACATTGTGGATTTTGCTTTGGAACTGTATGGACAGTGTGGATTTTGTTTTGGAACTGTATGGACAGTGTGGATTTTGTTTTAGAACTGCATGGGCAGTGTGGATTTTGTTTTGGAACTGTATGGACAGTGTGAATTTTGTTTTAGAACTGCATGGACAGTGTGAATTTTGTTTTGGAACTGTATGGACAGTGAGGATTTTGGAACTGTATGGACAGTATGGATTCTGGAACTGTATGGACAGTATGGATGTTGCTTTAGAACTGCATGAACAGTGTGGATTTTGGAACTGTATGGACAGTGTGGATTTTGGAACTGTATGAACAGTGTGGATTTTGTTTTAGAACTGTATGAAAAGTGTGGAATTTGGAACTGGATGGACAGTGTGGATTTTGTTTTAGAACTGCATAGACAGTGTGGATTTTGTTTTGGAACTGTATGGACAGTGTGGATTTTGTTTTGGAACTGTATGGACAGTGTGGATTTTGTTTTAGAACTGTATGGACAGTGTGGATTTTGTTTTAGAACTGCATGGACAGTGTGGATATTGGAACTGTATGGACAGTGTGGATATTGGAACTGTATGGACAGTGTGAATTTTGGAACTGTATGAACAGTGTGGATTCTGGAACTGTATGGACAGTGTGGATTTTGTTTTGGAACTGTATGAACAGTGTGGATTTTGGAACTGTATGGACAGTGTTTGCTTTGGAACTGTATGGACAGTGTGGATTTTGTTTTAGAACTGTATGAACAGTGTGGAATTTGGAACTGCATGGACAGTGTGGATTTTGTTTTAGAACTGTATAGACAGTGTGGATTTTGTTGTGGAACTGTATGGACAGTGTGGATTTTGTTTTGGAACTGTATGGACAGTGTAGATTTTGTTTTAGAACTGTATGGACAGTGTGGATTTTGTTTTAGAACTGCATGGACAGTGTGGATATTGGAACTGTATGGACAGTGTGGATATTGGAACTGTATGGACAGTGTGAATTTTGGAACTGTATGAACAGTGTGGATTCTGGAACTGTATGGACAGTGTGGATTTTGTTTTGGAACTGTATGAACAGTGTGGATTTTGGAACTGTATGGACAGTGTTTGCTTTGGAACTGTATGGACAGTGTGGATTTTGTTTTAGAACTGTATGAACAGTGTGGAATTTGGAACTGCATGGACAGTGTGGATTTTGTTTTAGAACTGTATAGACAGTGTGGATTTTGTTGTGGAACTGTATGGACAGTGTGGATTTTGTTTTGGAACTGTATGGACAGTGTAGATTTTGTTTTAGAACTGTATGGACAGTGTGGATTTTGTTTTAGAACTGCATGGACAGTGTGAATTTTGTTTTGGAACTGTATGAACAGTGTGGATTTTGGAACTGTATGGACATTGTGGATTTTGTTTTGGAACTGTATGGACAGTGTGGATTTTGTTTTGGAACTGTATGGACAGTGTGGATTTTGTTTTAGAACTGCATGGACAGTGTGGATTTTGTTTTGGAACTGTATGGACAGTGTGAATTTTGTTTTAGAACTGTATGAACAGTGTGGAATTTGGAACTGTATGGACAGTGTGGATTTTGTTTTGGAACTGTATGGACAGTGTGCATTTTGTTTTAGAACTGCATGGGCAGTGTGGATTTTGTTTTGGAACTGTATGGACAGTGTGAATTTTGTTTTAGAACTGTATGAACAGTGTGGAATTTGGAACTGCATGGACAGTGTGGATTTTGTTTTAGAACTGTATAGACAGTGTGGATTTTGTTGTGGAACTGTATAGACAGTGTGGATTTTGTTGTGGAACTGTATTGACAGTGTGGATTTTGTTTTGGAACTGTATGGACAGTGTAGATTTTGTTTTAGAACTGTATGGACAGTGTGGATTTTGTTTTAGAACTGCATGGACAGTGTGGATTTTGTTTTGGAACTCTATGGACAGTGTGGATTTTGGAACTATATGGACAGTATGGATTCTGGAACTGTATGGACAGTATGGATTTTGCTTTAGAACTGCATGAACAGTGTGGATTTTGGAACTGTATGAACAATGTGGATTTTGTTTTAGAACTGTATGAACAGTGTGGAATTTGGAACTGGATGGACAGTGTGGATTTTGCTTTAGAACTGCATAGACAGTGTGGATTTTGTTTTAGAACTGTATGAACAGTGTGGAATTTGGAAATGCATGGACAGTGTGGATTTTGTTTTAGAACTGTATAGACAGTGTGGATTTTGTTGTAGAACTGTATAGACAGTGTGGATTTTGTTGTGGAACTGTATGGACAGTGTGGATTTTGTTTTGGAACTGTATGGACAGTGTAGATTTTGTTTTAGAACTGTATGGACAGTGTGGATTTTGTTTTAGAACTGCATGGACAGTGTGAATTTTGTTTTGGAACTGTATGGACAGTGTGAATTTTGTTTTAGAACTGCATGGACAGTGTGAATTTTGTTTTGGAACTGTATGGACAGTGTGGATTTTGGAACTGTATGGACAGTATGGATTCTGGAACTGTATGGACAGTATGGATTTTGCTTTAGAACTGCATGAACAGTGTGGATTTTGGAACTGTATGGACAGTGTGGATTTTGGAACTGTATGGACAGTGTGGATTTTGGAACTGTATGAACAATGTGGATTTTGTTTTAGAACTGTATGAACAGTGTGGAATTTGGAACTGGATGGACAGTGTGGATTTTGCTTTAGAACTGCATAGACAGTGTGGATTTTGTTTTGGAACTGTATGGACAGTGTGGATTTTGCTTTGGAACTGTATGGACAGTGTGGATTTTGTTTTAGAACTGTATGGACAGTGTGGATTTTATTTTAGAACTGTATTGACAGTGTGGACTTTGTTTTGGAACTGTATGGACAGTGTGGATATTGGAACTGTATGGACAGTGTGAATTTTGGAACTGTATGAACAGTGTGGATTCTGGAACTGTATGGACAGTGTGGATTTGTTTTGGAACTGTATGAACAGTGTGGATTTTGGAACTGTATGGACAGTGTTTGCTTTGGAACTGTATGGACAGTGTGGATTTTGTTTTAGAACTGTATGAACAGTGTGGAATTTGGAACTGCATGGACAGTGTGGATGTTGTTTTAGAACTGTATAGACAGTGTGGATTTTGTTGTGGAACTGTATGGACAGTGTGGATTTTGTTTTAGAACTGTATGGACAGTGTGGATTTTGCTTTAGAACTGCATGGACAGTGTGAATTTTGTTTTGGAACTGTATGAACAGTGTGGATTTTGGAACTGTATGGACATTGTGGATTTTGCTTTGGAACTGTATGGACAGTGTGGATTTTGCTTTGGAACTGTATGGACAGTGTGGATTTTGTTTTAGAACTGCATGGGCAGTGTGGATTTTGTTTTGGAACTGTATGGACAGTGTGAATTTTGTTTTGGAACTGTATGGACAGTGTGGATTTTGGAACTGTATGGACAGTGTGGATTTTGGAACTGTATGAACAGTGTGAATTTTGGAACTGTATGGACAGTGTGGATTTTGTTTTGGAACTGTATGGACAGTGTTGATTTTGGAACTGTATGAACAGTGTGGATTTTGGAACTGTATGGACATTGTTGATTTTGGAACTGTATGAACAGTGTGGATTTTGGAACTGTATGGACAGTGTGGATTTTGTTTTGGAACTGTATGGACAGTGTGGATTTTGTTTTGGAACTGTATGAACAGTATGGATTTTGTTTTGGAACTCTATGTACAGTGTGGATTTTGGAACTGTATGAACAGTGTGGATTTTGGAACTGTATGGACAGTGTGGATTTTGGAACTGTATGAACAGCGTGGATTTTGGAACTGTATGGACATTGTGGATTTTGGAACTGTATGAACAGTGTGGATTTTGGAACTGTATGGACAGTGTGGATTTTTTTTGGAACTGTATGGACAGTGTGTATTTTGCTTTGGAACTGTATGGACAGTGTGGATTTTGTTTTGGAACTCTATGGACAGTATGGATTTTGCTTTGCTGCTTTTCATTTTATTTACAAGACGAAGAAAAACAAGACAAAAACAGAACACAATATATGTTGGACACCAATTTTCGCAAGCAAACACAAATAACTTAAATAAGACCCAAGTTCTACTACAAACAACTGGAGGTAAAGATCAACCGAACCTCGTTTTAATACGAAAATCGTAACGGATATCACAAGATGGAACTCGGAACGTAAAGACACATGATAGAACATTGCATAAAACATAAAGGATGAGCAACACGGACGCAACCAATAAATCGGGGGTCAACTCAGGTGCTCCGGAAGGGTACTTATAAGATTCCCACTATGTTACTCATATGTACAGTCAAGTCATAATTTCGATCCAGAATATTCGGAATTAAAATTTACAGTCGTCATTATTTAATCTCCGAAACAACAACTCGACCATCCCTCCTCCTTTCTGTACGACCTCGGGCAACCTGTCTGTAGAACGTTAACAGCCCATCTAAAATACTGTTTTGATTTTCTTCAAAATATATGTCTGAAATGGTTGAGGTGCGAGAATTGTGCTTATCCTCGGCTATTTTACAATATGGATCGATAGCAAAGGTGTTTGGTATGGGCACAAGAAAACTGGAACATACAGTGTGATGTAGAATAATTAGCAATTTTTGTGCTCATCAATACCAAAGAGGTCCACAAAACGGCGCCACCCATAAAAATCAAAGTCGTTATTTGTCAACCGCCTATGCGGATATATTATTTATTATTTAAAAAGATGAACACGCCATACACTATTTTGCTACTTTTTTTTAATTATAATTATTTTTGTTTATTGACAATTTGAAATAGAATAACACAGAGATTGAAATTATCTTACAATCTCACTACATTGAGAGAGAGAGAGAGAGAGAGAGAGAGAGAGAGAGAGAGAGAGAGAGAGAGAGAGTCATATGCCTTATTAAGCAATTTTGGTTATTCTGTTGTATGTTTTACAGAGGATGACGGTTGCAGTCAGACTCTGTGTGGGCCTAATGTTTATCAGTTTAATATGTTTGTTGTAGGATGACGATTGCAGTCAGACTCTGTGTGGGCCTAATGTTAATCAGTTATATGGTCAAAGCACGAGACCATTGTGATCAGAAAATTAGTAATAACGATTTTCTAGGTAGGAATTAATGTACGAAAATTTCACAGGATCTACATACACTATAGTCATATGATATTCAAATAGTAAATCGATTACGAATGTCAACTGTTTAACAGGAAGTTACTACCCTTCCGGGGCACCTCATATAACTCACGGTTTTAATAGGGTTCGCGTTACTAAATTCGCGTTACTAAATTTATAGATTACTGTGTAGTGTTTATGACCTCCGTTTGTCTTTGGGTCATTTTGCCTTGGTCATTGTATTGTATGTAAAAACAACGAACTGTCGCAAGGCACTGCCAAGCTTTGTCACATAATGTTAAATAGAGTACACCTCGCCATGAGCTGGATTCAAACTCACAACGTCAGTGGCGATAGGCACTGATTGCACAGGTAGTTGTAAATCCAACTACCATACGATCACGACCACTACGGCCCATAATAGTAAGAAAAACGTCTCATAACGTAGTAATGGTTAATATATATATGTATTCCCCAATCAAAGCGAATATGCTTTCTTCTCATGTTACGGAGAATATTGAATACACCAAAGGGGTAATCAGAAACCGTAAATCGACAATAAAAAAGACAGATACTGCAAGATTGTTGCTACATATAAATGAAAAGTTCACAATGAAAAAAAAAATAAATCATCTCTTTTGTCGTTCTAAACCGGCCTCCATTTTCGAGGTGAATGTCAATGTATGAAGCAGACCTAGCTTGTATCTATGGTATCCTTTATTTCAAGTTCAATGGGATAGATACGATCAACAAAATCATCAAACTTAGAATTATTCAGTGAAAGGACACCATCTATATAGCTGACATTGGTCCATCTATATAGCGGAACGTGAATTTAAAGAACCGAGATGTCTTCTTTTCGTTTTCCTTGCGAAGCCCCTGTATGCAATCTGGCTCTTACGAATAAAGAAACAAGTCGGCGAGAAGGGGATACAGTTAAGGCCCAGAGGTAACACGTCCACCAAGCATAGTACAATGTTGTCAAAACCTCGAGCAATTTAGAACGTTTTGGCAGAATCGGAGGGTTTTTCTTGGGGTACAAAATAAGGTTGGTCCTTTCCTAAGAAATCGAAGAAGAACAGACAATGCTATAGCCAAAAGAGAAATAACAAACAATGATCTTAAAACACTATACGGGAAACTAAAAATTGGACAACATGAATCTGACAAACCGGGGTTGAACTCATGTTCCGCGGAAATCCGCAAGTTTTATAACAGTTGAAATTCGTAGATCTACAGGGGAAAAAAACCGCAAGAACTACAGTTTTGCAGCTAAAACGTCGATCTGTAACGTCGACCTAACAACTTTGACGTTAATTCCCTTTGTTTGTATAATAATACTTGTATTGGGAAACAAATCTATTGATCTATGACATTTTTTTTAATTATCTTTGTAGAATATTCCCTCCCCATTTTCGATACAGGAGAAGACGAGAATAAGCTCGCCCTTAGCTTGTCTACCAAGTATGAACATTTTGATGTTCATATCTGTTTTAATTATTTGAAGATAAATGGTACTATTGAAAGTGTGGAAATGTTCACCCATACATTTTCTTTTAATAAAAATGGTATTTTGATTGGTACAGAGATTTCACTAAACGCACTTTACATAGTTGTAATAAGTAGATACCACGTGACGCTGGACGTTTTAGTCAATGACAAAGTTACTATTTTCCCGACTCCAATACACAATTCTGACTATCCATACAGAACGACGTATATGTACCACGTGATAACAGTTTGTGAAGTACTAGGTGTTTGTCAAATTGCAATTTCAACAGCATGCAAGGATGCGTTTGATATAACTGTAAATTTGAAAATGGAATATTCCACATGCATTCTTTGGCATGACGATGCATCTTATACAGACGGTGACAGTTTCAATGTTACATTATCACGGTACTATATGCTGAAGTTGCAGTCCCATTGTGATATGAGTGGAACTTTGATACAGAGTAGAAAGGAACTGTCCGTTCTAAGTGGAGGAATTATGACAGTAATGGGAGAAGGTGGAAGACGTCAGAATTTTATAGGTTCTACAATACCATTCTCAAACGCTGGGCAGGAGTATGTTGTTGTGGGTAGTAACAATTCGTTGTTTGGGGATATAATAAAAATCCTGACAATTGAGGACAATACTATACTGAATATCCATGGCAACGAAATGAAAATAAACAAGTCATCAAAAGTGATTAATAGGAGAATTGATCATGGAGAGGTTTTATACGTTAAAGCGGATAAAGCGATACAGATACGTCAGTTATCACGAAACTATTTGTTTCATTCTGTAATGACTTCACTCCTGCCGTTCCGTTCTTTTAGTTTATTACTCTGTGACCATGACTGGGTGTTCATTATGAAACTTAAGGATAATGTCGTGAATAATACAGAAAAGGATAACAGTTTTACAAGCAACATGATAAGAATACATGGTACAGAGTACGTAATGAGTGAGCTGACAGATAGCAATGCGTGTTCCAATATGCAACGACAAATGGTTGTAGTATTTAACACGAAACAATCCAGATATATTGAATTGATGGTGAGTGAATAATAATTAAAATTGAAAATATTTTCATTGAATCCTTGCAAATTAAAATTGTCTGTTAATATCTGTTTGGTCACGTGTGATATAATTATTGCAAGACTGAGATTACACTAACCAAACCAAGTTAACCATACCACATGTTGTGCCCTTCTAAAGTAAAGACCAATATTTACATTTGTAAATCTAATGTTCCAGAGGAGTAGGTCGCGCTGTTTTATTTATTATTTACTTTGAGGTCACCCGTGGTCATGATGTAGTAGATTTTTATCTACATATAGGTAGACAATCAGTATCTTAGTTAGATTTACGGTTCATGGCTGTTATCCCCGCTGGTCCCTGTGGTATATATCTCTTTGGCGGAGTACAACCATTTCGACAGGGGGACCAGTGCTTATACGGAACGACAAAAATATCCAACTCTCCAATAAAATGGAACATAAATGAAAACATATTGCATGGTGAATGCTACGCCCTATTAAAAGTGGTCGTTGATAGCAAGGCGAAATTCTCTCCATCTTATCCAATTTATACCCATGCGTTCCCTTTACAAATCTATTATTCTATCCATAGGCCAATCAAGGTGTCACATTTTTACCTAGTACATGATGTTTTGTTTGTAATCTTATTTTTGTTGTCAGTATAGCTGTGATACTACTCATTTGACGTTATACACCTATCAATTAATCAACTAAATGTATGTACGCAAAATTCGTCCTCATCACGGCAATCACGGAATAATAACTTTTAGGACGTTGTATGATAATATCCTACACGTGTTCTATTTGAGCAGGAAAATTGCATTGACTGGATAAATTTATGTTATATAGTCATTGACCGAAATATAGCTTTTTCTGGTACCCTTGTCACATGCAAAGAGATCTTGATAAACCAGCACAGTGGGAACAATTATGGAAGATGGCTTTCCACCCAGATAAATGTAACGTGCTTACCATCTAACGTAATAAAACACCTGTACAATTCAAGTATTGCCTTCACGGTCATGTCTTGGAATCTGTTGATAAGGCACAATATCTGGGCATAACAATCAGCGAGGACCTCAAATGGGAAAGCCACATCAACAACATCTGTGGGAAAGCCAATAAGACTCTTGGTTTCCTGCGTCGCAACCTGAACATCGGTTCCACCTCCGTTAAAGAACAGGCATACAAAGCATTAGTCAGACCATCACTGGAGTATGCCTGTTCTGTATGGGATCCCCACATTAAATATGACATCAACAAGATATAAATGATTCAACGGAGGGCTGCGAGATATGTCACCAACAGACAACGTAATACATCTAGTGTTGGTGACACGCTGAAACATCTTAAATGGCGCAGACTCGAACATCGACGTAGAGATGCACGCCTTGTCATGATGTATAAAATCTCCCATGACAAGGTTGCAATCAGTAAAAGTGAAAAACTTTCACCACCCCTGAGACACTCCAGAACCATGCACTCTCGATGATATCAGATCCCACTATGTATAGCACAACAGAGTAAGGCTTCATTTCCCCTTCGAACCATTGTAGACTGGAACCGCCTACCTCAGACAGCAGTGCTGAGTGAATCAGTCGAGTCATTCAGGACTGCCATTACCACATCTCATCCTTAAATTAACTCCCTGCTTTGTACATATTTTTAAACTTATTTTCTTATTGTACTTTATTTTCCTTTTTCGCATCGCAATTCAATGACATAATGATCTTCAAACCGTTGAAGTAGGTCATTATTTGGTAGAAGTAGACATGTTACCTGTTGAACTTTGTGAACCTAGATGTAAATCCAGTTCACTTCCTGTTGACAGATAAATATCCAAAGAGGCAGTCAAAGGATAATTATATAATTCTATTATTTAATTCAAATATAAACGCCGATGGATTAAAATGCAGGATAAACACAATATCAGTGCAGTGTCTTAAAATATAAAGTTTATTTGTATTCGCCGCAAAACTGAGGAAAGTCTATATGACATTGCCTTTATCCCAGTGTTAAGCCTCATACACATAAATTCTATATTTTAAGAAATTGCACTGATATTGTCTATCTATCAAACATCTCTAATGCATAGAATAGAATAGATAATACCACACAGTCAGAACACTTCCAAAATCTATGTGATAAAGTTTGTCAGTGATTTGCGACACGCCGGTGGTTTTCTCCGGGTACCCCGGTTTCCTCCACCAATAAAACTGACCGCCGCGATATAGCTGAAATATTGTTAATAGTGACGTCAAATACTATACCCCCCCCCTCCCCCCAACACCTCTCAATTTCTTTCACTGGAATAGCGGAATTTAATATAAATATTGTATATAAATCGTCATAATTAACTTGTAACACAAAGTCTGTAATACAAACCTCGTTAGTATGGTATATTAATTTTTTGATGTGTGTGATTGGCTGTTTTTCTAATTCACTACGACACGCCCACTCCTGAGAAACCTTCTCCTGACATGATGCTTTTAGCAGAGAAAATACAATCAAGCATTCTGATATCTGCTAAAATATGCTTGGTTTTATATCCTCAAGGAACATGATCAGGTGAGAGATGAAGAAGACGAGCCCTCACCAAGTGAGTATGTTGACAATATTTCATTCGAGAGATATTGGTACCAATATTGTGTTCGAGCACAGGATTTTTTGTATTTGTATTGTTTGTTTTTATTATTTTTTCTAATGCCCAATAGACCATTAGCTACTTTCCGACTTGATTCTAATATCATACACTTTTCCGCGTTTTTATCGTATTTGTTTCTCTTTAAGCCGGACAAAAGTTTCTATTTCATGCAATGTTCAACCAAATTAACATCTATTTTTCTCATAATGTACAAAATTTAAATATTGTAATGACTTGTGAATTTTGTATTTGCTATGGCAAAGTAAGTTCACCCCGGTTTTCTGTGGGGTTCGTGTTACTCCGGCGATCTTTAGTTCACCCCGGTTTTTAGTGGGGTTCGTGTTACTCCGGCGATCTTTAGTTTTATGTGTATGTTTCGTAAATCGTTATTTGTCCTTTTGTCCCTTTTCTTTTGTCTGTCCTTCTTCGATATACGGATTCTGATTACCCTTTTGGTATCTTCAATCTCTTCTTATCCCCGTAAAACGTTCGAGTCGAGTACACTATGGTACAATGTAAGTTACATGTATATCCCATAACGTTCGAGTCGAGTACACTATGGTACAATGTAGGTTATATCCCATAACGTTCGAGTCGAGTACACTATGGTACAATATTGGTTATATCCCATAACGTTCGAGTCGAGTACACTATGGTACAATTTAAGTTATATCCCTTAACCTTCGAGTCGAGTACACTATGGTACAATGTAAGCTATATCCCATAACGTTCGAGTCGAGTACGCTGGTGGATTGTTTTTCCACGAGGTCATTGCAACTTGGTAGCTTTACTTAAGCATTTATGAATAACGAAATTAACGACAACATACCGGCTAGGACGTCACCCGGGTTAACAAGGTCCTCATTTGCTACTACACGGAACAGGGTAGCAAATGATATATGCGTTCCACGGAATGATTTCGGTAATTTTGTTATTACATTTATATACAATATGGTACAATGTAAGTTATATCCCATAACCTTCGAGTCGGGTACACTATGTTACAATGTAAGTTATATCCCATAACCTTCGAGTCGAGTACACTATGATACAATTTAAGTTATATCCAATAACGTTCAAGTCGAGTACACTATGGTACAATGTAAGCTACATCCCATTACATTCGAGTCGAGTACACTAGTATGGTACAATGTAAGTTATATCCCTTAACCTTCGAGTCGAGTACACTAGTATGGTACAATGTAAGCTATATCCCATAACGTTCGAGTCGAGTACAATATGGTACAATGTAAGTTATATCCCATAACCTTCGAGTCGAGTACACTATGTTACAATGTAAGTTATATCCCATAACCTTCGAGTCGAGTACTCAATGATACAATTTAAGTTATATCCCATAACGTTCGAGTCGAGTACACTATGGTACAATGTAAGTTATATCCCATAACGTTCGAGTCGAGTATACTATGGTACAATGTAAGTTATATCCCATAACCTTCGAGTCGAGTACACTATGATACAATTTAAGCTATATCTAATAACGTTCGAGTCGAGTACACTATGGTACAATGTAAGTTATATCCCATAACGTTCGAGTCGAGTACAATATGGTACAATGTAAGTTATATCCCATAACCTTCGAGTCGGGTACACTATGTTACAATGTAAGTTATATCCCATAACCTTCGAGTCGAGTACACTATGATACAATTTAAGTTATATCCAATAACGTTCAAGTCGAGTACACTATGGTACAATGTAAGCTACATCCCATTACATTCGAGTCGAGTACACTAGTATGGTACAATGTAAGTTATATCCCTTAACCTTCGAGTCGAGTACATTAGTATGGTACAAAGTAAGCTATATCCCATAACGTTCGAGTCGAGTACAATATGGTACAATGTAAGTTATATCCCATAACCTTCGAGTCCAGTACACTATGTTACAATGTAAGTTATATCCCATAACCTTCGAGTCGAGTACTCAATGATACAATTTAAGTTATATCCCATAACGTTCGAGTCGAGTACACTATGGTACAATGTAAGTTATATCCCATAACGTTCGAGTCGAGTATACTATGGTACAATGTAAGTTATATCCCACAACGTTCGAGTCGAGTACACTATGGTACAATGTAAGTTATATCCCATAACGTTCGAGTCCAGTACACTATGGTACAATGTAAGTTATATCCCATAACGTTCGAGTCGAGTATACTATGGTACAATGTAAGTTATATCCCTTATCCTTCGAGTCGAGTACACTAGTATGGTACAATGTAAATTATATCCCATAACGTTCGAGTTGAGTACACTAGTATGGTACAATGTAAGCTATATCCCATAACGGTCGAGTCGAGTACACTATGGTACAATGTAAGTTATATCCCATTACGTTCGAGTCGAGTACACTATGGTACAATGTAAGTTATATCCCATAACGTTCGAGTCGAATATACTATGGTACAATGTAAGTTATATCCCTTAACCTTCGAGTCGAGTACACTAGTATGGTACAATGTAAGTTATATCCCATAACGTTCGAGTCGAGTACACTAGTATGGTACAATGTAAGCTATATCCCATAACGGTCGAGTCGAGTACACTATGGTACAATGTAAGTTATATCCCATAACTTTCGACTCGAGTACTCTATGGTACAATGTAAGTTATATCCCATAACATTCGAGTCGAGTACACTATGATACAATTTAAGCTATATCCAATAACGTTCGAGTCGAGTACACTATGGTACAATGTAAGTTATATCCCATAACGTTCCAGTCGAGTACACTATGGTACAATGTAAGTTATATCCCATAACCTTCGAGTCGAGTACACTATGTTACAATGTAAGTTATATCCCATAACCTTCGAGTCGAGTACACTATGATACAATTTAAGTTATATCCAATAACGTTCGAGTCGAGAACACTATGGTACAATGTAAGTTATATCCCATAACATTCGAGTCGAGTACACTAGTATGGTACAATGTAAGTTATATCCCTTAACCTTCGAGTCGAGTACACTAGTATGGTACAATGTAAGTTATATCCCATAACGTTCGAGTCGAGTACAATATGGTACAATGTAAGTTATATCCCATAACCTTCGAGTCCAGTACACTATGTTACAATGTAAGTTATATCCCATAACTTTCGAGTCGAGTACTCAATGATACAATTTAAGTTATATCCCATAACGTTCGAGTCGAGTACACTATGGTACAATGTAAGTTATATCCCATAACGTTCGAGTCGAGTATACTATGGTACAATGTAAGTTATATCCCATAACGTTCGAGTCGAGTACACTATGGTACAATGTAAGTTATATCCCATAACGTTCGAGTCCAGTACACTATGGTACAATGTAAGTTATATCTCATAACGTTCGAGTCGAGTATACTATGGTACAATGTAAGTTATATCCCTTAACCTTCGAGTCGAGTACACTAGCATGGTACAATGTAAGCTATATCCCATAACGTTCGAGTCGAGTACACTAGTATGGTACAATGTAAGCTATATCCCATAACGGTCGAGTCGAGTACACTATGGTACAATGTATGTTATATCCCATAACTTTCGACTCGAGTACACTATGGTACAATGTAAGTTATATCCCATTACGTTCGAGTCGAGTACACTATGGTACAATGTAAGTTATATCCAATAACGTTCGAGTCGAGTACACTATGGTACAATGTAAGTTATATCCCATAACGTTCCAGTCGAGTACACTATGGTACAATGTAAGTTATATCCCATAACCTTCGAGTCGAGTACACTATGTTACAATGTAAGTTATATCCCATAACCTTCGAGTCGAGTACACTAGTATGGTACAATGTAAGTTATATCCCATAACCTTCGAGTCGAGTACACTAGTATGGTACAATGTAAGTTATATCCCATAACGTTCGAGTCGAGTACAATATGGTACAATGTAAGTTATATCCCATAACCTTCGAGTCGAGTACACTATGTTACAATGTAAGTTATATCCCAT
The DNA here is from genome assembly GCA_963383655.1 of Bathymodiolus septemdierum. Classification (NCBI taxonomy): domain Eukaryota; kingdom Metazoa; phylum Mollusca; class Bivalvia; order Mytilida; family Modiolidae; genus Bathymodiolus; species Bathymodiolus septemdierum. Next base: position 28,676,614 of record OY726524.1, on the reverse strand, counting down.
AACCTTCGAGTCGAGTACTCAATGATACAATTTAAGTTATATCCCATAACGTTCGAGTCGAGTACACTATGGTACAATGTAAGTTATATCCCATAACGTTCGAGTCGAGTATACTATGGTACAATGTAAGTTATATCCCATAACGTTCGAGTCGAGTACACTATGGTACAATGTAAGTTATATCCCATAACGTTCGAGTCCAGTACACTATGGTACAATGTAAGTTATATCCCATAACGTTCGAGTCGAGTATACTATGGTACAATGTAAGTTTATATCCCTTATCCTTCGAGTCGAGTACACTAGTATGGTACAATGTAAATTATATCCCATAACGTTCGAGTTGAGTACACTAGTATGGTACAATGTAAGCTATATCCCATAACGGTCGAGTCGAGTACACTATGGTACAATGTAAGTTATATCCCATTACGTTCGAGTCGAGTACACTATGGTACAATGTAAGTTATATCCCATAACGTTCGAGTCGAGTATACTATGGTACAATGTAAGTTATTTCCCTTAACCTTCGAGTCGAGTACACTAGTATGGTACAATGTAAGTTATATCCCATAACGTTCGAGTCGAGTACACTAGTATGGTACAATGTAAGCTATATCCCATAACGGTCGAGTCGAGTACACTATGGTACAATGTAAGTTATATCCCATAACTTTCGACTCGAGTACACTATGGTACAATGTAAGTTATATCCCATAACATTCGAGTCGAGTACACTATGATACAATTTAAGTTATATCCAATAACGTTCGAGTCGAGTACACTATGGTGCAATGTAAGTTATATCCCATAACGTTCCAGTCGAGTACACTATGGTACAATGTAAGTTATATCCCATAACCTTCGAGTCGAGTACACTATGTTACAATGTAAGTTATATCCCATAACCTTCGGGTCGAGTACACTATGATACAATTTAAGTTATATCCAATAACGTTCGAGTCGAGTACACTATGGTACAATGTAAGTTATATCCCATAACATTCGAGTCGAGTACACTAGTATGGTACAATGTAAGTTATATCCCTTAACCTTCGAGTCGAGTACACTAGTATGGTACAATGTAAGTTATATCCCATAACCTTCGAGTCGAGTACTCAATGATACAATTTAAGTTATATCCCATAACGTTCGAGTCGAGTACTCAATGATACAATTTAAGTTATATCCCATAACGTTCGAGTCGAGTACACTATGGTACAATGTAAGTTATATCCCATAACGTTCGACTCGAGTACACTATGGTACAATGTAAGTTATATCCCATAACGTTCGAGTCGAGTACAATATGGTACAATGTAAGTTATATCCCATAACCTTCGAGTCGAGTACACAATGTTACAATGTAAGTTATATCCCATAACCTTCGAGTCGAGTACACAATGTTACAATGTAAGTTATATCCCATAACCTTCGAGTCGAGTACACAATGTTACAATGTAAGTTATATCCCATAACCTTCGAGTCGAGTACACAATGTTACAATGTTAGTTATATCCCATAACGTTCGAGTCGAGTATACTATGGTACAATGTAAGTTATATCCCTTAACCTTCGAGTCGAGTACACTAGTATGATACAATGTAAGTTATATCCCATAACGTTCGAGTCGAGTACACTAGTATGGTACAATGTAAGCTATATCCCATAACGGTCGAGTCGAGTACACTATGGTACAATGTAAGTTATATCCCATAACGTTCGAGTCGAGTACACTATGGTACAATGTAAGTTATATCCCATAACGTTCGACTCGAGTACACTATGGTACAATGTAAGTTATATCCCATAACATTCGAGTCGAGTACACTATGGTACAATGTAAGTTATATCCCATAACGTTCGAGTCGAGTACAATATGGTACAATGTAAGTTATAGCCCATAACCTTCGAGTCGAGTACACAATGTTTCAATGTAAGTTATATCCCATAATCTTCGAGTCGAGTACACAATGTTACAATGTAAGTTATATCCCATAACCTTTGAGTCGAGTACACTATGGTACAATGTAAGTTATATCCCATAACCTTCGAGTCGAGTACACAATGTTACAATGTAAGTTATATCCCATAACGTTCGAGTCGAGTATACTATGGTACAATGTAAGTTATATCTATTAACCTTCGAGTCGAGTACACTAGTATGATACAATGTAAGTTATATCCCATAACGTTCGAGTCGAGTACACTAGTATGGTACAATGTAAGCTATATCCCATAACGGTCGAGTCGAGTACACTATGGTACAATGTAAGTTATATCTCATAACGTTCGAGTCGAGTACACTATGGTACAATGTTAGTTATATTCCATAACGTTGGAGTCGAATATACTATGGTACAATGTAGGTTATATCCCTTAACCTTCGAGTCGAGTACACTAGTATGGTACAATGTAAGTTATATCCCATAACGTTCGAGTCGAGTACACTAGTATGGTACAATGTAAGCTATATCCCATAACGGTCGAGTCGAGTACACTATGGTACAATGTAAGTTATATCCCATAACGTTCGACTCGAGTACACTATGGTACAATGTAAGTTATATCCCATAACATTCGAGTCGAGTACACTATGGTACAATGTAAGTTATATCCCATAACGTTCGAGTCGAGTACAATATGGTACAATGTAAGTTATAGCCCATAACCTTCGAGTCGAGTACACAATGTTACAATGTAAGTTATATCCCTTAACCTTCGAGTCGAGTACACAATGTTACAATTTAAGTTATATCCCATAACCTTTGAGTCGAGTACACTATGGTACAATGTAAGTTATATCCCATAACCTTCGAGTCGAGTACACAATGTTACAATGTAAGTTATATCCCATAACCTTCGAGTCGAGTACACAATGTTACAATTTAAGTTATATCCCATAACGTACATTTTGTACTTACCTCTGTTATTTCACAAGGTTAAAATATCTATAAATTTTAAGAAACTTATACCCAAATAATTTGTCATTTGCTTGCTCTAGTATAGAACGGGATCCAATTTGTCTTCCGTAAGGGGAAATAACTCAACTAAAAAATGGCAAAATCGTATAAATTTAGAACCAAGTCGGAAACTGGTAAATGGTTTATTGCCTCATTTAAGATGTCTAACCTTGGCAATTTTCTTTGTTTCACAAAGGTATCGCTACTGTGGTACATGTAGTTATAGAAACGTATATATCTAATATAGTGGATTACATTATAACAAAGACGACTGTATTTATATATCAAATCAAAAGTAACAATGGTATAAGAAAGGTTGAAGATACCAAAGGGGTAAGCAGAAGCCGTATATCGAAGAAGTACTCTCTCGAAGACATGCATGTAGGTAGCCATATCATATATGTGTATACCATGCCCTTTGATTTGCTTGTTCACAAAGACTTTAAAATAATGACTTTCCAATCTTTTCCACTTTGAATGTTATTTTAGAAACGCGTTGTGCACACAAGATTAGACATGTTTATGCCTATCTGCTAAGCTTCAGATAAAATGTAATTACTGTGAAGGTACTTTTATTTGTTGGTATCAATTTTCGTAGTTTCTACAAAACGCATTGATCCATGGGTTCTTGATTTCATGGTTTCAAACATTACAAGGCAACAATCTATGGGAAAATTGTATTTCGTTGGATTTGTATTTTCGTGGTTTAAGTGGACCACGAAATCAGCGAAAATTAGAATGTCACGAATAACAATGATTTCACAGTAACTCGTTGTTCTTGTTATAACCACATGTCAATATTTGTTAAGATAAGTGAGTGAGTGAGTGATTATTGTTTAACGCTAAATAAGCAATGTTTTCATCTATATCATGGCGAGAACAAGTTACATTGTTTTCATGAGAAGATGATGATAATGAATAAGTGCGTGATTGCGGTATAACTCATTAAGTTTCCAGCTACATGTATATCATGGCGAGAACACGTTAATTTTCAATGAGATGATGATGAGGTCCGATTTGTACCAAACCAACACGCTGAGTTGGATATGTATCGTGTTAGCTCACTGAAACAAAAGTCCGCGGAGATATTTGTCGCTCCACTCAGACACATTATTTTGATTCCAAGCCAATCAGTCTCTGTTCTTACTCATTGGTGCTGTGTGCTTAGCGGAGAAGCGACAAATACCAATTTTATAGTCTTTCATTTGATCCGATCGGGTCTCAAACACACGATCTACCACAATTGAAGTGAGCACGCTAACCATTATACAACAGATGCGGTTTGTTAGATAAGAAAAGTGTGAAGATACTTAGAGTAATCAGATGCCGTAAATCTAAGGATGAAAAACAACAAAATAGCCTGCAGAAAAAGTCAAAATACCAAACAATAATCTACAAAACACTACACAGTTCAACTGAACTTTGAGCAACACTAATCCCTCTGCAAAACTACTAGGAATGAACTCGGGTGCTCCTGAATGTTAGGTAGTTCATGCACCTCTTGTGGCACCCGTCGTGTTAATGTTAAATGACATGAATATGTGAAAATCTTGTTGGATACCAGTATACGTAAATAATTTCAAAGGTTTATTAACATTTTCAGACTTTATTAACCGTACTTCAGTCGACAGAGGCAGTGCATTCATTATATCCTTAATCGATATAAAAAATAGTCATATTCTTGATCTAGTAGCATCGTCAACAGATGGAGAAATGATGAAAAGGAACGGCGCAACAATACAAGTAATTAAGTATGTGAATGGAATGGTTTTTGACGAAACCGTCATGGATCGTGTTTTCGGAGCTGATAGTTTTGGTACATTATTTATGATATCAACGTTAATAATACATGATGCAGAGAATACAGTCGTCAAAGTATTATCACCAGTTCAAATAGTTCTACGTTCACGACTGCATTCAGTTGATCTTGATATTAATATGGTTGCATCCATGCTAATTTACCCAATAAATGCATTAGGATTCAAATACATCGTAGGAATGTTTTGGACCAATCATAGTCTCTCCAAATGCGCAATAGCAGCAACTGTGAACGATACAAATGTTGACATCGTGCTCCCTGACACAGAATATCAGATAAAAGTTGAATTCCGGGAAAGAATATTCTATAACAATATGAAAATAAGTCAAACATTACAGGAGTATGTCCAAATTACATTGACCTCTGCTCAAGACTTGACAGGTACTATGATAAATACCGATCAACCAGTTGCCGTTTTCTGTGGAAGTATTGAATCTGATGATGATAACTATATACCACCTTTTGTAACATTGGAACAAATGCCACCAATGACAACATTGGGAAACAAATTTTCTGTGGTAGAAAAAGAAAGCGAAATTCAGACAAGTGATAATGAATTGCCGACAAATGAGTCAACACAATCGACTGTAGCCTTTAAAATTGTAGCAACACGGGACTATACTCTTGTCACGATAATAAAACGGGATGCAACTCATGTCTTTGAATATTTAGAGCATGCTGGGAATTTTATTGAGCAATATATAAGCAAAACAGTACATATTGTCACATCTAAAGACGTTCTTGTATTACAAGAAATAGTAACTGAAAATGAAAGATGTCTTATTGTTGTTGTTCCAGACCACCAATTAACAAATCCGTACTATTTTGCTACATTTGACCATGGTACAAGCAATTTATATAGCAATGAGATTTTCACGACGACCAATAACTACCACGAATTCTTTTCAATAAATAATTTAGACAATCCTAATCCGAATTTGGCTAAAATTTCAGTTCATCTTTACCCAACTTCAGCATATATGGTTGATTTTGGGGATGATATAGCCGGATATATTATGCATGATAGTGGACACCACGGCAGTGCAGCTGGTATTTTACTAAAGGAAAATACAGTAAGTTATATATGTTATTATAGTGGAACTTCGGATGGCTCGAATACAATTGATCTCTCGAACTTTAATTTTAGTTCCCGTGAATTCCATGCCAAATAAACTCCCGATTTTTCGAAAATCAATTTCTAGAACAATCGAACTTTTTTACGGTCCCGTAATAATAAATCAGTATTTGATTTGTCTTTTTGCTTTAGTTTTAAAAATAACATTGTTTTATGCTTTTCATTGAATATCTATATATAGTTATGGTACAATGCAAGTTTCCCCCTATAACGTTCGAGTCGAGTACACTATGGTACAATGCAAGTTTCCCCCTGTAACGTTCGAGTTGAGTACACTATGGTACAATGCAAGTTTCCCCCTATAACGTTCGAGTCGAGTACACTATGGTACAATGCAAGTGTCCCCCTATAACGTTCGAGTTGAGTACACTATGGTACAATGCAAGTGTCCCCCTATAACGTTCGAGTCGAGTACACTATGGTACAATGTACGTTGTCCCCTATAACGTTCGAGTCGAGTACACTATGGTACAATGGAAGTTACCCCCTGTAACGTTCGAATCGAGTACACTATATGGTACAATGTAAAATATCCCCTGTAACGAACAAGTCGAGTACATCTATGGTACAATATAATGTTATCCCCTATAACATTCGAGTCGAGTATACTAGGGTACAAAGTAAGTTATTCCCCTATAACGTTCGAGTCGAGTACACTATGGTACAATGTAAGTTATTCCCTATGACGTTCGAGTGGAGTATACTAGGGTACAATATACAGTTATTTCATGCCTGTTCAGGGTTCGGCTTCAGGCAACAATTCTCAAGTCATCTCCAGCACCTCGGGTCAATAGTTTTGACTGTTCCCTGAACAGACATGATATAACTGTTTTATTATCTTATGTACATGCACATAACAACAAATCCACTGAAGATGACAATGTCAGCATACCATACCATTAACAAATTGGGGCACAACATTGTTTTGAAAGAAATACGTTTTGATAGGAATGACGCACTGCGCATCGTCCTCGGGCATGGAACAGTTCGGATCCGGAAGTAGGGGAACAGTCAACTATTTCACTCCGCCAGCTATCTAAGAAAAAGATTGCAATCAGTTAAAAATATAGCATATGAAAAATATATACTATAAGTTAATAATGTAAATTATTCCCCTATAACGTTCGAATCGAGTACACTATGGTACAATGTAAGTTATTCCCTATAATGTTCGAGTCCAGTACACTATGGTACAATGTAAGGTATTTTTTTTATCAATGTGTGACGTAAAAATGTTTTTGACATTTACTTCACTGAATATGGTACTGCTTTGACAACTATTTTACCTATTTTGTTCCTGTATTTAAATACTGTTATAGTGACAGCCGGAACCTTTGAATCGTAATGAGAGCGGGAGGTTTGGCACTTTAAAATCTGATTCAATCCACCATTTCTTTAGAAATGCCTGTACCAAGTCAGGGTCATTACGGTTTTCACAGTTTTCCGGTTGTTGACTGATTTTTTCTGTTTATATAATTATGAGTTTTGACTTACCCTTTGTAAGATTGTTCGGAGTTCGGTATTTTTGTTATTACCCTTATCCTCTATAACGTTCGAGTGGAGTACACTATGGTACAAAGTAAGTTATTCCCTATAACGTTCGAGTCGAGTACACTATGGTACAATGTAAGTTATTCCCTATAACGTTCGAGTCCAGTACACTATGGTACAATGTAAGTTATCCCCTATAGCGTTCGAGTGGAATACACTATGGTACAATGCACGTTATACCCCTATATATCATATCAGTTCTAAATTCGACTATTGCATTGGTGTAGACATGGTCATGTGTCATGTATTAATCTGCGTTAAAGAAATCCACCAGCTATTAACTAATGTTAATGGCCGCTCGAGGCTTTAGAGTTACGTCCCTTTTTAAAACGCAACGGAGATCGTGCAGTTGTCAATGTAACCCAACATGGCGGAGGGTACGTCATTAGATGTCCATCGTTAATATACAACCTGTACATGTACTAAAATGAGCAAAATTATTTAAAAAGTATTATTACCTTCAATGAAATAAAAATAATACTTACTTATGTATAGAGCGTTATCGTGATAGTTAGACTGCCTTTGCCCCAACGCTCTATTAGTATTACACTGATAATGCCCTCGTCTGCGGTTAGGCATTATCAATGTTTCAGTCAATGCTACTGTTCCTTGTGCAATCTATAAATCACGATAATGCCCTATGCATAAGTAACTATTAAATAAATAATGTTCAAGTCGAGTACAGTGGGTACAATGTAAGATATCTCCGTATAACATTCGAGTTGAGTACACTGTGGTACAATGTAACCTACCCACGAATAATGAAATAACAAAAGTATGTCAATCAATATAAGTTCTTAAATTTACATCAAATTGTTTTTTTTTAAATTAAAGCATAGTCCCTGAGGACAATTTGATTTTTCTTTCATTTTGGTTACTCCAACCCAATGTTTACATTTGTGGCAACATTGTGCTGTTATCCTCAAATTTACTATAGTAATACATTTATCATATATTGTTTGTAATGATAGATAACCACATCTGTAATGAACTCTATTTACAAGCCAATTATGGTTCTTCAATAGCTGGACAATACAAAACCAGTAGTGGCCGTGATCGTATGATAGTTGAATTAACAACTACCTATGCAATCAGTGCCTATCCCCACTGATGTTGTGAGTTCGAATCTCGACCAGGGCGTGGTGTACAACATTATGTGATAAAGTTTGTCAGTGACTTGCGACAGGTCGGGAGTTTTCTCCGGGTCCTACGGTTTCCTCCACCAATAAATCTGACCACCATGATATAGCTGAAATATTGTTGGAAGTGACGTTAAACACCATAAAAAAAATCCAGTCTTGCATGGCATTATATAAAACATATTTTATAGGAATAAGAGCTGTAAATTCAGGTTTCTGATTGGCCGAGGAGATGTGAATATGTTCTAAGTAGCATTCTAACATGGCGTGCTACTTTCGTTTTGAAAATAGTAGAGGGCTATAAATAGCACAGAACACACTAGCACATGCGCAGAAGGCATATCTAATCGACAGCATATTTTGCATATTTGTACTTTATGTATGTTAAATTAAAAGAATAAAAATAATAAATATACAAAAAAAATCAGATGAAACTAATTTTTGATCGTTATCAATTTTTATAACGTTTCTGTAGCGTTATATTTTCTTGTAAATAATATCGGGAGGTAATTGGAACAGCTTCTGTAGCGTTATATATTCTTGTAAATAATAGAGGGAGGTAATTGGAACAGCGCCCAAAAATAACCTCCGTCTAGGTACGCTTGAATGCATAAAATTACCGTAAAATGCCCAGTTAGAATCGAAATAATTCTCGGATGCCGGGCTCTATGCTTATTTTAACATAGAACCCGGCATCCGAGAATTATTTCTTAAATATAATTGATTCAAATATGAATGCGCCATTTGTTATACTGTTTAACAAGAACAATCAACATATTTTATCTAGATTTGTGTCTACGGTGAAGGAACCGATTTTGATTGTGATGGATTAAAGAGTGAAGATATGTGTATTCTAGAAACATATCATAAAGGTAAAGAAATATATTATTTTTACTAAAAAGATATGAAGAGCTTCAAGATACCAAAGAGATAATCAGAACCCGTGTGTTGAAGAAGAATAGACACAATGGACAAACAACGATCCACAGAACATTCTCCGGTTTCCTTCATCAACAAAACTGACCGCCTTGATATCAATGAAATATTGTTCAAAGTGGCGTTAAACACCATAAGCCAAACCAAACCTGTATTGTCGGCGACACTCTGATTGAAATCTCTGATTTACTCCTAGATACTGATATGTTACGGATTGAGAGATCTCCAGGTTTATGACAAAGCGTCATAACGAAAGAACCATGGGTGAATTTTGGCCTGTCATTATGCCGGAGCAACACAACACTTATGAGCGACAATTTGGAATTCCATGTTCTCATTTTGCTGCTCTTTAATTTCGTTCTGTTGTTTTATCGTTATGGTGCGACGACGGAACTAATGAACGCCAAAGCGAAAGAACGAGATTAAAGTGAATATCGCCTCATCGTTCTTTTGTCTTCTCGCTATGGCGCGGCGACAGGACGGCAGAATGAAATGTCACACACAATGTAGTCACAGAGTATAAATTTGTAACAGATATGGATTAGGGTTGTGGAGTTTAACGCCACTATCAACAATATTTCAGCTATATCATGGCGGTCAGTTTTATTGGTGGAGGAAACCGGGGTTACCTGCCACAAGTCATTGACAAATTTTATCACATAATGTTGAATCGAGTACACCTCGCCTGAACGGGATTCGAACTCACAGCATCAGTGATGATAGGCACTGATTGCATACGCAGTTCTAAATTAATTTACCATACGATCACGACCACGACGACCCCTCTGTAACTGATATTCATTGATATAATTGATGAGCAATCGGCTGTATCAAATTCTCTTTTGATAAATAAAACTTATCACCGGATTTGTAACAAAAGTTGCACGATGGATACTACATGTGGAGCAGGAACGGCTTGTTTTTTCCTTTTGTCTTTTTTCATTTGGCCATTGTGTTGTCTGTCCTTCGATTGACGACTTCTCTTCTGATTAGTATCTTCAAATTTTTCTATTTTTATCAAAGTAACTGTAAACTCTCTATATATCAAATGGATTACCATTTTATGTAATGCACTGTAAATGATAGTTTTAAGATGAAACGAACACCTGTATATCGTAGTGAAATATTAATCTGTTTATTTCAGTAATAATTTATAAAAAGCGTTTGCTGCGATAGAAAATCAATGAAATAATAGTCTTAGTATAATAGATAAGCTACAAAGATGAACTAAAATACCAAAACAAAAATAAAAAAATACCACAATGGCGAAACAGTTAAAAAATCCAATATCAAAATCGTAGAAAGTAGCAAAATCGATATCCTGAACACACAAGTACGTCTTTAACAGCTCAGATTCCTGGCTTGGTACAGGCACTTCAATAAAAGGTGGCGAGGTTAATATAGTTTTATGGGCCTAAACCAGATTCCTGGCTTGGTACAGGCACTTCAATAAAAGGTGGCGGGGTTAAAATAGTTTTATGGGCCTAAACCAGATTCCTGGCTTGGTACAGGCACTTCAATAAAAGGTGGCGAGGTTAGAATAGTTTTATGGGCCTAAACCTCCCCTCTTTGGATAAATGACAAACTGCAAAGGTGACACAATGACAAATGAATGGAGACGTACTAAAACTTCTAGCTAATTATTTGGTATATCTGCGAATAAGATACGTTGTAGTTCTGAGATCGTCAGTACAGCATTTTATTAAGAAATAGAAATAAAATGTCAACTTATTTTTTTGATATAGGCATCTGAATAATGTACACAAAACTACTAATAAACATTTTTGAAACTATAAAACTAGTTTAACCCCGCCACGTTTTATTGAAGTATCTGTACCATGCCAGGAAAGTGAGTCGTTATGTAATCGTGTGTTAGAGGTACCAGTTATGTAATCGTGTGTTAGAGGTACCAGTTTTGCCTCTTTCTACGACATTTCTATAGGATTTCGAGACTGTTCTGACTGTGACGTAATTTGTAATTTTTTTATCATATTAATTCAATATCAGTGTTTGAAGAATCTTAAAGATAACAAGTTTCTGTACCGTAACAATTGACTTATGTCCACGTAGGAATCAGGGACGTCTTAAGAGCATTATAGGCCCCCTGGCAAAGCAGTGCACTGAGGAATACCTACAGGAATAAAACTGTAATTGTCAATAAAATTAAACATATATTTATTGTATTGGTACTTCCAACAAAATCAGTGTTTAAGCATTAAAAAAATACATGCCGTACACAACATTCATAGATTAGCATGAGGCCGTGTGATCTTGGGGCCCCGTTCAACTGCCTAGCGTGTCCATGCATTAAGAAGACACTGGTAGGAATGTTTCATACATAGGACTAATACATCTAGGATTTGTTTATCTACAAATAATGAAAAAAAATGAGAGTTTTTTCCTTAAATAAATTGTAAACAAACTACAACGTGGGTCGTCATGAGCGTAATTGCATGGTAATTGAATTTATGGGTCAATACATGAATAGAGGACATGCCATTTGTTGTTCGGGAAGAAATAGGAAAAGGTGGATATTGAAGCAGTATGATTTTTTTTTTTGAAAAGCCGAGGCAAGAATGTTATTTTTTTTACCAATAGAACAATGAATACTGCCAATTAAAGGTTTGATTTCAACAATTGTTTTTATAATATAAGGGATTTTGTTCAACAATTCTCAATTACCTTACTTTAAAATTCACAAGTTGATAATTTCTAATGGACGAGAAAAATGAACCCCATCCATTAATTTTTTTTTAGTTCTTAGCAAATAAAAATATTTACAACTTTATTGGACAATCTTCACGAATCTTTAGTTCCTTTTCTTGACCCCAATGATTTTTCAATTATTTGAATTTTCAATCTTTTGACTTTGAGCGGCACTGAGATGGGAGGGGGGTCAGCCGGGTTGGCGCCCCGGAGCCCATGAGTTATAATTAAGGGTCCAGACAAATAAACAAGTAGAAAAGTGTTTTCTAAATCACAATTCATCAATTCATTTTTGTTGTACTGATTCCTTGCCTATGACGCACCGTGGTGGACTTAGTTTGAGTATCATTATTTGGAGAATTGGAGGAGGCGGGGCCAAGCTTCCTTTTGCCCTGGGGCCCAAAAATTCTCTTGGCGGCCCTGTTAAAAAAATATAAAATGAGCGCACATGACTTAGATAATTTCAGAAACGCATCGTGAACACTAAATTGAATATCTACATTTCATTATTATCACTGGATCATCAGCTCAGTAGTGAGTGGTTTATTTCCGACACTGATATGAGCGTGGTTTATAAGATATGTCTATTATTGAAATTTACATTTCTTAAATAATGTCATTTGTTTCACTCATAGCTGAGATATAGGTTACATATTAGGTACTGTCAATATATTTATAATCGTGGATACTAATCTTCGTGGTTTGAGGAACAATTGTATTTCCGTAAATACGTAAATTAGTTGATCGTCTGCTGTAGTAGCACAAATATGCTACACATAAATAAAAATACACACAATCTCTCATTAAAGGGGCCGTCATGGTCATGATCGTATGGTAGTTGGATTTATAGCTACATGTGCAATCAGTGCCTATCACCGCTGAAGTTGTGAGTTCGAATCCCGATAATGACAAGGTGTACTCGATATAACATTATGTGATAAAGTTTGTCAGCGACAGGTCGGTGGTTTTCTCCGGTTTCCTCCACCAATAAAACTGACTGCCACGATATAACTGAAATTTTGTTGAAAGTGGCGTTAAACACCATAACCATAGCCCAATCTCTCAGTAGAGTTCATTAGAGAAACATTTATATCTAAATACGTCTCAAACTATCTGCTTTCAGACGAACACGTAATAGACCTGATAACTCCAGATGCTGGAATTGGACTTTCCATAGATGGTCAGCACAGTCTACTTAAACATACCATCCCACTCGCTTTGTATGGATTTAATACTAGACTTCAGAAATCAATACAGTTTGAGGTTAAGGCGTGTAATGATGTCAGAATATACCTTGTATACACTACGACGTCAGCGGATTATACATTCTACGAGATTATAATAGATACAGATGGAACCAGTATCATTAGAAACCTGAATGGCCATGGAGACATAATGTCATTAGAAAAGAATAAATACTGTTTGTACTGTACGAGATATACACTCTTTACTATTAGCTGGGAAAGAGATTTACTACTGACAGGCCAGTGTGCTGGCGATGTAATATTAGTACCTGCCGCCAATGACATCTTAGTAGAAGATGTGTATGTAATGACGGGCAGTGGTTCATCTGGACACTGGATTGTCTATAGAAATGGTATGTATTTAATGAAATAATAGAATGAAGAAAACAAAAATACCACACTATCGGAACTTTTCCAAAATCTAATAGAAAAATCGTAGAAAGAGGCAAAATCGGTATCCCTGACATACACATACCTGACCGCCCACTTTCACAGCTAGGTAAAGGCACTTCAATAAAAAGTGGCGGGGTTAAACAAGTTTTATGGACCCAAACTTCCAATCTTAGTGAAATCATGCAGTTTTTTATGGATGAAAATGGTTAGTTTATTGTGACCCAACACACATAAACACATGTATTTCTACAAACAACGATGACCTTCAACAACGTACAGCCTATACACTACTATGTCATTTCTACAGACAACGATGACCTTCAACAACGTACAGCCTATACACTACTATGTCAGAGGTATACATTACTCTTGACAGTGGCTTATAGCAAATCCGTACGTTCCAGAGTCATATTCATAACTTCTGTAAGACTACATCTAACGTTCTACGCTATGACCTAATGTGCGTTCGTCTTTATAAGTGAATTTGAATTTGAATTTCAGCAATATTACAGCTATATCATGGCGACCAGTTTTAGTGGTGGAGGAAGCCGGAGTATCCGGAGAGAACCACCGACCCTGGGCAAGCAACTGATAAACTTTATCACTTGCGGCTGTGAGTCGAGTGCACCCTTTTTTGTAATTTTCGTCTTTATATATAAAGATGATAAAAGTCATTAAACATTAAAAATAGAATGCAAGATGATTTTATTGTAATAATTGCATATATTAATTATTTCATAGTAAGCGGGTTTGCTATAGTTACATTTGTATATATATTAGCTGATAGTTGTATCAATGGGGGAGCCAGAATACCCGGAGAAAGTCACTCATTGACAAACTTTATATTAAAGTGTACCTTACCATTGTCAAGATACGAATTAAACGATAAGCGATACTGGTTCCACATCTAAATGAAAACAGAACTGCCATACTATCGCGGCAACGACGGAACCTTATGATAGGTGTAATCATACAAGTACATACAGTCAGACCTGTATTTTTGACAACGATATAGGGGCCTTATAAGATATGTGACCCGTTGAAAATTGAAATTATTATATAACATATAACAGGACAAGAAATGATAACCCTTAAATACATGTAGCTGCTTAATGGGCATATTTGACACTATATATCTGATCATGGCTGTTTAATGGACATATTTGACACTATATATCTGATCATGGCTGTTTAATGGACATATTTGACACTATATATCTGATCATAGCTGTTTAATGGACATATTTGACACTATATATCTGATCATGGCTGTTTAATGGACATATTTGACACTATATATCTGATCATGGCTGTTTAATGGACATATTTGACACTATATATCTGATCATGGCTGTTTTTAAAATTCCGACCTGGTTGATATTAAGACAAACTTTAATAAATCTAAAGACAAAATATGTTATTTTTTTGCCTTAGACAATTTCATCAAATCAGACACACCTGTATTCTAAGAAGAGTTTGAAGATACCAAAGGAGTAATTAGAATCCGTATATCGAAGAAGAACAGACAACACAATGGCTAAAAGTAAAAGTACAAAAAGACAAACAACGATCTACAAAACATACGAATAAAACTAAAGATCGAGTAACACGAACCGGGATTGAACAATTCGTAAAATCAGACACACCTGTTTTCTAATTAATGTTTTATAACACAAATCTGTGCATTAATTTTACACACACTTTTCCTCACCTAGAACTGCCATCCTATGTCGGAGAGGTTAATACATATCTTCCAGACTTTGATCTAGATGGTAGCTTTGATGAAGATTGTGCTTACAAAACACCAAGTAAGTTATATCAATATATGGTGATACATTTTGTATTTGAAAAGAGAACTTTAAGGGAAAAACATCGGATGTCTACTAATCACGAAATTAAAAAAGACAAATTCAAAACCAAATGGCATGTGTTACATATGATGTCAATATATACCACAGAGACCAGTAATTTCACTAGATTGATTGATTGATTATTGCTTAACGTCAAATGAGCAATATTTCAGCTATATTTAGGACGGAAACAAAGTCAATAATATATAAACACTATATATACATGAGGGAACGGATGGGACAAGGACGTTTAACTGCCACCGAAGAAAAAAGCATAGAGAGTCGAATAGGGACGAACAAAATAATCCTTTGTAGCGACTACAGTGCGCCGCCTCTTTTTCGAAATCTACAAAAGAGGTCTTTAGCTTGCAGGGAGCGTGGCCTCTCAAAAACACGTTGCCAACTATGGTACACTCTCATGCTTTCCTTATTATAACTGATAACTCCACATCAAGAAGGCTCCCGATATGTGCGCTGACAATCTGTGTGGGTTTGAGCCCAGAACACTTTCATCAGTAGCTAGAATTTCATTACATGTTCACGACTAATTGATATTAAATATGTCAGAAGAATCAGTTATGATTTTTTTGTCCTCTGTGTAATGGTCTAAAACCAACAGATTTTACCCCCCTAGCTAGTAGTCGTGTAACTACTAACATGCATTGACCCTCCTGCTATTTTAGTGCCCATGTTTCTGTTGCCATTCATTTTTGTAATATGTATAGTAACCTTTCCCAAGCCAGGACCTGGATTCCCAACACCATATGTCGTGGTCTTTATTGTGCGTTCAGTGATTGAAGGTGAACAGTAATTGTTCGTTTTGTTGATATTGTTGGAGTTGTTGACCAACCTAGTTTAAAATTTCTTTTCATATAGACGTTTAAGTAATTCTAATCATTTTTACGACATTCTACTGTTTTAACCCTGTACAGTTAATATACGTTAGAGAACAGGGGCAATCAAAAATATCCTAACGTTTGTGAAAGAAAAAGACAGGCAGTGTTATTAAGCATATCATAATGAAAAATGTTTGAAGATATGTGTACAGAATGTGACCTTTCTTCGCAATAAAAGTTACTTGTGTGCCGCGTACAGATCTGTTTATTCAGTTACGGCCCATGAATGAATTTGTTTTTTGCCTGACATGTGGCAATTCCTACCTGAAATAACATCTGAACGGCAGCTGAGCAAGAGTTGTTTCACAGCCTAATATCATCTACTTATCACTTCATTTGTATTGTACACATAACTGTATTGCTTTAACGTAGTGTACTTTTGTACAATTTGTAATAAAAAATAGTCCAAGCAGTTTTTTTTCTCGAAGGCATGACTTTGATTTTGATAGTGTTGGATCTTCTGATTATGAAAATCTATGGTGCTTGTTTTTCCTCAGGTTAAAAACATGCACTAATGGGTAGCACTTTGTCTCCTCATTCTATAAATATTTTATTATTTGTGCTTTTTGCCACTTCCGGTCAAGAAATTGTCACTTATTGGCAGAAAAATTACCATCTGATCGTCCATGTTCTGCTGATTTATATTATATTAGTTGAAGTGCTTTTTCACTTCCGGTTTATAATAATTTCACTTCCGGCATATAATAATTTCACTTCCGGCTTATAATAATTTTACTTCCGATTACTGAATGGTTGCAACATTTCGCTCACAAGGTAACATTCATCTACCCTTGCTCTATCGCGATTCCTGAGTTATATTAAGATAACAAGATTATAAGTCAAGGGTCAAAATCAATCATGAACATTGACATTGAGAACATTTTAGGGAACATAGATAATAGATTGAACATCCGTGGTCTCTAACATGGTTTTCCTGTGTTGACGATTAACAGAATTAACAATAAGTGTGAATAAGTCATCGATATTTTTTTTCAAAACATGATGAAGTTCTGGTGTAAGAATTCCTATAATTTCGACATTTAGGTTTTGCTGTACATATCACGGTTACAGAGATATTTCGATAAACATTTTTTGGATGTTCGGAAAGATAATTTCATATAGAAAAAGGATAGGTATGAAAGGGTGAATGCCTTATCACTTACAATGATTGATATATAAATATAGAGAGATTTTGAAAACTGGCGAGAAAAATAATAAAAGATAACAATCAGATGAAATACAATAAGATCTCGCCCGATAAAGCAATTATCTTAACTATACAACAACCAGACAAGTTTGCAGATACCAAAGGCGCAATCATAAGCCGTAAATCAAGGACCAGCAGAAAAAGGACAAAAGGACAAACTAAGCAATGACATACAAAACACTGCACAGAAAACCAAAGATTGAGCAACACGAAAAACCGGGGATGACAAAAAAAAAAAACAAACAAAAACACAAAAAACTTTGGTGCTCCGAAAGTGTATGCAGATCTACACGTCATTAAACCAAAACAAAACCTTATAACTAACATTTTGTACACCTACATTGTCCAAGCTGACATACAACGACCATAATTTACTAATAACATATCATACTCGTTTTAGATTGTGGCTTTCCACATTTTGAACATGCATATGCTGAGATACCTAACGGACATGGTGAAACCTCATTTGATGTCGGCAAGACATACATTGTTCATTGCAATGGTAGTTTACTTAGTGGACGCCCCACAACTGAATGCTTACCAACTGGAGCTTGGTCTAAAGAGTTCAAATGCGTTTCACGTAAAATATTTTTCTCTGTGCAGTGATGTTTTACTTGTATATTTGTTAAATAATACGAAAAGTTTGAAGATACCAAAGCAGTAATCAGAATGAAGGACGGGCAAAACAATAGTCAAATCAAAAATGACAAACCATGATCTAAAATACACTGCACAGAAAGCTAGAGATTGAGCAACAAGAACTCCACTAAACATCGTAGGTGATCTCAGGTGCTCCGTAAGGAATCATCGTAGGTGAACTCAGGTGCTCCGTAAGGAATCATCGTAGGTGAACTCAGGTGCTCCGTAAGGAATCATCGTAGGTGAACTCAGGTGCTCCGTAAAGAATCATCGTAGGTGAACTCAGGTGCTCCGAAAGGAATCATCGTATGTGAACTCAGGTGCTCCGTAAGGAATCATCGTAGGTGAACTCAGGTGCTCCGTAAGGAATCATCGTAGGTGAACTCAGGTGCTCCGTAAGGAATCATCGTAGGTGAACTCAGGTGCTCCGTAAGGAATCATCGTAGGTGAACTCAGGTGCTCCGTAAGGAATCATCGTAGGTGAATTCAGGTGCTACGTAAGGAATCTATATTAAATTATCAGGCAGTGTTTTTGGGGTGAATTAAACTTTTCATAAAGAATTATGTATTATCAATTAAAAAAAAACAACAGTGGAACTTCGTATGCTAACATAGATTAGACGTTTCCTTGGATACCCGATAGTATAAATTTGGTCCGTTTGTAGTAGAATTTAGTCTGATTTGACCCGGATAACTCGAATACAGCTTTTTCGAATGAACATCATCTAACCCTTGAACTTTGACATAACTAGATTCGACTGTATGTCGAATATATTACGAGCGGTTAGTCACCTTACAATAGTATAATAAATTACATACGGTTAATCATCTGACAATAGTGTAATAGATTACGTACGGTTAATCATCTTATAATAGTGTAATAAATTACATACGGTTAATCATCTGACAATAGTGTAATAAATTACATACGGTTAATCATCTGACAATAGTGTAATAGATTACGTGCGGTTAATCATCTTACAATAGTGTGATAGATTACATGAGGTTAATCATCTTACACTAGTGTAATAGATTACATGCGGTTGGTCATCTTACAGTAGTGTAATAGATTACATGCGGTTAATCATCATATAATAGTGTAAAATATTACAAGCAGTTAATCATCGTACAATAGTGTAATAGATTACATGCGGCTAATCATCTTACAATAATAGTGTAATAGATTACATGCGGTTAATCATCTTACAATAGTGTAAAACATTACAAGCGGTTAATAATCTTACAATAGTGCAACAAATTACATGCGGTTAATCATCTTCGATATTGTAATGTATTACAAGCGGTTAATCATCATACTATAATGTAATAGATTGCATGCGGTTAGTCATCTTACAATAGTGTAAAATATTACAAGCGGTTAATAATCTTACAATAGTGCAACAAATTACATGCGGTTAATCATCTTCGATATTGTAATGTATTACAAGCGGTTAATCATCTTACTATAATGTAATAGATTGCATGCGGTTAATCATCTTACAATAGTATAATAGATTACATGCGGTTAATCATCTTACAATATTGTAATTTATTTCAAGCGGTTAATCATCGTACAATAGTGTAATAGATTACATGTGGTTAATCATCGTACAATAGTGTAATATATTACATGCGCTTAATCATCGTACAATAGTGTAATAGATTACATACGGTTAATCATCTTAGAATAGTGTAATAAAATGAGGAGAAAAAAAAACCACACACTGTCTGAACAATTGCAAAATCAAATATGAAAATCATAGAAAGAGGCAAATTCGATACCCCTAATACACAAATACATAATCGCTCACTTTTCCTAGTATCGGCATTGTAATGAAAAGTGGCAGGGTTAAACTAGTTAAATGGTGCGTTCCTGCAAGTCTTTTACACATGCGAGTAAACTGCCACCCCTCACATATAACCGAGCGAACAGTGTTATTATAAAGAACGCTATAATCTTGAACATTATACATAATATATATAATGTAATAGATTACATGCGTAAGGCATCTTACAATAGTCACTCATACACGCAATCTATTAATTTAAGATATTGTGAAATATGATATCGTTGAATTTAATACAAATTTCATATCTCTTAAACCTCTATTATTTTAAGAACCGATCTGCAGCGCACCGCCATGGAGAGAATACACAATCACTATACATGACCATTCAACCATCATGTACAAACAAGGGGATACATATGCATACGAATGTATTCCCGATTACACAATAACCGGAAGTGGAATTATCACATGTTTGGAGAGCGGTCAGTGGTCGGAATCATCCTTTAGCTGTTCTGGTAATACACCAGGTAAATAATTAAATGATTAATTAATTTTATATAGTATGTTATCTTAGAGTTGACAAAAAGTAACCATAACCATAGCATCATTTGTTTTTGTTTTTGATTTCGAATGCTTAATACACAATGCAAGAAGTATACAAAAACATGAACGTATGCTTTTCTATTTAAACAGACGCGAGATGTCTTCTTTGAAACAGCTGTTAGATAATAGAACTTAAAAAATTAAAATTAAGAGACTTTTTTAGCTACATGTTTACGTCGTGGTCCATATGCAGTTAGGTCTGTTACATACTGTTGACCTTCATACCTTCTTTCCATTTTATTTTCCCATTGTAAATTCTCATTTATATGAAGCAACATTCAAGCATCACTTGCATATATAGTTTTTTTTCCATCTCGGTTGATACCCATTCCAGAACTTGTTTTTATAGCTGTATCTTCCTGATAGATGGTTGCTGCTCATATGAAATTAATTATCTATACGTGGTTCCCCAGTGACAAGCTCGGAAGTTTCATAACTTGGGTAACTGTGGGGATTTTCGTGCCACAGATTATTACCATGTATGTTCAACACACACATTTCCGTCATTCTTTCATCTTCCATTACACCAAATATGATTTACCACCGGGTTTTTAGCTTAGTGGAACAGGAACTGCTTATCCTTGCGGTAACCCTGAGTTAGTGTTACCCTCTCTCTGGTTTGCATGCAATGTATTGTGAACCATTGCTTGTTTGTTTTGTTTTTTATGTGCTTTTTCTTTTAGTCTTTGTTATGTCTTGCCTTCCTCGATTTTCGGCTTCTGTCTGGTTATCAATTGGTTTCTGCAAATCCTTCTTGATCATGCTTACCTTAATCTGATTTCAGAGAGGGTGATCAATTATATGAGATAACATAGTATTTGCCTTCAATGGAAGACAACCATCATTGTTAATAGAAGTCATGCTTTAGTGGGGTTCGTGTTACTCGATATTTATTTTATGTGTATGGTTTGAAGATCTTTGTTTGTCCTTTCGTACTTTTTCTTTTGGTCTGTGTGGTATCTGTTCTTCTCCGATTTACGGATTCTGATTTCCCCTTTGGTATCTTCAAACTCTTTTTACTTGGGGGAAATAATATATATTATCGTGTATTCTATAATAAAGGATAATACATGTCAATAATTATGATGGAACAATTACATAATGTTTAACATAGCATGATATTGCGAGATATAACGCACGTATACCGTTATAAAGGTATAAAATAAAAAACATAAAATACCACACTGTCGCAACAATTCCAAAATCAAATATCAAAATCGTAGAAAGAGGCAAAGTCTATACCTCTAACACACAAATATATGACCGTTTACTTTCCTGCCTTGGTTGCGAATTATGGTACAATATTGCGACCAATTACATCCTGGTTGAGAATAATATCTGCTTTCTGTTATATTATAAAATGAAGTGGTTAATGCTCGATCACAGACCGCCTTAATTTGAACCTTTAAGCAAATATGTGTTTCAAAGTATTGCCCATTTACCATTAAGAACACTATAAAATTAAATCTCTATAAAGCAACAGAAACACATATTAAACCAATACATTAGACATAAATTATATATCTTGTCTCTCACGAAAACTAATTACCTTTGATGATTATGAATAATAATGATTATATTACCCATTTCAGATACATGTATAACCATTTTAAGATTTTAGTACCTTTAGAGTAATTGTCTATAACCAACATATTTTACCTTCTACTCTGTATTGGTGACGGTACCTATGTCTCAACCCACTAAGCTGTTCAGCTTGTCCCCATGTGGCAACTAGGTCTGACAGCGGGGAAAAATGGGTGCCATATCAGGAAAGTATCATGCTCATTGCACTTTAAAACCCCGTAATGAAGATTTTGAAAAAAGATAACGTGAAGACACATTGTTGCCACAACTTCTACTTTTTGTGCCCTACCCAACTACCGATGCTTTTCAAGTAGCATTCAAAAGGCGTTGCACTTCCACCCCTATATCGTTGCACTTCCGCCCTTATATATTTTTAAACTTTATATATTTTCAAGTTGTTCTCGTCTTAAATATGCATGAGATATTTTCAATGGACGTTGGACGATCAATTTACATCTTGAGAAAGCAGTAACTGTGAGCAGTAACTGACTCTTCTATTTTTTCACAATATGAGTTGAGGTGAATCTGTGTGTGGTTTTCTTTATATCTATTTGACTGCTGAAGATCAAGTTTTGAAGATGAAACATTGGAATCAAATAAAATGTTTAACGTTGCCACATTGTTGTGTCTATTACAAGCACAATCTAATCAAAATTAACATTTTGATGTTTTTTTTAATTTGATTTTGATACCTATAGATTTAGTAGACCCTTCGTAGATTGGTCGGATCAATGCATGAAACCTGACGTTATCTCATATAGGATGTCGTCAGATGATAGTATATCGCCAAAGCAAAAATATTCAGACACCATCTAATTTTAATTCCTTCAGCTGTTGTCTTTTCAATTCCATCTTTATGAAATAGAGGAGGTATGTAATAGTTTGTTATTTATTTGGTTTTTACGTCCGGCTACTATCTGTGGTTATTGCAGACTGATGGTTATTCTTGCAGACTAGTGTGCTCCGTCTGTTTTTCTCCTCACTTCTCTTTAATCTGGCTCTTTCCGTTGTTCAATCGGTGTTGGAGGACGATCGCCAATATATGTGTCAGTTTGGTAGGTTTTGGTAGCACTATTGTAGGGTTATCTCGGTCGAAGGCCTCTGTGTATTCCACCTTCTCGTCTTGGTATACGATCAGTTCGTGTGTATATGAACTACGAACCACTGTGACTGTCGTCCGGTGTTTCTGGGGCTCGCTACGTGCGGGATTTGTATTGTGTGGCCCGCTTCCTCATTTGTACTGCGTCACCAGGAGGTTTTTAGTGATCAGTATGCCTTGTGTCGACTGTCTGGTAATACTAATTTTCTGTCTGTGCATGTGCGTCAATCTTAATACTAACAACGGCTTGATTCCGTTTCTCCCTCCATTGTTTTTTTAACTCCGAGCATTTCTTTTACGTGTTGAAGGAGACATTTGCTTCTTGTTTGGGCAAGGATGACTTACGTTTCAATTGCGGTAATGTGGTTCTCAGTTTGACTGTGACTGTGCTGGAGGTTTCAAGTCAGTTTCTTGCCCTCTACATATGTGTGCTTCAGAGGTTCGATCGGATCAACAGGAATTCAATCTGTAGTTGAGTTTTGTTCACTGTTGATTATTCGAAAATCAAGTTTGAGTCGAGATCTAAGTAATGTTGTTGCATATTACATATTACCGTTATATCTTTTTTACAGCGCAAATATTATTTCTTGCAGAATGTGAATGTCCATGTTACCACACTTCAAGAAATATCAATATGACAGAGGATGAAATAATAAAAATAAAAGATGATATCAGGAAACAGAATCTAATCGACAAGACCACCGTGTCTAAGTACAAACGGGAACGGATAAGTGCTCCGGACAAGAGATTTTCCGCCAAGGCCATTGGATATGTGGGAATAACCTGTTTGTGTACAGTGGGCGTGGTCATCGTTATGATTGACGTTGTATCACTGGTTAACACATTTAGTGTTATAACACAAAAAGTGGGTGCATTCTTTAGACGTATATTATAATCAGAATGTAGATAGTTTTTTGTGTGCATGGAAGTTTTAATATGAACACAATGATTCTTGTACATTAATATGTTGTACAAATTGAGTTTCTCTTTTAGCGACGCCATTAACATTATCTCTTTTAATATGCTATTGACATGATTCTGTACAATATGATTTGGATAGTTTTCAATATGATTTGGATAGTTTTCATTAAGATTTGGATAATTTTCAATAATATTTGGATAGCTTTCATTAAGATTTGGATAGTTTTCAATCAGATTTGGATAGTTTTCATTAAAATTTGGATAGTTTTCGCTAAGGAAAGGAGAAAACTGCTAGCTATTTTATGCTTTGTTTTGTATAAACGAAACGTGTTATATTACCCATAACCTACGAAAAAACTAACAAAGTAGCAGTATGTTCACGATGATAGTGTGTTCTATATGAAACAGAAGAAATAAATGTACCACAGTTGATATTGAACCGTCGCCATATCTAAGCTATAGAGAAAATCGAATGGGCAATCAAGAATTGACAATACAGGGACACTGGCAACATTGGCCACACAAGACACAGAACGAAGACAATAAAAAAAACATTAACAATAACAACATCATTAACAACGACAACACACAACAATAACAACAACATCAACACAACACATAAAATTAAAAAGAAGAGCAACACGATTTCCCATAAAAAAAAACGGGGATGAACACAGGTGCTCTCGAATGGTAAGCTGTTCTGTTTCTTATAAGACACAGTCTGGTAAAAGTCTTGTCGTTGATAGAGGATAGATAAAAGTTTATGTAAATTGGGAAATATCACATTATGTAATTGAAATACAATTACCCCAACTACCCAATAACAATAATAGTCTATTCCCCTAATATAATTACGGTACACAGTGGTTAGACTATAACATTTTGGACAAAACTATATTAAAAAACGATTACGGTACACCCTCGTTTCCATGGCCTTTTGAACCATACTATATTCGAACACGACTATGGTACACCCTCGTTACCATGGCCTTTTGGACCAAGCTATATTAAAAAACCACTACGGTACACCCTCGTTTCCATGGCCCTTTGGACCAAACTATATTCGAAAATGACTACGGTACACCCTCGCTACCATGGCCTATTGGACCAAGCTATATTCAAAAACGACTACGGTATTCCCTCGTTTCCATGACGTTTTGGACCTATGTTCGAAAACGACTACGGTACACACCCGTTACCATGGCCTTTTGGATCAAGCTATATTCGAAAACGACTACGGCACACCCTCGTTTCCATGGCGTTTTGGACCTATGTTCGAAAACGACTACGGTACACACCCGTTTCCATGGCGTTTTGGACCTATATTCGAAAACGACTACGGTACATCCTCGTTTCCATGGCGTTTTGGACCTATATTCGAAAACGACTATGGAACACACCCGTTACCATGGCCTTTTGGACCAACCTATATTCGAAAACAACTACGGTACACCCTCGTTTCCATGGCGTTTTGGACCTATATTCGAAAACGACTACGGTACAACCTCGCTACCATGGCCTTTTGGACCAAACTATATTCGAAAATGACTACGGTACACCCTCGTTTCCATGGCATTTTGGACCTATGTTCGAAAACGACTACGGTACACCCTCGTTACCATGGCCTTTTGGACCAAACTATATTCGAAAATGACTATGGTACACCCTCGTTTCCATGGCATTTTGGACCTATGTTCGAAAACGACTACGGTACACACCCGTTACCATGGCCTTTTGGACCAAACTATATTCGAAAACGACTACTGTACACACCCGTTACCATGGCGTTTTCAACCAAATTAAGTATTTGGCGATAAACGTTAGTGACAATATATCGTGGGAGAAATTAACATATAAATAAGTGAGAGTGGCTGATGAAACAGGGGGGAGTGGGGGTATAACAGGAGTGTACTGTACTTGGGGTTTAAAAACTTAATTTAGAATTTTCCATTGAATAGCCTTTGTTCACTTGCTTTTTTTCAATATTCTTCCAATGCGTCTAAATTAACTTAACGGATAGTACAGATGTGTCTTTCATTAACTGTGTTCTGTTTTAGATCTGAACATAGTTTATTATTCATAACAACAAATAGATAAGACACAAGTTTTTCAACCAGTAATAACATCAATTCATATATAATCAGAACATACTAAATCCGCCAAATCTACATCATATTATGTATTCTAATGTAGTTGTTTAATATTCCTGGTTTGTGATTGGACTATGCTGTAATTTTCACGGTATCAATTCCACGGCTGAAATATCATGCGATATTTTTTAGAAATTTAGCTGATGACCGCTTACGTCATCTTGTCAATAATGTGGCTATACACATCTAAAGATACACATGATTACATTAGAATGGAGATAACTGTATTGTATTTGAAAATTTCACGGCATCAATTGTCGATTTAATGATCGCAAATATCCGTTTACTGGCTCCGCTAACGCGTCGCCAGTAAACTCAATTTGCGACCATCAAATCTCCAATTGATGTCGTGAAATTTTCAAATACAATACAGTTATCTCCTAATTATATAAAACACAGCATGTATCTCTATAAGACCACATCGATGGTGTAATGGATAACGTGCTCGCCTCGCTTGTGACAGATCGTGGCTTGGAGGTCATTCGGGTCAAATGACAGACTATTAAATTGGTATTTGATGCTACTCCAGCTATGCATGCATCATTAAAGGAAGAGCAACCACTAACTGGCTCGGAATCAGGATAATGTGTCCGAGTGAAACAACATGTCTACCCGCGGACTGTTGTGTCAGTGAGCTAGCACTATGAAAATCCAACTAAGCGTGTTGGTCTGGTATGAAGCTGGATATCATCCTCATCTCATCGAATGTAACTTGTTCTCGCCATGATATAGCTGAAAAAATGCTCATTTGGCGTTAAGCAACAATCACTCACTCCCTGCAAATCCATAATAAAAGGCAACTGGATGATTTTCAATGATCAGAGCAATGCCAAATATATATGATTGATCTTACAGTTATAAACTTTCGAGTACGGTTTTCATACTCACACTCTATAAAATTGTCCAATCAGAATGAAGTATTTATTTGATACAGTGTTTTGGTTGATTGGTTTTTCATGCTCAATAGTTTTTCGTGTTTGTTTTTTGTTTTGTTTGTCTTCCTCCTGTGAGTTTATTTTGAAGGAATAGGTATAAACTTCAATTTCGAAAACTTTCAAAATAAAATCTTTCCTTTATTCAGTGTAGTTCTATATGTTTCTCCTCTTAGAGATTTATATTATGTTATAAATGAACTTTATTCCTACGGATTAATATAAATTCTAGCAACTTGCTTCCCAATCCTATTAATTACTCTATATTATGTATCCTATATAGTTGAATATTGTAATGTTACGTCGAATTAATTAATAAACCATGTTTAAACTAAAGGTGCTATTTTGACAACTACTTAAAACATACAGCCTCTCTCTCGGAGATTTAGTTACGAGAAGAAATGTTAACCTAACGTTAAGAGGTTAATTTTAATTACAGTGTCTACAAAAAGATAAGACACTGCGTTCTAGATATTAACTACATTTTGATAAACAAACTACCATATATCATTTACCCATAAGTGTGTACGTCAGTATTATAGAATGAATATATTGTCTAATGGTTCACCAGATGGCGATTCTTTGACTTCTTTCGGAAAATGCAAGTCAGTTGAATAAGAATGATAATCTCGCCTGTCCTGTTTCTTTGTAAACATTCCACTAGAATCATCCCAAAAATACTCTAAATCAGTCTTATTGGAAAATGTATTTGAACGATCACGTGATTCCAGGTTGTATTTTGAATCGGAACCAGAAATAATAAATGGTAAGCTATTGGATCGTATGCAAGCTAAATTATTCTTGTATTGATTCACCCAGTTTTCTGTGTATATTTCACTGTTTCGTCTGCTGGTAAAACTGTTGTGTGATCGGTCTATCCTCTTCATTTTTATGCGATGAATCCAGCAAATTATTATAATTGTGGCTGTTGCGAACAGTAATATGGCGCTGACTCCACCAATTACAGTAATATAAAATGTTGATAGCCCCGTATTTACTATTGAATACTCTGTATCAAATTCTGCAAGTGAAGAATATAGACATGTTTTATAAATGTGCGCACAAAAACATATAAACACTAAACCATACATGTTATATGAATAACATGGTCAATATATCACGAATGTTATTTTTAAAAAAGCGAATAATTTGATTGTACACTTGCTTTCAAATTCAAATTGATAACAACATGCATTTTCACATATGAGATATAAAGCAATTGCTTTTATGGTTCGGTGCCTTTCTTAACAAAAACATATCTGTTTTAAAATTTTAATCAATTGAATACGAAGTTTTTTCTTGTTTTTTTTTGCATCTGTTTGGTCGTTGGAGATATAGATGAGTACTAGATTCTTAATAATCACTTATTAATACAAGAGTAACAAGACAGGTGCCACATGTGGAGCAGGAACTGCTTACCCTTCCGGATAACATGAGTTCACCACCGGTTTCAAAGGGGTTCGTGTTGATTGATCTTTTGTTTGCTGTGTAGTGTTTTGTAGATCATTGTTAAAATATGTTTTCTGAATGTATGTTCCTAAGCTTGTACATCTAAATTTAGAACAGTCGTTCAAATGGTCCCTGACCTATATATTACCATTGCGTAGTTCAAGTAAGGTTTAACCTTTGATTTCATATAAAACAAAACAAAAATTAAAGAAAACAATTTTTTTCGGATAAAAAACTAACCATTTGGACCTTACCAGTGCATTGTACATTTAGGATTTAACAGGACTTTCCTACTTAACTTAAAATTATTTTTTCTAGAATAAAATAATATTCGGATAAAAAAAGTAACCAATTTGAACTTACAAAATGACCACTGCTTTGTACAGTTATGATTTAACCGGACTTTCTTACATAGCTTCAACGATCCCCGCCCCCTCAAAAAATAAATCTCAAATAAAAAAAATATTCGGACAAAAAACTAATCACTATAAGATTACCTTCTATTTCTTCTGTATTGTTATAATTATATGGTGGACTTGAAACAGACATACACACTTTATCACTACCATTGCTTCGACGGATACACTCGGGGATTTCAAATGTATATCCCGGAACATCTCTATAACATTCGGAACATCTTCCACAATCCCCTGATGCTATAAGTCTGAAATATCCTGCAAGAACGTTATCGATAATTTAGACATTAACTCCATATTTATTATAGCGCATATCATTTTCATCTTATCAAAATGTAGCTTGTTCTCGCCATTATATAGCTGCAAAATGGCTCATTTTGGCGTTAAGCAACAATCACTCATTCACGTGAGTAGAATATTTAAGTTTTTTAAAATATTTTTACGGGTGCCACCATTTTGTAGAACTCTTTGGTATTGAAGAGCACAACAATTGCATTATTCACATCACTGAGCTATACCAAATAACATTTGCTAATGACATATTCTAAAATATCCGAAGATAAGCAAATTTCTCGAACCACAAACATTTTCACACTTGCATTTACTTAAGAAAACCATAACAATATTTTAGATGGGTTGTTAACGTTCTGGAGAATGATTGGAGTCGTACAGGGGGATGCTTGCGCTGTCGTTTTGGAGTTTAAATGTTGACGACTGTTAATTTCATCTATTCTGGATCAAAAACAGTCCATTGTGTATAATTCCATATCCACTAAAAATCGGTTAATGTACATTTTCTTGATTGGTTGATACTGTGCATTGTGTTGATAACTGATGCTTAAATTAACCGGAACAGGAGTGGCGTCACTACCTTTGTCTATTTGTCAGCTGCCATGTCGGCGGGAAATTTATAATAATTGGCTTTAACAACTCAATATAGATAGCTTTCTGAGATTATGTTAACCGGAAAATTTAGTTTATAAAAAAAAAACCAATTACGTTTTAATAACGCTACATTATGATTGGATATTTTCCCCCTTTTATAACTTCAACTAAAAGTACGGCATATTTAATTATTATTTCAACCTTAAGTTTTTGACATAATCACCATTCACAAAACGGCGAACTGGAGGAAGTAAAGCTAATATCTAATACATTCCGGAACACTCCGTCATTGGTTTATAACTATGTAAGCAATTTATTACTGACCAATGAATGAACATAAAATTGGTTATTGCCAATAAAATGACAAAAATAAAACACCACCACGGTAACAATTCCAAAATCCAACAGAAAATCATAGAAACTGTGAGAATATCGATTCCCCCACAACACATATAAATGACCATTTATTCTCCTAGGTTGACATAGACACTTTAATAACAAGTGTTGGGTTTAACTACTCTTTTTTTTAGCGCCAATACTTCCTTCTTAATGAAATGATGCGGTGAAGGAAGTTTTTGCCACAAGCAAGTAAGATGTCAACCCTCACATATAAATGGATGAGGAGCGTTGTTAGAAAGAACACTCTAATCTTGAGCATTATGCAAAACATATTTAATCTTCGTGAAAAAGAAGTTGTCGTATACTATTAGTTATAACCAAATGATGTAGCGATTATTCAGATACCAGTATACATGAGTAAAACAATACTTGTGTTAGTGAAACTGTACAATACCTGTGTTAGTGAAACTGTACAATACTTGTGTGAATGAAACTGTACAATACCTGTGTGATTGAAACTGTGCAATACCTGTGTTAGTGAAACTGTACAATAATTGTGTGATTGAAACTGTACAATACTTGTGTTAGTGAAACTGTACAATACCTGTGTTATTGAAACTGTAAAATACCTGTGTGAATGAAACTATACAATACCTGTGTTAGTCAAACTGTACAATACCTGTGTGAATGAAACTGTACAATACCTGTGTGAATGAAACTGTACAATACCTGTGTGAATGAAACTGTACAATACCTGTGTGAATGAAACTGTACAATACCTGTGTTAGTGAAACTGTACAATACTTGTGTTAGTGAAACTGTACAATACATCTGTTAGTGAAACTGTGCAATACCTGTGTTAGCGAAACTGTACAATACCTGTGTGAATGAAACTGTACAATACCTGTGTGAATGAAACTGTACAATACCCGTGTGAATGAAACTGTACAATACCTGTGTTAGTGAAACTGTACAATACATGTGTGAATGAAACTGTACAACACCTGTGTGAATGAAACTGTACAATACCTGTGTTAGTGAAACTGTACAATACATGTGTGAATGAAATTGTACAATACATGTGTTAGTGAAACTGTACAATACCTGTTTTAGTGAAACTGTACAATACCTGTTTTATTGAAACTGTACAATACCTGTTTTGGTGAAACTGTGCAATACCTGTGTGAATGCAACTGTACAATACCTGTGTGAATGAAACTGTACAATACTTGTGTGAATGAAACTGTAAATACTTGTGTTAGTGAAACTGTACAATACTTGTGTGAATGAGACTTTACAATTCCTGTGTGATTGAATCTGTAGAATACCTGTGTGATTGAAATTGTACAATACGTGTGTGATTGAAACAGTACGATACATGTGTGATTGAAACTGTGCAATACCTGTGTGATTGAAACTGTTCAATACCTGTGTGATTGAAACTGTACTATACCTGTGTGATTGAATCTGTAGAATACCTGTGTGATTGAAATTGTGCAATACCTGTGTGATTGAAACTGTACAATACCTGTGTGATTGAAACTGTACTATACATGTGTGATTTAAACTACAATACCTGTGTGATTGAAACTCTACAATGACTGTTTTAATGAAACTATACAATACATGTGTGATTTAAACTGTACAATACATGTGTGATTGAAATTGTACAATACCTGTGTGATTGAAACTGTGCAATACCTGTGTGAATGAAACTGTACAATATCCGTGTGACTGAAACTGTACAACACCTGTGTGATTTAAACTGTACAATACCTGTGTGATTGAAACTGTACACTACCTGTGCGATTAAAACTGTACAATTCATGTGTGATTGAAACTGTGCAATACCTGTGTGATCGAAACTGTACAATAACCGTGTGATTGATGTTGTGCAATACCTGTGTGACTGAAACTGTACATTGCCTGTGTGATTGAAACAGTATACTACCTATGTGATTAAAATTGTACAATATATGTGTGATTGAAACTGTACAATGCCTGTGTGATTGAAACAGTATACTACCTATGTGATTAAAACTGTACAATACATGTGTGATTGAAACAGTACAATACATGTGTGATTGAAACTGTGCAATACATGTATAATTGAATCCGTGTAATAACTATGTGATTGAAACTGTACAATACCTGTGTGATTGAAACTGTACAATACCTGTGTGATTGAAACTGTACAATACCCGTGTGAATGAAACTGTACAATACGTGTGTGATAGAAACTGAAAAATACCTGTGTGATTGAAACTGGACAATATCAGTTTGATTGAAACTGTGCAATACTTGTATGATTGAAATTGTACAATATCCGTGTGATTGAAACTGTACAATACTTGTGAGATTAAAATTTACTATGCATGTGTGACTGAAACTATACATTGCCTGTGTGATTGAAACAGTACAATACCTATGTGATTGAAACTGTACAATACATGTGTGATTGAAACTGTACAATTTCTATATGATTGAAACTGTGCAATACCTGTGTGATTGGAACTGTACAATACCTGTGTGAGTGAAGCTGTACAATACCTGCATGAATGAAGCTGTATAATACCTGTGTGATTAAAACTGAACAATACATATGTGAATGAAACTGTACAATTTCTATATGATTGAAACTGTACAATACCTGTGTGATTGGAACTGTACAATACCTGTGTGAGTGAAACTGTACACTACCTGCATGATTGAAACTGTACAATACCTGTATGATTGAAACTGTACTTATTATACATGTGTGACTTAAGCTGTACAATACCTGTGTGATTGAAACTGTGCATTACCTGTGTGATTAAAACTTTACAATGCATGTGAGATTGAAATTGTACAATACCTGTGTGATTGAAACTGTACAATACCTGTGTGATTGAAACTGTACACTACCTGTGTGATTGAAACTGTACAATGCCTGTGTGATTGAAACTGTGGAATACCTGTGTGATTGAAACTGTGCAATACCCGTGTGATCAAAGCTGTACAATACCTGTGTGACTGAAACTATACATTGCCTGTGTGATTGAAACAGTACAATACCTATATAAATGAAACTGTACAATACATGTGTGATTGAAACTGTGCAATTTCTATATGATTGAAACTGTACAATACCTGTGTGATTGGAACTGTACAATACCTGTGTGAGTGAAACTGTACAATACCTGCATGATTGAAGCTGTATAATACCTGTGTGATTGAAACTGTACAATACATATGTAATTGAAACTGTACAATTTTTATATGATTGAAACTGTACAATATCTGTGTGTTTGGAACTGTACAATACCTGTGTGAGTGAAAATGTACTATACATGTGTGATTTAATCTGTACAATACCTGTGTGATTGAAACTGTACAATACCTGTGTGATTGAAACTGTACTATACATGTGTGATTTAATCTGTACAATACCTGTGTGATTGAAACTGTACAATACCTGTGTGATTGAAACTGTACAATATCCATGTGATTGAAACTATGCAATACCTGTGTGATTGAAACTGTATAATATCCGTGTCATTGAAACTGTACAATAACTGTGATTGAAACTGTATAATACTTGTGTGGTTGAAACTGTAAAATACCTACATGATTGAAGCTGTATAATACCTATGTGATTGAAACTGTACAAGACATATGTGATTGAAACTGTGCAATGTCTATATGATTGAAACTGCACAATATGTGTGTGATTGGAACTGTACAATACATGTGTGAGTGAAACTGTAAAATACTTGCATGATTGAAACTGTACAATACATGTGTGATTGAAACTGTACAATCGATATGTGATTGAAACTGTACAATACCTGTGTGATTGAAACTGTACAATACCTGTGTGATTGAAACTGTACAATAACTGTTTGACTGAAACTATACAATACCTGTATGATTGAAACTGTACAATACATGTGTGATTGAAATTGTACAATGCATGTGTGATTGAAACTGTATAATATCTGTGTGATTAAACTGCACAATACCTGTATGATTGAAACTGTACACTACCTGTGTGATTGAAACTGTACAATACCTATGTGATTGAAACTGTACAATACCTGTATGATTGAAACTGTACACTACCTGTGTGATTGAAACTGTACAATACCTGTGCGATTGAAATTGTACAATACTTGTGTGATTGAAACTGTACAATACCTGTGTGATTGACACTGTACAATATCCGTGGGATTGAAACTGTACAATACCTGTGTGATTGCAACTGTTCTATACATGTGTGATTGAAACTGTAAAATACCTTTGTGATCGAAACTGTTCAATACCCGTGTGATTGACATACAATATCCGTGGGATTGAAACTGTACAATACCTGTGCGATTCAACAGTACAATACCGGTGTGATTGAAACTGTAGAATACCTGTGTCATTGAAACTGTACAATACGTGTGTAATTGAAACTGTACGATACCTGTGTGATTGAAACTGTGCAATACCAGTGTGAACGAAACAGTACAATATATGTGTGATTGAAATTGTAGTATACATGTGCGATTTAAACTGTACAATACCTGTGTGATTGAAACTGTGCAATACCTGTGTTATTGAAACTGTGCAATACCTGTGTGATTGAAACTGTACAATACCTGTGTGATTGAAACTGTACAATATCCGTGTGATTGAAACTGTGCAATACTGTGTGATTGAAACTGTACAATATCCGTGTGATTGAATCTGTACAATACCTGTGTGATTGAAACTGTACAATATCCGTGTGATTGAATCTGTACAATACCTGTGTGATTGAAACTGTACTATGCATGTGATTGAAACTGTGCAATGCCTGTGTGATTGAAACTGTACAATACCTATGCTATTGAAACTGTAGAATACATGTGTGATTGAAACTGTACAATACTTGTGTGATTGAAGCTGTACATTACCTGTGTGATTGAAACTGTACAACGCCTGTGTGATTGAAACTGTACAATACCTGTGTGATTGAAACTGTAGAATACCTGTGTGATTGAAACTGTAGATTACCTGTGTGATTGAAACTGTACAATGCATGTGTGAATGAAACTATGCAATACCTGTGTGATTGAAACTGCAATACCCGTGTGATTGAATCTGTACAATACCGGTGTGACTGAAACTGTACATTGCCTGTGTGATTGAAACAGTACAATACCTATGTGATTGAAACTGTACAATACATGTGTGATTGAAACTGTGCAATACATATTTAATTGAAACTGTGCAATACCTATGTGATTGCAGCTGTACACTACCTGTGTGATTGAAACTGTACAATACCTGTATGATTGAAACTGTACAATACATGTGCGATTGAAACTGTGCAATACAAGTGTGATTGAAACAGTACAATACCTGAGTGATTGAAACTGTACTATACATGTGTAATTGAAACTGTACAATATCCGTGTGATTGAAACTGTACAATACCTGTGTGATTGAAACTGTACAATACATGTGTGATTTAAACTGTACAATATCCATGTGATTGAATCTGTACAATACCTGTGTGATTGAAAATGTAGAATACCTGTGTGATTGAAACTGTACTATACATGTGTGATTTAAACTGTACACTGCCTGTATGATTGAAACTGTACAACACATGTGTGATTGAAACTGTAGAATACCTGTGTGATTGAAACTGTACACTACCCGTGTGAATTAAACTGTACACTATCTATGTGATTGAAACTGTACAATGCCTGTGTGATTGAAACTGTACAATACCTGTGTGATTGAAACTGTACAATATCCATGTGATTGAAACTATGCAATACCTGTGTGATTGAAACTGTATAATATCCGTGTCATTGAAACTGTACAATAACTGTGATTGAAACTGTATAATACGTGTGTGGTTGAAACTGTAAAATACATGTGTGAGTGAAACTGTACAATACTTGCATGATTGAAACTGTACAATACATGTGTGATTGAAACTGTACAATCGATGTGTGATTGAAACTGCATAATATCTGTGTAATTAAACTGTACAATATATGTGTTATTGAAACTGTACAATACCTGTGTGATTGAAACTGTACAATACCTGTGTGATTGAAACTGTACAATAACTGTTTGACTGAAATTATGCAATACCTGTATGATTGAAACTGTACTATACATGTGTGATTGAAATTGTACAATGCATGTGTGATTGAAACTGTACACTACCTGTGTGATTGAAACTGTACAATACCTATGTGATTGAAACTGTACAATACCTGTATGATTGAAACTGTACACTACCTGTGTGATTGAAACTGTACAATACCTGTGCGATTGAAATTGTACAATACTTGTGTGATTGAAACTGTACAATACCTGTGGGATTGAAACTGTACAATACCTGTGCGATTGAAATTGTACAATACTTGTGTAATTGAAACTGTACAATACCTGTGTGATTGACACTGTACAATATCCGTGGGATTGAAACTGTACAATACCTGTGTGATTGCAACTGTTCTATACATGTGTGATTGAAACTGTAAAATACCTTTGTGATCGAAACTGTTCAATACCCGTGTGATTGACATACAATATCCGTGGGATTGAAACTGTACAATACCTGTGCGATTCAACAGTACAATACCGGTGTGATTTAAACTGTAGAATACCTGTGTCATTGAAACTGTACAATACGTGTGTAATTGAAACTGTACGATACCTGTGTGATTGAAACTGTGCAATACCAGTGTGAACGAAGTAGTACAATATATGTGTGATTGAAATTGTAGTATACATGTGCGATTTAAACTGTACAATACCTGTGTGATTGAAACTGTGCAATACCTGTGTTATTGAAACTGTGCAATACCTGTGTGATTGAAACTGTACAATACATGTGTGATTGAAACTGTACAATATCCGTGTGATTGAAACTGTGCAATACTGTGTGATTGAAACTGTACAATATCCGTGTGATTGAATCTGTACAATACCTGTGTGATTGAAACTGTACTATGCATGTGATTGAAACTGTGCAATGCCTGTGTGATTGAAACTGTACAATACCTATGCGATTGAAACTGTAGAATACATGTGTGATTGAAACTGTACAATACCTGTGTGATTGAAGCTGTACATTACCTGTGTGATTGAAACTGTACAATGCCTGTGTGATTGAAACTGTACAATACCTGTGTGATTGAAACTGTAGAATACCTGTGTGATTGAAACTGTAGATTACCTGTGTGATTGAAACTGTACAATGCATGTGCGAATGAAACTATGCAATACCTGTGTGATTGAAACTGCAATACCAGTGTGATTGAAGCTGTACAATACCGGTGTGACTGAAACTGTACATTGCCTGTGTGATTGAAACAGTACAATACCTATGTGATTGAAACTGTACAATACATGTGTGATTGAAACTGTGCAATACATATTTAATTGAAACTGTGCAATACCTATGTGATTGCAACTGTACACTACCTGTGTGATTGAAACTGTACAATACCTGTATGATTGAAACTGTACAATACATGCGCGATTGAAACTGTGCAATAGAAGTGTGATTGAAACAGTACAATACCTGAGTGATTGAAACTGTACTATACATGTGTGATTGAAACTGTACAATATCCGTGTGATGGAAACTGTACAATACCTGTGTGATTGAAACTGTACAATACATGTGTGATTTAAACTATACAATATCCGTGTGATTGAATCTGTACAATACTTGTGTGATTGAAACTGTAGAATACCTGTGTGATTGAAACTGTACAATACCCGTGTGAATGAAACTGTACACTACCTGTGTGATTGAAAATGTAGAATACCTGTGTGATTGAAACTGTACTATACATGTGTGATTTAAACTGTACACTGCCTGTATGATTGAAACTGTACAATACATGTGTGATTGAAACTGTAGAATACCTGTGAGATTGAAACTGTACACTACCCGTGTGAATGAAACTGTACACTATCTGTGTGATTGAAACTGTACAATGCCTGTGTGATTGAAACTGTACAATACCTGTGTGATTGAAAATGTAGAATACCTGTTTGATTGAAACTGTAGAGTACCTGTGTAATTGAAACTGTACACTACCTGTATGATTGAACGTGTACAATGCCTGTGCGATTGAAACTGTGCAATACCTGTGTGATTGAAACTGTACAATATTCGTGTGATTGAAGCTGTACAATACATGTGTGACTGAAACTGTACATTGTCTGTGTGATTGAAACAGTACAATACCTAGGTGATTGAAACTGTACAATACATCTGTGATTGAAACTGAACGATACCTGTGTGATTGAAACTGTGCAATACCTGTGTGATTGAAACAGTACAATACCTGTGTGATTGAAGCTGTACGTACTATACATGTGTGATTTAAACTGTACAATACCGATGTGATTGAAACTGTACAATACCTGTGTGATTGAAACTGTACAATACCTGTGTGATTGAAACCCTACAATACCTGTGTGATTGAAACTGTACAATATCCATGTGATTGAATCTGTGCAATACCTCTGTGATTGAAACTGCAGAATATCCGTGTCATTGAAACTGTACAATACCTGTAATTGAAACTCTATAATACTTGTGTGGTTGAAACTGTACAATACCTGCATGATTGAAGCTGTATAATACCTGTGCAATTGAAACTGTACAATACATAAGTGATTGAAACTGTACAATTTCTATATGATTGAAACTGTACAATACCTGTATGATTGGAACTGTACAATACCTGTGTGATTGAAACTGTACAATACCTGATTGAAACTGTACAATACCTGTGTGATTGAAATTGTATTTACCTTTGGTACAGTCGCCACATATGTTGTCGTTTCTACGTGTACAAGGTCGGAGAATGTCTTCATTATAATTACACGTCCTACATGGCTTACATGCCGTGTTCATCCCATATTTGTCTGTATAAGTCCCATGGGGACAACGTTTACACAATGTGTTTGACGTAGTAGAACATTGTTTCTTCATGTATGACCCAGGCGGACATGGATGACATTTTAGACACTTGTTTATTTCTTTAGAGTAATATCGCCCCTCTTTGCATGGTTTGCATCTCGTATTATGGTGAAATGTGCATTCATGTAACAAGTGATAGTTTTCTGGGCATTCTCGGCACTTTTTACAATACTTAGAACCTTTTCTGGAATAATACCCGGCTTTACATTTCTCACAGATAGTATCATTATATAGAGTACATCTAGACTTCAAGCCATACCCTGCCGGGCACACAGAACATTTTTTACACTCCATTGTGTTGTCAAGCCCTATATACTGAAACCTTTCAGGACATGGGCATATTATTGTGTTATCTTCCTTCTGAAAACAAACAAGCAAAAAAAATCCATCAATCAGGAACGACAACCCTAACCCTAACTGATAAACAAACACAAACAATTTAAAACAAATACGATAAAAGCAAAATAGACTGGTGTCATTCTGAACTTAATCAAAACAGAGAAGATAGTTGTCATGGTAATTCATACATTGCAATTGCTTTTAGTACAAAAAAGTATTTGAAAGGACATTTGACGGTATTGGAAGAGCTGACTATCTATCTCTGATTAATTCTAAGAAAATAATTACTCACATCTATTGTCACTGTGGTCAACGGTGTAAAAGATCAATAAACGTCTACGGACCAAGTGTGGATAATTGAAATACACCCGTTTTTACGGCTTCTGATTACCCCTTTGGTACCTTCAAACTGTTCTTGACAAAATTAAAATGAGATCAAGGCATTATTTTCAGAAGCGTATTGCCTTCTGTCACTCTCAGACAATTTTTAGCATATCTACTCATTTGGTCGTTTACGACAAGATTAGTAAGGCTACGAACTTTTTATTGTAATTCTAATTAATTTTTAATTTAGAATACAATTAATCTGATTAACGATAAACTTTAAATATCTTTGGGATTATGCTAATATTTACATTAATGCATGTAAATATTTAAATTAGATGCATGATATGCCATATATTGATTATTGCTTTTGAAGTACATTTTAGTACTTGACATAAGTTGTGTATTATTTTGCACAAGTGGCAGATTACCATTGGTAAATGTTTTCAATGACTTATTTTTAGATATTCGATTTACTTCCTCTATAAATAAATTTGAAAATTTCCAGCTGAAAATAGACTTCACGGAAAAATATTTTAACGGGAAGTGAAGTAAAAACAATGTAACTAGTCTTATTTAATTTATTTGTAAATTATATTTTACTTTTGAGAGCTAGGTTATGAAAAGAAAGTTGAAACACCAATAGTCAACAAATCAATCTATAATAAGAAAACGAAACCACACAAACACTATTTCACTTCAAAATCGCCGAACACAAAAAGGATCACGACAGACGGCGTTGGAAATATCTATCCTTGCCAGGGGGGAAAAAAAAAGAAAGAATGAAATATATAGAAAAAAATGTCCATACTATATATTCACGTTTTACTTAAATGAAAATTTTGAAATATAAAGAAAATTTCTCTCGAACTCACAACTTCAGTGATGATAGGCACTGATAGGTAATTGTAATCCAAGTACCATACGATCATGACAATGACGGTCCCATAAATATGGCCAGTGCAACAGCAAGGACAATAAATACTCGTAGCTTACGGACTACTTAGCTTGCATGGAAGGTAGGATATGTTTATTAAAGACCATTATTCTTAGGACAAAAACATATAACTAATACTTCTAACAGTTTTAATATCAATTCGTTATAGACATGTAAAGAAATCAATGGGCTTCATGGTTGTTTCCCTTTTATTAATTACAATTTTCATAATTAATCCAAACGCTGCACAGCAGTATACCCGTAAAATTCCAGACACCGTCATTTCCGAATATCTAATTTCCAGTATCTACCGAGTGTAATGATCGTTTGATTGCAGAGCCAATTTCAACACTTCCGGTACAAGTATAATGGCTGCCAAAAAGTCAACAAAACGTGCATTTAATGGGTGAGAAGACCCTTTGATTACCAGAAACTATTAAATATTTAGGAATTTTGTATTGCAGCATCGAGGCAGCACACTTTGTGGTAGTTTATATTACACAATGAACAAGATTTACCCAATTAGATACACTAGTAACAAGGACGATGACGACAATAGTATCTACGTTAATTATTACAATTCTAAATTCAGTTAAATCTTGTTATGTCAAACTCGGTTTACTCGAAATTTCGGTTAAATGGAAATTTTTCTAAAGTGCCATTTTAAACTTAGTGCTTTTCAACTTAATTTACTCCTCCTATCTCAAATTTCGACATGTCGAATTTCGGGTATCTCGAAGTAGTCTTTCAGTCCCTAATATACAAATCCATTCAAATTGTGTTGGTCATGTCGTAAGTATAAATTAAATCAGTTAACAAACCTGTCCAGGTGTAAGCAACGTGGCCTCCGGTGTCTACCGCGTCAGATAATACACGATTGATTCAATAAATCTAAATACAAAATTCAAAAGATTTCTGTATGCAGTAGTAATTTAGATTGGATCCCGAGATTACCGATAATAGCTTAAACCTCCCAATTTTTTTTTGGATTTTGGTCGGATCTTTGTTTGTAAAGTATCGTTTATAATCTTTTGATAAAGCTTTTTAAAGAGCAAATCAATTAGACGTCCCCAATACAAGAAAAGTCGTATTTTTTCTCAGACAACTCCACTTCGTTTGCAAAGACATCAATGGCGGAAAGTAAATAGAGGGACATAACTCCATACAGAAATTTGGCGCGATATTAGAA
Source organism: Bathymodiolus septemdierum (assembly GCA_963383655.1). Taxonomy (NCBI): domain Eukaryota; kingdom Metazoa; phylum Mollusca; class Bivalvia; order Mytilida; family Modiolidae; genus Bathymodiolus; species Bathymodiolus septemdierum. Next base: position 28,634,208 of record OY726524.1, on the reverse strand, counting down.
CAAAAAATAAAGAGAAAGAAAGATAAAATATAAGAAAAAATTGTCCATACTATTCACACACAAAAATTGAAGTAAATTTGTTACGTTATTTCATACTAATTCTGTTAACCTTAAAATTACCCATTAAACCCATATTTGTGTGTGAGAGAGAGAGAGAGTATATTTTTTTAAAAGCAGCAAATTACGATTTTTTTCATTAGCTACAACAAATTAAAAATAATAGAAAAAATACATTCAGACTGTTTTTTAACCCATGCGTAGCGGTATTTTCAGTTCCAAACAAAAACAAACTTTTGGGTTAGGGTTACATCGTGGCTGAACAAACTTTTGAACATATATATTTAAAGATAAATGTTATAGAAAATGTAAAATTTGATAACTTTATTGAATTTTTTTTCTCAATTCATTAGAATTTAAGATTTTTATAAACACCTAATTCTATTTGGTTTGGGACTAATGGGGATCCATAGTTTTTAAATGCAATGCTGACGACTCTGATGTGGGTTATTGTCATCAATCTCCGTCCGCCGTCGTCTTCTGTCGTCATCTGGAAATTATTTGTATATCATTATGCTCTATCACAACTATTTAAATCAAACTTGTAAGGAACGAATGAATATATTGTCTTCCACAAAGACAGTTAGTGTTTTTTGGTGCCAAACGGAAATCCAATATGGCAGAAATTACAGAAATTAAACCTATGGTTCTAAATTTCTTCTCCGAAACCACTAAAGAATAAAACAATAAACAACAGCAAAACAAACAAGCAATCTTTTTTTCAAGAATTTTTCTTGCAATATTTTATGCAAAATATATGTAACCTTGTTGTGCATGTGACGAATCAGATACAATCTGATATGTCGCATCACGCCACGATATAGCTGAAATACTGCTACCAAAGTTGGTGTTAAACATCAATCAATCAATCAATCAATCAATCAATCAATCAATCAATCAATCAATCAATCAATCAATCAATCAATAAATCAATCAATCAATCAATCAATCAATCAATCAATCAATCAATCAATCAATCAATCTGATATGTCGCGCAAAATGTAACATCAACAGAAGGGGAACAACTAAAGAGATGTATACGATTGGTCATCCCGCAGGCTGAGGGTGGGTTGGTTATGGCGTTAAACGACACTTTCAACAATATTTCAGTTAATATATCGTGGCGGTCAGTTTTATTGGTGGAGGAAACCGGAGTACCCGGAGAAAACCACCGACCTGTTGCAAGTCACTGGCAAACCTTATCTTATAATGTTGTATCTAGTACATCTCGCCTGAACGGAATTCGAGCACACAAAGTTAGTGGTGATAGGCACTGATTTACGTAGGTACTTGTAAATCCAACTACCATACGATCACCACCACGACGATCCCTGGTCATCCCACTGGAGTAACGTAAATATGGGCGAATTAACCTGAATAATTATATATACAGACTAATTAGAAGATACGGCAACAGTGCATTTACTATTTTACAACAATTAAATGTAACATTCAAGATATAAAGCATGTGTATATTCAGATACATGCACAAAGCTAGCTACTAGTATACAAATTCGGATTATCGAACCTTTGGACCAGCATACCATTCGAATAAATGATCATTTGGACTAGGGAATGGACCCCTTATTTGTTTTGTCACAACGCGATTAGTATATGTACTTAAACATGTCAATTTGTTTAAAAAAAAATAGCTGCGATGCAACACAAAGCTTAAATTTGAAAACGAAAACGAAAGTAAATATATTTTTATACGCATAAAACATATTATGCAAATTAAGTTCTTGAAACTTACAATTTTTCCGGAATCACATCGTTTGGCAATTATGAAATAATTTAGTCCGATTATGGCAAAAAATCCACAATGGATCAGGAACATTTCTTTCTATGTTGGCCTTCACATCTATATATTTATAAATAAATATACTATATTTGGGAATTTTCTTTTACATTGATGAATGAAGGAGGAAGTAAAAATAAATAAACATGGCCTCTCTTTAATATTGAATTAAAAAAAAAACAAAAAAACTAATAAACAGATAATAAGTATAAATGTAGTTTATTGTAATTAAGCAAATATAATTTCTACGAAAGTTCTTCAAACACACCATCAGAGGATAGTAAATAAGCCTAGTAGAATATTCTCGAATATTCAGTGTGTGTGTGTGTGTGTGTGTGTGTGTGTGCATGCTTATTTATATCTAAATATTTCTCTGACGTCACACTATTGTTCGGGCAATGCATTATTTTTAAGAATCTACAGTTTATTCTTTTGTTCTTTTGTATATGAACTTTAACTTTTTAAAATGTTAGGCTTAAAGGAGTGCTTTAAATATTATGGGTCTTCCGGGTACCGAACCCCTGCAGGACGTTTTACGGTCTGTTTTCATTTTGAAAACTTCCGTCTAACAATTCAATTGGATGAGAAGATGATGATGATGATGATGTCCGCTTTGTACTAGACCAACACAGTGAGCTGGATTTTTATAGTGATAGCTCACTGGAACAGTCCGCGGGTAGATATACCGCTCCACTTGGACATATTATTCTGATTCCGATCCAACCAGTATGTGCTCTTTCTCCTTAATGCTAAGTGCTACGCCGAGAAGCAGCAAATACCAATTTATAGTCTTTGGTTTGACCCGATCGGGGTTCGAACCAACGACATACCACACTCGAGGCGAGCACGCTAACCATTACACGACCGATGCGGTTGGGGATTTAGTGTTGCTGAATTATCAGTGAGATAGTATCGTATTTTTATAGTGCAGGACTTATAATTAAACTAAATTCAAACCTGTATGTAAAGGGCACTCGAGGAAACCTGAACATGTGCCTCTTAGGGAGAGTTGTTCTTTATATAAAGGTTGGAATCATTATGTGATCAAGTTTGTCAGTGACTTGCGACAGGTCGGTGGTTTTCTCCGGGTCCTCCGGTTTCTTCCACCAATAAAACTGACCGCCACGATATAACTGAAATATTGTTGAAAGTGGCGTTAAACACCATAAAGGCAACCAACACGCCATTTATTTTACAGTGATTTGTTATATAGAGGTACCCGCTCAGATAACTCGAATAATACTGCGCCCTCTATCGGAACTATCGTTGGACGAGGGCTTGAACGCGCTTAATGGAAAAACTCCGTGCCTTTGCAAATTTAGAAGACAAATACACCTTTAAATTGAAAGAAAAACAAAAAGTGGCAGTAGAAGCTATACTACACGGTCCATTGGACATTATTTACAAATACTTGCTTAGCTCCTCTTATTTTACGAGCCATTCATGCCTAATGGCGATGTCGTAATACCCATAAGTCATAGCCATTTACTATTTCCGGTTTGACGGATTTTATCAATGAATGTATTCAGGCGTTAATGTAGCGACATGCGGAATTATCTTTACCATATTTTCATATTACAACCGTGACGGTAAATTAAAACAACCGCACTTTTAATCACTTTTACTTAGCATCAGGAAATACTTTGAGTACGGTTAAAGGTGTTATATTCAACCTCGTGCATTTAATTTATGTTGGTAGTTGTTATTATAAACCAAAATGTCCTTACCGTCACACACGTTTTCTTTACCGTCACAAATATTCCTTTACGTCACGGACTCAAAAATGTTTTTGGTATATTATATTTGTAATTATGCAACACATGTAACCTTAAATGACGCTGTAGTAACACATCTTTAACCCGGTTCATTTATTTTTGACCATTGAGCACAAGTTAAAGAAAATTATCAAAAATATATACATCCCGGATCTCAACTTTGAAATTATGACACACAAACCTTTTCAATACTCCGTAGATATAAGAAAAATTATATAAGTAATTCCACATATATCAACAGAACAATTTATTCGCTTATATTCATATCGGTTTAATGGTTTGTGCTGAAGAAAAAGTAAGAAAATGTGCGCTTAAGGTAATGTGACGGTAAAGACGTAGAAAAAATATATTTTTGATAAAAGAGCTTGCCAAACACTTAATTCTGTCTCAAGAATGATAAATTAAGCGAACTGTAGCAAATGAAACGTTTGTGACAAATTTTCCTGTCATATAGACACAATTCGGTATTTTTAAAAGTTGTCAGAGAATGACCCACTTTGTGTCCGTCGTCCGTCCGTTAAAATTTACATGTTAATATTCTCCTCTGAAGCCCCGGTACTAATTCGAACCAAGCTGGACTGAATCATTCTTTGACTTTTTACTTTCCAAATAGTATCCGATTATCACACCAATCATCAAACATTGCTTATGTTACTGTAAATAGATCATAGATGTAAAGAAAAACACATACAGAGCATCTAAAGCTACATCTTCCATCAAATCAGCTGAAATTTGAACAATAGTCCCATTTACATGAAAGGTATAATATATGTTATGGTTTTTTTTCTTGACACATAACGCGTTTTACAGATTTTTGCCGAAAATATGCAAATTATATTGATTTTGACAACAACAAATATTTGAAAATCTTCTTCGAAACCAGACAGTCAATACAATCCATGCAATTAAAAAAAAGTAAGGAGAACCCTTGGGTAGCCTCCTTACAAAATCATCTACGACAGTTCCGATCTCCATTCAGGACTACCACCGTTACTAAAAATAGACATTTCTTTAAATGACCAACACTGCTACATTTTACACTAAAGTGAGGTGAAATTTAATCTGTAGCTATATGCCAATAAGATGTCCATATATTTTGCGAATGTCTGTGAAACATTTCTAAGATGGAAGTTGCTGAAACCTAAACTACACTTGCATGATAAACATTTCTAAGACGGAAATACTGAATCTTAAACTTCACTTACACGATAAATATTTCTAAGATGGAAATACTGAATCTTAAACTTCACTTACACGATAAATATTTCTAAGATGGAAGTTGCTGAAACTTAAACTTCACGTGCATGATACAATTTCTAAGATGGAAGGATAAGTCTTTGGTACTGTAGGCCAAATTTGATTGGTCTATTTTGTAATGAGGAATTTTTTACCTATCAACTGGAGTGATTCTAGCGATGAATTCACTTTAAATTAAATTGAATTTAAGATTTATAAGATACACACAGTGTGATACAAATTGTTGTGTATACACATAGTGTAGACAGACGTAGTGTCCTAGGGCTGGTGGTTCTTCACAGGCGAACAACTTTAAAGTTCTCAATAATGATACCCCCTAACACAACGACAATTGCCAGGAAACTTAGTTCTCGGGTTCAGTTTTTACAGTACCCTTTGAACAGTGCGAATAGTAGAGTTAGTTTGTGGTTGACTTGATAGTTCATACAAGGGGAGAAGGGGAGGGGTGGGTGGCGTGTATCATGCATAAGGTTAATTAACAGCTGTGACCATTGTAAGAATTGTACTATCATTAGGTGTGAATTTAGAGTGGACATGTATGCTGGGTATGCGTCCTTAAAATTTGCAAAGGAAATATAATGGTAGGATGTTTGACTTCACACAAATCTCAGGCATTTCTATTGTTTCTTCAACAAAACGCAGTCATTTATAGTCTTCAAAACAAACATGTACCTACTTTCAAGGACACAATGCTACCGTAACCACCAATTGCACAATGCAGTGCATACACAATAATGCGTAGTCTAAGCGGAAACATTATTCATAGTGTCCAAATAATGTAATTATTATCAAAATTAAGGTTTTCCTCCCTCAGGCATAGGTGACCGTAGCCGACTTTGGCCTGATGAATATTATTCCAGAAACGAGTCATGTGCACTACATTAGATATCTACGTTTTTATTACTCTCACTGAGTCGATACCACAGCTGGTTGGACTATTAGTCCCCGTGGTATCATCCGTCCAGTAGTCAGTACTTCTATCACTGAGCCGATACCACAGCTGGTTGGACTATTAGTCCCCGCGGTATCACCCGCCTAGTCGTCAGTACTTCTATCACTGAGTCGATACCACAGCCGGTTGGACTATTAGTCCCCGCGGTATCACCCGCCTAGTAATCAGTACTTCTATCACTGAGTCGATACCACAGCTGGTTGGACTATTAGTCCCCGAGGGTATCATCCCCCCAGTAGTCAGTACTTCTATCACTGAGTCGATACCACAGCTGGTTGGACTATTAGTCCCCGTGGTATCATCCGCCCAGTAGGCAGTGTTTCGTCACTGACATGGTTTATTAGATATATTTATTATTGAAATCTACAGCTCCTTAATAATGTAATTATTATCAAAACTATGGTTCTCCTCTCCCAGGCAAAGGTGACCTTAGTTCTCCTCTCCCAGGCAAAAGTGACCTTAGTTCTCCCCACTCTGACAAAGGTGACCTTAGTTCTCCCCCCTTTGACATAGGTGACCTTAATTCTCCTCCCTCAGATATAGATGACCTTAGTTCTCCCCCCTCAGACATAGGTGACCTTAGTTCTCCCCCCTCAGACAAAGGTGACCTTAGTTCTCCTCCCTCAGACATAGGTGACCTTAGTTATCCCCCCTCAGACATAGGTGACCTTAGTTCTCCCCCTCAGACAAAGGTGACCTTAGTTCTCCTCCCTCAGACATAGGTGACCTTAGTTCTCCCCCTCAGACAAAGGTGACCTTAGTTCTCCCCCCTCAGACAAAGGTGACCTTAGTTCTCCTCCCTCAGACATAGGTGACCTTAGTTCTCCTCCCTCAGACATAGGTGACCTTAGTTCTCCCCCCTCTGACAGGTGACCTTAGCCGATTTTGGCTATCCTGTTTAGGTCCTTTATTGTTAATGCTCCGAAAACACTCTTAAATTATTTGGCTTTCCAATATCTCGATATTGAGGTATCTAATGAAGATTATTCCAGAAACAAGTCGTGCCCACTAAATTTGATATCAACGTTTTCATTAGCAGTAATATTAGATAAATGTGTCATACAATGTATGCATATTGTGTTTGTTCAACTATTTGTATTAATCTCGATTGTAATGATAACCCGCATCGATACTCGTCGCTAAATCGACTAGTAATGATATACAAATAATCAAAATTATACTCTCCCTGATGCAAATTGATATACAAATAATCAAAATTATACTCTCCCTGATGCAAATTGTGGAGCAAATGCATTGTGCATTTATTATTTACAGCTATATCTACATGAACAGCGCAAAAACATACCACAGTAAGCGCTTGCATTCAGCCGAAAATATAAAGAGAGAGAGCCACACTTGTCAACCGAGTCATGCAACGTGCATTCATTATTTGTTCTCATTATATCTCTGTTAAGTAGTGTAAATCTACATTTTATTTATTTCACATAAAACTTGTAGCCTTTTAAGACTGTTTAGAAGGCCTGAATTAAGCTTTTTAAAGTTAGTCGACTTAGTTCCGGATGTGTCTCACCGGAACTACTTTTGTGATGTATTTGTATTAATGCAAGTTGCTTTTCGTTTAGGTCAACTGACCACAAGTAAAGTTAGGTATCGATTGCATACGCTTACCCCGGTTTTTAGTGGGGTTCTTGTTTCTCGATCTTTAATGTTCTGTGTAATGTTTTGTAGATCGTTGTTTGTCCCTTTTCTGTAGGCCATTGAGTTCTCTGTCATTCGATTTACGGATTCTGATTACCCCTTTGTTATCTTCAAACGCTTTCTTCAGTTATAATGAGACACGTTTCATTTCAAGAATTCAATATGGCGGCTCATTCAATATAGAATTCTTAGTAATGACATATCAGTTCTGGATTTGATGGCAAATAAAAAAAAAATGATATCAAATTTAGTGAACACGACGCGTATCTTGAATTTTAGTAGCCAATGAAAACATGTAGAGTCGAACGAATTATTGCTTTAAAACATGCAACCAAATTGTAGTAATATGAGGCAGATAATAAATGATCACTTAAAGTAACACGAGAGGTGAAACAAGTGGAGCAAGAACTGCTTACCATTCAGGGTACCGGAGTTCTTTACGATATTTTGTGAGGTTCATGTTGCCGAATCATTTGTTTTTGTGTAGTATTTTCTTTGTATATCATCGGTTGACCTTTCACCCTTTTACATTGTGTTGTCTATCCTTCTTCGATATACGGCTTCTGATTATCCCGTTGGTATCTTCAAACTCTTCAAACAAGTTCTACCTTGTGAATAATAGTTCGGTAACTACGAGTATTTTCTGACCCTGGTATGTCAATGTTTATGTTAACCTTCAGTTCGTTTTGATAGATTGTGGTCTTGCTGAGTTGAAGCGAGTCTGTGCCTGTTTTTTCATTGGTTGTTTATTTCTGTATTGTCGTTAGAGATTCAATTATTAAAAGGACACTCCCATCAATCGGTTTAAACTCACCACATATTTTTGCTTGTTCCAATTCAGAATCTTGATTTCCAAGGTAATATATCGTGGTCTTTTCTATGTTCACTGATTTGAGGTGAGAGATGTTTGCTTTGTTGATATTGGTAGAATTATTGACCACCACTTTTTAAACTTTACTTTCATAATAAAATTGATGCTTCCGAAAGGCAAAGCCGTCACCATAGATGTGACAGTACTGGTTCAAAACCATCGTTTTACAGTGTAACAAAGATAATTAAGAAATATCATGATAATATAATTCAGTACTAGTTCAGAAACATCATGTTACAGTGTGAAAGTATTACTCGTAGTTCAGAAATACATTTGCACCATGCTACTGCGTGAAAGAAAAATCATGTTGCGGAGTGTATATGCTAGTTCAACAAATCATATCAAAATATCATAGTTTATTTCAGAAAAATCCTGAATACGATGTTATGATCTGACATTACGATGCTGAATACGATGTTATGGTCTGACAGCAAGAAGCTGAATACGATGCTATGATCTGATAGTGCGAAGCTGAATACGATGCTATGGTCTGACATTACGAGACTGATTACGATGTTATGGTCTGACATTACGAGACTGATTACGATGTTATGGTCTGAAATTATGAAGCTGAATGTGATGTTATGGTCTGACAGTACGATGCTATGGTATGACATTACGAGTCTGAATACAATGCTATGGTCTGACATTACGAGGCTGAATACGATGGTATGGTCTGACATTACGAGCTGAATACGAAGCTATGGTATGACATTACGATGCTGAATACGATGCTATAGTATGACATTACGAGGCTGAATACGATGCTATGGTCTGACAGTACAAGTCTGAATACGATGTTATGGTCTGACATTACGAGGCTGAATACGATGTCATGGTCCGACATTACGATGCTGAATACGATGCTATGGTCTGACATTACGAGGCTGATTACGTTGTTATGGTCTGACAGTAAGAAGCTGAATACGTTGCTATGGTATGACATTACGAATCTGAATACGATGCTATGGTCTGACATTACGAGGCTGAATACGATGTTATGGCCCGACATTACGATGCTGAATACGATGCTATGATATGACATTACGAGGCTGAATACGATGCTATTGTCTGACATGACGACGCTGAATACGATGTTATGGTCTAACATTACGAGGCTGATTACGTTGTTATGGTCTGACAGTACAAAGATAAATACGATGCTATGGTCTGACATTACGAGGTTGAATACGATGCTATGGTCAGACAGTATGCTTGAACATTGCGATGTTTACAATGATGTCATAGTATGGTTTGACGATACGAAGTTTTTACTGATTCCAGTTTACACAAGATTCAGGGACATGTTTGATTGAGAGTTGCCATTGTCTATATCAGTCACTTGACTCATTTTTCTCGAAACACTATTCTTTATTCTTTTGTTTTCTTGATTATCGATTGGACGATCATTTTGATTGCGTTGATTGTCATGGATTGAACGATTTTTATTTCCTGGTGGATAATATGGTGGTTTTATCGGGTATCGTCGCTCACGAACAACATTTGTGGGGTTATTAAACGGATAGCTATGGTCTTGACTAGGTAATGGTGACTGACTTGTGATTTCTGGTTTATTACTCTTTCCTTTAGGGCTGTAGTTCAATGGTTGATTTGAGTTCCCTGGCGAATCCGGCTTTTGTGGTTGTTTATTAGATGACTGTATTCGATCTTGTGTATTTACTGGTGGTGGATTTGAATTATTGGATGGCTGGTTAGAGTTTCTATTAGGATAGTTTGGTGGTCTTATCGGGTATCTTCGCTCACCAATGGTGGGTTTTAATGGACTCGCTTGTTGATCGAAAGAAGTCTTATTAGGACTATCCGAGGAATTATTTGGATTTTGACTTTGTCGGTTAGGACTTGGCATGTCCAATGGAGGTTGGTTAGAGTTTTCGTCTTGGTTCGGATCTTTCTGTTGATTATTCGATGAAGGTATTCGATTAATAGGCGATGGATTTGAATTATTGGATGGCTGGTTAGAGTTTCTATTTGGATACTTTGGCGGTCTTATTGGATATCTTCGCTCACCAATGATGGGTTTTGTTGGACTCGCTTGTTGATCAAAAGAATTCTTATTAGGACGATCCGAGGAATTATTTGGATTCTGACTATGTTGATTTGGACTTCCCATGTCCAATGGAGGCTGATTAGAGTTTTCTTCTGAGCTCGGATCTTCTTGTTTATTCGATGATGGTATTCGATTAATAGGCGATGGATTTGAATTATTGGATGGCTGGTTAGAGTTTTTATTAGGATAGTTTGGTGGTCTTATCGGATATCTTCGCTCACCAATGGTTGGTTTTGTTGGACCCGGTTGTTGATCAAAAGAAGTCTTATTGGGACTATCCGAGGAATTGTTTGGATTCTGACTATGTTGGTTTGGACTTCCCATATTCAATGGAGATTGGTTAGAGTTTTCTTCTGGGCTCGGATCTTCTTGTTTATTCGATGATGGTATTCGATTAATAGGCGACGGATTCGAATTATTGGATGGCTGGTCAGAGTTTCTATTTGGATACTTTGGCGGTCTTATCGGATATCTTCGCTCACCAATGGTTGGTATTGTTGGACCCATTGGTTGATGAAAAGGCGATTGTATTTTAGGACTCTGCATTGTTGGTTTATTTGAAATATCCGGTGGGTTGACATTTCCACTTTCTTTCTGGTTTGGATTTTGTTCATCAATCGGAGGTTCATCTGCATATTCGTTTTCATTCGTGTTTTCTTGTTGTTCCTGTGGTGACTGGTTTGGATTTTGTTCATCAATCGGTGGTTGATCTGCATTTTCAGTTTGATTCGTATTTTCGTGTTGTTCTTCTGGGGACGGGTTTGAGTTTTGTTCATCAATCGGAGGTTGGTCTGCATTTTCATCTTGATTCGTATTTTCGTGTTGTTCTTCTGGAGACTGGTTTGGATTTTGATCATCAATCGGGGGTTGGTCTGCATTTTCGTTTTCATTCGTATTTTCTTGTTGTTCTTCTGGAGACTGGTTTGGATTTTGTTCATCAATCGGTGGTTCATCTGCATTTGTGTTTTCATTCAAATCTTCTTGTTGTTCCTCTGGAGAATGGTTTGGATTTTGTTCATCAATCAGAGGTTGATCTCCATTTTCGTTTTCATTCATATCTTCTTGTTGTTCCTCTGGAGACTGGTTTGGATTTTGTTCATCAATCGGAGGTTGATCTCCATTTTCGTTTTCATTCATATCTTCTTGTTGTTCCTCTGGAGACTGGTTTGGATTTTGTTCCTCATTCGGGGGTTGGTCTGTATTTTCGTTTTCATTCGTATTTTCTTGTTGTTCTTCTGGAGACTGGTTTGAGTTTTGTTCATTAATCGGCGGTTCTTCTGCATTTTCGTTTTCATTCGTATTTTCTTGTTGTTCTTCTGGAGACTGGTTTGAGTTTTGTTCATTAATCGGCGGTTCTTCTGCATTTTCGTTTTCATTCGTATTTTCTTGTTGTTCTTCTGGTGACTTGCTTGGATTTTGTTCATCAATCGGGGGTTCATCTGTATTTTCGTTTACATTCGTATTTTCTTGTTGTTCTTCTGGAGATTGGTTTGTGTTTTGTTCATCACTCGGAGGTTGATCTGCATTTTCGTTTTCATTCGTATCTTCTTGTTGTTCTTCTGGAGACTGGTTTGAGTTTTGTTCATCAATCGGCGGTTCTTCTGCATTTTCGTTTTCATTCGTATTTTCTTGTTGTTCTTCTGGTGACTTGCTTGGATTTTGTTCATCAATCGGGGGTTCATCTGTATTTTCGTTTTCATTCGTATTTTCTTGTTGTTCTTCTGGAGATTGGTTTGTGTTTTGTTCATCACTCGGAGGATGATCTGCATTTTCGTTTTCATTCGTATTTTCTTGTTGTTCTTCTGGAGACTGGGTTGAGTTTTGTTCATCAATCGGTGGTTCATTTGCATTTTCGTTTTCTTTCGTATTTTCCTGTTGTTCCTGTGGTGACTGGTTTGGATTTTGTTCATCAATCGGGGGTTGATCTGCATTTTCGTTTTCATTCGTATTTTCTTGTTGTTCTTCTGGAGACTGGTTTGAATTTTGTTCATCAATCGGAGGTTCATCTGCATTTTCGTTTTCATTCGTATTTTCTTGTTGTTCTTCTGGTGACTGGTTTGAGTTTTGTTCATCAACCGGTGGTTCATTTGCATTTTCGTATTCATTCGTATTTTCTTGCTGTTCTTCTGGAGACTGATTTGAGTTTTGTTCATCAATCGGTGGTGCATCTACATTTTCTTTTTCATTCGTGTTTTCTTGTTGTTCCTGTGGTGACTGGTTTGAGTTTTGTTCATCAATCGGAGGTTCATCTGCATTTTCGTTTTCATTCGTATCTTCTTGTTGTTCTTCTGGCGACTGGCCTAGATCTTGTTCATCAAGGGACTCATTTGATGACTGGTTGGGATTTTGTCCACCATGTGAATTTGGTTGGTTTGAATTTCCTTGTGGATTCCGATTACTTTGTGGATCATTTAGTGATTTATTCAGATTTTGTCCATCATCTGATGGTGGTTGGTTTGAATTTCCTTGTGGATTCGTATTTCCTTGTGGATCATTTGGTGATTGATTCGTATGTTGTCCATCATTTGATTGTGGTTGTTTTGAATTTCCCAGTGGATTCGGATTACTTTGTGTATCATTTAGTGATTGGTTCGGATTTTGTCCATCATTTGATGGTGGCTGGTTTGAATTTCCCTGTGGATTCGTATTTCCTTGTGGGTCATTTGATGACTGGTTCGGATTTTGTTTGTCATTTGATTGTGGTTTGTTTGAATTTCCTGATGGATTCGTATTTCCTTGTGGATCATTTGATGACTGGTTCGTATTTTGTCCATCATTTGATTGTGATTGGTTCGAATTTCTTTGTGGATTCGGATTTCTTTGTGGACTGGTATTTCCTTGTGGATCATTTGATGACTGGTTCGGATTTTGTCTGTCATTTGATGGTGTTTTGTTTGCATTTCCTGGTGGATTCGTATTTTCTTGTCGATCATTTAATGACGGATTCGGATTTTTTCTCTCATTTGATTGTGGTCTGTTTGAATTTCCTGGTGGATTCGGGTTTCCTTGTCGATCATTTGACGACTGGTTCGTATTTTGTTGATCATTTGATTGTGGTTGATTTAAATTTCCTTGTGGATTCGGATTTCCTTGTGTATCATTTGACGACTGGTTCGGATTTTGTCCATCATTTGATTGTGGTTGGTTCGAATTTCTTTGTGGATTCGGATTACCTTGTCGATCATTTGATGACTGGTTCGGATTTTTTCTGTCATTTAATGATGGTTGGTTTGAATTTCCGAGTGGATTTGTTTTTCTTTGTGGATCATTTGATGACTGGTTCGGATTTTGCTTGTCATTTGATGGTGATTGGTTTGAATTCCCTTGTGGATTCGTATTTCCTTGTGGATCATTTGATGACTGGTTCGGATTTTGCTTGTCACTTGATTGTGGTTGATTTGAATTTCCTGGTGGGTTTGAATATCCTTGTCGTTCATTTGATGACTGGTTTGGACTTTGTCTGTCATTTGATTGTGGTTGATTTGAATTTCCTGGTGGGTTTGAATTTCCTTGTCGTTCATTTGATGACTGGTTCGGATTTTGCCTGTCATTTGATTGTGGTTGATTTGAATTTCCTGGTGGGTTTGAATTTCCTTGTCGTTCATTTGATGACTGGTTTGGACTTTGTCTGTCATTTGATTGTGGTTGGTTCGAATTTCCGAGTGGACCCGGAATTACTTTTGGATCAGCTGATGACTGGTTCGTACGTTGCTTGTCATTTGATTGTGGTTGATTTGAATTTCCTGGTGGATTCTGTTTTCCTTGTCGATCATTTGATGACTGGCTTGGACTTTGCTTATCATTTGATTGTGGATGGTTTGAACTTCCTTGTGGATTCTGATTTCCTTGTCGATCTCTTGATGATTGGTTCGGATTTTGCCTGTCATTTGATTGTGGTTGATTTGAATTTCCTGGTGGATTCGGATTACTTTGTTGAGCATTTGATGACTGGTTCGAATTTTTCTTGTCATTTGATGGTGGTTGGTTTGAATTTCCTTGTGGATTCAGATTTCCTTGTGGATCATTTGATGACTGGTTCGGATTTTGTCCATCATTTGATTGTGGTTGGCCTGAATTTCCTTGTGGATCGCTTGATGACTGGTTCGGATTTTGTCCATCATTTGATCGTGGCTGGTTCGAATTTCTTTGTGGATTCGGATTTCCTTGTCGATCATTTGATGACTGGTTCGGATTTTCTCTGTCATTTGATGATGGTTGGTTTGAATTTCCGAGTGGATCTGGAATTTTTTTTGGATCATTTGACGACTGGTTCAGATTTTGTTTGTTATTTGATTGTGGTTGGTTTGATTTTCCGTGTGGATTCGTATTTCCTTGTGGATCATTTGCTGACTGGTTCGAATTTTTCTTGTCATTTGATGGTGGTTGGTTTGAATTTCCTTGTGGATTCAGATTTCCTTGTGGATCATTTGATGACTGGTTCGGATTTTGTCCATCATTTGATTGTGGTTGGCCTGAATTTCCTTGTGGATCGCTTGACGACTGGTTCGGATTTTGTCCATCATTTGATCGTGGCTGGTTCGAATTTCTTTGTGGATTCGGATTTCCTTGTCGATCATTTGATGACTGGTTCGGATTTTCTCTGTCATTTGATGATGGTTGGTTTGAATTTCCGAGTGGATCTGGAATTTTTTTTGGATCATTTGACGACTGGTTCAGATTTTGTTTGTTATTTGATTGTGGTTGGTTTGATTTTCCGTGTGGATTCGTATTTCCTTGTGGATCATTTGCTGACTGGTTCGAATTTTTCTTGTCATTTGATGGTGGTTGGTTTGAATTTCCTTGTGGATTCAGATTTCCTTGTGGATCATTTGATGACTGGTTCGGATTTTGTCCATCATTTGATTGTGGTTGGCCTGAATTTCCTTGTGGATCGCTTGATGACTGGTTCGGATTTTGTCCATCATTTGATCGTGGCTGGTTCGAATTTCTTTGTGGATTCGGATTTCCTTGTCGATCATTTGATGACTGGTTCGGATTTTCTCTGTCATTTGATGATGGTTGGTTTGAATTTCCGAGTGGATCTGGAATTTTTTTTGGATCATTTGACGACTGGTTCAGATTTTGTTTGTTATTTGATTGTGGTTGGTTTGATTTTCCGTGTGGATTCGTATTTCCTTGCGGATCATTTGATGACTGGTTCGGATTTTGCCTGCCATTTGATTGTGGTTGGTTTGAATTCCCTTGTGGATTCGTATTTCCTTGTGGATCATTTGATGACTGGTTCGAATTTGGCTTGTCATTTGATTGTGGTTGACTTGAATTTCCTTGTGGATTCGGATTTCCTTGTCGATCATTTGCTGACTGGTTTGGACTTTGTATGTTATTTGATTGGGGTTGGTTCGAATTTTCCCGTGGATTCGGATTTCCCTGTGAATCATTTGCTGACTGGTTCGGATTTTTTCTGTCATTTGATGGTGGTTGGTTTGAATTTCCTAGTGGACCCGGAACTACTTTTGGATCAGTTGATGACTGATTCGAACTTTGCTTGTCATTTGATGATGGTTGGTTTGAATTTCCTTGTGGATTCTGATTTCCATGTTGATCACTTGATGATTTGCTCGGATTTTGCTTGTCATTTGATTGTGGTTGATTTGAATTTCCTTGTGGATTCTGATTTGCTGGTCGATCATTTGATGACGGGTTTGGATTTTGCTTGTCATTTGATGGTGGTTGGTTTGAATTCCCTTGTGGATTCGTATTTCCTTCTTGATCATTTGATGACTGGTTCGGATTTTGCTTGTCATTTGATAGTGGTTGACTTGAATTTCCTTGTGGATTCTGATTTGCTGGTCGATCATTTGATGACGGGTTTGGATTTTGCTTGTCATTTGATGGTGGTTGGTTTGAATTCCCTTGTGGATTCGTATTTCCTTCTTGATCATTTGATGACTGGTTCGGATTTTGCTTGTCATTTGATAGTGGTTGACTTGAATTTCCTTGTGGATTTGGATTTCCTTGTCGATCATTTGCTGACTGGTTTGAACTGTGTATGTCATTTGATTGTGGGTGGTTCGAATTTCCCCGTGGATTCGGATTTCCATGTGTATCATTTGCTGACTGGTTCGGATTTTTTCTGTCATTTGATTGTGGTTGGTTTGAATTTCCGAGTGGACCCGGAACTACTTTTGGATCAGTTGATGACTGGTTCGGACTTTGCTTGTCATTTGATGATGGTTGGTTTGAATTACCTTGTGGATTCTGAATTTCATGTCGATCATTTGATGACTGGTTTGGATTTTTCTTGTCATTTAATGGTGGTTGGTTTGAATTTCTTTGTGGATTCTGATTTCCCTGTCGATCACTTGATGATTGGTTCGGATTTTGCTTGTCATTTGATTGTGGTTGATTTGAATTTTCTGGTGGATTCGGATTACATTGTTGATCATTTGATGACTGGTTTGCATTTTGCTGGTCATTTGATGGCGGTTGGTTAGCATTTCCGAGTGGATGCGGAATTACTTGTGGATCATTTGTTGACGGGTTCGGATTTTTTCTGTTATTTGATGGTGGTTGGTTTGAATTCCCATGTGGATTAGTATTTCCTTGTCGATCATTTGATGACTGGTTTGGATTTTGTCTGTCATTTGATTGTGGTTGGTTCGAATTTCCTTTTGAATTCGGATTACTTTGTCGATCATTTGATGATTGGTTCTGATTTTTTGTGTCATTTGATTGTAGTTGGTTTGAATGTCCTGGTGGATGCGGAATTACTTGCGGATCATTTGATGACTGGTTCGGATGTTGTTTCTCATTTGATTGTGGTTGGTTTGAATTCCCCTGTGGATTCGGATTTCCTTTTTGATGATTTGATGACTGGTTCGGATTTTGTTTGTCAATTGATTGTGATTGGTTTGAATTTCCTTGTGGATTCATATTTCCATTTCGATCATTTGATGACTGGTTCGGATTTTGCTTGTCATTTGATTGTGGTTGGTTTGAATTTCCTGATGGATTCGTATTACCTTTTGGATCATTTGGTGATTGGCTCTGATTTTTTCTGTCATTTGATTGTGGTTGGGTTGAATTTCCGAGTGGATGCGGAATAACTTGCGGATTGGGATTTCCTTTTTGATCATTTGATGACTGGTTCGGATTTTGTTTGTCATTTGATTGAGGTTGGCTTGAATTTACTGGTGGATTCGTATTTCCTTTTCGATCATTTGATGACTGGTTTGGATTTTGTCCTTCATTTGATTGTGGCTGGTTTGAATTTTCTTGTGGATTCGGCTTTCCTTTTCGATCATTTTGTTGATAGGAAGTTTCATGTTGAGTATCGTTTTGTTGTATGTTATTAGTTGACGGAGATTTATTAAGACTATTTAATGTTGATTGCCCTGAGCTTGCTAGTGCCGGAATAATGTTTCCTTCTGAATTGTGATATGGTTGATCACGGGTTTTCTGTCGGCTGTCCTGTCGAACATTCGACGATTGGTCGTCGGGGTGATTTCGTTTTTGATTTTCTGCGTGCACACTTGGTGTCTTACTACGTGTATTTACGCCGTTATTAATTGGCTGATTTTGATGAGCTTCTTTTTCTCGTTGCTTTGACAATGGTCGATCATGCGTGTTATTCTTTCGATTTTGTGCCTCTTGTCTATTATCAATCTTATCTGTTGATGTTTTTCTATCATTAATCGGTTGAGGTTTGTTATCTTTTTCGGCATTACATG
Organism: Bathymodiolus septemdierum; assembly: GCA_963383655.1. Taxonomy (NCBI): domain Eukaryota; kingdom Metazoa; phylum Mollusca; class Bivalvia; order Mytilida; family Modiolidae; genus Bathymodiolus; species Bathymodiolus septemdierum. The sequence continues at coordinate 28,616,080 of OY726524.1, read as the reverse complement.
ACTGATTTTGATTACTTTGTCTATTTGTAGATTGAGGATATTCCCCATCATTAGATGGCTGATGCTTACTGTTTTCTTTGTGAGGTTGATTTTGATTATCATGTTTATCATTATTTGTAATAGACCGGGGTAGCTGGTTTTGACTGTCTTTTCTGTCTTGTCTTCCATTGTTTACAACGTGTGCCCCTGCTATTAAGTTTGATTCTGATACCACGGAATTAGACGGATTTCTATTTTCATTTGACCTATCATTTTGTTTTTCAATATTGTCAGTAGTCTCGTTCCTCTCGTTTGATTTTTTGTCTTTATTTTGAAATGCAGTTTCATTATGCGATTTTGTATTTTTAAACTCATTGTCTTTTTCCTGTTTAGCACCTTTTTCCTGTTGGTCATCTGTCGCTTGTGAGTCAGTATCCTCCTTTATATCTTTTAGAGTCAACATTGCAATGGCCGTTTTGCCATTACTTCCATCACTGTCATTTTTTTTTGACGCGAGATTTTTACGAGCGCGATTCAGCCACCCTTTTGCAACCATTGTTGTTTTTAATGTTGTGTTGAGTTTTTTCTGCGTAGGTGTCGACTTAAACATGGCTTTATCAACTTTGTCCAACGCCTCGGCAATTGAATTGCGGACTTTTGTTGCCTTTTGGACGACATTTTCTGGAATTGTGTCCTTCGTGACCTCTCGGTAATGTCGATTGTGTGCCAAATACACTATTGGTTTTAAGCAGTAGCTGACCATAGCCACAACAGATACTATTGACAAATATCCTCCCCAAAGTGTTCTATCACTAGTACTAACAAAGAGTACGATAAAATACGGTAGCCATAGGAACAAAATAAGGCAGGCTAATATCAAATAAGTACCAGCTAAATGGAAATCGGGGTCCGAATCATCATCAGATAATAATTTACTTACTTGAACCTTTGTTATCACCTTTTTAATTTTTTCACGCGCCTTTAAAGCATTGAATTTTGACTGTGTATTATTGCTTCCATTTTCTGATTCATTATTTATTCCCCAGCCTATTTTCGGAACAGGTCTCCCGTCTGTGTTTTCCTCCTTTGCCGCATTCTGATCGCTACTAGTTGTCGTTTTATTATTTGCACTCTTTGGTTTTGACATGAATGGCGTTTTGTTTTTATCAGGATTTTCATCATCATGTTTTGGTTTTTCAAGTTTCTTCTTCCTCGCAAGGAATATTATTATATAAGTGATAAGGTATACCACGAAACACACGCAAAATCCTAAAACGAATACAATGCACAAATATGAAATATTTCCAGAAAATACTGGTACGCATGCTGCTTGATAGAAGTTATATGAAACTGGTACCCAACCGGAAATTGGAATACTTGCTACGGATGCAGCTAAGAACCAAATTAGAACGGAAAACAAAATTACAGCTTTTGATTTTAAAAATAATTTGTCATGCAAATCGAAGTTTTTAGCTCTCATAACTCGTTCGATGCTTAATATTGTCAGTAGCCAAAACATAACAAGATAACACAGAGTAAATAATACACCGTGTACTTTGCACACATAGTCAGTTAGCACCCATCTTTTCATGAATGCAACAACTGTGGCAGGCAGTAAGAATAAAATACAAGAGATCAAATCTAAAATCGCAAGTTGGAACACAAACATATTTGGACGTATATCTAGCAAATTACGTTTCCGAAGAGTCGTGATCAGAACAATGTTCAAGATTACTCCTAGCAGAATGATTATGATGAATAACGTTCCCAATAGATATGGCAGCACATCATCTTGGAACCATGCAAAGAAAGATCCTCCAAACGAATCAAAGATTGACATGATGTTGCTACACTGTCTATATTAAAAATAATAAAGAGCCAATGACGTGTAATCTCACGGTACAAAATAATACATCAGTTGGATAACTGTTACTGAAAAAAAAATTCACTTTTATTACTAACTGATGGTGTAAACAGTTTCACTTAGGTAACAGTTAAGGTAGCCAGTATCACTTCAGTAACAGTGAAGGTAAAAATGTCACTTCAGTTACAGTAAAGACAAACAATGTCACTTTGGTAAGAGTTAAGGTAAACGATGTCACGTCGGTAAGAGATAAGGTAACAATGTCACTTTGATAACAGTTAATACAAGCGTTGTAAATTCGGTTTCAATTTAGGTACACACTGTGACTTCGGTAACGGTAACGGTTAGCAATATCACTTCGGTTACAGTTAAAGTAAACGATATCAGATAAAATATGAACAATGTCACTTCGGTAGGGATTAAGGCTTCACTTCAGGAACAGGTATAGTATAAACAATGTTACTTCGCTAACAGCTAAGGTTAACATTATCACTTCGGTTACAGTTAAGGTTAACAATATCACTTCGGTAACAGTTAAAGTTAGCAATGTCACTTCGCTAACAGCTAAGGTTAACAATATCACTTCGGTAGGAGTTAAGGTGAACAGTGTCACTTCCTTAACAGTCAAGTATAACAATATCACTTCGATTACAGTTAAGGTTAACAATATCACTTCGATTACAGTTAAGGACAACAATATCACTTCGGTTACAGTTAAGGACAACAATATCACTTCGGTTACAGCTAAGGACAACAATATCACTTCGGTTACAGTTAAGATAAACCATGTCACTTCGGTAACAGTAACTGCACAATATCCCTAATCAACTCTGTCACTGATGTCGAATTTTACTATATAAATAGGTACTGCATACTGCTTCACTTAGTATGTATATCTATTGTTAAAAAAACCTTCTAGGTCACTTATTTAGATATATTAAGGATGTCTTTTTTCAACATCAGTTTTTAGTTACGATACGTCAGTTTGTTTCAGTTTGTGTGTCCTATATAAATCACAATATTATTCACTATAATTAACACTATGTGTGTTGATGTGCATTTTTTCTGTAGTTTTTGCACAATGAAATCAATGCATTAAAATAAACTACATTATTCTATGTTTTATAATAATCGCATTAGTATAAACCAGAATTGACCGGGTTAAACTCTTTAGTTTATTTTTCTAAATCTATATGACATATATAGGTCTACGATATATTCCCATATTTAGATCAGTACCGTCTTAACGCATGGGCACGCTGGGCAGTTTCCCGGACGCCCCACGAGCATAGGGACCCCATGCTAATCTATAGTATGTTGCTTTTGCTGAAAGTACCAATGCAATAAATATATGTTTAATTTGATAGACATTTACATTTTTATTCCGGTGAGTGGTTTGTGTAGGTAGGAGCCCCCGTGCACTGCTTTGCCCTGGGAGCCTATTATGCTGTTAAGACGGCCCTGATTTAGATACATGCATTAGGTAAACATGATTTTGTTATTTAAATCACTTACGATTAATTACGAAAATCTCCCATTCAGTTTGGTTGGTTTATGGTGTTTAACGCCACTTTCAACACTATTTCAGTTATATTGTGACGGTCAGTTTTATTGGTGAAGGAAACCGGAGAACCCGAAGAAAACCACCGACGTGTCGTAAGTAACTGACAAACTTTATCACATACTGTTGTATCGAGTACACGGGGTTCGAACTCTCAACGTTAGTGGTGGTAGGCACTTTTAGTTTATAATTATTTTATTTGATCAATGATACAAAGAGGATCAGACACAAGTTTTACCAACTTATGGAATCTTCTCCTATATATACAATCATTATTACATTATATTGAGAATGCACAAGAAAACGAGAAAAATACAATTTTATCATATAATATAGCTGAAAATAGTAAACGAGTAAAAAGAAATGAAGAAAACGTATGTGTGTGTGTGTGTTTGGATACTGGATGGTGTTTGGTTAGTACATTAAGCGATTAGAAATCGCTTAGACCTTTATATGAATCAAAAATCTGAATAAAAAATAAAGCAATTATCTGCATAGCTTAAGGTTTCACTTCCTGATGTGAGAAGTGAAGTATTGATCAATTGAGACAAATCGCTTATGCTGAGAAAAAGATCATTTCTTATTTCAGAATATTTGGTACAAACAAAAAAGAAGTGGTTCGCATCTTCTTGGGGGGCACCGCAGCTATACGCTGGGCTAGATAAAATATGAACCTTGTGTAGATTATGGTTGAGGAAAGAAGCTGTACATCTAATTTGTGTTAGGATTACGTTTAACTTTCTAGGGCCATAGTAATAAAGTTTGGGAACTGAGATCTTATTTGATTGGCTGTTGAGACGAATAGCGTTTTTGAATTTGGATAATGAATTTAATTTTCTGATTGCAATGTCAAGTTTATTCCATTCTTTAACTGTGGAAGGAACAAATGAAGAATTGGCTATTGAGAGTCTACAGAAAGGAACTATTAAATTAACACCATTTCGCAAAGGGTATATAGTAGTACTCTGAATAGTTGGGGGAACTAGATGACGCAAGTATTCAGGTGACATTTCACATTTTATATTAACAATTAATTGGAGTTTTCTGCGATATCTCCGCTCTGATAGTGTTTCCCAACCTGTCTCAGCATATAAATACTCCGATTTTGTAAAAATGGGTAAACCTGTAACAATTCTGGCAGCGTCTAATTGAAGTTTTTCTAATTTGTCTGAGTAGCCAATTCCACAATTATCCCAGACCTCACAGCGTATTCAAAAAGGGGGCGAATGTAGACTAAATACATTTTTTCTAAGTTGGATCTATTTAGATTGAATTTTAATTTCCGTAATATACCTAAATGTTTGGTTATATTTGTTATCATATTTTCTAAATGTTCATTCCATTTTGCATTTTGGGAGAGGATAACTCCCAGATGCTTATGACTAGTAGATAAAGGGGTACTTTTGCCATTAAAAGAAAATTCGATGTTGTCTATGTTACCGGTATTGGAGAAAAACAAGATTTCTGTTTTTCGGGATTGAACGACGTTAGCCATTAGTAATAGGCACTGATTGCATAGGTAGTTGTAAATCCAACTACCATACGATCAGGACCACGACGATCCCTCTCCCATTCCGGAGCGACTATTTAGGTGGGGGAGGCTACTCTTTTCCTCCGAAACAGACAACATTTTCAACCAATAATATGATTATTTTTACATGAAAAAACGATTTGTTTAAAAATGGTACCACAAGTTTTCGTTGATAACTGCAGTCATATTATGTATTTTTGCATCTTTCAGGTCAATATATATTCTTCAATTAATACAATTTTGATACAGATTTTGTAAAAAAAAAGAAAAAGAAGAAAAAAAGAATGAAGACACAAACAATTACAATAATAAACATAGAACCCCTCTCCCTTTTAGATGTGGAAGGGGAGTTGCCTCAACACAAACTCATTCTCACAACTACCAGTTCAGGATTCAAAGGAGCATACACAGATATATATATATATCGTCACTACATCATCTGTACGACAATATATACAATGTTACTAGTATAACCAGGGTCGTCTTTACAGCAGTGCACGGGGACCCCTACCTACATAACCACTCACAGGTATCAAAATGTAAATGGTCGATATAATCAAATATATTTATTATAATGGTACATCCAATAAAATCAGTGCTTAAACATTTAAAATCATGCTGTACACAACATACACAGAGTAGCATAAGCCCTTAACTATCCAGCGTGCCCATGCGTTAAGACGGCACTGAGTATAATATTACTGACCATTCATGGTTGGCCTGAAACGTTTATGTAGAAAAATAGACGTCGGAATTTCTCAATCTGTAGTATAATATGTACTGATCATCCTGTTAGTCGTAGACTGATGGGTCAAAAGTATTTCCGCAGACTTAAATTTCCCTATGTATTTCATATAAAACCACTTATTTTCAAAACATTCTCCTGAAGTCATTCATTATCCGATTTCCATTAAATTTTCAACACTAAATGCAGAAATGAACAGTTTCCTCTTCTTATATTTTTAATATAATTTTATTTCTACGTTTTCTTAAGACATGATTTAAACATGAAGTTTAATTTTTTCACCAAATATTACAATATAATTTTAGAAAATTGTGACATCGAGAATTTACGTTTGTGTTTATATCATAGATGTATATAAATAAAAGTGCCTTTAAAGGTGAAAATTCAAGAAAATCGAACAAGGAATGACTTCAGGAGAATGCTTTGAAAATAAGTGTTTTTTTATGAAACATATAGGGAAATATCTCAGTGTGGAAATACTTTTGACCTGTGAATGTACATGTATATGGAACAAACATTGGTAAATTCTACAGTCGCTAGTAATACGATAACTGACATGACTTCGATAGCCGAAATGTCTATGGGCTACCAACACCTGTGAATTCAGCAATCGAGTTTGGATAGCTACGTTTGTATCTAAACTTTGATGGCCGAACTTTGTATCCGGAACAAAGACCGATGACTTCCGGAAGCGCTTTACTATTAAGGCCAAATTATCGATATGGGAGAAAGACGAGGAAATTCTTCGATGGCCATATTATCAGTGCCGAATTTAGCTATAGGCTGGATAGGCTGAAGCATAGGGCCTCGAAATTTAGGGGGCCTCCTGCCAATGTATATAATATGTTTAACGCCGTTATTTGACTTCCACATGCACTCATAACGTACTGTACTTTCTAAGCAACCCCTCAGTAATTTTCCTTACACACTGGAACTCCATTTCAGAATATTGCAGAATTTTAAACACTCCTCATCATCCTCGCCTTTATTCAAATTGATTAAACACACTTCCATCTTCCTCCAGTCGAGAAGATGGGAAATTGGGAGGGGCCTCACAAGTGAAATAGCCTAGGGTCTCTCTTTATCTAAATCCAGCACTGTATATTATGCTCCTGAAAATAATATGTCAAGGATCAGACAATCACTATTATTTTCAATGTCATTATATTTAGCTTAACAATTGCTCATTTGTCGTTAGAATACAATCCAAATAACTAAACCGTACATAACCAGTGTTATCTCTGGCCTCTGATATTTCATTTCCATCTTTCCTTGCCTTTACATGTACTATGCTATAAAAAAATGCTAAATTAGTAATTGTAGGGGTCGTCGTGATCGTGATCGTATATTAGTTGGATTTACAACTACCTGTGCAATCAGTTTCTATCACCACTAAAGCTGTGAGTTCGAACCTCATTCATGGCGAGGTGTACTCGATACAACATTATGTGATAAAGTTTGTCAGTGACTTGCAATAGGTCGGTAGTTTCCTCCGGATACTCTGGTTTCATCCGCCAATAAAACTGACCACCACGATATAACTGAAATATTGTTGAAAGAAGCGTTAAACACCATAACCCTAAAACCTACACTTATTGTCGTCGACCTTGACACTGTTTCAAATAAAATCTCCTTTTTGTATAATTTTTCAATGACTTATTGTCTACTATAATTATAAATTGTTAATTCTGATTAATAACTGTATTCATTGAAATTAAAATTTAAATCTTGAAAATAAGAATTATAAGTGATCTGGAATTTGTGCACTGGTTTTGCAGTAATGCATTTTAACGAGGTTAATCTCCTGGAGATCAAAACGGATCGGATTAAGTCTTTACAATTATATATTCATATGGAATTTAGGTGAAATGACTTTAATTGTGTCTTGTAACCACGAACAATCACCGATCGACCTTGATGATGTGTGTAGCGGAGTGTCTGTCTCTGCTCTCTATGTAAGATGTCCGTCATTAAGCACACTACTTTGGAGGGATGTTTTTTGCTATAATGAGGTGTATAATTATATGTTACAAGGAACCATTGGTTGAATAGCTTCCTTGTTAGCAGCAACCCTTTATCACGGAAATCATGTATAAAGACACTCTGGAATATCGTATCAACCAAGATATATATACTGCATGTGCTGCTGGAATGTTACTACATATAAATGGAAAGTTATCAATGAGAACATTAAAATTTCAACATGGCTAATTTGCTAGATATTTTCGGGATTTCTTTGAGGGGGGGAAGGGCGATAATAATGTTACCCATGTTAAAGCTACATACAAACGATTGATTTCCATGAATTATTTCTTAAATAAATTAATATGATGTGCTTAAGAGATTTTGATTGGATAGAAAATTGATGTTATTTTCCATAGACATTTTTAACCGGAAGTCACATGTTGGGGTCTCGATTGGGAAATTTTTTTAAATTTTAATTCTTTTTAAGCAATTATTATCCGACAAAATATTTTTAGGACAAGACAAAAAATAATTAGGAATTAATTTATAAGGATTGATCACAATTTTTTGTTCGGTTCATTCGAAATAAACTCAAAAATGTGGTACACACCCTTCGTGGGTTACACAGTGTGTACCACATTTTTGAGTTTATTTCTTCATGAACCGAAACAAAATTGAGATCAATCCTTAATTAAGGTGGTAACCAGGACTGAGTTGCACAGACATTTTTTTAGATTTAAGTCTCAATTACACCTTAAGTGTATATTAATTGCATGTACATTTCAAGTAATTTTAAGTGTCAAGTAAGTTTTTATTGACACATAAATTTAATTCAGGTTTGTGCAACTCAGTCCAGGTGATACTAACATTCAACATCGTCACCAGATGTTGAAAATTTACAACATTCGATACGACTTAACTTTCTTATTTTTTCCCGGAAGCAGAATATATATGTCTTTTTGTTGTTGATGGTGTGTAACGCCACTTTCAGCAATATTTTAGTTATATCGTGAGTGACGGTCAGAATTTTATTTTTTTGGTGGAGAAAACCAGAGGACCCTGAGAAAACCACCGACCTGTCGCAAGTCACTGACAAACTTTATCACATAATGTTGTACACCTCGCCCTGATCGAGATTCGAACTCACAACATCAGTTGTAATAGGTACTGATTGCGTGGGTAGTTGGAAATCCAACTACCATACGACCACGTCCACAACGACCCCTGAATATAATAATAGATAATCAAAACGAATATTTCAAGATGACTATTAATGTATATATGTACCACGGTAATGAATAAATGCATGAAATCACTCGTATTTGAAGACTATAATCTATTCGGTAATAGGCATTTGCGAAGCATAATATATCGAGAATTTGATCATGGCACTGTCAGCAAAGCTACAAAACTGCTAGCCACAATTCTGTAACCACAGAACATAATGTAAAAAGTACCTACACAAAGACGAAACTACTCTATATAATGTGTATACCACTGAATATAATGTGTTCGCACTAATGTTGTACCGTAACAATCAAAATGTGTTCTATGATCTGTAATGATTTTTTTTTCATTCTTGCCCCTTTATTTCTTTCGAAAATTTCTGATAAACTTGGAATGTGGTATGGCAAGGCATATTCAGGGGCACGGGAGCCGGGTGTGGGGTATGGGGTGTGAATTGTGTAGCAATTGCCTTGAACTATGTTTTTGCCCCACCTTTTTTAGCAAACACTTAAGAAAAAGCTATATCACAAGTATGGAAGCCAAAATAATATCCTCCCGATTAACCAAGGGGTATTAGGGGTACGCTTTTAAATCAAATGACCTCTTTTTCTTTCTTTACAGTTTTGCAAACTTAACCACATTGCCCTGACCAGTCCCAAAAATCCCCGTTCCATTTGTCCATTTTTCATCCTCTCCTAAAACTCCTACGCGGCAGACATCCAATATGACATTTTGTTTTGGTTACACAATCCCTTAATGTATTAATTTTCAATATATTTTTAATATTTACAGGTGACAGACAATCAGAAGTATTATTGAAAGTTTTCTGATTTAACCCGGTCAATTTCGCTTTATCCAAGGATTATCCCTAATAAAAAACAATTAAGGGGCCATATTTATAAATGTTATTATAATTTATAGTTCATTTACAGATTAACCTGAATTATGTTTTGGTTTAATAATAAGAAATGAATGAACATTTCACTGAGTATATTTGAGTTTCGTTGATCCAAAATTAGTTTCGATAGTCCCTATTGTGTATATTTGAAAATTAGACAGCAGACGACATTAACGTAGTGGCACTAAATGAAAATTATTTGAACGTCTAGGGTAATGCTATTTTGTTTCTTCGTGATTATATTGAAAGAACTGAAATAAGAAAACATTTTATTTTATTTTCAAAGTCAATTATGTCGTCCAGTGCAGTCGTAAGTTCCGTGAGTGGATCATTTTTTATCTGGTTTCAAGACGATGTTTTACCGTATTTGACCGGAAGTCTGTTTATTGCTGTTGTTATTGTAGGAATTATTTTAAACGGTATGTTAATTACAACACTACGGAAGAGAAACTTACTGAAAATTCGTGCAAACTGGTTTTTGTTTGAACTGACAATCGTAGATTTCATTTCCTGTATCTTTTTCATTGGACCAGCCGTATGGGTTGCTTTCAACAGAAAATGGCAACTCGGCGATTATGCGTGCAAAGTTCACGGTATGCTATTTACAACCACTTATCTCGTAACGTTTTGGCTACTCCTGACGATGGGTGTTGAAAGAGCATTGATAACGAAAAACTTTGATTTGCACGATAAAATATTCTCAAGCTCAAAATACGTAACACTGATATCTGTTCTGTTATGGATCGGGTCTGTGGGTATTGCTGCCATTCCGCTAACAGGATGGATAACCATTTCATATGACTTTTACCAAGCGTCTTGTGTACCATTTTTCACCGACAATGTATATTATTTAAGCATTGTATTTGTGCTTGGGATCTGTTCTTGCTTTATTTCTATTATAATTTCCTACGTAATCATATTTACGTCAAGGCGGAAAAAGTTAGCTAAACCAGAAAAAGAGAAAGTGAAAAATGGAAAAGATGGAGGTGAAACATCAAAAGAGAAAACGGACAAATTGCTAACGGACAATACGGCCACAAGCAGCGGGACCGACAATTTGGAAAAAGGTAAAGAAAATATGGGAGAAACATCAAAAGTGAAAACAGACAAATTGTCAACGGATAATACGGCTACAGACAGCGGAACAGAAAATTCCACAAAAAGCACTGAAAATTCAGGAGAATCATCAAAAGAATGTGAAAATGTTGAAGAAACGAACAAAGATTTAGATAAGGACATTCCTAAAGTCAAAATAGGCTGGGGATCTCAAAACGAACCGAAGAAACTCTCCATGCTTACTGCACGTGATAAAATTAAAAAGGTTGTCACGAAGATCCAAGTCACTAAGATGCTTACAGACGATCAATCCGATCCTGATTTTCATTTAGCTATAACCTATTTAATTGTTGTATGTCTGATGTTGTTTCTATGGTTCCCATATTTCATTATATGTTTTGTAAAACTTAATGACAAGTCTCTTTGGAATGGCTATTTGTCATTAACAATAATCATAGCTATGATTAGTTATTGTTTAAAACCAATAATATATTTATCTCACAATCGACATTACCGTGAGATTGCAGTGGAAACAATACCTGACAACGCCGTTCGGGGAGCAAGCAAGGTCCGTAACTCTCTTGTTGACGTCTTAAACAAAGTTGATAAAATTGTGTTTAAATCCTCATTGACTCCGAGAAAGTTGTCCACTACAGTAAAAACTGCGACTGTTGCTAAAGGGTGGCTAAACAAATCCCGCAAGAAATTAGCAGAAAGTGCAATTGAATCAGGAGGTACCGAGGATGAAAAAGCAGCAATTGAAATGAAGGACTTAGATAAAATAAAAGAAGACGAAGAGAATGAACAAAATAATGAAACAGAATCAACTCCCAAAGCGTCAGAGGCGGAAAGTGCTAAAGACACAAAGGTGACAATAGACCACGAGGAAAAGCTCCCAAATGCAATATAACAAGTCTCGACGTTATCAAAATATGGCTTCAAATACAATAGCGAATTGAAAGAAAATTATATGATTTATACCTCTGTACTAGAGGAAGTTAGATATACATGTAAGACGACTAGTGAAACATGTATTTCATAGTGATTTTTTCCCTTAATGGTATACTTGGGTGTCCTTTGATAAAAAGATTTCTTGAAAACCACAAAACAAAATTGAGAGTAGTTGTATACACCGGCCATTATATTATGATATTATTAATTAACTCTATATTATTGTTGTCAATACAACCTAAACTGTCTTTAAAATATAAAATCATAAACTCGACCAATATAAGAAAACTAAGCCAATATCGATATTGGCTTAGTTTTTTTATATTGGCCGAGTTTATGATTTTTTATTACATACTTAGTTCAAATAAAGGCATTTTTGTATAACCAATATGACTGGAAGTAAACTGTCCATATTTTCACACCCCGGGAAAATAACCGGTTATTGGATTACTACAAGATCATTTCCATATCGAGTTCCATATTGGCCCGGGCCAATATGGGTCTCGACTTCTTCTCAGGCCAATATGGGTGTCTCTTTTCTAGATGTCGGAAGTATGTAATACATAGTTTAATACATGGGCATTTCCATATTGGCCTGGTTATCATCCCTCGACCCATATTGGACCTCGATTCCGTCTCGGGTCAATATGGGGGTCTCGGGATGATAACCAGGCCAATATGGAAATGCCCATGTATAAAATCTGTATATAATACCCATTATAAGATAAAATTTTATGGTTGATTAATAAATATATCAATTGTATAAATACTCATTATAAGATAAAATTGTATGGTTAATTAATAAATATATCATTACGTGATGATTTCCGTATTGGCCTAGTTATTAGTCCTCGGGCAGCTGCATTGATCTTCGGCTTCGCCTCAGGCCAATACAGCTACCCTCGGACTAATAACTAGGCCAATACAGAAATTATCACCTAATAATAGGTAATTATTGCATAATGATTTCTGTATTGGCTTTGTTATTGATCAGTGGTGAGTTGCTTTGGCTCGAGGCGAAGTCGAATGCCAATATAGAATCACCATGTAAATTAACCATTGTACCCTTATTAAAAAACTGTTATATTATATTTTTTTGATTGCTGAATATTTTTGTTATTTTGTTTCTTTTTATGTTCAAGCGGATCTATCATCTCTTGCAAATATATTTGTGATATTTTTGTGCTTTATAGACAGTGCCAATTGATCAAAGGACAGTTCAGTCTTTGATACAAATGTCATCTAAAATCTAGAGACACACCAAACTCCTGCATTGGCCAGAGAGAATGTCAGCCAGTATGGACCAAAATCAATAATTCAATGATACTTTTAAATGAAAATAAATATCCGTTTATGACGACAGTTCTGTGAGCTGTAATTCAGCTAAGTGTATGACGATTGTTGCTAACGTTCTGTGAGCAGTATTTGTGCTATGTTTATGACGATTGCTAACGGTCAGGGGGCAGTAATTCAGCTATGCTTATGACGGATTGTGTTAACGTTCTGTTAGCAGTGATTCAGATGTTTATGACGATTGGTATTAACGTTCTGTGAGCAGTAATTCTGCTTTGCTTATGACGGTTTTTGTTAACGTTCTGTGAGCAGTGATTCAGATTTTTGTGACGATTGTTGTTAAAGTTCTGTGAGCAGTAATTCTGTTTTGTTTATGACGGCTTTTGTTATCATTCTGTGAGCAGTATTTCCGTTATGTTTATGACGATTGCTGTCAACGTTATGTGAACAGTATTTCTGCTACGTTGATGAGGATTGTTGTTAACGTTATGTGAGCAGTGATTCAGATGTTTATGACGATTGTTGTTAACGTTATGTGAGCAGTAATTCTGCTTTGTTTATGACGGTTTTTGTTAACGTTCTGTGTGCAGTGATTCAGATTTTTATGACGATTGTTGTTAAAGTTCTGTGAGCAGTAATTCTGCTTTGTTTATGACGTTTTTGTTGACATTCTGTGAGCAGTATTTCCGTTATGTTTATGACGATTGCTGTTAACGTTCTGTAAGCAGTATTTCTGCTATGTTGATGACGATTGTTGTTAACGTTATGTGAGCAGTATTCCAGCTATGTGTATGACGAGAGATGTGAAACGGACGAAACGTTTTGTGTTCTGTAACTGCTACAATGCGCCTACTATTTTGTGTGTAATGAGCGTTACACATTATGGTCCATTTTCGGGCTTTCCGTATTATAACCTCCCCATAGCGAAAGAGCTCCCCAGTGCCCCACCCGTGGACGCATTGAGAAGCTACGCCAGTTTTTATTCCTGGGCGCCTTCACCAGTAACCATAATCGGTGGATCTCTCCGGGTACTCTGGCTTCCTCCACCACTACAACTGGTCGCCATGATAAAGCTGAAATATTGCTGAAAGTGGCGTTAACCACCAGAAAAATCAAACCAAACAAATCCTATTTAGTGTCTGTTTTGTGCCCCTCTTCTAGCCGATTTATTTTTATACTCATATGAGTCGGAGTTTCTTCAAAAGCTTGTAAAAGATAAGAAGATTCATGAGGCTAGAGCCTTTAATTTCACATACAGGTATATTGATGACGTTTTATCTATCAATAATTCTAGATTTGCAGAATTTCTTCCATTGATATATCCTCCAGAGCTGGAAGTTAAAGAGACCACCGATACAGCTTCGTCCGCATCATTTTTGGACTTATACCTCGAATTTGACGACAGTGGTCAACTCAGTACTAAAATTTATGATAAGCGGGACGACTTCAATTTTAAAATCATAAATTTTCCAAACATGTGCAGCAATATACCAGCTTCTCCTGCATATGGTGTTTACATCTCGCAATTGATTCGCTATGCAAGGGCCAGTAGCAATTATTCTGATTTCCTGAAACGTCATCTTCATCTGAGAAACAGGCTACTGGACCAGGGCTATAAAAAGATTCTCCTTATTCGATCTCTTAAAAAGTTTATATTCCGATACCAATATCTTGTCGAAATATATTCCGTCTCTGCAGAAAAAATTATAAGCGATGCATTTTCATATAGTGAAAATGTATAAAGATAAAGAAGTCAAAAATGTCAAGAATTTTTTTGTCAATGTGTGACGTAAAAATATTTTTGACATTTACGTCACCGAATATGGTACTGCTTTGACAACTATTTTACCTATTTTGTTCCTGTATTTAAATACTGTTACAGTGACAGCCGGAACCTTTGAACCGTAATGAGAGCGGGAGGTTTGGCGCCTTAAAATCTGATTCAACCCACCGTTTCTTTAGAAATGCCTGTACCAAGTCAGGGTCATTACGGTTTTCACAGTTTTCCGGTTGTTGACTGATTTTGTCTGTTTATATAATTATGAGTTTTGACTTTCCCTTTGTAAGATTGTTCGGAGTTCGGTAATTTTGTTATTACCTTTATTTTTTAATAAGTGTATATTACGATTCGCCCAACATAAGAGGCAGGATACCAAGATATTTCTACGCACAGCAGTCGTACATGTATAAAATATTAGTTCATATGTATACATTTATTTCACTGAAAAACGTAGGTGATATTTATGTCGAAATATGTATTTTTAGTACGCAGGAAAAGTTCAATGACCAAAATAAAAAAAAGACCAGAAGGCAAACTATGCCCGGTAAAATACTACACAGAAAGCTTAAGATCGAGCAACGCAAACTTTACTAAAAACTGGGAGTGAATTCATGTGCTGCGGATGAGTAAGAAGTTCGTCCACCACAAATAACACGAGTCGTGCTACTGTTTAATGACCCGAACATCATCTGATATGAAAATACGTGTTGAAGACAGTGTATGTAAACATATAAAAAAAAAAAAAAAAAAAAAATCATGAGCCACATACAAAGCAAATGGGAGTAAAGACGAATTCAATGCTGTTTTTGCGTGAGAATAGTAGCAAATATCACAAAACGTGAAAACATGTAATCAAACTTAATACCTAACACGGACCCAGTAAAAGCGGGGTTGAACTCAGGTGCTCATGAGTATGTAGTTCATGTTCCGCTAGTCCTACCCGTCGGGTTACCCTCATAAAAAATAGAGTAATAAGTCTTGAAAGGGGAAAGCAGTAATTAATTGATTGAATATATCCGAGGTCACCTGTGACCCAAATACTGGATAACGGTAAGCCAAGTCATGATGTGTGCGGCGGCAAATTACTGACCCAGCAATCTTTTTTTTTTAACTTAAGTTACTACTAAATTAACAGACTTTCTTTAGTCAATCAATGCACGTATTTGAGACAAACAACACTTGTCCATTAACATAATGAGTTAATCTACCAATGATTAATACTTTTCAAATTTTACATCATTAATTTGCTTTGTATATCCAAGAAAAGAGATTGGTATCGATGTGCATGCGGTATCGATGTTGTCTCTTTCATGAGATTTTTCGATTGGATATTGGAACTGGTCTGACTGCTTGTATTTGTGTGTTAGAAGTATCGATTTTGCCCCTCTCTGCGATTTTCCTAGTAGATTTTAGAGCAGTTGTGACAGTGGTATATTTTATTTTTTCATTTTTTTATACTGTGAGTTAGACACCCATCGGTGTGAATGTGTACATACGAATAAGTGAGTAAGTGATTGTTGTCTAATGTCAAGATTACCTAACAACTCATACAAGCCTATCACCAATACGGCATGGGTTCGCGCCCGGTTTTGTAAATTACAAAAAAGAGTGCACTCGACTCGCAGCCGCAAGTGATAAAGTTTACAAGTTGCTTGACCATGGTCTGTGGTTCTCTCCGGGTACTCCGGTTTCTTCCACAACTAAAACTGGTCGCCATGATATAGCTGAAATATTGCTGAAAGTGGCGTTAAACACCAAAAATCAATCAATCAAATGTCAAGTGAGTTATCTTTCAGCTATGTCATACTGAGAGCATGTTATGCTTTTGAGGAGATGCGATGACGACCGGGCCGTCGTGGTCGTGATCGTATTCGAGTTGGATTTACAACTACCTATGTAATCAGTACCTATCACCACTGATGTTGTGAGTTCGAATCTTGATCAGGGCTATGTGTACAGCATTATGTGATAAAGTTGATCAGTGACTTGGGACAGGTCTGTGGTTTTCTCCAGATCCTCCGGTTTCCTCCACCAATAAAATTGACCGCCACGATATAACTGAAATATTGTTGAAAGTGGCGTTAAGCACCATCAAACAAACAAACAAACAATCTAATGTCAAGTGAATTATCTTTCAGCCATGTCATACTGATGACATGTTATGCTTTTGATGAGATGAGATGACTACGGCTTTGTACTAGACCAATACAATGTGCTCGGATACTCATAGTGCAACAGTCTGCATGTTGACAAGTCGACACTCAGATTTATTATACTGACTCAGAGCTAACCAGCATCTTGCTCTTTAATATTAAATGCTTAACAGAAAAACAACAAACATCAATTTCATATTATTTGGTTTGACTCGACATGAGAACGTTACCACCGTCCTGTCGCCAATAAGTCTTACAAAAACGATGTTATTGTTAAAATCTTATAATCCGAATTTAATTTAAATCATCGTATGTACATGTAGGTAAATTTATTCTGTGCTTATATTTTGCCTGTTTTATGCATGTTTTGTACTTTTGTACTTTTTCTTTTGGCCATTGTGTTGTTTTACGGATTCTGATTACCTCTTTGGTATCTTCAAACTCTTCTTAATAGGTAGAGAATTCTCGCAAAGAAATTCCGAAGAACAAAAAGAAAAAAATAGCAACGTTATGAATTTATAGGTACAGGCTAATAATGTTATTGGACCAAAGTTATAATACGAACATCATTATCGTTATCTAATTGTCTTATAAGTGTCTGAGGTAATAAGGCGACATCATTTTGTGGGACACATACTGTTTCGTCATGTCTCTCCGTCCGTAGCTCCCCCTGTATTATAAATGGGGATTCCCCTAATTGCATACTTGCTTATTACCATATGGAGAATCGCATGTCGATATCACAGTTTTATCGAACCATATTTATGGATTTATTGCCTTTTTAATTTAAAAATATTTCAAGAAAATGTTTGGAAAACCAACTCAATCTAATTTGAAATTGAAATTGAAAAATAAGCTTTGCATGTTTACTAATAACAATATAGAGATTCACAAATTGATACAAAAGTTTATATGACAATATTTTCCCTTTAAATGATATTTCACCTAAAAAGACATTTATCTCCCCCTCCCGCTAAGCAAAATTAAAGTTTGAAAGAACATGGGGAAGACATGCTTTCGTGTCAAAAATATCCTTTTATTTCTATTGTTTTTACCCTGTTACCAGTTTGATAATACAACCTATGAGCTATAATTCAACAAGAGACCACAATACGTACTATTCTGTTAAACGAAGTATAATAATTATATCATTTGTTGCGGAACAAAATGGATAAAAAAAAGATTTAATAAACAACATGTACATGTGTTTATATAAATATGTTTAACGGCTTCCTATAAGCGATAAGCAATAAAAGCGTTGTTCCTTTACTTGATTTGTGCAATTTCGGACAGTCTCTCGTGTTCATTAATATCCATATCCTTTCTTAAAATTCTTAACCATATCCTCCTGCCTACCCTTCCGGAGCACTTGAGTTCACCTCCGGGTATTTAGTGGGGTTTGCGTTGTCAGATCTTTAGTTTTCTGTGTAGTGCTTTGTAGATCTATGTTTGTCTTTTTGTCTTTTTTCTTTTGACCATCGTGTTTGTCTCTCCTTCGAATTACGGATTCCGATAACCCCTTTTGGTATCTTCAAGCTCTTCTTACCAATACATTAGCATCTACCGTTAAACAAAAACATGTTCCATTCCATATCATAGGTTAAATATTAATTTTGTCAATCAACAAATATAAAGGAGTATAGCACAGTGTTGTTTGTAAGGTGTAGTATATACAAGCATTTTGTATACAATGATGAGGCGTTCTTTCAACCAAAATTGTTTTAAGCCTCATATAAAATCCAAAGGAAGTGGATTTGAGTTGTTGTTAATTTGGCTCGGAACATCAACAATTTGACTCATTCGTCTTGACACACTATTTGAATTGTTCAAGTGTTGGTTATTTATGTCATTTAAGAAGGATGGTTGATAAGTATTTCTACGTTGTCCATTGTACTCCGTTTTACCACCATTTCCGGTCGGTATATTTCCGACAGATCTATTATTTGGCAAGTTCATTTCCCTGTTCGGTGGATTATCATTTTGTAATGTTCTTGGATCATATCCGTTTCTATCAGTATACGGTGGATCATTGTTTCTTACATTGCCACTGATTGGATTAGAATCGGTAGGTGGCGGGACAGAAATCGTGTTTCGCATATTATTGTCCTGATTCGGTTTATATTGATTGGCTTGTTCGTTATCACGTGCATGTCGTTTCTGACTTGGGTAAAATACATTATCATTACTTTGTCCTGAGCCGTAACTATCAACAGACATAAGACCTTGTCTTGACACTGAAGGTTTACTCTGTCCTGAGCCGTAGCTATCAACAGTCATTTGTTGTTGAAGACCTTGTCTTGACACTGAAGGTTTACTCTGTTCCGATGTATTTCGTTCTGCCGTTGGTTGAAACTGATTTGTAATATCTTGTCTCGGATTCAAAGTTTTATTTTGTCGCGATGCATTTCGTTCTGCCATTGGCTGAAGCTGGTTGGTATTGTCTTGTCTTGAATTAAAACGACTTACATTCACACTGTTATTATGTGATGATCCATATTCAGCAACCGATAACCTATTTGTATTTGTTTTCTCGCTATTGTATGTCGTTTCTGGAACACTTGGTAAAATATTAACACTTTCGTGTCTATCAACAAACCCCCTTTGTCTTCTGTGTGGTGATTCGAATTTTGGCGATTCTGAAAATCCGTCATTAGCATTTATGATAACCGGCGTAGAGCCTTCTCCTGTATCGACATGGGCATAATGAAAGTCTACATTTGAATCTTTTTTCTGAAGTAGTTTGGCGTGCCCACCACCTTGTTTGGAGTGACTATCACCTTGTGTTGCCTGATTATCACCTTGTGTTGCATGACTAACACTTTGTGTGGCGTGATTAATACCCTGTGCGCCGTGAGTGACACCTTTAGCGGCGTGACTATTAGCTTGTGTGTCGTCCTGTTGAAATTCATTAGTCATGTTTTTATTTTGTACGTGTGTACCTTCCGCGTCTTCCTCTATGCTGTTCATTGGAATTTTTACGGGTAACGCACGGTCTTTCGTGATAGGCTGTGACTCTTCAGACACATTCTTATTAGTCAATGCTGCATTACTTTTTGCCCCAGTTGGCGATATTTTAGCATTTTCTGGAGACATGTTCTTGCTCTCTGGTGAAAGTCTTCCTTTGTTGGCTGCTCCACTGGTAAGCAGAAGGCCTGCAGTAGAATTAACATTTGTGTCATTGAGCGTTGACTGCTCATTGTCCTTTCTTTTTTGTTTAAAATCTGTCTGCTTGTTCACGGGTTTGGTCTCATTCTGTTTTGTATTGTTATTCAAGGCTTGGGAATTTTGCTTTGAAATATCGTTCACGCTAGACGTAGCAGCTGCAGCACCAGTGGGCTTTGTCACGATTTTGTTTTCCAGTTTATTATTTGTTTGGTCCTCAGTTTTATTGACTACAGTTTTGTCGTCATTTTTCGTTTTGTTTTCTGGATCTTCTTTTATTTTATTTAATGCTAGCATTTCTATGGCTGTCTTATTACCGTTTCCTGCTTTCCCCGCAAGACCACCTGCTTTCGCATTAAGATTTTTTCGAGCACGGCCAAGCCAGCCCTTCGCAACAATAGTTGTTTTGATTGTTGCATTAAACTTTTTCTGTGCCGGGGTCGACTTGAACATTACTTTATCGAGTTTATTTATTGCCTCATTGATTGAACTTCGTACTTTGTTTGCTTTTTCAACAACCTTTTCTGGCATCGTTTCCTTGGTTACCGATTGATAATGGCGATTATGTGCCAAATATATAATAGGTTTCAAGCAGTAGCTTATCATTGCTATCACGGACACAATTGAAAAGAATCCACCCCACAAATTTTTGTCATTAACGCTTACAAAGCTTACTATAAAATATGGAAGCCACAGAAAGACCATTAGACATGCCACAATAAAGTAAGTTACAGCAAGATGGAAGTCAGGATCTGTATCGTCGTCTGAAAATAATTTACTCACTTTCACCTTAGTTATTGCCTTTTTCATTTTTTCACGTGCTCTTAGTGAAGCAAATTTTGATTGTGGCTTACCACTTCCGGTACCTTGTGAAGCTTGATTATTGCTTGCACCCCATCCAATTTTGGGTGTAGCCGTTGTTGATGGTGCTACTCCATTATTTGCTATGCTAACAGATGTCGAATTCGAAGAAGCATTTGTATTTTTCGACATGAGAGCCATCAAGTTGTTAGATGCCGGTTTGTCATTTTCTGCTGTCTTCTTTGACATAAGCGACATCAAATTGTTAGAACCAGACTTATTATCATCCGGTTTTGGTTTCTTCAGTTTCTTAAGCCTAGCTGAAAATATCAAAATATATGTCACAAGATATGCTATAAAGCAAAATCCGAGACCAAAAGTGAAAACAATGGATAGATAATACACATTATTTCTAAACGAGGGGATGCACGCTGCTTGGTAAAAGTCGTACGATATTGATACCCATCCGGTTTGGGGAATTGTTGCTATTCCTAAGGAAACGACCCACACCAATATCGATATCCATGTCACAGATCTTGATCGTAGGAAAAATCGATCATGAAGATCAAAGTTTTTAGCTCTAACTGCTCTCTCTACACTCATTGCTATGAGCAACCCGAATGTGGACATGTGGCACATCGTAAATACAGTACCATGAATCTGACATACATAGTTAGAAAGCTTCCAATTTCTCATAAAAGCAACAATAATAGCAGGAAAAATAAATCCAATTAATGAAATCAAATCTAGAATAGTTAGTTCAAACACGAACTTGTTTGTACGAATTTCCAAAAGATTTCTCTTCCGTATTGTAGTTATCATAATACTGTTTAGAACAATTCCAAGAATTAACACTACGATGTAAAGAGTCCCAATTAGGTAAGGTAAAACTTCCTCTTGGAACCAGGTAAAAAATGACCCTCCAAACGACCCGACGACGGAACTCGACATTATGTTCCTTAAACGACAGTTAGTTCTTTTAAGCTAGATTAGTGATATAATTTCCATCTACTAACACATCAATTGTTGTGCAATGTTGAATCACCATTAGAATGAATTACGAGGGAACTCTACATTATCAAACTAAAAGCGTCACTTTACGAAGATGTTCCTCAGACAACAGTGAGTTATTTAGTTAGCTTAGTAATAGAATGTCCATCTACTAACAAATCAATTGTTGATCAATATGCAATATTACGAACATGTTCAGCAGACGACAGTTAGTTAAGTTCTTTTGTTAGCTTAGTAATACAATTTCCATCTAGTAAAGAAATCGAATGTTGAGCAATGTTGAATCACAATTAGAGTGAAACTTGAAATACACAGATGCGTTGAAATGCAAAATGGCGAATTCTATAAGAGGACAGTTAGTTCTTTAGTTAGCTTGGTAATATAATTTCCATTTACCGAGACATCGAATGTTGAACAATGTTAATCACAATTAGAATGAAGCTTGAAATACACAGATGCGTTGAACTGCAAAAATCAAAAATGGCGATTTCTATTTTTACAAAAAACGCAATTAATTTAGAAAAGAAATAAAAGCGATGACTTTCTTTTTCAGCGTGTATATTATATATGTGTCCCAATACTATGGCTAGTACGCTAATAACCACAGTCATAAATACTAACCACGATCAAGCATTAATCCTTCAGATTACTAGTATACTTTATAATCAAAAATATAATACGTCAATCTAAAATCAACATTGTTTTCATTGTTAAATAATCCCTAATCTTTATTTTATCCTTTAATCTTATGTTAATTTACCAAATCACGTTTACTTATTATTAATATACGGGTCAGTATGTATTAGTATTATACAAAATGTAGATCTAAATTTATCCGTGATCTTCATTGATGCATGTAGTTCAATATTTGAGATCAGAACTTATATTGTATTAATGACGGGGAGAGAAACCAAACAAATGTTTGACTTTAATGCACCCACCGAACACACACGTATTTTGTATATCGTTGGAAAGACAATTAAAAGAACTTTAATTATAAGCAGGTCGCCAAATGACATTATGGACCGATTTTCAATAAATCAAAGTCAACGATCTCTCCTCTGATGTTGTCTTTGAGTGAGTGAGTGAGTGAGTGAGTGTTGTTTAGCGCCAATTCAGCAATTGTTCAGCTATATCATGGCGATAACATTTAATTTCCAATGAGATGATGATGAGGTCCGCTTTGTACTAGACCAACACGCCGAGTTGGATTTTTATAGTGCTAGCTAACTGAAACAACAGTACGCGGGTAGATATGTTGCACTCGAGGCGAGCATGCTAACCATTACACCACCGATGCGGTTTGTTGTCTTTGACAATGTTATTGACCAAATTAAGCTTGAAAATGAGCTGGAATACAATCTACATAACTAGAATTGTATCAAGCAATACAGCAACTATTAAACAAATTCACCCCATTAGCTCTAGTAAATATAAAATGACGTTTGTCAACAATCACTGTTATTTGTGTTTTTTGAAGCTATAAAGGACCTGAAGGGCTTGAACCTGACCACAATCAGCTCTATTTCAACAGAAATCATTAGTGTTTATATATTTTTGTAATACATTATAGTATCTGGTAAATTTACGGCATTTATTTGGTAAAAGATAGTACATTGTATGCATATCCACATATCTTTAAAAAAATGAGTTGCCTAGATCGAAAATATTCAGGTACCTTCCATGTATTTTGCTAAATATCGTGCTTGAGCATTGACAAAATATGAATCATCAATATGTCTATCCGTGGGTATTGACATTGAACCATCATGCAGCACTTCTGTATAAGTACAGAAGTCCATGAAAGGTTGTACAATCTCAATACCTACGGGTAGACACGTAAATAATGTGTTTGTCCCGGTCTTGAAAACAAAAACAAAAACTGATTTTTAGTACTTTTCCTGTTCTTTTCCAATCCTTTTCCTACTTTTGAATGAAATGTTGCTTTAAGGCTAATCAGACATTTGACCACATGGACGCAGCGAAAACATAAACAACAGCAATATAAAAACATAAACAACAGCAATATAAAAACATAAACAACAGCAATATAAAAACATAAACAACAGCAATATAAAAACATAAACAACAGCAATATAAAAACATAAACAACAGCAATATAAAAACATAAACAACAGCAATATAAAAACATAAACAACAGCAATATAAAAACATAAACAACAGCAATATAAAAACATAAACAACAGCAATATAAAAAGGGTAAAATAGGGAAAACATAGAACTACTGAATTAATGAAGTAACAAATTAATTCATGTTTTACTTTTATGTTATTAATAAAAAAAAAAAACAACTACAACCAAAGGTCCTCATCCCTCCTGTGTATGCCCTTTTATTTATTTTCTCCCAAAGACATTTAAGTTATTAAGCTTTCCAATCTTTTGATTATAAGTACACAATGGTAGTTATTACATGAAATATACACAATGATAGTTATTACATTAAATATATACGATGATAGTTATTACATTAAATATATACGATGATAGTTATTACATTAAATATATACGATGATAGTTATTACATTAAATATATACGATGATAGTTATTACATTAAATATATACGATGATAGTTATTACATTAAATATATACGATGATAGTTATTACATTAAATATATATCTACGTGTTCATATTTACTCCTAGTCGAGAATCAAAAATGGACATTTCATATCTTGTGTTTGTCAGATTACATCGATGTAATACATACCTTTATGCGACTTTTTATATGTTTTACCTTTACATTTTTTTTCAACTCATATACTAGTGGAACACCTGAGTTCGCCCCTCCCCTTACATGTATCACTGGAGTTCGTGGTATTCATGTTGTCAATTACATGTTTTCACGTTTTTAGTTCTGTGTTGTGATGTCGGCTACGATTTCCCTGTAAGAACGATCTTCGGTTCGTTTTTACTCCTATTTGTTTGTTGAGAATTTATGCTTATTAATTTTATTTGTATTTATTTACGTGCCCATCACGATTTTCACTTCAGATGATGTTCGTGTCGCTTAATAGTTCTATGCCATTCCGGAGTACATGAGTTCACCCCCGGGTTTTTAGTGGGGTTCGTGTTGTTCGATCTTTAGTTTTCTGTATAGTGATTTGTGGATCGTTGTTTGTCCGACAGTATGATATTGTATAGCTTGACATATAATTCTGAATTTCTGAAAATCTCTTTCATTTTTACTGAAGTATATATTAGTTGTATAACAAAATTTTAATTTAAATCATACAGTTACGAGATCAATTATAAATATTTATTATTATTACAAAACTCGTGGGGATTTAAATCATTCGATGAATACACATTTAATTATTTAGATATTCTTACTTTTACTGGATTACGCACTATAGATTAAAACTCGACATTAATAACTATATAACACTGACAAAATTAATAACAAAATAAAGGTAAGAGTTCCCTATGGCACCCCCACACACAAATCTATGGAATTTGTATATTCAATAATAAGCACATTAATTGTATCATGGGTTAGGGATAGGGTTTTCAGATTCTTCTCTATTCTATTCTCTTATGCTATTTTTGGGTGGGGGTGCCCATGGGGAACACTGTCCAAAATAAACACTATTTTGTCGCTGTTCCTACAATTGTTTGATTAGATTTTGGAACGGTTCCGACAGTATGGTATTTTGCGCTTTCCATTTTAATTTACATCAGGTGAATACAATTATAAACATAACTAAATTTTAAATAGGTTTGGTTTATGGTTTATGGTACTTCACGCCACTTTAAATATTATTTCAGTTATATCGTGGTGGTCAGTTTTATTGGTGGCGGATAT
This sequence comes from Bathymodiolus septemdierum, assembly GCA_963383655.1. Lineage (NCBI taxonomy): Eukaryota > Metazoa > Mollusca > Bivalvia > Mytilida > Modiolidae > Bathymodiolus > Bathymodiolus septemdierum. The sequence continues at coordinate 28,590,280 of OY726524.1, read as the reverse complement.
ACCGCAGAATAATATGTTCAGGTGAAAATGATTCGAAATAATTGAATATAAAACGGTTCATTTTGAAACACGTAGAACGGATGAGTGTTTAAATGTTGCAAATTCCGCTCAACTGCAGACGACGGATTGTCTTCCTGTCATTTCTGATACTACTGTTGCTCAATTTTGGCTACCCTTCTGTAATACTACAAGATGAATAATCGAATAGATTTATTAGTGCAAGACAACCCAAAATTGGAATATAAGCATACGAACCAATCCCCACATCCAGCTAAATGTACCAGTGTTTTCAATTGAACCATATGTATGGAGCTTCGGGAATGTAAGGAAGCAGACCACATCGGCGGCATAATAGTTAGCGTGCTCGCTTCGAGTGCGGTAGATCGTCGGTTCGAGCCACGGTCGGGTCAAACCAAAGACTATAAAATTGATATTTGTTGTTTCCCCGCTAAGCACGCAGCATAACGGAGAAAGAGCAAAGACTGGTTGGCTCGGAATCAGAATAATGTGTCCGAGTGGAGCGATATGTCTACCCACGGACTGTTGTGTCAGTGAGCTAGCACTATAAACATCCAACTCAGCGTGTTGGTCTAGTACAAAGCGGACTTCATCATCATGTCATTGAAAATTAACTTGTTCTCGCCATGGTATAACTGAACAATTGCTGAAATGGCGTTAAGCAGCAATCACTCACTCACTCCTGTAAGGAATCACAAAGTCTTCCAGCAAAAGCACTCTACACACATATCTCTGTCATTTTAGGCTACAATAGACTATATATAGAATAACGATACAATTACCCACAAATGGCTTTCTATTAATAAGGTTTATTTAGACCAACATACAACCTGGAAGTTATCGTAAGTAGGAAAATCTTTAATGTTTACGTTTCACATCTTCAATTGAAATATGATTATTTGTTCAACTTGATTGAAGATAAAATATTAGACTATCATGATGGACAAGACACTCGATAAGCAAAGTGCAGATATGGACAAAACACTCGATAGGTTGAGAGCAAAACAATATTCCAGAATCAAACAAATGAATAAATATAACATAGATTTCTTTTACATGCATCTTTTTACCATGCGAAGTCAGTGTGTTTTAAATCGGTCATCCAATCAGGACGCTCATTATTCTTGTCCAAGATAAAAATACATCTCCAAAATTACATGTGGGTGTTTCCCCACTTCAACTCGTAAATTTACATAGAAATCGGCGATATTTCGTCATAAAACTTTACACATGGTTTTGTCTATCATATTTCTTGAAGACAAACATAAAATTGTATTACATATATCAATATTTTAGTACTTTATATTTTAGTAACTGCTACAATTGTTCACCTCATTGCAGCTTCAGTTTGAACGATAGGACAATAATATCGTCACTGTATTTTACAGCATTCAATGTTCCTTGAACAATTTTGAGCTGAGTGAGACCATCATGACACATTCCAGCCCAGACCATAACATTTCCGCGTCCAAAACGGTCGGACTCGTGTACACACTGGACCGTAAAACGTTCCCCACGCCTGCGGTACACACGATAATGTCCATCGCCAAATCGAAGTAAAACTCGGGATTCATCACTAAAAAGGATGTGTTGCCAGGTGTGAAGCCTCCAATGACAGCGTGCACGAGCCCAGGCTAGTTTCGCGGTCTTATGGCGTTGCTTAAGGATTGGTCCTATCACCGGACGCCTAGCTCGAAGTCCAGATTCACGTAGTCTTCTGCGAACAGTCTGACCCGATATTTGGACGTTTGCTAGACCAGGTGTTATACGCACAGCGTCCTCAATCGTTATCATACGGTTCCGGAGGTGAATAAGGCGTCAATATCTGTCTTGATGTTGTGACGTCACACGCGGCCTGCCGTTACGGGGTCTGTCATTCGTCCTACTTGGTTGTCGAAGACGAATCATTAGCCTTGAAATGGTTATTCTAGACACATTAAAGTGGTCTGCAACGGCCTGGTGAGTCATTCCAGCCTGAATCATACCCACCGCTCGCTCACGGTCATTTTGACGGAGCCGTGGCATCGACGTTCTTGTGAAAATTTAAATTTTCAGAATGGCAAATTGTTTACTTTTGTTGACAGCACAATTAATGACCGTAGGTGATTTAAATGCCTAATTCATTCATCGCAAACTCGATCATGGAACAGAAAATTGACTTTCCGGAATTTTTCCGTTACAGAACAGGATGTTATTGTTTGTTTTGTGAGGATAAACCCGTTTCACCCAAAGATTGACGTAAATGATAATAAACAATTGTTTTGGTTTTAACATAAATATATATTTAAAAAAAAGTCTTTGTATCATTTTTGTGGTTGACTAGTATATATTGTAATGTAATAAAACTCAGATAAATCTCCTTCAGGCACAGATAACCTGATCCTATTTTGGCTATCCTATTTGGTCACTTTCATTTACTTCTGCCAAACGACTTTGAATTACTGCCAAACGACTTTGAATTACTTGGCTTCCAATTTGTTAACAATGAGGGTTCCAGATGACGGTTATTCCAAAAATGTGTGCACTTATTGAATTTGGTAATTTGTATATTAAAATGGGAAATTTGGAAAACAAGAAATTATATAGAAATTAATAAATGCATTTATAGGGAAGCAATGGTTATAACAAATTTCAAAAATTTTCGAAAAACATACAAATCATGATTAAAAATCCTGAAGTTCGAGATTTATATGATATTATGAAATTAGAGTTATTATTGGATATCTTATCATTTTAGTTGTATGAATAGTTCCTTTCATTGCTTACTGTGCAATAATAAGATTATATATGTATGTTGATAAATCGAATATGAGAAATAAAATATGATTTAATTGCATATGTTATTGTAGTGACACTTGGCTGTGAGTTATGATATTCTTACTCACAGTACTTATTTTTTTTAATTATATTGTTCATTGTAAATATTTGTAAACCTCTGAGGTTTCCCGGCAACCAGAGGTAATCTGTTCACATGTGTAATATAGATATAATGATAAAAAAAAAAAAAAAAAAAAAAACAACGTGTACACTAAATTAGATACCACCGCATTAGTTGTCAATGACATCTTGTATTGTCGATCAGGTAATTTCATTGGCTGTAATAAACTCACATGATATAATTCATTATATGGTTTAATAATAAGTAGTCCATATTACCGGCCCGTTTATGTCATATGGACCGAACGCTCTTCTATCAAAATATACAACGCGTCTTCTCTATAGACTCATGTACATTATCACCACTAAATAACCATTAACCCCACAGAATCTAACTCATGTACTTTCTACTACTGTTATCTATAACTAAGTAAATAAAAACAAAAACACAAACTTAAGTTTGTCGACTAGCTCGCTGCTTGAGTTTAGACTAGCAAAGATAGTGTGGCTACACAAAATATCTACATACTACAGTGAAAAAAGTATGAAAAATAGACAAGCTAATACAAATTAAATGATAAAAAATCAAAGACCTATATGCTTGGAAACTCCAAGCCTGTTGGCAACATAATCTGCCACGTATCCATCTTTGCTTGAATCACTTTTCCACATTCCGTGCCGTTTCCAACACCTTTCTTTCACATCTGAATTGGCTGCCTCAGTGGTACCACCTGACCTAAGTGAATGTAACCCTAGATATAGCTCTGGCGAGACTACTTTCAACCTTCTAACTATACATTCTTTAGCTGTAGTGTAACTAATGGGTTTATTTTTCTTAATTAATGAACACTTCTCCTTAGATCTATATAAAGGACGAAACAAAAACATATCCGACGACAAATCTACATTTGCCAAATCCACATATCTAAGACACATAGTATACGGACATGCTGTGAGGAAACACCCTCCGAAATTAAAACCTCATCCCCATCTCTGTACTGATCAGTTTTACTTTTTCTGATCTTAATAATTTTAGTATGGCTCCACCTAAGAATCATGCAGTGGGTGATATTTCTATTGGCCACAGGAGAATGTTAGAGGATCTAAATTTCAATCGTGGTAGCCCAGTATGTTCCGTCATTTTTGAAACCCTTAGCACTTTCCCTTGAAAAGACAAATTGCGATATGGTTGCTGCATTTGATGAGGCCCAAAATACCCTCAATACCTTAAAGGGAATTAGAACGGATGATACATTTTCAGAACTTTTCGCTTGAGCGCAAATGGAAGTTGTGTTGCAACCAAGGATAAGGTTAGGTAGACAGGTTCACAGAGATAACCCAAAATGTCAATTCTGCAGAACAATTATGGCGAACAACAATATACTTTGCCTTTCTTGACCACGTTAACAATGAACTCGAACGCAGATTTCCTGGTGATCAGCGGCAAATGATGTTAGGTCAGTATCACTTGCTAGATGCGGTAGTAAGTGAGTTATTTATTGTCTTTCAGGCAGATTTGCCTGAATTAGCTACTTGGAGACCAGAAATAGCCAGATGGAGAATGAAATTCCATGACATCTATCTGGGTTTGAAAATACCACTTTAATTACATGTGTACGATCATTTGCATAGCCAAAACCCCTGCAATTTCAAATAAAGCCAGAGCTTCATGGGGGCCTTTGCCACCTACACCCCTTACGAGGGCGATACCCTGGACTTGCTGGGACCAGAACGGTCCCCATACCCCTTGCCTCACTAGCAATGAGACCCTACTGACGGCCTTGACATCATTACCTCTTAACTGACTTAGCTCATTAAAGCGTAAGAACCCACTGAAACTAAGTAAATTCATAGCAAGATCTCTAATTATCAATAAATCTTTAGAATTTAGAAACATTGAGCACAATTTAATCAAAATATCACTAGTTACAGGGTCTTTCTTCTTGACAGGAGGTTTGGCCGTTCTTTTTGCTGAATCAACCAAATTCTGGACAATGCATTGTCTGTAGGATCTAATTTGTCACACATTCCATGTGCCCATTTAATAGAATATACTGCTTAGCTGACTGAACTATAAGTATAGCCAGAGTCTAATAAATGTACTATATACCACGCTTCATGTATAGGTGAAGCAGGTAAAGAAACACAATTTTGTTCAGTAATAACTTTTTCCCATTTTCGGAAACTATAAAAAATACTTCATATTAGTATTGTCATTTCTGGCATGTAACACATGTTCAGACAAACCTCCAACTAAACTGTACAACGGATGATTTACGTCTATCCCACTGTCCTCTACGGCTTCTCGTACAAACTGCTCATGTCTCATTTCTGTTAAAAATAAGAAAAAATCAATCACATCTGATCTTAAAAGTTATCATCGCAAACTTCAATGGAAATTTGCTAAGCATACCATTGTTACCTCTACCTGTGACAATAATTTTTTTATCTGTCAGGTAATGTTTGATTTTAGTAAAAGACTTAAATCTACCGTTATATTCGTACAATAGCACCCAATACGACGCAGACTTCCATAACGGAACTATCAATGTACCGTTAGCACGATCGTATGGTAGTTATACTATAAAACTAAAGATTGATCAAGGGCCGACGTGGTAGTGATCGTATGGTAGTTATACTATAAAACTAAAGATTGATCAGAGGCCGTCGTAGTAGTGATCGTATGGTAGTTATACTATAAAACTAAAGATTGATCAGGGGCCGTCGTGGTAGTGATCGTATGGTAGTTATACTATAAAACTAAAGATTGATCAGGGGCCGTCGTGGTAGTGATCGTATGGTAGTTATACTATAAAACTAAAGATTGATCAGGGGCAGTCGTGGTAGTGATCGTATGGTAGTTATACTATAAAACTAAAGATTGATCAGGGGCCGTCGTGGTAGTGATCGTATGGTAGTTATACTATAAAACTAAAGATTGATCAGGGGCCGTCGTGGTAGTGATCGTATGGTAGTTATACTATAAAACTAAAGATTGATCAGGGGCCGTCGTGGTAGTGATCGTATGGTAGTTATACTATAAAACTAAAGATTGATCAGGGGCAGTCGTGGTAGTGATCGTATGGTAGTTATACTATAAAACTAAAGATTGATCAGGGGCCGTCGTGGTAGTGATCGTATGGTAGTTATACTATCAAACTAAAGATTGATCAGGGGCCGTCGTGGTAGTGATCGTATGGTAGTTATACTATCAAACTAAAGATTGATCAGGGGCCGTCGTGGTAGTGATCGTATGGTAGTTATACTATAAAACTAAAGATTCATCAGGGGCCGTCGTGGTAGTGATCGTATGGTAGTTATACTATAAAACTAAAGATTGATCAGAGGCAGTCGTGGTAGTGATCGTATGATAGTTATACTATAAAACTAAAGATTGATCAGGGGCCGTCGTGGTAGTGATCGTATGGTAGTTATACTATAAAACTAAAGATTGATCAGGGGCCGACGTGGTAGTGATCGTATGGTAGTTATACTATAAAACTAAAGATTGATCAGAGGCCGTCGTGGTAGTGATCGTATGGTAGTTATACTATAAAACTAAAGATTGATCAGAGGCCGTCGTGGTAGTGATCGTATGGTAGTTATACTATAAAACTAAAGATTGATCAGGGGCCGTCGTGGTAGTGATCGTATGGTAGTTATACTATAAAACTAAAGATTGATCAGGGGCCGTCGTGGTAGTGATCGTATGGTAGTTATACTATAAAACTAAAGATTGATCAGAGGCCGTCGTGGTAGTGATCGTATGGTAGTTATACTATAAAACTAAAGATTGATCAGAGGCAGTCGTGGTAGTGATCGTATGGTAGTTATACTATAAAACTAAAGATTGATCAGAGGCCGTCGTGGTAGTGATCGTATGGTAGTTATACTATAAAACTAAAGATTGATCAGAGGCCGACGTGGTAGTGATCGTATGGTAGTTATACTATAAAACTAAAGATTGATCAGGGGCCGTCATGGTAGTGATCGTATGGTAGTTATACTATAAAACTAAAGATTGATCAGGGGCCGTCGTGGTAGTGATCGTATGGTAGTTATACTATAAAACTAAAGATTGATCAGAGGCCGTCGTGGTAGTGATCGTATGGTAGTTATACTATAAAACTAAAGATTGATCAGGGGCCGACGTGGTAGTGATCGTATGGTAGTTATACTATAAAACTAAAGATTGATCAGAGGCCGTCGTGGTAGTGATCGTATGGTAGTTATACTATAAAACTAAAGATTGATCAGAGGCCGTCGTGGTAGTGATCGTATGGTAGTTATACTATAAAACTAAAGATTGATCAGGGGCCGTCGTGGTAGTGATCGTATGGTAGTTATACTATAAAACTAAAGATTGATCAGAGGCAGTCGTGGTAGTGATCGTATGGTAGTTATACTATAAAACTAAAGATTGATCAGAGGCAGTCGTGGTAGTGATCGTATGGTAGTTATACTATAAAACTAAAGATTGATCAGGGGCCGTCGTGGTAGTGATCGTATGGTAGTTATACTATAAAACTAAAGATTGATCAGAGGCCGTCGTGGTAGTGATCGTATGGTAGTTATACTATAAAACTAAAGATTGATCAGGGGCCGTCGTGGTAGTGATCGTATGGTAGTTATACTATAAAACTAAAGATTGATCAGAGGCCGTCGTGGTAGTGATCGTATGGTAGTTATACTATAAAACTAAAGATTGATCAGAGGCAGTCGTGGTAGTGATCGTATGGTAGTTATACTATAAAACTAAAGATTGATCAGGGGCCGACGTGGTAGTGATCGTATGGTAGTTATACTATAAAACTAAAGATTGATCAGAGGCAGTCGTGGTAGTGATCGTATGGTAGTTATACTATAAAACTAGAGATTGATCAGAGGCCGACGTGGTAGTGATCGTATGGTAGTTATACTATAAAACTAAAGATTGATCAGGGGCCGTCGTGGTAGTGATCGTATGGTAGTTATACTATAAAACTAAAGATTGCTCAGAGGCCGACGTGGTAGTGATCGTATGGTAGTTATACTATAAAACTAAAGATTGATCAGAGGCCGTCGTGGTAGTGATCGTATGGTAGTTATACTATAAAACTAAAGATTGATCAGAGGCAGTCGTGGTAGTGATCGTATGGTAGTTATACTATAAAACTAAAGATTGATCAGAGGCCGTCGTGGTAGTGATCGTATGGTAGTTATACTATAAAACTAAAGATTGATCAGAGGCCGACGTGGTAGTGATCGTATGGTAGTTATACTATAAAACTAAAGATTGATCAGGGGCCGTCATGGTAGTGATCGTATGGTAGTTATACTATAAAACTAAAGATTGATCAGGGGCCGTCGTGGTAGTGATCGTATGGTAGTTATACTATAAAACTAAAGATTGATCAGAGGCCGTCGTGGTAGTGATCGTATGGTAGTTATACTATAAAACTAAAGATTGATCAGAGGCAGTCGTGGTAGTGATCGTATGGTAGTTATACTATAAAACTAAAGATTGATCAGGGGCCGTCGTGGTAGTGATTGTATGGTAGTTATACTATCAAACTAAAGATTGATCAGAGGCCGTCGTGGTAGTGATCGTATGGTAGTTATACTATCAAACTAAAGATTGATCAGGGGCAGTCGTGGTAGTGATCGTATGGTAGTTATACTATAAAACTAAAGATTGATCAGGGGCCGTCGTGGTAGTGATCGTATGGTAGTTATACTATAAAACTAAAGATTGATCAGAGGCCGTCGTGGTAGTGATCGTATGGTAGTTATACTATAAAACTAAAGATTGATCAGGGGCCGTGGTGATAGTGATCGTATGGTAGTTATACTATAAAACTAAAGATTGATCAGGGGCCGTGGTGATAGTGATCGTATGGTAGTTATACTATAAAACTAAAGATTGATCAGGGGCCGTGGTGATAGTGATCGTATGGTAGTTATACTATAAAACTAAAGATTCATCAGGGGCCGTCGTGGTAGTGATCGTATGGTAGTTATACTATAAAACTAAAGATTGATCAGAGGCCGACGTGGTAGTGATAGTATGGTAGTTATACTATAAAACTAAAGATTGATCAGAGGCCGTCGTGGTAGTGATCGTATGGTAGTTATACTATGAAACTAAAGATTGATCAGAGGCCGACGTGGTAGTGATCGTATGGTAGTTATACTATAAAACTAAAGATTGATCAGAGGCCGTCGTGGTAGTGATCGTATGGTAGTTATACTATAAAACTAAAGATTGATCAGAGGCCGTCGTGGTAGTGATCGTATGGTAGTTATACTATAAAACTAAAGATTGATCAGAGGCCGTCGTGGTAGTGATCGTATGGTAGTTATACTATAAAACTAAAGATTGATCAGAGGCAGTCGTGGTAGTGATCGTATGGTAGTTATACTATAAAACTAAAGATTGATCAGGGGCCGTCGTGGTAGTGATTGTATGGTAGTTATACTATCAAACTAAAGATTGATCAGAGGCCGTCGTGGTAGTGATCGTATGGTAGTTATACTATCAAACTAAAGATTGATCAGGGGCAGTCGTGGTAGTGATCGTATGGTAGTTATACTATAAAACTAAAGATTGATCAGGGGCCGTCGTGGTAGTGATCGTATGGTAGTTATACTATAAAACTAAAGATTGATCAGAGGCCGTCGTGGTAGTGATCGTATGGTAGTTATACTATAAAACTAAAGATTGATCAGGGGCCGTGGTGATAGTGATCGTATGGTAGTTATACTATAAAACTAAAGATTGATCAGGGGCCGTGGTGATAGTGATCGTATGGTAGTTATACTATAAAACTAAAGATTGATCAGGGGCCGTGGTGATAGTGATCGTATGGTAGTTATACTATAAAACTAAAGATTCATCAGGGGCCGACGTGGTAGTGATCGTATGGTAGTTATACTATAAAACTAAAGATTGATCAGAGGCCGACGTGGTAGTGATAGTATGGTAGTTATACTATAAAACTAAAGATTGATCAGAGGCCGTCGTGGTAGTGATCGTATGGTAGTTATACTATGAAACTAAAGATTGATCAGAGGCCGACGTGGTAGTGATCGTATGGTAGTTATACTATAAAACTAAAGATTGATCAGGGGCCGTCGTGGTAGTGATCGTATGGTAGTTATACTATAAAACTAAAGATTGATCAGAGGCCGACGTGGTAGTGATCGTATGGTAGTTATACTATAAAACTAAAGATTGATCAGAGGCAGTCGTGGTAGTGATCGTATGGTAGTTATACTATAAAACAAAAGATTGATCAGGGGCCGTCGTGGTAGTGATTGTATGGTAGTTATACTATACAACTAAAGATTGATCAGAGGCCGTCGTGGTAGTGATCGTATGGTAGTTATACTATAAAACTAAAGATTGATCAGGGGCCGTCGTGGTAGTGATCGTATGGTAGTTATACTATAAAACTAAAGATTGATCAGAGGCCGTCGTGGTAGTGATCGTATGGTAGTTATACTATAAAACTAAAGATTGATCAGAGGCAGTCGTGGTAGTGATCGTATCGTAGTTATACTATAAAACTAAAGATTGATCAGGGGCCGACGTGGTAGTGATCGTATGGTAGTTATACTATAAAACTAAAGATTGATCAGAGGCCGTCGTGGTAGTGATCGTATGGTAGTTATACTATAAAACTAAAGATTGATCAGAGGCCGTCGTGGTAGTGATCGTATGGTAGTTATACTATAAAACTAAAGATTGATCAGGGGCCGTCGTGGTAGTGATCGTATGGTAGTTATACTATAAAACTAAAGATTGATCAGAGGCAGTCGTGGTAGTGATCGTATGGTAGTTATACTATAAAACTAAAGATTGATCAGAGGCAGTCGTGGTAGTGATCGTATGGTAGTTATACTATAAAACTAAAGATTGATCAGGGGCCGTCGTGGTAGTGATCGTATGGTAGTTATACTATAAAACTAAAGATTGATCAGAGGCCGTCGTGGTAGTGATCGTATGGTAGTTATACTATAAAACTAAAGATTGATCAGGGGCCGTCGTGGTAGTGATCGTATGGTAGTTATACTATAAAACTAAAGATTGATCAGAGGCCGTCGTGGTAGTGATCGTATGGTAGTTATACTATAAAACTAAAGATTGATCAGAGGCAGTCGTGGTAGTGATCGTATGGTAGTTATACTATAAAACTAAAGATTGATCAGGGGCCGACGTGGTAGTGATCGTATGGTAGTTATACTATAAAACTAAAGATTGATCAGAGGCAGTCGTGGTAGTGATCGTATGGTAGTTATACTATAAAACTAGAGATTGATCAGAGGCCGACGTGGTAGTGATCGTATGGTAGTTATACTATAAAACTAAATATTGATCAGGGGCCGTCGTGGTAGTGATCGTATGGTAGTTATACTATAAAACTAAAGATTGCTCAGAGGCCGACGTGGTAGTGATCGTATGGTAGTTATACTATAAAACTAAAGATTGATCAGAGGCCGTCGTGGTAGTGATCGTATGGTAGTTATACTATAAAACTAAAGATTGATCAGAGGCAGTCGTGGTAGTGATCGTATGGTAGTTATACTATAAAACTAAAGATTGATCAGAGGCCGTCGTGGTAGTGATCGTATGGTAGTTATACTATAAAACTAAAGATTGATCAGAGGCCGACGTGGTAGTGATCGTATGGTAGTTATACTATAAAACTAAAGATTGATCAGGGGCCGTCATGGTAGTGATCGTATGGTAGTTATACTATAAAACTAAAGATTGATCAGGGGCCGTCGTGGTAGTGATCGTATGGTAGTTATACTATAAAACTAAAGATTGATCAGAGGCCGTCGTGGTAGTGATCGTATGGTAGTTATACTATAAAACTAAAGATTGATCAGAGGCAGTCGTGGTAGTGATCGTATGGTAGTTATACTATAAAACTAAAGATTGATCAGGGGCCGTCGTGGTAGTGATTGTATGGTAGTTATACTATCAAACTAAAGATTGATCAGAGGCCGTCGTGGTAGTGATCGTATGGTAGTTATACTATCAAACTAAAGATTGATCAGGGGCAGTCGTGGTAGTGATCGTATGGTAGTTATACTATAAAACTAAAGATTGATCAGGGGCCGTCGTGGTAGTGATCGTATGGTAGTTATACTATAAAACTAAAGATTGATCAGAGGCCGTCGTGGTAGTGATCGTATGGTAGTTATACTATAAAACTAAAGATTGATCAGGGGCCGTGGTGATAGTGATCGTATGGTAGTTATACTATAAAACTAAAGATTGATCAGGGGCCGTGGTGATAGTGATCGTATGGTAGTTATACTATAAAACTAAAGATTGATCAGGGGCCGTGGTGATAGTGATCGTATGGTAGTTATACTATAAAACTAAAGATTCATCAGGGGCCGTCGTGGTAGTGATCGTATGGTAGTTATACTATAAAACTAAAGATTGATCAGAGGCCGACGTGGTAGTGATAGTATGGTAGTTATACTATAAAACTAAAGATTGATCAGAGGCCGTCGTGGTAGTGATCGTATGGTAGTTATACTATGAAACTAAAGATTGATCAGAGGCCGACGTGGTAGTGATCGTATGGTAGTTATACTATAAAACTAAAGATTGATCAGAGGCCGTCGTGGTAGTGATCGTATGGTAGTTATACTATAAAACTAAAGATTGATCAGAGGCCGTCGTGGTAGTGATCGTATGGTAGTTATACTATAAAACTAAAGATTGATCAGAGGCCGTCGTGGTAGTGATCGTATGGTAGTTATACTATAAAACTAAAGATTGATCAGGGGCCGTCGTGGTAGTGATTGTATGGTAGTTATACTATCAAACTAAAGATTGATCAGAGGCCGTCGTGGTAGTGATCGTATGGTAGTTATACTATCAAACTAAAGATTGATCAGGGGCAGTCGTGGTAGTGATCGTATGGTAGTTATACTATAAAACTAAAGATTGATCAGGGGCCGTCGTGGTAGTGATCGTATGGTAGTTATACTATAAAACTAAAGATTGATCAGAGGCCGTCGTGGTAGTGATCGTATGGTAGTTATACTATAAAACTAAAGATTGATCAGGGGCCGTGGTGATAGTGATCGTATGGTAGTTATACTATAAAACTAAAGATTGATCAGGGGCCGTGGTGATAGTGATCGTATGGTAGTTATACTATAAAACTAAAGATTGATCAGGGGCCGTGGTGATAGTGATCGTATGGTAGTTATACTATAAAACTAAAGATTCATCAGGGGCCGTCGTGGTAGTGATCGTATGGTAGTTATACTATAAAACTAAAGATTGATCAGAGGCCGACGTGGTAGTGATAGTATGGTAGTTATACTATAAAACTAAAGATTGATCAGAGGCCGTCGTGGTAGTGATCGTATGGTAGTTATACTATGAAACTAAAGATTGATCAGAGGCCGACGTGGTAGTGATCGTATGGTAGTTATACTATAAAACTAAAGATTGATCAGGGGCCGTCGTGGTAGTGATCGTATGGTAGTTATACTATAAAACTAAAGATTGATCAGAGGCCGACGTGGTAGTGATCGTATGGTAGTTATACTATAAAACTAAAGATTGATCAGAGGCAGTCGTGGTAGTGATCGTATGGTAGTTATACTATAAAACAAAAGATTGATCAGGGGCCGTCGTGGTAGTGATTGTATGGTAGTTATACTATACAACTAAAGATTGATCAGAGGCCGTCGTGGTAGTGATCGTATGGTAGTTATACTATAAAACTAAAGATTGATCAGGGGCCGTCGTGGTAGTGATCGTATGGTAGTTATACTATAAAACTAAAGATTGATCAGAGGCCGTCGTGGTAGTGATCGTATGGTAGTTATACTATAAAACTAAAGATTGATCAGAGGCCGTCGTGGTAGTGATCGTATGGTAGTTATACTATAAAACTAAAGATTGATCAGGGGCCGTCGTGGTAGTGATCGTATGGTAGTTATACTATAAAACTAAAGATTGATCAGAGGCCGTCGTGGTAGTGATCGTATGGTAGTTATACTATAAAACTAAAGATTGATCAGGGGCCGTCGTGGTAGTGATCGTATGGTAGTTATACTATCAAACTAAAGATTGATCAGAGGCCGACGTGGTAGTGATCGTATGGTAGTTATACTATAAAACTAAAGATTGATCAGAGGCCGTCGTGGTAGTGATCGTATGGTAGTTATACTATAAAACTAAAGATTGATCAGGGGCCGTCGTGGTAGTGATCGTATGGTAGTTATACTATCAAACTAAAGATTGATCAGAGGCCGACGTGGTAGTGATCGTATGGTAGTTATACTATAAAACTAAAGATTGATCAGGGGCCGTCGTGGTAGTGATCGTATGGTAGTTATACTATCAAACTAAAGATTGATCAGAGGCCGACGTGGTAGTGATCGTATGGTAGTTATACTATAAAACTAAAGATTGATCAGGGGCCGTCATGGTAGTGATCGTATGGTAGATATACTATAAAACTAAAGATTGATCAGGGGCCGTCGTGGTAGTGATCGTATGGTAGATATACTATAAAACTAAAGATTGATCAGAGGCAGTCGTGGTAGTGATCGTATGGTAGTTATACTATAAAACTAAAGATTGATCAGGGGCCGTCATGGTAGTGATCGTATGGTAGTTATACTATAAAACTAAAGATTGATCAGAGGCCGTCGTGGTAGTGATCGTATGGTAGTTATACTATAAAACTAAAGATTGATCAGGGGCCGTCGTGGTAGTGATCGTATGGTAGTTATACTATAAAACTAAAGATTGATCAGAGGCAGTCGTGGTAGTGATCGTATGGTAGTTATACTATAAAACTAAAGATTGATCAGGGGCCGACGTGGTAGTGATCGTATGGTAGTTATACTATAAAACTAAAGATTGATCAGAGGCCGACGTGGTAGTGATCGTATGGTAGTTATACTATAAAACTAAAGATTGATCAGGGGCCGTCATGGTAGTGATCGTATGGTAGATATACTATAAAACTAAAGATTGATCAGGGGCCGTCGTGGTAGTGATCGTATGGTAGTTATACTATAAAACTAAAGATTGATCAGGGGCCGTCGTGGTAGTGATCGTATGGTAGTTATACTATCAAACTAAAGATTGATCAGAGGCCGTCGTGGTAGTGATCGTATGGTAGTTATACTATCAAACTAAAGATTGATCAGGGGCAGTCGTGGTAGTGATCGTATGGTAGTTATACTATAAAACTAAAGATTGATCAGGGGCCGTCGTGGTAGTGATCGTATGGTAGTTATACTATAAAACTAAAGATTGATCAGAGGCCGTCGTGGTAGTGATCGTATGGTAGTTATACTATAAAACTAAAGATTGATCAGGGGCCGTCGTGGTAGTGATCGTATGGTAGTTATACTATAAAACTAAAGATTGATCAGAGGCAGTCGTGGTAGTGATCGTATGGTAGTTATACTATAAAACTAAAGATTGATCAGAGGCCGTCGTGGTAGTGATCGTATGGTAGTTGAACTAACAACTACCTATGTAATCAGTGCCTCTCACATCGGATTTTGTGAGTTCGAATCTCAATCAGGGCGAGGTGTACAACATTATGTGAAAAAGTTTGTCAGTGACTTGCGACAGGTAGGTTTCCTCAACCAATAAAAACTGACTGCCACAATATAACTGGAATATTGTTGAAAGTGGCGTTAAACACCATCAAACAAAAAAATATAAAAGTGTAGAAAAGTTGATGAATGTATTTGAATTTGAGAATCCCTAAATATCACGTCACATTTTCATAGATTATATCAAGTTTCCCCTTTTGTGCCCAAATTAAACTTTTGACTTCTACCAATTCCATTCTCTTAAATAAAAGGGTCCTTGAAAATGCTTTCTGTCATGTACATAAGTTATTCCTTGCATGCTTGACAGATAATATTCATCATGTTGTTTTCTAGCTTCTGAACTGTCGATCGAGAGAAAAAAATAAAAATATACTAGACATGTAGAATATAGCCAGTCAAGGGGGTTTGCAATTAATATTTCGCATGCACAATAGCGACCCCACACCCCAACGACAATGTGTGAAAAACAGAAATATCCTTCTGTGATTTAAATGCGTGATAATTGCATTACTGTATAGTTCTGTTTGATAAAGGCCTTTAACTACAACAGGAAAAAATGGACACCTGAGTGAAAAAGTGTTGCATTACAAAACAAATCGTGAACGTGATGCAAAAGTTAGAAAGAATTTCAAGGTGATTTTAAATGAGGTTGAAAACAATTCACCATATGATATCAATTTGATTGTATTTCATTTTGACGGTTCTAATTACGGAAGACATCTTCTTTTAATGACTTTGCAATTTCAACTCACCTGTTGAGAGAAGTAAGACGTACATCATCATCATTGGGTTTTTTTCACAACCTGTAATAAAATGTAAAGAAATATTAAAGTGTTGGAACAGTTCCAACATTCAATAGAAAAATTGTAGAAATAGGTAAATTCGAGATCCCTAATACACATATACATGACTGCGCCTGGCTTAGTTCAGGTACTTCAATAAAAAGTGACGGGGTTAAACTAGTATACAGTAGATTTTTCTACAGCATTTCTCTTAATTAACTAATAAAAAATAAATAAATCAATAGAAACAATAGAAAGCGAAAATCGCGAGATTTTTGTACGACGATCGGGCAATGGTCGGGCGACGGTTGCTGAAGAAGTATATAGATGAGCCCAAAAGAGGCTATTGTTTTACCATGGGACAGTCAAGTTTTGTGAGAATGAAATCATTAATTTTTCTTTACATATGAAATCAGAAATGTTCCATTCAATATCCAGTTTTACATAGGTATTATACGGCCTGATTTCATTAGTCAGATTATTTTTTTCTCTCCCAAGTCTAGCAAAATTATTTACCTGTACGAAAAATTAAATAAGAAATATTAAAGAAATATATATATAAATAAATTTGAAAAATACCCCCTCCTTGATGTTTAGCTATAAATAGCATTTGTTTTGTATGCAGACTGTGGTGTGAAACGGGGCAGTCGTGGCCGTGATCGTATGGTAGTTGGATATACAACTATCTATGCAATCAGTGCCTATCCCCACTGATGTTGTGAGTTCGAATCTCGATCAGGGCGAGGTGTACAACATTATGTGATAAAGTTTGTCAGTGACTTGCGACAGGTCGGCGTTTCCTCAGGGTCCTCCAGTTTCCTCTACCAATAAAACTGACCCTCATGATATAACTGAAATATTGTTGAAAGTGGCGTTAAACACCACCAAACAAACAAACAAGTAATTGAAACCATTATTCGGCCAGTGATATTAATTTTAACTGTTTTAAACACCGAAATGAAAAAAATATGCATCTAATCACTTACACTCAATGAACAATAGAAATCAAATGTTCCAGTAAGGTCTCCCTCAAAAGATCTTTACGTAAATTAACAGTCTTTCGTTATGTTACGGGAAGTTACGTTCGTTCGTCATTTATCGAAAAATCTCTAATAAACGACAGGCATTTACAGTTCAATATTTTGTTCCGACCTGATTCAGTATAGCATTTTCGTATCCACAATTTCCATAGGTCATGATACGAACTTTGAACATGAACATTGATGCATATCTATCATGTACTTTTACCACCTGGAATAGATTATGTACAATGTAGTGTGTACAACGAGTTTCTGTGATAACCGTCATCATGTAGCTTCGTCATAGTCTTAAGATTGGAATGCCAAACATTTTACAAGTCTTTAGTAGTAAAGTAAACAAAAAAAGCCTTAATCAGTATAGTCTAAATCGACTAAGAATACATATCCCTGAGGTAAAAGAAATTTATTTATTGTCACTTTCAATAATTTATCCGCTGTATAATGACGTCGAAGCCGTGATCGCTTAGTAATTGGATTTACAACTATCTATGCAATCAGTGCCTATCACCACTGATGTCGTGAGTTCGATTCTCGATTAGGGCGAGGTGAACAACATTATGTAATCAAGTTTGTCAGTGACTAGGTCGGTGGTTTTCTCCGGGTCCTCCGGTTGCCTCCACCAATAAAACTGACAGTCGCGATAAAACTGAAATATTGTTGAAAGTGGCGTTAAACACCATCAAACAAACAAACAAACAAACAAACAAACAAACGGGAAAAAATACCAGAGAGTAATATTGAACCGATTGATGACACCCACGGCCTTGGGTACATGTTTGGAAACCTCAACACTTGATATGGGTATCAGAACACGAAGCCACGACAGTAGTGTTAGGTTTGTGGTGAGAAGTCAACGATCTTAACTACTCTAACACCCAGCCATCCACCTCTTTCCTCTCCCCCTGAAAGGAGTACAGTTGATTTAATATCTCTCTCTCGTGCAGTACTTGTGAAGCCACGACAGTAGTGTTAGGTTTGTGGTGAGAAGTCAACGATCTTAACTACTCTAACACCCAGCCATCCACCTCTTTCCTCTCCCCCTGAAAGGAGTACAGTTGATTTAATATCTCTCTCTCGTGCAGTACTTGTGAAGCCACGACAGTAGTGTTAGGTTTGTGGTGAGAAGTCAACGATCTTAACTACTCTAACACCCAGCCATCCACCTCTTTCCTCTCCCCCTGAAAGGAGTACAGTTGATTTAATATCTCTCTCTCGTGCAGTACTTGTGAAGCCACGACAGTAGTGTTAGGTTTGTGGTGAGAAGTCAACGATCTTAACTACTCTAACACCCAGCCATCCACCTCTTTCCTCTCCCCCTGAAAGGAGTACAGTTGATTTAATATCTCTCTCTCGTGCAGTACTTGTGAAGCCACGACAGTAGTGCTAGGTTTGTGGTGAGAAGTCAACGATCTTAACTACTCTAACACCCAGCCATCCACCTCTTTCCTCTCCCCCTGAAAGGAGTACAGTTGATTTAATATCTCTCTCTCGTGCAGTACTTGTGAAACCACGACAGTAGTGTTAGGTTTGTGGTGAGAAGTCAACGATCTTAACTACTCTAACACCCAGCCATCCACCTCTTTCCTCTCCCCCTGAAAGGAATACAGTTGATTTAATATCTCTCTCTCGTGCAGTACTTGTGAAGCCACGACAGTAGTGTTAGGTTTGTGGTGAGAAGTCAACGATCTTAACTACTCTAACACCCAGCCATCCCCCTCTTTCCTCTCCCCCTGAAAGGAATACAGTTGATTTAATATCTCTCTCTCGTGCAGTACTTGTGAAGCCACGACAGTAGTGTTAGGTTTGTGGTGAGAAGTCAACGATCTTAACTACTCTAACACCCAGCCATCCACCTCTTTCCTCTCCCCCTGAAAGGAGTACAGTTGATTTAATATCTCTCTCTCGTGCAGTACTTGTGAAGCCACGACAGTAGTGTTAGGCTTGTGGTGAGAAGTCAGCGATCTTAACTACTCTAACACCCAGCCATCCACCTCTTTCCTCTCCCCCTGAAAGGAGTACAGTTGATTTAATATCTCTCTCTCGTGCAGTACTTGTGAAGCCACGACAGTAGTGTTAGGTTTGTGGTGAGAAGTCAACGATCTTAACTACTCTAACACCCAGCCATCCACCTCTTTCCTCTCCCCCTGAAAGGAGTACAGTTGATTTAATATCTCTCTCTCGTGCAGTACTTGTGAAGCCACGACAGTAGTGTTAGGTTTGTGGTGAGAAGTCAACGATCTTAACTACTCTAACACCCAGCCATCCACCTCTTTCCTCTCCCCCTGAAAGGAATACAGTTGATTTAATATCTCTCTCTCGTGCAGTACTTGTGAAGCCACGACAGTAGTGTTAGGTTTGTGGTGAGAAGTCAACGATCTTAACTACTCTAACACCCAGCCATCCACCTCTTTCCTCTCCCCCTGAAAGGAATACAGTTGATTTAATATCTCTCTCTCGTGCAGTACTTGTGAAGCCACGACAGTAGTGTTAGGTTTGTGGTGAGAAGTCAACGATCTTAACTACTCTAACACCCAGCCATCCACCTCTTTCCTCTCCCCCTGAAAGGAGTACAGTTGATTTAATATCTCTCTCTCGTGCAGTACTTGTGAAGCCACGACAGTAGTGTTAGGCTTGTGGTGAGAAGTAAACGATCTTAACTACTCTAACACCCAGCCATCCACCTCTTTCCTCTCCCCCTGAAAGGAGTACAGTTGATTTAATATCTCTCTCTCGTGCAGTACTTGTGAAGCCACGACAGTAGTGTTAGGTTTGTGGTGAGAAGTCAACGATCTTAACTACTCTAACACCCAGCCATCCACCTCTTTCCTCTCCCCCTGAAAGGAGTACAGTTGATTTAATATCTCTCTCTCGTGCAGTACTTGTGAAGCCACGACAGTAGTGTTAGGTTTGTGGTGAGAAGTCAACGATCTTAACTACTCTAACACCCAGCCATCCACCTCTTTCCTCTCCCCCTGAAAGGAGTACAGTTGATTTAATATCTCTCTCTCGTGCAGTACTTGTGAAGCCACGACAGTAGTGTTAGGTTTGTGGTGAGAAGTCAACGATCTTAACTACTCTAACACCAAGCCACCCACCCCCTTTTCCCGTCTCCCTGAAAGGGGTACAGTCGATTTACCATATCTCTCCCGTGCATTACTTATGATTTTATAAATACAATCATTTTAGCCTCTATTAAGCAATAACTTGTATTATGTGGCCTTAATTTGTATATCCTTTCACAGTGCATTTCATATCAAATAAACTTGTATTAAGCGACCACCTACCTTAAGTGACATTTCTCTGTTGTCTTGAATTGGAAGGTCAAATAAGAAGACAGGTTTGACTGTATACAGTGCCGGATTTCCCTATATGCTTGGTAGGCTGAAGCCTAGGGCCTCAACATCTAGGGGGCCTCTGGCCAGGGTGCATACAAAATGTTGTCATTGTCACAGACCTTTCTTACACATGGTGCCATAACCCTTCTGTAATTGTCCTTGTACTCCATTTCAGAATTAAAAAAGGACAATAAGTCGACTCTAGCATTGATTTCTATGTTAATTTTGTCCTTTATTAAAGCAGTGAGATAGATAAATTGAAAAAACAAGATGTTGTCAAACATCAAATTTGATTAAATGTCGCGGATAATCTTCTTTAGATGAGGTATTGTGAATTGCGGAATTAAAAGCATCCGTCACCATCCTCGGCTTCATTTAATTTTGTGTAAAATACTCTTTCATCTTCCTCTATTCACAAGGGTGGGTATCGGGAGGGGCATCGCAAGTAGAATAGCCTAGGGCCTTTCTTCATCTAAATCCAGCCCTGACTGTATAAATTGTGAATAAACCATTCACCGCCATTGAATACCTTATGTATAGGAGAATGTCCAAGTAACTCTCCATTCCTTAAAAATAATGGGACGGAGGCCCCGAAGGTGTCGAGGCCCATTGTATTTAAGGAATGGAGAGATACGAGGACATTCTCCAACTTAGAATCCACCCACTGTACTTTATTAATATTATTAATTATCAATCTTGTAACAAAAAAAAAGTTTGTGTATAATATCTAAAGTACAAAGAGAACAATAACTCCGCTCCTGTCCACATTGTTCATATAGACAATATATATATATAGATTTACATCACATGTGGATTTTAAAAATTGTGAATAAACCATTCACCGCCATTGAATACCTTAGTTTGAGGTAAAATTGATTTGTTTTTTATCAGTCAGTATTTAAACAAATATTATGTAAACAAAACCAGACACCAGATATCGATGTCATATACATGTATTTTTATTTTTAACTCAGTTGATAACATGGCTTTATTGGACATACATACATTCCTGTCCTGACATGCTATTTTACAAGTAACAGGTATGTACTATTCTATAACATATATTTAAATAGAATTCATTTCAATTTTTTGTCCATTTAAACTCTTTTACATGAAGTTCAAAGTAGAAGACCTTGTCACTGGGAAGTAGCTCGATTATTCTGAAATAAAAAAAACAACATATTTTGTCCTCAATTTTCCCCTGGATACTCTACACATTTTGGAAAAGTAAATACGCATAGACTCGGAGATATAAAAAAAATTTCGAACGAGAAATTCTAGGACCCCCCCCCCCCCCCCCCCCCCACCTTAGATCACATGGCCATAGTTATTCATTAACCAAATGATGAAAGATGACGGAGAAAGATCCAAACATTGGTTCACCGACAATAATCGCCGTAATATGCAATGATTATTAAAATGTATTACTATTTGATAAATTTTCGTATCGTTTTTTTTTAATATTAAGATCATATTCTAAATACCCAGAACAAGCAGATGTGTGTTTTCATAAAGTACATTCACTTATCCTCATTCGTTGGTTGGTTGTTTGGTTTTATGGTGTTTAAAGCCACTCTCAACAATATTTCAGTTATATCGTGGCGGTCAGTTTCGCATACCGGCTACTATTCTTCATATTTTATGGTTGAAGAAATTCAAGTTTAACCGACAGTCGTGTGCTCTCATGAAGTACATTCATTTAGCCTCATATATATATCGCCTGCTTCTTCATATTTTGCGGTTGAAGACATTGAAGTTCTCCATTTTCTTGAAATCTTCTACTGAGCATTTCGTTTACAATATGACATTCTTTGAGGCACATTTAAGACTCATCACCGACAAGAGTCTTACCAGACTTGTCTATGAGTAATATGGGTAATGTTCCCTGTGTACTTAACGACTGGGACGTGCTTATAAGCTCTGTGGGTTGAACCCTATGAAGCACTACTAGTATCATCGAACCCCGCTCAGGCAAGGTTTACTTGATGCAAAATTATGTGATGAAGTTTGTCAGTGACTTGCGACAGGTCGGTGGTTTTCTCCGGGTTCTCAGGTTTTCTCCACCAATAAAATTGACCGCCACGATATAACTGAAATATTGTTGAAAGTGGCGTTAAGCACCATAACATTGACCCGAGTCGTTTACAATTAAAGAAGATAACAAGAGCAACAGGTTATACGGACACATCATCACAAAGATAAAAAAAAAACTGGATGCAAATGATCTTTTCTATCTCTACGTAAATCTAAATTGCTGTTTGTATACCTTACCTATCGGTGAACATTTATTCAGTCAGTAAACAGAGGCCGTTGTGGTTGTGATCGAATGTTAGTTGAATTTACAACTACCCGTGCAATCAGTGCCTATCACCACTAACTTTGTGAGTTCGAATTCTGCTCATGGCGAGTTGTACTCGGTGTAACTTTATGTGATAAAGTTTGTCAGTGACTCGCAACATGTGGGTGGTTTTCTCCGGGTACACCAGTTTCCACCACTAATAAAACTGATCGTCACGATATAACTAAAATATTGTTGAAAGTGGCGTTAAACACCATAAACCAACCAACCAGCCAACCATCAATCTGAAAACAGACATTATGTTTTATCTATTTGACACAAGGATGTAAATACACGTGTATTGCAAGCAAAAGTATGAGTTACGACTTCTATTCACCCACTTATATTCACAAATAACAACACGCTTTAATATTCATTGATGTCAGATATAGTAACACTCCATCCGAGAAGACAATGTTGTTAATGAAATGCATAAAATAATCAAATACCCATCAATTTGAATTATTTTAGCTACAACAGGTTTCAGATATACAATAGCGGCCGTCGTGGGCGTGAACGTATGGTAGTTTGCTTTATAACTACCTATGCAATCAGTGCCTATCACCACTAACGTTGTGAGTTCCAATCCCGTTCAGGAGATGTGTACTCGATTCAACTATATGTGATAAAGTTTGTCAGTGACTTGCGGCAGATCAGTGGTTTTCTCCGGATTCTCCGGTTTCTATCACCAATAAAACGGACCGCCACGATATACATTATGTAATGAGCTCTGAAGTAGATAATTGGCAACAAAGGTAGGCGTGTCATTCACGATGTTGTAGAAAAATATCATATTTGAAGTAGAGAATAAATTTAAGGTCATTTAAAAATTCTAAAACATTTTTTTTCGACCGTCAACTGAGGCAACCGTCGCGAAACCGATAAGGATCTTTCTTTATGGATATACGTATAGTTAGCAAATATATATATGAAACGAGTGACTGTGGTAAAAATGTAGGTTAATACACTAACATTACAAAGGTATCAGATTGAAAACTACCCATAGCCAGAAATGATAGGTGATTTGCTTATTTGCATATTCAAAATGGCGGCTCAAAGATAATTTGGATTTTAACATATAGTTGAACGGGAAACTTTCTGTTAGCTTGGGCCGGACAAATTGCCGGGATAGAAAATCAAACTATGCACCGGTTTGAACAATATCTCAAAATATTACAGCTGTACCATGAAAACTCAAGGTTCCCACCCAGTTTCAAATTTTGAAGCGTAAGCACCATTCAAAAGCATTGAGAAGAAGTGAAAAAATGCATCCTGCATGGCTTTCAAGACCTTAAAGCACTTTTCTTGCAATCCCCATTCTAGTTGCCGGGACAAATTCGGTCAGTTCCGGTAACATTGTTGAGGAATCTTTCTTCGATAAATATTTTGCTGAACAATTAAAGGTTCCCACGATAATTCAAAAGAGGGCTTCACAAGTTTTTTTTACCTTTCTAGTAGAGATTCAATAGGGGTTCATGCAAAAAAATCTACTATTTCGTAAAACTGCTTCTGCTAGACATAGCATTATTTGAGTAAGCACCGCATTCCATTGTAAATGTAAATAAACAATTAAAAAAAGGCTCCACAAGGGTATTTTTTTTATTTCGACAAAACAACAAAAGAAGTAACTATAATACAATTGGTAACAATACTGCCGATATATAAAGTTCAAAAAATTTAACAATATATATACTAAACGATTTCAATGACATACTAATACTTATGTGGGGCAGAAATTGAAAAAAAATGCACATTATATTTTTTATTTCGTGGAAAAAAAGGGGGGGGGCAGTGCATTAAATATATTTTCGATCTTTTACACACATCATCGGATTCCTAATAAACATATGATGACAATTAATTTTGATACGATCACAAATAATTATGAAGTTATTTATGTGATCAAAACTGTGATGAGATATCATTTTAAAAAAATAGATACGAGTTTTCATCAGCCTCTTCCAAATATGGACGTTTATTTGCTGACGTCATGAATGACGCGATTTGATTTATGAATATTCATGAGTAAAATCACCCATGATTTCTGGCTATGCGGAAGTACCTTGTGATTCTGTATCATTGTTTTGTTGGTGCACCAGGAAGTCAAACTGTAAATGGTGTACGACACAGGTGAGTGAATTCACATGATCTTTGAAAAAAAAAACGATGATCTATCGAACATTTGCATTAATATAATATGAAAGATTGAGCTTTGGGCGATTGAGTGATTGTTGTTTAACGCCAACTCAGAAAATTTTTCAGCTATATAATTGCAACAACAATTTAATTTTCAATGAGATGATGATGAGGTTCGCTTTGTTCTAGACCAACATGCTTAGTTGGTTTTTTATAGTGCTTTCTCACTGAAACAACAATCCGCGGGTAGACATGTCGCTCCACTCTGACACCATATTCTGATTCCGAGCCAACCAGTCTTTACTCTTACTCCTTAATGGAAGCAACAAATAGCAATATTATAGTCTTCGGTTTGACCATTACACAACCGATGTGTTTAATTAAGTGTTGGATGCTTAACGTTCAGTGGAAAATATACCATGCATATTCATGACGAGAACAAGTATAACAATCACTTGAAACTATAGAGAAATTAGGTAGCGATGACAACCAGTCAATCGTATTCGGCTGCTTCTGGAAAAGTACGGAGTGTTTGGTAGGGATGAAATATTTATCCTTTTGAGCGGATACAATGTGCCGTCTTTTTCGATATCATCAAAAGATGTTTTAACTCGCAGGGAGCGTGACCCTTTCAAAATTCGTTACCCACTATGATCCACGGTGGGGTTTTCAATATTATGACCCGATACTCCTTCTCTAATAAAGATGGCACCTCTTTATCCGTCACCTGGATACACGCTGGGTATTTCTATGTTATGAGCACGTGGAACCGTCACCAGTACACAGTAAAAAAGACTGTGCGTCTTTATATTGTGCCTTAAAAATCTTATTATAAGTGTATCTTAAACTGTTTGTTCTTTATACATATTATATGTATATCTGAAATGTCTAATACGTTTTGTGGAACTAGAAAAGGGGGATTAAAATATAATTTATGGAACTAGAAAAGCCGGTAAAAATAAAAGATAATCGAAATCGCCCAACGGATTATATAATGGATTATTACAAAGTAAGAATTAACCAGATGTTTTTTCATCTTATTAGCATGCTTAATGTCGAAGTAATTTTAATTTTAATCAAAATAACAGCTGTACATGGCTATTAGTATTTGTTCTATTTAATTTGATATAAAAGTACATGTTATTCAAAGGGAAATATATGGGTTTTACATCATATGACCTCTATCGTCTGTATTTGTTGGTAAGATTAGATATGTACAATGTACATACTATCAGTGCAGTAACAAAACCACACAGGTAAATACAAAGGTGAAGAAATAAAAAAAAATATACTGCTTACCATTCCAGATCTAGAGCACCTGACTTCACACCCGGTGTTTAGTGAGGTTTGTGTTACTCAATCATTAGTTTTCTGTGTGGTGTTTTGTAAATCGTTGTTTGGTCATTGTATTGCCTGTCCTTCGATTTACAGCTTCTGATTATCCCTTTGGTATCTTAGTTTTGTTTACAATAATAAGAATACTAGTATGTATTATTGGTTATTGTTTACTAGTGGTCAGAGTTTCTATCACTGGGGTGATACCTCTGCTGGTGGACTATTAGCCCCCGGGGTATCATACACCCAGTAGTCAGAGTTTCTAGCACTGGGGTGATACCTCTGCTGGTGGACTATTAGTCCTCGAGGGTATTTTCCGCCCAGTGGTCAGTGCTTCGCCGCTGATATGATGTATTAATTAGATATATTTATTACTGAAATTTACAGTTGCTAAATATGTAATTATTAGTAAAATTAAGGTTCCCCTAACTCAGACATAGGTGACCTTAACCGATGTTGGCTATCCTGTTTAGACCCTTTGCTTTTATTGCTTCTAGAACTTTAAATTATTTGGCATTCCAATATTTCTATTTTGAGCACCTGATAAAGATTATTCCAGAAACGCGTCGTGCGTACTAAATTTAATATCTACGTTTTTATTAAAACGTTTACAGAAAAATAATATATAAATTATTACAGGTATGTCGTATAGTATATATTAGAGTCAGGTAGATACGGTAAACAGGAGCAGTCACTTCCTTGTAGAAAATACCCAATCCTGTGTCATGCTTTCTATTCATACGAAAATAAATAAATAAATAAATACAAAATAAAAGAAAAGAAAAGAAATAAAATAAAATAAACGAATCTTTAATTTACAGAGTGCTAAACATAAATCATGTGTTAGATAAATAAATATAAATGACCATTTAAGATGGTGGTTGGTGGTTTATGGTGTTTAACGCCACTTTCAACAATATTTCAGTTCTATCGTGGTGGTCATTTATATTGGTGGAGGTAACCGGTGTACCCAGAGAAAACCACTGACCTGTCGTAAGTAACTGACACACTTTATTATCACATAAGGATTTTTAAACTACAGATTAAATATATCAAACTATATATCAACATAAAGCTTGCTGAATGTGTAACTCATTAATACAATTGTTACAAGATTTTGGTGCATTTTGATGACGTCACCCTCAGTTGAATGCACGTGCATATTGTCAATTTTTAGAAATTGTTGTATTTTCATTTGTTTGTGCAGTTTGATCTCACAAGTGTATGAAGAACTCGTGCAACTTTCTTCAGAGACACTTAACTATTAGGACAAAATGTTTGTCCAGATTTAAATGTCCAACATGAACAAATTAGTTCGCCCCCTCAACAAAGAATTAAAGGAAGACATATTGTTTTAATAGGGCTTTTTCTTATTATTATTCTATTTATACTCATACAACCTCATACACGATATTGAACCACTGTTAAAATCGATATCCATGTACCTAAAATATACAAACATAAAAGCATATTTAATATATACAGATATCATTACACAAGTCTTAATATAATCATAATGAATAGCAATGAAGCAAGGATATATATATATAATATGTCTATATGTCTTCTGGAAGTGAATTATATATATATCGGGGGTATATATAATTAGTCAAAATATATTTTAAACGGATTATAATGATAATTACCAGTAATACCCAATGCCAAGAGGATGAAATAAATATCAACAGGTCATAATAATAATACTAAAGAGATATAATAGGTATACCTATACACACAACAAATACAAAGTCAAAAGCATGTCAAAGAAACAAGATAGTACTGGTAAATACAATAATAAGAAGACATAGAAATTTGGGCCCGGCGAATTGAACCGGCAGGTTTTGCAATTAATATCTGTAGTTCAAAGGATGAAAAATATATGGGAACAGGAAAAAAAACCTGGACAAACAGCCCCCAATAATGAAAAGTATAAGTTAATGTATTTTGTGCCATATACAATTACGGCCCTCTGTGTAGGGAAACATCCATATTTGTCAACCTGAAGGGGAAGTTGTATTCCCGAACCCCCCCGAGGTTTGACAAAACTGGATGTTTCCCTACACAGAGGACCGTAATTGTTTTATTATATTTTTGCCAATGTTTTATAGGTTATCTCCCTTGTGGGGGGAAATTGGGTTGTTCGGTGGGGAACAATAGGGTTGTTTCCCGGCAGCGTAAATGTTTGCCAATGTTTTATTGGTTATCTCCCTTGTGGGGGAAAATTGGGTTGTTCGGTGGGGAACAATAGAGTTGTTTCCCGGCAGCGCAAATTTTGGCAAAACATCTCATTTATTTTATTATCACATGACTAATTTAATCCAATCAAAATCTGTCAGATATAATAATATATTTTATTTGTTTTTATATTGATGGTGATCTTAAAGATAAAAACTCATCCCTATTAAAAAAGGAGGGTGGGGAATTATTACAAAAAATAAGATACTTTAAAAATATATTTTCCCACATTTTGTTCATTTTTATGTTCATTTATAAAGTGTAAATTAATAAACCACTGCCTAATTGATAAATTGAAATTAATCAGGTAAAGTTAATCAGGAATTGTTTTATTGATAATTACCTTTATAACATTTGAAGTTATTAAAACCAATGAGCGAGTTATTTTCTCATCATGCTAGAATGATTTTTTTAAGATGAACCAACTTGAATTATTATACCTCACTAACTTCTCATTGGATTAAATTAAATCACATGACCAGAACCAATTATAATGTTTTGTGAAAATTAACCCAAACGGGAAACAACTAGTTGTTTACCGGGTAACAACCCTATTGTTTCCCGGTAAACAACCCATTGCGTGCATTTAACATTTGTTAAAAAATTGTCAAAAGTTATTAAACACACATTTTGCTTAAATACATGTATTTATTTAACTGTCCCATCCTTGGTCTGTTGTTCAGTATAATAAAACAGTTATTGCCTTCAATGGATTGTAAACATCAGAATTGTTAGTCCTCAAGGAGTTGTTTCCCTCGGGCTAAAGCCCTTGGGAAAACATCCCCCTTCAGGTTAACAATTCTGGATGTTTACATCCATTGAAGGCAATAATTGTTTATTGTTTATGATATTCTTATGTTCCTAAAAATAACTTATTATGAAAATTGGTATATATCAAAAATAATGTTAACCCATAAATAGCAGGATAAGTCCAAAATGTGTGTAAAGATACAAATATATAAATATGGTTCAGGTTAAAATAGAGTAGATATCTGATATTTATGTGAATATATCAATATGTAGATTTTTGTAAATGGAAGATTAACAGGTTGGACGATGGAGGTCATATCATGTTTGCTCTTTCCTCAGTCAGTTTTATTGGTGGAGAAAACCGGAGTACCCGTGGTCGTGATCGTATTGTAGTAGGATTTGTAGGTATACTCGATACAACATTATGCGATAAATTTTGTCAGTTATTTGCAACAGGACAGTGATTTTCTACGGGTACTCCGGTGTTCTCCACCAATAAAACTGACCACCACGATAACTGAAATGTTGTTGAAAGTGATGTTAAACATCATACACAATTGCTACTTGCATATCTCTTTCAGATCAATATGGGAAACTGCTTAGAAGGAAACAGGCGAACACAAGGACAGGTAATGGCTGCATAATATTTCTGTGTTCGTTTATGGAAAAGAAGAGTTTGAAGATACCAAAGGGGTAATCAGAATTCGTATATCGAAGAAGAACAGACAACACAATGGCCAAAAGAAAAAGTACAAAGGGAGAAACAACGATCTTCAAAACTTACACATAAAGCTAAAGATCGAGTAACACGAACCTCACTAAAAACCCGGGGTGAATTCAGGTACTCTGGAAGGGTAAAAAGTTCATGCTTCACTAGTGGCATCCGTCATGTTAATCTAGTTACAAACCTGGTGATGAAATGTTGTTGAAAGTGATGTTAAACATCATACACAATTGCTACTTGCATATTTCTTTCAGATCAATATGGGAAACCGCTTAGAAGGAAACAGGCGAACACAAGGACAGGTAATGGCTGCATAATATTTCTGTGTTCGTTTATGGAAAAGAAGAGTTTGAAGATACCAAAGGGGTAATCAGAATTCGTATATCGAAGAAGAACAGACAACACAATGGCCAAAAGAAAAAGTACAAAGGGAGAAACAACGATCTTCAAAACTTACACATAAAGCTAAAGATCGAGTAACACGAACCTCACTAAAAACCCGGGGTGAATTCAGGTACTCTGGAAGGGTAAAAAGTTCATGCTTCACTAGTGGCATCCGTCATGTTAATCTAGTTACAAACCTGGTGATAAGTCATAGATGAGGAAAGAACCTGCAAGTGTTTACGACAAGTGGAACATATCCGTGGTCATTTGTGACACAGATATTCCATAACGGTCAACCATGAAACACATCACTTTGTTTTTATAATTGTGTAGTTTCGGTATTTTAGATTTCAGTGGAAAAACAATATAATGTGACTATTTATGATCTGACCAAATAAAACTGTGTGTACATTGACATTATATATGTAGTAACTTGACATTATTTAAAACTTTTACATACAAATGACGATTCAGTTACAATCGTACAATGTACCATCATTTAATGTGGTACCCCAATACATTTACCCGTGTTTATGTGTCTCAAGGACAGTTTGAAGATACCAAAGGGGTAATCAGGGGCCGTAATTCGAGGAAGGCCGGACAATACAAACATATTCATATTATTGTTGACACCGATATCCATAAAGTTTGTCAGAGACTTGCGACAGGTCGGTGGTTTTCTCCGGGTCCTCCGGTGTTCTCCACCAATAAATCTGACCCCCACGATATAGCTGAAATATTGTTGAAAGTGGCGTTAAACACCATCCAACCGATATCCGAGTCATGGTGGCCATCTTAAACCTTAAAACTTTCGAAGTGATGACTTCAACTAAAACACTAGGAACAACTTTATTTTCGCAGTAAAATTATTCAGATATAGAATATTTTTATTTCAGCATTATTTGTAGAAATGACATATACAAATCTATTTACAGGAACCTTTACCAGCCATTCAGTCTAATCAGCTATACCCTTCTCTCTCTCAGCAAGATCAAGCATTAGTTGACCAATTTATTGAACCATCTGCCCCGCCACCCTATTCAGAGAGGGATCCAAATATTCCAAAGGTAATTAATGAGCAACAAAGAGTGAAAATAAAACAAACAGTCAAACCTGTATATAAAGGACACGCAAGAGAACCTGAAAATGTGATCTTTATGAACAGTGGCTCTTTATATACAAAATTATATGTACTATTCATTAATGGGGGAAATGAGACGGATTTATAGACAGTGATTTGTTATATAGAGGTGCCCTATAAGGCAGGTTTGACTGTACTCTCAACAATGTATTAGTGTTTTAAATATCTTTTAAATATCTGATATCAGTTGGTGATATGTGAATTATGGCTTATTGGTGGTTAGCGCTAATATAAGCAATATTCCTGTTATATCTTGGCGGTCACTAACATTGGTGTGAAACCACTAGCCTGTTGCTGTCAAACTTTATCCCATAAGATTGAATAGAGTGCACAACTCCATAGGCCGGAGTCGATCTCAAAACTTCAGTGGAGATAGGCACTGATTGCACGTGTAAATGTAAATCCTGCTACCATATGATATCGGCCACGACCACCCCTCGTGATATTTGGACTAAAAACCAAGTTCTTCTACATTGATGAGAAATTGAGGAAAAGCTTCATTTGAAATCCTTACACAATCAGCAACATTTAAAAAGGTAAATATTAAATTACATTAACAAAATTTAATGTTAATAAATTCTAACAAAAACTAATAACATTGATGAATTCGTATTTGTAATGGGGTATTCTCGATGGGAACTTATTTTTAACACGTACCTAGTGATGTGAAAATATAACTGCGAGCCCCTGTGGTTTATACTAAAGAAAGCCTGACCATGGACTCTAGAGAGTAAAGTGTTTTGGAGTGTCGAGAGTGCCACGCTCCCTGCAAGTTTAAGATCTCTTGTCTAGATTTCAAAATAGATTGAGCGAAATGTAGTTGCTGCAAAAGGCTCATGTTTTCTTCTCTTCATACTTTTCCAACAGCGGTCAAAATTGTATAGTTTTTATATATTGTTGAACTTAAAAATTCATTATAAATTTTACCACAATGCGTTAGGCAACCAACAATTAATAGTTAACTAATAAACATGCACAATGTATGCACAACTCGTATTCGAACAAACCTCGTTCTAAATTGAGTTTTTTTTAATAAATATAGAAGCAAGCATTTGCTCTCAAATTTTCAATCTCTTATATATAATTTTACGATGTGAATTGTTGAAAATAAAACTATTGTATTTAATCCACATCTTTTATCATAGATTATATAACATTACGAGGAAATACAGCAAACTTTACTCTGTGTCATCTTTTTATGAGAGTAACATGGGAGGGTTCAGATGGGTGTCTTCGGAATGCTTCTTAATGTCAATCGGTTGGTAAACTCTCTTAACATCTATCCAGGGAAAGTCAAGACGTATAACTGAAATACTGCTAAAATTGGCGTTAAACACCAATCAATCAATCAATCAGCGTATTGAATAATTCAAGTCAAGAGAGAATTTTAAAACATGGACGATTTACTTTGTGATGGAGTGCGGTATCGGATTGTCAATGTAATAGTGATAAAGAATGAGTATATAAAATATAAGTCCCATACTTAAATAAATTAATCCGTACAACTCAGACTATAGACACACTTTCTACAACTTTCTCAATTTCACGACAGTATCTGAAACCAATATTATATATATTTTTTTTGTTTTAAGTAAATACGTTTTCATTTGTATCTTTAGATAATAAATGGCAGAAAATCAGTCCGCCATGTTGCTCAAAGAAATAGGACTTTCGTCCACCAACAGGTATTTTATTTATTCATGAATAGAATATTACTATAATATTATCGTATTTTTGTCCTGGGCATACAGGTGATACTTGTATGCCTGTATAATCTGAATGCGTTACACTAGGAGCGTGACTTAGGGCTGTGCTTAGACGTATATCCTTGTTGATGAAGTGTAGGGTGTTCACGTCATCCAGTTTGGTCGTGTTTCAGTTGCTCCGTATACTGGAGCACTTTACAATCACCATAGTATAACGAAACACAGCAGTGAATGCAAACACAAGTTTATTTACAGTAATAGCGCTCATACAACATACAGAAAAAAAAATACTTTAAAAATATATTTTCCCACATTTTGTTCATTTTTATGTTCATTTATAAAGTGTAAATTAATAAACCACTGCCTAATTGATAAATTGAAATTAATCAGGTAAAGTTAATCAGGAATTGTTTTATGGATATTTACCTTTATAGCATTTGAAGTTATTAAAACCAATGAGCGAGTTACTTTCTCATCATACTAGAATTATTTTTTTAAGATGAAACAACTTCAATTGTTTATGATATTCTTATGTTGCTAAAAATAACTTATTATGAAAATTGGTATATATAAAAAATAATGTTAACCCATAAATAGCAGGATAATAAGTCCAAAATGTGTGCAAAGATACAAATAAATAAATATGGTTCAGGTTAAAATAGAGAGGTACAATGAATTAAAATACAGTATGATAGAAAATACAAAGAAATTTTACACACCTGAACAGTAAAACAAAGACACAGAAAAAAATATATATGGAACAAAATCATTAACTTATATTTTTCATTATTGGGGGGCTTATTGTCAGGGGGCTTTTGTCCTAGACCCAAAATATATAATTTAATTTACAGTTACATGAATAGTACAATTTAGATTTAAAAAAATAATATTGATATGAAAATATCGTTGTTCTACATAAATATATATAAAATCAGTCATGGCAAGATACTGTTTGAATAGAAATTATCATTTTATTCCAGTTTATTAGTACATTTAGATCATTGTTCTACCCTTCCGGTTTGGTCGTGTTTCAGTTGCTCCGTATGTTGGAGCACTTTACAATCACCATACCATAACGAAGCCCAGTAGTGATTGCAAACACAAGTTTATTTACAGTAATACTAGCACTCATACAACATACAGTGCAAGAAAAGTTTGAGAATACAAAACAGAACAAAATGACAAACAATGAGATACAAGATACTACACTGAAAACTAAGCGAACTACACATAGAGCCAATGGTGAACTCAGCTGCTCCGGAAGGATAAACATTTTCTGCTTGACTAGTGGCATCCATCGTGTTACAAACCAGGTGATACGTCATGAATGAGAAAAAGAGTGGATTGTGATTATGACAAACGGAGCATACATTGCCGTATCAGTGGTTATTTGTGACACAGATATTCCGTAACGGTTAGCAAAGTCAAGGTGGCGACGATAGAACTTTCGAGGGGATGACTTGAACCTTACCTCTGGGAACCTTGGTTCAGTAGCTTCTTTGTAAATAGCAACCCTCTATCAAAGAAATCATAATAGGAGCCACACGGTATATTTTATGTACTTCAACACACTTTTACAATTTGTAATGTTGCTATCTGAAGTGAGCATTACGTGATGATTAATCTTTCTCCCATTAATACGGCGTTTTAACCCCGCTGAACCAGTGGTGGAAAAATCTGTAATCCTCTAGAGGATTAAAATGTCTCGTGCCTTTCCCCGCATGTTGTCAAATCGGTAATTGAATCGGATTTTGAAATAAAGTTCGTGTAAAATAATTGGAGAAACAAATTCTCCTTCAGTTGCCCATGTGGGTTACGATATTTCTCCACTCTCGACAGTTAAATTAAAAATCTAACCACTCGCCTCACGGCTTGTGGTTAAAATTTTAAATGTAACTCTCTTGAGTGGAGAATTATCGTAACCCACATGGGCAACTGAAGGAGAATCTATATTTGTAATAAACAGGCATCGTTAGTAGGCAGCAACAGTTGTTTATTTAGGATCGTACAGTAACCTCTATGTGGAGGATATACATAAAAGAACAGGTGGTCTTTCCCACAATCTTAAATAGACACACCCAACGAAAGTGATAAAAACTGTCACCGGGATCATCTGGCATGAATAAAAACATTACACCAACTAACTTGATAATAACAGTGCAGTCTTGATAACTTATATCAAGCTGATTCTGATTTGGAATACATTATTTTACATATATTTGACACTATGTTTTGAAATATTTATGGAAGCACTAATGTGCCATCAACATATCCAATTGATCTTCAAGTCAATAATCCTTGCATGGATTTTTAAGAAGACATTATGCATAGTACCATTATAGCATATTTTAAATTTATAACAAGACATGAAGGAGGTCGTGATCGAATGGTAGTTTGATTTACAACTACCTATGCCATCAGTGCATATCACCGCTAACGTTATGAGTTCGAATCCTGCTCAGGGTAAGGTGTAGTCGATACAACATTTTGTAATAAAGTTTGTCAGTCACTTTCGTCAGGTCGGTGGTTTTCTCTGTTTTCCTCGATCAATAAAACTTACTGCCAAGATATATCTGAAATATTGTTGAAAGTGGCACTAAACAGCATAACCCTAGCCCTATAGCATGGCGTGTATTTTCTAAGTAAGTGGAAATAACAAAAGAAAGCAACACAATAAGTTAATAAGTTAATTGAACTGTGTTAGATATTACTTTTGTCTTTTAGCAGATACAACCATTAAACAAAATCATGGTGGCGGCCATTGATTTTGGAACAACTTACTCTGGGTATGCTTTCTCCTTTCGTCATGAATATGAAGCTGATAGACTAAAAATATCTACCAATCTGTGGGCTCATAACTCTGGTTTGTCGGCGAAAGCTCCTTCTGCTCTTTTGATTGGTCCTGATCGACAAATTGTGGCTTTTGGTTATGACGCACAAAGGAAGTACGCTGACATAGTGGAAAATGAATCTGATGCTGATTATCTCTTCTTTCAAAAGTTTAAGATGGTTTTATACACTGCAGAGGTATATTATAGAGACAATTATTTATTATTTATAGATAGTATACAGTAACGACGCCATGATGGTACATCGGTCTGCAAACAATGACCGGTGTCTTCCTGGTGGCAGACATTCTTACACAAGAAACAAAGCCTCCGTTTCTTTTTTTATCAGTACCTTAAAACAAATATATGAAACTTGTGATGGATACGACAATGCTGATAAGAACGATTTTAGCATTTTTTTATTACAATTAAGCAAATTATCTCCAAGTGTCAGGGACTCAGATTTCACTTTCGATTAACCGAGGATTCGAGTAGAGCGAAATACCCATAATTTATTACTGTTACAAAGAGACCGTTATGTCACTTCAACTTATCAAAGGGTTGGAGATAGCAAGGTTCTACCATATCTCGTGTTGACTTTCGATTAATGGAGTATTCAAGTAGTCTGAGATACCCATAGTTTATTACTACTACGTATATACAACAACAACAACAACAACAACAACAACAAAAAATCGTTATTTCACTTCGACTTATCAAAGAGTTCGAGATGGCGATGTTCATCTATATCTCGCGTTGACATTCAATTAAAATGACGCCAACAGTAGCTTGATAAACGGGAGTGACGAATCACATAAACAAAATCAATTCCATGTAACGCTTACGGTATTGAGAAAAAGGAGTTACTGTAAAGGGTATTCACGTACGTTCATATCGATCGTCAGCTAAGAGTCTACTGATAACTGAAATATTTTTTGTCAAATCAGCAAATCACATCATAATTATTTTTATACATTCGGAAGCTTTCTACTCTGTTCTATGTTTCAAAAGTTCATATAATCTTCGTCTGTACTGTGAACTCTGACTAATCTGATACAGAATGGCATTTGATGCGAGTGGGTCGAGAGGTAAACAATATTTTTTTTAAATACAGACTGCTATTATGTACAATAGATTGGGAAAATAAATATATAATGAATTAAAATGTTATTACATTATTTAATAATTTATGAATTTATAGAATTTAAGTAGCCATACTGTCATTCATGATGTTAAAGGAAAAGAAATGCTAGCTATTGACGTGTTTGGGCTCGCAATAGAGTATCTTCGGAACCACTTATTACAGAGACTTCACAGCCGTGACAACCAGAATATTCTCCATGAAAACATGATACAATGGGTACTAACGGTACCTGCTATTTGGAGTGATAGGGCAAAGCACTTTATGAGACGTGCTGCAGAAAAGGTAATTCACGCGTCTGCTAAAACAATTTCAAAAATAGATTAGTCAAAAATGTCAAGAATTTTTTTTGTCAATGTGTGACGTAAAAATATTTTTGACATTTACGTCACCGAATATGGTACTGCTTTGACTACTATTTTACCTATTTTGTTCCTGTATTTAAATACTGTTACAGTGACAGCCGGAACCTTTGAACCGTAATGAGAGCGGGAGGTTTGGCGCCTTAAAATCTGATTCAACCCACCATTTCTTTAGAAATGCCTGTACCAAGTCAGGGTCATTACGGTTTTCACAGTTTTCCGGTTGTTGACTGATTTTGTCTGTTTATATAATTATGAGTTTTGACTTTCCCTTTGTAAGATTGTTCGGAGTTCGGTAATTTTGTTATTACCTTTATTCATTTCATGAAGTGAGTGTCCTATTTTTCACCAACATATATATTTGTGATAACCACTGATTTCAAAAGTAGATATAAGAAAAGTTTGAAGATGCCAAAGGGGTATTTAGAAACCGTAAATCAGAGATGGAAAGACAATGCAATGAACAAAAGAGAAAAGAACAAAAGGACAAAAGAGAAAAGAACAACAGGATAAACAATGATCTACAAAACATTACACAAGAAATAAAAATCGAGCAATACAAACCCCAATAAAAATCGGTGTTGATTATCAGCTCCTGCTCCACTAGCGACACCCGTCGTGTTACTGTTAAGTGATCGGTTCCGAGACGTCCCGTGATTATTTGTTTGAATGCCCTAAATATTTTATTGAATGCAGTTGCGAATACAATAAAATAATAAAAATGCATTGCGTTTATATATAAATCTGCTTAAATACAACCACTTTTGTGTTTGTTAGCCTCTGTTGAATTACAAAAATGTATATCAGAAATATTACCAAGAACAACATTTTACACTAAAAGGCGCATAAATGGCGAATACATGCATTATATATACAAATATGGCGAATACATATTTAATTTAAACATATTTCATTGTCTAAATAATGACAAAAGGATCAGGCACAAGTTTTTCAACTTAGTATTGTCTTCTCCATATACATACTATATACAATATGATATCCATATTAGTATTACATAATTTCGCAAAAATGTTACATACATTGTATACACAGACACATGTACACAGCATTTAATACGTCTAATATTGGCAAGTATGCTGGATGTGTTCAGCTAATCTTTATTTTTGTCATTAACAGGGAGGAATCAATAATGCAAATTTGACATTAGCATTGGAACCAGAGGCAGCTTCTATGTACTGCAGATATGTCCCACAATGCATTAGTTCAAATGGAAGCTCACTCTCTACAACTGCATTAGATAGAGGGACGAAATATCTTATCCTCGACCTTGGAGGTATATCTAATTAGAAACTAGAGAAAACAATGTTGCCAGTTACATTATTTAGAAATATTTAAAGTAAAAGGGGAAAAATACAGCATAAATGGAGTCTGTTAAAAAACTTTCAAAGAACAAACTAATACAGAAAATTAAGATTTAGATCAACAGTTTATTTATTTTTTAATGATATGATCATGATATCCCGAAATAAGCAACTAATATTAACAAAAACATTTAATCGGAAAATGAAATATTGATGTAATAACGTGGCTGAAGCATTTCAATAAAATGTAAGATTGACTGAAACATTGAAATAAGATGTAATCATGTGACTGAAACATTTAAATAAAATGTAATCATGTGGCTGAAACATTTAAATAAGATGTAATCATTTGGCTGAAACATTTAAATAAAATGTAATCATGTGACTGAAACATTTAAATAAAATGTAATCATGTGGCTGAAACATTTAAATAAAATGTAATCATGTGGCTGAAACATTTAAATAAAATGTAATCATGTGGCTGAAACATTTAGATAAAATGTAATCATATGGTTGCAACATTTAAATGTAACATTATTTTTATTTTTCCACATAAATATTTAAAATCTTTATTTCAGGTGGTACTGTTGATGTGACTGTTCACGAAATACAGGCAGATGGTACACTACAGGAACTTCACCATGCTTCCGGTGGCTGTTGGGGTGGTGCTACAGTTGATGATGAATTCTGGCTTTTACTGGTTAACATATTTGGTTCAGATGTAATGAAAGAAGCCAATGCAAAATACCCTATCGAGATATTAGATATGTTTGTTGATTTTGAAATGAAAAAGAGGAATTTTGAACCAAGCCAGACGACCAGTGTAAGCTTGAAATGTCCAACATGTCTGTACGAAATATATAAAGAGAAAAATCACATCTCAATTCAAGAAAAGTTTGAAAACTCTCTATTGAATACTGCTGTTGAATTCAAAAGAGACAAACTATTTATATTCCCAAACACTTTCAATTCATTGTTCAAGAATTCCGTTTCGTTGATTATTCAACATCTTTACCAACTTCTACAGAGTGGACCAGTTTCTAGTGTCACAACAATCCTCTTAGTCGGTGGATATTCCGATTCCCACGTTATTAAGAACGCCATAGTTTCAAATTTCCCGCACATGCGCATTATCAATCCAGATGACTGTTCTTTGGCCGTTTTAAAAGGAGCTGTCTTATTCGGTCACGATCCAAAGGCCATTACATCACGCATTAGTAAATTTACATACGGCATTGTGATCAACCAAATTTTTAAGGAAGGATTCCATCCCGAGAGTAGACGACAGAGATACCGCGGAGTTGATATTTGCGATGACATATTTGATATTCATTTGCGAAAGGGAGAGAAAATAGAAATTGGAAAACCAAGACCAGAAAAGTCGTATTGTGCGCCATATATCGGTGCTGAAAGTGCCTTACTGGAAGTGTATACGTCTACGTCAGGGTCGCCATCTTTTATCACAGAAGACTCGTGCTGCATCCTGGGAACTCTGATAGTGGAATTAACACCTGAAGATACAACAAGGGAACAAATAGTTAATGTCAGTTTTCATTATTGTGGAACGGAATTGGAGGTCGCGGCAAGAGAACAAAGCACCGGAAAGATTATGAAAGCGAAGTTCGATTTCATTGGGTGATATCCAGTTCCTGAATTTACTAGAGTACATACATGTATTTACAATAAAACTTCATTAGTTGTGTTCAAACCAAAGACGAAATTTATTTTTATTTCAATTCAATCGATTATTTGTTTTTTCTCATAATGATTTGCTCCATTTGTTTCCGAATATTCTGTTATGCGTTTAATTCCCAATTTCGCCATTTTTCTTATATTTCAATCGGGACGTCATATGCTAGGCAACGTAGATTTTATTTAATTACAGTAATCATGATATTTAAATGAACACAAAAACAAAGTAAAATGCATATACATTTAGACCTGTATTAAGAGGCCACCTTTGGTACAAAGAAATGGTGGCTTTATAAGACAGATGACCTCTTAAAAGAGGTTGAATGGGATAATATGAAGCAGCCGGTCGCGATACTGATATTACCAGTATTGTAATATTTACAATACTGGTATTACTGTACAATACTAGAAATACCAGTATTGTAATGTTACTTTACAATACTGGTAATACCAATATCGTACATATATAATACTGGATGTACCAGTATCGTGCATTTACAATACTGGAATACCAGAATCGTTGATCTATGCACAATACCGGAAGCTCCGGTCTTCTTCATCCAGCAATACTGGTAATACTAGTATTGTAAAACACACAATACTGGAAACTCTAGTATTTGGCAATTTACCACGAGTGGGCAGAGCCTAATTCTAGCTGTAAATCACAGCTCATTGTATTTACCGTTAGTATTAAGCTCCGCCCAGTCATGTCAAATTACCTTACCAATATATATTTGATATTATTCAATCGAATTCGAAGCTATTACAATTAAAAAACACTAATGTTAATTTATGTAATAACAATTCTAAATATTGCTTTAATAAACTTTATTATCATTGTAAACATTTAATCATGTGATTGTTTCAATTATTGTCGGTGTCAGCTTGGTAGAATCATATTTCTTTATCTGGATTAATTATAATTAACAGATAAAAATCATCAAGCCACAGCTAAATAACTTTTAATTGTTGTGTAAACATGTATATAGTACCAGTATTTTTTTATTATTTGGATGTAGTAATTAGGTTTAATTAAATATTTGACTGTTACGGCGGAATTGGAGGTATTTTGTACCGGACATTAAACATTTATATTCTGCGATTTTAATTTCTGCGGTCCGGAGTTAACCGCAGAATACCGCAGAAATTTGATTGCCGCAGAAATTACCGGTTATACGGGGTAATTAATCGTGCACAGTATGTGACCTTTTAATACAGGTTACTGCTTAATAGAGGTGACCACATGGGCAGGCTTGACTGTACATGTATTAAATGCTTCTAGGCATTTACCATGGAAGGGAGATAATCGACGTTTACATTTTTAATCTTTTTTTTAATCTATCATAGCAATATTAGAAATGCACTCTTTAAACGTTTGTACAAATATAAGGTGTTGCATACAAGTAAAACATTCATATCACATTGATTTGGAGTTAATAACCTATCAAACCCTCCCTACTTTTTCGTACCAAAAGGATTTAAAGTAATAATCCTAAGGTCCACAGTAGTGTGCATTAGTTTATCACAGCGTAATGAAACTGTCCCGGGTCAGAACCGGATTTCTTTCTCTATGAAATTACGGAATTTCGGTGGTTCGAAATTACGATAACTCAAACACATTTTGACTGTCTCTTCGAGTTCGAGCCAAAGATTTAGATACAAAATCAATAGCATATTTCCAATTTGTTTTTTTTCTCATTGTGAAATTTAGATGATTGTGCACAATGGATTATTCTAATTTGAAAATAATTCAGCATTATTTTCTCATAATAAATCACATGGGAATTTTTCCGATTTTAAAAATAATTCAGCATATTTATTGGTAAAAAGTACTTAGAAATTGTTCTTCGATTAAGAAAAAAAATTCAGCATCATTTTTCTCATAAAAATTACAAGGGAATTGTTTTAGAAAAAGATCAGATTGATGTCTGTGAATGTCAAACAGATTTTGTTATCAGAAGAAAGTAGAAAGGTGTTTTATGTATTTCAATAAGTATTCTTTCTTATTAGATGAACATGATTCCAGATTTTTAATGAAAGAGAATCAAATGGTCGTCATCCTAATGTTATTTTATTGACAAATTGAAATAGAATATAACGTTTTGTTTGTTTGTTTATTTATTTGATTGATGGTGTTTAGCGCCACTTACAACAATATTTCAGTTGTATCATGGAGGTCAGTTTTATTGGTGGAGGACCCGGAGAAAACCACCGACCTGTCGCAAGTCATTATCAATAAAACGTAGATATCAAATTTAGTGCGCACAGCGCGTTTCTGG
This sequence comes from Bathymodiolus septemdierum, assembly GCA_963383655.1. Taxonomy (NCBI): domain Eukaryota; kingdom Metazoa; phylum Mollusca; class Bivalvia; order Mytilida; family Modiolidae; genus Bathymodiolus; species Bathymodiolus septemdierum. Next base: position 28,547,258 of record OY726524.1, on the reverse strand, counting down.
AATAACCTTCATCAGGTACGCTCAAAATCGAAAGGTTGGAAAACCAAATAATTTAAAAAGTTTTACGAGCAAGTAAGCCAAATGGCCTAAATAGGATCGCCAAAATAGGCTAAGGTCACCTATGCCTGAGGGAGGAGAACCTTAATTTTAATAATACTTTCATTATTTGGAAACTGTAAATTTCAATAACACATATATCTATTAAACCATGTCAGTGCCGAAGCACTGACTACTGAGCGGATGATACCCTCAGGGACTAATAATCAACCAGCAGAGGTACCGACCCAGTGATAGTAATGAAACGTAGATATCAAATTTAGTGCGCACAACCCGTTTCTGGAATAACTTTCATCAGGTACGCTCAAAATCGAAAGGTTGGAAAGCCAAATAATTTTAAAAGTTATGCGAGCTAGTAAACCAAAGGGCATACATAAAATCGGCTAAGGTCACATGCTGTATCCATCACGTAATGCTGTACACCTGGCCATGCTCGAGATGCGAACTCACAACATCAGTGGTGATAGGCATTGAGTGCATAGTAGCAGTAAATCCAACTGTCATACGATCACGTCCACGACGTCCCCTATAACGTTTGGATATGATACACTGTATGTGTTTCCGGTGCTTCAATTCTCCTAGAAGATATATTCCACCGGTGATTTCTAATACAATATTATAATTAAGTTTTTGTTAATAAATATGTTTTTAAAAAGATGATACTCTTATTGCAATGAAATAGTCAAGTTCTGTTTTCGAATTTTGTCAGTATTTTCTTGAAAGAGATTTCCTACTGACAGGGAAGCTATTCGAAACAAAGTGTTGGCAGGTAAGCTACTCGAAACAAAGTGCTGACAGGGAAACTACTCGGAACAAAGTACCCTCAGGGAAGCTACTCGAAACAAAGTATTGACAGGGAAGCTACTCGGAACAAAGTGCCGACAGGGAAACTACTTGGAACAAAGTACCCTCAGGGAAGCTACTCGAAACAAAGTGTTGACAGGGAAGCTACTCGGAACAAAGTGCTGACAGGGAAACTAATCCGAAAAAAGTATTAATAGTGGTAACGTTAAGTCGTTACTTCGTAAGATGTACAGTCGACATAACGACTTCGTTTACCGTGACTCTGGATCTGTTCCGTTTGCTTTAGTCGCAATCTCATCCTTTCATCGTCCATGATTTGTCACTCAATATGACTTATCACCTGATTTTTAACACGAGTACCAAGACATGTGCCACAATTGTCGCGAGTACTGCCAACCCTTCCTGAGCACTTGAGTTCACCCCCGATTTGAGTTGAGTTCGTGTTGTTCAGTCTCTAGTTATCTATGAATTGTTTTGTTGACCATTGCTTATCTTTATTGTCTATTTTATTATGGTAATTGCATTGCCTGTCCTTTGATTTGCGGCTTTTGATTAACCCTTCTGGTATCTTCAACCTTTATTGATATCTGTGATCTTAACTCTTTGTCGAGAAGACACGTGTTTTGGTTCGGTTTATGGTGTTTAACGCTACTTTCAGGAATATTTCAGCTATATGGTGTCTGTCAGTTTTATTGGTGGAGGAAACCGGAGAAACACCGAGAAGACACATTTCTGCTTGTTAACTCACTTGACCTATAATGTGAGGTATTTTCATCGCTTATTTCCGTCGTCATCATGCTAGTCTGTAAACTGTGCATTTTGAATTTTACACAAAATCCCCTCGCCAATTGAAACCAAACTTGGTGGAAATGTTCATTAAATGGTCTGATGTAAAGTTTGTTTTATGTATTGCTTATATTCATCCTTCAGAGATCATGTCGGACAGATGTGTCGTTCATAGTTTGACATGTGCTTGTATACTGATTTTTTGTCATCCATGAAGAGACGGACGAGAGATACTCTTTGTTCATACCAAGTTCTTCCACATGATATTATTTGATATTGATTTATCAATAAACATTCTCGATATCATACACAAAAATGGTAAAATAATCAAGTCTGCTATGCACAATGAAAAAGTCTTAACACCAAACAGTTCCGTATTGAATTTCAGCACGTAACTTACATCTGAGACAATCTTAAAAGGACACTTTTTTTTTATCAAAAATGCAATTTCAGCTGATAAAAATGTTGATAGAAGTGGTTTTTTTTTTAAATGCAGTCAACTATTAGATATTTACATTACAAAATTATTAATTCGAAAATCGTCATAAATCTACAAATTGGCAGACTTATTGTAGATGTTCACTTAATCACCGTGTTTACATAAGGATTTTATGACATCGTGGGTACTTAACGTCACTTTTAAGCATAATTATGTTAACATGTGCATGTATATCGGGGCAGTCGGTGGTATTAGTGGAGGGGGGGGGGGGGGGGGGGGATCTATCATTAGTTCAATACCACAACCTACTGTTGTATATTCATTTGTAACGTTTTTATTCAGATTTCTACACTTGTTTATTCGTTGCCGATATGCGAGGCTTAGTCCATCAAGGTCTTTATGACAACCAATATACCTGTAGATTAAATATAGTGACAACAGAGTCCTAGCTAGTTTGCTAAATTATTCTAAAACTGATTTGTGGAAAAGGTCATTTAATCATTATCATAAATTGCAATAAATTGCATATATAAAATTGTTACATAATAAAACATAATCATGACTGAAATTATATAATAATTACATAATATCAACTGGATAAATGACATCATTGCATATATAAAATTGTTACATAATATTATCCTATTATGGACTTCTCACAAGGGAACCATTCTCCTATAGTGTTGTCTGGGTAGGTATAGTGCCCAAGCCGGTAGGCGAGGATACTATACCTTCCTAGACAACACTATAGGAGAACGGTTCCCGAGGGAGAAGTACATAATCAATTTAGTACATAACATGTCTAATGCCTAATGGCTGAAAAATTGCAACTAATGAGCTTTTAGAATAATAATCTCCACTTGTTGGTTCTGACATTCGCGTAAAAGTCTTGTAAAATGCCATTGAGTACAACACTATCCATTGTGCCTATCTCCCCATCATATTTGGTGGCCGCTTTTGTCTTTACTACATTTTGCAATGTGAATTCGTCGGCATCCGTGCTGCCGAATCTGGCAGCCGGTGTCGGTAATGTAAACAATGACGTAATCAACTTTTAATCGTAGCGCCGCGCATACAAGGGAAGTAACTTTTATTGAAAATTCATCACGTAAATTCGTGGGAAATTTGGTATTGTCCCGCGGAAAGAATGGTCGTTTTAATATAGTGCCCGTTGCGAAGTATAGTCTCCCGTAGTCAAGAAATGAACTATACTGTTGAAATATAGTGCCTAGCTAACAACCAATGAAAATTTACTATTTCTATATGTTATGTACTAAAACAAAATAATGACTGAAATTATATAATAGTTACATAACATCAAATGAATAAATGACATACAATAGCAAAGGTGGGGACAAAAAAGTGCCCGGTGAAAATAACTGGTATAATGATCTAAATTAAAATTGGGCGGTAAGTGGGAGGGATTTAAAAAATTTCCAATATAATTTCGAACATCCGAATTGGTCGGCAGTGTGTTTGCAAAAGTACGTGCGGTAATTACCGCGTATGCTAAGAATAGATGTTGACCAATCAAAAGTGTACATTAATTGATCATGCACTGACCGTGTGAATTTACACACATGTTTCGGCAACAGGTTTGCAAAGAAAGATGACGACAGATGTTGAAATAGATGTTGACCAATCAGGAGTGCACATTAATCAATCATGCACTGACCCTGTGAAATAACCGAAATTTTACAGAAATTGCATAGCCAGAAATTGCATCATATATCATTAAACCAGTAAACAATCCTGTGAAATGACCTAAATTTACAGAAATTGCATAAGTAGAAATTGAATCGTATATCATTATACCAGTAAACAATCACACTAGGATTAAGAATATTCTTATCATGTAATCAAACCATAATATTTATTATTACATAAAGATTTTATTAATTTTTTTTTATTGGCTATCATGCTGTCACCTGACATTCCGTAAAATTTGATATTGTTTGATTAAAACTCGTATTGACTTAGTTTCACTTTCGTTTTTTAACGAAATCTATAAAAAGAATCACGTGAATTCTATTTCTATTTGACCAATGGTCATAAAGGTAATGGGCGGGATTCGAAGTCACAATTTTAGTTGTAATAGGCACCAATTGCATAGGTATTTGTTAATCCAACTATCATACGACCACGACCACAACAATCCCCTTTCACTTACCATAATTCTTATGCAGTAAAATAATTACATTTGCAGTAGGATTATGCCTCAACATCTCGTTTAGAACGTGATTTCCTAAGACCTGAAAATGTGGCCATTTCGATTGTATTCGTACGCTTAGTCTCAGTTTCAACCAAGTTAGAGGAATCCGAGCCTTGAAAAAATATAAAATCGTCAACTTTATTCATCGTCCGTTTTAATACTTTTTGCGCCTTTTTTGTTTGTGTACGGACGCTTTCTGGTATAGTTTGATATGCCGCGTCTCTGAATACTTTGTTATGACTGAGATAAATTATAGGCTTTATACAGTAGACTATATGAGTTATTGGTACAACAGCAGAATACCAACCACCCCAAATAGACACGGCGTTATAAACATCTAGGTAACACAGAATGACATAAGGGGCCCATAATAGTAAAGTCAAGCCCCACATTAACGCGTATGTTATTGTAAGGTGAATATCCATGTGTTCTTGTGATGTATTGTAAATAAGGTCTGTTACTGCTTGTCGATTAGCGTGGTTCTCTGTTGCAGTAGAAATTACCGGAAATAGTACATTTCTAATGTTCGTTTCAGACCGTGACGTCATCGATCCGGATATACATGTAGCATCATCTTGAATAATTCCAGAGCTTAAAACTTCAATTTCCGGTTCCGGTAACTGCATCTCAGAAGTAACTGAATCTATATGTGACACGGAGAGTGTGTCAGTGATTTCTGTTTTTCTAGTATTATTCATATTAGAGCTTATACTTGTTATTTTGCTACCTCCAATCTTGTCTATTTTGGTGTTGGCTTCGTTCACTTGCAATTGAAGAATGCTGAGATTTTCTAAGATTTCGTTCTTTTTAGCATGAACTAGTACAAGAAATATAAACGATACAATAGCTGGTATATAAATACCAAATGTGAATAATAAATTCATGCCAATCTTGTTGTTTTTATGGTTAATGTTGCAGAGGTGTTGATGCGAAATATATTCTAGACTTGTCCAACCTGCCTTGGGAAGCAATCCGGCAATAAGAAATATAACCCACATTACTATTATTATAATAACACATATTTTCTTTCGTCCAAAACTTTGTTTGTGCAGTTCGAGATTTGTAATCTTCATCCAACGCTCAAAAAAAATCAAAGTATGAAGGTAGAATGTCACTAAAAGGCAGGCTGTAACAAAAGCACCACTTACAATGCACACGAAATCGGACAAAATCCATCTGTTTGCGAAAGCAGCGATAAGTGATGGCAAGACAATGAAAAAATATGCCACAATATCTAATATAATCAAGTTTATCAAAAACACTTTTCCGGATGTTATTTGAAGCCGTTTTATTCTGATCGCATGCAATATTATAGAGTTCAGAATTAGTCCCACTAGGAAAACTAAAATCAGAGTGACTCCAACTAAAACCGGAAACACTTCATTCTGCAGCCAATTAAAATACGGTGATGTAATGACTTCGAACGGATCGGCATTTCCAGACAAGTTATTTGACATTTTGAACTATGCAAAAAAAATCACAAAAAAATATCGCACACTATGACTTTAAATAAATAAAAATTATTCTAATTCGTTTTTAAATAGAATCACTGAACGCAATCTTAACCTAACAACGACAGATAGAACACTAAATGTTTAACTTTTTAATAGTGTTATTAAATCTATTTATGTTTGTACTTATTATATTCGTTGTCCTTTAAATAAACAAAAATATATGTCATGAAAAATCAAGCCAAGAGGCTCACGAAAGGGAGTACTAGGATTAAAATAATATCTGTTATTTAAAAAAACGTTAGATAAACATCAACACTACATAATACCTATCAGGAAAATCAATAATCAATATAAAAACTTGCTACGAAATATAAAAACCAAGCATATAATATAACGATGGATTCAATTGCAAGAAATTATTTTAATAGATATGTAAGCCCCTTTAAACGTTACGTTTTCATATTAGAAATATATATATATATCTATAGTATAAGTCATATTTGGTCAAGATATTAAGATATTTTTACATGTAGACTTAATAGTCAATTTTCCAAATTTATGCATTAAAATAAAACCCGTGTATCCGTCACACAATGCGATTGAACAACCAGGGCCTTTTGAATAATTATAATTATGATAATTAAATCTTTTATATACATTTCTCTATACTGACACTAAAAATGTTTAAACTTTGGTATAATTATAATGATAATTAAAATCTCTCATATGTTTTTTCTCTATACTAACAGGAAAACTATTTAAAAACAAACAAAAACAAAAAAAGAAATACAAATTGCAGTTTAAAATTAAACGTGCTTTTTGCAGTTTAAAATTAAACGTGCTTTTTGCAGATTTGATAAAGAATTCATTTCAAACTAAAAACATTCTGTTGGCACCGATATTTAAAGTGTATTTACATGTACATGTGCATGTGTATCTCGATTTGGAAATATTTACTTACAGAAATATATTCTAAATTAAATTCTCTCTTATCACCTCGTCCGAATTTAAATATTTACTTTCAAAATTTATTGGTCAAAATTAAGATACAACACCTAATTTATGGTTGGTTGCTCGCAGTAACTTCTTATATTTTCATGCAAAGCAACTTTTATCATACAACCATTAGCATTGATTTCATACAAAATATAACACATTATTATACATGTATTTCGATAAAAGCTAATTATTATTTCGTTTTAGCGAATTATCGTTTCGTAAAAACGAAATAATATTTAGACTTCCGCTACACGTTTTGTATTCGGAAAGAAGTTCCTACGTAAAATGGAAGAAGAATATAGGTTTCAGATAGTAAGCGCGTATTTTCTTCTTGGATTGAAGCATAACGACATTAAACGTGTGTTATTCGAAGAGCATGAGCATGTTCTTTGTATCAGACAACTGATTCGCATTTAACAGAATGAAAACCTCTGCATATGCAAGAATAGTGCTGACATTATGACGGTTGTGGACTTTATAATGAGTGAACAAAGAAGTTCGGGAGGTTTGCACTGTTACAGATGGATGTACCAGAAGATAAAATATAGAGGAACAAACGCGAGAAGATTTTTGGCCCAGCGTGAACACTTCCTTGATATGTATGTCTGTTGAAGCAAAACAGAAATAAACATTAAAAAACCCCCACGGATTCGTTTGGCCATTGTGCTGTCTGTCCTTCTTCGATTTACGGATTATGATTACCTCTTTGATATCTTCAAACTTTTCTTATATAGTCCAACAGTCGTGTCAGTGATAAAGGAAAGAAAATAAATCTACATCTAGACAAAGGATCAATTGCTAATTGAGACCTGGATATTTGTTACGTAAACGGTCACATCATACAAATATAGACATCATCATCCCATTGAAATATAATTTGCTCTCGCCATGATATAGTTGAAAAATTGCTGAGTTAGCATTAAGCAACATTTACTCACTCACTTTAATAAGATCTTACATCTATTTTAAAAATTACATCCATGACGAAACCGGGTAACACGAGTAACACGAACCCCACTAAAAACCGGGGGTGAACTCAGGTGCAAAGGGAATGATAAGCAGTACCTGCTCCACCAGTGGCACCCGTTGTATTAATCTAGTTATTCCAGAAATACGTGGTGTTTATTATATTGGATATCTACTGGTATTTCGCTTATATAAATCCAAATGTCATTGAGAGGATTTAGCATGGGCATCATATCCATAATTGTTCAATATCAAGGATCTTTCCTAGATACAATTTCACAGAGAAACATTCACCTGCTCATCCAGGACATCTACTGCATACTTGTAGATAAATTACAATTTCTAGGTTGCGTAGATGCTCATTTTTGCTAACTAATTTCTGTCTATTTATGTCTATTCCAAGATTAGAGTGTTATATTGCAATGCTCTTCGCTCGGTTTTATGTTAGGATTAACATTTCACTCGCTTGTGTAAAACAAAGGGGATGTTTGAGCTCATACAACTGGTTAACCACGACACTATATATTGAAGTGTCTGTATCAAGACATGAAAATACGCGGTCATGTATACATGTGTGTAAGTGGTATCTATTTTGCCTTTTGTTTACGATTTTTCTATTGGAGTTTAGAAATGTTCCAACTGAGTGGTTTTTTTCATTTTTCCTTTTACTCCACATATTTGTGTGTTTCTAGTTCGAATCCCGCTCAGGTCAAGTGTACTTGATACAACACTATGTGATAAAGTTTGTCAGTGACTTGCGACATGTCGGTGGTTTTCTCCAGGTACTCCGGTTTCCTTCACCAATAGAGCTAACCGCCACGATATAGCTGGAATATTATTGAAGTGGCGATAAATGCCATAAACCTAAACCCAATATAGGAAATGGTTCGCCGCGTGTCTTTTTTTCAGATCGATCCTTTGGTAGGGCATATCTTCTGGCTTAAGTACATCATTCTGTGTACTATTTCTATAGAAAGTTCATCCAAATAAATAATCATTCCATGTGCCAGCAGACATCTGATTCCCCATTGACATGAAATGGGCAGTTTATATCAATGGGGAATCAGATGTCTGCTGGCATTTGGAATAATTATTTATATCCAGTTCTCAATTAGCAATTGATCCTTTGTCTAGATGTAGATTAATTTCTTTCCTTTATCACTGACACGACAGTTGGACTATATAAGAAAAGCTTGAAGATACCAAAGAGGTAATCATAATCCGTAAATCGAAGAAGGACAGACAGCACAATGGCCAAACGAATCCGTGGAGGTTTTATAATATTATAATAGAGTAGAGGATCGATGGTTTTTGTGTTTTTAGAAATGGGCTTAATAGAGCAGAGGATCGAGGGTTTTTGTGTTTTTAGAAATGGGCTTATATCGATCTCGGATTGAGTTTTTGGTAATATTTGAAGTTGCTCAACACTGTTTATAATAAAAACGTCACACAAAAGTGATGAATTAAAAAAAAAAGGGGGGGGGGTCCACAAATCGGGTACCTATGATTGAACTGTTGTAGCGGTGGTGGGTTCACGACGTGCGATAGATGTATTTATTATTGCTTATGGGGAAGGATCAATTCTTTATAGATTAGTGGTGTTGGACATACGATTAATAGTGCTTTTATATTACATTTAACCGGCAACGTACAATATTGGTGTTGGACACGCTTATAGTGCTTTTAAATTACATTCCACCGACAATTTACAGTATATATAATCGTTAACCGTTACACACAGCACACTATTTATAGTGGTTCTCCGGACATTGGAGGGAATTATTCCACAAGAAGAAGAAGGTTGGCATATTGTATATATTTAAGTGTTTATTGTTTTGTTTTAATCAGATGATGGGATAAACGTGTAATAAACATGCCATATGTTTTTGATAAACTACATTATAACAATTTCAAACCTCATAATTGATTATGGTGATAAATTTAGCACACACAAATAAAAAAGAAACGGAAAGCGAACAAATTGTAGGTCACCTTAGCCGATTTTGTCTATCCTGTTTAAGAACTTTGGTTTTATTGCTCCAAAATCGTATTATTTGGTTATTCATTCTTTCCATCTTAAGCTACCTGATTAAAGTTATTCCAGAAACGCGTCGTGCGCAATAAATTTGATATCTATGTTTTTTTTATGGTGTATTTCTACAAAAGAACATTGCACTGTTACAAAGTATGAAAGGATGTGTACGAATACTTGCACAGAAACTATAGATCCAATTATCGAGGATCTATATGGAAAATGATTTATTTTGCTTACTTTATTTTGTTATCAACGTCCAATGACATTCATTAACAGTCAAGTTTCAGCAAACCAAATAACGACAATCCTACGAAATTATAAGCTATTAAATAGCGAGAATATTTAGCGAACTTTACGACAACAGATATGAATTTAAATTTCCTATTGTGAACTTACCATTTAAATGTAGCAACATTCCAACAGTACCTACTTAAGTATTATGCATACCTCTCAGATAATCCAATATTCCAGAACTAATAGTTCCTATCATGAATTCCTTGATACAGGAAAACTACTAAACCAAGGTTAATTTGAAGTCTTCACTTTGAAAGTTGTGCGGTCGCTACCATGACCTGGTTGACCATTACGAAATATCTGTGTCACAAATGACCACGAATATGTTCCATATGTCGTAATCAGAATCCGCTACTTTCCTCGTTTATGACATCACATGGTATGTAACAACAGTTTCACAACGGATGCCACGTGTGAAACAGGAACTGTTTACACTGACGGAGTACAACAAAATCATTGTTTTGTTTTTCTTTTCCCTTTTACATGTGTGATTATAACTGGTATACTTACATATATGTGCATGCTCTGTTTTATATATTTGTTATTATTGTTATAGGAAAAGACTTCATTCGTTGGTAACACTTGTGTTTGATCCTTTTTGTCTCTATGGGCAAATAAAATAGTTGTATAATATTAGCGCCCATGTTGACGTCCGTATTTCTAATAGGAAACCTGTTAATTCATGTTTTGATTTGCACGAGTTCTTAATGTCAGTTTTTTATGCTCATATTCATTTACCAAATCCCCGAGCAAGTATATCATAAGATACACCATGCCGTTTGTGAACAATACGTCTTGAATTTGACTCCTTTTTTTCGAGGGGGGGGGGGGGGGGGTACGTTGTGGTTGTGATCGCATAGAAGTTGAATTAATCAATGCCTATCACCACTAAAGTTGTGAATTCAAACCCCGTTCATCGCGAGGTGTACTCGATACAACATTATGTGATAACATTTGTCAGTGACTTGTGACAGGTATGTGGTTTTCTCTGTGTACTTCGGGTTCCTCTACTGACTGTCATGATATATCTGAAATATTTTTGAAAATGGCGTTGAGCATCATAAACCAAACCAAGCCTTTTTTCTGCTTTCATATTTTTTCTGGAAAGATTTAAGAAGACTTGTGGAATATATATGTGTGTCACTAATCATCTTTTGTAAATTAGTTAATATATAAACGGTTATAAATTGACTAAAATCTTTTCAAATTACACATTTTGATAGTAATTCTGTTTCAGTACATTTGCAGTTTTTCTTCAGAAAATGGTTAAATCCAAGTTTTATAACAAGTGGAAGATATATGTATAACAACGTTAAAAATAAATTATTGTTAACACAACAATAACCACGAGAAGTTCCGAAGATGAAACAATTGTGTTCATGATATATATATATATATATATGTAGTCATGGCAACAACGCTTTCAGAGGAAGAGGAAAATTACATCAGAATGTCCTTCCTACTGACTGGGGTCTCTCCATGTGCCATTCGTGTCTTCTTTGATAAGATATTCACGCCATTACATCTACCTTCAATGATTAAAAAGGAGCATTGCATACTGGATGATCTAAAATACAGAAGATCTATTACCAATGATCAGTGGAGTATCTTGTTTCCTGAACATGGTACGGAATCGAGTGTATTATATCAATACCCTTCCGGAGCACTTGAGTCCATCCTCGAGTTTTAGCGGGGTTCGTGTTACTCGATCTGTAGTTTTATATATATGTTTTGTAGATTGTTGTTTGTTCTTTTGTACTCCTTTGTTATCTTCATTCTTCAAACTGGTCTTGTTCAACCAGTGATAAAAACAACTATATAATTTTTCTCTGTATCACCCTTTCGAAAGTCAGCTATAATTAATGAGAAATTTCAATTACTCCCCGCATTCCATCGAATCAAGGGTATTTTGGCAGAATGAATTTTTAAATCCGATAATAATTTCTCCCTTTATTTGATGAAAAGCAAGTCAGTATATTTTCTTTTTATTTGCTTACCAATCAAAAACAACATTTTTTCATCCTATTCAATTCCGTGCCTTTTTGTGTGGTGAGAAGTCCACAAAGCATGTTTTGTTAACGTCTTTTGAGGTGTTCTGTATGTACATAGGCTATAAGATAATCGTACCAGTTTAAAATTACAGGAACACTGGTACGATGATGAACGATTGACCAATACAGTCAGTGATCATGTTGTTTTTAATGACGTAACGCATTTCCTTTCCGCAAGCAAATGGATAAGCAATCGATTGACAACATATGAAGAATAATCCCTTGAACGATGACGCCATTTTCTTTAAGGTAATACATTATATGAGATTAGAGTATTTTTTTTCACAATCCGGTTAGTGGTGTATGTACGTATCAAGTGTGCAAATTTTTTTTATTTTGAAAAATCGCTGGATAAGTGTATAATTTCCTCGTTTCTAACATATATATTACGGATTTAACCATTGTTTTTTTTAAACAGAATCTAACTGTATTAAATATATTTTCGTCTTTTATTTTCATTTTTCGTATTTCTAGATGTCCCTTTCCGTACCTCTGACATTCTTTCTTCAATGACTTCAAAATATGTGTCACGTCATATTTCATGTATGAGGTTTCTCATGAAGGAAAATCCTGTGCTAAATTTCTAAATCAATACAATTTCATATGTAGTAAGTTTTATAAACTTTATAAATATAATATTAATATATCACATAACAAAACAACGGGTTTGTGAAACAATTACAATAATTTAAATGTTAAGAACATGTAAACAAAACCTTGGTGTTTCCCCATGATGTCGAAAGTTTTCAAGGCTCAGCATTTTGTTTATGGTGATGTTCATCACGTTATGATACAACCCTGGAACATAGGAGTTTGCTGAATCGATCAGGTATTTGTGACGGAATTATCTGTTGTAATATTTATTTTGTTCATGCAGTCGTTTTGAGTATAAAAACAGCATTTAATTTGGTAAAAATACATTTATTATTCCGTATTATGCTATCGATTCAGTGAAGCGTAATGTTTTGTCGTCCATGTTTTTATCGTTTTTGGAACTGAAATATATACCCGTCTGTTTTCCGAATATATGCTGACATTCATGGTTGAAGAACCAATGGAAATTTGTGTAACAAACAATCCGTAATATATAGTAGTATTAGTAACTACATTTATTTTAGTTTTGCTTCATATTGACACTGTGAAATGAAATAACCGATAATAGTGTCTGATAGTAAAAATTGTATATTTGCGTGATGAAGCACAATTCAAAACAAATGTTAATTTAAAAAAATTCCAATTATTACATAATAATACATTGTATAATTGTTTTAAGTACTAAGTGCATAGCGTGTTTAAAACATCTAACGTGCTAATATTCTCCATTTGTGGTGATAGTACTCGATCTTTACTGTAATTTTCGGCGAACATTGTTTCAGCTATATTCAGGGCGAGAACAAGTTCAGCAATTTGCAATAAATGATGGTGGAATCGGCAAACTGAGGCAACAATTTTTGACTATGGAGATTTGGGAAGGGGCGAACAGTTGGCTACAATGCGTCTACTTTTATTTCCAAATCTGTGAAAAAGGTATTTAGCATGCAGACGGCGTGGCAATCTCCAAACACGTTATCCACTATGGATAAAGGCAACATTAATAATACATCTAAAGAAAATTCTCACAACTTGTTATATGAGTGAGTGATTGTTGTGTAACACAATGTGAGCAATTTTCTCGCTATATTACGACGAGAACAAGTTACATTTTTAAAAGAGAAGATAATGATGTCCGTTTTATATTAGACTAACACACTTTGTTTGTCTTTTTTTAGCTCACCTGGCCAAAGACCATGTCAGCTTTTGCCATCGCTTGGCGTCCGTCGTCCGTCGTCCGTCCGTCTGTCCGTCCGTCCGTCGTACGTCGTAAACCTTTTCGAAAATCTTCTCCTCTGAAACTACTAGACCAATTGAAACCAAATTTGGTCTGAATCATCACTAGGGTGTCTAGTTTCAACATTGTGTCCGGTGATGCCGTGCACCAACCAACATGACCGCTGTTACTAAAAATAGAACATATGGTAAAATTGCAGGTTTTGGGCAATAACTCAAAAACTGTTAATAATATCAGAAATCTGACATAAGGGTAATAACAAAATTACCGAACTCCGAACAATCTTACAAAGGGAAAGTCAAAACTCATAATTATATAAACAGACAAAATCAGTCAACAACCGGAAAACTGTAATGACCCTGACTTGGTACAGGCATTTCTAAAGAAATGGTGGGTTGAATCAGATTTTAAGGCGCCAAACCCCCCGCTCTCATTACGGTTCAAAGGTTCCGGCTGTCACTGTAACAGTATTTAAATACAGGAACAAAATAGGTAAAATAGTTGTCAAAGCAGTACCATATTCGGTGACGTAAATGTCAAAAATATTTTTACGTCACACATTGACAAAAAAAATATCCTTGACATTTTTCACTTCTTTATCTTTATACATTTTCACTATATGAAAATGCATCGCTTATAATTTTTTCTGCAGAGACGGAATATATTTAGACAAGATCTTGGTATCGGAATATAAACTTTTTAAGAGATCGAATAAGGCGAATCTTTTCATAGCCCTGGTCCAGTAGCCTGTTTCTCAGATGAAGATGACGTTTCAGGAAATCAGAATAATTGCTACTGGCCCTTGCATAGCGAATCAATTGCGAGATGTAAACACCATATGCAGGAGAAGCTGGTATATTGCTGCACATGTTTGGAAAATTTATGATTTTAAAATTGAAGTCGTCCCGCTTATCATAAATTTTAGTATTGAGTTGACCACTGTCGTCAAATGGGATAAAAATGATCAGCACAGCAAGATCTACCTACCCTGCAATTTTGAAGTAAATCTGATTACCCATTTTGGAGTTATTGCTCTTTTTTCATATTTTTTTTTTTAAATTAGAATACTTTTCGTCTTATATTTCAAAAACTATAAGAAATAGATGTTAAGTTTAAATTGCAAAAATGTGCAGCATGTCAAGATCTACCTCCACTGCAGTATTAAAGTAAATCCCATTACCCATTTTGGAATTATTGCCCTTTATTCATCAAATTTTCTAACTTTTAATACTTTTCGTCTTATATTTCAAAAACTATAAGAGATAGATGTTAAGTTTAAATTGCAAAAATGTTCAGCATGTCACGATCTACAAAAAAATTCCACAGTTGAATATGTGCGACAACTGTGTGAAGAGTTATTCTCTTGAAATGCATTTTATTGTTGACTCTGCTTTTGGTTACTCAAATAATCAAAGGGAAGCAACTCTATTTCAAAATGTGAAGTAGCAAAAGCTAAAATTTGAGAATCATTGACATATATGTCTTTTTACAGCAATTTTGATAACTTACGTTGAAGGGGAAACCGCAGCTGAAATTTATTTGGAGAAGAGGTCTGCAATGACGAGGGCTACATTTGTTATTTTTTTTACCGAAGTGATCAAGTGTTATTGACTGATGTTGTTATTATACCCATGTGAGCTATACAGGCTCCTGGGAGCCTCTAGTATAGTACTACCTCACTGAAATAAAAGTCCGCGGGTAGAGCTGTCATGTCGCTTGTGGACACATTATCCTGATTCCGAGCCATCCAGTTTAGGTCCTTAATGCTCTAACGAAGCAACATATGTTGATTTTATATTCAATGTTTTGCTTGACCGGGGCTCGAACCCACGATCTACAATATTGGAGGTGAGCACGCCAACAATTACACCACCGATGTGGTTTTGTTGTCAGTATGTTTAAGAAAAAACGTCTTGGTTGATTGTAATTTTGCATCTACAGATCAATGTTGTCTTTTTTTAGATTATTGTATTCTTTTCTATACTAGTATTCTTATTTTCTCTTATATTTCAATTCATTTAGCAAAATGTCTAAATAATTTTTAGATTTTGCGGTTAATATCTATTCCAACTCAATTGATGCATTTTTTTTATAGATTAATATTTAACCCGAATCGATACATTTTGTGATAAATTTAAACTGCAGGTGACCCGGATTCAAAGGCATTCGATGTCACTTTGATGTTTTGTTTGATCAGAAGTCCGACCTCTTATACTCGGAGTATGCTAATGTTTGGACTTTCAGACGCATCAGATGTCACTCCAGGCGCCGACTTAGTTCGAATCAAATTTTACAGAAATGAACGGGCTCATATGAAAGATAAGAAAATCTGCAAATCATATTTGACCACAGCATGGAATGACATCTCAAATGTAAGTTGATTAATTTGTTTTTATCGCCCACAGTATTTCAGCTATCTCGTGGAGTAAAATGTAAGTTGAACTATAATTATGGTTTTATAAGTAACATGTAAATGCATTCATTGGCTCTGAAATGCAGAACAACAATACAAGCTTTGTTCCTTTACTTTTATTGGTGTCTTAGTACAAATGTCACACTGTAAACGGGACCGTCATGTTCGTTCTCATATGGTAGTTGGATTTGCAACTACCTATGTAATCAGTGCCTATCACCACTAACGTTGTGAGTTCATCCCGATTCATGGCGAGGTGTACTTGATGCAAGTTCATACAACATTACGTGATAAAGTTTGTCAGTGACTTATGGCAGGACGGTGGTTTTCTCCTGGTAGTCCGGGTTCCTCCCACAATAAACTGATCACCACGATTTAACTGATATATTGTTGAAAGTGGCGTTAAACACCATAACCCTAACCCTCAAATTGATTAATACGGGAACAAAGTTCATCTGGAACCTCAACTTCATTTTCTGACACTCTAAAACACCTCCACATTATTCACTTGCCATTCTTTGGAATGATTTAATTGTGATGTCAAATCATTCATAATATTTTTTATGGCTACAATTGTGACGGCTCGATTAGATTTTATCCATTGGAGACAGCTTCACATGATCATGTCTTCTTTGGAAAAGTACCATTACGATGAATGCTTTATCGCTAGTAACTAGAAATCTTGGTCATTCGGTTTTGCCATAATGGTGTTGCACTGTACGCTACAATATGAAGAATGTACTATTGTATTGTAGGCAGTACGTCGGCTGGGAGATCAATCACTATACCAGGAATGTCAAGACTTGTTAGTTAAGATATTGGATCAAACCAACAAAGAAATCATGCTTGAAATCAAGAGTTCACAGACAGAGATGAAAGGCTTAACATTATCAGTTGAAGATTTGAGAACTTCATATGACTCTCTTCGCAATGCATATGACTACGATGTTATGACAAAGGAAATACAGGTCTTGAAAGAATTCTATCAGGATAATGTTACTTTGAAGAATAGAGGTAAAATAATTTCAACCAAAGGAGTAATAAAAAAAAAGTTATAAATCGAAAGACTGGCCATATGAAAAAGAGCGCAAAGACAAACAATGGCCGACGAACACTTGCTTGAGCAATGCAAATCCCACTAACAATCGAAGGTCAACTCATGTGTCCCGAAAGGATAAGCTGTTCTTCGTCACTGGTGGCACCCGTCATATAAGTTTACATATTTGTAATTTACTGGCTTTGCGGTCTGATATAGTAAATTGTGTACAATGTGAAATTTCTGCTCATTCTTGTTATGGTCGAATTCCGTGAATTTTACCAGATCCTGTGCATAGAGGACATGACAGTTTAATCTGGAATACTTTCCCAAATGAAATAATCATATTTATTGATAGCAAGTCCCCCCCCCACACACACAAACGGTCTACATATTGATATATACATACATGCCTTTAGATCAATATAATTATACCCCCACTCGTAGAGAGGGGGATATATTGCAATCACCTTGTCCGTCCGTCCGTTAGTCCGTCCGTCCGTTAGTCCGTCCGTCCGTTAGTCCGTCCGTCCGTTTGTCCGTCCGTTCACACTTTCGTTAAAGATGTCTCAGCTGCTACTGGAAGAAATGATTTTATTTTTGATACATGACTTTGGCATAATGACTTGTACCGTGTCTCCCCTTTCCAGGCTTACCGCACATCTACGTCCTGCTTACCGCGCGACTTAGAATTTTTCATGTTTGTCGTAATGAAAACTTTCGTAACAGATATCTCAGCTTCTACTGGAAGAAATGATTTTATATTTGATATGTTGCTTTAGCATGTTGACTTGTACCGTGTCTCCCCTTTCCAGGTTTAACGCACATCTACTTCCTGTTTACCGTGCGACTTAGAATTTTGCATATTATGATTTGTGCAGAACTCGATATTTCAGATTAGTTTGTGATCCATTTTCTGGTAATGAGTGTTGAGATATATACAAATTTGAAACAAATGAACGAGTGGGGGTATTCTTAGAACGATGTAGCGTGCAACATCTTGTTTTAATCAATATACCAACACATATATGTACGCTATGAAATAATTACAATCGATACTAAAACGGATCATCTCATTTTCGGATCAAGTCTATTTTTTGTGACGTTACAACACTGTTCAAGCATCAATGTCATTGCTTTCACCATTCAGTACCCAACTACATGTATTGTGGTGATATATAGTGAACGTTGGATTGTTAATGTGCTGATTTGTCAGTTTTGAATCGGTATCGTAAATGCTGCATCCGGATACGATTGGACGATCCGATACATTGTTACGTTTTGTGGTAACAAACATCTGTTTAAGGCGCACTATTGTGTTGTGGTGACAACTGATTAATGGAGCAACTTCTTCTTGTTCACTTTACCGAGGACGAGCTTGGTTCCATTCGTCGTTAGCTACACGAGGCATGTTCCTATCCCAATAAAAAATGACATAGAGAAACTCACCTGTCCTCTGATTTTGATTTTTAGATATGTACACAGCTCTTACAAAGAGCGAGCTTAAAGAATCGCCCCAAATCAATACCAGTTTGCACAATCACAAAACCTGTTTTTGAACATCAATAAAAACGATTTTGATTGATTCGATAATTATTAAAACTTGTCTGTAATTTGACAAGGACAACAAAAGTAACACATATACATGTATCCGACCAATCACCCGTCTATTGGTACAACAATTTTCCTTCAAGAGACAATATATTTCTTCTGCATTTAAATATGTTACTTCCATTGGTCAACTGTGTACAAACAAATTAATAACCAGATAGTTAAAGTAATAATCATCACCACTCAAGCTGTTATCACATACAATGTTCTCCCACCTCGAACAATTAATCGATGGTTAAAGTGTTCCCATCATCTTACGTAGCGCCGTCGTGGTCGTGATCGTATGGTAATTGAATTAGCAACTTCCTATGCAATCCGTGCCTATCATCACAAACGTGTTAAGTTCGAATCCCGCTCAGGAGATGATGTACTCTATACAATATTGTGTGATAAAGTTTGTCAGTGACTCCGGTTTCCTCCATTAATAAAACTGACCACCACGATATAACTGAAATATTGTTGAGAGTGGCGTTAAGTATCATAAACTAAGCCAAACCAACCATAATCCTAATTAAATATAATGTGTTTTGTAGGAAAGAAATTAAACAAGATAGTTGATACTCAACCACACAACACTGTGAAATCTGGTGAAAACAGAGAAATAACTGAAATATTATATCACAGAGAAAATGAAAAAAGTGTTAGTGAATACAATGACCAACAAATGAAACTACGCATGCCAGGGGAAAATACGGACAATCTGATGAAGCATAGTGATCTCGCAAATGGATGTCAGAGGACACCGTCTATGATAAATAACGTCGATATAGTAGATAATAAAAGTCGTACATCCCTCATGAATGCTTGTGTCAGAGGTAATGTTGAAATAGCGGACGTTCTCATTACAATCGGAAGTGACATAGATAAAACAGATTATGAAGGCTTCAGTCCTATTAACTTTGCATGCCGATGTGGACAGATTGCAATATGTGAATTACTTATATCTAATGGCGTTGATATAAATAAAGTAGGTAAAACGAAATCTCCTCTTATGGAAGCGTGTAGCTATGGACATTTGGCAACAGTTTTGTTGCTTATCGACAACAAAACTTATCATTATGCTCTTGATGAGGAGTTACAGTCAAGTTTATTTTGGGCATGTCACGGCGGAAACGTAGACATAGTCAACTTCCTTATTTCGAAGGGATGTGATATACATATGGCCGACAAAGAAGGTAGAACCCCTCTTATGAAAGCTTGTAGCCATGGTTACCTATCAATAGCTGAAGTGCTTATTGACAAAGGAGCAAGAATTAACCAGGTCAATAATACGGGCAGAACTACTTTTTACCATGCGTGTATTGGAAGTAATATCCATGTAACTGAACTTCTTGTTTCTAAAGGCTGTGATATAAATCAAGTTGAAAATGAGAGAATGACTCCACTAATGGTGGCTTGCACTAAAGGATGTCTACCTATTGTTGAACTTCTTTTGAGGCATGACGCTGACATAAGAGTTGTAAGTAAAGATGGCCGGATACCTTTTTTCTCTTCGTGCGTTGGGGGAAGAAATATTGATATTATTAACTTACTAATTACTAATGCTTGTGACATCAGTAAACCTCATAATAATGGGATGAGTCCTCTAATGGAAGCTTGTGGAAAGAGGCACTTATCTATTGTAAAATGCTTGATTGAGAAAGGGGTTGACATAAATATTGAAAATAAGGACGGACAGACAGCTCTTTATTGGTCATGTGTTGGTGGAAACGTTGATGTTGTTAGTTTACTAATAGACAAAAGGTGCGATGTACTCCAGCTTGATAAAAGTGGAACGAGTGTTCTGATGCAAGCTTGTGGTAAAGGTCATTTGTCTACAGTGGAATTATTGCTGAGGAAAGGTGTCGACATCAACCAGTCTAATAATACCGGACAAACGCCATTTTATTTTGCCTGTATTGGAGGTAACATCGATATATTTAACTTATTGATTACAAACGGGTGCAATATCCATAAAGCAGACAGCAGAGGTTAGACACCTCTTATTGCGGCAAGTTATGGTGGTGATGACCTCATATGTAAAGCTCTTATAAATATTGGTGTTGATATAGACGAGGCAGACAACGAAGGTTGGACTCCCCGTATGACTGCATGTCTTGAAGGACATTTGTCCACGGTTGATTGTCTACTACACAGATGCGCTGACATATACATAACAAACCATGAAGAGGAAACAGCATTTTATTGGGGATGTGACCGTTCGCATATTGGTATTGTTAATCTATTCATAGGTATAGGATGGGATATACATAAGGCAGACAGTAAAGGTTGGACACCTCTTATGCACGCGTGGTTTGGTGGACAATATGAAATATGTGAAATACTTATAAAAATGTGTGCTAATATAAACACTGTGGATAAAAATGGAACGTATTCACTTATGTGGGCTTGTAGTAGAGGACATCAGCCAATCGTTGAGCTTCTTATAGAAAATGGAGCTGAGGTTAACTCTACGAATCACAAAGGTCAAACTCCATTTTATTGGTCATGTGTTGGTGGAAGCGTTGACATAGTAAGCTTCCTTATCGGTAGAGGTTGTGACATACATTCAGCTGACAGTAGAGGTTGTGCCCCTTTCATAGAAGCACGTAATAGAGGTCATGATAGTATTTGTTCGCTACTCATTGGATCAGGCGCTGAAATAAATAGAGGAATTGATAATAGCTGGACACCACTCGTGTCGGCATGTAATGCGGGAAATATATCAGTAGTCGAACTTCTTGTACACAAAGTGTTAACTTCAAGTTTACAAATAAGGCAGGTCAAGCCGCCCTTGAAATAGCATGTCTTAGAGGTAGTTGTGACATTGTAAAACTACTTACCTCTAATGTTGATGGCAACAAATCTCAGTATTATTACTGTTACAGATATGCAGGTGCAAAAATGTACGTATTCCTGGTGCACAACCAGTTAAGATTGATTGAATATATCTTTTCATTTCTGACAACGAAATCGGTTGTGTTGAAATACCGATTATATTGTATATGCAACTGCCAAAATGTATATATTCCTGATACAGTGATGTTCAGTTCAGATTGATTGAATAATTGTTTTATCCCTGACAATCTTTGTTTGTTTGTTTTTTTGTTTTTTTGATGGTGTTTAATGCCACTTTCAACAATATTTCAGTTATAACGTGGCGGTCAGATTTATTGTTGGAGGAAACCAGAGAACACGTAGAAAACCACCGATTTGTCGCATGTCACTGATAAACTTTATCGCAAAATGTTGTATTGAACACACATCGCCCTAATCGAGATTCGAACTCACAACTTTAGTAATGATAGGCATTGATTGCATAAATAGTTGTAAATCCAACTATCATACGATCACGGCCACGACGGCCTCCTTCCCGACAATAGAGTTGGTTGTGTTGGAATAACGACTTTATTGTATGAAGTTCAATAAAGATAGAAGGTCATATTTAATTTTAGATAGGTTGTAGCGAAGTGTCATTTTTGATATACATATAAACACATATACAAAATGTGGTTGAGTTGTATTCACTGTCATACAAGAACTTCTTGTCATAAATATTTTTATGTTCAGTTTTTCAGTGAAATTTGACACGCTAGAGATATGAAGACATATCATTAACTTATAAGTAAAGTTAGAAAAGATTTTGGAATAAAACCGAGCACATATTTGTCACATGTCAGCCTCTTATATACAATCAAGTAGTCGTAGAATCCGAAGAGTTATCATATATCAAAGACCATTGTGCTACCATTTCACCAGGATCGATCATTGCGTCGAACATGTATTACGACGACACAAAATGTTGCGATCGTATAGAAATATTTTTAATTTTGTAATTTGTATAAATTGTATACGTAGTTATTCATATGTTCCATTTGTCGTAATTACTCTACGATCCTTTTTTGATTCATGACCCATCACTGGGTTTAAATACAAGAGTTAAATGGCATATGCCACATGTAGAGCAGGAACTGCCTACCCTTCCGGAGCACCTGAGTTCACTTCTGGGTAAAAGTGGGGATCGTGTTGCTCCATATTTATTACTCTGCCTAGTGTTTTGTAGATCGTTGTTACTCGATCTTTTAGCTTTATATGTATATTTTGTAGATCGCTGTTTGTCCTTTTTTCATTTTTTTTGGGTCCATTGTGTTGTCTGTCCTTCTTCAATTTACGGCTTCTAATTGCACGTTAGATATGTTCAAACACCTGTTATAAGAGATTGCATATGATATTCTTTGATTGACTTTGAACCGTGTTAATGTTTTGTTTTTGTATAGAAAACGATTTTGAAAACGTAGATATCATTTTTATTGCGCACGACACGTTTCTGGAAAAACCTTCATCACCTGTGTCATCCAAAATCGAAAGATTTGAAAGCCAAATAATCCATAATTGTTGGATTATGAGCAATAAAACCAAAGAACCTAAACAAGATAGCCACAACCGGATAAGGTCACCTATGCCTGAGGGAGGAGAACCGTAGTTTTATTAATAATATATACATAACAATAATATTATCAGTTATTGGATATGCTTGTTTATGAAAAAAAATGATGTGTTTTTATACTCGTTTGATTCCAATTGATCACCAGTTCAACTGCAATGTAGTTTTCTATTTAATGACTTTAGATAAGCTAAACTCTCAATTGTCTTCCGTTTTCGCAGAATTAAGTTCACTCGAATAGTTCGACCAAACAAATATCGCAAAGTTAACCCCCTACAAAAATTACCATTTTTACAGTAAAGGATTTATGATTTGCATTTTTGTCGCATTTGAAACATGCTTTTATAAAATTATTTCTCAACTATGGGAACCTTTCATAAAGTGATTCAATTTGTCCTCACATTATGTGGTATATTCCACGTACATCACTTGCCTAGATGAGGATGAAAGAGCTACAGGTAGCTGACCAATCTTCATTGTAGAGTAATGCAAAACTTAACACATATTTGCAGGCAGTTGATGTACGCCTCTCATTAGATAAACTAATAACCTTGTTTTGTTTATATTCCTCCCAATTCACCATTCAATTTGGCTCAATTTTAATATGTAACTGATCAATTACCTACCACATCTATTATCATTGGCCACTTTAATTGTCATAACCTCTTTTGGTTGGTTGGTTTTAAGGAGTTTAACGCCACTTCCAACACTATGTCAGTTATATCGTGGCGGTTAGTTTTATTGGTGGAGGAAACCGGAGCACCTAGAGAAACTACTGACCTGCCTCAAGTTACTGACAAACTTTATCACATAATGTTGTTCACCTCGCTCTGAGTGGGAGTCGAATCCACGACATCAGTGGTGATAGGCACCGATTGCATAGGTAGTGGTAAATTCAACCACCATACGATCACAGCCACGATGGCCCCCTAACCCGTTTTAGAGTAGTAACAACCAATGACAAAACAAATCTGAAATAAAGCCTTTGCCAATTCAACAACATTCTGAATACTCTACAATTTATACTGATGGCAATAGGGTAACATTAGCAGCTGTTTCAGGACCACAGGTTGTTTCCCTTTTATTATCAATACTACCACTGCGATCGTTAGTGCAGTAGCTAATTCAATGCTTCCTGCTTCAAAATTTGTTGCTTCCTAGAACTGATAAATGTAATTTCAGGATCTCATAAGATTCTTTTTGGTGTCAATATGGGAGGATTTGGGATCCCTTTAACCGGTTTAATCCCGCCACATGTGAATTTCCAACATCATTTGTCGTGGTCTTTATTGTGTTCAGTGAGTTCAGGTAAGATAAGAGGTGATTATTCGCTTTGTTGATATTGATGGAATTTATTACCATCACTGTTTAAGCTTTCTTTTCATAATTGAGGGTTGCAAAATTCAAAACTATTTTATTTCAAAGATATTTGAAATTTTTTAAAAACCTTACTTATCTCGAAAACCATTGTACTTTCATATGGATACATAGTCACATGTGTATCCATGGCAACCAATCATTGACCTGGTAACAAAGATATCACTTGATTATCCAATATCCAATTACTCTATTCCATATATACTAATTTTAAGCATAAAATAAAAACAACAAGCATACCATCAATCTGAACAGTTTCAAGATCCAATAGAAAAATCGTAGAAAGAGGCAAGCATCGTTTATTATAGATATATATTTTCAACTGATGTCAGTTGAGGGCAAAATTTAAAAACAAATTGCACGGAATGCATTCCTTAGTTGGAAATACTTCTTGCTATTACGGTACTAATCACAGGGAACTCGCGGTCTTGACCGGGTGGCATATAATTCAAATTGCACATAGGTATTTATTAAATAATGTGTGATAATTATCTGCATGTACCCCGTGTCGTTGCAATTATTCATTTGAGCATGTTTTAATCGATCGCATGCTTATTGATGATATTCGACTGACACTATTCTTTTAATCATTCTATTATTTGTATGGATAACTTGATTGTTTCATATTTGTAAGGGTCTTCTAACCTGCTTAGCCCCCCTTTTTTCCCCGTCACATGAGGACACGCTCTGCACCTCTCTGGATCGACCTCTGAGAATCGTCTTCAGCACCAAGAATTCATTACAAATTGAATGCATTATGTCTGTTTTAGGTGTAAGTCTTTAAATGCAAGGAAATGAAAATAAAACCACGTATGATCTATTTTTTTTGCATCTGTGTTTCCTTCTGTGAAAACACATACACAATTTCAGTAATGTGGGAATGCAAACAAAGAGCAACTTCACTAGTGGCACCCGTCGTGTTAATCTAGTTGCAAACCCGGTAAAAAGTCGTGAACGAGGAAAGGACTGGGAAGTGTTTACGACGAGTGGAACATATCCGTGGTCATTTGTGACACATATATTCCATAACGGTCAACCAAGTCATGGTGGCGACCGTAAAAGTTTCGAAGTGATGAATTCAACTTTACCAAAAGGAACCCTTGGTTCAGTAGCTTCCTTGTTAGCAGCAACCCTCTCGAATGAACTATAAGGTTTCACACATTTATTTGACAAATGGCCACCAATTTGTTAGAGTAGGCTAAGATGTTTCTATGGATGCATACATTTTATTTCTGTAATTTGCACAATAATATACCACTTGAAATAAATGTTATCTTATAATTAAACATCTTTATCTATATTTTCGATATACAGGGTACACTATTATACTACATTTTGCTCTTAGTAGAGATCGTGGGTTCGAGTCTCGATCGGGTCAAATCAAAGACTATAAAATTAATATGTGTTGCTTCTCCGCTAAGCACGCAGCATCAAGGAGAAAGAGCAAATACTGGTTGGCTCGGAATCAGGATACAGTTTTTTGACATTTCGATCCGCAGACTTGTTTCAGTGAGTTAACACTATAGCAAAAAATCCAACTAAGCGTGTTGGTCTAGTGCAAACATTACCTAATCATCATCTCATTGGAAATTAACTTCTTTTCCACATGACATAGCTAGAAAATTGCTCAGTTGGCGTTAAGCAACAATCATTAACTCTTAGTAGAGTTACGGTCTACCATCATATAAGAATTATTATCTATGTCCCTCTGTTTATCTTCGGGAAAAACATGTCTTTAACCGTTGCGCGGAATTCGCTTTTAAGTGCTACATAGAGAACTACTGTGAGGACAACATCAATTTGTTCTAGAATTTTAGATAATACAAATACCACTGTAGTATGATTCACAAAGGTATTGTATGTAATCTTTGGATTGTTCACAAGGATAATGTATGGTGAAAACGAATTCTTATCTAATGTCACGAGCAGATCTTCAAGAGCCTTTGGAATGGTGGCGATCGCATAAATGAATGTAGAAATAGCAACGACTTTAGCTAGTTGTCTGTATGGTCCTGTGGTGTTATTTAATACTGTCATTGTTGTTCTTTTATTGTCCTGCTTAATTAATTCCGCTACAATACCAATGCAACACAATACCAATAGTATCATAGGACCAATACTTCTAAATAATAGAGGACATATCTTTAAAAATATTCTCATCATCTCTGAATCTATTAATTGAATGTATGATTCCACTGCAATGCACTTGTATTCGAACTCATTGGTGTTTTGATTTAATATAACAGTTTTTTTAAATGAATTCCTATACACATGAGTCGAATTTAGTATAGCCCCTATAAGTGTTACACCAACAATGGCAAACCCAACCCTTTTGCCAGAGAACCACAATCTAGATTTAATGGGATATTTTATAATTATCAGCTTTTGAAAAGCCATGCCGATTTTCATCCAAGTTGACAAAGAATAGAAAATACCAGGAACTATTACGGTCATAATTTGGTAAGGCGTACACCAGTGATAATCCATGTATTCATTACGTAGTAAAAACACTATTTGAAAAGGAACCGGAATAATAAGTGCTAAAACGTCAAACATTGTATGCACTATCATAAAAGTGTAACGTTCCCATACCACCTTGGATTTTACCATAACTGAAAACATAACAAACAAGGACACCACTGTGATCAGGCATACACTGGGTTGTACAAAAAGACTGTATAAATAAAGTTCATTGGTCATATGATATCGAGGATTGTACCGCAACATTTTATCGAGTTTCTTTGACTGGTTCCTTATAAACTGTAGCCTTGTGCTAAGCCGAAGAAGTTCTCTTTGCGCTTCAGCCGACACTGTCATCCTGGATTTAAACGTCATGTTTAATAAATGATCCATTTCGTTATTTGAGTTGTCTGCTTAGACCTGTAACAATGTTAAATATTATTATGCCTCATGAATATTAATAAGGATATCCTCACTTTCTATTTGTTACGCTTTGTCATGTGATTTTATTTTATTTTCCACGGTATGACCACTAAATCTTCCAAAGAAGTCATTATTTATCACGTGATCTTACACTGATCTGTAGATATTGACCGATTGAAAAAATTAAAATGACGACCGATTTATCCCGTTTCGATTGAAGTATGGAATAGTATGCTATTATTGCACTTCATTGAATATATTCAACAATATTTCAGCTATATCGTGGCGGTTAGTTATATTGATGGAGGAAGCCGGAGGACCCGGAGAAAACCACCGACCTGTCGCAAGTAACTGACAAACTTTATCACATATTGTTGTAGATCCTACTACCATACCATCGCGACCATGACGCCCCTTCCCCTGGATGTGTATAAAACACTTGAACATTATCCAAGTTTATAATCTGAGGCATACATACCATCATTTTAGGAAATTGTACATGCACAAGTGACATGCATTACTACACCGGAAGTCTTGACATGACTAAAACACGATTATATATCCGGTGACGACCAAGAATTATTTTCGTACTCTATTAGAAGAGTAAAAATTATAAGACAATAACAAAAGATAAGGTAACAGCCTTATCCAGTTTATGTCGGTATAATAAAACAATTGATTACTGCATAAGAAGTCACTCTTGGTGAACTCAGATCACCTTGAGTGCCAAGTCTCGAGGTCCTCATATCTTAGGGAATAATTAATTGCATAGTATCAATACCATCAGTGTAAATTAATTATGTTTAACTACTGGAAACTTCATTAGAAAAAGTCCTTTTTCCCAAGAACAGTGAGGGATTGGAATCTGCTGCCACCAGACATTGTGGAGCTGGACACACCTGAAACCTTTAAGGCCAGGATTGTGTCCCTTTAGCCGCCATGCAGTCCCAACATGTATATACATTTGTAGTTTTAATTGTAAATAAGCCCAATTAAATCATTATCCCACACACTTGATTAGTTCAACTAAAATGCGCAGTCCAAAGTCATTGCATAATCTTCAACATGACGAAGGAGGCAATTACATGGCAGAAACAGAAACAGAAACAGAAAAGGTGTAAGCTGATTACAGTCGGGAAGCCATGCATCAATCCCGTACCTCCAACAATGCAATGTCAAGTCGAGAAATCAAGGGAGGAGAAATCAAGGAACCTAACTCTATTTTGTAGACAGGTGACGCTTTAAAAGTGAGCGGCCATGCATTGTTTTCGTCGACACCCTATGTGTTTTATTTGAATATCTTCATAAATCAAACTAAAAGAAGTATTCATTTTTATTGAATCCATTTTTAAATAAAATTTTAACGTGACTGACGCGTGAATACGTGTATTTATGATATCGTTTGCTTGAAATCAACGTTGGAACTCGGGATACCGCTGCTGATGAAATGTTGACCCCAAAAATGGCGCTAAAAATCCATTCTTAAAATAAGTGGAACAATTGCATCCCATTGGCTGGTTATTAATAAATTTGGTAAAAATAGCTAGAATCACGTATTAGAATATGGGTGAATGGCATATTTCCCCATCATACGTCACTCGAATTCCATATTTGGATGTCAACAGGAAGGACTATGACATTTCATGAAGAAATCGAGATTCTAACCAAATATTTCTAGGTTTATTCAGAGATTGAAATGTGACTGTTTCTGTTTAAACATGAAAGAACCACTTGACCAATCATAATCACATACATATAGATTCATTTTATTTCATTCTTTCATTTTCGTTGACTCGTTCGATGGCATGTATGGACATGTCCAAATATAGACATAATTAATAAATACATTTTAGAAATAGAAAGGTCTGCATTATAATGTATGATCTTGTCATGCAGCGAATGGTGAAAGATTATGTTAAATTCACACTAGATTAACATGGCATAACATAAGGCTACTACATATTTAGTTCATGCCAAGCATTTACACCCCCCTTTTTCATTTTCAGTCTGTTTTCCTGAAATACTTAATAATGTGCATAGATGCTACTTGTTCAGTGCAAATGGTATTGACAACCTCCAGATTTAGTTAGTTTTAAAATTAATGATAAATAATTGAAAACACATAGTAGGTTTGTTTGTATATACATTAATTTGATGTGTTTAAGATATTTTGATTGGATACAAAAGTGATGTTATTTTCCAGAGACAAAATTGTTAACCGGAAGTCACATGTTGGGGTCTCAATTGAGAAATTTTGTAATTTTAATTCTTTTTAAGCAATTATTATCCGACAAAATATACTTAGGACAAGCAAAAAATTAATTAGGAATTCATTTATCAGGATTGATCACAATTTTTTGTTCTGTTCATTCGAAATAAACTCAAAAATGTGGTACACACTGTGTAACCCGCGAAACGGATTACACAAGGGTGTACCACATTTTTGAGTTTATTTCTTCATGAACGAACAAAAAGTTGAGATCAATACTTAAATAAACCACACTAGTTCATGGCAGCCGAGAATGCCTGAATGCATGGATGGAAACATCTGACAATAATTAGAATAGGTTTAGTATACCCATCAATTCACAACTCATTAATAGCCAATAAATGGATTGAAGTGAAACTTGCACAACATATGATGTGTGCAATGTAGTTGTTCATTATGCTTTTTCAAATGGTTATTTATTTTGGGGGTTCAAAGGAGTGGTATGAGAAATTAACACCCTGTAATCGGCATCTACTAATGTATTTAACCCAAGCTTTTATCATGTCCACTGTGTGTAGGAGGGGGTATCTTATTTATCCACATAACATTATTATAAGGATATGTCCTATAATCCACATCTCCTCTACATGCAATAAATGGATTGTTATTCTAGATGGATTATATGGCTAGAGGTGGGTCCAAGTTACAACAACTCATAATATAATTGCTCGCTATTTCTTGGACACTCTGAAGCAATGTGTAGTATGTGTAGGTGCGAATTAGGTACCGTGAATACCAAAATATTGAGAAACTACAAGTACATTTGCATGCTCTACGTGGTCATGAAAATCGCAGTAATTGCTTCATTCATGGTGAGAGTATTTCCAATCAGAGAATTCAAGCCTGATGGAGTATACTATTTGTCAACCTGCACGAAATTATTTTCAGAAATAGGTCCGAACTACAGTATATGTAATCTTGATAGATAGGGTTATGGTGTTAAACGTGGCAGTCACTTTTATTGGTGGAGGAAACCGGAGTACCCGGAGAAAACCACAGACAGGTCGCAAGTCACTGACACACTTTATCACATAATACTGTGTCGAGTACACCTAGGCATGAGCCGGAATTGAACCCACAAAGTTAGTGGTGATAGGCACCTATTGCATAGGCAGTTGTAAATCCAACTACCATGCGACCACGACGGCCCCTATTTTATCTTGAGATATCGTATTACACATGTAGATATTATTATTTACAAAGAGAAAGGATAGAGAGTAGTCAAAAGTGGGGAAGAGACAAAACTATGTTTGCTCCCACTTTTTTGGCTACAATTTAGAACAAAAACATAATTCTTACCATGAAAGCAAAACATTTTCAGTAAAACTAGGCATAAATAAGAGTATGTTTCGAAGCCAAGAATTTGATGCCCTCACACTATCTAACCCACTTCCAAATGTTGCCCAGCACACCTTTTAGCCCACTTCTAAAAGATTGCCCCGCACACTTGCAGGTTCATTCCTATGCCTCTGGATGATTCCTTTATTCACCACCATGAGAAATGTCGATTAATCATGGGAAGCTACCATCAAATTTATTTTATTAGTAATTATAACGGTCCACAAGGGGGGAGTTAGTAGAATAATACGTGGAGACAGGGATAATAGTTAAGTACAAGTGTACACGACACAAGATTATCACTGTACAACATCTATAAAAATAAAAACAAGATGCATTGTACAGTATATTACATGTTACACTGTTTTTACAAAATATATATAATTTTTACTTACGTAATTCTTATCATTGAAAACAATAAAATAAACTGGACATATTATTAATAATGTATCTGAGAATATAATAGGCGCTAAAAGACGGGAAGCTTGTTCAAAAAGCTAAACATTTATTTAATTTTATTTTATTTGATAAAATCGAGAAATTTATCAACACTATCAATTACCTTATACTCAATGTCGGACAATGTCAGTGAAACGATCCCTAAGTGTGCATACTACTTTACTCTTTTAGTGAATTGGGGAAATCCTTAGAGAAATCTTAGGTAAAGGAATACTTTGAGCATACCGGTCTTCGTCCAATAGTATGCGGACACAGTTGTTAAAATGACTATTTTGATGCAGAAACATTGATTATTCTAATTTATCTATAAAATTACATTCCAAGATTCAATGACATTAACATCTGTGGTCTTCTAATTCAGAGACAGTTTTATGACTATTTATTAGAATTCTAGATACTTGGACATAGAGAATTGTTGAAAGACAGAGATTGTCAACAGTTTTATTTTTCTTACATATCTGGTTTACTTTTAATTTTCTGTTAGTTTATTTTTGAGTGTCCAACAGAAGAGTATAAGATAATTTTGTTGTAAAGTGGTGGTTCATTATCAGTAGTTTTTGGTTTTAAGAATACAAGTTGATCCAACTTTAGTTTTTACTAACGCCCACATTTTGGAGTAAATAACGTATGTTGTCCATGTTTACCTTTCTACCGAAGAATACCAATCTTGAGATACATTTACCTGCACTTTCGGTTCGGGAATTTTTATCTTCTCTAGACGTATATTTTCGCAAATACCAATCCCAAAATTGTAACATAAGTTAAAAACTTTTTTTTCCATTCTTGTCCGATTTCGATTTTTTTTTTATCAACATAAGTATTTTTTTTCTCTATGCTCAAGTAGTTGCATAAACTAAAAATTTAAAGAATACACAAGTTCAACAGGAAACATGAAACATAATTCGAACATGACGTCCTTCTTCCGCTTTGTACACAAACGAGCGATTTATCGATTGGGTGTAATCTCATTAGCACATGAGCCGGTTCATGTGACTGACTCTCCCGTCTATAATGGTCTGTTTATGAATTATCGTCCGCTCGTATTTGGAAGTATAAATTGTGTGCGACATTGTCCGCAAGCGTAAATATAAATTACCGTCTTCCAATCAAAGTATACTACCGTATGGCCCTGGGTAAAATAATAATATCCGCCAACCCATGTTAAAACTAAAAACACATTCTGGCTTCCATGATTTATTTCGATTCTGATATGTCTAAGAGTACAACTACGGTAGTATACTTTGATTGGAAGACGGTAATTAATATTTACGTTTGCGGACAATGTCGCCTCTGGCTCGGGATAAAATAATAATATCCGCCAACCCATGTTAAAACTCAAAACACCTTCGGGCTTCCATGATTTATTTCTTAATTAATTTTGTCCAAAGAGAAAAACGTTGATAGTACTTTTGCAGAGAGATAATTAGTCGATCACGATTTGAGGATTTGAAAAACATGATTTTTTTTTAAAAATAACTGTTTTTGTTGGTACAAATATTAAGATCGGACATCATTTAACTTCAGAATAATATTTTGAAAACAATGTAGATATATATGAAATATATGCAAGTTATTTAAATAACTAATTTTATGCAGAAGACTGAAATTCTAATTTTAGAGTAATTATAATTTATTGATTTTGTATTAAGGCGTGAAACCACTAATTAATTTCTTGAAGGTTTTCTACTAAATTTGTGTTTTTTCGAGCCTACCTGGCCATTTTATCTTAAGTTTAACCTTTCCAAGACCATATATTTTCTGAAACGTACATGAATCCTCTACGTTCTGTCAAAATATCAGGGCATGTATAAAATCTTGCAGTGAAATGCCGTGCTACGAAAACACCTACTCTGAAAATAGCTCGGTCATCCTCAAGAAATTCAGTATTTATAGGTCATGAATAAAATCATCCATAGAGGTATTAAAATACAACTAAGTCCATCAAAGTTGGGCTAATAATCCCTATATATTTAACTTCAATTATCAATTTTAATTAGTCCATTCCATTCAGTAGTTTTCACAATGCTACAAAGTGAAAGGAACTACTTTTATTCTAAGCTCTGATTGGTGAATTAGTGGTTTGACACCTTCACTGCTACAGTGTGTGACACGTCTTCCTTTGTTTACCCAATTGGGGCCTCTAAGATTAGATTGATCCAGCTGGTTGACCATTGGTCATCCTCACGGCTGCGTCACCTCATTATAAATTCATAGCGTCAGATCGATCAATTATAAACATCAATCTATTTATGTTCATATTTTTTGGAATTCCCACCCTCCTTCCCCTTCAACACCTATATATAATTTCATTTCAGCTTTAGTATACTAAAGTTATACATATGTTAATGCTTTTTAATGTTTGAGTCACTATATTTGTTTTATGATATATAATAGATTTCTGTTAATGCATGCTGCTTACAATTGTCTTTGTTGATATGCATGCCTAGTACTCTAGTATCTTAGCTTGGCACATTTGACCCCTTGTTAGGCCAAGCTATTTTACTATTTCATAAATTTTGAATTATATGTTTTCCACATGATTATTCTAATGTAAATATTTTGTATGACATTTAAATGTAAATATTTTGTATGACATTTAAATGATATTGTATTTAAACTTTGTAAAAAATTTTGCTTGAAATAATTTTAAGTAAAAATGTTTCGCAATAATAACTCTTGTTTTTTATTTTTATTGCTAAGTGGATATGACGTAATTGGTGACCCTGTCCTTGTTCTTTTATGTCTTTTGTCTTTCGATGGCAGGATGAAGGCATAAATAGGGGAATATGAAATTGTGGGCATACCTGTGTCCACTTTCTGTAGGACTGCAGGGTATTCAATTGTTACAAAGCCCATAATTAAAATGAAATGAATGTTTATATCTATTAAGCAAATGTAAATTTCTTAGTTCCAATATTATAAATGATTTAGAAGTAAGATGAATTTCGTAACTATGGTATTAGATATGTAATATATATTGCAGATAAACGCGACTGCTTTGTCATTATTATGAAACAAAAATCACCATTCCTCGTCTTCCTGTTTGTCCAATGTCATTTTCGTCAATCTGATTCTTTTAATTTCAGTGTTTGCTAAGTTTAATTACATGTACTTAGAAATGTTTTCTGCAAGAGTTTGGAGAAAATTGTACGTTTCAATAAAGAATTCTTTTTTAGATGGTTGATTCATTTTTGATTTGATGTTTAATGCCACTTTCAGCAATATTTCAGCTATATCATGGCGACTAGTTTTAGTGGTGGAAGAAGCTGGAGTACCCGGAGAGAACCACCGACCATGGGCAAGCAACTGGTAAGCTTTATCACTTGCGGCTGCGAGTCGAGTGCACCCTCTTTTGTAATTTACAAAGCGAACCCACGCCGTATTTGAGATAGGCTTGTAGGAGTTGTTAGGTAATCCAACTACCTAACTCAATGAGCCACCCGGGCTGATCTTTTTGTTTTTCTTTTTTTTTTCAAAGCACTTCACTTCAATGAACATTTAAGTGCATCTGAGTCTACAATGTTTGAATGATTTACACTCTTGATAACTTTCCATAAATAGCTGGCGTTGCTTTCCTAATAACTGCTTGATAAACATATTGTGCTTTATTTGAAATTGTTTTACTTTCTTTGTGTTTACATCTTTCGTTTAATGATTATGCAAGATTCAAGTAAAAGTAAAATAAACTATTAGTTGATCTACATGTAGTACTACAATATCACTCATTGTATTTCACAAATCAACTACTCAGCGAAATCACGTACTTGTATGAAGATGATAGTTATTAAATAAGATATATATATTTAACATTTTATTTCTTTAAATGAAAGTCCTAGATAAGAGCAATATGCTAAAAGCAACTTATCTGTTTGATAACATTAATAGTATAACAGCCTCTTTTCCAAATCTCAACTTGTCAATTAAGCCGATGGTTAGAATAATAAATGTCAAATTATGTTGATGATATCAACACATAAAATAATTAAACCAGACTAGTTGTGCAAAAGTAAACATAGTACTATGATGGAATATATTGTCATCTCAAAGTGTGTTGTTAATCAACTGAGCTATAGTTTTATAAATATAAGCCATTCCAAATGTTCAAACAAATATGTACAACATTATAGGTTGACATTATTTTCAGCGAGTGATAGTTTATCAATAAATGACACATAATTTGCGTAGTAAAAATTATAAATTTTGGTAAAATAATATAGGGCATCCCTTTAGCCCCTCTTCTACTTCGGATCTGTCAACGTGTAATGAGAGTTTTATATAACCATAAATTGGAAAGAGATGAAATGTTGACTACAGCCAGGACGGGATACACAATTATCAATAAAACTAGTTTAGCTAGTTCATTTAGAGTGAAATTATTTTCAATTATGAAAGAATATTCTTAATTACAGCGAACAGTGTATATTGACGCAATTGGCTGCCATTTTCATTATTTTAATTACTCGTGCAGTAATTTGTTAAACGGCAGTTAATTGTTCATATATAAAGAACATCAGTTTTCTATCTTTCTTCCCATTGGTTAATCAGGATATTGAATTTCGAATCTCGAATTTCAGATATTGAATCTCGAATTTCGAATGATCCTTCTGGGTTTTCGTAAGTTTTAAATCATTGTAGGTAGATATATATACATAATGGACATGGGATGTTTATTTTTGTTAGCAAGTTACAGATTCTATTAAATAAAATGAATGTTTATTTTCTGTTAATTTCAGATTCTATGAGTATAAATGCAAAGTTTCCAGTGATGCTTATTGGTTGAATATTTGAATAAATGAAAATAAGAATTTATGATAAGTCTTATATTTTTCTATAAAGATTGGTTTCTAATATATGCATACAGGGTTGAAAATTAATATACACACATATATTTTATTTGCTAAAAAATCCATGAATTCAGAAAAAAAAAATCAAAAACATTCCAACTATTTTAATATACATCCTCAAACAAATGCAGGTATTACCAGTATTGTAATATTTACAATACTAGTATTACCAGTATTATAATATTCACAATACTGGAAATACCAGTATTGCAAATATTACAATACTGGTAATACCAGTATTGTAACACTGTACAATACTAGAAATACCAGTATTGTAATGTTACAATACTGGTAATACCAGTATCGTACATATACAATACTGGATGTACCAGTATCGTGCATTTACAATACTGAAATACCAGAATCGTTGATCTATGTACAATACCGGAAGCTCCAGTATTCTTCATCCAACAATACTGGTAATACTAGTATTGTAAAACATACGATACTGGAAGCTCCAGTATTCTTCATCCAACAATACTGGTAATACTAGTATTGTAAAGCACACAATACTGGAAACTCTAGTATTCTTCATCCAGCAATACTGGTAATACTAGTATTGTAAAACACACAATACTGGAAGCTCCAGTATTCTTCATCCAGCAATACTGGTAATACTAGTATTGTAAAGCACACAATACTGGAAACTCTAGTATCTGGCAATTTGACACGAGTGGGCAGAACCTAATTCTAACTGTAAATCACAGCTCATTGTATTTACCGTTAGTATTAGGCTCCGCCCAGTCATGTCAAATTACCTTACCAATATATATCAAACTCTAAGGGACCATACAAAATATTTTGACATTACAGGGCTTTTGCCTCTTATGTTATGTACAGCAGAAATGACGTATGAGTATGAATTATATTCAATTCTTTTAGTATAATGTAGACATAAAAACTCGGGTTAACCGGAATTCTACCTAATCTTCCAATATCTGCAATACTGGTATAACCAGTATTTTCCAGTATCTGCAATACTGGTATTACCAGTATTTTCCAGAATCTTCCAGTATCTGCAATACTGGTATTACCAGTATTTTCCAGAATCTTCCAGTATCTGCAATACTGGTATTACCAGTATTTCCCAGAATCTTCCGGTATCTACAATACTCATATTTTGGCCATGACCAGTATTTTCTAGTATTGCAGATACTGGAAAATTCTGGAAGATACTGGAATACTAGTATTTACCAGTATCTGTACCAGTATTGCAGATACTGGAAGATACTGGTAAAATACTGGTATTACCAGTATTGTGTACCAGTATTGTAGTACCAGTATCGCGGCCGGCTGCTTCATATTATCCCATTCATTTAATTCAGAAAGTTTCAGATGCTTCTGAATTTTGTTTGTTTGCTAAAAGCAAATTCAACATTTCTGAATTGTATTGTATTTGTAAGAAATGTGAAATTAAGTTCAAGCTTTGATTCTGGGCCTACTGAAAATAGTCTTCTTGAATGATGGGCCAGTTAATAAAAGGGAAATTTCTAATATTCTATATTTGGATGTCAACAAGAAGCACTATATTTCGAGATTCTAACAAAATATTTCTGTTTTTTTTTCCAGAGATTGATCGATCTAATAGGATGAACACGTGACTGTTTCTGTTTAAACATGAGAGAACCACTTGACCAATCATAGTCACATATATATAGATTCATTTTATTCCATTGTTAACAACACATATTTCATTTTCGTTGACTCGTTCCATGGCATTTATGGACATGTCCAAATATAGACATAATTAATAAATACATTTTAAAAATAAAAAGTTCTGCATTATAATGTATGATCTTGTCATGCAGAGAATGGTGAAATATTATGTTAAATTCAAACTAGATTAACATGGCATAGCATAAGGCCACATATTTATTTCATCCCAAGCATTTACACCCCCCTTTTCATTTTCAGTCTGTTTTCCTGAAATACTTATCAATGTGTGTACATGCTACTCTTCAGTGCCAATGGTATTGACAACCTCCAGTCTTAGTTAGATTTAAATCATTGTAGGTAGATATATATACAGAATGGACATGAGATGTTGATTTTTTTAACAAGTTACAGATTCTATTAAATAAAATGGATGTTTATTTTCTGTTAGTTTCAGATTCTATGAGCATAAGTGCAAAGTTACCTGTAATGTGCATTGGATGAATATTTGAATAAACAAAAATAAGAATTTATGATCAGTCTTATATTTTTCTATAAAGACTGGTTTGTAATATATTCATACAGGTTTGAATATATATATATATATATATATATATATATATATATATTCAAACCTATATATATATATATATACGCCTGAAAATTAAACCAAACAGTGTTAGAATTATATGTTTGAGCTGCCAAATTTGTGTTCTACCCTCGACGGGATTTAAACTCACACCATTGCTACACTGCAGCACCAATCGCTTAGCCTTATGTCCAGCGCCCTAGACCACTCGACCACATCCGCTCCATAGAAATAGAGCTTCAATAATCGAAGTGTTACCTTGCCTCGTAAGAAAAATCTAGAGATAGACATAAGACATGTGTCTAAGCGTGTGTAGATGGTACATATATACTTAATATTATAATTTTACAGCAATCTAGCTCAGCAATTTTTAATATATTGTATAGGATAATGAAGAAATCATTATACAGTCACAGGAAAAAAAGTATATTATACAAACATCTAAACAAGTGACAACCATACAATATATCTGTTCCACTGGATCTCAAAGTTACTTGTGATACTAGGTTAATACTAAATATTATATAACTTTGGAAATTTAAACCAAACTGTGTTAGAATTAGATTTTTGAGCTGCCAAATTTTTCTTCTTCCCTCGACGGGATTTGAACTCACACAATTGATGCACTGCAGCACCAATCGCTTAGCATTATGTTCAGCGCCCTAAACCACTCGACCACATCCGCTCCATAAAAATGGAGCTTCAATAATCGAAGTGTTACCTTGTCTCGTAAGGAAAATCTAGAGATAAACATAAGACATGTATATATATAAAGTCATTTTCTAATGGAAGTAAGAGTGTTGAAGATGAAAAAAAAAACTGTTTTTTTAAACCATTTTAATCTATGTAAAAAGAGTGGAGATGACACTACTAATATTGAAACATTATATTTTCAAACAGTATTTGATATTTGCATAAGTGACAAATTTTTAAACAAGGATCAGAATTTTCAAGACACTCTGTGTCATTAACATTATCATATATTTAGTCATTCAGAACAGAACTTTTTAATTGTGTAATTTGTGAAACTCAAAAGGTTTATTTCGATTTCAATTGAAAACCAGGACTTGTTCTTAAATATTTCAAGAATGAATTACATTTCTGTAAAGAATTTGACTCAGAAGATACATTATATAGGTGTACATATTGTTATGACAGTTATATTTTCTAGGTCAGAAAGTGGAGCTGAAACAAGATCTCAAACTTTTCAATGTCTTTTAGATATTTTGATCAAGAACCAAGTTGTTGAACAAGTTTCTACTGACATTTAGACCTATATACACTTCAATATGTTGTTGAATTTGTTTTTCAGGCTTTTTATTTGTAAATGAAAAGGTACTTCTGCTGCCTGTTGTTTATGAGAAATATAAATCTTTTTTATCTATGAATCTTAATGCTAAATTTTATAAATTTCCTTTGATAGAACAGATTTTTTCAAAATTTGTCATTTTATTAACTGTTTTCCAGTCATTTGATCAAATGAAATAGTTTTTTAACTTCCATTTTAAACAATATTAACCAATACTTGTTTATTTTCCCAACAGAAAACATATTCACTCTAGTCATTTTATTTACTTAGTGAAATTTGGAATTCTGTTTTTTCCTTTCAAGTGAATCCAAGTCATTCTGCATGTGTCTGTTATGTGAATGCTAGTAATTCAATATATGTCTTTTATGTGAATGCTAGTTATTCTGTATGTGTCTTTATGTGAATGTTAGTCATTCTGTGTGTGTCGTTTATGTGAATGCTAGTCATTCTGTTTGTGAATGTCATGGGGAAAGAATTATTGCAACCCAGGAACCCATATTTGTAAATACTGGTCATTTTGTGAATGTCATGGGGAAAGAATTATTACAACTTAGCCACTCGTATATGTTATAAAAGCTAGTTTGTAGTTGTGTCAAGCACGTGAATATTCCAAATACATTGATGTTTACATTGTGAGATAAACATGAAACTTGGTAGCTTTCATTCAGATAATAAAATTGAATTACCTTTCCTACTTTCAAGAAACAAAATTTGTTTACAATGATTTTTTTTTAATTTGCCTTGCTATAATAGGAAGGGTTAAGATATCTGAATACAATTTTTTATGCCCTTTTTTGTCTCAAGATTTCACTTTTTGTTCAGATGTAAAAAAAAAAATGTTACATGTTTTTTTTAATATTTTCATATTTTTTCAATTTATTCAATTTTTATTTACATGCTTTTATTTTTTCCACACATTTGTTTCTTTCTATTAAATAATTGCATATAATCTTGCACCTGTTGTATTGAAATTAAAATAAATTGAAATTATTAATTGTTGTACATCCTAACAAGTCTAGTATCATAGCTGATTTTTTTTTAAAGTGATGATAAATAGTAATTCCCCAGTCTAAATTACAACATGCACAATGTCTAAAACAATATTGCAATAAAAATAATTCAATTAAACTTAAGAATACGGTATTAATACAAGAAAATTAAAAAAAGAAATAAAAATATACCACCTTTCCCAAATGAAATATCCTCTTTCGAATGTACGCTTGTGTGTCGTTTATTGTTGATGTTAGGAAACACCACTCATGTGTTCCGAAAGAAAATGAATTTCAATGTTTGGCAAACGGTCGATCGATCAAGGTGGGTGTAGAACTAAGTGGAACAATTGCATTCCACAAGACATTGACACTAGTTGTTGGTATGACAATGATCCTAGATGACTTCCTCAGGCAATGGATATTACAGAAACCCATCATATTGTTTTAATTAAATTTTCTCACTTAAATAGAACCACCTGGACATTTGTTTTGAAATTGAGACCACTTCAAGTAGCAAACATTGATGTTTGTACACTATATAGATAAAAACTGAAGTGATGCAATAAATTTATATTTATCCATAGACATCTTCCGTATATTTTAATTGATTTCAAGCATAAATATTCCTTGTAATCCCGCGTATTTTAGCCAAAGGGTTGAACGTCATTTTTCATCAGAAATGAAGCGATAGTCACGTGACTGAGATTTGACTTTGGAACTCTCCTGTCACGCTGGCATTCCTACTGGTAAAATGACAGTTATTTGAATAATTTATGTATTGGAGCTTGCCTTGTGAGATTTTTTTTTTTTGCATTTCTTTTGTTTTTTTTTAGTATAATTTGTAGGTAAAAGAACGTAATAGTTATCATGTGATGTACGTACTATCGGTATGCATTTTTTTCTGTGGTTTATGGAATTTGTCTTTCTCATTAAAGGTGATAGACACATTAATTACGTCTGAACCAGCATGTGTAAGATACTTGTGACGTGGGAAGTAAGTTGATAAAATATGAAGTTTTTCTTTACCTTTGCCACTTATAGACTTACAGAGAATACAAAAAGAATACAAAACCAGGACAAATGGGCCATATCAGT
This sequence comes from Bathymodiolus septemdierum, assembly GCA_963383655.1. Taxonomy (NCBI): domain Eukaryota; kingdom Metazoa; phylum Mollusca; class Bivalvia; order Mytilida; family Modiolidae; genus Bathymodiolus; species Bathymodiolus septemdierum. The sequence continues at coordinate 28,505,042 of OY726524.1, read as the reverse complement.
TTGGGTATCTTCCGCTCATTTGAATACCAGAGTACCTTTTCGTGTTGCTCGATATTTATTTTTCTGCGTATTGTTTTGTAGATCGTTCTTTGTCCTTTTGTCCTTTTTCTATTGACCATTGTGTTGTCTGTCCTTCTTCGATTTATGGTGTCTGATTGCACGTTTGATATCTTTAAACCCTTCTTATCAGACATTTCTTATGGTATTTTTGATTGACTTTGAACCGCGCTAATTTTGTTTTTACATAGAAATAGATTTAATTAAAACGTAAATATCACATTTATTGCGCACGACGCGTTACTAGAATAATCTTCATCAGATGCGTCCAAAATCGGAAGTTTGGAAAGCTAAATGATTTAATGTTTTGGAAGCCATAAAACCAAAGGGCCTAAACAAGATAGCTACAATCGGATAAGGTCACGTATGTCTGAGGAAGGAGAACCGTAGTTTTATTAATAATATATTAATATATACATGACAATAATATTATCAGTTATTGGAAATACTTGCTTATGAAATGATGCGTTTATACCCGTTTGTTTCCAATTTATCACCTGTTCAACTGCAATGTAGTTTTCTGTCATGACTTTATATAAGCTAATCTCTCAATTGTTTTTATTTTCTTTTCGTTTTCGCATAATTAAGTTCACACGAATAGCTTGACTAAACAAATATCGCAAAATTAACCTCCAACCAATATTACTACTTTTAGAGTAAAGGATTTCTGATTTGCATTTTTGTTGCATTTGGAACTTGCTTTTAGAAAACTATATTTCTCAGCTATGGTAACCTTTCATAAGGTGATTCAATTTGTTCTCACAATATGTGATATATTCCACGTACATCACTTGCCTAGATGAAGATGAAAGAGCTACAGGTGGCTGACCAATCTTCATTGTAGAGTAATACAAAGCTTAACACATATTTGCAGGCAATTGATATACCCCTCTCATTGGATAAATTATAACCTTCTGTTATTTTTTTATTCCTCCCAATTCACCATTCAGTTTGGCTCTTTACCAGTTGCTTGCCCATGGTCAGTTATTCTCTCCGGGTACTCCGGTTTCTTCCACCAATAAAACTGTTCGCCATGATATAGCTGAAATATTGCTGAAAGCGCCGATAAACACCAAAAATATCAATCAATCATTCAATCAACTTGGCTCAATTCTAATAAGTAACTGATCAATTACCTACCACATTTATTATCATTGACGACTTTAATTGTCACTACCCCGCTTGGTTGGTTTCAAGGAGATTAACGCCACTTACAACACTATTTCAGTTATATTGTGGTGGTCAGTTTTATTGGTGGAGGAAACCGGAGGACCGAGAGAAACTACCGATCTGCCGCAAGCCACTGACAAACTTTATCACATAATGTTGTTCACCTCACCCTGAGTGGGAGTCGAACCCACGACATCAGTGGTGATAGGCACCGATTGCATAGGTAGTGGTAAATCCAACCACCATATACGATCATGGCCACGATGGCCCACTAACCCGTTTTAGAACAGTAATAACCAATGACAATCCAAATCTGAAATAAAGCCTTTACCAATTCAACAACATTCTGAATACTCTAGAATTTATACTGATATCGATAGGGTAACATTAGCAGCTGTTTCAGGACAACAGGTTGTTTCCCTTTTATTATCAATACTGCCACTGAGATCGTCAGTGCAGTTGCAAATTCAATGCTTCTTGCTTCAAAAATGGTTGCCTCTTAGAAATGATAAATGTAAATTCAGGATCTCATTGGATTCTTTTTCGTGTCAATATGGGAGGATGCGAATCCCATTTACCAGTTTAACCCCGCAACAGTTGTGTGTCTGTCCCTAATCAGGACTTGGATTTCCAACATCATTTGTAGTGGTCTCTATTGTGTTCAGTGAGTTCAGGTAAGATAAGAGGTGATTATTCGCTTTGTTGATATTGGTGGAATTTATAGCCATCACTGTTTAAGCTTTCTTTTCATAATTGAGGGTTGCAAAATTCAAAACTATTTTATTTTAAAGATATTTGAAATGTATGAAAAGCTTTGTTTATCTCGAAAACTATTGTACTTTCATATGAATTCCTAGTCACATGTGTATCCATTGACCTGGTAGCAAAGATATTACTTGATTATTCAATATCCAATTACTCTAATCCATATATACTAATTTTAGGCATGACTAAAAAAGAACAAACATAACATACAATCTGAACAGTTTCAAGATACAATAGAAAAATCGTAGAAAGAGGCAAGCATCGTTTAATATAGATATATATTTTAAACTGCTGTCAGTTGAGGGCAAAATTTAATAACAAATTGCACGAAATGCATTCCTTAGTTAGAAATACTTCTTCCTATTACGGTACCAATCACAGGGAACAAGCGGTTTTGACCGGTTGTCATAGATTTCAAATTACACATAAGTATTTATTAGATAATGTGCAATAATGATCTGCATGTACCCCGTGTCTATGATTTGCATGAACAACTTGATTGTGTCATATTTCTAAGGGGCTTCTAACCTGCTTGACCGCCCCTTTTGTTCCCGTCACATGAGGGCGTGCTCCACAGCTCTGTGGATCGAGCTCTGAGAATCGTCTTCAACATTACAAATTGAATGCATTATGTCTGTTTTAGGTGTAAGTATTTAAATGTATGAAAATGAAAATAAAACCACGTATGATGTATTTATTTTGCATCTGTGTTTCCTTCTGTGAAGACATACACAATTTCAGTCATATGGGAATGCAAAAAAGGGCAACTTCATATGGAAATGTTGACTTGCAATGATGAATATTGACGGGTCAGGGATAATGGATCAAACGAGAGTCTTTTTGTTCTTAAAAACAAATAATTTCACACTAAACTGTTTAAACTATAATCGCTAAACTCCGTCACTTTTCATTTAAGTGCCTTAGGTGAGTGAGCGATATCTGTTTCTACGATTTCCCTATTTTTAATAAAGAACTTTTCTGACAATGGGGTACTAGTATTTTATGCTTCCCATGTTGATTCTGATTACCCCTTTGGTATCTTCAAACCCTGCTTATACATGGCTAGTTAGATAGCCGAAAGTTACGCAAGTATTTTGAAAATGTATATGGTACCGTTAGATCGATATTTGTTTTTTGATAAAGGTTAGAGAATACTGTAGGGACAATCATAAACGGACAATCAAGAGAAACTGTCAACATAAGGTACACAAGATGAGGAAAAACAAAACAAAAGCAAAACACAATATGTGTTGGACACCACTATGCGCAAACAAATAATTCTAAATGTTCATACATATCGGGGAAAATAATGCATTCATTTTTCAAATTAAGCAAAAACTCGAATGATCTATAAGGTTTTACACATTTATTTGACAAATGGTCACCAATTTAATAGCTTAATTTAAAATGTTTCTATGGATGCATACATTATATTTCTGTCATTTGCACAATAATATACCACTTAAAATAAATGTTATCTTATAATCAAACCTTTTTATCTATATTTTCTATATACAGTGTACAGTATTATACTACATTTTTCTCTTCGTAGAGATCGTGGGTTCGAGTCTCGATCGGATCAAATCAAAGACTATACAATTGGTATGTGTTGGTTCTCCGCTAAGCACGCAGCATCAAGTTGAAAGTGCAAATACTGGTCGGCTCGGAATCAGAATAGAGTGTCTGAGTTTTTTGACATTTCGATCCGCGGACTTTTGTTTCAGTGAGCTAGCACTATGAAACAAATCCAACTAAGCGTGTTGGTCTAGTGCAAACATTACCTCATCATCATCTCATTGAAAATTAACTTCTTCTCTCCATGACATAGCTAGAGAATTGCCCAGTTGGCGTTAAACAACAATCATTCACTCCTAGTAGAGTTACGTCTACCATCACATAATAACTATTATCTATGTGCCCCTGTTTATCTTCGGGCAAATCATCTCTTTAACGGTTATGAGGAATTTGCCTTTAAGTGCTACATAGAGAACTAATGTGAGGACAACATCAGTTTGTTCTAGAATCTTAGATAATAGAAATACCTCTGTAGTCTTATTCATAAAGGAATTGTATTCAAGCGTCTTTGGATTGTTCACAAGCATAATGTATAGTGAAAGCGAATTCTTATCTAATGCCACGAGCAGATCTTCAAGAGCCTTTGGAATGGTGACGATCGCATAAATGAATGTAGAAATAGCAACGACTTTAGCTAGTTGTCTGTATGGTCCTGTGGTGTTATTTAATGCTGTCATTGTTGTTCTTTTATTGTCCTGTTTAATTAATTCCGCTACAATACCAATGCAACACAATACCAATAGTATCATAGGACCAATACTTCTAAATAATAGAGGACATACCTTTAAAAATATTCTCATAATCTCTGAATCTATTAATTGAATGTATGATTCCACTGCAATGCACTCGTATTCGAACTCATTGGTGCTTTGATTTAATATAACAGTTTTTTTTAATGCATTCCTATACATATGAATCGAATTTACTATAGCCCCTATAAGTGTTACACCAACAATGGCAAACACAACCCTGTTGCCAGAGAACCACATTCTAAATTTAATGGGATATTTTATAATTATCAGCTTTTGAAAGGCCATGCCGATTTTCATCCAAGTTGACAAAGAATAGAAAATACCAGGAACTATTACGGTCATAATCTGGTAAAGCGTACACCAGTGATAATCCATGTAATTGCTACGTAGTAAAAACACCATTTGAAAAGGATCCGGAATAATAAGTGCTAACAGGTCAAACACTGTATGCACTATCATAAAAGTGTAACGATCCCATACCACCTTGAATTCTACCATAACAGAAAACATAACAATCAAGGACATCACTGTGATCAGGCATACACTGGGTTGTGCATACATACTGTATAAATAAAGTTCATTGGTCATATGATATCGAGGATTGTAACGGAAAATTATCTCGAGTTCCTACGAGTGGTTCCTTATAAACTTTACCCTCGCGCTAAGTCGAATAAGTTCTCTTTGCGTCTCAGCCGACACTGACATCGTGGATGTCATGTTTAATAAATGATTCATTTCGTTATTTGTGTTGCATGATTAAACCTGTAGCAATAATAAATACTATCAATACAATCAGTTTAATTTAATTATGCTTAATTACTGGAAGCTTCATTAGAAGGTGCAAACTGTATAACAACAGTTATTTGAATAATTTATGTCTTGGAGTTTGCTTTAGGAGATGTGGGGTTGTTCTACGTCTGAACCAGCATGAGTAAGATACTTGTAACGTGGGAAGTAAGTTGCTAAAGAATGAAGTTTTTCTTAACCTTTACCACTTACAGAGAAAAATTCAGTTTTCTATTCCCCAAAAGACTACAAAACCAGGACATATGGGCCATATTAGTTTGAGTATCTTGCGCTCAGGTGAATACCACCGATCTGTCACAAGTCACTGACAAACTGTACCACCTAAAGTTGTATCGAGTATACCTCACCATGCGCGGGGTTTGAACTCATCACTATAGTGGTGATAGGCACTGATTGCATAGGTAGTTATAAATCAATTACTATTTAATTCAGTTTCAATCAACTAGTTACTATGTAATACGACCATGCTGAAATTTATTTTTTCGCAAATAATTTTAAAGTCTTATAAATAAATGCTCACTAAAATCTAAACATACCCAGTTTCACAAGTCGCAAAAGTCATAGGCGGAGTTAGGGAGGAAACCGTTTGGTAAAACATTTTTGTGGGGTGGGTGGGTGAGGGAACCTTGGTAGAATTGTTGGTCAAACTCCTTACATATTTGAGCAAAAATGTAGTCCCCCTCCCCTTTCGAAAAATCTGGATCTACCTTTGGCACGAACTCTAGACGAGGTTTTATATTTCTCCTTTTTATTTGTTTTGAAGGGCTGTATTTCTATTTACTCTACTTAGAACAGTGTTTCTAGACGCCCTTTAATAAATTGTTACGACAAAAACCAAAATGTTGCTCTCTAAAGCTTCATTATCAATACCACAATTCATGAATCGTATTATTTCCTCTATTAGAAATGTTAGAAGATACCAACGGGATAATCAGAAACCGAAAGTCGATGGATAGATAATACAATTGCAAAAAGTTCAAACAATGATCAACAAAACACTACACAAAGGACTAATATTGAGCAGCATGAAATCTACAAGAACCTGAGGTGAATTCAGGTGCTCCAGAAGGGTAGGTAGTTTCTGCTCCACTAGTGCCACATGTCGTGTTACTGTCAAACCGCACGACACGAACATCATCTGATATGGAAATCCGTTTGAACACTTGCATGCATAGATAAAATACAAACAGTAAAAATAAAGCATGACCCCACACAAAACAAATGCGAATAAACACGAACCGAACATCGTTTTAACTCGGAAATCGTAGCGGACATCATAAGCAGTAATGGAAATCTAAGGGAAACGGGAAATACAATGGACAAAAGAAAATAGAAAGACTTATATATGTACCATCTACTGCTCCTATAACACATGGACATTGCCCAATTTGATCAAATCCGTTCATGATCACAGCCAGTTCATTGCCGGTCGGCCAACGGAAAAAATCAGCACCATGACAACAAATCGCATTAGTCACAGCATGGACTACTCTCAAAACTGTTGATTTGTTGTATCCGAACGTGTCGCCAATCACTTGTAAAAAACTACCAGTAGCATAAAACCTCAAGGCAATTGTCAACTGCATATCAACGGGAATTGCATGACTCCTTGTTGTTGGCCTTATTAACTGTTCTTGCAGTCTGCTAATATCTGTAAACTATTTGGGGAAAACCCGATACCTTGCTTGGATTCAGTGTAAGGTTCTACATCACATTGCCGATATATCCCTGGTTTATATATTTGCTGCATATCAAATAACAATCGGGAGGTCATATTTATCCTCTGGATAAAACCTTATCCATAGTAAAAGAGATTGGACAAAAATTGTCCAGGATCAAGCGTATTTGTCCAGTGGACAACTTTTGAACAACCAATTGTATCCAGTGGACAGAAGTTGTCCACTGAACAGATGATTTATCCAGTGGATAACTTTATCCAATGTTTAGAACAACGGGCCCAGGTTTCCACCATCAATAAAACTATTCGCCACGATGTAGCTGAAATATTGTTGAACGTGGTGTTAAACACCATAACCCTTAACCCCTTATATAACAAAGAAGAAATAATACATGATACGTGACAATAATGAATATACAATGAACGGTGTATATTAAAGATGAAATGTGATACAAGTTAGGGTGTAAATCTCTTACTTCTGTACCTCTAGCAAATATATTCTGGTCTATGCTTCAGAAGAGTTTGAAGATACCAAAGAGGCAATCAGAATATGTATATCGAAGAAGAACAGACAACACAATGGCCAAAAAGTAGGAGTTTGAAATCAAAGATGATTAATGGTATCAGTTCATTACGTACATCAATATAACTATTGCAAAATAATAAATAACGAGCAGTAGACTTAGGAGATAACTGTATTGTATTTGGAAATTTCACGGCATCGATTGGAGATTTGATGGTAGCAAATTGAGTTTACTGTCGACGCGTTAGCGGAGCCAGTAAACGGATATTTGCGACCATTAAATCGAAAATTGATGCTGTGAATTTTTCAAATACAATACAGTTATCTCCATTCTAATGTAATGATGTGCATTGCCACATTATTGACAAGATGACGTAAGCGGTAATCAGCTAAATTCTAAAAATATATCATGTTATTTCAACTGAGGAATTGATACCATGAAAATTACATCATTAAATCGACAATTGAAGCCGTGAAATTTTCAAATACAATACAGTTATCTCCATTCTAATGTAATAATGTGCATTGCCACATTATTGAGAAGACAGCGTAATCGGTAATCGGCTACAATTCTAAAAATATCTTATGATATTTCAACCGTGGAATTAATACCGTGAAAATTACAGCATTGTCCAATCACAAACCAGGAATATTAACTTTAAAATCGACTTTGATTCCGTGTAGAATTAGGTGGGGAGGGGGGGGGGGGGGGGGGGTGTAACATAATTCATATCGAAGAAGAACAGACAACACAATGGCCAAAAAGTAGGAGTTTGAAATCAAAGATGATTAATGGTATCAGTTCATTACGTACATCAATATAACTATTGCAAAATAATAAATAACATAATTCATTTAAAAAAATGCTCGTTTAGTGAGGTACTGTTCATTCTCAACCTGGTATGTACAATGTGTCCCATTCCAGTAACACTATAATAATAAACAGGACATTTCTTATTCTGAAATTTTGATACGTTTATTTTTTAAATGTACACAAAGACTACTATTTTCGAATGTTATCTTGTAATCTATTTCATAATTTTATAGCTGAACAGAGAAAGTAATCCGAGTTAAACTTAGTTTCTTTTTTACAAATTTCAATAATGTTCGACTGGTAAGTGTTATGATTATGACGTTTGGCAACTGTATGAGACAAAAAACTTTGCAAATATTCAAGTATATCCTTGCTTACTACTTTATTATGTAAAACCATTTTGTGTTTTTCTCTTCTTTCTGAAAGTTTTTCCCACCCTGTTTCCTCATATATATCTTTTTAATAGAAGTTAATATTGTACCACCCATGAGTTCAATTTGTACCACCCGTGTAAAAGGTAGGGAAGCATAGTAGGGACATGTTGAAATGTTTATTTAACTCGTGGCCACGACATACTAACGGGTAGCCACGACATAGCTAATTCATGGTCATGAGATACTAACGCATGACCACAACATACTATAGCGCGGCAATGAGATACCAATGCGTGGCTACGAGATACTAACGCGTGGTTACGAGAAAGTTAAGTTGTGCCCCGAGAGCTAACGCATGGCCATGACATACATGCTGTTGCGTGAACACGAGACAGCCAAGTCGTGGCCATGAGATACAAATCGTATGGTAGCCAAATTAAAAGGAATGTTCAGTAATAAAGGGACAATCCGGATGCATAATTACAACGGTACCAGCATAAAGATAAAACAAAAGCAACTAATGCGTTTTCTTTTCGAATGGTCAAGTGATTAACCTTATCGAGACAAAATATGAGTAAATTCTTACATAAATAATTCAAATCCTCGACCTACCTAGACAGCAGATAAATATACATGTATTACCTTTGCAATTTCCAGCACAAGTAGATTTTCCTGACTTTCAAATGATACTAATGGTATTTATAGGACTTTGTTTAAGCTCAAACGTTTAATTTTGAGAAGACATACGATAACATGTGAAAAAAAAATACAGGAGTGAGATTTCTATCAATCATGCATTCTTAAGCCGTTTCTAATACAACCTGTTTTCGAGTATATCGTAGGAGTTGAGAATCATGAAATATAATATCAGGTCAATGGGTTATGGGCTGATTGTCCTGATTTTTTTCACAAAAGTGCAAATTTCATCATTAGATGACAATACCTTGATTGACGATAAAATGTGGAGTAAAAATACTTTAAATCATTTTCATAGAATTACTAACTTGCAACAGTCGACAAAAATCTCTCTTGTTTTTCCTGCCTTTAAACCGGAAAATCCCTAAAAAGGACATTTATATCCAAAAGAAATTATGATTATTTTCTTTGTTCCAATTTTACATACAAATAAATTTAAAGAAAATTACATTGGTTCGCAATGCCATTCGAACCAAAACACTTTTCTAAGAAAATGTTGAACTGCTCGATTTAAATATTTTTAATCAGCATATAGCATATACGTTGTCAGTTGTTAAATCTGAAGAGGTTGCTATTTACATATCGAGTTTCCTGCACGATTTTCAGTACGAGTTTAAACTCGAAATGTATAGCTTTTTGTACATTCAGCAAACAAACTAAAGCAAAACATATATTACTACATGAGGTAAATATGGAAAGTAAGCTTGGTTAGAAATTACATACAAATGTAGCTTAGTGCTCAGAATAAGAAAACAAAAGGAATCAATAATCAATATTATTTTACATTAAGCTTCATGTTACATGCCTTGGTCGTTTTTTTTTTTTTTTTTTTTTTTTTTTTTTTGTAACTTTGATACATACAAATGTATATAGATATTTGATAAAGGACAAATCTATGAAATTTATAACTGTCTCAGCTTGCTTTGTTGAATCTCAATATTGTGCTTACTTGCCATTGTCAACAACAGATTAAAAATGGTGATGAATCCTTCGCGAGCAAATATAGGTTCTCCACCGGGTTTAGTTGTGTCCGTCACGTGTTCCTCATCTTTTGTTAGTTTTCTATGTTGTGCTATGATTTTCGTTTTTGGTTATCTTCGTCCTGGGTCTTGTGTGCCCAATGTTGTTGGTATTCCTGGATTGTCCATTATTGACTGTCCCTTCGGTTTAATCTATAAATACAGCCATGATAGTGAAAAGAATACAGGGAAAATACGCTATGTCCCTCATTTTATTCTCTTCGATGTCAGTTGTTTTTATGTTTCCTTATTGTCTTATTCTATCTGTTAACATAGATTACTTTGGCCCAGGATTCCAAGTGATTAAATTACATTACTAAAGTAACATAGAAATATAATTTCATTGATAAATAACAATATTTTAGCTTTCTCAATAAAATAGATTTTGTACCAGATTTTGTTTGTATTCATTGTAACACAATCACGTTACAAATATAATTGTGTTTATTAATAACAATTGTTTCTGCACCTACTGAGATTGTACACCGACTATTTACATCGTCGAGGAATTATCTGTAATGTACCTGCCGTGTTCCTGACAGTTTTATTGTCATAATAGCTGACATTGTGTACCCGTTACATACCAGATATACACTGGACATGAGTCTGTGGTTCACTTGGAGGACAATCGTACTTAGTCATACTGATTCGATACCTCATCTGCTTATAAGAAATAAGGGTAATAACAAAATTACCGAACTCCGAACAATCTTACAAAGGGAAAGTCAAAACTCATAATTATATAAACAGACAAAATCAGTCAACAACCGGAAAACTGAAAACCGTAATGACCCTGACTTGGTACAGGCATTTCTAAAGAAATGGTGGGTTGAATCAGATTTTAAGGCGCCAAACCCCCCGCTCTCATTACGGTTCAAAGGTTCCGGCTGTCACTATAACAGTATTTAAATACGGGAACAAAATAGGTAAAATAGTTGTCAAAGCAGTACCATATTCGGTGACGTAAATGTCAAAAATATTTTTACGTCACACATTGATAAAAAAAATATCCTTGACATTTTTCTTGACTTCTTTATCTTTATACTTTTCACTATATGAAAATGCATCGCTTATAATCGTTTCTGCAGAGACGGAATATATTTCGACAAGATCTTGGTATCGGAATATAAACTTTTTAAGAGATCGAATAAGGCGAATCTTTTAATAGCCCTGGTCCAGTAGCCTGTTTCTCAGATGAAGATGACGTTTCAGGAAATCAGAATAATTGCTACTGGCCCTTGCATAGCGAATCAATTGCGAGATGTAAACACCATATGCAGGAGAAGCTGGTATATTGCTGCACATGTTTGGAAAATTTATGATTTTAAAATTGAAGTCGTCCCGTTTATCATAAATTTTAGTACTGAGTTGACCACTGTCGTCAAATTCGAGGTATAAGTCCAAACTTGATGCGGACGAAGCGGTATCGGTGGTCTCTTTAACTTCCAGCTCTGGAGGATATATCAATGGAAGAAATTCTGCAAATCTAGAATTATTGATAGATAAAACGTCATCAATATACCTGTATGTGAAATTAAAGGCTCTAGTCTCATGAATCTTCTTATCTTTTACAAGCTTTTGAAGAAGAAACTCCGACTCATATGAGTATACAAATAAATCGGCTAGAAGAGGGGCCAACCCAAAAATAGTGTATTTCAGAACGTTACTAACCTTGTCTTCTATTGTATAAAGTGGACATACGTTTTCTAGTTGATGCACAACAGTTTCAGAACTATTATGGGAACAATAGCAGAACAATTATGAAAACAATAATGGGAATCACAATACTAACTAACTATAACGACAATGCTAACTAGAACAATAATTTAATTCATAGTGGACTGATAATGTTTTCACTACGTTATGACTTTATAATTTATAACGTTAGCAAATTAGATAGCGCGAAGCACTAGTTTATTGATATGTATTTCAGTTAATAGAACATGTGTCATCTAAAGTGTTATTATTTAACACCTAGCCCCAGTCGTGTAACATCATATGAATATAGCAACAATATAGCATGTACTGTAAATAGGGACCGTCGTGGTCGTGATCGTATGGTAGTTGGAGTTATAACTACCTATGCAATCAGTGCTTTTCACCAATAACGTTGCGAGTTCGAATCCCACTCAGGTGAGGTGTATTCGATACAACATTATGAGATAAAGTTTGTCAGTGACTTGCGACAGGTCGGTGGTTTTCTCTGAGTACTCCGGTTTCCTCCGCCAATGACCGCCACGGTATAACTGAAATATTGTTGAAAGTGGCGTTAAACACCATAAACCAACCTTGTACTGTAAATATATGTTTATAAAGAAGAGATCGAAGGAGCATGAAATAATCGTGTGTCTGTTATTTTACCTTTTACAGTAACAAGTGGGTTACATTGTAATTAGTGGAAAGGATTTGAGAATATTAGTTTTGTAATATAAAACATATATTTTACTTTTACTGTATAAATATAATTTTACTGTATAAATAACATTATATTTATACAGTACAACACTCTCCATGAGGAATTTATTTAATTAAAACCTAAGCTATGGTATGTCGTAGTTGGATTCATTAAAACTTAAGCTATGGTCTGTCGTAGTTGGATTTATTAAAACTTAAGCTACGGTCTGTCGTAGTTGGATTTATTTCATTAAGACTTAAGCTACGGTCTGTCGTAGTTGGATTTATTTCATTAAGACTTAAGCTATGGTCTGTCGTAGTTGGATGTTCGTTTACTTATGCATGATTGTCGCTATGCCATAATTGTCTTGAACATGCCCTGTGTTCTCCTCTGGGCTTATTTTCATATTTTAATTTTCTTTCCGTTTCCTCTTATTGCTTTGAAGTTCCCCAAAAGTGTCCGATCATTTTCCCTTTTTTGTGTACACAGTAGAAAGAAAATTAGAAATTAAGGGCATATAATGACTTTCGGTTGGTCGTCATATCATTCGATTAGTAGCTATATCATTCGATTGGTCGTCATATCATTCGATTAGTCGTTATATCATTCGATTAGTCGTCATATTATTCGATTGGTCGTTATATCATTCGATTGGTCGTTATATCACTCGATTGATCGTTATATCAACTAAGTCTTCAATTCGAAATTCTTTCATAATTTTGTTTAAGTAATTTTCGTTCACTTTGTTTTACTTCCTTTCGCGGCTGTTGTTTTTTTCGTGGGTTGCTTATAATTTCGATCAATCTCCATTTTTTTCGTACTTTATAGATAAGCATTAATTAAAATCAGTTCAACCGTGAAATCCTTTCTTATATCATAGCGAAAAAGTGAAGGTCGAAAAAGAGCATACAATTTTAATATCAAAAAACGAATATAATATTTAGGAAAACATGGGATTTCTTTTTAATAATTAAGACAACATTCTTCATTTTTTGGTCTCATGAAAGAATATGAAAAAGAGGTAAACAAAGCTATAGCAAAAATAAAATTAACACTTTACCAATTACATGTGTATTACTAAATACAGTCAAACTTGACCATGAGGTCACCTCTATTAAGCAGTCACCTGTATTAAAACATCACATGTTTCTTGTCCAATCATTGAAAATTAATATGAATTGAACCTCTTTTAAAAGGTCACCTGCCTTAAAAGATATTTAACTAATTCGAGTGCCACATCATTGAAGAAGTTGATATGGTTTGTCACCATTTTATATTGGACAGATTTACTTCAAGTGCTTCACAGGAATAAAGATAGAAAAGTAGAACGACTCAGAAATTTAGTCCAGACATTTTATTTTAGCTTCCACTCGATATGCAGATGATGTTCTGACATTGAACAGTCCTCGATTGTGTGTTCTCGCCATCTCATCTGTTAAAATTAGTTTAATGTAAATGATACTACAGACACTCAAAACTCTTTCTCTTACCTTCACATTGAAATCTAAAACGGAAGGAAACAATTCTTATTTTGCAACCAACAAAAATAACACACTCTGATTCTACCAAAAAGTTATCTTAAGCTGATATCATTGAAATGTTCGCGATTTTGATTGACAGCATATTTGCTATGTTTGGTGGGCTTTTTTTTAATAGAGAGTCGGCATGCCTATGCGTACTAACTGTGCTCCACTTCTCGCCGACTTGTTCCATTATTCGTCCGAGGCAGAACTCATACAGAGGTTTCTCAGGAAATCAAAAAGAAGCTTCAAATCATGGTCTACATCTCGAAATGACATTGAGGATAGAAACTGTACGACAAAAGAGATTATTTCAATATTTCCATTGTAACCTGTCCATTTATATGTAGCAACATTCCAGCAGCATCTGCATATGGAGTATGTATCTATCAGTTGATTTGTAATTCCTGAGCTTGTGGTTCATATCATGATTTCCTTGGTATAGGGGTTACTGCTATTTTAATATGTTAACTGAATGCACAAAAGTGATATGAAAATGTTTTGATCATCTCGTGTTTGAACTTTGAATAGCAGCTCGCTACAGATTTAAATAATTTCTTAGAAAAGTTTACTGTTTGTTGTGAATGACATTACGAACCAATTTAATTCTTAACATGTACTTATATGGACTTATTAAAGTCTCAAACAATATTTTATAACACGACACCATGGCTAGCAAAGTTCTAAAATAGAAAAAAATATGACACAAGTGACACCATTATAACTTATACAGTACTCGTCAGTAGGGCAAGATCAATTTAATGAGACGTAGGCCTTTTACTGCATGTCTTCTAAAGCACACTATTTAGGTATATGTAGAACAAATAAAGGGACTGCTAAATATGATCTATGAAAAGAAACTACCATCTTGTAGAAAATCAAAGGTCCTTTACCCCATGACTTCCACTAGCCAATTTGCAAGCAGAAATGTACATAAGAACAAACTGACCTCTATTGAAAAAGGGGGCACTTTAAGATATACATAAAGAGGCATGGGCCTATAAATATGAAGCGAAACATTTGTCCATCTTTGCTTATTGCTTTATAGAAAATCACAACCCTTTACTCCACGATTTCCACTAGCTAATTTGTAAGCACAGATAATGTACAACATGTATTTAGAACAAAATGAAGTGTATTGAAATCAGAAGCTGTTTGCTCAATGTTTCCTATGGCTATCATGTAAGCATACTAACGTTGTAAGTATATGTAACACTACATACATTTGTTTTGCCTTTTTATTTGCAAGCCCATTGTCAGTGCCTCACAATGTAGCTCTGTCACCACCTCTTCCCAGGGCAAATGTGTATGGTCCTTTTGTCTCCACTGTCTGAAAGACCTGTCATAGCATAGCACACCCTATATACCTGATTGTTTAGACAAGGATGTAATAATATGGGCATGCTTCATTAAGTTGGATGCCTCCATGGGATACCTTTCACAAAAAATTGCAACAAAAATATGAAGTGCTGCCAGCCAACGTGTCATGTTATCAATCATATATGTGCCAATTTTTTGCTTAGTAAAAAATATCTGGTCCTCTCTCTCCTCTGACACATATTTTGTCTTTTGATTTTCTAGTCTTAGCAAAGTCTCAAATTTAATATACTCATTAGCCCAGATGTGGGCTTTTATTTTAGAATCTACCCCTAAAGAGAGAGGCTGATCTAAACCTACTTTCTTTGACGTAGCATTACTACATGTAGTTTGTAGATTATTGTATGTACCTGCTTGTAGCAAATTGTCAACAACATTTACATACGCAAAATTGCTTGTTGTCATGGCCAGATTCAAATTGTTTCCAGAGCACACATTCATTGGTCGAGTATTTGTTGAATTAATATTACTATTCTCCTGGGCACTCCTGTCACAATTGGAATCGTAAGCAGATATTGAATTTAAACAGTTATTTTGGTCTACGTTGTTCTATGTGTTCCTGTTAGGATTCAACTGACTGTTGGCGGGAGCTGTAGATATAAAGTTCCCATTGTTACCACTATTTGATCCTACACTGGTAGACTCTGTTTATGAACGCGATAAATGCACAGATGAAACCTGTCCATTTGTAACTTCAGTACATGTAGTCGATGCTGCTGTATTAATTGTATTTGGTATACAACCATTCTGTTGTATCACGGTTATTACTGTTTGTGGTATCACTGGTATGGCATTGTTGATTACTGACTGAAATTGTCGCATTAAGTTTTCATTTTGAGTTATGTCTTGGTCAGTAGTTGACCTTTGATCATTTGAAATACATGTTGTGTCCGACTGAACGTTAAGTGTCCGAATATTGTCACTATTGTTACTATTATCTATCTCATGTGTATCTCCTCACGGTCAATTAACCTCTGTGATGGTCTTCTAATTCTTCCTGTCCTTCTTTTTTTTCTAGGTGGCTCTTCATCATGACTTGCCATCGTTCAAAATGGATCTCACTACCGGTACATGTAAAAACTGAAAATATACTTTGCTATATTTACATGTTTTGTCTTTTACCTTTATATTGTAGCAAAGGTAAATTGTGTATATGCATTCAACGTAATACAATATTGAAGACCCTTGAATGCAAGTGATATTTGCACAAAAATTGACATAATGAGTGCCATGTGCACATTTTCCATACATAAGTGCCATTTGCACATTTGAATACCTAGTGCCATTTGCACTATAATTAAGTGTGTGTCATATGCACCTTTTAATACATAAATGCAATGTGCACTGTCATAAAATGGGTGTCAAATGCACCTCCAAACATACAAATTGTAAGTGCCATTTGCACAATAATAAAGTGGATTGCATATATATACACAACCGAATACCTCTCATTGTCATTTGCATTAATATAAAATACATGTATGTACAACTGATTATAGTGCCCTTTGCACGCTAATTTACCGAGTGCTGTAAGTACCTTCAATGAGGACAATGTAATTGCCATTTGAGCAACATTGTAAATAACTGAGACCCATATGTTCAAGTTTATGAAAGAATATCCATTTGCACTATATGACAACATACATTTTGTATGTATATACGTGTATATATACACAACTGATATGCATGTATTTAATATATTTGACTCAGTAAAATTAACATCAAATTCAAACATACTTATATGATAGCCTGAATGATCGTTCTTCTCATATTTCTATAATAACGTGGCATGCCATGTGGAATGTTCAAATGAACGTCATCTTCATATATCTCTACTATTTCATTCTTCACTCCAGTAATTTTCCAGTAGTAGATGTTTTGTTTTCCTTTTAGTTTTTTTAGTTTTTTTTAGCAATGTGGTGGCTTCTTTCACTATTTTATTGGACTTTTCGGAGCAACTTTAAGTGTTTTATCGCGGTTTAGTGGCTGAAAAATAGTCACTGAACTAACATCAAACCTATCTATAATTGTACTTGTAGATGTTATTAATTTCAAAACTATTTCGTGCACGTTTCCGCCGTTACTATCTAGATCATTCCCACGGATATGAATTAAAACATGTCCCGGTTGGTGAACTCGTACACAGGAAATAAATGTGTCTATATATTCACTGTTCGTGATACGACCGCCAGATATTCCCAGAAAGTGTTTGCTTTTTTATGTTCAATATTTGGTTTCTAGATTTTGCTCCACTTCTCGCCGACTTGTTCCATTATTCGTACGAGGCAGAACTCTTACAGAGGTTTCTCAGGAAATCAAATAGAAGCTTCATATCATGGTCTATATCTCGAAATGACATTGAGGATAGAAACTGCACGACAAAAGAGATTAATTCAATATTTCCATTGTAACCTGTCCATTTATATGTTGCTTTGACTACTATTTTACCTATTTTGTTCCTGTATTTAAATACTGTTACAGTGACAGCCGGAACCTTTGAACCGTAATGAGAGCGGGAGGTTTGGCGCCTTAAAATCTGATTCAACCCACCATTTCTTTAGAAATGCCTGTACCAAGTCAGGGTCATTACGGTTTTCACAGTTTTCCGGTTGTTGACTGATTTTGTCTGTTTATATAATTATGAGTTTTGACTTTCCCTTTGTAAGATTGTTCGGAGTTCGGTAATTTTGTTATTACCTTTATTCCAGCAGCATCTGCATATGGAGTATGTATCTATCAGTTGATATGCAATTCCTGAGCTTGTGGTTCCTATTATGATTTCCTTGATATAGGGGTTACTGCTATTTTAATATGTTAACTGAATGCACAAAAGTGCTATGAAAATGTTTTGATTCTAAATGTCCTCCTTAGGGGGTTCCCGCTTTAAAGACAGGAAAAACAAGAGAAAAAAAATGACAAACTGCATTTTCCGAAATTTTGTCGACTGTTGTAAGTTAGTAATTCTATGAGAATGATTTAAAGTATTCTTTTTCGACATTTTATCGTTGGTCACGGTATTGTCATATAATGCTACAATTTGCACCTTTGTGAAAAAAATCAGAGCAATCATCCCATAACCCGTTTACCTGATATTATACAATTCCAATTAGATACTGTAAATATTAAGTAAATACGGATTTAAAGTTTCTCATCTCCTAATCCGGATTAAAAGTTTCTCACCTCATATTCGGATTGAAAGTTTCTCACCGCCTAATCCGGATTTAAAGTTTCTCACCACTTAATTGAAATGTTTTTTTTTCTAATTAGTATCAGACGGCTTAATAATGAATGATTGATAGAAATCCTATTTTTGTATTTGTTTCACATGTTATCGTATGTCTTCTCAAAATTAAATGTTCACCTGTGTTAATTAGATGATAACGCTGACTATTGAGCGAATGATACCCTCGGAGACTAATAGTCCACCAGCAGAGGTATCGACCCAGTGAAAGTAATAAAATTGTAGATATCAATTTTAGTACTCACGAACTCGTTAATGGAATCACCTGCATCATGTACGCTCGATATCAAAATACTGGAAAGGAAAATAATTTAAAAGCAATATAGGCAAAGAGCATCACTTGAATAGCGAAAAGCGGCTAAGGTCACCTATGTCTGAGACAGGAAGCGGCTAAGGTCACCTATGTCTGAGACAGGAAGCGGCTAAGGTCACCAATGTCTGAGACAGGAAGCGGCTAAGGTCACCTATGTCTGAGACAGGAAGCGTCTAAGGTCACCTATGTCTGAGACAGGAAGCCGCTAAGGTCACCTATGTCTGAGACAGGAAGCGGCTAAGGTCACCTATGTCTGAGACAGGAGAACCTTAGTTTTGATAATAATTACATTGTTTATGAACTGTAAATTTCAATAATAAATGTATCTAATAAACCATGTCAGTGACGAAAAGTTGACTACTGGGCGGATGATACCCGCGGGGACTAATAGTCCAGCAGCAGAGGTATCGATTCAGTGATAGAAGTACTGACTACTGGGCGGGTGATACCCGCGGGGACTAATAGTCCACCAGCAGAGGTATCGATCCAGTGATAGTAATGAAAACGTAGATATCTAATTTAGTACACACGACGCGTTTATGGAATAACCTTCATAAGGTACTCTCAATATCGGAATATTGGAAAGCCAAGTAATTTAAAAAAGTTTTACAGCAATAAGTCAAAAAAGCATAAACATGATAGCTCAAATCGTCTAAGGTCACTTATGCATCAGGGAGGAGACCCTTAGTTTTCCTAATAAATATATTATTTAGGAACTGTACATTTCAATAACAAATATATATAATAAACCATGTTAGTACTGAAACACTGACTACTAGGCGGATTATATCGCCGAGGACTAATCGTCCACCAGCAGTGGTATCGACCCAGTGATAGTAATAAAAAACTTATATATCAAATTTAGTAGTTACGACGCGTAGCTTAATTTAATTCCATCCCAAGATGACGGACGCCAACATGGGTGAAATAAGGTTTTTCATGTTTCGCGGTTTGCAGAACCTTTTGTTAAATTATTATGGTTGAATGTTAATTTTGCGATATTTTTTTAGTCAATCTATTCGTGTGAACTTAATTCTGCGAAAACGGAAAAAATAAATTAAGAACAATTGATAGTTTAGCTTATCCAAAGTCATTAAAAAAAACTACCTTGCAGTCGAACTGATCATCAATTGAAATCTAATGGGTATTAACATCTCATTTTTATTCATAGACAAGTATTTCCAATAACTGATAATATTATTGCTATCTATATATTAGTAATAAAACTAAGGGTTTTCTCTCTTTGGCATAGGTGAACATAGCCGATTTTGGCTATAATGTTTAGGACCTTTTGATTTCATTGCTCCCAAAACTTTAAATTATTTGGCTTTCCAATCTTTCGATTTTGATCATACAAAAACTAAACATTAGCGTGGTTCAAAGGCAATAAAAAATACCATAAGAAATGTCTGATAAGAGTGTGAAGATATCAAGCGCGCAATCGTAAATCGCCGTAAATCGAAGGACAGACAACACAATGGACAAAAGAAAAAATTACAAAAAGAAAAACAACGATCTACAAAACACTAGGCAGAAAAATAAATATCGAGCAACACGATCCCCACTATAACCCGGAGGTGAACTCAGGTGCCCCGGAAGGGTAAAGAGTTCCTGCTCCACATGTGGCACCCGTCATCTTACTCTTGTTTTTAAACCCAGTGATAAGTCATGAATGAGGGAAGGAACGGAGTGTAATTACGACAAACGGAACATATGAATAACTACGTATACTGTCTATGCAAATTACAATATTATAAATATTTTATACGATCGTAAAATTTGGTGTCGTTTACTATCGCATCCAAACCTCTTTCGCATTGCACTACATCATCCCGGCAAGGTAATTAATCTAGAGAGGTAACAATACACGATAAATTTAAGAGAGGTACATGGAAAACGTATACCCCTTTACGTAAAATACATATTTATATTAGACCGAAAAACTCTCGAAAAAATATATTTTACATTTGTCAGACCCTTATTAGAATACGCTGATGTAATATGGGATAATATGAGTATATCACTTAATAAAAAAAAATGAAAATGTTCAACCAGAGAAGCTTCCAGAATAGTTACTGGAGGCACTAGAATCGTTTCACTTAATAACCTTTACATGGAAACAGACTGGGAAAAACTTAAAGATCGAAGTAAAAAACATAAACTTGTTCAATTTTACAAAATGACAAAATATTTGACGCCACACTACATAAGCTGCTTAGTACCGCAAGCATTTGCAAATATACACGATTATAACACACGCAATGCTTTTGCTCTTCCCGTCGTCCGTACACGAATCTCATTGTATTACAATTCCTTCATTCCATCTTCCGTTCTTCGACTGTGGAACTTACAACCTGATAATATTAGACTAAGTCCATCCATTCAAGCCTTGAAGTATTCTCTAAAATCAAATATATCTTCAAAACCATTTTATTGTTATACTGGTAGTCGCCTTGGGCAAATTCTCCATTCCAGATTACGAATGCAGTGTTCCTCTTTAAACCAACATTTATACCGTAAGAACATTGTCGACTCGCCTAACTGTATTTGTGGTTTAACTGAATCTACTACCCATTACTTATTTCACTGTCTGAGATACACTGCACAAAGGCAAATGTACATACATTTTATTAATGTACCCATAAACCTGACAACAGAAATACTTATTGTTTGATCACCCAAACTTGCACCCAATCAAGACGTCGAAATATTCTGAGCAGTTCAAAAATTTGTTATCTGTAGTAAGTGATTCACTCCTTAAGGTATTTTGTCTTTCTTTTTTCTCTCGTTCATTGCTTCTTTTTTTCTCTCTTGTGCACCTCTCTTTCACCACTTAGTTCTTCCATCTATTTGAAAAAAAATCACATTTATATCTATTCAGAATAACATTGTTCTTTATAATTTAAAATTTGATATTGTATAAACTTCGAGACCAGCTTGATTATTGTAAAGAAATATACCAAGAAAACGAATTAATATAAGTTTTTCTAAACTTGTTTTCGAATCCCTTTAATTATTTGTATTCTATCATATTGAAATTTATCTTATTGTACTATATTTATTAATTAATAGCATATGTTTAAACTAAATACATATTTAAATTCGGCTCCTTATTGATAAGCACATCTATGCATAATAAAAGTATGTATATATTAACCTTTGGCGATACATTACTATTAAATGTCTTCCTCAAAACATTCGACATGTGCAATCAGTTAGCATTTTCAAGAAACTTTTAAAGACTCATCTTTTTAGAGCAGCTTATGGTGACAGTATTTGATTTTAAACTCTCTTTTTAATTAAATTTATTTTTGGATATGTGCAATCAGTTGTCATTTTTTTAGAAACTTGTAAAGACTCATCATTATTTTTTTTATTTCTATTTTTTTTATTTATTCTTGACTCTTATTGCTACTTTTACTTTTATTGATAGGATTAACATTTTATGTGTTTTGTACAGCGCTTAGAGTAATTGTTTTATTAGATAGGCACTATATAAATATTGTATAATAATAATAATAATAAATGATGGATTAATCTAATAACGCACTGTGTTAAAAAGAGGTTGCCTTCGATACGAAAAAAGACAGTAACATAGGACTTTAAAGGTAAGTTATTGAACCTGATAAAAAACATTAAAAAAAATGGGAAGGATACAAACACAAAAGCAAAACAAAGCAGATATACAAGACAGAAAGAATGGTGTTTGTGTGATTCTTCCATAGCGTAAATGAGCGATGTTTCAGCTATATCATGATGAGAAAAAGATGAGACAATAGTTTCCTCTTTGTATTAGACCAACGTGCTTAATTGGATCTCTATATCGCTAGCTGACTGACACAACAGTCCGCGTGTAGACAAGTCACTCAATTCGGACACATTATCATGATTCCGAGCCAACAGCCCTTGCTCCTTAAAGCAGTGGGGAAACAAGAAATATCATGTTTAAAGTGTCGAGGCGAGCACACTAACCATTACACCACAGATGAGGTTCAAAATCCAGACAAATGATATCCATGTATATAAATACATTCACTTTATTTTTACAGTGTAATATTAACAATTTACTCAAATAAGTAACGAAAAACATTTTACAAATGTAACCAACCACAATTATAGGAGCTACATGTACTTCTCAAATTTCAAAATACAAAACTTACTACAATAGAAGTTGATATAAATGTTGGCCAGGCTTGGGTTATAAACGTAGTGTGATGGGGGTGGGGTGGGTAATCGGTTAATTGGGATCCCAATACTTCTCTCTTCATAATTGGACATTCAGCGATCATAAAGAAAAAGAAATATAATCTAAAAAAAAAAAGTAACTAAACAAGCAACGAAGCAATGTTCATTTACATTTATCCTTTCTTACTAAAAGCAAACAATGTATTTAACGGGCACATATCAGCATCTCTGTAATTTCAAATGATAACAAGAGTCAAACCTGTCTTAAAGGATACGTCTCTATACCAAATCACTGTCTTTTAATTGCAGTTTCATTTTTCCAATTAATGAATAGTGCATATATTTTTACCCTGTATATAACTGCTAGTAAAGGCCACATGTTCAGGTTCCCTTGAGTGGCCTGCCTGTATATATAGGATTGACTGTATATTTATTACTCTGTTTAAATTTTTCAAATAAATGAAAAATATATTCCTAAAAATTAGAAATAACTATCTCAAAGATATAACTGGAATTGAATTGAGTGAACATTCACATTTTAGGAATCCATCTTAATTTTGATTTTCCTTCCATATCGTTTGTGAATATTGATAACATCATCCATCTATTCGTTGTTAATGCTATATTTAGTAATGCATGCTTTTTACATGCTTCTTTAATGTAACACATTTTAATTCAGAAAAGACTTCATAAGTTTGCTTAAATTGTGTCTAACCCATTTTGTCTATTTAATTGGCAAATTAAATATGTTCAAACTAAATCTCAAAAATAGGGGAAACAAACTAAATGAATTACTGATGTACCAGGCTCAAGCTAGGGACCAATTTCTAGCGACCACTAAGCTAGCGCCCAATAAGGCGATATGTCTCAAAACCAAAAAGATTAATAAGAGTAAAATGTTCTTTTAAAGATTTCTAGCGACCAATAACAAATATATTACTGTAAATACATATTCAACTCAATGAATCGACATCTGGGCATACAGGAAATAAACCAAATCTAAATCCCGCATGTGCGTGTCACATTTATTTAATAAATAATAATATGTTTTATATGCATGTATTTATTTTTAAATTGTGCATTTAAAGGTGTCAAATCACCAATTTAATTCACCAATCAGTGCTTACAAAAGTAGTCCTTTTTAAAGAAAAAAATCCTTTGCTTTGTTGTATTTTCACTGGAGTAAATATGATGTCCGTAACTGTAATTACAGTCATCCCAAGATGGCGGACGTGGAATCAGGTAAGAATCTTTTTTGTTGATTAAATTGTTTCTATAATGTATTTTAAATGGCACATGTATTGGTACGATAGTAATCTATGAACTTATCACAAGGAAATCACAAATTACGACTGAAAAATGTATATGAAAGAGAAAATCCGATTCTAAAAAATCGCTAAGATTGACCGTAGCTGAAAACATCTAGTTTGTTGTAAGCTACGGTCATCTTTCAAAAATATTTATGATCAGCTACGGTCATCTTAGCGATTTTTTTAAATCGGATTTCCACTTTCAAATACATTTTTCAGTCGTAATTTGAAAAAAGGACAGCCAACACAATGGTAAAGCGATAAATGACAAAAGGACAAACAACGATCTACAAAACATTACACAGAAAACAAAAGACGAACCCCACTAAAACAGGGGGTGTACCCAGTTGCTTCCGGAGGGTAAGCAGTTCCTGATCCACATATGACACCCGCCATGTTACTTCTGTTATAAAACAAGTGATAATTCATGAATGAGGAAAGGACCACATTATAATTACGACAAACAGAACATATCCGTGATCATTTGTGACACAGATATTCCGTATCGGTTAACCAGGTCATGATGACTACCGTAACATTTCGAAGTGATGACTTTAACTTAATCACTAGGAACCCTTCATTCAGTAGCTTCCTTGCTAGCAACAACCCTCTTTCAATGAAATCATGATAGGAACCACAAGCTCTGGAAAATCGGATCAACCGAGAGATATATAATCCTTATACAGGTGCTGCTTGAATGTTGCGACATATAAATGGAAAGTTCACAATGGGAAAATAAAAATCATCTTAACCGGTTCTCATTGTCAATTTCGAGGTGTAAATCGAGGTAAGCACATTTCAGAGTAGATTGAATGTAATAGAACATTGGTTGTGTCCATGTTGCTCATCTTTTTATTTTTTTGTGTTGTCCTATTACATCTGAGTTCCGTAGTTGCATGTCCTCTACGATTTCCGCATGCAAACGATGTTCGGTTCGTCTTTACCTCCAGTTGTTTGTAGGAAGGTTCATGCCTTATTTACGTTATTTGTGTTTGTTTGCGTATAGTGGTGTCCAACACGTATTGTGGTGTGTTTTTGTTTTGCTTGTCTTCGTCTTGTGTCTTGTGTACCAAATGTTGCCAGTTTCTCTGGATTGTCTATTTTTGATTGCACCTACGATATTCTCTAACGTTTTTTAAATATAAATAAGGAAGGTACAAAGGCATACAGAATACAAAATTACTTGAGATCTTCAGAGACCCGGATGTTGTTGAAGAGTTTGGAAACGTGCACAATTTTGTGCTTCTGACAATGATCTTCAATGTAATACATATCACCGAGAAGGAAATGAGCATAAATGATAAAATCGTCGCGCGGCATATCGAAATATGGCGTTAAAGGATCTAGTTGACATTGCATTATTATCTTTGAGTGTTGTCAACTAAGCGTGCATGATTGGTATCCAAAGGTATGCCAATATATGTTGATATAGATACGTTGTCAATAATATAACTTAAAACACCATATCGCAAAAATTGTAAACAGACAGCTGCGAAACAGTTTTGCTTTCATATTCCTGTTGTATGAAATAATTAAACCTTTTCACCATAAAGGTGTAACTTTACTGTAAATGTTTCGCTTCAGGTTTAAAGAACGTTTACCACCTGCAGGAATGTCAAAATCTGTGTTAAAACACACTTTTCCTGATGTAGACTACGCATTACTTGGATATAACATATTAAAGGGATACCCAAACGCGCATGGTCATGATCCTGGATTTACCTTTCCAAATTGTGTAGCAGATTATACGGCAGGTGAAAAAACAGCTGACTGTCGATATATACAGTCCGACAAAAGCTAAGCACCACCTGACTTGTTTCAATAATATAATTTCTAATAATGAACTTATTTCAAATCGGTTTGCTGTTTTCGTTACCTGTACACACATACTTACCTGTGAAACAGGTTATTGATCGATTTTTATTTATGTGTCTATGACAGGGTGTGTAAAGTGCCACGTGTACTTTTCAACATTTGTGTTTGCGAACGAAAGCTGATTTTTTTTTGTGTAGAGTTTTAAGTTTCATTTTCTATTGGTTTGGTATGGTGCGGCGAAAGTTAACCATACCAGAAAGGTGGCAAGCTGTTGGCATGCAAAACGGTGGTTTTAGCCATAGAAGGGTGGCAAACCACTTCAGGGTTAACCATTCCATCATTGTACGACTGATGCAGCGTTTTCGTCAAACGGGGAATGTTACTGACCGTCCACGTGCAGGTAGACCGCGCAAAACGACGCCGAGAGAGGACCGGCTCATATTCAGACAGACTCGGCAACGGTCGTTCAGTACAGCTGGTGCATTTCGTGGTAATTTAGCCCTTGGAGGCCACATTAGCACACGCACTGTAATCAGACGCCTCCACCATCAGGGAATGCCAGCGCGACGACCCATAAAACGTCCACAGTTGACATTACGTCATCGCCATGCTCGACTTGACTGGTCACATGATCATTTGGAGTGGACTATTCGCACATGGAGACGGGTCCACTGGTCTGATGAAAGTCGTTTTTTGTTACGCCAACGAAACACTTCATTTCAGGACAACCACATTTTGGGCACAACTGCTTTTGGGGTGGGGGTGTAACTGTCTGGAGTTGTTTTTCCTTTGACTGTAAGTTGGACTTGTACGTTCTTGATGGTAATCTGACAGGCAAACAAATACCGTGACAATGTGCTCGCTCCACGCATAGTCCCCCATTTCGACAATCATGCGTTGGCTGACAGGCCAATGTTCATGGACGACAACGCTAGGCCACATAGTGCACGAATTGTACAGCTTGTTTTTACAGCTGTTCAGACAATTCCATGGCCTGCGATGTCGCCAGACATGAACCCAATAGAGCATGTATGGGACTTTATTGGCCGAAAAATTAACCAACGCAATCCAAAATGTCAAACTATTGACGAATTAAGAAATGCTATCTTACAGGAGTGGTAACAGTTCCCTCAAGAACGGCTTAGGCGTCTTGTGCGAAGCATGACGAGGCGTGTTACAGAACTTCACAATAAACGCGGTGGATATACTCGTTATTGATTTTTATGCCTTACACATACGCACAATAGATGCATTTAAAAGATCTTAAAATCTGAAGACTCTGCATTTTAATGCAATGTTAACTACTTCCATCAAAGACAGACTGGTTTTACATTTTTTCAGCGCCTGTTTTGAACCCCATTTTTGCTACGTCATAGTCACGTCTTTCAGGATGATAAATACTTCGTAGATTGGTAATTTTGTAGTCCTTGTTGTAGTCTTTTAAGAAGTGTAAGAAAAATGGTGATATCTATTTAATTGTTTCCACAGTATTGATGTAAAAAAATATATCGATAAAAATATAGGGTGGTGCTTAACTTTGGTCGGAGTGTATAGTATTCCTCAATGGCTGATGGTTGTTCCAGATGTTTCGTGCGTCACTTCCTTCACGTCACATGTTGTACAATCTAAACAGGACTTTGCAAAATCTTTAGCCGTTTCAGCAAGTGTAAGTGGTAAGGCCTGGGGTGCTAGTTTTTCTGCTAGCACAGGATACAATAAGTCATCTTCAGAAATAGCAACAGGAGAATCAGTTTTCATATATTCAACTGCTAAGTGTGTTTATTATTTCAATAAACTTATTCCAGAGAATTCTCCACGTTTTACTGACACATTCACAAAATGGATTTATATATTAAATAACACAAATGAAAGAGAGACTTATTTAGAATTTTTCGATACATATGGTACACATTTTCCATCGTATGTTTCTTTTAGAGCAATATTTACATACGAACAAAAAATGAAAGCTAGTATATTTCAATCCCAGCGTTCTAAAGGTGTAAACGTTGCAGTCCAGGCTAGCTATGACGGATTATTTAGTATATCAAGAGATTTTAATATGGATTTAACACAAGAAGTCGCATCGAACTTCTCAAAGAACGTGGAAACGAAAATAATTAATGTTCGAACCCCTCCTCCCGTAAGTGGTGATGCTAATACGTGGGCTTCAACAGTCAAAGACAGTCCTATACCAATGGAGTATCAATTAGAGTAAATTGAAAAACTCTTCTCTAAAAGGTATATGGGTTATCTCAATGTAAATTATTTGGAGATAGCTAAAAACATACTGTGCTTGCATTCTGATTATTGTAGTTATCTCAAGAAAGATGGACAGGTTGAAAATTGCAAGCCTATAACTCCTGGATTACTCTTGTACAACACGAGGTTGAAAAATTCTGATATTTTACATTTTTTTTTCACGTCCAGCATGTACAGATTACTGCCTACAACACATCAAATGTAAAGCAATATCATATTGTACATCATGCACTAAGGATCAACAAGTATTTTACACATACACTGGAAATTATATGCCAGCCGATACAGTTGATATTAAAGATGAATGGCAGAGTATCATTTTTATCTCAAGTATTCCAGATTACTTGACACTTAAAAATACTTATATTGTTGGAACTACACGAGCAAATATAACAATAATGGAACAATCGTATTGCGTGTCCGAATGTGTAGTAGATCCACATTGCATTGCATACACTACAGTTACAACTAAAGATAAAATATTTTGTAATTTATACATTGAAAATTATATAATTGGTTTGAAAGCAGCAGATACTGCCGTAACATATTTCGTTCCTCCCCAAATAAGACTATAGGGGCCGTCTTGGTTGTGATCCTATGGTGTTCCATTCAGTGATTATCACCACTGAAGTTGTAAGTTCGAACCTCATTCATGGCAAGGTGTACTCGATACAACTTTATGTGATAAAGTGTCAGTGACTTGTGACAGGTCAGTGGTTTTCTCCGGGTACTCCGATTTCCTCCACCAATAAAACTGACCGCCATGGTAAAATTGAAATATTGTTGAAAGTGGCGTTAAACACCATAAACTAACAAACCAACTATTGTGATAGGGGGTTTTATCCATTATGAACTGTATAATTTGTCAGTACATCTTACTATGTTGCTATGGCTTAGATATAGTTTTGTTGTAGATATTGCTAGTACGATGTAAATAAAACTACAAATACAGAATTAAGTGTATCTATACTCTGTGTCACCGAGTTTGAAAAAAGTATTGATAAACAGTCGGAAATGAAAACTGCATACCTCTTTGTATCCAACTAAAGGGCATCTGAGAGATTAATTTTTGTGAAACGCATAGTTCACAATGGCATATCCTCCATTTATGAAAAGAAAGTTTAAACAGTGATGGTCGTTTTGAATGCACGGATTTCATTCGCGTGTCATAGATCATTTAGCATGGAGTGTTTTGCCAATGTTTATACCGGAAGTGAAACATGGGCGCATTTGGTCAAATGTCCTCGGAATTCTTCCAAATATCAATCGTTGGGTAAAAAGAAATACGAAATATTGGCAGATGATGTAGACAACATTGTTGTAATATTTTACTCAGATATGACTTAACATAAACAGAAAGGTTTTTATTGAAAATATAGAGGAAAAATTAAATAACCGAAGTAAACAAATCACCATCCAATTTGAAACAAAGATGGCGAATATGTAAAGCTAAATTTCTGTGGAGAAACAATGAAAGTCACGTATTCAAAATGAAGACAACAACATATGGACCATTTGGCTTATGAGAGAGCACATCATTTGATTTTCAATGTAAAAGGGATAGGAATGGGCATATAAAAAATAAGTACACAAAACATGTACCATATTTTGCAAAAATGAATCATGTGACACGTGAATTGAATTTTTTTAAAAATCAACATATTACATCTTTCTGAAGGGAAATACAAATTAGCTGGCTACTCACTTTTCTATATTTAAAAGATATTTATAACTGAATAAACTATAATGGATTACAGGTCCGTTTTTGATGCGTTTCTGGAATAACCTTCATCAATATATGGTGTTTTGTCTTTGTCAGACATCTTAAACTCACTGATTTCGTAACAGCAATAAAAGTGCTGGTCCTTTATTTTATTTTGTCTTTTAAGTGTAATGTTGGATAGTCTCTCATGTTCATTTACTTAAATATCCTTTCTTACTAACATTGATCATAATTTATCTTTTGATTGAATTCAATGGAACTAACATGTTAATGATCTTGTGTTTTATTTGCAAAATGATAGAACTATCGAAAAAGCGACGCTGTTTTGGTGTTTTAAGAGACTTCGAATCCTTGTGCCTCCTATTTCTAGCTAGCCGATAAAATAGGGACATTTGTAGTTTGACTGAGTGCCCTTCATAAGACTTCGACTTCTTGTAGCCTCCTATTTCTAGCTAGCCGGTAATCTAGTTATTTTGGTTGAGTCCTTTCATTAAATTTCGACTCTTTGTGACTTCTTATTTCTAGCTACCCGATAAATTAGGTACATTTGTAGTTTGACTGTGCGCCTTTCATAAGACTTCGACTATTTGTAGTCACCCATTTCTAGCTAGCCGGTAAAAAAAAATGCTACTTCGATTGAGTCCTTTCATAAGACTTCGACTCCTTGTGGCCTCCTATTTCTAGCTAGCCGGTAAAATAGTTGGTTGGATTGAGTCCTTTCATAAGACTTCGACTCCTTGTGTCCTCCTATTTCTAGCTAGCTGGTAAAATAGTTAGTTGGATTGAGTCCTTTCATAAGACTCTGACTTATTGTGCCTCTTATTTCTAGCTAGCCGTTAAATAGTTGGATTGAGTCGTTTTGATAAGACTTCGACTCTTTATGTCTCCTATTTCTAGCTAGACGGTAAAAGAGTTAGCTTGATTGAGTTCTTTCATTCGATTTCGACTCCTTGTGACCTCCTACTAATAAAGCCTTTTTTAATTTTCTGATCTCTAGCATTTGATTTCGTTCGTTTGTATAATCTGAGTAGGTAATGCGCCGCAGACAGTCGGGATACTCGGCTTCTTCCAATGGTTCAAGTAGTAATGGAATTACACACTCTTCAATATCAATATGTCGAATAATTGCACATTCCATTTCATGTGTGCACCATTTACTCTGTACGAAACTTTTGGTTAGGACTAAAATTATTTTGTAGCTCTTTTTAATGGCATCTGTAATATTGTTAATAATAATTTTCCCTGGCTGGAAGTCACGATCAGCAATACATCCTGTAAACAGAAATGATTGATTCATTGATATCACGACACAAGTGGTTCAGCTACATTCACGACGAGAAAAATGTTACAAAAAATACACAACGAAAGGTAAAACGGTGGCAGTGGTGTAGGCCTATGGACGGACGGACACTTTGTTTGCCACCAGTACAATGGGGGATGCTGGATAGAGTCGAAACCAATGACCACTTTCTACGCGAGAAACGACAATTAGCAAAAAGTTATATTTCTATCGTGTCCATAATCCGAATAATCCAGTCGTAATATTCCGCCTACAAAGCCGA
This sequence comes from Bathymodiolus septemdierum, assembly GCA_963383655.1. Lineage (NCBI taxonomy): Eukaryota > Metazoa > Mollusca > Bivalvia > Mytilida > Modiolidae > Bathymodiolus > Bathymodiolus septemdierum. The sequence continues at coordinate 28,473,112 of OY726524.1, read as the reverse complement.
AATGTAACGGAAATTTATTACGATGTATTAAGATGCATGGGGACATTACTCGACATCGGTGTTCGACAATCTTTCAATGTGTTGACGAGATTTAATTAGGCATCAATGGCATCGAAAAATAATCGTTGCATGTCATATTTATTTTACAATTAAGTACATTTAAACCCATCTTTGTCCAAAAAATATTACTGGGAGTTTTAGTATTATAAATCATGAGGTTTTATTATCTACAAAATGTATAAGTAACGAAAAGTATGATTTTGACAGCTTGCATCACTTTAAATTGTAAAATACAATCTAGGAGGTTGGGATCATGATATGGGTATTTAATGCCACTTTCAACAATAATTCGTGTCAGTCATCCAGTGTTATTGGTGGAGGTAACCAGAGTACACGAGAAACCCATCGAACTATCTCAACTTTCTTCCTACGGTAATTGTTACGAGTTCACAAAGTAATAACTTTTTAACTGGAACACTCCATCAGCGATTGATATGCCTTGCTTAGATTACAGGTATCTGAAATATCAAATGGGGCTTCATTACAGTAATGTTACTCGATTTTTAGCTTTATGTGCTATGTTTTGTAGATTGTCCTTCTGTCCTTTTTCTTTTGGCCATTGTTTTGTCTGTCCTTCTTCGATCTATGGATCTACCCCTTTGGTATCTTCAAACTCTGCTTTCGTAATTCTGATTTCTGTGGGTTTTTTTTTTTTTTTTTTTTTTTTTTTTTATACTTGCTTGTTTTTTTTCATTTTTTTTTAATTATATTAAACATTGACCGTGGGACCTAATTCAATGGAGAATGGTGTGATATTTAAATTTATATTTGTACTTTTAGATCATATAAATCAGATAAACATGTCATACAAACTATGGACTAATCATTAGATACACTAGCTTAACCTAGATGATATTACATAGGACATCAAAGTACATGGTTAAAGTAGATTAGTCTAATATACAGCCAATAAGTTTATTTTACCATCTGATCAAAATGTATTTGAATGTACACTGTATGACAAGTTATATCGTGGCGGTCAGTTTAATTTGTGCAGGAAACCGGAGTACCCGGAGAAAACCACCGACCTGTCACAAGTCACTGACAAACTTTATCACATACTGTTGTATCGAGTATTGGATTCGACCTCACAACTTTAGTGGTGATAGGTACTGATTAGGCAGGTAGTTGTAAATCAAAGTACCACGACGGCCCCTTAATAATATTTACTTTATTTATTTTACAATGAAACTCTTACCTTTAAATGCAAAATCTTCTTCATATGCCTTGTTCTCTAACTCAAAGAGAAGCATATTATAAACCCAGTCACTGTCTTTTTGGCTATGAGATATGAAAAAGTCGTACTGGTAGCCTTCTGAAACTAGTGACGTGTTCCTTGACATTGGAATAGGTGCCGCTGAATACTGAAATATCTCTTCTGGGTCCTTTTCAGTGTCTTCCAATACATGTATACGGATATCTTTCTCACACACTTGTTCTTGAAGTTCCCTAAATTTGCTTGCATCAATTGAGTTTAATTTATGTTCCATGTTGTCGGGATTAGTTGCAAATTTAAGCAAATCCTTAATAATTTCAAATCCATCGAGTCTTAATAGATTCGGAATCATGATAGCATCTGTTAATAATAAAAACAACTCAGGACAGCTATTTCGTACAATATATTCATATATGGTTTCAAGTTTTCCACATTTCTTTTTACAGTCAAGGAAAATATAGACCATTTCCCTAAGAAGATAACAATATTTTTTGTTTTCTCTACGTTCATATGCATAGCGTTTCAAAACATATAAACACGTTATTTTGTACATAAAAGCATTCGGCTTTCTTGCTAGCGCCAGCGTTCTTTTCATCCATTCAGCTGCTGAATTATATTCGCTTAAATCATATAAGCAAGACGCCAGCTGGTTTGCTAGTTGACAGTCATGCAGACCTTCACTTGCAATGCCATGATTTAAATACTCCAGAGCTGTATAAAGATAAGTTTTATCTTTCACAAAGGTACCACCAAATTGCCTTACCTTTGGAAATTTAGACATCTTTTGGCATATTTTTGCTAAATTAACCATATCCGTGGAAAGTCCTTTTGAAAGGAAGCATTCATGACCATCATCCATCGCACGAGCAAAGCTGTCCCAAGCTAACTTCGTTTTATATTGTTTTAGGTACAAATTGCCTAACTCATCCATCACTTGCATCCGCGTACTATAGGCAAACCAGTTCATAGCATAGCACGATATTGAAGTCGATAAAAGATATTCAGCTTTTTTCAAATTATTTAGATTTTCGCTACAATTGCTTTGCATGGCCAAGTTAAATAATGCTCTCCCATACCTATTAAGGATAAATGAATCTGGAGAACGCATCTGCATCTTGTATGCCTTTTCTAACGGAATCATAGGATTATCATGAAATTCTACGTATGACTTATCCTTAAAAAATGTGTAGTCCGTGTTCATGCGATCTAATATTTTGGAACGTTTGATCAGAATGTGGCCGATATGTGCAAGTGATCTCGACACATATGTGTTCTTCTTTTCCATGTCTTCTTTCATATTTAAAATTTGGAAGAATATTTCCATGGCTTTGCATGTTGCTTCCGCAATATCTTCATGTCTGCTGATTCCATCATGGGAAGATAGTTTCTGTAAAGAATCAACATGTCTATTCCAGGCTTCTCCAATGTAATATGACCATGCATTTTTATATGGTAATTTGTCATACATGGCTAGAGCTGTTTCAAAATTTTGAATACTGTTTGTTTTACGAATAAAGTATGGATTTATTCTATAACAATTCATAGATTGCTCCAGAATATTTATTGTTTTTTGGTTGTGAAACACACACATTCCAAGCAAATTTCTTCTTTCATCTGTGCTTCTGTTGTGTTCTGTTTGGAGCATTTTATGGGCATCAGTTAACTTGCTATTTGCAATATTCTCTACATTTGCCGATATATCGTGCAAAATGGCATATCCTTGCTCCATTAAGCATATTGATTTGCTTCGTTGACTACTTTCCTCCGAACCGTTAAGAATGCGCTCTTTTTTTGACTTGCAAATTTCTGCATCAGATAGCAGATGTAAGCTACGATATATATGTTCCAGGTCTGCTAATGCATTTAAGTTTTCGGGGTCTTTTTCTAAAATGTATTCTAAGAGTTTTTTGGCAAACAATCGTTCTCTTGGCAATTTTGTTTTCAATATAGCAATCATGTTTTGAAGAACGTTCTTGACGCAACTATGTTCAACTTGTCGTCGTATTGAAAGAGCTTCAATTTCATCATAAATCATGCTGATGTCCAAAACATACATGAGATTAAGATTCATATTGAATAATCCAGGTGTTAATTCAATCGATAAACCTCGAGTGAATCCGCTCCTCTCATTCTTAGTAGGTTGAGTGGTGGAATTGGGCGAGTTGTGGCGAGTGGGTGTTAATTGTGTCGCCATTTCTTAGATTTATCAGTATTATATATCTGAAATACATAAACATGGTTTAGTATTGAGCATGTAGAGTGCCTGCAAATACTTAAAATCAAAATCGTATCGCATAGTTCAAACATTTACGTTGAACGAGTGAGTGTTGCTTAACACCAAGTGAGCAATTATTCAGGTAGATCATGGTGAGAGCAAGTTGAATTTCGATGCGATGGTAGAGGTTTCCGCTTTGTACTAATTAACCTAACACGCTTTGTTATCTGTGACTATATATATACATTTTGTATCTTGTTTGTGTGTCATTCACTGTAATGATTGCCACAGCATGTTCATTCATTCATTCATCTTTATTCTCATAAACCATTGCAAGTTGCAATAAGGCATAGAGAAGTACAGTCATGAAACAATATTTACATATTAAATATGAAATTCTAGCCTGCACGCACACCTTTATTTATCTCTTTAATTGGTTTACACAGCTTAGTAAGTTCTTTCTATTTTTGGAAGTCATTAAATTGTTTAACTTTATTATACATGGGTTCTGTAAATACTTCTGTTTTATTGATAGTTTTCTTTTACATTTAAAAAGTGGACATTCCATAATATCATGAAAATCACCGTCAATTTTCTGTTTTTGACATAATACACACAATCTTCTGTTTCTTTCTATGTTTTGCAATCTGCCACACTCAATCGGAAGTTTATGGTTGCTAGCTCGAAACTTGAAAAAATCGAATAAATATTTGCTATCCAGAATTTCTAATTCTAATTGTTGCATGGATTTTAATCGTTCTAGTTCACTGAAACAACAGTCCGCGGATCAACATGTCGTTCCGACCCGGACACAATACCATGATTTTGAGACAACCAGTTTACTCTTTTACCTTGTAGTTAGAAAGTTGATGTCAATTTACTAAAAAAAAATGGAACAAATTGGAAAAGAAAAAAATAAGTAGCTTACTATCTTTATATACACATGTTTAAGGAAATATAAAAGTCGCCACAAAAATAATAAGGGGAAATGCAAGAATTTAATCACGAAAACATTTTGGACGTGAAATATTTTAGAAATCAACCAATCAGAAACAATAATTGTTTGTGGCGGCCATGTTTGTTAACGGATCGGGACGAAATGAGCAGTCGTAACAGCAATCGTAACTACTCGGCCATATAATATATATAACCTTGCAAGTAGGTGGCGGATAAATAGAACTACTTTTCACATGTCAGTTACATGAAAGTTTGATAAAGTTATATATATTTTTGTTCTATATTTCAATTATGTTCATGGATAAAAGTTAAAGTTTTAATTAGTTTTGCATGATTAGATTTTACTTAGTATGACTTCCATATTCGATTTTCGTGGACTATATTTTTGTGCGGCTTATCTTCCGGCAAACAATTTAAGAAGAATTTCTACTATATACTTATAGGTTATTGGAAGGGTAGCGTGAATGGCCGAGTAGCTACGATTGTCATTAACAGAGGAGTTTCCATAGATGCATCCTACCAAGTTTCGGTTCATTTGGCCAAACGGTTTCAGAGGAGAAGAATCTAAAAAATCAGCCAATCAGAAACAAGAATCGCCTGTGGCGGCCATGTTCGTTAACGGATCAGGACGGAATGAGTAATCTTTATAGAGGACCTTCCATAGATGCTTCCTACCAAGTTGAGAATCATTTGGCCATGCGGTTTCAGGGGAGAAGATTTTTAGAAATCGGCCAATCAGAGACAAGAATTGCCTATGGCGGCCATGTTTGTTGATGGATCGGGACAAAATGAGCAATCTTTAGAGATGCTTCCTACCAAGTTTCACTTCATTTGGCTGAGCGATTTCAGAGGAGAAGATTAAAATGTGAAAAGTTAACGGACGACGAACGACAGACGACGGACGACGGACGCCAAGTGATGGCAAAAGTTCACGTTGCCTTTGGCAAGGTGAGCTAGAAAATTATCATTCGAATTTCTGAATACTGATCGACATTTAGCTTGATAATTTTTGTTCTTAATTTGCTTTGCATGCATATAGCTCTCTGTCTAAATGAAAATGAAACTATTAAACAGTTTATTGAAAATATTATTCAATCAGAACAACGGATCGCTCGCTTCACATCACCTATGATTACCAAACACAATAAATTTCTTGGCAGGCACTATTCGGATTTGTTTGAAAAAGAGTAATTGATTTCATTTAGGTATTTTTGGGGTTTGTTGTCATGTCAAATTCAGATGGCAACAGGGGCCAGTTTTACGAAGATGTCTTGGGACTAAATCATGTCTTATAATGGTCTTACAACATATCTTGGTCCCAAGTGATGCAATGGTTATCGTGCTCCCCCCGAATGCGGTAGATCGTGTGTTCGAGCCCGGATCGGATCAAACCATAGAATACATGATAAAATTGGCATTTGTTGCTTCTTCTTTAAACACGCAGAATTAATATATAGATTGACTGAACTATAGATGCTGTCTGCTTAGTGGAATTTAATGAAGAAGTGGTCAGCAAGTTATTAATACCAATTTGTTTTGACCCGACCCAGACTCGAACACACGATCTACCAATCTGGAGATGAGCACGCTAGCCCTACAACGCAGGGCAAGACTGCGTACGTTTTCGATCGTCATATCCAGAAATTGAGGGTACTTTCCTCATAAGTACAGATTGTCTAGTATTATATGTGACGTGGCGTCCTTTCGTCTTTTTAAACCAGTTCGATCTGAACCTCTTCATGATAACAACAGAAAATTCCTCCATATTCCGTTTGCTAACAAAGGAATCGATGCTATTAACATCAGCAACATTCTTAATAGAAAAGAGGTCGTAAAAGAAATTCCACCATATTTCAAAAATCAATCTGTTCCCATTGTCTCCTATAGCTACACTAACAGCATTGGCCGTAAAATTTTCAACTACAAAGAAGCATTGCAAGATATTAACATAGAAGAGTACCTTAAGAACCCTCTGACTTGTGACTGCTCCCACTCTCCTTTTCAATACAACCCATCTGGACATGTAATCACTGGTGATCTGAATATCATTCAACATGAGAGTCTCCGAAAGGTGATTTCTCATGGTCCTAAATTCAGAGAACCTCAACACATCAATTGGAAACATAATTTCAAGATAATTATGGATGCTGTTGAAGATTATGCCAGAAGGTGGATAAAGAGAGAAGTAGACCAAGATCCTGAGTTAGAGTCCTTGTCAGACTGGGTTAGAACAATTAGGTCTCTAGTACAAGGTCGGATTCACAAACTCAAAAATTGTGTTAATAGTCGACCTAAGTCTGTATTTAAAGACCAAGAAGCCGTTAAGTGTCTTTCCTCTCTTCATGACAAATATGTTATCGTTCCTGCGGACAAGGCTTCCAACAATATCGTGTTTGTATGTAAATCATATTACTTCGAATGCCTAATCAAGGAATTGGGCATAAATAGCAACACCTCTAGTAATACCACATACAAACCAACTTCGTTCGACAAAGATGAAATCCTAGCTAACCACAGATCATTCATGACCTCTTTAAACATTCCCTCTGGTAAAGAGTCTGAGGATTTACCCTATTTATATTGGATACCTAAACTCCATAAGACACCATACAAAGAAAGGTACATAGCGGGATCATCAACTTGTTCGACGAAAGAATTGTCTATTCACCTGACAAAGATTCTGTCTGCAGTAAAAGAGGGACAACAGAAATATTGTGAAACTGTTTACTCGCGTAGTGGCATAAATCACATGTGGATTTTGAAAAACTCTAAAGATCTTTTGGATAATCTGAAATCAAGATCTTTCTCTCAGGTATCCTCCATCAAAACTTTTGATTTTTCAACTCTATATACCACCCTACCGCATGACAAATTAAAAACCCGCTTAAAAGAAACAATTCATAAAGCTTTTAGTCATAGAAACTATGGCTCAAAATTTGTTGTGTTAGGCTACAATTCCACATATTTTTCAAACAAAATTCATAAAGGTAAAACATGCTACTCCGAGGAACAAGTGATCAGTATGCTGGAGTTCCTCATCGATAACATGTTTGTCTCCTTTGGAGGGACACTGTTTCAGCAGGTCGTCGGCATACCAATGGGTACGAATTGTGCCCCTCTTCTAGCCGATTTATTTTTATACTCATATGAGTCGGAGTTTCTTCAAAAGCTTGTAAAAGATAAGAAGATTCACGAGGCTAGAGCCTTTAATTTCACATACAGGTATATTGATGACGTTTTATCTATCAATAATTCTAGATTTGCAGAATTTCTTCCATTGATATACCCTCCAGAGCTGGAAGTTAAAGAGACCACCGATACAGCTTCGTCCGCATCATTTTTGGACTTATACCTCGAATTTGACGACAGTGGTCAACTCAGTACTAAAATTTATGATAAGCGGGACGACTTCAATTTTAAAATCATAAATTTTCCAAACATGTGCAGCAATATACCAGCTTCTCCTGCATATGGTGTTTACATCTCGCAATTGATTCGCTATGCAAGGGCCAGTAGCAATTATTCTGATTTCCTGAAACGTCATCTTCATCTGAAAAACAGGCTACTGGACCAGGGCTATAAAAAGATTCGCCTTATTCGATCTCTTAAAAAGTTTATATTCCGATACCAATATCTTGTCGAAATATATTCCGTCTCTGCAGAAAAAATTATAAGCGATGCATTTTCATATAGTGAAAATGTATAAAGATAAAGAAGTCAAAAATGTCAAGAATTTTTTTTGTCAATGTGTGACGTAAAAATATTTTTGACATTTACGTCACCGAATATGGTACTGCTTTGACTACTATTTTACCTATTTTGTTCCTGTATTTAAATACTGTTACAGTGACAGCCGGAACCTTTGAACCGTAATGAGAGCGGGAGGTTTGGCGCCTTAAAATCTGATTCAACCCAGCATTTCTTTAGAAATGCCTGTACCAAGTCAGGGTCATTACGGTTTTCACAGTTTTCCGGTTGTTGACTGATTTTGTTTGTTTATATACTTATGAGTTTTGACTTTCCCTTTGCAAGATTGTTCGGAGTTCGGTAATTTTGTTATTACCCTTATTTACAGAAGTCAAACAATACAAACGATACAGGGGATTTTGTACTTGGGTACATAGATCTGCACATATTTTACATGTCTATACCCACATAAACTGCATTAAACATATGCATTGACAAATAAATATTAATATATTTAAGCTGTTCTTTAGAAGAATGACCAATCAGAAATTTTTAAGTCTTTCAGCAGATATTTTTTCGACAAATTTATAATAGTACCGAATAAGTACAATACTTGTAGAGGACCTCATAATGAACATTTCTGCCAAGCTTGGTTAAAGTTTGTTCAGTGGTAATCAAGAACTAGAGGCTTCCAAGAGCCTGAATCGCTCACCTGGCATACTATTAACATGTAAAGACAAGTAAAAACTGTCACAGGATGTGTTACAAAAGTCTCCGAAAAGAAATCGCTTTCCTCATGTTGAAAAACCCCTAAATATAAATTTTCGTTGATTTCCGAGCACTTTGAAAATTTGGCGGCCATCTTAAAAATGACAGCCATTTTGAAATCGACTTTGTTACTATCGCATTCGTCATGTCGAAAAACCCCTAAATATCAAACGCATCGTCGAGATTCTTCTCCTCTTACACTCCACATCAGTATATATCGTTATATGAAGGCATGATTCCTTGGCGTGGTAATCTCTCTTTCCGTGTTTATAGTGCGGACAAACCCATCAAATATGGTATAAGAGCTTACATGCTATCGGACTCAACAAATGGTTATGTCTCTAAATTCAAACTGGAAAGTCTGGCACTGGTCCTAGTTTGGTACTGCTTTGACAACTATTTTACCTATTTTGTTCCTGTATTTAAATACTGTTACAGTGACAGCCGGAACCTTTGAACCGTAATGAGAGCGGGAGGTTTGGCGCCTTAAAATCTGATTCAACCCACCATTTCTTTAGAAATGCCTGTACCAAGTCAGGGTCATTACGGTTTTCACAGTTTTCCGGTTGTTGACTGATTTTGTCTGTTTATATAATTATGAGTTTTGACTTTCCCTTTGTAAGATTGTTCGGAGTTCGGTAATTTTGTTATTACCTTTATTCATCATATTTAAATTAGATTTTGATCACGTGACTGCAGTTTCAAGCTTGATGGATCGTTTATTAGATTTGTCAAAAAATAGCCTATAGTACGGAAATTCAATGTGTCCGTCAATGATTCGAAAATTAAAAGTTATTGTTTATTTCCGCAAAGTTTTTCTTCTGTCAAAATTCAAATATTTTTGTTTTGTAACAATTTTAGACATGTCTTTGATATCGCGATCATGCAAAAATGATCATATTATATTTAATATGGGAACCCCGAGTTTAGAAGTTAGAAATATAAGGTTAGTTAATATAATTACATATATTATTGAGGAATCTAAATTAATTTCAGAAAATATGTCGCCAAATGTCATTCATTGTTAAATTTTGTGTCACACGCCACCAGTTTCATGTATTTCAGACATTTTTACATAGACTCTTAAGGCCAAAAAAGGGTTCGTCGCCTCGGATTTTCATTTAGTTCAGGAACCGCGAATATTTAATTGTTTTCATTAATTTTTATTTCATTTAATTCAGCTTGATTCAATGTATCATTTTCAAGTTCAGAAAATGACACGCATGCAATTATGAATGATATCGTCTATATAGATCATATGAAAATTGCAGACGTCCCGGCGTCGCCATCTTAGATATGCAAATGAGCAAAGTACCCATCATTTCTGGTTATGTTGACTTTCAACGTTTTTTAGAGGGAAACAACACTGAACCCACAAAAAACACAAATATATATATTAACTTTTATTCCTCTATTACAGAGATTTGCATGAATATTACAAAAATTAGAACAAACGCACAATGTAAAGAGCAATTAATGTCATGAAACTAGAAGGGAGAAGAAAACAAAAACTTATAGAGAAACTGTCACAAAAGAAAAAACAGTTCGTCTTGGTCGAGTTCATGTAGTATTGTATTGTCCAATTAATTTAACTGCATCGGTGGTGTAACGGTTAGCGAGCTCGCCTAGAGTGCGGTAGATCGTGGGTTCGAGCCCCGATCGGGTCAAACCAAAGACTATGAAATTGGTATTTGTTGCTTCTCCCTAAGCACGCAGCATTAAGGAGAAAGATCAACGACTGGCTGGCTCGGAATCAGGATAATGTGTCCGAGTGGGACGACTCGCATGTCTATCCACAGTCTGTTGTTTCAGTGAGTTAGCACTATAAAAATCCAACTAAGCGTGTAGGTCTAGTACAAAGTGGACCTCTTCATCATTTCATTGAATATTAACTTATTCTCGCTATGATATAGCTGAAAAATTGCTGAGTTGGCATTAAACAACAATCACTCACTCACTCTAATTAATTGTCATTTATCTACTTTATTCTTTTGAAAGCGATCAATGTCAGAATGAACACATATAGCAAAATAACACAATATACTCAAACAAATAATAGTACACAATAGTTTAAAGGTATTTATAAATACACACTATTATGATTACATGTATACGTCACACGGTAGCCACATGACCTCAACACTTCATAATCATAATCATGATAATGATTACATTTTAGAAACAGAACTTCACATGACCAGTTTACTAAATCTGACCTCCCATGATCACTTGCTCTTGTTTATTGATATGTCGCGCACACGACATATCAATAAACAAGAGCAAGTGAGAGGTCAGATTTTAATCAGACAGACTAAATGCATTTCTAATATATTTATATTAATCAAATCAAATCAATATAAATCAGGGACATGATCTTCCCACTGTATCAAGGTATGCATTTCTTTTTTGAGAAGGGTCTTGTTTGTTTTACAAATTTATTATGTGTTTCACGCGTGCACTTCATGTAATCTAATGATAAATATACATTTACCGATGATGTTAAAATCGATATTTATCTCCACATAAATTGAATTTAACCATGCCCATCGTACCTGATTCTCTTTTCCTTCAAATCAAAGTAAGTCATCGTGGACAAATTAAACAAATAAATAAAGATATGTGTACTCACATGCATCGATAAATACAGTACCAGTCTTCAATAACGATTTTCTGACAGCTTGACTGTTCCCAATTCAGTGTATGCTATATTATTATTAACCTACTTCTATAAATAGACACATGAAGTCAGTTTAACTTTCTGAAAATTAGTGTTCATTCTTAAAAACTATGGCGCGGTATTTGCGTCAAAAATAAATATTGATGGCTAGCATAACGGGGTATAAACATCCACGACAGGCCACAATGTATCGTAATTTTACGTTCCAGTAAATATGGAAATCTTGGAGAGAGGAAAAGTGTGTACTTTACAAGGTTCCCGGAATATTCATATGCATTTATTTGTATGTTTTTTTGTTTTGTTTTTGTATTTGTTTTGTTTGTTTGTATTTTTGTTGTTTGTTTTTGTTTGTTTGTTTGTTTGTTTATTTGTGTGTTGTTTTGTTTTGTTTTTGCTTTTTTTGTTGGTTTTATTTTGGGGGGGAAGGGGTAAGTAATTAGTGCCGGATGATGTCGTTTCGCCAAAACAATAATAATAAAAGATGCAACAAACATTTAGTATAGTAATATTGAACTAACAACATAGCAACAATATGTCCCCCCTTCCGTCTAAAACCAATTGGAATCTCTTCTCAGAGAATCTAAATCCTTCGACAATTTCAAACTCACACCTTAAATCTAAACTTTCAAATATACAGGAGCTTAGGGGATTAATTATTTGTATGTATGTAAGGTAGCATGAACAATTTTCTTCTTTTTACGTAGCTTACATAATTGAAAATAAATATTGTTCTTGTGGAGTTTTTCAGAAAATGCAGAACATTATTATTTTTAGAATGCTAATTGTATAGAATTAAAGTTGAATTAAAGTACTTCTTGTTTTAGGCAATTTCTTATATTAGAATACTGATTTTGATTATCATGTAAAAATTGTGGAGTATATAAATGTGTAGTCCGAGATTCCTCTGCCGTCCGACGGCTTTTTTTTTCGACTTGCTGGAGCCGTGGGACGCCAGAGAGCTCTACTTACGGAAAACAGCGGATTTGCCCATGCAACTCTGCCTTGGCACATTTCCACGTTTCGTGGTTATCGGATTTTTATTTTCTATCCGAAACCCTTATATAAATCGCCTCACCAATCATTTTTTCTATTCATTCATAACCATCTTACCTTCCTAAAGTGGTGTTACACTCCATTACTGCACGATTTTACCTTAGACCCTCTCATTTTGTAATTTCACTTTCATTTTCGAACATTTGTCACGTGACTTCGAGAAAACTACGATTACCGCAATGTATCATGGGAGATGATTTGCATATATGATCAATGAGAGGGGGAGAACGTAGCGCATACTCTTTCCGAAGCCCGTGGGTAACACTGCCATTGAATCTTCTTTCCAACACATTCTGTATTATTTCCTTCTGCTCTGATTTCAGATGTAGATGGGACTGTTTGTCCTGCAGAATACGCTTTATATCGTCTTCCATGTTATTTGCAAATGTTGTTGTTTACGTATTTGGCGCGATGCATTAAGTAGCTCCGATCATGCAATGCATTGCTGTCATCATTCAGTTAGTATCGCGAGATGACGTTTGTAGGTTCGAAAATGAAAGTGAAATGACAAAATGAGAGGATCTAAGGTAACATGGTGCAGTAATGGAGTGTAACACCACTTTCGGAAGGTAAGATGGTTATGAATGAATAGAAAAATGATTGGTGAAGCGATTTATATAAGGGTTTCGGATAGAAAATAAAATCCGATAGCCACGAAACGTGGAAATGTGCCAAGGCAGAGTTGCATGGGCAAATCCGCTGTTTTCTGTATGTAGAGCTCTTTGACGTCCCACGGCTCCAGCAAGTCGAGAAAAAAAAGCCGTCGGACGGCAGAGGAATCTCGGACTAATAAATGTGTTCAAATATTTATAAAAGATTCAGGGTGTTTTGTATGATAGTGATGGAAAAATAGAACAATCGGGACACTAGCATGAGACTACATAACAATGGTAGAGCATAAGGAGGCGGGTAGAGACAAGAAAAAATAGGGCATGCATCTCCTATCCGACACCCGGGGGACATGCTTTGTGTGTTGAGCCATGAACGACGTCACCAGTATCCAATGTATATGAAGAAATTCCCTTTATCTTTAATCATATATCTCTGGATATGAATAAAATGATTGTTTATTGCCAGTCGAGACCATGGTGCACGACGAACATTTCGACAAATAAAACAAAATTGGTACATAGTTATACCAGAATGACTCGAATTAATTGAATTATTGATTCATCTTAATAATCAATTTTGAAGATGACCGAGGACGTGATCGCATGGTAGTTTGATTATCACATTAAGTCGTATCGAGTGCACCTCTGACTTTACAACGTTGCAAGGGAAGAAATTGAATTAAAAATATAAAATTTCTTCAAGAATTATCTATTTACGCTATACTGTTTTCTAATGACACTACATGCATATCACTGACATTAACAATTGGCATTTTCAAATCTGTACAACTGTATCTCAGACGAACAAAACGTTTAACCAGTGTTTAATCATGTTGTGCAATCAACCAACCCCATTCAAGGTTTAACATAATATCCCTTTACTTTCAAATATAATAGATGACTGCATTGTATGTTATCGGGGCCGTCGTGGCCGTGATCGTATGGTATTTGGATTTACAACTACCTATGCAATCAGTGCCTATCACCACTAATGTTGTGAGTTCGTATCCTGTTCGTGGCGAGATGTATTCGATACAACATTATGTGATAAAGTTTATCAGTGACTTGCGACAGGTCGGTGGTTTTCTCCGGGTATACTCCGATTTCCTCCATCAATAAAACTGACAGCTACGATATAACTGAAATGTTGTTGAAAGTGGCGTTAAATACCATAAACCAAACCTACCTTTTCTTAAACCGGGACCAGAGGTATAAATAGCTGTGGTCGGAACAAACATTATTTTGACCACGGTTATCTCGAGGATGGAAAAATTAATGATACATAGTTTCACAGTTACTTTTGGAGCAAAATATTTGACGGGCATGGTTACTAGCTAGTGTTCCTCCCGCTACGAAACTTCTAGTCTTTTTAAAAATAATATTCTTCATCAGTCTAAAAACTATAAAAATCACTTCGAAAATTCAAATTTCTGAGGTATATGACCTTTAGGTCATGTTGGTCATGTGACATACAGTTTCATAAATATGCTGTTCATATCAACGGGTATTTTTTATGATATGCTCCTCCCACAAATTGTGTCGGTAGGCACTACCGCAAATGCCGCTTTAAGTAGTGTGCTAGATAAAATATTTAAAATCAAATACTTAGTATTTAAATTAGTTAGTAATGTATCATAATGCAATTAACATGTAACAAAGACTTCTGCTATTGATGACTTATAATGTATTGCTAATTATGTGGAGAGGACATTTGTGTCCAACCTGTTGGTTTAAACATATTTATTTGTCATAAACAAGACAAAAGGATCGGGCACAAATTATACAATTTAGGTTGCCGTCCACGTTAATTACATGATATACATACATTGACATATACTGACATAAACTACATTTAACATTATAACAATTGGTGACAGAGATTTATAAACAGACATGTAAACTTCAGCGAAATAAGTACATTTCGAGTACACCTTTTTGTGATAGGATGTATGAGAGAGGATATTAAGGAAATATTTTTTGTAACTGATTAATTTTCTTTAAGTAGCTTTCGCTTTATCTTTTAAAATTACATATGTTACAAGGAAAAAAGAAATTGATTGAGATAACAGAGAAAAAAGAAGAAAATAAAAAGAGGGGGGGGGGGGGGGGGGGGGGGGAGTGACATGCTTGCAATCCTGGTATGGTAATTTAAAAATTTATTTAATGAAGCGCTCTGTTTCTTTGATAAATAATTGAACTTGCTGGAAAACATGGCTGTTTGTTTCATAGCTTTCGCCTTCATCGCTATAAAGTAATACTTTCAATACAAAAGGTATATTTATTAATTGTATATTATTTTTCAACTTCTTTCTTGCAGAACCATATTTTGTGCAGTATATTTTTATTTTAATTTAATTTCATTTTAAAAAATGTACAGACGGAGAATTGCGCATAGCTAAGTCTAGATCATTCCAAAGTTTGATGGTTGACGAGAAAAATTATTTCTGGTACATAGTAAGATGTGATAGAGGTGTGGTATAATCTTGACTACTTCGCAAGTTAATAGATTCAGTGACAAGTGGTGGCATCAGATCAGTCAAATATTCAGGACACTGGCCTTGGGATATTTTGTAAAATAAAAAAAGTTTTCGCTGTTCCCGTCTGATTGAGAGTTTTTCCCAACCCGTTTCGCGATATGATTCTTTGCTTGAGTATATAGTCAAACCTGTAATAATTCTAACTGCTTCATCTGACCACAGTTGTCCCATACCTCGCAAGAATACTCCAAAATAGGAAGAATAAACGTTAAATATATTCTTTCTAAATATTCACGGTCAAGCATGAACTTAAGTTTTCTTAGAACATTTAATTGTTTTGACGCTTTTTCAATAATGTTGTTAATATGAATATTCCACTTGCAATCCGAACTAAAATATACGCCCAAGTATTTATGTGAGGCAACAGGGTCAATCTGGATATTATTAAAATTAAAAGGACTGGGAGCTATAAGGGCCAAAGTCGGCCCCACCTCAGATCTGGATATAATTTTCTCCAAAATGTATTCACAATATGTGCTTTTCAGAAATAAATACAGTTAGTTAATATGTGCATCTAATTCCTCACAGCGGACCGACAAAGTCATGAAAAGCACCGAACGCCATATTTTTTTCAGAATACAGAACGTACGTATCATTGTGCATGCATTATAATGCATATCTTTAAAAAAGAAAAAAACAAACAGACAAAAAAACAAACAAACACAAAGCATAATAAAACTCAGTAAACAAAGCATAAATTTGACTTAATATGCAATGTGGATTGATTTCAGGAATAAAAACATATTCCGAAACCGTATTATGAAATTAAAGTGAACGAATAGTAATGTCGCAACGTCACCCATTTTCGACGGTCTCCTGTTTTCGACGGTTTGTTTCACGTGATAAAATCTCTCATTATGTTGATCGCTTCATTTGTCAGAGGTTATATTATGATGCTGAAATTGCATGAATGATCTCAAGAAATCTGATCTAAAAATGTCATCTTTAAATGTAAGAACTACGTACCACATCTATCATTTCACGTTCAAATTGTATTTTTCGTAATTCATTTTTTCGTCACCTTAACAAAGCGTTTAATCATTTAAAAAATATATCTCATACAGACCAATTTTGAATTTTGGTTTCATCGTCTGCTTTGACATTGATAATGTACATATTGAGATCATATCAATTCAGAAACTTATTAACATTGATTGTCGAAAACTGGTCGAAATTTTGGTATTAACCTTAAAGAAGTAATAGATAGATTTGTTTGGACAATAGAACTTTGTCATATTTGAAAAAAAATTATAAACACTTTTTTAACCGTACTTTATTCTTAACGACAACCAATGCGATGATATATTCCAGTACATTTTTACGGACAACCATCATAAATCTATAAACAAAAATTGCCAAGGTGCGGGTTGAAAGAAGTCCAATAATTAAAGATCGCCTTTTTTTTTATAAACTGATAATATGCCATGGAATCAGATAATACCTTAGACCTTAGACCTTTGGTTCTGGTCATGTTGAGGTAAGCGTTGATGCATGCGCGTTTTGCATAAACATGTACTATATATGCACGCGCTACAAAATAGTCCCAAAACTTAATAATGTAAAATAGTTAAAGCATTTGGTTTTGCAGTTTCTAAGAAAAATATTAAATATTAATATGAAAAGTTATGGATAACAGACGACGGACACTAAATGATAATATTTCTACAATTTTTCTATTGAATGTTGGAACTGTTCCGACAGTGTGATATATATTTTTTCATTTTATTATAGTTTTATTCCCATGAGTGGTTGTGTAGGTATGGGCCCCAGTGCACTGCTTTTCCCGGGGCCCGTGATGCTGTTAAGACAGCTCTGCTTCTATTGTTATTATCCAAAAAGCAGTAGAGAGGGTCTACACATGTAAAATGCTACGGTAACGTTGGTGTTTAGATATTTCAGCAGATAAACAATACAAATTAATTTGTGAAGAAGGAAGCTTTTGAAGCACAACTATACAAAATGTATTTAATATAATATAATAATTTATGGAAAAAAAACCAGGTGAGTTGCAATTGTTAAAAAAAATATGGTTGTGATCGTCTTCCGTAATTAAAATCGTCAAAATGAAATACAACCTAATTGATATCAAATGGTGACACGTTTCAACCTCATTTAAAATATACCTTGAAATGCTTTCACACTTGTACATCTCGTTCACGATATTTTATTACAATACTATTTCACTCAAGTGCACATTTTTTTTCTGTTCTAGTTAAAGGACTTTATCAAACAGAATCATACAGTTGACATGCAATGCAGTTAATACGCATTTAAACCACAGAAGAATATTTCTATTTTCCACACCTTGTGGTGTTGGGTCGCTATTGTGCATGCGAAATATTAATTGCAAACCCCATTGACTGGCTATATGCTGCCTGTCTAGAATATTTTATTATTTTCTCGATCGACAGTTCAGAAACTAGAAAACAATATGATGATAATTGTCTGTCAATCATGCAAACAATAACGTATGCACATGACAGTACGCATATACGGATTCTGATTGACCCTTTGGTATCTTCAAACTCTTCTCATGGATATGTTGGATTGTGCCCAAAAAATATCTACTCCTTTTGGATCAAACTATTTTACTTCATATTAGAAGTAGCATCGATAGACCTTTAAACCTACCTCAGTATCCCGGTAGTAATAACTATTTCAGTATCCCGGAAGAAAATGCATAATCAATAATTGGGGGCTTATGAAAAAAAACTATTTTGGATGAAGTGATGTTTATTTTATTTTTATGTTATATAACTGTTACGTGCCGACATACCATCGTTTTTTACGGCACAGATTGCTTCTCAAACATCAAAACGTCATCTAAGCGCTTGTAATATTTGAACATTTTCCCGTCGTTTTTCAAGAAATTTAACACCTCTTGCACCAAAAAAATACGTTATCAGTATTTGTATTTTATTTATTTTAATAATCTGGTAAAATATTTTCTGGTGCACGACTACGGAGTTGCTTAATTTCTTCGAAAACCGTCGAGATATCGCGGGTAAAATTCCACGAAATACAGAAAACAAATAACGCTCATGACGTCACAGTGACGTCAAATACGTATAGATTTTGTTGGAAACAAGTTTTAGCATCACAAGTATGATGTCGTCTATAAAATAAAACACATCAAATTTTAATCAAGTATTTTCTAAGATAATGATTCATAAAATATGGGGCCATACATGGCACTTATAGTCACCAGTTCTTTTTATCGCATTGACGCCGGAAGTCTAGTGCTATGCATTCCCAATCGTAACTACTCGGCGAGAATGACCGAGTAGTTACGATTGATGCATTCCATCAAAATCACGTGATCTGGCGGACGAAAATAACAACATTATGACGGAATGGAAATGATTCGAAACAACCGTATTGGAAATCTATAAAAAAACAACGTGTTTTTACCTTTTGGTTCAATACACGCGAAAATGCATTAATTTTAATCATTTAAGCCATAAACCAATAAAATTAATTGTGATCTACTCAAATTGAAAACAATATATATATTAGGAATCAATCAAAGAGGTCACGTGATCACATTGAAGAGAAAGTAGCATCGTGACCACTAAAACCGAGCAGAACAACGGCAGAACGATGTTCAATACAAGTAATGAAGGAACCGGCGGATTGGGGTTATCCTATTCTTCAAGTTCTATGTTCGAGTTCTATGGGATTTTTCTTGCTACGTTCAATCCCTGTATTCTTTCCCATATGCAAATATCGTATTTAATGATAAAGTCTGTTGACTGTTAAAATTTTTCCAAGATCAGTTTTCGGGATGCCGTTGTGCTATTGCATTTTTTAAAATTTGATAAACAAATGCTGAAAAACGATTATTTGAAAACACTTAAAGGACGTAGGGCTTTTGTAATATCGATTGCGGACGTGTAAATATTCCGGATAAGTTACGTCACAGTAAACGTCATATAATACAATCGTCGTTTTCATTTTCATTTAACAATCAGAGTAGTAAACATTTCCTTAAATACATGTTTTATAGATGTGCTTCAAAAGATTCCTTCTTCACAAATTAATTTGCATTGTTTATCTGCTGAAATATCTAAACACCAACGTTACCGTAGCATTGTACTGATTTTTGGATGATAACAATAGAAGCAGAGCCGTCTTAACAGCATCACGGACCCCCAGGAAAAGCAGTGCACTGGGGCCCATACCTACACAACCACTCATAGGAATAAAACTGTAAATGTAAATAAAATAAAACATATATATATTGTATTGGTATTTCCAACAAAGTCAGTGTTTAAGCCTTATAAAAACATACAGTACACAACATACATAGATAAGCATGGGGCCCTATGCTCGTGGGCCCCCAGGCAAAGTTCTGCCTCGCGTGCCCATGCGTTAAGACGGCACTGAATACACATTTCTCACACATCCCTCCAATGTTAATGTTAAAAGATTTACAGACCACGCTGGACGCAATGTGATGGTAATACCTTAGACCCTTTGGGTCCGTTCATGGTGAGGTAAGCGTTGATGCATGTGCGTTTTGCATAAACATGTGCTATATATGCACGCGCTACAAAATAGTCCCTAAGCTTAATAACGTAAAATAATTAAAGCATTTGCCATTATTTGGTTTTGCAATTTCTAAGAAAAAGATTAGACGGCTCTGCTTCTATTGTTATTATCCAAAAAGCAGTAGAGAGGGTCTACACATGTAAAATGCTACGGTAACGTTGGTGTTTAGATATTTCAGCAGATAAACAATACAAATTAATTTGTGAAGAAGGAAGCTTTTGAAGCACAACTATAAAAAATGTATTTAATATAATATAATAATAATTTATGGAAAAAAACCAGCTGAGTTGCAATTGTTAAAAAAAAATATGGTTGTGATCGTCTTCCGTAATTAAAATCGTCAAAATGAAATACAACCGAATTGATATCAAATGGTGACATGTTTCAACCTCATTTAAAATATACCTTGAAATGCTTTCACACTTGTACATCACGATCACGATATTTTATTACAACACTGTTTCACTCAAGTGTACATTTTTTTTCTGTTCTAGTTAAGGGACTTTATCAAACAGAATCATACAGTTTACATGTAATGCAGTTAATACGCATTTAAACCACAGAAGAATATTTCTATTTTCCACACCTTGTGGTGTTGGGTCGCTATTGAGCATGCGAAATATTAATTGCAAACCCCATTTACTGGCTATATGCTGCATGTTTAGAATATTTTATTTTTTTCTCGATCAACAGTTCAGAAGCTAAAAAACAATATGAGGAATAGTGTTTTTCAATCATGCAAACAATAGCGTATGCACAAAAATTAAACATATATATATTGTATTGGTATTTCCAACAAAGTCAGTGCTTAAACCTTAGAAAAATATACAGTACACAACATACATAGATAAGCATGGGCCCCTATGCTCGTGGGTCCCCGTTCAAAGTTCTGTCCCGCGTGCCCATGCGTCAAGACGGCACTGAATACACACCTCTCCTACATCCCTCCAATGTTAATGCTAAAGATTTACAGACCACGCTGGACGCAATGTGATGATAATACCCTAGACCTTTGGTTCTGGTCATGTTGAGGCAAGCGTTGATGCATGTACGTTTTGCATAAACATGTACTATATATGCACGCGCTACAAAATAGTCCCAAAACTTAATAACGTAAAATAGTTAAAGCATTTGGTTTTGCAGTTTCTAAGAAAAAGATTAAATATTAATATGAAAAGTTATGGATAACAGACGACGGACACTAAATGATAATATTTCTACAATTTTTCTATTGAATGTTGGAACTGTTCCGACAGTGTGATATATATTTTTTCATTGTATTATAGTTTTATTCCCATGAGTGGTTGTGTAGGTATGGGCCCCAGTGCACTGCTTTTCCCGGGGCCCGTGATGCTGTTAAGACGGCTCTGCCTTTATTGTTATTATCCGAAAAGCAGTAGAGAGGGTCTACACATGTAAAATGCTACGGTAACGTTGGTGTTTAGATATTTCAGCAGATAAACAATACAAATTAATTTGTGAAGAAGGAAGCTTTTGAAGCACAACTATACAAAATGTATTTAATATAATATAATAATTTATGAAAAAAAAACCAGGTGAGTTGCAATTGTTAAAACAAATATGGTTGTAATCGTCTTCCGTAATTAAAATCGTCAAAATGAAATACAACCTAATTGATATCAAATGGTGACATGTTTCAACCTCATTTAAAATATACCTTGAAATGCTTTCACACTTGTACATCTCGTTCACGATGTTTTATTACAATACTATTTCACTCAAGTGTACATTTTTTTTCTGTTCTAGTTAAAGGACTTTATCAAACAGAATCATACAGTTGACATGCAATGCAGTTAATACGCATTTAAACCACAGAAGAATATTTCTATTTACCACACCTTGTGGTGTTGGGTCGCTATTGAGCATGCGAAATATTAATTGCAAACCCCATTGACTGGCTATATGCTGCCTGTCTAGAATATTTTATTATTTTCTCGATCGACAGTTCAGAAACTAGAAAACAATATGATGATAATTGTCTGTCAATCATGCAAACAATAACGTATGCACATGACAGTACGCATATACGGATTCTGATTGACCCTTTGGTATCTTCAAACTCTTCTCATGGATATGTTGGATTGTGCCCAAAAAATATCTACTCCTTTTGGATCAAACTATTTTACTTCATATTAGAAGTAGCATCGATAGACCTTTAAACCTACCTCAGTATCCCGGTAGTAATAACTATTTCAGTATCCCGGAAGAAAATGTATAATCAATAATTGGGGGCTTATGAAAAAAAACTATTTTGGATGAAGTGATGTTTATTTTATTTTTATGTTATATAACTGTTACGTGCCGACATACCATCGTTTTTTACGGCACAGATTGCTTCTCAAACATCAAAACGTCATCTAAGCGCTTGTAATATTTGAACATTTTCCCGTCGTTTTTCAAGAAATTTAACAACTCGTGCACCAAAAAAATACGTTATCAGTATTTGTGTTTTATTTATTTTAATAATCTGGTAAAATATTTTCTGGTGCACGACTACGGAGTTGCTTAATTTCTTCGAAAACCGTCGAAATATCGCGGGCAAAATTCCACGAAATACAGAAAACAAATAACGCTCATGACGTCACAGTGACGTCAAATACGTATAGATTTTGTTGGAAACAAGTTTTAGCATCACAAGTATGATGTCGTCTATAAAATAAAACACATCAAATTTTAATCAAGTATTTTCTAAGATAATGATTCATAAAATATGGGGCCATATATGGCACTTATTGTCACCAGTTCTTTTTATCGCATTGACGCCGGACTGCATAAACTGAGTTGTTCTCCTGGTTTCAATGTACACAAACTGTATTTAAAATAGATACAATTATTTACAGAAACAAGTTATTTACTGATGAATTTCATTACTTAATGGCTGAGTAAGCCATCGTCCACAGTAGTTCCTATGTACCGTATTACTTGAAATGAATCATAAAATGTACAGAGATTGTGTACATATATACATAATGGTATCATATATACAATCAGAAGAGTGAAAATATTGATAATTAATATTTAACAACCTCCACAATCCTCCACCAACAAAATATTTTGATACAATCATTAACCCTCTATATTCAAAACAACTGCTCAATTTGGTGTTGGTGGAAGACTGTGGAGGTATATAAAATAGCTAAAATGTACATTACATATGTCGTTTATAGTCCATTTTTAGCATTATCCCTCTAATTATGACGTCATTATGACGTCATAGCGCCCCCAATCTCACGGAAAGACATATTTTTTGAAAATTTGTTTATATAACAATTAAATTAGTATATTGTTTTTATTCTATGTCAAGCGTTATTTTTTGATAAAATGTGGGGCCAATTTTGCACCTTAACGCCTCTTACTCTTTGAGTTAAAGTCGCGGTTTCTAATACTGAATACCATTATATCTGTTTTATCCGGATTGAGTCTAACAAGCCATTGTTCTGACCACTTTGATAGATTATTCAAGTCTATATCTGTCAGGTAGACTAGGGTATGTTCGTCATGAGCAGAATGACCTATCGATGTGTCGTCTGCAAATAGCCTACATAAGCCTAAAACTTCATCGGCAACGCAGTGATGTTAATGATGTCCTGCTTTTTTTCAACACAAATTTATGACAATTGATGGCAATGTAATATTTTCAGGACGCAGACGTCTGTTTTTTTAATAACATTGTTGTACGACATTGATAAATCTATACTCTGTCGTACTGAATATTAAATAATTATATGTTCATTATGATAGAATAGTAAATACGAAATAATGCCATTTATAAATTTGTAGAAACAAACGTAACAATTTCCAAGCATCTTGATTTTTGGTTAACTGTCAATCTGTTTGCAAGAGGCAGGGCTTATGATACTTTTCCGGAAGTCGCGATCATTTCGCGCTTGCAATTGACAACACCTGTACAAAAGCATGCATGACAAAAGTTACGCCAAAACTCGAGTACACAGAAGTCACAGTATAGTAGACCGAATTATTCTGTCGTTTAGAAAGCCCTTTCTATCATTCTATATTTATCTTTTACTTATCTGACTTTTTTTTAAATTTTTGTTATGCTGCTTTCTACGACAGAACGACCTCTTGTTCAAAATCGTTTTCTAGTTCAAATCTGCAAAAATATTGATATTTCCTTACCTTTTACAGCGTATATCCGACAAAATAATCCAAAGGCTAAATCTACTTCGAAACTGTCCGCCATTTTAGTGACCTACACCACATGATCAAAATCGTACCGGATTTTGTTACAGCCTGTTTCTATATTAAAAGTCGATGTCAAATATTTATTGTGTATATGCAAGCATATCCTTTATGGGCTGTTGATTGGTTTTAATATAATATTTATAACAAAATTTAAAAAGTTCAAGCCGTGTATGAGATTTTTAAATTATAATAAAATATTTGATATCGACATCTTGAATCTAGAAACAGGCTGTAACAAAATCTGATGACGATTTTGATCACGTGGTGTAGTTCCATATCTACATCCTCCTCCTCCTTCTCAGTTTCCTCCTCCTCCTCCCCGTCTGCTTCCCCTCCTCCTCTACATCCCCTCCTCCACATCCCCTTCCTCCTCCTCGACACCCCCTTCCTGATCCTCCTCCCCTCCTCTTCCACATCTACATCCTCCTCAGTTTCCTTCTCCCCTCCCCATCCCTCCTCCCCTCCTCCTCCACATCCTCCTCCTTCTCCACTTCCTCCTCCTCTGCAGGAAGAACAAGAGGAAAACCCAGACCGCTTAGCCTGTCGATATCCACGATTGCTTATATGTCTGTAGTGGTGATGACGGCGGAGGTGGTGGCGATGGATATACATGATGCCTCCTTGACTGCTGGTATGTCTGTATTGGTGATGATGGCAGCTGCGGTGGATACGCATGATGATTCTATGGATACGGTTGACTGGTTCCGTGTTTGTTTCGAAAATGTCTAAGCATGACGTCTCTACTCGACTGACGCAAAACATGATGACCAATTATCGAAGTGTGACGGCGGTGGTGGTGGCCGAAACTTGATGGTGATCGCTCTGAACCAAAACTTGTATTTTTCGCAAACTACACCACCGCCGGCGTCACCGCCACCACCATCACCATCGCCACTACCACCACCACCACCACCACAGGTTGTTTTACAACATCCGTTCACCTTAATGGCGGTGGTGGTGGCGGTGGATATCCACGATCTTGGATGACCAATCTCCAGATATAAAATGAGGACAAAATTTTAAGATCTAACTGTTAGCACTGTATATTGTCATGCATTGTAATTGTCGTTATGATAGAATGTATTGAACTTAATAAACAATCGAACTGTTAAAATTGTATTTTGTCGTGCATTGTCTTGGAAAATGTCCCCGTTATAGAATGTATTGTACTTAATAAACGGACAAAATCGTGTTAAAACGACTAATGTATATTGTCAAGCATTGCCGTGTCTTTATTATAGAATGTATTATACGTAATAAATGATACGAATGAAATCGTGTCGTTGTGTTATGCTCAGAGTTACTTCCCTTTGAATACGTTTAACCATACTGGAAACGTATAATTACTTCCCTTTGAACATACACATTGAGTTATATCCCTCACTCTCATCGAACATACACAACGTTCAAATCCCGTCGAGGGAAGAACAAACATTTGACAGCTCAAAGATCTAATTCTAACACTGTTTGGTCTAATTTTCAGACGCTTATAAGAGTCTATTAAACCTGATATTTATTATCTAATTATAAATACTTTGTTTGTTTACAATATGTAATTTTGCTTGAACAGATGAATTGGTTTGTTTTGATCCATTATAGATAGAGGGGTACCATATATCGGGCGTTTTATTTTGACCGTATCTATTGAATTTAATATTGGTGTTTTACAAAACGTATTTATGGTTAGTATGTCTTTCCAGAATGGTTTGTGCCATTGTAATGATGGACAGGTCAAATGTACATATGCAGGGGCGGATCCAGGATTTCAAGTTAGGGGGGCGCACTTAGCAAAATTGCGCCGAGCGGAGGGAAGCGCAAAAATTTGTGGGGTATTTCGTGTGAAAAATCACGATTTTACGCCAAAAAATCATATTTTCTCCAATTTCAGGGGGACGCCCCCGCCCCCCCCCCCCCCCCCCCCCCCCCTGGATCCACCCTTGCATATGTACAATCGCTGCATTGGATTTATATAAAATGGATGTAAGTCTTTACATATATGGTTCAATTATGTGATTACGTTTCCGTTTTGTAAGTTTGTGAATGAATTATATTCAAGATACATTAATGTAACTATTGGAATAGTGTTAATGTTTGATTGGATTGGTCCGATTGGATAATAATGAAGAACGATTCGGTCGTTGTTATCACTACGTTGTGAAATAACCACTTTATTTGTTTAGGATCGTACATATTTACATATTAATTGTCGGGTAAACATCAGATAACAAATGTATGCACAGGTGGTTTTTATTTACTTTGATTAAACGGATAAGAATTTTATCGTATTCGTATTAACTAATTATAAATACTGTTTTACCTAGGGTTAGGGTTAATTATAAATACTTTTTTTACATAGGGTTAGGGTTAGGGTTATGATTAGTGTTAGGGTTAGGGTTAGGGTAGGGTTAGGGTTAGGGTAGGGTTATGGTTAGGGCTTGACCACGTGGTTATGCAATCGGTACCCCATCGTATCGGTATAATACCTAACACTATACTACTCGAATTATTTATTAAATGCTCAGTAAATTGCAAAGGAAGTCAAATGGCTGGATCATGTTGGCTTTGGGCAATCTTGCTAAAAAGCAGAAATCCAAACTTTAAAGCATTAACAATGACATAGATTATGCTACAGCAGTTTCAGATGTCGTATAACTGCTAATTTGCATTTACTGCAAATACCAAGTATATCACATTCAAGGCAGGCATTGCTTCCTTGTGCCGTAGTATACGTGATGAATCTAAGAATTCCGCCTAAACCGGCGATAAAGACCATCTTGAAACTGAAATTGGTTCGAGCGTATGCTCCATGCTAAAGCCTAGCTTTAAGCTTATAATGAAGTCGTTTCTTTTCATTAATTTGATTAAAAATAGTTCATTTCCTTACCTGAATTTATCTCATTTATTTTCCACCAGCTGTAATGAGTAGACCATTTGAATTTCGGGAAAGGGGGTTAGCTTGGGAGATCTATAGAGATCAAATTATCTTTTTAACTCGTTCGCCACTATTTTTTTCCCGCTAAAGCCGAGGAAATTTAATCTTTTTCATACAATTCATAAGCGCGGATTGAGGAAATTTAAGGCTTCTATAGAGCTAGAATAAAAAATTATGTGTATTTATTTTCACAAATATTAAGATAATCATATTTATTTGTAAAATCAATGATAGTTTCCGTATCCAAAGAATTATGTCTTGATAGTATACGAAATGCCTGTGTTGTCAATATTATGGTAAACTGGTACTACAAGATCTATCCTACCGTTTCCACAGAATGGAACCTAAGCAATTTTTAGCTCACTTTTCTTTGAATTAAAGCAAACGCGATATTACTCTATTACTCATTATAATGCAATGTTGTTTGTAACGTCGATTTTGATTGGATGACGTCTAAATTTTCATGGCATCAATTCCACGGTTGGTGTCATCGGAGAAACGACGCAAGCGCAGACGTAAACTAAAAAAATTAAAGCTTCTCATTTAACTGCGTTTTATTCTGAATACATTATAATGGAGATAACAGTATTGTTTTTGAAGCTTTGCCGACATCAGTTTTGATTAGATGGTCGCAAATACCCGTTTATTAGCTCCGCTTACGCGTCGCCAGTAAACTCAATTTGCGGTTATCAAATCTACAATTAATGTCGTGAAATCTTCAAATACAATACTGTTATTTCCTAAGTGTTACTAATTCCATTATCAACCCTTCCGCGCTCTTTCACGAGAGAAACTAGTGGGTTAATTTTTACTAGCAATAAAGTTTGGTATAGTTGATACAGAACAGCTTTTTGACACTGTATATGATAAACATAATATGACATGGCTCTTAAATGTTTCTGCATTGTGTTTCTCAATGAGGTGGTTGAATATGTCTTTGAATAAATCGAATTTTTCGTTGCAATATTAGCATAGGTACCCGCTCTCCATTTTGCTACAAAAGACAAAATATGCCATTAAAAATCAATCTTAGATGCATATGACATCATCACCTAGTACACGGTTTTCCGTTTTGTTTGAAATGTAAGAGTAATAAAGCATAAATGTTAGTTGATTGTTAATAAATACAAATTTAGGACGTCAATCAGGTTACAGACCGTTTCCAAACGCGACGTTAAACAGACTAAAACAGCTATAGTAAACAGCCGACAGCACACTCATTTTTTCAATCCAATTTTTTAGTGGGAAAAATTATGTTTTCTTTATCGCTTCTTTGTAAAAAAAATGCTTCTCACTTCCAAAACTATCCTTGCAAATACAGTCTAAATTGGAAGCCATTTAGACATAAAGAAATGGAATTTTTACCTTTTCTGGTAGGAACAACAAACGTTTGATACTCCATTCTGAATTTGTTGCGTTATTTTATCCAAAGAAACTTTAGCGTCCGTTAGAGTAATGAATCATGTACATTCTGTAACGTTTTTACACAGATACATCGTATCTGTCGATAATAAATTCCGAAAACCTTTCCTGCTTTAAAAGCGTGGACAGTCGATTTCCACCGAAACCGTAATGCAGTTTACAGAAGAGCACGTCAATAAGAGATTTCAGGCGCACAGGTTCCTATACTGTGGAAGTTTTACATTATTAATGTGGTGAGTATTTCTTTAAATAGAATATTGTATACCAAGATCCTACATGTATAAATGCACCAACGTTACGTTTTAAATGAAATAACCCTTACGCCATAATCACGGCCATTCTACTTCATGTATCAATGGGTAACAGATCGACAGTAAGAAAAATATTCTTCAATGGCGCAAATTTAGTGTCTGGGAGCAAGTCCCTGTGACCCGGTTGGGAACACGTGGTAGTAATACATTACATCATCAGTCTATCATACATCATACATGACATGCACAGGCACTCGACGTCTGGACCTCCTTTTTCCCGGTTGACCTCCCTTTTTCCACAAAGTTGAATTTCACTAAATTTATTTTTTCCCTTATACGTGTATTAAACATATTTGTGTTTTAGATTTTTGCGTATCTTCGCTTTGTCTCTGCAGAAAAGATTATAAACGTTGGATTTTCATATAGTGAAAATGTATAAAGATAAGGTGTCAACAAAAATGTCAAAAATATGTTTTTATCAATGTGTGACGTAAAAGTGTCTTTGACATTTACTTCACTGAGTGTGGTGCTGCTTTGACAACTGTGTTACCTGTTTTGTTCAAGTATTGTTATAAATACTGTTATAATGACAGCCGGGGAAACTTTGAGCCGTAATGAAAGGGGGAGGTTTGGCGCTTTAAAATCTGATTCAACCCACCATTTCTTTAGAAATGCCTGTACCAAGTCAGGGTCATTACGGTTTTCACAGTTTTCCGGTTGTTGACTGATTTTGTCTGTTCATATACTTATGAGTTTTGACTTTCCCTTTGTAAGATTGTTCGGAGTTCGGTAATTTTGTTATTACCCTTATTTGTTGGAATCTTGTGTCCATACGAACCCGGAAAATAAAATAAAGGTAAGAAACAAATGGCCGCCAAATTTGTACCCCACCTCCAGAAAATCTCTCCTCAGGCACAAAATATTCAAATTTTCATTTAAAATTCGATACGTCTATACCCCTAGAGTACCTACCAGTGTGTATTTGTACTGGGTTGCCATCATACATAGGTTATATACAGTCCGACCAAAGTTAAACACCACCTGACTTGTTTCAATAATATCTTTTCTAATAATGAACTGATTTCAAATCGGTTTGCTGTTTTCGTTACCTGTACACACATACGTACTTACCTGTGAAAAAGGTTATTGATCTATTTTTATTTATGTGTATATGACAGGGTGTGTAAAGTGCCACGTGTACTTTTCAACATTTGTGTTTGCGAACGAAAGCTGATTTTTTGTGTGTAGAGTTTTAAGTTTCATTTTCTATTGGTTTGGTATGGTGCGGCGAAAATTAACCATATCAGAAAGCTGTTGGTATGCATAACGGTGGTTTTAGCCAGAAGGGTGGCAGACCACTTCAGAGTTAACCATTCCATCATTGTACGACTGATGCAGCGTTTTCGTCAAACGGGGAATGTTACTGACCGTACACGTGCAGGTGGACCTCGCAAAACGACGCCGAGAGAGGACCGGCTCATATCCAGACGGGCGCGGCAACGGCCGTTCAGTACAGCTGGTGCACTTCGTGGTAATTTAGCGTTTGGGGGCCACATTAGCACACGCACTGTAATCAGACGCTTCAACCATCAGAGAATGCGAGCGCGACGACCCATAAAACGTCCACAGTTGACATTACGTCATCGCCATGCTCGATTTGACTGGTCACATAATCATTTGGGGTGGACTATTCGCACATGGAGACGGGTCCACTGGTCTGATGAAAGTCGTTTTTTGTTACGCCCTACCGACAGTCGTGCAAGGGATTGGCGCCAACGAAACACTTCATTTCAGGACAACCACATTTTGGGCACAACTGCTTTTGGGGGTGGGGTGTAACTGTCTGGGGTTGTTTTTCCTTTGACTGTAAGTTGAACTTGTACGTTCTTGATGGTAATCTGACAGGCCAAACATACCGTGACAATGTGCTCGCTCCACGCGTAGTACCCCATCTCGACAATCATGCGTTGGCTGACAGGCCAATGTTCATGGACTACAACGCTAGGCCACATAGAGCCCGAGTTGTACAACATTTTTTACAGCAAGAGGATGTTCAGACAATTCCATGGCCTGCGATGTCGCCAGACATGAACCCTATAGAGCATGTATGGGACTGTATTGGCCGAAAAATTAACCAACGCAATCCAAAATGTCAAAATATTGACGAATTAAGAACTGCTATCTTACAGGAGTCGCAACAGTTCCCCCAATAACGGCTTAGGCGTCTTGTGCGAAGCATGACGAGGCGTGTTATAGCACTTCACAATAAACGCCGTGGATATGCTCGTTATTGATTTGTATGCCTTACACATACGCACAATAGATGCATTTAAAAGTTCTGAAAAGCTGAAGACTCTGCATTTTAATGCAATGTTAAAAACTTCCATCAAAGACAAACTGGTTTTACGTTTTTTCCAGCGCCTGTTTTGAACACCATTTTTTCCACGTCATAGTCACGTCTTTCAGGATGATAAATACTTCGTAGATTGGTAATTTTAGAGCCCTTGGTGTAGTCTTTTAAGAAGTGTAAGAAAAATTGTGATATCTATTTTATTGTTTTAACAGTATTGATGTAAATAAATATATCGATAAAAATATGGGGTGGTGCTTAACTTTTGTCGGAGTGTATATATCCATCAGCTCAATATTTTCATCACTCGCTAACTACCGATCAACAAAAGCGGTGATCTATTCTGATCAACACGTAAAGTGCAAGAGCACGTCAATAAGAGATTTCAGGCGCACATGTTCCTATGCTGTGAATAAAATGAAAAAATATATATCACACTGTCGGAACAGTTCCAGCATTCAATAGAAAAATCGTAGAAATATTTAAATTCGATATCCCTAACACACATATAAATGAACCCTCCTGGCTTAGTTCAGGTACTTCAATAAAAAGTGACGGGGTTAAACTAGTATACAATAGATTCACTAATGCATTTCTCTTATTTAATAAAAACAATAGAAAGCGAAAATCGCACGATTTTTGCACGACGATCGGGCAATGGTCGGGCGATCGTCGCCGAAAAGGTATAAATAAGCCTAAATGGGTCTATAGTTTTACCATGGGACAAACAAGTTTTGGGAGAATGGAATCATTTATTTTTCTTTACATATGAAATCAGAAATGTTCCATTCAATATCCAGTTTTACATAAGTATTATACTGCTTAATTTTCCTTAGTCAGATTAAAATTTTTCTCCCAAGTTTGGCAAAATTATTTATTTGTGCGAAAATTTATATCAGAAATATTAAAAAAAAATATATAAAAAAATTTGAAAAGCACCCCTCCTTGAACTATATCTATAAATAGCGTTTGAGGAAAATATGTATTGTGTATGCAGACTGTAATGCCACTGTGAAACCATTATTTGGCCAGTGATATTAATTTTTAACTGTTTTAAACACCGAAATGAAAAAAAATATATATCTAATCACTTACACTCAATGAACAATTGAAGACAAATGTTGCAAATCAGCAATAAGGTCTCCCTCAAAAGATATTTACGTAAATTACGGGAAGATACGTTCATTCGTCAGTTATTGAGAAATCGTTATTAATGGAATCCAGTTAACAAAGTTCGTACATGTATTATTAATTGGCAGAACATCAAGACTCGTAGAAGTATAGAAAAAGTTGGAGAGGAGAGGGGCATAGTTTGTTCCCATAGAGATGCCTAGCTATGATTTGTTGAAAAATGTGCCATTCGAACTCGACAAATATATGTCATCGATAAGGAACTCCAACATTTTGATGACTTCATTCTATGTGTAGCACAGCACTTTTTACCTTTCGTTTCGTGCTTGACAAAATAAGTTAATCGTGACCCAATACTATAAACTTGTAACGTTGCCACCATTTTTTAAAGTAAAATGCGTTGTGAATAATTCACTTTAAAGAGGAAATGAAAGTGTAAAAGGTAGAAAAGTCAAATATTTGGCTAGATGAAATTTTCGAGAATTAAAATTATCCTCTTCTTTCAGTATCCACTTTTGATTGCTCGAGTGAGTGAGTGATTGTTATTTAATGCCAATTCAGCAATTTTTCAGCTATATGATGGCGAGAACAAGTTAATTATCAATGAGATGATGATGAGGTCCGCTTTGTTCCAGACCAACACGCCGAGTTGGATTTTTATTGTGCTGGCTCACTGAAACAACAGTCCGCGGGTAGAAATGTCATTCCATTCGGACACATTATTCTGATTCCGATCCAACCAATCTTTGCTCTTTCTCCGTAATGCTGCGTGCTTAGCGGAGAAGCAACAAATACCAATTTCATAGTTCTTGGTTTGACCCGACCGGGGCTCGAACCCATGATCTACCGCACTCGAGGCGAGCACGCTAACCATTACGCCATCGATGCGGTGCTTTTGATTGATGTTACCACGTGAATATACTTTGTCACAGTATGATAGTAGTCCTCCTTTGACTGCATGCACAACATTAGTCATAGTTATAGATAGTTCTTTTGTTGAACAAGTAGAAGAACTGGGAATATATCTGTCTAAATATTGATTCTTCTGAAATTTTGGTATCCACTATAAAGTAGATAATTCACAAGTTTCTTCATTTATCGGAATATTCAATGATGTATGCATGACTTGTGATTTGCCAAAATGTCTTCGTTGTCAAAATTAGTATTTTTGTAAGGTTAACCAGAGTTCTTGGAAATACCAATTAAGTTCTTCATATTGCTCGTTTGGCGTTAAACAACAATCACTAGACTGCATTACTCTTTCTTATTTACCTAACCTTATTTCTTGTGGTTTTTGAATATTTTGATGATGTTTATCTATTTGTTTGTAAGCTCAACTGGCCAAAACGGCCAAGTGAAGTATTATCATTTAGTGTCCGTCGTCTGTTATCCATAACTTTTCATATTAGTATTTAATCTTTTTCTTAGAAACTGCAAAACCAAATGCTTTAACTATTTTATATTTTGTAGCGCGTGCATATATAGTACATGTTTATACAAAACGCACATGGATCAACGCTTACCAGAGCGAAAGGTAAGGTATTATCATCACATTGCGTCCAGCGTGGTCTGTACATCTTTAACATTAACATTGGAGTGATGTAGGAGAGGTGTGTATTCAGTGCCGTCTTAACGCATGGGCACGCTTGGCAGTTGCTCGGGGGGCCACGAGCATAGGGGCCCCATGCTTAGTTATGTATGTTTTGTACTGTATGTTTTTCTAATACTTAAACACTGACTTTGTTGGAAATACCAATACAATATATGTTTAATTTTATATACATTTACAGTTTTATTCCTATGAGTGGTTGTGTAGGTATGGGCCCAAGTGCACTGCTTTGCCCGGGAACTCGTGATGCTATTAAGACGGCCCTGCTTCTATTGTTATTATCTAAAAAGCAGTAGAGAGGGTCTACACACGTAACATGCTGCGGTAACGTTGTTGTTTAGATATTTTAGCAGATAAACAATACAAATTAATTTGTGAAGAAGGAAGCTTTTAAAGCACTGCATGTATTTAAGGAAAAGTGTTACTACGCTGATCAGTAAATGAAAATGAAAACGACGATTGTATTACATGGCGTTTACTCAATCGTAGTTACTCGGCTCATTAAATTCCCGCTACCCTGCAAATAACCTCGTATGCATTAGGCGTATACATCGCACTACTTTTCACATGTCAGTTACATGAAAGTTTGATAAAGTTATATTTTAAGCAATTTTCTATATTTCAATTATAGTTTTAATTAGTTTTGCATGATTAGATTTTACTTAGTATGTCTTCCATATTGGATTTTCGTGGACTATATTTTTGTGCGGCTTAACTTAACTTAACTTCCTGCAAACAATTTAAGAAGAATTTATACTATGTACGTGCGAGGTTATTTGCAGGGTAGCTAGAATGGCCAAGTAGTTACGATTGGACGTTTACTGTGACGTAACTTATCCGGAATATTTACACGTCCGCAATCGATATTACACAAATCCTACGTCATTTAAGTGTTTTAAAATAATCGTATTTTGGCATTTGTTTATTAAATTTAAAAAAATGCAATAGAACAACGGCATCCCGAAGACTGATCTTGGAAAAAAAATAATTTCATATGGCAAAGTATACAGAGATTGAACGTAGCAAGAAAAATCCCATAGAACTCGGAAAAAGGGGGTTTCTTGCATATTTGGCCTTTCAATCTATTCGCACATTTAATTAAATGAAATTCAACAATTTATCACGCATTTTTCTTGAAGAATAGGATATTCCCAATCCGCCGGTTCTTTCATTACTTGTATATCGTTATGCCGTTGTTCTGTTCGGTTTTAGTGGTCACGATGTTACTTTCTCTTTAATGTGATCACGTGACCTCTGATTGATTCCTAATATTATTTTTTTTTTCATTTTGAGTAGATCACACATAATTGTATTGGTTTATGGCTTAAATGAGTAAAATTAATGCATTTTCGCGTGTACCGAACCAAAAGTATGGACAACCTTAACATGACTGCAAATATCATTGACATATACTAGGAACAAAAGAGGCGCAAAACTTACCCCTGAGGAACACCAGCACGTAAATTACCAACTTCTGATATACCATCCTTCACGACAACTCTAAATAGCTATTAAGCCATCGTAAAAGCGTATCTTTAATACCATATTTTTTTAATTTTTAGTTTTAAAATTAAAATCCTAATCCAAACTCTATCGAAAGCACTACTAATATCACAGAATGTTACAGGTGTCAATTGTCAATCTAATGCCAGTAGTATTTCGTGATATAACTCAATAAGTTGATGATTTGTAGAATAGCCTGGTAAAAAACCCAGACTGGTATTTATATAATAGTAGATTTTGATGTAGATGGTTATATAAATGTTTATAAACGATTTTTTCTAAGACTTTACTAATACAACATAACAGTGCCACTGGTTTATGAATATAGATACCAGAGAGTTGTCTCCTTTTTTAAAAAAGTGGGATAACCTAAGACATTTTCCAATCTGACGGGAAAACACCTAATTTCAGTGATTTGTTGAACAACATAGAGAAAGAGGTAGAGCAATTTAATTTTTAACGGCAATTAGCATTTTATTACTTATCAAATCTGGCCCCACTGCCTTGTCCAACCTGTTGTTAAAATTTAAGCAATACAATTTGTTTAATCTAATCCATACACAACATGAATGCTACTGGAATTTGTTATCGTCCATAAAAAGCATGAAATATGTACCGCTTTACCGCTAAGCAAGCAACAATCAATTGCGGGATAAATATTAAGGTAGGGACTGGGAATAAAACAATCAAAAGACCCTCATGATGATGTCATTTGGTTCTTCCAGGTTTATTTTCTTTTTGGTAGTTTGTTGCTCTACAGAAATACATAAATGAATTAACTCCCTTGTTTTTGGTATGAAACCTGGCAAGTTCATTGATTGTATCATAGCTTAATATAATATGTTTATTTAATATAGATATTCCATGTACATCTGATATTTTCCCCCTTGAAGTGTATTTATTTTCTACTATAGGGCTAAAGTTGTCAACAGATATAAAATGCAAAAATCTTCATTTTACCACAGGCACTTGGGTCCAGGATATTTGTTTTCTTCAATTTTATCAATACAATGTGCATCTACAACGTATATGAACCCGTTTGACATGTTTCGTTGTGAAATAAACGCCTTTATGAACTATGCCCCATTTTCCTAATATCTTCCTAATACAATGTATCTACTTTATTTCACAACGAAGCATGTCAAACGGGTTAATATACGTTGTAGATGCACATTTTATTGATAAAATAAAAAATAAAAAAATCCTGGACACAAGTGCCTGTGCATTTTACGCTACAGGCGATCGTTGCACAGACTTACAACCCCCCTTTTTTTCTAACTTTCTGTTTACAAATTTATTTTCAATAAAATTTCTTTATTTCTTTATTATTTCATCTCTTTTTCCTTATTTTAACTTGTTCGTGTCAATATTCATACAATCTTATGTTAACATCAAATTGCATGTGTCAACCCTATTATAGAAATTAGAATAATCCACAAGAGAAAAAGAAACCTACCAGTCTACAGATATATCAGTTTTTCTCATCGCCAGTTAATGATAACTACAAACTTAATTAAATATTTTACCATGTAACTATATATCTGTGGACTGCTAGTTTCTTTTTCTCTTGGTCATGATTTCAAAGGTACTGGGTCATTTCGCCCTGAATCTCATTCGCCCCCTGAGTCGTTTCGCCCCTATTCCTATTCGCCCCAGGTCATTTCGCTCCTATTCCCGTTCGCCCCGGGTCGTTTCGCCCTCATTTATTAATAGTGCTTTAAAAAATGAAATATGGAAAATACCATTGCAAATATTCGTATTTTGGATGTTGTAAGGCTTGTTCATGGGTACTTTATTTTTGTCTTCCTCATAATTAACATGCTTTCTTGATGTGTTTAATATTATGTATTGCTTCACTCTTTGTTTGACATCTGATTAAATTTATACTACATGTATATTAGCATTTGATGCGTAATTCATTAAAAAAGAGGTTATTTGCACACTTGTTCTTGTGTGGATTTTTGTAAATTTTGCAAGGAAAGTTTCGCTTGAGATCTTTGACAAAAGTAGACCAAAATGAATGGATTATTTTTTTTTGTATGCAACTAATAAATAAATAATTAAAGTAGACCAAAATGAATGAATTATTATTTTTTTGCATACAACTAATAAATAAATAATTACCAAAAAATTGTCGAAAAAAACTTCATCTATTATAATATAATAGCGATTAAGTGGGGCGAATCGACTCACTTTCCGGGGCGAAACGACCCGAGTGAATTGACCCGGGGCGAACAGGTGATCAGGGCGAAACGACCCAGATTCATTTCAAAATATTGTGCCAAAATAATATCCTTTGGAACTTTTCTGACCCTATCGTTGAAGTATTGCATTCGGAATTCAGTGGTCGTAGCGGTTTGTTGATTTTATATCTACTTCCGTCAAACGAAGGGTACTATACGAAAAATTTGGCAATAAATGTGTGAAACTCTTAAAATTCTGGAGAACTGAGCTATCGTATGCACAAAACAAAAACAGGGGCGAAAAGATGCGTCTTTTAGGAATGGATACATATCCTAGTTTGAATGACATAATGGACATAAGTTGCAATAAATGTACTCGAAGCGAGCAGGGGTACGATTTTTAAACCTGCAGAGTTTCATGCCTTGTGGATTATTAGTATCTATATAGGGTCGACACATACAATTTGATGTTAACATAAGTTTGTATGAATATTGACACGAACAAGTTAAAATAAGGAAAAACAAATGAAATAATAAAGAAATAAAGAAATTTTATTGAAAATAAATTTGTAAGCAGAAAGTTAGAAAAAAGAGGGTGGTAAGTTCGTGCCACGAGCTGTGTTTTACGCCACAGGGGCTTGTTGCGATTTTTTCCCCCTCGAGTACTCTAAAAAGCGAAATCGTAACAAATTTAGCCCGTGTTTTACGCGAGTGATTTTACACGGTATCAGATCGATCGGCCCCAAATCAGTTCGGCCCCAAGTTGTTTCGGCCCAAGTCGTTCCGGCCCCAAGTCGATTCGGCCCTGCTATCAATATTACGTTGTAAACTAGCAAACCTGAACGTCAAACAGAAAGTGTGTTCCGAATGATAAGCGGAAGACAACCAGTTCCCCACGCTTGGAGAAGACCGGGTGTAGCTTAAACTGCTTTATATAATAATTTAGAGTACAATCAAAGATTTGTACACTAATCAGTACTAACTGTTGTATAATCATCATTTAATTGTAATAAATATATTTATGTAACGAGTACATTGATTTCTTGATTACACACAAACAATTCTAAAGTTTGAATTTTTAAAATTAAAATCGATCAAAAACATTTTGAAATGATAAACACTTGTGTATTTCAGTTCAAAAATATTTAATTTCAAATGGAGCCGAATCGACTTTTAATTTAGGGCTGGAACGACCTGGGTCAAGTCCACTTGGGGCCGGAATGACCTGAAACCATTTTACACGGGGCATATCCTATCTTACACAGCCTATTCATGCATTATATCACATTGTCAGACACTTGTTTCATATAAATTAAATGCAATGGTCCATCTCATATCTCTTACCTTACTGTTGTGAGATAGAAGTAGGCACTTCAACATTGTGCGACATAAGTGCCTAAAGTGAACCAACAAGTGGATACCTACTTGAAGTAAGATGCCTCTCCCAGTTCCTCTAGATCTCCTAATCTCATTGAGAGTATACCTCTCCATGTCTTAGCACATATACAGTACTACAATGAAACCTGCCTTACAGTTATAGATCTCATGTACTGTAGGTTGTATTAAGCAAATTAAAACAAGTGATAAATTAAAGGACCATCATTTTCAATTTCCATTCCAAACAAATGATTTATTTTCCATTCATAGGCACCCTTATATACGAGCAGAATAATCACACAATAAATTTAGTTGTATACAAACATTACATTTTATGTAATTTGAACCTTCAGTAAGAGACCACCTGTATTGAAAGACCATGTTGCCCTCTCTCTTTGGGTCACTCTCTGACAACTTTTATAATAGTGATGGTAAAGACTGCAATTGTGTCCCATTAATATTACAGAAAAACAACAAACTTAAATTACAATAAAAGTTGATATGTCATTTGTTCATGTTAAATTGTATTTATTTCATTAAAAGATTTAAAAAATACATTAGGGCAGTTTCAAAATAAATGGCTCCTACTGCTATAGCTGCCTAATTTACTCATTTTTATGATTTTATTGGATCTAAATAGTTCAAAAGATCTGTAATGATTTGATGTTTGTTACTGCAAAAAATCTTTAAGATATCTAGAATAACAAAAAAAATATGTCCAAAAAACATGTCAAAATTGTCATGAGTGCAACACTTTTTTGTGACACTTTAAAAAATCCTTAATTTTCAACAACCTACCACAGTGATAAATCAAACAATATGTTATCAAAATCTATTTCATCACAAACTTTGATATGTTGACATACTTTAAGATAGCAATAGATCATGCTTCACATTTATTATTGCATAAACATATGGCTTTGTAAAAAAGATGTACCTAGTCAGGAGTGCAACAAACATTTATGCAAGTTTTCCTAAATTACATTGTAGAAATGTTGTCTTTTAGTTTTCAAAGATATGGGGTATAAATAAATCTTAATACATCATTGCTGCTTCAAAACCATAGTTAAAGGATACATTAAGATCAGTAGTAAGGCTAAGAATGTCACATTAAAGACAGCCCCTTCAAATGTCAGGAGTGCAACATTTGATATTTTCTTAGACATATTTTCTTTTAAATGTAACTAAAATCACATGTGTCTTTCTATTTCAACAGAGACTGACTAAGAGAACAGATAAAACCCATTTACCTGTTTGAGATGCATAAAATATCTCTCACAGAAGCATTTGATTCATGTCAGGAGTGCAACTAGTTTTAAGTGATCTTCTACACAGTCTAAATTATAGCTTTTTATATGGATGATTTGAATAAAATGAGATTCTGTCAAGTTTAGAATAATGTTTGAAAAAATTAAAAGTGCCAATAGCATTTTATGTGCTTTTAATTTTATGTAATAAAGCATTTTTGTTCATTTTAAATGGTCTCGTGCTTTAATATCTATTAGGTATAAATACTAGAGACATTCTCTGACAAGGGAACATGTTTTCTAGGTTCATTAGCTATTGGAGATTAATTGACTTGATAAAGTTTATGATAAATGCATTTATCTATTTTCTTATAGATAATTCATGGTTGACCATGTAAATGTTGCACTCCTGACATAAATATTTAAAAATCATTGAAATTTGATATAATCAATTTTCTAAGTATCCAAAAAATACTTGTAATTGTACATTAAACATCTATTGTCAATATTAATTTAGATTAATACATGTTTTAAGTGTTTTTGTATAGTATATTCAAAAATAAGTTGGAATTTTTGAGAAGTATGGCTTGTAAACAAGTTACAAATAACTAGAAAAATGTTACTTTAAGAAACAATTATCATTAAAACTTGGTAAAACTAATGCTTGAAAGAACACCAACTGATTTTTTCCCCTGTGAATTGTTTTTAAGTTAATAACTCTTTTTTTTCTTGATGGCAATATAATGTCAGGAGTGCAACATATCCTGATGAAATAGTACCATTGATAAAATAATGATAATTTATAATAAATTGCCTTTTCTAGCCTATACAAATATTCGAATTATTTTTTATGATTTATCTTATAAATATATTAGAGTGGTATAATACAAATTTTCAAATGTAATTAAAAATATTGCTGCTAAAGCTGGGTATTAAAGAAGTGGTATGGCAAAAAATTGTTACAAATTTCCAAATACTGTCATTTCTGTACAAATATTTCATTGAAACAGGTAAAAATTATTGTATGAGTTAACAGTAACATCACTGTTCAATGAGTGGCATTTTAAAATGTGATATTTTCTTCTTTTTTCTTTATTATAAAATGTCAGGAGTGCAACAAAAATAGACAAAATGTTTTTTCTACAACCAATTATTTTGCGATCCTTCAAAGAATCAATGTGGTTTTTTTTTACAAATGGCTACTTATCTTTAAAGTTTGAAAATTTTGCTGTCTTAAGTAAAAATATTCGTTATTATTTTGATAATAAAAACTTTATCAGGTAGATTGGACAAAAATATTGAGAATTTTTCATAAAAAATAGCTTTTAAGAAAAACTACAATTACCAATAACCCAATATTTTGCACAAAAAGTCATTTATATCAGTTGCATTGTTTGAGAAACCATTATACAAAATAATTGAGACTAAAGATTGTTTAACTGATATAGAATAAGTATGTGTTTTACATGTTTTTCATGCCAATTTGTGTTCAATAAAAGGTTCTTAAAAAATTATTGCTTATCTGTTCATAGTTTCTTTCTTGTATCATTTATTTCAATGTATACAACATTGAAAATTATCAGCAGAAAGTTTTTAGGAGTGAGTTTAATTTGGACATTTTTTTCGCATGTTGGAGCCATTT
Organism: Bathymodiolus septemdierum; assembly: GCA_963383655.1. Classification (NCBI taxonomy): domain Eukaryota; kingdom Metazoa; phylum Mollusca; class Bivalvia; order Mytilida; family Modiolidae; genus Bathymodiolus; species Bathymodiolus septemdierum. Next base: position 28,430,909 of record OY726524.1, on the reverse strand, counting down.
TTTTTTAAACAGCCCATTAGGGGATAAGGCGAATAATGGATTTACATATTCTCTTTTTTACCGTCACATAGATATAGAAGTCGCATATAGAATAATACACGTGACGGTAATGTCCCATAGCAGGGATGATTATAGAAAAGAAGAATTAAGCCTTCAAAAATGGTGTTTCTTTATGTTTTAAAGGTTTAATCATACCAGTAAACATTAAATAATAATATGCTTAAAGTTTTATATATTTTTTATGTAAAATATTTCCTTGATTTACTCTGAAATGTGTGTCCTATGAATTTCTGTCTTTACCGTCACAAAAATTTAACATTGCAGAACGTCTAATATACATGTGACTCTGAGATTGTAGTCACGCTGGTGCTTTCCTTTCTACTTCATCGATGTAAAGAAACGGTATCGTGGATCGACTGTCAGCAGGATTCAATGAAATAAACCAGTATCTCCATTAAAATGCATTAAATGTAGTACCTTTATTTAACATCTTTACCAAACATAATAGAAGTTCCTCTGTTCACCTGCTACAACATGTAGAAATAAAACGTTGTTCCTGATAGCAATGCACATATTTCACCTTTAGAAATATTTTCTGTAATACACGGAATCAATATCGAAATGCAGAATTTACCGTAACAGTCTTTGCCGTCACAATTTCATATTACAATCGTGATGGTAAAGACAGCCACATACTTTTAATCACTTTTACTGAGCATCAGGAATGTTTTTGAGCACGGTTAAAGGTATTATATTCAACCTCGTGCTTTTGATTTATGTTGATAGTTGTTATTATAAAACAAAATGTCATTACCGTCGCGCATGTTTTCTTTTCCGTCACAAATAGTCCTTTCCATCACGAATTCAAAGATGTTTTTTGCATATTATATTTGTAATTATACAACATATGTAACCTTAAATGACGCTGTAGTAACACATCTTTAACCCAGTTCAGTTATCTTTGACCATTGAGCACTAGTTAAAGAATATATAGCAAAAATATATACATCCCGGATCTCAACTTTGAAATTATGACACACAAACCTTTTAAATACTCCGTAGATATATGAAAAATTAAATAAGTAATTCTACATATATCAACAGAACAATTTATTCGTTTATATTCATATCGGTTTTATGGTTTATCTTGAAGAAAAAGTCAGAAAATGTGCATTTAAGGTATTGTGACGGTAATGACAAATATTTACACCCCACAGGTGTTAAAGACGTAGAACAAATATATTTTTGATAAAACAGCTTGCCAAACACTTACAGTAATTCTGTCTCAAGAATGATTAATTAAACGAATTGTAGCCAGTAATTCTGTCTCAAGAATGATTTATTAAGCGAATTGTAGCCAGTAATTCTGTCTCAAGAATGATTTATTAAACGAATTGTAGCCAGTAATTCTGTCTCAAGAATGATTAATTAAGCGAATTGTAGCCAGTAATTCTGTCTCAAGAATGATTAATTAAGCGAATGGTAGCCAGTAATTCTGTCTCAAGAATGATTAATTAAGCGAATTGTAGCCAGTAATTCTGTCTCAAGAATGATTAATTAAGCGAATTGTAGCAAATGAACCGTTTGTGACAAATTTTCCTTTCATATAGACACAACTCAGTATTTTGAAAACTTGTCAGAGAATGACCCCTTTAGTGATCTCTTAAGATAGATTTTGCTGTAGTACTTTGGTCCAGCCCATACGCCTTCGTTACTACCTGTATTTCCTAATTATATAAGGGACCATCGTGATCGTATGGTAGTTGGATTTATGACTACCTATGCAATCAGTGCTTATAACCACTAATATTGCGAGTTAGAATCCCACTCAGGCGAGGTGTACTCGATACAACATTATGTGATAAAGTTTTTCAGTGATTTGTGGCAGGTCGGTGGTTTTCTCTGGGTACTACGGTTTCCTCCACCAATTAAATTGACCTCTAAAATTAGGCTGAAATATTGTTGATAGTGGCGTTAAACACCATAACCCTAACCCTGATTATATATATAACTAGTAGTAGGAAACAATCAGGACTGGATTATTGCATGAAACAAGTGCCTCGCTGTGGGAAATTCCTTGAACATTTTGAAAATCGACTTTCTGCAATATCTCCACCTCATTTAACAATATCTGCCCTATGCTTAGTAGTTGAAGCATAATGATATGAAACATTTTCGTTAAAACAGAGCTTTTCTGATAAAAACATGTCTGTATGTTGTAAACTTTTCACATTTTCAACTTCTCCTTCAGAACCACTTCATGCCTTTCCATCAAACTTATCAGAATTGTTCCTCTAGGGGTCCTGAAGAAGTGTTGTATCTTTTTAGAGTGATTGTAAATCCAAGATGGCTCTACAATAACATTTGTTTCAACTGAATGAACAGGAATGTAAATTGTAATAATGTTTAAATAGAATGGGAACAAACTATTGTTTCAACGACCAAGTGTGGGACTAAATAGTATATGTAAGAATGCAGATAATGGTTCAATCTTAGTGGAGAAACAGCAAATACCAATTTTATAGTCTTTTTTGGTTTAATCCGACCAGAGATCAAATCAACGATCTACTACACTTAACGCAAGCATGCTAACCATTACACCATCGATGCAGTTTTTTTTCCTCAGAAAATAATATCAATCAAATTAAATAATAAAAAAATCATTTTTCTGAAAGTTCTATATTTAGACATCAGTAAATTAGTCTTTGAGGGAATTACCATTACCGTAAATACAAATTCAAATATTCCGTCATTTTTTTCAGGTCATGTCCAAGAAAGTTCTGATAACCGGAGCTTCTGGATTACTTGGCAGGGCCATATACAAACAATTTGTAAATGAAGGATCATGGAATGTATTAGGATTAGCCTTCAGCAGATGTACAGGAAAGCTACGGAAAGTAGATATTACCAAAGATGACGAAGTGCAGGCTGTTATGAAGGAGTTTGCTGTTAGTGTGTACAATACATTTTGGTCGTGAAGGGTCAAGAAATGTTATCATGTTGCATCAGTTGTCATTGTTATTGTCTACTTTAGAAACTTTTTTCATTTTTATCTTCTTAAAAAACCAAAATGATTACCATTGTCGAAACAATTTGATCGCATCTTAAAAGATGGAAAATGTTTGTTTCAAAATTCACTGAACCATTTGAGTTCATACGGTACATGAACTAAGGAATCATATTCCACTGGGGTTTATCGTGTTTAATGCCACTTTCAACAATATTTCAGTTATATCATGGCGGTAAGTTTTATTGCCACGATGTGTTCCTTCAGATGTTGACAGTTAATTACAATTATAATCTACATGTACTACTATTATTTGTTTTCCAGCCATCAGTTGTAATACATGCTGCAGCAGAGAGAAAACCAGATGTAGTAGACAGCCAACCAGAAGCAACACAAACATTAAATGTGTCTGCCACTAGAACAGTTTGTCAACAAGCAGGTACTATATGTATATGTATTACACTTCAAATTTTAAGATCCTTTCACTAAATAATTCTAGGTTTGGTGATTTCGTTGATCCCATTGAGCTTGAAATAAAGGATACCACAGGTACAGATAGGTCTGCTTCATTCCTTGACCTACACCTCAAAATTGACAGTGAGGGGCGGTTAAATTATTGATCTGAACGTAAATTAATGCAGTTGATAGTTGAAGATGACAGAAAATAATGATATAGAATAAAGAAAGGCAAACAATTGTCACTTATTATGACATTGCTAAGCTTGTGAGGAGTTGTTGAAAATACGGTTGTTACGTACATCAAAGAGTGCCGACAAACCGTTATTTTTTTGTATTTTTAAAATTGACCAAATAATTAATGATCATGAATGAACTACAAACAATGCCTTATTATTTAGTGATGAAATAGCATCCAAGCCATGCGATCATAACATATTGTTATATGTTGTAATTTTGTGTTAATCGGATTTAACTTCACCTGGGAGAAATCAAACTATTAGACTTGACATAAAAATTGACCAATACATTTTATTGTTTCTTTTCTTTTTATTTCAATCACTATAATCTTGTGTAAACACAGTCTGACAGTCTATACTTGCATACATTGAAATCTTATCGGCAAGATTATTGATTATTTTACACATGGCTAGATATAGTCAGATGTTTATATTTAGTTTATTTTCGTATCTATCAAAGGTAAATATTTACAAGTACAAAGCAAAACTGCACTAGACAGTTTTAATTCTTCAATAATTAAAACATGGTAGATGCAATTAATTATTTTGTGGAATAGTGTCCAAACAATTTAAGAAATATTTAACTTTGCACGTTGACAATAGTAAACAAAAAAACATGGTGGACATGTGATTTCCCTGTCTGGGAAAGAGTGAAACACATTGTTCCTGTTTATAATGCGCACCCCTCCTACAAAATAAAGAATCTGGGCAAAATCCTACGCATTATGCAACCCTAAATACAGTACGTAAGTTCAATTGTCATAATTTTTACACATATAAAGGATAAAATTGATTTGTCATAATTTTAACATACATAAAGTATAAAGTTCATTTGTAATAATTTCAACATGCATAAAGTATAAACCTCATTTGTCGTCATTTCAACATACATAAAAGTATCTTTATCTTGCATACACAGTTATGAACAATACCTTTGTATTGAAGCACTTACCAAGTAAACAAACATAAATGTATTGAAATCATAGTTTGTGATTCCCTTATCTCTAGCATGCTCAAAAAAAAAATAAAAAAAAAATAGCAAAGCTAGAATATTTTTTTATTCAATTTTTATTCAGTCAAATATCCTCTGCAGAGGTTTGTCAAAGTGTCTAATGTTTTGAATAGATATTTCAAAATGTGAAAATGAATTTCATCAGCTGTCTTAACTGTCTAGTACTGTGAATGTCTTTAATTCCATGGGTGCCAATTTTCATAGTTTTTGGGAAAAAAGTACTATTTTTAGGATTCTTAAATTCATTGATTTCATATTTTCGACAGAAAAATCCAATTAAAATCATATTTTTTATATCTGTTATGGCGAGATTTCCTATACCTTAACTTAGATTTGTATCGTAGTTTAAAGTTAGATAGTCTCTAATGTTAATTTACATCCATATTCTTTCTTACTAACATGTTATATGCTTCTGATACAACTTAATCTCCACATAATCATGAATGAAAAACACAACTTTCATATTACATGTACATGTAGTAACACAGTCTTAGATTACAATACATGTTGAGAAACTTACATTTTTTGTCATGATCATTTGAATTATGGGGACGTTGTAGTCGTATTTGTATGGTAGTTGGATTTACAGCTACCTATGCAATCAGTGCCTATCACCACTAACGTTGCCAGGTCAAATACCGTTCATGGCGAGGTGTACTCAATACAGCATTATGTGATAAAGTTTGTCAGTGACTTGCGACAGGTCAGTGGTTTTCTCTCCGGATGCTCAGGTGTCCTCCACCAATAAAACTCGCCTCCACGATATAATTGAAATATTGTTGAAAGTGGCATTAAACACCATAACTCAAACTCTCTCATTTGAATTGTGACTTTTTTTATTTAATTAAAGCTGCCATTGGTGCTTGGGTACTATATATCAGTACTGATTATGTGTTTGACGGGAAATCACCACCATATCCTGAAGATGCCATGCCCAATCCCTTGAATAGATATGGACAAACTAAATTTGAAGGTGAAAAAGTTACAATGGAGGTTAGTCAAGGTATATAATTTATTTTTATGTTGGTTCTGGCACAATATTGTTATTTTGTCTTCTCCATTAATATGCCAATTATTTTTATACATCCTTCCATTTACAGTTACTGTTGCTGACTGTCGTATAATGTACGTATAATTTTACATGTACGACTTTAAAAAAATACAACTATTTCATATTTTTAGTATAAACAACATTGGACAGAAATGTTTCTGTAGAATATCTTCCTTTACAATGCTCTGAAACTGATCGGTGATGTGATCGTCAAAGTGTTCGCTTCGAAGTCAGATAGATCTTTGGTTCGAACCCCAGTCAAGTAATACCAAAGACTATATAAATTTGACATTTACTGCTTTTCTACTAAGCACACATCATTAAGGAGTTAGAGTAAGACTGGTTGGCTGGGTATTAGGATAGTGTGTCTGAGTGGAGCGACATGTCTATCCACTGACTGTTGTTTCCGTATTAAGCTAATACTATAAAAAAAAACAACTAAGCATGTTGGTGTAGTGCAAAACGAACCTCATCATCATCTCATTGAATTGTAATTTATTCTTGCCATGATATAGCTCTCTTGGCATTGAATAACAATTACTCACTCATTACCTCATGCTCTGAAACAGTTTGATTATTAAGGCCAAGAAAAAAAATACATGTGTTTCCGCTAACATACTCTAAAATATTAGGGTCGGTAGGTAGGAAAAAGATTTAATTTTTTTAATTATTTTTAGCTAGGTTCTACAAGGGACACATTCTGACTTTAATAGTGCTTGTTCAAAAATGGTAAAAAAAACTTTAGGGTAGGCACACAAAATTAGGGTCGGTAGGGTTAGCAGAAACACGTGTAATTTTTTTGTTGGCCTCAATAGACAGCATGTGCTAATTAAATATTACGGGGATCAAAGACAATGTGTCACCAATACACTTGATACTCAAGTCAATGAGACAGACCAAGACATTTAATGAAGTTAATAATTTGCAAGTTAAACGTGTGATTATGAAAACCTTTGCTTGAATTGCCTAAATACGGGATCATTAAATTAAAAAAATTAATTTTCTACCCAGAAAGGTTTGAAGATACCAATACCAAAGAGTTAATCAGAAGGCGTAAATCGAAGTACAGATAACACAATAGCAGTCTTCGAAATTAGACTTTCGAATTTACTGGCCCGAAAACTTCAAAATTATAATATTTATATAGATTCTATTGAACAAATTTGGCAAAAGTCACTGGTCCGAATCAATTTTCACTGGCCGTGGGCCACCGAACCACTGCTAAAGTCATTGATTGCAATAGCAAACCATTTGTCAGTGGTATTAAGGTCAGAAGTTAGCTGCCTTGACCACTTGGCCACCTAGGCCCTTGTTGATTATTGGATATTTAATGACAATAAATATTGTGTATATGCTTTGTAGATAATTCAGTATTAAGAGTGCCTATTTTGTATGGAAAAGTAGAAAATTTAGACGAAAGTGCTGTGACTGTTTTGTTTAAGAAGGTTCAGGATACTAGTCAGAAATGTATGATGTCAGACTATGAAAGACGATACCCTACTTATTGTGATGACATTGCCATAGTGATAAGACAGCTAGCAGAAAAAAGATTGTCGGTATGTATTCAGTTGACATATTTACTGTTGTGGAAAATAATGTTTTGATCTATCCAAATCTATCACTTTGTTCCCTCTTGTTGTCTTCTGCCTTAGGAATGTAGTGAAACTGGTTGAGTTTCAAATATGTGCAATTATTTTTTCCAGAGTTATGTCCCTTAGAAATTGTGACTTTGAAAAGAAAAATCAAATATTTATAAATCAGAATACAGTGTCAACACATTAGCATTATGCATCTCACAAATTTGTTTTTTGTAAAGAACATTGCTCAAATATATTTTATTTAAAATGGACGAAGTCTTTGTTTTATGTATTGTTGCACATTATTATTCTGATAATTATTTTTATTATGTCAGAAATAAATAACACTGAAAAAAATAATTTTTAATTTCTCTCACTGGATAAAAAGAAATTAGCTATATGGCTTCAGCTTTGGTATCTTAAAAAGCTTTTAAACAAGTTGCTGTGCAGTAAACTGTATGTTTCACTTGTCAAAGGGATGTTCGGGAAAAGTGCATTTATGACAGTAAACGGTAGTCGTGAAAATGATAGTCTATTTTTATAAGTGCTGTGGAATTGTGATGCCTGACTCGTCCGACTCATACATAGATCCTGTCGGACAAGTAGATTTTCCTGGCAAGCTTGTCCTAGGACAAGTAAATAAGAACAAGGCATAATAATTCCTTGTTAAATATTCTGGAAAACAATCCCTGAAATAATATTATATGGTAGATATTGGCATTTTTGTTGGAAGCGATCGTGTCAGTGGTGTTCCGAAAGTAGCTAAAAATAATAAGAATTATACAAGTTATGAGTTGAGTATTACGACCCGAATGCAATAATTCTATTGCATTTACTAATCGATAACCGGGACCGCTTAGCATTTTTTTTTTAGTTCCAAATGCGAGGGTCTTTTCCCATTCGAAAACAAATACAAACCATACACATAGGACCTAACATCCTTGAACATACAACAGTCTTCGACCGAAGCCCGATGTGTGTAAAATTGTACACTGGCATATAAAATGAGTAGTTCCACAAGCCAGACGGGCCTGTGAAAAAAAAATCATATAGTTTCAAAAATTGATTTCATAAGATATTGTGTAGATATTTAGTTTATTGTTCTCCGTTTTCAGTTGCTGCCGAGTTAATGCAAAAATGGGTAGGCAAACAAGTCCTTTTAAGATTTTCCGATGTTCGAAATAGATTTAGGTGTGTCTGTTTTTTGCAATTTGATTGGTTGATATTTTTATCATCATGTGGGTTTTTAAAAAGGACGAGAAGCAGGGCTCATGTTACAAGGCGAAGAAGTGGCCTTGTGAAGGTTGACTTCGATTTCTTGTTGGTCAAAAGCGAAGTTCATGTAGCCTTGTAATTTTGAAGAGCCACCCTATGTTGCCCGCATATTTTTTCCACGTGCCATTTATGAAAATGTCCACATCGTGTTTATTGAAATCTATGGTATTCATTAAGTACTTTGAAAGTGACTTTCTTGAAAAGTTATCCATTTCGGTTTAAAGAAACTTTGATTTCGTTCAATATCAAATAAAAATGGCACCACGAGAAAGGGGGCGCAATCAGCCACTATGCTATGGGAAATGTTGATCGAAGCTACTTTTAACGAAGCAAACTTTTGATTTATTTTTTCTCAATCCTGTGATATAAAATCTGAGTTCTCAAATATAATATGTTCATATTTACGAAGGTTGGTCATTCAAAATTCGTTGAAATGCACGGGGACACTTCAGATTTTTATCGATCCGCTTCCAAATCCGATCGGTATTTTTTATTTAAAATTGCGACCTATTTATAGAACTGTTCATATGCCGACAGACCTGTGTCAACGTTAATACCTCTGCAGTTAAAAAGTAGACTTTGAACTACAGTAGTTTTGTTCCATTGTTGCACTCTGATTTGAGATCTGACAAATAATAATTACAGCCTATCTTTGCTTCAGTTTGTAAGAGGTCAGTGTCAATATACGTTCATGCTATATTTGCATTCCCTAGCTATCTATATATAGTTGGACCATTGAGCTAATTGGCATAGATATATTTCTTCTGCTAAAGGCTACACAAATATGACTTTTTACATTTTGTGTGGTATTAATTCAAAGTATAGTGATATTTAAAAAAAGGGGGGGGGTACATATTAAAAAGTATCACCAAATTATATGTCACACACAATGATGACACCATAAGTTTTTGTTATAAGAGTTTTATAACAATATTGGTTGTGATGATGATGAGGAGGAGGAAGGAGGTGAACAGTGATGATGATATGGAATATACTGAGGATGCTTTTGACAGTCAAATATGATTTTAGAATTTTCAAGAGATTAATATGAACATGGATCCAAAATAAATTGTCTTTTTGTTTTTTTACTTGCATTCTGGTCTTCCCTAATGCATAATTGACATGTCCACATAATATTTGGTACATCATCATGTTTTGTTTTTTGGTGGTTTGCATTAATCATTAATGGTTATTAAAAATAAAGTAGTTTTCAAATTTGGGCCTATAGAATTGATGGTGGGCCTGTAAATATTTGAACTTAGTAAAAAGTTAAGGGTGAAGACTGATGCAAATCGGGTTTCACTCGTGACAATGGACATATAAAAAGAAATGACTGAAAGGCTCTGGCGAAAAAGAATCACCTCAGATTAGGTTAATAAATGCAAATCTCGAATTGAAAAAGACACAGAATATGAGAAAAACGACAACAGACTTTTAAGTCTAAGGTTAGCTGATTTCTCATGGTTAAGACTAGATGCTGATAAGTGTCTCATATTGCCATACCTGCAGGAAATTTTATTTTTGGAATACACAGGTGTTCAGATTATACAGATTAAATAAATAAACCTTTTCTACATTGGGAGTTTGGTTTAAACAGGATTATGGTTTATTCAAGGTTCGGTTAAGTCAGATTTTACTTTGACATAACAAGATTGACTGTCTAGGCTCAGTTAAATACCTGCTACTGAAGTTAATTAAACCTAGACATGATAGCGTGTTTTTGGTAATGTTTAGAGGCGGAGGTAAATTCTTGCACAGTATTAATATTACAAGTTGTGGAGAATAGTATACATTCATTGTTGAGTTAGAGGGGACAGTTAAGAATAATTGATTCACAAACGAGTGGTGGAATGGGTCATTTATTTCAGTACCAAAAGAATCTACAAGTGAAACGGAAAGAAGAAGATGATGAATTGAAATTTTGTGACCGTCTGCTGGAAGATCTCATGGGCGAATGTCATCAGGTAAATATTTAAAATACCTTCATTTGATTGGTTAGATCTGATGGATGATGATCATCAAGTCAATGTCTACAATACCTTCATTTGATTGGTTAGATTGTAGACAATAATGAACTTTTAGTGTTATTCATGCAACAATCCATTTAAAAATTGAATGAAAATTTACACACAGTGAATTTGTTAATGGTATGCATAGGAACATCATAGAGACATATTCAGTCACACATGTATTAAGAGGTCATGACCTTTGGGACAATGAAAAAAGTGGTCTTTTAAGACAGATGACCTCTTAAAAGAGGTTCAATTCATTATAGAATTTTCTGTGACAGGACAAGAATAAAGTTACATTTTCATACAGTTGAGTCTTTAATTAATAGAGGTGACCACATGGACGAATGTATGTCATTATCAAGTGTAATGATGAAAATTTGCCTGCCATTTTCACCAGTCACCTTCAGGTGGACATATATTGTAGCCTGTCATTAAGTTAATGAAAATTTATGAACCAAACGTGGTGATATAAACTGGTTTATAGGATTCTCAAACATTTTGTAAGAAATATTTATAGAAATGTTAGCTACCAGTCAATAAAAGATTTTCTTTGTTTGTTTGATGGTGTTTAATGCCACTTTCAACAATATTTCAGTTATATCGTGGCAGTCAGTTTTATTGGAGGAAACCGGAGGACCCAGAGAAAACCACCGACCTTTCGCAAGTTACTGACAAACTTTATCACATAATGTTGTACACCTTGTCCTGATCGCGATTCAAACTCACAACATCAGTGGTGATAGGCACTGATTGCATAGGTAGTTGTAAATCCAACTACCATATGATCACGACGACGACGGCTCCGTTATATAAGATTTTGTAAACAACAATCAATGAACAATAAATACTTAGTTTATAAAAAAAAAATTGATGTTTTTTTTTTTTTTTTTTTAATTTATTATTAGAATTAATCACTTTCCATAGGTTTTTTTCCCCAGTTTATTGAATTTGCTTTTAACTGGCTACTATTTTTCAGAGCTATGCATGGCCATTTTATCAACCTGTGGATCCAGTTGCATTTGAAATCTATGATTACTTTGAAATAATAAAAAAGCCAATGGATCTTAGTACAATTAAGGTGAGACGATGTATTTAATGTTGTCATAAAAATGTTAAAATTAATCAAGTTTACTGTAAATTTAACATTTTGCAGAATTTTCTGTCCAAAGGTTATGTATATAACAAGTGAACATGTGGGAAATACACATTTCTTGTGTAAAAACATAAGTTTTATTTTGATATTTCATTTGACATTTTTTAGTGAAGTGTGCATACCATAGTCACTACATGACATTGTTTTACACTGGATCCTATTGGAAAATGACTGAGATATTTTATAACAGAAACTAGATATTTGATTGAACCCAAACTGTACAATAAATAATTATTGGATGGTCCCTTATCATTTTCTGCATAGATCAGAAATCCAAAACTGCTGCAACTACACAGACCAAAATGGTCAGATATATTTATTATTGCATCTATATTTTTTTTGGGATAAATTTGGCAACTGAAATTTGTTTAAAAAACATATCCCCTCCCACTAAAAGTTAAATGGTCATACCCTATATTAATAAAAGAAGATAAACTATGCATGTTTCCTATTATTTATCTGTATAAATAATTTTATCATTTTTATCATTTCAGAATAATCTAGAATGTGGTATCTACACGACATCAGAAGATTTGAGCACAGATATGAGACTTATTTATAACAATTGCTATACCTACTGTATACCTGATAGTGAAGTATACAAAATGGCTCAAAAGCTGGAAGAATATTTTGAACAAGAATTTTCAGAATTGAAGAGTACTGTGACAAGAGATGATATTGATCAACAGGAAGTGATAAATGCTGACGATTCTACAAACGTGGAATTTCAGTTACAAAATGTAACCTTAGAGGTGAATTATGAGACACAATGGTGTAATTGCAATTTTGAATATAATAAACAATATTTAACAGCACATCTGTTTATCCTTTATTTAAATTTAGTTACTACACATGTATAGTACAGTCAAACCTTCCTTAAAGGTCATCTCTATATAGCAGAAATGTAGTACATAAAGGTCATCTCTATATAGCAGAAATGTAGTACATAAAGGTCATCTCTATATAGCAGAAATGTAGTACATAAAATTGTAACCTGTATAACCGGTATAAAGGGCAGCTGCTCATAAAGGAAGACACATTTTCAGATTCCCTTAAGTACCCTCTATATACAGGTTTAACTGGGCAACTGCTCATAAAAGGGCATATTTTCAGGTTCCCTTAAGTACCCTCTATATGCAGGTTTGACTGGGCAACTGCTCATAAAGGACACATTTTCAGGTTCCCTTAAGTACCCTCTATATGCAGGTTTGACTGGGCAACTGCTCATAAAGGACACATTTTCAGATTCCCTTAAGTACCCTCTGTATGCAGGTTTGACAGGACAACTGCTCATAAAGGGCACATTTTCAGGTTCCCTTAAGTACCCTCTATATACAGGTTTGACAGGACAGCTGCTCATGTAGGGCACATTTTCAGGTTCCCTTAAGTACCCTCTATATGCAGGTTTAACTGGGCAATTGCTCATAAAGTGCACATTTCAGGTTTCCTTGAGTGTCCTTTATATACAGGTTTGACTATATAGTATTTGGTATTTTGATTGCAATCGTTGGCAATTGATTACACATGTAAGGTTTAGGTATTTTATCAATGTGTTTTGGTATTTAGTTACACATGTATTATTGTTGGTATTTTGGTCAAATGTAATATACACAGTAGTTAGTATTTGTCTAGTAGTATGTGTTCTGTGTGTATTGTGAGTTAGTTACACATGTACATGTAGAGTATTCAGTGTGTAGTCACACCTGTTGTGATTTTGTTACACATGTAAAGTATTCAGTGTGATCACATGTACAGCTGATGTGATATAGCTATATATAGCTACACATGTAAAATATTCAGTGTGTGATCACAGCTGTTGTGATTTTGTTACACATGTAATGTATTCAGTGTGTGATCACAGCTGTTGTGATTTTGTTACACATGTAATGTATTCAGTGTGTGATCACAGCTGTTGTGATTTTGTTACACATGTAAAGTATTCAGTGTGTGATCACAACTGTTGTGATTTTGTTACACATGTAAAGTATTCAGTGTGTGATCACAGCTGTTGTGAATTTGTTACACATGTAAAGTATTCAGTGTGTCAGTGTGATCACAGCTGTTGTGAGTTAATTACACATGTAAAATATTCACTGATTACAGCTGATGTGATATAGCTACACATGGCCGAGTGTCTTCTATAAGAATAAGGTGAATTTTGTCTTTACTTTTGACCATAGAGTTATATTATAGGGTTCAAATTTGGTAAATTATGTTTCAAATTAAGAAAAAAAAAACACTATCGAAATGGAAATAATGTTTACATTCTGTTAATCTAGAAGATAACTAACAGTTTTATTTTTTGCAAAGAGATCTTAATGTTAATTTTTGGACTAGACCATATGTATGTATCTTTAACAGATTGTGGGTTTTATTTGATTGGATTTGATTTTGTGTTTAATGCCACTTTCATCAATATTTCAGCTATATCATGGTGACCAGTTTTAGTGGTGGAGGAAGTCGGAGTACTCGGAGGGAACCACCGACCATGGGCAAGCAACTGGTAAACTTTATCACTTGCGGCTGCGAGTCGAGTGCACCCTTTTTTGTAATTTACAAAGCCGGGCGCGAACCCACACCGTATTGATGATAGGTTTGTATGAGTTGTTAGGTAATCCAACTACCTAGCTCATTGAGCCACCCGGGCCCCTGAGATCATGGGTTCAAGCTCCAGTCTGGTCAAACCAGAGACTATCAAATTGGTATTTGCTGCTTCTCCACCATGCATGCAGCATTAAGGAGTAAGATCAAGGACTGGTTGGTTTGGAATCAGGATAATGTGTTCTAGTGGAGATACATGTCTACCAGTAGACTTCTTATTTCAGTAAAAATCCAACTAAGCATATTAGTCTAATACAAAGCTGACATCATCATCAATTCATCAAATATAGCTTGTTCTCGCCGTGATATAGTTAAAACATTGCTCATTTTGTGTTAAGTAATCATCACTTACTCACTGTATCTTAAAGATTAAGTTTGATTTTAACAATGGTAAATGTTACAGAATTATTCCATTTTTCAATTTATTTGAAAAATGCATGCGTTTAGATTCTTTATTGCATAGATAAACATATGATTACTAATCAAAACATGATGCCGTGTTGCTCTAGACTTAAAAAAAAACAAGACTAATGGCGTTTGATATATTGAATAACTTTTTTTGACATTTTGATGTAGAATAGTTATATGCAAATTAAATAATATACCAACGACAAATAAAAAAAGAAGGAAATGCAACAATATATATGTCTTCATCAGATAAGATTACTTATTAGTAACAAAATGTAGATGTCAAATTTAGTGCCCACAACACGTTTCTGAAATAAGCTTCATCGGGTATGCTCAAAATCGAATGATTGGAAAGCCAAATATTTTTAAAAGTTTTGAGAGCAAGTAAACCAAAGGGCCTAAACAGGATCGCCAATATCAGCTAAGGTCACCTATGCCTGAGGGAGGAGAACCTTAGTTTTAATAATACTTTCATTATTTAGAAACTGTAAATTTCAATAACACATATATCTAATAAACCATTATAAATCAATATTAAATGGAGAAAGGGCAGTTATAAAAAGAATTGGCAAGTTTAAATGGTATAGTTTATATGTAATATAATATTTCTATGTGATTTATTGTCAACATACAGACTATGCATTATTCATTATCATTAAACATGGATGGTAAAAAAAAATATTGAATAACATGTCATACTACTCCAGGAAGCATCTGCTAGTTCTACCACCATTTATCCTATGTTTTGTACACATCAAATTTCTCTTTAATCAGTGTTATTTTTAAAAAGAAAACATCTACCATCAGTAGCTTAACATGATGGAATAAAATGTAATATTAAATTAATAGAAATACCTGTATCTGCACATCTACTTACTATTTTGCTTGTTCCTTATATATAGGTTACACCTGCCTCGTATCGGAGCCGTCGTGGTCGTATGACTACCTACATATGTATGCGATCAGTTCCTATCACCACAAAATTGTGAGTTTGAACCCTCTTCATGGCGAGGTGTACTCGATATAACATTATGTGATAAAGTTTATCAGTAACTTGTGACAGGTTGGTCACAGGTATTCTCTGGGTATTCCGGTTACCTCCACCTGTAAAACTGACGATATAACTGAAATATTGTTGAAAGTGGCGTAAAACACCATTACACCAACACTATTTTGCTTGTTCTTCATGTGTAGGTTACACCTCCCTCGTATTATTAATAGAACCACATCAGTGATGTTATGGTTAACATTCCTGCCTCAAGTGAAGTAGATAATGAGGTCAAGGTCTGGTCAAACCAAGCAGTATAACATTAGTATTTGATGTTTAACCACTGAGCATATAACTGTAAGGAGTATGAGCAAATGCTGGCTGGCTCAGAATCATGATAATGTATCAGAGTGGAGCAACATGTCTATATTTTACCCGTGGACTGTTGTTACAGTGAGATAGAACTAAATAATCCAACTAAGCGTGTTGATCTAGTACAAAGCGAGGATCATCATCATCTCATTGAAATATAACTTGTTCTCACCATGGATACAGCTGGTAAATTGCTCATTTGGTGTTAAACAACAATCACTCAATATTATGTTAATAGAACCACAATAATGGTGTAATGGTTTGGATTCTTGCATCAAGTCTGTTAGATCATGGCTTCAAAGCCAGATCCTGTCATACTAAAGACTATAAAGTTAATATTTGCTGTTTCTCTGCTAAGCATCCAGCATTAAGGGGTAAGAGCAAAGACTGGTGTGCTCAGAATCATGATAATATGTTTGAATTGACTGTTGACTGACAATGTTCGGTTCGTCTTTACCTCCAGTTGTTTGTAGAAGGGTGCATGCCTTATTTATGTTATTTGTGTACATTGTGGTGTCCAACACATATTGTGTTGTGTTTTTGTTTTGTTTTTCTTCGTCTTATGTGCCCTATGTTGCCAGTTTCTCTGGATTGTCCATTTTTGATTGCCACTTGTGTGTCCTCTAATGTTTATTAAGTGATCTAGAACTATAAAAATACAACTAATCATTTTGGTCTAGTTGCAAAGTGGGCATCATGTCCCATTATCATCATCATCTCATTGAAAAGGAATTTCTACTCGCCATTGACATAGCTTAAGAATTGCTCATTTGGCGTTAAAACGACAATTAACATTATTATTTCTTCTATTATTTCAGGATACAAGTATAAAAGGAATTTATCATTTTTCTGGTGATGAGATGATGACCAAATATAACATGGCCGTTGCCATGGCAGATGCATTCAGTATACCAATCAATCATATGCAGCCAGACAATCAACCGTCGGGTGGAGCTAGTCGGCCATACAACTCTCATCTTAGCTGTCGCAGGATAACAGAACTTGGCTTAGGAAAGACTAGTCCATTCAAAGAAGCAATTTTGAACATATTGAAGGAACATCACAAGACATGATTAGTTTGATCATTTTCTAATTATTGGTGCAGGGAATATTGTAATTTTTAAAAAGGGTTATTATTATTTATTTTAGAGGTGCACAATTTACATTTGGAGGAGGTACATATATAGGAGGCAAACAATTTTATATAGAGGTACAATTGGGTAAACTAGAAAATGGTTATGTGGAGCTATTATTGGTTTGTGGTTTTCTCTTGTAGTGACAACTCATGTGTGTTGGTGCGGCACAGGAGTTGGCAAATTATGCTCTACGCCAAGAATAAACCTGTCTGTGTAGAATACAATCTGTAATATGGTTGCTTAGGTTTAGATTTATGGTGTTTAACGCCACTTTCAACAATATTTCAGTTATATCATGGCGGCCAATTTTCTTGATGGAGGAAATCAGAGTACCCGGAGAAAACCACTGACCTGTCGCAAGTCACTGACAAACATTTAATATCACATAATGTTTTATCGAGTAGACCTCACCATGAACAGGGTTCGAACTGACAACTTTAATGGTGATAGGCACTGATTGCACAGGTATTTGTAAATTCAACTACTATGCGATCATGACCACGACGGCTCCCACTATGGTTGTTTAAAATATTTTCTGGTAATAATGTGAAGTCTACAGTTTGTAATTGTATTTACATTGTATTTACTGTTGGGATTAAAACATATATTGTGATAAATAATGAAGATAGAGAATATCATTTGGTGTATAGCAACTATCGACTATTATCATACCAATTCGTGGTCATGATCGTATGGTAGTTGGATTTATAACCACCTATGCAATCAGTGCCTATCACGACTAACATGAGTTCAAATCCTGCCGATTATGTGATAAAGTTTGTCAACGACTTGCGACAGGTCAATGGTTTTCTCCAGGTACAACGGTTTCCTCCCAATAAAACTGACCGCCACGATATAAGTTAAATATTGTTGAAAGTAGCGTTGAATACTATACCCCCCCCCCAGATAAAAATGTACATAAGACATTATGGTCCTAGTGTTTCATGTAAAAGGCTTACTGTTATTCATGTCAAGAGCTATTTTCAAACTGCATGAACCAACAGACCAGACATTGAAAGATATGAAAACTGGGGGGGGGGGTTAGGGCTATGGGGATTAGAGCAATATCTATAAATCGTTGAGATCATATTTGTTTTGTACAAGCATATTTGTACTGTAAAAGATTACCCTTAAATGTCCTTTTGATCAAACATTGATGATGTTTATGTGTCTCTTGAATAAATACATGTATTAACATATATATATTTATGTAAAAATTGAAATTTATTTGTCAAAATGTTACAAATGATGTTAATGTCAGTACCATAATTGGTCGTGTATCACATCAGTGTACAATGCACACTCATTCCATTGGTTTTACTGATGCTAATTGCAATCAAACCTGTATTAAGAGGTCACCTTTGGGGCAAAGAAAAAGTGGACTTATAATGTGGTTCAATTGATAGGACAAGAAAAAAGTGACCTTCCAATACAGGTGACTGTTTAATAGAGGTGACCTCATGGGCAGGCTTGACTGTACTAATTGTAAAGGATTGCTTCTGATGTTTTATGTACATTATTCAATCAAACTTCATCAGAGCAAGAAAGTGAGTGTTTTACACAACTGATCTCTGTGCCAGTATTAGTAAATTACATTATATTGTACAATAGCTCATTGGGAAAAAAATTAGTAGTGTGAGAGCCCTACTCTGTGATTTTATAAAGTTACTTAGCATAGAAAAATGATGGAATTTACCAGAAAATAGAGATGCTTCAATATACCGGTATATATTTTGTGATTAAAAGGTCAAATTATTACTAGTCAGAATATATATAATGGCATATTATAAATTTTGTTGAGTCGGCCATATATTATAATTATTAAACCAAAAAAAACATACCTGTTGACTTATATGATTTTTATCATAGATAACACCTGAGTTTTTGGTTCTTTGGAAGGTTGTGTTTATACAAAATGTTATCATTAAAGTGCTGTGTATATCTTGAATACTTTTATTGTGTTGCCCGAGTGACTAAGGAGAGCTGCCATATATGACTCACTATCCATTAATGTCTGATCATCACCATCACGCCATTGTTAGTCCACATTTAATGAAATCAAGCCAAGCTTTACAACATTCCTTATCATAACCTAATGATGCACACTTTATGTTTTTGACCACCAGTGCCAAAAGCTCAATTGAGTTTTTTCCATCACTTGGTGTCTGGTGTCCGTCGTCCATTTACTTTTCACATTTTCAGTGAGGCCGGCTGTCCTTGAGCTGACTTGTTCTTGTTGTCAAATGGCGGGCCTCTGTGAGTGAACCCGGCTGTTCTTAGATTAGCTTGTTGCCTAATGGGGGAGGGCTGTATAAGGTGTGACAGGTCTTCCTTAGTCTGACTTGTTGTCTGATGCCATATGAGTGCTGCCGACTGTCCTTTGTTGACTTTTTTGTGGGGTTCATGTTGATTAATCTTTAGTTTTCTGTGTAGTGTTTTGTAGATCATCGTTTGTCCTTTAATCCAGTTTTCTTTTGGCTATGCACAAAATGTATATATATTGTAATTGTTTGTCCTTTGATTTACGGCTTCTGAATGCCTTCCTTTAACAACCTATCCAACAAAGATTACTCTGATTATGTTATAATTCTGATAGGTGGAGGGCTTCAGACAAAAAAGTGTCATATTTTCCTTTTTTTTTTCATATTAACAAATTTCTTAGTACATCAAACGGGATATCCACATTTTTAGCTCACCTTGTCAAAAGATCATCTGAGCATTTGCCATTACTTGTTGTCCGTCATCTGTCGTCCGTTAACTTTTCACATTTGAATATTCTCCTCTGAAACCATTTGGCCAAATGAACCGAAACTTGGTAAAAAGAATCTATGGAAGGTCCTCTATTAAAATTGCTCATTTTGTCCCGATCCGTTAACGAACATGGCCTCCATAGACAATTTTTTGTTTCTGGTTGGTTGATTTCTAAAAATCTACTTCTGAAACCACTTACCAAATAAAGCAAAATTTTACAGGAAGCATCTATTGAAGGTCCTCTATAAGATATCCTAATTTCATCCTGATTGGACACAAAACATGGTCGCCAAGAGCAATTCTTGTTTCTGATTGGCTGAAATTAAAAAAAAAAATTCTCCTTTAAAATTAGGAGGTACAATGATTGTTTTTACTTTGAAGGAATGATGTATGGGGTATCCTGTACAAAATTTCCATATTGCGTGCCAATCATATAAATAATATGGCTGTTAGTGATTGGCCAATTAAAAAAAATCTCTTAATCCATTTAGCCAAATTAATTAAAATTTGATAGGAAATATCTATTGAAAGTTTTCTCAAAACAAAATGACAGGTGAGCGGCACATACTCAGCCCATGGCCACTGACCTCTAGTTATATACACAGTCCCAATCTTTTTGGAATTATATCTACTCAACAGCCTCTCCCTTTTCAGGGATAAAGAAAAAATAGGGAACAAGATTAGTGAGAAGATCTAAATCTTGATACCCTAATTTGTTTGTTAAAATATAGCTCGGTTTTGTATCTTTGTATAATTGTGACTTGCCGAACTGAATCATAAGTTTTTTTAATATATGACTTAATTTACTATTGTACTAAAAAGACTAACACAATTCCTATACATGCCACTAATATTAACGAGGCCAGGATAAGGTACTGGTATTTTATGTTTCTCTCAGTAAAGATTTCGAATAAAGATTTTAATTGAAAAAAAAAAAAAAAATGTATGACTTAAATTTTTAATTTATTTGCAATTCCATTACATCAAAACCAATAGAATTGTTATTTTGATACAGTTCACAGCATGCAATATTGTAAAAAATATATATATATCAGTGTTCTCTTTTAAAAAGTCCATATAACATTATGTGATAAAGGTTTGTCAGTGACTTGCGACAGGTCAGTGGTTTTCTAAGGTCGGTGGTTTTCTCTGGGTACTCTGGTTTCTTCCACCAATAACACTGACCACCACGATATAACTGAAATATTGTTGAAAGTGGCATTAAACACCATAAACCAACCTTAAAAAGTCATGTAAATGATGTGGGTTAAAGTCTGAACATATGATTTTTTATATGAAGGAATTTTAACCAAAGCAATTTCTAGGATCTCCCTTCCCACTAGTTATCTTCCCAATATTTGAAATTTTGTATAAATATCTGGTGCCATCGGTTGTATGCAAATTACTGTGAGTCAAGCTAAAGTACCTGTTCCACATTCGCACAATTCAGAAGTTGATATTGTTATATCACATATACATGCATCTGTTAATTAATCTGCATGAACACATATTTTACTCGTAGGAACCAAACATTCTTAAACAAGAGCTCGACTATTTGCAATATGGGAAAATATTTAAAATGGAAAAGTGTTAGATGAAGGCCAATTCTGTATATGTATCTGTGTTGAATACGTTGTAGTTCCCGGAAAACGGTTTTTATACAACGGTAGAGAGAGGCGCACGGATTTTATGGTGCTGGTCCGCTAGTGTGGTCTTGAATGCCTCAAGGGACTTTGCGCATGCAACTGTGTCTGGTAGATGGTTCCAACGTATGACAGTGTCCACAAAGAAGCTGTTCTGATATTGAGCTGTCCTATTATTTGGGATATTTAAGCACTTTGAGTTGTTAGTTTTGTGTTTTTCAACTGGGTTGATGGTTACACAATCCCCAAATGTCTGGTTTTATTTGCCTTTTACACTTGCTAAGTGTGACAAAAGCGTCGGTTGGTAGAGCCGGCACCAACCCCTCGACCACCTTGTACATTAAAATGAGACGGAGGCTTTGTCGTCTTTCTTCCAGTGTTTCTAGCTCTATTTCTTTTCTCAATTTCGTTATGCACCCCCTTTATCTGCTTCTATAATCCTTTTTGATGAAGCGTATAGCTCGGTTTTGTATCTTTTCTAATTTGTCAATGTCCCCCTTGAGATATGGGTTCCAGATCGTTGCTCCATACTACATAACAGATCGAACTAGGGATATATAGACTCTTTTTCTACAATTTTCTGGGATGTTTCTTAGGTTTCTCCTTAAGAAAGACGAGAGTGGCGTCAGCCATCTTGCATACGGCGTGACTTTTTACCCAAATACACCAAAATACAGCTTCAAATTATATTATTTCTATTATTTTGAGATGTTTAATGAATAATTGCATACGTTGTTGATATGTATGCTCCATTTGAGGTCGTTTGAAAGTTGTAGACCGAGGTATGGGTTATCGCTTACTTCTTCAAGGATATGGTTACTTAGTTCATAGTGTCTTGTTGAACTGTTGTTGATTGATTGATAAGGTGTAGCATTTTTTAGCGTTGAATCGCATACCCCATTTATTTGCCCATTCCTCTAAGTTCTTTAGATCTTTCTGTAGAGCTTGGTGATCGTCTTCTTGTTTGATGGTACGATAAAGAAGACAATCATCTGCAAATAGATGGACGGATGAGGTGACGCTATCGGGGAGGTCATTTATATGGCATAGAAACATTAGCGGTCCTAATACAGTTCATTTGGGATACCCCTGAGTCTACGGTTGTTTCTTCTGATGTTTCCCCTTCGACAATTGTTCTCATTTTTCTTGTTAAGAAGTTTCGTAGCCATGTGTGGATGCTACCTTTAATTTCATACTGATCTAGTTTGTGTAGTAGTTTATTATGGAGGACTGTATCAAAGGCTTTGGAGAAGTCTAGGATGGAAACGTCGACTTGGTGGCCTTTGTTGTGTTCTTTCAGAAAGTCGTTTATTGTTGTGATTCGCATGAATAACCTGATCTGAATCCATGATTTAAGTTGGTAAGTATCTTATTTGTTTCTAGATGTTTCATGAGATGTCTGCATGTAACAGAAGTTAACGATACAGGCCTATTGTTTTCTGGTAAGTGTTTATCTCCCTTTTTAAATATGCTGGATATATTGGCATCTCTCCAGTCTTTTGGTAGGTCTCCTGTGTCGATTAAAACTTGGAATATTTTTTGTAATATAGGTGCTAGTTGAACAGCACATTCTTTGAGTATTCTATTAGGTATATTATCAGGCCCAGATGATGTTGATGGGTTGACCTTTGATAGCAATTTCTCTAGTCCTTCCTGCTTTATGATAATTGGTTTGATTTTGTTTTTGCATTGTATCTTTGTTGATGGTAAGGTTGTGTCAGTTGTTTGTGTAAATACTGACTTGAATTGTTGGATGAGAAGATTCGCCTTTCCTTTGCTATCACTGATTAGTTGTGTCCCCTTTTTTAGTGGCCCTATACCACAGGAGGTCTCATTCACTGGTTGAGGAAGTCGGAGCACACCAATACATTGGCTCCTAACTCTAATGGTGATATACACATACCCTACCCCCACCCCCAAGAAAAAAAATTAAAAAAGCAACATAGAATATTTAAAAATATAGCAAATAGGAACACAATAAAAATAAGCCGAAGACTGAATAAACATGGGTGGGAATTATTCGGATTTTATTATTTAAACTCTTTTTCAACCAGAATAATAGGAAATTGATGGATTTATTAATGGCCAGTATGGATCCTTTCAACTTCCTCTTCTTACACCGACATGATTACATATTTAATTTAATATTTAAAGATAATTTAATGCAATTATATTCGACCAAATACTTTCTCATGACTGCAATAATATGGAAAAAAAAATCATGCCTAATCAGTTTTAGATTATTAAGAATTTCCAACATTACGAATGAGTATATATTCAATCAAATTTAATCTCATCGTCTGCTACCCATATCCAATAGAAACACAGATTAACATTCAGCCCGGAACAAAAAGTACCGAGATAAAATTGTGACAATCTATAACAGTTTGATAACCGAATGAAATAAAAATTTAGAAACTTGATAGGGTTGTAAAGAGGGAAAACTTAGCCTTTTTTGTTCGGAAGACAAATTAATCATTTGTATTTAAATACTTTGATCCCAACATTGCAGACGAACAAATATCACGATTCAATTATGGTGAATTAATATAAAAGTTTACAATATAACTTTCTACAACCATAATCCAACGTACCTTAATTGTTTCAGCTAGGATTTTTAAAAATGGTGGTTACATCGGGGAAAGTAGGTGAAGCAGCTGAAAGGTCTCTTTCGGTTCACTATGCCAACTATAAGGAAGATATAGTTTTGAAGAAAAACTTGGATATTTTAAATCGGACAGAAAAAAATATTGTGCACAGAGTGAAAATCGACCAGAAAATTACGTATAAACGATTTCAAGAGAAACTTCACCGATCAAAATTGGCATATGCCCGCATGTATGGCGATAAAGAGAAAGAACGAGAATTAAGAGCTAAGAACTTGAGGTCTCTTAATATAAACATTGGCGATTCAGAAGAGGATTACGAATTTCTGAAGAAAATCCAACAACAACCAGAAGAAACCAAATTGCAGAAGACACGCAAAGTTAAAATCAATGTTGATGCAGTTTCTGACGATGTTTTTGTTAAGGAGCATGCACCAAGGTTACGTAGCAGATCATTTTCTGAAGGCAACGCGATGTCAGTGCCAGTGACTGCTAATGCTCAGGGCATAGCTAAGAGACCATCTTCTGCGAAATACGGACGAAATGAGGAACGTACAACATGTTTCCCAGTAACAACTTATTCTACAAATACAGAACACAATGGTCAAGAAAATAATAGATATATAGCTGATGATAGCCTGTTGAAAGTGCCATCAATTGACACTCGACCAAGAACTTGTTCACCAAAGTTACCCGGATCTAGGAGCAGACGTAACTCTTCTATACCAAAAAACAATGGCGACAAATCTCCTAGAAGATCTACGAATCTGTTTGAAAACGAAGAACGTACTGATTACGTAGAAATGAGACTTAATGAACTGAAATCAATGGATTATGCGTCAAGGATAGAAAACTTCTGTGAATCTTTAACAGATCATAAATCTGAAAGTAATGGCGGCATAGACTATTACACGATGCGACTTGAAGCGAGTAACCCAAAGGTTAATTTTAAGGAAGATATTCCAGGAACACCAGATGAACAATATCAAAAACATTATGGTAATTTATCTGTTAAAAGTTTAACGATGAAAAAGATCAATTTTGATTTTAGCAGAAGTGAGACAGACCAGAGCCATCTATATACACCGGATGCCTCGGCCATGTTAATGTACGAGTCGTCAGATGAATCGGACTCGGACTCTGATTGAACATTCCGATTTCGCTAATTGAATAAGTTGAAACCATTTTAACGAACCAATGCTAAAACAATTGGGGATGACATGTGCGCGTAGACAAAACGGCTATTTCTTTGCTGTGAAAGTGTTGTTTCAAATAAATATTTAAAATCTGAAATTGTTTTTCTTCCATTAAATTGTGTTTATATTGTGTTAAAATTTCAAATAAATTCACAGCACTAGAATGGGATTACAGCTCGTTGAATCATCAAACTGTTGATGTTGTTGCTTCCAAATTCATTAACTGAAATATTTTTGAAAGTGCCGTTAAACACCATAACCCGTACCCAAATTACTTATTATATATGAGTTGTCTTCACTTGACATCTGTTCAATACATTACATCTTGCACCACGGATATGGTCCGTTTGATGTAATCACGATTATCTTATTTACTAATTCATGACGTAACACGACGGGTGCCACATGTGGAGCAGGAACTGCATACCCTTCCGGAATACCAGATTCCATCCCTGGTTTTATTAGGGTTCTTGTTTCCCGATCTTTAGTTTTCTGTGTAGTGTTTTGTAGATCATTGTTTGTTTTTGTCCCTTTTCGGTTGGTCATTGTATTGTCTGTCCTCCTTGTTATGATTTTTATACACCCCTTTGGTACATGTAGCTTCAAAGTTTTATTGCATTGGCATTTAAATTAAATTGCATCATTTACTCTGAATCCATACCTCTAAGCCATATTAACTTTCAAGTTAAAGGAAATTGTTTTATTGTTTTATCATATATTTCTTTTTTCAATTCACTAATAATATGTTTTTGCTGAAATTAAGGGAAAACACACATTTTCCGCATTTCTCAAGACAGGTTGGTTCGGAATCAGGAAATGCGTGCGAGTGGAGCTGCATGTATCAGCGCATTGTTTCAGTGAGTTAACACTATATAAAAATCCAACTCAGCGTGTAGATTGCCTACAAAGCGGACATTGTTATCATTTCATCGAAATGCACCGTGTTCTCACTATTATATAGCTTATTTGGCGTTAAACAACAATCACTTACTAAATTGCATTTGTAAAAGTGATCCAAATGTTACAGTAATGTTCGGTCAATAAATTATTCAATGTTTTCAGCAGTTTCAGTTCTTTTTTTATAATAAAACAAAACAAATGGTATTTTTTCGTATTTTCAGACGGTATTTAAAATTGATAAGATCACTTATACAAAGATTTATAAATCTGATTAAATCTAAATTCCTCCAATATCTATAAATCGAACAATCACCTCATATCTTAACTGAACTTACTAAACACACAGAAAAAAGACCAGGACATAATACGTTGGAAATCCAGGTACTGGCTTGGGACAGACACAACATTTTATATATTTATTTTCAAATAGCGAACCACTAACATAGTAACGATATGCTGTTAATGTCGGTGAGAATTTTGGTTTTATAGGCTGGTTGGTTGGTTGGTTTATGGTGAGTTTTATTTGGCGGAGAAAATCACCAACCTGCCGCAATTAACTGATAAACTTCATCACATAATGAAGTATCGAGTACACCTCGACATGAGCGGAATTCCAACTTGCAAAGTTAGTAGTGATAGGCACTTGTTGCATAGGTAGTTGTAAATCCAACTACCATACGATCACGATCACGACACCTCCTCCCATAGTTCTGATGTACCCCCGTATTAAACAGCTTTATCTTACAATCAATCATGTTATTATTCCAAATAATATAGCATAGTCACGATCATAATGTAACAATAAATAGATTCTAAATTACAAAAATAAATCGAAAATATACTCACGAAAACGAGGTCGTCAACCTCTAGATAAACATACAATAAAAATAAAAGCAGATATTTAAATAGGATTTAAAATATATTTGATTAAGATAATAATTGTTGCCAAACAGTTTTGTTCTTCTTTTATTGTACTATTGACTCAGGTGGGATTTTGTTTTGTTTACTATGTTAACGAAATCAGCAACACATATTTTGTACAATTTTGATACTGTTCTAACTCTACGACACATGCTAAAATCGGTTCTAAATCATTTCTTATCTTACATTGAAAAAGGCCAGTGGTACTTGTTTCTGCAAATAAACGTTAGAGAAAATCGAAGGGACAAGCAAGAATGGACAATCCAGAGAATGCGGCAACAGTGGGTACACTACAATCCAGATAATGCAGCAACAGTGGGTACACAAATACAATTGTGTACCCACTGTTGCCGCATTTTCTGGATTGTCCATTCTTGCTGAGTATTAATACTCAAGAAGACGACAGCCAAAACAAAAAGCACAACACAATATGTGTTGGACATCACTACACGCAAACAAACACAAATAACGTAAATAAGACATGAGCCCTCATACAGTCAATTGGAGGTAAAGACGAACCGAACAATCGTTTTTATATGGAAACCGTAACGGACATCACAACACGGAACTAAGAACATTAAGACTAATATTGTAAAATTGGTCTATATAATTTATTTTGCCTCATCATCAACACAATCTGTTGTTTTCCATTTATTTGATTGCTTATTTCAATGAACTGAGGCAAAGGTAACATATAAGGTTTGGTTTGGTTTATGGTTTATGGTATTTAGCGTCAATCACAAAAGATTATCGAAAACCCGGAACTAAAATTCAGAAATGGAACTGTAATATGTAAAAGACGGACTTAGACTTCTGAAATGGAACAGTAATGTGTAAAAGACTGGACTTCTGAAATGGAACAGTAAAATCTAGAAGACGGACTGAACTTCTGAAATGGAACGATAATGTGTAAAAGACGGACTGGACTTCTGAAATGGAACGGCATAATCTAAATGACGGACTTGGCTTCTGAAATGGTACGGTAATGTGCAAAAGCACATTTCTCTTGCTTCGCGCATGACACTCATGTGAAATCCTCATATAGGAATTACAAAATAACATAATTTACAGTTGATTACTTAACAATTAAAACGCAATAGTAGATATATAATGCAATACACAAGACGCGTTTCTAGAATAACCTTCATTAGGTACGATCAAGGTCAAAAGATTGGAAAGCCAATAAAAACGTAGATATCTAATTTAGTGCGCAGGACACGTGTCTGTAATAACCTTCTTAAGATACACTCAAAATCAAAAGATTGAAAAGCCAATAAAAACGTAGATATCTAATTTAGTGCGCATAACACGTTTCTGTAATAGTCTTCTTAAGGTACACTCAAAGTGAAAAGATTGGAAAGCCAAATAATTTAAAAGTTTTTGAAGAGTAAATAAACAGGATAGCCACAAATCTGCCATTGTCACATATGAAGGAGGAGAACTTCAGTTTTATTAATAATTACATTGTTTAGTGACATGTCATTGTAATGACATCAGGTATATTTTAACAAATCCAGTAATTCACATTACCGTTTGTGGCGAGGTGTACTCGATACAACATTATGTAATAAAGTTTGTCAGTGACTTGCGACAGGTCAATGGTTTTCTTCTCGTACTCCGATTTCCTCCACCAATAAAACTGACCAACACGATATAACTGAAATATTGTTGAAAGTTGCGTTAATCACCAAATACCTAGGCCATAAAGCAAACCATTACTGTTTCAGTATGATGACCATCTTATCATTATGTACGGATTGCTATGGGATTTAATTGCAGACATGTTTGCAAAGTCAACATGAGGCAGCCTTTGTTTTCTTAAATGGGCTTGATCATTTGTAGTTTATATCTCCATTTTATATAGAATTGCCTCTATCAATCCAGTAAAACGTGTGGTAGAATATATATATATATATATATATATATATCGGGGGGGGGGGGGGGGGGGGGGTAAACGATTTCACCCTCTTCCTCTTTCGATTGGATTTTGGATCTGTGTGGAGCTTTGTGGTGGGTTTTTTCTTCTTCATTTATAGTTCATTTGTTCAATTAATTGTTGTAATTAAGATCCCGTCATGATTCATACAAATTGAATTTCATGAGGAATCGAAATATTTTACTTCCCTTATAATTTGTTTTGTGTTTTCAATGTAGATTTCGACCAAATATGAGATATCTTACATTTGCATGAGAAAAGATTAAATTTAATAAAATGTCATATAACACTATCACACGTACAAAAACGTATCTAGTGCTCATGTTTCATTAATGGAACGTAGGGCGAAAGAGAAAGTCCCAAATTTACAACGTCATCATAATGTGATCTAACCTCAATCTTCCTCATTCATGGAAGATCTTGTCAATTAGTATACCTGTATCACGAAAGTGGGTCAACATGTTATCAAATAGACTCGGCTAAGTGGAAAGGGTCACAAATGGGTACTATCAGAAGCTGTAAATCCATAAAGGACAGACAATGGTTAAAATAGAAAGGACAGAAAGAAAAACAAGGGTTCAAAAAACAGTACATAGAAAACTAAAGATTAATACACACAAACCTTACAGAAATATAATGTGCTCCGGAATGGTAAGCAGTTCCTGCTCCACTGGTGACACTCTTCGTGTTACTCATGTATGAGGCAAGGACCGGATTGTGATTACGACAAACGGAACATATCCTTGGTCATTTGTGACACAGATATTCCGTAGCGGTTAACCAAGTCATAATTGAAACCGTGATGACTTCAACTTAACCACTAGGAACCCTTGCTTCAGTACCTACTTTCTAAGCAACAACCCTCCATCAATGAGATCATAATAGGTACCACAAGCTCTTATATACTGCATATACTCGGAAAGAATGATGGAATTAAGATTACGACAACGGGATAAATATTCGTTGTCATCTGTGACACAGATTTTCCGTTACGGTTTACGAAGTCAGTATATCCTAACATATTACATATATATATATATGTATAAAACGTCACATCAGAGTGGGAAACGTCACAGCAGAGTGGCAGTAAAATGTAAATATCTAATTTAGTGCTCATGACGTGCTTTTTATGTTCTTTAAAACACAAACATTACAAAGGATAAAAGATACAACATTATGTGATAAAGTATGTCAGTGACTTACGGCAGGTCGGTGGTTTTCTATGGATACACCGGTTTCCTCTACCAATAAAATTGACCGCCACGATATAACTGAAATTTTGTTGAAAGTGGCGGTAAATTCCATAAGGATATACTTTTCTGTGAACCATATCATATATTCTAATATGACGTGCTGTTTTGGCTTTGTAAACAAAAGGGTATAAAAATCCCCGATTTATTATGACTTGCACGCGCTGATGATCATGATCTATTATACCCTTTTGTTTACAAAGCCAAAACATCACGTCATAGAAATAATTTATGGAAGGGGTAAGTTTGTTGGAGATTTTAATATGGGAAGGGGTAAGTTTATTGGAGATTTTAATATGATTACACAATAAAGGAATGTGGATTACAAATTTACCGTATATGTCCTATTAGAATAGAAATAATTTATGGAAGGAGTAAGTATATTTTTTCTCTCAAAATGGTCGTTTTGAATTATCCGTAAATGTGATCTGAAAGCCTTATTCATCAAATTAGAACAATATAATTAATTTTTATTTCTGTATATTGTTAAATTAAGATTTTATTAAATATGGTCAATTCCCATGACCTTTACTATTATTTTATAATACTTGTTCAGTGAAGAAAAAAGAAATTAATGAAATGTAAATTGAAATAAATAAGAACCAAGCAAAAACAAATATGTGTGGAATTAGCATCGCTGATGTGATTAATGAATGAACTCGCACGGGTGAGTTTCTGTAAAAGAATAATATTTAAGAGGAAACTCACACATTGAACTAAATCATGTTCAATAAAACATTGTATGATTTCACTCATGTAGACAAATGTGTATCACAAATAAAACTCTGCAGTGTGAGGTCTTTGTAAATAATGCCAATAATAAACAAACAAAACAAAATAAAAAACAAACAAAACAAAAAGCAAACAAAAAAAACAAAAAAAACAAGGAAAAAACCTCAAAAACAACAAAACAAACAAAAACAAACATGCAAAAAACAAAAATAAAAACAATACAAAAATCAAAAACAAAACAAAAACAAACAAGCAAAAAAAAAAACAACAACGAAACAAAACACAAAAACAAACAAACAAACAAAAACCACAAAAAGAATGCAAAAAAAAAACCAAACAAAAAAAAAACAAATAAAACAACAACCTAAGACTAAAAAAAAACAGTAGAAATATCTGGCGGTCGAATCGTTGATAGAAACCTGGACAGACTGGAGTCAACTAATAAGACCATATGCATAGACACATGGCGACAATATGAACACGAACATTATATTAACATGGTTAATGAATGCTTATAGTCAAGTGACTACACCATAAGACTATAGAATCATTGTAGACCAACAAATATACAATTACAATCGATACTAGCATCACTACAAATGTATGACCAATCAGTAACACACATCTTAAGAAATAATGGTCTTCGTGGGAGACCAAATGTGAAAGAAATGCAAAATACAAATAAATCTGGGATAACAGGAACACAATTAGTTCATATTTGGATTTCAATAAGTTGATGAACATCGTGTTTGCCAGACTCAACATAATTGTTATCTATCAAAACATTAATGGTGATAAAGTTTGTCAGAGACTGTGATATTTTACAGGTACTTCGGTTTCATCAATCAATAAAGCTGACCGGCACGATATAACTGAAATATTGTTGAAAATAGCGTTAAACACCATCAATCAAACCTACCCTAAACATTAATGACACATAGCATATCCTCACAAGTACCATTGCAATACTTTATCACGTTTCTCGTCACTGCAAAACCCATACTCGTTACAGCATACCTTCAAGTAATCGGGGTTAGAGGTAAGAGCTATGGTGTTTAACGCCATTTTCAACAATATTTCAGCTGCATTGCATAAAATGATGGTCAGTTTTATTGGTGAAGGAAAACAGGAGTATCAAGAGAAAACCATAGGCCTGCCTCAAGTTATTGACATACTTTATCACATAATGCTATATCGAGTACACCTTGCCATCAGCAGCATTTGAACGCCCTCCATTAATAGTGATAAGCACTAATTGTATACGTAGTTTTAAATCCAACTACCATACGACCATAACCACAACAGCCCTTTACAAATGTACTGATTTAATTGTTAGTTGTA
This sequence comes from Bathymodiolus septemdierum, assembly GCA_963383655.1. Taxonomy (NCBI): domain Eukaryota; kingdom Metazoa; phylum Mollusca; class Bivalvia; order Mytilida; family Modiolidae; genus Bathymodiolus; species Bathymodiolus septemdierum. The sequence goes on along the minus strand of OY726524.1, from coordinate 28,398,346 downwards.
CCTTCCATGTCTACAAACAGATCGTTTATATACTAGCAAAGAAAACTACCACAAAGTATCAGCTATGTGTGCTAAATTATAGCCTTTACGAGTGAGATTTTCAATCATGCTATAACTTCTATTAGTGCACATGGAGCTTTTATGTTATGTTAATACGTGGATGGAAAAATACCTTTGTATTATACCAGATCTTTGCATGTAGAATTATGAAAAGAAAGTTTAAACAATGACTGTCAACAATTCCACCAATATCAACAAAGCGAACAACCACCTCTCACTTCAAACAATACAACGACATATTGAGTTAGAAATCAAGGTCCTAGATTGGGACAGACACAAAAAATGTAACCGGGATAAGTCTGTTAATGGGACCCTCTCTTTTTGATAAGTGGGTCTTTGACTACACACTTTTACAGAAATGAATGACAACATGAACATACACAGTATACTAGAAAGGACCAGTTAATGGTTGTACATAACTGGCTACTAGCAAAGAATATATAAGAGTAGAGGGCAGTAACATACAAAGTTAAAAAAGAAGGAAGGTGGTGATTAGATGCTACATACGGCTGTGTAAAGAAACGACTAATTGTAGTAATGCATACTCTTTAATATCATGTCAGGGGCTATCGTGGCCGTGATCGCATAGTGGTTAGATTTACAACAACCTACGCAATCAGTGCCTATCACCACTGATGTGAGTTCGAATTTCGATCAGGGCGAGGTGTACAGTATTTTGTGATAAAGTTTGTCAGTGACTTGTGACAGGTCGATAATTTTCCCCGGGTTTCCTCCACCAATAAATTAAAACTGACTGCCACGATATAACTGAAATATTGTTGAAAGTGTCGTTAAATACCATCAAACAAACCTCAATGCCATGTCGCAAATTGATTAAAGGCGTGACATGACATCCATTATAATGACCATGACTTAAAAAAATTATTTTTAATACAAGTGAATACATTAATCATGCATGATGGCCATTTTTTAAACTCAACATTCATCGGTTTACCGGTTGTAGCATAACCTGTTCAAATACAATTTTTAAAACTGTCAATTTTTACATAAAAAAATCATAAACATACAGTCCATCGCTATTGAAACGTGACGGTAATTGAATATCATATCTAAAAAAACAAATGTATACGATTAACACTTCCTTGTGAAATGGCTGTTTTTAACTTTCAACAATTTGCTTGCTTATGCTTTGTGAACTATTTGCTGACATTCTTCACCAGGACTTCAGGTAGGCCAATGCTGACTTGATTTTATATTTTGTTTACAGTGACGTCAAGTTGTTTGGGGGGTACAATTAAACAAGCAACACAAGACTGTCTAAGTTGTTTAACTTGTGTCTTATTCTTTTGTTTTTTTGAACAATAATTAAAACGTAAACATACAATTTAGTGCGGACGGTGCATTTCTGGAATAGTCTTCATCAGGTGACGCTCAAATGTGAAAGATTGGGAAGCCAAACAAAGATGTAGTACACACGACGTGTTTCTGTAATAAGATTCATCAGGTGACGCTCAAAAGTGAAAGATTGGAAAGCCAAACAAAATTCTAACGTTTTGGGAACAATAAAACCAAAGGGCCTACATGGGATAGCCAAAATCGTTTGAAGTATGTTAATGTAACTGACACAATTTTTGTTATATTGTCATTCACGAACTCCTACGATATCAAACTTAGTACACACGACGTGTTTCTGGAATAAGCTTCATCAGGTGACTCTCAAAAGCGAAAGATTGGAAAGCTATCGTTTAACAGTGATTGGGAGCAATAAAACTAAATAATCAGTGCTATCAATCGTTGTATATGTGATAGAAAGGTTATCTAGTGTCGTCTTGACACATGGGCACGTTGGGCAGATTTTGTTTTATCTCCGAGTCTTCGCATTAATTATTTTGTTAAAAATTATCACAGGGCTTATATGGAAAACGAATGGTATTAAAGGTCTCGGAGTCCATGCATCGGTGTTGGTATAAATTAACAAATATAGAAACGGGAGAAGGGGAAAGGGTGTTGAAGCATTAACGAAACAGAAGATAAATGTATCTTTAGAAATCACCCATCCCCATATAAGATAATAGGTGTGCTTTCACAACCTCCCGGGTAAACTGAACTTTAGGACCAAATCGTACACAATTACAATGTTAAAGTAGAAACGACCAGACCCATGCTCATGTGTTATCACAAGTAGGTGATTCATGTAATACTACACTTGAAATAATAAATTATGGTTATACTTTATGTAGATGTTTGTAATAGATATCAATAATCGACTTAGTCATAATCACCGACAGTGTGGTGTGTGTGGTTTTTTTTCATGTTTTTTTTGTTATTTAGTGTGGGGGGGTTCTGTTTTTTTTTTTCTTTATGCTTTTCATTTTATTACCAAACAACTATGTCGTAAATATGCATTATTATCTAATATTAACTCAATATTATTTGTATACGGTTTTCCAACTTTAACCCCCCCCCGCCACACACACACACACACGCACACTTCAAAAATAAGAAAATGTTCTATTAAGAGAAGTTGCCTCTCTTGAGGAGGTTAATTTACTAGTAATTTGTTAGCGGTGAATCCAACTACCACACGATTACGACTACGACAACAACAGGAATTATTGTGCAAGCCACAAATAAGAGTCGTGTGTCATTTCTTAGACCATCGCTAATACAAAATGTTATTGTAATAATATAAAGAGATCGAGTTTAATTCGGAATAAAAAATATGAAATGAAAACAGTTATACAAACCTCGCATTTCGAAGTAGATTCTTATTTTTTTCAAATGTCAAAATTCATTTTTATAGCCCACCATTGTATGTATTAAAATGTTAGCATATATCCATTTTTTAACGTATGACCATTGCAATGGGCTTGGGTTAGTAGGTGTGTCAGTGTATTTCAAAAAGCACTCTGACAATATTAAAATTTACGTGTTGGTTAAGGGTAAGGGGTTAATTTTGTAACTTCCTTGACTTATTTTGGTGATATAAATTTAAAGAAGTACCAAATAACCCATCAAACGTGAATTAATAATAAATATGATATTTATAAAATATACAATGTACGTTTAAACGAGACAACACCCAGTTTTAAGTGTTTAATTTCTACTTGTTCACCAACGAACACACGAAAAAGTATATATTCTTTCAATACGAATGATTACAGTTACACTTTAAGGAAGGTTTCTCCCACGGTTTTTGTGGATCGGGTTTCTGTTGTTTGATCTTTATTTTTACTACGCTTTGATTGTTGTATATTTCTCTGGTTTATTCCCCGAACGCCTACTCGAATAAATTAAAATTCGAGAATTATTTAGACATTTTAGAAGATAAGGACAAATTTATATACATTGTGGAGACTTAGAACTACAAACCACCGACTACCGGTAGAAGTGGGGAGATGGAAGCAAATTATTAGAGAAAACAGGTTCTGTCATTTATGTTCAAGAAGAGAATTGGGAGACGAGTATCACTATATTTTTGAATGTACTGAATTTATTGATGAAAGACAACTTTATTTTGATTTTGTCCATAACATAATATCTTTAAATATAATAACCTGATATCTTCTAAGTCTATATATACTTTAAGTAAACTCTGTAAATTTATCAGAATAGTAAACAAGAGGATATGTCCTCTAGATTGATCCACTTCTGTTCACAATTCAATATTTGTTTAATTATGTATTACATGTATTTATTTCTTATTTAATTGTGTTAATTGTCATCTCTGTACCTCTGTAAATTGGTTATGAGAAATAAAGATATATATATATGTTACAGGCAATTTCATAATTCAGGCATTTTGTAAAATGCCTGAATTGATTTATCAACATAATTTTAATTCAATAGATATAAGATTGTATTGAAAACATGTTTAATTGTACAAAACGAAGAAGTAGAAACTAAATTTTCAAATTTCATCTAAGGTATTTAGACTTAATGATTCAATATTAATTAACTTATTTACAAAACTGTTATTATAACAACTTATTTTTTGTTAAAAGCAATGTTTGGGTGACATCGACTGCTACACAACACTGCAGCCTTTTTGCACGCACATTTGTTAGTGTTACATATAAGTTTCCCACTTGCACTGCACCCACATTTAGTAAACCCTTGGCCACCACAAACAGAAACGCTCCTAACAGCATTATGCAAAGATATTTCAGAAGTTTTATCAACTGTTTCTTTATCTAAAAATTGACTAACCGAAAGTTCGAACTGGTTTCTTGTGCATGAACCTAATAACATGCCACCAGACGTACCAAGTTTTTGTGTACTCTTTCTGTTACAAATGCCATTACATTCATTGGATCTCCCTTTCCTCTGTCTACATTTGGTATCGGAATCAGAACATTTTGTCCTATTTCAACCTTTGCTAACAATTTGTTCTGATCGATTTTGCATCATCGTAGCTTGACGTTTAAGTAAATCAGCAGCTTGTGACCTTTCTGTAGAAATATCTTTCTCATTCGAACATTACTGACAAATTGCGTTTGATGCCTCTTGACTTTGAGCAAGGCTCGTGAACAAATTTATTGCATACGGAACATTGATCAAATAAAAACAAGGCATTTCACATACTGCACATTGAACAATGTCAAGTGAAGCTTCTGATGGCACATCATGGACGGAACCATTGGCATCTATACTCGGGTTGTCACAGGCCTGAACTGAAGAAATGTGTAGCGTAGGATCTTGGATTTTCTTATTTTCAAGATGTACAACTAGATTCTCTTCCGTAGACAAGGTAGACAACATTTCCTGTGGTAGTGGTGACGAAGCTAAGCTCATTTTTGCATCACTTCCAAACATCGCCTTGTACTGTGTCCTATTTATTCCAGAATGATGGCTGTTGTTTTTATTGAATTGTACAAATTTTAAACCAACTTTCCAAGAATTACTGTTATTGTCTCTCATCCAAATTATGAGCATGTCTTTAATGTCAGCATTACCTCTTTCTACACTCCCCTGAAATTGTGGATAATACAGCAATCAGGGCACAAATCTTTCAACTCTTTGATTACATTAACAGTGAAAACCCGACCATTGTCTAACTGCAAGATGTGAGGCGCTCCAGAAAGGAGGAACATATCAAGCAATCGATAACCAACTTCTACAGCACGCTTCGATGTAAGAGCTTTCAAAAGTGTAGTCATTATAATTATTAAAGGAAAACACTTACCTCTGCATGTATTAGGAGTCTTGGCAGTTTTCTTTCTTTCCGGACTTAATCCTTTCAAGTATTTCTTCATATTTTACTCTGGTCCATATAACACTGTTTTTGCTCGATTCAAGAATTTCCAACAATTGTCATATGCTTTAACATGTTTAAATCAAACTATAAGGTTTTCTTTTCAAATAAATGCTGTTTTATATTTAAATTCATTTTTTTTTAAATGACTGAAATAGGCTAGGCAATTTGTGGAAAAAGGTTTAAAATAATCAGACATTTTGTTAAATGCCTAGAGATTTTTAGGCATTTTATAAAATGCCTGACTGAAATAGGCATTTTGTAAATTGACTAAAATTTCAGGCATTTTACAAAATGCCTAATTTAAAAAATTGCCTGTAATATAAATATATAATAAAACAACACATAATTAAGAAAGGGAATTAGGGAGCCTACTAAGGGGTGGGATAATTGAATGTCTACCTGTAATTGACCTGTCCACCCAATTAACCATGGATGTATTCTCATTTATAGATAGAAAAAACTTGGTATAGTTATGATATATTTATTTGAATTAAATAAATGATACAACAATATATTGCAGATATATCTCTTAATTCAGCAAAGTATGAATTAAAGTGAAATACAAACAACTTTAACATGTTAAGTCATTAAATTTCAACAAACATATATGAGCACTAATATGAAATTTCTTATCATCATTTATAAAAGAAATAGCACTGAACTGGAATGAAACTTGATACTATAAAAGTTTACACATTACATATATCTAAGCATACAAACACATTTCAAATCATTAAACTATTTTAATTATGCAAAAGTTTATAGGATAATAACATCTAGTGATCTACATAGAAATCAAGCACATAAGTGGAGTAACTCGGAAGCTGAGTCTGCATAAGAAATCAGGTCGATTACACCAGTCTAGTATCTATCCTTGAGCGTTGCGAGTCGGCGATCAATGTTCAAATATTTCTTGGCCCGTGGTCGAATGGTACCACCAACTGCTCTCTGGATCTTTGCAATTTCAATACTGTTCTGGATGTCTTTGAAGAGTTGAATTGCAGTGTAGGTATTTGGGTGGGCGTGTTGTGTCATCTTCTTAAGCTTGCTGTCCCTTCCTCAATGCTGTTTTATTATATATCATGTTTTATTATCAATTCGCGGATGAACATCACTGTTAGTTACTTTACCTTTATAAGAGTCTATGGCACGAAATTGGCGTCAAAGATAAATATGTATGGCAAGCCATCAATTGAATAAAGGCTAGCCTTAATTACTTAAGCCTAGATAAAACCAACAACTGCCAATCAGTAGATAACATCATATGAACAGATCATGGACACATGATGTAAAATGTTATTAATTCCACTCAAGAATAATTCGCCCATGTTTATCGTAAAGTAGTCAGCAGCCATTTTTTTTATGTTAATGTGTTCTTTATATAATTACTTTAGTCAATAAGATATGAAAGCAATTACCATTGAACAAAACATTCTTGTCAACCTCATATCTACTGAATTATGGCTAGCCATAGATACTTATTCTTGGCACAAATACCGCGCCATACATTTCAACCAGGAGTGAGTTAGCGATTGATGTTTAACACCAACTCAGCAATTGTCAGCTATATCTTGGCGAGAACAAGTTAATTTTGAATAAGATGATGAGGTCCGCTTTGTACCATACCAACACGCTGCGTGCCTAGCGAAAAAGCAAAAAATACCAATTTGATAGTGTTTGTTTTGACCCGACCGAGGCCTCGAACTCACGATCTACTGCTTTCGAGGCGAGCACGCCAACCATTACATTACCGATGCGGTTGAATTCAAGCAGGGAAAACGATATTTTAGCGAGAACACCATATGTCGTGTCTTTAATAAACATAATAGTTTATTTTTAATGTGAATAAGTTCATGTTTATAAATCGTATTTATTAGGTTGACAGCCCTCAGTAATTTCTATTTCATCGATATTAAATTGCCTCTATATTTTCTCTTTGCATCAGTTATTTTATGCTTAATAATAACACGAGGCAAATTAAGTACCAATTTCTGCATCATATCCATGTTAATAACTATCATATAACATAGTTTGTCAATCTTTTGGTGAAAAAAAACAATCTTTAAGCTTTTATTATGGTTTGAGCAAATTCCCATGTCGTAGCAGTTTAATATGAGTTGTAAGATAAATTCATTTTTTTCCTTTGATCTGTTTATGGTTTAAATACGAGAATGTAAGCAACAGTTCAGAACTTTGGAATAAAACACGCAGATGTGAGATATTGCACACTGTATATGGTGTCTTCAACATATGCCAACATTTTGAAATATCATATTCAACGTTTGCCAACAAACATGTTATTACAGGTGTTAAAATAACAATTAATGATTAGTTACAGGTAAGTAAATTTGGAGATGCAGGTCTCAAAAGTGAAATTGATAAAGTACTTTTTATTAGTCTAAGAATATAAGAATGTGTTAGTTAACATTTAACAAAAAAGTTTGTATATTCATATAAAAAAAAATCTAAATTTATAAGATACGAATAATTCTTTAAAAAAATAAGTGATTGTTAACTGCGAAATTAAAAAAAAAAAATATTAAATTTTATAAAAAAATATATGTAAAATAACACTTCTGTTAAAATTAACCAAAACAGTTTTGTAAAATTTATAGATAAAGTAATAAGTCTGTTAAAATTAAACAAAAATCTGGGCTGTAGTTTTATTACTCTCATAGAGAGCCGTACAATAATCAACGACTTAGATGTGATATTGCATGGCTTCATGCTACAAATCATTTATACATACAACGCTTTTCCGAGTTAACTGGTTAAACAATCTCACTATTCGCGTTCGATTAGTGAACATATTGTATCAGGATTAGTATCACATAAATTATTAAAAAGAGTAGCACGGCTAGTGCCACTAGTGGAACGTGAACTGCTCACCCTTCCGGGTCACATGGTGCACCCCCGGTTATTAGTGGGATTGGTGTCGCTCAATCTTTAGTTTTCTATGTAATATTTTATAGATAATTGTTTGTCATTTTTCCTTTTTATTCTGGCCATTGTATTGTCTGTCTTTCTTCCATTTATGACATCTAATTACCCCTTAGGTATCTTCAAGATTTTTTGCGGGACCCGGGTGGCTCAATGCATTAGGTAGTTGGATTACCTAACAACTCATACAAACCTATCTCCGATACGGCGTGCGTTCGCGCCCGGCTTTGTATATTACAAAAAAGGATGCACTCGACTATCAGCCCCAAGTGATAAAGATTACCAGTTGCTTGTCCATGCATGGCCGGTGCTTTTCTCCGGGTACACCGGCTTCTTTCACCACTAAAACTGGTTGCCATAATATAGCTGAAATATTGCTGATAGTGGCGTTAAGCACAATAAATCAAATCAATTCAATATTCAAGCTTTTCTTAATGTACATCTCGTGTTGCATGTTGTTTGAGAAACCAAAACAAAGAAAAACAATAAAACTGGCAGTTAATAATCTAAATGTAACACTATTGGATTTTATATTCAAAGGTTTATTTGGAAAAAAGGATACTGGGGCTGTATTATTTATATTTTCTATAATCGTCTGAACATGCGAACCCATACATGTATATTGCAGAAACCGCTGCCGTCGTGGTCGTGATCGTGTTCGAACCCCATTCATGTCGAGGTGTACTCGATACAACATTATGTGATAAAATTTGTCAAGGACTTGCGACAGGTTGGCGGGGGTATTTTTGGAGGAAGGAGAGTACTCCGGTGTCCTCCACCAATAGAAGTGACGACCACGATATAACTGAAACATTGTTGAATATGGCGCTAAACACCCTAACTCTAACTCTAAGCGCCATAGGTCTAACCCAAACCCTTTTAAATATTGTCTGTCCTTTATAGATTTACAGCTTCTGATAGTATCCATTTCTTACCATATCCACTTACACGTGTCTGTTTGATAACAAGCTGACCCACTTTCGTGATTCATGTATACCAGTTGAATTCCTCGTCCCGTAAGGAAGAAGGTCGCGGCTCGATCACATTGTGGTGACTTTGCAAAATGGGAACTTCCGCTTTCGCCGCACGTTCCATTGATGAAACATGGCCACTAATGTGAATTAGAGACTTGTGATAGTATTTTATAATATAAATACATTACCACTATGCATTTTGAGATAGTCCCAAAGCGACATCCGAACAACGGGAAATACCAATAATTATATGACAATATTTTGTGAAGATCCCCTATAAGACCTAATAAGAGCCTCCCGTAATACAGCCCATTCAATTTCCTGCTGCGACCAGAAAAGCACGCTTTTCTTGGAGAACTGATGAAAACGATTTTTGTTTGGTTTTGATACCCTTATACATTTATATATATTTTTTGTATATTATATTTATATTGTGACACAATTTTACTGTAATTTCAGGTAATTTACAATATATTTATTTATTATGTTTTATTCAAATTGTAAAATTATGGAATTGAGCCCGTTCAAATCCATCACAGGCAGTGACACTTTTTGGGATGGTTCCATACCTAACCCTCTGAGTGTGGGAATTCCTACCCCCGTTTCCCAGACTACTCCTGAGACTTCGGTAGCAGGACTGAGAAACCAACTAGCCTCGGACCTGGTTCCGAATAGGTCAGTAACCAGGGTTGGAATTCCCATTGTGTCTTCAGTGACCCACACTTTTTCTCGTCCCGTTGATACGGTTGTATATAATATCACTGCTCCATCCTTTTTAACGGGTTTGAATGCTATGCAGCATAGACTTCCAATTTCTTCATTGCAACCTTCCAATAGATTCCCAGGTTGGCCTTGTCCTCATTGGACACCTCAGTTCCAAGTATATTCTAGTTTTCCTTGTGACCCTTCCTATCCTTGGTCAACTTTTCCTGGTAATCCTTCCAGTAACCCCAGGTTGCCTTCTGATGCTTCCTCTTCTCAGACTTCACTAGCCAGAGAAGTAAGAGAAACCTTAGGGGAGTTTAAGAAGTCGCTTATTTCTGATCTGAAGGTTGTCTCGGATAGGTTGTATGCATTGGAGTCTCGGTCAGGTGCCCCGGTAGAGCCTTCTTCTTCTAACCAGTGTCGGAAAGAAGAAGATGACACTCTGTATGGTCCAGGCAGTCAGGAAGCTTCTTTTCTCAATGTAGAGGAGGAAGCTGTTCCTACTACTACTGTTTCGAAGAAATCTGTTTCTTCCACTATGAACAGAGCTGGTACTCTCGAGAAGAAGGTAGTTCTATTAAATGGGAGTCTGAGGAGTTTCCGGCTTCTAGAAATCAACTAAAGGCTAGGGTTTATTCTCTGCTCAAGGAAAAAGCCCATGTTCCTTTTGCTTCCCCTCCTAGGATCCAAAAATGCTTTTCCACGTTTGAGACGTCGCCTTTTCCTGAATCTAAGTATGTTTCCACAGCTATTCAGGTGATTCAGGATAGTTTGGCTCTTCTAGTAACAATACCGGAAAATGTCTTGATTTTGGTCCCTCTTCTTTTCCAGGCAGGTTTAGAAGTAATGATTTCGAGATACACAATTCGTCTATTGGAAAGTCAGCTTCCCCTCTAGGCTCTAAGTCAGTAGATGGATGAAGACTTACACAAGCTCTTTGGTCTAAGTCAGAGAACCTTCTTAGGAGCACCTCTCATGCACTGGGTACAACTGAACACTTTCTGTCGGCAGCTGGGTCCTTGCTTCAGGAGAGAGGGGATGACCTTTCGGAGCTTAAGTCCTTCTTACTCCAAGTTGACCAGGCTATTGGTACCTCCCAACTTCTTCTTATGGGCACTCTCGGTAATTTCACTCTTTCTAAACGAAGTGAAATTTTAGAGAAATCCTCGGTCAATGAGTCTTTAAAAGACTCTTTGCTGTCTTCTCCTTTGTCGGACAAGATCTTTGGCTTATCTGTCCAGGAGGTTCAGTATGAGATGAAGAAACTTCAACAGCCTGTCAAAGTTAACGTTCAGGTAGCTAATGGCAAACGTTTTGTGGTAACTAATCCTCCTTCTGGTTCTACCCACACGTTTCCCAAGAAGAGGAAAGTTGACCCACCAACTACCTCTTCTGCTTCCAAGCCCAATTTTTCTCACAATAAACAATAGGCCAAGAAGACAGGGAATCGTATATAGGAAGTTGCCCCCTCGTTTATTGCTGACACCTCCCAAGAGGGAGGAACAGTTTTCTGTTCCGTTCCCTTTTATTCCTGTAGGAGGGAGACTTATTCATTTTCTGAGTCAATGGGAGAAAATTATCACGGACTCGTGGATTCTGTCAGTAATTTTGGGGGACTTCATCTTCAGTTTCTGAGGTCACCTCCACTGTCAGAGATTCCCATCTATTTGTGTCACACTTCAGGTATGAGATCAGTTATATATCTTTCTATCCTGAATACGTTTCTCTTGGTACCCCATTTCAAAATGGAAATCAATCGTTCCATCAGGTCTTGTATCCACCCAGGTATGTGGAAAACATACATCGATCTCATGAATGCGTACTTTCACATTCCTATTGCTCCTCCCTTCAGAAAAGTTCTTCGTTTTGTTTGAGACAATGCAGTATACCAATTTCGAACACTCCCATTTGGGATCTCAACGGCTCTCATAGTCTTCACAAGTGTGTTTCAAACAGTAATAACTCATCTGCACACACTATATATTCAGATTCATTCCTATCCAGACAATTCTCTGATCAAGGATTTTGATCAACAAACTCTTGTTTCACAAACGGAGATGGTAATTCAGCTCTTTCTAAATTTGTTTTATTCTTGATATCTTGGAAGAAGTCGGAGTTGACTCCTTCTCAGAATTTTCTGTTTCTAGGGGAACACTACAGAACAGACCTGGGTCTCATTTTTACAGCAGAGGAACAATTTGTATCCCTCTGTCAGAGAATTCTGTTGTTCCAATACTCAGTACGTAACAGCCAGACAGTTTTCTCAACTGCTAGGTTTCCTCAACGCACTCACGGAAGTGCTTCCGCTAGGGCTCTCCACATTCGGCCCCCACTGTGTCATTGTCTTCAACACTGGCTTCCAGCCTCTCTAGACTGGGAAGCAAAGATCCCTCTTCTTCCTACACCGTTACCCCCCCCCCCCCCCACACACCTACAGTGGTGGATAAGCAGGGAGAATGTGATGAAAGGTCTATCTCTGTCAGCACCAGTTCCTACCCTAACTCTCTACACAGATGCTTCCAACCTGGGTTAGGGAGCTTATCTAGAGGGAAGTTGGGCCTTAGGGTTGGGGTCTCCTGTACAACAGAAGAAACACATCAACCTGTTGGAGATGAAAGCAATTCATCTGGCATTGTCTCATTTCAGAACAACTCTCCATCTCAAATCTCTGATTCTGGCAATAAACAATACTACCGTAGTAGCTTATCTGAAAAACCAGGGAGGCACTCATTGTTTCAACCTGTATTCTCTTTGCAGGGAGATTCTCCTTCTTTGCTCGGAACTTCAGATTCAACTGGTAGTGAAGCATATTCCGGGTCATCTCAATGTACTAGCAGACACACTGTCATGTTCTCTAGCACCAGTGAACACGGAATGGGAATTACTATAAGTAACTTTCAATGCCATCAGGCTTCTTAGGGGTCATCTTCATCTGGATTTTTTTGCTACGTCTCTGTACCACAAGCTAAACACTTTCGTTTCTCCAGTTCCAGATCCTCTAGCATACGCTGTCGACGCAATGTCAATCTCTTGGAAAGAAATGTTCGCTTACGCATTCCCTCCCTTCAGGTTTCTTTCCCAAGTCCTTCAAAAGGTAGCTCGGAAATCTTGCAAGATCATTCGTATTGCACCGGCTTGGCCAAAGCAAACCTGGTTCACAAAGTGGTCAATCTTCGTTAATTGGTGTGTTGGACGGGAAATTGATCCTATCAAAGTCTCTGTACAACAACTAGCAGATTTGTTTGTGCATCTTTTTGAAGATAAAGGTCTCTTCCCATCTACCATTAAAGGTTACAGATCAAGTATTACTCGCACTTTAACTATTTCTGGTGGAACTGATTTCAGCAATAATGAATTTTTATCATTATTGATTAGACATTTTGACCTTGAGAGACAAAAAAGACTGGTTCCTCAGTGGGGTTTAGGATTGGTAATTTCGGCTCTTATGTTACCACAATTTGAACCTGCAACTGAAGTAGATTTCAAATTTGTCTCTTACAAATGTTGCTTCTTATTAGCTTGAGCTTCTGGTGGAAGAAGAAGTGAAATTCAGGCTCTGTCAGTCTCAGAATCTTGTCTTCGAGATCAGTCAGCTGTTATTCTTTTAACAGATCCCTCCTTTCTTGGTAAAATCAGATTCCTAGTAAGGGCTCGAAACCTATTTTCATCACAGCCCTTCCTTCTGATTCTTCTTCTGATCTACTGTGTTCCATAAGAATATTGAAAATATATTTGGATAAGACAAGACAGAGAAGATCTAACTCTAATTCCAGGCTATTTTTACCTTTACAAAGAGGTATTTCTGATTTAACATCGAAGTCCATTTCTAGATGGCTGTGCAATACGATACTTCCTGCATATCACTCTTCTGGTGAGCAAACTTTAGCTCGCCACTCAGCTAAAGCACATGAGGTGAGAACCATTTCTTCGTCTTGGGCTCTTTTTAGTTCAACTTCTATGGCGGAAGTTTTGTCGGCAGGTTTTTGGAGATGTCAGAACTCTTTCATTGATCATTACCTGCAATCCATGACCTCACATGCTAATAATCTTTTTTCCCTAGAACCTATTATAGCTGCGCAACGATTTTATCTTCCCCCTATCACTATTACATCAGGGGATTCAGCTATAAGTAAAATTCATTTGCATTAATAAATACTTACCACTATAAATTATAGGTCCCGTCCATTTCAGTCTCCTCCCTTGCATCTCCTGCTTCTTTTTAGTACTTGATGAAATTGAATGGGTTGTATTAGGGGATTTTCTCACAATATTGTCATAACATTATTGGTATATCCTGCTGTTTGGATGTCGTTTAGGGACTATCTCAGAATTTATTGTAGTAAGTATTTAATAATACAAATTAATTTTACTTCACAAATATAAAATTTCATGACATTATATCAAATTTCATCTTTTCTCATGCAAATGAAAGATATAAAAACATTTGATCGAAAACTACATTGAAAACAGAAAACAAATTTTTGGTGATAGCGGAGCGTAAAATATTTCAATCCTTCATGAAAATTAATTTGCATGGACTATGACGGGATCTTATATACGACAGCTAATTGAATAAATGACCTATAAATGAAGAAAAATGAAAAATGCCACACTGTCGAAACAGATCCAAATCCAATCGAAAAATCTCCTCGCCATGAACGGGATTCGAACTCACAACTTTAGTGGTGATAGGCACTGATTGCACATGTAGTTGTAAATCAAACTACCATACGATTACGACCACGACGGCCCCAACGACAAATGGATAAGACACAAGTTTTTTTTTCAATTCAGAAATGTCTTCTCCAATAATTACGTCAATTTACATATAATCAGAAAATTATTTAGTGCATAATCAGTATATATATTTTTTAATATGAAGGCGATGAAATACGCTAAGCGGGAAATTATGTCAAAGAAATATACGACACTGTCCAACATTTCGAACACATCCTAATGTTATAATACAATATACACAACATTCGGTTTAATGGTACGTGTGTATATATTTATGCTTAGTATATTAAGCTATGTTGGTAAGTAAAATTTATTTATTTTTTATATATCATGTTTGTTTATATTTCATTTACCTGTAACTCGTCAATCAATCACTACATCTAGTGTGACCAAAGAAAGATTATTAATACACATACTATTAATAGTCATTGTATAAGGTATGAGGTGAAAGTAAGCGGGTTAAATGGGGAGAAAAGCGTGTGGTAATACCAGTATGTTTTATATGAAAAAGAAATTGAATGCTATTTTCAACAGATAGTTGATCACTTCCAAGTAGTAAAATCTCACATGTCATACACACTTAATTCTCTATTAAAGAAATAACTTTATTTTGGAGTGTGGACGATTTGATCTTTAGTTTTCGATTCATGAAAAACTTTGAAATCTTGAGTGATGTGTCTCTTAACTGTTTTGTTCTCTTTTATTACATTATTTTACATATTTTATAATTACGTACATATATTGCCATATATGTCTACAGTGAGTGCCCAAGTATGTGACGTATACTAAGACTGAAGGGCTCTCATGTAGCTAAGTTTGTTTATTTTTGTCTTTTTGTACCAGCTATGTATGTTTAGTTTATCGGTGGGCACATCATTCTAGGTATTTCAGTCTATGTCAAATATAACAAGATGCAGTAACTACGCATCTTTCATCATAGTGTCACTAATTATAATCATATTTTAAGATTAGTTATATACAGTCAGACAAAAGTTAAGCACCACCTGACTTGTTTCAATAATATCTTTTCTAATAATGAACTTATTTCAAATCGGTTTGCTGTTTTCGCTACTTGTACACACATACTTACTTACCTGTGAAACAGGTTATTAACTGATTTGTATTTATGTGTATATGACAGGCTGTGCAAAGTGCCACGTGTATTTTTCAACATTTGTGTTTGCGAACGAAAGCTGATTTTATTTTTGGGCAGAGTTTTAAGTTTCATTTTCTATTGGTTTGGTATGGTGCGGCGAAAATTAACCATACCAGAAAGGTGGCAAGCTGTTGGCATGTATAACGGTGGTTTTAACCATAGAAGGGTGGCATACTACTTCAGGGTAACCATTCCATCATTGTACGACTGATGCAGCGCTTTCGTCAAACGGGAATGTTACTGACCGTCCACGTGCAGGTAGACCTCGCAAAACAACGCCGAGAGAGGACCGGCTCATATCCAACGGGCGCGGCAACGACCTTTCAGCACAGCTGGTGCACTTCGTGGTAATCTAGCGTTTGGAGGCCACATTAGCACACGCACTGTAATCAGACGCCTCCACCATCAGGGAATGCGAGCACAACGACCCATAAAACGTCCACAGTTGACATTACGTCATCGCCATGCTCGATTTGACAGGTCACATGATCATTTGGGGTGGACTATTCGCACATGGAGACGGGTCCACTGATCTGATGAAAGTCGTTTTTTGCTACGCCCTACCAACGGTCGTGCAAAGGGTTTGGCGCCAACGAATCACTTCATATCAGGACAACCACATTTTGGGAACAACTGCTTTTGGGGATGGGGGTGTAACTGTCTGGGGTTGTTTTTCCTTTGACTGTAAGTTGGACTTTTACGTTCTTGATGGGAATCTGACAGGCCAAAAATACCGTGACAATGTGCTCGCTCCACGCGTAGTCCCCCATTTCGACAATCATGCGTTGGCTGACAGGCCAATGTTCATGGACGACAACGCTAGGCCACATAAAGCCCGAATTGCACAACATTTTTAACAGCAAGAGGCTGTTCAAACAATTCACTGGCCTGCGATGTCGCCAGATATGAACCCTATAGAGCATGTATGGGAATTTATTGACCGAAAAAGGAACCAACGCAATCCAAAATGTCAAAATATTGACGAATTAAGAACTGCTATCTTACAGGAGTCGCAACAGTTCCCCCAAGAACGGCTTAGGTGTCTTGTGCGAAGCATGACGAGGCGTGTTACAGAACTTCACAATAAACGCGATGGATATACTCGTTATTGATTTGTATGCCTTAGGCATACGCACAATAGATGCATTTAAAAGTTCTGAAAATCTGAAGACTCTGCATTGTAATGCAATGTTAAAAACTTCCATCAAAGACAAACTGG
Source organism: Bathymodiolus septemdierum (assembly GCA_963383655.1). Classification (NCBI taxonomy): domain Eukaryota; kingdom Metazoa; phylum Mollusca; class Bivalvia; order Mytilida; family Modiolidae; genus Bathymodiolus; species Bathymodiolus septemdierum. Next base: position 28,381,337 of record OY726524.1, on the reverse strand, counting down.
TTTTACGTTTTTCCAGTGCCTGTTTTGAACCCCATTTTTGCCACGTCATAGGCACGTCTTTCAGGATGATAAATACTTCGTAGATTGGTAATTTTAGAGCCCTTGGTGTAGTCTTTTAAGAAGTGTAAGATAAATGGTGATATCTATTTTATTGCTTTAACAGTATTGATGTAAATAAATATATCGATACAAATATAGGGTGGTGCTTAACTTTGGTCGGAGTGTATATATCGCATAAAAAGCACGACCAGTGTTCATGTTTTAGAGAGGTGTATGTAATGGTGTACTATGTAGATAAAATAAAAATAAAAAAGAAGTGCCATTTTGCTTATTTAAAATTCGTTTCAATGCCTGCTTTATCTTTCTTATTTGTATTAGGGAAACGGATTTATATAAGTCTTCTTGTGTCCGAATTCCTACGCTTTGTATTGTATTTTGTATATGTGCATCATTTCTAATAAAATATTGTTTAAACTAAAGAAAGGGCCCGGGTTGCTCAATGAGTTAGGTAGTTTGATTACCTAACAACTCATACAAGCCTATCATCAATACTGCGTTGCTTCGCGCCCGGCTCGCAACCACAAGTGCTAAAGTTTACCAGTTGATTGCTCATGGTCGGTGGTTCTCTCCGGGTACTCCGGATTCGTCCACCACTAAAACTAGGCGCCATGATATTGCTGAAAGTGGCGCTAAGCACAATAAAACAAATCAAATATATTAAAGAAAAAAAACAGTTGTCCTTTTTAAGCATAGTTCAAGTATACCGTGGTTGCTATGGATACATTTGTGACATAATAATGTGTAAATTAACCTAACAGAACAAAGGCTACCAACTCGTCAGATTCACAAATCAACCTAACAGAACAAAGGCTACCAACTCGTCAGATTCACAAATCAACCTAACAGAACAAAGGCTACCAACTCGTCAGATTCACAAGCTAACCTAGCAGAACAAAGGCTACCAACTCGTCGGATTCACAAATTGACCTCACATGGCAAAGGCTACCAACTCGTCAGATTCACAAATTAACCTAACAGAACAAAGGCTACCAACTCGTCAGATTCACAAATTAACCTAACAGAATAAAGGCTACCAACTCGTCAGATTCACAACTTAACCTAACAGAACAAAGGCTACCAATTCGTCAGATTCACAAATTAACCTAACAGAACAAAGGCTACCAACTCGTCAGATTCACAAATTAACCTAACAGAGCAAAGGCTACCAACTCGTCAGATTCACAAATTAACCTAGCAGAACAAAGGCTACCAACTCGTCAGATTCACAATAAATTCTTGGAAAACATGAAAAATACGAATGATAAACACAGTGGAAAGGAAAATTAAAATAAAAACTGGCGTAACAAAACCACTTGATTAGATTACAAATGTTAACAGCCCTCATCATACCCAAGCAACTAAAATAATAGATAAAAAACTACCTTTAGACTCACATCATCTCCAAAATGTCGGTGACATTAAAAACAGCTGTTAGAATAGTGTGGTTTATGGATACTGACAAATTACGCTCTACTGACTACGATGGGTTATTGCTTCAGCAATATTTCAGTTATATCATGGCGGTCAATTTTCTATTGGATGTAGCCGGAAGTACCTTAAGAAAGGCACCAACTTCAAACTAACAACTTTAGTGGTGATGGGCTTTTAACTGAATATATAAATGTAATTCTAATTATCATACGATCACATGACACAATGGCCCGGATTAACATTGAAAATAACCCTGATGCAATTACCAAAAATAAGTAGTTCAACATTAATGGTCGACAATAATAACACACCTTCTCTATCCAATGGGTACGAACCGACGTCCTCCCTTCTCAATCGTTAAGTGTCTTATCTGGGAATTTGTAGTTCCGAGGACTGGTGTCTGCTGTAAAATGACAGTTATGTCCCTTATAATGTCTTCACAACAATAACAACACAAGATGTAAGGCCCATAATATACCAAGCCACTCCTATGGCCAGCATAAAACATCAATGGTTGACAATATAACCAACATCAATAATACAGACCTCTCCCCGTGTAAACTTTAAAACCCTAGACTTATGGATAACGACAGGGAATGATAAAATATCTAGTCCATGTTTGAAGCAGACATCAAAATGTTACGGGTTTAAATCGGGTAATGGGATTCAAACCCTCCCATTTTGTTATTTAGACACCCAGCTACAAATCAGGTGTAAATTAAATATGTGTGACTGTTTCAGATGCTTGCACATTACCAGTCCCTCTACAGGGAAATGACTGGAAATATACTTATGGTGCCAATGAAGTGACAGTTAGCTTCGGAACAAACACAATGTCTGGTTTGAGCTACACGGCAAGAGGAGAAGTATTGACCAGCTACCATTGTATATCAAATACAACCAACGTTTATGTGTTCAAGTAAGTCTGGCAGGTCATATTCACGTAAATATAGAAATTATATCCCCATTCTAGAAATTATATCTCGAATCTAGAAATTATGTCGCCGAGTCTACTGACTCGCTTACTTAAAGACAAGCGAAAAGATAAAATGGACGTAGGTTCTCAGAAAATGCATGTTTTATAATATCGATATTTACAATGATTTACAAGCAAAAACGCAAAAAAGTCATACTAGTAGAACAAAATGTGTATGACGCGGTAGTAATCATAATGTCTACTAATAGTTCGATTTATGAATAACCATAAATATTCAAGGGTAGCTATAATTCGATTGATGGCTAACTATAACTAGATTGATGGTTGGCTCTAATTAGATTGATGGCTAGCTATAATTAGATTGATGGCTAGCTATAATTAGATTGATGGCTAGATATAATTCGATTGATGGCTAACTATAACTAGATTGATAGTTGGCTCTAATTAGATTGATGGCTAGCTATAATTAGATTGATGACTAGCTATTATTAGATTGATGGCTAGCTATAATTAGATTGATGGCTAGCTATAATTAGATTGATGACTAGCTATACTTAGATTGATGGCTAACTATAATTAGATTGATGGCTAGCTATAATTAGATTGATGGCTAGCTATAATTAGATTGATGACTAGCTATACTTAGATTGATGGCTAGCTATAATTAGATTGATGGCTAGCTATTATTCGATTGATGGCTAGCTATAATTAGATTGATGGCTAGCTATACTTAGATTGATGACTAGCTATGCTTAGATTGAAGGCTGGCTATACTTAGATTGATGGCTGGATCTAATTAGATTGATGGCTAGTTATAATTCGATTGATGGCTAGATATAATTAGATTGATGGCTAGTTATAATTAGATTGATGGCTGGCTATGCTTAGATTGATGGCTAGTTATAATTATATTGATGGCTAGCTATACTTAGATTGATGGCTAGTTATAATTATATTGATGGCTGGCTATGGTTAGATTTATGCCTAGCAATAATTCGATTGATGGCTAGATATAATTAGATTGATGGTTATCTATTATTAGATTGATGACTGGCTATAATTAGATCGATGGCTAGTTATAATTATATTGATGGCTGGCTATACTTAGATTGATGGCTAGTTATAATTAGATTGATGGCTGGTTATGCTTACATTGATGGCTAGCTTTAATTCGATTGATGGCTAGCTATAATTCGATTGATGGCTAGCTATTATTAGATTGATGGCTGGTTATATTTAGATTGATGGCTAACTATAGTATACTTAGATTGATGGCTAGCTTTATTTCGATTAATGGCTAGCTGTAATTAGATTGGTGGCGAACAATAGTATAGTTAAATTGATGGCTGGCTATGATTAGATTGATGGCTGGCAATAATTAGATTGATGACTAGCTATAATTGCATTGATGGCTAGCTATACTAAGATTGATGGCTAGCTATAATTAGCTACATCAGGTTTACATTTTTGATAACAACATACAGAAGAACATTTAATTGAAAACTATTTGCATGAACATTTATTGATACTAGTAACCAGGGCTAAAGTGAATAACTTGTCAATTTGTATTTCAATTGCAAATGTAAATTTTAGTATATATTTATTTTCCATTGATGTCCTAAAATTCTCCACAAAGATGTGTATTGGATACTTTAATACAGTTCATTTTTGTTATCATACTGCAGAATATATTTTCAAATTGATAAACTTTTTATTTCCTACCATTTACTCACTTACCAATAAAAATACAATATCTGTATACACATACCGCATACAGTAAAAGGAATAATTAAACACAGATATTTACATATATTTAGTTACATTCACTGGAAACTATGCACTACTGGATATGTATGGCGACTGACATTACTTTGGTCGTGAACAATCACAAAAAGACTCTGTGTCTAATTCGACTATGCACTAAATTGCTATCAAGCGTCATTAAAAAACATTTTTATATATAATATAAAAAAAAATTATTAGGTCCGGGAAATTTGACTTCGGTCCAGTGAAACCAGTTTTTCCACTAGACCGAATGTCCAATGAATCCTCAGACAACTTCATGAAGACTACTAGTTGTAATTCGATTGATGGCGGGCTATAATCTGGTTGATGGCTAGCTTTAATTATAAATATGGTTAGCCATAAATATTTATTTTTGACGCCAACTGCCCACCGTAGAAATGTAGTCATTATTTTGGGACGTTCAGGTTGCCTCAATAATTATCTGTAAAACTATTTTTTCCTCACTTATTGTGGATTGTTCTGTTTCTGTATACTAAGCTGGAAACTACCTTTAGAGAAATACAGATAATTTGAGTTAATTGGCTCGAAATGTATAGTGCTTTTTCCGAAAGTGGAACCGAAAAAACATATTAATAGTATGTGATTCGTATAACATGAGTTCCCTTTGTTTTTGGTGGGGTTCGTGTTACTCGATCTTTAGCTTCATGTGTATGCTTTGTTAATTGAAGTTTGTAGCTTTTCTGTTCGCCATTGTGTTGTCTGTCCTTCTATTTACGGATTCTGATTACTCCTTTGGTATATTCAAACGCTTCTTATTGCATAAGTTAATTTTGCAATGCATTTTGTATGCTCGAAGTCAGATTAATGTATTCGAGTGGAGCAACTTTTCTGCACGGACACTGTTGTTATGTTTCAATGAGTTAGACGGCAAGCGAAACGTCAGTGACTGAGAGATTACTAAAGAAAACATATGCGATTATAACTGATGAAGGCACTCTTTTAAAATCATTTAAGCATTGTGTTTATTGTAGAAGTGACAATTCCTACTCTAATAGAGGTGAAGATGGATGGCTTTATCTCTGCATGAAAATTACAAGGGTTTCTGATAATCTCTTTTATTTCTATCTATTAGCAGGTAAGTGTGATATATAATTGATAAGATAAATGTTTGTTTCACCCCACTATTACCGTTATATAGAGCTTTATCCATTAGATTGGAATGACTGGATATATTTGTGTTATATATACTGTCACTGTCGCTGACCGAAATGTAGTCTCTTTTCTGATACCACTGTCGCATGTTACCGGTTGAGTTTTTGGAACCTCCTTGCAAATACAGTTCAGAGAACAACGCACGTGTTGTATGTGTAACAGGGAAGGAATAGCAAACATCAAACATTGGCAATACTCACTTGTCTTGTTTTCTGTATCCCCACCTATCAATGAACCACTGACAAACTGTAACAACGTCTGTGATTGGATGCTTCTCCATAGAAGAAGAACCAATCAAAAAGAATATAACATCATATACGTACATAAAGATATCGAAATGAATGGACCGTGTAGCAAAGGCAGTCATGTTTTAAAAACTATTTTAAGGTTTTGTGACAGGAGTGATTCAATGGTATGCAAGAAGAGTTTGAAGATACCAAAGGTGTAATCAGAATTTGCAAATAGAAGGACAGAAAATACAAAGGCAGAAAGAGAAAGGACAACAGAATAAACAATGATCTACAAATCATACACATAAACCTAAAGATCGAGTAACACGAACCCTACAGAAAACCGGGGGTGAACTCAGGTGCTCTGGAAGGATAAGCAGTTCCTGTTCCACTAGTGGCACCCACCGTGTTAATATAGTTACAATCCCGTTAATTAAACATTTTGGCTGACATATTCTGTTGTTTTCTTTTTCCGTTGTAGCCATGTTGTTTGTATCAATTTCATTGGTAGATCTTCTTGACGAGTTACCTTCCGTAATTATATATACATATCCTATAAGTGACGCAGATTTAAATCAGGGACAAAAGAGCTTAGAGTTCATCACTGGTAAACATGATACGTGACGTCGTAACTGTGAGATGAAGAAAGCAATAGTAATGAAGTTTTTAACGCTTGATTTTAACAAGTTACATATTGATTTTTTCTTCGACGCCATTTGCATTAAAATCACGTTAAGCACAATTCACGACTACGGACGAATATTATATACAGTCAAACCTTGTGTTTTCTGTTCTTCGATATACGGATTCTGATTACCCCTTTGGTATCATCAAACCCTTCTTACGATGTCACCTTTGGGACTAATAATAAGTGGTCTTTTAAGACAGGTGACCTCTTAAAACAGGTTAATTTCGTATGAAATTTTCTATAACAGGACAAGGAAAATGTGACCTTTTAATACAGGTGACTGCTTAATGGAGGTAACCGCATGAACATGTTTGACCGTACATGCGCGTGTTGTATATACATGTGCTACAACTGTTAAATTATGTATAATTGAGAATCAACACTGCTCTCATGTTCTATTGTTTATTTGATTTTTCCCTTTGAGATCGTTGCTATTAATGAAGCTAAGATGTTGTTTAGATATTGATACAGCAACTGGTGATAGAGTTTACAACCCACCAACTGATTCTATACCACAAGACACTGATCCAACATGTGACTTCTGTAGTTACACGACAGCTCCTCCTGACAATGATATACGAATACTTCAACGAACAAGTACGTTTGCATACATTTTATGGCATGGATGAAACAACTTCTTTGTAGTGTTGATCTTGCTATGCACTAAAGAGTGTTGAACACAAATTGAACACACATACAACATAGAGATATCTAGATGTCAGTTGAGACATGGATAAGTTATACGAAGATTTTATTTTCATTGCAGCGTGTTTACAAGGGGTTAGGTTTCTGATGTTTGGCGCCACTTTCATCAACATTTCAGCTATATCGTGGCAGTCAGTTTATTTTGTGCAGGAAACCGGAGTACTCGGAGAAAATACCGACCTGCCGCATGTCACTAACAAACTTTATCATATAATGTTGTGATGTATTTATATCATTATCTACATTTATCATGGAATCGTTTAATTTTGAGTACTAATAAAGTGGTCAAAGAAACTGCGTTCTCATTTTCATCATTGACCCAATATCTGTTTTTTCTCTGTACCCTTTCCGCATGTTTCGCCTTTGGTAAGCTATTTTTAGATCAGTTATATTACTGATGACAGAAAATATCAACACGGGTCAAAAAAGCAATAATTAATGCTTAAATGATTTGGTTTTCAAATGTTTTGGTTTTGAGCTGACCCGATAAAGGTTATTTCAGAAAGGCGTCGTGTGCCCTAGCTTAGATATCTACGTTTTTGTTTTTATATTTTGATTACTTGATATCAAGCGCAATCTTTCTCTAGATACATAGATGTTTTTCTGCAGGATAAACACAATATTAATGCAATGTCTTAACATATAAAATCTTTGCATATTCGAGTAAACTGAGGAAAATCTATTCAAATCTCGCATATATCCCAGTTCCTAAGCCGGTTACACAATTACTTTATATATTAAGACACTTCACAAATAGTGCATCTATGGGGGCCGTCTGTAGTTTTCTCAGGATACCCCTTTTTTCCTCCACCACTAATACTGACTGCCACGATATAACTGCAATATTGTTGAAAGTGACGTTACACACCATAACTCTAACCATATCCATTGCATCTATGTACGATTATAACTTTTAAAGTGGGATGAAATAGCGATATAAAGTAAATAGTTTGCTGTTAGCTTAAATATTAATACGTTTGCATCATTCATACTACAATGTATTTTGAATAGGTACAGACGAGACTCTGCCGGGTGGCGAGTCACCATGTCTACCATGTGAGGCTGTTTGTAGTACTGATGGTAAGTTATTAAATTATATGTCAGTGTCTTTTATGTTAATATTGATTTTCAAATAATTGAGACATATAACAGAAAGCTGTTGTACAGAGAAACCTGTCTAAATCTAACCTCTCTTGGACCAACTTTTGTGTTCAGAATAGACAGGTGTTCCGTTTATACAAGTTAAATTAATGAAGATTTTCTGCATTGTGACTTTATTTAAAGTTCGGCTTACACAGGATTTTGAATTACTCGGGGATCTGTTTATTCAGGTTTCACTCTATATGCTCTCACTTTGTAATGAGAGTGTGATTTGCAAATAATTATACACATATTATTTATATTTCTCAATTGTGATGTTTCACAATTTAGTCTTAATATTTATTGTTTCGAACAACACTGACTGGACTTTTTTTTAGATGAATCAGAAACATTGAAATTATGCTACTATTCCCAACTCAAAACTAAAAGATAGTTTGGAAGAATTAGTTCACCTTTGTTTCATAGTCAAGGAAGCTACTGAACCAATGATGCTAATTGATAAAGTCTTACGTTTCCACCATGACTTGGTAAACCAAGACGGAATATCTGTGTCACAAATTTCCACAGATATGTTACGTTCGTCGTAATAAGAATCCGGTGCTTTCTTCATTCGTGACTTATCACAAGGTTTGATACAAGAGGTACATGACGGGTACCAGAAATAGAGCAGGAACTGCTTACTATTACGGAGCATAACTAAGTTCACTCCGGATTGTTTTGTGGTGTCGTGTTGCTTAATCTTTAGTTTTCTGAGTACTGTAATGTATGTAATTGTTTTATGAAAAGAAAGTAGGAATAGTGATGCTCAACGATTCAGCCAGTATCAACAAAACAAGCAATCACCTCTAATCTCAACTAGCTCAGCATAAAGAAAGACCACGACATGTAACATACACACTTTTAGGATAATACATAAAACCATGTAAACCATGAAAATCAATAACGATATAAAATGCAGCTATATATTATCTATTCAACTGGTTTAACCCCGCCACGTTTGTTTCCATATCTTTAGCCAGGACCTGGATTTCCATGTCGTAAGTGAAGACCTGAATTTCCATGTCATTAGCCAGGACCTGGATTTCCATGTCATTAGCCAGGACCTGGATTTCCATGTCGTTGGTCAGGACCTGGATTTCCATGTTGCTAGCCAGGACCTGGATTTCCATGTCGTTAGCCAGGACCTGGATTTCCATGTTGTTAGCCAGGACCTGGATTTCCATGTTGTTAGCCAGGACCTGGATTTCCATGTCTTAAACCAGAACCGGAATTTCCATGTTGCTAGCCAGGACCTGGATTCCCATGTTGTTAGCCAGGACCTGGATGACCTGGATTTCCATGTTGTTAGCCGGGACCTAGATGACCTGGATTTCCATGTCGTTAACCATGACCTGGATTTCCATGTTGCTAGACAGGACCTGGATTTCCATGTCGTTAGCCAGGACCTGGATTTCCATATTGTTAGCCAGGACCTGGATTTCCATGTTGTTTGCCAGGACCTGGATTTCCATGTCGTAAACCAGGACCGGGATTTCCATGTTGCTAGCCAGGACCTGGATTTCCATGTTGTTAGCCAGGACCTGGATGACCTGGATTTCCATGTTGTTAGCCGGAACCTAGATGACCTGGATTTCCATGTCGTTAGCCATGACCTGGATTTCCATGTCGCAAGCCCAAGACCTGGATTTCCATGTCGATAGCCATTGAGTACCTGCATTTCCATGTCGTAAGCCAATACCTGGATTTCCATGTCGTTATCTAGGACCTGGATTTCCATGTCGTTAGCCAAGACCTGAATTTCCATGTCGTTAGCCAGGACCTGGATTTCCAACGTCAAATGTCGTTGTCTTTTTTATGTTCAGTGAGTTGGAATTAGCTGTGATTGTTCGTTTTACTGGTATTGGTGGAATTATTTACCATCATTGTTGAAACTGTCTTTTCAAAAAAAATAGCAATCAAATAAGATGTAGGTATTTAAAAATTATGATGTTGAAATATATAAAATATGTTAACATTCAATGTGATTTTTTATAGAAACCTCAACGTCTGGTGAAATAACAAGTACATCAACTGAAGTAACGACAACAGCCATAACAACTACGTCATCACCAGGTACAAACCTACAATGTTTATTTAATCATGTTAATCATTGGGGGTATAATTAAAAAAAATAATGTTTAATTGACATTCATAATCAATGGGGTATACTTAGAAATTTAATATTAAATTCATCATGCTAATCAGCGGAGGGTATAATTAGAAATTTAATATTTATTTAACCATGCTAATTATTGGGGTATAACTAGAAATTTAATGTTTAATTGACCTTCCTGGATTTCCATGTCGTTAGCCAAGACCTGGATTTTCATGTCGATAGGCAGGATCTGGATTTCCATGTTGTTAGCCAGGACCTGGATTTCCATATCTTTTGCTAGGTCCTGTATTTCCTTGTCTTTAGCCAGGTTCTGTAACACTGTTTGATTTTATGCTCAAAAGTTTATTTTGAAAACAAAATCAATACAACGCGGTAGACTTCGGGATCTATCAAACCAGTGACAATCATACAATGTATCTACTCCCAACTGGACCTCGAAGGATACTGGGGCTGTATTATAATTTTTTTTCTATAATCGTCTGAACATGCAAACCCATACATGTATATTGCAGAAACCGATGCCATCGCGGCCGTGATTGAGTTCCAACCCCGTTCATGTCGAGGGGTACTCGATACAACATTATGTGATAAAGCCTGTCAAGGACTTGCGACAGGTTGACGGGTTTGTTTGGAGGGAGGGGGGTACTCTGGTGTCTTCCACCAATTGAAGTGACGCCCACGATATAACTGAAACATTGTTGAAAGTGGCGTTAAACGCCATAACCCTAACTCTAACCCTAACCCTTTTAAACATTGTCTGTCCTTTATAGATTTACAGCTTCTGATATAACCCATTTCTTACCCTATCCACTTACACGTGTCTCTTTGATAACAAGCTGACCCACTTTCGTGAAACATGTATACCAGTTGAATTCCTCGTCCCGTAAGGAGGAAGGTCGAGGCTCGATCACATTGTGGTGACTTTGTAAAATAGGGACTTCCGCTTTCGCCGCACGTTCCATTAATGAAACATGACCACTAATGCGAATTAGAGATTTGTGATAGTATTTTATAACAATAAATTCTGAGATAGTCCCTAAGCGACATCCGAACAGCAGAAAACACCAATAATATTATGACAATATTTTGAGAAGATCCCCTAGAAGGCCTAATAAGAGCTTCCCATAATACAACCCATTCAATTTTCTGCTGCGACCAGAATAGCACACTTTTCTTGGAGAACAGATGAAAACGATTTTTGTTTGGTTTTGATACCCTTATACATTTATATATATTTTTTGTATATTATATTTATATTGTGACACAATTTTACTGTAATTTTACTGTAATTTCAGGTAATTTACAGTATATTTTTTTTTTCTTTCAAATCCATCACAGGCAGTGACACTTTTTGGGATGGTTCCATACCGAACCCTCTGAGTGTGGGAATTCCTACCTCCGTTTTCCAGACTACTCCTGAGACTTCGGTAGCAGGACTGAGAAACCACCTAACCTCGGACCTGGTTCCGAATAGGTCAGTGACAAGGGTTGGAATTCCCACTGTGTCTTCAGTGACCCACACTTGTTCTCGTCCTGTCGATACGGTTGTATCTAATATCACTGCTCCATCTTTTTTAACGGGTTTGAATGCTATGCAGCATAGACCTCCAATTTCTTCATTGCAACCTTCCAATAGGTTCCCAGGTTGGTCTTGTCCTCCTTGGACACCTCAGTTCCAAGCTCATCCTGGTTTTCCTTGTGACCCTTCCTATCCTTGGTCAACTTTTCCTGGTAATCCTTCCAGTAACCCCAGGTTGCCTTCTGATACTTCCTCTTCTCAGACTTCACTATCCAGAGAAGTAAGAGAAACCTTAGGAAAGTTTAAGAAGTCACTTATTTCTGATCTGAAGGTTGTCTCGGATAGGTTGTATGCTTTGGAGTCTCAGTCAGGTGCCCATGTAGATCCTTCTTCTCCTAACCAGTGTCGGGAAGAAGAAGATGACACTCTATATATGGCCCCAGGGAATAAGGAGGCTTCTTTTCTCAATGTAGAGGAGGAAGCTTTTCCTACTACTTCTGTTTCGAAGAAATCTGTTTCTTCCGCTCTGAACATAGCTGCTACTCCCGAGGAAGGCAGTTCTAGTGAATACGGGTCCGAGGAGTTTCCGGCTTCTAGGAATCAGCTAAAGGCTAGGGTTTATTCTCTCCTCAGAGAAAAAGTCCATGTTCCTTTTGCTTCTCCTCCTAGGATCCAAAAAACTTTGTCCACGTTTCAGACATCGTGTGGTTTGTCTCAGGAACTTTCCTGTTCTTACAAGTCTTTTCCTGAATCTAAGCATGTTTCCACAGCTCTTCAAGTGATTCAGAATAGTTTGGCTTCACCTCCAGGCTCTTCTAGCAACAATGCTGGAAAATTTCCTGGTTTTGGTCCCTCTTCTTTTCCAGGCAGATTTAGAAGTAAGGATTTCGAGATACACAAGTCGTCTATTGAAAAGTCAGCTCCACCTTGTGATAAAACTATGGCTTCCCTTCTAGGCTCTAAGTCAGTACATGGGTTAAGACTTACACAAGCTCTTTGGTCTAAGTCAGAGAACCTTCTTAGGAGCACCTCTCATGCACTGGGTACAGCTGAACACTTTCTGTCGGCAGCTGGGTCCTTACTTCAGGAGAGAGGGGATGACTTTTCGGAGCCTAAGTCCTTCTTACTCCAAGTTGACCAGGCTATTGGTATCTCTCACCTTCTTCTTATGGGCACTATGGGTAATTTCACTCTTTCTGAAAGAAGTGAAATTTTAGAGAAATCCTCGGTCAATGAGTCTTTAAAAGACTCTTTGCTGTCTTCTCCTTTGTCTGACAATCAATAATTAGAAATTCAATGTTAAATTAATCATGATAATCAGTGGGGGTATGATTAGAAATTCAATGTTAAATTAATCATGATAATCAATGGAGGGTATAATTAGAAATTCAATGTTAAATTCATCATGATAATCAGTGGGGGTATGATCAGAAATTCAATGTTAAGTTAATCAGGCTAAAAGCTCCAACTCGTCAGATTCACAAATTAACCTAACAGAGCAAAGACTACCAACTCGTCAGATTCACAAATTAACCCATCAGTACAAAGGCTTCAACTGGTCAGATTCACAAATTAACCTAACAGAGCAAAGACTACCAACTCGTCAGATTCACAAATTAACCCATCAGTACAAAGGCTTCAACTGGTCAGATTCACAAATTAACCTAACAGTGCAAAGACTACCAACTCGTCAGATTCACAAATTAACCTAACAGTACAAAGGCTCCAACTGGTCAGATTCACAAATTAACCTAACAGTACAAAGACTACCAACTCGTCAGATTCACAAATTAACCTAACAGTACAAAGGCTCCAACTGGTCAGATTCACAAATTAACCTAACAGAGGAAAGACTACCAACTCGTCAGATTCACAAATTAACCTAACAGTACAAAGGCTCCAACTGGTCAGATTCACAAATTAACCTAACAGAACAAAGTATACACAGTCAACAACTTGGTACCCGACACAATTTACATATTTTATATAGTCGCTGGGAATGAATTTGGAGATTCTTTGTCGAAATCGGTGAAATGTACCACTGACGAAAGTATGTATGAGGTAGTATATACTATATGTTAGTACCTTATTCGACTTATTTTTACTCCTTGGCTTCATCAGTTCAATTGTGATGTACTATTACAACATATATATGTTAGAATGAATATCAACATGAATATCAACTACATTTCTACCGCCCGCTGATTTAATAGTAATGGATTTGATAACATAATCCATAGTCCATTGGACGTAGTAATTCGAAGGTCAATACAAGACATTGAAAAGGACAAATGGATAAAATATTGTCTACGTAAAAATGACAGCGGTGAATGCATATGTCCCCGATGGGTAAGCAGTTCCACCTCCACTAGATATCTACATGTGTATTGCTAACACGGGCCGATACTGCTGGTGGACTATTAGTCACCGAGGGTATCATCCGCGCAGTTGTCAGTGCCTGGAAACTAACAAGGTTTACTAGATATATTTTTTCATCAAAATTTACATTTTCAAAATCATGTATTTATTGTTAAAGCTAAGAAATGTTTGAAGATACCAAAAGGGTAGAAGAAGGACATACAAAACAATGCCCAAACGATAAAGATCGAGCAACACGAACCCAAGCATAAACCGGGTGTGAACTCATGTTCTCGGGAAGGGTAAGCAATTCCTGCTCCACATCTAGTACCCGTCGTGTTATTCTTGTTACAAACCCGGCGATATGTCATAAATGAGGAAAGGATCAGTTTGTGATTACGACAAACCGAAAATATCCTTTGTTATTTGTGACACAGATACTCCATAGCGGTTAAGAAAGCCATGGTGATGACTTCAACTTGGCCACTAGGAACCCTTGGTATAATAGCTTTCTTATTAGCAGCAGCTCTCTATCAAGGAAGTCATGATAGGAACTACAACCTCTGAGAATATCGGACCAACTGAGAGATATATACCTCGTATGCAGGTACTGGTGGAATCTTGTATTGTTAATGGAAATATCACAATGGGAAAATTGAAATCATCTTTTTTATTGTTAAATGTAATTCTTAACCGGCCGTCATTTTCAATTTGGAGGTGTAGGTCAATGTTCTCCCTCAGGCATAGGTGACGTTACCCGATTTTGGCTATCCTGTTTAAGGCCTTTGGTTATTATTTTCCCAATGATTTTAATATTATTTGCTGACACTTAGCGTTCTGATGAAGGCTATTCCAAACACGTGTTGTGATTTGCCTTTCTGATGTCTAATAAGTTGTTGCCAGTTGTAGTTGGTGGCGTGCTGCACAATTGCTGACACTACACACTACATTATCCTTGTTTTCCTGAAATAATATAAACTGTCACCCATAGTCCAATCCCAGTGGCCCCTCTTTACATTAGCTTTGTTTGTCGTGAATACAACTGATCTACTGTTCACTCATGTTACACAACGATCCATCAAACCCTATTAACAAATGTTATGTTAATTCATATATGACAATAATTACATGTATAAATTCAATGTAATCTATTTTAATTTTCAGGACAAAATCCTACCACAACCTGTCTAGAGAGTAATGGAGTACTATTTGCAGCTGGAATCTCATCATTGGTCATTGGTTTACTGTCTATCATTTGTGCCGTGACTTTCTTTTGTTGTAAGTTCAAACATTTACAAACATTTATTATCAAACACACATTTCAGATGACAAAACTACCAGAACCATCACACTGTTGTTTTGGTTCTAATATAAAGAAAAATAATGACAATAAACTTAAAACTAAATACGTCAGTTAAATAATAGTATAAACTTTCTCAAAATGTCACACTGCTCAGATTTAGCTTGCTGTTAATGTCATGCATTCCTTGCTATCGTGAATTGTAACAATAAAGCTGTGGGTATTTAATAATTACAGATATCCGACGGCAGACAAAAGAACAAATAAGGTATTTATGTTTTTTTTTCTTTGATATCAAATCACCTTCCTTAAGCAAGCGACAATCATGTTGAGAATTGTTAAAACATGTTTCTACAAAAGGAAACGCACCACAATATAACTGAAATATTGCTAAGGTTGACGTTAAACACCAATCAATCAATAAATCATTCAATCAATCAATTAATCAATCAATCAATCAATCAATCGGAAGTAAGCATCTTGAGCTGACGTGCAATTTTTATTGATTATTACAAATCAGCAACCAACAATAACAACATCACGAAATGATCTAACCAATAACCAACCTCTTTATAATAAAATAAGGAAATAACGATACATATCAATGTGTAAATGAAAGTATCAATTAAAGTACACTCGTGACATCATGGTAAAAAGGAGATAATTACTAATAAGAAGAGTGTGAAGATACCAAAGGGAGAAAAAAAATTCATAAATCGAAGAACAACACAATGGTCAAATGAAAAAGTACAACATGACAAACAACGATCTACAAAACATACATGTAAAACTAAAGATCGAGTAACACGTACCCCACTCAAAATCGGGGGTGAACTCAGATGCTCAGAAAGGGTGAGCAGTTCCTGCTCCACTAGTGCCACCCGTCGTGTTATTCTAGCTACAAACCCGGTGATAAGTCATGAACGAGGAAAGGACCGGGAAGTGCATATCCGTGGTCATTTGTGAAACAGATATCCCATAGCGGTCAACCAAGTCATGGTGGTGACCGTACAACTTTCGAAGTGATGACTTAAACTTAACTATGAGGAACCCTTGGTTCAGTAGCTTCCTGGTTAGCAGCAACCCTCTATGTAGGAAATCCCACAAGTACGCAATTATTGTATCAACTATTTCCGATTTAACCCTTTGACTGCGACGTTTCGTGTATTATCAAAACTTCGTGTGCGGTATTATTCCCGACGTTATGGTTATGTCAGCAGAGTAACATCATTTAATTCATGACGTCGTCTTATCAGCAATATGACGTTGCTTACCGTCTACTTTTAATTTCAAAGAGGTTCTATATTTGCAATATATGTATCTGACTTCAAATTGTGCAATCTAATTATAATGTATTTGCGTAACTTATTATTAAAGAAAATACACGTACATTTATATCAACCAGGGACGTATATGTCCCCAGCGCAGACTACCAACAAGCGCAAATTTTAAAAAATTTCATGTTTATTATGAAAAAAGATAATTTCTGTTATTTGCTAAAATTGTTGATCAATATGCAGAGATAGAAAACAGTTGTTTCTTTAATCTGTTTAAAAACATTATAATTAGGAAATAAAACAGTTATTTCATGGTTGTGCAGGCAATAGATCAAAATAATTTCCCCTCGGTACTGGGAAAGACCAAAGTGCTGTATTACCCGCTATCATTGACGTGGGCACTTTGATCTTTCCCAGTACCTCGGGGAAAATATTTTGATCTATTTATTGTGTGCACTCCCATTAAATAACTTTATTCTGTTGAAAATTAAAAGGCAGCTAGTACTTACATTGTACTCTTTCTGATTATTTTGTGTTGTTGTAGACTTATTTCATTGTGCCAAGAAATCTACTTGGTTTTAGTCAGGTTCGTTTTGCTCTATCTTTAGTTTTGTAGTAGTGATTTGTAGATCATTCTTTGTCCTTTTGTTCTATTTCATTTGGTCATTGTGTGGTCCGTCCTTTTCCAATTTGGATTCTGATTATTCCGTTGGCATATTCAAACTCTTCTTAGCCATTCACTTTCCATTGAAGTGGCTATAGCAAGCCTGGCAATTAAGTGGTCATGTATTTGTGTGTTAGTGGGTATCAATTTTGCCTCTTTCTGTGAGTTTTCTATTGGATTTTGGAATTGCTCTGACATTGTGGTATTTTTTTTTTTCACTAATAATTCAACACTGGTATAATATTATATTATCACGGTAATGCCATCATTTATTTCTAGGCTTAATGATTATACAGAAAGCACAACATGTACAAGATGTAATCCTGTATTGACAGATTGGCACTACGACAGTTTAGACATGACAACTATTGGTATGTGTGTTGATGGATAGTTATGTATACACAAGATCTCGTCTTTCACGACAAAGATAATGTTATGTATTTGCCAAACTGTACTGTCCAAATATGAACTTTCAGAGCTGGTAAGCGTTTTACCTACAAACCAGACCACTCCATATTATACCGCGTAGGTTTTCATATTTTATCATATTGAACTATTTCTTTCAAGTGACAAACTGTTCTTTTTATATAAAGATATTGTTTACCTAAGTTGCTTTGAAATATATTGTTGGCAACATAATCTACCATTCGTATTGGAAACACCATACCACTTGCTTACAACGGTTGTACTAACTGTGAATTAATTCATCTTGAAACCAGTATGTTCGTCGCCGTCACAGTAAAAAATAACCGTGATCGTCAGAGCAATAAAATAAATGTTTCTCTTTGCAACATTTTTTTTACAACAAATAAAATGTACAATATGCGGAAAGACCAAAATAAGACAAAACTGGCATGTGATTATCAATGATGTCCTCTTTTGATAGCGAAGTAGTTGTATATGTAGGATTACCCTGTGAGCTATCCAAACCTAATTATGTCTTTAAGAATCAAGGTAAACAAATTTTGCGATGTTGTTAGGGGCCTTATCTGCAGCAACTACAACATATTTGTGGTGTATATTGCAACATTGGGATCTTTGTAAACAGATGTAGCTTTTGTGGTCATTGACCTTCTGCGTTTTTCAATTCGAATTTGAATAAACGACCTAATAGCTTTGACCCAATCTGAAAAGGTACCAACCTCCTATTTTTCTCGTTTTTTCCCTTTTCTGGTATAGTCCTCCACAGAGTCCATAAGAAGTTTGAATTTGTATTTCCAATTTATGGTCTGTGGGTCATGATACTTTGGACCCTTAGCAATGATTTTACGGAGATTCTCATTGTCTATTTTGCTTATATCCTCCTCTAGTCACGTGGCACTGACTATATTTGAATGGAGAATTGTGGCAAGTTCTTCATGTATACATGGTACATACATGTATCAAGCAAACACAAATTCGTAACTCTTTTTTATATGTTTTATCATGCATTAGTATCAGACCCCAGAGTTATCTATTAAAGCCACAAACCGTCTGCAATGGAAGTTTGAAGAAGCAGCAAATCGCTGAAGGACAGACAATATAATGACCAAGCGAAAACGGACAACAACACATCAATGATATGCAAATCACAACACACAAAGCTAAAGTTTGAGATACATGAAACCCCCAGGGATGAGCTCAGGTGTTCAAGAAGGGTTTTCAGTTCCTGCACCACTAGTGACGCCTGTAATAAACAAACATTATATTGCTAAGTAGGAAATATGAGTATGCACATGTACTAAAATAAGTTATTGGTTAAAACAAATGTAACAATTGTAATACCGACGATAGAATACAATGTATCGTAAAAACAATTAACAACAATATATAATACATGTTGTTACTAACATTCAAGACGTACATACGTATATTTCTACCAGACTAGGAAAATAAGCAGTCATCTGTATGTGTTGGGAAGATATATTGTTGTTCTGTTTCTAAGATTTTCTAGTTGGATGGTGGAATTGTTCTGATGGTGCGATATTACCCCTGTAATCAGTACATCTCACCACTAAAGTTGTGAGTTCGAAGCCAGTTCATGGTGAGGTGTACTCGATACTCTATGTGATAAAGTTTGCCAGTAGATTGCAGCAATTCGGTTGTTTTCTTTGGGTACTCCGGTTTCTTCTCCTAATAAAACTGACCGCCACTATATAACTGACATAATGTTGAAGCGGGCGCTAAACACCATAACCCTAACCCCTTCATTATATTTATCTGTACAATGCATGTAAATTCAGTGCCTTTTGATCTGGTGCCTATCATACTGGAAATACATAAAGCTGAACTAATAAATACAATAGTACCACATTGTACGTCATAGATAAAGACTGATTATAATTTGTATTGTAAGCTCGTTCGTTATAAAGGATAGAAATGACACATCAGTTATCGCTAAATATTACAGAAAATATTACTATTCTGAAAATTAACAACATTTCCTATTCTACTTTGTGAGATTTGTCGTTTATAGGAACAACTGAAGTCAACAAGAATCAAACAGACATAAAGTAAGCTGTTTTCATTTTAATTTAATTGTAGTGTCTTGTGAACTTTAAATTAATTAAACATTACTGAACATATGTATACTTTGAAAGCTACAGTAAATATATTATACTGTTCCACAGAAACAACAAAGACACTCGAGCATCTACATAATGGCTTCATTGTTGCATTACATAGTCATGAAATTTAAATCGTTATTTGTGTAATGTTAGATGAATCCTATTTAAAACGTTAATTGAAATAATAAGTTGAAATTCTTAAATGAACAGACAAACATTCATCATATGAAACAAATAATGATATCCAAAGACAAATGCAAGTTGAATACCAAACTCGCCATAATGTACAATACAGATACTGAAGAGACACGGACAAATACAGTACACAGTTCGCCGTAAATTGTCTTTCGAATCAATACAAAAACTTCGTATCAATCGTCGACACGTTCACATCCATTGCAACATTTATCCAATTTTACTGAGTTGATATCCTATTCATATTGTCAGATCAATTTAATAATTCATTGATGTTTGAAACCGCACCGGTTGTGTAATGGTTAGCGAGCTCTCGAGTGCGGTGGATCACGGGTTCAAGCACGGTTCGGGTCAAATCAAAGACTATGAAATTGGTATGTGTTGCTCCTCAGCTTAGAACGCCGCCTTAAAGATAAAGATCAAAGACTGGTTGGCTCCGAATAATAATAATGTATCCAAGTGGAGCGACATGTCTACTCGCGAACTGTTGTTTTAGTGTGCTAGCACTATACTAATCCAACTCGGCGTGTTTGTCTAGTACAAAGCGGACCTCATCATCATCTCATTGAACATTAACTTGTTCTCGTTTTTTATATAACTGAAAAATAACTGAATTGGCGTTAAACAACAATCACTCACTCACACCTTTATCTTTACTGAGTTAATAGCCTTTTTATATTGTTAGATCAATTTAATAATTCCTTGATGTTGATGGGATATCAACACTTGAATGCCATTAACATATGCATTTATCACGTTCGTTGTGATACCAGTGTGGTAATGATACTGGTCAATACATCGATACAGCATAGTATCTGAAGTTTGCCATCTCAATGGTGTACTCATGGAGGATATCACTATAGCAAAGACACCCCTCTCTGTCCATTGATATCTATGCACCGGTATATGAACATATGACTGCTTTGTCATCTGATCTCTAAACATTGTATATGTACTATAATCCAAAACAACAATTTATTCTACCATGTTATGCTCAATAGGTTCATACTGCATTTGTTTTCATATATTTTAATGTAGTATTGCTACCTACGAGGAAATTTAGCCAAGCTAGAACACTGCTCACACTGATCATCATTAAACTAAGCTACCAAAAGGTACTGTCATTGCTTAGTATTTATTAGTTCTCTTTGTTTTGTTGATAAAAGTACTATAATGCATTTGTCCTTTACGATATTTCATTTCTATTGACGTTTGGATCAATATCATGGCTGCATTCTCTCCTCTTAGTGAGGTGATGCGGTCATGCAAGTGAGTAAAATTCCAACCCTCACATATAACATGTTTTTTTTTGTGACAATAGAGCTACGAATTTCATTCGTTTGTAAACTTACATACTTCTGACTCCAACTGAGGTCGGGATTTTGGGGTACTATCATCTCATTTGTGCAGATCGTCGAATAAATTCATTGAAACCGTTCGGTTCATTACATATTTTTTATATTATCTTCCATAGTTAAATAACTTTGAATATTTATATTTACGTCCTTCAATCGGGATAAACTTTTCCCATTTTTCACCATGTTAAATACGAGAAAAGTATGGAAATATAGAATCGAATGGGGATAAGTCCTATGCAAAGTTAAACTTCGTCTGAAATCGTTTAAAATTATTCCATTCTTGTTCATACACTTGTGGGTACAAACATAATATTATCCAAAGATTAAGCTTATTCCATTATTGTTCAAATGCATGTGTATACAAACATAGTACTATCCTAACGTTATTAAAATGTTATGACTGGTTCAGCAAGGACAGATAATATATACTACTTGTCATAAACTTCACAACACTGCCATGACTAAAACGTATGTCCTAATGTCTTTAAGGAACATGCAACACAACACCAATTGACAATTCATTTCAACATATGCCATGATGCATTATCTACATTAGACCACATTAGGACAGAATGCAACGAGTAAATATTCTCATTTATTTTCAGATGTTATAAAGACACAGGATGGGATTTATTACAACATGAAACCTTAGTTAGATATTTCTACATGTCATTTGGTGTTTCTTGTCTTGTTGGTTAAGCTGATCTATTTACTCAGTAGTATTATGGTTTTAAATACATGTACATTTCCCATGCCTGATTGTATTGAAGCTCATTAGTTTTTTGTGTTAACGGTGAAGATATTTTTACCTTTAATATGGCATTAAACAGTGATATTAACAAATTTAACCCGTTTAATTACACACATAATTGGTTTGTTGTAGTGTATAAATATAATCTGTGTTACAATATGTAAATCGCAACTTATAAGATATATATATATATATATATATTCTGTTTGGACCCTTTGGCTTACTGTAGTATAAAGACTTGAATTAAATGGCTTTCAAATAGTTTAACATTGATGAATATTATTCGAGAAGCTCGTCGTGGGCTCTAACTTTGCTTTCTACTTGTTATTAAACAGTTGAAAAACAACATTATTATATGCATTAATTTCTGATATTTTGGTTGATGATGTTCTCATGTGTCCATATGTTATATTGTAAACAGTGACTGAATGTTGTCAAGATTGCAATAAAAATAGTCTTCCTTAATTTTGCTTATTTCATCTAAACAGTATTTTATTGTACCATATATGTATATATTGAAAAAATGGATCTAATTTTAAGTTGTTTAATAAATGGCTATTTTCACCAAGCACAAGTGTTATTTCAACAATTCATCGCGTTCTTTCTTTATATAACAATTTATATATATGTTTTAATCAAAAGCAATATTGTTTTTATTAAATGTGATTTCTTTATACCGCTTTTAGAAATACTATATAATTGAGGTTTGTTCTTTTTAATACTACATTTGTATATACAGGCAAACTTGGATTAAGAGGTCACCTTTGAGACCAAGAAAAAGCGGCATCATAAGACAGATGACATCTTAAAAGAGGTTCAATTCATATGAAATTTTCTATGATAAGACAAAATAAAAAACATTTTAATCCAGGTGACTGCTTAATAGACGTGACCACATGGATTGTTGTCCTTTTTCTTTTGGTCATTACGTTGTCTGTCTAAAAGATTTAAACGTTTGACGATTCCATTTTTGAAGGGTTAATTAGAAGACGTAATTCGAAGAAGGACACTGAACCAAAAAGGACTAAATGACAAACATTGATGTACAAAACACTACACCAAAACATTAATGATCGAGCAACACAAAGCTCTATAAAAACCGGGGGTGAACTCAGCTGCTTCGGAAAGTAATCAGTTTCTGCTCCACATGTGGAACCCGTCGTGTTACTCTTGTTGCGAAACCGGTGATAAGCCATGAATGTGGAGTGGACCGAATTGTTATTTAATGTGGGACATGTCGTGGATGATTTGTGGGAAATATCACAGTTTGCTAGCACGTTATAAGACCGCGTCCTATCTCATAATCCACAAAATATCCATTACACTCACACAATGTGCTTGCAGTAGCATATAATTTCAAATCGGTAACAAAGTCGTTATTCAATCAGCAAGTTATTGTGTGTTAACACCAAGTGAGCAATACCATCTGCTTTGTATTATATCAACACAACGAGTAGAGTTTGCATGATGCTTCTCACTGAAACAACAGTTTGACACATCTGGATGCAGAGGCAATCAGTGTTCAATCATTAATGCTGTGTGGATAAGCAACATACACTAGTTTTATAGTACATTGGCTTTTTCCGACCAGTGATCAAACCTAAAAGTAAACGCAATCGTGGCAAACGCGCTAATCATTAAACCCAACTACTGCAATTACATATGTATTCGACACAAATCTGCGCAAATGTGGGAATTTTCTACATTTAGTAACTTAGCTAGACTAATTAAACTAAATCGTAGATACATAATTTAGTGTGCATGGTGTGTTTCTTAAAAATAACTTCATTTGTCAAAATGAATACGTAGACTAAAGGGTTTTAATGTGACATCCAAAATGGGCTACGGTTTTTGGTGCCTGAGGTAGAATAACCTTAGTTTCTGCCATCAATAAATTACATTATGGCAGTGTCTATTCGTACAATTTTCAACAAATTATTGTACGAATAGCCGTGAATCTTATTCTTACAACAAATAATATTACGGATTAGATAATGAAAAACGAATAATTATTACCTGTAGACTAAATATGTTGTATTACCTGTAGATTAAATATGTTGTAAGAATAGCCTCTACATTCTTACAACAAAAAATATAACGTTGTCATTAATCATATATAATTATTGTATTATATAGATCTATATACATTTCTTCATATGCACAACATATAATTTATCATCATAGAATAAAATATTACATAAAAACAATAAAATACAATTTGATAATCGTAAAAAGCATGATAAAAGTTTTGTTTTTAAAGCTTCTAAAAATCATTTAAGATGCTAGATGATATTAAAAGTCTGAAGTTTAAATTTTGATAAAATATCTGAAATATAAAAACAATGCAATGCAAAAAACTGTTAAAGCAAAAGTCCACAAATGATCACAAATGAATTTTACATTTTGATCCATCGCCTACAACACCAATAGGTTGATCTTGGCTGTTTTTTAAGGTTGGTACATCTTAAATGGAACCACACTAAACAGTAATCATAGAAAATTGATTCTATATATATATCTAAGAGCCCTTGTCAGTGTCCACGAATTTATTATTGGGTGCAAGATGCATTCGGCAACCAGCAGAGGTTTGAATTAATTTGTCACTAGACCTCATACATGGCTATCGCAATTTCATTATTCAAATCATGTGTTCTGGTGACGATTCCAATGGATCAACCCACAGATACAAGCTAGGTGGCTGATAGGAGATGTCTTCTCCATGAAGGTGTTGTCATGTTATTGTTAGCACTACCTGATCATGTACCATAGTAGGTAGCGTGTTTTGATCGTTTAATGGGCCATATACATTCAGGACCACAATTGTCCCAGTGGCAGTCAAAAACCATAACTCCAGCTGTAATATTCCTTCTACATTTCTGTATATTTTTTTTATAAATTGTTGAACTTGTCCTCCTTCTAAATATATATGAAGTATTTGTCTTTGAACGTTAAGTAGCCATAATTCAAGCATTATTCAGCATTTAGACCTGCGTGTACACAGTATGTAAGAAAGGTTGTAGATAGTAAAGTGAAATCAGAAGCCGTAATTCCAAAGTGAAAAAGACAAACAATGACCTACAAAATACTACACAAGAACCTAAAGATTAAGTAACATGAAGCCCACAAAAATGTAGGTAGGTAGTTCATCGTTCAGATTTATCAAATATGTAATAAAACCAGAATTTGTATAGCGTCCTATCTAAAACAAATATCCTAAGACGCTATACAACATAAAATACTAGATAAAAGTAGCAAAACATAAACAGGTAACCCCTATACACATATATATAACAATGATACAATTAAATAATAATAATCTTGAATGCAGTTGATAGCAGACGGAAGAATTAATAATGGAAAAGGGGGTGGTGTGAGTGCAGAAATATGTCGATAAGGAGTTTGAGGCAGAAAAGAGGCGGTGGAGTTGGCAGAAGGGATACGAGAAAGGGCAGGGAATAAGAATGTCACAGGATTATGGTAGGTGCATAAATGGTAAAGGGGGGTTGAGGCAGAAATGAGTCGGGAGAGGTGATCCAAAATGGGTGAGAAAAAAGAAAGTCAAGGGATCAAGGTAGGGAAGATATCATACAATCATTAATAATAATCTACATATACATATAAAAGTCCAGAAAGGTCTATGTCAAATTGCATATTTACAAACGAAAAGTTTGTTTAAAAAGATATGCTTTTAGATACGATTTAAAAGTTGATAACGAGTCCATAGTTTTGAGCTGGAGTGATATGTTCTTCCACAATGTTGAAGCAGTCTTGTTGAAACGTCGGTTACCATACTATATCTTTGTTTTGGTGGTAGGTACTTGGAGAAGTGATGCTGACTGGGAACGTAATGGAACGTATGGTTTCACAAGTTCAGTCAAATATACTGGAATCAAACCATGAACAACCTAGAATACATAGATGATAAGTTTGTACTGACTACGATATTCTACTGGAAGCCAGTGTAAGCGGATCAGTACGGGTTTGATATGATCCATCTTCGTTGTCTTTGTTATGAGTCGGGCAGCTATGTTGTGGACTCGCTGGAGTTTATCTATTAAAATGCACAGGTTCAGTACCATTGTAAAACCAGTTATATGGTACAGTCCCTAATAAAATTAAAAACAAAACAAATATAACACATTCTGAATGTTCAGAAATCGCTATCACTAACAAATATATACATGCCCAGACACTCTTCTGACTTGGTACAATCACATCAATAAAAAGAGAGTGTTTAAACCATTTTGATGGACGACAGTCTCCCTTCTAAATGAAATAAATATATATTGTCTTCCTGTAATTTTCACTATTTCGTCTAAGCTAAGTATCTAAATGTTACTATGTAAGTTATTCAGAAGAACAAATTAATAAATAATCGCATATGCATTTCATATTGTATATGCATTTGACATTAGACGTATGAATCATATTTAAATTGTATTATGTCAGTTATTCAGAAGAAACAAATCATAAATAATCCCATATACATTTGATAATAGAAATTTTTTGGATAAGTAAGCATTTATCAATTGTTTGTTCCAATGAAATTAAATATAATTTAGACCACACTAATGTCTCAACCGTTTGCTATGCTGTTTGTAGAATCATATCAGGTATTGTACCGTGAAAGTCAGATTGTAATGGTGAAACAAAAAAGGGAGTTCTATGTACAATATTGGAGAACGTTGCAATTATAATAACCCATACCTGACCTGCAGTACAAAGTCAACTACTTGGTATCAGAAACAAGCTATATATTTAAAATAATCGCTCGGAATGTCTAAAGGAATTCTTTGTCGAAATCAATGTAATCAAAGACAGACAAACGTATGTATGTATGTGCTTAAGTACATTATTGGTGCTTGATAAAATCGATATCAATCAAAATATTACCAATTTAAATAATTTGTTAATTACACCTTTTAATTACCCCCGATAATCACACCCCATTAATCTTATTATTCTATTATTCTAAGTATTGTATATGGGTTTTTATACCGTGTTTTAATTACCAATAATTATGTATTCTTTAATTGATAATTCACAACCAATTACACACTGAATATATTACCATACGTCAGTAATGTGTGATTTGTATCTGTTTTAAATGGTTATTTGGCGCACCAGAAATTTTAAATATCGTTTGACAACAGCTGTTCAACTTTCGTGTAAAACGCTTTATAAGATGTATTTTAATTACGGTCTATCGTGCAACATTAGAAATAGGCCCCCGGTTTAATTAATCATACGCGTGCTAGTGAAGGAGGAGTAGAAACATTATTCAAACAATTCTATTATCGTTTTCCTCTTTGTGAATATGATTTGAATATTTCATCGTTATTGCATCGTAAAACGTTTCCATTTTATTTGTATTGACACCTGTCGTATTTATTGATTAATTTGTGCGATAGCAAAGGGATTTCCCCTCAAGAACAAAGCAAATGCAAAGTGGTCACCATAAAGAGGAATTTGAGAATGTATTAAATGAATTCAATTCTAAGCGAGATATAAACTTCCTCTCTCATATCTGATAGTTTCTCTCTCTCCCGTTTGCATCTGTATTCCTATTTGACAACAGGATATTGTTGGGGTATTCTTGTCCCTTTGGTATTGATTTTGTTTGTACAGCAGTGTATATAGCAATACGTCATGTTCCATAATGTGGCATGTATTTCTGTAGTTTCATGATAAATATTATTTGAATTGATTTAAGGGATGTATTAAATGCATTGATTTCTTATGTGTTTCATTCTGTTTATTGTACACATCTACCAAAGGAGATCTAAGGTTTCCCTCTCGTCTGATAATTTTCTGTCTCGTTTGTTTTTTCTTCATTACATTATCCTCCACTTGCGTTTGCCATTGATGTATATAGCCGGTTTTAGTACACACGTATTCCTCCCTAGGATTGTTAACATTATCACAAAGAGACACATAAACATCAGACGTATAATAATGTACACATTTTTCTTATATTTCGCAGTCTTTACATGTAAAAACAATTATGTATAACTGAGAAACGTCTACCTTCCGACAGTATCTTCAACCTCACGAAAGGGCCAACAGTATGATATCTTTCGTGCAGGGGTGTAAACTGTCGAAAAACCTTATGTTGCCCATTACAGGATAGACTATCCTCTTAAAATCCGTACGGTCGCGTGCTGTTGTCCTGCATGATGACTCTTTGTCGAAGACCAGCCTATAGTCTTTGTCTTGATGTACGGTAAGTAATCTCTTGTGGTCTCTCGTGATCTTGATGTCGTCCCTCACGGTCTTGATGTCATCGCTGTTGTTAATTACCATGCACTTGATAATATCAAAGTTGATGGTCAAGGAGTTTTTGTAGTTGAGAGTGATGCCTCGCACGTTACATAGGATCGTATTTCCATCCTTATCGGATCTGGTAATCTTGTAGGCATAGTTCTTCCGTCCACCGGTGACAAACTCTATTATTCTGTTGTCGGGCACGTCATCGGTGAGATCTCCTATGTAGTCACCGAGTTCTGGTTTCCACTCGCCTGGCCTAGAGGTATACACGAGTGAATCTGTATCGGCGTATATGGCACGGGGTCCTAATTGTTCCAAATAACTGTACAACTTCAAACGGGCTTGAGCTGTGGTATAGACTGATATGACTACGTTGGTTCTCCCTGATTCTTCGATGAACTCTTCTTTGTATTGGTATCTCATTTCCACCATATCGTCGCTGACAAAATGTATATCCATCACAAGAATCTGGTCGCTGGTCAACATGTCGAAATATTCGGCAGGTTCGGATATGTATTTTATCTGAGGCATGTTGGATCTCTGTCCGAATTTCCCCCAAAAACTATTCAGCATCAGTTTGGCTAATGCTCTCAATCCAGGATTCTTCTTTATGTTGTTGCAGCCCAGGAGTATTCCTTTCTTTTCGTGATAGTCTCTGGTGTACCTCCATTTATCGTTTTCGCTCTGACACCACTCTGGCCAACCGCTGGCTTCCTGCTTCAGGAAGGTATTCACGTAATCGATAAAGAGTCCTCCAGTTTTCGCTTTCGGGTCGTACTATTCCGTTTCATCGAAATACCACACTTCGTAGATGCGCTGAACTACATATCCTTTCTCCAATGCTTTCTTCAATTCGTCCGTGACACATGTTCCCGTCAATGATCTTTCTTTGTCCTTATGTTGACAGCGTGTCTGTTGATGGTTTTCACTACATGTTCTACACATGTTCATTTTCACTGGTAAGACGGGTATGTACAGTCCTCTTGGTGGAAGGATTTTGCATTGCATTATACTATTTGGTTTGATCATATCGTTCATCGAAACTACGATCTACCGCACATGATGTGAGTACTCTTAGCTATTTCACCACAGGAGCGTTATGTTTTTTTTCCTTCGTTTATAGATCATTTGTTCAATTAATTGTTGTAAATAAGATCGCGTCATAATTCATAAAAATTGAATTTCATGAGGAATTGAACTATGTTACTTTTCTTATAATTTGGTTTGTGTTTTCAATGTAGTTTTCGACGAAATATGAGATATCTTACATTTGCATGAGAAAAGATGAAATTTAATAAAATGTCATAAAATAGTATCACAAGTATCTAGTACTAATTTTTCATTAATTCAACGTGAGAAGAAAGAGGAAGTCCCAAATTTAAAACGTCATCATAATGTGATCGAACCTCGATATTCTTCCTTCATGGAAGATCATGTCAATTAGTATACCTGTATCACGAAAGTGGGTCAGTTTGTTATCAAACAAACACGACTAAGTGGACAGGGTAACGAATTGGTACTATCAGAAGCTGTAAATCCATAAAGAACAGACAATGGTTAAAAGAGAAAGGACAGAAAGAAAAACAAGAGTTCAAAAACACTACATAGAAAATTAAAGATTAATACACACAAACCCTACAGAAATATAATTTGCTCCGAAATGGTAAGCAGTTCCTGCTCCACTAGTGGCACTCTTCGTGTTACTCGTGTCACAAATCCGGTAAAATGTCATGTATGAGGAAAGAACCGGATTGTGATTACGACAAGCTGAACACATTCGTGGTCATTTGTGACACAGATATTCCGTAACGGTTAACCAAGTCATAGATGGAGCCGTGATGACTTCAACTTAACCACTAGGAACCCTTGCTTCAGTAGCTGCCTTCTTAGTAACAACCCTCCATCAATGAGATCATAATAGGGACCACATGCTCTTATATACTGCATATACTCGGAAAGAATGATGGAATTAAGATTATGACAACGGGATAAATAATCGTTGTCATCTGTGACACAGATTTTCCGTTACGGTTTAAGAAGTCAGTATATACTATCACATTACATATATACATTCATAAAACGTCACATCAGAGTGGTAATAAAATGTAAATACCTACTTTAGTGCTCATGATCTTTAAAACACAAACATTACAAAGGATAAAATATGCAAAATTTTGTGATAAAGTTTGTCAGTGACTTGCGATAGGTCGTGTACTCCGGTTTCCTCCACCAATAAACCTGACCGCTACGATATAACTGAAATATGGTTGGAAGTGGCGTAAATACTATATACCTAAACTTACAAAGGATATAATTTTCGGTGTGTTGCTTATAATGGAAAATATATTTATTTCTCAAAATAGTCGTTTTTAAATCTCCATAGATTTGATCTGAAAGCCTTATTCATCAATTTATGTCAATATAATCTTTTTGTTTTTTTCTGTATGTTGTTAAATTAAGATTGTATTAAATGTGTTATACATCCCATGACCTATACGTATATTGTATAATACATATTCAGTGAAGAAAAAAGAAATTAATGAAATGTAAATTGAAATAAATTCGAAATAAAAAAAAACAAATATGTGTGGAATTAGCATCGCTGATGTGATTAATGAATGAACTCAGACGGGTGAGTTTCTGTAAAAGAAAAATATTTAAGAGAAAACACACACATTGAATTCAACCATGTTTAGCAAAACATTATATGATTTCACAACTTATTTCATGTAGACAAATGTCTATCACATATAAATCTCAGCAGTGTAAGCTTTTTTGTAAAATGTCAATATTAAGAAGAAACAAAAACAGAAAAAAAAACAAAAAACAAAAAGCAAAAAACAAACAAACAAAAACAAAGCACAAAATAAAACAAAAAAAACAAAACAAAAACAAATACAAAAAAACAAAAAAACAAACAAACAAACAAAAACAATACAAGAACCATAAATAAAACAACAACTTAAGACTAAAAAAACAACAACTTTAGACATATCTGGCTTGAAACACAAACATCTGGCATTCGAATAAGTTGATAGATACATGGGTAGGCTGGAGTCAACTAATAAGACCACATGCATTGACACATGGCAACAATGTGAACACGAACATTGCATTAACATAGTTAGTGTATGCTCGTAGCTAAGTGACCACAACATAAGACTATATAATCATTATAGACCAACAGATATAAAATTACAATCGATACTAGTATCTCTATAAATTTATGACCAATCAGTAACAAGCATCTTGAGAAATAATGGTCTCCATGAGAGACCAAATGTGAAAGAAATGTAAAATGGATATAAATCTATAATAAAAGGGAGACAATTACAGTGTAAATCTCATTTGAATTTCAA
Source organism: Bathymodiolus septemdierum (assembly GCA_963383655.1). Lineage (NCBI taxonomy): Eukaryota > Metazoa > Mollusca > Bivalvia > Mytilida > Modiolidae > Bathymodiolus > Bathymodiolus septemdierum. The sequence goes on along the minus strand of OY726524.1, from coordinate 28,349,478 downwards.
TAAGTTGATGAACATAGTGTTTGCCAGACCGAACATAATTGTTATCTATGAAAACATTAATGGGGGTTTCCTCGACCAATAAAGCTGACTGCCACGAAATAACTGAAATATTGTTGAAAATGGCGTTAAACACCATAAAATAAACATGCCCAAAAACATTAATGACATATATCATATCCTTACAAGTCCCATTATAATAATTTATCACGTTTCTAGTCACTGAAAAACATGTAATCGCTATAACATATCTACAAGGAATCAGTGCTAGGGGTTCACCGTTATGATGTTTAACGCCACTTTCAACAATATTTCAGCTACGTTGCATATAATAGCAAAGAGAACTAACACAAAGTGTCAGTTATGCGTGCTAAATTATAGCCTTTACGAGTGATAGTTTCAATCATACTATAACTTCTATTAGTGCACATGCGCCAACCAAAATCGAGCTTTAAGGTTATGTTAATACGTGGATGGAAAAATACCTATTTCCTTTATATCACCACCGACCTACCACAAGTAATTGACATAAGATAGGAATGTGTGTGAACATAATGTGTGTGAAGTAGACAGGTGGTGGAATGCTGTTAGCCACCTTCCTTTGCTTATGCATTGATCGTCGATCTTCCCATGGATAGAAACAAGTGCCTGTGCTTTGCACGTATAATTGTGAAAAGAAAGTTTAAACAATGACGGTCAACAATTCCACCAATATCAACAAAACGAACAATCACCTCTCACATGAGGAAAGTATAAAGAGCGATGGTCAGCATTTCCACCAATATCTACAAAATGAACAACCACCTCTCACTTCAAACATTACAACGACATATGGAGTTGGAAACCAAGTTCCTATATTGGGACAAACACAAACATGTAACCGGGCTAAGTCTGTTAACGGGACCCTCTCTTTCTGATAAGTGGGTCTTTGACTGCACACATTTACAAAATGAATGACAACATGAACATGAACAGTACGATAGAAAGGGTCAGTTAATGGTTGTACATAACTGGCTAATAGCAACGAATATATAAGAGTTGAGGGCAGTTACATACAAAGTTAAAAAAGAAGGAGGGTGATGATTCGGCGCTACATGCGGTTGTGTAAAGAAACGACTAATTGTAGTAATGCATACTCTTTAATATCATGTCAGGGGCTGTGGTGGCAGTGATCGCATATTGGTTGGATTTACAACTAACTATGCAATCAGTGCATATCAACACTGATGTGAGTTCGAATTTCGATCAGGGCGAGGTGTACAACATTGTGTGATAAAGTTTGTCAGTAACTTGCGACAGATCGGTAGTTTTCTCCGGGTTTCCTCCACCATTAAATTAAAACTGACCGCCACGATATAGCTGAAATATTGTTGAAAGTGGCGTTAAACACCATCAAACAAACCTCAATGCCATGTCGCAAATTGATTAAAGGCGTGACATGACATCCATTATAATGACCATGACATAACAAATTATTTTTAATACAAGTTGATACACTAATGATGCATGATGGCCATTTTTTTAAGCTCAACATTCATCGGTTTACTGGTTGTAGCATAACCTGTTCAAATACAATTTTTAAAACTGTCAATTTTTATATAAAAAAATAATAAACATACAATCCATCATTACTGAACCGTGACGGTAATTGAATATCATATTTAAAATACAAATGTATACAACTAACACTTCCCTGTGAAATGGCTGTTTTTAACTTTCAACAATTTGCTTGCTTATGTTTTGGGAACTATTTGCTGACATTCTTCATCAAGTCTTCAGGTAGGCCAATGCTAATGTGATTTTATATTTTGTTTACAGTGACGTCAAGTTGTTTGGGAGGTACAATTAAACAAGCAACACAAGACTGTCAAAGTTGTTTAACTTGTGTCTTATTCTTTTGTCTTTTTGAACAATAATTAAAGCGTAGACATACAATTTAGTGCGGACGGTGCATTTCTGGAATAACCTTCATCAGGTGACGGTCAAAAATAAAAGATTGGGAAGCCAAACAAACATTTAAAGTTTTGGAAAAAATAAAATCAAAGTAGATACGACGTGTTTCTGGAATAAACTTCATCAAGTGACGCTCAAAATCGAAAGATTGGAAAGCTAAATAGTTTAACAGTGATTGGGAGCAATAAAACTAAATAATCAGTGCTATCAATCTTTGTTTAATATACCTGTGTCGTCTTAACACATAGACACGTTGAGAAGTCTCCCGGGGACCCCACGAGCATAAGAGAGTTTTAAGGAGGGAGAGTGTTGTCATGACTTGATTCGGCAGATTTTGTGTTATCTCCGAGTCCACACATTAATTATTTTGTTCAAAATTAACACAGGACTTATATGGAAAACGAATGGTATAAATGGTCTCGGAGTACATGCATCAGTTTTGGCATACATTAACAAATATGGAAACGGGAAAGGGGGAAGGGTGTTGAAGCATTAACGAAACAGAAGATGAATGCATTCTTAGAAATCCCTCTTCCCCATATAAGAAAATAGGTGTGCCTTCACAACGTCCCGGGTAAGTTGTACTTTAGGACCAAATCGTACACAATTAAAAAGTAGACACGATCAGATCGTTGCTCATGTGTTATCACAAGTAGGTGATTCATGTAATACTACGCTTGAAATAATAAATTATGGTTATCCTTTATGTATACTTTATGTAGACTGTATGTAATAGATATCAATAATCGATATAGTCATAATCACCGACAGTGTGCTGTGTGTGTTTTTTTCATGTTTTTTTTTAGGAGGGTGGGGCGGGGGGTGTTGTTTTTTGTATATTTGTTTATGCTTTTCATTTTATTACCAAACAACTGTGTCGTAAATATGCATTATTATCTAATATTAACTCAATGTTATTTGCATACGGTTTTCCAACTTTAACCCTTTCCGCCCCCCCCCCCCCCCCCCCCCCCCCCCACACACACTCACACACTTCACAAATGAGAAAATGTTCTTTTAAGAGAAGTTGCCTCTCTTGAGGAGGTTAATTTACTAGTAATTTGCTAGCGGTGAATCCAACTACCACACGATCACGACTACGACGGCAACAGGAAGTATTGTGCAAGGCACAAAAAAGAGTCGTGTGTCATTACTTAGACCATCGCTAATACAAAATAAAGGTTATTGTAATTATATAAAGAGGAGTTTAATTCGGAATAAAAAAAAACATATAGCCATGAACTGAAAACAGATATGCAAACCTCGCATTTCGAAGAAAGATTCTTATTAAATGTTTATGGCTAAACTATATAAATGCATAATGAGGTTGTTCAGTACAGGTCATAAATATTCTTCAAATGTCAAAATTCATTGTCATAGCCCACCATTGCATGTAGTATTATAAAAATGTTAGCAAATATTCATTTTTCAACGCATATCCATTTCAATGGCCTTGGGTTAGTAGGTGTATCAGTGTATTTAAAAAAGCACTCTGACAATATTAAAATTTACGTGTTGGTTGAGGGTAAGGGGTTAATTTTGTAACTTCCTTGACTTATTTTGGTGATATAAATTTAAAGAAGTACCAAATAACCCTCCAAACGTGAATTAATAATAAATATGATATTTAAAAAATATACAATGTACGCTTAAACGAGACCACACCCAGTTTTAAGTGTTTAATTTCTACTTGTTCACCAACGAACACACGAACAAGTATATATTCTTACAAAAAGAATGATTACAGTTACACATTAAGCAAGGTTTCTCCCACGGTTTTTGTGGATCGGGTTTCTGTCGTTTGATCTTTATTTTTATTATGCTTTGATTGTTTTATATTTCTTTGGTTTATTCCCCGAACGCTTACTCGAATAAATTAAAATTCGGGAATTTTTTAAACATTTTAGAAGACAAGGACACATTTACATTGTGTATATTTAGAACTACAAACCACAGACTATCGGTAGAAGTGGGGAGATGGAAAACAAATATTAGAGAAAACATGTTCTGTCATTTATGTTCAAGAAGAGAATTGGGTGACGAGTATCACTATATTTTTGAATGTACTGAATTTGTTAATGAAAGAAAACTTTATTTTGATTTTGTCCATATAAATAGACATAATATCTTTAAATATAATAATCTGATGTCTTCTAAGTCTATATATACTTTAAGTAAACTCTGTAAATTTATCAGAATAGTAAACAAGAGGATATGTCCTCTAGATATATCCACTTCTGTTCACAATTCAATATTTGTTTAATTATGTATTACATGTATTTATTTCTTGTTTAATTGTGTTAATTGTCATCTCTGTACCTCTGTAAATTGGTTAGAAATAAAGATATATATATATATATATATAATAAAACAACACATAATTAAGGAAGGGGATTAGGGGGCCTCTTAAGGGGTGGGATTATTGAATGTCTACCTGTAATTGACCTGTCCACCGAATTAACCATGTATGTATTCTCATTTATAGATAAAAAAAAACTTGGTATAGGTATGATATATTTATTTGAATTAAATAAATAATACAACAATATATTGCAGATATATCTCTTAATTCAGCAAAGTATGAATTAAAGTGAAATACAAACAACTTTAACATGCTAAGTCATTAAATTTCAACAAACATATACGAAGACAGCACTAATATGAAATTTCTTATCATAAAGAAATAGCACTGTACTGGAATGAAACTTGATACTATAACAGTTTTACACATTACATATATCTAAACATAGAAACACATTTCAAATCATTAAACTATTTTATATATGCAAAAGTCTATAGGATAATAACATCTAGTGATCTACATAGAAATCAAGCACAGAATCATCCTAAGTGGAGTAACTGGGAAGCTGAGTCTGCATAGAAATCAGGTCTAGTATCTGTCTTTGAGCGTTGCGAGTCGGCGATCAATGTTCAAGTATTTCTTGGCCCGTGGTCGAATGGTACCACCATCTGCTCTCTGGATCTCTGCAATTTCAATACTGTTCTGGATGTCCTTGAAGTGTTGAATTGCAGTGTAGATATTTGGGTGGGGGTATTGTGTCATCTTCTTACGCTTGCTGTGCCATCCTACAATGCCGTTTTATTATATATCATGTTTTATTATCAATTCGCGGATGAACATCACTGTTCGTTACTTTACCTTTATAAGAGTCTATGGCACGAAATTGGCGTCAAAAATTAATATGTATGGCAAGTCATCAATTGAATTAAGGCTAGTCTTAATTACTTAAGCCTAGTTAAAACCAACAACTGCCAACCAGTAGATAACATCATATGGACAGATCATGGATACATGATGCAAAATTTTATCAATTCCACTCAAGCATAATTCGTCCATGTTTATCGTAAAGTAGTCAGCAGCCATTTTTTTATGTTAATGTATTCTTTATATAATTACTTTAGTCAATAAGATATGAAATCAATTACCATTGAAAAAAATTATTATTGTCAACCTCATATCTACTGAATTATGGCTAGCCATAGATACTTATTCTTGGCACAAATACCGCGCCATACATTTCAATCAGGAGTGAGTTAGCGATTGATGGTTAACACCAACTCAGCAATTGTCAGCTATATCTTGGCGAGAATAAGTTAATTTTGAATAAGATGATGAGGTCCGCTTTGTACCAGAACAACACGCTGCGTGCTTAGCAAAAAAGCAAAAAAATACCAATTTGATAGTGTTTTAATTGTTTTATGACACCCAAATCACTTTTAATTAGATTAAATGATTTGATTATCAGGTGATTGTGTAAGTGTGTGTTGTCTTGAATTTACTTTTCTGGAGCAATCTGCACAGTGGTCTGTCCCCATTGTGAGAATGATAATGAATGAAAACAAACTCCATGTTCTTTTATTGTCTATGAACCAAAGATCACAGAAATTTACTCGTTTTTGTGATGGAATTTATCAAAATTCCATGTACTGCAATCGTTAATTATATCTTAATTACTATTTTTTTCTTTTTATCAACCAAAGCACATATTCTTTGGGGGAAACTATGATTAAAGCATTGAGGGTTTAATAATCTTTGTAAATTAAAACCAAATTCTTTAAAATTAATTAACTTTTAATCAAATAAAAATCAAATTAATCATTATTGTAGTTAAGAGGGTAACAATTAATTGTATGATTTGACTAAAAATGTGCTTGCAATGGTCTTTCTTTGCAAAGGACTGGGAGCTTTAAGGGCCAAAATCGGCCCCACTTCAGATGTCGATAAAACAACAACAACAACACTCCTAATAAACTGTTGCTATCAGAATCTGCTGTAAGTTGTCTTTTACGTGTAAGGAGTGTGTCCTTTACATCCCGCGCTAAGGGATGTATTAAAATTGTTCATCATAGCTGTCTGGTGTGCCTTTCACATAAAGTCGACGTTTTCCTAGAGGAAGCCATTTGTTATTTTATTTATGCCAAATTCGCAGTCATGTTAGGATTCTAATAATAATAGGCTATAATACATTATTATACAGCTATAATTTTAATCCAATCAAAAACAATATGGTTGTGATCATCTTCCCTAATTAAAATCGTCAAAATGAAATACAACCGAATTAATATCAAATGGTGTCTTGTTTCAACCTCATTTAAAATATATCTTGACATTCTTTCATACTTTTATATCACGTTCACGATCTTTAATTACAACACTATTTCACTCAAGTGTACATTTTTTTCCTGTTCTAGTTAAAGGACTTTATCAAACAGAATCATACAGTTTACATGTAATGCAGTTAATACGCATTTAAGCCACATAATAATATTTCTATTTTCCACACCTTGTGGTGTGGGGTCGCTATTGTGCATGCAAAATATTAATTGCAAACCCCATTGACTGGCTATTTGCTGTCTGTCTAGAATATTTTTTTTTTCTCGATCGACATTTCAGAAGCTAGAAAACGATATGATGAATAGTGTCTGTCAATCATGCAAACAATAACTTATGCACATGACACAACGCATTTTCAATGCACTACATACACAAACTTTTGATCCATCATTTGTCCATTGGAGGTTGATTTAAGAGAAGGGAACTGATAGAAGTTAAAAGTTTAATTTGGGCGCAAAAGGGGAAACTTTATATAATTTATGAAAATGTGATGTAGCATATGCGCCAGGGATATTTCCCAAAATTCTTTCAAAATGATATAAACTGTTAATATCTTCCTGGCATTGATGAAACCAGATATGTTCGTGGTAGCCCATCACAAAATACTGTCAGTTCCCTTTTAGCGCTCTCGCTAACATTAATTTTTTCCAAAATAAATAACAAATCTTTAATTTTTTGTCTTTCTTCTTCAGACAAATCTTGGTATGAAGATTTGCTGGACGACGGATTGAAATCGACTTTAACAGTCTGTCCATCAGTGCTTTCTAATTTTAAGTATTGGGGTACAAGGCCATATGACTCTACAAACCAAAGCGCAGTTTCAAGCTTCGATTTAAGTTATTTTAATTTCTTTGATTTCTTATTTTCGATAATTAACGCCTCTCCCTCTTTGTGTGCAAACAAACATATGTTTATAATTAAATCATAGAAATAATTCATGAAATATCATATTTATTCAGGAAATTTACATTTTTTATTTCAATAGTCCGTTTTTGTTATGGTTCGTTTTGGTTATAGGATGAAGCATCCGGTAGCGAGTGTCAATATACGTTCGTGCTATATTTGCATTCCCTAGCTTTCTATATATAGTTGGACCGTTGAGCAAATTGGCATATACACATGTACTGTACATATTTCTTCTGCTGAAGGCTACACAAATACGACTTTTTGCATTTGTGTGGTATTAATTCAAAGCATAGTGATATTTAAAGAAAAAGGGGGGTACATATTAAAAATTATCACCAAATAATAGGTCTCACGCAATGATGACATCACAAGTTTTTGCTATAAGAGTCTTATAACAATATTGGTTGTGATGATGATGAGGAGGAGGAGGTGGATAGTGATGATATGGAATATACTGAGGAAGCTATGGACAATATGATTTTAGAATTTTCAAGAGATTAATATAAACATGAATCCAAAATAAAGTGTCTTTTTGTGTTTTTTATTTGCATTCTGGTCTTACCTAATGCATAATTGACATGTCCACATAATATTTGGTACATCATCATGTTTTGAGTTTTGGTGGTTTGAATTAATGGTCATTAATGTAGTTTTCAAATTCGGGCCTGTAGAATTGATGGTGGGCTTGTAAATATTTGAACTTACAGGCCCGGTGGGCTTGTAAGGTAAAAAGTTAAGCGTGAAGACTGTAAACAAGAGGATATGTCCTCTAGATTGATCCACTTCTGTTCACAATTCAATATTTGTTTAATTATGTATTACATGTATTTATTTCTTATTTAATTGTGTTAATTGTCATCTCTGTACCTCTGTAAATTGGTTATGAGAAATAAAGATATATATATGTTACAGGCAATTTCATAATTCAGGCATACCTGAACGTTTTAGGTATTTTATGAAATGACTGCCAATTTTAGGCATTTAATAAAATGACTAAAACTTCAAGGCATTTTGTAAATGGCAGACATTTTACAAAATGCCTGAATTGATTTATCAACATAATTTTAATGCAATGGATATAAGATTGTATCGAAAACATGTTTAATTGTACAAAACGAAGAAGTAGAAACTACATTTTCATATCTCATCCTATAAGGTACTTAGACTTAATGATTCAATATTAATTAACTAATCTACAAAGCTGTTATTATAAAAACTTATTTATTGTTACAAGCAATGTTTGTGTGCCATCGACTGTTACACAACACTGCAACCTTTTTACACGCACATCTTTTAGTGTTACATCTAAGTTTTCCACTGGCACTGCAACCACATTTGGTAAATCCTTGGCCACCACAAACAGAAACGCTCCTAACAGCATTACGCAAAGCTATTTCAGAAGTTTTATCAACTGTTTCTTTATCTAATAATTGACTAACCGAAAGTTCGAACTGGTTTCTTGTGTATGAACCTAATAACATATCACCAGACGTACCAAGTTTGCAACCTTTGTGTACTCTTTCTGTTACAACTGCCATTACATTCCTTGGATCTCCCTTTCTTCTGTCTACATTTGGTATCGGAATCAGAACAAGTTGTCCTATTTCAACCTCTGTTAGCAATTTGTTCTGATCAATTTTGCACCCTCGTAGCTTGACGTTTAAGTGAATCAGCAGCTTGTGACCTTTCTGTAGAAATATCTTTCTCATTCGAACATAGCTGACAAATTGCGTTTGATGCCTCTTGACTTTGAGCAAAGTTCGTGAACAAATTTATTGCTAACGGAACATTTACAAAATCAAAACAAGGCATTTCACATACTGCACATTGAACAATGTCAAGTGAAGCTTCTGATGGCACATCATGGACGGAATCATTGGCATCTGTACTCGGGTTGTCACAGGCCTGAACTGAAGAAATTTGTAGCGTAGGATCTTGGGTTTGCTTATTTTCAAGATATGCAACTAGATCCTCTTCCGTAGACAATGTAGACAACATTTCCTGTGGTAGTGGTGACGAAGCTAAGCTCATTTTTGCATCACTTCCAAACATCGCCTTGTACTGTGTCCTATTTATTCCAGAATGATGGCTGTTGTTTTTATTGAATTGTACAAATGTTAAACCAACTTTCCAAGAAGTGCTGTTATTGTCTCTCATCCAAATTATGAGCATGTCTTTAATGTCAGCATTACCTCTTTCTACACTCCCTTGAGATTGTGGATAATACAGCAATCAGGCCACAAATCATTCAACTCTTTGATTACATTAGCAGTGAATTCCTGACCGTTGTCTAACTGCAAGATGTGAGGTGCTCCAAAAAGGAGGAATATATCTAGCAATTGATAACCAACTTCTGCAGCACGCTTCGATGTAAGAGCTTTCAAAAGTGTGATCATTATAATTATTAAAGGAAAACACTTACATTTGCATGCATTAGTAGTCTTGGCAGTTTTCTTTCTTTCCGGACTTAATCCTTTCAAATATTTCTTCATTTTTTACTCTGGTCCATATAACACTGTTTTTGCTCGATTCAAGAATTTCCAACAATTGTCATATTCTTTAACATGTTTAAGTCAAACTATCAGGTTTTCTTTTTAAATAAATGCTGTTTTATATTTAAATTCATTTTTATTAAAATGACTGAAATGGGTTAGTCAATTTGTAGAAAAAGGTTTAAAATAATCAGATATTTTGTAAAATGCCTAGAGATTTTTAGGCATTTTATAAAATGCCTGACTGAATTAGGCATTTTGTAAATTGACTAAAATTTCAGGCATTTTACAAAATGCCTAATTTAAAAAATTGCCTGTAATATATATATATAATAAAACAACACCTAATTAAGAAAGGGGATTAGGGGGCCTACTAAGGGGTGGGATAATTGAATGCCTACCTGTAATTGACCTGTCCACCCAATTAACCATGTATGTATTCTCATTTATAGATAGACAAAATTTGGAATAACTATGATATATTCATTTGAATTAAATAAATAATACAACAATATATTGCAGATATATCTCTTAATTCAGCAAAGTATGAATTAAAGTGAAATACAAAGCACTGTACTGGAATGAAACTTGATACAATAAAAGTTTACACATTACATATATCTAAGCATAGAAACACATTTCAAATCATTAAACTATTTTAATGATGCAAAAGTTCATAGGATAATAACATCTAGTGATCTACATAGAAATCAAGCACATAATTGGCCCGTGGTCGAATGGTACCACCAACTGCTCTCTGGATCTTTGCAATTTCAATACTGTTGTGGATGTCTTTGAAGAGTTGAATTGCAGTGTAGGTATTTGGGTGGGCGTGTTGTGTCATCTTCTTAAGCTTGCTGTGCCATCCTACAATGCCGTTTTATTATATATCATGTTTTATTATCAATTCGCGGATGAACATCACTGTTAATTACTTTACCTTTATAAGAGTCCATGGCACGAAATTGGCGTCAACGATAAATATGTATGGCAAGCCATCAATTGAATAAAGGCTAGCCTTAATTACTTAAGCCTAGATAAAACCAACAACTGCCAATCAGTAGATAACATCATATGAACAGATCATGGACACATGATGTGAAATGTTATTAATTCCACTCAAGCATAATTCGCCCATGTTTATCGTAAAGTAGTCAGCAGCCATTTTTTTATGTTAATGTGTTCTTTATATAATTACTTTAGTCAATAAGATATGAAATCAATTGCCATTGAACAAAACATTCTTGTCAACCTCATATCTACTGAATTATGGCTAGCCATAGATACTTATTCTTGGCACAAATACTGCGCCATACATTTCAACCAGGAGTGAGTTAGCGATTGATGTTTAGCACCACCTCAGCAATTTTCAGCTATATCTTGGCGAGAACAAGTTAATTTTGAATAAGATGATGAGGTCCGCTTCGTACCAGACCAACACGCTGCGTGCCTAGCGAAAAAGCAAAAAATACCAATTTGATAGTGTTTGTTTTGACCCGACCGAGGCCTCGAACCCACGATCTACTGCTTTCGAGGCGAGCACGCCAACAATTACATTACCGATGCGGTTGAATTCAAGCAGAGAAAAAGATATTTTAGCGAGAACATCATATGTCGTGTCTTTAATAAACATAATAGTTTATTTTTAATGTGAATAAGTTCATGTTTATAAATCGTATTTATTAGGTTGACAGCCCTCAATAATTTCTATTTCATCGATATTAAATTGACTCTATATTTTCTTTTTGCATCAGTTATGTTATGTTATGCTTAATAATAACACGGGGCAAATTAAGCACTAATTTGTGCATCATATCCATGTTAATAACTATCATATAGCATAGTTTGTCAATCTTTTGGTGAAAAAAAAACAATCTTTAAACTTTTATTATGGTTTGAACAAATTACCCTGTCGTAGCAGTTTAATATGAGTTGTAAGATAAATTCATTTTGTTCCTTTGACCTTTTTATGGTTTAAATACGAGAATGTAAGCAACAGTTCAGAACTTTGAAATAAAACACGCAGATGTGAGATATTGCACACTCTATATGGTGTCTTCAACATATGCCAACATTTTGAAATACCATATTCAACGTTTGCCAACAAACATGTTATTACAGGTGTTAAAATAACAATTAATGATTAGTTACAGGTAAGTAAATTTGGAGATGCAGGTCTCAAAAGTGAAATTGATAAAGTACTTTTTATTAGTCTAAGAATATAAGAATATGTTAGTTAACATTTAACAGAAAAGTTTGTATATTCATATAAAAAAAATATAAATCTATAAGATACGAATAATTCTTTAAAAAAATAAGTGATTGTTAACTGCGAAATTAAAAAAAAATAATATTAAATTTTATAAAAAAATATATGTAAAATAACACTTCTGTTAAAATTAACCAAAACAGTTTTGTAAAATTTATAGATAAAGTAATAAGTCTGTTAAAATTAAACAAAAATCTGGGCTGTAGTTTTATTACTGTCATAGAGAGCCGTACAATAATCAACGACTTAGATGTGATATTGCATGGCTTCATGCTACAAATCATTTATACATACAACGCTTTTCCGAGTTAACTGGTTAAACAATCTCACTATTCGCGTTCGATTAGTGAACATATTGTATCAGGATTAGTATCACATAAATTATTAAAAAGAGTAGCACGGCTAGTGCCACTAGTGGAACGTGAAGTGCTTACCCATCCGGGTCACATGGTACACCCCCGGTTTTTAGTGGGATTGGTGTCGCTCAATCTTTAGTTTTCTATGTAATATTTTATAGATAATTGTTTGTCATTTTTCCTTTTTATTCTGGCCATTGTGTTGTCTGTCTTTCTTCCATTTATGACATCTAATTACCCCTTAGGTATCTTCAAGATTTATTGCGGGACCCGGGTGGCTCAATGCATTAGGTAGTTGGATTACCTAACAACTCATACAAACCTATCTCCAATACGGCGTGCGTTCGCGCCCGGCTTTGTATATTACAAAAAAGGATGCACTCGACTCTCAGCCGCAAGTGATAAAGATTACCAGTTGCTTGTCCATGCATGGCCGGTGCTTTTCTCCGGGTACACCGGCTTCTTTCACCACCAAAACCGGTTGCCATAATATAGCTGAAATATTGCTGATTGTGGCACAATAAATCAAATCAATTCAATATTCAAGCTTTTCTTAATGTACATCTCGTGTTGCATGTTGTTTGAGAAACCAAAACAAAGAAAAACAATAAAACTGGCAGTTAATAATCTAAATGTAACACTATTAGATTTTATGTTCAAAGGTTTATTTGGAAAAAAGGATACTGGGGCTGTATTATTTATATTTTCTATAATCGTCTGAACATGCGAACCCATACATGTATATTGCAGAAACCGCTGCCGTCGTGGTCGTGATCGTGTTCGAACCCCATTCATGTCGAGGTGTACTCGATACAACATTATGTGATAAAATTTGTCAAGGACTTGCGACAGGTTGGCGGGGGTATTTTTGGAGGAAGGAGAGTATTCCGGTGTCCTCCACCAATAGAAGTGACGACCACGATATAACTGAAACATTGTTGAATGTGGCGCTAAACACCCTAACTCTAACTCTAAGCGCCATAGCTCTAACCCAAACCCTTTTAAATATTGTCTGTCCTTTATAGATTTACAGCTTCTGATAGTACCCATTTCTTACCATATCCACTTACACGTGTCTGTTTGATAACAAGTTGACCCACTTTCGTGATTCATGTATACCAGTTGAATTTCTCGTCCCGTAAGGAAGAAGGTCGCGGCTCGATCACATTGTGGTGACTTTGCAAAATGGGAACTTCCGCTTTCGCCGCACGTTCCATTGATGAAACATGGCCACTAATGTGAATTAGAGACTTGTGATAGTATTTTATAATATAAATACATTACCACTATACATTCTGAGATAGTCCCTAAGCGACATCCGAACAACGGGAAATACCAATAATTATATGACAATATTTTGTGAAGATCCCCTATAAGACCTAATAAGAGCCTCCCATAATAGAGCCCATTCAATTTCCTGCTGCGACCAGAAAAGTACGCTTTTCTTGGAGAACTGAGGAAAACGATTTTTGTTTGGCTTTGATACCCTCATATATTTATATATATTTTTTGTATATTATATTTATATTGTGACACAATTTTACTGTAATTTCAGGCAATTTACAATATATTTATTTATTATTTTTTATTCAAATTGTAAAATTATGGAATTGAGCCCGCTCAAATCCATCACTGGCAGTGACACTTTTTGGGATGGTTCCATACCTAACCCTCTGAGTGTGGGAATTCCTACCCCCGTTTCCCAGACTACTCCTGAGACTTCGGTAGCAGGACTGAGAAACCAACTAGCCTCGGACCTGGTTCCGAATAGGTTAGTAACCAGGGTTGGAATTCCCATTGTGTCTTCAGTGACCCACACTTGTTCTCGTCCCGTTGATACGGTTGTATATAATATCACTGCTCCATCCTTTTTAACGGGTTTGAATGCTATGCAGCATAGACTTCCAATTTCTTCATTGCAAACTTCCAATAGATTCCCAGGTTGGCCTTGTCCTCATTGGACACCTCAGTTCCAAGTATATTCTAGTTTTCCTTGTGACCCTTCCTATCCTTGGTCAACTTTTCCTGGTAATCCTTCCAGTAACCCCAGGTTGCCTTCTGATGCTTCCTCTTCTCAGACTTCACTAGCCAGAGAAGTAAGAGAAACCTTAGGGGAGTTTAAGAAGTCGCTTATTTCTGATCTGAAGGTTGTCTCGGATAGGTTGTATGCTTTGGAGTCTCGGTCAGGTGCCCCGGTAGAGCCTTCTTCTTCTAACCAGTGTAGGAAAGAAGAAGATGACACTCTATATGGTCCAGGGAGTCAGGAAGCTTCTTTTCTCACTGTAGAGGAGGAAGCTGTTCCTACTACTACTGTTTCGAAGAAATATGTTTCTTCCACTATGAGCAGAGCTGGTACTCTCGAGAAGAAGGTAGTTCTATTAAATGGGAGTCTGAGGAGTTTCCGGCTTCTAGAAATCAGCTAAAGGCTAGGGTTTATTCTCTGCTCAAGGAAAAAGCCCATGTTCCTTTTGCTTCCCCTCCTAGGATCCAAAAATGTTTTTCCACGTTTGAGACGTCGCCTTTTCCTGAATCTAAGTATGTTTCCACAGCTATTCAAGTGATTCAGGATAGTTTGGCTTCACCTGCAGGCTCTTCTAATAACAATACCGGAAAATGTCTTGATTTTGGTCCCTCTTCTTTTCCAGGCAGGCTTAGAAGTAATGATTTCGAGATACACAATTCGTCTATTGGAAAGTCAGCTTCCCTTCTAGGCTCTAAGTCAGTAGATGGATGAAGACTTACACAAGCTCTTTGGTCTAAGTCAGAGAACCTTCTTAGGAGCACCTCTCATGCACTGGGTACAACTGAACACTTTCTGTCGGCAGCTGGGTCCTTACTTCAGGAGAGAGGGGATGACTTTTCGAAGCTTAAGTCCTTCTTACTCCAAGTTGACCAGGCTATTGGTACCTCCCAACTTCTTCTTATGGGCACTCTCGGTAATTTCACTCTTTCTAAACGAAGTGAAATTTTAGAGAAATCCTCGGTCAATGAGTCTTTAAAAGACTCTTTGCTGTCTTCTCCTTTGTCGGACAAGATCTTTGGCTTATCTGTCCAGGAGGTTCAGTAGGAGATGAAGAAACTTCAACAGCCTGTCAAAGTTAACGTTCAGGTAGCTAATGGCAAACGTTTATGTGGTAACTAATCCTCCTTCTGGTTCTACCCACACGTTTCCCAAGAAGAGGAAAGTTGACCCACCAACTACCTCTTCTGCTTCCAAGCCCAATTTTTCTCACAATAAACAATAGGCCAAGAAGACAGGGAATCGTATATAGGAAGTTGCCCCCTCGTTTATTGCTGACACCTCCCAAGAGGGAGGAACAGTTTTCTGTTCCGTTCCCTTTTATTCCT
The DNA here is from genome assembly GCA_963383655.1 of Bathymodiolus septemdierum. Taxonomy (NCBI): domain Eukaryota; kingdom Metazoa; phylum Mollusca; class Bivalvia; order Mytilida; family Modiolidae; genus Bathymodiolus; species Bathymodiolus septemdierum. The sequence goes on along the minus strand of OY726524.1, from coordinate 28,333,521 downwards.
GTAGGAGGGAGACTTATTCATTTTCTGAGTCAATGGGAGAAAATTATCACGGACTCGTGGATTCTGTCAGTAATTTGGGGGGACTTCATCTTCAGTTTCTGAGGTCACCTCCACTGTCAGAGATTCCCATCTATTTGTCTCACACTTCAGGTATGAGATCAGTTATATATCTTTCTATCCTGAATACGTTTCTCTTGGTACCCCATTTCAAAATGGAAATCAATCGTTCCATCAGGTCTTGTATCCACCCAGGTATGTGGAAAACATACCTCGATCTCATGGATGCGTACTTTCACATTCCTATTGCTCCTCCCTTCAGAAAAGTTCTTCATTTTGTTTGAGACAATGCAGTATACCAATTTCGAACACTCCCATTTGGGATCTCAACGGCTCTCATAGTCTTCACAAGTGTGTTTCAAACAGTAATAACTCATCTGCACACACTATATATTCAGATTCATTCCTATCCAGACAATTCTCTGATCAAGGATTTTGATCAACAAACTCTTGTTTCACAAACGGAAATGGTAATTCAGCTCTTTCTAATTCTGTTTTATTTTTTGATATCTTGGAAGAAGTCGGAGTTGACTCCTTCTCAGAATTTTCTGTTTCTAGGGGAACACTACAGAACAGACCTGGGTCTCATTTTTCCAGCAGAGGAAATTTTGTTATCCCTCTGTCAGAGAATTCTGTTGTTCCAATACTCAGTACGTAACAGCCAGACAGTTTTCTCAACTGCTAGGTTTCCTCAACGCACTCACGGAAGTGCTTCCGCTAGGGATCTCCACATTCGGCCCCCACAGTGTCATTGTCTTCAACACTGGCTTCCAGCCTTTCTAGACTGGGAAGCAAAGATCCCACTTCTTCCTTCACCGTTCCCCCCCCCCACACACACACCTACAGTGGTTGATAAGCAGGGAGAATGTGATGAAAGGTCTATCTCTGTCAGCACCAGTTCCTACCCTAACTCTCTACACAGATGCTTCCAACCTGGGTTAGGGAGCTTATCTAGAGGGAAGTTGGGCCTTAGGGTTGGGGTCTCCTGTACAACAGAAGGAACACATCAACCTGTTGGAGATGAAAGCAATTCATCTGGCATTGTCTCATTTCAGAACAACTCTCCATCTCAAATCTCTGATTCTGGCAATAAACAATACTACCGTAGTAGCTTATCTGAAAAACCAGGGAGGCACTCATTGTTTCAACCTGTATTCTCTTTGCAGGGAGATTCTCCTTCTTTGCTCGGAACTTCAGATTCAACTGGTAGTGAAGCATATTCCGGGTCATCTCAATGTACTAGCAGACACACTGTCACGTTCTCTAGCACCAGTGAACACGGAATGGGAATTACTATACGTAACTTTCAATGCCATCAGGCTTCTTAGGGGTCGTCTTCATCTGGATTTTTTTGCTACGTCTCTGTACCACAAGCTAAACACTTTCGTTTCTCCAGTTCCAGATCCTCTAGCATACGCTGTCGACGCAATGTCAATCTCTTGGAAAGAAATGTTCGCTTACGCATTCCCTCCCTTCAGGTTTCTTTCCCAAGTCCTTCAAAAGGTAGCTCGGAAATCTTGCAAGATCATTCGTATTGCACCGGCTTGGCCAAAGTAAGCCTGGTTCACAAAGTGGTCAATCTTCGTTAATTGGTGTATTGGACGGGAAATTGATCCTATCAAAGTCTCTGTACAACAACTAGCAGATTTGTTTGTGCATCTTTTTGAAGATAAAGGTCTCTTCCCATCTACCATTAAAGGTTACAGATCTAGTATTACTCGCACTTTAATTATTTCTGGTGGAACTGATTTCAGCAATAATGAATTTTTATCATTATTGATTAGACATTTTGACCTTGAGAGACAAAAAAGACTGGTTCCTCAGTGGGGTTTAGGATTGGTACTTTCGGCTCTTAAGTTACCACAATTTGAACCTGCAACTGAAGTAGATTTCAAATTTGTCTCTTGCAAATGTTGCTTCTTATTAGCTTGAGCTTCTGGTGGAAGAAGAAGTGAAATTCAGGCTCTGTCAGTCTCAGAATCTTGTCTTCGATTTAATCGAGATCAGTCAGCTGTTATTCTTTTAACAGATCCCTCCTTTCTTGGTAAAATCAGATTCCTAGTAAGGGTTCGAAACCTTTTTTCATCACAGCCCTTCCTTCTGATTCTTCTTCTGATCTACTGTGTTCCATAAGAATATTGAAAATATATTTGGATAAGACAAGAAAGAGAAGATCTAACTCTAATTCCAGGTTATTTTTACCTTTACAAAGAGGTATTTCTGATTTATCATCGAAGTCCATTTCTAGATGGCTGTGCAATACGATACTTCCTGCATATCACTCTTCTGGTGAGCAAACTTTAGCTCGCCACTCAGATAAAGCACATGAGGTGAGAACCATTTCTTCGTCTTGGGCTCTTTTTAGTTCAGCTTCTATGGTAGAAGTTTTGTCGGCAGGTTTTTGGAGATGTCAGAACTCTTTCATTGATCATTACCTGCAATCCATGACCTCACATGCTGATAATCTTTTTTCCCTAGAACCTATTATAGCTGCGCAACGATTTTATCTTCCCTCGATGACTATTACATCAGGGGATTCAGCTATATGTTAGATTCTGTGTTTTACAGAATTTATAGTGGTAAGGTATTTATGTTAGCAAATTTAAATATTTGAAGTAAAATTCATTTGCATTAATAAATACTTACCACTATAAATTATAGGTCCCGACCATTTCAGTCTCCTCCCCTGCATCCCCTGCTTCTTTTTAGTACTTGATGAAATTGAATGGGTTGTATTAGGGGATTTTCTCACAATATTGCCATAACATTATTGGTATATCCTGCTGTTTGGATGTCGTTTAGGGACTATCTCAGAATTTATTGTAGTAAGTATTTAATAATACAATTAATTTTACTTCACAAATATAAAATTTCATGACATTATATCAAATTTCATCTTTTCTCATGCAAATGAAAGATATAAAAACATTTGATCGAAAACTACATTGAAAACAGAAAACAAATTTTTGGTGATAGCGGAGCGTAAAATATTTCAATCCTTCATGAAAATTAATTTGCATGGACTATGACGGGATCTTATATACGACAGCTAATTGAATAAATGACCTATAATTGAAGAAAAATGAAAAATGCCACACTGTCGAAACAGATCCAAATCCAATCGAAAAATCTCCTCGCCATGAACGGGATTCGAACTAACAACTTTAGTGGTGATAGGCACTGATTGCACATGTAGTTGTAAATCAAACTACCATACGATTACGACCACGACGGCCCCAACGACAAATGGATAAGACACAAGTTTTTTTTTTCAATTCAGAAATGTCTTCTCCAGTAATTACGTCAATTTACATATAATCAGAAAATTATTTAGTGCATGATCAGTATATATATTTTTTAATATGAAGGCGATGAAAAACGTTAAGTGGGAAATTATGTCAAAGAAATATACGACAATGTCCAACATTTCGAACACACCCTAATGTTATAATACAATATACACAACATTCGGTTTAATGGTACGTGTGTATATATTTATGTTTAGTATATTAAGCTATGCTGGTAAGTAAAATTGTTTATTTTTTATATATCATGTTTGTTTATATTTCATTTACCTGTAACTCGTCAATCAATCACTACATCTAGTGTGACCAAAGAAGGATTATTAATACACATACTATTAATAGTCATTGTATAAGGTATGAGGTGAAAGTAGGTGGGTTAAATGGGGAGAAAAGCGTGTGGTAATACCAGTATGTTTTATATGAAAAAGAAATTGAATGCTATTTTCAACAGATAGTTGATCACTTCCAAGTAATAAAATCTCACATGTCATACACACTTAATTCTCTATTAAAGAAATAACTTTATTTTGGAGTGTGGACGATTTGATCTTTAGTTTTCGATTCATGAAAAACTTTGAAATCTTGAGTGATGTGTCTCTTAACTGTTTTGCTCTCTCTTATTACATTAGTTTACATATTTTATAATTACGTACATATATTGCCATATATGTCTACAGTGAGTGCTAAAGTATGCGACGTATACTAGGACTGAAGGGCACTCATATAACTAAGTTTGTTTATTTTTGTGTTTTTGTACGAGCTATGTATGTTTAGCTTATCGGTGGGCACATCATTCTAGGTATTTCAGTCTATGTCAAATATAACAAGATGCAGTAACTACACATCTTTCATCATAGTGTCACTTATTATAATCATATTTTAAGATTAGTTATATACAGTCAGACAAAAGTTAAGCACCACCTGACTTGTTTCAATAATATCTTTTCTAATAATGAACTTATTTCAAATCGATTTGCTGTTTTCGCTACCTGTACACACATACTTACTTACCTGTGAAACAGGTTATTGATTGATTTTTATTTATGTGTATATGACAGGCTGTGCAAAGTGCCACGTGTACTTTTCAACATTTGTGCTTGCGAACGAAAGCTGATTTGTTTTGTGCAAACTTTTAAGTTTCATTTTCTATTGGTTTGGTATGGTGCGGCGAAAATTAACCATACCAGAAAGGTGGCAAGCTGTTGGCATGTATAACGGTGGTTTTAGCCATAGAAGGGTGGCAGATCACTTCAGGGTAACCATTCCATAATTGTACGACTGATGCAGCGCTTTCGTCAAACGGCAATGTTACTGACCGTCCACGTGCAGGTAGACCGCGCAAAACGACGCCGAGAGAGGACCGGCTCATATCCAACGGGCGCGGCAACGACCTTTCAGCACAGCTGGTGCACTTCGTGGTAATCTAGCGTTTGGAGGCCACATTAGCACACGCACTGTAATCAGACGCCTCCACCATCAGGGAATGCGAACACAACGACCCATAAAACGTCCACAGTTGACATTACGTCATCGCCATGCTCGATTTGACAGGTCACATGATCATTTGGGGTGGACTATTCGCACTTGGAGACGGGTCCACTGGTCTGATGAAAATCGTTTTTTGCTACGCCCTACCGACGGTCGTGCAAGGGTTTGGCGCCAACGAAACACTTCATATCAGGACAAACAAATTTTGGAACAACTGCTTTTGGGGATGGGGGTGTAACTGTCTGGAGTTGTTTTTCCTTTGATTGTAATTTGGACTTGTACGTTCTTGATGGTAATCTGACAGGCCAAAAATATCGTGACAATGTGCTCGCTCCACGCGTAGTCCACCATTTCGACAATCATGCGTTGGCTGACAGGCCAATGTTCATGGACGACAACGCTAGGTCACATAAAGTCCGAATTGTACAACATTTGTTTACAGCAAGAGGCTGTTCAAACAATTCCATGGCCTGCGATGTCGCCAGATATGAACCCTATAGAGCATGTATGGGACTTTATTGACCGAAAAAGTAACCAACGCAATCCAAAATGTCAAAATATTGACGAATTAAGAACTGCTATCTTACTGGAGTGGCAACAGTTCCCCCAAGAACGGCTTAGGTGTCTTGTGCGAAGCATGACGAGGTGTGTTACAGAACTTCACAATAAACGCGCTGGATATACTCGTTATTGTTTTTGATGCCTTACGCATACGCACAATAGATGCATTTAAAAGTTCTTAAAATCTGAAGACTCTGCATTTTAATGCAATGTTAAAAACGTCCATCAAAGACAAACTGGTTTTACTTTTTTCCAGTGCCTGTTTTGAACCCCATTTTTGCCACGTCATAGGCATGTCTTTCAGGATGATAAATACTTCGTAGATTGGTTATTTTAGAGCCCTTGGTGTAGACTTTTAAGAAGCGTAAGACAAATTGTGATGTCTATTTTATTGTTTTAACAGTATTGTAAATAAATATATCGATACAAATATAGAGTGGTGCTTAACTTTGGTCGGAGTGTATATATCGAATAAAAAGCACGACCAGTGTTCATGTTTTAGAGAGGTGTATGTAATGGTGTACTATGTAGATAAAATAAAAATAAAAAAAGAAGTGCCATTTTGCTTATTTAAAATTCATTTCAATACCTGCTTTATCTTTCTTATTTGTATTAGAGAAACGGATTTATATAAGTCTTCTTGTGTCCGAATTCCTACGCTTTGTATTGTATTTTGTATATGTGCATCATTTCTAATAAAATATTGTTTAAACTAAAGAAAGGACCCGGGTTGCTCAATGAGTTAGGTAGTTGGATTACCTAACAACTCATACAAGCCTATCATCAATACTGCGTTGCTTCGCGCCCGGCTCGCAACCGCAAGTACTAAAGTTTACCAGTTGATTGCCCATGGTCGGTGGTTCTCTCCGGGTACTCCGGATTCGTCCACCACTAAAACTAGGCGCCATGATATTGCTGAAAGTGGCGGTAAGCACAATAAAACAAATCAAATATATTAAAGAAAAAAAAAGAGATGCCCTTTTTAAGCATAGTTCAAGTATACCGTGGTTGCTATGGATACATTTGTAGCATAATAATGTGTAAATTAACCTAACAGAACAAAGGCTACCAACTCGTCAGATTCACAAATTAACCTAACAGAACAAAGGCTACCAACTCGTCAGATTCACAAACTAACCTAACAGAACAAAGGCTACCAACTCGTCGGATTCACAAATTGACCTAACAGAATAAAGGCTACCAACTCGTCAGATTCACAAATTAACCTAACAGAACAAAGGCTACCAACTCGTCAGATTCACAAATTAACCTAACAGAACAAAGGCTACCAACTCGTCAGATTCACAAATTAACCTAACAGAACAAAGGCTACCAACTCGTCAGATTCACAAATTAACCTAACAGAACAAAGGCTACCAACTCGTCAGATTCACAAATTAACCTAACAAATTGAAGGCTACCAACTCGTCAGATTCACAAATTAACCTAACAGAACAAAGACTACCAACTCGTCAGATTCACAAATTAACCTAACAGAACAAAGGCTACCAACTCGTCAGATTCACAAATTAACCTAACAGAACAAAGGCTACCAATTCGTCAGATTCACAAATTAACCTCTCTGAACAAAGACTACCAACTCGTCAGATTCACAAACTAACCTAACAGAACAAAGGCTACCAACTCGTCAGATTCACAAATTAACCTAACAAAACAAAGGCTACCAACTCGTCAGATTCACAAATTAACCTAACAGAACAAAGGCTACCAATTCGTCAGATTCACAAATTAACCTAACAGAACAAAGGCTACCAACTCGTCAGATTCACAAATTAACCTAACAGAACAAAGGCTACCAACTCGTCAGATTCACAAATTAACCTAACAGAACAAAGGCTACCAACTCGTCAGATTCACAAATTAACCTAACAAAATGAAGGCTACCAACTCGTCAGATTCACAAATAACCTAACAGAACAAAGGCTACCAACTCGTCAGATTCACAAATTAACCTAACAGAACAAAGGCTACCAACTCGTCAGATTCACAAATTAACCTAACAGAACAAAGGCTACCAACTCGTCGGATTCACAAATTGACCTAACAGAATAAAGGCTACCAACTCGTCAGATTCACAAATTAACCTAACAGAACAAAGGCTACCAACTCGTCAGATTCACAAATTAACCTAACAGAACAAAGGCTACCAACTCGTCAGATTCACAAATTAACCTAAGAGAACAAAGGCTACCAACTCGTCAGATTCACAAATTAACCTAACAGAACAAAGGCTACCAACTCGTCAGATTCACAAATTAACCTAACAAAATGAAGGCTACCAACCCGTCAGATTCACAAATTAACCTAAGAGAACAAAGGCTACCAACTCGTCAGATTCACAAATTAACCTAACAGAACAAAGGCTACCAACTCGTCAGATTCACAAATTAACCTAACAAAATGAAGGCTACCAACTCGTCAGATTCACAAATAACCTAACAGAACAAAGGCTACCAACTCGTCAGATTCACAAATTAACCTAACAGAACAAAGGCTACCAACTCGTCAGATTCACAAATTAACCTAACAGAACAAAGGCTACCAACTCGTCAGATTCACAAATTAACCTAACAGAACAAAGGCTACAAACTCGTCAGATTCACAATAAATTCTTGAAAAAACATGAAAAATACGAATGATAAACACAGTGGAAATGAAAATTAAAATAAAAACTGGCCGTAGCAAAACCACTTGATTAGATTACAAATGTTAACAGCCCTCAGCATACCCAAGCAACTAAAATAATAGATAAAAAACTACCTTTAGACTCACATCATCTCCAAAATGTCGGTAACATTAATAATAGTTGTTATAATAGTGTGGTTTATGGATACTGACAAATAACGCCCTACTGACTACCATGGGTTATTGCTCCTATGGCCAGCATAAAACAGCAATGGTTGACAATATAACCAACATCAATAATACAGACTTCTCCCCGTGTAAACTTTAAAACCCTAGACATATGGATAACGACAGGGAATGATAAAATATCTAGTCCATGTTTGAAGCAGACATCAAAATGTGACGGGTTTAAACCGGGTAATGGGATTCCAACCCTCCCATTTTGTTATTTAGACACCCAGCTACAAATCAGGTGTAAATTAAATATTTGTGACTGTTTCAGATGCTTGCACATTACCAGCCTCTCTACAGAGAAGTGACTGGAAATATACTTATGGTGGCAATGAAGTGACAGTTAGTTTCGGAACAAACACAATGTCTGGTTTGAGCTACACGGCAAAAGGAGAAGTATTGAACAGCTACCATTGTATATCAAATACAGCCAACGTTTATGTGTTCAAGTAAGTCTGGCAGATCATATTCACGTAAATATAGAAATTATATCCCATTCTAGAAATTATATCCCGAATCTAGAAATTATGTCGCCGAGTCTACTGACTCGCTTACTTAAAGACTAGCGAAAAGATAAAATGGACGTAGGTTTTCAGAAAATGCATGTTTTATAATATCGATATTTACAATGATTTACAAGCAAAAACGCGAAAAGTCATACTAGTAGAACAACATTTGTATGACGCGGTAGTAATCATAATGTCTACTAATAGTTCGATTTATGAATAACCATAAATATTCAAGGGTAGCTATAATTCGATTGATGGCTAACTATAACTAGATTGATAGTTGGCTCTAATTAGATTGATGGCTAGCTATAATTAGATTGATGGCTAGCTATAATTAGATTGATGGCTAGCTATAACTAGATTGATAGTTGGCTCTAATTAGATTGATGGCTAACTATAATTAGATTGATGACTAGCTATACTTAGATTGATGGCTGGCTATACTTAGATTGATGGCTGGATCTAATTAGATTGATGGCTAGATATAATTAGATTGATGGCTAGTTATAATTAGATTGATGGCTGGCTATACTTAGATTGATCGCTAGTTAAAATTATATTGATGGCTAGCAATACTTAGATTGATGGCTAGTTATAATTATATTGATGGCTGGCTATGCTTAAATTGATGACTAGCTTTAATTCGATTGATGACTAGCAATAATTCGATTGATGGCTAGATATAATTAGATTGATGGTTATCTATAATTAGATTGATGACTGGGTATAATTAGATCGATGGCTAGTTATAATTAGATTGATGGCTGGCTATTCTTAGATTGATGGCTAGTTATAATTATATTGATGACTGGCTATGCTTAGATTGATGGCTAGCTTTAATTCGATTGATGGCTAGCTATAATTCGATTGATGGCTAGCTATAATTAGATTGATGGCTGGTTATATTTAGATTGATGGCTAACTATAGTATACTTAGATTGATGGCTAGCTTTATTTCGATTAATGGCTAGCTATAATTAGATTGGTGGCGAACAATAGTATAGTTAAATTGATGGCTGGCTATGATTAGATTGATGGCTGGCAATACTTAGATTGATGACTAGCTATAATTGCATTGATGGCTAGCTATACTAAGATTGATGGCTAACTAAAATTATCTACATCAGGCTTACATTTTTGATAACAACATACAGAAGAACATTTAATTGAAAACTATTTGCATGAACATTTATTGATACTAGTAACCAGAGCTAAAGTGAATAACTTGTCAATTTGTATTTCAATTGCAAATGTAAATTTTAGTATATATTTATTTTCCATTGATGTCCTAAAATTCTCCACAAAGATGTGTATTGGATACTTTAATACAGTTCATTTTTGTTATCATACTGCAGAATATATTTTCAAATTGATAAACTTTTTATTTGCTACCATTTACTCACTTACCAATTAAAATACAATATCCGCATACAGTAAAAGGAATAATTAAACACAGATATTTACATATATTTAGTTACATTCACTGGAAACTATGCACTACTGGATATGTATGGCGACTGACATTACTTTGGTCGTGAACAATCACAAAAAGACTCTGTGTCTAATTCGACTATTCACTAAACTGCTATCATGCGTCATTAAAAAACATTTTTATATATAATATAAAAAAAAATTATTAGGTCGGGAAATTTGACTTCGGTCCAGTGAAACCAGTTTTTCCACTAGACCGAATGTCCGATGAATTCTCAGACAACTTCGTGAAGACTGCTAGTTGTAATTCGATTGATGGCGGGCTATAATCTGGTTGATGTCTAGCTTTAATTATAACTATGGTTAGCCATAAATATTTATTTTTGACGCCAACTGCCCACCTTAGAAATGTAGTCATTATTTTGGGACGTTCAGGTTGCCTCAATAATTATCTGTAAAACTATTTTTTCCTCACTTATTGTGGATTGTTCTGTTTCTGTATACTAAGCTGAAAACTACCTTTAGAGAGATACAGATAATTTGAGTTAATTGGCTCGAAATGTATAGTGCTTTTTCCGAAAGTGGAACCGAAAAAACATATTAATAGTATGTGATTCATATAACATGATTTCCCTCTGTTTTTGGTGGGGTTCGTAATACTCGATCTTTAGCTTCATGTGTATGTTTTGTTAATTGTAGTTTGTAGCTTTTCCTTTCGCCATTGTGTTGTCTGTCCTTCCATTTACGAATTCTGATTACCCCTTTGGTAAATTCAAACGCTTCTTATTACATAAGTTAATTTTCCAATGCATTTTGTATTCTCGAAGTCAGATTAATGTATTCGAGTGGAACAACTTTTCTGCACGGACACTGTTGTTACGTTTCAATGAGTTAGACGGCAAGCGAAACGTCAGTGACTGAGAGATTACTAAAGAAAACATATGCGATTATAACTGATGAAGGCACTCTTTTAAAATCATTTAAGCATTGTGTTTATTGTAGAAGTGACAATTCCTACTCTAATAGAGGTGAAGATGGATGGCTTTATCTCTGCATGAAAATTACAAGGGTTTCTGATGATCTATTTTATTTCTATCTATTAGCAGGTAAGTGTGATATATAATTGATAAGATAAATGTTTGTTTCACCCCACTGTTACGGTTGCATAGAGCTTTATCCTTCAGATTGGAATGACTGGATATATTTGTGTAATATATATTGTCACTGTCGCTGACCAAAATATAATCTCTTTTCTGATACCACTGTCGCATGTTACCGGTTGAGCTTTTGGAACCTACTTGCAAATACAGTTCAGAGAACAACGCACTTGTTGTATGTGTAACAGGGAAGGAATAGCAAACATCAAACATTGGCAATACTCACTTGTCTTGTTTTCTGTATCCCCACCTATCAATGAACCACTGACAAACTGTAACAACGTCTGTGATTGGATGTTTCTCCATAGAAGAAGAACCAATCAAAAAGAATATAACATCATATACGTACATAAAGATATCGAAATGAATGGACCATGTAGCAAAGGCAGTCATGTTTTAAAAACTATTTTTAGGTTTTGTGACAGGAGTGGTTCAATGCTATGCAAGAAGAATTTGAAGATACCAAAGGTGTAATCAGAATTTGCAAATAGAAGGACAGAAAACACAAAGGCAGAAAAAAAATGACAAAAGGATAAACAATGATCTACAAAACATACACATAAAATCAAGCGTTAAAAACGCTACTGTAAACTGGAGGTGAACCCAGGTGCTCTGGAAGGATAAGCAGTTCCTGTTCCACTAGTGGCATCCGCCGTGTTAATATAGTTACAAACCCGTTAATTAAACATTTTGGCTGAAATATTCTGTTGTTTTCTTTTTCCGTTGTAGCCATGTTGTTTGTATCAATTTCATTGGTAGATCTTCTTGACGAGTTACCTTCCGTAATTATATATACATATCCTATAAGTGACGCAGATTTAAATCAGGGACAGGAGAGCTTAGAGTTCATCACTGGTAAACATGATACGTGACGTCGTAACTGTGAGATGAAGAAAGCAATAGTAATGAAGTTTTTAACGCTTGATTTTAACAAGTTACATATTTATTTTTTCTTCGACGTCCATTTGCATTATAATCACGTTAAGCACAATTCACGACTACGGACGAATATTATATACAGTCAAACTTTGTGTTGTCTGTTCTTCGATATACGGATTCTGATTACCCCTTTGGTATCATCAAACTCTTCCTACGAGGTCACCTTTGGAACAAATAATAAGTGGTCTTTTAAACAGGTGACCTCTTAGAAAAGGTTAATTTCGTATGAAATTTTCTATCACAAGACAAGAAAAAGGTGACCTTTTAATACAGGTGACTGCTTAATAGAGGTAACCGCATGAACATGTTTGACCGTACATGCGCGTGTTGTATATACATGTGCTACAACTGTTAAATTATGTATAATTGAGAATCAACACTGCTCTCATGTTCTATTGTTTATTTGATTTTTCCCTTTGACATCGTTGCTATTAATGAAGCTAAGATGTTGTTTAGATATTGATACAGCAACTGGTGATAGAGTTTACAACCCACCAACTGATTCTATACCACAAGACACTGATCCAACATGTGACTTCTGTAGTTACACGACAGCGCCACCTGACAATGATATACGAATACTTCAACGAACAGGTACGTTTGCTTAAATTTTATGGCATGGATGAAACAACTTCTTTGTAGTGTTGATCTTGCTATGCACTAAAGAGTGTTGAACATAAACTGAACACACATACAACATAGAGATATCTAGATGTCAGTTGAGACATGGATAAGTTATACGAAGACTTTATTTTCATTGCAGTGTGTTTACAAGGGGTTAGGTTTCTGATGTTTGGCGCCACTTTCATCAACTTTTCAGCTATATCGTGGCAGTCAGTTTAATTTGTGCAGGAAACCGGAGTACTCGGAGAACATACCGACCTGCCGCAAGTCACTAACAAACTTTATCATATAATGTTGTGATGTATTTATATCATTATCTACATTTATCATGGAATCGTTTAATTTTGAGTACTAATAAAGTGATCAAAGAAACTGCGTTCTCATTTTCATCATTGACCCAATAACTGTTTTTTCTCTGTACCCTTTCCGCATGTTTCGCCTTTGGTAAGCTATTTTTAGATCAGTTATATTACTGATGACAGAAAATATCAACACGGGTCAAAAAAGGAATAATTAATGCTTAAATGATTTGGCTTTCAAATGTTTTGGTTTTGAGCTGACCCGATAAAGGTTATTTCAGAAAGGCGTCGTGTGCCCTAGCTTAGATATCTATGTTTTTGTTTGTATATTTTGATTACTTGATATCAAGCGCAATCTTTCTCTAGTTACATAGATGTTTTTCTGCAGGATAAACACAATATTAATGCAATGTCTTAACATATAAAATTTTTGCATATTCGAATAAACTGAGGAAAATCTATTCAAATCTCGCATATATCCCAGTTCCTAAGCCGCATACACAATTACTTTATATTTTAAGACACTTCACAAATAGTGCATCTATGGGGGGGGGGGGGGGGGCGTCTGTGGTTTTCTCAGGATACCCCTTTGTTCCTCAACCACTAATACTGACTGCCACGATATAACTGCAATATTGTTGAAAGTGACGTTACACACCATAACTCTAACCATATCCATTGCATCTATGTACGATTATAACTTTTAAAGTGGGATGAAATAGCGATATAAAGTAAACAGTTTGCTGTTAGCTTAAATATTAATACGTTTGCATCATTCATACTACAATGTATTTTGAATAGGTACAGGCGAGACTCTGTCGGGTGGCGAGTCACCATGTCTACCATGTGAGGCTGTTTGTAGTACTGATGGTAAGTTATTAAATTATATGTCAGTGTCTTTTATGTTAATATTGATTTTCAAATAATTGAGACATATAACAGAAAGCTTTTGTACAGAGAAACCTGTCTAAATCTAACTTCCCTTGGACCAACTTTTGTGTTCAGAATAGACAGGTGTTCCGTTTATACAAGTTAAATTAATGAAGATTTTCTGCATTGTGACTTTATTTAAAGTTCGGCTTACACAGGATTTTGATTTACTCGGGGATCTGTTTATTCCGGTTTCACTCTATGTGCTCTCACTTTGTAATGAGAGTGTGATTTGCAAATAATTATGCACATATTATTTATATTTCTCAATTGTGATGTTTCACGATTTAGTCTTAATATTTATTGTTTCGAACAACACTGACTGGACTTTTTTTTAGATGAATCAGAAACATTGAAATTATGCTACTATTCCCAACTCCAAACTAAAAGATAGTTTGGAAGAATTAGTTCACCTTTGTTTCATAGTCAAGGAAGCTACTGAACCAATGATGATAATTGATAAAGTCTTACGGTTTCCACCATGACTTGGTAAACCAAGACGGAATATATGTGTCACAAATTTCCACAGATATGCTACGTTCGTCGTAATAACAATCCGGTGCTTTCTTCATTCGTGACTTATCACAAGGTTTGATACAAGAGGTACATGACGGGTATCAGTAATAGAGCAGGAACTGCTTACTATTACGAAGCATAACTAAGTTCACTCCGGATTGTTTTGTGGTGTCGTGTTGCTTAATCTTTAGTTTTCTGAGTTGTGTAATGTATATAATTGTTTTATGAAAAGAAAGTAGGAATAGTGATGCTCAACGATTCAGCCAATATCAACAAAACAAGCAATCACCTCTAATCTCAACTAGCTCAGCATAAAGAAAGACCACAACATGTAGCATACAAACTTTTAGGATAATACATAAAACCATGTAAACCATGACAATCAATAACGATACAACATGCAGCTATATATTATCTATTCAACTGGTTTAACCCCGCCACGTTTGTTTCTATGTCTTTAGCCAGGACCTGGATTTCCATGTCGTTAGCTAGGACCTGGATTTCCATGTCGTAAGTGAAGACCTGGATTTCCATGTCATTAGCAAGGACCTGGATTTTCATGTCATTAGCCAGGACCTGGATTTCCATGTCGTTGGCCAGGACCTGGATTTCCATGTTGTTAGCCAGGACCTGGATTTCCATGTCGTTAGCCAGGACGTGGATTTCCATGTTGTTAGCAAGGACCTGGATTTCCATGTTGTTAGCCAGGACCTGGATTTCCATGTCGTAAACCAGGATCTGGATTTCCATGTTGCTAGCCAGGACCTGGATTTCCATGTTGTTAGCCAGGACCTGGATGACCTGGATTTCCATGTTGTTAGCCGGGACCTAGATGACCTTGATTTCCATGTCGTTAGCCATGACCTGGATTTCCATGTTGTTAGCCCGGACTTGGATTTCCATGTCGTAAGCCCAAGACCTGGATTTCCATGTCGATAGCCAGGACCTGGATTTCCATGTTGTTAGCCAGGACCTGGATTTCCATGTCGTTAGCCAGAACCTATATTTCCATGTTGTTAGCCAGGATCTGGAGTTCCATGTCGCTATTGAGTACCTGGATTTCTATGTCGTTAGCCAGGACCTGCATTTCCATGTAGTTAGCGAGGACCTGGATTTCCATGTCGTAAGCCAATACCTGGATTTCCATGTCGTTAGGTAGGACCTGGATTGCCATGTCGTTAGCCAGGACCTGGATTTCCATGTCGTTTGCCAGGATCTGGATTTCCAACGTCAAATGTCGTTGTCTTTTTTATGTTCCATGAGTTGGAATTAGCGGTGATTGTTCGTTTTACTGGTATTGGTGGAATTATTTACCATCATTGTTTAAACTGTCTTTTCATAAAAAAAATAGCAATCAAAGAAAGATGTAGGTGTTTAAAAATTATGATGTTGAAATATATAAAATATGTTAACATTCCATGTGATTTTTATAGAAACCTCAACGTCTGGTGAAATAACAAGAACATCAACTGAAGTAACGACAACAGCCATAACAACTACGTCATCACCAGGTACAAACCTACAATGTTTATTTAATCATGTTAATCATTGGCATTGACATTCATAATCAATGGGGGTTTAATTCGAAATTTAATATTAAATTCATCATGCTAATCAGCGGTGGGTATAATTAGAAATTTAATATTTATTTATCCATGCTAATTATTGGGGTATAATTAAAAATTAAATGTTTAATTGACCTTCCTAAAATTTCCATGTCGTTAGCTAAGACCTGGATTTCCATGTCGTTAGCCAGGACCTATATGTTCATGTTGTTAGCCAGGACCTGGAGTTTCATGTCGATAGCCATTACCTGGATTTCTATGTCGTTAGCCAGGACCTGGATTTCCATGTCGTTACCGAGGACCTGGATCTCCATGTCGCAAGCCAAGACCTGGAATTCCATGTCATTAGCGAAGGTCTGGATTTCCATATCTTTAGCTAGGTCCTGTATTTGCATGTCCTTAGCCAGGTCCTGGATATCCATGTTGTTAGCCAGGACCTGGATTTCCATGTCGTTAGCCAGAACCTGGATTTCCATGTCGTTAGCGAGGACCTGAATTTCCATATCTGTAGCCAGAACCTGAATTTCCATGTCGATAGATAGGACCGGTATTTCCATGTCATTAGTCAGGAACTGAATGTTCATGTCTTTAGCCATGATCTGGATTTCCATATCTTTAGCTAGGTCCTGGATTACCATGTCTTTAGCCATGACCTGGATTTCCATGTCTGTAGCCAGGACCTAGATTTTTATCTCGTTATCGAGGACCTGGATTTCCATGTCGTTAGCCAGGACCTGGATTTCCATGTCGTTAGTCAAGACCTGGATTTCCATGTCGCTGGCCAGGACCTGGATTTCCATGTCGTTGGCCAGGATCTAGATTTCAATGTCGTAAATCAGGACCTGGATTTCCATGTTGCTAACAAGAACCTGGATTTCCATGTTGTTAGCCAAGACCTGGATGACCTGGATTTCCATGTCGTTAGCCAGGACCTGGATTTCCATGTCGTTAGCCAGGACCTGGATTTCCATGTCGTAAGCCAAGACCTGGATTTCCATGTCGTTGGCCAGGACCTGGATTTCTATGTCGTAAGCCTAGACCTGGATTTCCATGTCGTAAGCCAATACCTGGATTTCCATGTAGTTAGCCAGGATCTAGATTTTCATGTCTGTAGCCAGGACCTGGATTTTCATTTCGTTAGCCAGGACCTGGATTTCCATGTCGTTAGCTAGGACCTGGATTTCCATGTCCTTAGCCAGGACCTGGATTTCCATGTCGTAAACCAGAACCTGGATTTCCATGTCATTAACCAGGACCTGGATTTCCATGTCGTTAGCGAGGACCTGGATCTCCATGTCGTAAGCCAAAACTTGGATTTCCATGTCGTTAGCGAGGGGCTGGATTTCCATATCTTTAGCTAGGTCCTGTATTTCCATTTCCTTCGCCATGTCCTGGATTTCCATGTTGTTAGCCAGGACCTGGATTTCCATGTCGTTAGCCAGGATTTGGATTTCCATGTCGTTAGCCAGGACCTATATTTCCATGTTGTTAGCCAGGACCTGGATTTCCATGTCGTTAGCCAGAACCTGGATTTCCATGTCGTTAGCGAGGACCTGGATTTCCATGTTTGTAGCCAGAACCTGAATTTCCATGTCGCTAGATAGGACCGGGATTTCCATGTCATTAGCCAGGACCTGAATGTTCATGTCTTTAGCCAGGATCTGGATTTCCATATCTTTTGCTAGGTCCTGGATGTCCATGTTTTTAGCCAGGACCTGGATTTCCATGTCTGTAGCCAGGACCTAGATTTTCATCTCGTTAGCCAGGACCTGGATTGCCATGTCTTTAGCTAGGACCTGGATTTCCATGTCCTTAGCCAGGACCTGGATTTCCATGTCCTTAGCAAGGACATGGATTTCCATGTCGTTGGCCAGGATCTGGATTTCAATGTCGTAAATCAGGACCTGGATTTCCATGTTGCTAACCAAGACCTGGATTTCCATGTTGTTAGCCAAGGTATGCATGACCTGGATTTCCATGTCGTTAGCCAGGACCTGGATTTCCATGTCGTTAGCCAGTACCTGGATTTCCATGTCGTTAGCGAGGACCTGGATTTCCATGTCGTTAGCCAGGTCCTGGATTTTCATGTTGTTATGCAGGACCTGGATTTCCATGTCGTAAGCCAAGACCTGGATTTCCATGTCGTTAGCCAGGATCTAGATTTTCATGTCTGTAGCCAGGACCTGGATGTTCATCTAGTTAGCCAGGACCTGGATTTCCATGTCTTTAGCTAAGACCTGGATTTCCATGTTGTTAGCCAAGGCATGGATGACCTGGATTTCCATGTCGTTAGCCAGGACCTGGATTTCCATGTCGTTAGCCAGTACCTGGATTTCCATGTCGTTAGCGAGGACCTGGATTTCCATGTCGTTAGCCAGGTCCTGGATTTCCATGTTGTTATGCAGGACCTGGATTTCCATGTCGTAAGCCAAGACCTGGATTTCCATGTCGTTAGCCAGGATCTAGATTTTCATGTCTGTAGCCAGGACCTGGATGTTCATCTAGTTAGCCAGGACCTGGATTTCCATGTCTTTAGCTAGGACCTGGATTTCCATGTCCTTAGCCAGGACCCGGATTTCCATGTCGTAAACTAGGACCTGGATTTCCATGTCGTTAGCAATGACCTGGATTTCCATGTCGTTAGCCAGGACCTGGATTTCCATGTCGTAAGTCAAGACCTGGATATCCATGTCGTTAGCCAGGACCTGGATTTCCATGTCGTTAGCTAGGACCTGGATGTCCATGTCCTTAGCCAGGACCTGAATTTCCATGTTGTAAGCCAAGACCTGGATTTCCATGTCGTAAACCAGGACCTGGATTTCCATGTCGTTAGCCAGGTCCTGGATTTCCATGTTGTTAGCCAGGACCTGGATTTCCAGGTTGTTAGTCAGGACCTGGATTTCCATGTCTTAAATCAAGACCTGGATTTCCGTGTCCTTAGCCAGGACCCGGATTTCCATGTCGTAAACTAGGACCTGGATTTCCATGTTGTTAGCAATGACCTGGATTTCCATGTCGTTAGCCAGGACCTGGATTTCCATGTCGTAAGTCAAGACCTGGATATCCATGTCGTTAGCCAGTACCAGGATTTCCATGTCGTAAGCCAAGACCTGGATTTCCATGTCGTTGGCCATGACCTGGATTTCCATGTCGTAAGCCAAGACCTGGATTTCCATGTCGTAAACCAGGACTTGGATTTCCATGTCGTTAGCCAGGTCCTGGATTTCCATGTTGTTAGCCAGGACCTGGATTTCCATGTCGTAAGCCAAGACCTGGATTTCCATGTCGTTAGCCAGGATCTAGATTTTCATGTCTGTAACCAGGACCTGGATTTTCATCTCGTTAGCCAGGACCTGGATTTCCATGTCTTTAGCTAGGACCTTGATTTCCATGTCCTTAGCCAGGACCTGGATTTCCATGTCGTAAACCAGGACCTGGATTTCCATGTCATTAGCCAGGAACTGAATGTTCATGTCTTTAGCCAGGATCTGGATCTCCATATCTTTAGCTAGGTCCTGGATGTCCATGTTTTTAGCCAGGACCTGGATTTCCATGTCTGTAGCCAGGACCTAGATTTTCATCTCGTTAGCCAGGACCTGGATTGCCATGTCTTTAGCCAAGACCTGGATTTCCATGTCTTTAGCTAGGACCTGGATTTCCATGTCCTTAGCCAGGACCCGGATTTCCATGTCGTAAACTAGGACCTGGATTTCCATGTCGTTAGCCATGACCTGGATTTCCATGTCGTTAGCTAGGACCTGGATGTCCATGTCCTTAGCCAGGACCTGGATTTCTATGTCGTAAGCCAAGACCTGGATTTCCATGTCGTAAACCAGGACCTGGATTTCCATGTCGTTAGCCAGGTCCTGGATTTCCATGTTGTTAGCCAGGACCTGGATTTCCAGGTTGTTAGTCAGGACCTGGATTTCCATGTCTTAAATCAAGACCTGGATTTCCATGTCGTTAGTCTGGACCTGGATTTTCCATGTCGTTAGCCAGTACCTGGATTTCCATGTCGTAAGCCAAGACCTGGATTTCCATGTCGTTGGCCAGGACCTGGATTTCCATGTCGTAAGCCAAGACCTGGATTTCCATGTCGTAAACCAGGACCTGGATTTCCATGTCGTTAGCCAGGTCCTGGATTTCCATGTTGTTAGCCAGGACCTGGATTTCCATGTCGTTGGCCATGACCTGGATTTCCATGTCGTAAGCCAAGACCTGGATTTCCATGTCGTAAACCAGGACTTGGATTTCCATGTCGTTAGCCAGGTCCTGGATTTCCATGTTGTTAGCCAGGACCTGGATTTCCATGTCGTAAGCCAAGACCTGGATTTCCATGTCGTTAGCCAGGATCTAGATTTTCCTGTCTGTAACCAGGACCTGGATTTTCATCTCGTTAGCCAGGATCTGGATTTCCATGTCTTTAGCTAGGACCTTTATTTCCATGTCCTTAGCCAGGACCTGGATTTCCATGTCGTAAACCAGGACCTGGATTTCCATGTCGTTAGACAGGACCTGGATTTGCATGTTGTTAGCCAGGACCTATATGTTCATGTTGTTAGCCAGGACCTGGAGTTTCATGTCGATAGCCTGGACCTGGATTTCTATGTCGTTCACCAGGACCTGGATTTCCATGTCGTTAGCGAGGACCTGGATCTCCATGTCGTAAGCCAAGACTTGGATTTCCATGTCGTTAGCGAGGGGCTGGATTTCCATATCTTTAGCTAGGTCCTGTATTTCCATGTCCTTCGCCAGGTCCTGGATTTCCATGTTGTTAGCCAGGACCTGGATTTCCATGTCGTTAGCCAGGATTTGGATTTCCATGTCGTTAGCCAGGACCTATATTTCCATGTTGTTAGCCAGGACCTGGATTTCCATGTCGTTAGCCAGAACCTGGATTTTCATGTCGTTAGCCAGGACCTGGATTTCCATGTCTGTAGCCAGAACCTGAATTTCCATGTCGCTAGATAGGACCGGGATTTCCATGTCATTAGCCAGGAACTGAATGTTCATGTCTTTAGCCAGGATCTGGATCTCCATATCTTTAGCTAGGTCCTGGATGTCCATGTTTTTAGCCAGGACCTGGATTTCCATGTCTGTAGCCAGGACCTAGATTTTCATCTCGTTAGCCAGGACCTGGATTGCCATGTCTTTAGCCAAGACCTGGATTTCCATGTCTTTAGCTAGGACCTGGATTTCCATGCCCTTACCCAGGACCCGGATTTCCATGTCGTAAACTAGGACCTGGATTTCCATGTCGTTAGCCATGACCTGGATTTCCATGTCGTTAGCCAGGACCTGGATTTCCATGTCGTAAGTCAAGACCTGGATTTCCATGCCCTTAGCCAGGACCCGGATTTCCATGTCGTAAACTAGGACCTGGATTTCCATGTCGTTAGCCATGACCTGGATTTCCATGTCGTTAGCCAGGACCTGGATTTCCATGTCGTAAGTCAAGACCTGGATTTCCAGGTTGTTAGTCAGGACCTGGATTTCCATGTCTTTAATCAAGACCTGGATTTCCATGTCGTTAGTCTGGACCTGGATTTTCCATGTCGTTAGCCAGTACCTGGATTTCCATGTCGTAAGCCAAGACCTGGATTTCCATGTCGTTGGCCAGGACCTGGATTTCCATGTCGTAAGCCAAGACCTGGATTTCCATGTCGTAAACCAGGACCTGGATTTCCATGTCGTTAGCCAGGTCCTGGATTTCCATGTTGTTAGCCAGGACCTGGATTTCCATGTCGTAAGCCAAGACCTGGATTTCCATGTCGTTAGCCAGGATCTAGATTTTCATGTCTGTAACCAGGACCTGGATTTTCATCTCGTTAGCCAGGACCTGGATTTCCATGTCTTTAGCTAGGACCTGGATTTCCATGTCGTAAACCAGGACCTGGATTTCCATGTCGTTAGACAGGACCTGGATTTGCATGTTGTTAGCCAGGACCTATATGTTCATGTTGTTAGCCAGGACCTGGAGTTTCATGTCGATAGCCTGGACCTGGATTTCTATGTCGTTCACCAGGACCTGGATTTCCATGTCGTTAGCGAGGACCTGGATCTCCATGTCGTAAGCCAGGACCTGGATTTCCATGTCGTTAGCCAGGATTTGGATTTCCATGTCGTTAGCCAGGACCTATATTTCCATGTTGTTAGCCAGGACCTGGATTTCCATGTCGTTAGCCAGAACCTGGATTTTCATATCGTTAGCCAGGTCCTGGATTTCCATGTCTGTAGCCAGAACCTGAATTTCCATGTCGCTAGATAGGACCGGGATTTCCATGTCATTAGCCAGGAACTGAATGTTCATGTCTTTAGCCAGGATCTGGATCTCCATATCTTTAGCTAGGTCCTGGATGTCCATGTTTTTAGCCAGGAGCTGGATTTCCATGTCTGTAGCCAGGACCTAGATTTTCATCTCGTTAGCCAAGACCTGGATTGCCATGTCTTTAGCCAAGACCTGGATTTCCATGTCCTTAGCCAGGACCTGGATTTCCATGTCCTTAGCCAATACTTTGCTTTCCATGTCGTTGGCCAGGATCTGGATTTCAATGTCGTAAATCAGGACCTGGATTTCCATGTTGCTAACCAGGACCTGGATTTCCATGTTGTTAGCCAAGACATGGATGACCTGGATTTCCATGTCGTTAGCCAGGGCTTGGATTTCCATGTCGTTAGCCAGGACCTGGATTTCCATGTCGTAAGTCAAGACCTGGATATCCATGTCGTTAGCCAGTACCTGGATTTCCATGTCGCTAGCCAAGACCTGGATTTCCATGTCGTTGGCCATGACCTGGATTTCCATGTCGTAAGCCAAGACCTGGATTTCCATGTCGTAAACCAGGACTTGGATTTCCATGTCGTTAGCCAGGTCCTGGATTTCCATGTTGTTAGCCAGGACCTGGATTTCCATGTCGTAAGCCAAGACCTGGATTTCCATGTCGTTAGCCAGGATCTAGATTTTCATGTCTGTAACCAGGACCTGGATTTTCATCTCGTTAGCCAGGACCTGGATTTCCATGTCTTTAGCTAGGACCTTGATTTCCATGTCCTTAGCCAGGACCTGGATTTCCATGTCGTAAACCAGGACCTGGATTTCCATGTCGTTAGCCAGTACCTGGATTTCCATGTCGTTAGCGAGGACCTGGATTTCCATGTCGTTAGCCAGGTCCTGGATTTCCATGTTGTTATGCAGGACCTGGATTTCCATGTCGTAAGCCAAGACCTGGATTTCCATGTCGTTAGCCAGGATCTAGATTTTCATGTCTGTAGCCAGGACCTGGATGTTCATCTAGTTAGCCAGGACCTGGATTTCCATGTCTTTAGCTAGGACCTGGATTTCCATGTCCTTAGCCAGGACCCGGATTTCCATGTCGTAAACTAGGACCTGGATTTCCATGTCGTTAGCAATGACCTGGATTTCCATGTCGTTAGCCAGGACCTGGATTTCCATGTCGTAAGTCAAGACCTGGATATCCATGTCGTTAGCCAGGACCTGGATTTCCATGTCGTTAGCTAGGACCTGGATGTCCATGTCCTTAGCCAGGACCTGAATTTCCATGTTGTAAGCCAAGACCTGGATTTCCATGTCGTAAGCCAGGACCTGGATTTCCATGTCGTTAGCCAGGTCCTGGATTTCCATGTTGTTAGCCAGGACCTGGATTTCCAGGTTGTTAGTCAGGACCTGGATTTCCATGTCTTAAATCAAGACCTGGATTTCCGTGTCCTTAGCCAGGACCCGGATTTCCATGTCGTAAACTAGGACCTGGATTTCCATGTTGTTAGCAATGACCTGGATTTCCATGTCGTTAGCCAGGACCTGGATTTCCATGTCGTAAGTCAAGACCTGGATATCCATGTCGTTAGCCAGTACCAGGATTTCCATGTCGTAAGCCAAGACCTGGATTTCCATGTCGTTGGCCATGACCTGGATTTCCATGTCGTAAGCCAAGACCTGGATTTCCATGTCGTAAACCAGGACTTGGATTTCCATGTCGTTAGCCAGGTCCTGGATTTCCATGTTGTTAGCCAGGACCTGGATTTCCATGTCGTAAGCCAAGACCTGGATTTCCATGTCGTTAGCCAGGATCTAGATTTTCATGTCTGTAACCAGGACCTGGATTTTCATCTCGTTAGCCAGGACCTGGATTTCCATGTCTTTAGCTAGGACCTTGATTTCCATGTCCTTAGCCAGGACCTGGATTTCCATGTCGTAAACCAGGACCTGGATTTCCATGTCATTAGCCAGGAACTGAATGTTCATGTCTTTAGCCAGGATCTGGATCTCCATATCTTTAGCTAGGTCCTGGATGTCCATGTTTTTAGCCAGGACCTGGATTTCCATGTCTGTAGCCAGGACCTAGATTTTCATCTCGTTAGCCAGGACCTGGATTGCCATGTCTTTAGCCAAGACCTGGATTTCCATGTCTTTAGCTAGGACCTGGATTTCCATGTCCTTAGCCAGGACCCGGATTTCCATGTCGTAAACTAGGACCTGGATTTCCATGTCGTTAGCCATGACCTGGATTTCCATGTCGTTAGCTAGGACCTGGATGTCCATGTCCTTAGCCAGGACCTGGATTTCTATGTCGTAAGCCAAGACCTGGATTTCCATGTCGTAAACCAGGACCTGGATTTCCATGTCGTTAGCCAGGTCCTGGATTTCCATGTTGTTAGCCAGGACCTGGATTTCCAGGTTGTTAGTCAGGACCTGGATTTCCATGTCTTAAATCAAGACCTGGATTTCCATGTCGTTAGTCTGGACCTGGATTTTCCATGTCGTTAGCCAGTACCTGGATTTCCATGTCGTAAGCCAAGACCTGGATTTCCATGTCGTTGGCCAGGACCTGGATTTCCATGTCGTAAGCCAAGACCTGGATTTCCATGTCGTAAACCAGGACCTGGATTTCCATGTCGTTAGCCAGGTCCTGGATTTCCATGTTGTTAGCCAGGACCTGGATTTCCATGTCGTTGGCCATGACCTGGATTTCCATGTCGTAAGCCAAGACCTGGATTTCCATGTCGTAAACCAGGACTTGGATTTCCATGTCGTTAGCCAGGTCCTGGATTTCCATGTTGTTAGCCAGGACCTGGATTTCCATGTCGTAAGCCAAGACCTGGATTTCCATGTCGTTAGCCAGGATCTAGATTTTCCTGTCTGTAACCAGGACCTGGATTTTCATCTCGTTAGCCAGGACCTGGATTTCCATGTCTTTAGCTAGGAACTGAATGTTCATGTCTTTAGCCAGGATCTGGATCTCCATATCTTTAGCTAGGTCCTGGATGTCCATGTTTTTAGCCAGGAGCTGGATTTCCATGTCGTAAGCCAGGACCTGGATTTCCATGTCGTTAGCCAGGATTTGGATTTCCATGTCGTTAGCCAGGACCTATATTTCCATGTTGTTAGCCAGGACCTGGATTTCCATGTCGTTAGCCAGAACCTGGATTTTCATATCGTTAGCCAGGTCCTGGATTTCCATGTCTGTAGCCAGAACCTGAATTTCCATGTCGCTAGATAGGACCGGGATTTCCATGTCATTAGCCAGGAACTGAATGTTCATGTCTTTAGCCAGGATCTGGATCTCCATATCTTTAGCTAGGTCCTGGATGTCCATGTTTTTAGCCAGGAGCTGGATTTCCATGTCTGTAGCCAGGACCTAGATTTTCATCTCGTTAGCCAAGACCTGGATTGCCATGTCTTTAGCCAAGACCTGGATTTCCATGTCCTTAGCCAGGACCTGGATTTCCATGTCCTTAGCCAATACTTTGCTTTCCATGTCGTTGGCCAGGATCTGGATTTCAATGTCGTAAATCAGGACCTGGATTTCCATGTTGCTAACCAGGACCTGGATTTCCATGTTGTTAGCCAAGACATGGATGACCTGGATTTCCATGTCGTTAGCCAGGGCTTGGATTTCCATGTCGTTAGCCAGTACCTGGATTTCCATGTCGTTAGCGAGGACCTGGATTTCCATGTCGCTAGCCAGGTCCTGGATTTCCATGTTGTTAGACAGGACCTGGATTTCCATGTCGTTAGCCAGGATCTAGATTTTCATATATGTAGCCGGGACCTGAATGCTCATCTCGTTAGCCAGGACCTGGATTTCCATGTCTTTAGCTAGGACCTGGATGTCCATGTCCTTAGCCAGGACCTGGATTTCCATGTCGTAAACCAGGACCTGGATTTCCATGTCGTTAGCCAGGTCCTGGATTTCCATGTTGTTAGCCAGGACCTGGATTTCCATGTCGTAAGCCAAGACCTGGATTTCCATGTCGTTAGCCAGGATCTAGATTTTCATGTCTGTAGCCAGGACCTGGATTTTTATCTCGTTAGCCAGGACCTGGATTTCCATGTCTTTAGCTAGGACCTGGATTTCCATGTCCTTAGCCAGGACCTGGATTTCCATGTCGTAAACCAGGACCTGGATTTCCATGTCGTAAACCAGGACCTGGATTTCCATGTCGTTAGCCAGGTCCTGGATTTCCATGTTGTTAGCAAGGACCTGGATTTCCATGTCGTAAGCCAAGACCTGGATTTCTATGTCGTTAGGCAGGATCTAGATTTTCATGTCTGTAGCCAGGACCTGGATTTTCATCTCGTTAGCCAGGACCTGGATTTCCATGTCTTTAGCTAGGACCTGGATTTCCATGTCCTTAGCCAGGACCTGGATTTCCATGTCGTAAACCAGAACCTGGATTTCCATGTCATTAACCAGGACCTGGATTTCCATGTCGTTAGGGAGGACCTGGATCTCCATGTCGTAAGCCAAAACTTGGATTTCCATGTCGTTAGCGAGGGGCTGGATTTCCATATTTTTAGCTAGGTCCTGTAGTTCCATGTCCTTCGCCATGTCCTGGATTTCCATGTTGTTAGCCAGGACCTGGATTTCCATGTCGTTAGCCAGGATTTGGATTTCCATGTCGTTAGCCAGGACCTATATTTCCATGTTGTTAGCCAGGACCTGGATTTCCATGTCGTTAGCCAGAACCTGGATTTCCATGTCGTTAGCGAGGACCTGGATTTCCATGTTTGTAGCCAGAACCTGAATTTCCATGTCGCTAGATAGGACCGGGATTTCCATGTCATTAGCCAGGACCTGAATGTTCATGTCTTTAGCCAGGATCTGGATTTCCATATCTTTTGCTAGGTCCTGGATGTCCATGTTTTTAGCCAGGACCTGGATTTCCATGTCTGTAGCCAGGACCTAGATTTTCATCTTGTTAGCCAGGACCTGGATTGCCATGTCTTTAGCTAGGACCTGGATTTCCATGTCCTTAGCCAGGACATGGATTTCCATGTCGTTGGCCAGGATCTGGATTTCAATGTCGTAAATCAGGACCTGGATTTCCATGTTGCTAACCAAGACCTGGATTTCCATGTTGTTAGCCAAGGCATGCATGACCTGGATTTCCATGTCGTTAGCCAGGACCTGGATTTCCATGTCGTTAGCCAGTACCTGGATTTCCATGTCGTTAGCGAGGACCTGGATTTCCATGTCGTTAGCCAGGTCCTGGATTTCCATGTTGTTATGCAGGACCTGGATTTCCATGTCGTAAGCCAAGACCTGGATTTCCATGTCGTTAGCCAGGATCTAGATGTTCATGTCTGTAGCCAGGACCTGGATGTTCATCTAGTTAGCGAGGACCTGGATTTCCATGTCTTTAGATAGGACCTGGATTTCCATGTCCTTAGCCAGGACCCGGATTTCCATGTCGTAAACTAGGACCTGGATTTCCATGTCGTTATCAATGACCTGGATTTCCATGTCGTTAGCCAGGACCTGGATTTCCATGTCGTAAGTCAAGACCTGGATATCCATGTCGTTAGCCAGGAGCTTGATTTCCATGTCGTTAGCTAGGACCTGGATGTCCATGTCCTTAGCCAAGACCTGGATTTCCATGTCGTAAGCCAAGACCTGGATTTCCATGTCGTAAACCAGGACCTGGATTTCCATGTCGTTAGCCAGGTCCTGGATTTCCATGTTGTTAGCCAGGACCTGGATTTCCAGGTTGTTAGTCAGGACCTGGATTTCCATGTCTTAAATCAAGACCTGGATTTCCATGTCGTTAGTCTGGACCTGGATTTTCCATGTCGTTAGCCAGTACCTGGATTTCCATGTCGTAAGCCAAGACCTGGATTTCCATGTCGTTGGCCATGACCTGGATTTCCATGTCGTAAGCCAAGACCTGAATTTCCATGTCGTAAACCAGGACCTGGATTTCCATGTCGTTAGCCAGGTCCTGGATTTCCATGTTGTTAGCCAGGACCTGGATTTCCATGTCGTAAGCCAAGACCTGGATTTCCATGTCGTTAGCCAGGATCTAGATTTTCATGTCTGTAACCAGGACCTGGATTTTCATCTCGTTAGCCAGGACCTGGATTTCCATGTCTTTAGCTAGGACCTGGATTTCCATGTCCTTAGCCAGGACCTGGATTTCCATGTCGTAAACCAGGACCTGGATTTCCATGTCGTTAGACAGGACCTGGATTTGCATGTTGTTAGCCAGGACCTATATGTTCATGTTGTTAGCCAGGACCTGGAGTTTCATGTCGATAGCCTGGACCTGGATTTCTATGTCGTTCACCAGGACCTGGATTTCCATGTCGTTAGCCAGGATCTAGATTTTCATGTCTGTAGCCAGGACCTGGATGTTCATCTAGTTAGCCAGGACCTGGATTTCCATGTCTTTAGCTAGGACCTGGATTTCCATGTCCTTAGCCAGGACCTGGATTTCCATGTCGTAAACTAGGACCTGGATTTCCATGTCGTTAGCAATGAGCTGAATTTCCATGTCGTTAGCCAGGACCTGGATTTCCATGTCGTAAGTCAAGACCTGGATATCCATGTCGTTAGCCAGGAGCTGGATTTCCATGTCGTTAGCTAGGACCTGGATGTCCATGTCCTTAGCCAGGACCTGGATTTCCATGTCGTAAGCCAAGACCTGGATTTCCATGTCGTAAACCAGGACCTGGATTTCCATGTCGTTAGCCAGGTCCTGGATTTCCATGTTGTTAGCCAGGACCTGGATTTCCAGGTTGTTAGTCAGGACCTGGATTTCCATGTCTTAAATCAAGACCTGGATTTCCATGTCGTTAGTCTGGACCTGGATTTTCCATGTCGTTAGCCAGTACCTGGATTTCCATGTCGTAAGCCAAGACCTGGATTTCCATGTCGTTGGCCATGACCTGGATTTCCATGTCGTATGCCAAGACCTTGATTTCCATGTTGTAAACCAGGTCCTGGATTTCCATGTTGTTAGCCAGGACCTGGATTTCCATGTCGTAAGCCAAGACCTGGATTTCCATGTCGTTAGCCAGGATCTAGATGTTCATGTCTGTAACCAGGACCTGGATTTTCATCTCGTTAGCCAGGACCTGGATTTCCATGTCTTTAGCTAGGACCTGGATTTCCATGTCCTTAGACAGGACCTGGATTTCCATGTCGTAAACCAGGACCTGGATTTCCATGTCGTTAGACAGGACCTGGATTTGCATGTTGTTAGCCAGGACCTATATGTTCATGTTGTTAGCCAGGACCTGGAGTTTCATGTCGATAGCCTGGACCTGGATTTCTATGTCGTTCACCAGGACCTGGATTTCCATGTCGTTAGCGAGGACCTGGAGCTCCATGTCGTAAGCCAAGACTTGGATTTCCATATCGTTAGCGAGGGGCTGGATTTCCATATCTTTAGCTAGGTCCTGTATTTCCATGTCCTTCGCCAGGTCCTGGATTTCCATGTTGTTAGCCAGGACCTGGATTTCCATGTCTGTAGCCAGAACCTGAATTTCCATGTCGCTAGATAGGACCGGGATTTCCATGTCATTAGCCAGGAACTGAATGTTCATGTCTTTAGCCAGGATCTGGATCTCGATATCTTTAGCCAAGATCTGGATTTCCATGTCTTTAGCTAGGACCTGGATTTCCATGTCCTTAGCCAGGACCCGGATTTCCATGTCGCAAACTAGGACCTGGATTTCCATGTCGTTAGCCATGACCTGGATTTCCATGTCGTTAGCCAGGACCTGGATTTCCATGTCGTAAGTCAAGACCTGGATTTCCATGTCGTTAGCCAGGACCTGGATTTTCATGTCGTTAGCCAGGACCTGGATTTTTATGTCGTTAGCCAGGACCTGGATTTCCATTTGTAGCCAGGACCTATATTTCTATGATGTTAGCGAGGACCTGGATTTCCATGTTGTTAGGCAGGACCTGGATTTCCATGTCGTAAGCCAAGACCTGGATTTCCATTTCGTTAGCCAGAACCTGGATTTCCATGTTGTTAGCGAGGACCTGGATTTCCATGTCTCTAGCCAGAACCTGAATTTTCATGTCGATAGATGGGACCGGGATTTCCATGTCATTAGCCAGAAACTGAATGTTCATGTCTTTAGCCAGTATCTCGACTTCCATATCTTTAACTAGGTCCTGGATTTCCATGTCTTTAGCCAAGATCTGGATTTCCATGTCGCTTGCCAGGACCTGGATTTACATATCGTTGGCCAGGATCTAGATTTCAATGTCGTAAATCAGGACCTGGATTTCCATGTTGCTAACCAGGACCTGGATTTCCATGTTGTTAGCCAAGACCTGGATGACCTGGATTTCCATGTCGTTAGCAATGAGCTGAATTTCCATGTCGTTAGCCAGGACCTGGATTTCCATGTCGTAAGTCAAGACCTGGATATCCATGTCGTTAGCCAGGAGCTGGATTTCCATGTCGTTAGCTAGGACCTGGATGTCCATGTCCTTAGCCAGGACCTGGATTTCCATGTCGTAAGCCAAGACCTGGATTTCCATGTCGTAAACCAGGACCTGGATTTCCATGTCGTTAGCCAGGTCCTGGATTTCCATGTTGTTAGCCAGGACCTGGATTTCCAGGTTGTTAGTCAGGACCTGGATTTCCATGTCTTAAATCAAGACCTGGATTTCCATGTCGTTAGTCTGGACCTGGATTTTCCATGTCGTTAGCCAGTACCTGGATTTCCATGTCGTAAGCCAAGACCTGGATTTCCATGTCGTTGGCCATGACCTGGATTTCCATGTCGTATGCCAAGACCTGGATTTCCATGTTGTAAACCAGGACCTGGATTTCCATGTCGTTAGCCAGGTCCTGGATTTCCATGTTGTTAGCCAGGACCTGGATTTCCATGTTGTAAGCCAAGACCTGGATTTCCATGTCGTTAGCCAGGATCTAGATGTTCATGTCTGTAACCAGGACCTGGATTTTCATCTCTTTAGCCAGGACCTGGATTTCCATGTCTTTAGCTAGTACCTGGATTTCCATGTCCTTAGACAGGACCTGGATTTCCATGTCGTAAACCAGGACCTGGATTTCCATGTCGTTAGACAGGACCTGGATTTGCATGTTGTTAGCCAGGACCTATATGTTCATGTTGTTAGCCAGGACCTGGAGTTTCATGTCGATAGCCTGGACCTGGATTTCTATGTCGTTCACCAGGACCTGGATTTCCATGTCGTTAGCGAGGACCTGGATCTCCATGTCGTAAGCCAAGACTTGGATTTCCATATCGTTAGCGAGGGGCTGGATTTCCATATCTTTAGCTAGGTCCTGTATTTCCATGTCCTTCGCCAGGTCCTGGATTTCCATGTTGTTAGCCAGGACCTGGATTTCCATGTCTGTAGCCAGAACCTGAATTTCCATGTCGCTAGATAGGACCGGGATATCCATGTCATTAGCCAGGAACTGAATGTTCATGTCTTTAGCCAGGATCTGGATCTCGATATCTTTAGCTAGGTCCTGGATGTCCATGTTTTTAGCCAGGACCTGGATTTCCATGTCTGTAGCCAGGACCTAGATTTTCATCTCGTTAGCCAGGACCTGGATTGCCATGTCTTTAGCCAAGACCTGGATTTCCATGTCTTTAGCTAGGACCTGGATTTCCATGTCTTTAGCTAGGACCTGGATGTCCATGTCCTTAGCCAGGACCTGGATTTCCATGTCGTAAACCAGGACCTGGATTTCCATGTCGTTAGCCAGGACCTGGATTTCCATGTCGTTAGCCAGGACCTGGATTTCCATGTCGTTAGCCTGGACCTGAATTTTCCATGTCGTTAGCCAGTACCTGGATTTCCATGTCGTTAGCCAGGACCTGGATTTCCATGTCGTAAGCCAAGACCTGGATTTCCAAGTTGTAAACCAGGACCTGGATTTCCATGTCGTTAGCCAGGTCCTGGATTTCCATGTTGTTAGCCAGGACCTGGATTTCCATTTCGTAAGCCAAGACCTGGATTTCCATGTCGTTAGCCAGGATCTAGATTTTCATGTCTGTAGCCAGGACCTGGATTTTTATCTCGTTAGCCAGGACCTGGATTTCCATGTCCTTAGCCAGGACCTGGATTTCCATGTCGTAAACCAGGACCTGGATTTCCATGTCGTAAACCAGGACCTGGATTTCCATGTCGTTAGCCAGGTCCTGGATTTCCATGTTGTTAGCAAGGACCTGGATTTCCATGTCGTAAGCCAAGACCTGGATTTCCATGTCGTTAGCCAGGATCTAGATTTTCATGTCTGTAGCCAAGACCTGGATTTTCATCTCGTTAGCCAGGACCTGGATTTCCATGTCTTTAGCTAGGACCTGGATTTCCATGTCCTTAGCCAGGACCTGGACTTCCATGTCGTAAACCAGAACCTGGATTTCCATGTCATTAACCAGGACCTGGATTTCCATGTCGTTAGCGAGGACCTGGATCTCCATGTCGTAAGCCAAAACTTGGATTTCCATGTCATTAGCGAGGGGCTGGATTTCCATATCTTTAGCTAGGTCCTCTATTTCCATGTTCTTCGCCATGTCCTGGATTTCCATGTTGTTAGCCAGGACCTGGATTTCCATGTCGTTAGCCAGGATTTGGATTTCCATGTCGTTAGCCAGGACCTATATTTCCATGTTGTTAGCCAGGACCTGGATTTCCATGTCGTTAGCCAGAACCTGGATTTCCATGTCGTTAGCGAGGACCTGGATTTCCATGTTTGTAGCCAGAACCTGAATTTCCATGTCGCTAGATAAGACCGTGATTTCCATGTCATTAGCCAGGACCTGAATGTTCATGTCTTTAGCCAGGATCTGGATTTCCATAACTTTTGCTCGGTCCTGGATGTCCATGTTTTTAGCCAGGACCTGGATTTCCATGTCTGTAGCCAGGACCTAGATTTTCATCTCGTTAGCCAGGACCTCGATTGACATGTCTTTAGCTAGGACCTGGATTTCCATGTTCTTAGCCATGACCTGGATTTCCATGTCCTTAGCAAGGACATGGATTTCCATGTCGTTGGCCAGGATCTGGATTTCAATGTCGTAAATCAGGACCTGGATTTCCATGTTGCTAACCAAGACCTGGATTTCCATGTTGTTAGCCAAGGCATGGATGACCTGGATTTCCATGTCGTTAGCCAGGACCTGGATTTCCATGTCGTTAGCCAGTACCTGGATTTCCATGTCGTTAGCGAGGACCTGGATTTCCATGTCGTTAGCCAGGACCTGGATTTCCATGTTGCTATGCAGGACCTGGATTTCCATGTCGTAAGCCAAGACCTGGATTTCCATGTCGTTAGCCAGGATCTAGATTTTCATGTCTGTAGCCAGGACCTGGATGTTCATCTAGTTAGCCAGGACCTGGATTTCCATGTCTGTAGCCCGGACCTGAATTTCCATGTCCTTAGCCAGGACCCGGATTTCCATGTCGTAAACTAGGACCTGGATTTCCATGTCGTTAGCCAGGACCTGGATTTTCATGTCGTTAGCCAGGACCTGGATTTTTATGTCGTTAGCCAGGACCTGGATTTCCATTTGTAGCCAGGACCTATATTTCTATGTTGTTAGCGAGGACCTGGATTTCCATGTTGTTAGGCAGGACCTGGATTTCCATGTCGTAAGCCAAGACCTGGATTTCCATGTCGTTAGCCAGAACCTGGATTTCCATGTTGTTAGCGAGGACCTGGATTTCCATGTCTCTAGCCAGAACCTGAATTTTCATGTCGATAGATGGGACCGGGATTTCCATGTCATTAACCAGAAACTGAATGTTCATGTCTTTAGCCAGTATCTCGACTTCCATATCTTTAACTAGGTCCTGGATTTCCATGTCTTTAGCCAAGATCTGGATTTCCATGTCGCTTGCCAGGACCTGGATTTACATATCGTTGGCCAGGATCTAGATTTCAATGTCGTAAATCAGGACCTGGATTTCCATGTTGCTAACCAGGACCTGGATTTCCATGTTGCTAGCCAAGACCTGAATGACCTGGATTTCCATGTCGTTAGCCAGGACCGGGATTTCCATGTCGTTAGCCAGTACCTGGATTTCCATGTCGTAAGCCAAGACCTGGATTTCCATGTCGTAAACCAGGACCTGGACTTCCATGTTGTTAGGCAGGACCTGGATATCCATGTCGTAAGCCAAGACCTGGTTTTCCATGTCGTTAGCCAGGATCTAGATTTTCATATCTGTAGCGGGACCTGAATGCTCATCTCGTTAGCCAGGACCTGGATTTCCATGTCTTTAGCTAGGACCTGGATGTCCATGTCCTTAGCCAGGACCTGGATTTCCATGTCGTAAACCAGGACCTGGATTTCCATGTCGTTAGCCAGGACCTGGATTTCCATGTCGTTAGCCAGGACCTGGATTTCCATGTCGTTAGCCTGGACCTGGATTTTCCATGTCGTTAGCCAGTACCTGGATTTCCATGTCGTTAGCCAGGCCCTGGATTTCCATGTCGTAAGCCAAGACCTGGATTTCCATGTCGTAAACCAGGACCTGGATTTCCATGTCGTTAGCCAGGTCCTGGATTTCCATGTTGTTAGCCAGGACCTGGATTTCCATGTCGTAAGCCAAGACCTGGATTTCCATGTCGTTAGCCAGGATCTAGATTTTCATGTCTGTAGCCAGGACCTGGATTTTTATCTCGTTAGCCAGGACCTGGATTTCCATGTCTTTAGCTAGGACCTGGATTTCCATGTCCTTAGCCAGGACCTGGATTTCCATGTCGTAAACCAGGACCTGGATTTCCATGTCGTAAACCAGGACCTGGATTTCCATGTCGTTAGCCAGGTCCTGGATTTCCATGTTGTTAGCAAGGACCTGGATTTCCATGTCGTAAGCCAAGACCTGGATTTCCATGTCGTTAGCCAGGTTCTAGATTTTCATGTCTGTAGCCAGGACCTGGATTTTCATCTCGTTAGCCAGGACCTGGATTTCCATGTCTTTAGCTAGGACCTGGATTTCCATGTCTTTAGCTAGGACCTGGATTTCCATGTCCTTAGCCAGGACCTGGATTTCCATGTCGTAAACCAGAACCTGGATTTCCATGTCATTAACCAGGACCTGGATTTCCATGTCGTTAGCGAGGACCTGGATCTCCATGTCGTAAGCCAAAACTTGGATTTCCATGTCATTAGCGAGGGGCTGGATTTCCATATCTTTAGCTAGGTCCTGTATTTCCATGTTCTTCGCCATGTCCTGGATTTCCATGTTGTTAGCCAGGACCTGGATTTCCATGTCGTTAGCCAGAACCTGGATTTCCATGTCGTTAGCGAGGACCTGGATTTCCATGTTTGTAGCCAGAACCTGAATTTCCATGTCGCTAGATAGGACCGGGATTTCCATGTCATTAGCCAGGACCTGAATGTTCATGTCTTTAGCCAGGATCTGGATTTCCATATCTTTTGCTAGGTCCTGGATGTCCATGTTTTTAGCCAGGACCTGGATTTCCATGTCTGTAGCCAGGACCTAGATTTTCATCTCGTTAGCCAGGACCTGGATTGCCATGTCTTTAGCTAGGACCTGGATTTCCATGTCCTTAGCCAGGACCTGGATTTCCATGTCCTTAGCAAGGACATGGATTTCCATGTCGTTGGCCAGGATATGGATTTCAATGTCGTAAATCAGGACCTGGATTTCCATGTTGCTAACCAAGACCTGGATTTCCATGTTGTTAGCCAAGGCATGGATGACCTGGATTTCCATGTCGTTAGCCAGGACCTGGATTTCCATGTCGTTAGCCAGTACCTGGATTTCCATGTCGTTAGCGAGGACCTGGATTTCCATGTCGTTAGCCAGGTCCTGGATTTCCATGTTGTTATGCAGGACCTGGATTTCCATGTCGTAAGCCAAGACCTGGATTTCCATGTCGTTAGCCAGGATCTAGATTTTCATGTCTGTAGCCAGGACCTGGATGTTCATCTAGTTAGCCAGGACCTGGATTTCGATGTCTTTAGCTAGGACCTGGATTTCCATGTCCTTAGCCAGGACCCGGATTTCCATGTCGTAAACTAGGACCTGGATTTCCATGTCGTTAGCAATGACCTGGATTTCCATGTCGTTAGCCAGGACCTGGATTTCCATGTCGTAAGTCAAGACCTGGATATCCATGTCGTTAGCCAGGACCTGGATTTCCATGTCGTTAGCTAGGACCTGGATGTCCATGTCCTTAGCCAGGACCTGGATTTCCATGTCGTAAGCCAATACCTGGATTTCCATGTCGTAAACCAGGACCTGGATTTCCATGTCGTTAGCCAGGTCCTGGATTTCCATGTTGTTAGCCAGGACCTGGATTTCCAGGTTGTTAGTCAGGACCTGGATTTCCATGTCTTAAATCAAGACCTGGATTTCCATGTCGTTGGCCATGACCTGGATTTCCATGTCGTAAGCCAAGACCTGGATTTCCATGTCGTTAGCCAGGATCTAGATTTTCATGTCTGTAGCCAGGACCTGGATGTTCATCTAGTTAGCCAGGACCTGGATTTCCATGTCTTTAGCTAGGACCTGGATATCCATGTCCTTAGCCAGGACCCGGATTTCCATGTCGTAAACTAGGAACTGGATTTCCATGTCGTTAGCAATGACCTGGATTTCCATGTCGTTAGCCAGGACCTGGATTTCCATGTCGTAAGTCAAGACCTGGATATCCATGTCGTTAGCCAGGACCTGGATTTCCATGTCGTTAGCTAGGACCTGGATGTCCATATCCTTAGCCAGGACCTGGATTTCCATGTCGTAAGCCAAGACCTGGATTTCCATGTCGTAAACCAGGACCTGGATTTCCATGTCGTTAGCCAGGTCCTGGATTTCCATGTTGTTAGCCAGGACCTGGATTTCCATGTCTTAAATCAAGACCTGGATTTCCATGTCGTTAGTCTGGACCTGGATTTTCCATGTCGTTAGCCAGTACCTGGATTTCCATGTCGTAAGCCAAGACCTGAATTTCCATGTCGTTGGCCATGACCTGGATTTCCATGTCGTAAGCCAAGACCTGGATTTCCATGTCGTTAGCCAGGATCTAGATTTTCATATCTGTAACCAGGACCTGGATTTTCATCTCGTTAGCCAGGACCTGGATTTCCATGTCTTTAGCCAGGATCTGGATCTCGATATCTTTAGCTAGGTCCTGGATGTCCATGTTTTTAGCCAGGACCTGGATTTCCATGTCTGTAGCCAGGACCTAGATTTTCATCTCGTTAGCCAGGACCTGGATTGCCATGTCTTTAGCCAAGACCTGGATTTCCATGTCTTTAGCTAGGACCTGGATTTCCATGTCCTTAGCCAGGACCCGGATTTCCATGTCGTAAACTAGGACCTGGATTTCCATGTCGTTAGCCATGAACTGGATTTCCATGTCGTTAGCCAGGACCTGGATTTCCATGTCGTTAGCCAGGACCTGGATTTCCATGTCGTTAGCCAGTACCTGGATTTCCATGTCGTTAGCGAGGACCTGGATTTCCATGTCGTTAGCCAGGTCCTGGATTTCCATGTTGTTATGCAGGACCTGGATTTCCATGTCGTAAGCCAAGACCTGGATTTCCATGTCGTTAGCCAGGATCTAGATTTTCATGTCTGTAGCCAGGACCTGGATGTTCATCTAGTTAGCCAGGACCTGGATTTCCATGTCTTTAGCTAGGACCGGGATATCCATGTCCTTAGCCAGGACCCGGATTTCCATGTCGTAAACTAGGACCTGGATTTCCATGTCGTTAGCAATGACCTGGATTTCCATGTCGTTAGCCAGGACCTGGATTTCCATGTCGTAAGTCAAGACCTGGATATCCATGTCGTTAGCCAGGACCTGGATTTCCATGTCGTTAGCTAGGACCTGGATGTCCATGTCCTTAGCCAGGACCTGGATTTCCATGTCGTAAGCCAAGACCTGGATTTCCATGTCGTAAACCAGGACCTGGATTTCCATGTCGTTAGCCAGGTCCTGGATTTCCATGTTGTTAGCCAGGACCTGGATTTCCAAGTTGTTAGTCAGGACCTGGATTTCCATGTCTTAAATCAAGACCTAGATTTCCATGTCGTTAGTCTGGACCTGGATTTTCCATGTCGTTAGCCAGTACCTGGATTTCCATGTCGTAAGCCAAGACCTGGATTTCCATGTCGTTGGCCATGACCTGGATTTCCATGTCGTAAGCCAAGACCTGGATTTCCATGTCGTTAGCCAGGATCTAGATTTTCATATCTGTAACCAGGACCTGGATTTTCATCTCGTTAGCCAGGACCTGGATTTCCATGTCTTTAGCCAGGATTTGGATCTCGATATCTTTAGCTAGGTCCTGGATGTCCATGTTTTTAGCCAGGACCTATATTTTCATCTCGTTAGCCAGGACCTGGATTGCCATGTCTTTAGCCAAGACCTGGATTTCCATGTCTTTAGCTAGGACCTGGATTTCCATGACCTTAGCCAGGACCCGGATTTCCATGTCGTAAACTAGGACCTGGATTTCCATGTCGTTAGCCATGAACTGGATTTCCATGTCGTTAGCCAGGACCTGGATTTCCATGTCGTTAGCCAGGACCTGGATTTCCATGTCGTTAGCCAGTACCTGGATTTCCATGTCGTTAGCGAGGACCTGGATTTCCATGTCGTTAGCCAGGTCCTGGATTTCCATGTTGTTATGCAGGACCTGGATTTCCATGTCGTAAGCCAAGACCTGGATTTCCATGTCGTTAGCCAGGATCTAGATTTTCATGTCTGTAGCCATGACCTGGATGTTCATCTAGTTAGCCAGGACCTGGATGTCCATGTCTTTAGCTAGGACCTGGATATCCATGTCCTTAGCCAGGACCCGGATTTCCATGTCGTAAACTAGGACCTGGATTTCCATGTCGTTAGCAATGACCTGGATTTCCATGTCGTTAGCCAGTACCTGGATTTTCATGTCGTAAGCCAAGACCTGGATTTCCATGTCGTTGGCCATGACCTGGATTTCCATGTCGTAAGCCAAGACCTGGATTTCCATGTCGTTAGCCAGGATCTAGATTTTCATATCTGTAACCAGGACCTGGATTTTCATCTCGTTAGCCAGGACCTGGATTTCCATGTCTTTAGCTAGGACCTGGATTTCCATGTCCTTAGCCAGGACCTGGATTTCCATGTCGTAAACCAGGACCTGGATTTCCATGTCGTTAGACAGGACCTGGATTTGCATGTTGTTAGCCAGGACCTATATGTTCATGTTGTTAGCCAGGACCTGGAGTTTCATGTCGATAGCCTGGACCTGGATTTCTATGTCGTTCACCAGGACCTGGATTTCCATGTCGTTAGCGAGGACCTGGATCTCCATGTCGTAAGCCAAGACTTGGATTTCCATGTCGTTAGCGAGGGGCTGGATTTCCATATCTTTAGCTAGGTCCTGTATTTCCATGTCCTTCGCCAGGTCCTGGATTTCCATGTTGTTAGCCAGGACCTGAATTTCCATGTCGTTAGCCAGGATTTGGATTTCCATGTCGTTAGCCAGGACCTATATTTCCATGTTGTTAGCCAGGACCTGGATTTCCATGTCGTTAGTCAGAACCTGGATTTTCATGTCGTTAGCCAGGACCTGGATTTCCATGTCTGTAGCCATAACCTGAATTTCCATGTCGCTAGATAGGACCGGGATTTCCATGTCATTAGCCAGGAACTGAATGTTCATGTCTTTAGCCAGGATCTGGATCTCGATATCTTTAGCTAGGTCCTGGATGTCCATGTTTTTAGCCAGGACCTGGATTTCCATGTCTGTAGCCAGGACCTAGATTTTCATCTCGTTAGCCAGGACCTGGATTGCCATGTCTTTAGCCAAGACCTGGATTTCCATGTCTTTAGCTAGGACCTGGATTTCCATGTCCTTAGCCAGGACCCGGATTTCCATGTCGTAAACTAGGTCCTGGATTTCCATGTCGTTAGCCAGGACCTGGATTTCCATGTCGTTAGCCAGGACCTGGATTTCCATGTCGTTAGCCAGTACCTGGATTTCCATGTCGTTAGCGAGGACCTGGATTTCCATGTCGTTAGCCAGGTCCTGGATTTCCATGTTGGTATGCAGGACCTGGATTTCCATGTCGTAAGCCAAGACCTGGATTTCCATGTCGTTAGCCAGGATCTAGATTTTCATGTCTGTAGCCAGGACCTGGATGTTCATCTAGTTAGCCAGGACCTGGATTTCCATGTCTTTAGCTAGGACCTGGATTTCCATGTCCTTAGCCAGGACCCGGATTTCCATGTCGTAAACTAGGACCTGGATTTCCATGTCGTTAGCAATGACCTGGATTTCCATGTCGTTAGCCAGGACCTGGATTTCCATGTCGTAAGTCAAGACCTGGATATCCATGTCGTTAGCCAGGACCTGGATTTCCATGTCGTTAGCTAGGACCTGGATGTCCATGTCCTTAGCCAGGACCTGGATTTCCATGTCGTAAGTCAAGACCTGGATATCCATGTCGTTAGCCAGGACCTGGATTTCCATGTCGTTAGCTAGGACCTGGATGTCCATGTCCTTAGCCAGGACCTGGATTTCCATGTCGTAAGCCAAGACCTGGATTTCCATGTCGTAAACCAGGACCTGGATTTCCATGTCGTTATCCAGGTCCTGGATTTCCATGTTGTTAGCCAGGATCTGGATTTCCAGGTTGTTAGTCAGGACCTGGATTTCCATGTCTTAAATCAAGACCTGGATTTCCATGTCGTTAGTCTGGACCTGGATTTTCCATGTCGTTAGACAGTACCTGGATTTCCATGTCGTAAGCCAAGACCTGGATTTCCTATCGTTGGCCATGACCTGGATTTCCATGTCGTAAGCCAAGACCTGGATTTCCATGTCGTTAGCCAGGATCTAGATTTTCATATCTGTAACCAGGACCTGGATTTTCATCTCGTTAGCCAGGTCCTGGATTTCCATGTTGTTAGCCAGGACCTGGATTTCCAGGTTGTTAGTCAGGACCTGGATTTCCATGTCTTAAATCAAGACCTGGATTTCCATGTCGTTAGTCTGGACCTGGATTTTCCATGTCGTTAGCCAGTACCTGGATTTCCATGTCGTAAGCCAAGACCTGGATTTCCATGTCGTTGGCCATGACCTGGATTTCCATGTCGTATGCCAAGACCTGGATTTCCATGTTGTAAACCAGGACCTGGATTTCCATGTCGTTAGCCAGGTCCTGGATTTCCATGTTGTTAGCCAGGACCTGGATTTCCATGTTGTAAGCCAAGACCTGGATTTCCATGTCGTTAGCCAGGATCTAGATGTTCATGTCTGTAACCAGGACCTGGATTTTCATCTCTTTAGCCAGGACCTGGATTTCCATGTCTTTAGCTAGTACCTGGATTTCCATGTCCTTAGACAGGACCTGGATTTCCATGTCGTAAACCAGGACCTGGATTTCCATGTCGTTAGACAGGACCTGGATTTGCATGTTGTTAGCCAGGACCTATATGTTCATGTTGTTAGCCAGGACCTGGAGTTTCATGTCGATAGCCTGGACCTGGATTTCT
Organism: Bathymodiolus septemdierum; assembly: GCA_963383655.1. Taxonomy (NCBI): domain Eukaryota; kingdom Metazoa; phylum Mollusca; class Bivalvia; order Mytilida; family Modiolidae; genus Bathymodiolus; species Bathymodiolus septemdierum. The sequence goes on along the minus strand of OY726524.1, from coordinate 28,291,502 downwards.
ATGTCGTTCACCAGGACCTGGATTTCCATGTCGTTAGCGAGGACCTGGATCTCCATGTCGTAAGCCAAGACTTGGATTTCCATATCGTTAGCGAGGGGCTGGATTTCCATATCTTTAGCTAGGTCCTGTATTTCCATGTCCTTCGCCAGGTCCTGGATTTCCATGTTGTTAGCCAGGACCTGGATTTCCATGTCTGTAGCCAGAACCTGAATTTCCATGTCGCTAGATAGGACCGGGATATCCATGTCATTAGCCAGGAACTGAATGTTCATGTCTTTAGCCAGGATCTGGATCTCGATATCTTTAGCTAGGTCCTGGATGTCCATGTTTTTAGCCAGGACCTGGATTTCCATGTCTGTAGCCAGGACCTAGATTTTCATCTCGTTAGCCAGGACCTGGATTGCCATGTCTTTAGCCAAGACCTGGATTTCCATGTCTTTAGCTAGGACCTGGATTTCCATGTCTTTAGCTAGGACCTGGATGTCCATGTCCTTAGCCAGGACCTGGATTTCCATGTCGTAAACCAGGACCTGGATTTCCATGTCGTTAGCCAGGACCTGGATTTCCATGTCGTTAGCCAGGACCTGGATTTCCATGTCGTTAGCCTGGACCTGAATTTTCCATGTCGTTAGCCAGTACCTGGATTTCCATGTCGTTAGCCAGGACCTGGATTTCCATGTCGTAAGCCAAGACCTGGATTTCCAAGTTGTAAACCAGGACCTGGATTTCCATGTCGTTAGCCAGGTCCTGGATTTCCATGTTGTTAGCCAGGACCTGGATTTCCATGTCGTAAGCCAAGACCTGGATTTCCATGTCGTTAGCCAGGATCTAGATTTTCATGTCTGTAGCCAGGACCTGGATTTTTATCTCGTTAGCCAGGACCTGGATTTCCATGTCCTTAGCCAGGACCTGGATTTCCATGTCGTAAACCAGGACCTGGATTTCCATGTCGTAAACCAGGACCTGGATTTCCATGTCGTTAGCCAGGTCCTGGATTTCCATGTTGTTAGCAAGGACCTGGATTTCCATGTCGTAAGCCAAGACCTGGATTTCCATGTCGTTAGCCAGGATCTAGATTTTCATGTCTGTAGCCAAGACCTGGATTTTCATCTCGTTAGCCAGGACCTGGATTTCCATGTCTTTAGCTAGGACCTGGATTTCCATGTCCTTAGCCAGGACCTGGACTTCCATGTCGTAAACCAGAACCTGGATTTCCATGTCATTAACCAGGACCTGGATTTCCATGTCGTTAGCGAGGACCTGGATCTCCATGTCGTAAGCCAAAACTTGGATTTCCATGTCATTAGCGAGGGGCTGGATTTCCATATCTTTAGCTAGGTCCTCTATTTCCATGTTCTTCGCCATGTCCTGGATTTCCATGTTGTTAGCCAGGACCTGGATTTCCATGTCGTTAGCCAGGATTTGGATTTCCATGTCGTTAGCCAGGACCTATATTTCCATGTTGTTAGCCAGGACCTGGATTTCCATGTCGTTAGCCAGAACCTGGATTTCCATGTCGTTAGCGAGGACCTGGATTTCCATGTTTGTAGCCAGAACCTGAATTTCCATGTCGCTAGATAAGACCGTGATTTCCATGTCATTAGCCAGGACCTGAATGTTCATGTCTTTAGCCAGGATCTGGATTTCCATAACTTTTGCTCGGTCCTGGATGTCCATGTTTTTAGCCAGGACCTGGATTTCCATGTCTGTAGCCAGGACCTAGATTTTCATCTCGTTAGCCAGGACCTCGATTGACATGTCTGTAGCCCGGACCTGAATTTCCATGTCCTTAGCCAGGACCCGGATTTCCATGTCGTAAACTAGGACCTGGATTTCCATGTCGTTAGCCAGGACCTGGATTTTCATGTCGTTAGCCAGGACCTGGATTTTTATGTCGTTAGCCAGGACCTGGATTTCCATTTGTAGCCAGGACCTATATTTCTATGTTGTTAGCGAGGACCTGGATTTCCATGTTGTTAGGCAGGACCTGGATTTCCATGTCGTAAGCCAAGACCTGGATTTCCATGTCGTTAGCCAGAACCTGGATTTCCATGTTGTTAGCGAGGACCTGGATTTCCATGTCTCTAGCCAGAACCTGAATTTTCATGTCGATAGATGGGACCGGGATTTCCATGTCATTAACCAGAAACTGAATGTTCATGTCTTTAGCCAGTATCTCGACTTCCATATCTTTAACTAGGTCCTGGATTTCCATGTCTTTAGCCAAGATCTGGATTTCCATGTCGCTTGCCAGGACCTGGATTTACATATCGTTGGCCAGGATCTAGATTTCAATGTCGTAAATCAGGACCTGGATTTCCATGTTGCTAACCAGGACCTGGATTTCCATGTTGCTAGCCAAGACCTGAATGACCTGGATTTCCATGTCGTTAGCCAGGACCGGGATTTCCATGTCGTTAGCCAGTACCTGGATTTCCATGTCGTAAGCCAAGACCTGGATTTCCATGTCGTAAACCAGGACCTGGACTTCCATGTTGTTAGGCAGGACCTGGATATCCATGTCGTAAGCCAAGACCTGGTTTTCCATGTCGTTAGCCAGGATCTAGATTTTCATATCTGTAGCGGGACCTGAATGCTCATCTCGTTAGCCAGGACCTGTATTTCCATGTCTTTAGCTAGGACCTGGATGTCCATGTCCTTAGCCAGGACCTGGATTTCCATGTCGTAAACCAGGACCTGGATTTCCATGTCGTTAGCCAGGACCTGGATTTCCATGTCGTTAGCCAGGACCTGGATTTCCATGTCGTTAGCCTGGACCTGGATTTTCCATGTCGTTAGCCAGTACCTGGATTTCCATGTCGTTAGCCAGGACCTGGATTTCCATGTCGTAAGCCAAGACCTGGAATTCCATGTCGTAAACCAGGACCTGGATTTCCATGTCGTTAGCCAGGTCCTGGATTTCCATGTTGTTAGCCAGGACCTGGATTTCCATGTCGTAAGCCAAGACCTGGATTTCCATGTCGTTAGCCAGGATCTAGATTTTCATGTCTGTAGCCAGGACCTGGATTTTTATCTCGTTAGCCAGGACCTGGATTTCCATGTCTTTAGCTAGGACCTGGATTTCCATGTCCTTAGCCAGGACCTGGATTTCCATGTCGTAAACCAGGACCTGGATTTCCATGTCGTAAACCAGGACCTGGATTTCCATGTCGTTAGCCAGGTCCTGGATTTCCATGTTGTTAGCAAGGACCTGGATTTCCATGTCGTAAGCCAAGACCTGGATTTCCATGTCGTTAGCCAGGTTCTAGATTTTCATGTCTGTAGCCAGGACCTGGATTTTCATCTCGTTAGCCAGGACCTGGATTTCCATGTCTTTAGCTAGGACCTGGATTTCCATGTCTTTAGCTAGGACCTGGATTTCCATGTCCTTAGCCAGGACCTGGATTTCCATGTCGTAAACCAGAACCTGGATTTCCATGTCATTAACCAGGACCTGGATTTCCATGTCGTTAGCGAGGACCTGGATCTCCATGTCGTAAGCCAAAACTTGGATTTCCATGTCATTAGCGAGGGGCTGGATTTCCATATCTTTAGCTAGGTCCTGTATTTCCATGTTCTTCGCCATGTCCTGGATTTCCATGTTGTTAGCCAGGACCTGGATTTCCATGTCGTTAGCCAGAACCTGGATTTCCATGTCGTTAGCGAGGACCTGGATTTCCATGTTTGTAGCCAGAACCTGAATTTCCATGTCGCTAGATAGGACCGGGATTTCCATGTCATTAGCCAGGACCTGAATGTTCATGTCTTTAGCCAGGATCTGGATTTCCATATCTTTTGCTAGGTCCTGGATGTCCATGTTTTTAGCCAGGACCTGGATTTCCATGTCTGTAGCCAGGACCTAGATTTTCATCTCGTTAGCCAGGACCTGGATTGCCATGTCTTTAGCTAGGACCTGGATTTCCATGTCCTTAGCCAGGACCTGGATTTCCATGTCCTTAGCAAGGACATGGATTTCCATGTCGTTGGCCAGGATATGGATTTCAATGTCGTAAATCAGGACCTGGATTTCCATGTTGCTAACCAAGACCTGGATTTCCATGTTGTTAGCCAAGGCATGGATGACCTGGATTTCCATGTCGTTAGCCAGGACCTGGATTTCCATGTCGTTAGCCAGTACCTGGATTTCCATGTCGTTAGCGAGGACCTGGATTTCCATGTCGTTAGCCAGGTCCTGGATTTCCATGTTGTTATGCAGGACCTGGATTTCCATGTCGTAAGCCAAGACCTGGATTTCCATGTCGTTAGCCAGGATCTAGATTTTCATGTCTGTAGCCAGGACCTGGATGTTCATCTAGTTAGCCAGGACCTGGATTTCGATGTCTTTAGCTAGGACCTGGATTTCCATGTCCTTAGCCAGGACCCGGATTTCCATGTCGTAAACTAGGACCTGGATTTCCATGTCGTTAGCAATGACCTGGATTTCCATGTCGTTAGCCAGGACCTGGATTTCCATGTCGTAAGTCAAGACCTGGATATCCATGTCGTTAGCCAGGACCTGGATTTCCATGTCGTTAGCTAGGACCTGGATGTCCATGTCCTTAGCCAGGACCTGAATTTCCATGTTGTAAGCCAAGACCTGGATTTCCATGTCGTAAGCCAGGACCTGGATTTCCATGTCGTTAGCCAGGTCCTGGATTTCCATGTTGTTAGCCAGGACCTGGATTTCCAGGTTGTTAGTCAGGACCTGGATTTCCATGTCTTAAATCAAGACCTGGATTTCCATGTCGTTGGCCATGACCTGGATTTCCATGTCGTAAGCCAAGACCTGGATTTCCATGTCGTTAGCCAGGATCTAGATTTTCATGTCTGTAGCCAGGACCTGGATGTTCATCTAGTTAGCCAGGACCTGGATTTCCATGTCTTTAGCTAGGACCTGGATATCCATGTCCTTAGCCAGGACCCGGATTTCCATGTCGTAAACTAGGAACTGGATTTCCATGTCGTTAGCAATGACCTGGATTTCCATGTCGTTAGCCAGGACCTGGATTTCCATGTCGTAAGTCAAGACCTGGATATCCATGTCGTTAGCCAGGACCTGGATTTCCATGTCGTTAGCTAGGACCTGGATGTCCATATCCTTAGCCAGGACCTGGATTTCCATGTCGTAAGCCAAGACCTGGATTTCCATGTCGTAAACCAGGACCTGGATTTCCATGTCGTTAGCCAGGTCCTGGATTTCCATGTTGTTAGCCAGGACCTGGATTTCCATGTCTTAAATCAAGACCTGGATTTCCATGTCGTTAGTCTGGACCTGGATTTTCCATGTCGTTAGCCAGTACCTGGATTTCCATGTCGTAAGCCAAGACCTGAATTTCCATGTCGTTGGCCATGACCTGGATTTCCATGTCGTAAGCCAAGACCTGGATTTCCATGTCGTTAGCCAGGATCTAGATTTTCATATCTGTAACCAGGACCTGGATTTTCATCTCGTTAGCCAGGACCTGGATTTCCATGTCTTTAGCCAGGATCTGGATCTCGATATCTTTAGCTAGGTCCTGGATGTCCATGTTTTTAGCCAGGACCTGGATTTCCATGTCTGTAGCCAGGACCTAGATTTTCATCTCGTTAGCCAGGACCTGGATTGCCATGTCTTTAGCCAAGACCTGGATTTCCATGTCTTTAGCTAGGACCTGGATTTCCATGTCCTTAGCCAGGACCCGGATTTCCATGTCGTAAACTAGGACCTGGATTTCCATGTCGTTAGCCATGAACTGGATTTCCATGTCGTTAGCCAGGACCTGGATTTCCATGTCGTTAGCCAGGACCTGGATTTCCATGTCGTTAGCCAGTACCTGGATTTCCATGTCGTTAGCGAGGACCTGGATTTCCATGTCGTTAGCCAGGTCCTGGATTTCCATGTTGTTATGCAGGACCTGGATTTCCATGTCGTAAGCCAAGACCTGGATTTCCATGTCGTTAGCCAGGATCTAGATTTTCATGTCTGTAGCCAGGACCTGGATGTTCATCTAGTTAGCCAGGACCTGGATTTCCATGTCTTTAGCTAGGACCGGGATATCCATGTCCTTAGCCAGGACCCGGATTTCCATGTCCTTAGCCAGGACCCGGATTTCCATGTCGTAAACTAGGACCTGGATTTCCATGTCGTTAGCAATGACCTGGATTTCCATGTCGTTAGCCAGGACCTGGATTTCCATGTCGTAAGTCAAGACCTGGATATCCATGTCGTTAGCCAGGACCTGGATTTCCATGTCGTTAGCTAGGACCTGGATGTCCATGTCCTTAGCCAGGACCTGGATTTCCATGTCGTAAGCCAAGACCTGGATTTCCATGTCGTAAACCAGGACCTGGATTTCCATGTCGTTAGCCAGGTCCTGGATTTCCATGTTGTTAGCCAGGACCTGGATTTCCAAGTTGTTAGTCAGGACCTGGATTTCCATGTCTTAAATCAAGACCTGGATTTCCATGTCGTTAGTCTGGACCTGGATTTTCCATGTCGTTAGCCAGTACCTGGATTTCCATGTCGTAAGCCAAGACCTGGATTTCCATGTCGTTGGCCATGACCTGGATTTCCATGTCGTAAGCCAAGACCTGGATTTCCATGTCGTTAGCCAGGATCTAGATTTTCATATCTGTAACCAGGACCTGGATTTTCATCTCGTTAGCCAGGACCTGGATTTCCATGTCTTTAGCCAGGATTTGGATCTCGATATCTTTAGCTAGGTCCTGGATGTCCATGTTTTTAGCCAGGACCTATATTTTCATCTCGTTAGCCAGGACCTGGATTGCCATGTCTTTAGCCAAGACCTGGATTTCCATGTCTTTAGCTAGGACCTGGATTTCCATGACCTTAGCCAGGACCCGGATTTCCATGTCGTAAACTAGGACCTGGATTTCCATGTCGTTAGCCATGAACTGGATTTCCATGTCGTTAGCCAGGACCTGGATTTCCATGTCGTTAGCCAGGACCTGGATTTCCATGTCGTTAGCCAGTACCTGGATTTCCATGTCGTTAGCGAGGACCTGGATTTCCATGTCGTTAGCCAGGTCCTGGATTTCCATGTTGTTATGCAGGACCTGGATTTCCATGTCGTAAGCCAAGACCTGGATTTCCATGTCGTTAGCCAGGATCTAGATTTTCATGTCTGTAGCCATGACCTGGATGTTCATCTAGTTAGCCAGGACCTGGATGTCCATGTCTTTAGCTAGGACCTGGATATCCATGTCCTTAGCCAGGACCCGGATTTCCATGTCGTAAACTAGGACCTGGATTTCCATGTCGTTAGCAATGACCTGGATTTCCATGTCGTTAGCCAGTACCTGGATTTCCATGTCGTAAGCCAAGACCTGGATTTCCATGTCGTTGGCCATGACCTGGATTTCCATGTCGTAAGCCAAGACCTGGATTTCCATGTCGTTAGCCAGGATCTAGATTTTCATATCTGTAACCAGGACCTGGATTTTCATCTCGTTAGCCAGGACCTGGATTTCCATGTCTTTAGCTAGGACCTGGATTTCCATGTCCTTAGCCAGGACCTGGATTTCCATGTCGTAAACCAGGACCTGGATTTCCATGTCGTTAGACAGGACCTGGATTTGCATGTTGTTAGCCAGGACCTATATGTTCATGTTGTTAGCCAGGACCTGGAGTTTCATGTCGATAGCCTGGACCTGGATTTCTATGTCGTTCACCAGGACCTGGATTTCCATGTCGTTAGCGAGGACCTGGATCTCCATGTCGTAAGCCAAGACTTGGATTTCCATGTCGTTAGCGAGGGGCTGGATTTCCATATCTTTAGCTAGGTCCTGTATTTCCATGTCCTTCGCCAGGTCCTGGATTTCCATGTTGTTAGCCAGGACCTGAATTTCCATGTCGTTAGCCAGGATTTGGATTTCCATGTCGTTAGCCAGGACCTATATTTCCATGTTGTTAGCCAGGACCTGGATTTCCATGTCGTTAGTCAGAACCTGGATTTTCATGTCGTTAGCCAGGACCTGGATTTCCATGTCTGTAGCCATAACCTGAATTTCCATGTCGCTAGATAGGACCGGGATTTCCATGTCATTAGCCAGGAACTGAATGTTCATGTCTTTAGCCAGGATCTGGATCTCGATATCTTTAGCTAGGTCCTGGATGTCCATGTTTTTAGCCAGGACCTGGATTTCCATGTCTGTAGCCAGGACCTAGATTTTCATCTCGTTAGCCAGGACCTGGATTGCCATGTCTTTAGCCAAGACCTGGATTTCCATGTCTTTAGCTAGGACCTGGATTTCCATGTCCTTAGCCAGGACCCGGATTTCCATGTCGTAAACTAGGTCCTGGATTTCCATGTCGTTAGCCAGGACCTGGATTTCCATGTCGTTAGCCAGGACCTGGATTTCCATGTCGTTAGCCAGTACCTGGATTTCCATGTCGTTAGCGAGGACCTGGATTTCCATGTCGTTAGCCAGGTCCTGGATTTCCATGTTGTTATGCAGGACCTGGATTTCCATGTCGTAAGCCAAGACCTGGATTTCCATGTCGTTAGCCAGGATCTAGATTTTCATGTCTGTAGCCAGGACCTGGATGTTCATCTAGTTAGCCAGGACCTGGATTTCGATGTCTTTAGCTAGGACCTGGATTTCCATGTCCTTAGCCAGGACCCGGATTTCCATGTCGTAAACTAGGACCTGGATTTCCATGTCGTTAGCAATGACCTGGATTTCCATGTCGTTAGCCAGGACCTGGATTTCCATGTCGTAAGTCAAGACCTGGATATCCATGTCGTTAGCCAGGACCTGGATTTCCATGTCGTTAGCTAGGACCTGGATGTCCATGTCCTTAGCCAGGACCTGAATTTCCATGTTGTAAGCCAAGACCTGGATTTCCATGTCGTAAGCCAGGACCTGGATTTCCATGTCGTTAGCCAGGTCCTGGATTTCCATGTTGTTAGCCAGGACCTGGATTTCCAGGTTGTTAGTCAGGACCTGGATTTCCATGTCTTAAATCAAGACCTGGATTTCCATGTCGTTGGCCATGACCTGGATTTCCATGTCGTAAGCCAAGACCTGGATTTCCATGTCGTTAGCCAGGATCTAGATTTTCATGTCTGTAGCCAGGACCTGGATGTTCATCTAGTTAGCCAGGACCTGGATTTCCATGTCTTTAGCTAGGACCTGGATATCCATGTCCTTAGCCAGGACCCGGATTTCCATGTCGTAAACTAGGAACTGGATTTCCATGTCGTTAGCAATGACCTGGATTTCCATGTCGTTAGCCAGGACCTGGATTTCCATGTCGTAAGTCAAGACCTGGATATCCATGTCGTTAGCCAGGACCTGGATTTCCATGTCGTTAGCTAGGACCTGGATGTCCATATCCTTAGCCAGGACCTGGATTTCCATGTCGTAAGCCAAGACCTGGATTTCCATGTCGTAAACCAGGACCTGGATTTCCATGTCGTTAGCCAGGTCCTGGATTTCCATGTTGTTAGCCAGGACCTGGATTTCCATGTCTTAAATCAAGACCTGGATTTCCATGTCGTTAGTCTGGACCTGGATTTTCCATGTCGTTAGCCAGTACCTGGATTTCCATGTCGTAAGCCAAGACCTGAATTTCCATGTCGTTGGCCATGACCTGGATTTCCATGTCGTAAGCCAAGACCTGGATTTCCATGTCGTTAGCCAGGATCTAGATTTTCATATCTGTAACCAGGACCTGGATTTTCATCTCGTTAGCCAGGACCTGGATTTCCATGTCTTTAGCCAGGATCTGGATCTCGATATCTTTAGCTAGGTCCTGGATGTCCATGTTTTTAGCCAGGACCTGGATTTCCATGTCTGTAGCCAGGACCTAGATTTTCATCTCGTTAGCCAGGACCTGGATTGCCATGTCTTTAGCCAAGACCTGGATTTCCATGTCTTTAGCTAGGACCTGGATTTCCATGTCCTTAGCCAGGACCCGGATTTCCATGTCGTAAACTAGGACCTGGATTTCCATGTCGTTAGCCATGAACTGGATTTCCATGTCGTTAGCCAGGACCTGGATTTCCATGTCGTTAGCCAGGACCTGGATTTCCATGTCGTTAGCCAGTACCTGGATTTCCATGTCGTTAGCGAGGACCTGGATTTCCATGTCGTTAGCCAGGTCCTGGATTTCCATGTTGTTATGCAGGACCTGGATTTCCATGTCGTAAGCCAAGACCTGGATTTCCATGTCGTTAGCCAGGATCTAGATTTTCATGTCTGTAGCCAGGACCTGGATGTTCATCTAGTTAGCCAGGACCTGGATTTCCATGTCTTTAGCTAGGACCGGGATATCCATGTCCTTAGCCAGGACCCGGATTTCCATGTCCTTAGCCAGGACCCGGATTTCCATGTCGTAAACTAGGACCTGGATTTCCATGTCGTTAGCAATGACCTGGATTTCCATGTCGTTAGCCAGGACCTGGATTTCCATGTCGTAAGTCAAGACCTGGATATCCATGTCGTTAGCCAGGACCTGGATTTCCATGTCGTTAGCTAGGACCTGGATGTCCATGTCCTTAGCCAGGACCTGGATTTCCATGTCGTAAGCCAAGACCTGGATTTCCATGTCGTAAACCAGGACCTGGATTTCCATGTCGTTAGCCAGGTCCTGGATTTCCATGTTGTTAGCCAGGACCTGGATTTCCAAGTTGTTAGTCAGGACCTGGATTTCCATGTCTTAAATCAAGCCCTGGATTTCCATGTCGTTAGTCTGGACCTGGATTTTCCATGTCGTTAGCCAGTACCTGGATTTCCATGTCGTAAGCCAAGACCTGGATTTCCATGTCGTTGGCCATGACCTGGATTTCCATGTCGTAAGCCAAGACCTGGATTTCCATGTCGTTAGCCAGGATCTAGATTTTCATATCTGTAACCAGGACCTGGATTTTCATCTCGTTAGCCAGGACCTGGATTTCCATGTCTTTAGCCAGGATTTGGATCTCGATATCTTTAGCTAGGTCCTGGATGTCCATGTTTTTAGCCAGGACCTATATTTTCATCTCGTTAGCCAGGACCTGGATTGCGATGTCTTTAGCCAAGACCTGGATTTCCATGTCTTTAGCTAGGACCTGGATTTCCATGACCTTAGCCAGGACCCGGATTTCCATGTCGTAAACTAGGACCTGGATTTCCATGTCGTTAGCCATGAACTGGATTTCCATGTCGTTAGCCAGGACCTGGATTTCCATGTCGTTAGCCAGGACCTGGATTTCCATGTCGTTAGCCAGTACCTGGATTTCCATGTCGTTAGCGAGGACCTGGATTTCCATGTCGTTAGCCAGGTCCTGGATTTCCATGTTGTTATGCAGGACCTGGATTTCCATGTCGTAAGCCAAGACCTGGATTTCCATGTCGTTAGCCAGGATCTAGATTTTCATGTCTGTAGCCATGACCTGGATGTTCATCTAGTTAGCCAGGACCTGGATGTCCATGTCTTTAGCTAGGACCTGGATATCCATGTCCTTAGCCAGGACCCGGATTTCCATGTCGTAAACTAGGACCTGGATTTCCATGTCGTTAGCAATGACCTGGATTTCCATGTCGTTAGCCAGTACCTGGATTTCCATGTCGTAAGCCAAGACCTGGATTTCCATGTCGTTGGCCATGACCTGGATTTCCATGTCGTAAGCCAAGACCTGGATTTCCATGTCGTTAGCCAGGATCTAGATTTTCATATCTGTAACCAGGACCTGGATTTTCATCTCGTTAGCCAGGACCTGGATTTCCATGTCTTTAGCTAGGACCTGGATTTCCATGTCCTTAGCCAGGACCTGGATTTCCATGTCGTAAACCAGGACCTGGATTTCCATGTCGTTAGACAGGACCTGGATTTGCATGTTGTTAGCCAGGACCTATATGTTCATGTTGTTAGCCAGGACCTGGAGTTTCATGTCGATAGCCTGGACCTGGATTTCTATGTCGTTCACCAGGACCTGGATTTCCATGTCGTTAGCGAGGACCTGGATCTCCATGTCGTAAGCCAAGACTTGGATTTCCATGTCGTTAGCGAGGGGCTGGATTTCCATATCTTTAGCTAGGTCCTGTATTTCCATGTCCTTCGCCAGGTCCTGGATTTCCATGTTGTTAGCCAGGACCTGAATTTCCATGTCGTTAGCCAGGATTTGGATTTCCATGTCGTTAGCCAGGACCTATATTTCCATGTTGTTAGCCAGGACCTGGATTTCCATGTCGTTAGTCAGAACCTGGATTTTCATGTCGTTAGCCAGGACCTGGATTTCCATGTCTGTAGCCATAACCTGAATTTCCATGTCGCTAGATAGGACCGGGATTTCCATGTCATTAGCCAGGAACTGAATGTTCATGTCTTTAGCCAGGATCTGGATCTCGATATCTTTAGCTAGGTCCTGGATGTCCATGTTTTTAGCCAGGACCTGGATTTCCATGTCTGTAGCCAGGACCTAGATTTTCATCTCGTTAGCCAGGACCTGGATTGCCATGTCTTTAGCCAAGACCTGGATTTCCATGTCTTTAGCTAGGACCTGGATTTCCATGTCCTTAGCCAGGACCCGGATTTCCATGTCGTAAACTAGGTCCTGGATTTCCATGTCGTTAGCCAGGACCTGGATTTCCATGTCGTTAGCCAGGACCTGGATTTCCATGTCGTTAGCCAGTACCTGGATTTCCATGTCGTTAGCGAGGACCTGGATTTCCATGTCGTTAGCCAGGTCCTGGATTTCCATGTTGGTATGCAGGACCTGGATTTCCATGTCGTAAGCCAAGACCTGGATTTCCATGTCGTTAGCCAGGATCTAGATTTTCATGTCTGTAGCCAGGACCTGGATGTTCATCTAGTTAGCCAGGACCTGGATTTCCATGTCTTTAGCTAGGACCTGGATTTCCATGTCCTTAGCCAGGACCCGGATTTCCATGTCGTAAACTAGGACCTGGATTTCCATGTCGTTAGCAATGACCTGGATTTCCATGTCGTTAGCCAGGACCTGGATTTCCATGTCGTAAGTCAAGACCTGGATATCCATGTCGTTAGCCAGGACCTGGATTTCCATGTCGTTAGCTAGGACCTGGATGTCCATGTCCTTAGCCAGGACCTGGATTTCCATGTCGTAAGTCAAGACCTGGATATCCATGTCGTTAGCCAGGACCTGGATTTCCATGTCGTTAGCTAGGACCTGGATGTCCATGTCCTTAGCCAGGACCTGGATTTCCATGTCGTAAGCCAAGACCTGGATTTCCATGTCGTAAACCAGGACCTGGATTTCCATGTCGTTAGCCAGGTCCTGGATTTCCATGTTGTTAGCCAGGATCTGGATTTCCAGGTTGTTAGTCAGGACCTGGATTTCCATGTCTTAAATCAAGACCTGGATTTCCATGTCGTTAGTCTGGACCTGGATTTTCCATGTCGTTAGACAGTACCTGGATTTCCATGTCGTAAGCCAAGACCTGGATTTCCTATCGTTGGCCATGACCTGGATTTCCATGTCGTAAGCCAAGACCTGGATTTCCATGTCGTTAGCCAGGATCTAGATTTTCATATCTGTAACCAGGACCTGGATTTTCATCTCGTTAGCCAGGACCTGGATTTCCATGTCTTTAGCTAGGACCTGGATTTCCATGTCCTTAGCCAGGACCTGGATTTCCATGTCGTAAACCAGGACCTGGATTTCCATGTCGTTAGACAGGACCTGGATTTCCATGTTGTTAGCCAGGACCTATATGTTCATGTTGTTAGCCAGGACCTGGATTTCTATGTCGTTCACCAGGACCTGGATTTCCATGTCGTTAGCGAGGACCTGGATCTCCATGTCGTAAGCCAAGACTTGGATTTCCATGTCGTTAGCGAGGGGCTGGATTTCCATATCTTTAGCTAGGTCCTGTATTTCCATGTCCTTCGCCAGGTCCTGGATTTCCATGTTGTTAGCCAGGACCTGGATTTCCATGTCGTTAGCCAGGATTTGGATTTCCATGTCGTTAGCCAGGACCTATATTTCCATGTTGTTAGCCAGGACCTGGATTTCCATGTCGTTAGCCAGAACCTGGATTTTCATGTCGTTAGCCAGGACCTGGATTTCCATGTCTGTAGCCAGAACCTGAATTTCCATGTCGCTAGATAGGACCGGGATTTCCATGTCATAACCAGGAACAGAATGTTCATGTCTTTAGCCAGGATCTGGATCTCGATATCTTTAGCTAGGTCCTGGATGTCCATGTTTTTAGCCAGGACCTGGATTTCCATGTCTGTAGCCAGGACCTAGATTTTCATCTCGTTAGCCAGGACCTGGATTGCCATGTCTTTAGCCAAGACCTGGATTTCCATGTCTTTAGCTAGGACCTGGATTTCCATGTCTTTAGCCAGGACCCGGATTTCCATGTCGTAAACTAGGACCTGGATTTCCATGTCGTTAGCCATGAACTGGATTTCCATGTCGTTAGCCAGGACCTGGATTTCCATGTCGAAAGTCAAGACCTGGATTTCCATGTCGTTAGCCAGGACCTGGATTTCCATGTCGTTAGCTAGGACCTGGATGTCCATGTCCTTAGCCAGGACCTGGATTTCCATGTCGTAAGCCAAGACCTGGATTTCCATGTCGTAAACCAGGACCTGGATTTCCATGTCGTTAGCCAGGTCCTGGATTTCCATGTTGTTAGCCAGGACCTGGATTTCCAGGTTGTTAGTCAGGACCTGGATTTCCATGTCTTAAATCAAGACCTGGAATTCCATGTCGTTAGTCTGGACCTGGATTTTCCATGTCGTTAGCCAGTACCTGGATTTCCATGTCGTAAGCCAAGACCTGGATTTCCATGTCGTTGGCCAGGACCTGGATTTCCATGTCGTAAGCCAAGACCTGGATTTCCATGTCGTAAACCAGGACCTGGATTTCCATGTCGTTAGCCAGGTCCTGGATTTCCATGTTGTTAGCCAGGACCTGGGTTTCCATGTCGTAAGCCAAGACCTGGATTTCCATGTCGTTAGCCAGGATCTAGATTTTCATGTCTGTAACCAGGACCTGGATTTTCATCTCGTTAGCCAGGACCTGGATTTCCATGTCTTTAGCTAGGACCTGGATTTCCATGTCCTTAGCCAGGACCTGGATTTCCATGTCGTAAGCCAAGACCTGGATTTCCATGTTGTTAGCCAGGACCTATATGTTCATGTTGTTAGCCAGGACCTGGAGTTTCATGTCGATAGCCTGGACCTGGATTTCTATGTCGTTCACCAGGACCTGGATTTCCATGTCGTTAGCGAGGACCTGGATCTCCATGTCGTAAGCCAAGACTTGGATTTCCATGTCGTTAGGGAGGGGCTGGATTTCCATATCTTTAGCTAGGTCCTGTATTTCCATGTCCTTCGCCAGGTCCTGGATTTCCATGTTGTTAGCCAGGACCTGGATTTCCATGTCGTTAGCCAGGATTTGGATTTCCATGTCGTTAGCGAGGACCTATATTTCCATGTTGTTAGCCAGGACCTGGATTTCCATGTCGTTAGCCAGAACCTGGATTTTCATGTCGTTAGCCATGACCTGGATTTCCATGTCTGTAGCCAGAACCTGAATTTCCATGTCGCTAGATAGGACCGGGATTTCCATGTCATTAGCCAGGAACTGAATGTTCATGTCTTTAGCCAGGATCTGGATCTCCATATCTTTAGCTAGGTCCTGGATGTCCATGTTTTTAGCCAGGACCTGGATTTCCATGTCTGTAGCCAGGACCTAGATTTTCATCTCGTTAGCCAGGACCTGGATTGCCATGTCTTTAGCCAAGACCTGGATTTCCATGTCTTTAGCCAAGACCTGGATTTCCATGTCCTTATCCAGGACCTGGATTTCCATGTCCTTAGCCAATACCTTGCTTTCCATGTCGTTGGCCAGGATCTGGATTTCAATGTCGTAAATCAGGACCTGGATTTCCATGTTGCTAACCAGGATCTGGATTTCCATGTTGTTAGCCAAGACATGGATGACCTGGATTTCCATGTCGTTAGCCAGGGCTTGGATTTCCATGTCGTTAGCCAGTACCTGGATTTCCATGTCGTTAGCGAGGACCTGGATTTCCATGTCGTTAGCCAGGTCCTGGATTTCCATGTTGTTAGGCAGGACCTGGATTTCCATGTCGTAAGCCAAGACCTGGATTTCCATGTCGTTAGCCAGTATCTAGATTTTCATGTCTGTAACCAGGACCTGGATGTTCAGCTCGTTAGCCAGGACCTGGATTTCCATGTCTTTAGCTAGGACCTGGATTTCCATGTCCTTAGCCAGGACCTGGATTTCCATGTCGTAAACCAGGACCTGGATTTCCATATCGTTAGCCAGGACCTGGATTTCCATGTCTTTAGCCAGGACCTGGATTTCCATGTCGTAAGTCAAGACCTGGATTTCCTTGTCGTTAGCCAGGACCTGGATTTCCATGTCGTTAGCCAAAACCTATATTTCCATGTTGCTAGCCATGACCTGGATTTCCATGTCGTAAGACAAGACCTGGATTTTCATGTTGTTAGCCAGGACCTATATTTTCATCTCGTTTGCCAGGACCTGGATTGCCATGTCTTTATCTAGGACCTGGATTTCCATGTCCCTAGCCAGGACCTGGATTTCCATGTCCTTAGCAAGGACATGGATTTCCATGTCGTTGGCCAGGATCTGGATTTCAATGTCGTAAATCAGGACCTGGATTTCCATGTAGCTAACCAGGACCTGGATTTCCATGTGGTTAGCCAAGGCATGGATGACCTGGATTTCCATGTCGTTAGCCAGGACCTGGATTTCCATGTCGTTAGCCAGTACCTGGATTTCCATGTCGTTAGCGAGGACCTGGATTTCCATGTCGTTAGCCAGGTCCTGGATTTCCATGTCGCTAGCCAGGATCTAGATTTTCATGTCTGTAGCCAGGACCTGGATGTTCATCTAGTTAGCCAGGACCTGGATTTCCATGTCTTTAGCTAGGACCTGGATTTCCATGTCCTTAGCCAGGACCCGGATTTCCATGTCGTAAACTAGGACCTGGATTTCCATGTCGTTAGCCATGACCTGGATTTCCATGTCGTTAGCCAGGACCTGGATTTCCATGTCGTAAGTCAAGACCTGGATTTCCATGTCGTTAGCCAGGACCTGGATTTCCATGTCGTTAGCTAGGACCTGGATGTCCATGTCCTTAGCCAGGACCTGGATTTCCATGTCGTAAGCCAAGACCTGGATTTCCATGTGGTAAACCAGGACCTAGATTTCCATGTCGTTAGCCAGGTCCTGGATTTCCATATTGTTAGCCAGGACCTGGATTTCCAGGTTGTTAGTCAGTACCTGGATTTCCATGTCTTAAATCAAGACCTGGATTTCCATGTCGTTAGTCTGGACCTGGATTTTCCATGTCGTTAGCCAGTATCTGGATTTCCATGTCGTAAGCCAAGACCTGGATTTCCATGTCGTTGGCCAGGACCTGGATTTCCATGTCGTAAGCCAAGACCTGGATTTCCATGTCGTAAACCAGGACCTTGATTTCCATGTCGTTAGCCAGGTCCTGGATTTCCATGTTGTTAGCCAGGACCTGGATTTCCATGTCGTAAGCCAAGACATGGATGTCCATGTCGTTAGCCAGGATCTAGATTTTCATGTCTGTAACCAGGACCTGGATTTTCATCTCGTTAGCCAAGACCTGGATTTCCATGTCTTTAGCTAGGACCTGGATTTCCATGTCCTTAGCCAGGACCTGGATTTCCATGTCGTAAACCAGGACCTGGATTTCCATGTCGTTAGACAGGACCTGGATTTGCATGTTGTTAGCCAGGACCTATATGTTCATGTTGTTAGCCAGGACCTGGAGTTTCATGTCGATAGCCTGGACCTGGATTTCTATGTCGTTCACCAGGACCTGGATTTCCATGTCGTTAGCCAAAACCTATATTTCCATGTTGCTAGCCAGGACCTGGATTTCCATGTCGTAAGACAGACCTGGATTTTTATGTTGTTAGCCATGACCTAGATTTTCATCTCGTTAGCCAGGACCTGGATTGCCATGTCTTTAGCTAGGACCTGGATTTCCATGTCCTTAGCCAGGACCTGGATTTCCATGTCCTTAGCAAGGACATGGATTTCCATGTCGTTGGCCAGGATCTGGATTTCAATGTCGTAAATCAGGACCTGGATTTCCATGTTGCTAACCAGGACCTGGATTTCCATGTTGTTAGCCAAGGCATGGATGACCTGGATTTCTATGTCGTTAGCCAGGACCTGGATTTCCATGTCGTTAGCCAGTACCTGGAATTCCATGTCACTAGCGAGGACCTGGATTTCCATGTCGTTAGCCAGGTCCTGGATTTCCATGTCGCTAGCCAGGATCTAGATTTTCATGTCTGTAGCCAAGACCTGGATGTTCATCTAGTTAGCCAGGACCTGGATTTCCATGTCTTTAGCTAGGACCTGGATTTCCATGTCCTTAGCCAGGACCCGGATTTCCATGTCGTAAACTAGGACCTGGATTTCCATGTCGTTAGCCATGACCTGGATTTCCATGTCGTTAGCCAGGACCTGGATTTCCATGTCGTTAGCCAGGACCTGGATTTCCATGTCGTTAGCTAGGACCTGGATTTCCATGTCCTTAGCCAGGACCTGGATTTCCATGTCGTAAGCTAAGACCTGGATTTCCATGTGGTAAACCAGGACCTGGATTTCCATGTCGTTAGCCAGGTCCTGGATTTCCATATTGCTAGCCAGGACCTGGATTTCCAGGTTGTTAGTCAGGACCTGGATTTCCATGTCTTAAATCAAGACCTGGATTTCCATGTCGTTAGTCTGGACCTGGATTTTCCATGTCGTTAGCCAGTACCTGGATTTCCATGTCGTAAGCCAAGACCTGGATTTCCATGTTGTTAGCCAGGACCTGGATTTCCATGTCGTAAGCCAAGACCTGGATTTCCATGTCGTTAGCCAGGATCTAGATTTTCATGTCTGTAACCAGGACCTGGATTTTCATCTCGTTAGCCAGGACCTGGATGTCCATGTCTTTAGCTAGGACCTGGATTTCCATGTCCTTAGCCAGGACCTGGATTTCCATGTCGTAAACCAGGACCTGGATTTCCATGTCGTTAGACAGGACCTGGATTTGCATGTTGTTAGCCAGGACCTATATGTTCATGTTGTTAGCCAGGACCTGGAGTTTCAAGTCGATAACCTGGACCTGGATTTCTATGTCGTTCACCAGGACCTGGATTTCCATGTCGTTAGCGAGGACCTGGATCTCCATGTCGTAAGCCAAGACTTGGATTTCCATGTCGTTAGCGAGGGGCTGGATTTCCATATCTTTAGCTAGGTCCTGTATTTCCATGTCCTTCGCCAGGTCCTGGATTTCCATGTTGTTTGCCAGGACCTGGATTTCCATGTCGTTAGCCAGGATTTGGATTTCCATGTCGTTAGCCAGGACCTATATTTCCATGTTGTTAGCCAGGACCTGGATTTCCATGTCGTTAGCTAGAACCTGGATTTTCATGTCGTTAGCCAGGACCTGGATTTCCATGTCTGTAGCCAGAACCTGAATTTCCATGTCGCTAGATAGGACCGGGATTTCCATGTCATTAGCCAGGAACTGAATGTTCATGTCTTTAGCCAGGATCTGGATCTCCATATCTTTAGCTAGGTCCTGGATGTCCATGTTTTTAGCCAGGACCTGGATTTCCATGTCTGTAGCCAGGACCTATATTTTCATCTCGTTAGCCAGGACCTGGATTCCCATGTCTTTAGCCAAGACCTGGATTTCCATGTCCTTAGCCAGGACCTGGATTTCCATGTCCTTAGCCAATACCTTGCTTTCCATGTCGTTGGCCAGGATCTGGATTTCAATGTCGTAAATCAGGACCTGGATTTCCATGTTGCTAACCAGGACCTGGATTTCCATGTTGTTAGCCAAGACATGGATGACCTGGATTTCCATGTCGTTAGCCAGGGCTTGGATTTCCATGTCGTTAGCCAGTACCTGGATTTCCATGTCGTTAGCGAGGACCTGGATTTCCATGTCCTTAGCCAGGTCCTGGATTTCCATGTTGTTAGGCAGGACCTGGATTTCCATGTCGTAAGCCAAGATCTGGATTTCCATGTCGTTAGCCAGGATCTAGATTTTCATGTCTGTAGCCAGGACCTGGATTTCCATGTCTTTAGCTAGGACCTGGATTTCCATGTCTTTAGCCAGGACCTGGATTTCCATGTCGTAAACCAGGACCTGGATTTCCATGTCGTTAGCCAGGACCTGGATTTCCATGTCTTTAGCCAGGACCTGGATTTCCATGTCGTAAGTCAAGACCTGGATTTCCTTGTCGTTAGCCAGGACCTGGATTTCCATGTCGTTAGCCAAAACCTATATTTCCATGTTGCTAGCCAGGATCTGGATTTCCATGTCGTAAGACAAGACCTGGATTTTCATGTTGTTAGCCAGGATCTGGATTTTCATGTCGTTAGCCAGGACCTGGATTTTCATGTCGTTAGCCAGGACCTATATTTCTTTGTCGTTAGCCAGGACCTGAATTTCTATTTGTAGCCAGGACCTATATTTCTATGTTGTTAGCGAGGACCTGGATTTCCATGTTGTTAGGCAGGACCTGGATTTCCATGTTGTAAGCCAAGACCTGGATTTCCATGTCGTTAGCCAGGATCTAGATTTTCATGTCTGTAGGCAGGACCTGGATGTTCATCTCGTTAGCCAGGACCTGGATTTCCATGTCTTTAGCTAGGACCTGGGTTTCCATATCCTTAGCCAGGACCTGGATTTCCATGTCGTAAACCAGGACCTTGAATTTCCATGTCTAGCCAGGACCTATATTTCTATGTCGTTAGCCAGGACCTGGAGTTCCATGTCGTTAGGTAGGACCTGGATTTCCATGTTTTAACCAGGACCTGGATTTCCATGTCGTTAGCCAAGACTTGGATTTCCAACGTCAAATGTCGTTGTCTTTTTTATGTTCGGTGAGTTGGAATTAGCGGTGATTGTTCGTTTTACTGGTATTGGTGGAATTATTTACCATCATTGTTTAAACTGTCTTTTCATAAAAAAAATAGCAATCAAATAAGATGTAGGTGTTTACAAATTATGATGTTGAAATATATAAGATATATTAACATTCCATGTGATTTTCATAGAGACCTCAACGTCTGGTGAAATAATAAGTACATCAACTGAAGTAACGACAACAGCCAAAACAACTACGTCATTACCAGGTACAAACCTACAATGTTTATTTAATCATGTTAATCATTGGGGTATAATTAAAAAAAAATAATGTTTAATTGACATTCATAATCAATGCGGGTATAATTAGAAATTTAATATTAAATTCATCATGCTAATCGGCGGAGGGTATAATTAGAAATTTAATATTCATTTAACCATGCTAATTATTGGGTTATAATTAGAAATTTAATGTTTAATTGACCTTCCTGGATTTCCATGTTGTTAGCCAGGACCTGGATTTCCATGTCGTAAGCCAAGACCTGGATTTTCTTGTCGATAGGCAGGATCTGGATTTCCATGTCGTTAGCCAAGTCCTGGATTTCCATGTTGTTAGCCAGGACCTGGATTTCCATGTCGTTAGCCAGGACCTGGATTTCCATGTCGTTAGCCAGGATATATATTTCCATGTTGTTAGCCAAGACATGGATTTCCATGTCCTTATCCAGAACCTGGATTTCCAAGTCGTTAGCCAGGACCTGGATTTCCATGTCTTAAGAAAAGGACCTGGATTTCCATGTCATTAGCCAGGACCTGGATTTCCATGTCGTTGGCCAGGACCTGGATTTCCATGTTGTTAGCCAGGACCTGGATTTCCATGTCGTTAGCCAGGACCTGGATTTCCATGTTGTAAACCAGGACCTGGATTTCCATGTCGTTAGCCAGGACCTGGATTGCCATGTTGTTAGCCAGGACCTGGATTTTCATGTCGTAAGCCAGGATCTGGATTTTCATGTCTGTAGCCAGGACCTGGATTTTCATCTCGTTGGCCAGGACCTATATTTCCATGTCTTTAGCTAGGACCTGGATTTCCATGTTGTTAGCCAGGACTTGGATTTCCATGTCGTAAGCCAAGACCTGGATTTCCATGTCGTTAGCCAGGACATGGATTTCTATGTCATAAACCAGGACCTGGATTTCCATGTTGTTTGCCAGGACCTGGATTTCCATTTCGAAAGCCAAGACCTGGATTTCCATGTCGTTAGCCAGGACTTGGATTTCCATGTCGTAAGCCAAGACCTGGATTTCTATATCGTTAGCCAGGATCTGGATTTTCATGTCGTTAGCCAAGACCTGGATTTTCATATCGTTAGCCAGGTGTTTATATAGCAATTACTGATAGTTACAGGTAAGTAAATTTGGAAATGCAGGTGTCAAAAGTGAAATTGATCAAAGTTTCCTTTTTAATCAAAAAATATAAGAATAAGTTAGCTAGCATTTAACAAAAACGTTTTGTATATTCATATAAAAAAATTTAAATTTATAAGATACGAATGATTCTTTAAAAAAATAAGTGATTGTTAACAGGAAAAAAAAATTAAGTTTTGTGAACATTTATATATAAAATAATAATTCTGTTTAAATTAACCAAAACAGTTTTGTAAAATTTATAGATTAAATCATTAGTCTATTAAAATCAAACAAAAATCTGGGCTGTAGGTTTATTGCTCTCAGAGAGCCGTACACTAGTGGAACGTGAGCTGCTTACCCATCCGGGTCACATGGTACACCCCCGGTTTTTAGTGGGATTGGTGTCGCTCAATCTCTAGTTTTCTATGTAATATTTTATAGATAATTGTTTGGCATTTTTTCTTTTTATTCTGGCCATTGTGTTGTCTGTCTTTCTTCCATTTATGACATCTAATTACCTCTTTGGTATCTTCAAGCTTTTTATTGGGGCCCGGGTAGCTCAATGAGTTAGGTAGTTGGATTACCTAACAACTCATACAAGCCCATCACCAATACGCGTGGGTTCGCGCCCGGCTTTGTAATTTACAAGAAAGGATGCACTCAACTTTCAGCCGCAAGTGATAAAGTTTACCAGTTGCTTGCCCATGGCCGGTGGTTCTCTCCGGGTACTCCGGCTTCTCCCATCACTAAGCCTGGTCGCCATGATAAAGCTGAAATATTGCTGAAAGAGGCGTTAAGCACAATAAATCAAATCAAATCAATCTTCAGGCTGTTCTTAATATACATCTCGTGGTGCATGTTGTGTGAGAAAAAAAAACAAAGAAAAACAAAAAAACTGGCAGTTAAAAATCTAACTGCTACACTGTTTGATTTGATGTTCAAAAGTTTATTTTGAAAACAAAATCAATACCACGCGGTAGTCTTCGGAATCTTTCAAACAAGTGACAATCATACAATGTATCTACTCCCAACTGGACCCCGAAGGATACTGGGGCTGTATTATTAATTTTTTCTATAATCGTCTGAACATGCGAACACATACATGTATATTGCAGAAACCGATGCCGTCGCGGTCGTGATTGAGTTCCAACCCCGTTCATGTCGAGGTGTACTCGATACAACATTATGTGATAAAGTTTGTCAAGGACTTGCGACAGGTTGGCGGGTTTTTTTTTGGAGGGAGGGGGGTACTCTGGTGTCCTCCACCAATAGAAGTGACGGCCACGATATAACTGAAACATTGTTGAAAGTGGCGTTAAACGCCATAACCCTAACTCTAACCCTAACCCTTTTAAACAGTGTCTGTCCTTGATAGATTTACAGCTTCTGATATTACCCATTTCTTACCCTATCCACTTACACGTGTCTGCTTGATAACAAGCTGACCCACTTTCGTGAAACATGTATTCCAGTTGAATTCCTCGTCCCGTAAGGAAGAAGGTCGAGGCTCGATCACATTGTGGTGACTTTGTAAAATGATGACTTCCGCTTTCGCCGCACGTTCCATTAATGAAACATGGCCACTAATGCGAATTAGAGACTTGTGATAGTATTTAATAACATAAATACCTTACCACTATACATTCTGAGATAGTCCCTAAGCGACATCCGAACAGCAGGAAACACCAATAATATTATGACAATATTTTGAGAAGATCCCCTAGAAGGCCTAATAAGAGCTTTTCATAATACAACCCATTCTATTTCCTGCTGCGACCAGAATAGCACGTTTTTCTTTGGTTTTGATACCCTTATACATTTATATATTTTTTTTCTATATTGTATTTATATTGTGACACAATTTTACTGTAATTTTACTGTAATTTCAGGTAATTTACAGTATATTTTTTTTTCTTTCAAATCCATCACAGGCAGTGACACTTTTTGGGATGGTTCCATACCTAACCCTCTGAGTGTGGGAATTCCTATCTCCGTTTTCCAGACTACTCCTGAGACTTCGGTAGCAGGACTGAGAAACCACCTAACCTCGGACCTGGTTCCGAATAGGTCAGTGACAAGGGTTGGAATTCCCATTGTGTCTTCAGTGACCCACACTTTTTCTCGTCCTGTTGATACGGTTGTATCTAATATCACTGCTCCATCTTTTTTAACGGGTTTGAATGCTATGCAGCATAGATCTCCAATTTCTTCATTGCAACCTTCCAAGAGGTTCCCAGGTTGACCTTGTCCTCCTTGGACACCTCAGTTCCAAGCTCATCCTGGTTTTCCTTATGACACTTCCTATCCTTGGTCAACTTTTCCTGGTAATCCTTCCAGTAACCCCAGGTTGCCTTCTGGTACTTCCTCTTCTCAGACTTCACTATCCAGAGAAGTAAGAGAAACCTTAGGGAAGTTTAAGAAGTCACTTATTTCTGATCTGAAAGTTGTCCCGGATAGGTTGTATGCTTTGGAGTCTCGGTCAGGTGCCCCGGTAGATCCTTCTTCTCCTAACCAGTGTCGGGAAGAAGAAGATGACACTCTATATATGGCCCCAGGGAATAAGGAGGCTTCTTTTCTCAATGTAGACGAGGAAGTTTTTCCTACTACTTCTGTTTCGCAGAAATCTGTTTCTTCCGCTCTGAACAGAGCTGCTACTCCCGAGGAAGGCAGTTCTAGTGAATACGAGTCCGAGGAGTTTCCGGCTTCCAGGAATCAGCTAAAGGCTAGGGTTTATTCTCTCCTCAGAGAAAAGGTTCATGTTCCTTTTGCTTCTCCTCCTAGGATCCAAAAAACTTTGTCCACGTTTGAGACATCGTGTGGTTTGTCTCAGGAACTTTCCTGTTCTTACAAGTATTTTCCTGAATTTAAGCATGTTTCCACAGCTCTTCAAGTGATTCAGGATAGTTTGGCTTCACCTCCAGGCTCTCATAGCAACAATGCTGGAAAATTTCCTGGTTTTGGTCCCTCTTCTTTTCCAGGCAGATTTAGAAGTAAGGATTTCGAGATAGACAAGTCGTCTTTTGAAAAGTCAGCTCCTACTTGTGATAAAGCTATGGCTTCCCTTCTAGGCTCTAAGTCAGTAGATGGGTTAAGACTAACACAAGTTCTTTGGTCTAAGTCAGAGAACCTTCTTATGAGCACCTCTCATGCACTGGGTACAGCTGAACACTTTCTGTCGGCAGCTGGGTCCTTACTTCAGGAGAGAGGGGATGACTTTTCGGAGCCTAAGTCCTTCTTACTACAAGTTGACCAGGCTATTGGTATCTCCCAACTTCTTCTTATAGGCACTCTGGGTAATTTCACTCTTCTGAAAGAAGTGAAATTTTAGAGAAATCCTCGGTCAATGAGTCTTTAAAAGACTCTTTGCTGTCTTCTCCTTTGTCTGACAATCAATAATTAGAAATTCAATGTTAAATTAATCATGATAATCAGTGGGGGTATAATTAGAAATTCAATGTTAGATTAATCATGATAATCAGTGAAGTATAATTAGACATTCAAAGTTAAATTCATCATGCTAAACAGTGGGGGTATGATTAGAAAATCAATGTTAGAGTAATCATGATAATCAGTTGGGATTTTCATGTCGATAGCCAGGACCTGGATTTCCATGTTGTTAGCCAGGACCTGGATTTCCATGTCGTTAGCCAGAACCTATATTTCCATGTTGTTAGCCAGAATCTGGAGTTCCATGTCGCTATTGAGTACCTGGATTTCTATGTCGTTAGCCAGGACCTGGATGTCCATGTCGTTAGCGAGGACCTGGATTTCCATGTCGTTAGCCAATACCTGGATTTCCATGTCGTTAGCTAGAACCTGGATTGCCATGTCGTTAGCCAGGACCTGGATTTCCATGTCGCTAGCCAGGACCTGGATTTCCAACGTCAAATGTCGTTTGTCTTTTTTTATGTTCGGAGAGTTGGAATTAGCGGTGATTGTTCGTTTTACTGGTATTGGTGGAATTATTTACCATCATTGTTTAAACTGTCTTTTCATTAAAAAATAGCAATCAAAGAAAGATGTAGGTGTTTGCAAATTATGATGTTGAAATATATAAGATATGTTTACATTCCATGTGATTTTTATAGAAACCTCAACGTTTGGTGAAATAACAAGTACATCAACTGAAGTAACGACAACAGCCATAACAACTACGTCATCACCAGGTACAAACCTACAATGTTTATTTAATCATGTTAATCATTGGGGGTATAATTAACAAAAATAATGTTTAATTGACATTCATAATCAATGGGGGTATGATTAGAAATTTAATATTAAATTCATCATGCTAATCAGCGGAGGGTATAATTAGAAATTTAATATTAATTTAACCATGCTAATTATTGGGGTATAATTAGAAATTTAATGTTTAATTGACATTCCGGGATTTCCATGTGGTTAGCCAGGACGTGGATTTCCATGTCGTTAGCCAGGACCTGGATTTACATGTTGTTAGCCAGGACCTGGATTTCCATGTCGTTAGCTAGGACCTGGATTTCCATGTCGTTAGCCAGGACCTATGTTTTCATGTTGTTAGCCAGAACCTGGAGTTTCATGTCGATAGCCAGTACCTGGATTTCTATGTCGTTAGCCAGGTCCTGGATTTCCATGTCGTTAGCGAGGACCTGCATCTCCATGTCGGAAGCCAAGACCTTGATTTCCATGTCGTTAGCGAGGGCCTGGATTTCCATATATTTAGCTAGGACCTGGATTTCCATGTCGTTAGCCAGAACCTATATGTTCATGTTGTTAGCCAGAACCTGGAGTTTCTTGTCGATAGTCAGTACCTGGATTTCTATGTCGTTAGCCAGGATCTGGATTTCCATGTCGTTAGCGAGGACCTCGATCTCCATGTCGTAAGCCAAGACCTTGATTTCTATGTCCTGAGCCAGGTCCTGGATTTCCATGTCGTTAGCCAGGACTTGGATTTCCATGTCGTTAGCCAGGATCTATATTTCCATGTTGTTATCCAGGCCCTGGATTTCCATGTCGTTAGCCAGAACCTGGATTTCCAAGTCGTTAGCCAGGACCTGGATTTCCATGTCTGTAGCCAGAACCTGAATTTCCATGTCGATAGATAGGACCGGGATTTCCATGTCATTAGCCAGGAACTGAATGTTCATGTCTTTAGCCATGATCTGGATTTCCATATCTTTAGCTAGGTCCTGGATTTTCATGTCTTTAGCTAGGACCTGGATTTCCATGTCTGTAGCCAGGACCTAGATTTTCATCTCCTTAGCCAGGACCTGGATTGCCATGTCGTTAGCCAGGACCTGGATTTCCATGTCACTAGCCAGGACCTGGATTTCCAACGTCAAATGTCGTTGTCTTTTTTTATGTTCGATGAGGTGGAATTAGCGGTGATTGTTCGTTTTACTGGTATTGGTGGAATTATTTACCATCATTGTTTAAACTGTCTTTTCATAAAAAAATAGCAATCTAAGAAAGATGTAGGTGTTTACAAATTATGATGTTGAAATATATAAGATATGTTAACATTCCATGTGATTTTTATAGAAACCTCAACGTCTGGTGAAATAACAAGTACATCAACTGAAGTAACGACAACAGCCATAACAACTACGTCATCACCAGGTACAAACCTACAATGTTTATTTAATCATGTTAATCATTGGGGGTATAATTAACAAAAATAATGTTTAATTGACATTCATAATCAATGGGGGTATGATTAGAAATTTAATATTAAATTCATCATGCTAATCGTCGGAGGGTATAATTAGAAATTTAATATTTATTTAACCATGCTAATTATTGGGGTATAATTAGAAATTTAATGTTTAATTGACCTTCTGGATTTCCCTGTTTTTAGCCAGGACCTGGATTTCCATGTCGTTAGCCAGGATCTGGATTTCCATGTTGTTAGCCAGGACCTGGATTTCCATGTTGTTAGCAAGGACCTGGAGTTCCATGTCGTTAGCCAGGACCTATATTTTCATGTTGTTAGCCAGAACCTGGAGTTTCATGTCGATAGCCAATACCTGGATTTCTATGTCGTTAGCCAGGACCTGGATTTCTATATCGTTAACGAGGACCTGGATCTCCATGTCGTAAGACAAGACCTTGATTTCCATGTCGTTAGCGAGTGCCTGGAGTTCCATATATTTAGCTAAGACCTGGATTTCCATGTCGTTAGCCAGGACCTATATGTTCATGTTGTTAGCCAGAACCTGGAGTTTCATGTCGATAGCCAGTACCTGGATTTCTATGTCGTTAGCCAGGACCTGGATTTCCATGT
The DNA here is from genome assembly GCA_963383655.1 of Bathymodiolus septemdierum. NCBI lineage: Eukaryota > Metazoa > Mollusca > Bivalvia > Mytilida > Modiolidae > Bathymodiolus > Bathymodiolus septemdierum. The sequence continues at coordinate 28,262,944 of OY726524.1, read as the reverse complement.
CGTTAGCGAGGACCTGGATATCCATGTCGTAAGCCAAGACCTTGATTTCTATGTCCTTAGCCAGGTCCTTGATTTCCATGTTGTTAGCCAGGACCTGGATTTCCATGTCGTTAGCTAGGACTTGGATTTCCATATCGTTAGCCAGGACCTATATTTCCATGTTGTTAGCCAGGCCCTGGATTTCCATGTCGTTAGCCAGAACCTGGATTTCCAAGTCGTTAGCCAGGACCTGGATTTCCATGTCTGCAGCCAGAACCTGAATTTCCATGTCGATAGATAGGACCGGGATTTCCATGTCATTAGCCAGGAACTGAATGTTCATGTCTTTAGCCATGATCTGGATTTCCATATCTTTAGCTAGGATCTGGATTTCCATGTCATTAGCCAGGACCTGGATTTCTTTGTCTGTAGCCAGGACCTAAATTTTAATCTCGTTAGCCAGGACCTCGTTTTCCATGTCTTTAGCTAGGACAGGGATTTCCATGTCCTTATCCAGGACCTGGATTTCCATGTCGTTAGCCAGGACCTAGATTTCCATGTCGTTAGCCAAGACCTGGATTTCCATGTCGCTTGCCAGGACCTGGATTTCCATGTCGTTGGCCATGATCTGGATTTCAATGGCGTAAATCAGGACCTGGATTTCCATGTTGCTAACCAGGAACTGGATTTCCATGTTGTTAGCCAAGACCTAGATGACCTGGATTTCCATGTCGTTAGCCAGGACCTGGATTTCCATGTCGTAAGCCAAGACCTGGATTTCCATGTCGTTGACCAGGACCTGGATTTACATGTCGTAAGCCAAGACCTGGATTTCCATGTCGTAAACGAGGACCTGGATTTCCATGTCATTAGCCAGGTCCTGGATTTCCATGTTGTTAGCCAGGACCTGGATTTCCATGTCGTAAGCCAAGACCTGGATTTCCATGTCGTTAGCCAGGATCTGGATTTTCATGTCTGTAGCCAGGACCTGGATTTTCATCTCGTTAGCCAGGACCTGGATTTCCATGTCTTTAGCTAGGACCTGGATTTCCATGTCCTTAGCCAGGACCTGGATTTCCATGTCGTAAACCAGGACCTGGATTTCCATGTCGTTAGCCAGGACCTTGATTTCCATGTTGTTAGCCAGGACCTGGATTTCCATGTCGTAAGCCAAGACCTGCATTTTCATGTCGATAGGCAGGATCTGGATTTCCACGTCGTTAGCCAGGACCTGGATTTCCATGTTGTTAGCCAGGACCTGGATTTCCATATCTTTAGCTAGGTCCTGTATTTCCTTGTCTTTAGCCAGGTCCTGTAACACTGTTTGATTTTATGTTCAAAAGTTTATTTTGAAAACAAAATCAATACAACGCGGTAGCCTTTGGGATCTTTCAAACAAGTGACAATCATACAATGTATCTACTCTCAACTGGACCCCGAAGGATACTGGGGCTGTATTATTAATTTTTTCTATAATCATCAGAACATGCAAACCCATACATGTATATTGCAGAAACCGATGCCGTCGCGGTCGTGATTGAGTTCCAACCCCGTTCATGTCGAGGTGTACTCGATACAACATTATGTGATAAAGTTTGTCAAGGACTTGCGACAGGTTGGCGGTTTTTTTTGGAGGGAGGAGGGTACTCTGGTGTCCTCCACCAATAGAAGTGACGTCCACGCTATAACTGAAACATTGTTGAAAGTGGCGTTAAACGCCATAACCCTAACTCTAACCCTAACCCTTTTAAACATTGTCTCTCCTTTATAGATTTATAGCTTCTGATATTACCCATTTCTTACCCCATCCACTTACACGTGTCTGTTTGATAACAAGCTGACCCACTTTCGTGAAACATGTATACCAGTTGAATTCCTCGTCCCGTAAGGAGGAAGATCGAAGCTCGATCACATTGTGGTGACTTTGTAAAATGGGGACTTCCTCTTTCGCTGCACGTTCCATTAATGAAACATGACCACTAATGCGAATTAGAGACTTGTGATAGTATTTTATAACATAAATACCTTATCACTATACATTCTGAGATAGTCCCTAAGCGACATCCGAACAGCAGGAAACACCAATAATATTATGACAATATTTTGAGAAGATCCCCTAGAAGGCCTAATAAGAGCTTCCCATAATACAACCCATTCAATTTCCTGCTGCGACCAGAATAGCACGCTTTTCTTGGACAACAGATGAAAACGATTTTTCTTTGGTTTTGATACCCTTATACATTTATATATATTTTTTGTATATTATATTTATATTGTGACACAATTTTACTGTAATTTTACTGTAATTTCAGGTCATTTACAGTATATCTTTTTTTTCTTTCAAATCCATCACAGGCAGTGACACTTTTTGGGATGGTTCCATACCTAACCCTCTGAGTGTGGGAATTCCTACCTCCGTTTTCCAGACTACTCCTGAGACTTCGGTAGCAGGACTGAGAAACCACCTAACCTCGGACCTGGTTCCGAATAGGTCAGTGACAAGGGTTGGAATTCCCATTGTGTCTTCAGTGATCCACACTTTTTCTCGTCCTGTTGATACGGTTGTATCTAATATCACTGCTCCATTTTTTTTAACGGGTTTGAATGCTATGCAGCATAAACCTTCCAATAGGTTCCCAGGTTGGCCTTGTCCTCCATGGACACCTCAGTTCGAAGCTCATCCTGGTTTTCCTTGTGACCCTTCCTATCCTTGGTCAACTTTTCCTGGTAATCCTTCCAGTAACCCCAGGTTGCCTTCTGATACTTCCTCTTCTCAGACTTCACTATCCAGAGAAGTAAGAGAAACCTTAGGGGAGTTTAAGAAGTCACTTATTTCTGATCTGAAGGTTGTCTCGGATAGGTTGTATGCTTTGGAGTCTCGGTCAGGTGCCCCGGTAGATCCTTCTTCTCCTAACCAGTGTCGGGAAGAAGAAGATGACACTCTATATATGGCCCCAGGGAATAAGGAGGCTTCTTTTCTCAATGTAGAGGAGGAAGCTTTTCCTACTACTTCTGTTTCGAAGAAATCTGTTTCTTCCGCTCTGAACAGAGCTGCTACTCCCGAGGAAGGCAGTTCTAGTGAATACGAGTCCGAGGAGTTTCCGGCTTCTAGGAATCAGCTAAAGGCTAGGGTTTATTCTCTCCTCAGAGAAAAAGTTCATGTTCCTTTTGCTTCCCCTCCTAGGATCCAAAAAAGTTTGTCCACGTTTGAGACATCGTGTGGTTTGTCTCAGGAATTTTCCTGTTCTTACAAGTCTTTTCCTGAATCTAAGCATGTTTCCACAGCTCTTCAAGTGATTCAGGATAGTTTGGCTTCACCTCCAGGCTCTCATAGCAACAATGCTGGAAAATTTCCTGGTTTTGGTCCCTCTTCTTTTCCAGGCAGATTTAGAAGTAAGGATTTCGAGATACACAAGTCGTCTATTGAAAAGTCAGCTCCTACTTGTGATAAAGCTATGGCTTCCCTTCTAGGCTCTAAGTCAGTAGATGGGTTAAGACTAACACAAGTTCTTTGGTCTAAGTCAGAGAACCTTCTTATGAGCACCTCTCATGCACTGGGTACAGCTGAACACTTTCTGTCGGCAGCTGGGTCCTTACTTCAGGAGAGAGGGGATGACTTTTCGGAGCCTAAGTCCTTCTTACTCCAAGTTGACCAGGCTATTGGTATCTCTCAACTTCTTCTTATGGGCACTCTGGGTAATTTCACTCTTTCTGAAAGAAGTGAAATTTTAGAGAAATCCTCGATCAATGAGTCTTTAAAAGACTCTTTGCTGTCTGCTCCTTTGTCTGACAATCAATAATTAGAAATTCAATGTTAAATCCATCATGCTAATCAGTGGGGGTATAATTAGAAATTCAATGTTAGATTAATCATGATAATCAGTGGAGTATAATTAGAAATTCAAAGTTAAATTCATCATGCTAAGCAGTGGGGGTATGATTAGAAAATCAATGTTAAAGTAATCATGATAATCAGTTGGGATTTTCATGTCGATAGCCAGGACCTGGATTTCCATGTTGTTAGCCAGGACCTGGATTTCCATGTCGTTAGCCAGAACCTATATTTCCATGTTGTTAGCCAGAATCTGGAGTTCCATGTCGCTATTGAGTACCTGGATTTCTATATCGTTAGCCAGGACCTGGATTTCCATGTCGTTAGCGAGGACCTGCATTTCCATGTCGTGAGCCAATACCTGGATTTTCATGTCGTTAGCTAGAACCTGGATTGCCATGTCGTTAGCCAGGACCTGGATTTCCAACGTCAAATGTCGTTTGTCTTTTTTTATGTTCGGAGAGTTGGAATTAGCGGTGATTGTTCGTTTTACTGGTATTGGTGGAATTATTTACCATCATTGTTTAAACTGTCTTTTCATAAAAAAATAGCAATCAAATAAGATGTAGGTGTTTACAAATTATGATGTTGAAATATATAAGATATGTTAACATTCCATGTGATTTTTATAGAAACCTCAACGTCTGGTGAAATAACAAGTACATCAACTGAAGTAACGACAACAGCCATAACAACTACGTCATCACCAGGTACAAACCTACAATGTTTATTTAATCATGTTAATCATTGGGGGTATAATTAACAAACATAATGTTTAATTGACATTCATAATCAATGGGGGTATAATTAGAAATTTAATGTTCAATTCATCATGCTAATCAGCGGAGGGTATAATTAGAAATTTAATATTAATTTAACCATGCTAATTATTGGGGTATAATTAGAAATTTAATGTTTAATTGACCTTCCTGGATTTCCCTGTTTTTAGCCAGGACGTGGATTTCCATGTCGTTAGCCAGGACCTGGATTTACATGTTGTTAGCCAGGACCTGGATTTCCATGTCGTTAGCTAGGACCTGGATTTCCATGTCGTTAGCCAGGACCTATATTTTCATGTTGTTAGCCAGAACCTGGAGATTCATGTCGATAGCCAGTACCTGAATTTCTATGTCGTTAGCCAGGACCTGGATTTCCATGTCGTTAGCGAGGACCTGGATCTCCATGCCGTAAGCCAAGACCTTGATTTCCATGTCGTTAGCGAGGGCCTGGATTTCCATATATTTAGCTAGGACCTGGATTTCCATGTCGTTAGCCAGAACCTATATGTTCATGTTGTTAGCCAGAACCTGGAGTTTCTTGTCGATAGTCAGTACCTGGATTTCTATGTCGTTAGCCAGGATCTGGATTTCCATGTCGTTAGCGAGGACCTCGATCTCCATGTCGTAAGCCAAGACCTTGATTTCTATGTCCTGAGCCAGGTCCTGGATTTCCATGTCGCTAGCCAGGACTTGGATTTCCATGTCGTTAGCCAGGACCTATATTTCCATGTTGTTATCCAGGCCCTGGATTTCCATGTCGTTAGCCAGAACCTGGATTTCCAAGTCGTTAGCCAGGACCTGGATTTCCATGTCTGTTGCCAGAACCTGAATTTCCATGTCGATAGATAGGACCGGGATTTCCATGTCATTAGCCAGGAACTGAATGTTCATGTCTTTAGCCAGGATCTGGATTTCCATATCTTTAGCTAGGTCCTGGATTTCCATGTCTTTAGCCAGGACCTGGATTTCCATGTCTGTAGCCAGGACCTAGATTTTCATCTCCTTAGCCAGGACCTGGATTTCCATTTCTTTAGCTAGAACCGGGATTTCCATGTCCTTATCCAGGACCTGGATTTCCATGTCGTTAGCCAGGACCTGGATTTCCATGTCGTTAGCCAAGACCAGGATTTCCATGTCGCTTGCCAGGACATGGATTTCCATGTCGTTGGCCATGATCTGGATTTCAATGGCGTAAATCAGGACCTGGATTTCCATGTTGCTATCCAGGACCTGGATTTACATGTTGTTAGCCAAGATCTGGATGACCTGGATTTCCATGTCGTTGGCCAGGACCTGGATTTCCATGTCGTATGCCAAGACCTGTATTTCCATGTCGTAATCCAGGACCTGGATTTCCATGTCATTAGCCAGGTCCTGGATTTCCATGTTGTTAGCCAGGACCTGGATTTCCATGTCTAAGCCAAGACCTGGATTTCCTTGTCGTTAGCCAGGATCTGGATTTTCATGTCTGTAGCCAGGACCTGGATTTTCATCTCGTTAGTCAGGACCTGGATTTCCATGTCTTTTGCTAGGACCTGGATTTCCATGTCCTTAGCCAGGACCTGCATTTCCATGTCGTAAACCAGGACCTGGATTTCCATGTCGTTAGCCAGGACCTGGATTTCCATGTTGTTAGCCAGGACCTGAATTTCCATGTCGTAAGCCAAGACCTGGATATTCATGTCGATAGGCAGGATCTGGATTTCCATGTCGTTAGCCAGGACCTGGATTTCCATGTTGTTAGCTAGGACCTGGATTTCCATATCTTTAGCTAGGTCCTGTATTTCCTTGTCTTTAGCCAGGTCCTGTAACACTGTTTGATTTTATGTTCAAAAGTTTATTTTGAAAACAAAATCAATACAACGCGGTATCCTTCGGGATTTTTCAAACAAGTGACAATCATACAATGTATCTACTCCCAACTGGACCCCGAAGGATACTGGGGCTGTATTATTAATTATTTATATATTCATCTGAACATGCAAACCCATACATGTATATTGCAGAAACCGATGCCGTCGCGGTCGTGATTGAGTTCTAACCCCGTTCATGTCGAGGTGTACTCGATACAACATTATGTGATAAAGTTTGTCAAGGACTTGCGACATGCTGGCGGGGTTTTTTTTGGAGGGAGGGGGGTACCCTGGTGTCCTCCACCAATAGAAGTGACGTCCACGATATAACTGAAACATTGTTGAAAGTGGCGTTAAACGCCATAACCCTAACTCTAATCCTAACCCTTTTAAACATTGTCTCTCCTTTATAGATTTACAGCTTCTGATATTACCCATTTCTTACCCCATCCACTTACCCGTGTCTGTTTGATACCAACCTGACCCACTTTCGTGAAACATGCATACCAGTTGAATTCCTCGTCCCGTAAGGAGGAAGATCGAGGCTCGATCACATTGTGGTGACTTTGTAAAATGGGGACTTCCGCTTTCGCTGCACGTTCCATTAATGAAACATGACCACTAATGCGAATTAGAGACTTGTGATAGTATTTTATAACATAAATACCTTACCACTATAAATTCTGAGATAGTCCCTAAGCGACATCCGAACAGCAGGAAACACCAATAATATTATGACAATATTTTGAGAAGGTCCCCTAGAAGGCCTAATAAGAGCTTCCCATAATACAACCCATTCAATTTCCTGCTGCGACCAGAATAGCACGTTTTTCTTGGAGAACAGATGAAAACGATTTTTGTTTGGTTTTGATACCCTTATACATTGATATATATATTTTTGTATATTATTTTTATATTGTGACACAATTTTACTGTAATTTTACTGTAATTTCAGGTAATTTACAGTATATTTTTTTTTTCTTTCAAATCCATCAAAGGCAGTGACACTTTTTGGGATGGTTCCATACCTAACCCTCTGAGTGTGGGAATTCCTACCTCCGTTTTCCAGACTACTCCTGAGACTTCGGTAGCAGGACTGAGAAACCACCTAACCTCGGACCTGGTTCCGAATAGGTCAGTGACAAGGGTTGGAATTCCCATTATGTCTTCAGTGAACCACACTTGTTCTCGTCCTGTTGATACGGTTGTATCTGATATCACTGCTCCATCTTTTTTAACGGGTTTGAATGCTATGCAGCATATACCTCCAATTTCTTCATTGCAACCTTCCAATAAGTTCCCAGGTTGGCCTTGAACACCTCAGTTCCAAGCTCATCCTGGTTTTCCTTGTGACCCTTCCTATCCTTGGTCAACTTTTCCTGGTAATCCTTCCAGTAACCCCAGGTTGCCTTCTGATACTTCCTCTTCTCAGACTTCACTATCTAGAGAAGTAAGAGAAACCTTAGGGGAGTTTAAGAAGTCACTTATTTCTGATCTGAAGGTTGTCTCGAATAGGTTGTATGCTTTGGAGTCTCGGTCAGGTGCCCCGGTAGATCCTTCTTCTCCTAACCAGTGTCGGGAAGAAGAAGATGACACTCTATATATGGCCCCAGGGAATCAGGAGGCTTCTTTTCTCAATGTAGAGGAGGAAGATTTTCCTACTACTTCTGTTTCGAAGAAATTTGTTTCTTCCGCTCTGAACAGAGCTGCTACTCCCGAGGAAGGCAGTTCTAGTGAATACGAGTCCGAGGAGTTTCCGGCTTCTAGGAATCAGCTAAAGGCTGGGTTTTTTTCTCTCCTCAGAGAAAAAGTCCATGATCCTTTTGCTTCCCCTCCTAGAATCCAAAAAACTTTGTCCACGTTTGAGACATCGTGTGGTTTGTCTCAGGAACTTTCCTGTTCTTACGAGTCTTTTCCTGAATCTAAGCATGTTTCCACAGCTCTTCAAGTGATTCAGGATAGTTTGGCTTCACCTCCAGGCTCTTCTAGCAACAATGCTGGAAAATTTCCTGGTTTTGGTCCCTCTTCTTTTCCAGGCAGATTTAGAAGTAAGGATTTCGAGATACACAATTCGTCTATTGAAAAGTTAGCTCCTACTTGCGATAAAGCTATGGCTTCCCTTGTAGGCTCTAAGTCAGTAGATGGGTTAAGACTTACACAAGATCTTTGGTCTAAGTCAGAGAACCTCTTATGAGCACCTCTCATGCACTGGGTATAGCTGAACACTTTCTGTCGGCAACTGGGTCCTTACTTCAGGAGAGAGGGGATGACTTTTCGGAGCTTAAGTCCTTCTTACTCCAAGTTGACCAGGCTATTGGTATCTCTCAACTTCTTCTTATGGGCACTCTCGGTAATTTCACTCTTTCTGAAAGAAGTGAAATTTTTGAGAAATCCTCGGTCAATGAGTCTTTAAAAGACTCTTTGCTGTCTTCTCCTTTGTCTGACAATCAATAATTAGAAATTCAATGTTAAATTAATCATGATAATCAGTGGGGGTTTAATTAGAAATTCAATGTTAAATTAATCATGATAATCAGTGGGGGTTTAATTAGAAATTCAATGTTAAATTAATCATGATAATCAGTGGAGTATAATTAGAAATTCAATGTTAAATTCATCATGCTAAACAGTGGAGGTATGATTAGAAAATCAATGTTAAAGTAATCACGAAAATCAGTGGGGGTATACTTAGAAACTGAATGCTAAATTCATCATGCTGATCAGTGGGGATGTGATTAGAAAATCAATGATAAATTAATCATGATAATCAGTGGAGGGCATAATTAGAAATTTAATGTTAAATTCATCATGCTGATCAGTGGGGGTATGATTAGAAATTCAATGTTAAATTAATCATGATAATCAGTGGGGGTTTAATTAGAAATTTAATGTTAAATTCATCATGCTAATCAGTGAAGGTATGATTAGAAAATCAATGTTAAAGTAATCATGATAATCAGATGGGGTATAATTAGAAGCTTAATGCTAAATTCATCATACTGATCAGTGGGGATGCGATTACAAATTCAATGTTAAATTAATCATGATAATCAGTGGAGGGTATAATGAGAAATTCAATGTTAAATTCATCATGATAATCAGTGGGGGTATGATTAGAAATTCAATGTTAAGTTAATCAGGCTAAAAGCTCCAACTCGTCAGATTCACAAATTAACCTAACAGAGCAAAGACTACCAACTCGTCAGATTCACAAATTAACCCATCAGTGCAAAGGCTCCAACTCGTCAGATTCACAAACTAACCTAACAGTACAAAGACTACCAACTCGCCAGATTCACAAATTAACCTAACAGTACAAAGTATACACAGTCAACAATTTGGTACCCGACACAATTTACATATTTTATATAGTCGCTGGGAATGAATTTGGAGATTCTTTGTCGAAATCGGTGAAATGTACCACTGACGAAAGTATGTATGAGGTAGTATATACTATATGTTAGTACCTTATTCGACTTATTTTTACTCCTTGGCTTCATCAGTTCAATTGTGATGTACTATTACAACATATATATGTTAGAATGAATATCAACATTAATATCAACTACATTTCTACTCCCGCTGATTTAATAGTAATGGATTTGATAACATAATCCAGTGTCCATTGGACGTAGTAATTCGAAGGTCAAGACAAGACATTGAAAAGGACAAATGGATAAAAAATTGTCTACAGAACACGAGGCAAAATGACAGAGGTGAATGCATATGTCCCCGATGGGTAAGCAGTTCCATCTCCACTAGATATCTACATTTGTATTGCTAACACGGGCCGCTACTGCTGGTGGACTAATAGTCACCGAGGGTATCATCCGCACAGTAGTCAGTGCCTGGAATCTAACAAGGTTTATTAGATATATTTTTTCATCAAAATTTACATTTTCAAAATCATGTATTTATTGTTAAAGCTAAGAAATGTTTGAAGATACCAAAAGGGTAGAAGAAGGACATACAAAACAATGCCCATAAGATAAAGATCGAGCAACACGAACCCAAGCATAAACCGGGTGTGAACTCATGTTCTCGGAAAGGGTAAGCAATTCCTGCTCCACATCTAGTACCCGTCGTGTTATTCTTGTTACAAACCCGCGATATGTCATAAATGAGGAAAGGATCAGTTTGTGATTACGACAAACCGAAAATATCCTTTGTTATTTGTGACACAGATACCCCATAGTGTTAAGAAAGCCATGGTGATGACTTCAACTTGGCCACTAGGAACCCTGGAATAATAGCTTTCTTATTAGCAGCAGCTCTCTATCAAGGAAGTCATGATAGGAACTACAATCTCTGAGAATATCGGATCAACTGAGAGATATATACTCCGTATGCAGATACTGCTGGAATTTGGTATTGTTAATGGAAATATCACAATGGGAAAATTGAAATCATCTTTTTTATTGTAAAATGTAGTTCTTAATCGGCCGTCATTTTCAATTTGGAGGTGCAGGTCAATGTTCTCCCTCAGGCATAGGTGACGTTACCCGATTTGGGCTATCTTGTTTAAGGCCTTTGGTTATTTTTCCCCAATGATTTTAATATTATTTGCTGACACTTAGCGTACTGATGAAGGCTATTCCAAACACGTGTTGTGATTTGCCTTTTTCATGTCTAATAAATTATTGCCAATTGTAGATGGTGGCGTGCTGCACAATTGCTGACACTACACACTACATTATCCTTGTTTTCCTGTAATAATATAAACTGTCACCCATAGTCCAATCCCAGTGGCCCCTCTTTACATTAGCTTTGTTTGTCGTGAATACAACTGATCTACTGTTCACTCAAACCCTATTAACACATTTTATATTAATTCATATATGACAATAATTACATGTATAAATTCAATGTAATCTATTTTAATTTTCAGGACAAAATCCTACCCCAACCGGTCAAGACAGTAATGGACTATTTTCATCATTGGTCATTGGTTTACTGTTTATCATTGTTGCCGTGTATTTTACTCTCTATTTTCGTAAGTTCAAACATTTATTATCAAACACACATTTCAGATGACAAACTACCAAAACCTTCAAAATGTTGTTTTGGTTCTAATATAAAGAAAAATAATGACAATAAACTTAAAACAAAATACGTCAGTTAAGTAATAGTATAAACCTTCTCAAAATGTCACACTGCTCAGATTTAGCCTGCTGTTAATGGCATGAATTCCTTGCTATCGTGAATTGTAACAATAAAACTGTGGGTATTTAATAATTACAGATATACGACGGCAGAAAAAAGGACAAATAAGGTATTTATGTTTGTTTTCTTTGATATAGAATCACCTTCCTTACGCAAGCGACAATCATGTTGAGAATTGTTAAAGCATGTTTCTGTAAAAGGAAACACGCCACGATATAACTGAAATATTGCTAAGATTGACGTTAAGCACCAATCAATCAATAAATAATTAAATCCATCAATCAATCGGAATTAAGCATCTTGAGCTGGCGTGCAATGTTTATTGATGAGATGGTATTACAAATCAGCAACCAACAACAACAACATCACGAAATGATCTAACCAATAACCAACCTCAATATAATACAATAAAGAAATAACGATACATATCGATGTGTAAATAAAAGTATCAATTAAAGTGCACTTGTGACATCATGGTAGAAATGATATAATTACTATTATGAAGAGTATGAAGATACTAAAGGGAGAATAAGAATTCGTAAATCGAAGAACCTCACAATGGCCAAATGAAAAAGCACAAAATGACAAACAACGATCTACAAAACATATATGTAAAACTAAAGATCGAGTAACATGTACCTCACTCAAAACCGGGGGTGAACTCAGATGCTCAGAAAGGGTGAGCAGTTCCTGCTCCACTAGTGCCACCCGTCGTGCTATTCTAGTTACAAACCCGGTGATGTCATGAACGAGGAAAGAACCGGGAAGTGCTTACGACAAATGGAGCATATCCGTGGTCATTTGTGACACAAATATCCCATAGCGATCAACCAAGTCATGGTGGTGACCGTAAAACCTTCGCAGTGATGACTTAAACTTAACTAAGAGGAACCCTTTGTTCAGTAGCTTCCTGGTTAGCAGCAACCTCTTATCTAAGAAATCCCACAAGTACGCAAATATTGTATCAACTATTTCCGATTTAACCCTTTGACTGCGACGTTTCATGTATTATCAAAACTTCGTGTGCCGTATTATTCTTGACGTTATGGTTCTGTCAACAGAGTAACATCATTTAATTCATGACGTCATCTTAACAGCAATATGACGTTGCGTACCGTCTACTTTTAATTTCAAAGAGGTTCTATATTTGCAATATATGTATCTGACTTCAAATTGTGCAATCTAATTATAATGTATTTGCGTAACGTATTATTAAAGAAAATACACGTACATTTCTATCAACCAGGGACGTATATATCCCTAGCGCAGACTACCAACAAGCGCAAATTTTAATAATTTTCATGTTTATTATGAAAAAAGATCATTTGTGTTATTTGCTAAAATTGTTGAACAATATGCAGTGAAAGAAAATAGTCGTTTCTTTAATCTGTTTAAAAACATCATAATTAGATAATACAACAGTTATGTCATGGTTGTGCAGGCAATAGATCAAAAATTGTTTCCCCTCGGTACTGGGAAAAACCAAAGTGCTGTATTGCCTGCTATCATTGACCTGGGCACTTTGATCTATCCCAGTACTGCGGGGAAAATATTTTGATCTATTTATTGTGTGCACCCCCATTAAATAACTTCATTCTGTTGAAAATTAAAAGGCAGCTAGTACTTACATTGTACTTTTTTCTGATAATTTTGTGTTGTTGTAGACTTATTTCATTGTGCCAAGAAAACTACTTGGGTTTAGTCAGGTTCGTTTTGCTCTATCTTTAGTTTTGTAGTAGTGATTTGTAGATCATTCTTTGTCCTTTTGTTCTATTTCATTTGGTCATTGTGTTGTTCGTCCTTTTTCCAATCTGGATTCTGATTATCCCGTTGGCATATTCAAACTCTTCTGAGCCATTCACTTTCCATTGAAGTGGCTATAACAAGCCTGGCAATTAAGTGGTCATGTATTTGTGTGTTAGTGGGTATCAATTTTGCCTCTTTCTGTGAGTTTTCTATTGGATTTTGGAATTGCTCTGACATTGTTGTATTTTTTTTTGGTTTTCAATAATAATTCAACACTGGTATAATATTATATTATCACGATAATGGCATCATTTATTTCTAGGTTTAATGATTATACAGAAAGCACAACATCTACAAGATGTAATCCTGTATCGACATATTCGCACTACGACAGTTTAGACATGACAACTATTGGTATGTGTTTTGATGGATAGTTATGTATACACAAGATCTCGTCTTTCACGACCAAGATAATGTTATGTATTTGTCAAACTGTACTGTCCAAATATGAAATTTCAGAGCTGGTAAGCGCAATACCTACAAACCAGACCACTCCATATTATACCGCGTAGGTTTTCATATTTTATCATATTGAACTATTTCTTTCAAGTGACAAACTGTTCTTTTTATATAAAGATATTTTTTGCCTAAGTTGATTTGAAATATATTGTTAGCAACATAATCTACCATTCGTATTGGAAACACCATACCACTTGCTTACAACGGTTGTACTAACTGTGAATGCATTCATTTTGAAACCAATATGTCCGTCGCTGTCACTGTAAAACATATGCGTGATCGTCAGAGCAATAAAATAAATGTTTCTCTTTGCAACATTTTTTTACAACAAATAAAATGTAAAATATGCGGAAAGACCAACATAAGACAACACTGGTATGTGGTTATCAATGATTTCCTCTTTTGATAGCGAAGTAGTTGTATATGTAGGATTACCCTGTGAGCTATCCAAACCTAATTCTGTCTTTAAGAAAATAGGTAAGCAAATTGTGCGATGTTGTTAGGGGCCTTATCTGCAGCAACTGCAACATATTTGTGGTGAATATTGTAACATTGGGATCTTTGAAAACAGATGTAGCTTTTGTGCTCATTGACCTTCTGCGTTTTTCAATTCGAATTTTAATAAACGACCTAGTAGCTTTGACCCAATCTGAAAAGGTACCAACCTCCTAATTTTCTCGTTTTTTCCCTTTTCTGGTATAGTCCTCCACAGAGTCCATAAGAAGTTTGAAGTTGTATTTCCAATTTATGGACTGTGGGTCATGATACTTTGGACCCTTAGCAATGACTTTACGGTGATTTTCATTGTCTATTTTGCTTATATCCTCCCTTAGTGACGTGGCAAGTGGGACTATATTTGAATGGAGAATTGTGGCAAGTTCTTCATGTATACAGGGTACATATCAAGCAAACACAAATTCGTAACTCTTTTTTATATGTTTTATCATGCATTAGTATCAGAAACCAGAGTTGTCTATTAAAGCCAAACACCGTCTGCAATGGAAGTTTGAAGAAGCAGCAAATCACTGAAGGACAGAAAATATAATAACCAAGCGAAAACGGACAACAACACAGCAATGATAAACAAAACACTACACACAAAGCTACAGTTTGAGATACAACCCCCAAGGGATGAGCTCAGGTGTTCAAGAAGGGTTTTCAGTTCCTGCACCACTAGTGACGCCTGTAATAAACAAACATTATATTGCTAAGTAGGAAATATGAGTATGCACATGCACTAAAATAAGTTATTGGTTAAAACAAATGTAACAATTATAATACTGACGATAGAATACAATGTATCATTAAAACAATTAACAACAATATATAATACATGTTGTTACTAACATTCAAGACGTACATATGTATTGTTCTACCAGACTAGGAAAATAAGCAGTCATCTGTATGTGTTGGGAAGATATATTTGTGTTCTCTTTCTAAGATTTTCTAGTTGGATGGTGGAATTGTGCTGATGGTGCGATATTACCACTGTAATCAGTACATCTCACCACTAAAGTTGTGAGTTCGAAACCAGTTCATGGTGAGGTGTACTCGATACGCTATGTGATAAAGTTTGCCAGTAGCTTGCAGCAGTTCGGTTGTTTTCTTTGGGTACTCCGGTTTCTTCTCCCAATAAAACTGACCACCACTATATAACTGACATAATGTTGAAGCGGATGTTAAACACCATAACCCTAACCCCCTCATTATATTTATCTGTACAATGCATATAAATTCAGTGTCTTTTGATCTGATGCCTATCGTACTGGAAATACATAAAGCTGAACTAATAAATACACTAGTAGCACATTGTACGTCATAGATAAAGACTGATTATAATTTGTATTGTAAGCTCGTTCGTTATAAAGGATAGAAATGACACAGCAGTTATCGCTAAATATTACAGAAAGTATTACTATCCTGAAAAATAATAACTTTTCCTATGCTACTTTGTGAGATTTGTCGTTTATAGGAACAACTGAAGTCAACCAGAATCAAACAGACAGAAAGTAAGTTGGTTTCATTTTAATTTAATTGTAGTGTCTTGTGTACTTTAAATTAATTAAACATTACTGAACATATGCATGCTTTCAATGCTGCAGTAAATATATTATACTTTTCCACAGAAACAACAAAGGCACTCGAACATCTACATAATGGCTTCATTGTTGCATTACATAGTCATGCAATTTAAATCGTTCTTTGTGTAATGTTAGATGAATCCTATTTAAAACGTTAATTGAAATAATAAGTTGAAATTCTTAAATGAACAGACAAACAATCATCATACGAAACAAATGATGATATCCAAAGACAAATACAAGTTGAATACCAAACTCGCCATAATGTACAATACAGATACTGAAGAGACACGGACAAATACAGTACATACTTCGCCATAAATTGTCTTTCGAATCAATACAAAAACTTCGTATCAACCGTCGACACGCTCACATCCATTGCAACATTTATCCAATTTTACTGAGTTAATTTCATATTTATATTGTCAGATCAATTTAATAATTCATTGATGTTTGAAACCGCACCGGTGGCGTAATGGTTAGCGAGCTCTCTCGAGTGCGGTGGATCACGGGTTCGAGTCAAACCAAAGACTATGAAATTAGTATTTGTTGCTTCTCAGCTTAGAACGCCGCCTTAAGGAGAAAGAGCAAAGACTGGTTGGCTCCTAATACAAATAATGTATCCAAGTGGAGCGACATGTCTACTTGCGAACTTTTGTTTTAGTGTGCTAGCACTATACAAATCCAACTCAGCGTGTTGGTCTAGTACAAAGCGGACCTCATCATCATCTCATTGAACATTAACTTGTTCTCGTTTTTTATATAACTGAAAAATAGCTGAATTGGCGTTAAACAACAATCACTCACTCACACCTTTATTTTCACAGAGTTAATAGCCTTTTTATATTGTTAGATTAATCTAATAATTCCTTGATGTTGATGGGATATCAACACTTGAATGCCATTAGCATATGTATTGATCACGTTCGTTGTGATACCAGTGTGGTAATAATACTGGTCAATACATCGATACAGCATAGTATCTGAAGTTTGCCATCTCAATGTTGTACTCATGGGGGATATCACTATAGCAAAGACACCCCTCTCTGTCCATTGATATCTCTACACCGGTATATGAACATATCACTGCTTTGTCATCTGATCTCTAAACATTGCATATGTACTATAATCCAAAAACAACAATTCATACTACCATGTTATACTCAATAGGTTCATAATGCGCTTGTTTTCATATATTTCAATGTAGTATTGCTACCTACGTGGAAATTTTGCCAAGCTAGAATACTGCCCATACTGATCATCATTAAACTAAGCTACCAAAAGGTACTGTTATTGTTTAGTATTTATTAGTTCTCTTTGTTTTGTTGATAAAAGTACTATAATGTATTTGTCCTGTACGATAGTTCATTTCTATTGACGTTTGGATCAATATCATGGCTGCATTCTCCCCTCTTAGTGAGGTGATGCTGTCATGCAAGTGAGTAAAATTCCAACCCTCACATATAACATGTTTCTTTTTGTGACAATAGAGCTACGAATTTCATTCGTTTGTAAACTTACATACTTCTGACTCCAACTGAGGTCGGGATTTTGGGGTACTATCATCTCATTTGTGCAGATCGTCGAATAAATTCATTGAAAGCGTTCGGTTCATTACATATTTTTTATATTATCTTCCATAGTTAATTAACTTTGAATATTTATATTTACGTCCTTCAATCGGGATAAACTTCGCCCATTTTTCACCATGTTAAATACGAGAAAAGTATGGAAATATAGAATCGAATGGGGATAAGTCCTATGCAAAGTTAAACTCCGTCTGAAATCGTTTAAAATTATTCCATTCTTGTTCATACACTTGTGGGTACAAACATAATATTATCCAAAGATTAAGCTTATTCCATTATTGTTCAAATGCATGTGTATACAAACATAGTACTATCCTAACGTTATTAAAATGGTATGACTGGTTCAGCAAGGACAGATAATATATACTACTTGTCATAAACTTCACAACACTGCCATGACTAAAACGTATGTCCTAATGTCTTTAAGGAACATGCAACACAACACCAATTGACAATTCATTTCAACATATGCCATGATGCATTATCTACATTAGACCACATTAGGACAGAATGCAACGAGTAAATAATCTCATTTATTTTCAGATGTTATAAAGACACAGGATGGGATTTATTACAACATGAAACCTTAGTTAGATATTTCTACATGTCATTTGGTGTTTCTTGTCTTGTTGTTTGTTAAGCTGATCTATTTACTCAGTAGTATTGTGGTTTTAAATACATGTACATTTCCCATGCCTGATTGTATTGAAGCTCATTAGTTTTTTGTGTTAACGGTGAAGATATTTTTACCTTTAATATGGCATTAAACAGTGATATTAACAAATTTAACCCGTTTAATTACACACATAATTGGTTTGTTGTAGTGTATAAATATAATCTGTGTTACAATATGTAAAGCGCAACTTATAAGATATATATATATATATATATATATTCTGTTTGGACCCTTTGGCTTACTGTAGTATAAAGACTTGAATTAAATGGCTTTCAAATAGTTTAACATTGATGAATATTATTCGAGAAGCTCGTCGTGGGCTCTAACTTTGCTTTCTACTTGTTATTAAACAGTTGACAAACAACATTATTATATACATTAATTTCTGATATTTTGGCTGATGATGTTCTCATGTGTCCATATGTTATATTGTAAACAGTGACTGAATGTTGTCAAGATTGCAATAAAAATAGTCTTCCTTAATTTTGCTTATTTCATCTAAACAGTATTTTATTGTACCATATATGTATATATTGAAAAAATGGATCTAATTATAAGTTGTTTAATAAATGGCTATTGAAAAGCAAAACGAATGAGTTTTGTGTTTCTTTTCACCAAGCAGAAGTGTTATTTCAACAATTCATCGTGTTCTTTCTTTATATAGCAATTTATATATATGTTTTAATCAAAAGCAATATTGTTTTTATTAAATGTGATTTCCTTATACCGCTTTTAGAAATACTATATTATTGAGGTTTGTTCTTTTTAATACTACATTTGTATATACAGGCAAACTTGGATTAAGAGGTCACCTTTGAGACCAAGAAAAAGCGGCATCATAAGACAGATGACATCTTAAAAGAGGTTCAATTCATATGAAATTTTCTATGATAAGACAAAATAAAAAACATTTTAATCCAGGTGACTGCTTAATAGACGTGACCACATGGATTGTTGTCCTTTTTCTTTTGGTCATTACGTTGTCTGTCTAAAAGATTTAAACGTTTGACGATTCCATTTTTGAAGGGTTAATTAGAAGCCGTAATTCGAAGAAGGACACTGAACAAAAAAGGACTAAATGACAAACATTGATGTACAAAACACTACACCAAAACATTAATGATCGAGCAACACAAAGTTCAATGAAAACCGGGGGTGAACTCAGCTGCTCCGGAAAGTAATCAGTTCCTGCTCCACATGTGGAACCTGCCGTGTTACTCTTGTTGCGAAACCGGTGATAAGCCATGAATGTGAAGTGGACCGGATTGTTATTTCATATGGGACATGTCGTGGATGATTTGTGGGAAATATCACAGTTTGCTAGCACGTTATAAGACCGCGTCCTATCTCATAATCCACAAAATATCCATTACACTCACACAATGTGCTTGCAGTAGCATATAATTTTAAATCGCTAACAAAGTCGTCATTCAATCAGCAAGTTATTGTGTGTTAACACCAAGTGAGCAATACCATCTGCTTTGTATTATATCAACACAACGAGTAGAGTTTGCATGATGCATCTCACTGAAACAACAGTTTGACACATCTGGATGCAGAGGCAATCAGTGTTCAATCATTAATGCTGTGTGGATAAGCAACATATACTAGTTTTATAGTACATTGGCTTTTTCCGACCAGTGATCAAACCTAAAAGTAAACGCAATCGTGGCAAACGTGCTAATCATTAAACCCAACTACTGCAATTACATATGTATTCGACACAAATCTGCGCAAATGTGGGAATTTTCTACATTTAGTAACTTAGCTAGACTAATTAAACTAAATCGTAGATACATAATTTAGTGTGCATGGTGTGTTTCTTAAAAATAACTTCATTTGTCAAAATGAATACGTAGACTAAAGGGTTTTAATGTGACATCCAAAATGGGCTACGGTTTGTGGTGCCTGAGGTAGAATAACCTTAGTTTCTGCCTTCAATAAATTACATTATGGCAGTGTCTATTCGTACAATTTTCAACAAATTATTGTACGAATAGCCGTGAATCTTATTCTTACAACAAATAATATTACGGATTAGATAATGAAAAACGAATAATTATTACCTGTAGACTAAATATGTTGTATTACCTGTAGATTAAATATGTTGTAAGAATAGCCTCTAGAGCCTATTCTTACAACAAAAAATATAACGTTGTCATTAATCATATATAATTATTGTATTATATAGATCTATATACATTTCTTCATATGCACAACATATAATTTATCATCATAGAATAAAATATTACATAAAAACAATAAAATACAATTTGATAATCGTAAAAAGCATGATAAAAGTTTTGTTTTTAAAGCTTCTAAAAATCATTTAAGATGCTAGATGATATTAAAAGTCTGAAGTTTAAATTTTGATAAAATATCTGAAATATAAAAACAATGCAATGCAAAAAACTGTTAAAACAAAAGTCCACAAATGATCACAAATGAATTTTACATTTTGATCTATCGCCTACAACACCAATAGGTTGATCTTGGCTGTTTTTTAAGGTTGGTACATCTTAAATGGAACCACACTAAACAGTAATCATAGAAAATTGACTCTATATATATATCTAATAGCCCTTGTCAGTGTCCACGAATTTATTATTGGGTGCAAGATGCATTCGGCAACCAGCAGAGGTTTGAATTAATTTGTCACTAGACCTCATACATGGCTATCGCAATTTCATTATTCAAATCATGTGTTCTGGTGACGATTCCAATGGATCAACCCACAGATACAAGCTAGGTGGCTGATAGGAGATGTCTTCTCCATGAAGGTGTTGTCATGTTATTGTTAGCATTACCTGATCATGTACCATAGTAGGTAGCGTGTTTTGATCGTTTAATGGGCCATGTACATTCAGGACCACAATTGTCCCAGTGGCAGTCAAAAACCATAACTCCAGCTGTAATATTCCTTCTTCATTTCTGTATATTTTTTTTATAAATTGTTGAACTTGTCCTCCTTCTAAATATATATGAAGTATTTGTCTTTGAACGTTAAGTAGCCATAATTCAAGCATTATTCAGTATTTAGACCTGCGTGTACACAGTATGTAAGAAAGGTTGTAGATAGTAAAGTGAAATCAGAAGCGGTAATTCCAAAGTGAAAAAGACAAACAATGACCTACAAAATACTACACAAGAACCTAAAGATTAAGTAACATGAAGCCCACAAAAATGTAGGTAGGTAGTTCATCGTTCAGATTTATCATATATGTAATAAAACC
The DNA here is from genome assembly GCA_963383655.1 of Bathymodiolus septemdierum. Lineage (NCBI taxonomy): Eukaryota > Metazoa > Mollusca > Bivalvia > Mytilida > Modiolidae > Bathymodiolus > Bathymodiolus septemdierum. The sequence goes on along the minus strand of OY726524.1, from coordinate 28,241,494 downwards.
AGAATTTGTATAGCGTCCTATCTAAAACAAATATCCTAAGACGCTATACAACATAAAATACTAGAAAAAAGTAGCAAAACATAAAAAGGTAACCCCTATACACATATATATAACAATGATACAATTAAATAATAATAATCTTGAATGCAGTTGATAGCAGACGGAAGAATTAAAAATGGAAAAGGGGGTGGTGTGAGTGCAGAAATATGTCGATAAGGAGTTTGAGGCAGAAAAGAGGCGGTGGAGTTGGCAGAAGGGATACGAGAGAGGGCAGGGAATAAGAATGTCACAGGATTATGGTAGGTGCATAAATGGTAAAGGGGGGTTGAGGCAGAAATGAGTCGGGAGAGGTGATCCAAAATGGGTCAGAAAAAAGAAAGTCAAGGGATCAAGGTAGGGAAGATATCATACAATCATTAATAATAATCTACATATACATATAAAAGTCCAGAAAGGTCTATGTCAAATTGCATATTTACAAACGAAAAGTTTGTTTAAAAAGATATGCTTTTAGATACGATTTAAAAGTTGATAACGAGTCCATAGTTTTGAGCTGGAGTGATATGTTCTTCCACAACCATAATAAGTCTTTGTTTTGGTGGTAGGTACTTGGAGAAGTGATGCTGACTGGGAACGTAATGGAACGTATGGTTTCACAAGTTCAGTCAAATATACTGGAATCAAACCATGAACAGCCTAGAATACATAGATGATAAGTTTGTACTGACTTCGATATTCTACTGGAAGCCAGTGTAAGCGGATCAGTACGGGTGTGATATGATCCATCTTCGTTGTCTTTGTTATGAGTCGGGCAGCTATGTTGTGGATTCGCTGGAGTTTATCTATTAAAATGCACAGGTTCAGTACCATTGTAAAACCAGTTATATGGTACAGTCCCTAATAAAATTAAAAACAAAACAAATATAACACATTCTGAATGTTCAGAAATCGCTATCACTAACAAATATATACATGACCAGACACTCTTCTGACTTGGTACAATCACATCAATAAAAAGAGAGTGTTTAAACCATTTTGATGGACGACAGCCTCCCTTCTAAATGAAATAAATATATATTGTCTTCCTGTAATTTTCACTATTTCGTCTAAGCTAAGTATCTAAATGTTACTATGTAAGTTATTCAGAAGAACAAATTAATAAATAATCGCATATGCATTTCATATTGTATATGCATTTGACATTAGACGTATGAATCATATTTAAATTGTATTATGTCAGTTATTCAGAAGAAACAAATCATAAATAATCCCATATACATTTGATAATAGCAATTTTTTGGATAAGTAAGCATTTATCAATTGTTTGTTCCAATGAAATTAAATATAATTTAGACCACACTAATGTCTCAACCGTTTGCTATGCTGTTTGTAGAATCATATCAGGTATTGTACCGTGAAAGTCAGATTGTAATGGTGAAACAAAAACAGGAGTTCTATGTACAATATTGGAGAACATTGCAATTATAATAACCCATACCTGACCTGCAGTACAAAGTCAACTACTTGGTATCAGAAACAAGCTATATATTTAAAATAATCGCTCTGAATGTCTAAAGGAATTCTTTGTCGAAATCAATGTAATCAAAGACAGACAAACGTATGTATGTATGTGCTTAAGTACATTATTGGTGCTTGTGTGTGTTAACTTGATTTTATATCAACGTTCCGTTGTTTTAAGTACCCAAGTAGTACATCGGGCCACTATGAACCTATTACCCCCTATGTTAAACAATATTTCACTCCTGAATTGTGCAGTCAGCCGTGACTCTTACAGGCACACCTGTTGATCAAATCGATATCAATCAAAATATTACCAATTTAAATAATTTGTTAATTACACCTTTTAATTACCCCCGATAATCACACCCCATTAATCTTATTATTCTATTATTCTAAGTATTATATATGGGTTTTTATACCGTGTTTTAATTACCAATAATTATGTATTCTTTAATTGATAATTCACAACCAATTACACACTGAATATATTACCATACGTCAGTAATGTGTGATTTGTATCTGTTTTAAATGGTTATTTGGCGCAACAGAAATTTTAAATATCGTTTGACAACAGCTGTTCAACTTTCGTGTAAAACGCTTTATAAGATGTATTTTAATTACGGTCTATCGTGCAACATTAGAAAGAGGCCCCCGGTTTAATTAATCATACGCGTGCTAGTGAAGGAGGAGTAGAAACATTATTCAAACAATTCTATTATCGTTTTCCTCTTTGTGAATATGATTTGAATATTTCATCGTTATTACATCGTAAAACGTTTCCATTTTATTTGTATTGACACCTGTCGTATCTATTGATTAATTTGTGCGATAGCAAAGGGATTTCCCCTCAAGAACAAAGCAAATGCAAAGTGGTCACCATAAAGAGGAATTTGAGAATGTATTAAATGAATTCAATTCTAAGCGAGATATAAACTTCCTCTCTCATATCTGATAGTTTCTCTCTCTCTCGTTTGCATCTGTATTCCTATTTGACAACAGGATATTGTTGGGGTATTCTTGTCCCTTTGGTATTGATTTTGCTTGTACAGCAGTGTATATAGCAATACGTCATGTTCCATAATGTGGCATGTATTTCTGTAGTTTCATGATAAATATTATTTGAATTGATTTAAGGGATGTATTAAATGCATTGATTTCTTATGTGTTTCATTCTGTTTATTGTACACATCTACCAAAGGAGATCTAAGGTTTCCCTCTCGTCTGATAATTTTCTGTCTCGTTTGTTTTTTCTTCATTACATTACCCTCCACTTGCGTTTGCCATTGATGTATATAGCCGGTTTTAGTACACACGTATTCCTCCCTAGGATTGTTAACATTATCACAAAGAGGCACATAAACATCAGACGTATAATAATGTACACATTTTTCTTATATTTCGCAGTCTTTACATGTAAAAACAATTATGTATAACTGAGAAACGTCTACCTTCCGACAGTATCTTCAACCTCACGAAAGGGCCAACAGTATGATATCTTTCGTGCAGGGGTGTAAACTGTCGAAAAACATTATGTTGCCCTTTACAGGATAGACTACCCTCTTAAAATCCGTACGGTCGCGTGCTGTTGTCCTGCATGATGACTCTTTGTCGAAGACCAACCTATAGTCTTTGTCTTGATGTACGGTAAGTAATCTCTTGTGGTCTCTCGTGATCTTGATGTCGTCCCTCACGGTCTTGATGTCATCGCTGTTGTTAATTACCATGCACTTGATAATATCAAAGTTGATGGTCAAGGAATTTTTGTAGTTGAGAGTGATGCCTCGCACGTTACATAGGATCGTATTTCCATCCTTATCGGATCTGGTAATCTTGTAGGCATAGTTCTTCCGTCCACCGGTGACAAACTCTATTATTCTGTTGTCGGGCACGTCATCGGTGAGATATCCTATGTAGTCACCGAGTTCTGGTTTCCACTCGCCTGGCCTAGAGGTATACACGAGTGAATCTGTATCGGCGTATATGGCACGGGGTCCTAATTGTTCCAAATAACTGTACAACTTCAAACGGGCTTGAGCTGTGGTATAGACTGATATGACTACGTTGGTTCTCCCTGATTCTTCGATGAACTCTTCTTTGTATTGGTATCTCATTTCCACCATATCGTCGCTGACAAAATGTATATCCATCACAAGAATCTGGTCGCTGGTCAACATGTCGAAATATTCGGCAGATTCGGATATGTATTTTATCTGAGGCATGTTGGATCTCTGTCCGAATTTCCCCCAAAAACTATTCAGCATCAGTTTGGCTAATGCTCTCAATCCAGGATTCTTCTTTATGTTGTTGCAGCCCAGGAGTATTCCTTTCTTTTCGTGATAGTCTCTGGTGTACCTCCATTTATCGTTTTCGCTCTGACACCACTCTGGCCAACCGCTGGCTTCCTGCTTCAGGAAGGTATTCACGTAATCGATAAAGAGTCCTCCAGTTTTCGCTTTCGGATCGTACTATTCCGTTTCATCGAAATACCACACTTCGTAGATGCGCTGAACTACATATCCTTTCTCCAATGCTTTCTTCAATTCGTCCGTGACACATGTTACCGTCAATGATCTTTCTTTGTCCTTATGTTGACAGCGTGTCTGTTGATGGTTTTCACTACATGTTCTACACATGTTCATTTTCACTGGTAAGACGGGTATGTACAGTCCTCTTGGTGGAAGGATTTTGCATTGCATTATACTATTTGGTTTGATCATATCGTTCATCGAAACTACGATCTACCGCACATGATGTGAGTACTCTTAGCTATTTCACCACAGGAGCGTTATGTTTTTTTTCCTTCGTTTATAGATCATTTGTTCAATTAATTGTTGTAAATAAGATCGCGTCATAATTCATAAAAATTGAATTTCATGAGGAATTGAACTATGTTACTTTTCTTATAATTTGGTTTGTGTTTTCAATGTAGTTTTCGACGAAATATGAGATATCTTACATTTGCATGAGAAAAGATGAAATTTAATAAAATGTCATAAAATAGTATCACAAGTATCTAGTACTAATTTTTCATTAATTGAACGTGAGAAGAAAGAGGAAGTCCCAAATTTAAAACGTCATCATAATGTGATCGAACCTCGATATTCTTCCTTCATGGAAGATGATGTCAATTAGTATACCTGTATCACGAAAGTGGGTCAGTTTGTTATCAAACAAACACGACTAAGTGGACAGGGTAACGAATTGGTACTATCAGAAGCTGTAAATCCATAAAGAACAGACAATGGTTAAAAGAGAAAGGACAGAAAGAAAAACAAGAGTTCAAAAACACTACATAGAAAATTAAAGATTAATACACACAAACCCTACAGAAATATAATGTGCTCCGAAATGGTAAGCAGTTCCTGCTCCACTAGTGGCACTCTTCGTGTTACTCGTGTCACAAATCCGGTAAAATGTCATGTATGAGGAAAGAACCGGATTGTGATTACGACAAGCTGAACACATCCGTGGTCATTTGTGACACAGATATTCCGTAACGGCTAACCAAGTCATAGATGGAGCCGTGATGACTTCAACTTAACCACTAGGAACCCTTGCTTCAGTAGCTGCCTTCTTAGTAACAACCCTCCATCAATGAGATCATAATAGGGACCACAAGCTCTTATATACTGCATATACTCGGAAAGAATGATGGAATTAAGATTATGACAACGGGATAAATAATCGTTGTCATCTGTGACACAGATTTTCCGTTATGGTTTACGAAGTCAGTATATACTATCACATTACATATATACATTCATAAAACGTCACATCAGAGTGGTAAACGTCATATCAGAGTGGTAATACAATGTAAATACCTAATTTAGTGCTCATGTTCTTTAAAACACAAACATTACAAAGGATAAAATATGCAAAATTTTGTGATAAAGTTTGTCAGTGACTTGCGATAGGTCGTGTACTCCGGTTTCCTCCACCAATAAACCTGACCGCTACGATATAACTGAAATATGGTTGGAAGTGGCGTAAATACTATATACCTAAACTTACAAAGGATATAATTTTCGGTGTGTTGCTTATAATGGAAAATATATTTATTTCTCAAAATAGTCGTTTTTAAATCTCCATAGATTTGATCTGAAAGCCTTATTCATCAATTTATGTCAATATAATCTTTTTGTTTTTTTCTGTATGTTGTTAAATTAAGATTGTATTAAATGTGTTAAACATCCCATGACCTATACGTATATTGTATAATACATATTCAGTGAAGAAAAAAGAAATTAATGAAATGTAAATTGAAATAAATTCGAAATAAAAAAAAACAAATATGTGTTGAATTAGCATCGCTGATGTGATTAATGAATGAACTCAGACGGGTGAGTTTCTGTAAAAGAAAAATATTTAAGAGAAAACACACACATTGAATTCAACCATGTTTAGCAAAACATTATATGATTTCACAACTTATTTCATGTAGACAAATGTCTATCACATATAAATCTCTGCAGTGTAAGCTTTTTTGTAAAATGTCAATATTAAGAAGAAACAAAAACAGAAAAAAAACAAAAAAACAAAAAGCAAAAAACAAACAAACAAAAACAAAACACAAAATAAAACAAAAAAAACAAAACAAAAACAAATACAAAAAAACAAAAAAACAAACAAACAAACAAAAACAATACAAGAACCATAAATAAAACAACAACTTAAGACTAAAAAAACAACAACTTTAGACATATCTGGCTTGAAACACAAACATCTGGCATTCGAATAAGTTGATAGATACATGGGTAGGCTGGAGTCAACTAATAAGACCACATGCATTGACACATGGCAACCATGTGAACACGAACATTGCATTAACATAGTTAGTGTATGCTCGTAGCTAAGTGACCACAACATAAGACTATATAATCATTATAGACCAACAGATATAAAATTACAATCGATACTAGTATCTCTATAAATTTATGACCAATCAGTAACAAGCATCTTGAGAAATAATGGTCTCCATGAGAGACCAAATGTGAAAGAAATGTAAAATGGATATAAATCTATAATAAAAGGGAGACAATTACAGTGTAAATCTCATTTGAATTTCAATAAGTTGATGAACATCGTGTTTGCCAGACCGAACATAATTGTTATCTATGAAAACATTAATGGGGGTTTTCTCGACCAATAAAGCTGACTGCCACGAAATAACTGAAATATTGTTGAAAATGGCGTTAAACACCATAAAATAAACATGCCCAAAAACATTAATGACACATATCATATCCTTACAAGTCCCATTATAATAATTTATCACGTTTCTAGTCACTGAAAAACATGTAATCGCTATAACATACCTACAAGGAATCAGTGCTAGGGGTTCACCGTTATGATGTTTAACGCCACTTTCAACAATATTTCAGCTACATTGCATATAATAGCAAAGAGAACTAACACAAAGTGTCAGTTATGCGTGCTAAATTATAGCCTTTACGAGTGATAGTTTCAATCATACTATAACTTCTATTAGTGCACATGCGCCAACCAAAATCGAGCTTTAAGGTTATGTTTATACGTGGATGGAAAAATACCTATTTCCTTTATATCACCACCGACCTACCACAAGTAATTGACATAAGATAGGAATGTGTGTGAACATAATGTGTGTGAAGTAGACAGGTGGTGGAATTCTTTTAGCCACCTTCCTTTGCTTATGCATTGATCGTCGATCTTCCCATGGATAGAAACAAGTGTCTGTACTTTGCACGTATAATTAAGAAAAGAAAGTTTAAACAATGACGGTCAACAATTCCACCAATATCAACAATATCGAAAATATGGGCTTAGGGTGGTTATGGTGTTTAACGCCACTTTCAACAATATTTCCTGTATATCACCACCGACCTACCACAAGTAATTGACATAAGATAGGAAAAATTGTATTATTAATTACTGTGAACATAATGTGTGTGAAGTGGACAGGTGGTGGAATGCTGTTAGCCACCTTCCTTTGCTTATGCATTGATCGTCGATCTTCCCATGGATAGAAACAAGTGCCTGTGCTTTGCACGTATAATTATGAAAAGAAAGTTTAAACAATGACGGTCAACAATTCCACCAATATCAACAAAACGAACAATCACCTCTCACATGAGGAAAGTATAAAGAGCGATGGTCAGCATTTCCACCAATATCTACAAAATGAACAACCACCTCTCACTTCAAACATTACAACGACATATGGAGTTGGAAACCAAGTTCCTATATTGGGACAAACACAAACATGTAACCGGGCTAAGTCTGTTAACGGGACCCTCTCTTTCTGATAAGTGGGTCTTTGACTGCACACATTTACAAAATGAATGACAACATGAACATGAACAGTACGATAGAAAGGGTCAGTTAATGGTTGTACATAACTGGCTACTAGCAACGAATATATAAGAGTTGAGGGCAGTTACATACAAAGTTAAAAAAGAAGGAGGGTGATGATTCGGCGCTACATGCGGTTGTGTAAAGAAACGACTAATTGTAGTAAAGCATACTCTTTAATATCATGTCAGGGGCTGTGGTGGCAGTGATCGCATATTGGTTGGATTTACAACTAATTATGCAATCAGTGCATATCAACACTGATGTGAGTTCGAATTTCGATCAGGGCGAGGTGTACAACATTGTGTGATAAAGTTTGTCAGTAACTTGCGACAGGTCGGTAGTTTTCTCCGGGTTTCCTCCACCAATAAATTAAAACTGACAGCCACGATATAACTGAAATATTGTTGAAAGTGGCGTTAAACACCATCAAACAAACCTCAATGCCATGTCGCAAATTGATTAAAGGCGTGACATGACATCCATTATAATGACCATGACATAACAAATTATTTTTAATACAAGTTGATACACTAATGATGCATGATGGCCATTTTTTTAAACTCAACATTCATCGGTTTACTGGTTGTAGCATAACCTGTTCAAATACAATTTTTAAAACTGTCAATTTTTATATAAAAAAATAATAAACATACAATCCATCATTACTGAACCGTGACGGTAATTGAATATCATATTTAAAATACAAATGTATACAACTAACACTTCCCTGTGAAATGGCTGTTTTTAACTTTCAACAATTTGCTTGCTTATGTTTTGGGAACTATTTGCTGACATTCTTCATCAAGTCTTCAGGTAGGCCAATGCTAATGTGATTTTATATTTTGTTTACAGTGACGTCAAGTTGTTTGGGAGGTACAATTAAACAAGCAACACAAGACTGTCAAAGTTGTTTAACTTGTGTCTTATTCTTTTGTCTTTTTGAACAATAATTAAAACGTAGACATACAATTTAGTGCGGACGGTGCATTTCTGGAATAACCTTCATCAGGTGACGGTCAAAAATAAAAGATTGGGAAGCCAAACAAACATTTAAAGTTTTGGAAAAAATAAAATCAAAGTAGATACGACGTGTTTCTGGAATAAACTTCATCAAGTGACGCTCAAAATCGAAAAATTGGAAAGCTAAATAGTTTAACAGTGATTGGGAGCAATAAAACTAAATAATCAGTGCTATCAATCTTTGTTTAATATACCTGTGTCGTCTTAACACATAGGCACGTTGAGAAGTTTCCCGGGGACCCCACGAGCATAAGAGAGATTTAAGGAGGGAGAGTGTTGTCATGACTTGATTGGGCAGATTTTGTTTTATCTCCGAGTCCACAAATTAATTATTTTGTTCAAAATTAACACAGGACTTATATGGAAAACGAATGGTATAAATGGTCTCGGAGTACATGCATCAGTTTTGGCATACATTAACAAATATGGAAACGGGAAAGGGTGTTGAAGCATTAACGAAACAGAAGATGAATGCATACTTAGAAATCCCTCTTCCCCATATAAGAAAATAGGTGTGCCTTCACAACGTCCCGGGTAAGTTGTACTTTAGGACCAAATCGTACACAATTAAAAAGTAGACACGATCAGATCGTTGCTCATGTGTTATCACAAGTAGGTGATTCATGTAATACTACGCTTGAAATAATAAATTATGGTTATCCTTTATGTATACTTTATGTAGACTATATGTAATAATCGATATAGTCATAATCACCGACAGTGTGCTGTGTGTGTTTTTTTCATGTTTTTTTTTTAGGAGGGTGGGGCGGGGGGTGTTGTTTTTTGTATATTTGTTTATGCTTTTCATTTTATTACCAAACAACTGTGTCGTAAATATGCATTATTATCTAATATTAACTCAATGTTATTTGCATACGGTTTTCCAACTTTAACCCTTTCCGCCCCCCCCCCCCCCCTCCCACACTCACACACTTCACAAATGAGAAAATGTTCTTTTAAGAGAAGTTGCCTCTCTTGAGGAGGTTAATTTACTAGTAATTTGCTAGCGGTGAATCCAACTACCACACGATCACGACTACGACGGCAACAGGAAGTATTGTGCAAGGCACAGAAAAGAGTCGTGTGTCATTACTTAGACCATCGCTAATACAAAATAAAGGTTATTGTAATTATATAAAGAGGAGTTTAATTCGGAATAAAAAAAAAACATATAGCCATGAACTGAAAACAGATATGCAAACCTCGCATTTCGAAGAAAGATTCTTATTAAATGTTTATGGCTAAACTATATAAATGCATAATGAGGTTGTTCAGTACAGGTCATAAATATTCTTCAAATGTCAAAATTCATTGTTATAGCCCACCATTGCATGTAGTATTATAAAAATGTTAGCAAATATTCATTTTTCAACGCATATCCATTTCAATGGCCTTGGGTTAGTAGGTGTATCAGTGTATTTAAAAAAGCACTCTGACAATATTAAAATTTACGTGTTGGTTGAGGGTAGGGGGTTAATTTTGTAACTTCCTTGACTTATTTTGGTGATATAAATTTAAAGAAGTACCAAATAACCCTCCAAACGTGAATTAATAATAAATATGATATTTAAAAAATATAGAATGTGCGTTTAAACGAGACAACACCCAGTTTTAAGTGTTTAATTTCTACTTGTTCACCAACGAACACACGAACAAGTATATATTCTTACAAAAAGAATGATTACAGTTACACATTAAGCAAGGTTTCTCCCACGGTTGTTGTGGATCGGGTTTCAGTCGTTTGATCTTTATTTTTATTATGCTTTGATTGTTTTATATTTCTTTGGTTTATTCCCCGAACGCTTACTCGAATAAATTAAAATTCGGGAATTTGTTAAACATTTTAGAAGACAATGACACATTTACATTGTGTATATTTAGAACTACAAACCACAGACTATCGGTAGAAGTGGGGAGATGGAAAACAAATATTAGAGAAAACAGGTTCTGTCATTTATGTTCAAGAAGAGAATTGGGTGACGAGTATCACTATATTTTTGAATGTACTGAATTTGTTAATGAAAGAAAACTTTATTTTGATTTTGTCCATATAAATAGACATAATATCTTTAAATATAATAATCTGATGTCTTCTAAGTCTATATATACTTTAAGTAAACTCTGTAAATTTATCAGAATAGTAAACAAGAGGATATGTCCTCTAGATATATCCACTTCTGTTCACAATTCAATATTTGCTTAATTATGTATTACATGTATTTATTTCTTGTTTAATTGTGTTAATTGTCATCTCTGTACCTCTGTAAATTGGTTAGAAATAAAGATATATATATATATATATATAATAAAACAACACATAATTAAGGAAGGGGATTAGGGGGCCTCCTAAGGGGTGGGATTATTGAATGTCTACCTGTAATTGACCTGTCCACCGAATTAACCATGTATGTATTCTCATTTATAGATAGAAAAAACTTGGTATAGTTATGATATATTTATTTGAATTAAATAAATAATACAACAATATATTGCAGATATATCTCTTAATTCAGCAAAGTATGAATTAAAGTGAAATACAAACAACTTTAACATGTTAAGTCATTAAATTTCAACAAACATATGCGAAGACAGCACTAATATGAAATTTCTTATCATAAAGAAATAGCACTGTACTGGAATGAAACTTGATACTATAACAGTTTTACACATTACATATATCTAAACATAGAAACACATTTCAAATCATTAAACTATTTTATATATGCAAAAGTCTATAGGATAATAACATCTAGTGATCTACATAGAAATCAAGCACAGAATCATCCTAAGTGGAGTAACTGGGAAGCTGAGTCTGAATAGAAATCAGGTCTAGTATCTGTCTTTGAGCGTTGCGAGTCGGCGATCAATGTTCAAGTATTTCTTGGCCCGTGGTCGAATGGTACCACCATCTGCTCTCTGGATCTCTGCAATTTCAATACTGTTCTGGATGTCTTTGAAGTGTTGAATTGCAGTGTAGATATTTGGGTGGGGGTATTGTGTCATCTTCTTACGCTTGCTGTGCCATCCTACAATGCCGTTTTATTATATATCATGTTTTATTATCAATTCGCGGATGAACATCACTGTTCGTTACTTTACCTTTATAAGAGTCTATGGCACGAAATTGGCGTCAAAAATTAATATGTATGGCAAGTCATCAATTGAATTAAGGCTAGCCTTAATTACTTAAGCCTAGTTAAAACCAACAACTGCCAACCAGTAGATAACATCATATGGACAGATCATGGATACATGATGCACAATTTTATCAATTCCACTCAAGCATAATTCGTCCATGTTTATCGTAAAGTAGTCAGCAGCCATTTTTTTATGTTAATGTATTCTTTATATAATTACTTTAGTCAATAAGATATGAAATCAATTACCATTGAAAAAAATTATTATTGTCAACCTCATATCTACTGAATTATGGCTAGCCATAGATACTTATTCTTGGCACAAATACCGCGCCATACATTTCAACCAGGAGTGAGTTAGCGATTGATGGTTAACACCAACTCAGCAATTTTCAGCTATATCTTGGCGAGAATAAGTTAATTTTGAATAAGATGATGAGGTCCGCTTTGTACCAGAACAACACGCTGCGTGCTTAGCAAAAAAGCAAAAAAATACCAATTTGATAGTGTTTTAATTGTTTTATGACACCCAAATCACTTTTAATTAGATTAAATGATTTGATTATCAGGTGATTGTGTAAGTGTGTGTTGTCTTGAATTTCCTTTTCTGGAGCAATCTGCACAGTGGTCTGTCCCCATTGTGAGAATGATAATGAATGAAAACAAACTCCATGTTCTTTTATTGTCTATGAACCAAAGATCACAGAAATTTACTCGTTTTTGTGATAGAATTTATCAAAATTCCATGTACTGCAATCGTTAATTATATCTTAATTACTATTTTTTTCTTTTTATCAACCAAAGCACATATTCTTTGGGGGAAACTATGATTAAAGCATTGAGGGTTTAATAATCTTTGTAAATTAAAACCAAATTCTTTAAAATTAATTAACTTTTAATCAAATAAAAATCAAATTAATCATTATTGTAATTAAGAGGGTAACAATTAATTGTATGATTTGACTAAAAATGTGCTTGCAATGGTCTTTCTTTGCAAAGGACTGGGAGCTTTAAGGGCCAAAATCGGCCCCACCTCAGATGTCGATAAAACAACAACAACAACACTCCTAATAAACTGTTGCTATCAGAATCTGCTGTAAGTTGTCTTTTACGTGTAAGGAGTGTGTCCTTTACATCCCGCGCTAAGGGATGTATTAAAATTGTTCATCATAGCTGTCTGGTGTGCCTTTCACATAAAGTCGACGTTTTCCTAGAGGAAGCCATTTGTTATTTTATTTATGCCAAATTCGCAGTCATGTTAGGATTCTAATAATAATAGGCTATAATACATTATTATACAGCTATAATTTTAATCCAATCAAAAACAATATGGTTGTGATCATCTTCCGTAATTAAAATCGTCAAAATGAAATACAACCGAATTAATATCAAATGGTGTCTTGTTTCAATCTCATTTAAAATATACCTTGACATTCTTTCACACTTGTATATCACGTTCACGATCTTTAATTACAACACTATTTCACTCAAGTGTACATTTTTTTCCTGTTCTAGTTAAAGGACTTTATCAAACAGAATCATACAGTTTACATGTAATGCAGTTAATACGCATTTAAGCCACATAATAATATTTCTATTTTCCACACCTTGTGGTGTGGGGTCGCTATTGTGCATGCAAAATATTAATTGCAAACCCCATTGACTGGCTATTTGCTCTCTGTCTAGAATATTTTTTTTTTCTCGATCGACATTTCAGAAGCTAGAAAACGATATGATGAATAGTGTCTGTCAATCATGCAAACAATAACTTATGCACATGACACAACGCATTTTCAATGCACTACATACACAAACTTTTGATCCATCATTTGTCCATTGGAGGTTGATTTAAGAGAATGGAACTGATAGAAGTTAAAAGTTTAATTTGGGCGCAAAAGGGGAAACTTTATATAATTTATGAAAATTTGATGTAACATATGCGCCAGGGATATTTCCCAAAATTCTTTCAAAATGATATAAACTGTTAATATCTTCCTGGCATTGATGAAACCAGATATGTTCGTGGTAGCCCATCACACAATACTGTCAGTTCCCTTTTAGCGCTCTCGCTAACATTAAATTTTTCCAAAATAAATAACAAATCTTTAATTTTTTGTCTTTCTTCTTCAGACAAATCTTGGTATGAAGATTTGCTGGACGACGGATTGAAATCGACTTTAACAGTCTGCCCATCAGTGCTTTCTAATTTTAAGTATTGGGGTACAAGGCCATATGACTCTACAAACCAAAGCGCAGTTTCAAGCTTCGATTTAAATTATTTTAATTTCTTTGATTTCTTATTTTCGATAATTAATCTCTCTCCCTCTTTGTGTGCAAACAAACATATGTTTATAATTAAATCATAGAAATAATTCATGAAATATCATATTTATTCAGGAAATTTACATTTTTTATTTCAATAGTCCGTTTTTGTTATGGTCCGTTTTGGTAATGGTCCGTTTTGGTTATGGTCCGTTTTGGCTATAGGATGAAGCATCCGGTAGCGAGTGTCAATATACGTTCGTGCTATATTTGCATTCCCTAGCTTTCTATATATAGTTGGACCGTTGAGCAAATTGGCATATACACATGTACTGTACATATTTCTTCTGCTGAAGGCTACACAAATACGACTTTTTGCATTTGTGTGGTATTAATTCAAAGCATAGTGATATTTAAAGAAAAAGGGGGGTACATATTAAAAATTATCACCAAATAATAGGTCTCACGCAATGATGACATCACAAGTTTTTGCTATAAGAGTCTTATAACAATATTGGTTGTGATGATGATGAGGAGGAGGAGGTGGATAGTGATGATATGGAATATACTGAGGAAGCTATGGACAATATGATTTTAGAATTTTCAGGAGATTAATATAAACATGAATCCAAAATAAAGTGTCTTTTTGTGTTTTTTATTTGCATTCTGGTCTTACCTAATGCATAATTGACATGTCCACATAATATTTGGTACATCATCATGTTTTGAGTTTTGGTGGTTTGAATTAATGGTCATTAATGTAGTTTTCAAATTCGGGCCTGTAGAATTGATGGTGGGCTTGTAAATATTTGAACTTACAGGCCCGGTGGGCTTGTAAGGTAAAAAGTTAAGCGTGAAGACTGTAAACAAGAGGATATGTCCTCTAGATTGATCCACTTCTGTTCACAATTCAATATTTGTTTAATTATGTATTACATGTATTTATTTCTTATTTAATTGTGTTAATTGTCATCTCTGTACCTCTGTAAATTGGTTATGAGAAATAAAGATATATATATGTTACAGGCAATTTCATAATTCAGGCATGCCTGAACGTTTTAGGTATTTTATGAAATGACTGGACTAAAACTTCAAGGCATTTTGTAAATGGCAGGCATTTTACAAAATGCCTGAATTGATTTATCAACATAATTTTAATGCAATGGATATAAGATTGTATCGAAAACATGTTTAATTGTACAAAACGAAGAAGTAGAAACTACATTTTCATATCTCATCCTATAAGGTACTTAGACTTAATGATTCAATATTAATTAACTAATCTACAACGCTGTTATTATAAAAACTTATTTATTGTTATAAGCAATGTTTGGGTGCCATCGACTGTTACACAACACTGCAGCCTTTTTACACGCACATCTTTTAGTGCTACATCTAAGTTTCCCACTGGCACTGCACCCACATTTGGTAAACCCTTGGCCACCACAAACAGAAACGCTCCTAACAGCATTACGCAAAGCTATTTCAGAAGTTTTATCAACTGTTTCTTTATCTAATAATTGACTAACCGAAAGTTCGAACTGGTTTCTTGTGTATGAACCTAATAACATATCACCAGACGTACCAAGTTTGTAACCTTTGTGTACTCTTTCTGTTACAACTGCCATTACATTCCTTGGATCTCCTTTTCTTCTGTCTACATTTGGTATCGGAATCAGAACATGTTGTCCTATTTCAACCTCTGTTAGCAATTTGTTCTGATCAATTTTGCACCCTCGTAGCTTGACGTTTAAGTGAATCAGCAGCTTGTGACCTTTCTGTAGAAATATCTTTCTCAATCGAACATAGCTGACAAATTGCGTTTGATGCCTCTTGACTTTGAGCAAAGTTCGTGAACAAATTTATTGCTAACGGAACATTTACAAAATCAAAACAAGGCATTTCACATACTGCACATTGAACAATGTCAAGTGAAGCTTCTGATGGCACATCATGGACGGAATCATTGGCATCTGTACTCGGGTTGTCACAGGCCTGAACTGAAGAAATTTGTAGCGTAGGATCTTGGGTTTGCTTATTTTCAAGATATGCAACTAGATCCTCTTCCGTAGACAATGTAGACAACATTTCCTGTGGTAGTGGTGACGAAGCTAAGCTCATTTTTGCATCACTTCCAAGCATCGCCTTGTACTGTGTCCTATTTATTCCAGAATGATGGCTGTTGTTTTTATTGAATTGTACAAATGTTAAACCAACTTTCCAATAAGTGCTGTTATTGTCTCTCATCCAAATTATGAGCATGTCTTTAATGTCAGCATTACCTCTTTCTACACTCCCTTGAGATTGTGGATAATACAGCAATCAGGCCACAAATCAATCAACTCTTTGATTACATTAGCAGTGAATTCCTGACCGTTGTCTAACTGCAAGATGTGAGGTGCTCCAAAAAGGAGGAATATATCTAGCAATTGATAACCAACTTCTGCAGCACGCTTCGATGTAAGAGCTTTCAAAAGTGTGATCATTATAATTATTAAAGGAAAACACTTACATTTGCATGCATTAGTAGTCTTGGCAGTTTTCTTTCTTTCCGGACTTAATCCTTTCAAATATTTCTTCATTTTTTACTCTGGTCCATATAACACTGTTTTTGCTCGATTCAAGAATTTCCAACAATTGTCATATTCTTTAACATGTTTAAGTCAAACTATCAGGTTTTCTTTTTAAATAAATGCTGTTTTATATTTAAATTCATTTTTATTAAAATGACTGAAATGGGTTAGGCAATTTGTAGAAAAAGGTTTAAAATAATCAGATATTTTGTAAAATGCCTAGAGATTTTTAGGCATTTTATAAAATGGCTGACTGAATTAAGCATTTTGGAAATTGACTAAAATTTCAGGCATTTTACAAAATGCCTAATTTAAAAAATTGCCTGTAATATATATATATAATAAAACAACACCTAATTAAGAAAGGGGATTAGGGGGCCTACTAAGGGGTGGGATAATTGAATGCCTACCTGTAATTGACCTGTCCACCCAATTAACCATGTATGTATTCTCATTAATAGATAGACAAAATTTGGAATAACTATGATATATTCATTTGAATTAAATGAACAATACAACAATATATTGCAGATATATCTCTTAATTCAGCAAAGTATGAATTAAAGTGAAATACAAAGCACTGTACTGGAATGAAACTTGATACTATAAAAGTTTACACATTACATATATCTAAGCATAGAAACACATTTCAAATCATTAAACTATTTTAATGATGCAAAAGTTCATAGGATAATAACATCTAGTGATCTACATAGAAATCAAGCACATAATTGGCCCGTGGTCGAATGGTACCACCAACTGCTCTCTGGATCTTTGCAATTTCAATACTGTTGTGGATGTCTTTGAAGAGTTGAATTGCAGTGTAGGTATTTGGGTGGGCGTGTTGTGTCATCTTCTTAAGCTTGCTGTGCCATCCTACAATGCCGTTTTATTATATATCATGTTTTATTATCAATTCGCGGATGAACATCACTGTTAATTACTTTACCTTTATAAGAGTCCATGGCACGAAATTGGCGTCAACGATAAATATGAATGGCAAGCCATCAATTGAATAAAGGCTAGCCTTAATTACTTAAGCCTAGATAAAACCAACAACTGCCAATCAGTAGATAACATCATATGAACAGATCATGGACACATGATGTGAAATGTTATTAATTCCACTCAAGCATAATTCGCCCATGTTTATCGTAAAGTAGTCAGCAGCCATTTTTTTATGTTAATGTGTTCTTTATATAATTACTTTAGTCAATAAGATATGAAAGCAATTGCCATTGAACAAAACATTCTTGTCAACCTCATATCTACTGAATTATGGCTAGCCATAGATACTTATTCTTGGCACAAATACCGCGCCATACATTTCAACCAGGAGTGAGTTAGCGATTGATGTTTAACACCAACTCAGCAATTTTCAGCTATATCTTGGCCAGAACAAGTTAATTTTGAATAAGATGATGAGGTTCGCTTTGTACCAGACCAACACGCTGCGTGCCTAGCGAAAAGGCAAAAAATACCAATTTGATAGTGTTTGTTTTGACCCGACCGAGGCCTCGAACCCACGATCTACTGCTTTCGAGGCGAGCACGCCAACAATTACATTACCGATGCGGTTGAATTCAAGCAGGGAACACGATATTTTAGCGAGAACATCATATGTCGTGTCTTTAATAAACATAATAGTTTATTTTTAATGTGAATAAGTGCATGTTTATAAATCGTATTTATTAGGTTGACAGCCCTCAATAATTTCTATTTCATCGATATTAAATTGCTTCTATATTTTCTTTTTGCATCAGTTATGTTATGCTTAATAATAACACGAGGCAAATTAAGCACTAATTTGTGCATCATATCCATGTTAATAACTATCATATAGCATAGTTTTTCAATCTTTTGGTGAAAAAAAAAACAATCTTTAAGCTTTTATTATGGTTTGAGCAAATTACCATGTCGTAGCAGTTTAATATGAGTTGTAAGATAAATAATTTTTTTTCCTTTGATCTGTTTATGGTTTAAATACGAGAATGTAAGCAACAGTTCAGAACTTTGAAATAAAACACGCAGATGTGAGATATTGCACACTGTATATGGTGTCTTCAACATATGCCAACATTTTGAAATACCATATTCAACGTTTGCCAACAAACATGTTATTACAGGTGTTAAAATAACAATTAATGATTAGTTACAGGTAAGTAAATTTGGAGATGCAGGTCTCAAAAGTGAAATTGATAAAGTACTTTTTATTAGTCTAAGAATATAAGAATATGTTAGTTAACATTTAACAAAAAAGTTTGTATATTCATATAAAAAAAAATCTAAATTGATAAGATACGAATCATTCTTTAAAAAAATAAGGGATTGTTAACTGCGAAATTAAAAAAAAAAAATATTAAATTTTATTAAAAAATATATGTAAAATAACACTTCTGTTAAAATTAACCAAAACAGTTTTGTAAAATTAATAGATAAAGTAATAAGTCTGTTAAAATTAAACAAAAATCTGGGCTGTAGTTTTATTACTCTCATAGAGAGCCGTACAATAATCAACGACTTAGATGTGATATTGCATGGCTTCATGCTACAAATCATTTATACAGGATTAGTATCACATAAATTATTAAAAAGAGTAGCACGGCTAGTGCCACTAGTGGAACGTGAACTGTTTACCCTTCCGGGTCACATGGTACACCCCCGGTTATTAGTGGGATTGGTGTCGCTCAATCTTTAGTTTTCTATGTAATATTTTATAGATAATTGTTTGTCATTTTTCCTTTTTATTCTGGCCATTGTTTTGTCTGTCTTTCTTCCATTTATGACATATAATTACCCCTTAGGTATCTTCAAGATTTTTTGCGGGACCCGGGTGGCTCAATGCATTAGGTTGTTGGATTACCTAACAACTCATACAAACCTATCTCCAATACGGCGTGCGTTCGCGCCCGGCTTTGTATATTACAAAAAAGGATGCACTCGACTCTCAGCCCCAAGTGATAAAGATTACCAGTTGCTTGTCCATGCATGGCCGGTGCTTTTCTCCGGGTACACCGGCTTCTTTCACCACCAAAACTGGTTGCCATAATATAGCTGAAATATTGCTGATAGTGGCGTTAAGCATAATAAATCAAATCAATTCAATATTCAAGCTTTTCTTAATGTACATCTCGTGTTGCATGTTGTTTGAGAAACCAAAACAAAGAAAAACAATAAAACTGGCAGTTAATAATCTAAATGTAACACTATTGGATTTTATGTTCAAAGGTTTATTTGGAAAAAAGGATACTGGGGCTGTATTATTTATATTTTCTATAATCGTCTGAACATGCGAACCCATACATGTATATTGCAGAAACCGCTGCCATCGTGGTCGTGATCGTGTTCGAACCCCATTCATGTCGAGGTGTACTCGATACAACATTATGTGATAAAATTTGTCAAGGACTTGCGACAGGTTGACGGGGGTATTTTTGGAGGAAGGAGAGTACTCCGGTGTCCTCCACCAATAGAAGTGACGACCACGATATAACTGAAACATTGTTGAATGTGGCGCTAAACACCCTAACTCTAACTCTAAGCGCCATAGGTCTAACCCAAACCCTTTTAAATATTGTCTGTCCTTTATAGATTTACAGCTTCTGATAGTACCCATTTCTTAACATATCCACTTACACGTGTCTGTTTGATAACAAGCTGACCCACTTTCGTGATTCATGTATACCAGTTGAATTCCTCGTCCCGTAAGGAAGAAGGTCGCGGCTCGATCACATTGTGGTGACTTTGCAAAATGGGAACTTCCGCTTTCGCCGCACGTTCCATTGATGAAACATGGCCACTAATGTGAATTAGAGACTTGTGATAGTATTTTATAATATAAATACATTACCACTATACATTCTGAGATAGTCCCTAAGCGACATCCGAACAACGGGAAATACCAATAATTATATGACAATATTTTGTGAAGATCCCCTATAAGACC
Organism: Bathymodiolus septemdierum; assembly: GCA_963383655.1. Taxonomy (NCBI): domain Eukaryota; kingdom Metazoa; phylum Mollusca; class Bivalvia; order Mytilida; family Modiolidae; genus Bathymodiolus; species Bathymodiolus septemdierum. Next base: position 28,220,702 of record OY726524.1, on the reverse strand, counting down.
TAATAAGAGCCTCCCATAATACAGCCCATTCAATTTCCTGCTGCGACCAGAAAAGTACGCTTTTCTTGGAGAACTGATGAAAACGATTTTTGTTTGGTTTTGATACCCTTATACATTTATATATATTTTTTGTATATTATATTTATATTGTGACACAATTTTACTGTAATTTCAGGTAATTTACAATATATTTATTTATTATTTTTTATTCAAATTGTAAAATTATGGAATTGAGCCCGCTCAAATCCATCACAGGCAGTGACACTTTTTGGGATGGTTCCATACCTAACCCTCTGAGTGTGGGAATTCCTACCCCCGTTTCCCAGACTACTCCTGAGACTTCGGTAGCAGGACTGAGAAACCAACTAGCCTGGGACCTGGTTCCGAATAGGTCAGTAACCAGGGTTGGAATTCCCATTGTGTCTTCAGTGACCCACACTTTTTCTCGTCCCGTTGATACGGTTGTATATAATATCACTGCTCCATCCTTTTTAACGGGTTTGAATGCTATGCAGCATAGACTTCCAATTTCTTCATTGCAACATTCCAATAGATTCCCAGGTTGGCCTTGTCCTCATTGGACACCTCAGTTCCAAGTATATTCTAGTTTTCCTTGTGACCCTTCGTATCCTTGGTCAACTTTTCCTGGTAATCCTTCCAGTAACCCCAGGTTGCCTTCTGATGCTTCCTCTTCTCAGACTTCACTAGCCAGAGAAGTAAGAGAAACCTTAGGGGAGTTTAAGAAGTCGCTTATTTCTGATCTGAAGGTTGTCTCGGATAGGTTGTATGCTATGGAGTCTCGGTCAGGTGCCCCGGTAGAGCCTTCTTCTTCTAACCAGTGTCAGAAAGAAGAAGATGACACTCTATATGGTCCAGGGAGTCAGGAAGCTTCTTTTCTCACTGTAGAGGAGGAAGCTGTTCCTACTACTACTGTTTCGAAGACATCTGTTTCTTCCACTATGAGCAGAGCTGGTACTCTCGAGAAGAAGGTAGTTCTATTAAATGGGAGTCTGAGGAGTTTCCGGCTTCTAGAAATCAGCTAAAGGCTAGGGTTTATTCTCTGCTCAAGGAAAAAGCCCATGTTCCTTTTGCTTCCCCTCCTAGGATCCAAAAATGTTTTTCCACGTTTGAGACGTCGCCTTTTCCTGAATCTAAGTATGTTTCCACAGCTATTCAAGTGATTCAGGATAGTTTGGCTTCACCTGCAGGCTCTTCTAGTAACAATACCGGAAAATGTCTTGATTTTGGTCCCTCTTCTTTTCCAGGCAGGCTTAGAAGTAATGATTTCGAGATACACAATTCGTCTATTGGAAAGTCAGCTTCCCTTCTAGGCTCTAAGTCAGTAGATGGATGAAGACTTACACAAGCTCTTTGGTCTAAGTCAGAGAACCTTCTTAGGAGCACCTCTCATGCACTGGGTACAACTGAACACTTTCTGTCGGCAGCTGGGTCCTTACTTCAGGAGAGAGGGGATGACTTTTCGGAGCTTAAGTCCTTCTTACTCCAAGTTGACCAGGCTATTGGTACCTCCCAACTTCTTCTTATGGGCACTCTCGGTAATTTCACTCTTTCTAAACGAAGTGAAATTTTAGAGAAATCCTCGGTCAATGAGTCTTTAAAAGACTCTTTGCTGTCTTCTCCTTTGTCGGACAAGATCTTTGGCTTATCTGTCCAGGAGGTTCAGTAGGAGATGAAGAAACTTCAACAGTCTGTCAAAGTTAACGTTCAGGTAGCTAATGGCAAGCGTTTTGTGGTAACTAATCCTCCTTCTGGGTCTACCCACACGTTTCCCAAGAAGAGGAAAGGTGACCCACCAACTACCTCTTCTGCTTCCAAGCCCAATTTTTCTCACAAGATACAATAGGCCAAGAAGACAGGGAATCGTATATAGGAAGTTGCCCCCACGTTTATTGCTGACACCTCCCAAGAGGGAGGAACAGTTTTCTGTTCCGTTCCCTTTTATTCCTGTAGGAGGGAGACTTATTCATTTTCTGAATCAATGGGAGAAAATTATCACGGACTCGTGGATTCTGTCAGTAATTTGGGGGGACTTCATCTTCAGTTTCTGAGGTCACCTCCACTGTCAGAGATTCCCATCTATTTGTCTCACACTTCAGGTATGAGATCAGTTATATATCTTTCTATCCTGAATACGTTTCTCTTGGTACCCATTTCAAAATGGAAATCAATCGTTCCATCAGGTCTTGTATCCACCCATGTATGTGGAAAACATACCTCGATCTCATGGATGCGTACTTTCACATTCCTATTGCTCCTCCCTTCAGAAAAGTTCTTCGTTTTGTTTGAGACAATGCAGTATACCAATTTCGAACACTCCCATTTGAGATCTCAACGGCTCTCATAGTCTTCACAAGTGGGTTTCAAACAGTAATAACTCATCTGCACACACTATATATTCAGATTCATTCCTATCCAGACAATTCTCTGATCAAGGATTTTGATCAACAAACTCTTGTTTCACAAACGGAAATGGTAATTCAGCTCTTTCTAAATCTGTTTTATTCTTTGATATCTTGGAAGAAGTCGGAGTTGATTCCTTCTCAGAATTTTCTGTTTCTAGGGGAACACTACAGAACAGACCTGGGTCTCATTTTTCCAGCAGAGGAATTTTTTTTATCCCTCTGTCAGAGAATTCTGTTGTTCCAATACTCAGTACGTAACAGCCAGACAGTTTTCTCAACTGCTAGGTTTCCTCAACGCACTCACGGAAGTGCTTCCGCTAGGGCTCTCCACATTCGGCCCCCACAGTGTCATTGTCTTCAACACTGGCTTCCAGCCTTTCTAGACTGGGAAGCAAAGATCCCTCTTCTTCCTTCACCGTTACCCCCCCCCCCCCCCCCACACACACACACCTACAGTGGTGGATAAGCAGGGAGAATGTGATGAAAGGTCTATCTCTGTCAGCACCAGTTCCTACCCTAACTCTCTACACAGATGCTTCCAACCTGGGTTAGGGAGCTTATCTAGAGGGAAGTTGGGCCTTAGGGTTGGGGTCTCCTGTACAACAGAAGGAACACATCAACCTGTTGGAGATGAAAGCAATTCATCTGGCATTGTCTCATTTCAGAACAACTCTCCATCTCATATCTCTGATTCTGGCAATAAACAATACTACCGTAGTAGCTTATCTGAAAAACCAGGGAGGCACTCATTGTTTCAACCTGTATTCGCTTTGCAGGGAGATTCTCCTTCTTTGCTCGGAGCTTCAGATTCAACTGGTAGTGAAGCATTTTCCGGGTCATCTCAATGTACTAGCAGACACACTGTCACGTTCTTTAGCACCAGTGAACACGGAATGGGAATTACTATAAGTAACTTTCAATGCCATCAGGCTTCTTAGGGGTCGTCTTCATCTGGATTTTTTTGCTACGTCTCTGTACCACAAGCTAAACACTTTCGTTTCTCCAGTTCCAGATCCTCTAGCATACGCTGTCGACGCAATGTCAATCTCTTGGAAAGAAATGTTCGCTTACGCATTCCCTCCCTTCAGGTTTCTTTCCCAAGTCTTTCAAAAGGTAGCTCGGAAATCTTGCAAGATCATTCGTATTGCACCGGCTTGGCCAAAGTAAGCCTGGTTCACAAAGTGGTCAATCTTCGTTAATTGGTGTATTGGACGGGAAATTGATCCTATCAAAGTCTCTGTACAACAACTAGCAGATTTGTTTGTGCATCTTTTTGAAGATAAAGGTCTCTTCCCATCTACCATTAAAGGTTACAGATCTAGTATTACTCGCACTTTAATTATTTCTGGTGGAACTGATTTCAGCAATAATGAATATTTATCATTATTGATTAGACATTTTGACCTTGAGAGACAAAAAAGACTGGTTCCTCAGTGGGGTTTAGGATTGGTACTTTCGGCTCTTAAGTTACCACAATTTGAACCTGCAACTGAAGTAGATTTCAAATTTGTCTCTTGCAAATGTTGCTTCTTATTAGCTTGAGCTTCTGGTGGAAGAAGAAGTGAAATTCAGGCTCTGTCAGTCTCAGAATCTTGTCTTCGATTTAATCGAGATCAGTCAGCTGTTATTCTTTTAACAGATCCCTCCTTTCTTGGTAAAATCAGATTCCTAGTAAGGGCTCGAAACCTATTTTCATCACAGCCCTTCCTTCTGATTCTTCTTCTGATCTACTGTGTTCCATAAGAATATTGAAAATATATTTGGATAAGACAAGACAGAGAAGATCTAACTCTAATTCCAGGTTATTTTTACCTTTACAAAGAGGTATTTCTGATTTATCATCGAAGTCCATTTCTAGAAGGCTGTGCAATACGATACTTCCTGCATATCACTCTTCTGGTGAGCAAACTTTAGCTCGCCACTCAGATAAAGCACATGAGGTGAGAACCATTTCTTCGTCTTGGGCTCTTTTTAGTTCAGCTTCTATGGCAGAAGTTTTGTCGGCAGGTTTTTGGAGATGTCAGAACTCTTTCATTGATCATTACCTGCAATCCATGACCTCACATGCTGATAATCTTTTTTCCCTAGAACCTATTATAGCTGCGCAACGATTTTATCTTCCCTCGATGACTATTACATCAGGGGATTCAGCTATATGTTAGATTCTGTGTTTTACAGAATTTATAGTGGTAAGGTATTTATGTTAGCAAATTTAAATATTTGAAGTAAAATTCATTTGCATTAATAAATACTTACCACTATAAATTATAGGTCCCGACCATTTCAGTCTCCTCCCCTGCATCCCCTGCTTCTTTTTAGTACTTGATGAAATTGAATGGGTTGTATTAGGGGATTTTCTCACAATATTGCCATAACATTATTGGTATATCCTGCTGTTTGGATGTCGTTTAGGGACTATCTCAGAATTTATTGTAGTAAGTATTTAATAATACAATTAATTTTACTTCACAAATATAAAATTTCATGACATTATATCAAATTTCATCTTTTCTCATGCAAATGAAAGATATAAAAACATTTGATCGAAAACTACATTGAAAACAGAAAACAAATTTTTGGTGATAGCGGAGCGTAAAATATTTCAATCCTTCATGAAAATTAATTTGCATGGACTATGACGGGATCTTATATACGACAGCTAATTGAATAAATGACCTATAATTGAAGAAAAATGAAAAATGCCACACTGTCGAAACAGATCCAAATCCAATCGAAAAATCTCCTCGCCATGAACGGGATTCGAACTAACAACTTTAGTGGTGATAGGCACTGATTGCACATGTAGTTGTAAATCAAACTACCATACGATTACGACCACGACGGCCCTAACGACAAATGGATAAGACACAAGTTTTTTTTTTCAATTCAGAAATGTCTTCTCCAGTAATTATGTCAATTTACATATAATCAGAAAATTATTTAGTGCATGATCAGTATATATATTTTTTATTATGAAGGCGATGAAAAACGTTAAGTGGGAAATTATGTCAAAGAAATATACGACAATGTCCAACATTTCGAACACACCCTAATGTTATAATACAATATACACAACATTCGGTTTAATGGTACGTGTGTATATATTTATGTTTAGTATATTAAGCTATGCTGGTAAGTAAAATTGTTTATTTTTTATATATCATGTTTGTTTATATTTCATTTACCTGTAACTCGTCAATCAATCACTACATCTAGTGTGACCAAAGAAGGATTATTAATACACATACTATTAATAGTCATTGTATAAGGTATGAGGTGAAAGTAGGTGGGTTAAATGGGGAGAAAAGCGTGTGGTAATACCAGTATGTTTTATATGAAAAAGAAATTGAATGCTATTTTCAACAGATAGTTGATCACTTCCAAGTAGTAAAATCTCACATGTCATACACACTTAATTCTCTATTAAAGAAATAACTTTATTTTGGAGTGTGGACGATTTGATCTTTAGTTTTCGATTCATGAAAAACTTTGAAATCTTGAGTGATGTGTCTCTTAACTGTTTTGCTCTCTCTTATTACATTAGTTTACATATTTTATAATTACGTACATATATTGCCATATATGTCTACAGTGAGTGCTAAAGTATGCGACGTATACTAGGACTGAAGGGCACTCATATAGCTAAGTTTGTTTATTTTTGTGTTTTTGTACGAGCTATGTATGTTTAGCTTATCGGTGGGCACATCATTCTAGGTATTTCAGTCCATGTCAAATATAACAAGATGCAGTAACTACACATCTTTCATCATAGTGTCACTTATTATAATCATATTTTAAGATTAGTTATATACAGTCAGACAAAAGTTAACCACCACCTGACTTGTTTCAATAATATCTTTTCTAATAATGAACTTATTTCAAATCGATTTGCTGTTTTCGCTACCTGTACACACATACTTACTTACCTGTGAAACAGGTTATTGATTGATTTTTATTTATGTGTATATGACAGGCTGTGCAAAGTGCCACGTGTACTTTTCAACATTTGTGCTTGCGAACGAAAGCTGATTTGTTTTGTGCAAACTTTTAAGTTTCATTTTCTATTGGTTTGGTATGGTGCGGCGAAAATTAACCATACCAGAAAGGTGGCAAGCTGTTGGCATGTATAACGGTGGTTTTAGCCATAGAAGGGTGGCAGATCACTTCAGGGTAACCATTCCATAATTGTACGACTGATGCAGCGCTTTCGTCAAACGGGAATGTTACTGACCGTCCACGTGCAGGTAGACCTCGCAAAACGACGCCGAGAGAGGACCGGCTCATATCCAACGGGCGCGGCAACGACCTTTCAGCACAGCTGGTGCACTTCGTGGTAATCTAGCGTTTGGAGGCCACATTAGCACACGCACTGTAATCAGACGCCTCCACCATCAGGGAATGCGAACACAACGACCCATAAAACGTCCACAGTTGACATTACGTCATCGCCATGCTCGATTTGACAGGTCACATGATCATTTGGGGCGGACTATTCGCACATGGAGACGGGTCCACTGGTCTGATGAAAGTCGTTTTTTGCTACGCCCTACCGACGGTCGTGCAAGGGTTTGGCGCCAACGAAACACTTCATATCAGGACAACCAAATTTTGGAACAACTGCTTTTGGGGATGGGGGTGTAACTGTCTGGAGTTGTTTTTCCTTTGATTGTAAGTTGGACTTGTACGTTCTTGATGGTAATCTGACAGGCCAAAAATACCGTGACAATGTGCTCGCTCCACGCGTAGTCCACCATTTCGACAATCATGCGTTGGCTGACAGGCCAATGTTCATGGACGACAACGCTAGGTCACATAAAGCTCGAATTGTACAACATTTGTTTACAGCAAGAGGCTGTTCAAACAATTCCATGGCCTGCGATGTCGCCAGATATGAACCCTATAGAGCATGTATGGGACTTTATTGACCGAAAAAGTAACCAACGCAATCCAAAATGTCAAAATATTGACGAATTAAGAACTGCTATCTTACTGGAGTGGCAACAGTTCCCCCAAGAACGGCTTAGGTGTCTTGTGCGAAGCATGACGAGGTGTGTTACAGAACTTCACAATAAACGCGCTGGATATACTCGTTATTGATTTTTATGCCTTACGCATACGCACAATAGATGCATTTAAAAGTTCTTAAAATCTGAAGACTCTGCATTTTAATGCAATGTTAAAAACGTCCATCAAAGACAAACTGGTTTTACTTTTTTCCAGTGCCTGTTTTGAACCCCATTTTTGCCACGTCATAGGCACGTTTTTTAGGATGATAAATACTTCGTAGATTGGTAATTTTAGAGCCCTTGGTGTAGTCTTTTAAGAAGCGTAAGACAAATTGTGATGTCTATTTTATTGTTTTAACAGTATTGATGTAAATAAATATATCGATACAAATATAGAGTGGTGCTTAACTTTGGTCGGAGTGTATATATCGAATAAAAAGCACGACCAGTGTTCATGTTTTAGAGAGGTGTATGTAATGGTGTACTATGTAGATAAAATAAAAATAAAAAAAGAAGTGCCATTTTGCTTATTTAAAATTCATTTCAATACCTGCTTTATCTTTCTTATTTGTATTAGAGAAACGGATTTATATAAGTCTTCTTGTGTCCGAATTCCTACGCTTTGTATTGTATTTTGTATATGTGCATCATTTCTAATAAAATATTGTTTAAACTAAAGAAAGGACCCGGGTTGCTCAATGAGTTAGGTAGTTGGATTACCTAACAACTCATACAAGCCTATCATCAATACTGCGTTGCTTCGCGCCCGGCTCGCATCCGCAAGTGCTAAAGTTTACCAGTTGATTGCCCATGGTCGGTGGTTCTCTCCGGTACTCCGAATTCGTCCACCACTAAAATTAGGCGCCATGATATTGCTGAAAGTGGCGGTAAGCACAATAAAACAAATCAAATATATTAAAGAAAAAAAAAGAGATGCCCTTTTTAAGCATAGTTCAAGTATACCGTGGTTGCTATGGATACATTTGTAACATAATAATGTGTAAATTAACCTAACAGAACAAAGGCTACCAACTCGTCAGATTCACAAATTAACCTAACAGAACAAAGGCTACCAACTCGTCAGATTCACAAACTAACCTAACAGAACAAAGGCTACCAACTCGTCGGATTCACAAATTGACCTAACAGAATAAAGGCTACCAACTCGTCAGATTCACAAATTAACCTAACAGAACAAAGGCTACCAACTCGTCAGATTCACAAATTAACCTATCAGAACAAAGGCTACCAACTCGTCAGATTCACAAATTGACCTAACAGAACAAAGGCTACCAACTCGTCAGATTCACAAATTAACCTAACAGAACAAAGGCTACCAACTCGTCAGATTCACAAATTAACCTAACAAAATGAAGGCTACCAACTCGTCAGATTCACAAATTAACCTAACAGAACAAAGACTACCAACTCGTCAGATTCACAAATTAACCTAACAGAACAAAGGCTACCAACTCGTCAGATTCACAAATTAACCTAACAGAACAAAGGCTACCAACTCGTCAGATTCACAAATTAACCTCTCTGAACAAAGGCTACCAACTCGTCAGATTCACAAATTAACCTAACAGAACAAAGGCTACCAACTCGTCAGATTCACAAATTAACCTAACAGAACAAAGGCTACCAACTCGTCGGATTCACAAATTGACCTAACAGAATAAAGGCTACCAACTCGTCAGATTCACAAATTAACCTAACAGAACAAAGGCTACCAACTCGTCAGATTCACAAATTAACCTAACAGAACAAAGGCTACCAACTCGTCAGATTCACAAATTAACCTAACAAAATGAAGGCTACCAACTCGTCAGATTCACAAATTAACCTAACAGAACAAAGACTACCAACTCGTCAGATTCACAAATTAACCTAACAGAACAAAGGCTACCAACTCGTCAGATTCACAAATTAACCTAACAGAACAAAGGCTACCAATTCGTCAGATTCACAAATTAACCTATCTGAACAAAGGCTACCAACTCGTCAGATTCACAAACTAACCTAACAGAACAAAGGCTACCAACTCGTCAGATTCACAAATTAACCTAACAAAACAAAGGCTACCAACTCGTCAGATTCACAAATTAACCTAACAGAACAAAGGCTACCAATTCGTCAGATTCACAAATTAACCTATCTGAACAAAGGCTACCAACTCGTCAGATTCACAAATTAACCTAACAGAACAAAGGCTACCAACTCGTCAGATTCACAAATTAACCTAACAAAATGAAGGCTACCAACTCGTCAGATTCACAAATAACCTAACAGAACAAAGGCTACCAACTCGTCAGATTCACAAATTAACCTAACAGAACAAAGGCTACCAACTCGTCAGATTCACAAATTAACCTAACAGAACAAAGGCTACCAACTCGTCAGATTCACAAATTAACCTAACAGAACAAAGGCTACAAACTCGTCAGATTCACAATAAATTCTTGAAAAAACATGAAAAATACGAATGATAAACACAGTGGAAATGAAAATTAAAATAAAAACTGGCCGTAACAAAACCACTTGATTAGATTACAAATGTTAACAGCCCTCAGCATACCCAAGCAACTAAAATAATAGATAAAAAACTACCTTTAGACTCACATCATCTCCAAAATGTCGGTAACATTAATAATAGTTGTTATAATAGTGTGGTTTATGGATACTGACAAAAAACGCCCTTCTGACTACCATGGGTTATTGCTCCTATGGCCAGCATAAAACAGCAATGGTTGACAATATAACCAACATCAATAATACAGACTTCTCCCCGTGTAAACTTTAAAACCCTAGACATATGGATAACGACAGGGAATGATAAAATATCTAGTCCATGTTTGAAGCAGACATCAAAATGTGACGGGTTTAAACCGGGTAATGGGATTCCAACCCTCCCATTCTGTTATTTAGACACCCAGCTACAAATCAGGTGTAAATTAAATATTTGTGACTGTTTCAGATGCTTGCACATTACCAGCCTCTCTACAGAGAAGTGACTGGAAATATACTTATGGTGCCAATGAAGTGACAGTTAGCTTCGGAACAAACACAATGTCTGGTTTGAGCTACACGGCAAGAGGAGAAGTATTGAACAGCTACCATTGTATATCAAATACAGCCAACGTTTATGTGTTCAAGTAAGTCTGGCAAGTCATATTCACGTAAATATAGAAATTATATCCCCATTCTAGAAATTATATCCCGAATCTAGAAATTATGTCGCCGAGTCTACTGACTCGCTTACTAAAAGACTAGCCAAAAGATAAAATGGACGTAGGTTCTCAGAAAATGCATGTTATATAATATCGATATGTACAATGATTTACAAGCAAAAACGCAAAAAAGTCATACTAGTAGAACAAAATTTGTATGACGCGGTAGTAATCATAATGTCTACTCATAGTTCGATTTTTGAATAACCATAAATATTCAAGGGTAGCTATAATTCGATTGATGGCTAACTATAACTAGATTGATGGTTGGTTCTAATTAGATTGATGGCTAGCTATTATTCGATTGATGGCTAGCTATTATTCGATTGATGACTAGCTATAATTAGATTGATGGCTAGCTATAATTAGATTAATGACTAGCTATAATTAGATTGATGGCTAGTTATAATTAGATTGATGGCTGGCTATTCTTAGATTGATGGCTGGATCTAATTAGATTGATGGCTAGCTATAATTCGATTGATGGCTAGATATGATTAGATTGATGGCTAGCTATAACTAGATTGATGGTTAGCTATAATTAGATTGATGGCTAGCTATAATTCGATTGATGGCTAGCTATAATTCGATTGATGGCTATCAATAATTAGATTGATGACTATCTATAATTAAATTGATGACTGGCTATTATTAGATTAATGGATAGTTATAATTAGATTGATGGCTGGCTATACTTAGATTGATGGCTAGTTATAATTATATTGATGGCTGACAATACTTAGATTGATGGCTAGCTTTAATTCGATTGATGGCTGGCTATAATTCGATTGATGGCTAGCTATAATTAGATTGATGGCTAGCTCTAATTAGATTGATGGCTAACTATAGTATAATTAGACTGATGGCTAGCTTTATTTCGATTAATGGCTAGCTATAATTAGATTGGTGGCGAACAATAGTACAGTTAAATTGATGGCTGGCTATGATTAGATTGATGGCTGGCTATGATTCGATCTATGGTTAGTTATAATTAGATTGATGGCTGGCTATAATTAGATTGATGGCTAGCTATAATTGCATTGATGGTTAGCTATACTAAGATTGATGGCTAGCTATAATTAGCTACATCAGGCTTACATTTTTGATAACAACATACAGAAGAACAATTAATAGAAAAATATTTGCATGAACATTTATTGATACTAGTAACCAAAGTTAAATTGAATAACTTGTCAATTTGTATTTCAATTGCAAATGTAAATTTTAGTGTATTTTTATTTCCCATTGATGTCCTAAAATTGTCCACAAAGATGTGTATTGGATACTTTAATACAGTTCATTTTCGTTATCATACTGCAGAATATATTTTCAAATTGATAAACTTTTTATTTGCTACCATTTACTCGCTTACCAATAAAAATACAATCTCTGTATACTCATACAGCATACAGTAAAAGGAATAATTAAACACGGATATTTACATATATTTAGTTACATTCACTGGAAACTATGCACTACAGGATATATATGGCGATTGACATTACTTTGGTCGTGAACAATCACATAAAGACACTCTGTGTCTAATTCGTCTGCGTACTAAATTGCTATCAAGCGTCATTAAAAAACATTTTTATATATAATATAAAAAAAAATTATTAGATCCGGGAAATTTGACTTCGGTCCAGTGAAATTAGTTTTTCCACTAGACCGAATGTCCAATGAATCCTCAGACAACTTCGTGAAGAATGCTAGTTGTAATTCGATTGATGGCTGGCTATAATTTGATTAATGGATAGCTTTAATTATAACTATGGTTAGCCATAAATATTTATCTGTAAAACGATTTTACCCTCACTTATTGTGGATTGTTCTGTTTCTGTATACTAAGCTGGAAACTACTTTTAGAGAGATAAATCTAATTTGAGTTAATTGGCTCGAAATGTATAGTGCTTTTTCCGAAAGTGGAACCGAAAAAACATATTAATAGTATGTGATTCATATAACATGAGTTCCCTCTGTTTTTGGTGGGGTTCGTGTTACTCGATCTTTAGCTTCATGTGTATGTTTTGTTTATTGTAGTTTGTATCTTTTCTTTTGGCCATTGTGTTGTCTATCCTTCTATTTACGAATTCTGATTACCCCTTTGGTATATTCAAACGCTTCTTATTACATAAGTTAATTTTGCAATGCATTTTGTATTCTCGAAGTCAGATTAATATATTCGAGTGGAGCAACTTTTCTGCACGGACACTGTTGTTACGTTTCAATGAGTTAGACGGCAAGCGAAATGTCAGTGACTGAGAGATTGTCAAAGAAAACATATGCGATTATAAGTGATCAAAGCACTCTTTTAAAATCATTTAAGCATTTTGTTTATTGTAGAAGTGACAATTCCTACTCTAATAGAGGTGAAGATGGATGGCTTTATCTCTGCATGAAAATTACAAGGGTTTCTGATGATCTCTTTTATTTCTATCTATTAGCAGGTAAGTGTGATATATAATTGATAAGATAAATGTTTGTTTCACCCCACTGTTGCCGTTGTATAGAGCTTTATCCTTCAGATTGGAATGACTGGATATATTTGTGTTATATATACTGTCACTGTCGCTGACCGAAATGTAGTCTCTTTTCTGATACCACTGTCGCATGTTACCGGTTGAGCTTTTGGAACCTACTTGTAAATACAGTTCAGAGAACAACGCACTTGTTGTATGTGTACCAGGAAAGGGATAGCAAACATCAAACATTGGCAATACTCACTTGTCTTGTTTTCTGTATCCTCACCTATCAATGAACCACTGACAAACTGTAACAACGTCTATGATTGGATGCTTCTCCATAGAAAAAGAACCAATCAAAAAGAATATAACATCATATACGTACATAAAGATATCGAAATGAATATACCATGTAGCAAAGGCAGTCATGTTTTAAAAACTATTTATAGGTTTTGTGACAGGAGTGGTTCAATGGTATGCAAAAAGAGTTTGAAGATACCAAAGGGGTAATCAGAATTTGCAAATAGAAGGACAGAAAACACAAAGGCAGAAAGAAAAAGGACAAAAGGATAAACAATGATCTACAAATCATACACATAAAACTAAAGATCGAGTAACACGAACCCTACTGACAAGCGGAGGTGAACTCATGTGCTCTGGAAGGATAAGCAGTTCCTGTTCCACTAGTGGCACCCGCCGTGTTAATATAGTTACAAACCCGTTAATTAAACATGTTGGCTGAAATATTCTGTTGTTTTCTTTTTCCGTTCTGGCCATGTTGTTTGTATCAATTTCGTTGGTAGATCTTCTTGACGAGTTATCTTCCGTAATTATATATGCATATCCTATAAGTGACGCAGATTTAAATCAGGGACAAGAGAGCTTAGAGTTCATCACTGGTAAACATGATACGTGACGTCGTAACTGTGAGATGAAGAAAGCAATAGTAATGAAGTTTTTAACGCTTCATTTTAACAAGTTACATATTTATTTTTTCTTCGACGTCCATTTGCATTAAAATCACGTTAAGCACAATTCACGACTACGGACGAATATTATATACAGTCAAACCTTGTGTTTTCTGTTCTTCGATATACGGATTCTGATTACCCCTTTGGTATCATCAAGCTCTTCTTACGAGGTCACCTTTGGAACAAATAATAAGTGGTCTTTTAAACAGGTGACCTCTTAGAAAAGGTTAATTTCGTATGAAATTTTCTATCATAGGACAAGAAAAAGGTGACCTTTAAATACAGGTGACTGCTTAATGGAGGTAACCGCATGAACATGTTTGACCGTACATGCGCGTGTTGCATATACATGTGCTACAACTGTTAAATTATGTATAATTGAGAATCAACACTGCTCTCATGTTCTATTGTTTGTTTGACTTTTCCCTTTGACATCGTTGCTATTAATGAAGCTAAGATGTTGTTTAGATATTGATACAGCAACTGGTGATAGAGTTTACAACCCACCAACTGATTCTATACCACAAGACACTGAACCAATATGTGACTTCTGTAGTTACACGACAGCTCCTCCTGACAATGATATACGAATACTTCAACGAATAGGTACGCTTACTTAACTTTTATGGCATGGATGAAACAGCTTCTTTGTAGTGTTGATTTTACTATGTACTAAAGAGTGTTGAACATAAACTGAACATAAATACAACATAGAGATATCTAGATGTCAGTTGAGACATGGATAAGTTATACGAAGACATTATTTTCATTGCAGCGTGTTTACAAGGGGTTAGGTTTCTGGTGTTTGGCGCCACTTTCATCAGCATTTCAGCAATATCGTGGCAGTCAGTTTAACTTGTGTAGGAAACCGGAGTACTCGGAGAAAATATCGACCTGTCACTAACAAACTTTATCATGTTGTGATGTATTTATATCATTATCTACATTTATCATGGAATCGTTTGATTTTGAGTACTAATAAAGTGGTCAAAGAAACTGCGTTCTCATTTTAATCATTGACCCAATAACTTTTTTTCTCTGTACCCTTTCCGCATGTTTCGCCTTTGGTAAGCTATTTTTAGATCAGTTATATTACTGATGACAGAAAATATCAACACGGGCCAAAAAAGGAATAATTATTGCTTAAATTATTTGGCTTTCAAATGTTTTGGCTTTGAGCTGACTCGATGAAGGTTATTTCAGAAAGGCGTCGTGTGCCCTAACTTAGATATCTACGTTTTTGCTTGTATATTTTGATTATTTGATATCAAGCTCAATCTTTCTCTAGATACATATATGGTTTTCTGCAGGATAAACACAATATTAATGCAATGTCTTAACATATAAAATCTTTGCATATTCGAGTAAACTGAGGAAAATCAATTCAAATCTCGCATATATCCCAGTTTCTAAGCCGCATGCACAATTACTTTATATTTTAAAACACTTCACAAATAGTGCATCTATGGGGGCCGTCTGTGATTTTCTCAGGATACCCCTTTTTTCCTCCACCACTAATACTGACTGCCACGATATAACTGAAATATTGTTGAAAGTGACGTTACACACCATAACTCTAACCATATCCATTGCATCTATGTACGATTATAACTTTTAAAGTGGGATGAAATAGCGATATAAAGTAAATAGTTTGCTGTTAACTTAAATATTAATACGTTTGCATCATTCATACTACAATGCATTTTGAATAGGTACAGGCGAGACTTTGCCGGGTGGCGAGTCACCATGTCTACCATGTGATGCTGTTTGTAATACTGATGGTAAGTTATTAAATTATATGTCAGTGTCTTTTATGTTAATATTGATTTTCAAATAATTGAGACATATAACAGAAAGCTGTTGTACTGTGAAACCTTTCTAAATCTAACCTCCCTTGGACCAACTTTTGTGTTCAGAATAGACAGGTGTTCCGTTTATACAAGTTAAATTAATGAAGATTTTCTGCATTGTGACTTTATTTAAAGTTGGGTTTACACAGGATTTTGATTTACTCGGGGATCTGTTTATTCAGGTTTCACTCTATATGCTCTCTCTTTGTCATGAGAGTGTGATTTGCAAATAATTATGCACATATTATTTATATTTCTCAATTGTGATGTTTCACGATTTAGTCTTAATACTTATTGTTTCGAACAACACTGACTGGACTTTTTTTTTAGATGAATCAGAAACATTGAAATTATGCTACTATTCACAACTCAAAACTAAAAGATAGTTCGGAAGAATTAGTTCACCTTTGTTTCATAGTCAAGGAAGCTACTGAAACAATGATACTAATTGATAAAGTCCTACGGCTTCCACCATGACTTGGTTAACCAAGGCGGAATATATGTGTCATAAATTTCCACACATATGTTACGTTCGTCGTAATAACAATCCGGTGTTTTCTTCATTTATGACTTATCACAAGGTTTGAGACAAGAGGTACATGACGGGTACCAGTAATGGAGCAGGAACTGCTTACTATTACGGAGCATAACTAAGTTAATTCCGGATTGTTTTGTGGTGTCGTGTTGCTTAATCTTTAGTTTTCTGAGTAGTGTAATGTATATAATTGTTTCATGAAAAGAAAGTAGGAATAGTGATGCTCAACGATTCAGCCAATATCAACAAAACAAGTAATCACCTCTTATCTCAACTCGCTCATCATAAAGAAAGACCACGACATGTGACATTCAAACTTTTAGGATAATACATAAAACCATGTAGACCATGAAAATCAATAACGATACAAAATGCAGCTATATATTATCTATTCAACTGCTTTAACCCCGCCATGGTTTTTTCCATGTCTTTAGCCAGGACCTGGATTTCCATGTTGTTAGCCAGAACCTGGATTTCCATGTCGTTAGCCAGGACCTGGATTTCCATGTCTTTAGCCAGGACTTGGATTTCCCTATCTTTAGCTAGGACCTGGATTTCCATGTCTTTAGCCAGGACCTTGATTTCCATGTCGCTAGCCGGGACCTGGATTTCTATATCGCTAGCCAGAACCTGGATTTCCATATCTGTAGCCAGGGCCTGGATTTCCATGTCGCTGGCCAGAACCTGGATTTCCATGTCGGTAGCCAGGACCTGCATTTCCATGTCGTTAGCTAGGACCTGGATTTCCATGTCGTTGGCCAGGACATGGATTTCCATGTCGCTAGCCAGGACCTGGATTTCCATGTTGTTAGCCAGAACCTGGATTTCCATGCCTGTAGCCAGGACCTGGATTTCCATGTCGTTAGCCAGAACCTGGATTTCCATGTCTGTAGCCAGGACCTGGATTTCCATGTCGTTGGCCAGGAACTGGATGTCCATGTCTTTAGCCAGGACCTGGATTTCCCTATCTTTAGCTAGGACTTGGATTTCCATGTCTTTAGCCAGGACCTGGATTTCCATGTCGTTAGCCGGGACCTGGATTTCTATGTCACCAGCCAGAACCTGGATTTCCATATCTGTAGCCAGGGCCTGGATTTCCATGTCGCTGGCCAGAACCTGGATTTCCATGTCGGTAGCCAGGACCTGGATTTCCATTTCGTTAGCCAGGACCTGGATTTCCATGTCTTTAGCTAGGACCTGGATTTCCCTATCTTTAGCTAGGACTTGGATTTCCATGTCTTTAGCCAGGACCTGGATTTCCATGTCGTTTGCCGGGACCTGGATTTCTATGTCACCAGCCAGAACCTGGATTTCCATATCTGTAGCCAGGGCCTGGATTTCCATGTCGCTGGCCAGAACCTGGATTTCCATGTCGGTAGCCAGGACCTGGATTTCCATTTCGTTAGCCAGGACCTGGATTTCCATGTCTTTAGCTAGGACCTGGATTTCCATGTCCTTAGCCAGGACCTGGATTTCCATGTCATTAGCCAGGACCTGGATTTCCATGTCGTAAGCCAAGACCTGGATTTCCATGTCGTTGGCCAGGACATGGAATTCAATGTCGTAAGCCAAGACCTGAATTTCCATGTCGTAAACCAGAACCTGGATTTCCATGTCGTTAGCCAGGAACTGGATTTCCATGTCGTTAGCCAGGACCTAGATTTCCATGTTAGCCAGGACCTGGATTTCCATGTCGCTATCCAGGACCTGGATTTCCATGTCGTTAGCCAGGACCTATATTTCCATGTTGTTAGCCAGGACCTGGATTTCCATGTCGTTAGCTAGGACCTGGATTTCCATGTCGTTAGCGAGAACCTGGATTTCCATGTCGTTAGCCAGGACCTGGATTTCCATGTCGTTAGCCAGGACCTGGATTGCCATGTTGTTAGCCAGGACCTGGATTTCCATGTCGTAAGCCCAGACCTGGATTTCCAACGTCAAATGTCGTTGTCTTTTTTATGTTCGGTGGGTTGGAATTAGCGATGATTGTTTGTTTTACTGGTATTGGTGGAATTATTTACTATCATTGTTTAAACTGTCTTTTCATAAAAAATAGCAATCAAATAAGATGTAGGTGTTAACAAATTATGATGTTGAAATATATAAGATATGTTAACATTCCATGTGATTTTAATAGAAACCTCAACGTCTGGTGAAAAAACAAGTACATCAACTAAAGTAACGACAACAGCCATAACAACTACGTCATCACCAGGTACAAACCTACAATGTTTATTTAATCATGTTAATCATTGGGGGTATTATTTAAAAAAATAATGTTTAATTGACATTCATAATCAATTGGGGTATAATTAGAAATTTAATATTAAATTCATCATGTTAATCAGCGGAGGGTATAATTAGAAATGTAATATTTATTTAATCATGCTAATTATTTTGGTATAATTAGAAATTTAATGTTTAATTGACCTTCCTGGATTTCCATGTTGTTAGCCAGGACCTGAATTTCCATGTCGTCAGCCAAGAACTTGATTTCCATGTCGATAGCCAGGATCTGGATTTTCATGTCGTTAGCCAGGACCTGGATTTCCATGTTATTAGCCAGGACCTGGATTTCCATGTCGTTAGCCAGGACCTGAATTTCCATGTCGTCAGCCAAGAACTGGATTTCCATGTCGATAGCCAGGATCTGGATTTTCATGTCGTTAGCCAGGACCTGGATTTCCATGTTATTAGCCAGGACCTGGAGTTCCATGTCGCTAGCCAGTACCTTGATTTCCATATGTTTAGCTAGGTCCTGGATTTCCATGTCTTTAGCCATGACCTGGATTTCCATGTCGTTAGCCAGAACCTATATTTCCATGTTGTTAGCCAGGACCTGGATTTCCCTGTCGTTAGCCAGGAACTGGATTTCCATGTCTCTAGCCAGGACCTGAATTTCCATGTCATTAGCCAGGAACTGAATGTTCATTTCTTTAGCCAGGACCTGGATTTCCATATCTTTAGCTAGGTCCTGGATTTCCATGTCTTAAGCCAGGACCTGGATTTCCATGTTGTTAGCCAGGACCTGGATTTCCATGTCTTTAGCCAGGACCTGGATTTCCATGTCGTCAGCCAGGACCTGGATTTCCATGTCTTTACCTAGGACCTAGATTTCCATGTCCTTAGCTAGAACCTGGATTTCCATGTCTTCAGCCAAGACCTGGATTTCCATGTCGTTAGCCAGGACCTGGATTTCCATGTCGTTAACCAAGACCTGGATTTCCATGTCGTTGGCCAGGACCTGGATTTCCATGTCGTTAGCCAGGACCTGGATTTCCATGTCGTTGGCCATGACCTGGATTTCCATTTCGTTGGCCAGGACCTGGATTTCCATGTCCTTAGCCAGGACTTGGATTTCTATTTCGCAAGACAAAACCTGGATTTCCATGTCGTTGGCCAGGACCTCGATTTCCATGCCGTTGGCCAGGACCTGGATTTCCATGTCGTATGCCAAGACCTTGATTTCCATGTCGTTTGCCAGGACCTAGATTTCCATGTTGTTGACCAGGACCTGGATGACCTGGATTTCCATGTCGTTAGGCAGGTCCTGGATTTCCATGTTGTTAGCCAGGACCTGGATTTCCATGTCGTAAACCAAGACATGGAATTCCATGTCGTTAGCCAGGATCTGGATTTTCATATCGTTAGCCAGGACCTGGATTTCCATGTCGTTAGCCAGGACCTGGATTTCCATGTGTTCAGCCAACACCTGGATTTCCATGTCGTTAGCCAGGACCTGGATTTCCATGTCGTAAGCCAAGACCTGGATTTCCATGTCGTTTGCCAGGACCTGGATTTTCATGTTGTTGGCCAGGACCTGGATGACCTGGATTTCCATGTCGCTAGCCAGGTCCTAGATTTCAATGTGGTTAGCCAGGACCTGGATTTCCATGTCGTAAGCCAGGATTTGGATTTCCATATCGTTAGCCAGGACCTGGATTTCCATGTCGTTAGCCAGGATCTGGATTTCCATATTGTTAGCCAGGACCTGGATTTCCATGTCGTTAGCCAGGACCTGGATTTCCATGTGGTTAGCCAGGAACTGGATTTCCACGTCTTTAGCCAGGAACTGGATTTCCATGTCTTTAGCCAGGACCTGGATTTCCATATCATTAGCCTGGAACTGAGTGTTCATTTCTTTAGCCAGGACCTGGATTTCCATATCTTTAGCTAGGTCCTGGATCTCCATGTCTTTAGCCAAAACCTGGATTTTCATGTCGATAGCCAGGACCTGGATTTCCATGCCTTTAGCCAGGATCTGGATTTCCATGTCGTCAGCCAGGATCTGGATTTCCATGTATTCAGCTAGGACCTGGATTTCCATGTCGTTAGCCAGGACCTGGATTTTCATGTCGTAAGCCAAGACCTGGATTTCCATTTCGTTAGCCAGGACCTGGATTGCCATGTTGTTAGCCATGACCTGGATTGCCATGTTATTAGCCAGGACCTGGATTTCCATGTCGTAAGCCAAGACCTGGATTTCCAACGTCAAATGTCGTTGTCTTTTTTATATTCGGTGGGTTGGAATTAGCGGTGATTGTTTGTTTTACTGGTATTGGTGGAATTATTTACTATCATTGTTTAAACTGTCTTTTCATAAAAAATAGCAATCAAATAAGATGTAGGTGTTAACAAATTATGATGTTGAAATATATAAGATATGTTAACATTCCATGTGATTTTAATAGAAACCTCAACGTCTGGTGAAAAAACAAGTACATCAACTAAAGTAATGACAACAGCCATAACAACTACGTCATCACCAGGTACAAACCTACAATGTTTATTTAATCATGTTAATCATTGGGGGTATTATTTAAAAAAATAATGTTTAATTGACATTCATAATCAATTGGTGCATAATTAGAAATTTAATATTAAATTCATCATGCTAATCAGCGGAGGGTATAATTAGAAATGTAATTTTTATTTAACCATGCTAATTATTGGGGTATAATTAGAAATTTAATGTTTAATTGACCTTCCTGGATTTCCATGTTGTTAGCCAAGACCTGGATTTCCATGTCGTCAACCAAGAACTGGATTTCCATGTCGATAGCCAGGATCTGGATTATCATGTCGTTAGCCAGGACCTTGATTTCTATGTTATTAGCCAGGACCTGGATTTCCATGTCGTTAGCCAGGACATGGATTTCCATATCGTTAGCCAGGACCTATATTTTCTTGTTGTTAGCCAGGACCTGGAGTTCCATGTCGCTAGCCAGTACCTTGATTTCCATATGTTTAGCTAGGTCCTGGATTTCCATGTCTTTAGCCATGACCTGGATTTCCATGTCGTTAGCCAGAACCTATATTTCCATGTTGTTAGCCAGGACCTGGATTTCCCTGTCGTTAGCCAGGAACTGGATTTCCATGTCTTTAGCCAGGACCTGAATTTCCATGTCATTAGCCAGGAACTGAATGTTCATTTCTTTAGCCAGGACCTGGATTTCCATATCTTTAGCTAGGTCCTGGATTTCCATGTCTTTAGCCAGGACCTGGATTTCCATGTCGTTAGCCAGGACCTGGATTGCCATGTCTTTAGCCAGGACCTGGATTTCCATGTGGTCAGCCAGGACCTGGATTTCCATGTCTTTACCTAGGACCTAGATTTCCATGTCCTTAGCTAGGACCTGGATTTCCATGTCTTCAGCCAAGACCTGGATTTCCATGTCGTTAGCCAGGACCTGGATTTCCATGTCGCTAACCAAGACATGGATTTCCATGTCGTTGGCCAGGACCTGGATTTCCATGTCGTTAGCCAGGACCTGGATTTCCATGTCGTTGGCCAGGACCTGGATTTCCATGTCGTTGGCCAGGACCTGGATTTTCATGTCCTTAGCCAGGACTTGGATTTCTATTTCGCAAGACAAAACCTGGATTTCCATGTCGTTGGCCAGGACCTCGATTTCCATGCCGTTGGCCAGGACCTGGATTTCCATGTCGTATGCCAAGACCTTGATTTCCATGTCGTTTGCCAGGACCTGGATTTCCATGTTGTTGGCCAGGACCTGGATGACCTGGATTTCCATGTCGTTAGGCAGGTCCTGGATTTCCATGTTGTTAGCCAGGACCTGGATTTCTATGTCGTAAACTAAGACATGGAATTCTATGTCGTTAGCCAGGATCTGGATTTCCATATCGTTAGCCAGGACCTGGATTTCCATTTCCTTAGCCAGGACCTGGATTTCCATGTGTTCAGCCAAGACCTGGATTTCCATGTCGTTAGCCAGGACCTGGATTTCCATGTCGTAAGCCTAGACCTGGATTTCCATGTCGTTTGCCAGGACCTGGATTTTCATGTTGTTGGCCAGGACCTGGATCACCTGGATTTCCATGTCGCTAGCCAGGTCCTAGATTTCCATGTTGTTAGCCAGGACCTGGATTTCCATGTCGTAAGCCAAGACATGGACTTCCATGTCGTTAGCCAGGATCTGGATTTCCATATCGTTAGCCAGGACCTGGATTTCCATGTCGTTAGCCAGGATCCGGATTTCCATATCGTTAGCCAGGACCTGGATTTCCATGTTGTTAGCCAGGATCTGGATTTCCATATCGCTAGCCAGGACCTGGATTTCCATGTTGTTAGCCAGGACCTGGATTTCCATGTCGTTAGCCAGGAACTGGATTTCCAACGTCAAATGTCGTTGTCTTTTTTATGTTCGGTGGGTTGGAATTAGCGGTGATTGTTTGTTTTACTGGTATTGGTGGAATTATTTACTATCATTGTTTAAACTGTCTTTTCATAAAAAATAGCAATCAAATAAGATGTAGGTGTTAACAAATTATGATGTTGAAATATATAAGATATGTTAACATTCCATGTGATTTTAATAGAAACCTCAACGTCTGGTGAAAAAACAAGTACATCAACTAAAGTAATGACAACAGCCATAACAACTACGTCATCACCAGGGACAAACCTACAATGTTTATTTAATCATGTTAATCATTGGGGGTATTATTTAAAAAAATAATGTTTAATTGACATTCATAATCAATTGGTGCATAATTAGAAATTTTATATTAAATTCATCATGCTAAACAGCGGAGGGAATAATTAGAAATGTAATTTTTATTTAACCATGCTAATTATTGGGGTATAATTAGAAATTTAATGTTTAATTGACCTTCCTGGATTTCCATGTCGTTAGCCAGGACCTGGATTGCCATGTCTTTAGCCAGGACCTGGATTTCCATGTCGTCAGCCAGGACCTGGATTTCCATGTCTTTACCTAGGACCTAGATTTCCATGTCCTTAGCTAGGACCTGGATTTCCATGTCTTCAGCCAAGACCTGGATTTCCATGTCGTTAGCCAGGACCTGGATTTCCATGTCGCTAACCAAGACATGGATTTCCATGTCGTTGGCCAGGACCTGGATTTCCATGTCGTTAGCCAGGACCTGGATTTCCATGTCGTTGGCCAGGACCTGGATTTCCATGTCGTTGGCCAGGACCTGGATTTTCATGTCCTTAGCCAGGACTTGGATTTCTATTTCGCAAGACAAAACCTGGATTTCCATGTCGTTGGCCAGGACCTCGATTTCCATGCCGTTGGCCAGGACCTGGATTTCCATGTCGTATGCCAAGACCTTGATTTCCATGTCGTTTGCCAGGACCTGGATTTCCATGTTGTTGGCCAGGACCTGGATGACCTGGATTTCCATGTCGTTAGGCAGGTCCTGGATTTCCATGTTGTTAGCCAGGACCTGGATTTCTATGTCGTAAACTAAGACATGGAATTCTATGTCGTTAGCCAGGATCTGGATTTCCATATCGTTAGCCAGGACCTGGATTTCCATTTCCTTAGCCAGGACCTGGATTTCCATGTGTTCAGCCAAGACCTGGATTTCCATGTCGTTAGCCAGGACCTGGATTTCCATGTCGTAAGCCTAGACCTGGATTTCCATGTCGTTTGCCAGGACCTGGATTTTCATGTTGTTGGCCAGGACCTGGATCACCTGGATTTCCATGTCGCTAGCCAGGTCCTAGATTTCCATGTTGTTAGCCAGGACCTGGATTTCCATGTCGTAAGCCAAGACATGGACTTCCATGTCGTTAGCCAGGATCTGGATTTCCATATCGTTAGCCAGGACCTGGATTTCCATGTCGTTAGCCAGGATCCGGATTTCCATATCGTTAGCCAGGACCTGGATTTCCATGTTGTTAGCCAGGATCTGGATTTCCATATCGCTAGCCAGGACCTGGATTTCCATGTTGTTAGCCAGGACCTGGATTTCCATGTCGTTAGCCAGGAACTGGATTTCCAACGTCAAATGTCGTTGTCTTTTTTATGTTCGGTGGGTTGGAATTAGCGGTGATTGTTTGTTTTACTGGTATTGGTGGAATTATTTACTATCATTGTTTAAACTGTCTTTTCATAAAAAATAGCAATCAAATAAGATGTAGGTGTTAACAAATTATGATGTTGAAATATATAAGATATGTTAACATTCCATGTGATTTTAATAGAAACCTCAACGTCTGGTGAAAAAACAAGTACATCAACTAAAGTAATGACAACAGCCATAACAACTACGTCATCACCAGGTACAAACCTACAATGTTTATTTAATCATGTTAATCATTGGGGGTATTATTTAAAAAAATAATGTTTAATTGACATTCATAATCAATTGGTGCATAATTAGAAATTTTATATTAAATTCATCATGCTAAACAGCGGAGGGTATAATTAGAAATGTAATTTTTATTTAACCATGCTAATTATTGGGGTATAATTAGAAATTTAATGTTTAATTGACCTTCCTGGATTTCCATGTCGTTAGCCAGGACCTGGATTGCCATGTCTTTAGCCAGGACCTGGATTTCCATGTCGTCAGCCAGGACCTGGATTTCCATGTCTTTACCTAGGACCTAGATTTCCATGTCCTTAGCTAGGACCTGGATTTCCATGTCTTCAGCCAAGACCTGGATTTCCATGTCGTTAGCCAGGACCTGGATTTCCATGTCGTTGGCCAGGACCTGGATTTCCATGTCGTTGGCCAGGACCTGGATTTTCATGTCCTTAGCCAGGACTTGGATTTCTATTTCGCAAGACAAAACCTGGATTTCCATGTCGTTGGCCAGGACCTCGATTTCCATGCCGTTGGCCAGGACCTGGATTTCCATGTCGTATGCCAAGACCTTGATTTCCATGTCGTTTGCCAGGACCTGGATTTCCATGTTGTTGGCCAGGACCTGGATGACATGGATTTCCATGTCGTTAGGCAGGTCCTGGATTTCCATGTTGTTAGCCAGGACCTGGATTTCTATGTCGTAAACTAAGACATGGAATTCTATGTCGTTAGCCAGGATCTGGATTTCCATATCGTTAGCCAGGACCTGGATTTCCATTTCCTTAGCCAGGACCTGGATTTCCATGTGTTCAGCCAAGACCTGGATTTCCATGTCGTTAGCCAGGACCTGGATTTCCATGTCGTAAGCCTAGACCTGGATTTCCATGTCGTTTGCCAGGACCTGGATTTTCATGTTGTTGGCCAGGACCTGGATCACCTGGATTTCCATGTCGCTAGCCAGGTCCTAGATTTCCATGTTGTTAGCCAGGACCTGGATTTCCATGTCGTAAGCCAAGACATGGACTTCCATGTCGTTAGCCAGGATCTGGATTTCCATATCGTTAGCCAGGACCTGGATTTCCATGTCGTTAGCCAGGATCCGGATTTCCATATCGTTAGCCGGGACCTGGATTTCCATGTTGTTAGCCAGGATCTGGATTTCCATATCGCTAGCCAGGACCTGGATTTCCATGTTGTTAGCCAGGACCTGGATTTCCATGTCGTTAGCCAGGAACTGGATTTCCAACGTCAAATGTCGTTGTCTTTTTTATGTTCGGTGGGTTGGAATTAGCGGTGATTGTTTGTTTTACTGGTATTGGTGGAATTATTTACTATCATTGTTTAAACTGTCTTTTCATAAAAAATAGCAATCAAATAAGATGTAGGTGTTAACAAATTATGATGTTGAAATATATAAGATATGTTAACATTCCATGTGATTTTAATAGAAACCTCAACGTCTGGTGAAAAAACAAGTACATCAACTAAAGTAATGACAACAGCCATAACAACTACGTCATCACCAGGTACAAACCTACAATGTTTATTTAATCATGTTAATCATTGGGGGTATTATTTAAAAAAATAATGTTTAATTGACATTCATAATCAATTGGTGCATAATTAGAAATTTTATATTAAATTCATCATGCTAAACAGCGGAGGGTATAATTAGAAATGTAATTTTTATTTAACCATGCTAATTATTGGGGTATAATTAGAAATTTAATGTTTAATTGACCTTCCTGGATTTCCATGTCGTCAACCAAGAACTGGATTTCCATGTCGATAGCCAGGATCTGGATTTTCATGTCGTAAGCCAGAACATGGATTTCCATGTTATTAGCCAGGACCTGGATTTCCATGTCGTTAGCCAGGACATGGATTTCCATATCGTTAGCCAGGACCTATATTTTCATGTTGTTAGCCAGGACCTGGAGTTCCATGTCGCTAGCCAGTACCTTGATTTCCATATGTTTAGCTAGGTCCTGGATTTCCATGTCTTTAGCCATGACCTGGATTTCCATGTCGTTAGCCAGAACCTATATTTCCATGTTGTTAGCCAGGACCTGGATTTCCCTGTCGCTAGCCAGGAACTGGATTTCCATGTCTTTAGCCAGGACCTGAATTTCCATGTCATTAGCCAGGAACTGAATGTTCATTTCTTTAGCCAGGACCTGGATTTCCATATCTTTAGCTAGGTCCTGGATTTCCATGTCTTTAGCCAGGACCTGGATTTCCATGTCGTTAGCAAGGACCTGGATTTCCATGTTTTTAGCCAGGACCTGGATTTCCATGTCGTCAGCCAGGACCTGGATTTCCATGTCTTCAGCCAAGACCTGGATTTCCATGTCGTTAGTCAGGACCTGGATTTCCATGTCGTAAGCTTAGACCTGGATTTCCATGTCGTTTGCCAGAACCTGGATTTTCATGTTGTTGGCCAGGACCTGGATGACCTGGATTTCCATGTCGCTAGCCAGGTCCTAGATTTCCATGTTGTTAGCCAGGATCTGGATTTCCATATCGTTAGCCAGGACCTGGATTTCCATGTCGTTAGCCAGGATCTGGATTTCCATATCGTTAGCCAGGACCTGGATTTCCATGTTGTTAGCCAGGATCTGGATTTCCATATCGCTAGCCAGGATCTGGATTTCCATGTTGTTAGCCAGGACCTGGATTTCCATGTTGTTAGCCAGGACCTGGATTTCCATGTTGTTAGCCAGGACCTGGATTTCCATGTTGTTAGCCAGGACCTGGATTTCCATGTCGTTAGCCAGGAACTGGATTTCCACGTCTTTAGCCAGGAACTGAATTTCCATGTCTTTAACCAGGACCTGGATTTCCATATCATTAGCTTGGAACTGAGTGTTCATTTCTTTAGCCAGGACCTGGATTTCCATATCTTTAGCTAGGTCCTGGATCTCCATGTCTTTAGCCAAGACCTGGATTTCCATGTCGATAGCCAGGACCTGGATTTCCATGTCTTTAGACAGGACCTGAATTTCCATGTCGTCAGCCAGGACCTGGATTTCCATGTCTTCAGCTAGGACCTGGATTTCCATGTCGTTAGCCAGGACCTGGATTTTCATGTCGTAAGCCAAGACCTGGATTTCCATGTCGTTGGCCAGGACCTGGATTTCCATTTCGTTAGCCAGGACCTGGATTGCCATGTTGTTAGCCAGGACCTGGATTGCCATGTCGTTAGCCAGGACCTGGATTTCCATGTCGTAAGCCAAGACCTGGATTTCCAACGTCAAATGTCGTTGTCTTGTTTATGTTCGGTGGGTTGGAATTAGCGGTGATTGTTTGTTTTACTGGTATTGGTGGAATTATTTACTATCATTGTTTAAACTGTCTTTTCATAAAAAATAGCAATCAAATAAGATGTAGGTGTTAACAAATTATGATGTTGAAATATATAAGATATGTTAACATTCCATGTGATTTTAATAGAAACCTCAACGTCTGGTGAAAAAACAAGTACATCAACTAAAGTAATGACAACAGCCATAACAACTACGTCATCACCAGGTACAAACCTACAATGTTTATTTAATCATGTTAATCATTGGGGGTATTATTTAAAAAAGTAATGTTTAATTGACATTCATAATCAATTGGTGCATAATTAGAAATTTAATATTAAATTCATCATGCTAATCAGCGGAGGGTATAATTAGAAATGTAATTTTTATTTAACCATGCTAATTATTGGGGTATAATTAGAAATTTAATGTTTAATTGACCTTCCTGGATTTCCATGTTGTTAGCCAGGACCTGGATTTCCATGTCGTCAACCAAGACCTGGATTTCCATGTCGATAGCCAGGATCTGGATTTTCATGACATTAGCCAGGATCTGGATTTCCATGTTATTAGCCAGGACCTGGATTTCCATGTCGTTAGCCAGCACATGGATTTCCATATCGTTAGCCAGGACCTATATTTTCATGTTGTTAGCCAGGACTTGGAGTTCCATGTCGCTAGCCAGTACCTTGATTTCCATATGTTTTGCTAGGTCCTGGATTTCCATGTCTTTAGTCATGACCTGGATTTCCATGTCGTTAGCCAGGACCTATATTTCCATGTTGTTAGCCAGGACCTGGATTTCTATGTCGTTAGCCAGGAACTGGATTTCCATGTCTTTAGCCAGGACCTGAATTTCCATGTCATTAGCCAGGAACTGATTGTTCATTTCTTTAGCCAGGACCTGGATTTCCATATCTTTAGCTAGGTCCTGGATTTCCATGTCTTTAGCCAGGACCTGGATTTCCATGTCGTTAGCCAGAACCTTGATGTCCATGTCTTTAGCCAGGACCTAGATTTCCATGTCGTCAGCCAGGACCTGGATTTCCATGTCTTTAGCTAGGACCTAGATTTCCATGTCCTTAGCTAGGACCTGGATTTCCATGTCTTCAGCCAAGACCTGGATTTCCATGTCGTTAGCCAGGACCTGGATTTCCATGTCGTAAGCCAAGACCTGGATTTCCATGTCGTTGACCAGGACCTGGATTTCCATGTCGTTAGCCAGGACCTGGATTTCCATGTCGTTGGCCAGGACCTGGATTTCCATGTCGTTGGCCATGACCTGGATTTCCATGTTGTTAGCCAGGACCTGGATTTCCATGTCGTAAGCCAAGACCTGGATTTCCAACGTCAAATGTCGTTGTCTTTTTTATGTTCGGTGGGTTGGAATTAGCGGTGATTGTTTGTTTTACTGGTATTGGTGGAATTATTTACTATCATTGTTTAAACTGTCTTTTCATAAAAAATAGCAATCAAATAAGATGTAGGTGTTAACAAATTATGATGTTGAAATATATAAGATATGTTAACATTCCATGTGATTTTAATAGAAACCTCAACGTCTGGTGAAAAAACAAGTACATCAACTAAAGTAATGACAACAGCCATAACAACTACGTCATCACCAGGTACAAACCTACAATGTTTATTTAATCATGTTAATCATTGGGGGTATTATTTAAAAAAATAATGTTTAATTGACATTCATAATCAATTGGTGCATAATTAGAAATTTTATACTAAATTCATCATGCTAAACAGCGGAGGGTATAATTAGAAATGTAATTTTTATTTAACCATGCTAATTATTGGGGTATAATTAGAAATTTAATGTTTAATTGACCTTCCTGGATTTCCATGTTGTTAGCCAGGATCTGGATTTCCATGTCGTCAACCAAGAACTGGATTTCCATGTCGATAGCCAGGATCGGGATTTTCATGTCGTAAGCCAGAACATGGATTTCCATGTTATTAGCCAGGACCTGGATTTCCATGTCGTTAGCCAGGACCTGGATTTCCATGTCGTAAGCCAAGACCTGGATTTCCAACGTCAAATGTCGTTGTCTTTTTTATGTTCGGTGGGTTGGAATTAGCGGTGATTGTTTGTTTTACTGGTATTGGTGGAATTATTTACTATCATTGTTTAAACTGTCTTTTCATAAAAAATAGCAATCAAATAAGATGTAGGTGTTAACAAATGATGATGTTGAAATATATAAGATATGTTAACATTCCATGTGATTTTAATAGAAACCTCAACGTCTGGTGAAAAAACAAGTACATCAACTAAAGTAATGACAACAGCCATAACAACTACGTCATCACCAGGTACAAACCTACAATGTTTATTTAATCATGTTAATCATTGGGGGTATTATTTAAAAAAATAATGTTTAATTGACATTCATAATCAATTGGTGCATAATTAGAAATTTTATACTAAATTCATCATGCTAAACAGCGGAGGGTATAATTAGAAATGTAATTTTTATTTAACCATGCTAATTATTGGGGTATAATTAGAAATTTAATGTTTAATTGACCTTCCTGGATTTCCATGTTGTTAGCCAGGACCTGGATTTCCATGTCGTCAACCAAGAACTGGATTTCCATGTCGATAGCCAGGATCTGGATTTTCATGTCGTAAGCCAGAACATGGATTTCCATGTTATTAGCCAGGACCTGGATTTCCATGTCGTTAGCCAGGACATGGATTTCCATATCGTTAGCCAGGACCTATATTTTCATGTTGTTAGCCAGAACCTGGAGTTCCATGTCGCTAGCCAGTACCTTGATTTCCATATGTTTAGCTAGGTCCTGGATTTCCATGTCTTTAGCCATGACCTGGATTTCCATGTCGTTAGCCAGAACCTATATTTCCATGTTGTTAGCCAGGACCTGGATTTCCCTGTCGCTAGCCAGGAACTGGATTTCCATGTCTTTAGCCAGGACCTGAATTTCTATGTCATTAGCCAGGAACTGAATGTTCATTTCTTTAGCCAGGACCTGGATTTCCATATCTTTAGCTAGGTCCTGGATTTCCATGTCTTTAGCCAGGACCTGGATTTCCATGTCGTTAGCAAGGACCTGGATTTCCATGTTTTTAACCAGGACCTGGATTTCCATGTCGTCAGCCAGGACCTGGATTTCCATGTCTTCAGCCAAGACCTGGATTTCCATGTCGTTAGTCAGGACCTGGATTTCCATATCGTTAACCAAGACATGGATTTCCATGTCGTTGGCCAGGACCTGGATTTCCATGTCGTTAGCCAGGACCTGGATTTCCATGTCGTTGGCCAGGACCTGGATTTTCATGTCGTTGGCCAGGACCTGGATTTCCATGTCCTTAGCCAGGACTTGGATTTCTATTTCGCAAGACAAAACCTGGATTTCCATGTCGTTGGCCAGGACCTCGATTTCCATGCCGTTGACCAGGACCTGGATTTCCATGTCGTATGCCAAGACCTTGATTTCCATGTCGTTTGCCAGGACCTGGATTTCCATGTTGTTGGCCAGGACCTGGATGACCTGGATGTCCATGTCGTTAGGCAGGTCCTGGATTTCCATGTTGTTAGCCAGGACCTGGATTTCCATGTCGTAAACCAAGACATGGAATTCCATGTCGTTAGCCAGGATCTGGATTTCCATATCGTTAGCCAGTACCTGGATTTCCATGTCCTTAGCCAGGACCTGGATTTCCATGTGTTCAGCCAAGACCTGGATTTCCATGTCGTTAGCCAGGACCTGGATTTCCATGTCGTAAGCCTAGACCTGGATTTCCATGTCGTTTGCCAGAACCTGGATTTTCATGTTGTTGGCCAGGACCTGGATGACCTGGATTTCCATGTCGCTAGCCAGGTCCTAGATTTCCATGTTGTTAGCCAGGATCTGGATTTCCATATCGTTAGCCAGGACCTGGATTTCCATGTCGTTAGCCAGGATCTGGATTTCCATATCGTTAGCCAGGACCTGGATTTCCATGTTGTTAGCCAGGATCTGGATTTCCATATCGCTAGCCAGGATCTGGATTTCCATGTTGTTAGCCAGGACCTGGATTTCCATGTTGTTAGCCAGGACCTGGATTTCCATGTTGTTAGCCAGGACCTGGATTTCCATGTCGTTAGCCAGGAACTGGATTTCCACGTCCTTAGCCAGGAACTGAATTTCCATGTCTTTAGCCAGGACCTGGATTTCCATATCATTAGCTTGGAACTGAGTGTTCATTTCTTTAGCCAGGACCTGGATTTCCATATCTTTAGCTAGGTCCTGGATCTCCATGTCTTTAGCCAAGACCTGGATTTCCATGTCGATAGCCAGGACCTGGATTTCCATGTCTTTAGCCAGGACCTGAATTTCCATGTCGTCAGCCAGGACCTGGATTTCCATGTCTTCAGCTAGGACCTGGATTTCCATGTCGTTAGCCAGGACCTAGATGTTCATGTCGTAAGCCAAGACCTGGATTTCCATGTCGTTGGCCAGGACCTGGATTTCCATTTCGTTAGCCAGGACCTGGATTGCCATGTTGTTAGCCAGGACCTGGATTGCCATGTCGTTAGCAAGGACCTGGATTTCCATGTCGTAAGCCAAGACCTGGATTTCCAACGTCAAATGTCGTTGTCTTTTTTATGTTCGGTGGGTTGGAATTAGCGGTGATTGTTTGTTTTACTGGTATTGGTGGAATTATTTACTATCATTGTTTAAACTGTCTTTTCATTAAAAATAGCAATCAAATAAGATGTAGGTGTTAACAAATTATGATGTTGAAATATATAAGATATGTTAACATTCCATGTGATTTTAATAGAAACCTCAACGTCTGGTGAAAAAACAAGTACATCAACTAAAGTAATGACAACAGCCATAACAACTACGTCATCACCAGGTACAAACCTACAATGTTTATTTAATCATGTTAATCATTGGGGGTATTATTTAAAAAAATAATGTTTAATTGACATTCATAATCAATTGGTGCATAATTAGAAATTTAATATTAAATTCATCATGCTAATCAGCGGAGGGTATAATTAGAAATGTAATTTTTATTTAACCATGCTAATTATTGGGGTATAATTAGAAATTTAATGTTTAATTGACCTTCCTGGATTTCCATGTTGTTAGCCAGGACCTGGATTTCCATGTCGTCAACCAAGACCTGGATTTCCATGTCGATAGCCAGGATCTGGATTTTCATGACATTAGCCAGGATCTGGATTTCCATGTTGTTAGCCAGGACCTGGATTTCCATGTCGTAAGCCAAGACCTGGATTTCCAACGTCAAATGTCGTTGTCTTTTTTATGTTCGGTGGGTTGGAATTAGCGGTGATTGTTTGTTTTACTGGTATTGGTGGAATTATTTACTATCATTGTTTAAACTGTCTTTTCATAAAAAATAGCAATCAAATAAGATGTAGGTGTTAACAAATTATGATGTTGAAATATATAAGATATGTTAACATTCCATGTGATTTTAATAGAAACCTCAACGTCTGGTGAAAAAACAAGTACATCAACTAAAGTAATGACAACAGCCATAACAACTACGTCATCACCAGGTACAAACCTACAATGTTTATTTAATCATGTTAATCATTGGGGGTATTATTTAAAAAAATAATGTTTAATTGACATTCATAATCAATTGGTGCATAATTAGAAATTTTATATTAAATTCATCATGCTAAACAGCGGAGGGTATAATTAGAAATGTAATTTTTATTTAACCATGCTAATTATTGGGGTATAATTAGAAATTTAATGTTTAATTGACCTTCCTGGATTTCCATGTCGTTGGCCAGGACCTGGATTTCCATGTCGTTAGCCAGGACCTGGATTTCCATGTCGTTGGCCAGGACCTGGATTTTCATGTCGTTGGCCAGGACCTGGATTTCCATGTCCTTAGCCAGGACTTGGATTTCTATTTCGCAAGACAAAACCTGGATTTCCATGTCGTTGGCCAGGACCTCGATTTCCATGCCGTTGACCAGGACCTGGATTTCCATGTCGTATGCCAAGACCTTGATTTCCATGTCGTTTGCCAGGACCTGGATTTCCATGTTGTTGGCCAGGACCTGGATGACCTGGATGTCCATGTCGTTAGGCAGGTCCTGGATTTCCATGTTGTTAGCCAGGACCTGGATTTCCATGTCGTAAACCAAGACATGGAATTCCATGTCGTTAGCCAGGATCTGGATTTCCATATCGTTAGCCAGTACCTGGATTTCCATGTCCTTAGCCAGGACCTGGATTTCCATGTGTTCAGCCAAGACCTGGATTTCCATGTCGTTAGCCAGGACCTGGATTTCCATGTCGTAAGCCTAGACCTGGATTTCCATGTCGTTTGCCAGAACCTGGATTTTCATGTTGTTGGCCAGGACCTGGATGACCTGGATTTCCATGTCGCTAGCCAGGTCCTAGATTTCCATGTTGTTAGCCAGGATCTGGATTTCCATATCGTTAGCCAGGACCTGGATTTCCATGTCGTTAGCCAGGATCTGGATTTCCATATCGTTAGCCAGGACCTGGATTTCCATGTTGTTAGCCAGGATCTGGATTTCCATATCGCTAGCCAGGATCTGGATTTCCATGTTGTTAGCCAGGACCTGGATTTCCATGTTGTTAGCCAGGACCTGGATTTCCATGTTGTTAGCCAGGGCCTGGATTTTCATGTCGTTAGCCAGGAACTGGATTTCCACGTCTTTAGCCAGGAACTGAATTTCCATGTCTTTAGCCAGGACCTGGATTTCCATATCATTAGCTTGGAACTGAGTGTTCATTTCTTTAGCCAGGACCTGGATTTCCATATCTTTAGCTAGGTCCTGGATCTCCATGTCTTTAGCCAAGACCTGGATTTCCATGTCGATAGCCAGGACCTGGATTTCCATGTCTTTAGCCAGGACCTGAATTTCCATGTCGTCAGCCAGGACCTGGATTTCCATGTCTTCAGCTAGGACCTGGATTTCCATGTCGTTAGCCAGGACCTAGATTTTCATGTCGTAAGCCAAGACCTGGATTTCCATGTCGTTGGCCAGGACCTGGATTTCCATTTCGTTAGCCAGGACCTGGATTGCCATGTTGCTAGCCAGGACCTGGATTGCCATGTCGTTAGCAAGGACCTGGATTTCCATGTCGTAAGCCAAGACCTGGATTTCCAACGTCAAATGTCGTTGTCTTGTTTATGTTCGGTGGGTTGGAATTAGCGGTGATTGTTTGTTTTACTGGTATTGGTGGAATTATTTACTATCATTGTTTAAATTGTCTTTTCATTAAAAATAGCAATCAAATAAGATGTAGGTGTTAACAAATTATGATGTTGAAATATATAAGATATGTTAACATTCCATGTGATTTTAATAGAAACCTCAACGTCTGGTGAAAAAACAAGTACATCAACTAAAGTAATGACAACAGCCATAACAACTACGTCATCACCAGGTACAAACCTACAATGTTTATTTAATCATGTTAATCATTGGGGGTATTATTTAAAAAAGTAATGTTTAATTGACATTCATAATCAATTGGTGCATAATTAGAAATTTAATATTAAATTCATCATGCTAAACAGCGGAGGGTATAATTAGAAATGTAATTTTTATTTAACCATGCTAATTATTGGGGTATAATTAGAAATTTAATGTTTAATTGACCTTCCTGGATTTCCATGTTGTTAGCCAGGACCTGGATTTCCATGTCGTCAACCAAGACCTGGATTTCCATGTCGATAGCCAGGATCTGGATTTTCATGACATTAGCCAGGATCTGGATTTCCATGTTATTAGCCAGGACCTGGATTTCCATGTCGTTAGCCAGCACATGGA
Organism: Bathymodiolus septemdierum; assembly: GCA_963383655.1. Classification (NCBI taxonomy): domain Eukaryota; kingdom Metazoa; phylum Mollusca; class Bivalvia; order Mytilida; family Modiolidae; genus Bathymodiolus; species Bathymodiolus septemdierum. The sequence goes on along the minus strand of OY726524.1, from coordinate 28,184,517 downwards.
TTTCCATATCGTTAGCCAGGACCTATATTTTCATGTTGTTAGCCAGGACTTGGAGTTCCATGTCGCTAGCCAGTACCTTGATTTCCATATGTTTTGCTAGGTCCTGGATTTCCATGTCTTTAGTCATGACCTGGATTTCCATGTCGTTAGCCAGGACCTATATTTCCATGTTGTTAGCCAGGACCTGGATTTCTATGTCGTTAGCCAGGAACTGGATTTCCATGTCTTTAGCCAGGACCTGAATTTCCATGTCATTAGCCAGGAACTGATTGTTCATTTCTTTAGCCAGGACCTGGATTTCCATATCTTTAGCTAGGTCCTGGATTTCCATGTCTTTAGCCAGGACCTGGATTTCCATGTCGTTAGCCAGAACCTTGATGTCCATGTCTTTAGCCAGGACCTCGATTTCCATGTCGTCAGCCAGGACCTGGATTTCCATGTCTTTAGCTAGGACCTATATTTCCATGTCCTTAGCTAGGACCTGGATTTCCATGTCTGCAGCCAAGACCTGGATTTCCATGTCGTTAGCCAGGACCTGGATTTCCATGTCGTAAGCCAAGACCTGGATTTCCATGTCGTTGACCAGGACCTGGATTTCCATGTCATTAGCCAGGACCTGGATTTCCATGTCGTTGGCCAGGACCTGGATTTCCATGTCGTTGGCCATGACCTGGATTTCCATGTTGTTAGCCAGGACCTGGATTTCCATGTCGTAAGCCAAGACCTGGATTTCCAACGTCAAATGTCGTTGTCTTTTTTATGTTCGGTGGGTTGGAATTAGCGGTGATTGTTTGTTTTACTGGTATTGGTGGAATTATTTACTATCATTGTTTAAACTGTCTTTTCATAAAAAATAGCAATCAAATAAGATGTAGGTTTTAACAAATTATGATGTTGAAATATATAAGATATGTTAACATTCCATGTGATTTTAATAGAAACCTCAACGTCTGGTGAAAAAACAAGTACATCAACTAAAGTAATGACAACAGCCATAACAACTACGTCATCACCAGGTACAAACCTACAATGTTTATTTAATCATGTTAATCATTGGGGGTATTATTTAAAAAAATAATGTTTAATTGACATTCATAATCAATTGGTGCATAATTAGAAATTTTATATTAAATTCATCATGCTAAACAGCGGAGGGTATAATTAGAAATGTAATTTTTATTTAACCATGCTAATTATTGGGGTATAATTAGAAATTTAATGTTTAATTGACCTTCCTGGATTTCCATGTTGTTAGCCAGGACCTGGATTGCCATGTCGTCAACCAAGAACTGGATTTCCATGTCGATAGCCAGGATCTGGATTTTCATGTCGTAAGCCAGAACATGGATTTCCATGTTATTAGCCAGGACCTGGATTTCCATGTCGTTAGCCAGGACATGGATTTCCATATCGTTAGCCAGGACCTATATTTTCATGTTGTTAGCCAGGACCTGGAGTTCCATGTCGCTAGCCAGTACCTTGATTTCCATATGTTTAGCTAGGTCCTGGATTTCCATGTCTTTAGCCATGACCTGGATTTCCATGTCGTTAGCCAGAACCTATATTTCCATGTTGTTAGCCAGGACCTGGATTTCCCTGTCGCTAGCCAGGAACTGGATTTCCATGTCTTTAGCCAGGACCTGAATTTCCATGTCATTAGCCAGGAACTGAATGTTCATTTCTTTAGCCAGGACCTGGATTTCCATATCTTTAGCTAGGTCCTGGATTTCCATGTCTTTAGCCAGGACCTGGATTTCCATGTCGTTAGCAAGGACCTGGATTTCCATGTTTTTAACCAGGACCTGGATTTCCATGTCGTCAGCCAGGACCTGGATTTCCATGTCTTCAGCCCAGACCTGGATTTCCATGTCGTTAGTCAGGACCTGGATTTCCATGTCGTTAACCAAGACATGGATTTCCATGTCGTTGGCCAGGACCTGGATTTCCATGTCGTTAGCCAGGACCTGGATTTCCATGTCGTTGGCCAGGACCTGGATTTTCATGTCGTTGGCCAGGACCTGGATTTCCATGTCCTTAGCCAGGACTTGGATTTCTATTTCGCAAGACAAAACCTGGATTTCCATGTCGTTGGCCAGGACCTCGATTTCCATGCTGTTGACCAGGACCTGGATTTCCATGTCGTATGCCAAGACCTTGATTTCCATGTCGTTTGCCAGGACCTGGATTTCCATGTTGTTGGCCAGGACCTGGATGACCTGGATGTCCATGTCGTTAGGCAGGTCCTGGATTTCCATGTTGTTAGCCAGGATCTGGATTTCCATGTCGTAAACCAAGACATGGAATTCCATGTCGTTAGCCAGGATCTGGATTTCCATATCGTTAGCCAGTACCTGGATTTCCATGTCCTTAGCCAGGACCTGGATTTCCATGTGTTCAGCCAAGACCTGGATTTCCATGTCGTTAGCCAGGACCTGGATTTCCATGTTGTAAGCCTAGACCTGGATTTCCATGTCGTTTGCCAGAACCTGGATTTTCATGTTGTTGGCCAGGACCTGGATGACCTGGATTTCCATGTCGCTAGCCAGGTCCTAGATTTCCATGTTGTTAGCCAGGATCTGGATTTCCATATCGTTAGCCAGGACCTGGATTTCCATGTCGTTAGCCAGGATCTGGATTTCCATATCGTTAGCCAGGACCTGGATTTCCATGTTGTTAGCCAGGATCTGGATTTCCATATCGCTAGCCAGGATCTGGATTTCCATGTTGTTAGCCAGGACCTGGATTTCCATGTTGTTAGCCAGGACCTGGATTTCCATGTTGTTAGCCAGGACCTGGATTTCCATGTCGTTAGCCAGGAACTGGATTTCCACGTCTTTAGCCAGGAAATGAATTTCCATGTCTTTAGCCAGGACCTGGATTTCCATATCATTAGCTTGGAACTGAGTGTTCATTTCTTTAGCCAGGACCTGGATTTCCATATCTTTAGCTAGGTCCTGGATCTCCATGTCTTTAGCCAAGACCTGGATTTCCATGTCGATAGCCAGGACCTGGATTTCCATGTCTTTAGCCAGGACCTGAATTTCCATGTCGTCAGCCAGGACCTGGATTTCCATGTCTTCAGCTAGGACCTGGATTTCCATGTCGTTAGCCAGGACCTAGATTTTCATGTCGTAAGCCAAGACCTGGATTTCCATGTCGTTGGCCAGGACCTGGATTTCCATTTCGTTAGCCAGGACCTGGATTACCATGTTGTTAGCCAGGACCTGGATTGCCATGTCGTTAGCCAGGACCTGGATTTCCATGTCGTAAGCCAAGACCTGGATTTCCAACGTCAAATGTCGTTGTCTTGTTTATGTTCGGTGGGTTGGAATTAGCGGTGATTGTTTGTTTTACTGGTATTGGTGGAATTATTTACTATCATTGTTTAAACTGTCTTTTCATTAAAAATAGCAATCAAATAAGATGTAGGTGTTAACAAATTATGATGTTGAAATATATAAGATATGTTAACATTCCATGTGATTTTAATAGAAACCTCAACGTCTGGTGAAAAAACAAGTACATCAACTAAAGTAATGACAACAGCCATAACAACTACGTCATCACCAGGTACAAACCTACAATGTTTATTTAATCATGTTAATCATTGGGGGTATTATTTAAAAAAGTAATGTTTAATTTACATTCATAATCAATTGGTGCATAATTAGAAATTTAATATTAAATTCATCATGCTAATCAGCGGAGGGTATAATTAGAAATGTAATTTTTATTTAACCATGCTAATTATTGGGGTATAATTAGAAATTTAATGTTTAATTGACCTTCCTGGATTTCCATGTTGTTAGCCAGGACCTGGATTTCCATGTCGTCAACCAAGACCTGGATTTCCATGTCGATAGCCAGGATCTGGATTTTCATGACATTAGCCAGGATCTGGATTTCCATGTTATTAGCCAGGACCTGGATTTCCATGTCGTTAGCCAGCACATGGATTTCCATATCGTTAGCCAGGACCTATATTTTCATGTTGTTAGCCAGGACTTGGAGTTCCATGTCGCTAGCCAGTACCTTGATTTCCATATGTTTTGCTAGGTCCTGGATTTCCATGTCTTTAGTCATGACCTGGATTTCCATGTCGTTAGCCAGGACCTATATTTCCATGTTGTTAGCCAGGACCTGGATTTCTATGTCGTTAGCCAGGAACTGGATTTCCATGTCTTTAGCCAGGACCTGAATTTCCATGTCATTAGCCAGGAACTGATTGTTCATTTCTTTAGCCAGGACCTGGATTTCCATATCTTTAGCTAGGTCCTGGATTTTCATGTCTTTAGCCAGGACCTGGATTTCCATGTCGTTAGCCAGAACCTTGATGTCCATGTCTTTAGCCAGGACCTGGATTTCCATGTCGTCAGCCAGGACCTGGATTTCCATGTCTTTAGCTAGGACCTAGATTTCCATGTCCTTAGCTAGGACCTGGATTTCCATGTCTTCAGCCAAGACCTGGATTTCCATGTCGTTAGCCAGGACCTGGATTTCCATGTCGTAAGCCAAGACCTGGATTTCCATGTCGTTGACCAGGACCTGGATTTCCATGTCGTTAGCCAGGACCTGGATTTCCATGTCGTTGGCCAGGACCTGGATTTCCATGTCGTTGGCCATGACCTGGATTTCCATGTTGTTAGCCAGGACCTGGATTTCCATGTCGTAAGCCAAGACCTGGATTTCCAACGTCAAATGTCGTTGTCTTTTTTATGTTCGGTGGGTTGGAATTAGCGGTGATTGTTTGTTTTACTGGTATTGGTGGAATTATTTACTATCATTGTTTAAACTGTCTTTTCATAAAAAATAGCAATCAAATAAGATGTAGGTTTTAGCAAATTATGATGTTGAAATATATAAGATATGTTAACATTCCATGTGATTTTAATAGAAACCTCAACGTCTGGTGAAAAAACAAGTACATCAACTAAAGTAACGACAACAGCCATAACAACTACGTCATCACTAGGTACAAACCTACAATGTTTATTTAATCATGTTAATCATTGGGGGTATTATTTAAAAAAATAATGTTTAATTGACATTCATAATCAATTGGTGTCTAATTAGAAATTTAATATTAAATTCATCATGCTAATCAGCGGAGGGTATAATTAGAAATGTAATTTTTATTTAACCATGGTAATTATTGGGGTATAATTAGAAATTTAATGTTTAATTGACCTTCCTGGATTTCCATGTCGTTAGCCAGGACCTGGATTTCCATGTCATAAGCCAAGAACTGGATTTCCATGTCGTTGGCCAGGACCTGGATTTCCATGTCGTTAGCCAGGACCTGGATTTCCATGTCGTTGGCCAGGACCTGGATTTCCATGTCGTTAGCCAGGACTTGAATTTTCTATTTCGCAAGACAAGACCTGGATTTCCATGTCGTTGGCCAGGACCTGGATTTCCATGTCGTATGCCAAGACCTTGATTTCCATGTCGTTTGCCAGGACCTGGATTTCCATGTTGTTGGCCAGGACCTGGATGACATGGATTTCCATGTCGTTAGCCAGGTCCTGGATTTCCATGTTGTTAGTCAGGACCTGGATTTCCATGTCGTAAGCCAAGACATGGACTTCCATGTCGTTAGCCAGGATCTGGATTTCCATATCGTTAGCCAGGACCTGGATTTCCTTGTCCTTAGCCAGGACCTTGATTTCCATGTCTTCAGCCAAGACCTGGATTTCCATGTCGCTAGCCAGGACCTGGATTTCCATGTCGTAAGCCTAGACCTGGATTTCCATGTCGTTTGCCAGGACCTGGATTTCCATGTTGTTGCTCAGGACCTGGATGACCTGGATTTCCATGTCGTAAGCCAAGACATGGACTTCCATGTCGTTAGCCAGGATCTGGATTTCAATATCGTTAGCCAGGACCTGGATTTCCATGTCGTTAGCCAGGATCTGGATTTCCATATCGTTAGCCAGGACCTGGATTTCCATGTCGTTAGACAGGATCTGAGATTTCCATATCGTTAGCCAGGACCTGGATTTCCATGTTGTTAGCCAGGACCTGGATTTCCATGTTGTTAGCCAGGACCTGGATTTCCATGTTGTTAGCCAGGACCTGGATTTCCATGTCGTTAGCCAGAACCTATATTTCCATGTTGTTAGCCAGGACCTGGATTTCCCTGTCGCTAGCCAGGAACTGGATTTCCATGTCTTTAGCCAGGACCTGAATTTCCATGTCATTAGCCAGGAACTGAATGTTCATTTCTTTAGCCAGGACCTGGATTTCCATATCTTTAGCTAGGTCCTGGATTTCCATGTCTTTAGCCAGGACCTGGATTTCCATGTCGTTAGCCAGGACCTGGATTTCCATGTTTTTAGCCAGGACCTGGATTTCCATGTCGTCAGACAGGACCTGGATTTCCATGTCTTCAGCCAAGACCTGGATTTCCATGTCGTTAGTCAGGACCTGGATTTCCATGTCGTTAACCAAGACATGGATTTCCATGTCGTTGGCCAGGACCTGGATTTCCATGTCGTTAGCCAGGACCTGGATTTCCATGTCGTTGGCCAGGACCTGGATTTTCATGTCGTTAGCCAGGACCTGGATTTCCATGTCCTTAGCCAGGACTTGGATTTCTATTTCGCAAGACAAAACCTGGATTTCCATGTCGTTGGCCAGGACCTCGATTTCCATGCCGTTGACCAGGACCTGGATTTCCATGTCGTATGCCAAGACCTTGATTTCCATGTCGTTTGCCAGGACCTGGATTTCCATGTTGTTGGCCAGGACCTGGATGACCTGGATGTCCATGTCGTTAGGCAGGTCCTGGATTTCCATGTTGTTAGCCAGGACCTGGATTTCCATGTCGTAAACCAAGACATGGAATTCCATGTCGTTAGCCAGGATCTGGATTTCCATATCGTTAGCCAGTACCTGGATTTCCATGTCCTTAGCCAGGACCTGGATTTCCATGTGTTCAACCAAGACCTGGATTTCCATGTCGTTAGCCAGGACCTGGATTTCCATGTAGTAAGCCTAGACCTGGATTTCCATGTCGTTTGCCAGAACCTGGATTTTCATGTTGTTGGCCAGGACCTGGATGACCTGGATTTCCATATCGTTAGCCAGGACCTGGATTTCCATGTTGTTAGCCAGGATCTGGATTTCCATATCGCTAGCCAGGATCTGGATTTCCATGTTGTTAGCCAGGACCTGGATTTCCATGTTGTTAGCCAGAATCTGGATTTCCATGTTGTTAGCCAGGACCTGGATTTCCATGTTGTTAGCCAGGACCTGGATTTCCATGTCGTTAGCCAGGAACTGGATTTCCACGTCTTTAGCCAGGAACTGAATTTCCATGTCTTTAGCCAGGACCTGGATTTCCATATCATTAGCTTGGAACTGAGTGTTCATTTCTTTAGCCAGGACCTGGATTTCCATATCTTTAGCTAGGTCCTGGATCTCCATGTCTCTAGCCAGGACCTGGATTTCCATGTCGTCAACCAAGACCTGGATTTCCATGTCGATAGCCAGGATCTGGATTTTCATGACATTAGCCAGGATCTGGATTTCCATGTTATTAGCCAGGACCTGGATTTCCATGTCGTTAGCCAGCACATGGATTTCCATATCGTTAGCCAGGACCTATATTTTCATGTTGTTAGCCAGGACTTGGAGTTCCATGTCGCTAGCCAGTACCTTGATTTCCATATGTTTTGCTAGGTCCTGGATTTCCATGTCTTTAGTCATGACCTGGATTTCCATGTCGTTAGCCAGGACCTATATTTCCATGTTGTTAGCCAGGACCTGGATTTCTATGTCGTTAGCCAGGAACTGGATTTCCATGTCTTTAGCCAGGACCTGAATTTCCATGTCATTAGCCAGGAACTGATTGTTCATTTCTTTAGCCAGGACCTGGATTTCCATATCTTTAGCTAGGTCCTGGATTTCCATGTCTTTAGCCAGGACCTGGATTTCCATGTCGTTAGCCAGAACCTTGATGTCCATGTCTTTAGCCAGGACCTCGATTTCCATGTCGTCAGCCAGGACCTGGATTTCCATGTCTTTAGCTAGGACCTAGATTTCCATGTCCTTAGCTAGGACCTGGATTTCCATGTCTTCAGCCAAGACCTGGATTTCCATGTCGTTAGCCAGGACCTGGATTTCCATGTCGTAAGCCAAGACCTGGATTTCCATGTCGTTGACCAGGACCTGGATTTCCATGTCGTTAGCCAGGACCTGGATTTCCATGTCGTTGGCCAGGACCTGGATTTCCATGTCGTTGGCCATGACCTGGATTTCCATGTTGTTAGCCAGGACCTGGATTTCCATGTCGTAAGCCAAGACCTGGATTTCCAACGTCAAATGTCGTTGTCTTTTTTATGTTCGGTGGGTTGGAATTAGCGGTGATTGTTTGTTTTACTGGTATTGGTGGAATTATTTACTATCATTGTTTAAACTGTCTTTTCATAAAAAATAGCAATCAAATAAGATGTAGGTTTTAGCAAATTATGATGTTGAAATATATAAGATATGTTAACATTCCATGTGATTTTAATAGAAACCTCAACGTCTGGTGAAAAAACAAGTACATCAACTAATGTAACGACAACAGCCATAACAACTACGTCATCACTAGGTACAAACCTACAATGTTTATTTAATCATGTTAATCATTGGGGGTATTATTTAAAAAAATAATGTTTAATTGACATTCATAATCAATTGGTGTCTAATTAGAAATTTAATATTAAATTCATCATGCTAATCAGCGGAGGGTATAATTAGAAATGTAATTTTTATTTAACCATGGTAATTATTGGGGTATAATTAGAAATTTAATGTTTAATTGACCTTCCTGGATTTCCATGTCGTTAGCCAGGACCTGGATTTCCATGTCGTAAGCCAAGAACTGGATTTCCATGTCGTTGGCCAGGACCTGGATTTCCATGTCGTTAGCCAGGACCTGGATTTCCATGTCGTTGGCCAGGACCTGGATTTCCATGTCGTTAGCCAGGACTTGAATTTTCTATTTCGCAAGACAAGACCTGGATTTCCATGTCGTTGGCCAGGACCTGGATTTCCATGTCGTATGCCAAGACCTTGATTTCCATGTCGTTTGCCAGGACCTGGATTTCCATGTTGTTGGCCAGGACCTGGATGACGTGGATTTCCATGTCGTTAGCCAGGTCCTGGATTTCCATGTTGTTAGTCAGGACCTGGATTTCCATGTCGTAAGCCAAGACATGGACTTCCATGTCGTTAGCCAGGATCTGGATTTCCTTGTCCTTAGCCAGGACCTTGATTTCCATGTCTTCAGCCAAGACCTGGATTTCCATGTCGCTAGCCAGGACCTGGATTTCCATGTCGTAAGCCTAGACCTGGATTTCCATGTCGTTTGCCAGGACCTGGATTTCCATGTTGTTGCTCAGGACCTGGATGACCTGGATTTCCATGTCGTAAGCCAAGACATGGACTTCCATGTCGTTAGCCAGGATCTGGATTTCCATATCGTTAGCCAGGACCTGGATTTCCATGTCGTTAGCCAGGATCTGGATTTCCATATCGTTAGCCAGGACCTGGATTTCCATGTCGTTAGACAGAATCTGAGATTTCCATATCGTTAGCCAGGACCTGGATTTCCATGTTGTTAGCCAGGACCTGGATTTCCATGTTGTTAGCCAGGACCTGGATTTCCATGTTGTTAGCCAGGACCTGGATTTCCATGTCGTTAGCCAGAACCTATATTTCCATGTTGTTAGCCAGGACCTGGATTTCCCTGTCGCTAGCCAGGAACTGGATTTCCATGTCTTTAGCCAGGACCTGAATTTCCATGTCATTAGCCAGGAACTGAATGTTCATTTCTTTAGCCAGGACCTGGATTTCCATATCTTTAGCTAGGTCCTGGATTTCCATGTCTTTAGCCAGGACCTGGATTTCCATGTCGTTAGCCAGGACCTGGATTTCCATGTTTTTAGCCAGGACCTGGATTTCCATGTCGTCAGACAGGACCTGGATTTCCATGTCTTCAGCCAAGACCTGGATTTCCATGTCGTTAGTCAGGACCTGGATTTCCATGTCGTTAACCAAGACATGGATTTCCATGTCGTTGGCCAGGACCTGGATTTCCATGTCGTTAGCCAGGACCTGGATTTCCATGTCGTTGGCCAGGACCTGGATTTTCATGTCGTTAGCCAGGACCTGGATTTCCATGTCGTTAGCCAGGACCTGGATTTCCATGTCGTAAGCCTAGACCTGGATTTCCATGTCGTTTGCCAGAACCTGGATTTTCATGTTGTTGGCCAGGACCTGGATGACCTGGATTTCCATGTCGCTAGCCAGGTCCTAGATTTCCATGTTGTTAGCCAGGATCTGGAATTCCATATCGTTAGCCAGGACCTGGATTTCCATGTCGTTAGCCAGGATCTGGATTTCCATATCGTTAGCCAGGACCTGGATTTCCATGTTGTTAGCCAGGATCTGGATTTCCATATCGCTAGCCAGGATCTGGATTTCCATGTTGTTAGCCAGGACCTGGATTTCCATGTTGTTAGCCAGAATCTGGATTTCCATGTTGTTAGCCAGGACCTGGATTTCCATGTTGTTAGCCAGGACCTGGATTTCCATGTCGTTAGCCAGGAACTGGATTTCCACGTCTTTAGCCAGGAACTGAATTTCCATGTCTTTAGCCAGGACCTGGATTTCCATATCATTAGCTTGGAACTGAGTGTTCATTTCTTTAGCCAGGACCTGGATTTCCATATCTTTAGCTAGGTCCTGGATCTCCATGTCTTTAGCCAGGACCTGGATTTCCATGTCGTCAACCAAGACCTGGATTTCCATGTCGATAGCCAGGATCTGGATTTTCATGACATTAGCCAGGATCTGGATTTCCATGTTATTAGCCAGGACCTGGATTTCCATGTCGTTAGCCAGCACATGGATTTCCATATCGTTAGCCAGGACCTATATTTTCATGTTGTTAGCCAGGACTTGGAGTTCCATGTCGCTAGCCAGTACCTTGATTTCCATATGTTTTGCTAGGTCCTGGATTTCCATGTCTTTAGTCATGACCTGGATTTCTATGTCGTTAGCCAGGACCTATATTTCCATGTTGTTAGCCAGGACCTGGATTTCTATGTCGTTAGCCAGGAACTGGATTTCCATGTCTTTAGCCAGGACCTGAATTTCCATGTCATTAGCCAGGAACTGATTGTTCATTTCTTTAGCCAGGACCTGGATTTCCATATCTTTAGCTAGGTCCTGGATTTCCATGTCTTTAGCCAGGACCTGGATTTCCATGTCGTTAGCCAGAACCTTGATGTCCATGTCTTTAGCCAGGACCTCGATTTCCATGTCGTCAGCCAGGACCTGGATTTCCATGTCTTTAGCTAGGACCTAGATTTCCATGTCCTTAGCTAGGACCTGGATTTCCATGTCTTCAGCCAAGACCTGGATTTCCATGTCGTTAGCCAGGACCTGGATTTCCATGTCGTAAGCCAAGACCTGGATTTCCATGTCGTTGACCAGGACCTGGATTTCCATGTCGTTAGCCAGGACCTGGATTTCCATGTCGTTGGCCAGGACCTGGATTTCCATGTCGTTGGCCATGACCTGGATTTCCATGTTGTTAGCCAGGACCTGGATTTCCATGTCGTAAGCCAAGACCTGGATTTCCAACGTCAAATGTCGTTGTCTTTTTTATGTTCGGTGGGTTGGAATTAGCGGTGATTGTTTGTTTTACTGGTATTGGTGGAATTATTTACTATCATTGTTTAAACTGTCTTTTCATAAAAAATAGCAATCAAATAAGATGTAGGTTTCAGCAAATTATGATGTTGAAATATATAAGATATGTTAACATTCCATGTGATTTTAATAGAAACCTCAACGTCTGGTGAAAAAACAAGTACATCAACTAAAGTAACGACAACAGCCATAACAACTACGTCATCACTAGGTACAAACCTACAATGTTTATTTAATCATGTTAATCATTGGGGGTATTATTTAAAAAAATAATGTTTAATTGACATTCATAATCAATTGGTGTCTAATTAGAAATTTAATATTAAATTCATCATGCTAATCAGCGGAGGGTATAATTAGAAATGTAATTTTTATTTAACCATGGTAATTATTGGGGTATAATTAGAAATTTAATGTTTAATTGACCTTCCTGGATTTCCATGTCGTTAGCCAGGACCTGGATTTCCATGTCGTAAGCCAAGAACTGGATTTCCATGTCGTTGGCCAGGACCTGGATTTCCATGTCGTTAGCCAGGACCTGGATTTCCATGTCGTTGGCCAGGACCTGGATTTCCATGTCGTTAGCCAGGACTTGAATTTTCTATTTCGCAAGACAAGACCTGGATTTCCATGTCGTTGGCCAGGACCTGGATTTCCATGTCGTTTGCCAGGACCTGGATTTCCATGTTGTTGGCCAGGACCTGGATGACGTGGATTTCCATGTCGTTAGCCAGGTCCTGGATTTCCATGTTGTTAGTCAGGACCTGGATTTCCATGTCGTAAGCCAAGACATGGACTTCCATGTCGTTAGCCAGGATCTGGATTTCCATATCGTTAGCCAGGACCTGGATTTCCTTGTCCTTAGCCAGGACCTTGATTTCCATGTCTTCAGCCAAGACCTGGATTTCCATGTCGCTAGCCAGGACCTGGATTTCCATGTCGTAAGCCTAAACCTGGATTTCCATGTCGTTTGCCAGGACCTGGATTTCCATGTTGTTGCTCAGGACCTGGATGACCTGGATTTCCATGTCGTAAGCCAAGACATGGACTTCCATGTCGTTAGCCAGGATCTGGATTTCCATATCGTTAGCCAGGACCTGGATTTCCATGTCGTTAGCCAGGATCTGGATTTCCATATCGTTAGCCAGGACCTGGATTTCCATGTCGTTAGACAGGATCTGAGATTTCCATATCGTTAGCCAGGACCTGGATTTCCATGTTGTTAGCCAGGACCTGGATTTCCATGTTGTTAGCCAGGACCTGGATTTCCATGTTGTTAGCCAGGACCTGGATTTCCATGTCGTTAGCCAGAACCTATATTTCCATGTTGTTAGCCAGGACCTGGATTTCCCTGTCGCTAGCCAGGAACTGGATTTCCATGTCTTTAGCCAGGACCTGAATTTCCATGTCATTAGCCAGGAACTGAATGTTCATTTCTTTAGCCAGGACCTGGATTTCCATATCTTTAGCTAGGTCCTGGATTTCCATGTCTTTAGCCAGGACCTGGATTTCCATGTCGTTAGCCAGGACCTGGATTTCCATGTTTTTAGCCAGGACCTGGATTTCCATGTCGTCAGACAGGACCTGGATTTCCATGTCTTCAGCCAAGACCTGGATTTCCATGTCGTTAGTCAGGACCTGGATTTCCATGTCGTTAACCAAGACATGGATTTCCATGTCGTTGGCCAGGACCTGGATTTCCATGTCGTTAGCCAGGACCTGGATTTCCATGTCGTTGGCCAGGACCTGGATTTTCATGTCGTTAGCCAGGACCTGGATTTCCATGTCTTTAGCCAGGACTTGGATTTCTATTTCGCAAGACAAAACCTGGATTTCCATGTCGTTGGCCAGGACCTCGATTTCCATGCCGTTGACCAGGACCTGGATTTCCATGTCGTATGCCAAGACCTTGATTTCCATGTCGTTTGCCAGGACCTGGATTTCCATGTTGTTGGCCAGGACCTGGATGACCTGGATGTCCATGTCGTTAGGCAGGTCCTGGATTTCCATGTTGTTAGCCAGGACCTGGATTTCCATGTCGTAAACCAAGACATGGAATTCCATGTCGTTAGCCAGGATCTGGATTTCCATATCGTTAGCCAGTACCTGGATTTCCATGTCCTTAGCCAGGACCTGGATTTCCATGTGTTCAGCCAAGACCTGGATTTCCATGTCGTTAGCCAGGACCTGGATTTCCATGTCGTAAGCCTAGACCTGGATTTCCATGTCGTTTGCCAGAACCTGGATTTTCATGTTGTTGGCCAGGACCTGGATGACCTGGATTTCCATGTCGCTAGCCAGGTCCTAGATTTCCATGTTGTTAGCCAGGATCTGGAATTCCATATCGTTAGCCAGGACCTGGATTTCCATGTCGTTAGCCAGGATCTGGATTTCCATATCGTTAGCCAGGACCTGGATTTCCATGTTGTTAGCCAGGATCTGGATTTCCATATCGCTAGCCAGGATCTGGATTTCCATGTTGTTAGCCAGGACCTGGATTTCCATGTTGTTAGCCAGAATCTGGATTTCCATGTTGTTAGCCAGGACCTGGATTTCCATGTTGTTAGCCAGGACCTGGATTTCCATGTCGTTAGCCAGGAACTGGATTTCCACGTCTTTAGCCAGGAACTGAATTTCCATGTCTTTAGCCAGGACCTGGATTTCCATATCATTAGCTTGGAACTGAGTGTTCATTTCTTTAGCCAGGACCTGGATTTCCATATCTTTAGCTAGGTCCTGGATCTCCATGTCTTTAGCCAGGACCTGGATTTCCATGTCGTCAACCAAGACCTGGATTTCCATGTCGATAGCCAGGATCTGGATTTTCATGACATTAGCCAGGATCTGGATTTCCATGTTATTAGCCAGGACCTGGATTTCCATGTCGTTAGCCAGCACATGGATTTCCATATCGTTAGCCAGGACCTATATTTTCATGTTGTTAGCCAGGACTTGGAGTTCCATGTCGCTAGCCAGTACCTTGATTTCCATATGTTTTGCTAGGTCCTGGATTTCCATGTCTTTAGTCATGACCTGGATTTCCATGTCGTTAGCCAGGACCTATATTTCCATGTTGTTAGCCAGGACCTGGATTTCTATGTCGTTAGCCAGGAACTGGATTTCCATGTCTTTAGCCAGGACCTTAATTTCCATGTCATTAGCCAGGAACTGATTGTTCATTTCTTTAGCCAGGACCTGGATTTCCATATCTTTAGCTAGGTCCTGGATTTCCATGTCTTTAGCCAGGACCTGGATTTCCATGTCGTTAGCCAGAACCTTGATGTCCATGTCTTTAGCCAGGACCTCGATTTCCATGTCGTCAGCCAGGACCTGGATTTCCATGTCTTTAGCTAGGACCTAGATTTCCATGTCCTTAGCTAGGACCTGGATTTCCATGTCTTCAGCCAAGACCTGGATTTCCATGTCGTTAGCCAGGACCTGGATTTCCATGTCGTAAGCCAAGACCTGGATTTCCATGTCGTTGACCAGGACCTGGATTTCCATGTCGTTAGCCAGGACCTGGATTTCCATGTCGTTGGCCAGGACCTGGATTTCCATGTCGTTGGCCATGACCTGGATTTCCATGTTGTTAGCCAGGACCTGGATTTCCATGTCGTAAGCCAAGACCTGGATTTCCAACGTCAAATGTCGTTGTCTTTTTTATATTCGGTGGGTTGGAATTAGCGGTGATTGTTTGTTTTACTGGTATTGGTGGAATTATTTACTATCATTGTTTAAACTGTCTTTTCATAAAAAATAGCAATCAAATAAGATGTAGGTTTTAGCAAATTATGATGTTGAAATATATAAGATATGTTAACATTCCATGTGATTTTAATAGAAACCTCAACGTCTGGTGAAAAAACAAGTACATCAACTAAAGTAACGACAACAGCCATAACAACTACGTCATCACTAGGTACAAACCTACAATGTTTATTTAATCATGTTAATCATTGGGGGTATTATTTAAAAAAATAATGTTTAATTGACATTCATAATCAATTGGTGTCTAATTAGAAATTTAATATTAAATTCATCATGCTAATCAGCGGAGGGTATAATTAGAAATGTAATTTTTATTTAACCATGGTAATTATTGGGGTATAATTAGAAATTTAATGTTTAATTGACCTTCCTGGATTTCCATGTCGTTAGCCAGGACCTGGATTTCCATGTCGTTAGCCAAGAACTGGATTTCCATGTCGTTGGCCAGGACCTGGATTTCCATGTCGTTAGCCAGGACCTGGATTTCCATGTCGTTGGCCAGGACCTGGATTTCCATGTCGTTAGCCAGGACTTGAATTTTCTATTTCGCAAGACAAGACCTGGATTTCCATGTCGTTGGCCAGGACCTGGATTTCCATGTCGTATGCCAATACCTTGATTTCCATGTCGTTTGCCAGGACCTGGATTTCCATGTTGTTGGCCAGGACCTGGATGACGTGGATTTCCATGTCGTTAGCCAGGTCCTGGATTTCCATGTTGTTAGTCAGGACCTGGATTTCCATGTCGTAAGCCAAGACATGGACTTCCATGTCGTTAGCCAGGATCTGGATTTCCATATCGTTAGCCAGGACCTGGATTTCCTTGTCCTTAGCCAGGACCTTGATTTCCATGTCTTCAGCCAAGACCTGGATTTCCATGTCGCTAGCCAGGACCTGGATTTCCATGTCGTAAGCCTAAACCTGGATTTCCATGTCGTTTGCCAGGACCTGGATTTCCATGTTGTTGCTCAGGACCTGGATGACCTGGATTTCCATGTCGTAAGCCAAGACATGGACTTCCATGTCGTTAGCCAGGACCTGGATTTCCATATCGTTAGCCAGGACCTGGATTTCCATGTCGTTAGCCAGGATCTGGATTTCCATATCGTTAGCCAGGACCTGGATTTCCATGTCGTTAGACAGGATCTGAGATTTCCATATCGTTAGCCAGGACCTGGATTTCCATGTTGTTAGCCAGGACCTGGATTTCCATGTTGTTAGCCAGGACCTGGATTTCCATGTTGTTAGCCAGGACCTGGATTTCCATGTCGTTAGCCAGAACCTATATTTCCATGTTGTTAGCCAGGACCTGGATTTCCCTGTCGCTAGCCAGGAACTGGATTTCCATGTCTTTAGCCAGGACCTGAATTTCCATGTCATTAGCCAGGAACTGAATGTTCATTTCTTTAGCCAGGACCTGGATTTCCATATCTTTAGCTAGGTCCTGGATTTCCATGTCTTTAGCCAGGACCTGGATTTCCATGTCGTTAGCCAGGACCTGGATTTCCATGTTTGTAGCCAGGACCTGGATTTCCATGTCGTCAGAAAGGACCTGGATTTCCATGTCTTCAGCCAAGACCTGGATTTCCATGTCGTTAGTCAGGACCTGGATTTCCATGTCGTTAACCAAGACATGGATTTCCATGTCGTTGGCCAGGACCTGGATTTCCATGTCGTTAGCCAGGACCTGGATTTCCATGTCGTTGGCCAGGACCTGGATTTTCATGTCGTTAGCCAGGACCTGGATTTCCATGTCTTTAGCCAGGACTTGGATTTCTATTTCGCAAGACAAAACCTGGATTTCCATGTCGTTGGCCAGGACCTCGATTTACATGCCGTTGACCAGGACCTGGATTTCCATGTCGTATGCCAAGACCTTGATTTCCATGTCGTTTGCCAGGACCTGGATTTCCATGTTGTTGGCCAGGACCTGGATGACCTGGATGTCCATGTCGTTAGGCAGGTCCTGGATTTCCATGTTGTTAGCCAGGACCTGGATTTCCATGTCGTAAACCAAGACATGGAATTCCATGTCGTTAGCCAGGATCTGGATTTCCATATCGTTAGCCAGTACCTGGATTTCCATGTCCTTAGCCAGGACCTGGATTTCCATGTGTTCAGCCAAGACCTGGATTTCCATGTCGTTAGCCAGGACCTGGATTTCCATGTCGTAAGCCTAGACCTGGATTTCCATGTCGTTTGCCAGAACCTGGATTTTCATGTTGTTGGCCAGGACCTGGATGACCTGGATTTCCATGTCGCTAGCCAGGTCCTAGATTTCCATGTTGTTAGCCAGGATCTGGAATTCCATATCGTTAGCCAGGACCTGGATTTCCATGTCGTTAGCCAGGATCTGGATTTCCATATCGTTAGCCAGGACCTGGATTTCCATGTTGTTAGCCAGGATCTGGATTTCCATATCGCTAGCCAGGATCTGGATTTCCATGTTGTTAGCCAGGACCTGGATTTCCATGTTGTTAGCCAGAATCTGGATTTCCATGTTGTTAGCCAGGACCTGGATTTCCATGTTGTTAGCCAGGACCTGGATTTCCATGTCGTTAGCCAGGAACTGGATTTCCACGTCTTTAGCCAGGAACTGAATTTCCATGTCTTTAGCCAGGACCTGGATTTCCATATCATTAGCTTGGAACTGAGTGTTCATTTCTTTAGCCAGGACCTGGATTTCCATATCTTTAGCTAGGTCCTGGATCTCCATGTCTTTAGCCAAGACCTGTATTTCCATGTCGATAGCCAGGACCTGGATTTCCATGTCTTTAGCCAGGACCTGGATTTCCATGTCGTCAGCCAGGACCTGGATTTCCATGTCTTCAGCTAGGACCTGGATTTCCATGTCGTTAGCCAGGACCTGGATTTTCATGTCGTAAGCCAAGACCTGGATTTCCATGTCGTTGGCCAGGACCTGGATTTCCATTTCGTTAGCCAGGACCTGGATTGCCATGTTGTTAGCCAGGACCTGGATTGCCATGTCTTTAGCCAGGACCTGGATTTCCATGTCGTAAGCCAAGACCTGGATTTCCAACGTCAAATGTCGTTGTCTTGTTTATGTTCGGTGGGTTGGAATTAGCGGTGATTGTTTGTTTTACTGGTATTGGTGGAATTATTTACTATCATTGTTTAAACTGTCTTTTCATTAAAAATAGCAATCAAATAAGATGTAGGTGTTAACAAATTATGATGTTGAAATATATAAGATATGTTAACATTCCATGTGATTTTAATAGAAACCTCAACGTCTGGTGAAAAAACAAGTACATCAACTAAAGTAATGACAACAGCCATAACAACTACGTCATCACCAGGTACAAACCTACAATGTTTATTTAATCATGTTAATCATTGGGGGTATTATTTAAAAAAGTAATGTTTAATTGACATTCATAATCAATTGGTGCATAATTAGAAATTTAATATTAAATTCATCATGCTAATCAGCGGAGGGTATAATTAGAAATGTAATTTTTATTTAACCATGTTAATTATTGGGGTATAATTAGAAATTTAATGTTTAATTGACCTTCCTGGATTTCCATGTTGTTAGCGAGGACCTGGATTTCCATGTCGTCAACCAAGAACTGGATTTCCATGTCGATAGCCAGGATCTGGATTTTCATGTCGTTAGCCAGGACCTGGATTTCCATGTTATTAGCCAGGACCTGGATTTCCATGTCGTTAGCCAGGACATGGATTTCCATATCGTTAGCCAGGACCTATATTTTCATGTTGTTAGCCAGGACCTGGAGTTCCATGTCGCTAGCCAGTACCTTGATTTCCATATGTTTAGCTAGGTCCTGGATTTCCATGTCTTTAGCCATGACCTGGATTTCCATGTCTTTAGCCAGGACCTGGATTTCCATATCATTAGCTTGGAACTGAGTGTTCATTTCTTTAGCCAGGACCTGGATTTCCATATCTTTAGCTAGGTCCTGGATCTCCATGTCTTTAGCCAAGACCTGTATTTCCATGTCGATAGCCAGGACCTGGATTTCCATGTCTTTAGCCAGGACCTGGATTTCCATGTCGTCAGCCAGGACCTGGATTTCCATGTCTTCAGGTAGGACCTGGATTTCCATGTCGTTAGCCAGGACCTGGATTTTCATGTCGTAAGCCAAGACCTGGATTTCCATGTCGTTGGCCAGGACCTGGATTTCCATTTCGCTAGCCAGGACCTGGATTGCCATGTTGTTAGCCAGGACCTGGATTGCCATGTCGTTAGCCAGGACCTGGATTTCCATGTCGTAAGCCAAGACCTGGATTTCCAACGTCAAATGTCGTTGTCTTGTTTATGTTCGGTGGGTTGGAATTAGCGGTGATTGTTTGTTTTACTGGTATTGGTGGAATTATTTACTATCATTGTTTAAACTGTCTTTTCATTAAAAATAGCAATCAAATAAGATGTAGGTGTTAACAAATTATGATGTTGAAATATATAAGATATGTTAACATTCCATGTGATTTTAATAGAAACCTCAACGTCTGGTGAAAAAACAAGTACATCAACTAAAGTAATGACAACAGCCATAACAACTACGTCATCACCAGGTACAAACCTACAATGTTTATTTAATCATGTTAATCATTGGGGGTATTATTTAAAAAAGTAATGTTTAATTGACATTCATAATCAATTGGTGCATAATTAGAAATTTAATATTAAATTCATCATGCTAATCAGCGGAGGGTATAATTAGAAATGTAATTTTTATTTAACCATGCTAATTATTGGGGTATAATTAGAAATTTAATGTTTAATTGACCTTCCTGGATTTCCATGTTGTTAGCCAGGACCTGGATTTCCATGTCGTCAACCAAGACCTGGATTTCCATGTCGATAGCCAGGATCTGGATTTTCATGACATTAGCCAGGATCTGGATTTCCATGTTATTAGCCAGGACCTGGATTTCCATGTCGTTAGCCAGCACATGGATTTCCATATCGTTAGCCAGGACCTATATTTTCATGTTGTTAGCCAGGACTTGGAGTTCCATGTCGCTAGCCAGTACCTTGATTTCCATATGTTTTGCTAGGTCCTGGATTTCCATGTCTTTAGTCATGACCTGGATTTCCATGTCGTTAGCCAGGACCTATATTTCCATGTTGTTAGCCAGGACCTGGATTTCTATGTCGTTAGCCAGGAACTGGATTTCCATGTCTTTAGCCAGGACCTGAATTTCCATGTCATTAGCCAGGAACTGATTGTTCATTTCTTTAGCCAGGACCTGGATTTCCATATCTTTAGCTAGGTCCTGGATTTCCATGTCTTTAGCCAGGACCTGGATTTCCATGTCGTTAGCCAGAACCTGGATGTCCATGTCTTTAGCCAGGACCTGGATTTCCATGTCGTCAGCCAGGACCTGGATTTCCATGTCTTTAGCTAGGACCTAGATTTCCATGTCCTTAGCTAGGACCTGGATTTCCATGTCTTCAGCCAAGACCTGGATTTCCATGTCGTTAGCCAGGACCTGGATTTCCATGTCGTAAGCCAAGACCTGGATTTCCATGTCGTTGACCAGGACCTGGATTTCCATGTCGTTAGCCAGGACCTGGATTTCCATGTCGTTGGCCAGGACCTGGATTTCCATGTCGTTGGCCATGACCTGGATTTCCATGTTGTTAGCCAGGACCTGGATTTCCATGTCGTAAGCCAAGACCTGGATTTCCAACGTCAAATGTCGTTGTCTTTTTTATGTTCGGTGGGTTGGAATTAGCGGTGATTGTTTGTTTTACTGGTATTGGTGGAATTATTTACTATCATTGTTTAAACTGTCTTTTCATAAAAAATAGCAATCAAATAGGATGTAGGTTTTAGCAAATTATGATGTTGAAATATATAAGATATGTTAACATTCCATGTGATTTTAATAGAAACCTCAACGTCTGGTGAAAAAACAAGTACATCAACTAAAGTAACGACAACAGCCATAACAACTACGTCATCACCAGGTACAAACCTACAATGTTTATTTAATCATGTTAATCATTGGGGGTATTATTTAAAAAAATAATGTTTAATTGACATTCATAATCAATTGGTGTCTAATTAGAAATTTAATATTAAATTCATCATGCTAATCAGCGGAGGGTATAATTAGAAATGTAATTTTTATTTAACCATGGTAATTATTGGGGTATAATTAGAAATTTAATGTTTAATTGACCTTCCTGGATTTCCATGTCGTTAGCCAGGACCTGGATTTCCATGTCGTAAGCCAAGAACTGGATTTCCATGTCGTTGGCCAGGACCTGGATTTCCATGTCGTTAGCCAGGACCTGGATTTCCATGTCGTTGGCCAGAACCTGAATTTCCATGTCGTTAGCCAGGACTTGAATTTTCTATTTCGCAAGACAAGATCTGGATTTCCATGTCGTTGGCCAGGACCTGGATTTCCATGTCGTATGCCAAGACCTTGATTTCCATGTCGTTTGCCAGGACCTGGATTTCCATGTTGTTGGCCAGGACCTGGATGACGTGGATTTCCATGTCGTTAGCCAGGTCCTGGATTTCCATGATGTTAGTCAGGACCTGGATTTCCATGTCGTAAGCCAAGACATGGACTTCCATGTCGTTAGCCAGGATCTGGATTTCCATATCGTTAGCCAGGACCTGGATTTCCTTGTCCTTAGCCAGGACCTTGATTTCCATGTCTTCAGCCAAGACCTGGATTTCCATGTCGTTAGCCAGGACCTGGATTTCCATGTCGTAAGCCTAGACCTGGATTTCCATGTCGTTTGCCAGGACCTGGATTTCCATGTTGTTGCTCAGGACCTGGATGACCTGGATTTCCATGTCGTAAGCCAAGACATGGACTTCCATGTCGTTAGCCAGGATCTGGATTTCCATATCGTTAGCCAGGACCTGGATTTCCATGTCGTTAGCCAGGATCTGGATTTCCATATCGTTAGCCAGGACCTGGATTTCCATGTCGTTAGACAGGATCTGAGATTTCCATATCGTTAGCCAGGACCTGGATTTCCATGTTGTTAGCCAGGACCTGGATTTCCATGTTGTTAGCCAGGACCTGGATTTCCATGTTGTTAGCCAGGACCTGGATTTCCATGTCGTTAGCCAGGAACTGGATTTCCACGTCTTTAGCCAGGACTGGACTTCCATGTCTTTAGCCAGGACATGGATTTCCATGTCATTAGCCTGGAACTGAATGTTCATTTCTTTAGCCAGGACCTGGATTTCCATATCTTTAGCTAGGTCCTGGATTTCCATGTCTTTAGCCAAGACCTGGATTTCCATGTCGATAGCCAGGACCCGGATTTCCATGTCTTTAGCCAGGACCTGGATTTCCATGTCCTCAGCCAGGACCTGGATATCCATGTCTTCATCTAGGACCTGGATTTCCATGTCATAAGCCAGGACCTGGATTTCCATGTCGTTGACCAGGACCTGGATTTCCATGTCGTTGACCAGGACCTGGATTTCCATGTCGTTAGCCAGGACTTGGATTTCCATTTCGTAAGACAAGACCTGGATTTCCATTTCGTTCGCCAGGACCTGGATTTCCATGTCGTTAGCCAGGACCTGGATTTCCATGTCGTTAGCCAGGTCCTGGATTTCCATGTCGTTAGCCATGATCTGGATTTCCATGTCGTTAGCCAGGACCTGGATTTCCATGTCGTTAGCCAGGATCTGGATTTCCATATCGTTAGCCAGGACCTGGATTTCCATGTCGTTAGCCAGGATCTGGATTTCCATATCGTTACCCAGGACCTGGATTTCCATGTTGTTAGCCAGGACCTGGATTTCCATGTTGTTAGCCAGGACCTGGATTTCCATGTCGTTAACCAGGAACTGGATTTCCACGTCTTTAGCCAGGAACTGGATTTCCATGTCTTTAGCCTGGAACTGAATGTTCATTTCTTTAGCCAGGACCTGGATTTCCATATCTTTCGCTAGGTCCTGGATTTCCATGTCTTTAGACAAGACCTGGATTTCCATGTCGATAGCCAGGATCTGGATTTTCATGTCATTAGCCAGGATCTGGATTTCCATGTTATTAGCCAGGATCTGGATTTCCATGTCGTTAGCCAGCACATGGATTTCCATATCGTTAGGCAGGACCTATATTTTCATGTTGTTAGCCAGGACCTGGAGTTCCATGTCGCTAGCCAGTACCTTGATTTCCATATGTTTAGCTAGGTCCTGGATTTCCATGTCTTTAGTCATGACCTGGATTTCCATGTTGTTAGCCAGGACCTAGATTTCCATGTCGTTAGCCAGGAACTGGATTTCCATGTCTTTAGCCAGGACCTGAATTTCAATGTCATTAGCCAGGAACTGAATGTTCATTTCTTTACCCAGGACCTGGATTTCCATATCTTTAGCTAGGTCCTTGATTTCTATGTCTTTAGCCAGGACCTGGATTTCCATGTCGTTAGCCAGGACCTGGATTTCCATGTCTTTAGCCAGGACCTGGATTTCCATGTCGTCAGCCAGGACCTGGATTTCCATGTCTTTAGCTAGGACCTAGATTTCCATGTCCTTAGCTAGGACCTGGATTTCCATGTCTTCAGCCAGGACCTGGATTTCCATGTCGTTGGCAAGGACCTGGATTTCCATGTCGTATGCCAAGACCTTGATTTCCATGTCATTTTGCCAGGACCTGGATTTCCATGTTGTTGGCCAGGATCTGGATGACCTGGATTTCCATGTCGTTAGCCATGATCTGGATTTCCATGTCGTTAGCCAGGACCTGGATTTCCATGTCGTTGACCAGGACCTGGATTTCCATGTCGTTGGCCAGGACCTGGATTTCCATGTCGTTAGCCAGGACTTGGATTTCCATTTCGTAAGACAAGACCTGGATTTCCATGTCGTTCGCCAGGACCTGGATTTCCATGTCGTTAGCCAGGACCTGGATTTCCATGTCGTTAGCCAGGACCTGGATTTCCATGTCGTTAGCCATGATCTGGATTTCCATGTCGTTAGCCAGGACCTGGATTTCCATGTCGTTAGCCAGGATCTGGATTTCCATATCGTTAGCCAGGACCTGGATTTCCATGTCGTTAGCCATGATCTGGATTTCCATATCGTTACCCAGGACCTGGATTTCCATGTTGTTAGCCAGGACCTGGATTTCCATGTTGTTAGCCAGGACCGGGATTTCCATGTCGTTAACCAGGAACTGGATTTCCACGTCTTTAGCCAGGAACTGGATTTCCATGTCTTTAGCCTGGAACTGAATGTTCATTTCTTTAGCCAGGACCTGGATTTCCATATCTTTCGCTAGGTCCTGGATTTCCATGTCTTTAGACAAGACCTGGATTTCCATGTCGATAGCCAGGATCTGGATTTTCATGTCATTAGCCAGGATCTGGATTTCCATGTTATTAGCCAGGATCTGGATTTCCATGTCGTTAGCCAGCACATGGATTTCCATATCGTTAGGCAGGACCTATATTTTCATGTTGTTAGCCAGGACCTGGAGTTCCATGTCGCTAGCCAGTACCTTGATTTCCATATGTTTAGCTAGGTCCTGGATTTCCATGTCTTTAGTCATGACCTGGATTTCCATGTCGTTAGCCAGGACCTATATTTCCATGTTGTTAGCCAGGGCCTAGATTTCCATGTCGTTAGCCAGGAACTGGATTTCCATGTCTTTAGCCAGGACCTGAATTTCCATGTCATTAGCAAGGAACTGAATGTTCATTTCTTTAGCCAGGACCTGGATTTCCATATCTTTAGCTAGGTCCTTGATTTCTATGTCTTTAGCCAGGACCTGGATTTCCATGTCTTTAGCCAGGACCTGGATTTCCATGTCTTTAGCCAGGACCTGGATTTCCATGTCGTCAGCCAGGACCTGGATTTCCATGTCTTTAGCTAGGACCTATATTTCCATGTCCTTAGCTAGGACCTGGATTTCCATGTCGTTGGCCAATACCTGGATTTCCATGTCGTTAGCCAGGACCTGGATTTCCATGTCGTTGGCCAGGACCTGGATTTCCATGTCGTTAGCCAGGACTTGAATTTCTATTTCGCAAGACAAGACCTGGATTTCCATGTCGTTGGCCAGGACCTGGATTTCCATGTCGTTAGCCAGGACTTGAATTTCTATTTCGCAAGACAAGACCTGGATTTCCATGTCGTTTGCCAGGACCTGGATTTCCATGTTGTTGGCCAGGACCTGGATGACGTGGATTTCCATGTCGTTAGCCAGGTCCTGGATTTCCATGTTGTTAGTCAGGACCTGGATTTCCATGTCGTAAGCCAAGACATGGACTTCCATGTCGTTAGCCAGGATCTGGATTTCCATATCGTTAGCCAGGACCTGGATTTCCTTGTCCTTAGCCAGGACCTGGATTTCCATGTCTTCAGCCAAGACCTGGATTTCCATGTCGTTATCCAGGACCTGGATTTCCATGTCGTAAGCCTAGACCTGGATTTCCATGTCGTTTGCCAGGACCTGGATTTCCATGTTGTTGTCCAGAACCTGGATGACCTGGATTTCCATGTCGTAAGCCAAGACATGGACTTCCATGTCGTTAGCCAGGATCTGGATTTCCATATCGTTAGCCAGGACCTGGATTTCCATGTCGTTAGCCAGGATCTGGATTTCCATGCTGTTAGCCAGGACCTGGATTTCCATGTTGTTAGCCAGGACCTGGATGTCCATGTTGTTAGCCAGGACCTGGATTTCCATGTCGTTAGCCAGAAACTGGATTTCCACGTCTTTAGCCAGGAACTGGATTTCCATGTCTTTAGCCAGGACATGGATTTCCATGTCATTAGCCTGGAACTGAATGTTCATTTCTTTAGCCAGGACCTGGATTTCCAAATCTTTAGCTAGGTCCTGGATTTCCATGTCTTTAGCCAAGACCTGTATTTCCATGTCGATAGCCAGGACCTGGATTTCGATGTCTTTAGCCAGGACCTTGATTTCCATGTCCTCAGCCAGGACCTTGATTTCCATGTCTTCATCTAGGACCTGGATTTCCATGTCGTTAGCCAGGACCTGGATTTCCATGTCGTTGACCAGGACCTGGATTTCCATGTCGTTGGCCAGGACCTGGATTTCCATGTCGTTAGCCAGGACTTGGATTTCCATTTCGTAAGACAAGACCTGGATTTCCATGTCGTTCGCCAGGACCTGGATTTCCATGTCGTTGGCCAGGACCTGGATTTCCATGTCGTATGCCAAGACCTTGATTTCCATGTCATTTTGCCAGGACCTGGATTTCCATGTTGTTGGCCAGGATCTGGATGACCTGGATTTCCATGTCGTTAGCCATGTCCTGGATTTCCATGTCGTTAGCCATGATCTGGATTTCCATGTCGTTAGCCAGGACCTGGATTTCCATGTCGTTAGCCAGGATCTGGATTTCCATATCGTTAGCCAGGACCTGGATTTCCATGTCGTTAGCCAGGACCTGGATTTCCATGTCGTTGACCAGGACCTGGATTTCCATGTCGTTGGCCAGGACCTGGATTTCCATGTCGTTAGCCAGGACTTGGATTTCCATTTCGTAAGACAAGACCTGGATTTCCATGTCGTTCGCCAGGACCTGGATTTCCATGTCGTTAGCCAGGACCTGGATTTCCATGTCGTTAGCCAGGTCCTGGATTTCCATGTCGTTAGCCATGATCTGGATTTCCATGTCGATAGCCAGGATCTGGATTTTCATGTCATTAGCCAGGATCTGGATTTCCATGTTATTAGCCAGGATCTGGATTTCCATGTCGTTAGCCAGCACATGGATTTCCATATCGTTAGGCAGGACCTATATTTTCATGTTGTTAGCCAGGACCTGGAGTTCCATGTCGCTAGCCAGTACCTTGATTTCCATATGTTTAGCTAGGTCCTGGATTTCCATGTCTTTAGTCATGACCTGGATTTCCATGTCGTTAGCCAGGACCTATATTTCCATGTTGTTAGCCAGGGCCTAGATTTCCATGTCGTTAGCCAGGAACTGGATTTCCATGTCTTTAGCCAGGACCTGAATTTCCATGTCATTAGCCAGGAACTGAATGTTCATTTCTTTAGCCAGGACCTGGATTTCCATATCTTTAGCTAGGTCCTTGATTTCTATGTCTTTAGCCAGGACCTGGATTTCCATGTCTTTAGCCAGGACCTGAATTTCCATGTCATTAGCCAGGAACTGAGTGTTCATTTCTTTAGCCAGGACCTGGATTTCCATATCTTTAGCTAGGTCCTTGATTTCTATGTCTTTAGCCAGGACCTGGATTTCCATGTCTTTAGCCAGGACCTGGATTTCCATGTCTTTAGCCAGGACCTGGATTTCCATGTCGTCAGCCAGGACCTGGATTTCCATGTCTTTAGCTAGGACCTAGATTTCCATGTCCTTAGCTAGGACCTGGATTTCCATGTCGTTGGCCAGGACCTGGATTTCCATGTCGTTAGCCAGGACCTGGATTTCCATGTCGTTGGCCAGGACCTGGATTTCCATGTCGTTAGCCAGGACTTGAATTTCTATTTCGCAAGACAAGACCTGGATTTCCATGTCGTTTGCCAGGACCTGGATTTCCATGTTGTTGGCCAGGACCTGGATGACGTGGATTTCCATGTCGTTAGCCAGGTCCTGGATTTCCATGTTGTTAGTCAGGACCTGGATTTCCATGTCGTAAGCCAAGACATGGACTTCCATGTCGTTAGCCAGGATCTGGATTTCCATGTCGTTAGCCAGGACCTGGATTTCCTTGTCCTTAGCCAGGACCTGGATTTCCATGTCTTCAGCCAAGACCTGGATTTCCATGTCGTTATCCAGGACCTGGATTTCCATGTCGTAAGCCTAGACCTGGATTTCCATGTCGTTTGCCAGGACCTGGATTTCCATGTTGTTGCCCAGAACCTGGATGACCTGGATTTCCATGTCGTAAGCCAAGACATGGAATTCCATGTCGTTAGCCAGAACCTGGATTTCCATATCGTTAGCCAGGACCTGGATTTCCATGTCGTTAGCCAGGATCTGGATTTCCATGCTGTTAGCTAGGACCTAGATTTCCATGTCCTTAGCTAGGACCTGGATTTCCATGTCTTCAGCCAAGACCTGGATTTCCATGTCGTTAGCCAGGACCTGGATTTCCATGTCGTAAGCCAAGACCTGGATTTCCATGTCGTTGACCAGGACCTGGACTTCCATGTCGTTAGCCAGGACCTGGATTTCCATGTCGTTGGCCAGTACCTGGATTTCCATGTCGTTGGCCATGACCTGGATTTCCATGTCGTTAGCCAGGACCTGGATTGCCATGTCGTAAGCCAAGACCTGGATTTCCAACGTCAAATGTCGTTGTCTTTTTTATGTTCGGTGGGTTGGAATTAGCGGTGATTGTTTGTTTTACTGGTATTGGTGGAATTATTTACTATCATTGTTTAAACTGTCTTTTCATAAAAAATAGCAATCAAATAAGATGTAGGTGTTTAAAAATTATGATGTTGAAATATATAAGATATGTTAACATTCCATGTGATTTTAATAGAAACCTCAACGTCTGGTGAAAAAACAAGTACATCAACTAAAGTAACGACAACAGCCATAACAACTACGTCATCACCAGGTACAAACCTACAATGTTTATTTAATCATGTTAATCATTGGGGGTATTATTTAAAAAAATAATGTTTAATTGACATTCATAATCAATTGGTGCATAATTAGAAATTTTATATTAAATTCTTCATGCTAATCAGCGGAGGGTATAATTAGAAATGTAATTTTTATTTAACCATGCTAATTATTGGGGTATAATTAGAAATTTAATATTAAATTCATCATGCTAATCAGCGGAGGGTATAATTAGAAATGTAATTTTTATTTAACCATGGTAATTATTGGGGTATAATTAGAAATTTAATGTTTAATTGACCTTCCTGGATTTCTATGTTGTTAGCCAGGACCTGGATTTCCATGTCGTCAGCCAAGACCTGGATTTCCATGTCGATAGCCAGGATCTGGATTTTCATCTCATTAGCCAGGATCTGGATTTCCATGTTATTAGCCAGGACCTGGATTTCCATGTCGTTAGCCAGCACATGGATTTCCATATCGTTAGGCAGGACCTATATTTTCATGTTGTTAGCCAGGACCTGGAGTTCCATGTCGCTAGCCAGTACCTTGATTTCCATATGTTTAGCTAGGTCCTGGATTTCCATGTCTCTAGTCATGACCTGGATTTCCATGTCGTTAGCCAGGACCTATATTTCCATGTTGTTAGCCAGGACCTGGATTTCCATGTCGTTAGCCAGGAACTGGATTTCCATGTCTTTAGCCAGGACCTGAATTTCCATGTCATTAGCCAGGAACTGAATGTTCATTTCTTTAGCCAGGACCTGGATTTCCATATCTTTAGCTAGGTCCTTGATTTCTATGTCTTTAGACAGGACCTGGATTTCCATTTCGTTAGCCAGGACCTGGATTTCCATGTCGTCAGCCAGGACCTGGATTTCCATGTCTTTAGCTAGGACCTAGATTTCCATGTCCTTAGCTAGGACCTGGATTTCCAAGTCTTCAGCCAAGACCTGGATTTCCATGTCGTTAGCCAGGACCTGGATTTCCATGTCGTAAGCCAAGACCTGGATTTCCATGTCGTTGGCCAGGACCTGGATTTCCATGTCGTTAGCCAGGACCTGGATTTCCATGTCGTTGGCCAGGACCTGGATTTCCATGTCGTTAGCCAGGACTTGAATTTCTATTTCGCAAGACAAGACCTGGATTTCCATGTCGTTGGCCAGGACCTGGATTTCCATGTCGTTGGCCAGAACCTGGATTTCCATGTCGTATGCCAAGACCTTGATTTCCATGTCGTTTGCCAGGACCTGGATTTCCAAGTTGTTGGCCAGGACCTGGATGACGTGGATTTCCATGTCGTTAGCCAGGTCCTGGATTTCCATGTTGTTAGTCAGGACCTGGATTACCTTGTCCTTAGCCAGGAACTGGATTTCCATGTCTTCAGCCAAGACCTGGATTTCCATGTCGTTAGCCAGGACCTGGATTTCCATGTCGTAAGCCTAGACCTGGATTTCCATGTCGTTTGCCAGGACCTGGATTTCCATGTTGTTGCCCAGGACCTGGATGACCTGGATTTCCATGTCGTTAGCCAGGTCCTGGATTTCCATGTTGTTAGCCAGGATCTGGATTTCCATGTCGTAAGCCAAGACATGGACTTCCATGTCATTAGCCAGGATCTGGATTTCCATATCGTTAGCCAGGACCTGGATTTCCATGTCGTTAGCCAGGACCTGGACTTCCATGTCGTTAGCCAGGATCTGGATTTCCATATCGTTAGCCAGGACCTGGATTTCCTTGTCCTTAGCCAGGAACTGGATTTCCATGTCCTCAGCCAAGACCTGGATTTCCATGTCGTTAGCCAGGACCTGGATTTCCATGTCGTAAGCCTAGACCTGGATTTCCATGTCGTTTGCCAGGACCTGGATTTCCATGTCGTAAGCCTAGACCTGGATTTCCATGTCGTTGGCCAGGACCTGGATTTCCATGTCGTTAGCCAGGACCTGGATTTCCATGTCGTTGGCCAGGACCTGGATTTCCATGTCGTTAGCCAGGACTTGAATTTCTATTTCGCAAAACAAGACCTGGATTTCCATGTCGTTGGCCAGGACCTGGATTTCCATGTCGTTGGCCAGAACCTGGATTTCCATGTCGTATGCCAAGACCTTGATTTCCATGTCGTTTGCCAGGACCTGGATTTCCAAGTTGTTGGCCAGGACCTGGATGACGTGGATTTCCATGTCGTTAGCCAGGTCCTGGATTTCCATGTTGTTAGTCAGGACCTGGATTTCCTTGTCCTTAGCCAGGAACTGGATTTCCATGTCTTCAGCCAAGACCTGGATTTCCATGTCGTTAGCCAGGACCTGGATTTCCATGTCGTAAGCCTAGACCTGGATTTCCATGTTGTTTGCCAGGACCTGGATTTCCATGTTGTTGCCCAGGACCTGGATGACCTGGATTTCCATGTCGTTAGACAGGTCCTGGATTTCCATGTTGTTAGCCAGGATCTGGATTTCCATGTCGTAAGCCAAGACATGGACTTCCATGTCATTAGCCAGGATCTGGATTTCCATATCGTTAGCCAGGACCTGGATTTCCATGTCGTTAGCCAGGATCTGGATTTCCATATCGTTAGCCAGGACCTGGATTTCCATGTCGTTAGACAGGATCTGAGATTTCCATATCGTTAGCCAGGACCTGGATTTCCATGTTGTTAGCCAGGACCTGGATTTCCATGTTGTTAGCCAGGACCTGGATTTCCATGTTGTTAGCCAGGACCTGGATTTCCATGTCGTTAGCCAGGAACTGGATTTCCACGTCTTTAGCCAGGAACTGGATTTCCATGTCTTTAGCCAGGACATGGATTTCCATGTCATTAGCCTGGAACTGAATGTTCATTTTTTAGCCAGGACCTGGATTTCCATATCTTTAGCTAGGTCCTGGATTTCCATGTCTTTAGCCAAGACCTGGATTTCCATGTCGATAGCCAGGACCCGGATTTCCATGTCTTTAGCCAGGACCTGGATTTCCACGTCCTCAGCCAGGACCTGGATTTCCATGTCTTCATCTAGGACCTGGATTTCCATGTCGTTAGCCAGGACCTGGATTTCCATGTCGTTGACCAGGACCTGGATTTCCATGTCGTTGGCCAGGACCTGGATTTCCATGTCGTTAGCCAGGACTTGGATTTCCATTTCGTAAGACAAGACCTGGATTTCCATGTCGTTCGCCAGGACCTGGATTTCCATGTCGTTGGCCAGGACCTGGATTTCCATGTCGTATGCCAAGACCTTGATTTCCATGTCATTTTGCCAGGACCTGGATTTCCATGTTGTTGGCCAGGATCTGGATGACCTGGATTTCCATGTCGTTAGCCAGGTCCTGGATTTCCATGTCGTTAGCCATGATCTGGATTTCCATGTCATTAGCCAGGACCTGGATTTCCATGTCGCTAGCCAGGTTCTGGATTTCCATATCGTTAGCCAGGACCTGGATTTCCATGTTGTTAGCCAGGACCTGGATTTCCATGTTGTTAGCCAGGACCTGGATTTCCATGTCGTTAACCAGGAACTGGATTTCCACGTCTTTAGCCAGGAACTGGATTTCCATGTCTTTAGCCTGGAACTGAATGTTCATTTCTTTAGCCAGGACCTGGATTTCCATATCTTTCGCTAGGTCCTGGATTTCCATGTCTTTAGCATATACCTGGATTTCCATGTCGATAGCCAGGACCTGGATTTCCATGTTTTTAGCCAGGACCTGTATTTCCATGTCGTCAGCCAGGACCTGGATTTCCATGTCTTCAGCTAGGACCTAGATTTCCATGTCGTTAGCCAGGACCTGGATTTCCATGTCGTAAGCCAAGACCTGGATTTCCATGTCGTTGGCCAGGACCTGGATTTCCATGTCGTTAGCCAGGACCTGGATTTCCATGTCGTTGACCAGGACCTGGATTTCCATGTCGTTGGCCAGGACCTGGATTTCCATGTCGTTGGCCAGGACCTGGATTTCCATGTCGTATGCCAAGACCTTGATTTCCATGTCGTTTTGCCAGGACCTGGATTTCCATGTTGTTGGCCAGGACCTGGATGACCTGGATTTCCATGTCGTTAGCCAGTTCCTGGATTTCCATGTCGTAAGCCAAGACATGGATTTCCATGTCGTTAGCCAGGATCTGGATTTCCATATCGTCAGCCAGGACCTGGATTTCCATATCGTTAGCCAGGATCTGGATTTCCATATCGTTAGCCAGGACCTGGATTTCCATGTCGTTAGCCAGGATCTGGATTTCCATATCGTTAGCCAGGACCTGGATTTCCATGTTGTTAGCCAGGACCTGGATTTCCATGTTGTTAGCCAGGACCTTGATTTCCATGTTGTTAACCAGGACCTGGATTTCCATGTCGTTAGCCAGGGACTGGATTTCCACGTCTTTTGCAAGGAACTGGATTTCCATGTCTTTATCCAGGACCTGGATTTCCATGTCATTAGCCTGGAACTGAATGTTCATTTATTTAGCCAGGACCTGGATTTCCATATCTTTTGCTAGGTCCTGGAATTCCATGTCTTTAGCCAAGACCTGGATTTCCATGTCGACAGCCAGGATCTGGATTTCCATGTCTTTAGCCAGGACCTGGATTTCCATGTCGTCAGCCAGGACCTGGATTTCCATGTCTTTAGCTAGGACCTAGATTTCCATGTCGTTAGCCAGGACCTGGATTTCCATGTCTTCAGCTAGGATCTGGATTTCCATGTCCTTAGCCAGGACCTGGATTTTCATGTCGTAAGCCAAGACCTGCATTTCCAAGTCGTTGGCCAGGACCTGGATTTTCATGTCGTTAGCCACGACCTGGATTTCCATGTCGTTGACCAGGACATGGATTTCCATGTCGTTGGCCAGGACCTGGATTTCCATGTCGTTAGCCTGGACTTGGATTTCCATTTCGTAAAACAAGACCTGGATTTCCATGTCGTTGGCCAGGACCTCGATTTCTATGTCGTTGGCCAGGACCTGGATTTCCATGTCGTATGCCCAGACCTTGATTTCCATGTCGTTTTGCCAGGACCTGGATTTCCATGTTGTTGGCCAGGACCTGGATGACCTGGATTTCCATGTCGTTAGCCAGGTCCTGGATTTCCATGTTGTTAGCCAGGACCTGGAATTCCATGTCGTAAGCCAAGACATGGATTTCCATGTCGTTAGCCAGGATCTGGATTTCCATATCGTTAGCCAGGACCTGGATTTCCATGTTGTTTGCCAGGACCTGGATTTCCATGTCGTTAGCCAGGACCTGGATTTCCATGTCGTAAGCCAAGACCTGTATTTCCATGTTGTTTGCCAGGACCTGGATTTCCATGTTGTTGGCCAGGATCTGGATGACCTGGATTTCCATGTCGTTAGCCATTTCCTGGATTTCCATGTTGTTAGCCAGGACCTGGATTTCCATGTCGTAAGCCAAGACATGGACTTCCATGTCGTTAGCCAGGATCTGGATTTCCATATCGTTAGCCAGGACCTGGATTTCCATGTCGTTAGCCAGGATCTGGATTTCCATATCGTTAGCCAGGACCTGGATTTCCATGTCATTAGCCAGGACCTGGATTTCCATGTCGTTAGACAGGACCTGGATTTTCATGTCGTTAGCCAGGACCTGGTTTTCCATGTCTATAGCAAGGACCTGGATTTCCATGTCTTTAGCTAGGAACTGGATTTCCATGTCGTTAGCCAGGATCTGGATTTCCATGTCGTAAGCCAAGACTACCAACTCATCAGATTCACAAATTAACCTATCAGAACAAAGGCTACCAACTCGTCAGATTCACAAATTAACCTAACAGAACAAAGGCTACCAACTGGTCAGATTCACAAATTAACCTAATAGAACAAAGGCTACCAACTCGTCAGATTCACAAATTAACCTAATAGAAGAAAGACTACCAACTCGTCAGATTCACAAATTAACCTAACAGAATAAAGGCTACCAACTCGTCAGATTCACAAATTAACCTACCAGAACAAAAGCTACCAATTCGTCAGATTCACAAATTAACCTAACAGAACAAAGGCTACCACCTCGTCAGATTCACAAATTAACCTAACAGAATAAAGGCTACCAACTCGTCAGATTCACAAATTAACCTAGCAGAACAAAGGCTACCAACTCGTCAGATTCACAAATTAACCTAATAGAACAAAGGCTACCAGCTCGTCAGATTCACAAATTAACCTAACAGAACAAAGGCTACCAACTCGTCAGATTCACAAATTAACCTAACAGAACAAAGGCTACCAACTCGTCAGATTCACAAATTAACCTAACAGAGCAAAGGCTACCAACTCGTCAGATTCACAAATTAAATTAACAGAACAAAGCATACCAACTCGTCAGATTCACAAATTAACCTAACAGAATAAAGGCTACCAACTCGTCAGATTCACAAATTACCTAACAGAACAAAGGCTACCAACTCGTCAGATTCACAAATTAACCTAATAGAACAAAGGCTACCAACTCCTCAAATTCACAAATTAACCTAACAGAACAAAGGCTACCAACTCGTCAGATTCACAAATTAACCTAATAGAAGAAAGACTACCAACTCGTCAGATTCACAAATTAACCTAACAGAATAAAGGCTACCAACTCGTCAGATTCACAAATTAACCTACCAGAACAAAAGCTACCAATTCGTCAGATTCACAAATTAACCTAACAGAACAAAGGCTACCACCTCGTCAGATTCACAAATTAACCTATCAGAATAAAGGCTACCAACTCGTCAGATTCACAAATTAACCTAGCAGAACAAAGGCTACCAACTCGTCAGATTCACAAATTAACCTAATAGAACAAAGGCTACCAGCTCGTCAGATTCACAAATTAACCTAACAGAACAAAGGCTACCAACTCGTCAGATTCACAAATTAACCTAACAGAACAAAGGCTACCAACTCGTCAGATTCACAAATTAACCTAACAGAACAAAGGCTACCAACTCGTCAGATTCACAAATTAACCTAACAGAGCAAAGGCTACCAACTCGTCAGATTCACAAATTAAATTAACAGAACAAAGCATACCAACTCGTCAGATTCACAAATTAACCTAACAGAATAAAGGCTACCAACTCGTCAGATTCACAAATTACCTAACAGAACAAAGGCTACCAACTCGTCAGATTCACAAATTAACCTAATAGAACAAAGGCTACCAACTCCTCAAATTCACAAATTAACCTAACAGAACAAAGGCTACCAACTAGTCAGATTCACAAATTAACCTAACAGAACAAAGGCTACCAACTCGTCAGATTCACAAATTAACCTAACAGAGTAAAGGCTACCAATTCGTCAGATTCACAAATTAAACCAACAGAACAAAGGCTACCAACTCGTCAGATTCACAAATTAACCTACCAGAATAAAGGCTACCAACTCGTTAGATTCACAAATTAACCTAACAGAATAAAGGATACCAACTCGACAGATTCACAAATTAACCTAACAGAACAAAGGCTACCAACTCGTCAGATTCACAAATTAACCTAACAGAACAAAGGCTACCAACTCGTCAGATTCACAAATTAACCTAATAGAACAAAGGCTACCAACTCGTCAGATTCACAAATTAACCTAACAGAATAAAGGCTACCAACTCGTCAGATTCACAAATTAACCTAACAGAACAAAGGCTACCAACTCGTCAGATTCACAAATTAACCTAACAGAGCAAAGGCTACCAACTCGTCAGATTCACAAATTAACCTAACAGAACAAAGGCTACCAATTCGTCAGATTCACAAATTAACCTAACAGAATAAAGGCTACCAACTCGTCAGATTCACAAATTAACCTAACAGAACAAAGGCTACCAACTCGTCAGATTCACAAATTAACCTAACAGAACAAAGGCTACCAACTAGTCAGATTCACAAATTAACCTAACAGAACAAAGGCTACCAACTCGTCAGATTCACAAATTAACCTAATAGAACAAAGGCTACCAACTCGTCAGATTCACAAATTAATCTAACAGAACAAAGGCTACCAACTCGTCAGATTCACAAATTACCTAACAGAACAAAGGCTACCAACTCGTCAGATTCACAAATTAACCTAATAGAACAAAGGCTACCAACTCCTCAAATTCACAAATTAACCTAACAGAACAAAGGCTACCAACTCGTCAGATTCACAAATTAACCTAATAGAAGAAATACTACCAACTCGTCAGATTCACAAATTAACCTAACAGAATAAAGGCTACCAACTCGTCAGATTCACAAATTAACCTACCAGAACAAAAGCTACCAATTCGTCAGATTCACAAATTAACCTAACAGAACAAAGGCTACCACCTCGTCAGATTCACAAATTAACCTAACAGAATAAAGGCTACCAACTCGTCAGATTCACAAATTAACCTAGCAGAACAAAGGCTACCAACTCGTCAGATTCACAAATTAACCTAATAGAACAAAGGCTACCAGCTCGTCAGATTCACAAATTAACCTAACAGAACAAAGGCTACCAACTCGTCAGATTCACAAATTAACCTAACAGAACAAAGGCTACCAACTCGTCAGATTCACAAATTAACCTAACAGAACAAAGGCTACCAACTCGTCAGATTCACAAATTAACCTAACAGAGCAAAGGCTACCAACTCGTCAGATTCACAAATTAAATTAACAGAACAAAGCATACCAACTCGTCAGATTCACAAATTAACCTAACAGAATAAAGGCTACCAACTCGTCAGATTCACAAATTACCTAACAGAACAAAGGCTACCAACTCGTCAGATTCACAAATTAACCTAATAGAACAAAGGCTACCAACTCCTCAAATTCACAAATTAACCTAACAGAACAAAGGCTACCAACTAGTCAGATTCACAAATTAACCTAACAGAACAAAGGCTACCAACTCGTCAGATTCACAAATTAACCTAACAGAGTAAAGGCTACCAATTCGTCAGATTCACAAATTAAACCAACAGAACAAAGGCTACCAACTCGTCAGATTCACAAATTAACCTACCAGAATAAAGGCTACCAACTCGTTAGATTCACAAATTAACCTAACAGAATAAAGGATACCAACTCGACAGATTCACAAATTAACCTAACAGAACAAAGGCTACCAACTCGTCAGATTCACAAATTAACCTAACAGAACAAAGGCTACCAACTCGTCAGATTCACAAATTAACCTAATAGAACCACGGCTACCAACTCGTCAGATTCACAAATTAACCTAACAGAATAAAGGCTACCAACTCGTCAGATTCACAAATTAACCTAACAGAACAAAGGCTACCAACTCGTCAGATTCACAAATTAACCTAACAGAGCAAAGGCTACCAACTCGTCAGATTCACAAATTAACCTAACAGAACAAAGGCTACCAATTCGTCAGATTCACAAATTAACCTAACAGAATAAAGGCTACCAACTCGTCAGATTCACAAATTAACCTAACAGAACAAAGGCTACCAACTCGTCAGATTCACAAATTAACCTAACAGAACAAAGGCTACCAACTAGTCAGATTCACAAATTAACCTAACAGAACAAAGGCTACCAACTCGTCAGATTCACAAATTAACCTAATAGAACAAAGGCTACCAACTCGTCAGATTCACAAATTAATCTAACAGAACAAAGGCTACCAACTCGTCAGATTCACAAATTAACCTAACAGAACAAAGGCTACCAACTCGTCAGATTCACAAATTAACCTAACAGAACAAAGGCTACCAACTCGTCAGATTCACAAATTAACCTAACAGAGCAAAGGCTACCAACTCGTCAGATTCACAAATTAAACTAACGGAACAAAGCATACCAACTCGTCAGATTCACAAATTAACCTAACAGAATAAAGGCTACCAACTCGTCAGATTCACAAATTAACCTAACAGAACAAAGGCTACCAACTCGTCAGATTCACAAATTAACCTAACAGAACAAAGGCTACCAACTAGTCAGATTCACAAATTAACCTAACAGAACAAAGGCTACCAACTCGTCAGATTCACAAATTAACCTAATAGAACAAAGGCTACCAACTCGTCAGATTCACAAATTAATCTAACAGAACAAAGGCTACCAACTCGTCAGATTCACAAATTAACCTAACAGAACAAAGGCTACCAACTCGTCAGATTCACAAATTAACCTAACAGAGCAAAGGCTACCAACTCGTCAGATTCACAAATTAACCTAACAGAGCAAAGGCTACCAACTCGTCAGATTCACAAATTAAACTAACGGAACAAAGCATACCAACTCGTCAGATTCACAAATTAACCTAACAGAATAAAGGCTACCAACTCGTCAGATTCACAAATTAACTTAATAGAACAAAGGCTACCAACTCGTCAGATTCACAAATTAACCTAATAGAACAAAGGCTACCAATACGTCAGATTCACAAATTAACCTAACAGAAAAAAGGCTACCAACTCGTCAGATTCACAAATTAACCTAACAGAGCAAAGGCTACCAACTCGTCAGATTCACAAATTAATCTAACAGAACAAAGCATACCAACTCGTCAGATTCACAAATTAACCTAATAGAACAAAGGCTACCAACTTGTCAGATTCACAAATTAACCTAACAGAACAAAGGCTACCAACTCGTCAGATT
Organism: Bathymodiolus septemdierum; assembly: GCA_963383655.1. Classification (NCBI taxonomy): domain Eukaryota; kingdom Metazoa; phylum Mollusca; class Bivalvia; order Mytilida; family Modiolidae; genus Bathymodiolus; species Bathymodiolus septemdierum. The sequence goes on along the minus strand of OY726524.1, from coordinate 28,144,896 downwards.
CACAAATTAACCTAACAGAACAAAGGCTACCAACTCGTCAGATTCACAAATTAACCTAATAGAACAAAGGCTACCAATACGTCAGATTCACAAATTAACCTAACAGAAAAAGGCTACCAACTCGTCAGATTCACAAATTAACCTAACAGAAGAAAGGCAACCAACTCGTCAGATTCACAAATTAACCTAACAGAAAAAAGGCTACCAACTCGTCAGATTCACAAATTAACCTAACAGAGCAAAGGCTACCAACTCGTCAGATTCACAAATTAATCTAACAGAACAAAGCATACCAACTCGTCAGATTCACAAATTAACCTAACAGAATAAAGGCTACCAATTCGTCAGATTCACAAATTAACCTAACAGAACAAAGGCTACCAACTCGTCAGATTCACAAATTAACCTAACAGAACAAAAGGCTACCAACTCGTCAGATTCACAAATTAACCTAACAGAACAAAGGCTACCAACTCGTCAGATTCACAAATTAACCTAACAGAATAAAGGCTACCAATTCGTCAGATTCACAAATTAACCTAACAGAACAAAGGCTACCAACTCGTCAGATTCACAAATTAACCTAACAGAACAAAAGGCTACCAACTCGTCAGATTCACAAATTAACCTAACAGAACAAAGGCTACCAACCAGTCAGATTCACAAATTAACCTAACAGAATAAAAGCTACCAATTCGTCAGATTCACAAATTAAACCAACAGAACAAAGGCTACCAACTCGTCAGATTCACAAATTAACCTACCAGAATAAAGGCTACCAACTCGTTAGATTCACAAATTAACCTAACAGAATAAAGGATACCAACTCGACAGATTCACAAATTAACCTAACAGAACAAAGGCTACCAACTCGTCAGATTCACAAATTAACCTAACAGAACAAAGGCTACCAACTCGTCAGATTCACAAATTAACCTAATAGAACAAAGGCTACCAACTCGTCAGATTCACAAATTAACCTAACAGAATAAAGGCTACCAACTCGTCAGATTCACAAATTAACCTAACAGAACAAAGGCTACCAACTCGTCAGATTCACAAATTAACCTAACAGAGCAAAGGCTACCAACTCGTCAGATTCACAAATTAACCTAACAGAACAAAGGCTACCAATTCGTCAGATTCACAAATTAACCTAACAGAATAAAGGCTACCAACTCGTCAGATTCACAAATTAACCTAACAGAACAAAGGCTACCAATTCGTCAGATTCACAAATTAACCTAACAGAATAAAGGCTACCAACTCGTCAGATTCACAAATTAACCTAACAGAACAAAGGCTACCAACTCGTCAGATTCACAAATTAACCTAACAGAACAAAGGCTACCAACTAGTCAGATTCACAAATTAACCTAACAGAACAAAGGCTACCAACTCGTCAGATTCACAAATTAACCTAATAGAACAAAGGCTACCAACTCGTCAGATTCACAAATTAATCTAACAGAACAAAGGCTACCAACTCGTCAGATTCACAAATTACCTAACAGAACAAAGGCTACCAACTCGTCAGATTCACAAATTAACCTAATAGAACAAAGGCTACCAACTCCTCAAATTCACAAATTAACCTAACAGAACAAAGGCTACCAACTCGTCAGATTCACAAATTAACCTAATAGAAGAAATACTACCAACTCGTCAGATTCACAAATTAACCTAACAGAATAAAGGCTACCAACTCGTCAGATTCACAAATTAACCTACCAGAACAAAAGCTACCAATTCGTCAGATTCACAAATTAACCTAACAGAACAAAGGCTACCACCTCGTCAGATTCACAAATTAACCTAACAGAATAAAGGCTACCAACTCGTCAGATTCACAAATTAACCTAGCAGAACAAAGGCTACCAACTCGTCAGATTCACAAATTAACCTAATAGAACAAAGGCTACCAGCTCGTCAGATTCACAAATTAACCTAACAGAACAAAGGCTACCAACTCGTCAGATTCACAAATTAACCTAACAGAACAAAGGCTACCAACTCGTCAGATTCACAAATTAAATTAACAGAACAAAGCATACCAACTCGTCAGATTCACAAATTAACCTAACAGAATAAAGGCTACCAACTCGTCAGATTCACAAATTACCTAACAGAACAAAGGCTACCAACTCGTCAGATTCACAAATTAACCTAATAGAACAAAGGCTACCAACTCCTCAAATTCACAAATTAACCTAACAGAACAAAGGCTACCAACTAGTCAGATTCACAAATTAACCTAACAGAACAAAGGCTACCAACTCGTCAGATTCACAAATTAACCTAACAGAGTAAAGGCTACCAATTCGTCAGATTCACAAATTAAACCAACAGAACAAAGGCTACCAACTCGTCAGATTCACAAATTAACCTACCAGAATAAAGGCTACCAACTCGTTAGATTCACAAATTAACCTAACAGAATAAAGGATACCAACTCGACAGATTCACAAATTAACCTAACAGAACAAAGGCTACCAACTCGTCAGATTCACAAATTAACCTAACAGAACAAAGGCTACCAACTCGTCAGATTCACAAATTAACCTAATAGAACAACGGCTACCAACTCGTCAGATTCACAAATTAACCTAACAGAATAAAGGCTACCAACTCGTCAGATTCACAAATTAACCTAACAGAACAAAGGCTACCAACTCGTCAGATTCACAAATTAACCTAACAGAGCAAAGGCTACCAACTCGTCAGATTCACAAATTAACCTAACAGAACAAAGGCTACCAATTCGTCAGATTCACAAATTAACCTAACAGAATAAAGGCTACCAACTCGTCAGATTCACAAATTAACCTAACAGAACAAAGGCTACCAACTCGTCAGATTCACAAATTAACCTAACAGAACAAAGGCTACCAACTAGTCAGATTCACAAATTAACCTAACAGAACAAAGGCTACCAACTCGTCAGATTCACAAATTAACCTAATAGAACAAAGGCTACCAACTCGTCAGATTCACAAATTAATCTAACAGAACAAAGGGTACCAACTCGTCAGATTCACAAATTAACCTAACAGAACAAAGGCTACCAACTCGTCAGATTCACAAATTAACCTAACAGAACAAAGGCTACCAACTCGTCAGATTCACAAATTAACCTAACAGAGCAAAGGCTACCAACTCGTCAGATTCACAAATTAAATTAACGGAACAAAGCATACCAACTCGTCAGATTCACAAATTAACCTAACAGAATAAAGGCTACCAACTCGTCAGATTCACAAATTAACCTAACAGAACAAAGGCTACCAACTCGTCAGATTCACAAATTAACCTAACAGAACAAAGGCTACCAACTAGTCAGATTCACAAATTAACCTAACAGAACAAAGGCTACCAACTCGTCAGATTCACAAATTAACCTAATAGAACAAAGGCTACCAACTCGTCAGATTCACAAATTAACCTAACAGAGTAAAGGCTACCAATTAGTCAGATTCACAAATTAAACCAACAGAACAAAGGCTACCAACTCGTCAGATTCACAAATTAACCTACCAGAATAAAGGCTACCAACTCGTTAGATTCACAAATTAACCTAACAGAATAAAGGATACCAACTCGACAGATTCACAAATTAACCTAACAGAACAAAGGCTACCAACTCGTCAGATTCACAAATTAACCTAACAGAACAAAGGCTACCAACTCGTCAGATTCACAAATTAACCTAATAGAACAACGGCTACCAACTCGTCAGATTCACAAATTAACCTAACAGAATAAAGGCTACCAACTCGTCAGATTCACAAATTAACCTAACAGAACAAAGGCTACCAACTCGTCAGATTCACAAATTAACCTAACAGAGCAAAGGCTACCAACTCGTCAGATTCACAAATTAACCTAACAGAACAAAGGCTACCAATTCGTCAGATTCACAAATTAACCTAACAGAATAAAGGCTACCAACTCGTCAGATTCACAAATTAACCTAACAGAACAAAGGCTACCAACTCGTCAGATTCACAAATTAACCTAACAGAACAAAGGCTACCAACTAGTCAGATTCACAAATTAACCTAACAGAACAAAGGCTACCAACTCGTCAGATTCACAAATTAACCTAATAGAACAAAGGCTACCAACTCGTCAGATTCACAAATTAATCTAACAGAACAAAGGCTACCAACTCGTCAGATTCACAGATTAACCTAACAGAACAAAGGCTACCAACTCGTCAGATTCACAAATTAACCTAACAGAACAAAGGCTACCAACTCGTCAGATTCACAAATTAACCTAACAGAGCAAAGGCTACCAACTCGTCAGATTCACAAATTAAACTAACGGAACAAAGCATACCAACTCGTCAGATTCACAAATTAACCTAACAGAATAAAGGCTACCAACTCGTCAGATTCACAAATTAACCTAACAGAACAAAGGCTACCAACTCGTCAGATTCACAAATTAACCTAACAGAACAAAGGCTACCAACTAGTCAGATTCACAAATTAACCTAACAGAACAAAGGCTACCAACTCGTCAGATTCACAAATTAACCTAATAGAACAAAGGCTACCAACTCGTCAGATTCACAAATTAATCTAACAGAACAAAGGCTACCAACTCGTCAGATTCACAAATTAACCTAACAGAACAAAGGCTACCAACTCGTCAGATTCACAAATTAACCTAACAGAGCAAAGGCTACCAACTCGTCAGATTCACAAATTAACCTAACAGAGCAAAGGCTACCAACTCGTCAGATTCACAAATTAAACTAACGGAACAAAGCATACCAACTCGTCAGATTCACAAATTAACCTAACAGAATAAAGGCTACCAACTCGTCAGATTCACAAATTAACTTAATAGAACAAAGGCTACCAACTCGTCAGATTCACAAATTAACCTAACAGAACAAAGGCTACCAACTCGTCAGATTCACAAATTAACCTAATAGAACAAAGGCTACCAACTCGTCAGATTCACAAATTAACCTAACAGAACAAAGGCTACCAACTCGTCAGATTCACAAATTAACCTAACAGAACAAAGGCTACCAACTCGTCAGATTCACAAATTAACCTAATAGAACAAAGGCTACCAATACGTCAGATTCACAAATTAACCTAACAGAAAAAGGCTACCAACTCGTCAGATTCACAAATTAACCTAACAGAAAAAAGGCTACCAACTCGTCAGATTCACAAATTAACCTAACAGAGCAAAGGCTACCAACTCGTCAGATTCACAAATTAATCTAACAGAACAAAGCATACCAACTCGTCAGATTCACAAATTAACCTAATAGAACAAAGGCTACCAACTCGTCAGATTCACAAATTAACCTAACAGAACAAAGGCTACCAACTCGTCAGATTCACAAATTAACCTAACAGAACAAAGGCTACCAACTCGTCAGATTCACAAATTAACCTAATAGAACAAAGGCTACCAATACGTCAGATTCACAAATTAACCTAACAGAAAAAGGCTACCAACTCGTCAGATTCACAAATTAACCTAACAGAAGAAAGGCAACCAACTCGTCAGATTCACAAATTAACCTAACAGAAAAAAGGCTACCAACTCGTCAGATTCACAAATTAACCTAACAGAGCAAAGGCTACCAACTCGTCAGATTCACAAATTAATCTAACAGAACAAAGCATACCAACTCGTCAGATTCACAAATTAACCTAACAGAATAAAGGCTACCAATTCGTCAGATTCACAAATTAACCTAACAGAACAAAGGCTACCAACTCGTCAGATTCACAAATTAACCTAACAGAACAAAAGGCTACCAACTCGTCAGATTCACAAATTAACCTAACAGAACAAAGGCTACCAACTCGTCAGATTCACAAATTAACCTAACAGAATAAAGGCTACCAATTCGTCAGATTCACAAATTAACCTAACAGAACAAAGGCTACCAACTCGTCAGATTCACAAATTAACCTAACAGAACAAAAGGCTACCAACTCGTCAGATTCACAAATTAACCTAACAGAACAAAGGCTACCAACCAGTCAGATTCACAAATTAACCTAACAGAATAAAAGCTACCAATTCGTCAGATTCACAAATTAAACCAACAGAACAAAGGCTACCAACTCGTCAGATTCACAAATTAACCTACCAGAATAAAGGCTACCAACTCGTTAGATTCACAAATTAACCTAACAGAATAAAGGATACCAACTCGACAGATTCACAAATTAACCTAACAGAACAAAGGCTACCAACTCGTCAGATTCACAAATTAACCTAACAGAACAAAGGCTACCAACTCGTCAGATTCACAAATTAACCTAATAGAACAAAGGCTACCAACTCGTCAGATTCACAAATTAACCTAACAGAATAAAGGCTACCAACTCGTCAGATTCACAAATTAACCTAACAGAACAAAGGCTACCAACTCGTCAGATTCACAAATTAACCTAACAGAGCAAAGGCTACCAACTCGTCAGATTCACAAATTAACCTAACAGAACAAAGGCTACCAATTCGTCAGATTCACAAATTAACCTAACAGAATAAAGGCTACCAACTCGTCAGATTCACAAATTAACCTAACAGAACAAAGGCTACCAACTCGTCAGATTCACAAATTAACCTAACAGAACAAAGGCTACCAACTAGTCAGATTCACAAATTAACCTAACAGAACAAAGGCTACCAACTCGTCAGATTCACAAATTAACCTAATAGAACAAAGGCTACCAACTCGTCAGATTCACAAATTAATCTAACAGAACAAAGGCTACCAACTCGTCAGATTCACAAATTACCTAACAGAACAAAGGCTACCAACTCGTCAGATTCACAAATTAACCTAATAGAACAAAGGCTACCAACTCCTCAAATTCACAAATTAACCTAACAGAACAAAGGCTACCAACTCGTCAGATTCACAAATTAACCTAATAGAAGAAATACTACCAACTCGTCAGATTCACAAATTAACCTAACAGAATAAAGGCTACCAACTCGTCAGATTCACAAATTAACCTACCAGAACAAAAGCTACCAATTCGTCAGATTCACAAATTAACCTAACAGAACAAAGGCTACCACCTCGTCAGATTCACAAATTAACCTAACAGAATAAAGGCTACCAACTCGTCAGATTCACAAATTAACCTAGCAGAACAAAGGCTACCAACTCGTCAGATTCACAAATTAACCTAATAGAACAAAGGCTACCAGCTCGTCAGATTCACAAATTAACCTAACAGAACAAAGGCTACCAACTCGTCAGATTCACAAATTAACCTAACAGAACAAAGGCTACCAACTCGTCAGATTCACAAATTAACCTAACAGAACAAAGGCTACCAACTCGTCAGATTCACAAATTAACCTAACAGAGCAAAGGCTACCAACTCGTCAGATTCACAAATTAAATTAACAGAACAAAGCATACCAACTCGTCAGATTCACAAATTAACCTAACAGAATAAAGGCTACCAACTCGTCAGATTCACAAATTACCTAACAGAACAAAGGCTACCAACTCGTCAGATTCACAAATTAACCTAATAGAACAAAGGCTACCAACTCCTCAAATTCACAAATTAACCTAACAGAACAAAGGCTACCAACTAGTCAGATTCACAAATTAACCTAACAGAACAAAGGCTACCAACTCGTCAGATTCACAAATTAACCTAACAGAGTAAAGGCTACCAATTCGTCAGATTCACAAATTAAACCAACAGAACAAAGGCTACCAACTCGTCAGATTCACAAATTAACCTACCAGAATAAAGGCTACCAACTCGTTAGATTCACAAATTAACCTAACAGAATAAAGGATACCAACTCGACAGATTCACAAATTAACCTAACAGAACAAAGGCTACCAACTCGTCAGATTCACAAATTAACCTAACAGAACAAAGGCTACCAACTCGTCAGATTCACAAATTAACCTAATAGAACAACGGCTACCAACTCGTCAGATTCACAAATTAACCTAACAGAATAAAGGCTACCAACTCGTCAGATTCACAAATTAACCTAACAGAACAAAGGCTACCAACTCGTCAGATTCACAAATTAACCTAACAGAGCAAAGGCTACCAACTCGTCAGATTCACAAATTAACCTAACAGAACAAAGGCTACCAATTCGTCAGATTCACAAATTAACCTAACAGAATAAAGGCTACCAACTCGTCAGATTCACAAATTAACCTAACAGAACAAAGGCTACCAACTCGTCAGATTCACAAATTAACCTAACAGAACAAAGGCTACCAACTAGTCAGATTCACAAATTAACCTAACAGAACAAAGGCTACCAACTCGTCAGATTCACAAATTAACCTAATAGAACAAAGGCTACCAACTCGTCAGATTCACAAATTAATCTAACAGAACAAAGGGTACCAACTCGTCAGATTCACAAATTAACCTAACAGAACAAAGGCTACCAACTCGTCAGATTCACAAATTAACCTAACAGAACAAAGGCTACCAACTCGTCAGATTCACAAATTAACCTAACAGAGCAAAGGCTACCAACTCGTCAGATTCACAAATTAAATTAACGGAACAAAGCATACCAACTCGTCAGATTCACAAATTAACCTAACAGAATAAAGGCTACCAACTCGTCAGATTCACAAATTAACCTAACAGAACAAAGGCTACCAACTCGTCAGATTCACAAATTAACCTAACAGAACAAAGGCTACCAACTAGTCAGATTCACAAATTAACCTAACAGAACAAAGGCTACCAACTCGTCAGATTCACAAATTAACCTAATAGAACAAAGGCTACCAACTCGTCAGATTCACAAATTAATCTAACAGAACAAAGGCTACCAACTCGTCAGATTCACAAATTAACCTAACAGAACAAAGGCTACCAACTCGTCAGATTCACAAATTAACCTAACAGAGCAAAGGCTACCAACTCGTCAGATTCACAAATTAACCTAACAGAGCAAAGGCTACCAACTCGTCAGATTCACAAATTAAACTAACGGAACAAAGCATACCAACTCGTCAGATTCACAAATTAACCTAACAGAATAAAGGCTACCAACTCGTCAGATTCACAAATTAACTTAATAGAACAAAGGCTACCAACTCGTCAGATTCACAAATTAACCTAACAGAACAAAGGCTACCAACTCGTCAGATTCACAAATTAACCTAATAGAACAAAGGCTACCAACTCGTCAGATTCACAAATTAACCTAACAGAACAAAGGCTACCAACTCGTCAGATTCACAAATTAACCTAACAGAACAAAGGCTACCAACTCGTCAGATTCACAAATTAACCTAATAGAACAAAGGCTACCAATACGTCAGATTCACAAATTAACCTAACAGAAAAAGGCTACCAACTCGTCAGATTCACAAATTAACCTAACAGAAAAAAGGCTACCAACTCGTCAGATTCACAAATTAACCTAACAGAGCAAAGGCTACCAACTCGTCAGATTCACAAATTAATCTAACAGAACAAAGCATACCAACTCGTCAGATTCACAAATTAACCTAATAGAACAAAGGCTACCAACTCGTCAGATTCACAAATTAACCTAACAGAACAAAGGCTACCAACTCGTCAGATTCACAAATTAACCTAACAGAACAAAGGCTACCAACTCGTCAGATTCACAAATTAACCTAACAGAATAAAGGCTACCAATTCGTCAGATTCACAAATTAACCTAACAGAACAAAGGCTACCAACTCGTCAGATTCACAAATTAACCTAACAGAACAAAAGGCTACCAACTCGTCAGATTCACAAATTAACCTAACAGAACAAAGGCTACCAACCAGTCAGATTCACAAATTAACCTAACAGAATAAAAGCTACCAATTCGTCAGATTCACAAATTAACCTAACAGAACAAAGGCTACCAACTCGTCAGATTCACAAATTAACCTAACAGAACAAAGGCTACCAACTCGTCAGATTCACAAATTAAAATAACAGAATAAAGGCTACCAACTCGTCAGATTCACAAATTAACCTAACAGAACAAAAGGCTACCAATTCGTCAGATTCACAAATTAACCTAACAGAACAAAGGCTACCAACTCGTCAGATTCACAAATTAACCTAACAGAATAAAGGCTACCAATTCGTCAGATTCACAAATTAACCTAACAGAACAAAGGCTACCAACTCGTCAGATTCACAAATTAACCAAACAGAACAAAGGCTACCAACTCGTCAGATTCACAAATTAACCTAACAGAACAAAAGGCTACCAACTCGTCAGATTCACAAATTAACCTAACAGAACAAAGGCTACCAACTCGTCAGATTCACAAATTAACCTAACAGAAAAAAGGCTACCAACTCGTCAGATTCACAAATTAACCTAACAGAGCAAAGGCTACCAACTCGTCAGATTCACAAATTAATCTAACAGAACAAAGCATACCAACTCGTCAGATTCACAAATTAACCTAACAGAATAAAGGCTACCAATTCCTCAGATTCACAAATTAACCTAACAGAACAAAGGCTACCAACTCGTCATATTCACAAATTAACCTAACAGAACAAAAGGATACCAACTCGTCAGATTCACAAATTAACTTAATAGAACAAAGGCTACCAACTCGTCAGATTCACAAATTAACCTAACAGAACAAAGGCTACCAACTCGTCAGATTCACAAATTAACTTAACAGAACAAAGGCTACCAACTCTTCAGATTCACAAATTAACCTAACAGAACAAAGGCTACCAACTCGTCAGATTCACAAATTATCCTAATAGAACAAAGGCTACCAACTCGTCAGATTCACAAATTAACCTAACAGAAAAAGGCTACCAACTCGTCAGATTCACAAATTAACCTAACAGAACAAAGGCTACCAACTCGTCAGATTCACAAATTAACTTAACAGAACAAAGGCTACCAACTCTTCAGATTCACAAATTAACCTAACAGAACAAAGGCTACCAACTCGTCAGATTCACAAATTAACCTAACAGAAAAAAAGGCTACCAACTCGTCAGATTCACAAATTAATCTAACAGAGCAAAGGCTACCAACTCGTCAGATTCACAAGTTAATCTAACAGAACAAAGCATACCAACTCGTCAGATTCACAAATTAACCTAACATAATAAAGGCTACCAACTCGTCAGATTCACAAATTAACCTAACAGAACAAAGGCTACCAACTCGTCAGATGCACAATAAATTCTTGAAAAACATGAAAAACACGAATGATAAGCACAGTGGAAATGACAATTAAAATAAAAACTAGCCGTAACCAAACCACTTGATTAGATTACAAATGCTAACAGCCCTCAGCATACCCAAACAACTAAAACAATAGATAAAAAAACTACCTTTAGCCTCACATCATCTCCAAAATATCTGTAACATTAATAACAGCTGTTATAGTAGTGTGGTTTATGGATACTGACAAATTACACCCTAGTGACTACGATGGGTTATTACTTCAGCAATATTTCAGTTATATCATGGCGGTCAATTTTCTATTGGATGTAACCGGAAGTACCTTAAGAAAGGCACCAACTTCAAACTAACAACTTTAGTGGTGATGGGTTTTTAACTGAATATATAAATGTAACTCTAATTATCATACGATCACATGACACAATGGCCCGGATTAACATTGAAAATAACCCTGATGCAATTACCAAAATTAAATAGTTCAACATTAATTGTCGACAATAATAACACACCTTCTCTAGCCAATGTGTACGATCCGACGTCCTCCCTTTTCAATCGTTAAGTGTCTTATCTGGGAATTCGTAGTTCTGAGGACTGTCATCTGCTGTAAAATGACAGCTATCTCCCTTATAATGACTTCACAACAATAACAACACAAGATTTAAGGCCCATAATATACCAAACCACTCCTATGGCCAACATAAAACAGCAATGGTTGACAATATAACCAACATCAATAATACAGACCTCTCCCCGTGTAAACTTTAAAACCCTAGATTTATGGATAACGACAGGGAATGATAAAATATCTAGTCCATGTTTGAAGCAGACATCAAAATGTGACGGGTTTAAACCGGGTAATGGGATTCCAACCCTCCCATTTTGTTATTTAGACACCCAGCTGCAAATCAGGTGTAAATTAAATATTTGTGACTGTTTCAGATACTTGCACATTACCAGCCTCTCTACAGAGAAGAGACTGGAAATATACTTATGGTGCCAATGAAGTGACAGTTAGCTTCGGAACAAACACAATGTCTGGTTTGAGCTACACGGCAAGAGGAGAAGTATTGAACAGCTACCATTGTATATCAAATACAGCCAACGTTTATGTGTTCAAGTAAGTCTGGCAAGTCATATTTACGTAAATATAGAAATTATATCCCCATTCTAGAAATTATATCCCGAATCTAGAAATTATGTCGTCGAGTCTACTGACTCGCTTACTAAAAGACTAGCCAAAAGATAAAATGGACGTAGGTTCTCAGAAAATGCATGTTTTATAATATCGATATGTACAATGATTTACAAGCAAAAACGCAAAAAAGTCATACTAGTAGAACAAAATTTGTATGACGCGGTAGTAATCATAATGTCTACTCATAGTTCGATTTTTGAATAACCATAAATATTCAAGGGTAGCTATAATTCGATTGATGGCTAACTATAACTAGATTGATGGTTGGTTCTAATTAGATTGATGGCTAGCTATTATTCGATTGATGGCTAGCTATTATTCGATTGATGACTAGCTATAATTAGATTGATGGCTAGCTATAATTAGATTAATGACTAGCTATATTTAGATTGATGGCTAGTTATAATTAGATTGATGGCTGGCTATTCTTAGATTGTTGGCTGGATCTAATTAGATTGATGGCTAGCTATAATTCGATTGATGGCTAGATATGATTAGATTGATGGCTAGCTATAACTAGATTGATGGTTAGCTATAATTAGATTGATGGCTAGCTATAATTCGATTGATGGCTAGCTATAATTCGATTGATGGCTATCAATAATTAGATTGATGACTATCTATAATTAAATTGATGACTGGCTATTATTAGATTAATGGATAGTTATAGTTAGATTGATGGCTGGCTATACTTAGATTGATGGCTAGTTATAATTATATTGATGGCTGACAATACTTAGATTGATGGCTAGCTTTAATTCGATTGATGGCTGGCTATAATTCGATTGATTGCTAGCTATAATTAGATTGATGGCTAGCTATAATTAGATTGATGGCTAACTATAGTATAATTAGACTGATGGCTAGCTTTATTTCGATTAATGGCTAGCTATAATTAGATTGGTGGCGAACAATAGTATAATTAAATTGATGGCTGGCTATGATTAGAATGATGGCTGGCTATGATTCGATCTATGGTTAGTTATAATTAGATTGATGGCTGGCTATAATTAGATTGATGGCTAGCTATAATTGCATTGATGGCTAGCTATACTAAGATTGATGGCTAGCTATAATTAGCTACATCAGGCTTACATTTTTGATAACAACATACAGAAGAACAATTAATTGAAAAATATTTGCATGAACATTTATTGATACTAGTAACCAAAGTTAAAGTGAATAGCTTGTCAATTTGTATTTCAATTGCAAATGTAAATTTTAGTGTATTTTATTTCCCATTGATGTCCTAAAATTGTCCACAAAGATATGTATTGGATACTTTAATACAGTTCATTTTCGTTATCATACTGCAGAATATATTTTCAAATTGATAAACTTTGTATTTGCTACCATTTACTCGCTTACCAATAAAAATACAATCTCTGTATACTCATACAGCATACAGTAAAAGGAATAATTAAACACGGATATTTACATATATTTAGTTACATTCACTGGAAACTATGCACTACAGGATATGTATGGCGATTGACATTACTTTGGTCGTGAACAATCACATAAAGACACTCTGTGTCTAATTCGACTGCGTACTAAATTGCTATCAAGCGTCATTAAAAAACATTTTTATATATAATATAATTTTTTTTTATTAGATCCGGGAAATTTGACTTCGGTCCATTGAAACTAGTTTTTCCACTAGACCGAATGTCCAAGAATCCTCAGACAACTTCGTGAAGATTGCTAGTTGTAATTCGATTGATGGCTGGCTATAATTTGATTGATGGCTAGCTTTAATTATAACTATGGTTAGCCATAAATATTTATCTGTAAAACTATTTTTTCCTCACTTATTGTGGATTGTTCTGTTTCTGTATACTAAGCTGGAAACTACTTTTAGAGAGATAAATCTAATTTGAGTTAATTGGCTCGAAAGGTATAGTGCTTTTTCCGAAAGTGGAACCGAAAAAACATATTAATAGTATGTGATTCATATAACATGAGTTCCCTCTGTTTTTGATGGGGTTCGTGTTACTCGATCTTTAGCTTCATGTGTATGTTTTGTTAATTTTAGTTTGTAGCTTTTCCTTTCGCCATTGTGTTGTCTATCCTTCTATTTACGGATTCTGATTACCCCTTTGGTATATTCAAACGCTTCTTATTAGTTATATAAGTTAATTTTGCAATGCATTTTGTATGCTCGAAGTCAGATTAATGTATTCGAGTGGAACAACTTTTCTGCACGGACACAGTTGTTACGTTTCAATGAGTTAGACGGCAAGCGAAATGTCAGTGACTGAGAGATTGCTAAAGAAAACATATGCGATTATAACTGATCAAAGCACTCTTTTAAAATCATTTACGCATTTTGTTTATTGTAGAAGTGACAATTCCTACTCTAATAGAGGTGAAGATGGATGGCTTTATCTCTGCATGAAAATTACAAGGGTTTCTGATGATCTCTTTTATTTCTATCTATTAGCAGGTAAGTGTGATATATAATTGATAAAATAAATGTTTGCTTCACCCCACTGTTGCCGTTGTATAGAGCTTTATCCTTCAGATTGGAATGACTGGATATATTTGTGTTATATATACTGTCACTGTCGCTGACCGAAATGTAGTCTCTTTTCTGATACCACTGTCGCATGTTACCGGTTGAGCTTTTGGAACCTACTTGTAAATACAGTTCAGAGAACAACGCACTTGTTGTATGTGTACCAGGAAAGGGATAGCAAACATCAAGCATTGGCAATACTCACTTGTCTTGTTTTCTGTATCCTCACCTATCAATGAACCACTGACAAACTGTAACAACGTCTATGATTGGATGCTTCTCCATAGAAGAAGAACCAATCAAAAAGAATATAACATCATATACGTACATAAAGATATCGAAATGAATATACCATGTAGCAAAGGCAGTCATGTTTTAAAAACTATTTTTAGGCTTTGTGACAGGAGTGGTTCAATGGTATGCAAAAAGAGTTTGAAGATACCAAAGGGGTAATCAGAATTTGCAAATAGAAGGACAGAAAACACAAAGGCAGAAAGAAAAAGGACAAAAGGATAAACAATGATCTACAAATCATACACATAAAACTAAAGATCGAGTAACACGAACCCTACTGAAAAGCGGAGGTGAACTCATGTGCTCTGGAAGGATAAGCAGTTCCTGTTCCACTAGTGGCACCAGCCGTGTTAATATAGTTACAAACCCGTTAATTAAACATTTTGGCTGAAATATTCTGTTGTTTTCTTTTTCCGTTCTGGCCATGTTGTTTGTATCAATTTCGTTGGTAGATCTTCTTGACGAGTTATCTTCCGTAATTATATATGCATATCCTATAAGTGACGCAGATTTAAATCAGGGACAAGAGAGCTTAGAGTTCATCACTGGTAAACATGATACGTGACGTCGTAACTGTGAGATGAAGAAAGCAATAGTAATGAAGTTTTTAACGCTTGATTTTAACAAGTTACATATTTATTTTTTCTTCGACATCCATTTGCATTAAAATCACGTTAAGCACAATTCACGACTACGGACGAATATTATATACAGTCAAACCTTGTGTTTTCTGTTCTTCGATATACGGATTCTGATTACCCCTTTGGTATCAACAAACTCTTCTTACGAGGTCACCTTTGGAACAAATAATAAGTGGTCTTTTAAACAGGTGACCTCTTAGAAAAGGTTAATTTCGTATGAAATTTTCTATCACAGGACAAGAAAAATGTGACCTTTAAATACATGTGACTGCTTAATGGAGGTAACCGCATGAACATGTTTGACCGTACATGCGCGTGTTGTATATACATGTGCTACAACTGTTAAATTATGTATAATTGAGAATCAACACTGCTCTCATGTTCTATTGTTTGTTTGATTTTTCCCTTTGACATCGTTGTTATTAATGAAGCTAAGATGTTGTTTAGATATTGATACAGCAACTGGTGATAGAGTTTACAACCCACCAACTGATTCTATACCACAAGACACTGAACCAACATGTGACTTCTGTAGTTACACGACAGCTCCTCCTGACAATGATATACGAATACTTCAACGAACAAGTATGTTTGCTTAACTTTTATGGTATGGTTGAAACAGCTTCTTTGCAGTGTTGATTTTACTATGTACTAAAGAGTGTTGAACATAAACTGAACATAAATACAACATAGAGATATCTAGATGTCAGTTGAGACATGGGAAAGTTATACCAAGACATTATTTTCATTGCAGCGTGTTTACAAGGGGTTAGGTTTCTGGTGTTTGGCGCCACTTTCATCAGCATTTCAGCAATATCGGGGCAGTCAGTTTAATTTTTGCAGGAAACCGGAGTACTCGGAGAAAATATCGACCTGTCACTAACAAACTTTATCATATAAAGTTGTGATGTATTTATATCATTATCTACATTTATCATGGAATCGTTTGATTTTGAGTACTAATAAAGTGGTCAAAGAAACTGCGTTCTCATTTTAATCATTGACCCAATAACCTTTTTTCTCTGTACCCTTTCCGCATGTTTCGCCTTTGGTAAGCTATTTTTAGATCAGTTATATTACTGATGACAGAAAATATCAACACGGGCCAAAAAAGGAATAATTATTGCTTAAATTATTTGGCTTTCAAATGTTTTGGCTTTGAGCTGATTCGATGAAGGTTATTTCAGAAAGGCGTCGTGTGCCCTAACTTAGATATCTACGTTTTTGTTTGTATATTTTGATTATTTGATATCAAGCGCATTCTTTCTCTAGATACATAGATGGTTTTCTGCAGGATAAAGACAATATTAATGCAATGTCTTAGCATATAAAACCTTTGCATATTCGAGTAAACTGAGGAAAATCAATTCCAATCTCGCATATATCCCAGTTTCTAAGCCGCATGCACAATTACTTTATATTTTAAAACACTTCACAAATAGTGCATCTATGGGGGCCGTCTGTGGTTTTCTCAGGATACCCCTTTTTTCCTCCACCACTAATACAGACTGCCACGATATAACTGAAATATTGTTGAAAGTGACGTTACACACCATAACTCTAACCATATCCATTGCATCTATGTACGATTATAACTTTTAAAGTGGGATGAAATAGCGATATAAAGTAAATAGTTTGCTGTTAACTTAAATATTAATACGTTTGCATCATTCATACTACAATGCATTTTGAATAGGTACAGGCGAGACTCTGCCGGGTGGCGAGTCACCATGTCTACCATGTGATGCTGTTTGTAATACTGATGGTAAGTTATTAAATTATATGTCAGTGTCTTTTATGTTAATATTGATTTTCAAATAATTGAGACATATAACAGAAAGCTGTTGTACTGTGAAACCTTTCTAAATCTAACCTCCCTTGGACCAACTTTTGTGTTCAGAATAGACAGGTGTTCCGTTTATACAAGTTAAATTAATGAAGATTTTCTGCATTGTGACTTTATTTAAAGTTGGGTTTACACAGGATTTTGATTTACTCGGGGATCTGTTTATTCAGGTTTCACTCTATATGCTCTCTCTTTGTCATGAGAGTGTGATTTGCAAATAATTATGCACATATTATTTATATTTCTCAATTGTGATGTTTCACGATTTAGTCTTAATATTTATTGTTTCGAACAACACTGACTGGACTTTTTTTTTTGATGAATCAGAAACATTGAAATTATGCTACTATTCACAACTCAAAACTAAAAGATAGTTCGGAAGAATTAGTTCACCTTTGTTTCATAGTCAAGGAAGCTACTGAAACAATGATACTAATTGATAAAGTCCTACGGTTTCCACCATGACTTGGTTAACCAAGGCGGAATATATGTGTCACAAATTTCCACACATATGTTACGTTCGTCGTAATAACAATCCGGTGTTTTCTTCATTTATGACTTATCACAAGGTTTGAGACAAGAGGTACATGACGGGTACTAGTAATGGAGCAGGAACTGCTTACTATTACGGAGCATAACTAAGTTCATTCCGGATTGCTTTGTGGTGTCGTGTTGCTTAATCTTTAGTTTTCTGAGTAGTGTAATGTATATAATTGTTTTATGAAAAGAAAGTAGGAATAGTGATGCTCAACGATTCAGCCAATATCAACAAAACAAGCAATCACCTCTTATCTCAACTTGCTCATCATAAAGAAAGACCACGACATGTGACATTCAAACTTTTAGGATAATACATAAAACCATGTAAACCATGAAAATCAATAACGATACAAAATGCAGCTATATATTATCTATTCAACTGCTTTAACCCCGCCATGTTTTTTTTCCATGTCTTTAGCCAGGACCTGGATTTCCATGTTGTTAGGCAGAACCTGGATTTCCATGTCGTTAGCCAGGACTTGGATTTCCATGTCTTTAGCCAGGACCTGGATTTCCCTATCTTTAGCTAGGACCTGGATTTCCATGTCTTTAGCCAGGACCTGGATTTCCATGTCGTTAGCCGGGACCTGGATTTCTATGTCGCTAGCCAGAACCTGGATTTCCATATCTGTAGCCAGGACCTGGATTTCCATGTCGCTGGCCAGAACCTGGATTTCCATGTCGGTAGCCAGGACCTGCAATTCCATGTCGTTAGCTAGGACCTGGATTTCCATGTCGTTGGCCAGGACCTGGATTTCCATGTCGCTAGTCAGGACCTGGATTTCCATGTTGTTAGCCAGAACCTGGATTTCCATGCCTGTAGCCAGGACCTGGATTTCCATGTCGTTAACCAGAACCTGGATTTCCATATCTGTAGCCAGGACCTGGATTTCCATGTCGTTGGCCAGGAACTGGATGTCCATGTCGGTAGCCAGGATCTGGATTTCCATGTCGTTAGCCAGGACCTGGATTTCCATGTCTTTAGCTAGGACCTGGATTTCCATGTCCTTAGCCAGGACCTCGATTTCCATGTCATTAGCCAGGACCTGGAATTCCATGTCGTAAGCCAAGACCTGGATTTCCATGTCGTTGGCCAGGACATGGAATTCAATGTCGTTAGCCAGGAACTGGATTTCCATGTCGCTATCCAGGACCTGGATTTCCATGTCGTTAGCCAGAACCTATATTTCCATGTTGTTAGCCAGGACCTGGATTTCCATGTCGTTAGCTAGGACCTGGATTTCCATGTCGTTACCGAGAACCTGGATTTCCATGTCGTTGGCCAGGACCTGGATTTCCATGTCGCTAGTCAGGAACTGGATTTCCATGTTGTTACCCAGAACCTGGATTTCCATGCCTGTAGCCAGGACCTGGATTTCCATGTCGTTAACCAGAACCTGGATTTCCATATCTGTAGCCAGGACCTGGATTTCCATGTCGTTGGCCAGGAACTGGATGTCCATGTCGGTAGCCAGGATCTGGATTTCCATGTCGTTAGCCAGGACCTGGATTTCCATGTCTTTAGCTAGGACCTGGATTTCCATGTCCTTAGCCAGGACCTCGATTTCCATGTCATTAGCCAGGACCTGGAATTCCATGTCGTAAGCCAAGACCTGGATTTCCATGTCGTTGGCCAGGACATGGAATTCAATGTCGTAAGCCAAGACCTGGATGTCCATGTCGTAAACCAGAACCTGGATTTCCATGTCGTTAGCCAGGAACTGGATTTCCATGTCGTTAGCCAGGACCTAGATTTCCATGTTAGCCAGGACCTGGATTTCCATGTCGCTATCCTGGACCTGGATTTCCATGTCGTTGCCAGAACCTATATTTCCATGTTGTTAGCCAGGACCTGGATTTCCATGTCGTTAGCTAGGACCTGGATTTCCATGTCGTTACCGAGAACCTGGATTTCCATGTCGTTAGCCAGGACCTGGATTTCCATGTTATTAGCCAGGACCTGGATTTCCATGTCGTTAGCCAGGACATGGATTTCCATATCGTTAGCCAGGACCTATATTTTCATGTTGTTAGCCAGGACCTGCAGTTCCATGTCGCTAGCCAGTACCTTGATTTCCATATGTTTAGCTAGGTCCTGGATTTCCATGTCTTTAGCCATGACCTGGATTTCCATGTCGTTAGCCAGAACCTATATTTCCATGTCTTTAGCCAGGACCTGAATTTCCATGTCATTAGCCAGGAACTGAATGTTCATTTCTTTAACCATGACCTGGATTTCCATATCTTAAGCTAGATCCTGGATTTCCATGTCTTTAGCCAGGACCTGGATTTCCATGTCGTTAGCCAGGACCTGGATTTCCATGTCTTTAGCCAGGACCTGGATTTCCATGTCGTCAGCCAGGACCTGGATTTCCATGTCTTTACCTAGGACATAGATTTCCATGTCCTTAGCTAGGACCTGGATTTCCATGTCTTCAGCCAAGACCTGGATTTCCATGTCGTTACCCAGGACCTGGATTTCCATGTCGTTAACCAAGACCTGGATTTCCATGTCGTTGGCCAGGACCTGGATTTCCATGTCGTTAGCCAGGACCTGGATTTCCATGTCGTTCGCCAGGACCTGGATTTCCATGTCGTTAGCCAGGACTTGGATTTCCATGTCGTTAGCCAGGACCTGGATTTCCATGTCGTTAACCAAGACCTGGATTTCCATGTCGTTGGCCAGGACCTGGATTTCCATGTCGTTGGCCAGGACCTGGATTTCCATGTCGTTGGCCAGGACCTGGATTTCCATGTCGTATGCCAAGACCTTGATTTCCATGTCGTTTGCCAGGACCTGGATTTCCATGTTGTTGGCCAGGACCTGGATGACCTGGATTTCCATGTCGTTAGCCAGGTCCTGGATTTCCATGTTGTTACCCAGGACCTTGATTTCCATTTCGTAAGCCAAGACATGGACTTCCATGTCGTTAACCAGGATCTGGATTTCCATATCGTTAGCCAGGACCTGGATTTCCTTGTCCTTAGCCAGGACCTGGATTTCCCTGTCTTCAGCCAAGACCTGGATTTCCATGTCGTTAGCCAGGACCTGGATTTCCATGTCGTAAGCCAAGAAATTGATTTCCATGTTGTTTGCCAGGACCTGGATTTCCATGTTGTTGGCCAGGACCTGGATGACCTGGATTTCCATGTCGTTAGCCAGGTCCTGGATTTCCATGTTGTTAGCCAGGACCTGAGTTTCCATTTCGTAAGCCAAGACATGGACTTCCATGTCGTTAGCAAGGATCAGGATTTCCATATCGTTAGCCAGGACCTGGATTTCCATGTCGTTAGCCAGGATCTGGATTTCCATATCGTTAGCCAGGACCTGGATTTCCATGTCGTTAGCCAGGATCTGGATTTCCATATCGTTAGCCAGGACCTGGATTTCCATGTTGTTAGCCAGGACCTAGATTTCCATGTTGTTAGCCAGGACCTGGATTTCCATGTTGTTAGCCAGGACCTGGATTTCCATGTCGTTAGCCAGGAACTGGATTTCCACGTCTTTAGCCAGGAACTGGATTTAAATGTCTTTAGCCAGGACCTGGATTTCCATGTCATTAAACTGGAACTGACTGTTCATTTCTTTAGCCAAGACCTAGATTTCCATATCTTTAGCTAGGTCCTGGATTTCCATGTCTTTAGCCAAGACCTTGATTTCCATGTCGATAGCCAGGACCTGGATTTCCATGTCTTTAGCCAGGACCTGGATTTCCATGTCCTCAGCCAGGACCTGGATTTCCATGTCTTCAGCTAGGACTTGGATTTCCATGTTGTTAGCCAGGACCTGGATTTCCATGTCGTAAGCCAAGACCTGGATTTCCATGTCGTTCGCCAGGACCTGGATTTCCATGTCGTTAGCCAGGACCTGGATTTCCATGTCGTTGACCAGGACCTGTATTTCCATGTCGCTGACCAGGACCTGGATTTCCATGTCGTTAGCCAGGACTTGGATTTCCATTTCGTAAGACAAGACCGAGATTTCCATGTCGTTGGCCAGGACCTGGATTTCCATGTCGTTGGCCAGGACCTGGATTTCGATGTCGTATACCAAGACCTTGATTTCCATGTCATTTTGCCAGGACCTGGATGACCTGGATTTCCATGTCGTTAGCCAGGTCCTGGATTTCCATGTTGTTAGCCAGGACATGGATTTCCATGTCGTAAGCCAAGACAAGGATTTCCATGTCGATAGCCATGATCTGGATTTCCATATCGCTAGCCAGGACCTGGATTTCCATGTCGTTAGCCAGGATCTGGATTTCCATATCGTTAGCCAAGACCTGGATTTCCATGTCGTTAGCCAGGATCTGGATTTCCATATCGTTAGCCAGGACCTGGATTTCCATGTTGTTAGCCAGGACCTGGATTTCCATGTTGTTAGCCAGGACCTGGATTTCCATGTCGTTAACCAGGAACTGGATTTCCATGTCTTTAGCCAGGAACTGGATTTCCATGTCTTTAGCCAGGACCTGGATTTCCATGTCGTTGACCAAGACCTGTATTTCCATGTCGCTGACCAGGACCTGGATTTCCATGTCGTTAGCCAGGACTTGGATTTCCATTTCGTAAGACAAGACCGAGATTTCCATGTCGTTGGCCAGGACCTGGATTTCGATGTCGTTGGCCAGGAACTGGATTTCGATGTCGTATGCCAAGACCTTGATTTCCATGTCATTTTGCCAGGACCTGGATGACCTGGATTTCCATGTCGTTAGCCAGGTCCTGGATGTCCATGTTGTTAGCCAGGACCTTGATTTCCATGTCGTAAGCCAAGACATGGACTTCCATGTCGTTAGCCAGGATCTGGATTTCCATATCGTTAGCCAGAACCTGGATTTCCATGTCGTTAGCCAGGATCTGGATTTCCATATCGTTAGCCAGGACAGGGATTTCCATGTTGTTAGCCAGGACCTGGATTTCCATGTTGTTAACCAGGACCTGGATTTCCATATCGTTAGCCAGGGACTGGATTTCCACGTCTTTAGCAAGGAACTGGATTTCCATGTCTTTAGCCAGGACCTGGATTTACATGTCATTAGCATGGAACTGAATGTTCATTTATTTAGCCAGGACCTGGATTTCCATAGCTTTTGCTAGGTCCTGGATTTCCATGTCTTTAGCCAAGACCTGGATATCTATGTCGATAGCCAGGAGCTGTATTTCCATGTCTTTAGGCAGGACCTGGATTTTCATGTCGTCAGCCAGGACCTGGATTTCCATGTCTTTAGCTAGGACCTAGATTTCCATGTCCTTAGCCAGGACCTGGATTTCCATGTCGTTGACCAGGACCTGGATTTCCATGTCGTTGGCCAGGACCTGGATTTCCATGTCGTTAGCCAGGACTTGGATTTCCATTTCGTAAGACAAGACCTGGATTTCCATGTCATTGGCCAGGACCTGTATTTCCATGTCGTTGGCCAGAACCTGGATTTCCATGTCGTATGCCAAGACCTTGATTTCCATGTCGTTTTGCCAGGACCTTGATTTCCATGTTGTTGGCCAGGACCTGGATGACCTGGATTTCCATGTCGTTAGCAAGGTCCTGGATTTCCATGTCGCTAGCCAGGATCTGGATTTCCATATCGTTAGCCAGGACCTGGATTTCCATGTTGTTAGCCAGGACCTGGATTTCCATGTCGTTAGCCAGGACCTGGATTTCCATGTCGTAAGCCAAGACCTGTATTTCCATGTTGTTTGCCAGGACCTGGATTTCCATGTTGTTGACCAGGACCTGGATGACCTGGATTTCCATGTCGTTAGTCAGTTCCTGGATTTCCATGTTGTTAGCCAGGACCTGGATTTCCATGTCGTAAGCCAAGACATGGACTTCCATGTCGTTAGCCAGGATCTGGATTTCCATATCGTTAGCCAGAACCTGGATTTCCATGTCGTTAGCAAGGATCTGGATTTCCATGTCTTTAGCCAGGACCTGGATGTTCATGTCGTCAACCAGGACCTGGATTTCCATGTCTTTAGCTAGGACCTAGATTTCCATGTCCTTAGCCAGGACCTAAATTTCCATGTCTTCAGCTAGGACCTGGATTTCCATGTCGTTAGCCAGGACCTGGATTTTCATGTCGTAATCCAAGACCTGCATTTCCATGTCGTTGGCCAGGACCTGGATTGTCATGTCGTTAGCCAGGACCTGGATTTCCATGTCGTTGACCAGGACCTGGATTTCCATGTCGTTGGCCAGGACCTGGATTTCCATGTCGTTAGCCAGGACTTGGATTTCCATGTCGTTAGCCAGGACCTGGATTTCCATGTCGTAAGCCAAGACCTGTATTTCCATGTTGTTTGCCAGGACCTGGATGTCCATGTTGTTGGCCAGAACCTGGATGACCTGGATTTCCATGTCGTTAGTCAGTTCCTGGATTTCCATGTTGTTAGCCAGGACCTGGATTTCCATGTCGTAAGCCAAGACATGGACTTCCATGTCGTTAGCCAGGATCTGGATTTCCATATCGCTAGCCAGAACCTGGATTTCCATGTCGTTAGCCAGGATCTGGATTTCCATATCGTTAGCCAGGACCGGGATTTTCATGTTGTTAGCCAGGACCTGGATTTCCATGTTGTTAACCAGGACCTGGATTTTCATATCGTTAGCCAGGGACTGGATTTCCACGTCTTTAGCAAGGAACTGGATTTCCATGTCTTTAGCCAGGACCTGGATTTCCATGTCATTAGCCTGGAACTGAATGTTCATTTATTTAGCCAGGACCTGGATTTCCATATCTTTTGCTAGGTCCGGGATTTCCATGTCTTTAGCCAAGACCTGGATTTCTATGTCGATAGCCAGGACCTGTATTTCCATGTCTTTAGCCAGGACCTTGATTTTCATGTCGTCAGCCAGGACCTGGATTTCCATGTCTTTAGCTAGGACCTAGATTTCCATGTCCTTAGCCAGGACCTGGATTTCCATGTCTTCAGCTAGGACCTGGATTTCCATGTCGTTAGCCAGGACCTGGATTTTCATGTCGTAAGCCAAGACCTGCATTTCCATGTCGTTGGCCAGGACCTGGATTTTCATGTCGTTAGCCAGGACCTGGATTTCCATGTCGTTGACCAGGACCTGGATTTCCATGTCGTTGGCCAGGACCTTTATTTCCATGTCGTTAGCCAGGACTTGGATTTCCATGTCGTTGACCAGGACCTGTATTTCCATGTCGCTGACCAGGACCTGGATTTCCATGTCGTTAGCCAGGACTTGGATTTCCATTTTGTAAGACAAGACCGAGATTTCCATGTCGTTGGCCAGGACCTGGATTTCCATGTCTTTAGCTAGGACCTAGATTTCCATGTCCTTAGCCAGGACCTGAATTTCCATGTCTTCAGCTAGGACCTGGATTTCCATGTCGTTAGCCAGGACCTGGATTTTCATGTCGTAATCCAAGACCTGCATTTCCATGTCGTTGGCCAGGACCTGGATTGTCATGTCGTTAGCCAGGACCTGGATTTCCATGTCGTTGACCAGGACCTGGATTTCCATGTCGTTGGCCAGGACCTGGATTTCCATGTCGTTAGCCAGGACTTGGATTTCCATGTCGTTAGCCAGGACCTGGATTTCCATGTCGTAAGCCAAGACCTGTATTTCCATGTTGTTTGCCAGGACCTGGATGTCCATGTTGTTGGCCAGAACCTGGATGACCTGGATTTCCATGTCGTTAGTCAGTTCCTGGATTTCCATGTTGTTAGCCAGGACCTGGATTTCCATGTCGTAAGCCAAGACATGGACTTCCATGTCGTTAGCCAGGATCTGGATTTCCATATCGCTAGCCAGAACCTGGATTTCCATGTCGTTAGCCAGGATCTGGATTTCCATATCGTTAGCCAGGACCGGGATTTTCATGTTGTTAGCCAGGACCTGGATTTCCATGTTGTTAACCAGGACCTGGATTTTCATATCGTTAGCCAGGGACTGGATTTCCACGTCTTTAGCAAGGAACTGGATTTCCATGTCTTTAGCCAGGACCTGGATTTCCATGTCATTAGCCTGGAACTGAATGTTCATTTATTTAGCCAGGACCTGGATTTCCATATCTTTTGCTAGGTCCGGGATTTCCATGTCTTTAGCCAAGACCTGGATTTCTATGTCGATAGCCAGGACCTGTATTTCCATGTCTTTAGCCAGGACCTTGATTTTCATGTCGTCAGCCAGGATCTGGATTTCCATGTCTTTAGCTAGGACCTAGATTTCCATGTCCTTAGCCAGGACCTGGATTTCCATGTCTTCAGCTAGGACCTGGATTTCCATGTCGTTAGCCAGGACCTGGATTTTCATGTCGTAAGCCAAGACCTGCATTTCCATGTCGTTGGCCAGGACCTGGATTTTCATGTCGTTAGCCAGGACCTGGATTTCCATGTCGTTGACCAGGACCTGGATTTCCATGTCGTTGGCCAGGACCTTTATTTCCATGTCGTTAGCCAGGACTTGGATTTCCATGTCGTTGACCAGGACCTGTATTTCCATGTCGCTGACCAGGACTTGGATTTCCATGTCGTTAGCCAGGACTTGGATTTCCATTTTGTAAGACAAGACCGAGATTTCCATGTCGTTGGCCAGGACCTGGATTTCCATGTCGTTGGCCAGGACCTGGATTTCGATGTCGTATGCCAAGACCTTGATTTCCATGTCATTTTGCCAGGACCTGGATGACCTGGATTTCCATGTCGTTAGCCAGGTCCTGGATTTCCATGTTGTTAGCCAGGACCTGGATTTCCATGTCGTAAGCCAAGACATGGATTTCCATGTCGTTAGCCATGATCTGGATTTCCATATCGCTAGCCAGGACCTGGATTTCCATGTCGTTAGCCAGGATCTGGATTTCCATATCGTTAGCCAGGACCTGGATTTCCATGTCGTTAGCCAGGATCTGGATTTCCATATCGTTAGCCAGGACCTGGATTTCCATGTTGTTAGCCAGGACCTGGATTTCCATGTTGTTAGCCAGGATCTGGATTTCCATGTCGTTAACCAGGAACTGGATTTCCACGTCTTTAGCCAGGAACTGGATTTCCATGTCTTTAGCCAGGACCTTGATTTTCATGTCGTCAGTCAGGACCTGGATTTCCATGTCTTTAGCTAGGACCTAGATTTCCATGTCGTTAGCCAGGATCTGGATTTCCATATCGTTAGCCAGGACCTGGATTTCCATGTTGTTAGCCAGGACCTGGATTTCATGTTGTTAGCCAGGACCTGGATTTCCATGTCGTTAACCAGGAACTGGATTTCCACGTCTTTAGCCAGGAACTGGATTTCCATGTCTTTAGCCTGGAACTGAATGTTCATTTCTTCAGCCAGGACTTGGATTTCCATTTCGTAAGACAAGACCGAGATTTCCATGTCGTTGACCAGGACCTGGATTTCCATGTCGTTGGCCAGGACCTGGATTTCCATGTCTTTAGCCAGGACCTGGATTTCCATATCTTTAGCTAAGTCCTGGATTTCCATGTCTTTAGCCAAGACCTGGATTTCCATGTCGATAGCCAGGACCTGGATTTCCATGTCATTAGCCAGGACCTGGATTTCCATGTCGTTAGCCAGGACCTGGATTTCCATGTCTTCAGCTAGAACCTAGATATCCATGTCGTTAGCCAGGACCTGGATTTCCATGTCGTTAGCCAAGACCTGGATTTCCATGTCGTTGGCCAGGACCTGGATTTCCATGTCGTTAGCCAGGATCTGGATTTCCATGTCGTTGACCTGGACCTGAATTTCCATGTCGTTGGCCAGGACCTGGATTTCCATGTCGTTGGCCAGGACCTGGATTTCCATGTCGTATGCCAAGACCTTGATTTCCATGTCGTTTTGACAAGACCTGGATTTCCATGTTGTTGGCCAGGACCTGGATGACCTGGATTTCCATGTCGTTAACAAGGTCCTGGATTTCCATGTTTTTTAGCCAGGATTTGGATTTCCATGTCGTAAGCCAAGACATGGATTTCCATGTCGTTAGCCAGGATCTGGATTTCCATATCGTCAGCCAGGACCTGGATTTCCATGTCGCTAGCCAGGATCTGGATTTCCATATCGTTAGCGAGGACCTGGATTTCCATGTCCTTAGCCAGGATCTGGATTTCCATATCGTTAGCCAGGACCTGGATTTCCATGTTGTTAGCTAGGACCGGGATTTCCATGTTGTTAGCCAGGACCTGGATTTCCATGTAGTTAACCAGGAACTGAATGTTCATTTATTTAGCCAGGACCTGTATTTCCATATCTTTTGCTAGGTCCTGGATTTCCATGTCTTTAGCCAAGACCTGGATTTCCATGTCGATAGCCAGGACCTGTATTTCCATGTCTTTAGCCAGGACCTGGATTTCCATGTCGTAAGCCAAGACATGGACTTCCATGTCGTTAGCCAGGATCTGGATTTCCATATCGCTAGCCAGAACCTGGATTTCCATGTCGTTAGCCAGGATCTGGATTTCCATATCGTTAGCCAGGACCGGGATTTTCATGTTGTTAGCCAGGACCTGGATTTCCATGTTGTTAACCAGGACCTGGATTTTCATATCGTTAGCCAGGGACTGGATTTCCACGTCTTTAGCAAGGAACTGGATTTCCATGTCTTTAGCCAGGACCTGGATTTCCATGTCATTAGCCTGGAACTGAATGTTCATTTATTTAGCCAGGACCTGGATTTCCATATCTTTTGCTAGGTCCGGGATTTCCATGTCTTTAGCCAAGACCTGGATTTCTATGTCGATAGCCAGGACCTGTATTTCCATGTCTTTAGCCAGGACCTTGATTTTCATGTCGTCAGCCAGGACCTGGATTTCCATGTCTTTAGCTAGGACCTAGATTTCCATGTCCTTAGCCAGGACCTGGATTTCCATGTCTTCAGCTAGGACCTGGATTTCCATGTCGTTAGCCAGGACCTGGATTTTCATGTCGTAAGCCAAGACCTGCATTTCCATGTCGTTGGCCAGGACCTGGATTTTCATGTCGTTAGCCAGGACCTGGATTTCCATGTCGTTGACCAGGACCTGGATTTCCATGTCGTTGGCCAGGACCTTTATTTCCATGTCGTTAGCCAGGACTTGGATTTCCATGTCGTTGACCAGGACCTGTATTTCCATGTCGCTGACCAGGACCTGGATTTCCATGTCGTTAGCCAGGACTTGGATTTCCATTTTGTAAGACAAGACCGAGATTTCCATGTCGTTGGCCAGGACCTGGATTTCCAT
Source organism: Bathymodiolus septemdierum (assembly GCA_963383655.1). NCBI lineage: Eukaryota > Metazoa > Mollusca > Bivalvia > Mytilida > Modiolidae > Bathymodiolus > Bathymodiolus septemdierum. The sequence goes on along the minus strand of OY726524.1, from coordinate 28,115,482 downwards.
GTCTTTAGCTAGGACCTAGATTTCCATGTCCTTAGCCAGGACCTGAATTTCCATGTCTTCAGCTAGGACCTGGATTTCCATGTCGTTAGCCAGGACCTGGATTTTCATGTCGTAATCCAAGACCTGCATTTCCATGTCGTTGGCCAGGACCTGGATTGTCATGTCGTTAGCCAGGACCTGGATTTCCATGTCGTTGACCAGGACCTGGATTTCCATGTCGTTGGCCAGGACCTGGATTTCCATGTCGTTAGCCAGGACTTGGATTTCCATGTCGTTAGCCAGGACCTGGATTTCCATGTCGTAAGCCAAGACCTGTATTTCCATGTTGTTTGCCAGGACCTGGATGTCCATGTTGTTGGCCAGAACCTGGATGACCTGGATTTCCATGTCGTTAGTCAGTTCCTGGATTTCCATGTTGTTAGCCAGGACCTGGATTTCCATGTCGTAAGCCAAGACATGGACTTCCATGTCGTTAGCCAGGATCTGGATTTCCATATCGCTAGCCAGAACCTGGATTTCCATGTCGTTAGCCAGGATCTGGATTTCCATATCGTTAGCCAGGACCGGGATTTTCATGTTGTTAGCCAGGACCTGGATTTCCATGTTGTTAACCAGGACCTGGATTTTCATATCGTTAGCCAGGGACTGGATTTCCACGTCTTTAGCAAGGAACTGGATTTCCATGTCTTTAGCCAGGACCTGGATTTCCATGTCATTAGCCTGGAACTGAATGTTCATTTATTTAGCCAGGACCTGGATTTCCATATCTTTTGCTAGGTCCGGGATTTCCATGTCTTTAGCCAAGACCTGGATTTCTATGTCGATAGCCAGGACCTGTATTTCCATGTCTTTAGCCAGGACCTTGATTTTCATGTCGTCAGCCAGGATCTGGATTTCCATGTCTTTAGCTAGGACCTAGATTTCCATGTCCTTAGCCAGGACCTGGATTTCCATGTCTTCAGCTAGGACCTGGATTTCCATGTCGTTAGCCAGGACCTGGATTTCCATGTCGTAAGCCAAGACCTGCATTTCCATGTCGTTGGCCAGGACCTGGATTTTCATGTCGTTAGCCAGGACCTGGATTTCCATGTCGTTGACCAGGACCTGGATTTCCATGTCGTTGGCCAGGACCTTTATTTCCATGTCGTTAGCCAGGACTTGGATTTCCATGTCGTTGACCAGGACCTGTATTTCCATGTCGCTGACCAGGACCTGGATTTCCATGTCGTTAGCCAGGACTTGGATTTCCATTTTGTAAGACAAGACCGAGATTTCCATGTCGTTGGCCAGGACCTGGATTTCCATGTCGTTGGCCAGGACCTGGATTTCGATGTCGTATGCCAAGACCTTGATTTCCATGTCATTTTGCCAGGACCTGGATGACCTGGATTTCCATGTCGTTAGCCAGGTCCTGGATTTCCATGTTGTTAGCCAGGACCTGGATTTCCATGTCGTAAGCCAAGACATGGATTTCCATGTCGTTAGCCATGATCTGGATTTCCATATCGCTAGCCAGGACCTGGATTTCCATGTCGTTAGCCAGGATCTGGATTTCCATATCGTTAGCCAGGACCTGGATTTCCATGTCGTTAGCCAGGATCTGGATTTCCATATCGTTAGCCAGGACCTGGATTTCCATGTTGTTAGCCAGGACCTGGATTTCCATGTTGTTAGCCAGGATCTGGATTTCCATGTCGTTAACCAGGAACTGGATTTCCACGTCTTTAGCCAGGAACTGGATTTCCATGTCTTTAGCCAGGACCTTGATTTTCATGTCGTCAGTCAGGACCTGGATTTCCATGTCTTTAGCTAGGACCTAGATTTCCATGTCGTTAGCCAGGATCTGGATTTCCATATCGTTAGCCAGGACCTGGATTTCCATGTTGTTAGCCAGGACCTGGATTTCATGTTGTTAGCCAGGACCTGGATTTCCATGTCGTTAACCAGGAACTGGATTTCCACGTCTTTAGCCAGGAACTGGATTTCCATGTCTTTAGCCTGGAACTGAATGTTCATTTCTTCAGCCAGGACTTGGATTTCCATTTCGTAAGACAAGACCGAGATTTCCATGTCGTTGACCAGGACCTGGATTTCCATGTCGTTGGCCAGGACCTGGATTTCCATGTCTTTAGCCAGGACCTGGATTTCCATATCTTTAGCTAAGTCCTGGATTTCCATGTCTTTAGCCAAGACCTGGATTTCCATGTCGATAGCCAGGACCTGGATTTCCATGTCATTAGCCAGGACCTGGATTTCCATGTCGTTAGCCAGGACCTGGATTTCCATGTCTTCAGCTAGAACCTAGATATCCATGTCGTTAGCCAGGACCTGGATTTCCATGTCGTTAGCCAAGACCTGGATTTCCATGTCGTTGGCCAGGACCTGGATTTCCATGTCGTTAGCCAGGATCTGGATTTCCATGTCGTTGACCTGGACCTGAATTTCCATGTCGTTGGCCAGGACCTGGATTTCCATGTCGTTGGCCAGGACCTGGATTTCCATGTCGTATGCCAAGACCTTGATTTCCATGTCGTTTTGACAAGACCTGGATTTCCATGTTGTTGGCCAGGACCTGGATGACCTGGATTTCCATGTCGTTAACAAGGTCCTGGATTTCCATGTTTTTTAGCCAGGACTTGGATTTCCATGTCGTAAGCCAAGACATGGATTTCCATGTCGTTAGCCAGGATCTGGATTTCCATATCGTCAGCCAGGACCTGGATTTCCATGTCGCTAGCCAGGATCTGGATTTCCATATCGTTAGCGAGGACCTGGATTTCCATGTCCTTAGCCAGGATCTGGATTTCCATATCGTTAGCCAGGACCTGGATTTCCATGTTGTTAGCTAGGACCGGGATTTCCATGTTGTTAGCCAGGACCTGGATTTCCATGTAGTTAACCAGGAACTGAATGTTCATTTATTTAGCCAGGACCTGTATTTCCATATCTTTTGCTAGGTCCTGGATTTCCATGTCTTTAGCCAAGACCTGGATTTCCATGTCGATAGCCAGGACCTGTATTTCCATGTCTTTAGCCAGGACCTGGATTTCCATGTCGTAAGCCAAGACATGGACTTCCATGTCGTTAGCCAGGATCTGGATTTCCATATCGCTAGCCAGAACCTGGATTTCCATGTCGTTAGCCAGGATCTGGATTTCCATATCGTTAGCCAGGACCGGGATTTTCATGTTGTTAGCCAGGACCTGGATTTCCATGTTGTTAACCAGGACCTGGATTTTCATATCGTTAGCCAGGGACTGGATTTCCACGTCTTTAGCAAGGAACTGGATTTCCATGTCTTTAGCCAGGACCTGGATTTCCATGTCATTAGCCTGGAACTGAATGTTCATTTATTTAGCCAGGACCTGGATTTCCATATCTTTTGCTAGGTCCGGGATTTCCATGTCTTTAGCCAAGACCTGGATTTCTATGTCGATAGCCAGGACCTGTATTTCCATGTCTTTAGCCAGGACCTTGATTTTCATGTCGTCAGCCAGGACCTGGATTTCCATGTCTTTAGCTAGGACCTAGATTTCCATGTCCTTAGCCAGGACCTGGATTTCCATGTCTTCAGCTAGGACCTGGATTTCCATGTCGTTAGCCAGGACCTGGATTTTCATGTCGTAAGCCAAGACCTGCATTTCCATGTCGTTGGCCAGGACCTGGATTTTCATGTCGTTAGCCAGGACCTGGATTTCCATGTCGTTGACCAGGACCTGGATTTCCATGTCGTTGGCCAGGACCTTTATTTCCATGTCGTTAGCCAGGACTTGGATTTCCATGTCGTTGACCAGGACCTGTATTTCCATGTCGCTGACCAGGACCTGGATTTCCATGTCGTTAGCCAGGACTTGGATTTCCATTTTGTAAGACAAGACCGAGATTTCCATGTCGTTGGCCAGGACCTGGATTTCCATGTCGTTGGCCAGGACCTGGATTTCGATGTCGTATGCCAAGACCTTGATTTCCATGTCATTTTGCCAGGACCTGGATGACCTGGATTTCCATGTCGTTAGCCAGGTCCTGGAATTCCATGTTGTTAGCCAGGACCTGGATTTCCATGTCGTAAGCCAAGACATGGATTTCCATGTCGTTAGCCATGATCTGGATTTCCATATCGCTAGCCAGGACCTGGATTTCCATGTCGTTAGCCAGGATCTGGATTTCCATATCGTTAGCCAGGACCTGGATTTCCATGTCGTTAGCCAGGATCTGGATTTCCATATCGTTAGCCAGGACCTGGATTTCCATGTTGTTAGCCAGGACCTGGATTTCCATGTTGTTAGCCAGGATCTGGATTTCCATGTCGTTAACCAGGAACTGGATTTCCACGTCTTTAGCCAGGAACTGGATTTCCATGTCTTTAGCCAGGACCTTGATTTTCATGTCGTCAGTCAGGACCTGGATTTCCATGTCTTTAGCTAGGACCTAGATTTCCATGTCGTTAGCCAGGATCTGGATTTCCATATCGTTAGCCAGGACCTGGATTTCCATGTTGTTAGCCAGGACCTGGATTTCATGTTGTTAGCCAGGACCTGGATTTCCATGTCGTTAACCAGGAACTGGATTTCCACGTCTTTAGCCAGGAACTGGATTTCCATGTCTTTAGCCTGGAACTGAATGTTCATTTCTTCAGCCAGGACTTGGATTTCCATTTCGTAAGACAAGACCGAGATTTCCATGTCGTTGACCAGGACCTGGATTTCCATGTCGTTGGCCAGGACCTGGATTTCCATGTCTTTAGCCAGGACCTGGATTTCCATATCTTTAGCTAAGTCCTGGATTTCCATGTCTTTAGCCAAGACCTGGATTTCCATGTCGATAGCCAGGACCTGGATTTCCATGTCATTAGCCAGGACCTGGATTTCCATGTCGTTAGCCAGGACCTGGATTTCCATGTCTTCAGCTAGAACCTAGATATCCATGTCGTTAGCCAGGACCTGGATTTCCATGTCGTTAGCCAAGACCTGGATTTCCATGTCGTTGGCCAGGACCTGGATTTCCATGTCGTTAGCCAGGATCTGGATTTCCATGTCGTTGACCTGGACCTGAATTTCCATGTCGTTGGCCAGGACCTGGATTTCCATGTCGTTGGCCAGGACCTGGATTTCCATGTCGTATGCCAAGACCTTGATTTCCATGTCGTTTTGACAAGACCTGGATTTCCATGTTGTTGGCCAGGACCTGGATGACCTGGATTTCCATGTCGTTAACAAGGTCCTGGATTTCCATGTTTTTTAGCCAGGACTTGGATTTCCATGTCGTAAGCCAAGACATGGATTTCCATGTCGTTAGCCAGGATCTGGATTTCGATATCGTCAGCCAGGACCTGGATTTCCATGTCGCTAGCCAGGATCTGGATTTCCATATCGTTAGCGAGGACCTGGATTTCCATGTCCTTAGCCAGGATCTGGATTTCCATATCGTTAGCCAGGACCTGGATTTCCATGTTGTTAGCCAGGACCGGGATTTCCATGTTGTTAGCCAGGACCTGGATTTCCATGTAGTTAACCAGGAACTGAATGTTCATTTATTTAGCCAGGACCTGTATTTCCATATCTTTTGCTAGGTCCTGGATTTCCATGTCTTTAGCCAAGACCTGGATTTCCATGTCGATAGCCAGGACCTGTATTTCCATGTCTTTAGCCAGGACCTGGATTTCCATGTCGTCAGCCAGGACCTGGATTTCCATGTCTTTAGCTAGGACCTAGATTTCCATGTCCTTAGCCAGGACCTGGATTTCCATGTCTTCATCTAGGACCTGGATTTCCATGTCGTTAGCCAGGACCTGGATTTTCATGTCTTCAGCCAAGACCTGCATTTCCATGTCGTTGGCCAGGACCTGGATTTCCATGTCGTTGGTCAGGACCTGGAGTTCCATGTCGTTAGCCATGACTTGGATTTCCATTTCGTAAGACAAGACCTGGATTTCCATGTCATTGGCCAGGACCTGTATTTCCATGACGTTGGCCAGGACCTGGATTTCCATGTCGCATGCCAAGACCTTGATTTCCATGTCGTTTTGCCAGGACCTTGATTTCCATGTTGTTGGCCAGGACCTGGATGACCTGGATTTCCATGTCGTTAGCCAGGTCCTGGATTTCCATGTCGCTAGCCAGGATCTGGATTTCCATATCGTTAGCCAGAACCTGGATTTCCATGTTGTTAGCCAGGACCTGGATTTCCATGTCGTTAGCCAGGACCTGGATTTCTATGTCGTAAGCCAAGACCTGTATTTCCATGTTGTTTGCCAGGACCTGGATTTCCATGTTGTTGGCCAGGACCTGGATGAACTGGATTTCCATGTCGTTAGTCAGTTCCTGGATTTCCATGTTGTTAGCCAGGACCTGGATTTCCATGTCGTAAGCCAAGACATGGACTTCCATGTCGTTAGCCAGGATCTGGATTTCCATAACGTTAGCCAGAACCTGGATTTCCATGTCGTTAGCCAGGATCTGGATTTCCATATCGTTAGCCAGGACAGGGATTTCCATGTTGTTAGCCAGGACCTGGATTTCCATGTTGTTAACCAGGACCTGGATTTCCATATCGTTAGCCAGGGACTGGATTTCCACGTCTTTAGCAAGGAACTGGATTTCCATGTCTTTAGCCAGGACCTGGATTTCCATGTCATTAGCCTGGAACTGAATGTTCATTTATTTAGCCAGGACCTGGATTTCCATATCTTTTGCTAGGTCCTGGATTTCCATGTCTTTAACCAAGACCTGGATTTCTATGTCGATAGCCAGGACCTGTATTTCCATGTCTTTAGCCAGGACCTTGATTTTCATGTCGTCAGCCAGGACCTGAATTTCCATGTCTTTAGCTAGGACCTAGATTTCCATGTCCTTAGCCAGGACCTGGATTTCCATGTCTTCAGCTAAGGCCTGGATTTCCATGTCGTAAGCCAAGACCTGCATTTCCATGTCGTTGGCCAGGACCTTGATTTTCATGTCGATAGCCAGGACCTGGATTTCCATGTCGTTGACCAGGACCTGGATTTCCATGTCGTTGGCCAGGACCTTTATTTCCATGTCGTTAGCCAGGACTTGGATTTCCATTTCGTAAGACAGGACCTGGATTTCCATGTCGTTGGCCAGGACCTGGATTTCCATTTCGTTGGCCAGGACCTGGATTTCCATGTCGTATGCCAAGACCTTGATTTCCATGTCATTTTGCCAGGACCTGGATTTCATGTTGTTGGCCAGGACCTGGATGACCTGGATTTCCATGTCGTTATCCAGGACCTGGATTTCCATGTCGTAAGCCAAGACATGGATTTCCATGTCGTTAGCCAAGATCTGGATTTCCATATCGTTAGCCAGGACCTGGATTTCCATGTTGTTAGCCAGGACGTGGATTTCCATGTCGTTAACCAGGATCTGGATTTCCATATCGTTAGCCAGGACCTGGATTTCCATGTCTTAGCCAGGATCTGGATTTCCATATCGTTAGCCAGGACCTGGATTTCCATGTTGTTAGCCAGGACCTGGATTTCCATGTCGTTAGCCAGGACCTGGATTTCCATGTCGTTAGCTAGGACCTGGATTTCCTTGTCGTTAGCCAGGACCTATGTTTCCATGTTGTTAGCCAGGACCTGGAGTTCAATATCGTTAGCCAGTACCTGGATTTCTATGTCGTTAGCCAGTACCTGAATGTCCTTGTCGTTAGCCAGGACCTGGATTTCCAACGTCAAATGTCGTTGTCATTTTTATGTTCGGAGAGTTGGAATTAGCGGTGATTGTTCGTAACATTAATAACTGCTGTTATAATAGTGTGGTTTATGGATACTGATAAATTACACCCTTCTGACTACGATGGGTTATTGCTTCAGCAATATTTCAGTTATATCATGGCGGTCAATTTTCTATTGGATGTAACCGGAAGTACCTTAAGAAAGGTACCAACTTCAAACTAACAGCTTTAGTGGTGATGGGTTTTTAACTGAATATATAAATGTAACTCTAATTATCATACGATCACATGACACAATGGCCCGGATTAACATTGAAAATAACCCTGATGCAATTACCAAAAATAAATAGTTCAACATTAATGGTCGACAATAATAACACACCTTCTCTAGCCAATGTGTACGATCCGACGTTCTCCCTTTTCAATCGTTAAGTGTCTTATCTGGGAATTCGTAATTCCGAGGACTGCCATCTGCTGTAAAATGACAGCTATTTCCCTTATAATGACTTCACAACAATAACAACACAAGATTTCAGGCCCATAATATACCAAGCCACTCCTATGGCCAACATAAAACAGCAATGGTTGACAATATAACCAACATCAATAATACAGACCTCTCCCCGTGTAAACTTTAAAACCCTAGACTTATGGATAACGACAGGGAATGATAAAATATCTAGTCCATGTTTGAAGCAGACATCAAAATGTTACGGGTTTAAACCGGGTAATGGGATTCCAACCCTCCCATTTTGTTATTTAGACACCCAGCTGCAAATCAGGTGTAAATTAAATATTTGTGACTGTTTCAGATGCTTGCACATTACCAGCCTCTCTACAGAGAAGTGACTGGAAATATACTTATGGTGCCAATGAAGTGACAGTTAGCTTCGGAACAAACACAATGTCTGGTTTGAGCTACACGGCAAGAGGAGAAGTATTGAACAGCTACCATTGTATATCAAATACAGCCAACGTTTATGTGTTCAAGTAAGTCTGGCAAGTCATATTCACGTAAATATAGAAATTATATCCCCATTCTAGAAATTATATCCCGAATCTAGAAATTATGTCGTCGAGTCTACTGACTCGCTTACTAAAAGACTAGCCAAAAGATAAAATGGACGTAGGTTCTCAGAAAATGCATGTTTTATAATATCGATATGTACAATGATTTACAAGCAAAAACGCAAAAAAGTCATACTAGTACAACAAAATTTGAATGACGCGGTAGTAATCATAATGTCTACTCATAGTTCGATTTATGAATAACCATAACTATTCAAGGGTAGCTATAATTCGATTGATGGCTAACTATAACTAGATTGATGGTTGGTTCTAATTAGATTGATGGCTAGCTATTATTCGATTGATGGCTAGCTATTATTCGATTGATGACTAGCTATAATTAGATTGATGGCTAGCTATTCTTAGACTGATGGCTGGATCTAATTAGATTGATGGCTAGCTATTATTCGATTGATGGCTAGCTATTATTCGATTGATGACTAGCTATTATTAGATTGATGGCTAGCTATAATTAGATTAATGACTAGCTATAATTAGATTGATGGCTAGTTATAATTAGATTGATGGCTGGCTATTCTTAGACTGATGGCTGGATCTAATTAGATTGATGGCTAACTATAATTCGATTGATGGCTAGATATAATTAGATTGATGGCTAGCTATAACTAGATTGATGGTTAGCTATAATTAGATTGATGGCTAGCTATAATTCGATTGATGGCTGGCTATAATTAGATTGATGGCTATCAATAATTAGATTGATGACTATCTATAATTAGATTGATGACTGGCTATTATTAGATTGATGAATAGTTATAATTAGATTGATGACTGGTTATACTTAGATTGATGGCTAGTTATAATTATATTGATGGCTGGCCATACTTAGATTGATGGCTAGCTTTAATTCGATTGATGGCTGGCTATAATTCGATTGATGGCTAGCTATGATTTGATTGATGGCTAGCTATAATTAGATTGATGGCTAACTATAGTATAATTAGATTGATGGCTCGCTTTATTTCGATTAATGGCTAACTATAATTAGATTGGTGGCGAACAATAGTACAGTTAAATTGATGGCTGGCTATGATTCGATCTATGGTTAGTTATAATTAGATTGATGGCTAGCTATAATTTCATTGATGGCTAGCTATGCTAAGATTGATGGCTAGCTATAATTAGCCACATCAGGCTTACACTTTTGATAACAACATACAGAAGAACAATTAATTGAACAATATTTGCACGGACATTTATTGATACTAGTAACCAAAGTTAAAGTGAATAACTTGTCAATTTGTATTTCAATTGCAAATGTAAATTTTAGTGTATATTTATTTTCCATTGATGTCCTAAAATTGTCCACAAAGATGTGTATTGGATACTTTAATACAGTTCATTTTCGTTATCATACTGCAGAATATATTTTCAAATTGATAAACTTTTTATTTGCTACCATTTACTCGCTTACCAATAAAAATACAATCTCTGTATACTCATACAGCATACAGTAAAAGGAATAATTAAACACAGATATTTACATATATTTAGTTACATTCACTGGAAACTATGCACTACTGGATATGTATGGCGACTGACATTACTTTGGTCGTGAACAATCACATAAAGACACTCTGTGTCTAATTCGACTGTGTACTAAATTGCTATCAAGCGTCATTAAAAAACATTTGTATATATAATATAAAAAAAAATTATTAGGTCCGGGAAATTTGACTTCGGTCCAGTGAAACTAGTTTTTCCACTAGACCGAATGTCCAATGAATCCTCAGACAACTTCGTGAAGATTGCTAGTTGTAATTCGATTGATGGCTGGCTATAAATTGATTGATGGCTAGCTTTAATTATAACTATGGTTAGCCATAAATATTTATCTGTAAAACTATTTTTCCCTCACTTATTGTGAATTGTTCTGTTTCTGTATACTAAGCTGGAAACTACTTTTAGAGAGATAAATCTAATTTGAGTTAATTGGCTCGAAATGTATAGTACTTTTTCCGAAAGTGGAACCGAAAAAACATATTAATAGTATGTGATTCATATAACATGAGTTCCCTCTGTTTTTGGTGGGGTTCGTGTTACTCGATCTTTAGCTTCATGTGTATGTTTTGTTTATTGTAGTTTGTAGCTTTTCCTTTCGCCATTGTGTTGTCTATCCTTCTATTTACGGATTCTGATTACCCATTTGGTATATTCAAACGCTTCTTATTACATAAGTTAATTTTGCAATGCATTTTGTATTCTCGAAGTCAGATTAATGTATTCGAGTGGAACAACCTTTCTGCACGGACACTGTGATTACGTTTCAATGAGTTAGACGGCAAGCGAAATGTCAGTGACTGAGAGATTGTTAAAGAAAACATATGCGATTATAACTGATCAAAGCACTCTTTTAAAATCATTTAAGCATTTTGTTTATTGTAGAAGTGACAATTCCTACTCTAATAGAGGTGAAGATGGATGGCTTTATCTCTGCATGAAAATTACAAGGGTTTCTGATGATCTCTTTTATTTCTATCTATTAGCAGGTAAGTGTGATATATAATTGATAAGATAAATGTTTGTTTCACCCCACTGTTGCCGTTGTATAGAGCTTTATCCTTCAGATTGGAATGACTGGCTATATTTCTGTTATATATACTGTCACTGTCGCTGACCGAAATGTAGTCTCTTTTCTGATACCACTGTCGCATGTTACGGTTGAGCTTTTGGAACCTACTTGTAAATACAGTTCAGAGAACAACGCACTTGTTGTATGTGTACCAGGAAAGGGATAGCAAACATCAAACATTGGCAATACTCACTTGTCTTGTTTTCTGTATCCACACCTATCAATGAACCACTGACAAACTGTAACAACGTCTATGATTGGATGCTTCTCCATAGAAGAAGAACCAATCAAAAAGAATATAACATCATATACGTACATAGAGATATCGAAATGAATATACCATGTAGCAAAGGCAGTCATGTTTTAAAAACTATTTTTAGGTTTTGTGACAGGAGTGGTTCAATGGTATGCAAGAAGAGTTTGAAGATACCAAAGGGGTAATCAGAATGTGTAAATAGAAGGACAGAAAACACAAAGCCAGAAGGAAAAAGGACAAAAGGATAAACAATGATCTACAAATCATACACATAAAACTAAAGATCGAGTAACACGAACCCTACTGAAAAGCGGAGGTGAACTCATGTGCTCTGGAAGGATAAGCAGTTCCTGTTCCACTAGTGGCACCCGCCGTGTTAATATAGTTACAAACCCGTTAATTAAACATTTTGGCTGAAATATTCTGTTGTTTTCTTTTTCCGTTCTGGCCATGTTGTTTGTATCAATTTCGTTGGTAGATCTTCTTGACGAGTTATCTTCCGTAATTATATATGCATATCCTATAAGTAACGCAGATTTAAATCAGGGACAAGAGAGCTTAGAGTTCATCACTGGTAAACATGATACGTGACGTCGTAACTGTGAGATGAAGAAAGCAATAGTAATGAAGTTTTTAACGCTTCATTTTAACAAGTTACATATATATTTTTTCTTCGACGTCCATTTGCATGACCTTTTAATACAGGTGACTGCTTAATGGAGGTAACCGCATGAACAGGTTTGACCGTACATGCGCGTGTTGTATATACATGTGCTACAACTGTTAAATTATGTATAATTGAGAATCAACACTGCTCTCATGTTCTATTGTTTGCTTGATTTTTCCCTTTGACATCGTTGCTATTAATGAAGCTAAGATATTGTTTAGATATTGATACAGCAACTGGTGATAGAGTTTACAACCCACCAACTGATTCTATACCACAAGACACTGAACCAACATGTGACTTCTGTAGTTACACGACAGCTCCTCCTGACATTGATATACGAATACTTCAACGAATAGGTACGTTTGCTTAACCTTTATGGCATGGATGAAACAGCTTCTTTGTAGTGTTGATTTTACTATGTACTAAAGAGTGTTGAACATAAACTGAACATAAATACAACATAGAGATGTCTAGATGTCAGTTGAGACATGGATAAGTTATACGAAGACATTATTTTCATTGCAGCGTGTGTACAAGGGGTTAGGTTTCTGGTGTTTGGCGCCACTTTCATCAACATTTCAGCTATATCGTGGCAGTCAGTTTAATATGTGCAGGAAGCCGGATTAATCGGAGAAATTACCGACCTGCCGCAAGTAACTAACAAACTTTATCGCATAATGTTGTGATGTATTTATATCGTTATCTACATTTATCATGGAATCGTTTGATTTTGATCACTAATACAGGGGTCAAAGAAACTGCGTTCTCATTTTATTCATTGACCCAATAACTTTTTTTCTCTGTACCATTTCCGCATGTTTCGCCATTGGTAAGCTAGTTCTTGATCAGATATATTACTGATGACAGAAAATATCAGCACGGGCCAAAAAAGGAATAATTATTGAATAAATGATTTGCTTTCAAATGTTTTGGCTTTGAGTTGACCCGATGAAGGTTATTTCAGAAACGCGTCGTGCGCCCTAACTTAGATATCTACCTTTTTGTTTGTATATTTTGATTATTTGATATAAAACGCAATCTTTCTCTAGATACATGGATGTTTTTTTGCAGGATAAACACAATATTAGTGCAATATCTTAAAGGAATATTGTCTACCACAATCGTAATTTTTTCATACCCAAAATTATTGTCGTTTTCGTACTGACCTTCATAAAATGAAGATTAAACACCGAATTATTAGCGAATACGCTACGAAACGTTGTGTTTTCGATATAAAAAAGCTGACCATCGTTACTGGAGGCTAATTAATTATTCACTGACCTGAGCGAGGTCAAGTCTATTTTTATCTATCTTTATGCCTGTAGCCCGGATGCTGCAGCATGGATGTTACAATTCGTGTTTGTTTACCTCGCAAATACGGTCGTTTTATGCTATTCATTGACAATAATTTGCTGTTGCCAGGTACAAGATTACATATATTGAATAATATCTACCGAAAATGATCATAGGCATCATCATAAATTCATAAAATATGAAAACCGATTGAGAAAAGAAGGAAAATATATGTTTGACTTACCTATCAAGCAAACTATTTGCAAATGTAGCGCGAGTTTGGACGCGTAACACTTACTTGAGTTCGTTCCAACGGTCCAACTGATCCCCTACATATATCCTGCATTTGTTCCATTTGGAAAATACTTCACTTCTATTCATCCTTCTCTCTGAATCCGTCAAAGTCCACTTTCTTCCACGCGTTGACACTTTCTCTTTTGCCCAATAACCACATGTTGTTTATTGTTTCTAAGCAGTGCGCATGCTCAAGACGGGTTCACATAGAAGGTCATATGAATAGATTTGAATATTGTCATCCAGAACAATAATTCTGATAACGATAGTTTTGGGTCTTTTTTGTCAAAAATTCGTATCTTTTGCAGCATAACTCGGTGTTAATCTTCATTTTATGAAGGTCAGTACGGAAAACGACAATAATTTTGGGTATGAAAAAATTACGATTCTAGTAGACAATATCCCTTTAAAATATAAAATCTTTGCGTATTCGAGGAAACTGAGGAAATTCTATTTAAATCTCGCATCTACCCCAGTTTTTAAGCCGCATACATATTAACTTAATATTTTAAGACACTTCGCAAATATTGCATATATGGGACCGTCAGATGGTAGTCGGATTTATAACTACCTGTGTCATCAGTGCCTATCACAACTAAAGTTGTGAGTTCGAATCCCCCTAAGTCGAGGTATACTCGATACAACATTATTTGATATAGTTTTCTCAGTGACTTGCGACAGGTCTGTGGTTTTCTCAGGATACCCCTACTTCCTCCACCACTAAAGCTGACTGCCACGATATAGCTGATATATTGTTGAAAGTGGCATTAAACGTCATAACTTAAATATTAATACGTTTGTATCATTCATAGTACAATGTATTTTGAATAGGTACAGGCGAGACTCTGCCGGGTGGTGAGTCACCGTGTCTACCATGTGATGCTGTTTGTAATACTGATGGTAAGTTATTAAATTATATGTCAATGACTTTCATGTTAATATGGATTTTCAAATAATTGAGAAATATAACAGAAAGCTGTTGTACAGTGAAACATGTCTAAACCAAACCTCCCTTGGACCACCTTTTGTGCTCAGAATAGACAGGTGTTCCGTTTATATCAGTTAAATTAATGAAGATTTTCTGAATTGTTATTTTATTTAAAGTGCGGCTTACACAGGATTTCGAATAAAGTGTTTTGTTGCTACATTTACATAATGTAGCATAAATATATTATCACAATTTAATAAAATGTTTTTGCTGTTGCATGTACACAATGTAGCATAAATATATTATCACAATTTAACAATAAAGTGTTTTGTTATTACATGTACACAATGTAGCATAAATATATTATCACAATTTAACAATAGAGTGCTTTTTCTGTTACATATAACATAAATATATTATCACAATTTAACAATAGAGTGCTTTTTCTGTTAAATGTAACATAAATATATTATCACAATTTAACAATAGAGTGCTTTTGGCTGTCACATGTAACATAAATATATTATCACAATTTAGCAATAATATGTTTTTTTTTGTTACATGTAACATATATATATTATCGATTTTAGCAATATATATAATAGAGTGTTTTTGCTGTATAGCTATACTATTTTATCCATTTTAGCAATATATTGTTTTTGCTGTTATATGTAGCATAAATATATTATCTATTTTAGCAATAGAGTGTTTTTTTTCTGTTAAAACAACGGAAACGTGTGCCAGTAGTGGAGGAGATTTAGGGGGAGTCGTATTGCTCAATCTTCTAATTATCTGTGAAATTTGTTGTGAACCATTGTTTCTCTATTGTGTATACCTAACCATGGGTTCGAATCTAGCTCATAACGTTAGTGGTGATTGGCACTGGTTGTATATGTAGATGTAAATCAAACTAAATGTGATGAAGTTACGATCCCCTACTAGTTAATAACATAAATGTTATACTGTGATTATATATTCTAATTATAAATCACCACACATTAAGATGTAAAAGACCAAAATTGAAGGAGTATAAAACAAAACACTAACAAACTATAAAAAAAAAACAGAACACAAATAAAATACGGAAAACGGTAGCGAATTGGTACTACAGAGTACCAATAGTGTGGCTTGGAATCGCATCAAAGGAAGAAGAAAAAAATGGCATTTAAAAATCTACCTGTAACATTGTTGGATTGAATGTTCAAAAGTTTATTTTCAAAACAGATTAATACAACGCGGTAGCCTTCGGGATTTATTTCAAAGAAGTGACAATCATGCAATGTATCTACTCCCAACTGGACGCCGAAGGATACCGGAGCTGTATTTTTTTCCCTATAATCGCATGAACCTGCGAAGCCACATATTGCAGAAACCAATGCCGTCGCGGTCGTGATCGTATGGTAGTTGGATTTACAACTACCTGTGTAATCAGTGCATATCAGTCACCACCAATGTGGTGAGTTCGAACCCGTTCAGGTCGAGGTGTGGTAGATACAACATTGTGTGATAAAGTTTGTCAATGACTTGCGACAGGTTGGTGGGTTTTTTCTGGGTACTCCGGTGTCCCCCACCAATAAAAGTGACCGCCATGATATAACTGAAACATTGTTGAAAGTGTCGTTAAACACCACAACCCTAACTCTAACCCTAACTCTTTAAAATATTAAATGTCCTTTATGGATTTAGAGCTTCTGATAGTATCCATTTGTTACCCTTTCCACTTAACCGTATCTGTTTGATAACAAGCTGACACACTTTCGTTGTACATGTATCCTAGTTGACATGGTCGTCCTATAAGGAGGAAGGTCGAGACTCGATCACATTATGGTGACTGTGTAAAATTGGGACTTCCTCTTTCGCCGCACTTTCCATCAATGAAACATGGCCACTAATGTGAATTGGAGACTTGTGATAGTATTTCATGACATTATATACATTGAAAACACAAACCAAAGTATTGGCGGTAGGGGAACGTAAAATATTTCAATCCTTCGTGAAATTTAATTTGTATGGACTATGACGGGATCTTACAATTATATACGACTGTTAATTTAACAAATGACATATAAATGGGGGAAAAAACAACCACAAAAATGACACTGTTGAAACAGATCCAAATTCAATCGAAAGATCACCTCGCCATGAGCGGGATTCGAACTCACATCTTTAGTGGTGATAGGCACTGATTGCACAGGTAGTTGTAAATCAAACTACCATACGATCACGACCATGAGGGCCTCAACGACAAATGGATAAGACACAAGTTTTTTTCAATTCAGAAATGTTGTCTCCAGTAATTACGTCAATTTACAATGTACATATAATCAGAACATTTTTTAGTACATAATCATTATATATATTTTTTAATATGAAGATGATGAAAAACATAGCGGAAAATTATTTTCACATGTCAAAGAAATAAAAAACTATGTCCAACATTTCGAACACTCCATAATGTTAAAATACTATACAACACGAGCTTGTCACATATAATAAACACAATATACATATACACAGTATTAGGTTTAATGGTACGTGTGTATATATTTATGTTTAGTATATTAAGCTATAATGGTAAGTACAACTAATTTATTTTTTACATATAATGTTTGTATATTTCATTGACTTGTAACTCGTCAATCAATCAATACATCAAAGAAAGATTGGCAATACACATACTATTGTTCGTCATTGTATAAGGTATGAAGTGAAAGTAAGCGGGTTGTCAATGGAGAGAAAAGCGTGCGGTAATACCAGTATGTTTTATATGAAAATGAAATTGAATATTATTTTTAACAGATAGTTGATCACTTCCAAATAGTAAATATCACATGTCATACATACTTTATTCTCTATTAAAGAAAAAAACCAGGTACTCTTTTTACGGATAGTTCAAGTAAACAGTGGTTCCTATGGATACATTTGTCAAATAATAATGTGTGAACAGTGTTAGATCCACAAATTAACATAACAGGACAGACGCTACCAACTTCTCAGATCCACAAATTAACATAGCAGAACAAAGGCTCCAACTCATCAGATTCATCATCAATTCCTTAAGCATGAAAAACGCGAATGATAAACACAGTGGAAATGAAAAAAAAAATAAAAAAAAATGGCGATAACAAAACCATGTGATTGTATAACAAAGGCTTACAGACCTTAGCATACCCAAACAACTAAAACAATAGATACAAAATTACAATTTAACTCACATTATCACAAACATGTCGCCAACATTCATAACATCTGTTAGAATAGTATGGTTAATGAATACTGACAAATTACGTTCTACTGGATACAATGGGTTATTGCTTCAGCAATATTTCAGTTATATCATGGCGGTCAGTTTTCTAATGGATGTAACCGGAAGTACCTTATGAAAGACACCAACTTCAAACTAACAACTTTAGTGGTGATGGGTTTTTAACTGAATATGTAAATGTAAATCTAATAATCATACGATCACATGACACAATGGCCCGGATTAACATTGAAAATAAACCTGATGCAATTACCAAAAATAAATAGATCAACATTAACGGCCGACAATAATAACACATCTTCTCTAGCAGAGGGGTATGTTCTGACTTCACTCCTTTTCATCGTCAACAGTATTAGTTGGGAATTCGTAGTTCCCGAGGACTGCCATCTGCTGTATAATGACAGCTATGCCCCTTATCATAATTTCACAACAATCACAACACAAACCACTCTTTTGGCAAAGATTTAAGGTCGATATTATGCCAAACCACTCCTCTGGTCAACATAAAACTGCAATGGTTGACAATATAACTAACATCAATAATACAGACCTCTCCCCGTGCAAACTTTAAAACTCTAGATTTATAGAAAATGACAGGGACTGATAGAATATCTAGTCCATGTTTGAAGCAGACATCAACATGTGACGGGTTTAAACCGGATAATGGGTTCGATCTCTTAAAATGTTTATATTCCGATACCAAGATCTTCTCGAAATATATTCTGTCTCTGCAGAGACGATAATAAACGATGGATTTTTATATAGTGAAAATGTATAAAGATAAGGCAGTCAACAAAAATGTCAACAACATTTGTTTATCAATGTGTGACGTACGAGTGTTTTTGACATTTACTTCACTGAATTTGGTACTGCTTTGACAACTATTTTACCTAGTTTGTTCCAGTATTGTTATAAATACTGTTATAGTGACAGCCGGAACCTTTGAACTGTAATGAAAGCGGGAGGTTTGGCGCTTTAATATCTGATTCAACACACCATTTCTTTAGAAATGCCTGTACCAAGTCAGGATTATTACGATTTTTACAGTTTTCCGGTTGTTGACTGATTTTGCCTGTTTATATACTTATGAGTTTTGACTTTCCATTTGTAAGATTGCTCGGAATTCGGTAGTTTTGTTATTTCCCTTATTCCAACCCTCCCATTTTGTTATTTAAACACCCAGCTGTGAAAAAGCCAGAAATTAAGTATTGTGACTGTAGCAAACTGTCTTTTCATTTATTATCATTTAATTAAGTTTTTTTTAGGCAGTCTGATAACATACGATAAGTTTGAAAAATCAATGCAGGTAGGTATTTAAATCCAGCTATCGGGAGCTAATTACAGGTAATTAGTTTCCGTCAAACAAAATCACGTGATTGGTCAGTTGAGGTAGGACACATGAGGTATACCAGATATACCGCACTGAACACTGGACGAGGATAGACCTTAAATGTCTTTCTTGGAGTAAATGGTTGGTGAAAGTTCAAAATTGTCAAATACAGGACATGGAATTATCACAGAATGCGTTTTATTTCCACTCAGCGGTTGGTTGTCATGTTGAATTTGGGTTCGAGAAATGTTTGGATAAATGGTAGATGTTGCGTGCTGGTATAATATTTAATGAAGTTATTGAGTACCGGAAGTCATTGTCCGTACTTTGAGAACAGGAAGTTAATCCGTGGTTGTACACCGGAAGTTATTCCGTAGTTGTTAACTGGAAGTAAGTCCGTGGTTGAAAACCGGATATTGCGAGCCGGGTGTTGTAAATCGGAAGTTATTCCTTAGTTGGAAACCAGATATTGCAAACCGGAAGTTATTCCATAGCTAGAAATCGGATATAGTGAACAGGAAGTTGAAAACCGAATTCGTAAACCGGAAGTTATAGTACATGGTTGTGAACTGGATGTCATGGAAGTTGCATACCGGAAGTCAACAGTTGAGTATCGGAAGTGAGAGTTCTTAATTTTGTTTTAATTTTTGTTGAATCAGAACTTAACTTGAAGTGTATAACATTGCAAGTATATCGTTATTTATTTTATTATCTGCTCAACTACCAAGAACATTACATTTAATATTTGAAAATAATTTGGTTTCATTTGAATATTTTTCCTTTTGACAGTGAGCTGAACTGAAGGTATGCAAATTTGACATTGATTTTTTTTTATTATTATTTTTGTCTGAATTTTATTTAATTTTGTGCATGTTTTGAATTTTTGTTTGTATTAATTTTGTTTATTTTTTGTGTCAAGAAATATGATTGTTTTTTCACTTAGTTTTTTTCTAGTAAAATATTTAATTTTACTGATGTTTTGTTTTACTATGTATTGGCCAACCGACAATTCCGATATCCTACGTCTTTACAGTGACCCTGTTGCAGAAGCTTGTACATTACCAGCCTCTCTACAGGGAAGTGGCTGGAAATATTATTATGGTGCCAATGAAGTAACAGTTAGCTTCGGAACAAACACAATGTCTGGTTTGAGCTACATAGCAAGATGAGAAGTATTGAACAGCTACCATTGTATATCAAATACAGCCACCGTTTATGTGTTCAAGTAAGTCTGGCAGGCCATATTCACGTAAATATAGAAATTATATCCCCATTCTAGAAATAATATCCCGAATCTAGAAAGCATGTCGCCGAGTCTACTGACTCGCTTACTTAAAGACTAGCGAAAAGATAAAATGGACGAAGGTTCTTAGAAAATGCATGTTTTATAATATCGATATGTACAATGAGTTACAAGGAAAAACGCCAAAAAATCATATTAGTAGAACAAAATTTGCATGACGCGGTAGTAATCATAATGTCTACTCATAGTTCGATTTTTGAATAACCATAAATATTCAAGGGTAGCTATAATTAGATTGATGGCTAACTATAACTAGATTGATGGTTGGCTCTAATTAGATTGATGGCTAACTATAATTAGATTAATGACTAGCTATAATTAGATTGATGGCTAGCTATAATTAGATTAATGACTAGCTATAATTAGATTGATGGCTAGCTATACTTAGATTGATGGCTAGCTTTAATTCGATTCATGGCTAGTTATAATTAGATTGATGGCTGGCTATGCTTAGATTGATGGCTAGCTTTAATTCGATTGGTGGCTAGCTATGATTCGATTGATGGCTAGTTTTAATTCGATTGATGGCTAGCTATAAATAGATTGATGGCTGGCTATAATTAGATTGATGGCAGACTACGCTTAGATTGATGACTAGTTTTAATTCGATTGATGGCTAGCTATAATTAGGTTGATGGCTGGTTATAATTTAATTGATGAGTGGCTATGATTAGATTGATGGCTGGCTATAGTTAGATTGATGGCTAGATATAATTAGATTGATGGCTGGCTATAATTAGATTGATGGCTAGCTATAATTACATTTATGGCTAGCTATAATAAGATTGATGGCTAGCTATAATTAGATTGGTGGGTAGCTATAATTAGATTGATGGCTGACTATGCTTAGATTAATGACTAGCTTTAATTCGATTGATGGCTAGCTATAATTAGATTGATGGCTGGCAATAATTAGATCGATGGCTGACTATGGTTAGATTGATGACATGTTTTAATTCGATTGATGGCTAGCTATAATTAGGTTGATCGCAGGTCATAATTAAATTGATAGCTGGCTATGATTAGATTGATGGCTAGCTATAATTATATTGATGGCTAGCTATAATTAGATTGATGGCTACCTATAATTAGATTGATGGCTAGCTATAATTATATTGATGGCTGACTATATTTTGATTGATGATTAGCTTTAATTCGATTGATGGCTAGCTATCATTAGATTGGTGGCTGGCTATTATTAGATTGATGGTTAGCAATAATTAGATTGATGGCTAGCTATAATTAGATTGATGGCTAGCTATAATTAGAATGATGGCTAGCTTTAATTCGATTCATGGCTAGTTATAATTAGATTGATGGCTGGCTATGCTTAGATTGATGGCTAGCTTTAATTCGATTGATGGCTAGCTATAATTCGATTGATGGCTAGTTTTAATTCGATTGATGGCTATCTATAAATAGATTGATGGCTGGCTATAATTAGATTGATGGCAGACTACACTTAGATTGATGACTAGTTTTAATTCGATTGATGGCTAGTTATAATTAGATTGATCGCTGGTTATAATTAAATTGATTGCTGGTTATAATTAGATTGATGGCTAGCTATAATCAGATTGATGGCTAGCTATAATTAGATTGATGGCTAGCTATAATTAGATTAATGGCTAGCTATAATTCGATTGATGGCTAACCATAATTAGATTGATGGCTAGCTATAATTAGATTGATGGCTAGCTTTAATTCAATTCATGGCTAGTTATAATTAGATTGATGGCTGGCTATGCTTAGATTGATGGCTAGCTGTAATTCGATTGGTGGCTAGCTATAATTCGATAGATGGCTAGTTTTAATTCGATTGATGGCTAGCTATAAATAGATTGATGGCTGGCTATAATTAGATTGATGGCAGACAACACTTAGATTGATGACTAGTTTTAATTCGATTGATGACTAGCTATAATTAGATTGATGGCTGGTTATAATTAAATTGATGAGTGTCTATGATTAGATTGATGGCTGGCTATAGTTAGATTGATGGCTAGATATAATTAGATTGATGGCTGGCTATAATTGGATTGATGGCTAGCTATGATTACATTGATGGCTAGCTATAATAAGATTGATGGCTAGCTATAATTAAATTGATGGGTAGCTATAATTAGATTTATGGCTGATTATGCTTAGATTAATGACTAGCTTTAATTCGATTGATGGCTAGCTATAATTAGATTGATGGCTGGCTATAATTAGATCGATGGCTGACAATACTTAGATTGATGACATGTTTTAATTCGATTGTTGGCTAGCTATAATTAGACTGATCGCTACCTATAATTAGATTGATGGCTAGCAATAATTATATTGATGGCTGACTATATTTTGATTGATGATTAGCTTTAATTCGATTGATGGCTGGCTATTATTAGATTGATGGTTAGTTATAATTAGATTGATGGCTGGCTATTATTCGATTGATGACTAGCTATAATTAAATTGATAGCTGGCTATAATTAGATTGATGGCTAGCTATAATTAGATTGATGGCTACCTATAATTAGATTGATGGCTAGCAATAATTATATTGATGGCTGACTATATTTTGATTGATGATTAGCTTTAATTCGATTGATGGCTGGCTATTATTAGATTGATGGTTAGTTATAATTAGATTGATGGCTGGCTATTATTCGATTGATGACTAGCTATAATTATATTGATGGATGGCTATAATTAAATTGGTGGCTAGCTATAATTAGATTGAAGACTAGCCTTAATTTGATTGATGGCTAGCTATGATTCGATTAATGGCTAGCTCTAATTAGATTGATGGTTAGCTATAATTAGATTGATGGTTGGCTATAATTAGATGGATGGCTAGCTATAATTAGATTGATGGCCGGCTGTGCTTAGATTGGTGTTTACCTTTAATTAGATTGATGGCTAGCTATAATTCGATTGATGGCTAGCTATAATTAGATTTATGGCTAGCTATAATTAGATTTATGGCTAACTATAATTAGGTTGGTGGCTGGCTATTATTAGATTGATAGCTAGCTTTAATTCGATTGATGGTTAGCTATAATTAGATGGATGGCTAGCTTAATTAGATTGATGGCTGGCTATTATTAGATTGATGGTTAGTTATAATTAGATTGATGGCTGGCTATTATTCGATTGATGACTAGCTATAATTATATTGATGGATGGCTATAATTAAATTGGTGGCTAGCTATAATTAGATTGGTGACTAGCCTTAATTTGATTGATGGCTAGATATGATTCGATTGATGGCTAGCTCTAATTAGATTGATGGTTAGCTATAATTAGATTGATGGTTGGCTATAATTAGATGGATGGCTAGCTATAATTAGATTGATGGCCGGCTATGCTTAGATTGGTGTTTACCTTTAATTCGATTGATGGCTAGCTATAATTCGATTGATGGCTAGCTATAATTAGATTGATGGCTAACTATAATTAGGTTGGTGGCTGGCTATTATTAGATTGATAGCTAGCTTTAATTCGATTGATGGTTAGCTATAATTAGATGGATAGCTAGCTTAATTAGATTGATGGCTAGTATGGCTGGTTATACTTAGATTGATGGCTAGCTTTAACTTGATTGATGACTAGCATTATTCTTCACTAAGTGTTTCGGTCCGTCGGTCAAAATAAATGAAATCCGACTGGGACCGGTAAAATGGCAAATATTGGCGGTCCAAAATTCCGACATTGTTTCGGACTGCAGCTGATTCCAAAAATCGTAGCTCTGCACAGATGAAACGCTTGTTGGTTTTAAGATTTGTTGAATATGCGATTACCGGAAAAAAATTCAAACGAAAAGCTAACAAAGAAGACTCCGAAAGGGGTACAAATTAACCGTCGCCCAGTTTGTGATTAACATTTATTATAAAAACTGAAATTTATCACTGAACACAGATATATGTTGACTTCCACACACCCCGAAGATCAATGATTGCATATGTTTAATTGAATCTGCTTTGAGATGCATATATATTGAAGATGACAACAACAAATTCATTTTCTCAACTGAAATTAATAAGGGATGAAAACCGGAAGTTGACATTGAAGATGTAAAATCCGGAAACGGATTGGACAAATAGATACGGAATTTTTGCTACATCAGGCTTACATTGTTGATAACAACATACAGAAGAACATTTAATTGAAAAATATTTGCATGAACATTTATTGATTCTATTAACCAAAGCTAAAGTGAGTAAATTGTCAATTTGTATTTCAATTGCAAATGTAAATTTTAGTGTATATTTATTTTCCATTGATGTCCTAAAATTGTCAAAAAAGATGTGTATTGGATACTTTAATACAGTTCATTTTTTTATCATACTGCAGAATATATTTTCAAATTGATAAACTTATGAAATAAAAATCATTTGCTACAATTAACTCGTTTACCAATAAAAATGCAACATCTGAATAGACATGCAGCTTACAGTAAAAGAAATAATTAAACACAGATTTGCATATATTTAGTTACATTAACTGGAAGCTATGCACTACTGGATATGCATAGCGACTGACATTACTTTGGTCGTGAACAATCACATAAAGACACGTTGTGTCTAATTCGACTGTGTACTAAATTGCTATCAAGCGTCATTAAAAACATTTTTATATATAATATATTGTTTTTTATTCGGTAAATTTGAGTTCGGTCCAGTGAAGCTAGTTTTTCCACTAGACCGAATGTCCAATGAATGCTCAGACAACTTGAAGACTGCTAGCTGTAATTCGATTGATGGCTGGCTATAATTTGATTAATGGCTAGCTTTAATTCTAACTATGGTTAGCAATAAATAATTATTTTTGTCGCCAACGGCCCACCGTAGAAATGCATGTACTCATTATTTTGGGACGACCAGGTTGCCTAAATAATTATCGGTAAAACTAATTTTTCCTCACTTATTTTGTATTGTTCTGTTTCTGTATACTACGCTTTTAGGGAGATAAAGCTAATTTGAGTTAATTGGCTCGAAATGTATAGTGCTTTTTTCCGAAAGTGGAACCGAAAAAACATATTAATAGTATGTGATTTATATAACATGAGTTTCCCCTGTTTTTAGTGGGGTTCGTGTTACTCGATCTTTAGTCTTATGTGTATGCTTTGATAATTGTAGTTTGTATTTTTCTTTTGACCATTGTGTTGTCTGTCCTTCTATTTACGGATTCTGATTAACCCTTTGGTATATTCAAACGCTTCGTATTACATAAGTTAATTTTGCAATAAATAGTATATGCTCGAAGTCAGATTAATGTTTTCGAGTGGAACAACTTTTCTGCACGGACACTGTTGTTAGGTTTCAATGAGTTAGACGGCAAGCGAAATGTCAGTGACTGAGAGATTGCAAAAGAAAACATATGCGATTATAACTGATCAAAGCACTCTTAAAATCATTTAAGCATTTTGTTTATTGTAGAAGTGACAATTCCTACACTAATAGAGGTGAAGAAGGATGGCTTGATCTCTGCATGAAAATTACAAGGGTTTCTGATGATCTCTTTTATTTCTATCTATTAGCAGGTAAGTGTGATATATAATTGATAAGATAAATGTTTGTTTTACCCCACTGTTACCGTTGTATAGAGCTTTATCCTTCAGATTGGAATGACTGGATACATTTGTGTTATATATATTGTAGCTGTCGCTGCCCGAAATATAGTCTCTTTTCTGGTACCACTGTCACATGTTACTGGTTGAGCTTTTGGAACCTACTTGTAAATACAGTTCAGATAACAACGCACTTGTTGTATGTGTATCAGGAAAGGGATGGCAAACATCTAGCATTGTCAATGCTCATTTTTCTTGTTTTCTGTATCCCCACCTATCAATAAACCACTGACAAACTGTAACAACGTCTGTGATTGAATGCTTCTCCATAGAAGAAGAACCAATCAAAAAGAATATAACATCATATACGTACATAAAGATATCGAATTGAATGGACCATGTAGCAAATGCAGTCATGTCTTAAAAACTATTTATAGGTTTTGTGACAGGAGTGGTTCAATGATATGCAAGAAGAGTTTGAAGATACCAAAGGTGTAATCAGTTTTGGAAATAGAAGGACAGAAAAC
Source organism: Bathymodiolus septemdierum (assembly GCA_963383655.1). Taxonomy (NCBI): domain Eukaryota; kingdom Metazoa; phylum Mollusca; class Bivalvia; order Mytilida; family Modiolidae; genus Bathymodiolus; species Bathymodiolus septemdierum. The sequence goes on along the minus strand of OY726524.1, from coordinate 28,088,706 downwards.
ACAAAGGCAGAAAGAAAAAGGACAAAAGGATAAACAATGATCTACAAAACATACACATAAAACTAAAGATCGAGTAACACGAACCCTACTGTAAACCGGAAGTGAACTCAGGTGCTCTGGAAGGATAAGCAGTTCCTGTTCCACTAGTGGCACCTGCCGTGTTAATATAGTTACAAACCCGTTAATTAAATATTTTGGCTGAAATATTCTGTTGTTTTCTTTTTCCGTTGTAGCCATGTTGTTTGTATCAATTTCCTTGGTAGATCTTCTTGACGAGTTACCTTCCGTAATTATATATACATATCCTATAAGTGACCCAGATTTAAATCAGGGACAAGAGAGCTTAGAGTTCATCACTGGTAAGCATGATACGTGACGTCGTAACTGTGAGATGAAGAAAGCAATAGTAATGAAGTTTTTAACGCTTGATTTTAACAAGTTACATATTTATTTTTCTTCGACGTCCATTTGCATTAAGATCACACTAAGAACAATTCATAGAGGTAACCGCATGAACAGGTTTGGCTGTACATACACGTGTTGTATATACATGTGCTACAACTGTTAAATTATGTATAATTGCGAATCAACATTGCTCTCATGTTCTATTGTTTGTTTTATTTTTCCCTTTGACATCGTTGCTATTAATGAAGTTGATACAGTAACTGGTGATATAGTTTACAACCCACCAACTGATTCCTATACCACAAGACACTGATCCAAACTGTGACGTGTGCAGTTATCCGACAGCCCCTCCTGACAATGATATACGAATACTTCAACGAATAGGTACGTTTGCTTAAATTTTATGGCATGGATGAAACAGCCTCTTTGTAGTGTTGATTTTACTATGGACTAAAGCGTGTTGAACATAAGCTGAACACACATACAACATAGAGATATCTAGATGTCAGTTGCGACATGGATAAGTTAGACGAAGACATTCTTTTCATTGCAGCGTGTTTACAAGGAGTTAGTTTTCTGGTTTTTCACGCCACTTTCATCAACATTTCAGCTATATAGTGGCGGTCAGTTTTATTTGTGCAGGAAACCAGATTACTCTGAGAAAATACCAACCTGCCGCAAGTCACTAACAAACTTTATCACATAATGTTGTGGTGTTTTTATATCATTATCTACATTTATCATGGAATCGTATGATTCTGAGTACTAATAAAGTGGTCAAACAAATTGCGTTCTCATTTTATTGATTGACACAATAACTCTTTCCCTGATTCCCCTTCCGCATGTTTTGTCTTTGGTAAGATTATTATAAATCAGTTATATTACTGATGACAGAAAATATCAACACGGGCCAAAAAAGGAATGAGTATTGCTTAGTTGGTTTTGCTTTCAAATGTTTTGGCTATGAGCTGACCCGATAAAGGTTACTCCAGAAACGGGTCGTGCGCCCTAGCTTAGATATCTACGTTTTTGTTTGTATATTTTGATTATTTGATTTCAACCGCAAACTTTCTCTAGATACATGGATGTTTTTTTTCTGCAGGATAAACACAATATTAATGTAATGTCTTAATATATAAAATCTTTGCATATTCGAGTAAACTGAGGAAAATCTATTTAACTTTCGCATTTATCCCAGTTTCTAAGCTGCATACACATTTACTTTATGTTTTAAAACACTTCACAAATATTGCATCTATGGGGGCCGTCAGATGGTAGTTGAATTTATTGCTACCTGTGCCATCAGTGCCTATCACAACTTACGCTGTGTGCTCGAATCCTTCTAAGGCGATGTGTACTCGATACAACATTAAGCGATAAAGTTTTATCAGTGACTTGCGACAGGTCTGTGATTTTCTCAGGATACCCCTATTTCCTCCACCACTAAAACTGACTGCCACGATATAACTGAAATATTGTTGAAAGTGGCGTTACACACCATAACTCTAACCATATCCTTTGCATCTATGTACGATTATAACTTTTATAGTGGAATGAAATAGCGATATAAAGTAAATAGTTTGCTGTTAGCTTAAATATTAATACGTTTGTATCATTCATACTACAATGTATTTTGTATAGGTACCAGTAAAGCGTATTAATCTTATTCTCTAGATTTCCATATATGGCTCTGCTTTCATCGTTATTTTTAGGAATGATTTTATCCAATCATAGGTCGTCAAATAAATGCAACATCGTACAATGTATTTTGTATAGGTACAGGCGCAACTCTGCCGGGTGGCGATTCACCATGTCAATCATGTGGTGCTGTTTGTAATACTGATGGTAAGTAATTAAATTATATGTCGTGACTTTTATTTTTACATTGATTTTCAAATAAGTCAAAAATATGACACAAAAAAATATGTTGTACAGCGAAACCTGTCTAAATCAAATCTCACTGGAACCAACTTTTGTGTTCAGAATAGACAGGTGTTCCGTTTACCTAAGTTAAATTAACGAAGATTTTCTGCATTATGACTTTATTTAAACATAATTTGTGTTTATTGAGGGATCTGTTTAGACAAATTTGACTGTATATCCTCTCATTTTGTCCTAACAGTGTGATTTGTACATATTATTTATATTTCTCAATTGTGATGTTTCACGATTTAGTCTTAATATTTATTGTTTCGAACAACACTGACTGGACATTTTTTTTAATGAATCAGAAATTTTGAGATTACGCTACTATTCTCGACTCAAAGCTAAAAAACAGCTCTGAAAAATTGAACCAAGAGGGAATATCTGTGTCACAAATTTCCACGGATATGTTACGTTCGTCGTAATAGCAATCCGGAGCAGGAACTGCTTACCAATACGGAGCATAGCTAAGTTCACTCCAGAGTTGTTTATGGTGTCGTGTTGCTTAATCTTTAGTTTTCTGAGTAGTGTAATGTAGATAATTGTTTTATGAAAAGAAAGTAGGAATAGTGATGCTCAACGATTCAGCCAATATCAACACAACGAGCAATCACCTGTTATATCAACTCGCTCAACATAAAGAAAGATCACATGTGACGTACAGACTTTTAGGATAATACACAAAACTATTATGCAAGCCATGAAAAACAATAACGATACAAAATGCAGCTATGTATTATCTAGTCAACTGGTTTAACCCCGCCACATTTGTTTGTCTATCCCAAGCCAGGACCTGGATTTTCAACGTCAAATGCGTTGTCTTTTTTGTGTTCAGTGAGTTGGAATTAGCGGTGATTGTTCGTTTTGCTGGTATTGGTGGAATTATTAACAATCATTGTTTAAAATGTCTTTTCATAAACAATAGCAATCAAAGACAAATGTAGGTGTTTAAAAATTATGACGTTGAAATATACAAAATATGTTATATGTTTAATAGAAACCTCAACGTCTGGTGAAATAACAAGCACATCAACTGAATCAACGACAACAGCCATAACAACAACGTCATCACCAGGTGCAAAACTACAATGTTTAATTAATCATGCTAATCAATTGGGATATGATTAGAAATTCAATGTTAAATTCATCATGATGATCAGTGGGTGTATAATTAGAAATTCAATGTTGAATTAATCAGGTTAAAGGCTCCAACTCGTCAGATTCACAAATTAACCTAGCAGTACAAAGGTTACCAACTCGTCAGATTCACTAATTAACCTAACAGAAAAAAGGCTACCAGCTCGTCAGATTCACAAGTTAACCTAACAGAACAAAGGCTCCAACTGGTCAGATTCACAAATTAACCTAACAGAACAAAGGCTACCAACTCGTCAGATTCACAAATTAACCTATCAGTACAAAGGCTCCAACCGGTCAGATTCACAAATTAACCTAACAGAACAAAGGCTATCAACTCGTCAGATTCACAAATTAACCTAACAGAACAAAAACTACAACTCGTCAGATTCACAAACTAACCTAACAGTACAAAGGCTCCAACTGGTCAGATTCACAAATTAACCTAACAGAACAAAGAATACCAACCGGTCAGATTCACTAATTAACCTAACAGTATAAAGGCTACCAACTCGTCAGATTCACTAATTAACCTAACAGAACAAAGGCTACCAGCTCGTCAGATTCACACATGAACCTAACAGTACAAAGGCTCCAACTGGTCAGATTCACAAATTAACCTAACAGAACAAAGAATACCAACTCGTCAGATTCACAAATTAACCTAACAGTACAAAGGCTACCAACTCGTCAGATTCATTAATTAACCTAACAGAACAAAGGCTACCAGCTCGTCAGATTCACAAATGAACCTAACAGTACAAAGGCTCCAACTGGTCAGATTCACAAATTAACCTAACAAAACAAAGGCTACCAACTCGTCACAATAACAAATTAACCTAACAGAACAAAGGCTACAACTCGTCAGATTCACAAATTAACCTAACAGTACAAAGGTTCCAACTCGTCAGATTCACAAATTAACCTAGCAAAACAAAGTGTACACAGTCAACAACTTGGTACCCGACACACTTTACATATTTCATATAATCGGTGGGAATGAATTTGGAGATTCTTTGTCGAAATCGGTGATATGTACCACTGACGAAATAATATATGAGGTAGTATATACTATATGCTAGTACCTTATTCGACTTATTTTTACTCTTTGGCTTCATCAGTTCAACTGTGATGTACTATTACAACATATATATGTTAGAATGAATATCAACATGAATATCAACTACATTTCTACCGCCCGCTGATTTAACAGTAATGGATTTGATAACATAATCCATAGTCCATTGGACGTAGTAATTCGAAGGTCAAGACAAGACATTGATCAATTGAAAAGGAGAAATAGATAAATAATTGTCTACACAACACGATGCAAAACAGACGGCGGTGAATGCATATTTCCCCGATGGGTAAGCAGTTCCACTTCCACTAGATATCTACATTTGTATTGTTAACACGGACCGCTACCGCTGGTGGATTATTAGTCACCGAGGGTATCATCCGCACAGTAGTCAGTGCTTGGAAACTAACAAAGTTTATTAGATATATTTTTTCATCAAAATTAACATTTTCAAAATCATGTATTTATTGTTAAAGCAAAGAAATGTTTGAAGATACCAAAAACATACAAAACAATGCCCATACGATAAAGATCGAGCAACACGAACCCAAGCAAAAACCGGATGTGAACTCATGTTCTCGGGAAGGGTAAGCAATTCCTGCTCCACATCTAGCACCCGTCGTGTTATTCTTGTTACAAACCCGGCGATATGTCATAAATGAGGAAAGGATCAGTTTATAATTACGACAAAACGAAAATAGCCTTTGTTATTTGTGACACAGATATTCCATAGCGGTTAAGAAAGCCATGGTGATGACTTCAACTTGGCCACTAGGAACCCTTGGTATAATAGCTTTTTTATTAGCAGCAGCTCTCTATCAAGGAAGTCATGATAGGAACTACAACCTCTGAGAATATTGGATCAACTGAGAGATATATACTCCGTATGCAGATACTGCTGGAATTTTGTATTATTAATGGAAATATCACAATGGGAAAATTGAAATCATCTTTTTTATTTAAGAATTGAATGCATTCTTTTGAAGTTTCATTGGGGCATGAAAGCGTTGACCGAAGTACATTTTCAATGAAGAGCGGTAGCGCTTCATGTTGAAAATGTAGTTCGATCAACGCTTTCATGCCCCAATAAAACTTCAAAAGAATGCATTCAATTCTTATAATTATATTTAAATCACACCAAAATTTAATATAGTTGAATTTTTCGTTGTGAATTTTATTTGTGTTAGATTATTTGCTCTTGGAAATTACTACGCCATTGATTGTTTACATCTGACGTCGTCACGGAGGCACGTTCAAGTTCGGATTTGAGTTTCATTTGGATATGAAACATCACTTTTATAATCATGTGACCACTTCATAGCCAATCATATTGTAACATTTCAATGAAAAACTGAAGTAATGTAATTATTGTAAAATGTAGTTCTTAACCGGCCGTCAGTTTCAATTTGGAGGTGTAGATCAATGTTCTCCCTCAGGCATAGGTGACGTTACCCGATATTGGCTATCTTGTTTAAGTTCTTTAGTTTGTTTTTTCCCCAATGATTTTAATAGTATGTGCTGACTCTTAGCGTACTGATGAAGGCTATTCCAAACACGTGTTGTGATTTGCCTTTCTGATGTCTAATAAGTTGTTGCCAGTTGTAGTTGGTGGCGTGCTGCACAATTGCTGACACTACACACTACATTATCCTTGTTTTCCTGTAATAATATAAACTGTCACCCATAGTCCAATCCCAGTGGCCCCTCTTTACATTAGCTTTGTTTGTCGTGAATACAACTGATCTACTGTTCACTCATGTTACACAACGATCTATCAATTAAGAATTGAATGCATTCTTTTGAAGTTTCATTGGGGTATGAAAGAGTTGACCGAAGTACATTTTCAATGAAGTGCGGTAGCGCTTCATGTTGAAAATGTAGTTCGATCAACGCTTTCATACCCCAATGAAATTTCAAAAGAATGCATTCAATTCTTATAATTATATTTAAATCACACCAAAATTTAATATAGTTGAATTTTTCGTTGTGAATTTTATTTGTGTTAGATTATTTGCTGTTGGAAATTACTACGCCATTGATTGTTTACATCTGACGTCGTCATAGAGGCACTTGCAAGTTCGAATTTGAGTTTCAATGGGATGTGAAACATCACTTTTATAATCATGTGACTACTTCATAACCAATCATATTGTAACATTTCAATGAAATACTGAAGTAATGTAATTATTCCCTATTAACATACTTTATATTAATTCATATATGACAATAATTACATGTATAAATTCAATGTAATCTATTTTAATTTTCAGGACAAAATCCTGCCCCGTCCCGTCAAGACAGTAATGACGTACTATTTGCAGCTGTAATCTCATCATTGGTCATTGGTTTACTGTCTATCATTTGTGCCGTGTCTTTCTTTTGTTGTAAGTTCAAACATTTACAAACATTTATTATCAAACACACATTTCAGATGACAAAACTACCAGAACCATCACACTGTTGTTTTGGTTCTAATATAAAGAAAAAATAATGACAATAAATTTAAAGCAAAATACGTCAGCTAAGTAATAGTATAAACTTTCTCAAAATATCACACTGCTCAGATTTAGCTTGCTGTTAATGGCATGAATTCCTTGCTATCGTGAATTGTAACAATAAAACTGTGGGTATTTAATAATTACAGATATACGACGGCAGACAAAGGGCCAAATAAGGTATTTATATTTTTTTTTTCTTTGATATAAAATCACCTTCCTTAAGCAAACCACTATCATGTTGAGAATTGTTAAAACACGTTTCTACAAAAGGAAACGCACCACAATATAGCTGAAATATTGCTAAGGTTGACGTTAAGCACCAATCAATCAATAAATCATTCAATCAATCAATCAATCAATCGGAAGTATGCATCTTGAGCTGACGTGCAATTTTTATTGATGAGATTGTATTACAAATCAGCAACCAACATTAACAACATCACGAAATGATCTAACCAATAACCAACCTCATTATAATACAATAAGGACATAGCGATACATATCAATGTGTAAATGAAAGTATCAATTAAAGTACACTCGTGACATCATGGTAAAAATGATATAATTACTAATAAGAAGAGTTTGAAAATACCAAAGGGGGAATAAGAATTCGTAAATCGAAGAACAACACAATGGTCAAATGAAAAAGTACAACATGGCAAACAACGATCTACAAAACATACATGTAAAACTAAAGATCGAGTAACACGTACCCCACTCAAAACCGGGGGTGAACTCAGATGCTCAGAAAGGGTGAGCAGTTCCTGCTCCATTAGTGCCACCCGTCGTGTTATTCCAGTTACAAACCCGGTGATAAGTCATGAACGAGGAAAGGACCGGGAAGTGCTTACGATAAATGGAGCATATCCGTGGTTATTTGTGAAACAGATATCCCATAGCGGTCAACCAAGTCATGGTGGTGACCGTAAAACATTCGAAGTGATGACTTAAACTTAACTAAGAGGAACCCTAGGTTCAGTAGCTTCCTGGTTAGCAGCAACCCCCTATCTAGGAAATCCCACAAGTACGCAAATAGTGTATCAACTATTTCCGATTTAACCCTTTTACTGCGACGTTTCGTGTATTATCAAAACTTCGTGTGTGATATTATTCCCGACGTTATGGTTATGTCAGCAGAGTAACATCATTTAATTCATGACGTCGTTTTAGCAGCAATATGACGTTGCTTACCGCCTACTTTTAATTTCAAAGAGGTTCTATATTTGCAATATATGTATCTGACTTCAAATTGGGCAATCTAATTATAATGTATTTGCGTAACGTATTATTAAAGAAAATACACGTACATTTCTATCAACCAGGGACGTATATGTCCCTAGCGCAGACTACCAACAAGCGCAAATTTTGATAATTTTCATGTTTATTATGAAAAAAGATAATTTGTGTTATTTGCTAAAATTGTTGAACAATATACAGAGATAGAAAACAGGAGCTTCTTTAATCTGTTTAAAAACATTATAATTAGGTAATAAAACAGTTATTTCATGGTTGTGCAGGTAATAGATCAAAATAGTTTCCCGGAAAGACCAAAGTGCTGTATTGCCCGCTGTCATTGGCCTGGGCACTTTGATCTTAACCAGTACCGCGGTGAAAATAGTTTGATCTATTTATTTTGTGCACTCCCATTAAATAACTTTATTCTGTTGTAAATCAACAGGCACCTAGTACTTACATTGTACTTTTTTCTGATACTTTTGTGTTGTTGTAGACTTATTTTATTGTGCCAAGAAAACTACTTGGGTTTAAACAGGTTCGTTTTGCTCTATCTTTAGTTTTGTAGTAGTGATTTGTAGATCATTCTTTGTCCTTTTGTCCTATTTCATTTGGTCATTGTGTTGTCCGTTCTTTTCCAATTTGGATTCTGATTATCCCATTGGCATATTCAAACTCTTCTTAGCCATTCACTTTCCATTGAAGTGGCTATAACAAGCCTGGAAATTAAGTGGAAATGTATTTGTGTGTTAGTGAGTATCAATTTTGCCTCTTTCTGTGAGCTTTCTATTGGATTTTTGAATTGCTCTGTCATTGTGGTATTTTTTTTTGTTTTCACTAATAATTCAACACTGGTATAATATTATATTATCACGATAATGCCATCATTTATTTCTAGGATTAATGATTATACAGAATGCACAACATGTACAAGATGTAATCCTATATTGACAGATTCGCACGACGGCAGTTTAGAAATGACAACAATTGGTATGTGTGTTAGTTATGGATAGTTATGTATGCACAAGAGCTCGTCTTTCACGACAAAGATAATGTTATGTATTTGTCAAACTGTACTGTCCAAATATGAACTTTCAGAGCTGGTAGGCGTTTTACCTACAAACCAGACCATTCCATATTATACCGCGTAGATTTTCATATTTTATCATATTGAACTAATTCTTTCAAGTGACAAACTGTTCTTTTTATGTAAAGATATTGTTTGCCTAAGTTGCTTTAAAATATATTGTTGGCAACATAATCTACCAATCGTATTGGAAACACCATACTACTTGCTTACAACGGTTGTACTAACTGTGAATGAATTCATCTTGAAACCAGTATGTCCGTCGCCGTCACAGTGAAAAATATCCTTGATCGTCAGAGCAATAAAATAAATGTTTCTCTTTGCAACATTTTTTTCACAACAAATAAAATGTAAAATATGCGAAAGACCAAAATAAAACAAAACTGGTATGTGGTTATCAATGATTTCCTCTTTTGATAGCGAAGTAGTTGTATATGTAGGACTACCCTGTTAGCTATCCAAACCTAATTCTGTCTTTAAGAATCAAGGTAAGCAAATTTTACGATGTTGTTTGGGGCCTTATCTGCAGCAACTGCAACATATTTGTGGTGAATATTGCAACATTGGGATCTTTGAAAACAGATGTAGCTTTTGTGCTCATTGACCTTCTGCGTTTTTCAATTCGAATTTTAATAAACGACCTAATAGCTTTGACCCAATCTGAAACGGTACCAACCTCCTATTTTTCTCGTTTTGTCCCTTTTCTGGTATAGTCCTCCACATAGTCCATAAGATGTTTGAAGTTGTATTTCCAATTTATGGTCTGTGGGTCATGATACTTTGGACCCTTAGCAATGGGTTTACGGAGATTTTCATTGTCTGTTTTGCTTATATCCTCCCCTAGTGAAGTGGCAAGTGGGACTATATTTGAATAGAACATTGTGGCAATTTCTACTTGTATACAGGGTACATATCAAGCAAACACAAATTCGTAACTCTTTTTTATATGTTTTATCATGCATTAGTATCAGAAACCAGAGTTGTCTATGAAAGCCACAAACCGTCTGCAATGGAAGTTTGAAGAAGCAGCAAATCGCTGAAGGACAGAAAATATAATGACCAAGCGAAAACGGACAACAACACAGCAATGCTATTCAAAACACTACACACAAAGCTAACGTTTGAGATGCAACCCCCAGGGATGAGCTCAGGTGTTCAAGAAGGGTTTTCAGTTCCCGCACCACTAGTGACGCCTGTAATAAACACACATTATATTGTTAAGTAGGAAATATGAGTATGCACATGCACTAAAACAAGTTATTGGTTAAAACAAATGTAACAATTATAATACTGACGATAGAATACAATGTATCGTTAAAACAATTAACAACAATACATAATACATGTTGTTACTAACATTCAAGACGTACATATGTATTTTTCTACCAGACTAGGAAAATAAGCAGTCATATGTATGTGTTGGGAAGATATATTTGTGTTCTCTTTCTAAGATTTTCTAGTTGGATGGTGGAATTGTTTTGATGGTGCGATATTACCCCTGTAATCAGTACATCTCACCACTAAAGTTGTGAGTTCGAAACCAGTTCATGGTGAGGTGTACTCGATACGCTATGTGATAAAGTTTGCCAGTAGCTTGCAGCAGTTCGGTTGTTTTCTTTGGGTACTCCGGTTTCTTCTCCCAATAAAACTGACCGCCACTATATAACTGACATAATGTTGAAGCGGATGTTAAACACCATAATCCTAACCCCCTCATTATATTTATCTGTACAATGCATATACATTCAATGCCTTTTGATCTGATGCCTATCGTACTGGAAATACATAAAGCTGAACTAATAAATACAATAGTACCACATTGTACGTCATAGATAAAGACTGATTATAATTTGTATTGTAAGCTCGTTCGTTATAAAGGATAGAAATGGCACAGCAGTTATCTCTAAATATTACAGAAAATATTACTATCCTGAAAATTAACAACTTTTCCTATGCTACTTTGTGAGATTTGTCGTTCATAGGAACAACTGAAGTCAACCTGAATCAAACAGACAGAAAGTAAGTTGGTTTCATTTTAATTTAATTGTAGTGTCTTGTGTACTTTAAATTAATTAAACATTACTGAACATATGCATACTTTGAAAGCTACAGTAAATATATTATACTGTTCCACAGAAACAACAAAGACACTCGAGCATCTACATAATGGCTTCATTGTTGCATTACATAGTCATGAAATTTAAATCGTTATTTGTGTAATGTTAGATGAATCCTATTTAAAACGTTAATTGAAATAATAAGTTGAAATTCTTAAATGAACAGACAAACATTCATCATATGAAACAAATAATGATATCCAAAGACAAATGTAAGTTGAATACCAAACTCGCCATAATGTACAATACAGATACTGAAGAGACACGGACAAATACAGTACACAGTTCGCCGTAAATTGTCTTTCGAATCAATACAAAAACTTCGTATCAATCGTCGACACGTTCACATCCATTGCAACATTTATCCAATTTTACTGAGTTGATATCCTATTCATATTGTCAGATCAATTTAATAATTCATTGATGTTTGAAACCGCACCGGTTGTGTAATGGTTAGCGAGCTCTCGAGTGCGGTGGATCACGGGTTCAAGCACGGTTCGGGTCAAATCAAAGACTATGAAATTGGTATGTGTTGCTTCTCAGCTTAGAACGCCGCCTTAAAGATAAAGATCAAAGACTGGTTGGCTCCGAATAATAATAATGTATCCAAGTGGAGCGACATGTCTACTCGCGAACTGTTGTTTTAGTGTGCTAGCACTATACAAATCCAACTCGGCGTGTTTGTCTAGTACAAAGCGGACCTCATCATCATCTCATTGAACATTAACTTGTTCTCGTTTTTTATATAACTGAAAAATAACTGAATTGGCGTTAAACAACAATCACTCACTCACACCTTTATCTTTACTGAGTTAATAGCCTTTTCATATTGTTAGATCAATTTAATAATTCCTTGATGTTGATGGGATATCAACACTTGAATGCCATTAACATATGCATTTATCACGTTCGTTGTGATACCAGTGTGGTAATGATACTGGTCAATACATCGATACAGCATAGTATCTGAAGTTTGCCATCTCAATGGTGTACTCATGGAGGATATCACTATAGCAAAGACACCCCTCTATGTCCATTGATATCTATGCACCGGTATATGAACATATGACTGCTTTGTCATCTGATCTCTAAACATTGTATATGTACTATAATCCAAAAACAACAATTTATACTACCATGTTATACTCAATAGGTTCATAATGCATTTGTTTTCATATATTTCAATGTAGTATTGCTACCTACGAGGAAATTTAGCCAAGCTAGAATACTGCTCACACTGATCATCATTAAACTAAGCTGCCAAAGGGTACAGTTATTGCTTAGTATTTATTAGTTCTCTTTGTTTTGTTGATAAAAGTACTATAATGTATTTGTCCTGTACGATAGTTCATTTCTATTGACGTTTAGATCAATATAATGGCTGCATTCTCCCCTCTTAGTGAGGTGATGCGGTCATGCAAGTGAGTAAAATTCTAGCCCTAACATATAACATGTTTTTTGTGACAATAGAGCTACGAATTTCATTCGTTTGGAAACTTATATACTTCTGACTCCAACTGAGGTCGGGATTTTTGGGTACTATCATCTCATTTGTGCAGATCGTCGAATAAATTCATTGAAAACGTTCGGTTCATTACATATTTTTTATATTATCTTCTATTGTTAAATAACTTTGAAAATTTATATTTACGTCCTTCAATCGGGATAAACTTCGCCCATTTTTCACCATGTTAAATACGAGAAAAGTATGGAAATATAGAATCGAATTAGGATAAGTCCTATGCAAGTTTAAACTCCGTCTGAAAGTTTAAAAATTTTCCTTTCTTTGTCATACACTTGTGGGTACAAACATAATATTATCCAAAGATTAAGCTTATTCCATTATTGTTCAAACGCGTATGTATACAAACATAGTACTATCCTCACGTTATTAAAATGTTCTGACTGGTTCAGCAAGGACAGATAATGTATACTACTTGTCATAAACTTCAAAACACTGCCATGACTAAAGCATATGCCCTAATGTCTCTAAGGAACATGCAACACAACAACAATTGACAATTCATTTCAACATATGCCATGATGCATTATCTACATTAGACCACATTAGGACAGAATGCAACGAGTAAATATTCTCATTTATTTTCAGATGTTATAAAGACACAGGATGTGATTTATTACAACATGAAACCTTAGTTATATATTTCTACATGTCATTTGGTGTTTCTTGTCTTGTTGTTAGTTAAGCTGATCTATTTACTCAGTAGTATTATGGTTTTAAATACATGTACATTTCCCATGCCTGATTGTATTGAAGCTCATTATTTTTTTGTATTAACGGTGAAGATATATTTACCTTTAATATGGCATTAAACAGTGATATTAACAAATTTAACCAGTTTAATTACACACATAATTGGTTTGTTGTAGTGTATAAATATAATTTGTGCTACAAGATGTAAAGCGCAACTTATAGGATATATATATATATATATATATATATTCTGTTTGGACCCTTTGGCTTACTGTAGTATAAAGACTTGAATTAAATGGCTTTCAAATAGTTTAACGTTGATGAATAATATTCGAGAAGCTCGTCGTGGGCTCTAACTTTGCTTTCTACTTGTTATTAAACAGTTGAAAAACAACATTATTATATACATTAATTTCTGATATTTTGGTTGATGATGTTCTCATGTGTCCATATGTTATATTGTAAACAGTGACTGAATGTTGTCAAGATTGCAATAAAATAGTCTTCCTTAATTTTGCTTATTTCATCTAAACAGTATTTTATTGTACCATATATGTATATATTGAAAAAAATGGATCTAATTATAATTTGTTTAATAAATGGCTATTGAAAAGTAAAACGAATGAGCTTTGCGTTTCTTTTCACCAAGCACAAGTGTTATTTCAACAATTCATCTTGTTCTTTCTTGATATAACAATGTATATATATATATATGTTTTAATCAAAAGCAATATTGTTTTTATTAAATGTGATTTCCTTATACCGCTTTTAGAAATACTATATAATTGAGGTTTGTTCTTTTTAATACTACATTTGTATATACAGGCAAACTTGGATTAAGAGGTCACCTTTGAGACCAAGAAAAAGCGGCATCATAAGACAGATGACATCTTAAAAGAGGTTCAATTCATATGAAATTTTCTATGATAAGACAAAATAAAAAACATTTTAATCCAGCTGACTGCTTAATAGACGTGACCACATGGATTGTTGTCCTTTTTCTTTTGGTCATTACGTTGTCTGTCTAAAAGATTTAAACGTTTGACGATTCCATTTTTGAAGGGTTAATTAGAAGCCGTAATTCGAAGGACACTGAACAAAAAAGGACTAAATGACAAACATTGATGTACAAAACACTACACCAAAACACTAATGATCGAGCAACACAAAGCTCAATGAAAACTGGGGGTGAATTCAGCTGCTCCGGAAAGTAATCAGTTCCTGCTCCACATGTGGAACCCGTCGTGTTACTCTTGTTGCGAAACCGGTGATAAGCCATGAATGGGGAGTGGACCGGATTGTTATTTCATATGGGACATGTCGTGGATGATTTGTTGGAAACATCACAGTTTGCTAGCACGTTATAAGACCGCGTCCTATCTCATAATCCACAAAATATCCATTATGCTCACACAATGTGTTTGCAGTTGCATATAATTTCAAATCGCTAACAAAGTCGTTATTCAATCAGCAAGTTATTGTGTTTTAGCACCAAGTGAGCAATACCATCTGCTTTGTATTATATCAACACAACGAGTAGAGTTTGTATGATGCATCCCACTGAAACAACAGTATGACACATCTGGATGTAGAGGCAATCAGTGTTCAATCATTAATGCTGTGTGGATAAGCAACATACACTAGTTTTATAGTACATTGGCTTTTTCCGACCAGTGATCAAACCTAAAAGTAAACGCAATCGTGGCAAACGCGCTAATCATTAAACCCAACTGCTGCAATTACATATGTATTCGACACAAATCTGCGCAAATGTGGGAATTTTCTACATTTAGTAACTTAGCTAGACTAATTAAGCTAAATCGTAGATACATAATTTAGTGTGCATGGTGTGTTTCTTAAAAATAACTTCATTTGTCAAAATGAATACGTAGACTAAAGGGTTTTAATGTGACATCCAAAATGCGCTACGGTTTTTGATGCCTGAGGTAGAATAACCTTAGTTTCTGCCTTCAATAAATTACATTATGGCAGTGTCTATTCGTACAATTTTCAACAAATTATTGTACGAATAGTCGTGAATCTTATTCTTACAACAAATAATATTACGGATTAGATAATGAAAAACGATTAATTATTACCTGTAGACTAAATATGTTGTATTACCTGTAGATTAAATATGTTGTAAGAATAGCTTCTAGAGCCTATTCTTACAACAAAAAATATAACGTTGTCATTAATCATATATAATTATTGTATTATATAGATCTATATATATTTCTTCATATGCACAACATATAATTTATCATCATAGAATAAAATATTACATAAAAACAATAAAATACAATTTGATAGTCGTAAAAAGCATGATAAAAGTTTTTTTTTTAAAGCTTCTAAAAATCATTTAAGATGCTAGATGATATTAAAAGTCTGAAGTTTAAATTTTGATAAAATATCTGAAATATAAAAACAATGCAATGCAAAAAAATGTTAAAGCAAAAGTCCACAAATGATCACAAATGAATTTTACATTTTGATCCATCGCCTACAACACCAATAGGTTGATCTTGGCTGTTTTTTAAGGTTGGTGCATCTTAAATGGAACCACACTAAACAGTAATCATAGAAAATTGACTATTTGGCATACAAGTCAGTTTCACATATTTTGCAGTCCCAAATTAAATTGTCATTTTTTTCTATGATGAAGGCCTTCAGTGCTTTCCACCCTTGCTTAGTGAAGTATTTAGGAGTTGTATTTTTCAAACATTATATATATATCTAATAGCCCTTGTCAGTGCCCACGAACTTATTGTTGGGTGCAAGATGCATTCGGCAACCAGCAGAGGTTTGAATTAATTTGTCACTAGACCTCATACATGGCTATCGCAATTTCATTATTCAAATCATGTGTTCTGGTGACGATTCCAATGGATCAACCCACAGATACAAGCTAGGTGGCTGATAGGAGATGTCTTCTCCATGAAGGTGTTGTCATGTTATTGTTAGCATTACCTGATCATGTACCATAGTAGGTAGCGTGTTTTGATCGTTTAATGGGCCATGTACATTCAGGACCACAATTGTCCCAGTGGCAGTCAAAAACCATAACCCCAGCTGTAATATTCCTTCTACATTTCTGTATATTTTTTTTATAAATTGTTGAACTTGTCCTCCTTCTAAATATATATGAAGTATTTGTCTTTGAACGTTAAGTAGCCATAATTCAAGCATTATTCAGTATTTAGACCTGCGTGTACACAGTATGTAAGAAAGGTTGTAGATAGTAAAGTGAAATCAGAAGCCGTAATTCCAAAGTGAAAAAGACAAACAATGACCTACAAAATACTACACAAGAACCTAAAGATTAAGTAACATGAAGCCCACAAAAATGTAGGTAGGTAGTTCATCGTTCAGATTTATCAAATATGTAATAAAGCCAGAATTTGTATAGCGTTCTATCTAAAACAAATATCCTAAGACGCTATACAACATAAAATACTAGATAAAAGTAGCAAAACATAAAAAGGTAACCCCTATACACATATATATAACAATGATACAATTAAATAATAATAATCTTGAATGCAGTTGATAGCAGACGGAAGAATTAAAAATGGAAAAGGGGGTGGTGTGAGTGCAGAAATATGTCGATAAGGAGTTTGAGGCAGAAAAGAGGCGGTGGAGTTGGCAGAAGGGATGCGAGAGACGGCAGGGAATAAGAATGTCACAGGATTATGGTAGGTGCATAAATGGTAAAGGGGGGTTGAGGCAGAAATGAGTCGGGAGAGGTGATCCAAAATGGGTCAGAAAAAAGAAAGTCAAGGGATCAAGGTAGGGAAGATATCATACAATCATTAATAATAATCTACATATACATATAAAAGTCCAGAAAGGTCTATGTCAAATTGCATATTTACAAACGAAAAGCTTGTTTAAAAAGATATGCTTTTAGATACGATTTAAAAGTTGATAACGAGTCCATAGTTTTGAGCTGGAGTGATATGTTCTTCCACAATGTTGAAGCAGTCTTGTCGAAACGTCGGTTACCATACTATATCTTTGTTTTGGTGGTAGGTACTTGGAGAAGTGATGCTGACTGGGAACGTAATGGAACGTATGGTTTCACAAGTTCCGTCAAATATACTGGAATCAACCCATGAACAGCCTAGAATACATAGATGATAAGTTTGTACTGACTTCGAATTCTACTGGAAGCCAGTGTAAGCGGATCAGTACGGGTGTGATATGATCCATCTTCGTTGTCCTTGTTATGAGTCGGGCAGCTATGTTGTGGACTCGCTGGAGTTTATCTATTAAAATGCACAGGTTCAGTACCATTGTAAAACCAGTTATATGGTACAGTCCCTAATAAAATTAAAAACAAAACAAATATAACACATTCTGAATGTTCAGAAATCGCTATCACTAACAAATATATACATGACCAGACACTCTTCTGACTTGGTACAATCACATAAAAAAAAGAGAGTGTTTAAACCATTTTGATGGACGACAGCCTCCCTTCTAAATGAAATAAATATATATTGTCTTCCTGTAATTTTCACTATTTCGTCTAAGCTAAGTATCTAAATGTTACTATGCAAGTTATTCAGAAGAATAAATTAATAAATAATCGCATATGCATTTCATATTGTATATGCATTTGACATTAGACGTATGAATCATATTTAAATTGTATTATGTCAGTAATTCAGAAGAAACAAATCATAAATAATCCCATATACATTTGATAATAGCAATTTTTTGGAAAAGTAATCATTTATCAATTGTTTGTTCCAATGAAATTAAATATAATTTAGACCACACTAATGTCTCAACCGTTTGCTATGCTGTTTGTAGAATCATATCAGGTATTGTACCGTGAAAGTCAGATTGTAATGGTGAAACAAAAAGAGGAGTTCTATGTACAATATTGGAGAACATTGCAATTATAATAACCCATACCTGACCTGCAGTACAAAGTCAACTACTTGGTATCAGAAACAAGCTATATATTTAAAATAATCGCTCGGAATGTCTAAAGGAATTCTTTGTCGAAATCAATGTAATCAAAGACAGACAAACGTATGTATGTATGTGCTTAAGTACATTATTGGTGCTTGTGTGTGTTAACTTGATTATATATCAACGTTCCGTTGTTTTAAGTACCCAAGTAGTACATCGGGCCACTATGAACCTATTACCCCCTATGTTAAACAATATTTCACTCCTCAATTGTGCAGTCAGCCGTGACTCTTACAGGCACACCTGTTGATCAAATCGATATCAATCAAAATATTACCAATTTAAATAATTTGTTAATTACACCTTTTAATTACCCCCGATAATCACACCCCATTAATCTTATTATTCTATTATTCTAAGTATTGTATATGGGTTTTTATACCGTGTTTTAATTACCAATAATTATGTATTCTTTAATTGATAATTCACAACCAATTACACACTGAATATATTACCATACGTCAGTAATGTGTGATTTGTATCTGTTTTAAATGGTTATTTGGCGCAACAGAAATTTTAAATATCGTTTGACAACAGCTGTTCAACTTTCGTGTAAAACGCTTTATAAGATGTATTTTAATTACGGTCTATCGTGCAACATTAGAAAGAGGCCCCCGGTTTAATTAATCATACGCGTGCTAGTGAAGGAGGAGTAGAAACATTATTCAAACAATTCTATTTTCGTTTTCCTCTTTGTGAATATGATTTGAATATTTCATCGTTATTACATCGTAAAACGTTTCCATTTTATTTGTATTGACACCTGTCGTATCTATTGATTAATTTGTGCGATAACAAAGGGATTTCCCCTCAAGAACAAAGCAAATGCAAAGTGGTCACCATACAGAGGAATTTGAGAATGCATTAAATGAATTCAATTCTAAGCGAGATATAAACTTCCTCTCTCATATCTGATAGTTTCTCTCTCTCTCGTTTGCATCTGTATTCCTATTTGACAACAGGATATTGTTGGGGTATTCTTGTCCCTTTGGTATTGATTTTGTTTGTACAGCAGTGTATATAGCAATACGTCATGTTCCATAATGTGGCATGCATTTCTGTAGTTTCATGATAAATATTATTTGAATTGATTTAAGGGATGTATTAAATGCATTGATTTCTTATGTGTTTCATTCTGTTTATTGTACACATCTACCAAAGGAGATCTAAGGTTTCCCTCTCGTCTGATAATTTTCTGTCTCGTTTGTTTTTTCTTCATTACATTACCCTCCACTTGCGTTTGCCATTGATGTATATAGCCGGTTTTAGTACACACGTATTCCTCCCTAGGATTGTTAACATTATCACAAAGAGGCACATAAACATCAGACGTATAATAATGTACACATTTTTCTTATATTTCGCAGTCTTTACATGTATAAACAATTATGCATAACTGAGAAACGTCTACCTTCCGACAGTATCTTCAACCTCACGAAAGGGCCAACAGTATGATATCTTTCGTGCAGGGGTGTAAACTGTCGAAAAACCTTATGTTGCCCATTACAGGATAGACTACCCTCTTAAAATCCGTACGGTCGCGTGCTGTTGTCCTGCATGATGACTCTTTGTCGAAGACCAGCCTATAGTCTTTGTCTTGATGTACGGTAAGTAATCTCTTGTGGTCTCTCGTGATCTTGAAGTCGTCCCTCACGGTCTTGATGTCATCGCTGTTGTTAATTACCATGCACTTGATAATATCAAAGTTGATAGTCAAGGAGTTTTTGTAGTTGAGAGTGATGCCTCGCACTTTACATAGGATCGTATTTCCATCCTTATCGGATCTGGTAATCTTGTAGGCATAGTTCTTCCGTCCACCGGTGAGAAACTCTATTATTCTGTTGTCGGGCACGTCATCGGTGAGATCTCCTATGTAGTCACCGAGTTCTGGTTTCCACTCGCCTGGCCTAGAGGTATACACGAGTGAATCTGTATCGGTGTATATGGCACGGGGTCCTAATTGTTCCAAATAACTGCACAACTTCAAACGGGCTTGAGCTGTGGTATAGACTGATATGACTACGCTGGTTCTCCCTGATTCTTCGATGAACTCTTCTTTGTATTGGTATCTCATTTCCACCATATCGTCGCTGACAAAATGTATATCCATCACAAGAATCTGGTCGCTGGTCAACATGTCGAAATATTCGGCAGGTTCGGATATGTATTTTATCTGAGGCATGTTGGATCTCTGTCCGAATATCCCCCAAAAACAATTCAGCATCAGTTTGGCTAATGCTCTCAATCCAGGATTCTTCTTTATGTTGTTGCAGCCCAGGAGTATTCCTTTCTTTTCGTGATAGTCTCTGGTGTACCTCCATTTATCGTTTTCGCTCTGACACCACTCTGGCCAACCGCTGGCTTCCTGCTTCAGGAAGGTATTCACGTAATCGATAAAGAGTTCTCCAGTTTTCGCTTTCGGATCGTACTATTCCGTTTCATCGAAATACCACACTTCGTAGATGCGCTGAACTACATATCCTTTCTCCAATGCTTTCTTCAATTCGTCCGTGACACATGTTACCGTCATGTTGATGGTTTTCACTACATGTTCTACACATGCTCATTTTCACTGGTAAGACGGGTATGTACTGTCCTCTTGGTGGAAGGATTTTGCATTGCATTATACTATTTGGTTTGATCATATCGTTCATCGAAACTACGATCTACCGCACATGATGTGAGTACTCTTAGCTATTTCACCACAGGAGCGTTATGTTTTTTTCTCCTTCGTTTATAGATCATTTGTTCAATTAATTGTTGTAAATAAGATCGCGTCATAATTCATAAAAAATGAATTTCATGAGGAATTGAACTATGTTACTTTTCTTATAATTTGGTTTGTGTTTTCAATGTAGTTTTCGACCAAATATGAGATATCTTACATTTGCATGAAAAAAGATTAAATTTAATAAAATGTCATAGAATAGTATCACAAGTATCTAGTACTAATTTTTCATTAATTGAACGTCAGAAGAAAAAGGAAGTCCCAAATTTAAAACGTCATCATAATGTGATCGAACCTCGATCTTCTTCCTTCATGGAAGATGATGTCAATTAGTATACCTGTATCACGAAAGTGGGTCAGTTTGTTATCAAACAGACACGACTAAGTGGACAGGGTAACAAATTGGTACTATCAGAAGCTGTAAATCCATAAAGAACAGACAATGGTTAAAAGAGAAAGGACAGAAAGAAAAACAAGAGTTCAAAAACACTACATAGAAAACTAAAGATTAATACACACAAACCCTACAGAAATATAATGTGCTCCGAAATGGTAAGCAGTTCCTGCTCCACTAGTGGCACTCTTCGTGTTACTCGTGTCACAAATCCGGTAAAATGTCATGTATGAGGAAAGAACCGGATTGTGATTACGACAAGCTGAACACATCCGTGGTCATTTGTGACACAGATATTCCGTAACGTTAACCAAGTCATAGATGAAACCGTGATGACTTCAACTTAACCACTAGGAACCCTTGCTTCAGTAGCTGCCTTCTTAGTAACAACCCTCCATCAATGAGATCATAATAGGGACCACAAGCTCTTATATACTGCATATACTCGGAAAGAATGATGGAATTAAGATTATGACAACGGGATAAATAATCGTTGTCATCTGTGACACAGATTTTCCGTTACGGTTTACGAAGTCAGTATATACTATCACATTACATATATACATTCATAAAACGTCACATCAGAGTGGTAATAAAATGTAAATACCTACATTAGTGCTCATGTTCTTTAAAACACAAACATTACAAAGGATAAAATATGCAAAATTTTGTGATAAAGTTTGTCAGTGACTTGCGATAGGTCGTGTACTCCGGTTTCCTCCACCAATAAACCTGACCGCTACGATATAGCTGAAATATGGTTGGAAGTGGCGTAAATACTATATACCTAAACTTACAAAGGATATAATTTTCTGTGTGTTGCTTATAATGGAAAATATATTTATTTCTCAAAATGGTCGTTTTTAAATCTCCATAGATTTGATCTGAAAGCCTTATTCATCAATTTATGTCAATATAATCTTTTTGTTTATTTCTGTATGTTGTTAAATTAAGATTGTATTAAATGTGTTAAACATCCCATGACCTATACGTATATTGTATAATACATATTCAGTGAAGAAAAAAGAAATTAATGAAATGTAAATTGAAATAAATTCGAAATAAAAAAAAAACCAAATAGGTGTGGAATTAGCATCGCTGATGTGATTAATGAATGAACTCAGACGGGTGAGTTTCTGTAAAAGAAAAATATTTAAGAGAAAACACACACATTGAATTCAACCATGTTTAGCAAAACATTATATGATTTCACAACTTATTTCATGTAGACAAATGTCTATCACATATAAATCTCTGCAGTGTAAGCTTTTTTGTAAAATGTCAATATTAAGAAGAAACAAAAACAGAAAAAAAAACAAAAAACAAAAAGCAAAAAACAAACAAAAAAAAAAAAATACACAAAAAAAAAAAAAAAACAAAAACAAATACAAAAAAACAAAAAAACAAACAAACAAACAAAAAAAACACAAAAACCATAAATAAAACAACAACTTATGACTAAAAAAACAACAACTTTAGACATATCTGGC
The DNA here is from genome assembly GCA_963383655.1 of Bathymodiolus septemdierum. Classification (NCBI taxonomy): domain Eukaryota; kingdom Metazoa; phylum Mollusca; class Bivalvia; order Mytilida; family Modiolidae; genus Bathymodiolus; species Bathymodiolus septemdierum. The sequence goes on along the minus strand of OY726524.1, from coordinate 28,065,418 downwards.
TTGAAACACAAACATCTGACATTCGAATAAGTTGATAGATACATGGGTAGGCTGGAGTCAACTAATAAGACCACATGCATTGACACATGGCGACAATGTGAACACGAACATTGCATTAACATAGTTAGTGTATGCTCGTAGCTAAGTGACCACAACATAAGACTATATAATCATTATAGACCAACAGATATAAAATTACAATCGATACTAGTATCTCTATAAATTTATGACCAATCAGTAACAAGCATCTTGAGAAATAATGGTCTCCATGAGAGACCAAATGTGAAAGAAATGTAAAATGGATATTAATCTATAATAAAAGGGAGACAATTACAGTGTAAATCTCATTTGAATTTCAATAAGTTGATGAACATCGTGTTTGCCAGACCGAACATAATTGTTATCTATGAAAACATTAATGGGGGTTTCCTCGACCAATAAAGCTGACTGCCACGAAATAGCTGAAATATTGTTGAAAATGGCGTTAAACACCATAAAATAAACATGCCCAAAAACATTAATGACACATATCATATCCTTACAAGTCCCATTATAATAATGTATCACGTTTCTAGTCACTGAAAAACATGTAATCGCTATAACATACCTACAAGGAATCAGTGCTAGGGGTTCACCGTTATGATGTTTAACGCCACTTTCAACAATATTTCAGCTACATTGCATATAATAGCAAAGAAAACTAACACAAAGTGTCAGCTATGCGTGCTAAATTATAGCTTTTACGAGTGATAGTTTCAATCATACTATAACTTCTATTAGTGCAGATGCGCCAACCAAAATCGAGCTTTAAGGTTATGTTAATACGTGGATGGAAAAATACCTTTGGATGTAGAATGATGAAAAGAAAGTTTAAGCAATGACGTTCAACAAAGCCACCAATATCAACACCATGAACAAACACCTCTCATCTCAAACGATACAACGACATGTGGTATTGGAAATAAAGGTCCTAGATTGGGACAGACACAAACATGTAACCGGGATAAGTCTGTTGATGGGACCCTCACTTGATAAGCGGGTCTTAGACTACACACTTTTACAAAAACGAATGACAGCATGAACATAGACAGTATAATAGAAAGGGACAGTTAATGGTTGTACATAACTGGCTACTAGCAAAGAATATATAAGAGTAGAGGGCAGTAACATACAAAGTTAAAAAAGGAGGGTGATGATTCGATGCTAAATGCGGCTGTCTAAAGAAACGTCTAATTGTAGTAATGCATACTCTTCAATGCCATGTCACTATATTCACTTTCTGTTAGATCTGCAGCAAATTTATAAGATCGTATGTGATTGGACAGCTAAATTTGAAAGTGAAAGTGAAAGTACAAGTTGAAAATTTTAAATGTTTGAAGTAAAATAAATTTGCATTAATAAATACTTAACACTATATATTCTGAGAGAGTCCCTAAGTGACATCCGAACAGCAGGAAATACCAATAATATTATGACAACATTTTGAGAAGATCCCCTATGAGACCTAATAAGAGCTTCCCATAATACAACCCATTCAATTTCCTCAGTACTAAAAAGAAGCAGGGGATGCAGGGGAGGACACTGAAATAGGCGGGACCTATAATTCATAGTGGTAAGTATTTATTAATGAAAATTAATTTTACTTCATTTAAAATGTTATAACATAAATATCTTACCACTGTAAATTCTGAGAAACACAGAATCTAACATACAGCTGAATCCCCTGATGTTGTAGTGACCAGGGAGGGCGGCGGGAGATTAATTCGTTGCGCAGCTATAATAGATCCCAGGGGAAAAGATTATCAACATGTGAGGTCATGGAACGCAGGTAATGATCAATGAAAGAGTCCTGTCACCTCCAAAACCTGCCGACGCAACTTCTGCCAAAGAAGCTGAAATAAAAAGAGCCCAAGACGAAGAAATGGCTCTGACCCAATGTGCTTTGACAGAGTGGCGAGTTAAAGTTTGATCACCAGAAGAGTGATATGCAAGAAGCATTGTATTGCACAGCCATTTAGAAATGGACTTCGATAATAAATCAGAAATACCTCTTTTTAAAGGTAAAATAGTATAGAATTAGAATTAGATTTTCCCTGTCTTGTCTTATCGTAATATCTTTTCAATATTCTTATAGGACACAGTAGATCAGAAGAAGAATCAGAAGAAAGGACTGGGATGAAAATAGGTTCCGAGCCCTTACTAGGAATCTGATTTTTACATAGAAATGAGGAATCTGTTAAGAGAGTAACAGCTGACTGATTTCGATTAAATCGAAGACAAGAATCTGAGACTGACAGTGCATGAAATTCACTTTTTCTTCTACCAGACGCTAAAGCTAATAAGAAGCAACATTTGTAAGAGAACAATTTGATATCAACTTCAGCTGCTGGTTCAAATGGTGGTAACTTAAGAGCCGAAAGTACCAATCATAAATCCCACTGAGGAACCAATCTGTTTTGCTTAGGTCTCTCAATGTCAAAATGTTTAATCAATAATGATAAAAAACCATTATTACTGAAATCAGTTCTACCAGAAATAGCTAAAGTGCGAGTAATACTAGATCTGTAATCTTTAATGGTAGATGGTAAGAGACCTTTATCTTCAAAAAGATGCACAAACAAATCTGCTAGTTGTTGTACAGAGACTTTAATTAGATCAATTTCCCGTCCAACACACCAATTAACGGCGATTGACCACTTTGCATCGTAGACAATCTCGTAGACTGTCGGAGAGTGCTAGAGATGTGGTTGGCTGCTCTGACAGAAAAACCTTTCAGTCGGATTCCCTTCCGGAGGGTAACCATGCGTGCATATGCAGGTTCTCTGGAATTGGATGCAGTATTCTTCCTTTCAGCTGAGACAGTATGTTCACTCTGAGAGGAGGAAGAAGTGGTCTTGCACACGAGAGAGGCAGCAGATCTGTAAACCAGGCTTGTTTTGACCAAGCCGGTGCAATACGAATGATCTTGCAAGATTCCCGAGCCACCGTTTGAAGGACTTGGTGAAGAAACCTGAAGGGAGGGAATGCGTAAGCAAACATTCCTTTCCAAGAGATTGACATTGCGTCGACAGCATATGCTAGAGGATATGGAACTGGAGAAACGAAAGTGTTCAGTTTATGGTTCAGAGACATAGCAAAAAGATCCAGATGAGGACGACCCCTAAGAAGCCTGATGACATTGAAAGTTACTGATAGTAGTTCCCATTCCGTGTTCACTGGTGCTAGAGAACGTGACAGTATGTCTGCTAGTACATTGAGATGACCCGGAATATGCCTCACTACCAGTTGAATCTGAAGTTCCGAGCAAAGAGGGAGAATATCCCTGCAAAGATAATACAGGTTGAAACAATGAGTGCCTCCCTGGTTTTTCAGATAAGCTACTACGGTAGTATTGTTTGTTGCCAGAACCAGAGATTTGAGATGGAGACTTGTTCTGAAATGAGACAATGCCAGATGAATTGCTTTCATCTCCAACAGGTTGATGTGTTACTTCTGTTGTACAGGAGACCCGAACCGTCAGGCCCAACTTCCCTCTAGATAAGCTCCCCAACCCAGGTTGGAAGCATGTGTGTAGAGCGTTAGTGAAGGAACTGGTACTGACAGAGATAGACCTTTCATCACATTCTCCCTGTTTGTCCACAACTGTAGGTGAGGTAACAGTGAAGGAAGAAGAGGGATCTTTGCTTCTCAGTCTTGAGAGGCTGGAAGCCAGTGTTGAAGAAGATAAAACTGTTGGGGCCGAATGTGGAGACACCCTAGCTGAATCACTTCCGCGAGTGAGTTGAGGAAACCTAGCAGTTGAGAAAACTGTCTGGCTGTTACGAACTGAGTGTTGGAACAACATAATTCTCTGACAGAGGGATACACATTTTTCCTCTGCTTGACAAATGAGACCCTTGTCTGTTCTGTAGTGTTCCCCTAGAAACAGAAAATTCTAAGTAGGAGTCAACTCCGACTTCTTCCAAGATGCAAAAAAAAATAGATTTAGAAAGAGCTGAATTACTATTTCTGTTTAGGAAACAAGAGTTTGTTGATCGAAATCCTTGATCAGAGAATCGTCTAGATAGGAATGAATCTGAATAGACAGTGTGTGCAGGTGAGCTATTACTGTTGGAAACACCCTTGTGAAGACTATGGGAGCCGTTGAGATTCAGAATGGGAGTGTTCGAAAATGGTATACTGTATTGTCCCAAACAAAACGAAGAAATTTCTGAAGGGAGGAGCAATAGGGATGTGAAAGTACGCATCCATGAGATCGAGGCTTGTTGTCCACATACCAGGGTGGATACAAGATTTGATGGAACGATTAGTTTCCATTTTGAAATGAGCTGCCAAGAGAAACGTATTCAGGATAGAAAGATCTATAACTGGTCTCATACCCCCAGTTTTCTTGGGAACTAAGAAATGACGGGAGTAAAAACCTGGAGATTGAAAAGGATCATGAACCCTCTCTATTACTCCTTTCAAGATAAAAGACTGAACTTCCTCCGACAGAAGAATCCGCTTCTCTTTGTCTGACGTGTGAGACAAAGAGATGGGAATCTCTGACAATGGAGGTGACCTCAGAAACTGAAGATTAAGTCTCCCTCCTGAATTACTGACAGAGCCCACGAGTCCGTGGTAATTTTCTCCCATTGACTCAGAAGGTGAGTAAGTCTCCCTCCTACAGGAATAGAGGGGAATGGAACAGTAATCTATTTCTCTCTCTTGGGAGGTGTCAGTAATAAACGAGGGGGCAACTTTCTATTTACGATTCCCTGTCATCTTGGCCCATTTTATCTTGTGAGAAAAAATGGGTTTGGAAGCAGAAGAGATAGTTGGTGGGACAACGTTCCTCTTCTTGGGAAACGTGTGGGTAGAACCAGTAGGAGGATTAGTTACCACAGGACGTTTGCCATTAGTTATCTAAGCGTTAACTTTGACAGGCTGTGGAAGTTTCTTCCTCTCCTCCTGAACCTCCTGGACCGACAAGCCAAAGATCTTGTCCGACAAAGGAGAAGACAGCAAAGAGTCTTTTAAAGACTCATTGACCGAAGATTTCTCAAAAAATTCACTTCTTTTAGAAAGAGTGAAACTTCCGAGAGTGCCATTAAGAAGAAATTGAGATACCAATAGCTTGGTCAACTTGGAGTAAGAAGGACTTAAGCTCCGAAAAATCATCTCCTCTCTCTTGAAGTAAAGACCCAGCTGCCGACAGAAAGTGTTCAGCTGTATCCAGTGCATGAGAGGTGCTCCTATGAAGGTTCTCTGACTTAGACCAAAGAGATTGTGTAAGTCTTAACCCATCTACTGACTTAGAGCCTAGAAGGGAAGCCATAGTTTCATCACAAGTAGGAGCTGACTTTCCAATAGACGAATTGTGTATCTCGACATTCTTACTTCTAAGCCTGTCTGGAAAAGAAGAGTGACCAAATCAAGAAACTTTTCCAGTATTGTTACTAGAATAGCCTGCAGGTGAAGCCAAATTATCCTGAATCACCCGAAGAGCTGTGGAAACATGCTTAGATTCAGGAAAAGACTAGTAAGAAGAAGAATGTTCCCGAGACAAACCACACGATGTCTCAAACGTGGATAAAGTTTTTTGGATCCTAGGAGGGGATGCAAACGGAACATGGGCTTTTTCTCTGAGGAGAAAATAAACCCTAGCCTTTAGCTGATCCATAGAAGCCGGAAACTCATCATACTCGGATTCACTAGATCTACCTTCCTCGCGAGTACCAGCTCTGTTCAGAGTGGAAGAAACAGATTTCTTCGAAACAGAAGTAGTAGGAACAGCTTCCTCCTCTACAGTGAGAAAAAAAGCCTCCTGACTCCCTGGGGTCATATATACAGTGTCATTTTCTTCTTCCTGACACTGGTTGGGAGAGGAAGGCTCTACTGGGGCACCTGACCGAGACTCCTAACCATACAACCTATCTGGATAGTGAAGTCTGAGAAGAGGAAGTACCAGAAGGCAATATGGGGTTACTGGAAGGATTACCAGGAAAAGTTGACCAAGGATAGGAATGGTCACAAGGAAGACCAGGATGAGCTTGGAAATGAGGTGTCCAAGGAGTACAAGGCCAACCTGGGAAGCTATTGAAAGGCTGTAATGAAGAAATTGGAGATCTATGTTGCATAGCATTCAAACCCATTAACAAAGATGGAGCAGTGACATTATACACAACCGTAGCAACAGGATGAGAAAAAGTGTGGGTCACTGAAGACACAATGGGAATTTCAACCATGGTAATTGACCTAATCGGAACCAGATCCGAGGTTAGGTGGTTTCTCAGTCCTGCTACCGAAGTCTCAGGAGTAGTCTGGGAAACGGAGATCGGAATTCCCACACTCAGAGAGCTAGGTATGGAACCATCCCAAAAAGTGTCACTGCCTGTGATGGATTTGAACGGGATCAATTCCGTATTTTTTACAATTTGAACAAAAAATAATAAATAAATATAGTGTAAATTACTTGAAATTACAGTAAAATTGTGTCACAATATAAATATAATATACAAAAAAAAAAATATAAATGTATAATGGTAGTATCAGAAAGAAGCAAAAATCGTTTTCATCTGTTCTCCAAGAAGGACAAGAAAAGCGTGCTATTCTGGTCGCAGCATAAAATTGAATGGGTTGTTTTATGGGAAGCTCTTATTAGGTCTACTATGGGATCTTCTCAAAATATTGTCATAATATTATTGGTTTTTCCTACTGTTCGGATGTCGCTTAGGGACTATCTCAGAATTTATAGTGGTAAGGTATTTATTTTATAAAAACATGGCTTTAGCACAAGTTCAGGATTTTATCTTAGGATATTATATCAGTAAAGGCAATTTCCATTCATGAAAAATACACAAATGATGAAAAGAACAACATTATAAATTTTAAATAATTTTTAATTTATTAATATACAAATATTTTGTCCTGAATCAATCAAACCGGAAGTGAATATAGTGAAAAGATGGTAGTTCACGATTTTCATCACGCTCCACTAAATAATCATACAATTGCAACAATGAGGGACATTTAGGGGAAAACAATTTATGCATTTTGAAAGATTGATATTGCGGTTGTGTAAAGAAACGACTAATTGTAGTAATGCATTCTCTTTAATGTCATGTCAGGGGATGTGGTGGCAGTTATCGCATATTGGTTGGATTTACAACTACCTATGCAATCAGTGCCCAAACAAATGAAGTCGAAAATATGGGTTGAGGGTGGTCATGGTGTTTAACGCCACTTTCAACAATATTTCCTTTATATCACCACCGACCTACCACAAGTAATTGACATAAGATAGGAATGTGTGTGAACATAATGTGTGTGAAGTAGACAGGTGGTGGAATTCTTTTAGCCACATTCCTTTGCTTATGCATTGATCGTCGATCTTCCCATGGATAGAAACAAGTGTCTGTACTTTGCACGTATAATTATGAAAAGAAAGTTTAAACAATGACGGTCAACAATTCCACCAATATCAACAATATCGAAAATATGGGCTTAGGGTGGTTATGGTGTTTAACGCCACTTTCAACAATATTTCCTGTATATCACCACCGACCTACCACAAGTAATTGACATAAGATAGGAAAAATTGTATTATTAATTACTGTGGACATAATGTGTGTGAAGTGGACAGGTGGTGGAATGCTGTTAGCCACCTTCCTTTGCTTATGCATTGATCGTCGATCTTCCCATGGATAGAAACAAGTGCCTGTGCTTTGCACGTATAATTATGAAAAGAAAGTTTAAACAATGACGGTCAACAATTCCACCAATATCAACAAAACGAACAATCACCTCTCACATGAGGAAAGTATAATGAGTGATGGTCAGCATTTCCACCAATATCTACAAAATGAACAACCACCTCTCACTTCAAACATTGCAACGACATATGGAGTTGGAAACCAAGTTCCTGTATTGGGACAAACACAAACATGTAACCGGGCTAAGTCTGTTAACGGGACCCTCTCTTTCTGATAAGTGGGTCTTTGACTGCACACATTTACAAAATGAATGACAACATGAACATGAACAGTACGATAGAAAGGGTCAGTTAATGGTTGTACATAACTGGCTACTAGCAAAGAATATATAAGAGTTGAGGGCAGTTACATACAAAGTTAAAAAAGAAGGAGGGTGATGATTTGACGCTACATGCGGTTGTGTAAAGAAACGACTAATTGTAGTAATGCATACTCTTTAATATCATGTCAGGGGCTGTGGTGGCAATGATCGCATATTGGTTGGATTTACAACTAACAATGCAATCAGTGCATATCAACACTGATGTGAGTTCGAATTTCGATCAGGGCGAGGTGTACAGCATTGTGTGATAAAGTTTGTCAGTAACTTGCGACAGATCGGCAGTTTTCTCCTGGTTTCCTCCACCATTAAATTAAAACTGACTGCCACGATATAACTGAAATATTGTTGAAAGTGGCGTTAAACACCATCAAACAAACTTCAATGCCATGTCGCAAATTGATTAAAGGCGTGACATGACATCCATTATAATGACCATGACATAACAAATTATTTTTAATACAAGTGCATACACTAATGATGCATGATGGCCATTTTTTTAAACTCAACATTCATCGGTTTACTGGTTGTAGCATAACCTGTTCAAATACAATTTTTAAAACTGTCAATTTTTATATAAAAAAATAATAAACATACAATCCATCATTACTGAACCGTGACGGTAATTGAATATCATATTTAAAATACAAATGTATACAACTAACACTTCCCTGTGAAATGGCTGTTTTTAACTTTCAACAATTTGCTTGCTTATGTTTTGGGAACTATTTGCTGACATTCTTCATCAAGTCTTCAGGTAGGCCAATGCTAATGTGATTTTATATTTTGTTTACAGTGACGTCAAGTTGTTTGGGAGGTACAATTAAACAAGCAACACAAGACTGTCAAAGTTGTTTAACTTGTGTCTTATTCTTTTGTCTTTTTGAACAATAATTAAAACGTAGACATACAATTTAGTGCGGACGGTGCATTTCTGGAATAACCTTCATCAGGTGACGGTCAAAAATAAAAGATTGGGAAGCCAAACAAACATTTAAAGTTTTGGAAAAAATAAAATCAAAGTAGATACGACGTGTTTCTGGAATAAACTTCATCAAGTGACGCTCAAAAGCGAAAGATTGGAGAGCTAAATAGTTTAACAGTGATTGGGAGCAATAAAACTAAATAATCAGTGCTATCAATCTTTGTTTAATATACCTGTGTCGTCTTAACACATAGGCACGGTGAGAAGTTTCCCGGGGACCCCACGAGCATAAGAGAGTTTTAAGGAGGGAGAGTGTTGACATGACTTGATCGGGCAGATTTTGTTTTATCTCCGAGTCCACACATTAATTATTTTTTTCAAAATTAACACAGGACTTATATGGAAAACGAATGGTATAAATGGTCTCGGAGTGCATGCATCAGTTTTGGCATACATTAACAAATATGGAAACGGGAAAGGGGGAAGGGTGTTGAAGCATTAACGAAACAGAAGATGAATGTATTCTTAGAAATCACTCTTCCCCATATAAGAAAATAGGTGTGCCTTCACAACGTCCCGGATAAGTTGTACTTTAGGACCAAATCGTAAACAATTAAAAAGTAGACACGATCAGATCGTTGCTCATGTGTTATCACAAGTAGGTGATTCATGTAATACTACGCTTGAAATAATAAATTATGGTTATCCTTTATGTATACTTTATGTAGACTTTATGTAATAGATATCAATAATCGATATAGTCATAATGACCGACAGTGTGCTGTGTGTGTTTTTTTCATGTTTTTTTTTTATGAGGGTGGGGCGGGGGGGGGGGGTGTTGTTTTTTTGTATATTTTTTTATGCTTTTCATTTTATTACCAAACAACTGTGTCGTAAATATGCATTATTATCTAATATTAACTCAATGTTATTTGCATACGGTTTTCCAACTTTAACCCTTCCCGCCCCCCCCCCCCCCTCCCCACACGCACACACTTCACAAATGAGAAAATGTTCTTTTAAGAGAAGTTGCCTCTCTTGAGGAGGTTAATTTACTAGTAATTTGCTAGTGGTGAATCCAACTACCACACGATCACGACTACGACGGCAACATGAAGTATTGTGCAAGGCACAAAAAAGAGTCGTGTGTCATTACTTAGACCATCGCTAATACAAAATAAAGGTTATTGTAATTATATAAAGAGGAGTTTAATTCGGAATAAAAAAAGCATATAGCCATGAACGGAAAACAGATATGCAAACCTCGCATTTCGAAGAAAGATTCTTATTAAATGTTTATGGCTAAACTATATAAATGCATACTGAGGTTATTCAGTAGAGGTCATAAATATTCTTCAAATGTCAAAATTCATTGTTATAGCCCACCATTGCATGTAGTATTATAAAAATGTTAGCAAATATTCATTTTTCAACGCATATCCATTTCAATGGCCTTGGGTTAGTAGGTGTATCAGTGTATTTAATAAAGCACTCTGACATTATTAAAATTTACGTGTTGGTTGAGGGTAAGGGGTTAATTTTGTAACTTCCTTGACTTATTTTGGTGATATAAATTTAAAGAAGTACCAAATAACCCTCCAAACGTGAATTAATAATAAATATGATATTTAAAAAATATACAATGTACGCTTAAACGAGACAACACCCAGTTTTAAGTGTTAAATTTCTACTTGTTCATCAACGAACACACGAACAAGTATATATTCTTACAATAAGAATGATTACAGTTACACATTAAGCAAGGTTTCTCCCACGGTTTTTGTGGATCGGGTTTCTGTCGTTTGATCTTTATTTCTATTATGCTTTGATTGTTTTATATTTCTTTGGTTTATTCCCCGAACGCTTACTCGAATAAATTAAAATTCGGGAATTTTTTAAACATTTTAGAAGACAAGGACAAATTTACATTGTGTATATTTAGAACTGCAAACCACAGACTATCGGTAGAAGTGGGGAGATGGAAAACAAATATTAGAGAAAACAGGTTCTGTCATTTATGTTCAAGAAGAGAATTGGGTGACGAGTATCACTATATTTTTGAATGTACTGAATTCGTTAATGAAAGAAAACTTTATTTTGATTTTGTCCATATAAATAGACATAATATCTTTAAATAGAATAATCTGATGTTTTCTAAGTCTATATATACTTTAAGTAAACTCTGTAAATTTATCAGAATAGTAAACAAGAGGATATGTCCTCTAGATATATCCACTTCTGTTCACAATTCAATATTTGTTTAATTATGTATTACATGTATTTATTTCTTGTTTAATTGTGGTAATTGTCATCTCTGTACCTCTGTAAATTGGTTAGAAATAAAGATATATATATATATATATATATTTAATAAAACAACACATAATTAAGGAAGGGGATTAGGGGGCCTCCTAAGGGGTGGGATTATTGAATGTCTACCTGTAATTTACCTGTCCACCCAATTAACCATGTATGTATTCTCATTTATAGATAGACAAAACTTGGTATAGTTATGCTATATTTATTTGAATTAAATAAATAATACAACAATATATTGCAGATATATCTCTTAATTCAGCAAAGTATGAATTAAAGTGAAATACAAACAACTTTAACATGTTAAGTCATTAAATTTCAACAAACATATACGACGACAGCACTAATATGAAATTTCTTATCATAAAGAAATAGCACTGTACTGGAATGAAACTTGATACTATAACAGTTTTACACATTACATATATCTAAACATAGAAACACATTTCAAATCATTAAACTATTTTATATATGCAAAAGTCTATAGGATAATAACATCTAGTGATCTACATAGAAATCAAGCACAGAATCATCCTAAATGGAGTAACTGGGAAGCTGAGTCTGCATAAGAAATCAGGTCTAGTATCTGTCTTTGAGCGTTGCGAGTCGGCGATCAATGTTCAAGTATTTCTTGGCCCGTGGTCGAATGGTACCACCATCTGCTCTCTGGATCTCTGCAATTTTAATACTGTTCTGGATGTCTTTGAAGTGTTGCATTGCAGTGTAGATATTTGGGTGGGCGTATTGTGTCATCTTCTTAGGCTTGCTGTGCCATCCTACAATGCCGTTTTATTATATATCATGTTTTATTATCAATTCGGGGATGAACATCACTGTTCGTTACTTTACCTTTATAAGAGTCTATGGCACGAAATTGGCGTCAAAAATAAATATGTATGGCAAGTCATCAATTGAATTAAGGCTAGCCTTAATTACTTAAGCCTAGTTAAAACCAACAACTGCCAACCAGTAGATAACATCATATGGACAGATCATGGATACATGATGTAAAATTTTATCAATTCCACTCAAGCATAATTCGCCCATGTTTATCGTAAAGTAGTCAGCAGCCATTTTTTGTATGTTAATGTATTCTTTATATAATTACTTTAGTCAATAAGATATGAAATCAATTACCATTGAAAAAAATTATTATTGTCAACCTCATATCTACTGAATTATGGCTAGCCATAGATACTTATTCTTGGCACAAATACCGCGCCATACATTTCAACCAGGAGTGAGTTAGCGATTGATGGTTAGCACCAACTCAGCAATTTTCAGCTATATCTTGGCGAGAATAAGTTAATTTTGAATAAGATGATGAGGTCCGCTATGTACCAGAACAACACGCTGCGTGCTTAGCAAAAAAGCAAAAAAATACCAATTTGATAGTGTTTTAATTGTTTTATGACACCCAAATCACTTTTAATTAGATTAGATGATTTGATTATCAGGTGATTGTGTAAGTGTGTGTTGTCTTGAATTTACTTTTCTGGAGCAATCTGCACAGTGGTCTGTCCCCATTGTGAGAATGATAATGAATGAAAACAAACTCCATGTTCTTTTATTGTCTATGAACCAAAGATTACAGAAATTTACTCGTTTTTGTGATGGAATTTATCAAAATTCCATGTACTGCAATCGTTAATTATATCTTAATTATTAGTTTTTTCTTTTATCAACCAAAGCACATATTTTTTGGGGGAAGCTATGATTAAAGCATTGAGGGTTTAATAATCTTTGTAAATTAAAAGCAAATTCTTTAAAATTAATTAACTTTTAATCAAATAAAAATCAAATTAATCATAATTGTAATTAAGAGGGTAACAATTAATTGTATGATTTGACTAAAAATGTGCTTGCAATGGTTTTTTTTGCAAAGGACTGGGAGCTATAAGGGCCAACATCGGCCCCACCTCAGATGTCGATAAAACAACAACAACAACACTCCTAATAAACTGTTGCTATCAGAATCTGCTGTAAGTTGTCTTTTACGTGTAAGGAGTGTATCCTTTACATCCCGTGCTAAGGGATGTATTAAAATTGTTCATCATAGCTGTCTGGTGTGCCTTTCACATAAAGTCGACGTTTTCCTAGAGGAAGCCATTTGTTATTTTATTTATGCCAAATTCGCAGTCATGTTAGTATTCTAATAATAATAGGCTATAATACACTATTTTACAGCTATAATTTTAATCCAATCAAAAACAATATGGTTGTGATCATCTTCCGTAATTAAAATCGTCAAAATGAAATACAACCGAATTAATATCAAATGGTGTCTTGTTTCAACCTCATTTAAAATATACCTTGACATTCTTTCAAACTTGTATATCACGTTCACGATCTTTAATTACAACACTATTTCACTCAAGTGTACATTTTTTTCCTGTTCTAGTTAAAGGACTTTATCAAACAGAATCATACAGTTTACATGTAATGCAGTTAATACGCATTTAAGCCACATAATAATATTTCTATTTTCCACACCTTGTGGTGTGGGGTCGCTATTGTGCATGCAAAATATTAATTGCAAACCCCATTGACTGGCTATTTGCTGTCTGTCTAGAATATTTTTTTTTTTCTCGATCGACATTTCAGAAGCTAGAAAACGATATGATGAATAGTGTCTGTCAATCATGCAAACAATAACTTATGCACATGACACAACGCATTTTCAATGCACTACATACACAAACTTTTGAACCATCATTTGTCCATTGGAGGTTGATTTAAGAGAATGGAACTGATAGAAGTTAAAAGCTTAATTTGGGCGCAAAAGGGAAGCTTTATATAATTTAAGAAAATGTGATGTAACATATGCGCCAGGGATATTTCCCAAAATTCTTTCAAAATGATATAAACTGTTAATATCTTCCTGGCATTGATGAAACCAGATATGTTCGTGGTAGCCCATCACAAAATACTGTCAGTTCCCTTTTAGCGCTCTCGCTAACATTAAATTTTTCCAAAATAAATAACAAATCTTTAATTTTTTGTCTTTCTTCTTCAGACAAATCTTGGTATGAAGATTTGCTGGACGACGGATTGAAATCGACTTTAACAGTCTGCCCATCAGTGCTTTCTAATTTTAGTATTGGGGTACAAGGCCATATGACTCTACAAACCAAAGCGCAGTTTCAAGCTTCGATTTAAATTATTTTAATTTCCTTGATTTCTTATTTTCGATAATTAACGCCTCTCCCTCTTTGTGTGCAAACGAACATATGTTTATAATTAAATCATAGAAATAATTCATGAAATATCATATTTATTCAGGAAATTTACATTTTTTATTTCAATAGTCCGTTTTTGTTATGGTCCGTTTTGGTAATGGTCCGTTTTGGTTATGGTCCGTTTTGGTTATAGGATGAAACATCCGGTAGCGAGTGTCAATATACGTTCGTGCTATATTTGCATTCCCTAGCTTTCTATATATAGTTGGACCGTTGAGCAAATTGGCATATACACATGTACTGTACATATTTCTTCTGCTGAAGGCTACACAAATACGACTTTTTGCATTTGTGTGGTATTAATTCAAAGCATAGTGATATTTAAAAAAAAAGGGGGTACATATTAAAAATTATCACCAAATTATATGTCTCACGCAATGATGACATCACAAGTTTTTGCTATAAGAGTCTTATAACAATATTGGTTGTGATGATGATGGGGAGGAGGAGGTGGATAGTGATGATATGGAATATACTGAGGAAGTTATGGACAATATGATTTTAGAATTTTCAGGAGATTAATATAAACATGAATCCAAAATAAAGTGTCTTTTTGTGTTTTTTATTTGCATTCTGGTCTTACCTAATGCATAATTGACATGTCCACATAATATTTGGTACATCATCATGTTTTGAGTTTTGGTGGTTTGAATTAATGGTCATTAATGTAGTTTTCAAATTCGGGCCTGTAGAATTGATGGTGAGCTTGTAAATATTTGAACTTACAGGCCCGGTGGGCTTGTAAGGTAAAAAGTTAAGCGTGAAGACTGTAAACAAGAGGATATGTCCTCTAGATTGATCCACTTCTGTTCACAATTCAATATTTGTTTAATTATGTATTACATGTATTTATTTCTTATTTAATTATGTTAATTGTCATCTCTGTACCTCTGTAAATTGGCTATGAGAAATAAAGATATATATATGTTACAGGCAATTTCATAATTCAGGCATGCCTGAACGTTTTAGGTATTTTATGAAATGACTGCCAATTTTAGGCATTTTATGAAATGACTAAAATTTCAAGGCATTTTGTAAATGGCAGGCATTTTACAAAATGCCTGAATTGATTTATCAACATAATTTCAATGCAATAGATACAAGATTGTATTGAAAACATGTTTAATTGTACAAAGCGAAGAAGTAGAAACTACATTTTCATATCTCATCCTATAAGGTACTTAGACTTAATGATTCAATATTAATTAACTAATCTACAAAGCCGTTATTATAAAAACTTATTTATTGTTACAAGCAATGTTTGGGTGCCATCGACTGTTACACAACACTGCAGCCTTTTTACACGCACATCTTTTTGTGTTACATCTAAGATTCCCACTGGCACTGCACCCACATTTGGTAAACCCTTGGCCACCACAAACAGAAACGCTCCTAACAGCATTACGCAAAGCTATTTCAAAAGTTTTATCAACTGTTTCTTTATCTAAAAATTGACTAACCGAAAGTTCGAACTGGTTTCTTGTGTATGAACCTAATAACATATCACCAGACGTACCAAGTTTGTAACCTTTGTGTACTCTTTCTGTTACAACTGCCATTACATTCCTTGGATCTCCTTTTCTTCTGTCTACATTTGGTATCGGAATCAGACCATTTTGTCCTATTTCAACCTCTGTTAGCAATTTGTTCTGATCAATTGTGCACCCTCGTAGCTTGACGATTAAGTGAATCAGCAGCTTGTGACCTTTCTGTAGAAATATCTTTCTCATTCGAACATAGCTGACAAATTGCGTTTGATGCCTCTTGACTTTGAGCAAAGTTCGTGAACAAATTTATTGCTAACGGAACATTTACAAAATCAAAACAAGGCATTTCACATACTGCACATTGAACAATGTCAAGTAAAGCTTCTGATGGCACATCATGGACGGAATCATTGGCATCTGTACTCGGGTTGTCACAGGCCTGAACTGAAGAAATTTGTAGCGTAGGATCTTGGGTTTGCTTATTTTCAAGATATGCAACTAGATCCTCTTCCGTAGACAATGTAGCCAACATTTCCTGTGGTAGTGGTGACGAAGCTAAGCTCATTTTTGCATCACTTCCAAACATCGCCTTGTACTGTGTCCTATTTATTCCAGAATGATGGCGGCTGTTGTTTTTATTGAATTGTACAAATGTTAAACCAACTTTCCAAGAAGTGCTGTTATTGTCTCTCATCCAAATTATGAGTATGTCTTTAATATCAGCATTACCTCTTTCTACACTCCCTTGAGATTGTGGATAATACAGCAATCAGGCCACAAATCTTTCAACTCTTTGATTACATTAGCAGTGAATTCCTGACCGTTGTCTAACTGCAAGATGTGAGGTGCTCCAAAAAGGAGGAATATATCTAGCAATTGATAACCAACTTCTGCAGCACGCTTCGATGTAAGAGCTTTCAAAAGTGTAATCATTATAATTATTAAAGGAAAACACTTACATTTGCATGCATTAGTAGTCTTGGCAGTTTTCTTTCTTTCCGGACTTAATCCTTTCAAATATTTCTTCATTTTTTACTCTGGTCCATATAACACTGTTTTTGCTCGATTCAAGAATTTCCAACAATTGTCATATTCTTTAACATGTTTAAGTCAAACTATCAGGTTTTCTTTTTAAATAAATGCTGTTTTATATTTAAATTCATTTTAATTAAAATGACTGAAATGGGTTAGGCAATTTGTAGAAAAAGGTTTAAAATAATCAGATATTTTGTAAAATGCCTAGAGATTTTTAAGCATTTTATAAAATGCCAGACTGAATTAGGAATTTGTAAATTGACTAAAATTTCAGGCATTTTACAAAATGCCTAATTTAAAAAATTGCCTGTAATATATATATATAATAAAACAACACCTAATTAAGAAAGGGGATTAGGGGGCCTACTAAGGGGTGGGATAATTGAATGTCTACCTGTAATTGACCTGTCCATCCAATTAACCATGTATGTATTCTCATTTATAGATAGACAAAATTTGGAATAGCTATGATATATTTATTTGAATTAAATAAATAATACAACAATATATTGCAGATATATCTCTTAATTCAGCAAAGTATGAATTAAAGTGAAATACAAACAACTTTAACATGTTAAGTCATTACATTTCAACAAACATATATGAGCACTAATATGAAATTTCTTATCATCATTTATAAAAGAAATAGCACTGTACTGGAATGAAACTTGATACTATAAAAGTTTACACATTACATATATCTAAGCATAGAAACACATTTCAAATCATTAAACTATTTTAATGATGCAAAAGTTCATAGGATAATAACATCTAGTGATCTACATAAAAATCAAGCACATAAGTGGAGTAACTCGGAAGCTGAGTCTGCATAAGAAATCAGGTCGATTACACCAGTCTAGTATCTGTACTTGAGCGTTGCGAGTCGGCGATCAATGTTCAAATATTTCTTGGCCCGTGGTCGAATGGTACCACCAACTGCTCTCTGAATCTTTGCAATTTCAATACTGTTGTGGATGTCTTTGAAGAGTTGTATTGCAGTGTAGGTATTTGGGTGGGCGTGTTGTGTCATCTTCTTAAGCTTACTGTCCCTTCCTCAATGCTGTTTTATTATATATCATGTTTTATTATCAATTCGGGGATGAACATCACTGTTAATTACTTTACCTTTATCAGAGTCCATGGCACGAAATTGGCGTCAAATATGTATGGCAAGCCATCAATTGAATAAAGGCTAGCCTTAATTACTTAATCCTAGATAAAACCAACAACTGCCAATCAGTAGATAACATCATATGAACAGATCATGGACACATGATGTGAAATGTTATTAATTCCACTCAAGCATAATTGGCCCATGTTTATCGTAAAGTAGTCAGCAGTCATTTTTTTATGTTAATGTATTCTTTATATAAGTACTTTAGTCAATAAGATATGAAAGCAATTGCCATTGAACAAAACATTCTTGTCAACCTCATATCTACTGAATTATGGCTAGCCATAGATACTTATTCTTGGCACAAATACCGCGCCATACATTTCAACCAGGAGTGAGTTAGCGATTGATGTTTAACACCACCTCAGCAATTTTCAGCTATATCTTGGCCAGAGCAAGTTAATTTTGAATAAGATGATGAGGTCCGCTTTGTACCAGACCAACACGCTGCGTGCCTAGCGAAAAAGCAAAAAATACCAATTTGATAGTGTTTGTTTTGACCCGACCGAGGCCTTGAACCCACGATCTACTGCTTTCGAGGCGAGTACGCCAACAATTACATTACCGATGCGGTTGAATTCAAGCAGGGAAAACGATATTTTAGCGAGAACATCATATGTCGTGTCTTTAATAAACATAATAGTTTATTTTTAATGTGAATAAGTTCATGTTTATAAATCGTATTTATTAGGTTGGCAGGCCTCAATAATTTCTATTTCATCGATATTAAATTGCCTCTATATTTTCTTTTTGCATCTGTTATGTTATGCTTAATAATAACACGGGCAAATTAAGCACCAATTTGTGCATCATATCCATGTTAATAACTATCATAGAACATAGTTTGTCAATCTTTTGGTGAAAAAAAAACAATCTTTAAACTTTTATTATGGTTTGAGCAAATTACCATGTTGTAGCAGTTTAATATGAGTTGTAAGATGAATTCCTTCTTTTCCTTTGATCTTTTTATGGTTTAAATACGAGAATGTTAGCAACAGTTCAGAACTTTGAAATAAAACACGCAGATGTGAGATATTGCACACTGTATATGGTGTCTTCAACATATGCCAACATTTTGAAATATCATATTCAACGTTTGCCAACAAACATGTTATTACAGGTGTTAAAATAACAATTAATGATTAGTTACAGGTAAGTAAATTTGGAGATGCAGGTCTCAAAAGTGAAATTGATAAAGTACTTTTTATTAGTCTAAGAATATAAGAATATGTTAGTTAACATTTAGCAAAAAAGTTTGTAAATTCATATAGCAAAAATCTAAATTTATAAGATACGAATAATTCTTTATAAAAAATAAGTGATTGTTAACTGCGAAATTAAAAAAAAAAATATTAAATTTTATAAAAAAATATATGTAAAATAACACTTCTGTTAAAATTAACCAAAACAGTTTTGTAAAATTTATAGATAAAATAATAAGTCTGTTAAAATTAAGGAAAAATCTGGGCTGTAGTTTTATTACTCTCATAGAGAGCCGTACAATAATCAACGACTTAGATGTGATATTGCATGGCTTCATGCTACAAATCATGTATACATACAACGCTTTTCCGAGTTAACAGGTTAAACAATCTCACTATTCGCGTTCGATTAGTGAACATATTGTATCAGGATTAGAATCACATAAATTATTAAAAAGAGTAGCACGGCTAGTGCCACTAGTGGAACGTGAACTGCTTACCCTTCTGGGTCACGTGGTACACCCCCGGTTTTTAGTGGGATTGGTGTCGCTCAATCTTTAATTTTCTATGTAATATTTTATAGATAATTGTTTGTCATTTTTCCTTATTATTCTGGCCATTGTATTGTCTGTCTTTCTTCCATTTATGACATCTAATTACCCCTTAGGTATCTTCAAGATTTTTTGCGGGATCCGGGTGGCTCAATGCATTAGGTAGTTGGATTACCTAACAACTCATACAAGCCTATCTCCAATACGGCGTGCATTCGCGCCCGACTTTGTAAATTACAAAAAAGGATGCACTCGACTCTCAGCCGCAAGTGATAAAGTTTACCAGTTGCTTGTCCATGGCCGGTGCTTCTCTCCGGGTACACCGGCTTCTTTCACCACTAAAACTGGTTGCCATAATATAGCTGAAATATTGCTGAAAGTGGCGTTAAGCATAATAAATCAAATCAATTCAATCTTCAAGCTTTTCTTAATGTACATCTCGTGTTGCATGTTGTTTGAGAAACCAAAACAAAGAAAAACAATAAAACAGGCAGTTAATAATCTAAATGTAACACTGTTGGATTTTATGTTCAAAGGTTTATTTGGAAAAAAAATCAATGCAACGCGGTAGCCTTCGGGATCTTTCAAACAAGTGACAATCATGCAATGTATCTACTCCCAATTGGACCCCGAAGGATACTGGGGCTGTATTATTTATATTTTCTATAATCGTCTGAGCATGCGAACCCATACATGTATATTGCAGAAACCGATGCCGTCGCGATCGTGATCGTGTTCGAATCCCATTCATGTCGAGGTGTACTCGATACAACATTATGTTTTTGGAGGAAGGGGAGTACTCCGGTGTCCTCCACCAATAGAAATGACGACCACGATATAACTGAAACATTGTTGAATGTGGCGCTAAGCACCATAACCCTAACTCTAGCCCTAACCCTTTTAAATATTGTCTGTCCTTTATAGATTTACAGTTTCTGATAGTACCCATTTCTTACCCTATCCACTTACACGTGTCTGTTTGATAACAAGCTGACCAACTTTCGTGATTCATGTATACCAGTTGAATTCCTCGTCCCGTAAGGAAGAAGGTCGCGGCTCGATCACATTGTGGTGACTTTGCAAAATGGGAACTTCCGCTTTCGCCGCACGTTCCATTGATGAAACATGGCCACTAATGTGAATTAGAGACTTGTGATAGTATTTTATAACATAAATACATTACCACTATACATTCTGAGATAGTCCCTAAGCGACATCCGAGCAACGGGAAATACCAATAATTATATGACAATATTTTGTGAAGATCCCGTAATAGACCTAATAAGAGCTTCCCATAATACAGCCCATTAAATTTCCTACTGCGACCAGAATAGCACGCTTTTCTTGGAGAACAGATGAAAACGATTTTTGTTTGGTTTTGATACCCTTATACATTAATATATTTTTTTTGTACATTATATTTATATTGTGACACAATTTTACTGTAATTTCAGGTAATTTACAATACATTTATTTATTATTTTTTATTCAAATTGTAAAATTATGGAATTGAGCCCGTTCCAATCCATCACAGGCAGTGACACTTTTTGAGATGGTTCTATACCTAACCCTCTGAGTGTGGGAATTCCTACCTCCGTTTCCCAGACTACTCCTGAGACTTCGGTAGCAGGACTGAGAAACCAACTAGCCTCGGACCTGGTTCCGAATAGGTCAGTGACCAGGGTTGGAATTCCCATTGTGTCTTCAGTGACCCACACTTTTTCTCGTCACGTTGATACGGTTGTATTTAATATCACTGCTCCATCCTTTTTAACGGGTTTGAATGCTATGCAGCATAGACCTCCAATTTCTTCATTGCAACCTTCCAATAGGTTCCCAGGTTGGCCTTGTCCTCATTGGACACCTCAGTTCCAAGTACATTCTGGTTTTCCTTGTGACCCTTCCTATCCTTGGTCAACTTTTCCTGGTAATCTTTCCAGTAACCCCAGGTTGCCTTCTGATACTTCCTCTTCTCAGACTTCACTAGCCAGAGAAGTAAGAGAAACCTTAAGGGAGTTTAAGAAGTCGCTTATTTCTGATCTGAAGGTTGTCTCGGATAGGTTGTATGCTTTGGAGTCTCGGTCAGGTGCCCCGGTAGAGCCTTCTTCTTCTAACCAGTGTCGGGAAGAAGAAGATTACACTCTATCTATGGTTCAGGGAGTCAGGAGGCTTCTTTTCTCACTGTAGAGGAGGAAGCTGTTCCTACTACTACTTTTTCGAAGAAATCGGTTTCTTCCGCTCTGAACAGAGCTCGTACTCCCGAGAAGAAGGTAGTTATATTAAATGGGAGTCTGAGGAGTTTCCGGCTTCTAGGAATCAGCTAAAGGCTAGGGTTTATTTTCTCCTCAAGGAAAAAAGCCCATTTTCCTTTTGCTTCCCCTCCTAGGATCCACAAATGTTTTTTCCACGTTTGAGACGTCGCCTTTTCCTGAATCTAAGCATGTTTCCACAGCTATTCAAGTGATTCAGGATAGTTTGGCTTCACCTGCAGGCCCTTCTAGTAACAATACCGGAAAATGTCCTGATTTTGGTCCCTGTTCTTTTCCAGGCAGGTTTAGAAGTAATGATTTCGAGATACACAGTTCGTCTATTGGAAAGTCAGCTTCCCTTCTAGGCTCTAAATCAGTAGATGGATGAAGACTTACACAAGCTCTTTGGTCTAAGTCAGAGAACCTTCTTAGGAGAACCTCTCATGCACTGGGTACAACTGAACACTTTCTGTCGGCAGCTGGGTCCTTACTTCAGGAGAGAGGGGATGACTTTTCGGAGCTTAAGTCCTTCTTACTCCAAGTTGACCAGGCTATTGGTACCTCCCAACTTCTTCTTATGGGCACTCTCGGTAATTTCACTCTTTCTAAAA
The DNA here is from genome assembly GCA_963383655.1 of Bathymodiolus septemdierum. Classification (NCBI taxonomy): domain Eukaryota; kingdom Metazoa; phylum Mollusca; class Bivalvia; order Mytilida; family Modiolidae; genus Bathymodiolus; species Bathymodiolus septemdierum. Next base: position 28,042,556 of record OY726524.1, on the reverse strand, counting down.
GAAGTGAAATTTTAGAGAAATCCTCGGTCAATGAGTCTTTAAAAGACTCTTTGCTGTCTTCTCCTTTGTCGGACAAGTTCTTTGGCTTATCTGTCCAGGAGGTTCAGTAGGAGATGAAGAAACTTCAACAGCTTGTCAAAGTTAACGTTCAGGTAGCTAATGGCAAACGTTCTGAGGTAACTAATCCTCCTTCTGGTTCTACCCAAACGTTTCCCAAGAAGAGGAAAGTTGACCCACCAACTACCTCTTCTGCTTCCAAGCCCAATTTTTCTCATAGGAAACAATGGGCCAAGAAGACAGGGAATCGTATATAGGAAGTTGTCCCCTCGTTTATTGCTGACACCTCCCAAGAGGGAGGAACAGTTTGCTGTTCCGTTCCCTTTTATTCCTGTAGGAGGGAGACTTATTCACTTTCTGAGTCAATGGGAGAAAATTATCACGGACTCGTGGATTCTGTCAGTAATTTGGGGGGACTTCATCTTCAGTTTCTGAGGTCACCTCCATTGTCAGAGATTCCCATCTATTTGTCTCACACTTCAGATATGAGACCAGTTATATATCTTTCTATCCTGAATACGTTTCTCCTGGTACCCCATTTCAAAATGGAAATCAATCGTTCCATCAGGTCTTTTATCCACCCAGGTATGTGGAAAACATACCTCGATCTCATGGATGCGTACTTTCACATTCCTATTGCTCCTCCCTTCAGAAAAGTTCTTCGTTTTGTTTGAGACAATGCAGTATACCAATTTCGAACACTCCCATTTGGGATCTCAACGGCTCTCATAGTCTTCACAAGTGTGTTTCAAACAGTAATAACTCATCTGCACACACTATCTATTCAGATTCAGTCCTATCCAGACGATTCTCTGATCAAGGATTTTGATCAACAAACTCTTGTTTCCCAAACGGAAATGGTAATTCAGCTCTTTCTAATTCTGTTTTATTTTTTGATATCTTGGAAGAAGTCGGAGTTGACTCCTTCTCAGAATTTTCTGTTTCTAGGGGAACACTACAGAACAGACCTGGGTCTCATTTTTCCAGCAGAGGAAAAATTGCATCCCTCTGTCAGAGAATTCTGTTGGTCCAATACTCAGTTCCTAACAGCAAGACAGTTTTCTCAACTGCTAGGTTTCCTCAACGCACTCACGGAAGTGCTTCCGCTAGGGCTCTCCACATTCGGCCCCCACAGTGTCATTGTCTTCAACACTGGCTTCCAGCCTCTCTAGACTGGGAAGCAAAGATCCCTCGTCTTCCTTCACCGTTACCCCACCCCCCACCTACAGTGGTGGATAAGCAGGGAGAATGTGATGAAAGGTCTATCTCTGTTAGCACCAGTTCCTACCCTAACTCTCTACACAGATGCTTCCAACCTGGGTTAGGGAGCTTATCTAGAGGGAAGTTGGGCCTGACGATTCGGGTCTCCTGTACAACAGAAGGAACACATCAACCTGTTGGAGATGAAAGCAATTCATCTGGCATTGTCTCATTTCAGAACAACTCTCCATCTCAAATCTCTGGTTCTGGCAATAAACAATACTACCGTAGTAGCTTATCTGAAAAACCAGGGAGGCACTCATTGTTTCAACCTGTATTCTCTTTGCAGGGAGATTCTCCTACTTTGCTCGGAACTTCAGATTCAACTGGTAGTGAAGCATATTCCGGGTCATCTCAATGTACTAGCAGACACACTGTCACGTTCTCTAGCACCAGTGAACACGGAATGGGAATTACTATAAGTAACTTGCAATGCCATCAGGCTTCTTAGGGGTCGTCCTCATCTGGATCTCTTTGCTACGTCTCTGTACCACAAACTAAGCACTTTCGTTTCTCCAGTTCCAGATCCTCTAGCATACGCTTTCGACGCAATGTCAATCTCTTGGAAAGGAATGTTCGCTTACGCATTCCCTCCCTTCAGGTTTCTTTCCCAAGTCCTTCAAAAAGTAGCTCGGAAATCTTGCAAGATCATTCGTATTGCACCGGCTTGGTCAAAACAAGCCTGGTTCACATATCTGCTGCCTCTCCCGTGTGCAAGACCACTTCTTCTTCTTCTCAGAGTGAATCTACTCTCTCAGCTGAAAGGAAGAATAATGCATCCAAATCCAGAGAACCTACATCTGCGCGCTTGGTTACTCTCCGGAAGGTATTCCTACAGAAATGTTTTTCTGTCAGAGCAACCAACCACATCTCCAAAGCTGTCCGATAGTCTACAGAGATTGTTTACGATGCAAAGTGGTCAATCTTCGTTAATTGGTGTGTTGGACGGGAAATTGATCCTATCAAAGTCTCTGTACAACAACTAGCAGATTTGTTTGTGCATCTTTTTGAAGATAAAGGTCTCTTCCCATCTACCATTAAAGGTTACAGATCTAGTATTACTCGCACTTTAGCTATTTCTGGTGGAACTGATTTCTTTTTTTTTTTTCACTATCACAGATTTTATTTAGTAAATATCTTGTTACATTTTTACTTCAGAGTCCAAGTTCCTCTGAAGTATCCCTGTGAAATTCTGTTTTGAATATCCAGGGAATTACTCAAAACTATAATTACATATAAAATTATTTTATTCTAATATATTCTTTTGCATAAGTTATGATCAGTTTATTTAATATATGATTGAACAATGAATTCATTCCTAGTAATTTATTTTCCTTCATTTTTCTTTGAAATTCATTTTTAAATAACAGATAAACATCAATTGTCTTTGTCTTTTGTTGGGATACATAATAGGATTTGTAAATTGTAAATGCCAGTATAGTTAAAAAATAATTTAGGTGAAAATATTCTTTGTCGAAAATTTTGTACCCAAATACTAAATGTTGAAGTCTGATATTGTTTTCAAATTGGACCTTTTTAAACATTTCATTTATTTTATTCCAAAATATGTCTAAATATTTACACGACATAAAAAAGTGATCATAATCTTCTTCTACTTTACAAACATTACATAAGCTGTCAGTTGATATTTTCCATTTGAACAGATGTGATTTGGTTGGAATAATAAATTGCAATAGTTTCCATTTAAATATTTTCAATTTGTTTTCTAACAAAATTTTAAAAATAAATTCATATAAGTCTGTTATATTTTGAAAATCTTGGATATCCAAGTAAGTTGTCCAAAAATGTATACCTATAGGTTTGATAAAAACTTTGTTTTTGATAATGTTGTAAAAATCTTTGTTAACTAATTTATCCATATCAATCTCCCTACCAGCAGAAATAATATTTTCTTTTTTTATATTAATAGTAGTTTTCACAGATTTTTCTTCTGATAATTGCACATACCACTCTTTAGGAATTGCCTTTTTTAGTCGACTAAATTCACTAAAAAAATTAATTTTATTGTTATTTTCTCTATCAAATAGTCTTGTCATACCCTTCCATTTTCGTCAGTTATGTCGTTCACATACAACAGGTTGCTATCAATCAAGTTTTTTATAAATTAAACTTTTATTATTAAATTTTATATATTTATTTCCTCAAAATATTTTGGTTTCTTATCCCTCTAAAATTAGTTGGTGTTTTTGTTTGTCCACCTCCAAATTCTACCCAACAGTTTATTATTTCTTTATAGGACTCTGGGATATCATTAAAATTTTCTATTGATTTACCATTGTCCATATTCATTTAAAAAATTAGCCAGTTTTTTCCAAATTTATCTAAATATTTTCTTGATATAACTTTCCAATTTGAGGTTTTTGAACTAAGCAGTTTTTTGACCCATGACACTTTGAGCGATTCAAAATAACTGTTTATATCAACCATATTCAATCCCCCCCCCCCTTTTTCATAATCCCCTATTAAAGTTAATCTTTTGATTTTATCCGGTTTCCCATTCCAGATAAATCTGTAAATACAAGATTCAATTTCTTTTATATACATCTTTGGTACTACACATGAACTGGCTAAGAAGGTAAATTTCGGCAGGATGAGTGTTTTTATAATAAGAATTTTCCCCATAATAGTTAGATTTCTTTTTCCCCATGCTGTAAATTGACTTTTCATTTCTTCAATTTTCTTTTCCCAGTTAAGTTTTTGACATTCTTCCTTGTTATGTCCAAAGAATATACCTAATGCTTTAACAGGATTCTGTGTCCATTTAATACCTCTAATTTTGTCTTTGCAATTTTTAGTTTACCGATCCATATGCCCTCTGTTTTGTTTCTATTTAGAATTAACCCTGAAAATGACCCAAATATTTCAATTTCATTCATGGCTAAAGCTATATCAGTTTTGGAACTCACACATAACGTTGTGTCGTCTGCTAATTGAGATATGTTAATGATGTGTGCTTTATCATAAATGTTTACTTTTATCCCGTTAATATTTTTATTTTCTCTAAGCCTTAACGCCATAATTTTCACGGAAATAACAAATAAAAGGGCAGATAAAGGACATCTTGACGGCTTTCCTCTTGTGTTTTTAACAAATTTCAGACATCCATCCATTATTTATCACACAGGTTTGTATATTATTATGTGGGATTGATTTCAGCAATAATGAATTTTTATCATTATTGATTAGAAATTTTGACCTTGAGAGACAAAAAAGACTGGTTCCTCAGTGGGGTTTAGGATTGGTACTTTCGGCTCTTAAGTTACCACAATTTGAACCTGCAACTGAAGTTGATTTCAAATTTGTCTCTTACAAATGTTGCTTTTTATTAGCTTGAGCTTCTGGTGGAAGAAGAAGTGAAATTCATGCTCTGTCAATCTCAGAATCTTGTCTTCGATTTAATCGAGATCAGTCAGCTGTTATTCTTTTAACAGATCCCTCCTTTCTTGGTAAAATCAGATTCCTAGTAAGGGCTCGAAACCTATTTTCATCACAACCCTTCCTTCTGATTCTTCTTCTGATCTACTGTGTTCCATAAGAATATTGAAAATATATTTGGATAAGACAAGACAGAGAAGATCTAACTCTAATTCCAGGCTATTTTTACCTTTACAAAGAGGTATTTCTGATTTATCATCGAAGTTCATTTCTAGATGGCTGTGCAATACGATACTTCCTGCATATCACCCTTCTGGTGAGCAAACTTTAGCTCGCCACTCAGCTAAAGCACATGAGGTGAGAACCATTTCTTCGTCTTGGGCTCTTTTTAGTTCAGCTTCTATGGCAGAAGTTTTGTCGGCAGGTTTTTGGAGATGTCAGAACTCTTTCATTGATCATTACCTGCAATCCATGACCTCAGATGCTGATAATCTTTTTTCCCTAGAACCTATTATAGCTGCGCAACGATTTTATCTTTCCCCTATCACTACTACATCAGGGGATTCAGCTATATGTTAGATTCTGTGTTTCTCAGAATTTATAGTGGTAAGGTATTTATGTTAACAAATTTAAATATTTGAAGTAAAATTAATTTGCATTAATAAATACTTACCACTATAAATTATAGGTCCCGTCCATTTCAATCTCCTCCCCTGCATCCCCTGCTTCTTTTTAGTACTTGATGGAATTGAATGGGTTGTATTAGGGGATCTTCTCACAATATTGTCATAACATTATTGGCATATCCTGCTGTTTGGATGTCGTTTAGGGACTATCTCAGAATTTATTGTAGTAAGTATTTATTAATGCAAATTAATTTTACTTCACAAATATAAAATTTCATGACATTATATCAAATTTCATTTTTTCTCATGCAAATGAAAGATATAAAAACATTTGGTCGAAAACTACATTGAAAACAGAAAACACATTTTTGGTGATAGCGGAGCGTAAAATATTTCAATCCTTCATGAAAATTAATTTGCATGGACTATGACGGGATCTTATATACGACAGCTAATTGAATAAATGACCTATAAATGAAGAAAAATTAAAAATGCAACACTGTCGAAACAGATCCAAATCCAATCGAAAAATCTCCTCGCCATGAACGGGATTCGAACTAACAACTTTAGTGGTGATAGGCACTGATTGCACATGTAGTTGTAAATCAAACTACCATACGATTACGACCACGACGGCCCCAACGACAAATGGATAAGTCACAAGTTTTTTTTTCAATTCAGAAATGTCTTCTCCAGTAATTACGTCAATTTACATATAATCAGAAAATTATTTAGTGCATGATCAGTATATATATTTTTTAATATGAAGGCGATGAAAAACGTTAAGCGGGAAATTATGTCAAAGAAATATACGACAATGTCCAACATTTCGAACACACCCTAATGATATAATACAATATACACAACATTCGGTTTAATGGTACGTGTGTATATATTTATGTTTAGTATATTAAGCTATGCTGGTAAGTAAAATTTATTTATTTTTTATATATCATGTTTGTTTATATTTCATTTACCTGTAACTCGTCAATCAATCACTACATCTAGTGTGACCAAAGAAGGATTATTAATACACATACTATTAATAGTCATTGTATAAGGTATGAGGTGAAAGTAGGCGGGTTAAATTGGGAGAAAAGCGTGTGGTAATACCAGTATGTTTTATATGAAAAAGAAATTGAATGCTATTTTCAACAGATAGTTGATCACTTCCAAGTAGTAAAATCTCACATGTCATACACACTTAATTCTCTATTAAAGAAATAACTTTATTTTGGAGTGTGGACGATTTGATCTTTAGTTTTCGATTCATGAAAAACTTTGAAATCTTGAGTGATGTGTCTCTTAACTGTTTTGCTCTCTCTTATTACATTAGTTTACATATTTTATAATTACGTACATATATTGCCATATATGTCTACAGTGAGTGCCAAAGTATGCGACGTATACTAGGACTGAAGGGCACTCATATAACTAAGTTTGTTTATTTTTGTGTTTTTGTACGAGCTATGTATGTTTAGCTTATCGGTGGGCACATCATTCTAGGTATTTCAGTCTATGTCAAATATAACAAGATGCAGTAACTACACATCTTTCATCATAGTGTCACTTATTATAATCATATTTTAAGATTAGTTATATACAGTCAGACAAAAGTTAAGCACCACCTGACTTGTTTCTATAATATCTTTTCTAATAATGAACTTATTTCAAATCGATTTGCTGTTTTCGTTACCTGTACACACATACTTACTCACCTGTGAAACAGGTTATTGATTGATTTTTATTTATGTGTATATGAGAGGCTGTGCAAAGTGCCACGTGTACTTTTCAACATTTGTGCTTGCGAACGAAAGCTGATTTGTTTTGTGCAGAGTTTTAAGTTTCATTTTCTATTGGTTTGGTATGGTGCGGCGAAAATTAAACATACCAGAAAGGTGGCAAGCTGTTGGCATGTATAACGGTGGTTTTAACCATAGAAGGGTGGCAGACCACTTCAGGGTAACCATTCCATAATTGTACTACTGATGCAGCGCTTTCGTCAAACGGGAATGTTACTGACCGTCCACGTGCAGATAGACCTGGCAAAACGACGCCGAGAGAGGACCGGCTCATATCCAACGGGCGCGGCAACGACCTTTCAGCACAGCTGGTGCACTTCGTGGTAATCTAGCGCTTGGAGGCCACATTAGCACACGCACTGTATTCAGACGCCTCCACCATCAGGGAATGCGAGCACAACGACCCATAAAACGTCCACAGCTGACATTACGTCATCGCCATGCTCGATTTGACTGGTCACATGATCATTTGGGGTGGACTATTCGCACATGGAGACGGGTCCACTGGTCTGATGAAAGTCGTTTTTTGCTACGCCCTACCGACGGTCGTGCAAGGGTTTGGCGCCAACGAAACACTTCATATCAGGACAACCAAATTTTGGAACAACTGCTTTTGGGGATGGGGGTGTAACTGTCTGGGGTTGTTTTTCCTTTGACTGTAAGTTGGACTTGTACGTTCTTGATGGTAATCTGACAGGCCAAATATACCGTCACAATGTGCTCGCCCCACGCGTAGTCCCCCATTTCGACAATCATACGTTGGCTGACAGGCCAATGTTCATGGACGACAACGCTAGGCCACATAAAGCCCGAATTGTACAACATTTTTTACAGCAAGAGGCTGTTCAAACAATTCCATGGCCTGCGATGTCTCCAGATATGAACCCTATAGAGCATGTATGGGACTTTATTGACCGAAAAAGGAACCAACGCAATCCAAAATGTCAAAATATTGACGAATTAAGAACTGCTATCTTACTGGAGTGGCAACAGTTCCCCCCAAGAACGGCTTAGGTGTCTTGTGCGAAGCATGACGAGGCGTGTTACAGAACTTCACAATAAACGCGGTGAATATACTCGTTATTGATTTTTATGCCTTACGCATACGCACAATAGATGCATTTAAAAGTTCTTAAAATCTGAAGACTCTGCATTTTAATGCAATGTTAAAAACATCCATCAAAGACAAACTTGTTTTACGTTTTTCCAGTGCCTGTTTTGAACCCCATTTTTGCCACGTCATAGGCACGTCTTTCAGGATGATAAATACTTCGTAGATTGGTAATTTTAGAGCCCTTGGTGTAGTCTTTTAAGAAGTGTAAGAAAAATGGTGATATCTATTTTATTGTTTTAACAGTATTGATGTAAATAAATATATCGATACAAATATAGGGTGGTGCTTAACTTTTGTCGGAGTGTATATATCGCATAGAAAGCACGACCAGTGTTCATGTTTTAGAGAGGTGTATATAATGGTGTACTATGTAGATAAAAAAAAAAAAAAAAAAAGAAGTGCCATTTTGCTTATTTAAAATTCATTTCAATACCTGCTTTATCTTTCTTATTTGTATTAGGGAAACGGATTTATATAAGTCTTCTTGTGTCCGAATTCCTACGCTTTGTATTGTATTTTGTATATGTGCATCATTTCTAATAAAATATTGTTTAAACTAAAGAAAGGGCCCGGGTTGCTCAATGAGTTAGGTAGTTGGATTACCTAACAACTCATACAAGCCTATCATCAATACTGCGTTGCTTCGCGCCCGGCTCGCAACCGCAAGTGTTAAAGTTTACCAGTTGATTGCCCATGGTCGGTGGTTCTCTCCGGGTACTCCGGATTCGTCCACCACTAAAACTAGGCGCCATGATATTGCTGAAAGTGGCGCTAAGCACAATAAAACAAATCAAATATATTAAAGAAAAAAATACCAGGTGCCCTTTTTAAGCATAGTTCAAGTATACCGTGGTTGCTATGGATACATTTGTGACATAATAATGTGTAAATTAACCTAACAGAACAAAGGCTACCAACTCGTCAGATTCACAAATTAACCTAACAGAACAAAGGCTACCTACTCGTCAGATTCACAAACTAACCTAAAAGAACAAAGGCTACCAACTCGTCGGATTCACAAATTGACCTCAGAGAGCAAAGGCTACCAATTCGTCAGATTCACAAATTAACCTAACAGAACAAAGGCTACCAATTCGTCAGATTCACAAATTAACCTAACAGAACAAAGGCTACCAACTCGTCAGATTCACAAATTAACCTATCAAAATGAAGGCTACCAACTCGTCAGATTCACAAATAACCTAACAGAACAAAGGCTACCAACTCGTCAGATTCACAAATTGACCTAACAGAACAAAGGCTACCAACTCGTCAGATTCACAAATTAACCTAACAGAACAAAGGCTACCAACTCGTCAGAATCACAAATTAACCTAACAGAACAAAGGCTACCAACTCGTCAGATTCACAATAAATTCTTGAAAAACATGAAAAATACGAATGATAAACACAGTGGAAATGAAAATTAAAATAAAAACTGGCCGTAACAAAACCACTTGATTAGATTACAAATGTTAACAGCCCTCAGCATACCCAAGCAACTAAAATAATAGATAAAAAACTACCTTTAGACTCACATCATCTCCAAAATGTCGGTAACATTAATAATAGTTGTTATAATAGTGTGGTTTATGGATACTGACAAATTACGCCCTACTGACTACGATGGGTTATTGCTCCTATGGCCAGCATAAAACAGCAATGGTTGACAATATAACCAACATCAATAATACAGGCTTCTCCCCGTGTAAACTTTAAAACCCTAGACATATGGATAACGACAGGGAATGATAAAATATCTAGTCCATGTTTGAAGCAGACATCAAAATGTTACGGGTTTAAACCGGGTAATGGGATTCCAACCCTCCCATTTTGTTATTAAGACACCCAGCTACAAATCAGGTGTACATTAAATATTTGTGACTGTTTCAGATGCTTGCACATTACCAGCCTCTCTACAGAGAAGTGACTGGAAATATACTTATGGTGCCAATGAAGTGACAGTTAGCTTCGGAACAAACACAATGTCTGGTTTGAGCTACACGGCAAGAGGAGAAGTATTGAACAGCTACCATTGTATATCAAATACAGCCAACGTTTATGTGTTCAAGTAAGTCTGGCAAGTCATATTCACGTAAATATAGAAATTATATCCCCATTCTAGAAATTATATCCCGAATCTAGAATTTATGTCGCCGAGTCTACTGACTCGCTTACTTAAAGACTAGCGAAAAGATAAAATGGACGTAGGTTCTCAGAAAATGCATGTTTTATAATATCGATATTTACAATGATTTACAAGCAAAAACGCAAAAAAGTCATACTAGTAGAACAAAATTTGTATGACGCGGTAGTAATCATAATGTCTACTAATAGTTCGATTTATGAATAACCATAAATATTCAAGGGTAGCTATAATTAGATTGATGGTTAACGATAACTAGATTGATGGTTGGCTCTAATTAGATTGATGGCTAGCTATAATTAGATTGATGGCTAGCTATAATTAGATTGATGACTAGCTATACTTAGATTGATGGCTGGCTATACTTAGATTGATGGCTGGCTATACTTAGATTGATGGCTAGCTATAATTAGATTGATGGCTAGCTATAATTAGATTGATGACTAGCTATAATTCGATTGATGGTTAGCTATAATTAGATTGATGGCTAGCTATAATTAGATTGATGGCTAGCTATTATTAGATTGATGACTAGCTATAATTAGATTGATGACTAGCTATGCTTAGATTGATGGCTGGCTATGCTTAGATTGATGGCTAGCTATAATTAGATTGATGGCTAGCTATAATTAGATTGATGACTAGCAATAATTCGATTGATGGCTAGCTATAATTAGATTGATGACTAGCTATAATTAGATTGATGACTAGCTATACTTAGATTGATGGCTGGCTATGCTTAGATTGATGGCTGGTTCTAATTAGATTGATGGCTAGTTATAATTCGATTGATGGTTAGATATAATTAGATTGATGGCTAGTTATAATTAGATTGATGGCTGGCTATACTTAAATTGATGGCTAGTTATAATTATATTGATGGCTAGCTATACTTAGATTGATGGCTTGTTATAATTATTTTGATGGCTGGCTATGCTTAGATTTATGACTAGCAATAATTCGATTGATGGCTAGATATAATTAGATTGATGGTTATCTATAATTAGATTGATGACTGGCTATAATTAGATCGCTGGCTAGTTATAATTAGATTGATGGCTGGCTATACTTAGATTGATGGCTAGTTATAATTATATTGATGGCTTGCTATGCTTAGATTGATGGCTGGCTTTAATTCGATTGATGGCTAGCTATAATTCGATTGATGGCTAGCTATTATTAGATTGATGGCTGGTTATATTTAGATTGATGGCTACCTATAGTATACTTAGATTGATGGCTAGCTTTATTTCGATTAATGGCTAGCTGTAATTAGATTGGTGGCGAACAATAATATAGTTAAATTGATGGCTGGCTATGATTAGATTGATGGCTAGCAATAATTAGATTGATGACTAGCTATAATTGCATTGATGGCTTGCTATACTAAGATTGATGGCTAGCTATAATTAGCTACATCAGGTTTTCATTTTTGATAACAACATACAGAAGAACATTTAATTGAAAACTATTTGCATGAACATTTATTGATACTAGTAACCAGAGCTAAAGTGAATAACTTGTCAATTTGTATTTCAATTGCAAATGTAAATTTTAGTATATATTTATTTTCCATTGATGTCCTAAAATTCTCCACAAAGATGTGTATTGGATACTTTAATACAGTTCATTTTTGTTATCATACTGCAGAATATATTTTCAAATTGATAAACTTTTTATTTGCTACCATTTACTCACTTATCAATAAAAATACAATATCTGTATACACATACGCATACAGTAAAAGAAATAATTAAACACAGATATTTACATATATTTAGTTACATTCACTGGAAACTATGCACTACTGGATATCTATGGCGACTGACATTACTTTGGTCGTGAACAATCACAAAAAGACTCTGTGTCTAATTCGACTATGCACTAAACTGCTATCAAGCGTCATTAAAAAACATTTTTATATATAATATAAAAAAAAATTATTAGGTCCGGGAAATTTGACTTCGGTCCAGTGAAACCAGTTTTTCCACTAGACCAAATGTCCAATGAATCCTCAGACAACTTCATGAAGACTGCTAGTTGTAATTCGATTGATGGCGGACTATTATCTGGTTGATGGCTAGCTTTAATTATAAATATGGTTAGCCATAAATATTTATTTTTGACGCCAACTGCCCACCGTAGAAATGTAGTCATTATTTTGGGACGTTCAGGTTGCCTCAATAATTATCTGTAAAACTATTTTTTCCTCACTTATTGTGGATTGTTCTGTTTCTGAATACTAAGCTGGAAACTACCTTTAGAGAGATATAGATAATTTGAGTTAATTGGCTCGAAATGTAGTGCTTTTTCCGAAAGTGGAACCGGAAAAAATATTAATAGTATGTGATTCATATAACATGAGTTCCCTTTGTTTTTGGTGGGGTTCGTGTTACTCGATCTTTAGCTTCATGTGTATGCTTTGTTAATTGTAGTTTGTAGCTTTTCTTTTTGTCATTGTGTTGTCTGTCCTTCTATTTACGGATTCTGATTACCCTTTTGGTATATTCAAACGCTTCTTATTACATAAGTTAATTTTGCTCGAAGTCAGATTAATGTATTCGAGTGGAGCAACTTTTCTGCACGGACACTGTTGTTATGTTTCAATGAGTTAGACGGCAAGCGAAACGTCAGTGACTGAGAGATTACTAAAGAAAACATATGCGATTATAACTGATGAAGGCACTCTTTTAAAATCATTTAAGCATTGTGTTTATTGTAGAAGTGACAATTCCTACTCTAATAGAGGTGAAGATGGATGGCTTTATCTCTGCATGAAAATTACAAGAGTTTCTGATGATCTCTTTTATTTCTATCTATTAGCAGGTAAGTGTGATATATAATTGATAAGATACATGTTTGTTTCACCCCACTATTACCGTTATATAGAGCTTTATCCATTAGATTGGAATGACTGGATATATTTGTGTTATATATACTGTCACTGTCGCTGACCGAAATATAGTCTCTTTTCTGATACCACTGTCGCATGTTACCGGTTGAGCTTTTGGAACCTACTTGTAAATACAGTTCAGAGAACAACGCACTTGTTGTATGTGTAACAGGGAAGGAATAGCAAACATCAAACATTGGCAATACTCACTTGTCTTGTTTTCTGTATCCCCACCTATCAATGAACCACTGACAAACTGCAACAACGTCTGTGATTGGATGCTTCTCCATAGAAGAAAAACCAATCAAAAAGAATATACCATCATATACGTACATAAAGATATCAAAATGAATGGACCATGTAGCAAAGGCAGTCATGTTTTAAAAACTATTTTTAGGTTTTGTGACAGGAGTGGTTCAATGGTATGCAAGAAGAGTTTGAAGATACCAAAGGTGTGATCAGAATTTGCAAATAGAAGGACAGAAAACACAAAGGCAGAAAGAGAAAGGACAAAAGGATAAACAATGATCTACAAATCATACACATAAGCCTAAAGATCGAGTAACACGAACCCTACTGAAAACCGAAGGTGAACTCAGGTGCTCTGGAAGGATAAGCAGTTCCTGTTCCACTAGTGGCACCCGCCGTGTTAATATAGTTACAAACCCGTTAATTAAACATTTTGGCTGAAATATTCTGTTGTTTTCTTTTTCCGTTGTAGCCATGTTGTTTGTATCAATTTCATTGGTAGATCTTCTTGACGAGTTACCTTCCGTAATTATATATACATATCCTATAAGTGACGCAGATTTAAATCAGGGACAAGAGAGCTTAGAGTTCATCACTGGTAAACATGATACGTGACGTCGTAACTGTGAGATGAAAAAAGCAATAGTAATGAAGTTTTTAACGCTTGATTTTAACAAGTTACATATTATTTTTTTCTTCGACGTCCATTTGCATTAAAATCACGTTAAGCACAATTCACGACTACGGACGAATATTATATACAGTCAAACCTTGTGTTTTCTGTTCTTCGATATACGGATTCTGATTACCCCTTTGGTATCATCAAACTCTTCTTACGATGTCACCTTTGGGACAAATAATAAGTGGTCTTTTAAACAGGTGACCTCTTAGAAAAGTTTAATTTCGTATGAAATGTTCTATCACAAGACAAGAAAAAGGTGACCTTTTAATACAGGTGACTGCTTAATGGAGGTAACCGCATGAACAGGTTTGACCGTACATGCGCGTGTTGTATATACATGTGCTACAACTGTTAAATTATGTATAATTGAGAATCAACACTGCTCTCATGTTCTATTGTTTGCTTGATTTTTCCCTTTGACATCGTTGCTATTAATGAAGCTAAGATGTTGTTTAGATATTGATACAGCAACTGGTGATAGAGTTTACAACCCACCAACTGATTCTATACCACAAGACACTGAACCAACATGTGCCTTCTGTAGTTACACGACAGCTCCTCCTGACAATGATATACGAATACTTCAACGAACAAGTATGTTTGCTTAAATTTTATGGCATGGATGAAACAACTTCTTTGTAGTGTTGATCTTGCTATGCACTAAAGAGTGTTGAACATAAACTGAACACACATACAACATAGAGATATCTAGATGTCAGTTGAGACATGGATAAGTTATACGAAGACTTCATTTTCATTGCAGCGTGTTTACAAGGGGTTAGGGTTCTGATGCTTGGCGCCACTTTCATCAACATTTCAGCTATATCGTGGCAGGCAGTTTAATTTGTGCAGAAAACCGGAGGACTCGGAGAAAATACCGACCTGCCGCAAGTCACTAACAAACTTGATCATATAAAATTGTGATGTATTTATATCACTACCTACATTTATCATGGAATCGTTTAATTTTGAGTACTAATAAAGTGGTCAAAGAAACTGCGTTCTCATTTTCATCATTGACTCAATAACTGTTTTTTCTCTGTACCCTTTCCGCATGTTTCGCCTTTGGTAAGCTATTTTTAGATCAGTTATATTACTGATGACAGAAATTATCAACACGAGTCAAAAAAAGAATAATTAATGCTTAAATGATTTGGCTTTCAAATGTTTTGGTTTTGAGCTGACCCGATGAAGGTTATTTCAGAAAGGCGTCGTGCGCCCTAGCTTAGATATCTACGTTTTTGTTTGTATATTTTGATTACTTGATATCAAGCGCAATCTTTCTCTAGATACATAGATGTTTTTCTGCAGGATAAACACAATATTAATGCAATGTCTTAACATATAAAGTCTTTGCATATTCGAGTAAACTGAGGAAAATCTATTCAAATCTCGCATATATCCCAGTTCCTAAGCCGCATACACAATTACTTTATATTTTAAGACACTTCACAAATAGTGCATCTATGGGGGCCGTCTGTGGATTTCTCAGGATACCCCTTTGTTCCTCCACCACTAATACTGACTGCCACGATATAACTGAAATATTGTTGAAAGTGACGTTACACACCATAACTCTAACCATATCCATTGCATCTATGTACGATTATAACTTTTAAAGTGGGATGAAATAGCGATATAAAGTAAATAGTTTTCTGTTAGCTTAAATATTAATACGCTTGCATCATTCATACTACAATGTATTTTGAATAGGTACAGGCGAGACTCTGCCGGGTGGCGAGTCCCCATGTCTACCATGTGAGGCTGTTTGTAATACTGATGGTAAGTTATTAAATTATATGTCAGTGTCTTTTATGTTAATATTGATTTTCAAATAATTGAGACATATAACAGAAAGCTGTTGTACAGAGAAACCTGTCTAAATCTAACCTCCCTTGGACCAACTTTTGTGTTCAGAATAGACAGGTGTTCCGTTTATACAAGTTAAATTAATGAAGATTTTCTGCATTGTGACTTTATTTAAAGTTCGGCTTGCACAGGATTTTGATTTACTCGGGGATCTGTTGATTCAGGTTTCACTCTATATGCTCTCACTTTGTAATGAGAGTGTGATTTGCAAATAATTATGCACATATTATTTATATTACTCAATTGTGATGTTTCACGATGTAGTCTTAATATTTATTGTTTCGAACAACACTGACTGGACTTTTTTTTGGATGAATCAGAAACATTGAAATTATACTACTATTCCCAACTCAAAACTAAAAGATAGTTCGGAAGAATTAGTTCACCTTTGTTTCATAGTGAAGGAAGCTACTTAACCAATGATGATAATTGATAAAGTCTTACGATTTCCACCATGACTTGGTAAACCAAGACGGAATATCTGTGTCACAAATTTCCACACATATGTTACGTTCGTCGTAATAACAATCCGGTGCTTTCTTCATTCGTGACTTATCACAAGGTTTGATACAAGAGGTACATGACGGGTACCAGTAATAGAGCAGGAACTGCTTCCTATTACGGAGCATATCTAAGTTCACTCCGGATTGTTTTGTGGTGTCATGTTGCTTAATCTTTAGTTTTCTGAGTAGTGTAATGTATATAATTGTTTTATGAAAAGAAAGTAGGAATAGTGATGCTCAACGATTCAGCCAATATCAACAAAACAAGCAATCACCTCTAATCTCAACTCGCTCAGCATAAAGAAAGACCACGACATGTAACATACAAACTTTTAGGATAATACATAAAACCATATAAACCATGAAAATCAATAACGATACAAAATGCAGCTATATATTATCTATTCAACTGGTTTAACCCCGCCACGTTTGTTTCCATGTCTTTAGCCAGGACCTGGATTTCCATGTCGTTAGCCAGGACCTGGATTTCCATGTCGTAAGTGAAGACCTGGATTTTCATGTCCTTTGCCAGGACCTGGATTTCCATGTCGTGAACCAGGACGTGGATTTCCATGCTGCTAGCCAGGAACTGGATTTCCATGTCGTAAACCAGGACCTGAATTTCCATGTTGCTAGCCAGGACCTGGATTTCCATGTGGTTAGCCAGGACATGGATTTCCATGTTGTTAGCCAGGACCTGGATTTCCATGTCGTAAACCAGGACCTGGATTTCCATGTTGCTAGCCAGGACCTGGATTTCCATGTTGTTAGCCAGGACCTGGATGACCTGGATTTCCATGTTGTTAACCGGGACCTAGATGACCTTGATTTCCATGTCGTTAGCCATGACCTGGATTTCCATGTTGTTAGCCCGGACTTGGATTTCCATGTCGTAAGCCCAAGACCTGGATTTCCATATCGTTAGCCAGGACCTCGATTTCCATGTTGTTAGCCCGGACATGGATTTCCATGTCGTAAGCCCAAGACCTGGATTTCAATGTCGATAGCCAGGACCTGGATTTCCATGTTGTTAGCCAGGACCTGGATTTCCATGTCGTTAGCCAGAACCTATATTTCCATGTTGTTAGCCAGGATCTGGAGTTCCATGTCGCTATTGAGTACCTGGATTTCTATGTCGTTAGCCAGGACCTGGATTTCCATGTCGTTAGCGAGGACCTGCATTTCCATGTCGTAAGCCAATACCTGCATTTCCATGTAGTTAGCTAGGACCTGGATTGCCATGTCGTTAGCCACGACCTGGATTTCCATGTCGTTAGCCAGGACCTGGATTTCCATGTCGTTAGCCAGGACCTGGATTTCCAACGTCAAATGTCGTTGTCTTTTTTATGTTCGGTGAGTTGGAATTAGCGGTGATTGTTCGTTTTACTGGTAAAGGTGGAATTATTTACCATCATTGTTTAAACTGTCGTTTCATAAAAAAATAGCAATGAAATAAGATGTAGGTGTTTAAAAATTATGATGTTGAAATGTATAAGATATGCTAACATTCCATGTGATTTTCATAGAAACCTCAACGTCTGGTGAAATAACAAGTACATCAACTGAAGTAACGACAACAGCCATAACAACTACGTCATCACCAGGTACAAACCTACAATGTTTATTTAATCATGTTAATCATTGGGGGTATAATTAAAAAAAATAATGTTTAATTGACATTCATAATCAATGGGAGTATAATTAGAAATTTAATATTAAATTCATCATGCTAATCAGTGGAGGGTGTAATTAGAAATTTAATATTTATTTAACCATGCTAATTATTGGGGTATAATTAGAAATTTAATGTTTAATTGACCTTCCTGGATTTCCATGTTGTTAGCCAGGACCTGGATTTCCATGTCGTTAGCTAGGACCTGGATTTCCATGTCGTTAGCCAGGACCTATATGTTCATGTTGTTAGCCAGGACCTGGAGTTTCATGTCGATAGCCAGTACCTGGATTTCTATTTCGTTAGCCAGGACCTGGATTTCCATGTCGTTAGCGAGGACCCGGATCTCCATGTCGTAAGCCAAGACCTGGATTTCCATGTCATTAGCGAGGGCCTGGATTTCCATATCTTTAGCTAGGTCATGTATTTCCATGTCCTTAGCCAGGTCCTGGATTTCCATGTTGTAAGCCAGGACCTGGATTTCCATGTCGTTAGCCAGGACTTGGATTTCCATGTCGTTAGCCAGGACCTATATTTTCATGTTGTTAGCCAGGACCTGGATTTCAATGTCGTTAGCCAGAACCTGGATTTCCAATTAACCTAACAGAACAAAGGCTACCAACTCGTCAGATTCACAAATTAACCTAACAGAACAAAGGCTACCAACTCGTCAGATTCACAAATTAACCTAACAGAACAAAGGCTACCAATTCGTCAGATTCACAAATTAACCTAACAGAATAAAGGCTACCAACTCGTCAGATTCACAAATTAACCTAACAGAATAAAGGCTACCAACTCGTCAGATTCACAAATTAACAAAACAGAACAAAGGCTACCAACTCGTCAGATTCACAAATTAACCTAACAGAATAAAGGCTACCAACTCATCAGATTCACCAATTAACCTAACAGAACAAAGGCTACCAACTCGTCAGATTCACAAATTAACCTAACAGAATAAAGGCTACCAACTCGTCAGATTCACAAATTAACCTAACAGAACAAAGGCTACCAACTCGTCAGATTCACAAATTAACTTAACAGAACAAAGGTTACCAACTCGTCAGATTCACAAATTAACCTAACAGAAAAAAGGCTACCAACTCGTCAGATTCACAAAAAATTCTTGAAAAACATGAAAAACACGAATGATAAACACAGTGGAAATGAAAATTAAAAAAAAAACTGGCCGTAACAAAACCACTTGATTAGATTACAAATGTTAACAACCCTCAGCATACCCAAACAACTAAAATAATAGATAAAAAACTACCTTTAGACTCACATCATCTCCAAAATGTCGGTAACATTAATAACAGCTGCTAGAATAGTGTGGTTTATGGATACTGACAAATTACGCTCTACTGACTACGATGGGTTATTGCTTCAGTAATATTTCAGTTATATCATGGCGGTCAATTTTCTATTGGATGTAGCCGGAAGTACCCTAAGAAAGGCACCAACTTCAAACTAACAACTTTAGTAGTGATGGGTTTTTAACTGAATATATAAATGTAATTCTAATTATCATACGATCACATGACACAATGTCCCGGATTAACATTGAAAATAACCCTGATGCAATTACCAAAAATAAATAGTTCAACATTAATGGTCGACAATAATAACACACCTTCTCTAGCCAATGGGTACGATCCGACGTCCTCCCTTTTCAATCGTTAAGTGTCTTATCTGGGAATTCATAGTTCCGAGGACTGCTATCTGCTGTAAAATGACAGCTATGTCCCTTATAATGTCTTCACAACAATAACAACACAAGATTTAAGACCCATAATATACCAAACCACTCCTATGGCCAGCATAAAACATCAATGGTTGACAATATAACCAACATCAATAATACAGACTTCTCCCTGTGTAAACTTTAAAACCTTAGACTTATGGATAATGACAGGGAATGATCAAATATCTAGTCCATGTTTGAAGCAGACATCAAAATGTTACGGGTTTAAATCGGGTAATGGGATTCCAACCCTCCCATTTTGTTATTTAGACACCCAGCTGCAAATCAGGTGTAAATTAAATATTTGTGACTGTTTCAGATGCTTGCACATTACCAGCCTCTCTACAGAGAAGTGACTGGAAATATACTTATGGTGCCAATGAAGTGACAGTTAGCTTCGGAACAAACACAATGTCTGGTTTGAGCTACACGGCAAGAGGAGAAGTATTGAACAGCTACCATTGTATATCAAATACAGCCAACGTTTATGTGGTCAAGTAAGTCTGGCAGGTCATATTCACGTAAATATAGAAATTATATCCCCATTCTAGAAATTATATCCCGAATCTAGAAATTATGTCGCCGAGTCTACTGACTCGCTTACTTAAAGACTAGCGAAAAGATAAAATGGACGTAGGTTCTCAGAAAATGCATGTTTTATAATATCGATATTTACTATGATTTACAAGCAAAAACGCAAAAAAGTCATACTAGTAGAACACAATTTGTATGACGCGGTAGTAATCATAATGTCTACTAATAGTTCGATTTATGAATAACCATAAATATTCAAGGGTAGCTATAATTCGATTGATGGCTAACTATAACTAGATTGATGGTTGGCTCTAATTAGATTGATGGCTAGCTATAATTAGATTGATGGCTAGCTATAATTAGATTGATGGCTAGCTATAATTAGATTGATGGCTAGCTATAATTAGATTGATGCCTAGCTATAATTAGATTGATGGCTAGCTATTATTATATTGATGGCTAGCTATAATTAAATTGATGGCTAGCTATAATTAAATTGATGGCTAGCCATAATTAGATTGATGACTAGCTATAATTAGATTGATGGCTTGCTATTCTTAGATTGATGGCTGGATCTAATTAGATTGGTGGCTAGTTATAAATCGATTGATTGCTAGATATAATTAGATTGATGGCTGGCTATACGTAGATTGATGGCAAGTTATAATTAGATTGATGGTTATCTATAATTAGATTGATGACTGGCTATAATTAGATTGATGGCTAGTTATAATTAGATTGATGGTTGGCTATACTTAGATTGGTGGCTAGTTATAATTATATTGATGGCTGGCTATACTTATATTGATGGCTAGCTTTAATTCGATTGATGGCTGGCTATAATTCGATTGATAGCTAGCTATAATTAGATTGATGGCTGGTTATATTTAGATTGATAGCTAACTAAAGTATAATTAGATTGATGGCTAGTTTTATTTCGATTAATGCTAGCTATAATTAGATTGATGTCTAGCTATAATTAGATTGGTGGCGAACAATAGTATAGTTAAATTGATGGCTGGCTATGATTAGATTGATGGCTGGCTATGATTCGATTGATAGCTTGCTATAATTGCATTGATGGCTAGCTATACTAAGATTGATGACTGGCTATAATTATCTACTTCAGGCTTACATTTTTGATAACAACATACAGAAGAACATTTAATTGAAAACTATTTGCATGAACATTTATTGATACTAGTAACCAGGGCTAAAGTGAATAACTTGTCAATTTGTATTTCAATTGCAAATGTAAATTTTAGTATATATTTATTTTCCATTGATGTCCTAAAATTCTCCACAAAGATGTGTATTGGATGCTTTAATACAGTTCATTTTTGTTATCAAACTGCAGAATATATTTTCAAATTGATAAACTTTGTATTTGCTACCATTTACTCGCTTACCAATAAAAATACAATATCTGTATACACATACCGCATACAGTAAAAGGAATAATTAAACACAGATATTGACATATATTTAGTTACATTCACTGGAAACTATGTACTACTGGATATGTATGGCGACTGACATTACTTTAGTCGAGAACAATCACAAAAAGACTCTGTGTCTAATTCGACTATGTACTAAATTGCTATCAGGCGTCATTAAAAAACATTTTTATATATAATATATAAAAAAAGTATTAGGTCCGGGAAATTTGACTTCGGTCCAGTGAAACCAGTTTTTCCACTAGACCGAATGTCCAATGAATCCTCAAACAACTTCGTGAAGACTGCTAGTTGTAATTCGATTGATGGCGGGCTATAATTTGGTTGATGGCTAGCTTTAATTATAACTATTGTTAGCCATAAATATTTATTTTTGACGCCAACTGCCCACCGTAGAAATGTAGTCATTATTTTGGGACGTTCAGGTTGCCTAAATAATTATCTGTAAAACTATTTTTTCCTCACTTATTGTGGATTGTTCTGTTTCTGTATACTAAGCTGGAAACTACTTTTAGAGAGATACAGATAATTTGAGTTAATTGGCTCGAAATGTATAGTGCTTTTTCCGAAAGTGGAACCGAAAAAACATATTAATAGTATGTGATTCATATTACATGAGTTCCCTCTGTTTTTGGTGGGGTTCGTTTTACTCGATCTTTAGCTTCATGTGTATGTTTTGTTAATTGTAGTTTGCAGCTTTTCTTTTCGCCATTGTGTTGTCTGTCCTTCTATTTACGGATTCAAATTACCCCTTTGGTATATTCAAGCGCTTCTTATTACATAAGTTAATTTTGCAATGCATTTTGTATGTTCGAAGTCAGATTGATGTATTCGAGTGGAACAACTTTTCTGCACGGACACTGTTGTTACGTTTCAATGAGTTAGACGGCAAGCGAAACGTCAGTGACTGAGAGATTACTAAAGAAAACATATGCGATTATAACTGATGAAGGCACTCTTTTAAAATCATTTAAGCATTGTGTTTATTGTAGAAGTGACAATTCCTACTCTAATAGAGGTGAAGATGGATGGCTTTATCTCTGCATGAAAATTACAAAGGTTTCTGATGATCTCTTTTATTTCTATCTATTAGCAGGTAAGTGTGATATATAATTGATAAGATAAACGTTTGTTTCACCCCACTGTTACCGTTGTATAGAGCTTTATCCTTCAGATTGGAATGACGGGATATATTTGTGTTATATATACTGTCACTGTCGTTGACCGAAATATAGTCTCTTTTCTGATACCACTGTCGCATGTTACCGGTTGAGCTTTTGGAACCTACTTGTAAATACAGTTCAGAGAACAACGCACTTGTTGTATGTGTAACAGGGAAGGAATAGCAAACATCAAACATTGGCAATACTCACTTGTCTTGTTTTCTGTATCCCCACCTATCAATGAACCACTGACAAACTGTAGCAACGTCTGTGATTGGATGCTTCTCCATAGAAGAAGAACCAATCAAAAAGAATATACCATCATATACGTACATAAAGATATCGAAATGAATGGACCGTGTAGCAAAGGCAGTCATGTTTTAAAAACTATTTTTAGGTTTTGTGACAGGAGTGGTTCAATGGTATGCAAGAAGAGTTTGAAGATACCAAAGGTGTGATCAGAATTTGCAAATAGAAGGACAGAAAACACAAAGGCAGAAAGAGAAAGGACAAAAGGATAAACAATGATCTACAAATCATACACATAAACCTAAAGATCGAGTAACACGAACCCTACTGAAAACCGGAGGTGAACTCAGGTGCT
This sequence comes from Bathymodiolus septemdierum, assembly GCA_963383655.1. Taxonomy (NCBI): domain Eukaryota; kingdom Metazoa; phylum Mollusca; class Bivalvia; order Mytilida; family Modiolidae; genus Bathymodiolus; species Bathymodiolus septemdierum. Next base: position 28,018,782 of record OY726524.1, on the reverse strand, counting down.
CTGGAAGGATATGCAGTTCCTGTTCCACTAGTGGCACCCGCCGTGTTAATATAGTTACAAACCCGTTAATTAAACATGTTGGCTGAAATATTCTGTTGTTTTCTTTTTCCGTTCTGGCCATGTTGTTTGTATCAATTTCGTTGGTAGATCTTCTTGACGAGTTATCTTCCGTAATTATATATGCATATCCTATAAGTGACGCAGATTTAAATCAGGGACAAGAGAGCTTAGAGTTCATCACTGGTAAACATGATACGTGACGTCGTAACTGTGAGATGAAGAAAGCAATAGTAATGAAGTTTTTAACGCTTTATTTTAACAAGTTACATATTTATTTTTTCTTCGACGTCCATTTGCATTAAAATCACGTTAAGCACAATTCACGACTACAGACGAATATTATATACAGTCAAACCTTGTGTTTTCTGTTCTTCGATATACGGATTCTGATTACCCCTTTGGTATCATCAAACTCTTCTTACGATGTCACCTTTGGGACAAATAATAAGTGGTCTTTTAAGACAGGTGACCTCTTAGAAAAGTTTAATTTCGTATGAAATGTTCTATCACAAGACAAGAAAAAGGTGACCTTTTAATACAGGTGACTGCTTAATGGAGGTAACCGCATGAACAGGTTTGACCGTACATGCACGTGTTGTATATACATGTGCTACAACTGTTAAATTATGTATAATTGAGAATCAACACTGCTCTCATGTTCTATTGTTTGCTTGATTTTTCCCTTTGACATCGTTGCTATTAATGAAGCTAAGATGTTGTTTAGATATTGATACAGCAACTGGTGATAGAGTCTACAACCCATCAACTGATTATATACCACAAGACACTGAACCAACATGTGACTTCTGTAGTTACACGACAGCTCCTCCTGACAATGATATACGAATACTTCAACGAACAAGTACGTTTGCTTAAATTTTATGGCATGGATGAAACAACTTCTTTGTAGTGTTGATCTTGCTATGCACTAAAGAGTGTTGAACATAAACTGAACACACATACAACATAGAGATATCTAGATGTCAGTTGAGACATGGATAAGTTATACGAAGACTTTATTTTCATTGCAGCGTGCTTACAAGGGGTTAGGTTTCTGATGCTTGGCGCCACTTTCATCAACATTTCAGCTATATCGTGGCAGTCAGTTTAATTTGTGCAGGAAACCGGAGTACTCGGAGAAAATACCGACCTGCCGCAAGTCACTAACAAACTTTATCATATAATGTTGTGATGTATTTATATCATTATCTACATTTATCATGGAATCGTTTAATTTTGAGTACTAATAAAGTGGTCAAAGGAACTGCGTTCTCATTTTCATCATTGACCCAATAACTGTTTTTTCTCTGTACCCTTTCCGCATGTTTCGCCTTTGGTAAGCTATTTTTAGATCAGTTATATTACTGATGACAGAAAATATCAACACGAGTCAAAAAAGGAATAATTAATGCTTAAATGATTTGGCTTTCAAATGTTTTGGTTTTGAGCTGACCCGATGAAGGTTATTTCAGAAAGGCGTCGTGCGCCCTAGCTTAGATATCTACGTTTTTGTTTATATATTTTGATTACTTGATATCAAGCGCAATCTTTCTCTAGATACATAGATGTTTTTCTGCAGGATAAACACAATATTAATGCAATGTCTTAACATATAAAATCTTTGCATATTCGAGTAAACTGAGGAAAATCTATTCAAATCTCGCATATATCCCAGTTCCTAAGCCGCATACACAATTACTTTATATTTTAAGACACTTCACAAATAGTGCATCTATGGGGGCCGTCTGTGGTTTTCTCAGGATACCCCTTTGTTCCTCAACCACTAATACTGACTGCCACGATATAACTGAAATATTGTTGAAAGTGACGTTACACACCATAACTCTAACCATATCCATTGCATCTATGTACGATTATAACTTTTAAAGTGGGATGAAATAGCGATATAAAGTAAATATTTTGCTGTTAGCTTAAATATTAATACCTTTGCATCATTCATACTACAATGTATTTTGAATAGGCACAGGCGAGACTCTGCCGGGTGGCGAGTCACCATGTCTACCATGTGAGGCTGTTTGTAATACTGATGGTAAGTTATTAAATTATATGTCAGTGTCTTTTATGTTAATATTGATTTTCAAATAATTGAGACATATAACAGAAAGCTGTTGTACAGAGAAACCTGTCTAAATCTAACCTCCCTTGGACCAACTCTTGTGTTCAGAATAGACAGGTGTTCCGTTTATACAAGTTAAATTAATGAAGATGTTCTGCATTGTGACTTTATTTAAAGTTCGGCTTACACAGGATTTTGATTTACTCGGATATCTGTTGATTCAGGTTTCACTCTATATGCTCTCACTTTGTAATGAGAGTGTGATTTGCAAATAATTATGCACATATTATTTATGTTTCTCAATTGGGATGTTTCACGATTTAATCTTAATATTTATTGTTTCGAACAACACTGACTGGACTTTTTTTTAGATGACTCAGAAACATTGAAATTATGCTACTATTCCCAACTCAAAACTAAAAGATAGTTTGGAAGAATTAGTTCACCTTTGTTTCATAGTCAAGGTAGCTACTGAACCAATGATGCTAATTGATAAAGTCTTACGGTTTCTACCACGACTTGGTAAACCAAGACGGAATATCTGTGTCACAAATTTCCACAGATATGTTACGTTCGTCGTAATAACAATCCGGTGCTTTCTTCATTCGTGACTTATCACAAGGTTTGATACAAGAGGTACATGACGGGTACCAGTAATAGAGCAGGAACTGCTTACTATTACGGAGCATAACTAAGTTCACTCCGGATTGTTTTGTGGTGTCGCGTTGCTTAATCTTTAGTTTTCTGAGTAGTGTAATATATATAATTGTTTTATGAAAAGAAAGTAGGAATAGTGATGCTCAACGATTCAGCCAATATCAACAAAACAAGCAATCACCTCTAATCTCAACTCGCTCAGCATAAAGAAAGACCACGACATGTAACATATAAACTTTTAGGATAATACATAAAACCATGTAAACCATGAAAATCAATAACGATACAAAATGCAGCTATATATTATCTATTCAACTGGTTTAACCCCGCCACGTTTGTTTCCATGTCTTTAGCCAAGACCTGGATTTCCATGTCGTTAGCCAAGACCTGGATTTCCATGTCGTAAGTGAAGACCTGGATTTCCATGTCATTAGCCAGGACCTGGATTTCCATGTCATTAGCCAGGACCTGGATTTTCATGTCCTTGGCCAGGACGTGGATTTCCATGTTGTTAGCCAGGACCTGGATTTCCATGTCGTTTGCCAGGACGTGGATTTCCATGTTGTTAGCCAGGACCTGGATTTCCATGTCGTAAACCAGGACCTGGATTTCCATGTTGCTAGCCAGGACCTGGATTTCCATGTTGTTAGCCAGGACCTGGATGACCTGGATTTCCATGTTGTTAGCCAGGACTTGGATTTCCATGTCGTAAGCCCAAGACCTGGATTTCCATGTCGTTAGCCATGACCTGGATTTCCATGTTGTTAGCCCGGACTTGGATTTCCATGTCGTAAGCCCAAGACCTGGATTTCCATGTCGATAGCCAGGACCTGGATTTCCATGTTGTTAGCCAGGACCTGGATTTCCATGTCGTTAGCCAGAACCTATATTTCCATGTTGTTAGCCAGGATCTGGAGTTCCATGTCGCTATTGAGTACCTGGATTTCTATGTCGTTAGCCAGGACCTGGATTTCCATGTCGTTAGCCAGGACCTGGATTTCCATGTCGTTAGCCTGAACCTGGATTTCCAACGTCAAATGTCGTTGTCTTTTTTATGTTCGGAGAGATGGAATTAGCGGTGATTGTTCGTTTTACTGGTATAGGTGGAATTATTTACCATCATTGTTTAAACTGTCGTTTCATAAAAAAATAGCAATCAAATAAGATGTAAGTGTTTAAAAATTATGATGTTGAAATGTATAAGATATGTTAACATTCTATTTGATTTTCATAGAAACCTCAACGTCTGGTGAAATAACAAGCACATCAACTGAAGTAACGACAACAGGCATAACAACTACGTCATCACCAGGTACAAACCTACAATGTTTATTTAATCATGTTAATCATTGGGGGTATGATTAAAAAAAATAATGTTTAATTGACATTCATAATCAATGGGGGTATGATTAGAAATTTAATATTAAATTCATCATGCTAATCAGCGGAGGGTATATTTAGAAATTTAATATTTATTTAACCATGCTAATTATTGGGGTATAATTAGAAATTTAATGTTTAATTGACCTTCCTGGATTTCAATGTTGTTAGCCAGGACCTGGATTTCCATGTCGTTAGCTAGGACCTGGATTTCCATGTCGTTAGCCAGGAACTATATTTTCGTGTTGTTAGCCAGGACCTGGAGTTTCGTGTCGATAGCCAGTACCTGGATTTCTATGTCGTTAGCCAGGACCTGGATTTCCATGTCGTTAGCGAGGACCCGGATCTCCATGTCGTAAGCCAAGACCTGGATTTCCATGTCATTAGCGAGAGCCTGGATTTCCATATCTTTAGCAAGGTCCTGGATTTCCATGTTGTAAGCCAGGACCTGGATTTCCATGTCGTTAGCCAGGATTTCGATTTCCATGTCGTTAGCCAGGACCTATATTTTCATTTTGTTAGCCAGGACCTGGATTTTCATGTCGTTAGCCAGAACCTGGATTTCCAAATAACCTAACAAAACAAAGGCTACCAACTCGTCAGATTCACAAATTAACCTAACAGAACAAAGGCTACCAATTCGTCAGATTCACAAATTAACCTAACAGAATAAAGGCTACCAACTCGTCAGATTCACAAATTAACCTAACAGAACAAAGGCTACCAACTCGTCAGATTCACAAATTAACCTAACAGAACAAAGGCTACCAACTCGTCAGATACACAAATTAACCTAACAGAACAAAGGCTACCAACTCGTCAGATTCACAAATTAACCTAACAGAATAAAGGCTACCAACTCGTCAGATTCACAAATTAACCTAACAGAACAAAGGCGACCAACTCGTCAGATTCACAAATTAACCTAACAGAACAAAGGCTACCAACTCGTCAGAATCACAAATTAACCTAACAGAACAAAGGCTACCAACTCGTCAGATTCACAATAAATTCTTGAAAAACATGAAAAACACGAATGATAAACACAGTGGAAATGAAAATTAAAATAAAAACTGGCCGTAACAAAACCACTTGATTAGATTACAAATGTTAACAGCCCTCAGCATACCCAAACAACTAAAATAATAGATAAAAAACTACCTTTAGACTCACATCATCTCCAAAATGTCGGTAACATTAATAACAGCTGCTAGAATAGTGTGGTTTATGAATACTGACAAATTACGCTCTACTGACTACGATGGGTTATTGCTTCAGTAATATTTCAGTTATATCATGGCGGTCAATTTTCTATTGGATGTAGCCGGAAGTACCTTAAGAAAGGCACCAACTTCAAACTAACAACTTTAGTGGTGATGGGTTTTTAACTGAATATATAAATGTAATTCTAATTATCATACGATCACATGACACAATGTCCCGGATTAACATTGAAAATAACCCTGATGCAATTACCAAAAATAAATAGTTCAACATTAATGGTCGACAATAATAACACACCTTCTCTAGCCAATGGGTACGATCCGACGTCCTCCCTTTTCAATCGTTAAGTGTCTTATCTGGGAATTCATAGTTCCCAGGACTGCTATCTGCTGTAAAATGACAGCTATGTCCCTTATAATGTCTTCACAACAATAACAACACAAGATGTAAGACCCATAATATACCAAACCACTCCTATGGCCAGCATAAAACATCAATGGTTGACAATATAACCAACATCAATAATACAGACTTCTCCCTGTGTAAACTTTAAAACCCTAGACTTATGGATAACGACAGGGAATGATAAAATATCTAGTCCATGTTTGAAGCAGACATCAAAATGTTACGGGTTTAAATCGGGTAATGGGATTCCAACCCTCCCATTTTGTTATTTAGACACCCAGCTGCAAATCAGGTGTAAATTAAATATTTGTGACTGTTTCAGATGCTTGCACATTACCAGCCTCTCTACAGAGAAGTGACTGGAAATATACTTATGGTGCCAATGAAGTGACAGTTAGCTTCGGAACAAACACAATGTCTGGTTTGAGCTACACGGCAAGAGGAGAAGTATTGAACAGCTACCATTGTATATCAAATACAGCCAACGTTTATGTGGTCAAGTAAGTCTGGCAGGTCATATTCACGTAAATATAGAAATTATATCCCCATTCTAGAAATTATATCCCGAATCTAGAAATTATGTCGCCGAGTCTACTGACTCGCTTACTAAAAGACTAGCGAAAAGATAAAATGGACGTAGGTTCTCAGAAAATGCATGTTTTATAATATCGATATTTACTATGATTTACAAGCAAAAACGCAAAAAAGTCATACTAGTAGAACAAAATGTGTATGACGCGGTAGTAATCATAATGTCTACTAATAGTTCGATTTATGAATAACCATAAATATTAAAGGGTAGCTATAATTCGATTGATGGCTAACTATAACTAGATTGATGGTTGGCTATTATTCGATTGATGGCTAGCTATACTTAGATTGATGGCTAGCTATAATTCGATTGATGGCTAGCTATAATTCGATTGATGGCTAGCTATTATTCGATTGATGGCCAGCTATAATTCGATTGATGGCTAGCTATAATTAGATTGATGGGTAGCTATAATTAGATTGATGACTAGCTATAATTAGATTGATGGCTGGCTATTCTTAGATTGTTGGCTGGATCTAATTAGATTGATGGCTAGTTATAATTCGATTGATGGCTAGATATAATTAGATTGATGGCTGGCTATACGTAGATTGATGGCTAGTTATAGTTATATTGATGGCTGTCTATACTTAGATTGATGACTAGATTTAATTCGATTGATGACTAGCTATAATTCGATTGATGACCAGCAATAATTCGATTGATGGCTAGATATAATTAGATTGATGGTTATCTATAATTAGATTGATGACTGGCTATAATTAGATTGATGGCTAGTTATAATTAGATTGATGGCTGGCTATACTTAGATTGATGGCTAGTTTTAATTCGATTGATGGCTAGCTATAATTCGATTGATGGCTAGCTATAATTAGATTGATGGCTGGTTATATTTAGATTGATAGCTAACTATAGTATAATTAGATTGATGGCTAGTTTTATTTCGATTAATGCTAGCTATAATTAGATTGATGGCTAGCTATAATTAGATTGGTGGCGAACAATAGTATAGTTAAATTGATGGCTGGCTATGATTCGATTGATGGCTGGCTATGATTCGATTGATAGCTAGCTATAATTGCATTGATGGCTAGCTATACTAAGATTGATGGTTGGCTATAATTATCTACTTCAGGCTTACATTTTTGAAAACAACATACAGAAGAACATTTAATTGAAAACTATTTGCATGAACATTTATTGATACTAGTAACCAGGGCTAAAGTGAATAACTTGTCAATTTGTATTTCAATTGCAAATGTAAATTTTAGTATATATTTATTTTCCATTGATGTCCTAAAATTCTCCCCAAAGATGTGTATTGGATGCTTTAATACAGTTCATTTTTGTTATCAAACTGCAGAATATATTTTCAAATTGATAAACTTTTTATTTGCTACCATTTACTCGCTTACCAATAAAAATACAATATCTGTATACATATACCGCATACAGTAAAAGGAATAATTAAACACAGATATTTACATATATTTAGTTACATTCACTGGAAACTATGCACTACTGGATATGTATGGCCACTGACATTACTTTGGTCGTGAACAATCACAAAAAGACTCTGTGTCTAATTTGACTATGTACTAAATTGCTATCAAGCGTCATTAAAAAAACATTTTTATATATAATATAAAAAAAAATTATTAGGTCCGGGAAATTTGACTTCGGTCCAGTGAAACCAGTTTTTCCACTAGACCGAATGTCCAATGAATCCTCAAACAACTTCGTGAAGACTGCTAGTTGTAATTCGATTGATGGCGGGCTATAATTTGGTTGATGGCTAGCTTTAATTATAACTATGGTTAGCCATAAATATTTATTTTAGACGCCGACTGCCCACCGTAGAAATGTAGTCATTATTTTGTGACGTTCAGGTTGCCTAAATAATCATCTGTAAAACAATTTTTTCCTCACTTATTGTGGATTGTTCTGTTTCTGTATACTAAGCTGGAAACTACTTTTAGAGAGATACAGATAATTTGAGTTAATTGGCTCGAAATGTATAGTGCTTTTTCCGAAAGTGGAACCGAAAAAACATATTAATGGTATGTGATTCATATAACATGAGTTCCCTCTGTTTTTGGTGGGGTTCGTGTTACTCGATCTTTAGCTTCATGTGTATGTTTTGTTAATTGTAGTTTGCAGCTTTTCTTTTCGCCATTGTGTTGTCTGTCCTTCTATTTACGGATTCAAATTACCCCTTTGGTATATTCAAGCGCTTTTTATTACATAAGTTAATTTTGCAATGCATTTTGTATGTTCGAAGTCAGATTAATGTATTCGAGTGGAACAACTTTTCTGCACGGACACTGTTGTTACGTTTCAATGAGTTAGACGGCAAGCGAAACGTCAGTGACTGAGAGATTACTAAAGAAAACATATGCGATTATAACTGATGAAGGCACTCTTTTAAGATCATTTAAGCATTGTGTTTATTGTAGAAGTGACAATTCCTACTCTAATAGAGGTGAAGATGGATGGCTTTATCTCTGCATGAAAATTACAAAGGTTTCTGATGATCTCTTTTATTTCTATCTATTAGCAGGTAAGTGTGATATATAATTCATAAGATAAATGTTTGTTTCACCCCACTGTTACCGTTGTATAGAGCTTTATCCTTCAGATTGGAATGACGGGATATATTTGTGTTATATATACTGTCACTGTCGCTGACCGAAATATAGTCTCTTTTCTGATACCACTGTCGCATGTTACCGGTTGAGCTTTTGGAACCTACTTGTAAATACAGTTCAGAGAACAACGCACTTGTTGTATGTGTACCAGGAAAGGGATAGCAAACATCAAACATTGGCAATACTCACTTGTCTTGTTTTCTGTATCCCCACCTATCAATGAACCACTGACAAACTGCAACAACGTCTGTGATTGGATGCTTCTCCATAGAAGAAGAACCAATCAAAAAGAATATACCATCATATACGTACATAAAGATATCGAAATGAATGGACCGTGTAGCAAAGGCAGTCATGTTTTAAAAACTATTTTTAGGTTTTGTGACAGGAGTGGTTCAATGGTATGCAAGAAGAGTTTGAAGATACCAAAGGTGTGATCAGAATTTGCAAATAGATGGACAGAAAACACAAAGGCAGAAAGAGAAAGGACAAAAGGATAAACAATGATCTACAAATCATACACATAAACCTAAAGATCGAGTAACACGAACCCTACTGAAAACCGAAGGTGAACTCAGGTGCTCTGGAAGGATATGCAGTTCCTGTTCCACTAGTGGCACCCGCCGTGTTAATATAGTTACAAACCCGTTAATTAAACATTTTGGCTGAAATATTCTGTTGTTTTCTTTTTCCGTTGTAGCCATGTTGTTTGTATCAATTTCATTGGTAGATCTTCTTGACGAGTTACCTTCCGTAATTATATATACATATCCTATAAGTGAGGCAGATTTAAATCAGGGACAAGAGAGCTTAGAGTTCATCACTGGTAAACATGATACGTGACGTCGTAACTGTGAGATGAAGAAAGCAATAGTAATGAAGTTTTTAACGCTTTATTTTAACAAGTTACATATTTATTTTTTCTTCGACGTCCATTTGCATTAAAATCACGTTAAGCACAATTCACGACTACAGACGAATATTATATACAGTCAAACCTTGTGTTTTCTGTTCTTCGATATACGGATTCTGATTACCCCTTTGGTATCATCAAACTCTTCTTACGATGTCACCTTTGGGACAAATAATAAGTGGTCTTTTAAGACAGGTGACCTCTTAGAAAAGTTTAATTTCGTATGAAATGTTCTATCACAAGACAAGAAAAAGGTGACCTTTTAATACAGGTGACTGCTTAATGGAGGTAACCGCATGAACAGGTTTGACCGTACATGCACGTGTTGTATATACATGTGCTACAACTGTTAAATTATGTATAATTGAGAATCAACACTGCTCTCATGTTCTATTGTTTGCTTGATTTTTCCCTTTGACATCGTTGCTATTAATGAAGCTAAGATGTTGTTCAGATATTGATACAGCAACTGGTGATAGAGTCTACAACCCACCAACTGATTATATACCACAAGACACTGAACCAACATGTGACTTCTGTAGTTACACGACAGCTCCTCCTGACAATGATATACGAATACTTCAACGAACAAGTACGTTTGCTTAAATTTTATGGCATGGATAAAACAACTTCTTTGTAGTGTTGATCTTGCTATGCACTAAAGAGTGTTGAACATAAACTGAACACACATACAACATAGAGATATCTAGATGTCAGTTGAGACATGGATAAGTTATACGAAGACTTTATTTTCATTGCAGCGTGTTTACAAGGGGTTAGGTTTCTGATGCTTGGCGCCACTTTCATCAACATTTCAGCTATATCGTGGCAGTCAGTTTAATTTGTGCAGGAAACCGGAGTACTCGGAGAAAATACCGACCTGCCGCAAGTCACTAACAAACTTTATCATATAATGTTGTGATGTATTTATATCATTATCTACATCTATCATGGAATCGTTTAATTTTGAGTACTAATAAAGTGGTCAAAGGAACTGCGTTCTCATTTTCATCATTGACCCAATACCTGTTTTTTCTCTGTACCCTTTCCGCATGTTTCGCCTTTCGTAAGCTATTTTTAGATCAGTTATATTACTGATGACAGAAAATATCAACACGAGTCAAAAAAGGAATAATTAATGCTTATATGATTTGGCTTTCAAATGTTTTGGTTTTGAGCTGACCCGATGAAGGTTATTTCAGAAAGGCATCGTGCGCCCTAGCTTAGATATCTACGTTTTTGTTTGTATATTTTGATTACTTGATATCAAGCGCAATCTTTCTCTAGATACATAGATGTTTTTCTGCAGGATAAGCACAATATTAATGCAATGTCTTAACATATAAAATCTTTGCATATTCGAGTAAACTGAGGAAAATCTATTCAAATCTCGCATATATCCCAGTTCCTAAGCCGCATACACAATTACTTTATATTTTAAGACACTTCACAAATAGTGCATCTATGGGGGCCGTCTGTGGTTTTCTCAGGATACCCCTTTGTTCCTCAACCACTAATACTGACTGCCACGATATAACTGAAATATTGTTGAAAGTGACGTTACACACCATAACTCTAACCATATCCATTGCATCTATGTACGATTATAACTTTTAAAGTGGGATGAAATAGCGATATAAAGTAAATATTTTGCTGTTAGCTTAAATATTAATACCTTTGCATCATTCATACTACAATGTATTTTGAATAGGTACAGGCGAGACTCTGCCGGGTGGCGAGTCACCATGTCTACCATGTGAGGCTGTTTGTAATACTGATGGTAAGTTATTAAATTATATGTCAGTGTCTTTTATGTTAATATTGATTTTCAAATAATTGAGACATATAACAGAAAGCTGTTGTACAGAGAAACCTGTCTAAATCTAACCTCCCTTGGACCAACTCTTGTGTTCAGAATAGACAGGTGTTCCGTTTATACAAGTTAAATTAATGAAGATGTTCTGCATTGTGACTTTATTTAAAGTTCGGCTTACACAGGATTTTGATTTACTCGGATATCTGTTGATTCAGGTTTCACTCTATATGCTCTCACATTGTAATGAGAGTGTGATTTGCAAATAATTATGCACATATTATTTATGTTTCTCAATTGTGATGTTTCACGATTTAGTCTTAATATTTATTGTTTCGAACAACACTGACTGGACTTTTTTTTAGATGAATCAGAAACATTGAAATTATGCTACTATTCCCAACTCAAAACTAAAAGATAGTTTGGAAGAATTAGTTCACCTTTGTTTCATAGTCAAGGAAGCTACTGAACCAATGATGCTAATTGATAAAGTCTTACGGTTTCTACCACGACTTGGTAAACCAAGACGGAATATCTGTGTCACAAATTTCCACAGATATGTTACGTTCGTCGTAATAACAATCCGGTGCTTTCTTCATTCGTGACTTATCACAAGGTTTGATACAAGAGGTACATGACGGGTACCAGTAATAGAACAGGAACTGCTTACTATTACGGAGCATAACTAAGTTCACTCCGGATTGTTTTGTGGTGTCGTGTTGCTTAATCTTTAGTTTTCTGAGTAGTGTAATATATATGATTGTTTTATGAAAAGAAAGTAGGAATAGTGATGCTCAACGATTCAGCCAATATCAACAAAACAAGCAATCACCTCTAATCTCAACTCGCTCAGCATAAAGAAAGACCACGACATGTAACATATAAACTTTTAGGATAATACATAAAACCATGTAAACCATGAAAATCAATAACGATACAAAATGCAGCTATATATTATCTATTCAACTGGTTTAACCCCGCCACGTTTGTTTCCATGTCTTTAGCCAAGACCTGGATTTCCATGTCGTTAGCCAAGACCTGGATTTCCATGTCGTAAGTGAAGACCTGGATTTCCATGTCATTAGCCAGGACCTGGATTTCCATGTCATTAGCCAGGACCTGGATTTTCATGTCCTTGGCCAGTACGTGGATTTCCATGTTGTTAGCCAGGACCTGGATTTCCATGTCGTTTGCCAGGACGTGGATTTCCATGTTGTTAGCCAGGACCTGGATTTCCATGTCGTAAACCAGGACCTGGATTTCCATGTTGCTAGCCAGGACCTGGATTTCCATGTTGTTAGCCAGGACCTGGATGACCTGGATTTCCATGTTGTTAGCCCGGACTTGGATTTCCATGTCGTAAGCCCAAGACCTAGATTTCCATGTCGTTAGCCATGACCTGGATTTCCATGTTGTTAGCCCGGACTTGGATTTCCATGTCGTAAGCCCAAGACCTGGATTTCCATGTCGATAGCCAGGACCTGGATTTCCATGTTGTTAGCCAGGACCTGGATTTCCATGTCGTTAGCCAGAACCTATATTTCCATGTTGTTAGCCAGGATCTGGAGTTCCATGTCGCTATTGAGTACCTGGATTTCTATGTCGTTAGCCAGGACCTGGATTTCCATGTCGTTAGCCAGGACCTGGATTTCCATGTCGTTAGCCTGGACCTGGATTTCCAACGTCAAATGTCGTTGTCTTTTTTATATTCGGAGAGTTGGAATTAGCGGTGATTGTTCGTTTTACTGGTATAGGTGGAATTATTTACCATCATTGTTTAAACTGTCATTTCATAAAAAAATAGCAATCAAATAAGATGTAAGTGTTTAAAAATTATGATGTTGAAATGTATAAGATATGTTAACATTCTATGTGATTTTCATAGAAACCTCAACGTCTGGTGAAATAACAAGCACATCAACTGAAGTAACGACAACAGGCATAACCACTACGTCATCATCAGGTACAAACCTACAAGGTTTATTTAATCATGTTAATCATTGGGGGTATGATTAAAAAAAATAATGTTTAATTGACATTCATAATCAATGGGGGTATGATTAGAAATTTAATATTAAATTCATCATGCTAATCAGCGGAGGGTATATTTAGAAATTTAATATTTATTTAACCATGCTAATTATTGGGGTATAATTAGAAATTTAATGTTTAATTGACCTTCCTGGATTTCAATGTTGTTAGCCAGGACCTGGATTTCCATGTCGTTAGCTAGGACCTGGATTTCCATGTCGTTAGCCAGGAACTATATTTTCATGTTGTTAGCCAGGACCTGGAGTTTCGTGTCGATAGCCAGTACCTGGATTTCTATGTCGTTAGCCAGGACCTGGATTTCCATGTCGTTAGCGAGGACCCGGATCTCCATGTCGTAAGCCAAGACCTGGATTTCCATGTCATTAGCGAGAGCCTGGATTTCCATATCTTTAGCTAGGTCCTGTATTTCCATGTCCTTAGCCAGGTCCTGGATTTCCATGTTGTAAGCCAGGACCTGGATTTCCATGTCGTTAGCCAGGACTTCGATTTCCATGTCGTTAGCCAGGACCTATATTTTCATTTTGTTAGCCAGGACCTGGATTTTCATGTCGTTAGCCAGAACCTGGATTTCCAATTAACCTAGCAAAACAAAGTCTACCAACTCGTCAGATTCACAAATTAACCTAACAGAACAAAGGCTACCAATTCGTCAGATTCACAAATTAACCTAAGAGAATAAAGGCTACCAACTCGTCAGATTCACAAATTAACCTAACAGAATAAAGGCTACCAACTCGTCAGATTCACAAATTAACCTAACAGAACAAAGGCTACCAACTCGTCAGATTCACAAATTAATCTAACAGAACAAAGGCTACCAACTCGTCAGATTCACAAATTAACCTAACAGAATAAAGGCTACCAACTCGTCAGATTCACAAATTAACCTAACAGAACAAAGGCGACCAACTCGTCAGATTCACAAATTAACCTAACAGAACAAAGGCTACCAACTCGTCAGATTCACAAATTAACCTAACAGAACAAAGGCTACCAACTCGTCAGATTCACAATAAATTCTTAAAAAACATGAAAAACACGAATGATAAACACAGTGGAAATGAAAATTAAAATAAAAACTGGCCGTAACAAAACCACTTGATTAGATTACAAATGTTAACAGCCCTCAGCATACCCAAACAACTAAAATAATAGATAAAAAACTACCTTTAGACTCACATCATCTCCAAAATGTCGGTAACATTAATAACAGCTGCTAGAATAGTGTGGTTTATGGATACTGACAAATTACGCTCTACTGACTACGATGGGTTATTGCTTCAGTAATATTTCAGTTATATCATGGCGGTCAATTTTCTATTGGATGTAGCCGAAAGTACCTTAAGAAAGGCACCAACTTCAAACTAACAACTTTAGTGGTGATGGGTTTTTAACTGAATATATAAATGTAATTCTAATTATCATACGATCACATGACACAATGTCCCGGATTAACATTGAAAATAACCCTGATGCAATTACCAAAAATAAATAGTTCAACATTAATGGTCGACAATAATAACACACCTTCTCTAGCCAATGGGTGCGATCCGACGTCCTCCCTTTTCAATCGTTAAGTGTCTTATCTGGGAATTCATAGTTCCGAGGACTGCTATCTGCTGTAAAATGACAGCTATGTCCCTTATAATGTCTTCACAACAATAACAACACAAGATGTAAGACCCATAATATACCAAACCACTCCTATGGCCAGCATAAAACATCAGTGGTTGACAATATAACCAACATCAATAATACAGACTTCTCCCTGTGTAAACTTTAAAACCCTAGACTTATGGATAACGACAGGGAATGATAAAATATCTAGTCCATGTTTGAAGCAGACATCAAAATGTTACGGGATTAAATCGGGTAATGGGATTCCAACCCTCCCATTTTGTTATTTAGACACCCAGCTGCAAATCAGGTGTAAATTAAATATTTGTGACTGTTTCAGATGCTTGCACATTACCAGCCTCTCTACAGAGAAGTGACTGGAAATATACTTATGGTGCCAATGAAGTGACAGTTAGCTTCGGAACAAACACAATGTCTGGTTTGAGCTACACGGCAAGAGGAGAAGTATTGAACAGCTACCATTGTATATCAAATACAGCCAACGTTTATGTGGTCAAGTAAGTGTGGCAGGTCATATTCACGTAAATATAGAATTTATATCCCCATTGTAGAAATTTTATCCCGAATCTAGAAATGATGTCGCCGAGTCTACTGACTCGCTTGCTTAAAGACTAGCGAAAAGATAAAATGGACGTAGGTTCTCAGAAAATGCATGTTTTATAATATCGATAGTTACTATGATTTACAAGCAAAAACGCAAAAAAGTCATACTAGTAGAACACAATTTGTATGACGCGGTAGTAATCATAATGTCTACTAATTGTTCGATTTATGAATAACCATACATATTCAAGGGTAGCTATAATTCGATTGATGGCTAACTATAACTAGATTGATGGTTGGCTATTATTAGATTGATGGCTAACTATAATTAGATTGATGACCAGCAATACTTAGATTGATGGCTAGTTATAATTAGATGTATGACTAGCTATAATTAAATTGATGGCTAGCTATAATTAGATTGATGACTAGCTATAATTAGATTGATGGCTAACTATAATTAGATTGATGACTAGCTATAATTAGATTGATGGCTAACTATAATTAGATTGATGGCTAGCTATAATTAAATTGATGGCTAGCTATAATTAGATTGATGACTAGCTATAATTAGATTGATGGCTTGCTATTCTTAGATTGATGGCTGGATCTAATTAGATTGGTTGCTAGTTATAATTCGATTGATGGCTAGATATAATTAGATTGATGGCTGGCTATACGTTGATTGATGGCTAGTTATAATTATATTGATGGCTGGCTATACTTGGATTGATGACTGGCTATAATTAGATTGATGGCTGGCTATAATTCGATTGATGACTAGCTATAATTAGATTGATGGCTGGTTATATTTAGATTGATAGCTAACTAAAGTATAATTAGATTGATGGCTAGCTTTATTTCGATTAATGCTAGCTATAATTAGATTGATGTCTAGCTATAATTAGATTGGTGGCGAACAATAGTATAGTTAAATTGATGGCTGGCTATGATTAGATTGATGGCTGGCTATGATTCGATTGATAGCTAGCAATAATTGCATTGATGGCTAGCTATACTAAGATTGATGACTGGCTATAATTATCTACATCAGGCTTACATTTTTGATAACAACATACAGAAGAACATTTAATTGACAACTATTTGCATGAACATTTATTGATACTAGTAACCAGGGCTAAAGTGAATAACTTGTCAATTTGTATTTCAATTGCAAATGTAAATTTTAGTATATATTTATTTTCCATTGATGTCCTAAAATTCTCCACAAAGATGTGTATTGGATGCTTTAATACAGTTCATTTTTGTTATCAAACTGCAGAATATATTTTCAAATTGATAAACTTTTTATTTGCTACCATTTACTCGCTTACCAATAAAAATACAATATCTGTATACACATACCGCATACAGTAAAAGGAATAATTAAACACAGATATTTACATATATTTAGTTACATTCACTGGAAACTATGTACTACTGGATATGTATGGCGACTGACATTACTTTGGTCGAGAACAATCACAAAAAGACTCTGTGTCTAATTCGACTATGTACTAAATTGCTATCAGGCGTCATTAAAAAACATTTTTATATATAATATAAAAAAAAATTATTAGGTCCGGGAAATTTGACTTCGGTCCAGTGAAACCAGTTTTTCCACTAGACCGAATGTCCAATGAATCCTCAAACAACTTCGTGAAGACTGCTAGTTGTAATTCGATTGATGGCGGGCTATAATTTGGTTGATGGCTAGCTTTAATTATAACTATTGTTAGCCATAAATATTTATTTTTGACGCCAACTGCCCACCGTAGAAATGTAGTTATTATTTTGGGACGTTCAGGTTGCCTAAATAATTATCTGTAAAACAATTTTTTCCTCACTTATTGTGGATTGTTCTGTTTCTGTATACTAAGCTGGAAACTACTTTTAGAGAGATACAGATAATTTGAGTTAATTGGCTCGAAATGTATAGTGCTTTTTCCGAAAGTGGAACCGAAAAAACATATTAATAGTATGTGATTCATATAACATGAGTTCCCTCTGTTTTTGGTGGGGTTCGTGTTACTCGATCTTTAGCTTCATGTGTATGTTTTGTTAATTGTAGTTTGCAGCTTTTCTTTTCGCCATTGTGTTGTCTGTCCTTCTATTTACGGATTCAAATTACCCCTTTGGTATATTCAAGCGCTTCTTATTACATAAGTTAACTTTGCAATGCATTTTGTATGTTCGAAGTCAGATTAATGTATTCGAGTGGAACAACTTTTCTGCACGGACACTGTTGTTACGTTTCAATGAGTTAGACGGCAAGCGAAACGTCAGTGACTGAGAGATTACTAAAGAAAACATATGCGATTATAACTGATGAAGGCACTCTTTTAAAATCATTTAAGCATTGTGTTTATTGTAGAAGTGACAATTCCTACTCTAATAGAGGTGAAGATGGATGGCTTTATCTCTGCATGAAAATTACAAAGGTTTCTGATGATCTCTTTTATTTCTATCTATTAGCAGGTAAGTGTGATATATAATTGATAAGATAAACGTTTGTTTCACCCCACTGTTACCGTTGTATAGAGCTTTATCCTTCAGATTGGAATGACGGGATATATTTGTGTTATATATACTGTCACTGTCGTTGACCGAAATATAGTCTCTTTTCTGATACCACTGTCGCATGTTACCGGTTGAGTTTTTGGAACCTACTTGTAAATACAGTTCAGAGAACAACGCACTTGTTGTATGTGTAACAGGGAAGGAATAGCAAACATCAAACATTGGCAATACTCACTTGTCTTGTTTTCTGTATCCCCACCTATCAATGAACCACTGACAAACTGCAACAACGTCTGTGATTGGATGCTTCTCCATAGAAGAAGAACCAATCAAAAAGAATATACCATCATATACGTACATAAAGATATCGAAATGAATGGACCATGTAGCAAAGGCAGTCATGTTTTAAAAACTATTTTTAGGTTTTGTGACAGGAGTGGTTCAATGGTATGCAAGAAGAGTTTGAAGATACCAAAGGTGTGATCAGAATTTGCAAATAGAAGGACAGAAAACACAAAGGCAGAAAAAGAAAAGACAAAAGGATAAACAATGATCTACAAATCATACACATAAACCTAAAGATCGAGTAACACGAACCCTACTGAAAACCGGAGGTGAACTCAGGTGCTCTGGAAGGATATGCAGTTCCTGTTCCACTAGTGGCACCCGCCGTGTTAATATAGTTACAAACCCGTTAATTAAACATTTTGGCTGAAATATTCTGTTGTTTTCTTTTTCCGTTGTAGCCGTGTTGTTTGTATCAATTTCATTGGTAGATCTTCTTGACGAGTTACCTTCCGTAATTATATATACATATCCTATAAGTGAGGCAGATTTAAATCAGGGACAAGAGAGCTTAGAGTTCATCACTGGTAAACATGATACGTGACGTCGTAACTGTGAGATGAAGAAAGCAATAGTAATGAAGTTTTTAACGCTTTATTTTAACAAGTTACATATTTATTTTTTCTTCGACGTCCATTTGCATTAAAATCACGTTAAGCACAATTCACGACTACGGACGAATATTATATACAGTCAAACCTTGTGTTTTCTGTTCTTCGATATACGGATTCTGATTACCCCTTTGGTATCATCAAACTCTTCTTATGATGTCACCTTTGGGACAAATAATAAGTGGTCTTTTAAGACAAGTGACCTCTTAGAAAAGTTTAATTTCGTATGAAATGTTCTATCACAAGACAAGAAAAAGGTGACCTTTTAATACAGGTGACTGCTTAATGGAGGTAACCGCATGAACAGGTTTGACCGTACATGCACGTGTTGTATATACATGTGCTACAACTGTTAAATTATGTATAATTGAGAATCAACACTGCTCTCATGTTCTATTGTTTGCTTGATTTTTCCCTTTGACATCGTTGCTATTAATGAAGCTAAGATGTTGTTTAGATATTGATACAGCAACTGGTGATAGAGTCTACAACCCACCAACTGATTCTATACCACAAGACACTGAACCAACATGTGACTTCTGTAGTTACACGACAGCTCCTCCTGACAATGATATACGAATACTTCAACGAACAAGTACGTTTGCTTAAATTTTATGGCATGGATGAAACAACTTCTTTGTAGTGTTGATCTTGCTATGCACTAAAGAGTGTTGAACATAAACTGAACACACATACAACATAGAGATATCTAGATGTCAGTTGAGACATGGATAAGTTATACGAAGACTTTATTTTCATTGCAGCGTGTTTACAAGTGGTTAGGTTTCTGATGCTTGGCGCCACTTTCATCAACATTTCAGCTATATCGTGGCAGTCAGTTTAATTTGTGCAGGAAACCGGAGTACTCGGAGAAAATACCGACCTGCCGCAAGTCACTAACAAACTTTATCATATAATGTTGTGATGTATTTATATCATTATCTACATTTATCATGGAATCGTTTAATTTTGAGTACTAATAAAGTGGTCAAAGGAACTGCGTTCTCATTTTCATCATTGACCCAATAACTGTTTTTTCTCTGTACCCTTTCCGCATGTTTCGCCTTTGGTAAGCTATTTTTAGATCAGTTATATTACTGATGACAGAAAATATCAACACGAGTCAAAAAAGGAATAATTAATGCTTAAATGATTTGGCTTTCAAATGTTTTGGTTTTGAGCTGACCCGATGAAGGTTATTTCAGAAAGGCGTCGTGCGCCCTAGCTTAGACATCTACGTTTTTGTTTGTATATTTTGATTACTTGATATCAAGCGCAATCTTTCTCTAGATACATTGATGTTTTTCTGCAGGATAAACACAATATTAATGCAATGTCTTAACATATAAAATCTTTGCATATTCGAGTAAACTGAGGAATATCTATTCAAATCTCGCATATATCCCAGTTCCTAAGCCGCATACACAATTACTTTATATTTTAAGACACTTCACAAATAGTGCATCTATGGGGGCCGTCTGTGGTTTTCTCAGGATACCCCTTTGTTCCTCAACCACTAATACTGACTGCCACGATATAACTGAACTATTGTTGAAAGTGACGTTACACACCATAACTCTAACCATATCCATTGCATCTATGTACGATTATAACTTTTAAAGTGGGATGAAATAGCGATATAAAGTAAATAGTTTGCTGTTAGCTTAAATATTAATACCTTTGCATCATTCATACTACAATGTATTTTGAATAGGTACAGGCGAGACTCTGCCGGGTGGCGAGTCACCATGTCTACCATGTGAGGCTGTTTGTAATACTGATGGTAAGTTATTAAATTATATGTCAGTGTCTTTTATGTTAATATTGATTTTCAAATAATTGAGACATATAACAGAAAGCTGTTGTACAGAGAAACCTGTCTAAATCTAACCTCCCTTGGACCAACTCTTGTGTTCAGAATAGACAGGTGTTCCGTTTATACAAGTTAAATTAATGAAGATGTTCTGCATTGTGACTTTATTACTGCGACCAGAATAGCACGCTTTTCTTGGGGGTTTTGATACCCCTATACATTTATATATATTTTGTGGATATTATATTTATATTGTGACACAATTTTACTGTAATTTCAGGTAATTTACAGTATATTTATTTATTATTTTTTGTTCAAATTGTAAAATTATGGAATTGGACCCGTTCAAATCCATCACAGGCAGTGACACTTTTTGGGATGGTTCCATACCTAACCCTCTGAGTGTGGGAATTCCTACCTCCGTTTCCCAGACTACTCCTGAGACCTCGGTAGCAGGACTGAGAAACCACCTAGCCTCGGACCTGGTTCCGAATAGGGCAGAGACCAGGGTTGGAATTCCCATCGTGTCTTCAGTGACCCACACTTTTTCTCGTCCTGTTGATACGTTGTATCTAATATCACTGCTCCATCTTTTTAACGGGTTTGAATGCTATTGCAACCTTCCAATAGGTTCCCAGGTTGGCCTTGTCCTCATTGGACACCTCAGTTCCAAGCTCATCCTGGTTTTCCTTGTGACTCTTCCTATCCTTGGTCAACTTTTCCTAGTAATCCTTCCAGTAACCCCAGGTTGCCTTCTGATACTTCCTCTTCTCAGACTTCACTATCCAGAGAAGTAAGAGAACATTGGGGAGTTTAAGAAGTCACTTATTTCTGATCTGAAGGTTGTCTCGGATAGGTTGTATGCTTTGGAGTATCGATCAGGTGCCCCGTAGAGCGTTCTTCTCCTAACCAGTGTCGGGATGAAGTAGATGACACTCTATATATTGGCCCAGGGAGTCAGGAGGCTTCTTTTCTCAATGTAGAGGAGGAAGTTTTTCCTACTACTTCTGTTTCGAAGAAATCTGTTTCTTCCAGTCTAGACAGAGCTGGTACTCCCGCGGAAGGCAGTTCTAGTGAATACGAAGCTGAGGAGTTTCCGGCTTCTATGAATCAGCTAAAGGTTAGGGTCTATTTGAGACGTCGTGTGGTTTGTCTCAGGAAAGTTCCTGTTCTTACAAGTCTTTTCCTGAATCCATGCATGTTTCTAGAGCTCTTCAAGTGATTCAGGGTAGTTTGGATTCACCTCCGGGCTCTTCTAGTAACAATGCTGGAACATTTCCTGGTTTTGGTCCCTCATATATTCCAGGCAGATATAGAAGTAAGGATTTCGAGATACACAATTTGTCTATTGAAAAGTCAGCTCCTACTTGTGATAAAGCTATGGCTTTCCTTCTAGGCTCTAAGTCAGTAAATGGGTTAAGACTTACACAAGCTCTTTGGTCTAAGTCAGAGAACCTTCTTATGACCACCTCTCATGCACTGTGTACAGCTGAACACTTTCTGTCGGCAGCTGGGTCCTTACTTCAAGAGAGAGGGAATGACTTTTCGGAGCTTAAGTCCTTCTTACTCCAAGTTGACCAGGCTATTGGTATCTCTCAACTTCTTCTTATGGGCACTCTCGGTAACTTCACTCTTTCTGAAAGAGGTGAAATATTAGAGAAATCCTCGGTCAATGAGTCTTTAAAAGACTCTTTGCTGTCTTCTCCTTTGTCGGACAATCAATGGGGGTATGATTAGAAATTAAATGTTAAATTAATCATGATAATCAGTAGGGGTATAATTAGAAATTAAATGTTAAATTCATCATGTTAATCAGTGGGCATGTGATTAGAAATTGAATGTTATATTAATCATGATCATCAGTGGAGGGTATAATTAGAAATGCAATGTTAAATTAATAATGATAATCAGCGGTGGTATAATTAGAAATTTAATGTTAAATACATCATGCTAATCAGTGGGGGTATGATTAGAAATTCAATATTAAATTAATCATGATAATCAGTGGGGGTATAATTAGAAATTTAATGTTAAATTCATCATGCTAATCAGTGGGCATGTGATTAGAAATTGAATGTTATATTATTCATGATAATCAGTGGAGGGTATAATTAGAAATGCAATGTTAAATTCATCATGCTAATCAGTGGAGGTATGATTAGAAATTCAATGTTAAATTAATTATGATAATCCGTGGGGGTATAATTAGAAATTTAATGTTAAATTCATCATGCTAATCAGTGGAGGTATGATTAGAAATTCAATGTTAAATTAATCATGATAATCAGTAGGGGTATAATTAGAAATTAAATGTTAAATTCATCATGCTAATCAGTGGTGGTATGATTAGAAATTCAATGTTAAATTAATCATGATAATCAGCGGGGGTATAATTAGAAATTTAATGTTAAATACATCATGCTAATCAGTGGGTGTATAATTAGAAATTTAATGTTGAATTCATCATGCTAATCAGTGGGGATGTGAATAGAAATTGAATGTTATATTAATCATGATAATCAGTGGAGGGTATAATTAGAAATGCAATGTTAAATTCATCATGCTAATCAGTGGAGGTATGATTAGAAATTCAATGTTAAATTAATCATGATAATCAGTGGATGGTATAATTAGAAATTCAATGTTAAATTCATCATGATAATCAGTGTGGGTATGATTAGAAATTCAATGTTAAATTAATCAGGCTAAAGGATCCAACTCGTCAGATTCACAAATTAACCTAGCAAAGCAAAGCCTACCAACTCATCAGATTCACAAATTAACATATCATTGCAAAGGTTCCAACTGGTCAGATTCACAAATTAACGTAACAGAGCAAAGACTACCAACTCGTCAGATTCACAAATTAACCTAGCAGTACAACGGCTCCAACTGGTCAGATTCAAAAATTAACCTAACAGAACAAAGTATACACAGCCAACAACTTGATACCCGACACAATTTACATATTTCATATAATCGCTGGGAATGAATTTGGAGATTCTTTGTCGAAATCGGTGAAATGTACCACTGACGAAATTATGTATGAGGTAGTGTATACTATATGTTAGTACCTTATTCCACTTATTTTAACTCCTTGGTTTCATCAGTTCAATTATGATGTACTATTACAACATATATGTGTTAGAATGAATATCAACATGAATATCAACTACATTTCTACCGCCCGCTGATTTAATAGTAATGGATTTGATAACATAATCCATAGCCCATTGGACGTAGTAATTCGAAGGTCAAGACAAGACATTCATCAATTGAAATAAAGGTAATAACAAAATTACCGAACTCCGAACAATCTTACAAAGGGAAAGTCAAAACTCATAATTATATAAACAGACAAAATCAGTCAACAACCGGAAAACTGTGAAAACCGTAATGACCCTGACTTGGTACAAGCATTTCTAAAGAAATGGTGGGTTGAATCAGATTTTAAGGCGCCAAACCTCCCGCTCTCATTACGGTTCAAAGGTTCCGGCTGTCACTGTAACAGTATTTAAATACAGGAACAACATAGGTAAAATAGTTGTCAAAGCAGTACCATATTCGGTGACGTAAATGTCAAAAATACCTTTACGTCACACATTGACAAAAGGACAAATGGATAAATAATTGTCTACACAACACGACGCAAAAAAACGGCGATGAATGCATATTTCCCCGATGGGTAAGCAGTTCCACCTCCACTAGATATCTACATTTGAATAGCTAACACGGGCCACTACTGCTGGTTGACTATTAGTCACCGAGGGTATCATCCGCACAGTAGTCAGTAGTCAGTGATTGGAAATTTACATTTTCAAAATCATGTATTTATTGTTAAAGCTAAGAAATGTTTGAAGATACCAAAAGGGTAGAAGAAGGACATACAAAACAATGCCCAAACGATAAAGATCGAGCAACACGAACCCAAGCAAAAACCGGGTGTGAACTCATGTTCTCGGGAAGGGTAAACAATTCCTGCTCCACATCTAGTACCCGTTGTGTTATTCTTGTTACAAATCCGACGATATGTCAAAACAGAGGAAAGGATCAGTTTGTGATTACGACAAACCGAAAATATCCTTTGTTATTTGTGACACAGATACTCCATAGCGGTTAAGAAAGCCATGGTGTTGACTTCAACTTGGCCACTAGGAACCCTTGGTATAATAGCTTTCTTATTAGCAGCAGCTCTCTATCAAGGAAGTCATGATAGGAACTACAACCTCTGAGAATATCGGATCAACTGAGAGATATATACTCCGTATGCAGGTACTGCTGGAATTTTGGATTGTTAATGGAAATATCACAATGGGAAAATTGAAATCATCTTTTTTATTGTAAAATGTAGTTCTTAACCGGCCGTCATTTTCAATTTGGAGGTGTAGGTCAATGTTCTCCCTCAGGCATAGGTGACGTTACACGATTTTGGCTATCTGTTTAAGGCCTTTGGGGTTTTTTTCCCCAATGATTTTAATATTATTTGCTGACACTTAGCGTACTGATGAAGGCTATTCCAAACACGTGTTGTGATTTGCCTTTTTGATGTCTAATAAGATATTGCCAGTTGTAGTTGGTGGCGTGCTGCACAATTGCTGACACTACACACTACATTATCCTTGTTTTCCTGTAAAAATATAAACTGTCACCCATAGTCCAATCCCAGTGGCCCCTCTTTACATTTGCTTTGTTTGTCGTGAATACAACTGATCTACTGTTCACTCAAACCCTATTAACAAATTTTATATTAATTCATATATGACAATAATTACATGTATAAATTCAATGTACTCTATTCTAATTTTCAGGGCAAATTCCTGCCCCAACCTGTAAAGACAGTAATGGAGTACTATTTGCAGCTGGAATCTCATCATTGGTCATTGGTTTACTGTCTATCATGTGTGCCGTGTCTTTCTTTTGTTGTAAGTTCAAACATTTACAAACATTTATTATCAAACACACATTTCAGATGACAAAACTACCAGAACCATCAAACTGTTGTTTTGGTTCTAATATAAAGAAAAATAATGACAATAAACTTAAAACAAAATACGTCAGTTAAATAATAGTATAAACTTTCTCAAAATGTCACACTGCTCAGATTTAGCTTGCTGTTAATGTCATGAATTCCTTGCTATCGTGAATTGTAACAATAAAACTGTGGGTATTTAATAATTACAGATATACGACGGCAGACAAAAGAACAAATAAGGTATTTATGTTTTTTTTCTTTGATATCAAATCACCTTCCTTAAGCAAGCGACAATCATCTTGAGAATTGTTAAAGCATGTTTCTACAAAAGGAAACACGCCACAATATAACTGAAATATTGCTAAGGTTGACGTTAAACACCAATCAATCAATAAATCATTCAATCAATCAATCAATCAATCAATCGGAAGTAAGCATCTTGAGCTGACGTGCAATTTTTATTGATTATTACAAATCAGCAACCAACAATAACAACATCACGAAATGATCTAACCAATAACCAACCTCATTATAATACAATAAGGAAATAACGATACATATCAATGTGTAAATGAAAGTATCAATTAAAGTACACTCGTGACATCATGGTAAAAATGAGATAATTACTAATAAGAAGAGTGTGAAGATACCAAAGGGAGAATAAGAATTCGTAAATCGAAGAACAACACAATGGTCAAATGAAAAAGTACAACATGACAAACAACGATCTACAAAACATACATGTAAAACTAAAGATCGAGTAACACGTACCCCACTCAAAACCGGGGGTGAACTCAGATGCTCAGAAAGGGTGAGCAGTTCCTGCTCCACTAGTGCCACCCGTCGTGTTATTCTAGCTACAAACCTGGTGATAAGTCATGAACGAGGAAAGGACCGGGAAGTGCTTACGACAAATGGAGCATATCCGTGGTCATTTGTGAAACAGTTATCCCATAGCGGTCAACCAAGTCATGGTGGTGACCGTACAACTTTCGAAGTGATGACTTAAGCTTAACTAAGAGGAACCCTTGGTTCAGTAGCTTCCTGGTTATCAGCAACCCCTATGTAGGAAATCCCACAAGTACGCAATTATTGTATCAACTATTTCCGATTTAACCCTTTGACTGCGACGTTTCGTGTATTATCAAAACTTCGTGTGCGGTATTATTCCCGACGTTATGGTTATGTCAGCAGAGTAACATCATTTAATTCATGACGTCGTCTTATCAGCAATATGACGTTGCTTACCGTCTACTTTTAATTTCAAAGAGGTTCTATATTTGCAATATATGTATCTGACTTTAAATTGTGCAATCTAATTATAATGTATTTGCGTAACTTATTATTAAAGAAAATACACGTACATTTCTATCAACCAGGGACGTATATGTCCCTAGCGCAGACTACCAACAAACGCAAATTTTAATAATTTTCATGTTTATTATGAAAAAAGATAATTTGTGTTATTTGCTAAAATTGTTGAACAATATGCAGAGATAGAACACAGTTGTTTCTTTAATCTGTTTAAAAACATTATAATTAGGTAATAAAACAGTTATTTCATGGTTGTGCAGGCAATGGATCAAAATAATTTCCCCTCGGTACTGGGAAAGACCAAAGTGTTGTATTGCCCGCTATCGCTGACCTGGGCACTTTGATCTTTCTCAGTACCGCGGGGAAAATATTTCGATCTATTTATTGTGTGCACTCCCATTAAATAACTTTATTCTGTTGAAAATTAAAAGGCACCTAGTACTTACATTGTACTTTTTTCTGATACTTTTGTGTTGTTGTAGACTTATTTCATTGTTCCAAGAAAACTACTTGGGTTTAGTCAGGTTCGTTTTGCTCTATTTTTAGTTGTGTAGTAGTGATTTGTAGATCATTCTTTGTTCTTTTGTTCTATTTCATTTGGTCATTGTGTTGTCTGTCCTTTTCCAATTTGGATTCTGATTATCCTGTTGGCATATTCAAACTCTTCTTAGCCATTCACTTTCCATTGAAGTGGCTATAACTTATAACAAGCCTGGCAATTAAGTGGTCATGTATTTGTGTGTTAGTTGGAATCAATTTTGCCTCTTTCTGTGAGTTTTTTATTGGATTTTTGAATTGCTCTGACATTGTGGTATTTTTTTTGTTTTCACTAGTAATTCAACACTGGTATAATATTATATTATCACGATAATGCCATCATTTATTTCTAGGTTTAATGATTATACAGAATGCACAACATGTACAAGATGTAATCCTGTATTGACAGATTCGCACTACGACAGTTTAGACATGCCAACTATTGGTATGTGTGTTGGTGGATAGTTATGTATAAACAAGATCGCGTCTTTCACGACAAAAATAATGTTATGCATTTGTCAAACTGTACTCTCCAAATGTGTACTTTCAGAGCTGGTAAGCGTTTAACCTTCAAACCAGACCACTCCATAGAATACCGCGTAGGTTTTCATATTTTATCATATTGAACTATGTCTTTCAAGTGACAACATAATCGACCAATCGTATTGGAAACACCATACCACTTGCTTACAACGGTTGTACTAACTGTGAATGAATTCATCTCGAAACCAGTATGTCCGTCGGCGTCACAGTAAAGAATATCCGTGATCGTCACAGTAATAAAATAAATGTTTCTCTTTGCAACATTGTTTTGCAACAAATAAAATGTAAAATTTGCGGAAAGACCAAAATAAGGCAAAACTGGCAATGATTTCCTCTTTTGATAGCGAAGTAGTTGTATATGTAGAATTACCCTGTGAGCTATCCAAACCTAATTCTGTCTTTAAGAATCAAGGTAAACAAATTTTGCGATGTTGTTGTGGGCCTTATCTGCAGCAACTACAACATATTTGTGGACAATATTGCAACATTGGGATCTTTGAAAACAGATGTAGCTTTTGTGCTCATTGACCTTCTGCGTTTTTCAATTCGAATTTGAATAAACGACCTAATAGCTTTGACCCAATCTGAAAAGGTACCAACCTCCTATTTTTCTCGTTTTGTCCCTTTTCTGGTATAGTCCTCCACAGAGTTCATAAGAAGTTTGAAGTTGTATTTCCAATTTATGGTCTGTTGGTCATGATACTTTGGACCCTTAGCAATGATTTTACGGAGATTTCCATTGTCTATTTTGCTTAGATCCTCCCCTATTGACGTGGCAAGTGGGACTATATTTGAATGGAGAATTGTGGCAAGTTCTTCATGTATACAGGGTACATATCAAGCAAACACAAATTCGTAACTCTTTTTTATATGTTTTATCATGCATTAGTATCAGACACCAGAGTTGTCTATTAAAGCGACAAACCGTCTGCGATGGAAGTTTGAAGAAGCAGCAAATCGCTGAAGGACAGACAATATAATGACCAAGCGAAAACGGACAACAACACAGCAATGATACACAAAACACTACACACAAAGCGAAAGTTTGAGATACATGAAACCCCCAGGGATGAGCTCAGGTGTTCAAGAAGGGTTTTCAGTTCCTGCACCACTAGTGACGCCTGTAATATACACACATTATATTGCTAAGTAGGAAATATGAGTATGCACATGTACTAAAATAAGTTATTAGTTAAAACAAATGTAACAATTATAATACTGACGATAGAATACAATGTATCGTTAAAACAATTAACAACAATATATAATACATGTTGTTACTAACATTCAAGACGTACATACGTATTTTTCTACCAGACTAGGAAAATAAGCAGTCATCTGTGTGTGTTGAGGAGATATATTTTTGTTCTCTTTCTAAGATTTTCTAGTTGGATGGTGGAATTGTTCTGATGGTGCGATATTACCCCTGTAATCAGTACATCTCACCACTAAAGTTGTGAGTTCGAAACTAGTTCATGGTGAGGTGTACTCGATACGCTATGTGATAAAGTTTGCCAGTAGCTTGCAGCAGTTCGGTTATTTTCTTTGGTACTCCGGTTTCTTCTCCCAATAAAACTGACCGCCACTATATAACTGACATAATGTTGAAGCGGACGCTAAACACCATAATCCTAACCACCTCATTATATTTATCTGTGCAATGCATATACATTCAGTGCCTTTTGATCTGGTGCCTATCGTACTGGAAATACATAAAGCTGAACTAATAAATACAATAGTACCACATTGTACGTCATAGATAAAGACTGATTATAATTTGTATTGTAAGCTCATTCGTTATAAAGGATAGAAATGACACATCAGTTATCGCTAAATATTACAGAAAATATTACTATCCTGAAAATTAACAACATTTCCTATGCTATTTTGTGAGATTTGTCGTTTATAGGAACAACTGAAATCAACAAGAATCAAACAGACATAAAGTAAGCTGTTTTCATTTTAATTTAATTGTAGTGTCTTGTGTACTTTAATTTAATTAAACATTACTGAATGCATGCTTTCAAAGCTACAGTAAATATATCATACTTTTCCTCAGAAACAACAAAGGTACTCGAGCATCTACATAATGGCTTCATTGTTGCATTACATAGTCATGAAATTTAAATTGTTATTTGTGTAATGTTAGATGAATCCTATTTAAAACGTTAATTGAAATAATAAGTTGGAATTCTTAAATGAACAGACAAACAATCATCATACGCAACAAATGATGATTTCCAAAGAAAAATACAATTTGAATACCAAGCTCGCCATAATGTACAATACAGATACTGAAGAGACACGGACAAATACAGTACACACTTCGCCATAAATTGTCTTTCGAATCAATACAAAAACTTCGTATCAATCGTCGACACGTTCACATCCATTGCGACATTTATCCAATTTTACTGAGTTAATATCCTATTTATATTGTCAGATCAATTTAATAATTTATTGATGTTTGAAACCGCACCGGTGGCGTAATGGTTAGCGAGCTCTCTCGAGTGCGGTGGATCACGGGTTCGAGCCCGGTTCGGGTCAAACCAAAGACTATGAAATTG
Organism: Bathymodiolus septemdierum; assembly: GCA_963383655.1. Taxonomy (NCBI): domain Eukaryota; kingdom Metazoa; phylum Mollusca; class Bivalvia; order Mytilida; family Modiolidae; genus Bathymodiolus; species Bathymodiolus septemdierum. The sequence goes on along the minus strand of OY726524.1, from coordinate 27,987,597 downwards.
GTATTTGTTGCTTCTCAGCTTAGAACGCCGCCTTAAAGAGAAAGAGGAAAGACTGGTTGGCTCCGAATAAGAATAATGTATCCAAGTGAAGCGACATGTCTACACTCGAAATGTTGTTTTAGTGTGCTAGCACTATACAAATCCAACTCAGCGTGTTGGTCTAGTATAAAGCGGACCTCATCATCATCTCATTGAACATTAACTTGTTCTCGCTTTCTATATAACTGAAAAATAGCTGAATTGGCGGTAAACAACAATTACTCACTCACACCTTTATTTTTACTGAGTTAATAGCCTTTTTATATTGTTAGATCAATTTAATAATTCCTTGATGTTGATGGGATATCAACACTTGAATGCCATTAACATATGTATTGATCACGTTCGTTGTGATACCAGTGTGGTAATAATACTGGTCAATACATCGATACAGCATAGTATCTGAAGTTTGCCATCTCAATGGTGTACTCATGGGGGATATCACTATAGCAAAGACACCCCTCTATGTCCATTGATATCTCTACACCGGTATATGAACATATCACTGCTTTGTCATCTGATCTCTAAACATTGCATATGTACTATAATCCAAGAACAACAATTTATACTACCATGTTATACTCAATAGGTTCATAATGCATTTGTTTCATATATTTCAATGTAGTATTGCTATCTACGAGGAAATTTAGCCAAGCTAGAATACTGCCCACACTGATCATCATTAAGCTAAGCTACCAAAGGGTACAGTTATTGTTTAGTATTTATTAGTTCTCTTTGTGTTGTTGATAAAAGTACTATAATGTATTTGTCCTGTACGATAGTTCATTTCTATTGATGTTTAGATCAATATAATGGCTGCATTCTCCCCTCTTAGTGAGGTGATGCGGTCATGCAAGTGAGTAACATTCTAGCCCTAACATATAACATGTTTTTTTTTGTGACAATAGAGCTACGAATTTCATTCGTTTGTAAACTTATATACTTCTGACTCCAACTGAGGTCGGGATTTTTGGGTACTATCATCTCATTTGTGCAGATCGTCGAATAAATTCATTGAAAGCGTTCGGTTCATTACATATTTTTTATATTATCTTCCATAGTTAAATAACTTTGAAAATTTATATTTACGTCCTTCAATCGGGATAAACTTCGCCCATTTTTCACCATGTTAAATACGAGAAAAGTATGGAAATATAGAATCGAATTAGGATAAATCCTATACAAATTTAAACTTCGTCTGAAACCGTTTAAAAATTTTCCATTCTTTGTCATACACTTGTGGGTACAAACATAATATTATCCAAAGATTAAGCTTATTCCATTATTGTTCAAACGCGTATGTATACAAACATAGTACTATCCTAACGTTATTAAAATGTTCTGACTGGTTCAGCAAGGACAGATAATGTATACTACTTGTTATAAACTTCAAAACACTGCCATGACTAAAACATATGCCCTAATGTCTTTAAGGAACATGCAACACAACAGCAATTGACAATTCATTTCAACATATGCCATGATGCATTATCTACATTAGTCCACATTAGGACAGAATGCAACGAGTAAATATTCTCATTTATTTTCAGATGTTATAAAGACACAGGATGGGATTTATTACAACATGTAACCTTAGTTAGATATTTCTACATGTCATTTGGTGTTTCTTGTCTTGTTGTTTGTTAAGCTGACCTATTTATTCAGTAGTATTATGGTTTTAAATACATGTACATTTCCCATGCCTGATTGTATTGAAGCTCATTAGTTTTTTATATTAACGGTGAAGATATATTTACCTTTAATATGGCATTAAACAGTGATATTAACAAATTTAACCAGTTTAATTACACACATAATTGGTTTGTTGTAGTGTATAAATATAATCTGTGTTACAATATGTAAAACGCAACTTATAAGATATATATATATATATATTCTGTTTGGACCCTTTGGCTTACTGTAGTATAAAGACTTGAATTAAATGGCTTTCAAATAGTTTAACGTTGATGAATATTATTCGAGAAGCTCATGGTGGGCTCTAACTTTGCTTTCTACTTGTTATTAAACATGTTATATTGTAAACAGTGACTGAATGTGTCAAGATTGCAATAAAAATAGTCTTCCTTAATTTTGCTTATTTCATCTAAACAGTATTTTATTGTACCATATATGTATATATTGAAAAAAATGGATCTAATTATAATTTGTTTAATAAATGGCTATTGAAAAGTAAAACGAATGAGCTTTGCGTTTCTTTTCACCAAGCACAAGTGTTATTTCAACAATTCATCTTGTTCTTTCTTGATATAACAATGTATATATATATGTTTTAATCAAAAGCAATATTGTTTTTACTAAATGTGATTTCCTTATACCGCTTTTAGAAATACTATATAATTGAGGTTTGTTCTTTTTAATACTAAATTTGTATATACAGGCAAACTTGGATTAAGAGGTCACCTTTGAGACCAAGAAAAAGCGGCATCATAAGACAGATGACATCTTAAAAGAGGTTCAATTCATATGAAATTTTCTATGATAAGACAAAATAAAAAACATTTTAATCCAGGTGACTGCTTAATAGACGTGACCACATGGATTGTTGTCCTTTTTCTTTTGGTCATTACGTTGTCTGTCTAAAAGATTTAAACGTTTGACGATTCCATTTTTGAAGGGTTAATTAGAAGCCGTAATTCGAAGGACACTGAACAAAAAAGGACTAAATGAAAAACATTGATGTACAAAACACTACACCAAAACACTAATGATCGAGCAGCACAAAGCTCAATAAAAACCGGGGTTGAACTCAGCTGCTCCGGAAAGTAATCAGTTCCTGCTCCACATGTGGAACCCGCCGTGTTACTCTTGTTGCGAAACCGGTGATAAGCCATGAATGGGGAGTGGACCGGATTGTTATTTCATACGGGACATGTCGTGGATGATTTGTTGGAAACATCACAGTTTGCTAGCACGTTATAATACCGCGTCCTATCTCATAATCCACAACAAAATATCCATTATACTCACACAATGTGCTTGCAGTAGCATATAATTTCAAATCGCTAACAAAGTCGTTATTCAATCAGCAAGTTATTGTGTTTTAGCACCAAGTGAGCAATACCATCTGCTTTGTATTATATCAACACAACGAGTAGAGTTTGTATGATGCATCCCACTGAAACAACAGTATGACACATCTGGATGTAAAGGCAATCAGTGTTCAATCATTAATGCTGTGTGGATAAGCAACATATACTAGTTTTATAGTACATTGGCTTTTTCCGACCAGTGATCAAACCTAAAAGTAAACGCAATCGTGGCAAACGCGCTAATCATTAAACCCAACTGCTGCAATTACATATGTATTCGACACAAATCTGCGCAAATGTGGGAATTTTCTACATTTAGTAACTTAGCTAGACTAATTAAACTAAATCGTAGATACATAATTTAGTGTGCATGGTGTGTTTCTTAAAAATAACTTCATTTGTCAAAATGAATACGTAGACTAAAGGGTTTTAATGTGACATCCAAAATGGGCTACGGTTTTTGATGCCTGAGGTAGAATCACCTTAGTTTCTGCCTTCAATAAATTGCATTATGGCAGTGTCTATTCGTACAATTTTCAACAAATTATTGTACGAATAGCCGTGAATCGTATTCTTACAACAAATAATATTACGGATTAGATAATGAAAAACGAATAATTATTACCTGTAGACTAAATATGTTGTATTACCTGTAGATTAAATATGTTGTAAGAATAGCCTCTAGAGCCTATTCTTACAACAAAAAAGATAACGTTGTCATTAATCATATATTATTATTGTATTATATAGATCTATATACATTTCTTCATATGCACAACATATAATTTATCATCATAGAATAAAATATTACATAAAAACAATAAAATACAATTAGATAATCGTAAAAAGCATGATAAAAGTTTGTTTTTTAAAGCTTCTAAAAATCATTTAAGATGCTAGATGATATTAAAAGTCTGAAGTTTAAATTTTAATAAAATATCTGAAATATAAAAACAATGCAATGCAAAAAACTGTTAAAGCAAAAGCCCACAAATGATCACAAATGAATTTTACATTTTGATCCATCGCCTACAACACCAATAGGTTGATCTTGGCTGTTTTTCAAGGTTGGTACATCTTAAATGGAACCACACTAAACAGTAATCACAGAAAATTGACTATTTGGCATGCAAGTCAGTTTCACATATTTTGCAGTCCCAAATTAATTTGTCATTTTTTTCTATGATGAAGGCCTTCAGTGCTTTCCACCCTTGCTTAGTGAAGTATTTAGGAGTTGTATTTTTCAAACATTATATATATCTAATAGCCTTTGTCAGTGCCCACGAACTTATTATTGGGTGCAAGATGCATTCGGCAACCAGCAGAGGTTTGAATTAATTTGTCACTAGACCTCATACATGGCTATCGCAATTTCATTATTCAAATCATGTGTTCTGGTGACGATTCCAATGGATCAACCCACAGATACAAGCTAGGTGGCTGATAGGAGATGTCTTCTCCATGAAGGTGTTGTCATGTTATTGTAAGCATTACCTGATCATGTACCATAGTAGGTAGCGTGTTTTGATGGTTTAATGGGCCTTGTACATTCAGGACCACAATTGTCCCAATGACAGTCAAAAACCATAACTCCAGCTGTAATATTCCTTCTACATTTCTGTATATATTTTTATAAATTGTTGAACTTGTCCTCCTTCTAAATATGTATGAAGTATTTGTCTTTGAACGTTAAGTAGCCATAATTCAAGCATTATTCAGTATTTAGACCTGCGTGTACACAGTATGTAAGAATGGTTGTGGATAGCAAAGAGAAATCAGAAGTCGTAATTCCAAAGTGAAAAAGACAAACAATGACCTACAAAATACTACACAAGAACCTAAAGATTAAGTAACATGAAGCCCACAAAAATGTAGGTAGGTAGTTCATTGTTCAGATTTATCAAATATGTAATAAAACCAAAATTTGTATAGCGTCCTATATAAAACAAATATCATAAGACGCTATGCAATATATATAACAATGATACAATTAAATAATAATAATCTTGAATGCAGTTGATAGCAGACGGAATAATTAAAAATGGAAAAGGGGTGGTGTGAGTGCAGAAATATGTCGATAAGGAGTTTGAGGCAGAAAAGAGGTGGTGGAGTTGGCAGAAGGGATACAAGAGAGGGCAGGGAATAAGAATGTCACAGGATTATGGTAGGTGCAGAAATGGTAAAGGGAGGTTGAAACAGAAATGAGTTGGGAGGGGTGATCCAAAATGGGTCTGAAAAAAGAAAGTCAAGGGATCAAGGTAAGGAAGATATGATACAATCATTAATACTAATCTACATATAGATATAAAAGTCCAGAAAGGTCTATGTCAAATTGCATATTTACAAACGAAAAGCATGTTTAAAAAGATATGTTTTTAGATACGATTTAAAAGTTGATAACGAGTCCATAGTTTTGAGCTGGAGTGGTATGTTCTTCCACAATGTTGACGCAGTCTTGTCGAAACGGCGGTTACCATACTATTTCTTTGTTTTGGTGGTAGGTACTTGGAGAAGTGATGCTGACTGGGAACGTAATGGAACGTATGGTTTCACAGGTTCAGTCAAATATACTGGAATCAAACCATGAAGAGCCTAGAATACATAGATGATAAGTTTGTACTGACTTCGATATTCTCCTGGAAGCCAGTGTAAGCGGATCAGTACGGGTGTGATATGATCCATCTTCGTTGTCCTTGTTATGAGTCGGGCAGCTATGTTGTGGATTCGCTGGAGTTTATCTATTAAAATGCACAGGTTCAGTACCATTGTAAAACCAGTTATATGGTGCAGCCCCTAATAAAATTAAAAACAAAACAAATATAACACATTCTGAATGTTCAGAAATCACTATCACTAACAAATATATACATGACCAGACACTCTTCTGACTTGGTACAATCACATCAATAAAAAGAGAGTGTTTAAACCATTTTGATGGACGACAGCCTCCCTTCTAAATGAAATAAATATATATTTTCTGCCTGTAGTTTTCACTATTTCGTCTAAGCTAAGTATCTAAATGTTACTATGTCAGTTATTCAGAAGAATAAATTAATAAATAATCGCATATGCATTTGATATTGTATATGCATTTGACATTAGACGTATGAATCATATTTAAATTGTATTCTGTCAGTTATTCAGAAGAAACAAATTATAAATAATCCCATATACATTTGATAATAGCTATTTTTTGGATAAGTAATCATTTATCAATTGTTTGTTCCAATGAAATTAAATATAATTTAGACCACACTAATGTCTCAACCGTTTGCTATGTTGTTTGTAGAACCATATCAGGTATTATACTGTGGAAGTCAGATTTTAATGCTGAAACAAAAACAGGAGTTATATGTAAAATATTGGAGAACATTGCAATTATAATAACCCATACCTGACCTGCAGTACAAAGTCAACTACTTGGTATCAGAAACAAGTTATATATTTAAAATAATCGCTCGGAATGTCTTAAGGAATTCTTTGTCGAAATCAATGTAATGAAAGACAGACAAACGTATGTATGTGCTTAAGTACAATATTGGTGCATGTGTGTGCTAACTTGATTTTATATCAACGTTCCGTTGTTTTAAGTACCCAAGTAGTACATCGGGCCACTATGAACCTATTACCCCCTATGCTAAACAATATTTCACTCCTGAATTGTGCAGTCAGCCGTGACTCTTACAGGCACACCTGTTGATCAAATCGATATCAATCAAAATATTACCAATTTAAATAATTTGTTAATTACACCTTTAAATTACCCCCGATAATCAAACCCCATTAATCTTATTATTCTATTATTCTAAGTATTGTATATGGGTTTTTATACGTGTAATAATCTCTTGTGGTCTCTCGTGATCTTGAAGTCATCCCTCACGGTTTTGACGTCATCGCTGTTGTTAATGACCATGCACTTGATAATATCAAAGTTGATGGTCAAGGAGTTTTTGTTGTTGAGAGTGATGCCTCGCACTTTACATAGGATCGTATTTCCATCCTTATCGGATCTGGCAATCTTGTAGGCATAGTTCTTCGGTCCACCGGTGACAAACTCTATTATTCTGTTGTCGGGCACGTCATCGGTGAGATCTCCTATGTAGTCACCGAGTTCTGGTTTCCACTCGCCTGGCCTAGAGGAATACACGAGTGAGTCTGTATCGGCGTATATGGCACGGGGTCCTAATTGTTCCAAATAACTGTACAACTTCAAACGGCTTGAGCTGTGGCATAGGCTGATATGACTACGTTGGTTCTCCCTGATTCTTCGATGATCTCTTCTTTGTATTGGTATCTCATTTCCACCATATCGTCGCTGACAAAATTTATATCCATCACAAGAATCTGGTCACTGGTCAACATGTCGAAATATTCGGCAGGTTCGGATATGTATTTTATCTGAGGCATGTTGGATCTCTGTCCGAATTTTCGCCAAAAACTATTCAGCATCAGTTTGGCTAATGCTCTCAATCCAGGATTCTTCTTTATGTTGTTGTAGCCCAGGAGTATTCCTTCCTTTTCGTGATAGTCTCTGATGTACCTCCATTTATCGTTTTCGCTCTGACACTACTCTGGCCAACCGCTGGCTTCCTGCTTTAGAAAGGTATTCGCGTAATCGATACAGAGTCCTCCAGTTTTCGCTTTCGGATCGTACTGTTCCGTTTCATCGAAATACCACACTTCGTAGATGCGCTGAAATACATATCCTTTCTCCAATGCTTTCTTCAATTCGTTCGTGACACATGTTCCCGTCAATGATCTTTCTTTGTCGTTATGTTGACAGCGTGTCTGTTGATGGTTTTCACTACATGTTCTACACATGTTCATTTTCACTGGTAAAACGGGTATGTACAGTCCTCTTGGTGGAAGGATTTTGCATTGCATTATACTATTTGGTTTGATCATATCGTTCACCGAAACCACGATCAACGGCACATGGTGTGAGCACTCTTAGCTATGTCACCATAGGAGCGTTATGGGTTTTTTGCCTTCGTTTATAGGTCATTTGTTCAATTAATTGTTGTAAATAAGATCGCGTCATAATTCATACAAATTGAATTTCATGAGGAATTGAACTATGTTACTTTTCTTATCATTTGCTTTGTGTTTTAAATGTAGTTTTCGACCAAATATGAGATATCTTACATTTGCATGAGAAAAGATGAAATTTAATAAAATGTCATAAAATAGTATCACAAGTATCTAGTACTAATTTTTCCTTAATGGAACGTGAGAAGAAAGAGGAAGTCCCAACTTTACAACGTCATCATAATGTGATCGAACCTCGATCTTCCTCCATCATGGAAGATCATGTCAATTAGTATACCTGTATCACGAAAGTGGGTCAGCTTGTTATCAAACAGACACGACTAAGTGGACAGGGTAACAAATTGGTAATATCAGAAGCTGTAAATCCATAAAGAACAGACAATGGTTAAAAGAGAAAGGACAGAAAGAAAAACAAGAGTTCAAAAAACATTACATGAAAGCTAAAGATTAATACACACAAACCCTACAGAAATATAATGTGCTCCGAAATGGTAAGCAGTTCCTGCTCCACTAGTGGTACTTTTCTTGTTACTCATGTCACAAATCCGGTAAATCGTCATGTATGAGGACAGGACCGGATTGTGATTACGACAAGCTGAACATGTCCGTGGTCATTTGTGACACAGATATTCCGTAACGGTTAACCAAGTCATAATTGAAACCGTGATGACTTCAACTTAACCACTAGGAACCATTGCTTCAGTAGCTACCTTCATAGCAACAACCCTCCATCAATGAGATCACAAAAGGGACCACAAGCTCTTATATACTGCATATACTCGGAAAGAATGATGGAATTAAGACTATGACAACGGGATAAATAATCGTTGTCATCTGTGACACAGATTTTCCGTTATGGTTTACGAAGTCTGTATATACTATCACATTACATATATACATGCATAAAACGTCACATCCGAGTGGTAATACAATGTAAATACCTAATTTAGTGCTCATGTTCTTTAAAACACAAAAATTCCAAAGGATAAAAGATGCAAAATTATGTGATAAAGTTTGTCAGTGACTTGCGACTGGTCGTGTACTCCAGTTTCCTACCCCAATAAAACTGACCGCTACAATATAACTGAAATATGGTTGGAAGTGGCGGTAAATACTATATATTTAAACGTACAAAGGATATCATTTTCGGTGTGTTGCTTATAATAGAAAATATATTTATTTCTCAAAATGGTCGTTTTTAAATTTCCATATATGTGATCTGAAAGCATTATTCATCAAATTATGTCAATATAATCTTTCTTTTTTATTTCTGTATGTTGTTAAATTAAAGATTTTATTAAATGTGTTAAACTTCCCATGACCTATACGTATATTTTATATTTCATATTCAGTGAAGAAAAAATAAATTAATGAAATAAACACACATTGAATTCAACTATGTTTAGCAAAACATCATAGGATTTCACAACTTATTTCATGTAGACAAATGTTTATCACATATAAATCTCTGCAGTGTAAGCTTTTTGTAAATAATGTCAATATTAAGAAGAAATATAACAAGAACAAAAACAGAAAAAAAACAAAAAACAAAAAACAAGCAAATAACAACAAAACAAAACAAAAAAAAACAATGAAAAAACAAAAAACAAAAAACAAAACCAAAAACAAGCAAACAAACAAAAACAATGCAAAAAAAACAATACAAAAACCATAAATAAAACAACAACTTAAGACTTAAAAAACAACAACAGTAGACATGTCTGGCTTGGATCAAAAACATCTGGCGGTCGAATAAGTTGATAAATACATGGGTAGACTGGAGTCAACTAATAAGACCACATGCATAGACACATGGCGACAATCTGAACACGAACATTGCATTAACATAGTTAGTGTATGCTCGTAGTTAAGTGACTACAACATAAGACTATATAATCATTATAGACCAACAGTTATAAAATTACAATCGATACTAGTATCTCTATAAATTTATGACCATTCAGTAACAAGCATCTTGAAAAATAATGGTCTCCATGAGAGACCAAATGTGTAAGAAATGTAAAATGGAAATAAATCTATAATAAAAGGAAGACAATTACATCGTGTTTGCCACACCGAACATAATTGGTATCTATCAAAACATTAATGGAGGTTTCCTCGACCAATAAAGCTGACTGCCACGATATAACTGAAATATTGTTGAAAATGGCGTTAAACACCATAAAATAAACATACCCAAAAACATTAATGACACATATCATATCCTCACAAGTCCCATTACAATAATTTATCACGTTTCTCGTCACTGAAAAAAATGTACTCGTTATAACATACCTACAAGGAATTAGTGCTAGGGGCTACCGTTATGATGTTTAACGCCACTTTCAACAATAGTTCAGCTACATTGCGTATAATGGCAGTCAGTTTATTTGTGTAGGAAACCGGAGTGCTTGGAGAACGCCACCGACCTGCCAAAAGTCACTGACAAACTTTATCATATAATGTTGTATCGAGTACACTTCACCATTGGTAGTGATAGGCACTGTTTACATAGGTAGTTGTAAACCCAACTACTATACGATCATGACCACGATAGCCCTTTACAAATGTACTGATTTAATTGTTAGTTGTACCTTCCATGTCTACAAACAGATTGTTTATATGCTAGCAAAGAAAACTAACACAAAGTGTCAGCTATGTGTGCTAAATTATAGCCTTCACGAGTGATATTTTCAATCATGCTATAACTTCTATTAGTGCACATGCGCCAAAATGGAGCTTTTGGGTTATGTTAATACGTGGATGGAAAAATACCTTTGTATTATACCATATCTTTGGATGTAGATTTATGAAAAGAAAGTTTAAACAATGACGGTCAACAATTCCACCAATATAAACAAAATGAACAACCACCTCTCACTTCAAACAATACAACGGCATGTTGAATTGGAAATCAAGGTCCTAGATTGGGACAGACACAAAAATGTAACCGGGATAAGTCTGTTAATGGGGCCCTCTCTCTTTGATAAGTGGGTCTTTGACTACACACTTTAACAAAAATGAATGACAAGATGAACATAAACAGTATAATAGAAAGGGTCAGTTAATGGTTGTACATAACTGGCTACTAGCAAAGAATATATAAGAGTAGAGGGCAGTAATATACAAAGTTAAAAAAGAAGGAGGGTGGTGATGAGATGCTACATGCGCTGTGTAAAGAAACGATCAATTGTAGTAATGCATACTCTTCAGTGTCATGTCATGAGCTGTCGTGGCCGTGATCGCATAGTGGTTGGATTTCCAACTACCTATGCAATCAGTGCCTATCACCATTGATGTGAGTTCGAATTTCGATCATGGCGAGGTGTACAACATTATGTGATAAAGTTTGCCAGTGACTTGCGACAAGTCGGTAGTTTTCTCCTGGTTTCCTCCACCAATATATTAAAACTGACCGCTACGACATAACTGAAATATTGTTGAAAGTGGCGTTAAACACCATCAAGCAAACCTCAATGCCATGTCGCAAATCGATTAAAGGCGTGACATGACATTCATTATAAAATCTATTTTTAATACAAGTGAATACATTAACCATGCATTTACTCGACATTTACCGATTTACTGGTTTTTAAATAACCTATTCAAATAAAATTTTTAAATTGTAAATTTTTACATAAAAAAATTATAAGCATACAATTCATCTTTACTGAACCGTGGCGGTAATTGCATATCAGATTTAAAATATACGAATAACACTTTATTGTGAAATGGCTGTTTTTAACTTTCAACCATTTGCTTGCTTATGTTTTGGGAACTATTTGGTGACATTCTTCATCAAGTTTTCAGGTAAGCCAATGCTAATGTGATTTTATATTTTGTTTACAGTGACGTCAAGTTGCTTGGGAGGTACAATTAAACAAGCAACACAAGACTGTCTAAGTTGTTTAACTTGTGTCTTATTCTTTTGTCTTTTTGAACAATAATTAAAACGTAAACATACAATTTAGTGCGGACGGTGCGTTTCTGGAATAGTCTTCATCAGGTGACGCTCAAAAGTGAAAGATTGGGAAGCCAAAGAAAAATTTAAAGTTTTGGAAAAAATCAAATCAAAGGGCCTACATGGGATAGCCAAAATCGTTTGAAGTATGTTTAAAGTAACTGACACAATTTTTGTTATATTGTCATTCACGAACTCCTACGATATCAAACTTAGTACACACGACGTGTTTCTGGAATAAGCTTCATCAAATGACGCTCAAAGGCGAAAGATTGGAAAGCTAATTAGCTTAAAGCTGATTGGGAGCAATAAAGCTAAATAATCAGTGGGTTTGTTTAGTGTTTTTTCAAGCGGTTTTTTTGGGGGGAGGGGTGTTGTTTTTGTTGTTGGTTTTTTATATGCTTTTCATTTTATTACCAAACAACTGTGTCGTAAATATGCAGTATTATCTAATATTAACTCAATACTATTTTCATATAGTTACCCAACTTTAACACCCCCCCCCCCCTCCCCCCGCACGCACACACTTCAAAAATGAGAAAATGTTCTTTTTAGAGAAGTCACCTCTCTTGAGGGAGAACATTTATTAGTAATTTGCTGTGAATCCAACTACCACGCGATTACGACTACGACAGTAATATACAATTACTGCACTTGAACGAGATCAATATGAGGTTTTATGGAGCAGAGTACAACAATATTGAACGAGGCGAATGCCGAGTTCAATATTGTTGTACTCTGCTCCATAAAACCTCATATTGATCAAGTTCAAGTGTAGTAATTGTTTTATTGCATACGGCTCTATTTTACTCTTAATTTTGAAATTTTATGAAAACTGAAATTTTTGAAACTTTCTGAAAATTTTATCATTTTGAATTTTTTTGAAATAGTATGAAATTTTTGAAAGTTTTGAAATTTTATGAAAATTTTGAATTTTTTTAAAAAAAATGAAATTTTCAAATTTGTTAAAAAAATTTAACTTTAAATTTTCTAACATATTGATTAGCAAAAAGCAATTTCGGTGCAATACAAAACCATATTGCACTCTCGTGCCATGTAATTTAATTCATTGATTTTGCACGAGAGTGCAATATGATTATTTATTGCACAGTAATTGCTTTTTGCTAATCAATATGTTAGAAAATGGAATGTCACGTGTATTGCTTCTGGCCAATAGAAAAACAGTAAAATGTAATATGTAATAACAGGAATTATTGTGCAAGGCACACAAAAGAGTCGTGCATGTGTCATTACTTAGACCATCGCTTATACAAAATGTTATTGTAATAATTCGGATTAAAAAAAAATATATAACAATGAACTGAAAACAGATATGCAAACTTCGCATTTCCAAGTAGATTCTTATTAAATGTTTGTAGCTAAACTATTTAAATGCATAATGAGGTTGTACAGTACAGGTCATAAATATTTTTTTTAAATGTCAAAATTCATTGTTATAGCCCACCGTTGCATGTAGTATTATAAAAATGTTAGCAAATATTCATTTTTCAACGTATAGCCATTTCAATGGGCTTGGGTTAGTAGGTGTATCAGTGTATTTAAAAAAGCACTCTAACAATATTGCAATTTACTTGTTGGTTAAGGGTAAGGGGTTAATTTTGTAACTTCCTTCACTTATTTTGGGGATATAAATTTAAAGAAGTACCAAATAACCCAACGTTTTGTTCGACTTTTGTTTTAATTGACAGTTTGGGTAAATAACATTCTCATTTTTCATATGATGGTGTACTTTTGAAAATAATTTAAGTCAAACAGGTCATTAAGAATATATATATATATATAATGTATTATATTTTTATGTTATTAATGAAAGCATTACTTTTTGATACGTGAATTAATAATAAATATATTATTTAAAAAAAAATCCAATGTACGTTTAAACGAGACAACACCCAGTTTTAAATGTTTAATTTCTACTTGTGATGGTGTACTTTTAAAATGATTTAAGTCAAACAGGTCATTGAATATATATATATATATATATATACGTCTGAAAATTAAATCAAACAGTGTTAGAATTAGATTTTAGAGCTGTCAATTTTTTGTTTTTCCCTCGACGTGATTTGAACTCACACCATTGATACACTGCAGCACCATTCGCTTAGCCTTACGTCCAGCGCCCGAGGCCACTCGACCACATATATAACGTGAATTAATAATAAATATGATATCTAAAGAATATACAAGGTACGCTTAAACGAGACAACACCCAGTTTTAAGTGTTTAATTTCTACTTGTTCACCAACGAACACACGACAAAGTATATATTCTTACAAAAAGAATGATTACAGTTACACTTTAAACAAGGTTTCTCCCACGGTTTTTGTGGATCGGATTTCTGTCGTTTGATCTTTATTTTTATTATGCTTTGATTGTTGTATATTTCGCTGGTTTATTCCACGAACGCCTACTCGTATAAATTAAAATTCGAGAATTATTTAAACATTTTAGAAGACAAGAACAAATTTAAATTGTGCAGATTTAGAACTACATACCACAGACTACCGGTAGAAGTGGGGAGATGGAAACAAATTATTAGGGACCGACCATTTAAATTTTAGGGGGGGGGGGGGAGGTATGGTTTTTTGTTTCGATCAGAATTTTTTTTTCCGACAACACAAGAGTTATAATATTTATTTATTTTGTCGCGCAAAGCCCGACATTTTTTTCCAGAATTCAACATTATGTTATATGACAAAAACTCTGAATCAGATTTTTTTTTTTCCTGCACTAAAATCAGAATTTTTTTTTCAGCAACATTGGCAATCAGAATTTTTTTTTAGAAAAAAAACATAACCCCCCCCCCCCCCCTTCAAGTTGAATGGTCGTTCCCTTAGAGAAAACAGATTCTGTCATTTATGTTCAAGAAGAGAATTGGGAGACGAGTACCACTATATTTTTGAATGTACTGAATGTATTAATGAAAGAAAACTTTATTTTGATTTTGTCCATATAAATAGACCTAATATCTTTAAATATAATAACCTGATGTCTTCTAAGTCTATATATACTTTCAGTAAACTCTGTAAATTTATCCGAATAGTAAACAAGAGGATATGTCCTCTAGATTGATCCACTTCTTTTCACAATTCAATGTTTGTTTAATTATGTATTACATGTATTTATTTCTTACTTAATTGTGTGAATTGTCATCTCTGTACTAGATGTAAATTGGTTAGAAATAAAGATATATATATATATAATAAAACAACACATAATTAAGAAAGGGTATTAGGGGGCCTACTAAGGGGTGGGATAATTGAATATCTACCTGTAATTGACCTGTCCTCCCAATTAACCATGTATGTATTCTCATTTATAGATTGAAAAAACTTGGTATAATTATGATATATTTATTTGAATTAAATAAATGATACAACAATATATTGCAGATTTATCTCTTAATTCAGCAAAGTATGAATTAAAGTGAAATACAAACAACTTTAACATGTTAAGTCATTAAATTTCAACAAACATATATGAGCACTAATATGAAATTTCTTATCATCATTTATAAAAGAAATAGTACTGTACTGGAATGAAACTTGATACTATAAAAGTTTTACACATTACATATATCTAAACATAGAAACACATTTCATATCATTATACCATTCTAATTATGCAAAAGTCTATAGGATAATAACATCTAGTGATCTACATAGAAATCAAGCACAGAATCATCCTAAGTGGGGTAACTGGGAAGCTGAGTCTGCATAAGAAAGTAGGTCGATTACACCAGTCTAGTATCTGTCCTTGAGCGTTGTGAGTCGGCGATCAATGTTCAAGTATTTCTTGGTCCGTGGTCGATTGATACCACCAACTGCTCTCTGGATCTCTGCAATTTCAATACTGTTGTGGATGTCTTTGAAGAGTTGCATTGCAATGTAGATATTTGGGTGGGCGTGTTGTGTCATCTTCTTAAGCTTGATGTGCCTTCCTCAATGCCGTTTTATTATATATCATGTTTTATTATCAATTCGCGGATGAACATCACTGTTCGTTACTTTACCTTTATAAAAGTCTATGGCACGAAATTGGCGTCAAAAATAAATATGTATGGCAAGCCATCAATTGAATTAAGGCTAGCCTTAATTACTTAAGCCTAGTTAAAACCAACAACTGCCAACCAGTATATAACATCATATGGACACATGATGTAAAATTTTATTAATTCCACTCAAGCATAATTCGCCCATGTTTATCGTAAAGTAGTCAGCAGCCATTTGTTTATGTTAATGTATTCTTTATATAATTACTTTAGTCAATAAGATATGAAATCAATTACCATTGAAAAAAAAACATTCTTGTCAACCTCATATCTACTGAATTATGGCTAGCCATAGATACTTATACTTGGCACAAATACATCGCCATACATTTCAACCAGGAGTGAGTTAGCGATTGATGTTTAGCACCACCTCAGCAATTTTCAGCTATATCTTGGTGAGAATAAGTTGATTTTGAATAAGATGATGAGGTCCGCTTTGTACCAGATCAGCACGCTGCGTGCTTAGCAAAAAAGCAAAAAAATACCAATTTGATAGTGTTTGTTATGACCCGACCGAGGCCTCGAACACACGATCTACTGTTTTCGAGGCGAGCACGCGAACCATTACATTACCGATGCGGTTCAATTCAAACAGGAAAAAAGATATTTTAGCGAGAATATCATATTTCGTGTCTTTAATAAACATAATAGTATATTTTAGTGTGAATAAGTTCATGTTTATCAATCGTATTTATTAGGTTAACAGCCCTCAATAATTTCTATTTCATCGATATTAAATTGAATCTATATTTTCTTTTTGCATCAGTTATTTTATGCTTAATAATAACACGAGGCAAATTAAGCACTAATTTCTGCATCATATCCATGTTAATAATTATCATATAGCATAGTTTGTCAATCTGTTGGTGAAAAAAAAAAAAATCTTTAAACTTTTATTATGGTTTGAGCAAATTACCATGTCGTAGCAGTTTAATATGAGTTGTAAGATGAATTCTTTCTTTTCCTTTGATCTTTTTATGGTTTAAATACCAGAATGTAAGCAACAGTTCAGAACTTTGAATTAAAACACGCAGATGTGTGATATTGCACACGTATATGGTGTCTTCAGCATATGCCAACATTTTGAAATATCAAATTCAAGGTTTGCCAACAAACATTTTATTACAGGTGTTTATATAACAATTAATGATTAGGTACAGGTAATTAAATTTGGAGATGCAGGTCTCAAAAGTGAAATGGATAAAGTACTTTTTTTTAATCTAAAAATATAAGAATATGTTAGTTAACATTTAGCAAAAAAGTTTGTATATTCATAAAAAAAAATCTAAATTTATAAGATACGAATAATTCTTTAAAAACATCAGTGATTTCTAACTGGGATATTTTTTAAAAAAATATTAAATTTTATTAAAAATTATATATAAAATAATACTTCTGTTAAAATTAACGAAAACAGTTTTGTAAAATTTATAGACAAAGTAATAAATCTGTTAAAATTAAACAAAAATCTGGGCTGTAGTTTTATTACTCTCATATAGAGCCGTACAATAATCAACGACTTAGATGTGATATTGCATGGATTCATGCTACAAATCATTTATACATACAACGCTTTTCCGAGTTAACTGGTTAAACAATCTCACTATTCGCGTTCGATTAGTGAACATATTGTATCAGGATTAGTATCACATAAATTATTAAAAAGAGTAGCACAGCTAGTGTCACTAGTGGAACGGGAACTGCTTACCCTTCCGGGTCACATGGTACACCCCCAGTTTTTAGTGTGATTGGTGTCGCTCAATCTTTAGTTTTCTATGTAATAGTATTTAATAGATAATTGTTTGTCATTTTTCCTTTTTATTCTGACCATTGTGTTGTCTGTCTGTCTTCCATTTATGACATTAAATTACCCCTTTGATATCTTCAAGCTTTTTGGGGGGCCCCGGGTAGCTCAATGCATTAGGTAGTTGGATTACCTAACAACTCATATAAGCCTATCACCAATACGGCGTGCGTTCCCGCCCAGCTTTGTAAATTACAAAAAAGGATGCACTCGACTCTCAGCTGCAAGTGATAAAGTTTACCAGTTGTTTGCACATGGCGTGGTTCTCTCCGGGTACTCCGGCTTCTTCCAACACTAAAACTGGTCGCCATAATATAGCTGAAATATTGCTGAAAGTGGCGTTAAGGACAATAGGTCAAATCAATTCAATCTTCAAGCTTTTCTTAATGTACATCTCGTGTTGCATGTTGTTTGAGAAAACAAAACAAAGAAAAACAATAAAACTGGCAGTTAAAATCTAAATGTAACACTGTTGGATTTTATGTTCAAAAGTTTATTTGGAAAACAAAATCAATACAACGCGGTAGCCTTCGGAATCTTTCAAACAAGTGACAATCATACACTGTATGTACTCCCAACTGGACCCCGAAGGATACTGGGGCTGTATTATTTATATTTTCTATAATTGTCTGAACATGCGAACCCATACATGTATATTGTAGAAACCGATGCCGTCGCAGTCGTGTTCGTGTTCGAACCCCATTCATGTCGAGGTGTACTCGATACAACAGTATGTGATAAAGTATGTCAAGGACTTGCGACAGGTTGGCGGGGTTATTTTTGGAGGGAGAGGGTCCTCCATCAATAGAAGTGACGCCCACGATATAACTGAAACATTGTTGAAAGTGGCGCTAAACACCATAACCCTAACTCTAACTCTAACCCTAACCCTTTTAAACATTGTCTGGTTTTTTTATAGATTTACAGCTTCTGATAGTACCCATTTCTTACTCTATCCACTTACACGTGTCTGTTTGATAGCAAGCTGACCCACTTTCGTGATTCATGTATACCAGTTAAATTCCTCCTACCGTAAGGAAGAAGGTCCAGGCTCGATCACATTGTTGTGACTTTGCAAAATGGGGACTTCCGCTTTCGCCGCACGTTCCATTAATGAAATATGGTCACTAATTTGAATTAGAGACTTCTGATAGTATTTTATAACATAAATACATTACCACTATACATTCTGAGATAGTTCCTAAGCGATATCCGAACAGCAGGAAATACCAATAATTATATGACAATATTTTGAGAAGATCCCCTAGAAGACCTATAAGAGCTTCCCATAATACAACCCATTCAATTTCCTGCTGCGACGAGAATAGCACGTTTTTCTTGGAGAACAGATGAAAACGATTTTTGTTTGGTTTTGATACCCCTATACATTTATATATATTTTTTGTATATTATATTTATATTGTGACACAATTTTACTGTAATTTCAGCTAATTTACAGTATATTTATTTATTATTTTTTGTTCAAATTGTAAAATTATGGAATTGAGCCCGTTTAAATCCATCACAGGTAGTGACACTTTTTGGGATCGTTCAATACCTAACCCTCTGAGTGTGGGAATTCCTACCTCCGTTTCCCAGACTACTCCTGAGACTTCGGTAGCAGGACAGAGAAACCACCTAACCTTGGACCTGGTTCCGAATAGGTCAGTGACCAGGGTTGGAATTCCCATTGTGTCTTCAGTGACCCACACTTTTTCTCGTCCTGTTGATACGGTTGTATCTAATATTACTGCTCCATCTTTTTTAACGGATTTGAATGCTATGCAGCATAGACCTCCAATTTCTTCATAGCAACCTTCCAATAGGTTCCCAGGTTGGCCTTGTCCTCCTTGGACACCCTGGTAATCCTTCCAGTAACCCCAGGTTGCCTTCTGATACTTCCTCTTCTCAGACTTCACTAGCCAGAGAAGTGAGAGAAACCTTAGGGGAGTTTAAGAAGTCACTTATTTCTGATCTGAAGATTGTCTCGGATAGGTTGTATGCTTTGGAGTCTCGGTCAGGTGCCCCGGTAGAGCCTTCTTCTCCCAACCAGTGTCAGGAAGAAGAAGATGACACTGTATATATGGCCCCAGGGAGTCAGGAAGCTTCTTTTCTCACTGTAGAGGAGGAAGCTGTTCCTACTATTACTGTTTCGAAGAAATCTGTTTCTTCCGCTCTGAACAGAGATGGTACTCCCGAGAAGAAGGTAGTTCTATTAAATGGGAGTCTGAGGAGTTGCCTGCTTCTAGAAATCAGCTAAAGGCTAGGGTTTATTCCCTCCTTTTGCTTCACCTCCTAGGATCCACAAAACTTTGTCCACGTTTGAGACGTCCTCTTTTCCTGAATCTAAGCATGTTTCCATAGCTCTTGAAGTGATTCAGGATAGTTTGGCTTCACCTGCAGGCTTTTCTAGTAACAATACTGGAAAATTTTCAGGTTTTGGTCCCTCTTCTTTTCCAGGCAGGTTTAGAAGTAAGGATTTCGAGATACACAATTCGTCTATTGGAAAGTCAGCTTCCCTTCTAGGCTCTAAGTCAGTAGATGGATTAAGACTTACACAAGCTCTTTGGTCTAAGTCAGAGAACCTTCTTAGGAGCACCTCTCATGCACAGGGTACAAATGAACACTTTCTGTCGGCAGCTGGGTCCTTACTTCAAGAGAGAGAGGATGACTTTTCGGAGCTTAAGTCCTTCTTACTCCAAGTTGACCAGGCTATTGGTATCTCCCAACTTCTTCTTATGGGCACTCTCGGTAATTTCACTCTTTCTAAAAGAAGTGAAATTTTAGAGAAATCCTCGGTCAATGAGTCTTTAAAAGACTCTTTGCTGTCTTCTCCTTTGCCGGACAAGATCTTTGGCTTATCTGTACAGGAGGTTCAGGAGGAGATTAACAAATTTCAACAGCTTGTCAAAGTTAACGTTCAGGTAGCTAATGGCAAGCGTTCTGTGATAGCTAATCCTCCTTCTGGTTCTACCCACACGTTTCCTAAGAAGAGGAAAGTTGACCCACCAACTACCTCTTCTGCTTCCAAGCCCAAATTTTCTCACAAGAATCAAGGGGCCAAGAAGACAGGGAATCGTATATAGGAAGTTGCCCCATCGTTTATTACTGACACTTTCCAAGAGGGAGGAACAGTTTTCTGTTCCGTTCCCCTCTATTCCTGTTAGAGGGAGACTTACTCACTTTCTGAGTCAATGGGAGAAAATTATCACGGACTCGTGGATTCTGTCAGTAATTTCGGGGGACTTCATCTTCAGTTTCTGAGGTCACCTCCACTGTCAGAGATTCCCATCTCTTTATCTCATACGTCAGACAAAGAGAAGCGGATTCTTCTGTCGGAGGAAGTTCAGTCTTTGATCTTGAAAGGACGAATAGAGAGGGTTCAGGATCCTTTTCAATCTCTAGGTGTTTACTCCCGTCTTATCTTAGTTCCCAAGATAACTGGAGGTATGAGACCAGTTATAGATCTTTCTATCCTGAATACGTTTCTCTTGGTACCCCATTTCAAAATGGAAACCAATCGTTCCATCGGGTCGTTCATCCACCCTGGTATGTGGACAACAAACCTCGATCTCATGGATGCGTCCTTTCACATCCCTATTGCTCCTCCCTTCAGAACATTTCTTCGTTTTGTTTGGGACAATGCAGTATACCAATTTCGAACACTCCCATTCGGGATCTCAACGGCTCTCATAGTCTTCACAAGTGTGTTCCATACAGTAATAGCTCATCTGCACACACTGTCTATCCAGGTTCATTCCTATCTGGACGATTCTCTGATCAAGGATTTTGATCAGCAAACTCTTGTTTCCCAAACGAAAATGGTAATTCAGCTCTTTCTCAATCTGTTTTTTTTCATATCTGGGAAGAAGTCGAGGTTGAATCATTCTCAGAATTTTCTGTTTCTAGAGGAACACTACAGAGCAGACCTGGGTCTCATTTTTCCAGCAGAGAAAAAAATTGTATCCCTCTGTCAGAGAATTCTGTTGTTCCAACACTCTCAGTTCGTAACAGCCAGACAGTTTTTTCAACTGCTAGGTTTCCTCAACTCACTCACGGAAGTGATTCCGCTAGGGCGTCTCCAAATTCGGCCCTCACAGTGTTATCTTCTTCAATACTGGCTTCCAGCCTCTCAAGGCTTGGAAGCAAAGATCCCTCTTCTTCCTTCACCGTTACCCCACCTACATTGGTGGATAGGCAGGGATAATGTGATGAAAGGTCTATCTCTGTCAGTACCAGTTCCTACCCTAACTCTCTATACAGATGCTTCCAACCTGGGTTGGGGAGCTTATCTAGAGGGAAGTTGGGCCTGACGATTCGGGTCTCCTGTACAACAGAAGGAACACATCAACCTGTTGGAGATGAATGCAGTTCATCTGGCATTGTCTCATTTCAGAACAACTCTCCATCTCATATCTCTGGTTCTGGCAACAAACAATACTACCGTAGTAGCTTATCTGAAAAACCAGGGAGGCACTCATTGTTTCAACCTGTATTCTTTTTGCAGGGAGATTCTCCTTCTTTGCTCGGAACTTCAGATTCAACTGGTAGTGAGGCATATTCCGGGTCATCTCAATGTACTAGCAGACACACTGTCACGTTCTCTAGCACCAGTGAACACGGAATGGGAATTACTATAAGTAACTTGCAATGCCATCAGGCTTCTTTGGGGTCGTCCTCATCTGGATCGTTTTGCTACGTCTCTGAACCACAAACTGAACACTTTCGTTTCTCCAGTTCCAGATCCTCTAGCATACGCTGTCGACGCAATGTCAATCTCTTGGAAAGGAATGTTCGCTTACGCATTCCCTCCCTTCAGGTTTCTTTCGCAAGTCTTTCAAAAGGTAGCTCGGGAATCTTGCAAGACCATTCGTATTGCACCGGCTTGGCCAAAGCAAGCCTGGTTCACAGATCTGCTGCCTCTCTCGTGTGCAAGACCACTTCTTCTTCCTCTCAGAGTTAATCTACTCTCTCAGCTGAAAGGAAGAATAATGCATCCAAATCCAGAGAACCTTCATCTGCACGCTTGGTTACTCTCCGGCAGGGAATCCGACAGAAATGTTTTTCTGTCAGAGCAACCAACCACATATCTAAGGCTGTCCGACAGTCTATAGAGATTGTCTACGATGCAAAGTGGTCAATCTTCGTTAATTGGTGTGTTGGACGGGAAATTGATCCTATCAAAGTCTCTGTACAACAACTAGCAGATTTGTTTGTACATCTTTTTGAAGATAAAGGTCTCTTCCCATCTACCATTAAAGGTTACAGGTCTAGTGTTACTCGCACTCTAGCTATTTCTGGTGGAACTGATTTCAGCAATAATGAATTTTTATCATTATTGATTAGACATTTTGACCTTGAGAGACCTAAACAAAAAAGACTGGTTCCTCAATGGGGCTTAGGATTGGTACTTTCGGTTCTTAAGGTACAACAATTTGAACCTGCAACTGAAGTTGATTTCAAATTTGTCTCTTACAAATGTTGCTTCTTATTAGCTTGAGCTTCTGGTGTAAGAAGAAGTGAAATTCATGCTCTGTCAGTCTCAGATTTTTGTCTTCGATTTAATCGAGATCAGTCAGCTGTTATTCTATTAACAGATCCCTCCTTTCTT
This sequence comes from Bathymodiolus septemdierum, assembly GCA_963383655.1. NCBI lineage: Eukaryota > Metazoa > Mollusca > Bivalvia > Mytilida > Modiolidae > Bathymodiolus > Bathymodiolus septemdierum. The sequence continues at coordinate 27,964,011 of OY726524.1, read as the reverse complement.
GGAAAAAATCAGATTCCTAGTATGGGCTCGAAACCTATTTTCATCACAGCCCTTCCTTCTGATTCTTCTTCTGATCTACTGTGTTCTATAAGAATATTGAAAATATTGAAAAAGACAAGACAGAGAAGATCTAGCTCTAAATCCAGGCTAATTTTACCTTTAAAAAGAGGTATTTCTGATTTATCATCGAAGTCCATTTCTAGATGGCTGTGCAATACGATGCTTCCTGCATATCACTCTTCTGGTGAGCAAACTTTTGCTCGCCACTCAGCTAAAGCACATGAGGTGAGAACCATTTCTTCGTCTTGGGCTCTTTTTAGTTCAGCTTCTATGGCAGAAGTTTTGTCGACAGGTTTTTGGAGATGTCAGAACTCTTTCATTGATCATTACCTGCAATCCATGACCTCACATGCTGATAACCTTTTTCCCCTAGAAACTATTATAGCTGCGCAACGATTTTATCTTTCCCCTATCACTACTACATCAGGGGATTCAGCTATATGTTAGATTCTGTGTTTCTCAGAATTTATAGTGGTAAGGTATTTATGTTAACAAATTTAAATTTTTGAAGTAAAATTAGTTTGCATTAATAAAAACTTACCACTATAAATTATAGGTCCCGCCTATTTCAGTCTCCTCCCCTGCATCCCCTGCTTCTTTTTAGTACTTGATGAAATTGAATGGGTTGTATTAGGTGACCTTCACACACTATTGTCATAATATTATTGGTATATCCGGCTGTTTGGATGTCGCTTAGGGACTATCTCAGAATTTATAGTCGTAAGTATTTATTAATAAAAATTAATTTTACTTCACAAATATAAAATGTCATGACATTATATCAAATTTCATCTTTTCTCATGCAAATGAAAGATATAAAAACATTTGGTCGAAAACTACATTGAAAACAGAAAAAAAATGTTGGTGATAGGGGAGCGTAAAATATTTCAATCCTTCATGAAATCTAATTTGCATGGACTATGACGGGATCTTATATTCGACAGCTAATTGAACAAATGACCTATAAATGAAGAAAGATGAAAAATGTCACACTGTCGAAACAGATCCAAATCCAATCGAAAAATCACCTCGCCATGAACGGGATTCGAACCCACAACTTTAGTGGTGAAAGGCACTGATTGCACATGTAGTTGTAAATCAATCTACCATACGATCACGACCACGACGGACCCAACGACAAATGGATATGACACAAGTTTTTATTCCAATTCAGAAATGTTTTCTCCAGTAATTACGTCAATTTACATATAATCAGAAAATTATTTAATGCATAATCAGTATATATATTTTTTAATATGAAGGCGATGAAAAACGTTAAGCGAAAAATTAAGTCAAAGAAATATACGACAATATCCAACATTTCGAACACACCCTATTGTTATAATAAAATATACACAACATTCGGCTTAATGATACGTGTGTATATATTTATGTTTAGTATATTAAGCTATGCTGGTAAGTAAAATTTATTTAATTTTTATATATCATGTTTGTTTATATTTCATTGACCTGTAACTCGTCAATCAATCACTACATCTAGTGTGACCAAAGAAGGATTATCAATACACATACTATTAATAGTCATTGTGCAAGGTATGAGGTGAAAGTAAGCGGGTTGAATGGGGAAAAAAGCGTGTGGTAATACCAGTATGTTTTATATGAAAAAGAAATTGAATGCTATTTTCAACAGATAGTTGATCACTTCCAAGTAGTAAAATCTCACACACTTAATTTTCTATTAAAGAAATAACTTTATTTTGGAGTGTGGACGATTTGATCTTTAGTTTTCGATTCATGAAAAACTTTGAAATCTTGAGTGATGTGTCCCTTATCTGTTTTGCTCTCCCTTATTACATTAGTTTACATATTTTATAATTACGTACATATATTGCCATATATGTCTACAGTGAGTGCCAAAGTATGCGACGTATACTAGGACTGAAGGGCACTCATGTAGCTAAGTTTGTTTATTTGTGTGTTTTTGTACGAGCTATGTATGTTTAGCTTATCGGTGGGCACATCATTCTAGGTATTTCAGTCAATGTCAAATATAACAAGATGCAGTAACTACACATCTTTCATCATAGTGTCACTAATTATAATCATATTTTAAGATTAGTTATATACAGACAGACTAAAGTTAAGCACCACCTGATTTGTTTCAATACTATCTTTTCTAATAATGAACTTATTTCAAATCGGTTTGCTGTTTTCTTTACCTGTACACACATACTTACTTACCTGTGAAACAGGTTATTGATTGATTTGTATTTGTGTGTATATGACAGCTGTGCAAAGTGTCACGCGTACTTTTCAACATTTGTGTTTGCGAACGAAAGCTGATTTTTTTTGTGCCGAGTTTTAAGTTTCATTTTCTATTGGTTTGGTATGGTGCGGCGAAAATTAACCATACCAGAAAGGTGGAAAGCTGTTTGCATGTATATCGGTGGTCTTAGCCATAGAAGCGTGGCAGACCACTTCAGGGTAACCATTTCATCATTGTACGACTGACGCAGCGTTTTCGTCAAACGGGGAATGTTAATTACCGTCCACGTGCAGGTAGACCTCGCAAAACGACGCCGAGAGAGGACCGGCTCATATCCAGACGGGCGCGGTCACGGCCTTTCAGTACAGTTGGTGCACTTCGTGGTAATTTAGCGCTTGGAGGCCACATTATCACACGCACTGTAATCAGACGCCTCCACCATCAGGGAATGCGAGCGCGACGACCCATAAAACGTCCACAGTTGACATTACGTCATCGCCATGCTCGATTTGACTGGTCACATGATCATTTGGGGTGGATTATTCGCACATGGAGACGGGTCCACTGGTCTGATGAAAGTCTTTTTTTTGTTGCGCCCTACCGACGGTCGTGCAAGGATTTGGCGCCAACAAAACACTTCATATCAGGACAACCACATTTCGGGAACAACTGCTTTTGAGGGTGGGGTGTAACTGTCTGGGGTTGTTTTTCCTTTGACTGTAAGTTGGACTTGTACGTTCTTGATGGTAATCTGACAGGCCAAAAATACCGTCACAATGTGCTTGCTCCACGCGTAGTCCCCCATTTCGACAATCATGCGGTGGCTGATAGGCCAATGTTCATGGACGACAACGCTAGGCCACATAAAGCCCGAAGTGTACAACATTTTTTACAGCAACAGGCTGTTCACACAATTCCATGGCCTGCGATGTCGCCAGATATGAACCTTCTAGAGCATGTATGGGACTTTATTGACCGTAAAAGTAACCAACGCAATCCAAAATGTCAAACTATTGACGAATTAAGAACTGCTATCTTACAGGAGTGGCAACAGTTCCCCCAAGAACGGCTTAGGCGTCTTGTGCGAAGCATGACGAGGCGTGTTACAGAACTTCAGAATAAACGCGGTGGATATACTCGTTATTGATTTTTATGCATTACACATGCGCACAATAGATGCATTTAAAAGTTCTTAAGATCTGAAGACTCTGCATTTTAATGCAATGTTAAAAATTTCCATCAAAGACAAACTGGTTTTACGTTTTTCCAGCGCCTGTTTTGAACCCCATTTTTGCCACGTCATAGGCACGTCTTTCAGGATGATAAATACTTCGTAGATTGGTAATTTTAGAGCCCTTGGTGTAGTCTTTTAATAAGTGTAAGAAAAATGGTGATATCTATTTTATTGTTTTAACAGTATTGATGTAAATAAATATATCGATAAAAATATGGTGTGGTGCTTAACTTTGGTCGGAGTGTATATATCGCATAAAAAGCACGACCAGTGTTCATGTCTTAGAGAGGTACATGTAATGGCGGACCATGTAGATAAAATAAAAATAAAAAAAGAAGTGCCATTTTGCTTATTTAACATTCATTTCAATACCTGTTTTTTTCTTTCTTATTTGTATTAGGGAAACGGATTTATATAAGTCTTCTTGTGCCCGAATTCCTACGCTTTGTATTGTATTTTGTATATGTGTATCATTTCTAATAAAATATTGTTTAAACCCTTTCGGCCCGGGTTGCTCAATGAGTTAGGTAGTTTGATTACCTAACAACTCATACAAGCCTATCATCAATACGGCGTGGCTTCGCGCCCGGCTCGCAACGCAAGTGATAAAGTTTACCAGTTGATTGCCCATGGTCGGTGGTTCTCTCCGGGTACTCCGGCTTCTTCCACCACTAAAACTCGGCGCCATGATATTGCTGAAAGTGGGGTTAAGCACAATAAAACAAATCAAATCAAATATATCAATGAAAAAAAACAAGATGCCCTGTTTAAGCATAGTTCAAGTATACCGTGGTTGCTATGGATACATTTGTAAAATAATAATGTGTGAACAGTGTTAGATCCACAAAATCACCTAATAGAACAAAGGCTCCAACTCGTCAGATTCACAAATTAACCTAACAGAACAAAGGCTATCAACTCGTCAGATTCACAAATTAACCTAACAGAACAAAGGCTACCAACTCGTCAGATTCACAAATTAACCAAAGAGAACAAAGGCTACCAACTCGTCAGATTAACAAATTAACCTAACAGAACAAAGGCTACCAACTTGTCAGATTCACAAATTAACCTAACAGAACAAAGGCTACCAACTCGTCAGATTCGCAATATATTCTTGAAAAATATGAAAAACACGAATGATAAACACAGTGGAAATGAAAATTAAAATAAAAACTGGCCGTAGCAAAACTACTTGATTAGATTACAAATGTTAACAGCCCTCAGCGTACCCAAACAACTAAAACAATAGATAAAAAAAACTACCTTTAGACTCCCATCATCTCCAAAATGTCGGTAACATTAATAATAGTTGTTATAATAGTGTGGTTTATGGATACTGACAAATTACGCCCTACTGACTACGATGGGTTATTGCTTCAGCAATATTTTAGTTATATCATGGCGGTCAATTTTCTATTGGATGTAGCCGGAAGTACCTTAAGAAAGGCACCAACTTCAAACTAACAACTTTAGTGGTGATGGGTTTTTAACTGAATATATAAATGTAATTCTAATTATCATACGATCACATGACACAATGGCCCGGATTAACATTGAAAATAACCCTGATGCAATTACCAAAATTAAATAGTTCAACATTACTGGTCGACAATAATAACACACCTTCTCTAGCCAATGGGTACGATCCGACGTCCTCCCTTTTCAATCGTTAAGTATCTTATCTGGAAATTCGTAGTTCCGGGGACTGCCATCTGCTGTCAAATGACAGCTATGTCCCTTATAATGACTTCACAACAATAACAACACAAGATTTAAGGCCCATAATATACCAAACCACTCCTATGGCCAGCATAAAACAGCAATGGTTAACAATATAACCAACATCAATAATACAGACCTCTCCCCGTGTAAACTTTAAAACCCTAGACTTATGGATAACGACAGGGAATGATAAAATATCTAGTCCATGTTTGAAGCAGACATCAAAATGTGACGGGTTTAAACCGGGTAATGGGATTCCAACCAGCCCATTATTTAGACACCCAGCTGTAAATCAGGTGTAAATTAAATATTTGTGACTGTTTCAGATGCTTGCACATTACCAGCCTCTCTACAGGGAAGTCACTGGAAATATACTTATGGTGCCAATGAAGTGACAGTTATCTTCGGAACAAACACAATGTCTGGTTTGAGCTACACGGCAAGAGGAGAAGTATTGAACAGCTACCATTGTATATCAAATACAGCCAACGTTTATGTGTTCAAGTAAGTCTGGCAGGTCATATTCACGTAAATATAGAAATTATATCCCCATTCTAGAAATTATATCCCGAATCTAGAAATGATGTCGCCGAGTCTACCGACTCGCTTTCTTAAAGACTAGCCAAAAGATAAAATGGACGTAGGTTCTCAGATAATGCATGTTTTATAATATCGATATGTACAATGATTTACAAGCAAAAACGCAAAAAAGTCATACTAGTAGAACAAAATTTGTATGACGCGGTAGTAATCATAATGTCTACTAATAGTTCGATTTATGAATAACCATAAATATTCAAGGACAGCTATAATTCGATTGATGGCTAGCTATAATTAGATTGATGGCTAGCTATAATTAGATATATGACTAGCTATAATTAGATCGATGGCTAGTTATAATTAGATTGATGGCTGGCAATTCTTAGATTGATGGCTGGATCTAATTAGATTGATGGCTAGCTATAATTCGATTGATGGCTAGATATAATTAGATTGATGGCTAGCTATAATTAGATTGATGGCTAGCTATAATTAGATTGATGGCTAGCTATAATTCGATTGATGGCTAGCTATAATTCGATTGATGGCCACCAATAATTAGATTGATGGCTATCTATAATTAGATTGATGACTGTCTCTAATTAGATTGACGGATAGTTATAATTAGATTGATGGCTGGCAATACTTAGATTGATGGCTAGTTATAATTATATTGATGGCTGCCCATGCTTAGATTGATGGCTAGCTTTAATTCGATTCATGGCTGGCTATGATTCGATTGATGGCTAGCTATAATTAGATTGATGGCTAGCTATAATTAGATTGATGGCTAACAATAGTATAATTAGATTGATGGCTAGCTTTATTTCGATTAATGGCTAGCTATAATTAGATTGGTGGCGAACAATAGTACTGTTAAATTGATGGCTGGCTATGATTAGATTGATGGCTGGCTATGATTCGATCTATGGCTAGATATAATTAGATTGATGGCTAGCTATAATTAGATTGATGGCTAGCTATAATTGCATTGATGGCTGGCTATGATTAGATTGATGGCTGGCTATGATTCGATTGATGGCTAGCTATAATTGCATTGATGGCTAGCTATGCTAAGATAGATGGCTAGCTATGATAAGCTACATCAGGCTTACATTGTTGATAACAACATACAGAAGAACATTTAATTGAAAACTATTTGCATGAACATTTATTGATACTATTAACCAGAGCTAAAATGAATAAAATGTCAATTTGTATTTCAATTGCAAATGTAAATTTTATTATATATTTATTTTCCATTGATGTCCTAAAATTCTCCACAAAGATGTGCATTGGATACTTTAATACAGTTCATTTTTTTTTCTTACTGCAGAATATATTTTCAAATTGATAAACTTTTTATTTGCTACCATTTACTCGCTTACCAATAAAAATACAATATCTGTATACTCATACAGCATACAGTAAAAGGAATAATTAAACACAGATATTTACATATATTTAGTTACATTCACTGGAAACTATGCACTACTGGATATGTATGGCGACTGACATTACTTTGGTCGTGAACAATCACATAAAGACACTCTGTGTCTAATCCGACTGTGTACTAAATTGCTATCAAGCGTCATTAAAAAACATTTTTATATATAATATAAAAAAAAATTATTAGGTCCGGGGAATTTGACTTCGGTCCAGTGAAACTAGTTTGTCCACTAGACCGAATGTCCAATGAATCCTCAAACAACTTCGTGAAGACTGCTAGTTGTAATTCGATTGATGGCTGGCTATAATTTGATCGATGGCTAGCTTTAATTATAACTATGGTTAGCCATAACTATTTATTTTTGACGCCAACGACCCACCTTTGAAATGTAGTCATTATTTTGGGACGTTCAGGTTGCCTAAATAATTATCTGTAAAACTATTTTTTCCTCACTTATTGTGGATTGTTCTGTTTCTGTATACTAAGCTGGAAACTACTTTTAGAGAGATAAATCTAATTTGAGTTAATTTGCTCGAAATGTATTGTGCTTTTTCCGAAAGTGGAACCGAAAAAACATATTAATAGTATGTGATTCATATAACATGAGTTCCCTCTGTTTTTAGTGGGGTTCGTGTTACTAGATCTTTAGCTTCATGTGTATATTTTGTTAATTGTAGTTTGTAGCTTTTCTTTTGGCCATTGTGTTGTATATCCTTCTATTTACGGATTATGATTACCCCTTTGGTATATTCAAACGCTTCTTATTACATAAGTTAATTTTGCAATGCATTTTGTATGCTCGAAGTCAGATTAATGTATTCGAGTGGAACAAATTTTCTGCACGGACAATGTTGTTACGTTTCAATGAGTTAGACGGCAAGCGAAATGTCAGTGACTGAGAGATTGTTAAAGAAAACATATGCGATTATAACTGATCAAAGCACTCTTTTAAAATCATTTAAGGATTTTGTTTTTTTGTAGAAGTGACAATTCCTACTCTAATAGAGGTGAAGATGGATGGCTTTATCTCTGCATGAAAATTACAAGGGTTTCTGATGATCTCTTTTATTTCTATCTATTAGCAGGTAAGTGTGATATATAATTGATAAGATAAATGTTGGTTTCACCCCACTGTTACGGTTGTATAGAGCTTTATCCTTCAGATTGGAATGACTGGATATATTTGTGTTATATATACTGTCACTGTCTCAGACCGAAATATAGTCTCTTTTCTGATACCACTGTCGCATGTTACCGGTTGAGCTTTTGGAACCTATTTGTAAATACAGTTCAGAGAACAACGCACTTGTTGTATGTGTACCAGGAAAGGGATAGCAAACATCAAGCATTGGCAATGCTCACTTGTCTTGTTTTCTGTATCCCCACCTATCAATGAACGACTGACAAACTGTTACAACGTCTATGATTGGATGCTTCTCCATAGAAGAAGAACCAATCAAAAAGAATATAACATCATATACGTACATAAAGATATCGAAATGAATATACCATGTAGCAAAGGCAGTCATGTTTTAAAAACTATTTTTAGGTTTTGTGACAGGAGTGTGTCAATGGTATGCAAGAAGAGTTTGAAGATACCAAATGTGTAATCAGAATTTGCAAATAGAAGGACAGAAAACACAAAGGCAGAAAGAAAAAGGACTAAAGGATAAACAATGATCTACAAATCATACACAAAAAACTTAAGATCGAGAAACACGAACCCTACTGAAAACCGGAGATGAACTCATGTGCTCTGGAAGTATAAGCAGTTCCTGTTCCACTAGTGGCACCCGCCGTGTTAATATAGTTACAAACCGGTTAATTAAACATTTTGGCTGAAATATTCTGTTGTTTTCTTTTTCCGTTGTAGCCATGTTGTTTGTATCAATTTCATTGGTAGATCTTCTTGACGAGTTACCTTCCGTAATTATATATACATATCCTATAAGTGACGCAGATTTAAATCAGGGACAAGAGAGCTTAGAGTTCATCACTGGTAAACATGATACGTGACGTCGTAACTGTGAGATAAAGAAAGCAATAGTAATGAAGTTTTTAACGCTTCATTTTAACAAGTTACATATTTATTTTTTCTTCGACGTCCATTTGCATTAAAATCACGTTAAGCACAATTCACGACTACGGACGAATATTATATACAGTCAAACCTTGTGTTTTCTGTTCTTCGATATACGGATTCTGATTACCCCTTTGGTATCATCAAACTCTTCTTACGAGGTCACCTTTAGGACAAATAATAAGTGGTCTTTTAAACAGGTGACCTCTTAGAAAAGGTTAATTTCGTATGAAATTTGTTATCACAAGACAAGAAAAAGGTGACCTTTTAATACAGGTGACTGCTTAATGGAGGTAACCGCATGAACAGGCTTGACCGTACATGCGCGTGTTGTATATACATGTGCTACAACTGTTAAATTATGTATAATTGAGAATCAACATTGCTCTCATGTTCTATTGTTTGTTTGATTTTTCCCTTTGACATCGTTGCTATTAATGAAACTAAGATGTTGTTTAGATATTGATACAGCAACTGGTGATAGAGTCTACAACCCACCAACTGATTCTATACCACAAGACACTGAACCAACATGTGACTTCTGTAGTTACACGACAGCTCCTCCTGACAATGATATACGAATACTTCAACGAACAAGTACGTTTGCTTAAATTTTATGGCATGGATGAAACAACTTCTTTGTAGTGTTGATCTAGCTATGCACTAAAGAGTGTTGAACATAAACTGAACACACACACAACATAGAGATATCTAGATGTCAGTTGAGACATGGATAAGTTATACGAAGACTTTATTTTCATTGCATCGTGTTTACAAGGGGTTAGGTTTCTGATGTTTGGCGCCACTTTCATCAACATTTCAGCTATATCGTGGCAGTCAGTTTAATTTGTGCAGGGAACCGGAGTACTCGGAGAAAATACCGACCTGCCGCAAGTCACTAACAAACTGTATCATATAATGTTGTGATGTATTTATATCATTATCTACATTTATCATGGAATCGTTTGATTTTGAGTACTAATAAAGTGGTCAAAGAAACTGCGTTCTCATTTTCATCATTGACCCAATAACTTTTTTTCTCTGTACCCTTTCCGCATGTTTCGCCTTTGGTAAGCTACTTTTAGATCAGTTATATTACTGATGACAGAAAATATCAACACGGGCCAAAAAAGGAATAATTATTGCTTAAATGATTTGGCTTTCAAATGTTTTGGCTTTGAGCTGACCCGATGAAGGTTATTTCAGAAAGGCGTCGTGTGCCCTAATTTAGATATCTACGTTTGTGTTTGTATATTTTGATTATTTGATATCAAGCGCAATCTTTCTCTAGATACATAGATGGTTTTCTGCAGGATAAACACTATATTAATGCAATGTCTTAACACATAGAATCTTTGCATATTCGAGTAAACTGAGGAAAATCAATTCAAATCCCGCATATATCCCAGTTTCTAAGCCGCATGCACAATTACTTTATATTTTAAAACACTTCACAAATAGTGCATCTATGGGGGCCGTCTGTGATTTTCCCAGGATACCCCTATTTCATCCACCACTATAACTGACTGCCACAATATGACTGAAATATTGTTGAAAGTGACGTTACATACCATAACTCTAACCATATCCATTGCATCTATGCACGATTATAACTTTTAAAGTGGGATGAAATAGCGATATAAAGTAAATAGTTTGCTGTTAGCTTAAATATTAATACGTTTGCATCATTCATACTACAATGTATTTTGAATAGGTACAGGCGAGACTCTGCCGGGTGGCGAGTCACCATGTCTACCATGTGATGCTGTTTGTAATACTAATGGTAAGTTATTAAATTATATGTCAGTGTCTTTTATGTTAATATTGATTTTCAAATAATTGATACATATAACAGAAAGCTGTTGTACAGAGAAACCTGTCTAAATCTAACCTCCCTTGGACCAACTTTTGTGTTCAGAATAGACAGGTGTTCCGTTTATACAAGTTAAATTAATGAAGATTTTCTGCATTGTGACTTTATTTAAAGTTCGGCTTACACAGGATTTTGATTTACTCGGGGATCTGTTTATTCAGGTTTCACTCTATATGCTCTCACTTTGTCATGAGAGTGTGATTTGCAAATAATTATGCACATATTATTTATATTTCTCAATTGTGATGTTTCACGATTTAGTCTTAATATTTATTGTTTCGAACAACACTGACTGGACTTTTTTTTAGATGAATCAGAAACATTGAAATTATGCCACTATTCCCAACTCAAAACTAAAAGATAGTTCGGAAGAATTATTTCACCTTTGTTTCATAGTCAAGGAAGCTACTGAAACAATAATACTAATTGATAAAGTCTTACGGTTTCCACCATGACTTGCTTAACCACGACGGAATATATGTGTCACAAATTTCCACACATATGTTACGTTCGTCGTAATAACAACCCGGTGTTTTCTTCATTCATGACTTATCACAAGGTTTGAGACAAGAGGTACATGACGGATACTAGTAATACAGCATGAACTGCTTACTATTACGGAGCATAACTAAGTTCATTCCGGATTGTTTTGTGGTGTCGTGTTGTTTAATCTTTAGTTTTCTAAGTAGTGTAATGTATATAATTGTTTTATGAAAAGAAAGTAGGAATAGTGATGCTCAACGATTCAGCCAATATCAACAAAACAAGTAATCACCTCTTATCTCAACTTGCTCATCATAAAGAAAGACCACGACATGTGACATACAGATTTTTAGGATAATACATGAAACCATGTAAACCATGAAAATCAATAACGATACAAAATGCAGCTATATATTATCTATTCAACTGGGTTAACCCCGCCATGTTTTTTCCATGTCTTTAGCCAGGACCTGGAATTCCATGTTGTTAGCCAGAACCTGGATTTCCATGTCGTGGCATACGACATGGAAATCCAGGTCCTGGCCAACGACATGGAAATCCAGGTCCTGGCTAACAACTAGTACCCGTCATGTCGTTAGCTAGGACCTGTATTTCCAAGTCGTTAGCGAGGACATGGATTTCCATGTCGTAAGCCAAGACCTGGATTTTCATGTTGTTAGCTGGGACCTGCATTTCCATATCTTTAGCTAGGTCCTGAATTTCCATGTCTTTAGCCATGACCTGGATTTCCATGTTGCTAACCAGGACCTGGATTTCCATGTCGTTAGCAAGGACCTGAATTTCAATGTCGTTAGCCAGGACCTATATTTTCATGTTGTTAGCCAGGACCTGGATTTCCATGTCGTTAACCGGGAACTTGATTTCCATGTCTTTAGCCAGGACATCGATTTCCATGTCATTAACTAGGAACTGAATGTTCATGTCTTTAGCCAGGGTCTGGATTTCCATATCTTTAGCCAGGACCTGGATTTCCATGTCGTCAGCCAGGACCTGGATTGCCATGTCTTTAAATAGGACCTGGATTTCCATGTCCTTAGCCAGGACCTGGATTTCCATGTTGTCAGCCAGGACCTGGATTTCCATGTCGTTAGCCAGGACCTGGATTTCCATGTCGTAAGCCAAGACCTGGATTTCCATGTTGTTGTCCAGGACCTGGATTTCCATGTCGTTAGCCAGGACCTTGATTTCCATGTCGTTGGCCAGGACCTGGATTTCCATGTCGTTGGCTAGGACCTAGATTTCCATGTCGTTAGCTAGGACTTGGATTTCCATGTCGTAAGCCAAGATCTGGATTTCCATGTCGTTGGCCAGGACCTGGATTTCCATGTCGTTGGCCAGGACCTGGATTTCCATGTCGTATGCCACGACCTTGATTTCCATGTCGTTGGCCAGGACCTGGATATCCATGTTGTTAGCCAGGACCTGGATGACCTGGATTTCCATGTCATTAGCCAGGACCTGAATTTCCATGTTGTTAGCCAGGACCTGGATTTCCATGTCATAAGCCAAGACCTGGATTTCCATGTCGCTAGCCAGAATCTGGATTTCCACATCGTTAGCCATGATCTGGATTTCCATGTTGTTAGCCAGGACCTGGATTTCCATGTTGTTAGCTAGGACCTGGATTTCCAACGTCAAATGTCGTTGTCTTTTTTATGTTCGGTTATTTGGAATTAGCGGTGATTGTTCGTTTTACTGGTATTGGTGGAATTATTTACCATCATTGTTTAGACTGTCTTTTCATAAAAAATAGTAATCAAATAAGATATAGGTGTTTACAAATTATGATGTTGAATTATATAAGATATGTTAACATTCCATGTGATTTTTTTAGAGACCTCAACGTCTGGTGAAATAACAAGTACATCAACTGATGTAACGACAACAGCCATAACAACTACATCATCACCATGTACAAACCTGCAATGCTTAATTAATCATGTTAATCATTGGGGGATATAATTAAAAAAAATAATGTTTAATTGACATTCATAATCAATGGGGGTATAATTAGAGACCTGGATCTCCATGTTGTTAGCCAGGCCCTGGATGACCGGGGCTTCCATGTCGTTAGCCAGGACCTCGATTTCCATCTCGTAAGCCAAGACCTGGATTTCCATGTCTTTAGCCAGGACCTGGATTTCCCTCTCTTTAGCTATGTCCTGGATTTCCATGTCGTTAGCCAGAACCTGGATTTCCATGTCGTTAGCTATGACCTGGATTTCCATGTCGTTAGCCAGAACCTAGATTTCCATGTCTGTAGCCAGGACCTGCATTTCCATGTCACTGGCCAGGACCTGGATTTCCATGTCTGTAGCCAGGACCTGTATTTCCATGTCGTTAGCCAGAACCTGGATTTCCATGTCTGTAGCCAGGACCTGCATTTCCATGTCGTTAGCTAGGACCTGGATTTCAATGTCGTTGGCCTGGACCTTGATTTCCATGTCGTAAGCCAAGACTTGGATTTCCATCTCGTTAGCCAGAACCTGGATTTCCATGTCTGTAGCCAGGACCTGGATTTCCATGTCGTTAGCCAGAACCTCGATTTCCATGTCTGTATCCAGGACCTGGATTTCCATGTCGTTGGCCAGAACCTGGATTTCCATGTCTGTAGCAAGGACCTAGATTTCCATGTCGTTAGCCAGGACCTGGATTTCAATGTCGTTAGCTAGGACCTGGATTTCCATGTCCTTAGCCAGGACCTGGATTTCCATGTCGTAAGCCAAGACCTGGATTTCCATGTCGTTGGCCAGGACATGGATTTTCATGTCGTAAGCCAAGACATGGATTTCCATGTCGTTGGCCAGGACCTGGATTCCCATGTCGTAAGCCAAGACCTGGATTTCCATGTCGTTGGCCAGGACCTGGATTTCCATGTCGTTAGCCAGGACCTGGATTTCCATGTCGATAGCCAGGATCTGGATTTCCCTGTCGCTAGCCAGGACCTGGATTTCCATGTTAGCCAGGACCTGGAATTCCATGTCGCTAGCCAGGACTTGGATTACCTTGTCTTTAGCCAGAACCTATATGTCCATGTTGTTAGCCATGACCTGGATTTCCATGTCGTTAGCAAGGATCTGGATTTCCTTGTCGTTAGCAGGAACCTAGATTGCCATGTCGTTAGCCAGGACCTGGATTTCCATGTCGTTAGCCAGGACCTGGATTTCCAACGTCAAATGTCGTTGTCTTTTTTATGTTCGATGAGTTGGAATTAGCGGTGATTGTTCGTTTTACTGGTATTGGTGGAATTATTTACCATCATTGTTTAAACTGTCTTTTCATTAAAAATAGTAATCAAATAAGATGTAGGTGTTTACAAATTATGATGTTGAAATATATAAGATATGTTAACATTCCATGTGATTTTTTTAGAAACCTCAACGACTGGTGAAATAACAAGTACATCAACTAAAGTAACGACAACAGCCATAACAACTACGTCATCACCAGGTACAAACCTACAATGTTTAATTAATCATGTTAATCATTGGGGGTATAATTCAAAAAAATAATGTTTAATTGACATTCATAATCAATGGGGGTATAATTAGAAATTTAATATTAAATTCATCATGCTAATCGGCGGAGGGTATAATTAGAAATTTAATATTTATTTAACCATGCTAATCATTGGGGTGTAATTAGAAATTTAATGTTTAATTGACCTTCCTGGATTTCCATGTTGTTAGCCAGGACCTGGATTTCCATGTCATAAGCCAAGACCTGAATTTCCATGTTTTTAGCCAGTACCTGGATTTCCATGTCGTTAGCCAGGACATGGATTTCCATGTCGTTAGCCACGACCTATATTATCATGTTGTTAGCCATGACCTGGTGTTCCATGTCGCTACCTAGTACCTGGATTTCTATGTCGTTAGCCAGGACCTGCATTTCCATGTCGTTAGCGCGGACATGGATTTCCATGTCGTAAGCCAAGACCTGGATTTCCATGTCGTTAGCTGGGACCTGAATTTCCATATCTTTAGCTAGGTCCTGGATTTCCATGTCTTTAGCCATGATCTGAATTTCCATGTTGCTAACCAGGACCTTGATTTCCATGTCGCTAGCAAGGACCTGCATTTCCATGTCGTTAGCCAGGACCTATATTTCCATGTTGTTAGCCAGGACCTGGATATCCATGTCGTTAGCCGGGAACTGGATTTCCATGTCTTTAGCCAGGACCTGGATTTCCATGTCATTAACCAGGAACTGAAAGTTCATGTCTTTAGCCAGGATCTGGATTTCCATATCTTTAGCCAGGACCTGGATTTCTATGTCGTCAGCCAGGACCTGGATTGCCATTTCTTTAAATAAGACATGGATTTCCATGTCCTTAGCCAGGACCTGTATTTCTATGCCGTCAGCCAAGACCTGGATTTCCATGCCGTTAGCCAGGACCTGGATTTCCATGTCGTAAGCCAAGACCTGGATTTCCATGTCGTTGGCAAGGACCTGGATTTCCATGTCGTTAGCCAGGACCTGGATTTCCATGTCTTGGCCAGGACCTGGATTTCCATGTCGTTGACCAGGACCTTGATTTCCATGTCGTTAGCTAGGACTTGGATTTCCATATCGTAGGCCAAGACCTGGTTTTCCATGTCGTTGGCCAGGACCTGGATTTCCATGTCGTTGGCCAGAACATGGATTTCCATGTCGTATGCCACGACCTTGATTTCCATGTCGTTGGCCAGGACCTGGATTTCCATGTTGTTTGCCAGGACCTGGATGACCTGGATTTTCATGTCGTTAGCCAGGACCTGGATTTCCATGTTTTTAGCCAGGACCTGGATTTCCATGTCGTTAGCCAGGACATGGATTTCC
This sequence comes from Bathymodiolus septemdierum, assembly GCA_963383655.1. NCBI lineage: Eukaryota > Metazoa > Mollusca > Bivalvia > Mytilida > Modiolidae > Bathymodiolus > Bathymodiolus septemdierum. Next base: position 27,947,497 of record OY726524.1, on the reverse strand, counting down.
ATGTCGTTAGCCACGACCTATATTTTCATGTTGTTAGCCATGACCTGGTGTTCCATGTCGCTACCTAGTACCTGGAATTCTATGTCGTTAGCCAGGACCTGCATTTCCATGTCGTTAGCGCGGACATGGATTTCCATGTCGTAAGCCAAGACCTGGATTTCCATGTCGTTAGCTGGGACCTGAATTTCCATATCTTTAGCTAGGTCCTGGATTTCCATGTCTTTAGCCATGATCTGGATTTCCATGTTGCTAACCAGGACCTTGATTTCCATGTCGTTAGCAAGGACCTGCATTTCCATGTCGTTAGCCAGGAACTATATTTCCATGTTGTTAGCCAGGACCTGGATATCCATGTCGTTAGCCGGGAACTGGATTTCCATGTCTTTAGCCAGGACCTGGATTTCCATGTCATTAACCAGGAACTGAAAGTTCATGTCTTTATCCAGGATCTGGATTTCCATATCTTTAGCCAGGACCTGGATTTCTATATCGTCAGCCAGGACCTGGATTGCCATTTCTTTAAATAAGACATGGATTTCCATGTCCTTAGCCAGGACCTGTATTTCTATGCCGTCAGCCAAGACCTGGATTTCCATGCCGTTAGCCAGGACCTGGATTTCCATGTCGTAAGCCAAGACCTGGATTTCCATGTCGTTGGCAAGGACCTGGATTTCCATGTCGTTAGCCAGGACCTGGATTTCCATGTCTTGGCCAGGACCTGGATTTCCATGTCGTTGGCCAGGACCTTGATTTCCATGTCGTTAGCTAGGACTTGGATTTCCATATCGTAGGCCAAGACCTGGTTTTCCATGTCGTTGGCCAGGACCTGGATTTCCATGTCGTTGGCCAGAACATGGATTTCCATGTCGTATGCCACGACCTTGATTTCCATGTCGTTGGCCAGGACCTGGATTTCCATGTTGTTTGCCAGGACCTGGATGACCTGGATTTTCATGTCTTTAGCCAGGACCTGGATTTCCATGTTTTTAGCCAGGACCTGGATTTCCATGTCGTTAGCCAGGACATGGATTTCCATGTCGTTAGCCACGACCTATATTTTCATGTTGTTAGCCATGACCTGGTGTTCCATGTCGCTACCCAGTACCAGGATTTCTATGTCGTTAGCCAGGACCTGTATTTCCAAGTCGTTAGCGAGGACATGGATTTCCATGTCGTAAGCCAATACCTGGATTTCCATGTCGTTAGCTGGGACCTGCATTTCCATATCTTTAGCTAGGTCCTGAATTTCCATGTCTTTAGCCATGACCTGGATTTCCATGTTGCTAACCAGGACCTGGATTTCCATGTCGTTAGCAAGGACCTGAATTTCAATGTCGTTAGCCAGGACCTATATTTTCATGTTGTTAGCCAGGACCTGGATTTCTATGTCGTTAACCGGGAACTTGATTTCCATGTCTTTAGCCAGGACATGGATTTCCATGTCATTAACCAGGAACTGAATGTTCATGTCTTTAGCCAGAGTCTGGATTTCCATGTCGTCAGCCAGGACCTGGATTGCCATGTCTTTAAATAGGACCTGGATTTCCATATCCTTAGCCAGGACCTGGATTTCCATGTTGTCAGCAAGGACCTGGATTTCCATGTCGTTAGCCAGGACCTGGATTTCCATGTCGTAAGCCAAGACCTGGATTTCCATATTGTTGTCCAGGACCTGGATTTCCATGTCGTTAGCCAGGACCTGGATTTCCATGTTATTGGCCAGGACCTGGATTTCCATGTCGTTGGCCAGGACCTGGATTTCCATGTCGTTAGCTAGGACTTGGATTTCCATGTCGTAAGCCAAGATCTGGATTTCCATGTCGTTGGCCAGGACCTGGATTTCCATGTCGTTGGCCAGGACCTGGATTTCCATGTCGTATGCCACGACCTTGATTTCCATGTCGTTGGCCAGGACCTGGATTTCCATGTTGTTAGCCAGGACCTGGATGACCTGGATTTCCATGTCGTTAGCCAGGACCTGAATTTCCATGTTGTTAGCCAGGACCTGGATTTCCATGTCATAAGCCAAGACCTGGATTTCCATGTCGTTAGCCAGAATCTGGATTTCCACATCGCTAGCCATGATCTGGATTTCCATGTCGTTAGCCAGGACCTGGATTTCCATGTTGTTAGCTAGGACCTGGATTTCCAACGTCAAATGTCGTTGTCTTTTTTATGTTCGGTTAGTTGGAATTAGCGGTGATTGTTCGTTTTACTGGTATTGGTGGAATTATTTACCATCATTGTTTAGACTGTCTTTTCATAAAAAATAGTAATCAAATAAGATATAGGTGTTTACAAATTATGATGTTGAATTATATAAGATATGTTAACATTCCATGTGATTTTTATAGAGACCTCAACGTCTGGTGAAATAACAAGTACAGCAACTGATGTAACGACAACAGCAATAACAACTACATCATCACCATGTACAAACCTACAATGTTTAATCAATCATGTTAATCATTGGGGATATAATTAAAAAAAATAATGTTTAATTGACATTCATAATCAATGGGGGTATAATTAGAGACCTGGATCTCCATGTTGTTAGCCAGGCCCTGGATGACCGGGGCTTCCATGTCGTTAGCCAGGACCTGGATTTCCATCTAGTAAGCCAAGACCTGGATTTCCATGTCGATAGCCAGGATCAGGATTTCCATGTCGTTAGCCAGGACCTGGATTTCCATGTCGCTAGCCAGAACCTATATTTCCATGTTGTTAACCAGGACCTGGAGTTCCATGTCGCTAGCCAGTACCTGGATTTCTATGTCGTTAGCCAGGACCTGGATTTCCATGTCGTTAGCTAGGACCTGGATTTCCATGTCGTTGGCCAGGACATGGATTTCCATGTCGTCAGCCAAGACTTGGTTTTCTATGTCGTTAGCCAGAACCTGGATTTCCATGTCTATAGCCTGGACCTGCATTTCCATGTCGTTAGCCAGAACCTTGATTTCCATGTCTGTATCCAGGACCTGGATTTCCATGTCGTTGGCCAGGACATGGACTTCCATGTCGTTAGTCAGGACCTATATCTTCATGTTGTTAGCCAGGACCTGGAGTTCCATATCGCTAGCCAGTACCTGGATTTATATGTCGTTAGCCAGAACCTGGAGTTTCATGTCTTTAGCGAGTACATGGATTTCCATGTCGTAAGCGAAGACCTGGATGTCCATGTCGTTAGCTAGGACCTGCATATCCATACCTTTAGCTAGATCCTGGATTTCCATGTCTTTAGCCATGACCTGGATTTCCATGTTGTTAACCAGGACCTGGATTTCCATGTCGTTAGCCAGGACCTGAATTTCAATGTCGTTAGCCAGAACATGGATTTCTATGTCGTTAGCCAGGACCTGGATTTCCAAGTCTTTAGCCAGGACCTGGATTCCCATGCCATTAGCCAGGAACTGAATGTTCATGTCTTTAGCCAGGACCTGGATTTCCATATCTTTAGCCAGGTTCTGGATTTCCATGTCTTTAGCCGGGACCTGGAATTCCATGTCTTTAGCGATGACCTGGATTTCCATGTGATTGGCCAGGAACTGGATTTCCATATCGTATGCCAAGACCTTGATTTCCATGTCGTTGGCCAGGACCTGGATTTCCATTTTGCTAGCCAGGATTTGGAAGACCTGGATTTCCATGTCGTTAGCCAGGACCTGGATTTCCACGTTGTTAGCAAGGACCTGGATTTCCATGTTGTAAGCCAAGACCTGGATTTCCATGTCGTTAGCAAGGATCTGGATTTCCATATCGTTAGCTAGGATCTGGATTTTCATGTTGTTAGCCACGACCTGGATTTCCATGTCGTTAGCCAGGACCTATGTTTCCATGTTGTTAGCCAAGACCTGGAGTTCAATGTCGTTAGCCAGTACCTGGATTTCTATGTCGTTAGCCAGGACCTGGATTTCCATGTCGTTAGCCAGGACCTGGATTTCCAACGTCAAATGTCGTTGTCTTTTTTATGTTCGGTGAGTTGGAATTAGCGGTGATTGTTCGTTTTACTGGTATTGGTGGAATTATTTACCATCATTGTTTAAACTGTCTTTTCATAAAAAATAGCAATCAAATAAGATGTAGGTGTTTACAAATTATGATGTTGAAATATATAAGATATGTTAACATTCCATGTGATTTTTTTAGAAACCTCAACGACTGGTGAAATAACAAGTACATCAACTAAAGTAACGACAACAGCCATAACAACTACGTCATCACCAGGTACAAACCTACAATGTTTAATTAATCATGTTAATCATTGGGGGTATAATTCAAAAAAATAATGTTTAATTGACATTCATAATCAATGGGGGTATAATTAGAAATTTAATATTAAATTCATCATGCTAATCGGCGGAGGGTATAATTAGAAATTTAATATTTATTTAACCATGCTAATCATTGGGGTGTAATTAGAAATTTAATGTTTAATTGACCTTCCTGGATTTCCATGTTGTTAGCCAGGACCTGGATTTCCATGTCATAAGCCAAGACCTGAATTTCCATGTTTTTAGCCAGTACCTGGATTTCCATGTCGTTAGCCAGGACATGGATTTCCATGTCGTTAGCCACGACCTATATTATCATGTTGTTAGCCATGACCTGGTGTTCCATGTCGCTACCTAGTACCTGGATTTCTATGTCGTTAGCCAGGACCTGCATTTCCATGTCGTTAGCGCGGACATGGATTTCCATGTCGTAAGCCAAGACCTGGATTTCCATGTCGTTAGCTGGGACCTGAATTTCCATATCTTTAGCTAGGTCCTGGATTTCCATGTCTTTAGCCATGATCTGAATTTCCATGTTGCTAACCAGGACCTTGATTTCCATGTCGCTAGCAAGGACCTGCATTTCCATGTCGTTAGCCAGGACCTATATTTCCATGTTGTTAGCCAGGACCTGGATATCCATGTCGTTAGCCGGGAACTGGATTTCCATGTCTTTAGCCAGGACCTGGATTTCCATGTCATTAACCAGGAACTGAAAGTTCATGTCTTTAGCCAGGATCTGGATTTCCATATCTTTAGCCAGGACCTGGATTTCTATGTCGTCAGCCAGGACCTGGATTGCCATTTCTTTAAATAAGACATGGATTTCCATGTCCTTAGCCAGGACCTGTATTTCTATGCCGTCAGCCAAGACCTGGATTTCCATGCCGTTAGCCAGGACCTGGATTTCCATGTCGTAAGCCAAGACCTGGATTTCCATGTCGTTGGCAAGGACCTGGATTTCCATGTCGTTAGCCAGGACCTGGATTTCCATGTCTTGGCCAGGACCTGGATTTCCATGTCGTTGACCAGGACCTTGATTTCCATGTCGTTAGCTAGGACTTGGATTTCCATATCGTAGGCCAAGACCTGGTTTTCCATGTCGTTGGCCAGGACCTGGATTTCCATGTCGTTGGCCAGAACATGGATTTCCATGTCGTATGCCACGACCTTGATTTCCATGTCGTTGGCCAGGACCTGGATTTCCATGTTGTTTGCCAGGACCTGGATGACCTGGATTTTCATGTCGTTAGCCAGGACCTGGATTTCCATGTTTTTAGCCAGGACCTGGATTTCCATGTCGTTAGCCAGGACATGGATTTCCATGTCGTTAGCCACGACCTATATTTTCATGTTGTTAGCCATGACCTGGTGTTCCATGTCGCTACCTAGTACCTGGAATTCTATGTCGTTAGCCAGGACCTGCATTTCCATGTCGTTAGCGCGGACATGGATTTCCATGTCGTAAGCCAAGACCTGGATTTCCATGTCGTTAGCTGGGACCTGAATTTCCATATCTTTAGCTAGGTCCTGGATTTCCATGTCTTTAGCCATGATCTGGATTTCCATGTTGCTAACCAGGACCTTGATTTCCATGTCGTTAGCAAGGACCTGCATTTCCATGTCGTTAGCCAGGACCTATATTTCCATGTTGTTAGCCAGGACCTGGATATCCATGTCGTTAGCCGGGAACTGGATTTCCATGTCTTTAGCCAGGACCTGGATTTCCATGTCATTAACCAGGAACTGAAAGTTCATGTCTTTATCCAGGATCTGGATTTCCATATCTTTAGCCAGGACCTGGATTTCTATATCGTCAGCCAGGACCTGGATTGCCATTTCTTTAAATAAGACATGGATTTCCATGTCCTTAGCCAGGACCTGTATTTCTATGCCGTCAGCCAAGACCTGGATTTCCATGCCGTTAGCCAGGACCTGGATTTCCATGTCGTAAGCCAAGACCTGGATTTCCATGTCGTTGGCAAGGACCTGGATTTCCATGTCGTTAGCCAGGACCTGGATTTCCATGTCTTGGCCAGGACCTGGATTTCCATGTCGTTGGCCAGGACCTTGATTTCCATGTCGTTAGCTAGGACTTGGATTTCCATATCGTAGGCCAAGACCTGGTTTTCCATGTCGTTGGCCAGGACCTGGATTTCCATGTCGTTGGCCAGAACATGGATTTCCATGTCGTATGCCACGACCTTGATTTCCATGTCGTTGGCCAGGACCTGGATTTCCATGTTGTTTGCCAGGACCTGGATGACCTGGATTTTCATGTCTTTAGCCAGGACCTGGATTTCCATGTTTTTAGCCAGGACCTGGATTTCCATGTCGTTAGCCAGGACATGGATTTCCATGTCGTTAGCCACGACCTATATTTTCATGTTGTTAGCCATGACCTGGTGTTCCATGTCGCTACCCAGTACCAGGATTTCTATGTCGTTAGCCAGGACCTGTATTTCCAAGTCGTTAGCGAGGACATGGATTTCCATGTCGTAAGCCAATACCTGGATTTCCATGTCGTTAGCTGGGACCTGCATTTCCATATCTTTAGCTAGGTCCTGAATTTCCATGTCTTTAGCCATGACCTGGATTTCCATGTTGCTAACCAGGACCTGGATTTCCATGTCGTTAGCAAGGACCTGAATTTCAATGTCGTTAGCCAGGACCTATATTTTCATGTTGTTAGCCAGGACCTGGATTTCTATGTCGTTAACCGGGAACTTGATTTCCATGTCTTTAGCCAGGACATGGATTTCCATGTCATTAACCAGGAACTGAATGTTCATGTCTTTAGCCAGAGTCTGGATTTCCATGTCGTCAGCCAGGACCTGGATTGCCATGTCTTTAAATAGGACCTGGATTTCCATGTCCTTAGCCAGGACCTGGATTTCCATGTTGTCAGCAAGGACCTGGATTTCCATGTCGTTAGCCAGGACCTGGATTTCCATGTCGTAAGCCAAGACCTGGATTTCCATATTGTTGTCCAGGACCTGGATTTCCATGTCGTTAGCCAGGACCTGGATTTCCATGTTATTGGCCAGGACCTGGATTTCCATGTCGTTGGCCAGGACCTGGATTTCCATGTCGTTAGCTAGGACTTGGATTTCCATGTCGTAAGCCAAGATCTGGATTTCCATGTCGTTGGCCAGGACCTGGATTTCCATGTCGTTGGCCAGGACCTGGATTTCCATGTCGTATGCCACGACCTTGATTTCCATGTCGTTGGCCAGGACCTGGATTTCCATGTTGTTAGCCAGGACCTGGATGACCTGGATTTCCATGTCGTTAGCCAGGACCTGAATTTCCATGTTGTTAGCCAGGACCTGGATTTCCATGTCATAAGCCAAGACCTGGATTTCCATGTCGTTAGCCAGAATCTGGATTTCCACATCGCTAGCCATGATCTGGATTTCCATGTTGTTAGCCAGGACCTGGATTTCCATGTTGTTAGCTAGGACCTGGATTTCCAACGTCAAATGTCGTTGTCTTTTTTATGTTCGGTTAGTTGGAATTAGCGGTGATTGTTCGTTTTACTGGTATTGGTGGAATTATTTACCATCATTGTTTAGACTGTCTTTTCATAAAAAATAGTAATCAAATAAGATATAGGTGTTTACAAATTATGATGTTGAATTATATAAGATATGTTAACATTCCATGTGATTTTTATAGAGACCTCAACGTCTGGTGAAATAACAAGTACAGCAACTGATGTAACGACAACAGCAATAACAACTACATCATCACCATGTACAAACCTACAATGTTTAATCAATCATGTTAATCATTGGGGATATAATTAAAAAAAATAATGTTTAATTGACATTCATAATCAATGGGGGTATAATTAGAGACCTGGATCTCCATGTTGTTAGCCAGGCCCTGGATGACCGGGGCTTCCATGTCGTTAGCCAGGACCTGGATTTCCATCTAGTAAGCCAAGACCTGGATTTCCATGTCGATAGCCAGGATCAGGATTTCCATGTCGTTAGCCAGGACCTGGATTTCCATGTCGCTAGCCAGAACCTATATTTCCATGTTGTTAACCAGGACCTGGAGTTCCATGTCGCTAGCCAGTACCTGGATTTCTATGTCGTTAGCCAGGACCTGGATTTCCATGTCGTTAGCTAGGACCTGGATTTCCATGTCGTTGGCCAGGACATGGATTTCCATGTCGTCAGCCAAGACTTGGTTTTCTATGTCGTTAGCCAGAACCTGGATTTCCATGTCTATAGCCTGGACCTGCATTTCCATGTCGTTAGCCAGAACCTTGATTTCCATGTCTGTATCCAGGACCTGGATTTCCATGTCGTTGGCCAGGACATGGACTTCCATGTCGTTAGTCAGGACCTATATCTTCATGTTGTTAGCCAGGACCTGGAGTTCCATATCGCTAGCCAGTACCTGGATTTATATGTCGTTAGCCAGAACCTGGAGTTTCATGTCTTTAGCGAGTACATGGATTTCCATGTCGTAAGCGAAGACCTGGATGTCCATGTCGTTAGCTAGGACCTGCATATCCATACCTTTAGCTAGATCCTGGATTTCCATGTCTTTAGCCATGACCTGGATTTCCATGTTGTTAACCAGGACCTGGATTTCCATGTCGTTAGCCAGGACCTGAATTTCAATGTCGTTAGCCAGAACATGGATTTCTATGTCGTTAGCCAGGACCTGGATTTCCAAGTCTTTAGCCAGGACCTGGATTCCCATGCCATTAGCCAGGAACTGAATGTTCATGTCTTTAGCCAGGACCTGGATTTCCATATCTTTAGCCAGGTTCTGGATTTCCATGTCTTTAGCCGGGACCTGGAATTCCATGTCTTTAGCGATGACCTGGATTTCCATGTCGTTGGCCAGGACCTGGATTTCCATATCGTAAGCCAGGACCTGGATTTCCATGTCATTGGCCAGGAACTGGATTTCCATGTCGTATGCCAAGACCTTGATTTCCATGTCGTTGGCCAGGACCTGGATTTCCATTTTGCTAGCCAGGATTTGGAAGACCTGGATTTCCATGTCGTTAGCCAGGACCTGGATTTCCACGTTGTTAGCAAGGACCTGGATTTCCATGTTGTAAGCCAAGACCTGGATTTCCATGTCGTTAGCAAGGATCTGGATTTCCATATCGTTAGCTAGGATCTGGATTTTCATGTTGTTAGCCACGACCTGGATTTCCATGTCGTTAGCCAGGACCTATGTTTCCATGTTGTTAGCCAAGACCTGGAGTTCAATGTCGTTAGCCAGTACCTGGATTTCTATGTCGTTAGCCAGGACCTGGATTTCCATGTCGTTAGCCAGGACCTGGATTTCCAACGTCAAATGTCGTTGTCTTTTTTATGTTCGGTGAGTTGGAATTAGCGGTGATTGTTCGTTTTACTGGTATTGGTGGAATTATTTACCATCATTGTTTAAACTGTCTTTTCATAAAAAATAGCAATCAAATAAGATGTAGGTGTTTACAAATTATGATGTTGAAATATATAAGATATGCTAACATTCCATGTGATTTTAATACAGACCTCAACGTCTGGTGAAATAACAAGTACATCACCTGAAGTAACGACAACTGCCATAACAACTATTTCATCACCAGGTGCAAACCTACAATGTTTAATTAATCATGTTAATCATTGGGGGGTATAATTAAAAAAATAATGTTTAATTGACATTCATAATCAATGGGGGTATAATTAGAGACCTGGATTTCCATGTTGTTTGCCAGGCCCTTGATGACCTGGATTTCCATGTCGTTAGCCAGGACCTGGATTTCCATCTCGTAAGCCAAGACCTGGATTTCCATGTCGATAGCCAGGATCAGGATTTCCATGTCGTTAGCCAGGACCTGGATTTCCATGTCGCTAGCCAGAACCTATATTTCCATGTTGTTAACCAGGACCTGGAGTTCCATGTCGTTAGCCAGTACCTGGATTTCTATGTCGGTAGCCAGGACCTGGATTTCCATGTCATTAGCTAGGACCTGGATTTCCATGTCGTTGGCCAGGACCTGGATTTCCATGTCGTAAGCCAAGACTTGGATTTCTATGTCGTTAGCCAGAACCTGGATTTCCATGTCTGTAGCCTGGACCTGCATTTCCATGTCGTTAGCCAGAACCTGGATTTCCATGTCTGTATCCAGGACCTGGATTTCCATGTCGTTGGCCAGGACATGGACTTCCATGTCGTTAGTTAGGACCTATATTTTCATGTTGTTAGCCAGGACCTGGAGTTCCATGTCGCTAGCCAGTACCTGGATTTCTATGTCGTTAGCCAGGACCTGGATTTTCATGTCTTTAGCGAGTACATGGATTTCCATGTCGTAAGCGAAGACCTGGATGTCCATGTCGTTAGCTAGGACCTGCATTTCCATATCTTTAGCTAGGTCCTGGATTTCTATGTCTTTAGCCATGACCTGGATTTCCATGTTGTTAACCAGGACCTGGATTTCCATGTCTTAGCCAGGACCTGAATTTCCATGTCGTTAGCCAGAACCTGGATTTCTATGTCTTTAGCCAGGACCTGGATTTCCAAGTCTTTAGCCAGGACCTGGATTTCCATGCCATTAGCCAGGAACTGAATGTTCATGTCTTTAGCCAGGACCTGGATTTCCATATCTTTAGCCAGGTTCTGGATTTCCATGTCTTTAGCCAGGATCTGGAATTCCATGTCTTTAGCCAGGACCTGGATTTCCATGTCGTTGGCCAGGACCTGGATTTCCATATCGTAAGCCAGGACCTGGATTTCCATGTTGTTATCCAGGACCTGGATTTCCATGTCGTTGGCCAGGTCCTGGATTTCCATGTCGTTAGCCAGGACCTGGATTTCCACGTTGTTAGCCAGGACCTGGATTTCCATATCGTAAGCCAGGACCTGGATTTCCATGTTGTTATCCAGGACCTGGATTTGCATCTCGTTAGCCAAGACCTGGATTTCCATGTCGATAGCCAGGATCAGGATTTCCATGCCGATAGCCATTACCTGGATTTCCATGTCGCTAGCTAGAACCTATATTTCCATGTTGTTAACCAGGACCTGGATTTCCATGTCGTTAGCGAAGACCTGGATGTTCATGTCGTTAGCTAGGACCTTAATTTCCATATCTTTAGCTAGGTCCTGGATTTCCATGTCTTTAGCCATGACCTGGATTTCCATGTTGTTAACCAGGACCTGGATGTCCATGTCGTTAGCCAGGACCTGAATTTCCATGTCGTTAGCCAGAACCTGGATTTCTATGTCGTTAGCCAGGACCTAGATTTCCAAGTCTTTAGCCAGGACCTGGATTTCCATGCCATTAGCCAGGACCTGGATTTCCATGTCATTAACCAGGAACTGAAAGTTCATGTCTTTATCCAGGATCTGGATTTCCATATCTTTAGCCAGGACCTGGATTTCTATATCGTAAGCCAGGACCTGGATTGCCATTTCTTTAAATAAGACATGGATTTCCATGTCGTTAGCCAGGACCTGGATTTCCAACGTCAAATGTCGTTGTCTTTTTTATGTTCGGTGAGTTGGAATTAGCGGTGATTGTTCGTTTTACTGGTATTGGTGGAATTATTTACCATCATTGTTTAAACTGTCTTTTCATAAAAAATAGCAATCAAATAAGATGTAGGTGTTTACAAATTATGATGTTGAAATATATAAGATATGCTAACATTCCATGTGATTTTAATACAGACCTCAACGTCTGGTGAAATAACAAGTACATCACCTGAAGTAACGACAACTGCCATAACAACTATTTCATCACCAGGTGCAAACCTACAATGTTTAATTAATCATGTTAATCATTGGGGGGTATAATTAAAAAAATAATGTTTAATTGACATTCATAATCAATGGGGGTATAATTAGAGACCTGGATTTCCATGTTGTTTGCCAGGCCCTTGATGACCTGGATTTCCATGTCGTTAGCCAGGACCTGGATTTCCATCTCGTAAGCCAAGACCTGGATTTCCATGTCGATAGCCAGGATCAGGATTTCCATGTCGTTAGCCAGGACCTGGATTTCCATGTCGCTAGCCAGAACCTATATTTCCATGTTGTTAACCAGGACCTGGAGTTCCATGTCGTTAGCCAGTACCTGGATTTCTATGTCGGTAGCCAGGACCTGGATTTCCATGTCATTAGCTAGGACCTGGATTTCCATGTCGTTGGCCAGGACCTGGATTTCCATGTCGTAAGCCAAGACTTGGATTTCTATGTCGTTAGCCAGAACCTGGATTTCCATGTCTGTAGCCTGGACCTGCATTTCCATGTCGTTAGCCAGAACCTGGATTTCCATGTCTGTATCCAGGACCTGGATTTCCATGTCGTTGGCCAGGACATGGACTTCCATGTCGTTAGTTAGGACCTATATTTTCATGTTGTTAGCCAGGACCTGGAGTTCCATGTCGCTAGCCAGTACCTGGATTTCTATGTCGTTAGCCAGGACCTGGATTTTCATGTCTTTAGCGAGTACATGGATTTCCATGTCGTAAGCGAAGACCTGGATGTCCATGTCGTTAGCTAGGACCTGCATTTCCATATCTTTAGCTAGGTCCTGGATTTCTATGTCTTTAGCCATGACCTGGATTTCCATGTTGTTAACCAGGACCTGGATTTCCATGTCTTAGCCAGGACCTGAATTTCCATGTCGTTAGCCAGAACCTGGATTTCTATGTCTTTAGCCAGGACCTGGATTTCCAAGTCTTTAGCCAGGACCTGGATTTCCATGCCATTAGCCAGGAACTGAATGTTCATGTCTTTAGCCAGGACCTGGATTTCCATATCTTTAGCCAGGTTCTGGATTTCCATGTCTTTAGCCAGGATCTGGAATTCCATGTCTTTAGCCAGGACCTGGATTTCCATGTCGTTGGCCAGGACCTGGATTTCCATATCGTAAGCCAGGACCTGGATTTCCATGTTGTTATCCAGGACCTGGATTTCCATGTCGTTGGCCAGGTCCTGGATTTCCATGTCGTTAGCCAGGACCTGGATTTCCACGTTGTTAGCCAGGACCTGGATTTCCATATCGTAAGCCAGGACCTGGATTTCCATGTTGTTATCCAGGACCTGGATTTGCATCTCGTTAGCCAAGACCTGGATTTCCATGTCGATAGCCAGGATCAGGATTTCCATGCCGATAGCCATTACCTGGATTTCCATGTCGCTAGCTAGAACCTATATTTCCATGTTGTTAACCAGGACCTGGATTTCCATGTCGTTAGCGAAGACCTGGATGTTCATGTCGTTAGCTAGGACCTTAATTTCCATATCTTTAGCTAGGTCCTGGATTTCCATGTCTTTAGCCATGACCTGGATTTCCATGTTGTTAACCAGGACCTGGATGTCCATGTCGTTAGCCAGGACCTGAATTTCCATGTCGTTAGCCAGAACCTGGATTTCTATGTCGTTAGCCAGGACCTAGATTTCCAAGTCTTTAGCCAGGACCTGGATTTCCATGCCATTAGCCAGGACTTGGATTTCCATGTCATTAACCAGGAACTGAAAGTTCATGTCTTTATCCAGGATCTGGATTTCCATATCTTTAGCCAGGACCTGGATTTCTATATCGTAAGCCAGGACCTGGATTGCCATTTCTTTAAATAAGACATGGATTTCCATGTCCTTAGCCAGGACCTGTATTTCTATGCCGTCAGCCAAGACCTGGATTTCCATGCCGTTAGCCAGGACCTGGATTTCCATGTCGTAAGCCAAGACCTGGATTTCCATGTCGTTGGCAAGGACCTGGATTTCCATGTCGTTAGCCAGGACCTGGATTTCCATGTCTTGGCCAGGACCTGGATTTCCATGTCGTTGGCCAGGACCTTGATTTCCATGTCGTTAGTTAGGACTTGGATTTCCATATCGTAGGCCAAGACCTGGTTTTCCATGTCGTTGGCCAGGACCTGGATTTCCATGTCGTTGGCCAGAGCATGGATTTCCATGTCGTATGCCACGACCTTGATTTCCATGTCGTTGGCCAGGACCTGGATTTCCATGTTGTTTGCCAGGACCTGGATGACCTGGATTTTCATGTCGTTAGCCAGGACCTGGATTTCCATGTTTTTAGCCAGGACCTGGATTTCCATGTCGTTAGCCAGGACATGGATTTCCATGTCGTTAGCCACGACCTATATTTTCATGTTGTTAGCCATGACCTGGTGTTCCATGTCGCTACCCAGTACCAGGATTTCTATGTCGTTAGCCAGGACCTGTATTTCCAAGTCGTTAGCGAGGACATGGATTTCCATGTCGTAAGCCAATACCTGGATTTCCATGTCGTTAGCTGGGACCTGCATTTCCATATCTTTAGCTAGGTCCTGAATTTCCATGTCTTTAGCCATGACCTGGATTTCCATGTTGCTAACCAGGACCTGGATTTCCATGTCGTTAGCAAGGACCTGAATTTCAATGTCGTTAGCCAGGACCTATATTTTCATGTTGTTAGCCAGGACCTGGATTTCTATGTCGTTAACCGGGAACTTGATTTCCATGTCTTTAGCCAGGACATGGATTTCCATGTCATTAACCAGGAACTGAATGTTCATGTCTTTAGCCAGAGTCTGGATTTCCATGTCGTCAGCCAGGACCTGGATTGCCATGTCTTTAAATAGGACCTGGATTTCCATGTCCTTAGCCAGGACCTGGATTTCCATGTTGTCAGCAAGGACCTGGATTTCCATGTCGTTAGCCAGGACCTGGATTTCCATGTCGTAAGCCAAGACCTGGATTTCCATGTTGTTGTCCAGGACCTGGATTTCCATGTCGTTAGCCAGGACCTGGATTTCCATGTTATTGGCCAGGACCTGGATTTCCATGTCGTTGGCCAGGACCTGGATTTCCATGTCGTTAGCTAGGACTTGGATTTCCATGTCGTAAGTCAAGATCTGGATTTCCATGTCGTTGGCCAGGACCTGGATTTCCATGTCGTTGGCCAGGACCTGGATTTCCATGTCGTATGCCACGACCTTGATTTCCATGTCGTTGGCCAGGACCTGGATTTCCATGTTGTTAGCCAGGACCTGGATGACCTGGATTTCCATGTCGTTAGCCAGGACCTGAATTTCCATGTTGTTAGCCAGGACCTGGATTTCCATGTCATAAGCCAAGACCTGGATTTCCATGTCGTTAGCCAGAATCTGGATTTCCACATCGCTAGCCATGATCTGGATTTCCATGTTGTTAGCCAGGACCTGGATTTCCATGTTGTTAGCTAGGACCTGGATTTCCAACGTCAAATGTCGTTGTCTTTTTTATGTTCGGTTAGTTGGAATTAGCGGTGATTGTTCGTTTTACTGGTATTGGTGGAATTATTTACCATCATTGTTTAGACTGTCTTTTCATAAAAAATAGTAATCAAATAAGATATAGGTGTTTACAAATTATGATGTTGAATTATATAAGATATGTTAACATTTCATGTGATTTTAATAGAGACCTCAACGTCTGGTGAAATAACAAGTACAGCAACTGATGTAACGACAACAGCAATAACAACTACATCATCACCATGTACAAACCTACAATGTTTAATCAATCATGTTAATCATTGGGGATATAATTAAAAAAAATAATGTTTAATTGACATTCATAATCAATGGGGGTATAATTAGAGACCTGGATCTCCATGTTGTTAGCCAGGCCCTGGATGACCGGGGCTTCCATGTCGTTAGCCAGGACCTGGATTTCCATCTAGTAAGCCAAGACCTGGATTTCCATGTCGATAGCCAGGATCAGGATTTCCATGTCGTTAGCCAGGACCTGGATTTCCATGTCGCTAGCCAGAACCTATATTTCCATGTTGTTAACCAGGACCTGGAGTTCCATGTCGCTAGCCAGTACCTGGATTTCTATGTCGTTAGCCAGGACCTGGATTTCCATGTCGTTAGCTAGGACCTGGATTTCCATGTCGTTGGCCAGGACATGGATTTCCATGTCGTCAGCCAAGACTTGGTTTTCTATGTCGTTAGCCAGAACCTGGATTTCCATGTCTATAGCCTGGACCTGCATTTCCATGTCGTTAGCCAGAACCTTGATTTCCATGTCTGTATCCAGGACCTGGATTTCCATGTCGTTGGCCAGGACATGGACTTCCATGTCGTTAGTCAGGACCTATATCTTCATGTTGTTAGCCAGGACCTGGAGTTCCATATCGCTAGCCAGTACCTGGATTTATATGTCGTTAGCCAGAACCTGGAGTTTCATGTCTTTAGCGAGTACATGGATTTCCATGTCGTAAGCGAAGACCTGGATGTCCATGTCGTTAGCTAGGACCTGCATATCCATACCTTTAGCTAGATCCTGGATTTCCATGTCTTTAGCCATGACCTGGATTTCCATGTTGTTAACCAGGACCTGGATTTCCATGTCGTTAGCCAGGACCTGAATTTCAATGTCGTTAGCCAGAACATGGATTTCTATGTCGTTAGCCAGGACCTGGATTTCCAAGTCTTTAGCCAGGACCTGGATTCCCATGCCATTAGCCAGGAACTGAATGTTCATGTCTTTAGCCAGGACCTGGATTTCCATATCTTTAGCCAGGTTCTGGATTTCCATGTCTTTAGCCGGGACCTGGAATTCCATGTCTTTAGCGATGACCTGGATTTCCTTGTCGTTGGCTAGGACCTGGATTTCCATATCGTAAGCCAGGACCTGGATTTCCATGTCATTGGCCAGGAACTGGATTTCCATGTCGTATGCCAAGACCTTGATTTCCATGTCGTTGGCCAGGACCTGGATTTCCATTTTGCTAGCCAGGATTTGGAAGACCTGGATTTCCATGTCGTTAGCCAGGACCTGGATTTCCACGTTGTTAGCAAGGACCTGGATTTCCATGTTGTAAGCCAAGACCTGGATTTCCATGTCGTTAGCAAGGATCTGGATTTCCATATCGTTAGCCAGGATCTGGATTTTCATGTTGTTAGCCACGACCTGGATTTCCATGTCGTTAGCCAGGACCTATGTTTCCATGTTGTTAGCCAAGACCTGGAGTTCAATGTCGTTAGCCAGTACCTGGATTTCTATGTCGTTAGCCAGGACCTGGATTTCCATGTCGTTAGCCAGGACCTGGATTTCCAACGTCAAATGTCGTTGTCTTTTTTATGTTCGGTGAGTTGGAATTAGCGGTGATTGTTCGTTTTACTGGTATTGGTGGAATTATTTACCATCATTGTTTAAACTGTCTTTTCATAAAAAATAGCAATCAAATAAGATGTAGGTGTTTACAAATTATGATGTTGAAATATATAAGATATGCTAACATTCCATGTGATTTTAATACAGACCTCAACGTCTGGTGAAATAACAAGTACATCACCTGAAGTAACGACAACAGCCATAACAACTATTTCATCACCAGGTGCAAACCTACAATGTTTAATTAATCATGTTAATCATTGGGGGGTATAATTAAAAAAATAATGTTTAATTGACATTCATAATCAATGGGGGTATAATTAGAGACCTGGATTTCCATGTTGTTAGCCAGGCCCTTGATGACCTGGATTTCCATGTCGTTAGCCAGGACCTGGATTTCCATCTCGTAAGTCAAGACCTGGATTTCCATGTCGATAGCCAGGATCAGGATTTCCATGTCGTTAGCCAGGACCTGGATTTCCATGTCGCTAGCCAGAACCTATATTTCCATGTTGTTAACCAGGACCTGGAGTTCCATGTCGTTAGCCAGTACCTGGATTTCTATGTCGGTAGCCAGGACCTGGATTTCCATGTCATTAGCTAGGACCTGGATTTCCATGTCGTTGGCCAGGACCTGGATTTCCATGTCGTAAGCCAAGACTTGGATTTCTATGTCGTTAGCCAGAACCTGGATTTCCATGTCTGTAGCCTGGACCTGCATTTCCATGTCGTTAGCCAGAACCTGGATTTCCATGTCTGTATCCAGGACCTGGATTTCCATGTCGTTGGCCAGGACATGGACTTCCATGTCGTTAGTTAGGACCTATATTTTCATGTTGTTAGCCAGGACCTGGAGTTCCATGTCGCTAGCCAGTACCTGGATTTCTATGTCGTTAGCCAGGACCTGGATTTTCATGTCTTTAGCGAGTACATGGATTTCCATGTCGTAAGCGAAGACCTGGATGTCCATGTCGTTAGCTAGGACCTGCATTTCCATATCTTTAGCTAGGTCCTGGATTTCTATGTCTTTAGCCAGGACCTGGATTTCCAAGTCTTTAGCCAGGACCTGGATTTCCATGCCATTAGCCAGGAACTGAATGTTCATGTCTTTAGCCAGGACCTGGATTTCCATATCTTTAGCCAGGTTCTGGATTTCCATGTCTTTAGCCAGGATCTGGAATTCCATGTCTTTAGCCAGGACCTGGATTTCCATGTCGTTGGCCAGGACCTGGATTTCCATATCGTAAGCCAGGACCTGGATTTCCATGTTGTTATCCAGGACCTGGATTTCCATGTCGTTGGCCAGGTCCTGGATTTCCATGTCGTTAGCCAGGACCTGGATTTCCACGTTGTTAGCCAGGACCTGGATTTCCATATCGTAAGCCAGGACCTGGATTTCCATGTTGTTATCCAGGACCTGGATTTGCATCTCGTTAGCCAAGACCTGGATTTCCATGTCGATAGCCAGGATCAGGATTTCCATGCCGATAGCCATTACCTGGATTTCCATGTCGCTAGCTAGAACCTATATTTCCATGTTGTTAACCAGGACCTGGATTTCCATGTCGTTAGCGAAGACCTGGATGTTCATGTCGTTAGCTAGGACCTTAATTTCCATATCTTTAGCTAGGTCCTGGATTTCCATGTCTTTAGCCATGACCTGGATTTCCATGTTGTTAACCAGGACCTCGATGTCCATGTCGTTAGCCAGGACCTGAATTTCCATGTCGTTAGCCAGAACCTGGATTTCTATGTCGTTAGCCAGGACCTAGATTTCCAAGTCTTTAGCCAGGACCTGGATTTCCATGCCATTAGCCAGGAACTGCATGTTCATGTCTTTAGCCAGGACCTGGATTTCCATATCTTTAGCCAGGTTCTGGAATTCCATGTCTTTAGCCAAGACCTGGATTTCCATATCGTAAGCCAGGACCTGGATTTCCATGTTGTTATCCAGGACCTGGATTTTCATGTCGTTGGCCAGGTCCTGGATTTCCATGTTGCTAGCCAGGATCTGGATGACCTGGATTTCCATGTCGTTAGCCAGGACCTGGATTTCCACGTTGTTAGCCAGGACCTGGATTTCCATGTCGTAAGCCAAGACCTGGATTTCCATGTCGTTAGTCAGGATCTGGATTTCCATGTCTTTAGCCAGGACCTGGATTTCCCTCTCTTTAGCTATGTCCTGGATTTCCATGTCGTTAGCCAGGACCTGGATTTCCATGTCGTTAGCCATGACCTGGATTTCCATGTCGTTAGCCAGAACCTAGATTTCCATGTGTGTAGCCAGGACCTGGATTTCCATGTCTGTAGCAAGGACCTGCATTTCCATGTCGTTAGCTAGGACCTGGATTTCAATGTCGTTGGCCTGGACCTTGATTTCCATGTCGTAAGCCAAGACTTGGATTTCCATGTCGTTAGCCAGAACCTGGATTTCCATGTCTGTTGCCAGGACCTGGATTTCCATGTCGTTAGCAAGAACCTGGATTGCCATGTCGTTAGCCAGGACCTGGATTTCCATGTCGTTAGCCAGGACCTGGATTTCCAACGTCAACTGTCGTTGTCTTTTTTATGTTCGATGAGTTTGAATTAGCGGTGATTGTTCGTTTTACTGGTATTGGTGGAATTATTTACCATCATTGCTTAAACTGTCTTTTCATTAAAAATAGTAATCAAATAAGATGTAGGTGTTTACAAATTATGATGTTGAAATATATAAGATATGTTAACATTCCATGTGATTTTTTTAGAAACCTCAACGAATGGTGAAATAACAAGTACATCAACTAAAGTAACGACAACAGCCATAACAACTACGTCATCACTATATATATATGTATTATGCTATTATTTTTTTTACAGATCCTAATTCCCAAACATATACAAGCGGATTAACAAACGATGTTATTTTACTGATAGTATCCAGTATTATATCTGTATTATTACTAGCATTAGCTATTATAGTACTTTGTCGATGCATACATAGAAGAAAAATCCAGAATGTGCAGTCACCAAGACGACGACGTCGGAGACTATATAGAGAACCTAGGGAAACTATGTTTGCATGAGTCTTAAATTGTTTTATTATGAAGAGACAATCGAACATTTTTTTCTTCATATAGGTTATGAAAGGTTCACGTCCCTGGTGCTCTACAGCGTATATTAGTGTTCCTTTATCAAATGCTTCTGACAACCAAATTATATTTCATAGCTTGAAAACATAAAAAGGGGGAAATATTTGTTGATTCATTTCTCATGTGCCAATTTTTGCTATAATTATACACATCAAAACTTATTTTCCAAATTGTTTATATTTATAATATTTAAATAAATTATATTGTTATAGCCATGGCATTCTGTTTTTTAATGAATTATCAAATGACGTTTAACCGCATCGGTGGTGTAATGGTTAGCGTACTCGCCTCGATTGTGGTAGATCGTGGGTGCGAGCACCGATCGGGTCAAACCAAAGACTATAACATTGGTATTTGTTGCTTCTCTGGCAAACACGAAATCAGGATAATCAGTAATCAGGAAAAATATCAAAGACTGTTTGGCTCGGAATCAGGATAATGTGTGGGGCAACATATCTATTCGTGGACTATTGTGTCAGCAAGCTACCACTATAAAAATCTAACTCAGCGTGTTGATCTAGTACAAAGTGGACCCAATCATCCATTGAAAATTAACTTGTTCTCGACATGATATAGCTGAACAATTACTGAGTTGGCGCTAAACAACAATCGCTCACCACTCACTCATTCACTCGACGGGTTTGTGGACAATGTAGAAATCATTCGCTATTATAATTCGAGCAATAGACCTTTAGGAAATTATAGATTTGATTCCAAACTTATAGGGGCCGTCGTGCTCGTGATTGTATGGTAGTTGGATTGACAGCTACCTATGCAATCAGTTCCTATCACAATTAAAGTTGTGAGTTCGAATCCCGCTCATTACGAGGTGTACTCGATTCAACAGTATATGATATGATAAAGCTTGTCGGTACTTGCGATATATCGGTGGTTTTCCTCTGGGTACTCTGGTTTCCACTACCAATAAAACAGACTGCCACGATATTACTGAAATATTCTTCAAAGTGGCGTTAAACGCCATAACCATAACCCTCTAATCTTATACTCTTTATTATAGGCAGCATGGTACCCATTTTAATGGTACATCATTAAAACTTTGAACAGATTGTAGTAGAATATATTCTGTTTTCCTATTCACTTTGCATGAAATGGGATCCTTTAGCTTGTGGTTTTGCTCAAGATTTCCTTGATAGAGTTCTGTTACTATCAAGAACGCTACTGAACCATGGGTTCCTAGTATTTAAGCCTGGAGTCATCACTTCGAAAGTTTTATGGTCGCCACCATTACCTGGTTAACCGTTACGGAATATCTGCGTCACAAATGACCACGGATATTTTCCATTCCATTCATGACTTACCATCGGGGTTGTGAAAAGAGTTATCCAACGAATGTCACATGTGGAGCAGGAAGAGCTTACCCTTCCGGGGCACATGGGTTAACTCCGGATTTATAGTGGGGTTAGCATTGCTCGATCTTTAGATTTATGTGTGGTATTTTGTAGACCATTATTTGTCTTTTCTCCTTTTTCTTCTTTGCCATTGTATTGTCATTCATTCTTTGATTTACGGCTTCAAATTACTCCCTTTTTGTATCTTCAAACTTTTCTTAAAGGAAATTAACCCCTATTAAAACATGTGAAGAGATATTATTTTAGAATCAAATCGGAAATGAACAACTGTTCTATTTATAATTGCATTTCTGATTGTCAATAAATTATTTTTTTAAGTTGCTCCATAGATGTCCATGTTAAATGTTAGACCACAGTGCTTGTCTTTAATCCTGTAGGTCACGAGGTCTGCATTTGTGCAAGGTTGAACGGATGATTCATGGGATATACTATAGTATTTGTATATCTACATTTTAGGAAGAAGAACAAAATAAAAATATCAAAGGGGTAATCATAAGCCGTAAATCGAGAATTGCTTTTAGAACTTTCTCGATTGCAGCCCGAGTTAAAATTTGGACCCTAAGATGTCAGACCCTAAATATACCGTATGCCATCAAAGTTTTGATCTTCATTTCACAGGTATACTTCATATCAAATACAATTTGTTTTTCCATTTGTGGTGATTGATATTACTACATAATATATTTTTTCCATTGCACCATATCTTAAGCTCTGCACTCTCAAGACTCGGACCCAGTATGATCTGGTTTTTTGAGTATCTATTTTAAAATTTACTTATTTCCACCTCTTTAAGTCCCCTAGCAAATGCAACGACCATAACACAAACCATTTCTTTTGCTAAAACTTCAAGCTCACAACACACAAAACCCTCTCATATTGTCTAGTTGCCTTCATATTTGAATTCATCTTTCTATGGTATTTCTGGTGGATTGTGAAACTGTTCCAACAGTGTAGTTTTACTTGTTTTTCTATCTTTCTATGGTATTTCTGGTGGATTGTGAACCTGTTCCAACAGTGTAGTTTTGCTTGTTTTTCCATCTTTCTATGGTATTTCTGGTGGATTGTGAAACTGTTCCAACAGTGTAGTTTTGCTTGTTTTTTCATCTTACTATGGTATTTCTGGTGGATTGTGAAGCTGTTCCAACAGAGTAGTTTTGCTTGTTTTTCCATATTTCTATGGTATTTCTGGTGGATTGTGAAACTGTTCCAACAGTGTAGTTTTGCTTGTTTTTCCATCTTTCTATGGTATTTCTGGTGGATTGTGAAACTGTTTCAACAGTGTAGTTTTGCTTGATTTTCCTTTGTGCTTCATTTTATTTGTTCATAACAAAAGTATATGTAGTGGGTTTGATATATTGTATTAACATTCCGCTGTTATGGTACATTATATTTCTATACAATTTGACATTAATTTAATTCTTTATTTATTTAGCGGGGATAACTAGCAGCCAATGGCTACAAGTGGCTTTCCTCAATTTGACATTGCTATGCACATTGTATATATGTTTGATAGCTACCTATATAATGACATAAACTATTCATAGTTCTTTAGAGATATAATTCTTATTAATTCTAGTTCATATATACGCTTTCTTTAAGCCTACAAATGCATGGCAAAAACAGTAGAACAAGAAAAATCTAATATGTAATGTATAATTTGGCCTAATTTAATATATTTAGGATCTTCATGGTGAGTTACCATGGTAATGTATGATCATTCCTATTTTCGGCTATGACGGAATCTCAATTGAATTTGCATAGAATTACCATGTCTGCCTGTGGTATTTGCAGTCTCGGAGAACAAACGCTTCACTCCTTTGATATGTGCGTCCATTGGTTGTATTTGACGTATCAAATGCACAATCCGGAAAACGAGTGTTACACAAATGAATGTCCAGTGGGTGGAGAATGCTACGTTGCTTCCGCCTAGCAACAACTTGCTACAGGAAGACATATTGTTATGGGTTGTCGTTGGTGGAACGTTACAAGGCAAGATTTTCAAACATTATCCATTATATGTCTAATTATCATTTTTCCGGAGCAATCTATATTTTTAATTGCCACCATTTTAACTACATGAACTTGTTCTGGTCATGGAAATAACTGAAATACTGTTCACATGACGTTAAATTACAATCAATCATTCAATCAATCCGTCATGTACCTTTTCATGAATATAGCTGAAATACTGTTCACAAAACGTTAAATAACAATCAATAAATCAATCAATCAATCCGTTATGCACCCATTTCCAGGAAAGACAATTTCGGAAATAATCTAGATTCTTGACCGAATGACATAAGGAAAACAAAAATACCGAACAACATCTCTCCTGAAACGATGATATTGATAGTCTCCCAAATTAACGCACGGTAAAAGATGAATATATTTTACCTATTTTGTTCCAGTATTGTTATAAATACTGTTATAGTGACAGCCGGAACCTTTGAGCCGTAATGAAAGTGGGAGGTTTGGCGCTTTAAAATCTTATTCAACCCGCCATTTCTTTAGAAATGCCTGTACTAAGTCAGGGTCCTTACGGTTTTCACAGTTTTCCGGTTGTTGACTGATTTTGTCTGTTTATATACTTATGAGTTTTGACTTTCCCTTTGTAAGATTGTTCGGAGTTCGGTAATTTTGTTATTACCCTTATTTACGTACTAATAATGAGCAAACAGATATACTGTAATTAAATAATTAAAATGCAATCAAAACATGTATTAAGAGGTTACCTTTGAGACAAAGAAAAATTGACCTCTTTAAAGAAGTTCAATTTATATGAAATGTTTATGACAGGACAAGAAAAGGTTATCTTTAAATGCAGGTGACTACTCAATAGAGGTTACCACATGGGCAGGCTTAACTGTATAGATTATAATTGCTTGATCAACTCTTGGAATGGCAGCTCATGCCACTGCAGCTTCTGTTCATGATTTTAAATTATTTCCATACTTTTTTGCTTTGTTTTTTATATTTTTAGATATACCATAGGATACCATAGGAACTACAGTGGACGCTGGCTTGTTGCCACTATGTCCGCCTCTAAATCCACATCATTGATGCGCGACTTTACGTCACTTCCGGAATTTGATCTTATGTTTATTTTTGCCGTAAAATCATATTTGCACTCTTGGTGCTTCTAGGCCGATTTCAAATTTTTTAACTGTTTTTGCCTGTATAGCTGATTCTGGGAGGCTATTCCATATATCGACAATTGTAACGACGAAGGTATATTTTCTCACATTCAGCCTACTTGTTTTTATCTTCATCTTCTTGCTATGTCCCCTTGTATTTGAAGTTGTGTTTAGCTCAAACATATCCACTGTTGTTAGAGGATCATAAATATCATTTATTATTTTAAATACTTCTATCATATCTCCTCGCATTCTTCTATACTTCAGAGTGGGCATCTTGAGTTTCTTTAGTCTTTCGTTATATTCCTTGTTTTTTAAAGTAGGTACTTGTTTGGTGGCTCTTCTTTGTACGCTTTCTATTTTTTCAATATCCCCCACTTTAAATGGAGACCAGACTGCTTTCGCGTATTCAATATGAGGTCTAACCAAAGCTTGGAATAAATATTTGAAGCTTTGTTCATCTAAATATGTATATGTTCTTCTGATTAATCCCATGATGCTGTTTGCTTTGTTCACCTGATTTTGTATATGTTTATTAAAGGACAAATTTTCATCTATAGATGCATGTTCTTTTCAAATTTATCATTTTTAAATGTTACTAGTTTCTATGTGTCTCATTTATATCCATGCTTTTTGTTTACTCACATCAATATATATATATGCTTTTCAATTATGCTGGTACTACTGCTGTGTTATAATTGCTTTCACATTTTAGTTTTGTTTTGAATTTCATGGGAAGATTTTAATATGACAGTGGTTTTTTTGGGGTTTTTTTTTGTTTTCTTTTACAATTATTGTGTGCATGTTTTGTTTAAATATTGTTTGTATAAGCATATTCTTATGTCGGATTGAAATGCTCACTAGAGCTTGTGTTAAAATTGTTTGATTCTTTCCGTCTTTAAATAAAGCTTATTGTATTGTATTGTCTAATAGTGTAAATCACCTCGGTAGGTAAAATCAAGTAAGTGGATGGGGGTGTTTAACGCCACTGTCAACAATATGTCAGTTATATTGTGGTGGTCAGTTTTATTGCTGAGTAAATGTGGTAAATAAACATAAAGCAATAAATATTTGGCATAGAAGATATGCTTCTTACGTATCCAGGCGTTAACCTCGAAATTGCATAAAATAAACATAAAATATACAGACAGACCAATGTTAAGCACCACCTGATTTGTTTCAATAATATATTTTCTAATAATGAACTTATTTCAAATCGGTGTGCTGTTTTCTTTACCTGTGCACACATACTTACTTACCTGTGAAACAGGTTATTGATTGATTTGTATTTATGTGTATATGACAGGCTGAGCAAAGTGTCACGCGTACTTTTCAACATTTGTGTTTGCGAACGAAAGCTGATTTTTTTTGTGCCGAGTTTTAAGTTTCATTTTCTATTGGTTTGGCATGGTGCGGCGATAATTAACCATACCAGAAAGGTGGAAAGATGTTTGCATGTATATCGGTGGTCTTAGCCATAGAAGCGTGGCAAACCACTTCAGGGTAACCATTCCATCATTGTACGACTGACGCAGCGTTTTCGTCAAACGGGGAATGTTACTGACCGTCCACTTGCAGGTAGACCTCGCAAAACGACGCCGAGAGAGGACCGGCTCATATCCAGACGGGCGCGGTCACGCCTTTCCGTACAGTTGGTGCACTTCGTGGTAATTTAGCATTTGGAGGCCACATTATCACACGCACTGTAATCAGACGCCTCCACCATCAGGGAATGCGAGCGCGACGACCCATAAAACGTCCACAGTTGACATTACGTTATCGCCATGCTCGATTTGACTGGTCACATGATCATTTGGGGTGGACTATTCGCACATGGAGACGGGTCCACTGGTCTGATGAAATTCGTTTTTTTTTGTTGCGCCCTACCGACGGTCGTGCAAGGATTTGGCGCCAACGAAACACTTCATATCAGGACAACCACATTTTGGGAACAATTGCTTTTGGGGGTGGGGTGTAACTGTCTGGGGTTGTTTTACCTTTGACTGTAAGTTGGACTGGTACGTTCTTGATGGTAATCTGACAGGCCAAAAATACCGTCACAATGTGCTTGCTCCACGCGTAGTCCCCCATTTCGACAATCATGGGGTGGGTGATAGGCCAATGTTTATGGACGACAACGCTAGGCCACATAAAGCCCGAAGTGCACAACATTTTTTACAGCAACAGGCTGTTCAGACAATTCCATGGCCTGCGATGTCGCCAGATATGAACCTTCTAGAGCATGTATGGGACTTTATTGACCGTAAAGGTAACCAACGCAATCCAAAATGTCAAACTATTGACGAATTAAGAACTGCTATCTTACAGGAGTGGCAACAGTTCCCCCAAGAACGGCTTAGGCGTCTTGTGCGAAGCATGACGAGGCGTGTTACAGAACTTCAGAATAAACGCGGTGGATATACTCGTTATTGATTTTTATGCATTACACATGCGCACAATAGATGCATTTAAAAGTTCTGAAAATCTGAAGACTCTGCATTTTAATGCAATGTTAAAAACTTCCATCAAAGACACACTGGATTTACGTTTTTCCAGCGCCTGTTTTGAACCCCATTTTTGCCACGTCATAGGCACCTCTTTCAGGATGATAAATACTTCGTAGATTGGTAATTTTAGAGCCCTTGGTGTAGTCTTTTAATAAGTGTAAGAAAAATGGTGATATCTATTTTATTGTTTTAACAGTATTGATGTAAATAAATATATCGATAAAAATATAGGGTGGTGCTTAACTTTTGTCGGAGTGTATATATCGCATAAAAAGCACGACCAGTGTTCATGTCTTAGAGAGGTGTATGTAATGGCGGACCATGTAGATAAAATAAAAATAAAAAAAGAAGTGCCATTTTGCTTATTTAACATTCATTTCAATACCTGTTTTTTTTCTTTCTTATTTGTATTAGGGAAACGGATTTATATAAGTCTTCTAGTGTCCGAATTCCTACGCTTTGTATTGTATTTTGTATATGTGTATCATTTCTAATAAAATATTGTTTAAACCCTTTCGGACCGGGTTACTCAATGAGTTAGGTAGTTTGATTACCTAACAACTCATACAAGCCTATCATCAATACGGCGTGGCTTCGCGCCCGGCTCGCAACCGCAAGGGATAAAGTTTACCAGTTGATTGCCCATGGTCGGTGGTTCTCTCCGGGTACTCCGGCTTCTTCCACCACTAAAAGTGGGGTTAAGCACAATAAAACAAATCAAATCAAATATATCAATGAAAAAAAAAACAGGTGCCCTGTTTAAGCATAGTTCAAGTATACCGTGGTTGCTATGGATACATTTGTAAAATAATAATGTGTGAACAGTGTTAGATCCACAAAATAACCTAATAGAACAAAGGCTCCAACTCGTCAGATTCACAAATTATCCTAACAGAAAAAAGGCTACCAACTCGTTAGATTCACAAATTAACCTAACAGAAAAAAGGCTACCAACTCGTCAGATTCACAAATTAACCTAACAGAACAAAGGCTACCAACTCGTTAGATTCACAAATTAACCTAACAGAACAAAGGCTATCAACTCGTCAGATCCACAAATTAACCTAACAGAAAAAAGGCTCCAACTCGTTAGATTCACAAATTAACCTAACAGTACAAAGGCTCCAACTCGTCAGATTCACAAATTAACCTAACAGTACAAAGGCTCCAACTCGTTAGATTCACAAATTAACCTAACAGAGAAAAGGCTATCAACTCGTCAGATTCACAAATTAACCTAACAGAACAAAGGCTATCAACTCGTCAGATTCACAAATTAACCTAACAGAAAAAAGGCTACCAACTCGTCAGATTCACAAATTAACCTAATAGAACAAAGGCTCCAACTCGTCAGATTCACAAATTAACCTAACAGAACAAAGGCTATCTACTCGTCAGATTCACAAATTAACCTAACAGAACAAAGGCTATCAACTCGTCAGATTCACAAATTAACCTAACAGAAAAAAGGATCCAACTCGTTAGATTCACAAATTAACCTAACAGAAAAAAAGCTATCAACTCGTCAGATTCACAAATTAACCTAACAGAACAAAGGCTATCAACTCGTCAGATTCACAAATTAACCTAACAGAACAAAGGCTACCAACTGGTCAGATTCACAAATTAACCTAACAGAAAAAAGGCTATCAACTCGTCAGATTCACAAATTAACCTAACAGAAAAAAGGCTCCAAATCGTTAGATTCACAAATTACCCTAACAGAACAAAGGCTATTAACTCGTCAGATTCACAAATTAACCTAGCAGAAAAAAGCTCCAACTCGTTAGATTCACAAATTAACTTAACAGAACAAAGGCTACCAACTCGTTTGATTCACAAATTAACCTAACAGAAAAAAGGCTATCAACTCGTCAGATTCACAAATTAACCTAACAGAACAAAGGCTACCAACTCGTCAGATTCACAAATTAACCTAATAGAACAAAGGCTCCAACTCGTCAGATTCACAAGTTAACCGAATAGTACAAAGGCTCCAACTCGTCAGATTCACAAATTATCCTAACAGAAAAAAGGCTACCAACTGGTCAGATTCACAAATTAACCTAACAGAACAAAGGCTATCAACTCGTTAGATTCACAAATTAACCTAACAGAACAAAGGCTACCAACTCGTTAGATTCACAAATTAACCTTACAGAACAAAGGCTATCAACTCGTCAGATTCACAAATTAACCTAACAGAACAAATGTTACCAACTCGTTAGATTCACAAATTAACCTAACAGAACAAAGGCTATCAACTCGTCAGATTCACAAATTAACCTCACAGAACAAAGGCTATCAACTCGTCAGATTCACAAATTAACCTAACAGAACAAAGGCTACCAACTCGTTAGATTCACAAATTAACCTAACAGAACAAAGGCTATCAACTCGTCAGATTCACAAATTAACCTAACAGAACAAAGGCTATCAACTCGTCAGATTCACAAATTAACCTAACAGAACAAAGGCTATCAACTCGTCAGATTCACAAATTAACCTAACAGAAAAAAGGCTACCAACTCGTTAGATTCACAAATTAACCTAACAGAACAAAGGCTATCAACTCGTCAGATTCACAAATTAACCTAACAGAACAAAGGCTACCAACTCGTCAGATTCACAAATTAACCAAACAGAACAAAGGCTACCAACTCGTCAGATTAACAAATTAACCTAACAGAACAAAGGCTACCAACTCGTCAGATTAACAAATTAACCGAACAGAACAAAGGCTACCAACTCGTCAGATTCACAAATTAACCTAACAGAACAAAGGCTACCAACTCGTCAGATTCGCAATAAATTCTTGAAAAATATGAAAAACACGAATGATAAACACAGTGGAAATGAAAATTAAAATAAAAACTGGCCGTAACAAAACCGCTTGATTAGATTACAAATGTTAACAGCCCTCAGCATACCCAAACAACTAAAACAATAGATAAAAAACTACCTTTAGACTCCCATCATCTCCAAAATGTCGGTAACATTAATAATAGTTGTTATAATAGTGTGGTTTATGGATACTGACAAATTACGCCCTACTGACTACGATGGGTTATTGCTTCAGCAATATTTCAGATATATCATGGCGGTCTATTTTCTATTGGATGTAGCCGGAAGTACCTTAAGAAAGGCACCAACTTCAAACTAACAACTTTAATGGTGATGGGTTTTTAGCTGAATATATAAATGTAATTATAATTATCATACGATCACATGACACAATGGCCCGGATTAACATTGAAAATAACCCTGATGCAATTACCAAAAATATATAGTTCAACATTACTGGTCGACAATAATAACACACCTTCTCTATCCAATGGGTACGAACCGACGTCCTCCCTTCTCAATCGTTAAGTGTCTTATCTGGGAATTCATAGTTCCGAGGACTCCTATCTGTTGTAAAATGACAGCTATGTCCCTTATAATGTCTTCACAGCAATAACAACACAAGATTTAAGGCGCATAATATACCAAACCACTCCTATGGCCAGCATAAAACAGCAATGGTTGACAATATAACCAACATCAATAATACAGACCTCTCCCCGTGTAAACTTTAAAACCCTAGACTTATGGATAACGACAGGTTTAAACCGGGTAATGGGATTCCAACCCTCCCATTTTGTTATTTAGACACCCAGCTACATATCAATAATACAGACTTCTCCCCGTGTAAACTTATGGTGCCAATGAAGTGACAGTAAGCTTCGAAACAAACACAATGTCTGGTTTGAGCCACACGGCAAGAGGAGAAGTATTGAACAGCTACCATTGTATATCAAATACAGCCAACGTTTATGTGTTCAAGTAAGTCTGGCAAGTCATATTCACGTAAATATAGAAATTATATCCCCATTCTAGAAATTATATCCCGAATCTAGAAATTATGTCGCCGAGTCTACTGACTCGCTTACTAAAAGACTAGCCAAAAGATAAAATGGACGTAGGTTCTCAGAAAATGCATGTTTTATAATATCGATATGTACAATGATTTACAAGCAAAAACGCAAAAAAGTCATACTGGTAGAACAAAATGTGTATGACGCGGTAGTAATCATAATGTCTACTAATAATTCGATTTATGAATAACCATAAATATTCAAGGGTAGCTATAATTAGATAGATGGCTAACTATAACTAGATTGATGGTTGGCTATAATTAGATTGATGGCTAGCTATAATTAGATTGATGGCTAGTTATAATTAGATGTATGGCTAGCTATTATTCGATTGATGGCTAGCTATAATTAGATTGATGGCTAGTTATAATTAGATTGATGGCTGGCTATTCTTAGATTGATGGCTGGATCTAATTAGATTGATGGCTAGCTATAATTCGATTGATGGCTAGATATAATTAGATTGATGGCTAGCTATAATTAGATGTATGGCTAGCTATAATTAGATTGATGGTTAGCTATAATTCGATTGATGGCTAGCAATAATTCGATTGATGGCTATCAATATTTAGATTGATGGCTATCTATTATTAGATTGATGACTGGCTATAATTAGATTGATGGATAGTTATAATTAGATTGATGGCTGGCTATACTTAGATTGATGGCTAGTTATAATTATATTGATGGCTGGCCATACTTAGATTGATGGCTAGCTTTAATTCGATTGATGGCTGGCTATAATTCGATTGATGGCTAGCTATAATTATATTGATGGCTAACTATAGTATAATTAGATTGATGGCTAGCTTTATTTCGATTAATGGCTAGCTATAATTAGATTGGTGGCGAACAATAGTACAGTTAAATTGATGGCTGGCTATGATTCGATCTATGGTTAGTTATAATTAGATTGATGGCTGGCTATAATTAGATTGATGGCTAGCTATAATTGCATTGATGGCTAGCTATACTAAGATTGATGGCTAGCTATAATTGGCTACATCAGGCTTACATTTTTGATAACAACATACAGAAGAACAATTAATTGAAAAATAGTTGTATGAACATTTATTGATACTAGTAACCAAAGTTAAAGTGAATAACTTGTCAATTTGTATTTCAATTGCAAATGTAAATTTTAGTGTATATTTATTTTCCATTGATGTCCTAAAATTGTCCACAAAGATGTGTATTGAATACTTTAATACAGTTCATTTTTGTTATCATACTGCAGAATATATTTTCAAATTTATAAACTTTTTATTTGCTACCATTTACTCGCTTGCCAATAAAAATACAATATCTGTATACTCATACAGCATACAGTAAAAGGAATAATTAAACACAGATATTTACATATATTTAGTTACATTCACTGGAAACTATGCACTACTGGATATGTATCGCGACTGACATTACATTGGTCGTGAACAATCACATAAAGACACTCTGTGTCTAATTCGACTGTGTACTAAATTGCTATCAAGCGTCATTAAAAAACATTTTTATATATAATATAAAAAAAAATTATTAGGTCCAGGAAATTTGACTTCGGTCCAGTGAAACTAGTTTGTCCACTAGACTTAATGTCCAAAGAATCCTCAGACAACTTCGTGAAGATTGCTAGTTGTAATTCGATTGATGGCTGGCTATAATTTGATTGATGGCTAGCTTTGATTATAACTATGGTTAGCCATAAATATTTATCTGTAAAACTATTTGTTCCTCACTTATTGTGGATTGTTCTGTTTCTGCATACTAAGCTGGCAACTACTTTTAGAGATATAAATCTAATTTGAGTTAATTGGCTCGAAATGTATAGTGCTTTTTCCGAAAGTGGAACCGAAAAAACATATTAATAGTATGTGATTCATATAACATGAGTTCCCTCTGTTTTTGGTGGGGTTCGTGTTACTCGATCTTTAGCTTCATGTGTATGCTTTGTTAATTGTAGTTTGTAGCTTTTCTTTTCGCCATTGTGTTGTCTATCCTTCTATTTACGGATTCTGATTACCCCTTTGGTATATTCAAACGCTTCTTATTACATAAGTTAATTTTGCAATGCATTTTGTATGCTCGAAGTCAGATTAATGTATTCGAGTGGAACAACTTTTCTGCACGGACACTGTTGTTACGTTTCAATCAGTTAGACGGCAAGGGAAATGTCAGTGACTGAGAGATTGTTAAAGAAAACATATGCGATTATAACTGATCAAAGCACTCTTTTAAAATCATTTAAGCATTTTGTTTATTGTAGAAGTGACAAATCCTACTCTAATAGAGGTGAAGATGGATGGCTTTATCTCTGCATGAAAACTACAAGGGTTTCTGATGATCTCTTTTATTTCTATCTATTAGCAGGTAAGTGTGATATATAATTGATAAGATAAATGTTTGTTTCACCCCACTGTTACCGTTGTATAGAGCTTTATCCTTCAGATTGGAATGACTGGATATATTTGTGTTATATATACTGTCACTGTCGCTGACCGAAATATAGTCTCTTTTCTAATACCACTGTCGCATGTTACCGGTTGAGCTTTTGGAACCTACTTGTAAATACAGTTCAGAAAACAACGCACTTGTTGTATGTGTAACAGGGAAGGAATAGCAAACATCAAACATTGGCAATACTCACTTGTCTTGTTTTCTGTATCCCCACCTATCAATGAACCACTGACAAACTGTAACAACGTCTATGATTGGATGTTTCTCCATAGAAGAAGAACCAATCAAAAAGAATATAACATCATATACGTACATAAAGATATCGAAATGAATATACCAGGTAGCAAAGGCAGTCATGTTTTAAAAACTATTTTTAGGTTTTGTGACAGGAGTGTTTCAATGGTATGCAAGAAGTGTTTGAAGATACCAAAGGGGTAATCAGAATCCGCAAATAGAAGGAGAGAAAACACAAAGGCAGAAAGAAAAAGGACAAAAGGATAAACAATGATCTACAAATCATGCACATAAAACTAAAGATCGAGTAACACGAACCCTACTGAAAACCGGAGGTGAACTCAGGTGCTCTGGAAGGATAAGCATTTCCTATTCCACTAGTGGCACCCGCCGTGTTAATATAGTTACAAACCCGTTAATTAAACATTTTGGCTGAAATATTCTGTTGTTTTCTTTTTCCGTTCTGGCCATGTTGTTTGTATCAATTTCGTTGGTAGATCTTCTTGACGAGTTATCTTCCGTAATTATATATGCATATCCTATACGTGCCGCAGATTTAAATCAGGGACAAGAGAGCTTAGAGTTCATCACTGGTAAACATGATACGTGACGTCGTAACTGTGAGATGAAGAAAGCAATAGTAATGAAGTTTTTAACGCTTCATTTTAACAAGTTACATATTTATTTTTTCTTCGACGTCCATTTGCATTAAAATCATGCTAAGCACAATTCACGACTACGGACGAATATTATATACAGTCAAACCTTGTGTTTTCTGTTCTTTGATATACGGATTCTGATTACCCCTTTGGTATCATCAAACTCTTCTTACGATGTCACCTTTGGGACAAATAATAAGTGGTCTTTTAAGACAGGTGACCTCTTAGAAAAGATTAATTTCGTATGAAATTTTCTATCACAGGACAAGAAAAAGGTGACCTTTTAATACAGGTGACTGCTTAATGGAGGTAACCGCATGAATATGTTTGACCGTACATGCGCGTGTTGTATATACATGTGCTACAACTGTTAAATTATGTATAATTGAGAATCAACACTGCTCTCATGTTCTATTGTTTGTTTGATTTTTCCCTTTGACATCGTTGCTATTAATGAAGCTAAGATGTTGTTTAGATATTGATACAGAAACTGGTGATAGAGTTTACAACCCACCAACTGATTCTATACCACAAGACACTGAACCAACATGTGACTTCTGTAGTTACACGACAGCTCCTCCTGACATTGACATACGAATACTTCAACGAACAGGTACGTTTGCTTAACTTTTATGGCATGGATGAAGCAGCTTCTTTGCAGTGTTGATTTTACTATGTACTAAAGAGTGTTGAACATAAATTGAACACAAATACAACATAGAGATATCTAGATGTCAGTTGAGACATTGATAAATTATACGAAGACATTATTTTCATTGCAACGTGTTTACAAGGGGTTAGGTTTCTGGTGTTTGGCGCCACTTTCATCAACATTTCAGCTATATCGTGGCAGTCAGTTTAATTTGTGCAGGAAACCGGAGTACTCGGAGAAAATATCGACCTGTCACTAACAAACTTTATCATATAAAGTTGTGATGTATTTATATCATTATCTACATTTATCATGGAATCGTTTGATTTTGAGTACTAATAAAGTGGTCAAAGAAACTGCGTTCTCATTTTCATCATTGACCCAATAACTTTTTTTCTCTGTACCCTTTCCGCATGTTTCGCCTTTGGTAAGCTACTTTTAGATCAGTTATATTACTGATGACAGAAAATATCAACACGGGCCAAAAAAGGAATAATTATTGCTTAAATGATTTGGCTTTCAAATGTTTTGGCTTTGAGCTGACCCGATGAAGGTTATTTCAGAAAGGCGTCGTGTGCCCTAGCTTAGATATCTACGTTTTTGTTTGTATATTTTGATTATTTGATATCAAGCGCAATCTTTCTTTAGATACATAGATGGTTTTCTGCAGGATAAACACAATATTAATGCAATGTCTTAACATATAAAATCTTTGCATATTCGAGTAAACTGAGGAAAATCAATTCAAATCTCGCATATATCCCAGTTTCTAAGCGCATGCACAATTACTTTATATTTTAAAACACATCACAAATAGTGCATCTATGGGGGTCGTCTGTGGTTTTCTCAGGATTCCCCTTTGTTCCTCCACCACTAATACTGACTGCCACGATATAACTGAAATATTGTTGAAAGTGACGTTACACACCATAACTCTAACCATATCCATTGCATCTATGTACGATTATAACTTTTAAAGTGGGATAAAATAGCGATATAAAGTAAATAGTTTGTTGTTAACTTAAATATTAATACGTTTGCATCATTCATACTACAATGTATTTTGAATAGGTACAGGCGAGACTCTGCCGGGTGGCGAGTCACCATGTCTACCATGTGATGCTGTTTGCAATACTGATGGTAAGTTATTAAATTATATGTCAGTGTCTTTTATGTTAATATTGAATTTCAAATAATTGAGACATATAACAGAAAGCTGTTGTACAGTGAAACCTGTCTAAATCTAACCTCCCTTGAACCAACTTTTGTGTTCAGAATAGACAGGTATTCCATTTATACAAGTTAAATTAATGAAGATTTTCTGCATTGTGACTTTATTTAAAGTTGGGCTTACACAGGATTTTGATTTACTCGGGGATCTGTTTATTCAGGTTTCACTCTATATGCTCTCACTTTGTCATGAGAGTGTGATTTGCAAATAATTATGCACATATTATTTATATTTCTCAATTGTGATGTTTCACGATTTAGTCTTAATACTTATTGTTTCGAACAACACTGACTGGACTTTTTTTTAGATGAATCAGAAACATTGAAATTATGCTACTATTCCCAACTCAAAACTAAAAGATAGTTCGGAAGAATTAGTTCACCTTTGTTTCATAGTCAAGGTAGCTACTGAAACAATGATACTAATTGATAAAGTCTTACGGTTTCCACCATGACTTGGTTAACCAAGACGGAATATCTGTGTCACAAATTTCCACACATATGTTACGTTCGTCGTAATAACAATCCGGTGCTTTCTTCATTTATGACTTATCACAAGGTTTGAGACAAGAGGTACATGACGGGTACCAGTAATGGAGCAGGAACTGCTTACTATTACGAGCATAACTAAGTTCATTCCGGATTGTTTTGTGGTGTCGTGTTGCTTAATCTTTAGTTTTCTGAGTAGTGTAATGTATATAATTGTTTTATGAAAAGAAAGTAGGAATAGTGATGCTCAACGATTCAGCCAATATCAACAAAACAAGTAATCACCTCTTATCTCAACTCGCTCAACATAAAGAAAGACCACGACATGTGACATTCAAACTTTTAGGATAATACATAAAACCACGTAAACCATGAAAATCAATCACGATACAAAATGCAGTTATATATTATCTATTCAACTGGTTTAACCCCGCCATGTTTTTTTCCATGTCGTTAGCCAGGACCTGGATTTCCATGTCTTTAGCCAGGACCTGGATATCCCTATCTTTAGCTAGGTCCTGGATTTCCATGTCTTTAGCCAGGACCTGGATTTCCATGTCGTTAGCCGGGACCTGGATTTCTATGTCGTTAGCCAGAACCTGGATTTATATGTCTGTAGCCAGGACCTGGATTTCCATGTCGTTGGCCAGGAACTGGATTTCCATGTTGGTAGCTAGGACCTGGATTTCCATGTCGTTAGCCAGGACCTGGATTTCCATGTCTTTAGCTAGGACCTGGATTTCCATGTCATTAGCCAGGACCTGGATTTCCATGTTGTAAGCCAGAACCTGGATTTCCATGTCCTTAGCCAGGAACTGGATTTCCATGTCGCTAGCCAGGACCTGGATTTCCATGTTAGCCAGGACCTGGATTTCCATGTCGCTAGCCAGGACCTGGATTTCCATGTCGTTAGCCAGAACCTATATTTCCATGTTGTTAGCCAGGAAATGGATTTTCATGTCGTTAGCTAGGACCTGGATTTCCATATTGTTAGCGAGAACCTGGATTTCCATGTCGTTAGCCAGGACCTGGATTTCCATGTCGTTAGCCAGGACCTGGATTTCCAACGTCTAATGTCGTTGTCTTTTTTTTTGTTCGGAGAGTTGGAATTAGCGGTGATTTTTCGTTTTACTGGTATTGGTGGAATTATTTACCATCATTGTTTAAACTGTCTTTTCATAAAAAATAGTAATCAAATAAGATGTAGGTGTTTACAAATTCCATGTGATTTTAATACAGACCTCAACGTCTGGTGAAATAACAAGTACATCAACTGAAGTAACACAACAGCCAGAGCAACTATTTCATCACCAGGTAAAAACCTACAATGTTTATTTAATCATGTTAACCATTGGGGGTATTAATAAAAAAAACAATGTTTAATTGACATTCATAATCAATGGGGGAATAATTAGAAATTTAATATTAAATTCATCATGCTAATCAGCGGAGGGTATAATTAGAAAATTAATATTTATTTAACCATCCTAATTATTGGGGTATAATTAGAAATTTAATGTTTAATTGACCTTCCTGGATTTCCATGTTGTTAGCCAGGACCTGGATTTCCATATCGTAAGCCAAGACCTGGATTTCCATGTCGATAGCCAGGATCTGGATTTCCATGTCGTTAGCCAGGACCTGGATTTCCATGTTATTAGCCAGGACCTGGATTTCTATGTCGTTAGACAGGACATGGATTTCCATGTCGTTAGACAGGACATGGATTTCCAAGTCGCTAGCCAGGACATATATTTTCATGTTGTTAGCCAGGACCTGGAGTTCCATGTCGCTAGACAGTACCTGGATTTCCATATATTTAGCTAGCTCCTGGATTTCCATGTCATTAGCCATGAACTGGATTTCCATGTTGTTAACCAGGACCTGGATTTCCATGTCGTTAGCGAGGACATGGACTTCCATATCGTAAGCCAAGACCTGGATTTCCATGTCGTTAGCTAGGACCTGAATTTCCATATCTTTAGCTAGGTCCTGGATTTCCATGTCTTTAACCATGACCTGGATTTCCATGTTGTTAACCAGGACCTGGAATTCCATGTCGTTAGCCAGGACGTATATTTTCATGTTGTTAGACAGGACCTGGATTTCCATGTCGTTAGCCAGGAACTGGATTTCCATGTCTTTAGCCAGGACCTGGATTTCCATGTCATTAGCCAGGAACTGAATGTTCATGTCTCTAGCCAGGACCTGGATTTCCATATCTTTAGCTAGGTCCTGGATTTCCATGTCTTTAGCCAGGACCTGGATTTCCATGTCGTTAGCCAGGACCTGGATTTCCATGTCGATAGCAAGGATCTGGATTTCCATGTCGTTAGCCAGGACATGGATTTCCTTGTCGTTAGATTTTAATAGAGACCTCAACATCTGGTGAAATAACAAGTACATCAACTGTAGCAACGAAAACAGCCATAACAACTACGTCATCACCAGGTACAAACCTACAATGTTTAATTAATCATGTTAATCATTGGGGGTATAATTTAAAAAAAATAATGTTTAATTGACATTTATAATTAATGGGGGTATAATTACAGACCTGGAATTCCATGTTGTTAGCCAGGACCTGGATGACCTGGATTTCCATGTCGTTAGCGAGAACCTGGATTTCCTTGTTGTTAGCCAGGACATGGATTTCCATCTCGTAAGCCAAGATCTGGATTTCCATGTCGATAGCCAGGATATGGATTTTCATGTCGTTAGCCAGGACCTGGCTTTCCATGTCGTTAGCCAGAACATATATTTCCATGTTGTTAGCCAGGACCTGGAGGTCCATGTCGCTAGCCAGTACCTTGATTTCTATGTCGTTAGCCAGGACCTGGATTTCCATGTCGTTAGCGAGGACATGGATGTCCATGTAGTAAGCCAAGACCTGGATTTCCATGTCGTTAGCAAGGACCTGAATTTCCATATCTTTAGCTAGGTCCTGGATTTCCATGTCTTTAGCCATGACCTGGATTTCCATGTTGTTAACCAGAACCTGGATTTCCATGTCGTTAGCCAGAACCTCGCTTTCTATGTCGTTAGCCAGGACCTGGATTTCCATGTCGTTAGCCAGAACCTGGATTTCAATGTCTGTAGCCAGGACTTGCATTTCCACGTCGTTAGCAAGGACCTGGATTTCTATATCGTTGGCCAAGACCTGGATTTCCATGTCCGTAGCCAGGACCTGGATTTCTATGTCGTTGGCCAGGGCCTGGATTTCCATGTCTGTAGCCAGGACCTAGATTTCCATGTCGTTGGCAAGGACCTGGATTTCCATATCTGTAGCCAGGAGCTGGCTTTCCATGTCGTTAGGCAGGACCTGGATTTCCATGTCTTTAGCTAGGACCTGGATTTCCATGTCCTGAGCCAGGACCTGGATTTCCATTTCCTTTGCCAGGACCTGGATTTCCATGTCGTAAACCAAGACCTGGATTTCCATGTCGTTGGCCAGGACATGCATTTCAATGTCGTAAGCCAAGACCTGGATTTCCATGCCGTTGGCTAGGACCTGGATTTCCATGTCGTAAGCCAAGATCTGGATTTCCATGT
Organism: Bathymodiolus septemdierum; assembly: GCA_963383655.1. Taxonomy (NCBI): domain Eukaryota; kingdom Metazoa; phylum Mollusca; class Bivalvia; order Mytilida; family Modiolidae; genus Bathymodiolus; species Bathymodiolus septemdierum. The sequence continues at coordinate 27,906,772 of OY726524.1, read as the reverse complement.
CGTTGGCCAGGACCTGGATTTCGATGTCGTAAGCCAAGACCTGGATTTCCATGTCGTAAACTAGAACCTGGATTTCAATGTCGTTAGCCAGGACCTGGATTTCCTGTCGTTAGCCAGGACCTGGATTTCCATGTCGATAGCCAGGATCTGGATTTCCATGTCGTTAGCCAGGACCTGGGTTTCCATGTTAGCCAGGAACTGGATTTCCATGTCGCTAACCAGAACCTGGATTTTCATGTCATTAGCCAGAACCTGGATTTCCATGTCGTTAGCCAGAACCTGAATTTCCAACGTCAAATGTCGTTGTCTTTTTTTGTTCGAAGAATTGGAATTAGCGGTGATTGTTCGTTTTACTGGTATTGATGGAATTATTTACCATCATTGTTTAAACTGTCCTTTTATAAAAAAATAGCAATCAAATAAGATGTAGGCGTTTAAAAATTATGATATTGAAATATATAAGATATGTTAACATTCCATGTGATTTTTATTGAAACCTCAACGTCTGGTGAAATAACAAGTACATCAACTGAAGTAACGACAACAGCCATAACAACTACGTCATCACCAGGTACAAACCTACAATGTTTATTTAATCATGTTAATCATTGGGGGTATAATTAAAAAAAATAATGTTTAATTGACATTCATAATCAATTGGGGTATAATTAGAAATTTAATATTTATTTAACCATGCTAATTATTGGGGTATAATTAGAAATTTAATGTTTAATTGACCTTCCTGGATTTCCATGTTGTTAGCAAGGACCTGGATTTCCATGTCGTAAGCCAAGACCTGGATTTCCATGTCGATAGCCAGGATCTGGATTTCCATGTCGTTAGCCAGGACCTGGATTTCCATGTTATTAGCCAGGACCTGGATTTCCATGTCGTTAGCCAGGACATGGATTTCCATGTCGTTAGCCAGGACCTATGTTTTCATGTTGTTAGCCAGGACCTGGAGTTCCATGTCGCTAGCCAGTACCTGGATTTCTATGTCGCTAGCCAGAACCTGGATTTCCATGTCGTAAGCCAAGACCTGGATTTCCATGTCGATAGCCAGGACCTGGATTTCCATGTTATTAGCCAGGACCTATGTTTTCATGTTGTTAGCCAGGACTTGGAGTTCCATGTCGCTAGCCAGTACCTGGATTTCTATGTCGTTAGCCAGGACCAGGATTTCCATGTCGTTAGCCAGGACCTGGATTTCCATGTCTTTAGCTAGGACCTGGATTTCCATGTCCTGAGCCAGGACCTGGATTTTCATTTCCTTAGCCAGGACCTGGATTTCCATGTCGTAAGCCAAGACCTGGATTTCCATGTCGTTGGCCAGGACATGGATTTCAATGTCGTAAGCCAAGACCTGGATTTCCATATCGTTGGCCAGGACCTGGATTTTCATGTCGTAAGCCAAGACCTGGATTTCCATGTCGTTGGCCAGGACCTGGATTTCCATGTCGTAAGCCAAGACCTGGATTTCCATGTCGTAAACCAGAACCTGGATTTCCATGTCGTTAGCCAGGACCTGGATTTCCATGTCGTAAGCCATGACCTGGATTTCCATGTCGATAGCCAGGATATGGATTTCCATGTCGTAAACCAAGACCTGGATTTCCATGTCGTTAGCCAGGATCTGGATTTCCATATCGTTAGCCAGGACCTTGATTTCCATGTTGTTAGCCAGGAGCTGGATTTCCATGTTGTTAGCCAGGACCTGGATTTCCATGTTGTTAGCCAGGACCTGGATTTCCATGTCGTTAGCTAGGACCTGGATTTCCATGTCGTTAGCCAGGACCTATGTTTCCATGTTGTTAACCAGGACCTGGATTTCAATGTCTTTAGCTAGTACCTGGATTTCTATGTCGTTAGCCAGGACCTAGATTTCCATGTCGTTAGCCAGGACCTGGATTTCCAACGTCAAATATCGTTGTCTTTTTTATGTTCGATGACTTGGAATTAGCGGTGATTGTTCGTTTTACTGGTATTGGTGGAATTATTTACCATCATTGTTTAAACTGTCTTTTCATAAAAAATAGCAATCAAATAAGATGTAGGTGTTTACAAATTAGGATGTTGAAACATATAAGATATGTTAACATTCCAAGTGATTTTTTTAGAGACCTCAACATCTGGTGAAATAACAAGTACATCAACTGAAGTAACGACAATAGCCATAACAACTACGTCATCACCAGGTACAAATCTACAATGTTTAATAAATCATGTTAATCATTGGGGGTATAATTTAAAAAAAAATGTTTAATTGACATTCATAATCAATGGGGGTATGATTAGAAATTTAATATTAAATTCATCATGCTAATCAGCGGAGGGTATAATTAGAAATTTAATATTTATTTAACCATCCTAATTATTGGGGTATAATTAGAAATTTAATGTTTAATTGACCTTCCTGGATTTCCATGTTGTTAACCAGGATCTGGATTTCCATGTTGTAAGCCAAGACCTGAATTTCCATGTCGATAGCCAGGATCTGGATTTCCATGTCGTTAGCCAGGACCTGGATTTCCATGTTATTAGCCAGGACCTGGATTTCCATGTCGTTGGCCAGGACATGGATTTCCATGTCGTTAGCCAGGACCTGGATTTTCATGTTGTTAGCCTGGACCTGGAGTTCCATGTCGCTAGCCGGTCCCTTGATTTCTATGTCGTTAGCCAGGACCTGGATTTCCATGTCGTTAGCGAGTACATGGATTTCCATGTCGTAAGCCAAGACCTGAATTTCCATATCTTTAGCTAGGTCCTCGATTTCCATGTCTTTAGCCATGACCTGGATTTCCATGTTGTTAATCAGGACCTGAATTTCCATGTCGCTAGCCAGGACCTGAATTTCCATGTCGTTAGCCAGAACCTGGATTTCTATGTCGCTAGCCAGGACCTGGATTTCCATGTCTTTATCCAGGACCTGGATTTTCATGTCATTAGCCAGGAACTGAATCTTCATGTCTTTAGCCAGGACCTGGATTTCCATATCTTTAGCTAGGTCCTGGATTTCCATGTCTTTAGCCAGGACCTGGATTTCAATGTCGTTGGCCAGGACCTGGATTTCCATGTCGTAAGCCAGGACCTGGATTTCCATTTTGCTAGCCAGGACCTGGATTTCCATGTCTTTAGCCAGGACCTGGATTTCCATGTCGTAAGCCAAGACCTGGATTCCTATGTCGTTAGCCAGGATCTGGATTTCCATGTCGTTAGCCAGGACCTGGATTTCTATGTCGTTAGCCAGAACCTGGATTTCCATGTCTTTATCCAGGACCTGGATTTTCATGTCATTAGCCAGGAACTGAATCTTCATGTCTTTAGCCAGGACCTGGCTTTCCATATCTTTAGCTAGGTCCTGGATTTCCATGTCTTTAGCCAGGACCTGGATTTCAATGTCGTTGGCCAGGACCTGGATTTCCATGTCGTAAGCCAGGACCTGGATTTCCATATTGTTAGCCAGGACCTGGATTTCGATGTCTTTAGCCACGACCTGGATTTCCATGTCGTAAGCCAAGACCTGGATTCCTATGTCGTTAGCCAGGATCTGGATTTCCATGTCGTTAGCCAGGACCTGGATTTCCATGTTGTTAGCCAGGACCTGGATTTCCATGTCGTTAGCTAGGACCTTGATTTCCATGTCGTTAGCCAGGACCTATATTTCCATGTTGTTAGCCAGAACCTGGATTTCCATGTCGATAGCCAGGACCTCGATTTCCAACGTCAAATGTCGTTGACTATTTTATGTTCGGAGAGTTGGAATTAGCGGTGATTGTTCGTTTTACTGGTATTGGTGGAATTATTTACCATCATTGTTTAAACTGTCTTTTCATAAAAAAAATAGCAATCAAATAAGATGTAGGTGTTTACAAATTATGATGTTGAAATATATAAGATATGTTAACATTCCATGTGATTTTTTTAGAGACCTCAACGTCTGGTGAAATAACAAGTACATCAACAAAAGTAACGACAACAGCCATAACAACTACGTCATCACCAGGTACAAACCTACAATGTTTATTTAATCATGTTAATCATTGGGGGTATAATTAACAAAAATAATGTTTAATTGACATTCATAATCAATGGGGGTATAATTAGAAATTTAATATTAAATTCATCATGCTAATCAGCAGAGGGAATAATTAGAAATTTAATATTTATTTAACCATGTTAATCATTGGGGTAATTAAAAAAATATTGTTTAATTGACATTCCTAATCAATGGGGGTAAAATTAGAAATTTAATATTTAATTAACCATGCTAATCATTGGGGTATAATTAGAAATTTAATGTTTAATTGACCTTCCTAATCGATGAGGGCATGCATAGAAATGCTAATGTTTAATTATTTATATGGTTTGTTGCACTTTACACAAAACAGTATTGGTGGTTTACTAATTAGCTGTTCGCCTCTAATAATCCTAACAATATAAATGTGCAATGATTCAGATGTTTTTCTAATGTTTTTTTTATCAATAATGGGATTTAATAAAATCATACTTTGCATATTCAGATTGTAATTTACCAGCTAAGTTAGTTGGACAATGGACAGATGTCACCAAGAGCACAACAGTTACATTTACATCGACAAAATTAGTAGACTGGCCTGCCAAGCTTACTGGAGTAACATATTATAATCACACTTGTATTTGTAACACAGAAAATGTCTATATATTCAGGTAAAACAATTTCTTTTTCAAATTATAATATAACCTAACTTTAGGTACTACCATATCTCAGTGGGATTTTTTGTTTCCTTTAACTTCTGGCGCTTTTTGTTTTTACAATGATATATAAAAAGTTCAGTTATTAAATCCAATTCCAAAATCGTAGAGATAGCGATACGAGCACTTCAAAATTTGACAAACAGCACTAATTTAAGCTTCACCGGAAGTCACCTTTATTGACTGGGTACTGATTATAACCTTTAGGTCATAAATAGCAAAGCTCACCAGCACGTCCTCCAATGGTGGATAGAACATACTCACTCCACCCGACTGGGAGTTGTAAGGTCACAAGCCTGACCGTGGGCCGTAGTGAGTTTCGTCTTCAGGAATACCAAGCTCTTTGCACGTTAAAGTTGCTTTGTCGGTTTCGAAAATGAGTAGACGGAAAGTAGCTAAATATTCAACTTATTCTCGTCCTCAATATGTATGATCTATCGGCCGCTGGACGTTAAATTAGTTGGTTTATGCTGTTTAACACCACTTTCAACAATATTTCAGTCATATCGTGGCGGTCAGTTTAATTGGTGACCGAACTGTATCACATAATGTTGTATCGAGTACACATCGCCATGCACGGGGTTCGAACTCACAACTTTAGTGGTGATATGCACTGAAATTGTATTGGTGGCATCGCTGGAGAAATTGTATTGGTGGCATCGCTGGAGAAATTGTATTGGTCGCCATCATGAATTGCTTCATCCATATGAAATTTCAGTATCTGAATTGATGATAGACATGTTGTCAATATGAATATATTTTTCTTTTTCTGTCTTTGGGGTTTAGGCCTTTATAAAGGGTTAAATTAAAGGGAACTATATCGGTAGTGTAATTGCTAGCGTGCTGTTCTCAAGTGTGGTAGATCGTGGGTTCGAGTCGCGATCGGGTAGAAGCAAAGATTATAAAATTGGTATTTGTTGCTTTTCCATTAAGAACGCAGCGCTAAGGAAAAAGAGAAAAGACTGGTTGACTCGGAATCAGAATAATGTGTCCCAGTGGGGCGACATGTCTATCCGTGGACTGTTGTTTCAGTGAGCTAGTATGTTGATCTATATACAAAGCTGACCTCATCTTCATCTCATTGAAAAGTAACTTGGTCTGGCCATGATAAAGCTGAAGCATTGCTGAGATGGCGATCAACAACAATCACTCACTCAATCAATGGGACCTGAGATCATTTTCTGCTCTCACCCCTAGTTTATCCCTAGCTGGTCAGTCAACAGACCATTTAAAAAAACTGTATAATTCGTCTAATATTCAACATGATGACTCCACTATACAAATAGTTGATATTCTAACAGACGGATGCAGCCTTTCACTGAGAGGGGAGGTTCGGGTCGATAAAACTAAGTAAACCCTGCCATTGTATTGAAGTGCTTGTACCAAGCCAGAAAAGTGGGCGGTTATGTCGATGTGTTCTAATGGTATCGAATTTGTCTGTTTCTATGATACCGGGTATTTCTATTGGACTTTAGAACTGTTCCCCCAATGTGATATTTTTCTCTTAAATTTATCATAGAGGTCTTTGATATTCTATTGGACTGTAACCCTCGTACATGAAATTATATTTTACCTGTCATGAACTTTTAACAGGTGTTGTTCTTTTTGGGAAAATTACTCAAGAATGCATGATATTATCGAAAATATAATTATGTTCAGAAATTGTTATGAAATTGTTAACTTATAGAATTCCCATGTGTGGATTCTAATTTTCTTTTTTCACAAACACTGTTTCCATAGCTGGCCTTGAACTCTTTACATTCAGGAGGTCACTCCGATTAGTGCCAAATATGGAATATAAGATTTTAAGTGACCACCTGATCCTATTATCGGTATAATTAGCCCCTCCCCTTTGTGGAGTTTTGGTTTATCGTATTATCTTTAAATTATCTCCTTTGTGCAAGCAAATGTTTGAAGATATTAAAGGAGAAATCAGAACCGTATATCGATGATGTTTTTGTTTGCTTGGTGTTTAGCGCCAACAATAATTCAGCTATATCGTGGCAGTCAGTTTTTTTGGTCGGGGAAACCGGGGGACCCGGAGAAAAGCACCGACCTATCCTAAGTCACTGACAATTACATCTGGCCCTGATCGAGATTTGAACTCACAACTTCAGCAGTGATAGGAACTGATTGCATCGGTAGTTGTAAATCTAACTACAGTACGATCACGGCCACGACGGCTCCGTATATATATATATCGAAGAAGGACCGACAATTTTGTCCATGTGTATATAACTTTAGTAATTATCTGTCTGAATAGTAATTTTACATATATACCGTCTCTTAATTTTGTAATGTGCATGTGTTCTCTCTTCCGTTAAATGACATTTTAAAATTATTTTTTATATTATTTACAGATAAAAATAATGTGGCGAATTCGGAAAGAATATTTACACCGGGAGTTTTTAAAGATAATTCCCCGACCTGTGATTATTGTGGTTTTACTGCTACTATTCCTGATAATGATTATCGCCAGCTTCAAAAGTTGGGTAATTATCAAAAATATTTTAATGTTACCGTATTCAGTAGACAGACTAACAAATAAAGGTTTTACAATAATTACACCACGCTTCAACAAAATATACATCTATGTTATTCACACCCATTGAATATCAATTGTATATACACTGATACATGTAGTATTATAACTTATTGATTGGTATGAGGGTAATTGCAAGTTTATTGATTTCCGAGAAAACAACTATTGGAGAGTTTATGGATTGGTTGGTTGGTTCTATGGTGTTTAACGCCACTTTCAACAATATTTTAGTTATATCGTGACGGTCAGCTTTATTGGTGGAGGAAACCGGCGGACCCGGAGAAAACCTCCGACCTGTCGCAAGTCACTGACAAACTTTATCACATAATGCGTTACACATCGCCCTGATCGAGTTCGAACTCACAACATCAGTGGTGATAAGCACTGATTTCATAGGGGGTGAGTCTAATTAAAGAATAATGAAGAAAAGAACCTCAAACTACTATTTGTGTTGTTTTATGTGTTATTTATAACAATACTATGCATTTAATAATAATTTTTTATACAAAAATTTAAAAAAAAATTAAGAAAAACGATATAGTATAGCAAATATTATCACTGTTCTTCTTTTCTCAATCGCGGCGATTTGCAGGTCCACATAACACTGTCATGAGGAAATGAAGCCATAGCATACGATTTTCATAGATTTGATTGTTATTTATATGAAAATCGGGATTCAATAATCATTTTCTTTACTTTATTACAAAAACAAATTGTCTAAAACGATATATTTTAGCAAATATTATCATTGTTCTGGTATGAGGGTAATTACAAGTTTATTGATTTACGAGAAAACAACTATTGGAGAGTTTATGGATTGGTTGGTTGGTTCTATGGTGTTTAACGCCACTTTCAACAACATTTTTCTTATATCGTGGCGGTCAGCTTTATTGGTGGAGAAAACCTCCGACCTGTCGCAAGTCACTGAAAAACTTAATCACATAATGCGTTACACATCGCCCTGATCGAGTGCGAATTCACAACATCAGTGGTGATAATCACTGACTTGATAGGTAGTTGTAAATCCAATTACCATACGATCACGACCACAAAGGCCCCTGGGAGATCATGGAGCGAAACCATTATAGTGCTATATTTCCATAAGAACTGAACACATGTTACGTAACAGTGAGCGTCAATAAAGACACAATGAAGACACATATATGTCATGTGTATACATGTATTTACGACATATTCTCTAACAATCCTGCATGATCACTCAAAATGGATTTGCGACTCCATTTATGTCTGGTCTGAATGGATATATGTCTTCATAGCAGTGGAACCACACACGAACGCCGTCTTGGAATTTAATTTATGCAAATTGAATGGGTTTGTAATTTATAAATTGATGGGATGATATGGTTGTAGCTTAATTAATTAATTTATTTTACTCTTAGGTACAAACAAAACTGTGAATAGCACCCCATCACCTTGTCTTCCTTGTGAAGCAACATGCGATGTGACACCAACACAACAAACATCAACAACTGAAACGTCACCAAAAGATGTTGTGACGACACAAACGACTACATCAAAAACCCCAGCTACTACAAAAGTTAATAACGTAAAACCAGGTTAGTCACACTTTATATGGTGTCTTCAACCTATGCCAAAATTTTGAAATATCATATTCAAGGTATGCCATCAAACATTTTATCACAGGTGTTTATATAGCAATTACTGATAGTTAAAGGTAAGTAAATTTGGAAATGCAGGTGTCAAAAGTGAAATTGATCAAAGTTTTCTTTTTAATCTAAAAATATAAAAATAAGTTAGCTAGCATTTAACAAAAACGATTTGTATATTCATATAAAAAAATCTAAATTTATAAGATACGAATGATTCTTTAAAAAAAATAAGTGATTGTTAACTGGGAAAAAAAATTAAGTTTTGTGAAAATTTATATATAAAATAATAATTCTGTTAAAATTAACCAAAACAGTTTTGTAAAATTTATAGATAAAATAAGAAGTCTATTAAAATCAAACAAAAATCTGGGCTGTAGGTTTATTGCTCTCAGAGAGCCGTACAATAATCAACGACTTAGATGTGATATTGCATGGCTTCATGCTACAAATCATGTATACATACAACGCTTTTCCGAGTTAAATGGTTAAACAATCTCACTATTCGCGTTCGATTAGTGAACATATTGTGTCAAGATTAGTATCACATAAATTATTAAATAGAGTAGCACGGCTAGTGCCACTAGTGGAACGTGAACTGCTTACCCTCCCGGGTCACATGGTACACCTCCGGTTATTAGTGGGATTGGTGTCGCTCAATCTTTAGTTTTCTATGTAGTATTTAATAGATAATTGTTTGTTATTTTTCCTTTTTATTCTGGCCATGGTGTTGTCTGCCTTTCTTCCATTTATGACATCTAATTACCTCTTTGGTATCTTCAAGCTTTTTATTGGGGCCCGGGTGGCTCAATGAGTTAGTTAGTTGGATTACCTAACAACTCATATAAGCCTATCACCAATACGGTGTGGGTTCGCGCCCGGCTTTGTAAATTACAAAAAAGAATGCACTCAACTCTCAGCCGCAAGTGATAAAGATTACCAGTTGCTTGCCCATGGCCGGTGGTTCTCTCCTGGTACTCCGGCTTCTTCCATCACTAAAACTGGTCGCCATGATATAGCTGAAATATTGCTGAAAGTGGCCTTAAGCACAATAAATCAAATCAATCTTGTATTGATATCTCATTTCCACCATATCGTCGCTGAAAAAATTTATATCCATCACAAGAATCTGGTCGCTGGTCAACATGTCGAAATATTCGGCAGGTTCGGATATGTATTTTTTCCGAGGCATGGTGGATTTCTGCCCGAATTTTCCCCAAAAACTATTAAGCATCAGCTTGGCTAATGTTCTCAAGCCAGGATTCTTCTTTATATAGTTGTAGCCCAGGGGTATTCCTTCCTTTTCGTGGTAGTCTCTGATGTACCTCCATTTATCGTTTTCGCTCTGACACCACTCTGGTCAACCGCTGGTTTCCTGCTTCATTTTAAGGAAGGTATTCACGTAATCGGTAAAGAGTCCTCCAGTTTTCGTTTTCGAATCGTACTGTTCCGTTTCATCGAAATGCCACACTTCGTAGATACGCTGAACTACATATCCTTTCTCCAATGCTTTCTTCAATTCGTCTGTGACCCATGTTACCGTCAATGATCTTTCTTCGTCGTTATGTTGACAGGTTGTATGTTGATGGTTTTCACTACATGTGCTACACATGTTCATTTTCACTGGTAATACAGGTATGTACAGTCTTCTTGGTGGAAGGATTTTGCATTGCATTATATTGTTTGGTTTGATCAGATCGTTGATCGAAACCACGATCTACCGCACATGATGCGAGTACTCTTAGCTATTTCACCACAGGAGCGTTATGGGGTTTTTTTCTTTGTTTTTATGTCATTTGTTCTATTAATTGTTATAAGTAAGATCGCGTCATAATTCATACAAATTGAATTTCATGAGGAATTGAACTATTTTACTTTTCTTATAATTTGTTTTGTGTTTTCAATGTAGTTTTCGACCAAATATGAGATATCTTACATTTGCATGAGAAAAGATGAAATTTAATAAAATGTCATTAAACAGTATCACAAGTATCTAGAAGCTGTAAATCCATAAAGGACAATGGCTAAAAGAGAAAGGACAGAAAGAAAGGGTCCAAAAAAACACTACATAGAAAACTAAAGATTAATACACACAAACCCTACAGAAAACTAAAGATTAATACACACAAACCCTACAGAAATATAATGTGCTCCGGAATGGTAGACAGTTCCTGCTCCACTAGTGGCACTCTTTGTGTTACTCATGTCACAAATCCGGTAACACGTCATGTATGAGGAAACAACCGGATTGTGATTACGACAAGCTGAACATATCCGTGGTCATTTGTGAGACAGATATTCCGTAACGGTTAACCAAGTCATAGTTGAAACCGTGATGACTTCAACTTAACCACTAGGAACCCTTGCTTCAGTAGCTACTTTCTATGCAACAACCCGCCATCAATGAGATCATAATAGGGACCACAAGCTCTTATATACTCCATATACTCGGAAAGGATGATGGAATTAAGATTACGACAACGGGATAAATATTCGTTGTCATCTGTGACACAGATTTTCCGTTACGGTTTACGAAGTCTGTATATACTATCACATTACATATATACATTCATAAAACGTCACATCAGAGTGGTAAACGTCACATCAGAGTGGTAATACAATGTAAATACCTAATTTAGTGCTCATGTTCTTTAAAACACAAACATTACAAAGGATAAAAGATGCAAAATTATGTGATAAAGTTTGTCAGTGACTTGCGACTGGTCGTGTACTCCAGTTTCCTACACCAATAAAACTGACCGCTACCATATAATTGAAATATGGTTGGAAGTGGCGGTAAATACTATATATCTAAACGTACAAAGGATATCATGTTCGGTGTGTTGCTTATAATAGAAAATATATTTATTTCTCAAAATGGTCGTTTTAAATCTCCATAGATGGGATCTGAAAACCTTATTCATCAAATTATGTCAATATAATCTTTCTTTTTTATTTCTGTATGTTGTTAAATTAAAGATTTTATTAAATGTGTTAAACTTCCCATGACCTATACGTATATTTTATATTACATATTCAGTGAAGAAAAAAGAAATTAATGAAATAAACACATATTGAATGTTTAACAAAACACTATAGGAGTTCACAACTTATTTCATGTAGACAAATGTTTATCACATATAAATCTCTGCAGTGTAAGCTTTTTGTAAATAATGTCAATATTAAGAAGAAATAAAACAAGAACAAAAACAGAAAAAAAAACAAAAAACAAGGAAATAACAACAAAACAAAACAAAACAAAAAACAATAAAAAAGCAAAAAAAAACAAAAAACAAAATCAAAAACAAACAAACAAACAAAAACAATGCAAAAAAAAACAATACAAAAACCACAAATAAAACAACAACTTAAGACTTAAAAAACAACAACAGTAGACATGTCTGGCGTGGAACACAAACATCTGGCTGTCGAATAAGTTGATAGATACATGGGTAGACTGGAGTCAACTAATAAGACCACATGCATAGACACATGGCGACAATATAAACACGAACATTGCATTCACATAGTTAGTGTATGCTCGTAGATAAGTGACTACAACATAAGACTATATAATCATTATAGATCAACAGATATAAAATTACAATCGATACTAGTATCTCTATAAATTTATGACCAGTCAGTAACAAGCATCTTGAGAAATAATGGTCTCCATGAGAGATCAAATGTGAAAGAAATCTAACATGGAAATAAATCTGTAATAAAAGGGAGACAATTACAGTGTAAATCTCATTTGAATTTCAATAAGTTGATGAACATCGTGTTTGTCACACCGAACATAATTGTTATCTATCAAAACATTAATGGGGGTTTCCTCGACCAATAAAGCTGACTGCCACGAAATAACTGAAATATTGTTGAAAATGGCGTTAAACACCATAAAATAAACATACCCAAAAACATTAATGACACATATCATATCCTCACAAGTCCCATTACAATAATTTATCACGTTTCTCGTCACTGAAAAAAATGTACTCGTTATAACATGCCTACAAGGAATCAGTGCTAGGGGTTCACCGTTATGATGTTTAACGCCACTTTCAACAATATTTCAGCTACATTGCATATAATGGCAGTCAGTTTATTTGTGTAGGAAACCGGAGTGCTTGGAGAACGCAACCGACCTGTCGAAAGTCACTGACAAACTTTATCATATAATGTTGTATCGAGTACACTTCACCATTGATAGTGATAGGCACTGTTTACATAGGTAGTTGTAAACCTAACTACTATACGATCATGACCACGATAGCCCTTTACAAATGTACTGATTTAATTGTTAGTTGTACCTACCATGTCTACAAACAGATTGTTTATATACTAGCAAAGAAAACTAACACAAAGTGTCAGCTATGTGTGCTAAATTATAGCCTTCACGAGTGATATTTTCAATCATGCTATAACTTCTATTAGTGCACATGCGCCAACCAAAATAGAGCTTTCATGTTATGTTAATACGTGGATGGAAAAATACCTTTGTATTATACCAGATCTTTGGATGTAGATTGATGAAAAGAAAGTTTAAACAATGACGGTCAACAATTCCACCAATATCAACAAAATGAACAACCACCTCTCACTTCAAACAATAAAACGACATATGGAGTTAGAAATCAAGGTCCTAGATTGGGACAGACACAAAAATGTAACCGGGATAAGTCAGTTAATGGGACCCTCTCTTTTTGATAAGTGGGTCTTTGACTACACACTTTTACAAAAATGAATGACAACATGAACATAAACAGTATAATAGAAAGGGCCAGTTAATGGTTGTACATAACTGGCTACTAGCAAAGAATATATAAGAGTAGAGGGCAGTAACATACAAAGTTAAAAAAGAAGGAGGGTGGTGATTAGATGCTACATGCGGCTGTGTAAAGAAACGACCAATTGTAGTAATGCATACCATTCAATGTCATGTCATGGGCCGTCGTGGCCGTGATCGCATAGTGGTTGGATTTCCAACTACCTATGCAATCAGTGCCTATCACCATTGATGTGAGTTCGAATTTCGAACAGGGCGAGGTGTACAACATTATGTGATAAAGTTTGTCAGTGACTTGCGACAAGTCGGTAGTTTTCTCCGGGTTTCCTCCACCAATAAATTAAAACTGACCGCTACGATATAACTGAAATATTGTTGAAAGTGGCGTTAAACACCATCAAGCAAACATCAATGCCATGTCGCAAATCGATTAAAGGCGTGACATGACATTCATTATAAAATCTATTTTTAATACAAGTGAATACATTAACCATGCATGCTGGCCATTTTTTAAACTCGACATTTATCGGTTTTCTGGTTTTTAAATAACCTGTTCAAATAAAATTTTAAAATTGTCAATTTTTACCTAAAAAAATAATAAGCGTACAATTCATCATTACTGAACCGTGACGGTAATTGCATATCAGATTTAAAATATACGAATAACACTTTATTGTGAAATGGCTGTGTTTAACTTTCAACCATTTGCTTGCTTATGTTTTGGGAACTATTTGCTGACATTCTTCATCAAGTCTTCAGGTAGGCCAGTGCTAATGTGATTTTATATTTTGTTTACAGTGACGTCAAGTTGTTTGGGGGGTACAATTAAACAAGCAACACAAGACTGTCTAAGTTGTTTAACTTGTGTCTTATTCTTTTGTCTTTTTGAACAATAATTAAAACGTAGACATACAATTTAGTGCAGACGGTGCATTTCTGGAATAGTCTTCATCAGGTGACGCTCAAAAGTGAAAGATTGGGAAGCCAAACAAAAATTTAAAGTTTGAAAAAAATCAAACCAAAGGGCCTACATAGGATAGCCAAAATCGTTTGAAGTATGTTTAAAGTAACTGACACAATTTGTGTTATATTGTCATTCACGAACTCCTACGATATCAAACTTAGTACACACGACATGTTTCTGGAATAAGCTTCATCAAATGACGCTCAAAAGCGAAAGATTGGAAAGCTAATTAGTTTAAAGCTGATTGGGAGCAATAAAGCTAAATAAAAATCAGTGGGTTTGTTTAATGTTTTTTTTGCGGTTTTTTTTTGGGGGGGGGGGGGGTGTTGTTTTTGCTGTTGGTTTTTTATATGCTTTTCATTTTATTACCAAACAACTGTGTCGTAAATATGCATAATTATCTAATATTAACTCAATACTATTTTTATATAGTTACCCAACTTTAACCCATGTTAGCAAATATTCATTTTTCAACGTATAACGGGGCCGTAGCTATAATCCGACAGTACGATAGTCCGACAGTCCGATAGTCCGACGGTCCGATAGTCCGACAGTCCGATAGTCCGACAAATGCTTTAAACTGATGAAAGTTTTGAAAAATAATTTGGCCAAAAATGATATATTCGTAATTTCAGGATATGGGTCATTCATTTTTATACGCCCGTCAAAATACGGGCTTATTATGGCATACCGCTGTTCGTTCGTCCGTCCACGCCTCATACGATAACATCTCTCACTTGTTCCCCCTTTTACTGATAGGTCACGTCGTGACATACATTGTATTGATAAAAGGGGGAGCAAGTGAGAGGTGTGATTTTAGTCAGTTTGGAAAACGCCAGTTTTCATATGGTACATGTATATACAATTAATTGGCTTAAAAAGTGCAGAATATTAATTACTGTTCTCACGCTGCGCAACCGACCTTCAATTGTCATAAAAGAGGGGGGGGGCGTATCATGGCACAGTTGTTTATTTTGTCATATTCCGATGCTGTTTCTTTCCGTGATATAAGGGGTCACTTAGTGACAATTCCTTCAATCGTAACTTTTTATATATTTGCGTTGGTCGTAGAAGGCGACTATAGCAGGGTCACCCGTCGGAATCCCGGGGAATAAAAATAGAACCAACTTGTCGTCGGAAGAGACAGAAACACAAGTTCCCGTCTTAAGCCGTTGCCCATGTTGACCCATCCCAGAGTCCCCTCTTTCTGATTTTTTGTTTACAAACTTTTCTCATCCTGAATATGACTGAAATATTGCTTGCTGGACCTTAAGCAATCAATCAATCAATCAATCAATCAATTCGCACACATTATTGTATCCAGCTCTATTGGTGTGTCGACATTGCTTTTTAACATAAATATTCCATGATAAAGGGCGGGGGACACTGGTACGCTCTCCTTTTGGCTTTTCCTTTTTTTTGTATTTTTTTTTTTTTTGTGTATTCATTTATTTCATCTTTCTTTTTAATAGTGACTTTTCTTGGCTGGACTCGGCTACACGCTACTTAAATAAAGCCTGAAGTAGTCGCTACTAAAAAATATACGGGATACTTACACTACCGTTCATCACGATTGGATCCAGGTCTTTATGGAGTCCGCGTTGTTCATATATGTTTTTTTTTTAGCTCTTGTGTGGCCCTGCCAATTGTTTGTCTGTCTATGATATCGTGTTTCCGATATTCTGGACCTTTCTTTGGTGAGTAAACGGTTCTGTTTCTGGCCCCATATTACACATGTTATAGTGTTAACTTTCAAAGAAATATAGCATTTGTCGGACTATCGGACTGTCGGACTATCGGACCGTCGGACTATCGCACTGTCGAACTATCGGACCGTCGGACTATCGGACTGTCGGACTATCGGACTGTCGGATTATAGGTCGGACCCCACGTATAACCATTTCAATGGGCTTGGGTTAGTAGGTGTATCAGTGTATTTAAAAAAGCACTCTGACAATATTGCAATTTACGTGTTGGTTAAGGGTAAGGGGTTAATTTTGTAACTTCCTTGACTTATTTTGGTGATATAAATTTAAAGAAGTACCAAATAACCCAACGTGTTGTTCGACTTATTTTTTAATTGAGAGTTTGAGTAAATAACATTCTCTTTTTATTCATATGATGGTGTACTTTTGAAAATAATTCAAGTCAAACAGGTCATTAAATATATATATATATAGTGTATTTTATTTTTATGTTATTAATGAAAGCACTACTTTTTGAAACGTGAATTAATAATAAATATGATATTTAAAAAATATACAATGTACGCTTAAACGAGACAACACCCAGTTTTAAATGTTTAATTTCTACTTGTGATGGTGTACTTTTAAAATGATTTAAGTCAAACAGGTCATTGAAAAAATATGTATATATAACGTGAATTAATAATAAATATGATATATATATATATATATATATATATATATATATATATATATATATATACGTCTGAAAATTAAACCAAACAGTGTTAGAATTAGATTTTAGAGCTGTCAATTTTTTGTTCTTCCCTCGACGGGATTTGAACTCACACCATTGATTTCTTAAAATGTAAAATAATATGTGTTATATTGTTGTTATCTCTGTACCTTTGTAAAATTGGTTATGAGAAATAAAGATATATAGATACACTGCAGCACCATTCGCTTAGCCTTACGTCCAGCGCTCTAGGCCACTCGACCACATATATAACGTGAATTAATAATAAATATGATATCTAAAGAATATACAGTGTACGTTTAAAATAGACAACACCCAGTTTTAAGTGTTTAATTTCTACTTGTTCACCAACGAACACACGAAAAAGTATATATTCTTACAAAAAGAATGATTACAGTTACACATTAATCGGGATCGGGTTTCTGTCGTTTGATCTTTATTTTTATTTTGCTTTAATTGTTGTATATTTCGCTGGTTTATTCCCCGAACGCCTACTCGTATAAATCAAAATTCGAGAATTATTTAAACATTTTAGAAGACAAGGACAAATTGACATTGTGTAGATTTAGAACTACAAACCACAGACTACCGGTAGAAGTGGAGAGATGGAAACAAATTATTAGGGACCGACCATTTAATTTGAAAGGGGGGGGGGGGGGGTATGGTTTTTTGTTTCGTTCAGAAAACACGAGAGTTAGTATATTTATTTACTTTGTCCAGAATTCAACATTATGTTATATGACAAAATCTCTGAATCAGATTTTTTTTTTTTTTCTGCTCTAAAATCAGAATATTTTTTTCAGCAACATTGGGAATCAGAATATTATTTAGAAAAAAACCATAACCCCCCCCCTTCAAGTTAAATGGTCGTTCCCTTAGAGAAAATAGATTCTGTCATTTATGTTCAAGAAGAGAATTGGGAGACGAGTATCACTATATTTTTGAATGTACTGAATTTATTAATGAAAGAAAACTTTATTTTGATTTTGTCCATATAAATAGACATAATATCTTTAAATATAATAACCTGATGTCTTCTAAATCTATATATACTTTAAGTAAACTGTAAATTTATCAGAATAATAAACAAGAGGATATGTCCTCTAGATTGATTCACTTCTTTTCACAATTCAATGTTTGTTTAATAATGTATTACATGTATTTATTTCTTATTTAATTGTGTGAATTGTCATCTCTGTACCTCTGTAGATTGATTAGAAATAAAGATATATATATATATAATAAAACAACACTTAATTAAGAAAGGGGATTAGGGGGCCTACTAAGGGGTGGGATTATTGAATGTCTACCTGTAATTGACCTGTCCACCCAATTAACCATGTATGTATTCTCTTTTATAGATAGAAAAAACTGGGTATAGTTATGATATATTTATTTGAATTAAATAAATAATACAACAATATATTGCAGATATATCTCTTAATTCAGCAAAGTATGAATTAAAGTGAAATACAAACAACTTTAACATGTTAAGTCATTAAATTTCAACAAACATATATGAGCACTAATATGAAATTTCTTATCATCATTATCATCATTTATAAAAGAAATAGCACTGTACTGGAATGAAACTTGATACTATAAAAGTTTTACACATTACATATATCTAAACATAGAAACACATTTCAAATCATTATACTATTTTAATTATGCAAAAGTCTATAGGATAATAACATCTAGTGATCTACATAGAAATCAAGCACAGAATCATCCTAAGTGGAGTAACTGGGAAGCTGAGTCTACATAAGAAATCAGGTCGATTACACCAGTCTAGTATCTGTCCTTGGGCGTTGAGAGTCGGCGATCAATGTTCAAATATTTCTTGGCCCGTGGTCGAATGGTACCACCAACTGCTCTCTGGATCTCTGCAATTTCAATACTGCTCTGGATGTCTTTGAAGAGTTGCATTGCAGTGTAGATATTTGGGTGGGCGTGTTGTGTCATCTTCTAAAGCTTGCTGTGCCATCCTACAATCCCGTTTTATTATATATCATGTTTTATTATCAATTCGCGGATGAACATCACTGTTCGTTACTTTACCTTTATAAGAGTCTATGGCACGAAATTGGCGTCAAAAATAAATATGTATGGCAAGTCATCAATTGAATTAAGGCTAGCCTTAATTACTTAAGCTTAGTTAAAACCAACAACTGCCAACCAGTATATAACATCATATGAACAGATCATGGACACATGATGTAAAATTTTATTAATTCCACTCAAGCATAATTCGTCCATGTTTATCGTAAAGTAGTCAGCAGTCATTTTTTTATGTTAATGTATTCTTTATATAATTACTTTAGTCAATAAGATATGAAATCAATTACCATTGAAAAAAAAACATTCTTGTCAACCTCATATCTACTGAATTATGGCTAGCCATAGATACTTATTCTTGGCACAAATACCGCGCCATACATTTCAACCAGGAGTGAGTTAGCGATTGATGTTTAGCACCACCTCAGCAATTTTCAGCTATATCTTGGTGAGAATAAGTTAATTTTGAATAAGATGATGAGGTCCGCTTTGTACCAGATCAACACGCTGCGTGCTTAGCAAAAAAGCAAAAAAAATACCAATTTGATAGTGTTTGTTATGACCCGACCGAGGCCTCGAACACACGATCTGCTGTTTTCGAGGCGAGCACGCCAACCATTACATTACCGATGCGGTTCAATTCAAACAGGAAAAAAGATATTTTAGCGAGAATATCATATTTCGTGTCTTTAATAAACATAATAGTATATTTTAGTGTGAATAAGTTCATGTTTATCAATCGTATTTATTAGGTTAACAGCCCTCAATAATTTCTATTTCATCGATATTAAATTGAATCTATATTTTTTTTTTGCTTCAGTTAGTTTATGCTTAATAATAACACGAGGCAAATTAAGCACTAATTTGTGCATCATATCCATGTTAATAACTATCATATAGCATAGTTTGTCAATCTTTTGGTGAAAAAAAAAACACTTTTAAACTTTTATTATGGTTTGAGCAAATTACCCTGTCGTAGCAGTTTAATATGAGTTGTAAGATGAATTCTTTCTTTTCCTTTGATCTTGTTATGGTTTAAATACCAGAATGTAAGCAACAGTTCAGAACTTTGAATTAAAACACGCAGATGTGTGATATTGCACACGTATATGGTGTCTTCAGCATATGCCAACATTTTGAAATATCAAATTCAAGGTTTGCCAACAAACATTTTATTACAGGTGTTTATATAACAATTAATGATTAGGTACAGGTAATTAAATTTGGAGATGCAGGTCTCAAAAGTGAAATGGATAAAGTACTTTTTTTTAATCTAAAAATATAAGAATATGTTAGTTAACATTTAGCAAAAAAGTTTGTATATTCATAAAACAAAATCTAAATTTATAAGATACGAATAATTCTTTAAAAAAATAAGTGATTTCTAACTGGGATATTTTTTAAAAAAATATTAAATTTTATTAAAAATTATATATAAAATAATACTTCTGTTAAAATTAACGAAAACAGTTTTGTACAATTTATAGACAAAGTAATAAATCTGTTAAAATTAAACAAAAATCCGGGCTGTAGTTTTATTACTCTCATATAGAGCCGTACAATAATCAACGACTTAGATGTGATATTGCATGGATTCATGCTATAAAATCATTTATACATACAACGCTTTTCCGAGTTAACTGGTTAAACAATCTCACTATTCGCGTTCGATTAGTGAACATATTGTATCAGGATTAGTATCACATAAATTATTAAAAAGAGTAGCACAGCTAGTGTCACTAGTGGAACGGGAACTGCTTACCCTTCCGGGTCACATGGTACACCCCCAGTTTTTAGTGTGATTGGTGTCGCTCAATCTTTTGTTTTCTATGTAGTATTTAATAGATAATTGTTTGTCATTTTTCCTTTTTATTCTGACCATTGTGTTGTCTGTCTGTCTTCCATTTATGACATATAATTACCCCTTTGATATCTTCAAGCTTTTTCGGGGGCCCCGGGTAGCTCAATGCATTAGGTAGTTGGATTACCTAACAACTCATATAAGCCTATCACCAATACGGCGTGCGTTCGCGCCCAGCTTTGTAAATTACAAAAAAGGATGCACTCGACTCTCAGCTGCAAGTGATAAAGTTTACCAGATGTTTGCACATGGCGGTAGTTCTCTCCGGGTACTCCGGCTTCTTCCACAACTAAAACTGGTCGCCATAATATAGCTGAAATATTGCTGAAAGTGGCGTTAAGCACAATAAGTCAAATCAATTCAATCTTCAAGCTTTTCTTAATGTACATCTCGTGTTGCATGTTGTTTGAGAAAACAAAACAAAGAAAAACAATAAAACTGGCAGTTAAAATCTATATGTAACACTGTAGGATTTTATGTTCAAAAGTTTATTTGGGAAAAAAAAATCAATACAACGCGGTAGCCTTCGGAATCTTTCAAACAAGTGACAATCATACACTGTATGTACTCCCAACTGGACCCCGAAGGATACTGGGGCTGTATTATTTATATTTTCTATAATCGTCTGAACATGCGAACCCATGCATGTATATTGCAGAAACCGATGCCGTCGCAGTCGTGTTCGTGTTCGAACCCCATTCATGTCGAGGTGTACTCGATACAACATTATGTGATAAAGTATGTCAAGGACTTGCGACAGGTTGGCGGGGTTATTTTTGGAGGGAGAGGGTACTCCGAGGTCCTCCATCAATAGAAGTGACGACCACGATATAACTGAAACATTGTTGAAAGTGGCGCTAAACACCATAACCCTAACTCTAACTCTAACCCTAACCCTTTTAAACATTGTCTGTTTTTTTATAGATTTACAGCTTCTGATAGTACCCATTTCTTACCCTATCCACTTACACGTGTCTGTTTGAAAACAAGCTGACCCACTTTCGTGATTCATGTATACCAGTTAAATTCCTCCTCCCGTAAGGAAGAAGGTCCAGGCTCGATCACATTGTTGTGACTTTGCAAAATGGGGACTCCCGCTTTCGCCGCACGTTCCATTAATGAAATATGACCACTAATGTGAATTAGAGACTTCTGATAGTATTTTATAACATAAATACATTACCACTATACATTCTGAGATAGTTCCTAAGCGACATCCGAACAGCAGGAAATACCAATAATTATATGACAATATTTTAAGAAGATCCCCTAGAAGACCTAATAAGAGCTTCCCATAATACAACCCATTCAATTTCCTGCTGCGACCAGAATAGCACGTTTTTCTTGGAGAACAGATGAAAACGATTTTTGTTTGGTTTTGATACCCCTATACATTTATATATATTTTTTGTATATTATATTTATATTGTGACACAATATTACTGTAATTTCAGGTAATTTACAGTATATTTATTTATTATTTTTTGTTCAAATTGTAAAATTATGGAATTGAGCCCGTTTAAATTCATCACAGGTAGTGACACTTTTTGGGATCGTTCAATACCTAACCCTCTGAGTGTGGGAATTCCTACCTCCGTTTCCCAGACTACTCCTGAGACTTCGGTAGCAGGACAGAGAAACCACCTAACCTTGGACCTGGTTCCGAATAGGTCAGTGACCAGGGTTGGAATTCCCATTGTGTCTTCAGTGACCCACACTTTTTCTCGTCCTATTGATACGGTTGTATCTAATATTACTGCTCCATCTTTTTTAACGGATTTGAATGCTATGCAGCATAGACCTCCAATTTCTTCATAGCAACCTTCCAATAGGTTCCCAGGTTGGCCTTGTCCTCCTTGGACACCCTGGTAATCCTTTCAGTAACCCCAGGTTGCCTTCTGATACTTCCTCTTCTCAGACTTCACTAGCCAGAGAAGTGAGAGAAACCTTAGGGGAGTTTAAGAAGTCACTTATTTCTGATCTGAAGATTGTCTCGGATAGGTTGTATGCTTTTGGAGTCTCGGTCAGGTGTCCCGGTAGAGCCTTCTTCTCCCAACCAGTGTCAGGAAGAAGAAGATGACACTGTATATATGGCCCCAGGGAGTCAGGAAGCTTCTTTTCTCACTGTAGAGGAGGAAGCTGTTCCTACTACTACTGTTTCGAAGAAATCTGTTTCTTCCGCTCTGAACAGAGATGGTACTCCCGAGAAGATGGTAGTTCTATTAAATGGGAGTCTGAGGAGTTGCCTGCTTCTAGAAATCAGCTAAAGGCTAGGGTTTATTCCCTCCTTTTGCTTCACCTCCTAGGATCCACAAAACTTTGTCCACGTTTGAGACGTCCTCTTTTCCTGAATTTAAGCATGTTTCCACAGCTCTTGAAGTGATTCAGGATAGTTTGGCTTCACCTGCAGGCTTTTCTAGTAACAATACTGCAAAATTTCCAGGTTTTGGTCCCTCTTCTTTTCCAGGCAGGTTTAGAAGTAAGGATTTCGAGATACACAATTCGTCTATTGGAAAGTCAGCTTCCCTTCTAGGCTCTACGTCAGTAGATGGATTAAGACTTACACAAGCTCTTTGGTCTAAGTCAGAGAACCTTCTTAGGAGCACCTCTCATGCACAGGGTACAAATGAACACTTTCTGTCGGCAGCTGGGTCCTTACTTCAAGAGAGAGGGGATGACTTTTCGGAGCTTAAGTCCTTCTTACTCCAAGTTGACCAGGCTATTGGTATCTCTCAACTTCTTCTTATGGGCACTCTCGGTAATTTCACTCTTTCTAAAAGAAGTGAAATTTTAGAGAAATCCTCGGTCAATGAGTCTTTAAAAGACTCTTTGCTGTCTTCTCCTTTGTCGGACAAAATCTTTGGCTTATCTGTCCAGGAGGTTCAGGAGGAGATTAAAAAACTTCAACAGCTTGTCAAAGTTAACGTTCAGGTAGCTAATGGCAAGCGTTCTGTGATAGCTAATCCTCCTTCTGGTTCTACCCACACGTTTCCTAAGAAGAGGAAAGTTGACCCACCAACTACCTCTTCTGCTTCCAAGCCCAATTTTTCTCACAAGAATCAAGGGGCCAAGAAGACAGGGAATCGTATATAGGATGTTGCCCCATCGTTTATTGCTGACACCTCACAAGAGGGAGGAACAGTTTTCTGTTCCGTTCCCCGCCATTCCTGTAAGAGGGAGACTTACTCACTTTCTGAGTCAATGGGAAAAAATTATCACGGACTCGTGGATTCTGTCAGTAATTTCGGGGGACTTCATCTTCAGTTTCTGAGGTCACCTCCACTGTCAGAGATTCCCATCTCTTTATCTCATACGTCTGACAAAGAGAAGCGGATTCTTCTGTCGGAGGAAGTTCAGTCTTTGATCTTGAAAGGACGAATAGAGAGGGTTCAGGATCATTTTCAATCTCTAGTTTTTTACTCCCGTCTTATCTTAGTTCCCAAGATAACTGGAGGTATGAGACCAGTTATAGATCTTTCTATCCTGAATACGTTTCTCTTGGTACCCCATTTCAAAATGGAAACTAATCGTTCCATCGGGTCGTGCATCCACCCTGGTATGTGGACAACAAACCTCGATCTCATGGATGCGTCCTTTCACATCCCTATTGCTCCTCCCTTCAGAAAATTTCTTCGTTTTGTTTGGGACAATGCAGTATACCAATTTCGAACACTCCCATTCGGGATCTCAACGGCTCTCATAGTCTTCACAAGTGTGTTCCAAACAGTAATAGCTCATCTGCACACACTGTCTATCCAGGTTCATTCCTATCTAGACGATTCTCTGATCAAGGATTTTGATCAGCAAACTCTTCTTTCCCAAACGGAAATGGTAATTCAGCTCTTTCTCAATCTGTTTTTTTTTTCATATCTGGGAAGAAGTCGAGGTTGACTCCTTCTCAGAATTTT
This sequence comes from Bathymodiolus septemdierum, assembly GCA_963383655.1. NCBI lineage: Eukaryota > Metazoa > Mollusca > Bivalvia > Mytilida > Modiolidae > Bathymodiolus > Bathymodiolus septemdierum. The sequence continues at coordinate 27,881,849 of OY726524.1, read as the reverse complement.
CTGTTTCTAGAGGAACACTACAGAACAGACCTGGGTCTCATTTTTCCAGCAGAGAAAACAATTGTATCCCTCTGTCAGAGAATTCTGTTGTTCCAACACTCTCAGTTCGTAACAGCCAAACAGTTTTTTCAACTGCTAGGTTTCCTCAACTCACTCACGGAAGTGATTCCGCTAGGGCGTCTCCAAATTCGGCCCTCACAGTGTTATCTTCTTCAATACTGGCTTCCAGCCTCTCAAGGCTTGGAAGCAAAGATCCCTCTTCTTCCTTCACCGTTACCCCACCTACATTGGTGGATAGGCAGGGATAATGTGATGAAAGGTCTATCTCTGTCAGTACCAGTTCCTACCCTAACTCTCTACACAGATGCTTCCAACCTGGGTTGGGGAGCTTATCTAGAGGGAAGTTGGGCCTTAGGGTTGGGGTCTCCTGTACAACAGAAGGAACACATCAACCTGTTGGAGATAAATGCAGTTCATCTGGCATTGTCTCATTTCAGAACAACTCTCCATCTCATATCTCTGGTTCTGGCAACAAACAATACTACCGTAGTAGCTTATCTGAAAAACCAGGGAGGCACTCATTGTTTCAACCTGTATTCTTTTTGCAGGGAGATTCTCCTTCTTTGCTCGGAACTTCAGATTCAACTGGTAGTGAGGCATATTCCGGGTCATCTCAATGTACTAGCAGACACACTGTCACGTTCTCTAGCACCAGTGAACACGGAATGGGAATTACTATAAGTAACTTGCAATGCCATCAGGCTTCTTTGGGGTCGTCCTCATCTGGATCGTTTTGCTACGTCTCTGAACCACAAACTGAACACTTTCGTTTCTCCAGTTCCAGATCCTCTAGCATATGCTGTCGACGCAATGTCAATCTCTTGGAAAGGAATGTTCGCTTACGCATTCCCTCCCTTCAGGTTTCTTTCGCAAGTCTTTCAAAAGGTAGCTCGGGAATCTTGCAAGATCATTCGTATTGCACCGGCTTGGCCAAAGCAAGCCTGGTTCACAGATCTGCTGCCTCTCTCGTGTGCAAGACCACTTCTTCTTCCTCTCAGAGTTAATCTACTCTCTCAGCTGAAAGGAAGAATAATGCATCCAAATCCAGAGAACCTACATCTGCACGCTTGGTTACTCTCCGGCAGGGTACCCGACAGAAAGGTTTTTCTGTCAGAGCAACCAACCACATATCTAAGGCTGTCCGACAGTCTACAGAGATTGTCTACGATGCAAAGTGGTCAATCTTCGTTAATTGGTGTGTTGGACGGGAAATTGATCCTATCAAAGTCTCTGTACAACAACTAGCAGATTTGTTTGTACATCTTTTTGAAGATAAAGGTCTCTTCCCATCTACCATTAAAGGTTACAGGTCTAGTGTTACTCGCACTCTAGCTATTTCTGGTGGAACTGATTTCAGCAATAATGAATTTTTATCATTATTGATTAGACATTTTGACCTTGAGAGACCTAAACAAAAAAGACTGGTTCCTCAATGGGGCTTAGGATTGGTACTTTCGGTTCTTACGCTACAACAATTTGAACCTGCAACTGAAGTTGATTTCAAATTTGTCTCTTACAAATGTTGCTTCTTATTAGCTTGAGCTTCTGGTGGAAGAAGAAGTGAAATTCATGCTCTGTCAGTCTCAGATTTTTGTCTTCGATTTAATCGAGATCAGTCAGCTGTTATTCTATTAACAGATCCCTCCTTTCCTGGTAAAAATCAGATTCCTAGTATGGTCTCGAAACCTATTTTCATCACAACCCTTCCTTCTGATTCTTCTTCTGATCTACTGTGTTCTATAAGAATATTGAAAATATTGAAAAAGACAAGACAGAGAAGATCTAACTCTAAATCCAGGCTATGTTTACCTTTAAAAAGAGGTATTTCTGATTTATCATCGAAATCCATTTCTAGATGGCTGTGCAATACGATGCTTCCTGCATATCACTCTTCTGGTGAGCAAACTTTAGCTCGCCACTCAGCTAAAGCACATGAGGTGAGAACCATTTCTTCGTCTTGGGCTCTTTTTAGTTCAGCTTCTATGGCAGAAGTTTTGTCGGCAGGTTTTTGGAGATGTCAGAACTCTTTCATTGATCATTACCTGCAATCCATGACCTCACATGCTGATAACCTTTTTCCCCTAGAAACTATTATAGCTGCGCAACGATTGTATCTTTCCCCTATCACTACTACATCAGGGGATTCAGCTATATGTTAGATTCTGTGTTTCTCAGAATTTATAGTGGTAAGGTATTTATGTTAACAAATTTAAATTTTTGAAGTAAAATTAGTTTGCATTAATAAATACTTACCACTATAAATTATAGGTCCCGCCCATTTCAGTCTCCTCCCCTGCATCCCCTGCTTCTTTTTAGTACTTGATGAAATTGAATGGGTTGTATTAGGTGACCTTCACACAATATTGTCATAATATTATTGGTATATCCTGCTGTTTGGATGTCGCTTAGGGACTATCTCAGAATTTATAGTAGTAAGTATTTATTAATAAAAATTAATTTTACTTCACAAATATAAAATGTCATGACATTATATCAAATTTCATCTTTTCTCATGCAAATGTAAGATATAAAAACATTTGGACGAAAACTACATTGAAAACAGAAAAAAAATGTTGGTGATAGGGGAGCGTAAAATATTTCAATCCTTCATGAAATCTAATTTGCATGGACTATGACGGGATCTTATATTCGACAGCTAATTGAACAAATGACCTATAAATGAAGAAAGATGAAAAATGTCACACTGTCGAAACAGATCCAAATCCAATCGAAAAATCACCTCGCCATGAACGGGATTCGAACTCACAACTTTAGTGGTGAAAGGCACTGATTGCACATGTAGTTGTAAATCAATCTACCTTACGATCACGACCACGACGGCCCCAACGACAAATGGATATGACACCAGTTTTTATTCCAATTCAGAAATGTTTTCTCCAGTAATTACGTCAATTTACATATAATCAGAAAATTATTTAATGCATAATCAGTATATATATTTTTTAATATGAAGGCGATGAAAAACGTTAAGCGGAAAATTAAGTCAAAGAAATATACGACAATATCCAACATTTCGAACACACCCTATTGTTATAATAAAATATACACAACATTCGGCTTAATGATACGTGTGTATATATTTATGTTTAATATATTAAACTATGCTGGTAAGTAAAATTTATTTAATTTTTATATATCATGTTTGTTTATATTTCATTGACCTGTAACTCGTCAATCAATCACTACATCTAGTGTGACCAAAGAAGGATTATCAATACACATACTATTAATAGTCATTGTATAAGGTATGAGGTGAAAGTAGGCGGGTTGAATGGGGAAAAATGTGTGTGGTAATACCAGTATGTTTTATATGAAAAAGAAATTGAATGCTATTTTCAACCGATAGTTGATCACTTCCAAGTAGTAAAATCTCACATGTCATACACACTTAATTTTCTATTAAAGAAATAACTTTATTTTGGAGTGTGGACGATATGATCTTTAGTTATCGATTCATGAAAAACTTTGAAATCTTGAGTGATGTGTCTCTTATCTGTTTTGCTCTCCCTTACCTATTTTGTTCCTGTATTTAAATACTGTTACAGTGACAGCCGGAACCTTTGAACCGTAATGAGAGCGGGAGGTTTGGCGCCTTAAAATCTGATTCAACCCACCATTTCTTTAGAAATGCCTGTACCAAGTCAGGGTCATTACGGTTTTCACAGTTTTCCGGTTGTTGACTGATTTTGTCTGTTTATATAATTATGAGTTTTGACTTTCCCTTTGTAAGATTGTTCGGAGTTCGGTAATTTTGTTATTACCTTTATTTATTACATTATTTTACATATTTTATAATTACGTACATATATTGCCATATATGTCTACAGTGAGTGCCAAAGTATGCGACGTATACTAAGACTGAAGGGCACTCATGTAGCTAAGTTTGTTTATTTTTGTGTTTTTGTACGAGCTATGTATGTTTAGCTAATCGGTGGGCACATCATTCTAGGTATTTCAGTCTATGTCAAATATAAAAAGATGCAGTAACTACACATCTTTCATCATAGTGTCACTAATTATAATCATATTTTAAGATTAGTTATATACAGACAGACTAAAGTTAAGCACCACCTGATTTGTTTCAATACTATCTTTTCTAATAATGAACTTATTTCAAATCGGTTTGCTGTTTTCTTTACCTGTACACACATACTTACTTACCTGTGAAACAGGTTATTGATTGATTTGTATTTGTGTGTATATGACAGCTGTGCAAAGTGTCACGCGTACTTTTCAACATTTGTGTTTGCGAACGAAAGCTGATTTTTTTTGTGCCGAGTTTTAAGTTTCATTTTCTATTGGTTTGGTATGGTGCGGCGAAAATTAACCATACCAGAAAGGTGGAAAGCTGTTTGCATGTATATCGGTGGTCTTAGCCATAGAAGCGTGGCAAACCACTTCAGGGTAACCATTTCATCATTGTACGACTGACGCAGCGTTTTCGTCAAACGGGGAATGTTAATTACCGTCCACGTGCAGGTAGACCTCGCAAAACGACGCCGAGAGAGGACCGGCTCATATCCAGACGGGCGCGGTCACGGCCTTTCAGTACAGTTGGTGCACTTCGTGGTAATTTAGCGTTTGGAGGCCACATTATCACACGCACTGTAATCAGACGCCTCCACCATCAGGGAATGCGAGCGCGACGACCCATAAAACGTCCACAGTTGACATTACGTCATCGCCATGCTCGATTTGACTGGTCACATGATCATTTGGGGTGGATTATTCGCACATGGAGACGGGTCCACTGGTCTGATGAAAGTCGTTTTTTTGTTGCGCCCTACCGACGGTCGTGCAAGGATTTGGCGCCAACAAAACACTTCATATCAGGACAACCACATTTCGGGAAAAACTGCTTTTGAGGGTGGGGTGTAACTGTCTGGGGTTGTTTTTCCTTTGACTGTAAGTTGGACTTGTACGTTCTTGATGGTAATCTGACAGGCCAAGAATACCGTCACAATGTGCTTGCACCACGCGTAGTCCCCCATTTCGACAATCATGCGGTGGCTGATAGGCCAATGTTCATGGACGACAACGCTAGGCCACATAAAGCCCGAAGTGTACAACATTTTTTACAGCAACAGGCTGTTCAGACAATTCCATGGCCTGCGATGTCGCCAGATATGAACCTTCTAGAGCATGTATGGGACTTTATTGACCGTAAAAGTAACCAACGCAATCCAAAATGTCAAACTATTGACGAATTAAGAACTGCTATCTTACAGGAGTGGCAACAGTTCCCCCAAGAACGGCTTAGGCGTCTTGTGCGAAGCATGACGAGGCGTGTTACAGAACTTCAGAATAAACGCGGTGGATATACTCGTTATTGATCTTTATGCATTACACATGCGCACAATAGATGCATTTAAAAGTTCTTAAGATCTGAAGACTCTGCATTTTAATGCAATGTTAAAAATTTCCATCAAAGACAAACTGGTTTTACGTTTTTCCAGCGCCTGTTTTGAACCCCATTTTTGCCACGTCATAGGCACGTCTTTCAGGATGATAAATACTTCGTAGATTGGTAATTTTAGAGCCCTTGGTGTAGTCTTTTAATAAGTGTAAGAAAAATGGTGATATCTATTTTATTGTTTTAACAGTATTGATGTAAATAAATATATCGATAAAAATATGGTGTGGTGCTTAACTTTGGTCGGAGTGTATATATCGCATAAAAAGCACGACCAGTGTTCATGTCTTAGAGAGGTACATGTAATGGCGGACCATGTAGATAAAATAAAAATAAAAAAAGAAGTGCCATTTTGCTTATTTAACATTCATTTCAATACCTGTTTTTTTCTTTCTTATTTGTATTAGGGAAACGGATTTATATAAGTCTTCTTGTGCCCGAATTCCTACGCTCTGTATTGTATTTTGTATATGTGTATCATTTCTAATAAAATATTGTTTAAACCCTTTCGGCCCGGGTTGCTCAATGAGTTAGGTAGTTTGATTACCTAACAACTCATACAAGCCTATCATCAATACGGCGTGGCTTCGCGCCCGGCTCGCAACGCAAGTGATAAAGTTTACCAGTTGATTGCCCATGGTCGGTGGTTCTCTCCGGGTACTCCGGCTTCTTCCACCACTAAAACTCGGCGCCATGATATTGCTGAAAGTGGGGTTAAGCACAATAAAACAAATCAAATCAAATATATCAATGAAAAAAAACAAGATGCCCTGTTTAAGCATAGTTCAAGTATACCGTGGTTGCTATGGATACATTTGTAAAATAATAATGTGTGAACAGTGTTAGATCCACAAAATCACCTAATAGAACAAAGGCTCCAACTCGTCAGATTCACAAATTAACCTAACAGAACAAAGGCTATCAACTCGTCAGATTCACAAATTAACCTAACAGAACAAAGGCTACCAACTCGTCAGATTCACAAATTAACCAAAGAGAACAAAGGCTACCAACTCGTCAGATTAACAAATTAACCTAACAGAACAAAGGCTACCAACTTGTCAGATTCACAAATTAACCTAACAGAACAAAGGCTACCAACTCGTCAGATTCGCAATATATTCTTGAAAAATATGAAAAACACGAATGATAAACACAGTGGAAATGAAAATTAAAATAAAAACTGGCCGTAGCAAAACTACTTGATTAGATTACAAATGTTAACAGCCCTCAGCGTACCCAAACAACTAAAACAATAGATAAAAAAAACTACCTTTAGACTCCCATCATCTCCAAAATGTCGGTAACATTAATAATAGTTGTTATAATAGTGTGGTTTATGGATACTGACAAATTACGCCCTACTGACTACGATGGGTTATTGCTTCAGCAATATTTTAGTTATATCATGGCGGTCAATTTTCTATTGGATGTAGCCGGAAGTACCTTAAGAAAGGCACCAACTTCAGACTAACAACTTTAGTGGTGATGGGTTTTTAACTGAATATATAAATGTAATTCTAATTATCATACGATCACATGACACAATGGCCCGGATTAACATTGAAAATAACCCTGATGCAATTACCAAAATTAAATAGTTCAACATTACTGGTCGACAATAATAACACACCTTCTCTAGCCAATGGGTACGATCCGACGTCCTCCCTTTTCAATCGTTAAGTATCTTATCTGGAAATTCGTAGTTCCGAGGACTGCCATCTGCTGTAAAATGACAGCTATGTCCCTTATAATGACTTCACAACAATAACAACACAAGATTTAAGGCCCATAATATACCAAACCACTCCTATGGCCAGCATAAAACAGCAATGGTTAACAATATAACCAACATCAATAATACAGACCTCTCCCCGTGTAAACTTTAAAACCCTAGACTTATGGATAACGACAGGGAATGATAAAATATCTAGTCCATGTTTGAAGCAGACATCAAAATGTGACGGGTTTAAACCGGGTAATGGGATTCCAACCAGCCCATTATTTAGACACCCAGCTGTAAATCAGGTGTAAATTAAATATTTGTGACTGTTTCAGATGCTTGCACATTACCAGCCTCTCTACAGGGAAGTCACTGGAAATATACTTATGGTGCCAATGAAGTGACAGTTATCTTCGGAACAAACACAATGTCTGGTTTGAGCTACACGGCAAGAGGAGAAGTATTGAACAGCTACCATTGTATATCAAATACAGCCAACGTTTATGTGTTCAAGTAAGTCTGGCAGGTCATATTCACGTAAATATAGAAATTATATCCCCATTCTAGAAATTATATCCCGAATCTAGAAATGATGTCGCCGAGTCTACCGACTCGCTTACTTAAAGACTAGCCAAAAGATAAAATGGACGTAGGTTCTCAGATAATGCATGTTTTATAATATCGATATGTACAATGATTTACAAGCAAAAACGCAAAAAAGTCATACTAGTAGAACAAAATTTGTATGACGCGGTAGTAATCATAATGTCTACTAATAGTTCGATTTATGAATAACCATAAATATTCAAGGGCAGCTATAATTCGATTGATGGCTAGCTATGATTCGATTGATGGCTAGCTATAATTAGATTGATGGCTAGCTATAATTAGATATATGACTAGCTATAATTAGATCGATGGCTAGTTATAATTAGATTGATGGCTGGCAATTCTTAGATTGATGGCTGGATCTAATTAGATTGATGGCTAGCTATAATTCGATTGATGGCTAGATATAATTAGATTGATGGCTAGCTATAATTAGATTGATGGCTAGCTATAATTAGATTGATGGCTAGCTATAATTCGATTGATGGCTAGCTATAATTCGATTGATGGCCACCAATAATTAGATTGATGGCTATCTATAATTAGATTGATGACTGTCTCTAATTAGATTGACGGATAGCTATAATTAGATTGATGGCTGGCAATACTTAGATTGATGGCTAGTTATAATTATATTGATGGCTGCCCATGCTTAGATTGATGGCTAGCTTTAATTCGATTCATGGCTGGCTATGATTCGATTGATGGCTAGCTATAATTAGATTGATGGCTAGCTATAATTAGATTGATGGCTAACAATAGTATAATTAGATTGATGGCTAGCTTTATTTCGATTAATGGCTAGCTATAATTAGATTGGTGGCGAACAATAGTACTGTTAAATTGATGGCTGGCTATGATTAGATTGATGGCTGGCTATGATTCGATCTATGGCTAGCTATAATTAGATTGATGGCTAGCTATAATTAGATTGATGGCTAGCTATAATTGCATTGATGGCTGGCTATGATTAGATTGATGGCTGGCTATGATTCGATTGATGGCTAGCTATAATTGCATTGATGGCTAGCTATGCTAAGATAGATGGCTAGCTATGATTAGCTACATCAGGCTTACATTGTTGATAACAACATACAGAAGAACATTTAATTGAAAACTATTTGCATGAACATTTATTGATACTATTAACCAGAGCTAAAATGAATAAAATGTCAATTTGTATTTCAATTGCAAATGTAAATTTTATTATATATTTATTTTCCATTGATGTCCTAAAATTCTCCACAAAGATGTGCATTGGATACTTTAATACAGTTCATTTTTTTTTCATACTGCAGAATATATTTTCAAATTGATAAACTTTTTATTTGCTACCATTTACTCGCTTACCAATAAAAATACAATATCTGTATACTCATACAGCATACAGTAAAAGGAATAATTAAACACAGATATTTACATATATTTAGTTACATTCACTGGAAACTATGCACTACTGGATATGTATGGCGACTGACATTACTTTGGTCGTGAACAATCACATAAAGACACTCTGTGTCTAATCCGACTGTGTACTAAATTGCTATCAAGCGTCATTAAAAAACATTTTTATATATAATATAAAAAAAAATTATTAGGTCCGGGGAATTTGACTTCGGTCCAGTGAAACTAGTTTGTCCACTAGACCGAATGTCCAATGAATCCTCAAACAACTTCGTGAAGACTGCTAGTTGTAATTCGATTGATGGCTGGCTATAATTTGATCGATGGCTAGCTTTAATTATAACTATGGTTAGCCATAACTATTTATTTTTGACGCCAACGACCCACCTTTGAAATGTAGTCATTATTTTGGGACGTTCAGGTTGCCTAAATAATTATCTGTAAAACTATTTTTTCCTCACTTATTGTGGATTGTTCTGTTTCTGTATACTAAGCTGGAAACTACTTTTAGAGAGATAAATCTAATTTGAGTTAATTGGCTCGAAATGTATTGTGCTTTTTCCGAAAGTGGAACCGAAAAAACATATTAATAGTATGTGATTCATATAACATGAGTTCCCTCTGTTTTTAGTGGGGTTCGTGTTACTAGATCTTTAGCTTCATGTGTATATTTTGTTAATTGTAGTTTGTAGCTTTTCTTTTGGCCATTGTGTTGTATATCCTTCTATTTACGGATTATGATTACCCCTTTGGTATATTCAAACGCTTCTTATTACATAAGTTAATTTTGCAATGCATTTTGTATGCTCGAAGTCAGATTAATGTATTCGAGTGGAACAAATTTTCTGCACGGACAATGTTGTTACGTTTCAATGAGTTAGACGGCAAGCGAAATGTCAGTGACTGAGAGATTGTTAAAGAAAACATATGCGATTATAACTGATCAAAGCACTCTTTTAAAATCATTTAAGCATTTTGTTTTTTTGTAGAAGTGACAATTCCTACTCTAATAGAGGTGAAGATGGATGGCTTTATCTCTGCATGAAAATTACAAGGGTTTCTGATGATCTCTTTTATTTCTATCTATTAGCAGGTAGGTGTGATATATAATTGATAAGATAAATGTTGGTTTCACCCCACTGTTACCGTTGTATAGAGCTTTATCCTTCCGATTGGAATGACTGGATATATTTGTGTTATATATACTGTCACTGTCTCAGACCGAAATATAGTCTCTTTTCTGATACCACTGTCGCATGTTACCGGTTGAGCTTTTGGAACCTATTTGTAAATACAGTTCAGAGAACAACGCACTTGTTGTATGTGTACCAGGAAAGGGATAGCAAACATCAAGCATTGGCAATGCTCACTTGTCTTGTTTTCTGTATCCCCACCTATCAATGAACGACTGACAAACTGTTACAACGTCTATGATTGGATGCTTCTCCATAGAAGAAGAACCAATCAAAAAGAATATAACATCATATACGTACATAAAGATATCGAAATGAATATACCATGTAGCAAAGGCAGTCATGTTTTAAAAACTATTTTTAGGTTTTGTGACAGGAGTGTGTCAATGGTATGCAAGAAGAGTTTGAAGATACCAAATGTGTAATCAGAATTTGCAAATAGAAGGACAGAAAACACAAAGACAGAAAGAAAAAGGACTAAAGGATAAACAATGATCTACAAATCATACACAAAAAACTTAAGATCGAGAAACACGAACCCTACTGAAAACCGGAGATGAACTCATGTGCTCTGGAAGTATAAGCAGTTCCTGTTCCACTAGTGGCACCCGCCGTGTTAATATAGTTACAAACCGGTTAATTAAACATTTTGGCTGAAATATTCTGTTGTTTTCTTTTTCCGTTGTAGCCATGTTGTTTGTATCAATTTCATTGGTAGATCTTCTTGACGAGTTACCTTCCGTAATTATATATACATATCCTATAAGTGACGCAGATTTAAATCAGGGACAAGAGAGCTTAGAGTTCATCACTGGTAAACATGATACGTGACGTCGTAACTGTGAGATAAAGAAAGCAATAGTAATGAAGTTTTTAACGCTTCATTTTAACAAGTTACATATTTATTTTTTCTTCGACGTCCATTTGCATTAAAATCACGTTAAGCACAATTCACGACTACGGACGAATATTATATACAGTCAAACCTTGTGTTTTCTGTTCTTCGTTATACGGATTCTGATTACCCCTTTGGTATCATCAAACTCTTCTTACGAGGTCACCTTTAGGACAAATAATAAGTGGTCTTTTAAACAGGTGACCTCTTAGAAAAGGTTAATTTCGTATGAAATTTGTTATCACAAGACAAGAAAAAGGTGACCTTTTAATACAGGTGACTGCTTAATGGAGGTAACCGCATGAACAGGCTTGACCGTACATGCGCGTGTTGTATATACATGTGCTACAACTGTTAAATTATGTATAATTGAGAATCAACATTGCTCTCATGTTCTATTGTTTGTTTGATTTTTCCCTTTGACATCGTTGCTATTAATGAAACTAAGATGTTGTTTAGATATTGATACAGCAACTGGTGATAGAGTCTACAACCCACCAACTGATTCTATACCACAAGACACTGAACCAACATGTGACTTCTGTAGTTACACGACAGCTCCTCCTGACAATGATATACGAATACTTCAACGAACAAGTACGTTTGCTTAAATTTTATGGCATGGATGAAACAACTTCTTTGTAGTGTTGATCTAGCTATGCACTAAAGAGTGTTGAACATAAACTGAACACACACACAACATAGAGATATCTAGATGTCAGTTGAGACATGGATAAGTTATACGAAGACTTTATTTTCATTGCATCGTGTTTACAAGGGGTTAGGTTTCTGATGTTTGGCGCCACTTTCATCAACATTTCAGCTATATCGTGGCAGTCAGTTTAATTTGTGCAGGGAACCGGAGTACTCGGAGAAAATACCGACCTGCCGCAAGTCACTAACAAACTGTATCATATAATGTTGTGATGTATTTATATCATTATCTACATTTATCATGGAATCGTTTGATTTTGAGTACTAATAAAGTGGTCAAAGAAACTGCGTTCTCATTTTCATCATTGACCCAATAACTTTTTTTCTCTGTACCCTTTCCGCATGTTTCGCCTTTGGTAAGCTACTTTTAGATCAGTTATATTACTGATGACAGAAAATATCAACACGGGCCAAAAAAGGAATAATTATTGCTTAAATGATTTGGCTTTCAAATGTTTTGGCTTTGAGCTGACCCGATGAAGGTTATTTCAGAAAGGCGTCGTGTGCCCTAATTTAGATATCTACGTTTGTGTTTGTATATTTTGATTATTTGATATCAAGCGCAATCTTTCTCTAGATACATAGATGGTTTTCTGCAGGATAAACACTATATTAATGCAATGTCTTAACATATAGAATCTTTGCATATTCGAGTAAACTAAGGAAAATCAATTCAAATCTCGCATATATCCCAGTTTCTAAGCCGCATGCACAATTACTTTATATTTTAAAACACTTCACAAATAGTGCATCTATGGGGGCCGTCTGTGATTTTCCCAGGATACCCCTATTTCATCCACCACTATAACTGACTGCCACAATATGACTGAAATATTGTTGAAAGTGACGTTACATACCATAACTCTAACCATATCCATTGCATCTATGTACGATTATAACTTTTAAAGTGGGATGAAATAGCGATATAAAGTAAATAGTTTGCTGTTAGCTTAAATATTAATACGTTTGCATCATTCATACTACAATGTATTTTGAATAGGTACAGGCGAGACTCTGCCGGGTGGCGAGTCACCATGTCTACCATGTGATGCTGTTTGTAATACTAATGGTAAGTTATTAAATTATATGTCAGTGTCTTTTATGTTAATATTGATTTTCAAATAATTGATACATATAACAGAAAGCTGTTGTACAGAGAAACCTGTCTAAATCTAACCTCCCTTGGACCAACTTTTGTGTTCAGAATAGACAGGTGTTCCGTTTATACAAGTTAAATTAATGAAGATTTTCTGCATTGTGACTTTATTTAAAGTTCGGCTTACACAGGATTTTGATTTACTCGGGGATCTGTTTATTCAGGTTTCACTCTATATGCTCTCACTTTGTCATGAGAGTGTGATTTGCAAATAATTATGCACATATTATTTATATTTCTCAATTGTGATGTTTCACGATTTAGTCTTAATATTTATTGTTTCGAACAACACTGACTGGACTTTTTTTTAGATGAATCAGAAACATTGAAATTATGCCACTATTCCCAACTCAAAACTAAAAGATAGTTCGGAAGAATTATTTCACCTTTGTTTCATAGTCAAGGAAGCTACTGAAACAATAATACTAATTGATAAAGTCTTACGGTTTCCACCATGACTTGCTTAACCACGACGGAATATATGTGTCACAAATTTCCACACATATGTTACGTTCGTCGTAATAACAATCCGGTGTTTTCTTCATTCATGACTTATCACAAGGTTTGAGACAAGAGGTACATGACGGATACTAGTAATACAGCATGAACTGCTTACTATTACGGAGCATAACTAAGTTCATTCCGGATTGTTTTGTGGTGTCGTGTTGCTTAATCTTTAGTTTTCTGAGTAGTGTAATGTATATAATTGTTTTATGAAAAGAAAGTAGGAATAGTGATGCTCAACGATTCAGCCAATATCAACAAAACAAGTAATCACCTCTTATCTCAACTTGCTCATCATAAAGAAAGACCACGACATGTGACATACAGATTTTTAGGATAATACATGAAACCATGTAAACCATGAAAATCAATAACGATACAAAATGCAGCTATATATTATCTATTCAACTGGGTTAACCCCGCCATGTTTTTTCCATGTCTTTAGCCAGGACCTGGAATTCCATGTTGTTAGCCAGAACCTGGATTTCCATGTCGTGGCATACGACATGGAAATCCAGGTCCTGGCCAACGACATGGAAATCCAGGTCCTGGCTAACAACTAGTACCCGTCATGTCGTTAGCTAGGACCTGTATTTCCAAGTCGTTAGCGAGGACATGGATTTCCATGTCGTAAGCCAAGACCTGGATTTTCATGTCGTTAGCTGGGACCTGCATTTCCATATCTTTAGCTAGGTCCTGAATTTCCATGTCTTTAGCCATGACCTGGATTTCCATGTTGCTAACCAGGACCTGGATTTCCATGTCGTTAGCAAGGACCTGAATTTCAATGTCGTTAGCCAGGACCTGGATTTTCATGTTGTTAGCCAGGACCTGGATTTCCATGTCGTTAACCGGGAACTTGATTTCCATGTCTTTAGCCAGGACATGGATTTCCATGTCATTAACTAGGAACTGAATGTTCATGTCTTTAGCCAGGGTCTGGATTTCCATATCTTTAGCCAGGACCTGGATTTCCATGTCGTCAGCCAGGACCTGGATTGCCATGTCTTTAAATAGGACCTGGATTTCCATGTCCTTAGCCAGGACCTGGATTTCCATGTTGTCAGCCAGGACCTGGATTTCCATGTCGTTAGCCAGGACCTGGATTTCCATGTCGTAAGCCAAGACCTGGATTTCCATGTTGTTGTCCAGGACCTGGATTTCCATGTCGTTAGCCAGGACCTGGATTTCCATGTCGTTGGCCAGGACCTGGATTTCCATGTCGTTGGCCAGGACCTAGATTTCCATGTCGTTAGCTAGGACTTGGATTTCCATGTCGTAAGCCAAGATCTGGATTTCCATGTCGTTGGCCAGGACCTGGATTTCCATGTCGTTGGCCAGGACCTGGATTTCCATGTCGTATGCCACGACCTTGATTTCCATGTCGTTGGCCAGGACCTGGATTTCCATGTTGTTAGCCAGGACCTGGATGACCTGGATTTCCATGTCGTTAGCCAGGACCTGAATTTCCATGTTGTTAGCCAGGACCTGGATTTCCATGTCATAAGCCAAGACCTGGATTTCCATGTCGCTAGCCAGAATCTGGATTTCAACATCGTTAGCCATGATCTGGATTTCCATGTTGTTAGCCAGGACCTGGATTTCCATGTTGTTAGCTAGGACCTGGATTTCCAACGTCAAATGTCGTTGTCTTTTTTATGTTCGGTTAGTTGGAATTAGCGGTGATTGTTCGTTTTACTGGTATTGGTGGAATTATTTACCATCATTGTTTAGACTGTCTTTTCATAAAAAATAGTAATCAAATAAGATATAGGTGTTTACAAATTATGATGTTGAATTATATAAGATATGTTAACATTCCATGTGATTTTTTTAGAGACCTCAACGTCTGGTGAAATAACAAGTACATCAACTGATGTAACGACAACAGCCATAACAACTACATCATCACCATGTACAAACCTGCAATGTTTAATTAATCATGTTAATCATTGGGGGATATAATTAAAAAAAATAATGTTTAATTGACATTCATAATCAATGGGGGTATACTTAGAGACCTGGATCTCCATGTTGTTAGCCAGGCCCTTGATGACTGGGGCTTCCATGTCGTTAGCCAGGACCTCGATTTCCATCTCGTAAGCCAAGACCTGGATTTCCATGTCTTTAGCCAGGACCTGGATTTCCCTCTCTTTAGCTATGTCCTGGATTTCCATGTCGTTAGCCAGAACCTGGATTTCCATGTCGTTAGCCATGACCTGGATTTCCATGTCGTTAGCCAGAACCTAGATTTCCATGTCTGTAGCCAGGACCTGCATTTCCATGTCACTGGCCAGGACCTGGATTTCCATGTCTGTAGCCAGGACCTGTATTTCCATGTCGTTAGCCAGAACCTGGATTTCCATGTCTGTAGCCAGGACCTGCATTTCCATGTCGTTAGCTAGGACCTGGATTTCAATGTCGTTGGCCTGGACCTTGATTTCCATGTCGTAAGCCAAGACTTGGATTTCCATCTCGTTAGCCAGAACCTGGATTTCCATGTCTGTAGCCAGGACCTGGATTTCCATGTCGTTAGCCAATACCTCGATTTCCATGTCTGTATCCAGGACCTGGATTTCCATGTCGTTGGCCAGAACCTGGATTTCCATGTCTGTAGCAAGGACCTAGATTTCCATGTCGTTAGCCAGGACCTGGATTTCAATGTCGTTAGCTAGGACCTGGATTTCCATGTCCTTAGCCAGGACCTGGATTTCCATGTCGTAAGCCAAGACCTGGATTTCCATGTCGTTGGCCAGGACATGGATTTTCATGTCGTAAGCCAAGACATGGATTTCCATGTCGTTGGCCAGGACCTGGATTCCCATGTCGTAAGCCAAGACCTGGATTTCCATGTCGTTGGCCAGGACCTGGATTTCCATGTCGTTAGCCAGGACCTGGATTTCCATGTCGATAGCCAGGATCTGTATTTCCCTGTCGCTAGCCAGGACCTGGATTTCCATGTTAGCCAGGACCTGGAATTCCATGTCGCTAGCCAGGACTTGGATTACCTTGTCTTTAGCCAGAACCTATATGTCCATGTTGTTAGCCATGACCTGGATTTCCATGTCGTTAGCAAGGACCTGGATTTCCTTGTCGTTAGCAGGAACCTGGATTGCCATGTCGTTAGCCAGGACCTGGATTTCCATGTCGTTAGCCAGGACCTGGATTTCCAACGTCAAATGTCGTTGTCTTTTTTATGTTCGGTTAGTTGGAATTAGCGGTGATTGTTCGTTTTACTGGTATTGGTGGAATTATTTACCATCATTGTTTAAACTGTCTTTTCATTAAAAATAGTAATCAAATAAGATGTAGGTGTTTACAAATTATGATGTTGAAATATATAAGATATGTTAACATTCCATGTGATTTTTTTAGAAACCTCAACGACTGGTGAAATAACAAGTACATCAACTAAAGTAACGACAACAGCCATAACAACTACGTCATCACCAGGTACAAACCTACAATGTTTAATTAATCATGTTAATCATTGGGGGTATAATTCAAAAAAATAATGTTTAATTGACATTCATAATCAATGGGGGTATAATTAGAAATTTAATATTAAATTCATCATGCTAATCGGCGGAGGGTATAATTAGAAATTTAATATTTATTTAACCATGCTAATCATTGGGGTGTAATTAGAAATTTAATGTTTAATTGACCTTCCTGGATTTCCATGTTGTTAGCCAGGACCTGGATTTCCATGTCTTAAGCCAAGACCTGAATTTCCATGTTTTTAGCCAGTACCTAGATTTCCATGTCGTTAGCCAGGACATGGATTTCCATGTCGTTAGCCACGACCTATATTATCATGTTGTTAGCCATGACCTGGTGTTCCATGTCGCTACCTAGTACCTGGATTTCTATGTCGTTAGCCAGGACCTGCATTTCCATGTCGTTAGCGCGGACATGGATTTCCATGTCGTAAGCCAAGACCTGGATTTCCATGTCGTTAGCTGGGACCTGAATTTCCATATCTTTAGCTAGGTCCTGGATTTCCATGTCTTTAGCCATGATCTGGATTTCCATGTTGCTAACCAGGACCTTGATTTCCATGTCGTTAGCAAGGACCTGCATTTCCATGTCGTTAGCCAGGACCTATATTTCCATGTTGTTAGCCAGGACCTGGATATCCATGTCATTAACCAGGAACTGAAAGTTCATGTCTTTAGCCAGGATCTGGATTTCCATATCTTTAGCCAGGACCTGGATTTCTATGTCGTCAGCCAGGACCTGGATTGCCATTTCTTTAAATAAGACATGGATTTCCATGTCCTTAGCCAGGACCTGTATTTCTATGCCGTCAGCCAAGACCTGGATTTCCATGCCGTTAGCCAGGACCTGGATTTCCATGTCGTAAGCCAAGACCTGGATTTCCATGTCGTTGGCAAGGACCTGGATTTCCATGTCGTTAGCCAGGACCTGGATTTCCATGTCTTGGCCAGGACCTGGATTTCCATGTCGTTGGCCAGGACCTTGATTTCCATGTCGTTAGCTAGGACTTGGATTTCCATATCGTAGGCCAAGACCTGGTTTTCCATGTCGTTGGCCAGGACCTGGATTTCCATGTCGTTGGCCAGAACATGGATTTCCATGTCGTATGCCACGACCTTGATTTCCATGTCGTTGGCCAGGACCTGGATTTCCATGTTGTTTGCCAGGACCTGGATGACCTGGATTTTCATGTCGTTAGCCAGGACCTGGATTTCCATGTTTTTAGCCAGGACCTGGATTTCCATGTCGTTAGCCAGGACATGGATTTCCATGTCGTTAGCCACGACCTATATTTTCATGTTGTTACCCATGACCTGGTGTTCCATGTCGCTACCTAGTACCTGGAATTCTATGTCGTTAGCCAGGACCTGCATTTCCATGTCGTTAGCGCGGACATGGATTTCCATGTCGTAAGCCAAGACCTGGATTTCCATGTCTTTAGCCATGATCTGGATTTCCATGTTGCTAACCAGGACCTTGATTTCCATGTCGTTAGCAAGGACCTGCATTTCCATGTCGTTAGCCAGGACCTATATTTCCCTGTTGTTAGCCAGGACCTGGATATCCATGTCGTTAGCCGGAAACTGGATTTCCATGTCTTTAGCCAGGACCTGGATTTCCATGTCATTAACCAGGAACTGAAAGTTCATGTCTTTAGCCAGGATCTGGATTTCCATATCTTTAGCCAGGACCTGGATTTCTATGTCGTCAGCCAGGACCTGGATTGCCATTTCTTTAAATAAGACATGGATTTCCATGTCCTTAGCCAGGACCTGGATTTCCATGTTATTGGCCAGGACCTGGATTTCCATGTCGTTGGCCAGGACCTGGATTTCCATGTCGTTAGCTAGGACTTGGATTTCCATGTCGTAAGCCAAGATCTGGATTTCCATGTCGTTGGCCAGGACCTGGATTTCCATGTCGTTGGCCAGGACCTGGATTTCCATGTCGTATGCCACGACCTTGATTTCCATGTCGTTGGCCAGGACCTGGATTTCCATGTTGCTAGCCAGGACCTGGATGACCTGGATTTCCATGTCGTTAGCCAGGACCTGAATTTCCATGTTGTTAGCCAGGACCTCGATTTCCATGTCATAAGCCAAGACCTGGATTTCCATGTCGTTAGCCAGAATCTGGATTTCCACATCGCTAGCCATGATCTGGATTTCCATGTTGTTAGCCAGGACCTGGATTTCTATGTTGTTAGCTAGGACCTGGATTTCCAACGTCAAATGTCGTTGTCTTTTTTATGTTCGGTTAGTTGGAATTAGCGGTGATTGTTCGTTTTACTGGTATTGGTGGAATTATTTCCCATCATTGTTTAGACTGTCTTTTCATAAAAAATAGTAATCAAATAAGATATAGGTGTTTACAAATTATGATGTTGAATTATATAAGATATGTTAACATTCCATGTGATTTTTTTAGAGACCTCAACGTTTGGTGAAATAACAAGTACAGCAACTGATGTAACGACAACAGCAATAACAACTACATCATCACCATGTACAAACCTACAATGTTTAATTAATCATGTTAATCATTGGGGGATATAATTAAAAAAAATAATGTTTAATTGACATTCATAATCAATGGGGGTATAATTAGAGACCTGGATCTCCATGTTGTTAGCCAGGCCCTGGATGACCGGGGCTTCCATGTCGTTAGCCAGGACCTGGATTTCCATCTAGTAAGCCAAGACCTGGATTTCCATGTCGATAGCCAGGATCAGGATTTCCATGTCGTTAGCCAGGACCTGGATTTCCATGTCGCTAGCCAGAACCTATATTTCCATGTTGTTAACCAGGAACTGGAGTTCCATGTCGCTAGCCAGTACCTGGATTTCTATGTCGTTAGCCAGGACCTGGATTTCCATGTCGTTAGCTAGGACCTGGATTTCCATGTCGTTGGCCAGGACATGAATTTCCATGTCGTCAGCCAAGACTTGGTTTTCTATGTCGTTAGCCAGAACCTGGATTTCCATGTCTATAGCCTGGACCTGCATTTCCATGTCGTTAGCCAGAACCTTGATTTCCATGTCTGTATCCAGGACCTGGATTTCCATGTCGTTGGCCAGGACATGGACTTCCATGTCGTTAGTCAGGACCTATATCTTCATGTTGTTAGCCAGGACCTGGAGTTCCATATCGCTAGCCAGTACCTGGATTTATATGTCGTTAGCCAGAACCTGGATGTTCATGTCTTTAGCGAGTACATGGATTTCCATGTCGTAAGCGAAGACCTGGATGTCCATGTCGTTAGCTAGGACCTGCATATCCATACCTTTAGCTAGATCCTGGATTTCCATGTCTTTAGCCATGACCTGGATTTCCATGTTGTTAACCAGGACCTGGATTTCCATGTCGTTAGCCAGGACCTGAATTTCAATGTCGTTAGCCAGAACATGGATTTCTATGTCGTTAGCCAGGACCTGGATTTCCAAGTCTTTAGCCAGGACCTGGATTCCCATGCCATTAGCCAGGAACTGAATGTTCATGTCTTTACCCAGGACCTGGATTTCCATATCTTTAGCCAGGTTCTGGATTTCCATGTCTTTAGCCGGGACCTGGAATTCCATGTCTTTAGCGATGACCTGGATTTCCATGTCGTTGGCCAGGACCTGGATTTCCATATCGTAAGCCAGGACCTGGATTTCCATGTCATTGGCCAGGAACTGGATTTCCATGTCGTATGCCAAGACCTTGATTTCCATGTCGTTGGCCAGGACCTGGATTTCCATTTTGCTAGCCAGGATTTGGAAGACCTGGATTTCCATGTCGTTAGCCAGGACCTGGATTTCCACGTTGTTAGCAAGGACCTGGATTTCCATGTTGTAAGCCAAGACCTGGATTTCCATGTCGTTAGCAAGGATCTGGATTTCCATATCGTTAGCTAGGATCTGGATTTTCATGTTGTTAGCCACGACCTGGATTTCCATGTCGTTAGCCAGGACCTATGTTTCCATGTTGTTAGCCAAGACCTGGAGTTCAATGTCGTTAGCCAGTACCTGGATTTCTATGTCGTTAGCCAGGACCTGGATTTCCATGTCGTTAGCCAGGACCTGGATTTCCAACGTCAAATGTCGTTGTCTTTTTTATGTTCGATGAGTTGGAATTAGCGGTGATTGTTCGTTTTACTGGTATTGGTGGAATTATTTACCATCATTGTTTAAACTGTCTTTTCATAAAAAATAGCAATCAAATAAGATTGGCCAGGACATGAATTTCCATGTCGTCAGCCAAGACTTGGTTTTCTATGTCGTTAGCCAGAACCTGGATTTCCATGTCTATAGCCTGGACCTGCATTTCCATGTCGTTAGCCAGAACCTTGATTTCCATGTCTGTATCCAGGACCTGGATTTCCATGTCGTTGGCCAGGACATGGACTTCCATGTCGTTAGTCAGGACCTATATCTTCATGTTGTTAGCCAGGACCTGGAGTTCCATATCGCTAGCCAGTACCTGGATTTATATGTCGTTAGCCAGAACCTGGATGTTCATGTCTTTAGCGAGTACATGGATTTCCATGTCGTAAGCGAAGACCTGGATGTCCATGTCGTTAGCTAGGACCTGCATATCCATACCTTTAGCTAGATCCTGGATTTCCATGTCTTTAGCCATGACCTGGATTTCCATGTTGTTAACCAGGACCTGGATTTCCATGTCGTTAGCCAGGACCTGAATTTCAATGTCGTTAGCCAGAACATGGATTTCTATGTCGTTAGCCAGGACCTGGATTTCCAAGTCTTTAGCCAGGACCTGGATTCCCATGCCATTAGCCAGGAACTGAATGTTCATGTCTTTACCCAGGACCTGGATTTCCATATCTTTAGCCAGGTTCTGGATTTCCATGTCTTTAGCCGGGACCTGGAATTCCATGTCTTTAGCGATGACCTGGATTTCCATGTCGTTGGCCAGGACCTGGATTTCCATATCGTAAGCCAGGACCTGGATTTCCATGTCATTGGCCAGGAACTGGATTTCCATGTCGTATGCCAAGACCTTGATTTCCATGTCGTTGGCCAGGACCTGGATTTCCATTTTGCTAGCCAGGATTTGGAAGACCTGGATTTCCATGTCGTTAGCCAGGACCTGGATTTCCACGTTGTTAGCAAGGACCTGGATTTCCATGTTGTAAGCCAAGACCTGGATTTCCATGTCGTTAGCAAGGATCTGGATTTCCATATCGTTAGCTAGGATCTGGATTTTCATGTTGTTAGCCACGACCTGGATTTCCATGTCGTTAGCCAGGACCTATGTTTCCATGTTGTTAGCCAAGACCTGGAGTTCAATGTCGTTAGCCAGTACCTGGATTTCTATGTCGTTAGCCAGGACCTGGATTTCCATGTCGTTAGCCAGGACCTGGATTTCCAACGTCAAATGTCGTTGTCTTTTTTATGTTCGATGAGTTGGAATTAGCGGTGATTGTTCGTTTTACTGGTATTGGTGGAATTATTTACCATCATTGTTTAAACTGTCTTTTCATAAAAAATAGCAATCAAATAAGATGTAGGTGTTTACAAATTATGATGTTGAAATATATAAGATATGCTAACATTCCATGTGATTTTAATACAGACCTCAATGTCTGGTGAAATAACAAGTACATCACCTGAAGTAACGACAACAGCCATAACAACTATTTCATCACCAGGTGCAAACCTACAATGTTTAATTAATCATGTTAATCATTGGGGGGTATAATTAAAAAAATAATGTTTAATTGACATTCATAATCAATGGGGGTATAATTAGAGACCTGGATTTCCATGTTGTTAGCCAGGCCCTTGATGACCTGGATTTCCATGTCGTTAGCCAGGACCTGGATTTCCATCTCGTAAGCCAAGACCTGGATTTCCATGTCGATAGCCAGGATCAGGATTTCCATGTCGTTAGCAAGGACCTGGATTTCCATGTCGCTAGCCAGAACCTATATTTCCATGTTGTTAACCAGGACCTGGAGTTCCATGTCGTTAGCCAGTACCTGGATTTCTATGTCGGTAGCCAGGACCTGGATTTCCATGTCGTTAGCTAGGACCTGGATTTCCATGTCGTTGGCCAGGACCTGGATTTCCATGTCGTAAGCCAAGACTTGGATTTCTATGTCGTTAGCCAGAACCTGCATTTCCATGTCTGTAGCCTGGACCTGCATTTCCATGTCGTTAGCCAGAACCTGGATTTCCATATCTGTATCCAGGACCTGGATTTCCATGTCGTTGGCCAGGACATGGACTTCCATGTCGTTAGTTAGGACCTATATTTTCATGTTGTTAGCCAGGACCTGGAGTTCCATGTCGCTAGCCAGTACCTGGATTTCTATGTCGTTAGCCAGGACCTGGATTTTCATGTCTTTAGCGAGTACATGGATTTCCATGTCGTAAGCGAAGACCTGGATGTCCATGTCGTTAGCTAGGACCTGCATTTCCATATCTTTAGCTAGGTCCTGGATTTCTATGTCTTTAGCCATGACCTGGATTTCCATGTTGTTAACCAGGACCTGGATTTCCATGTCTTAGCCAGGACCTGAATTTCCATGTCGTTAGCCAGAACCTGGATTTCTATGTCTTTAGCCAGGACCTGGATTTCCAAGTCTTTAGCCAGGACCTGGATTTCCATGCCATTAGCCAGGAACTGAATGTTCATGTCTTTAGCCAGGACCTGGATTTCCATATCTTTAGCCAGGTTCTGGATTTCCATGTCTTTAGCCAGGATCTGGAATTCCATGTCTTTAGCCAGGACCTGGATTTCCATGTCGTTGGCCAGGACCTGGATTTCCATATCGTAAGCCAGGACCTGGATTTCCATGTTGTTATCCAGGACCTGGATTTGCATCTCGTTAGCCAAGACCTGGATTTCCATGTCGATAGCCAGGATCAGGATTTCCATGCCGATAGCCATTACCTGGATTTCCATGTCGCTAGCTAGAACCTATATTTCCATGTTGTTAACCAGGACCTGGATTTCCATGTCGTTAGCGAAGACCTGGATGTTCATGTCGTTAGCTAGGACCTTAATTTCCATATCTTTAGCTAGGTCCTGGATTTCCATGTCTTTAGCCATGACCTGGATTTCCATGTTGTTAACAAGGACCTGGATGTCCATGTCGTTAGCCAGGACCTGAATTTCCATGTCCTTAGCCAGAACCTGGATTTCTATGTCGTTAGCCAGGACCTAGATTTCCAAGTCTTTAGCCAGGACCTGGATTTCCATGCCATTAGCCAGGAACTGCATGTTCATGTCTTTAGCCAGGACCTGGATTTCCATATCTTTAGCCAGGTTCTGGAATTCCATGTCTTTAGCCAAGACCTGGATTTCCATATCGTAAGCCAGGACCTGGATTTCCATGTTGTTATCCAGGACCTGGATTTTCATGTCGTTGGCCAGGTCCTGGATTTCCATGTTGCTAGCCAGGATCTGGATGAACTGGATTTCCATGTCGTTAGCCAGGATCTGGATTTCCATGTCTTTAGCCAGGACCTGGATTTCCCTCTCTTTAGCTATGTCCTGGATTCCCATGTCGTTAGCCAGGACCTGGATTTCCATGTCGTTAGCCATGACCTGGATTTCCATGTCGTTAGCCAGAACCTAGATTTCCATGTGTGTAGCCAGGACCTGGATTTCCATGTCTGTAGCAAGGACCTGCATTTCCATGTCGTTAGCTAGGACCTGGATTTCAATGTCGTTGGCCTGGACCTTGATTTCCATGTCGTAAGCCAAGACTTGGATTTCCATGTCGTTAGCCAGAACCTGGATTTCCATGTCTGTTGCCAGGACCTGGATTTCCATGTCGTTAGCAAGAACCTGGATTGCCATGTCGTTAGCCAGGACCTGGATTTCCATGTCGTTAGCCAGGACCTGGATTTCCAACGTCAACTGTCGTTGTCTTTTTTATGTTCGATGAGTTTGAATTAGCGGTGATTGTTCGTTTTACTGGTATTGGTGGAATTATTTACCATCATTGCTTAAACTGTCTTTTCATTAAAAATAGTAATCAAATAAGATGTAGGTGTTTACAAATTATGATGTTGAAATATATAAGATATGTTAACATTCCATGTGATTTTTTTAGAAACCTCAACGAATGGTGAAATAACAAGTACATCAACTAAAGTAACGACAACAGCCATAACAACTACGTCATCACTATATATATATGTATTATGCTATTATTTTTTTTACAGATCCTAATTCCCAAACATATACAAGCGGATTAACAAACGATGTTATTTTACTGATAGTATCCAGTATTATATCTGTATTATTACTAGCATTAGCTATTATAGTACTTTGTCGATGCATACATAGAAGAAAAATCCAGAATGTGCAGTCACCAAGACGACGACGTCGGAGACTATATAGAGAACCTAGGGAAACTATGTTTGCATGAGTCTTAAATTGTTTTATTATGAAGAGACAATCGAACATTTTTTTCTTCATATAGGTTATGAAAGGTTCACGTCCCTGGTGCTCTACAGCGTATATTAGTGTTCCTTTATCAAATGCTTCTGACAACCAAATTATATTTCATAGCTTGAAAACATAAAAAGGGGGAAATATTTGTTGATTCATTTCTCATGTGCCAATTTTTGCTATAATTATACACATCAAAACTTATTTTCCAAATTGTTTATATTTATAATATTTAAATAAATTATATTGTTATAGCCATGGCATTCTGTTTTTTAATGAATTATCAAATGACGTTTAACCGCATCGGTGGTGTAATGGTTAGCGTACTCGCCTCGATTGTGGTAGATCGTGGGTGCGAGCACCGATCGGGTCAAACCAAAGACTATAACATTGGTATTTGTTGCTTCTCTGGCAAACACGAAATCAGGATAATCAGTAATCAGGAAAAATATCAAAGACTGTTTGGCTCGGAATCAGGATAATGTGTGGGGCAACATATCTATTCGTGGACTATTGTGTCAGCAAGCTACCACTATAAAAATCTAACTCAGCGTGTTGATCTAGTACAAAGTGGACCCAATCATCCATTGAAAATTAACTTGTTCTCGACATGATATAGCTGAACAATTACTGAGTTGGCGCTAAACAACAATCGCTCACCACTCACTCATTCACTCGACGGGTTTGTGGACAATGTAGAAATCATTCGCTATTATAATTCGAGCAATAGACCTTTAGGAAATTATAGATTTGATTCCAAACTTATAGGGGCCGTCGTGCTCGTGATTGTATGGTAGTTGGATTGACAGCTACCTATGCAATCAGTTCCTATCACAATTAAAGTTGTGAGTTCGAATCCCGCTCATTACGAGGTGTACTCGATTCAACATTATATGATATGATAAAGCTTGTCGGTACTTGCGATATATCGGTGGTTTTCCTCTGGGTACTCTGGTTTCCACTACCAATAAAACAGACTGCCACGATATTACTGAAATATTCTTCAAAGTGGCGTTAAACGCCATAACCATAACCCTCTAATCTTATACTCTTTATTATAGGCAGCATGGTACCCATTTTAATGGTACATCATTAAAACTTTGAAAAGATTGTAGTAGAATATATTCTGTTTTCCTATTCACTTTGCATGAAATGGGATCCTTTAGCTTGTGGTTTTGCTCAAGATTTCCTTGATAGAGTTCTGTTACTATCAAGAACGCTACTGAACCATGGGTTCCTAGTATTTAAGCCTGGAGTCATCACTTCGAAAGTTTTATGGTCGCCACCATTACCTGGTTAACCGTTACGGAATATCTGCGTCACAAATGACCACGGATATTTTCCATTCCATTCATGACTTACCATCGGGGTTGTGAAAAGAGTTATCCAACGAATGTCACATGTGGAGCAGGAAGAGCTTACCCTTCCGGGGCACATGGGTTAACTCCGGATTTATAGTGGGGTTAGCATTGCTCGATCTATAGATTTATGTGTGGTATTTTGTAGACCATTATTTGTCTTTTCTCCTTTTTCTTCTTTGCCATTGTATTGTCATTCATTCTTTGATTTACGGCTTCAAATTACTCCCTTTTTGTATCTTCAAACTTTTCTTAAAGGAAATTAACCCCTATTAAAACATGTGAAGAGATATTATTTTAGAATCAAATCGGAAATGAACAACTGTTCTATTTATAATTGCATTTCTGATTGTCAATAAATTATTTTTTTAAGTTGCTCCATAGATGTCCATGTTAAATGTTAGACCACAGTGCTTGTCTTTAATCCTGTAGGTCACGAGGTCTGCATTTGTGCAAGGTTGAACGGATGATTCATGGGATATACTATAGTATTTGTATATCTACATTTTAGGAAGAAGAACAAAATAAAAATATCAAAGGGGTAATCATAAGCCGTAAATCGAGAATTGCTTTTAGAACTTTCTCGATTGCAGCCCGAGTTAAAATTTGGACCCTAAGATGTCAGACCCTAAATATACCGTATGCCATCAAAGTTTTGATCTTCATTTCACAGGTATACTTCATATCAAATACAATTTGTTTTTCCATTTGTGGTGATTGATATTACTACATAATATATTTTTTCCATTGCACCATATCTTAAGCTCTGCACTCTCAAGACTCGGACCCAGTATGATCTGGTTTTTTGAGTATCTATTTTAAAATTTACTTATTTCCACCTCTTTAAGTCCCCTAGCAAATGCAACGACCATAACACAAACCATTTCTTTTGCTAAAACTTCAAGCTCACAACACACAAAACCCTCTCATATTGTCTAGTTGCCTTCATATTTGAATTCATCTTTCTATGGTATTTCTGGTGGATTGTGAAACTGTTCCAACAGTGTAGTTTTACTTGTTTTTCTATCTTTCTATGGTATTTCTGGTGGATTGTGAACCTGTTCCAACAGTGTAGTTTTGCTTGTTTTTCCATCTTTCTATGATATTTCTGGTGGATTGTGAAACTGTTCCAACAGTGTAGTTTTGCTTGTTTTTTCATCTTACTATGGTATTTCTGGTGGATTGTGAAGCTGTTCCAACAGAGTAGTTTTGCTTGTTTTTCCATATTTCTATGGTATTTCTGGTGGATTGTGAAACTGTTCCAACAGTGTAGTTTTGCTTGTTTTTCCATCTTTCTATGGTATTTCTGGTGGATTGTGAAACTGTTTCAACAGTGTAGTTTTGCTTGATTTTCCTTTGTGCTTCATTTTATTTGTTCATAACAAAAGTATATGTAGTGGGTTTGATATATTGTATTAACATTCCGCTGTTATGGTACATTATATTTCTATACAATTTGACATTAATTTAATTCTTTATTTATTTAGCGGGGATAACTAGCAGCCAATGGCTACAAGTGGCTTTCCTCAATTTGACATTGCTATGCACATTGTATATATGTTTGATAGCTACCTATATAATGACATAAACTATTCATAGTTCTTTAGAGATATAATTCTTATTAATTCTAGTTCATATATACACTTTCTTTAAGCCTACAAATGCATGGCAAAAACAGTAGAACAAGAAAAATCTAATATGTAATGTATAATTTGGCCTAATTTAATATATTTAGGATCTTCATGGTGAGTTACCATGGTAATGTATGATCATTCCTATTTTCGGCTATGACGGAATCTCAATTGAATTTGCATAGAATTACCATGTCTGCCTGTGGTATTTGCAGTCTCGGAGAACAAACGCTTCACTCCTTTGATATGTGCGTCCATTGGTTGTATTTGACGTATCAAATGCACAATCCGGAAAACGAGTGTTACACAAATGAATGTCCAGTGGGTGGAGAATGCTACGTTGCTTCCGCCTAGCAACAACTTGCTACAGGAAGACATATTGTTATGGGTTGTCGTTGGTGGAACGTTACAAGGCAAGATTTTCAAACATTATCCATTATATGTCTAATTATCATTTTTCCGGAGCAATCTATATTTTTAATTGCCACCATTTTAACTACATGAACTTGTTCTGGTCATGGAAATAACTGAAATACTGTTCACATGACGTTAAATTACAATCAATCATTCAATCAATCCGTCATGTACCTTTTCATGAATATAGCTGAAATACTGTTCACAAAACGTTAAATAACAATCAATAAATCAATCAATCAATCCGTTATGCACCCATTTCCAGGAAAGACAATTTCGGAAATAATCTAGATTCTTGACCGAATGACATAAGGAAAACAAAAATACCGAACAACATCTCTCCTGAAACGATGATATTGATAGTCTCCCAAATTAACGCACGGTAAAAGATGAATATATTTTACCTATTTTGTTCCAGTATTGTTATAAATACTGTTATAGTGACAGCCGGAACCTTTGAGCCGTAATGAAAGTGGGAGGTTTGGCGCTTTAAAATCTTATTCAACCCGCCATTTCTTTAGAAATGCCTGTACTAAGTCAGGGTCCTTACGGTTTTCACAGTTTTCCGGTTGTTGACTGATTTTGTCTGTTTATATACTTATGAGTTTTGACTTTCCCTTTGTAAGATTGTTCGGAGTTCGGTAATTTTGTTATTACCCTTATTTACGTACTAATAATGAGCAAACAGATATACTGTAATTAAATAATTAAAATGCAATCAAAACATGTATTAAGAGGTTACCTTTGAGACAAAGAAAAATTGACCTCTTTAAAGAAGTTCAATTTATATGAAATGTTTATGACAGGACAAGAAAAGGTTATCTTTAAATGCAGGTGACTACTCAATAGAGGTTACCACATGGGCAGGCTTAACTGTATAGATTATAATTGCTTGATCAACTCTTGGAATGGCAGCTCATGCCACTGCAGCTTCTGTTCATGATTTTAAATTATTTTCATACTTTTTTGCTTTGTTTTTTATATTTTTAGATATACCATAGGATACCATAGGAACTACAGTGGACGCTGGCTTGTTGCCACTATGTCCGCCTCTAAATCCACATCATTGATGCGCGACTTTACGTCACTTCCGGAATTTGATCTTATGTTTATTTTTGCCGTAAAATCATATTTGCACTCTTGGTGCTTCTAGGCCGATTTCAAATTTTTTAACTGTTTTTGCCTGTATAGCTGATTCTGGGAGGCTATTCCATATATCGACAATTGTAACGACGAAGGTATATTTTCTCACATTCAGCCTACTTGTTTTTATCTTCATCTTCTTGCTATGTCCCCTTGTATTTGAAGTTGTGTTTAGCTCAAACATATCCACTGTTGTTAGAGGATCATAAATATCATTTATTATTTTAAATACTTCTATCATATCTCCTCGCATTCTTCTATACTTCAGAGTGGGCATCTTGAGTTTCTTTAGTCTTTCGTTATATTCCTTGTTTTTTAAAGTAGGTACTTGTTTGGTGGCTCTTCTTTGTACGCTTTCTATTTTTTCAATATCCCCCACTTTAAATGGAGATCAGACTGCTTTCGCGTATTCAATATGAGGTCTAACCAAAGCTTGGAATAAATATTTGAAGCTTTGTTCATCTAAATATGTATAAGTTCTTCTGATTAATCCCATGATGCTGTTTGCTTTGTTCACCTGATTTTGTATATGTTTATTAAAGGACAAATTTTCATCTATAGATGCATGTTCTTTTCAAATTTATCATTTTTAAATGTTACTAGTTTCTATGTGTCTCATTTATATCCATGCTTTTTGTTTACTCACATCAATATATATATATGCTTTTCAATTATGCTGGTACTACTGCTGTGTTATAATTGCTTTCACATTTTAGTTTTGTTTTGAATTTCATGGGAAGATTTTAATATGACAGTGGTTTTTTGGGGGGGGTTTTTTGTTTTCTTTTACAATTATTGTGTGCATGTTTTGTTTAAATATTGTTTGTATAAGCATATTCTTATGTCGGATTGAAATGCTCACTAGAGCTTGTGTTAAAATTGTTTGATTCTTTCCGTCTTTAAATAAAGCTTATTGTATTGTATTGTCTAATAGTGTAAATCACCTCGGTAGGTAAAATCAAGTAAGTGGATGGGGGTGTTTAACGCCACTGTCAACAATATGTCAGTTATATTGTGGTGGTCAGTTTTATTGCTGAGTAAATGTGGTAAATACACATAAAGCAATAAATATTTGGCATAGAAGATATGCTTCTTACGTATCCAGGCGTTAACCTCGAAATTGCATAAAATAAACATAAAATATACAGACAGACCAAAGTTAAGCACCACCTGATTTGTTTCAATAATATATTTTCTAATAATGAACTTATTTCAAATCGGTGTGCTGTTTTCTTTACCTGTGCACACATACTTACTTACCTGTGAAACAGGTTATTGATTGATTTGTATTTATGTGTATATGACAGGCTGTGCAAAGTGTCACGCGTACTTTTCAACATTTGTGTTTGCGAACGAAAGCTGATTTTTTTTGTGCCGAGTTTTAAGTTTCATTTTCTATTGGTTTGGCATGGTGCGGCGATAATTAACCATACCAGAAAGGTGGAAAGATGTTTGCATGTATATCGGTGGTCTTAGCCATAGAAGCGTGGCAAACCACTTCAGGGTAACCATTCCATCATTGTACGACTGACGCAGCGTTTTCGTCAAACGGGGAATGTTACTGACCGTCCACTTGCAGGTAGACCTCGCAAAACGACGCCGAGAGAGGACCGGCTCATATCCAGACGGGCGCGGTCACGCCTTTCCGTACAGTTGGTGCACTTCGTGGTAATTTAGCATTTGGAGGCCACATTATCACACGCACTGTAATCAGACGCCTCCACCATCAGGGAATGCGAGCGCGACGACCCATAAAACGTCCACAGTTGACATTACGTTATCGCCATGCTCGATTTGACTGGTCACATGATCATTTGGGGTGGACTATTCGCACATGGAGACGGGTCCACTGGTCTGATGAAATTCGTTTTTTTTGTTGCGCCCTACCGACGGTCGTGCAAGGATTTGGCGCCAACGAAACACTTCATATCAGGACAACCACATTTTGGGAACAATTGCTTTTGGGGGTGGGGTGTAACTGTCTGGGGTTGTTTTACCTTTGACTGTAAGTTGGACTGGTACGTTCTTGATGGTAATCTGACAGGCCAAAAATACCGTCACAATGTGCTTGCTCCACGCGTAGTCCCCCATTTCGACAATCATGGGGTGGGTGATAGGCCAATGTTTATGGACGACAACGCTAGGCCACATAAAGCCCGAAGTGTACAACATTTTTTACAGCAACAGGCTGTTCAGACAATTCCATGGCCTGCGATGTCGCCAGATATGAACCTTCTAGAGCATGTATGGGACTTTATTGACCGTAAAGGTAACCAACGCAATCCAAAATGTCAAACTATTGACGAATTAAGAACTGCTATCTTACAGGAGTGGCAACAGTTCCCCCAGGAACGGCTTAGGCGTCTTGTGCGAAGCATGACGAGGCGTGTTACAGAACTTCAGAATAAACGCGGTGGATATACTCGTTATTGATTTTTATGCATTACACATGCGCACAATAGATGCATTTAAAAGTTCTGAAAATCTGAAGACTCTGCATTTTAATGCAATGTTAAAAACTTCCATCAAAGACACACTGGATTTACGTTTTTCCAGCGCCTGTTTTGAACCCCATTTTTGCCACGTCATAGGCACCTCTTTCAGGATGATAAATACTTCGTAGATTGGTAATTTTAGAGCCCTTGGTGTAGTCTTTTAATAAGTGTAAGAAAAATGGTGATATCTATTTTATTGTTTTAACAGTATTGATGTAAATAAATATATCGATAAAAATATAGGGTGGTGCTTAACTTTTGTCGGAGTGTATATATCGCATAAAAATCACGACCAGTGTTCATGTCTTAGAGAGGTGTATGTAATGGCGGACCATGTAGATAAAATAAAAATAAAAAAAGAAGTGCCATTTTGCTTATTTAACATTCATTTCAATACCTGTTTTTTTTCTTTCTTATTTGTATTAGGGAAACGGATTTATATAAGTCTTCTTGTGTCCGAATTCCTACGCTTTGTATTGTATTTTGTATATGTGTATCATTTCTAATAAAATATTGTTTAAACCCTTTCGGACCGGGTTACTCAATGAGTTAGGTAGTTTGATTACCTAACAACTCATACAAGCCTATCATCAATACGGCGTGGCTTCGCGCCCGGCTCGCAACCGCAAGGGATAAAGTTTACCAGTTGATTGCCCATGGTCGGTGGTTCTCTCCGGGTACTCCGGCTTCTTCCACCACTAAAAGTGGGGTTAAGCACAATAAAACAAATCAAATCAAATATATCAATGAAAAAAAAAACAGGTGCCCTGTTTAAGCATAGTTCAAGTATACCGTGGTTGCTATGGATACATTTGTAAAATAATAATGTGTGAACAGTGTTAGATCCACAAAATAACCTAATAGAACAAAGGCTCCAACTCGTCAGATTCACAAATTAACCTAACAGAAAAAAGGCTACCAACTCGTTAGATTCACAAATTAACCTAACAGAAAAAAGGCTACCAACTCGTCAGATTCACAAATTAACCTAACAGAACAAAGGCTACCAACTCGTTAGATTCACAAATTAACCTAACAGAACAAAGGCTATCAACTCGTCAGATCCACAAATTAACCTAACAGAAAAAAGGCTCCAACTCGTTAGATTCACAAATTAACCTAACAGTACAAAGGCTCCAACTCGTCAGATTCACAAATTAACCTAACAGTACAAAGGCTCCAACTCGTTAGATTCACAAATTAACCTAACAGAGAAAAGGCTATCAACTCGTCAGATTCACAAATTAACCTAACAGAACAAAGGCTACCAACTCGTCAGATTCACAAATTAACCTAACAGAAAAAAGGCTACCAACTCGTCAGATTCACAAATTAACCTAATAGAACAAAGGTTCCAACTCGTCAGATTCACAAATTAACCTAACAGAACAAAGGCTATCAACTCGTCAGATTCACAAATTAACCTAACAGAACAAAGGCTATCAACTCGTCAGATTCACAAATTAACCTAACAGAAAAAAGGATCCAACTCGTTAGATTCAAAAATTAACCTAACAGAAAAAAAGCTATCAACTCGTCAGATTCACAAATTAACCTAACAGAACAAAGGCTATCAACTCGTCAGATTCACAAATTAACCTAATAGAACAAAGGCTACCAACTGGTCAGATTCACAAATTAACCTAACAGAAAAAAGGCTATCAACTCGTCAGATTCACAAATTAACCTAACAGAAAAAAGGCTCCAATTCGTTAGATTCACAAATTACCCTAACACAACAAAGGCTATTAACTCGTCAGATTCACAAATTAACCTAGCAGAAAAAAGGCTCCAACTCGTTAGATTCACAAATTAACTTAACAGAACAAAGGCTACCAACTCGTTTGATTCACAAATTAACCTAACAGAAAAAAGGCTATCAACTCGTCAGATTCACAAATTAACCTAACAGAACAAAGGCTACCAACTCGTCAGATTCACAAATTAACCTAATAGAACAAAGGCTCCAACTCGTCAGATTCACAAGTTAACCGAACAGTACAAAGGCTATCAACTCGTCAGATTCACTAATTATCCTAACAGAAAAAAGGCTACCAACTGGTCAGATTCACAAATTAACCTAACAGAACAAAGGCTATCAACTCGTTAGATTCACAAATTAACCTAACAGAAAAAAGGCTACCAACTCGTTAGATTCACAAATTAACCTTACAGAACAAAGGCTATCAACTCGTCAGATTCACAAATTAACCTAACAGAACAAATGTTACCAACTCGTTAGATTCACAAATTAACCTAACAGAACAAAGGCTATCAACTCGTCAGATTCACAAATTAACCTCACAGAACAAAGGCTATCAACTCGTCAGATTCACAAATTAACCTAACAGAAAAAAGGCTACCAACTCGTTAGATTCACAAATTAACCTAACAGAACAAAGGCTATCAACTCGTCAGATTCACAAATTAACCTAACAGAACAAAGGCTATCAACTCGTCAGATTCACAAATTAACCTAACAGAACAAAGGCTATCAACTCGTCAGATTCACAAATTAACCTAACAGAAAAAAGGCTACCAACTCGTTAGATTCACAAATTAACCTAACAGAACAAAGGCTATCAACTCGTCAGATTCACAAATTAACCTAACAGAACAAAGGCTACCAACTCGTCAGATTCACAAATTAACCAAACAGAACAAAGGCTACCAACTCGTCAGATTAACAAATTAACCTAACAGAACAAAGGCTACCAACTCGTCAGATTAACAAATTAACCGAACAGAACAAAGGCTACCAACTCGTCAGATTCACAAATTAACCTAACAGAACAAAGGCTACCAACTCGTCAGATTCGCAATAAATTCTTGAAAAATATGAAAAACACGAATGATAAACACAGTGGAAATGAAAATTAAAATAAAAACTGGCCGTAACAAAACCGCTTGATTAGATTACAAATGTTAACAGCCCTCAGCATACCCAAACAACTAAAACAATAGATAAAAAACTACCTTTAGACTCCCATCATCTCCAAAATGTCGGTAACATTAATAAGAGTTGTTATAATAGTGTGGTTTATGGATACTGACAAATTACGCCCTACTGACTGCGATGGGTTATTGCTTCAGCAATATTTCAGATATATCATGGCGGTCTATTTTCTATTGGATGTAGCCGGAAGTACCTTAAGAAAGGCACCAACTTCAAACTAACACCTTTAATGGTGATGGGTTTTTAGCTGAATATATAAATGTAATTATAATTATCATACGATCACATGACACAATGGCCCGGATTAACATTGAAAATAACCCTGATGCAATTACCAAAAATATATAGTTCAACATTACTGGTCGACAATAATAACACACCTTCTCTATCCAATGGGTACGAACCGACGTCCTCCCTTCTCAATCGTTAAGTGTCTTATCTGGGAATTCATAGTTCCGAGGACTGCTATCTGTTGTAAAATGACAGCTATGTCCCTTATAATGTCTTCACAGCAATAACAACACAAGATTTAAGGCGCATAATATACCAAACCACTCCTATGGCCAGCATAAAACAGCAATGGTTGACAATATAACCAACATCAATAATACAGACCTCTCCCCGTGTAAACTTTAAAACCCTAGACTTATGGATAACGACAGGTTTAAACCGGGTAATGGGATTCCAACCCTCCCATTTTGTTATTTAGACACCCAGCTACATATCAATAATACAGACTTCTCCCCGTGTAAACTTATGGTGCCAATGAAGTGACAGTAAGCTTCGAAACAAACACAATGTCTGGTTTGAGCCACACGGCAAGAGGAGAAGTATTGAACAGCTATCATTGTATATCAAATACAGCCAACGTTTATGTGTTCAAGTAAGTCTGGCAAGTCATATTCACGTAAATATAGAAATTATATCCCCATTCTAGAAATTATATCCCGAATCTAGAAATTATGTCGCCGAGTCTACTGACTCGCTTACTAAAAGACTAGCCAAAAGATAAAATGGACGTAGGTTCTCAGAAAATGCATGTTTTATAATATCGATATGTACAATGATTTACAAGCAAAAACGCAAAAAAGTCATACTGGTAGAACAAAATTTGTATGACGCGGTAGTAATCATAATGTCTACTCATAGTTCGATTTATGAATAACCATAAATATTCAAGGGTAGCTATAATTAGATTGATGGCTAACTATAACTAGATTGATGGTTGGCTATAATTAGATTGATGGCTAGCTATAATTAGATTGATGGCTAGTTATAATTAGATGTATGGCTAGCTATTATTCGATTGATGGCTAGCTATAATTAGATTGATGGCTAGTTATAATTAGATTGATGGCTGGCTATTCTTAGATTGATGGCTGGATCTAATTAGATTGATGGCTAGCTATAATTCGATTGATGGCTAGATATAATTAGATTGATGGCTAGCTATAATTAGATGTATGGCTAGCTATAATTAGATTGATGGTTAGCTATAATTCGATTGATGGCTAGCAATAATTCGATTGATGGCTATCAATATTTAGATTGATGGCTATCTATTATTAGATTGATGACTGGCTATAATTAGATTGATGGATAGTTATAATTAGATTGATGGCTGGCTATACTTAGATTGATGGCTAGTTATAATTATATTGATGGCTGGCCATACTTAGATTGATGGCTAGCTTTAATTCGATTGATGGCTGGCTATAATTCGATTGATGGCTAGCTATAATTATATTGATGGCTAACTATAGTATAATTAGATTGATGGCTAGCTTTATTTCGATTAATGGCTAGCTATAATTAGATTGGTGGCGAACAATAGTACAGTTAAATTGATGGCTGGCTATGATTCGATCAATGGTTAGTTATAATTAGATTGATGGCTGGCTATAATTAGATTGATGGCTAGCTATAATTGCATTGATGGCTAGCTATACTAAGATTGATGGCTAGCTATAATTGGCTACATCAGGCTTACATTTTTGATAACAACATACAGAAGAACAATTAATTGAAAAATAGTTGTATGAACATTTATTGATACTAGTAACCAAAGTTAAAGTGAATAACTTGTCAATTTGTATTTCAATTGCAAATGTAAATTTTAGTGTATATTTATTTTCCATTGATGTCCTAAAATTGTCCACAAAGATGTGTATTGAATACTTTAATACAGTTCATTTTTGTTATCATACTGCAGAATATATTTTCAAATTTATAAACTTTTTATTTGCTACCATTTACTCGCTTGCCAATAAAAATACAATATCTGTATACTCATACAGCATACAGTAAAAGGAATAATTAAACACAGATATTTACATATATTTAGTTACATTCACTGGAAACTATGCACTACTGGATATGTATCGCGACTGACATTACTTTGGTCGTGAACAATCACATAAAGACACTCTGTGTCTAATTCGACTGTGTACTAAATTGCTATCAAGCGTCATTAAAAAACATTTTTATATATAATATAAAAAAAAATTATTAGGTCCGGGAAATTTGACTTCGGTCCAGTGAAACTAGTTTGTCCACTAGACTTAATGTCCAAAGAATCCTCAGACAACTTCGTGAAGATTGCTAGTTGTAATTCGATTGATGGCTGGCTATAATTTGATTGATGGCTAGCTTTGATTATAACTATGGTTAGCCATAAATATTTATCTGTAAAACTATTTGTTCCTCACTTATTGTGGATTGTTCTGTTTCTGCATACTAAGCTGGCAACTACTTTTAGAGATAT
The DNA here is from genome assembly GCA_963383655.1 of Bathymodiolus septemdierum. Taxonomy (NCBI): domain Eukaryota; kingdom Metazoa; phylum Mollusca; class Bivalvia; order Mytilida; family Modiolidae; genus Bathymodiolus; species Bathymodiolus septemdierum. The sequence goes on along the minus strand of OY726524.1, from coordinate 27,843,487 downwards.
AAATCTAATTTGAGTTAATTGGCTCGAAATGTATAGTGCTTTTTCCGAAAGTGGAACCGAAAAAACATATTAATAGTATGTGATTCATATAACATGAGTTCCCTCTGTTTTTGGTGGGGTTCGTGTTACTCGATCTTTAGCTTCATGTGTATGCTTTGTTAATTGTAGTTTGTAGCTTTTCTTTTCGCCATTGTGTTGTCTATCCTTCTATTTACGGATTCTGATTACCCCTTTGGTATATTCAAACGCTTCTTATTACATAAGTTAATTTTGCAATGCATTTTGTATGCTCGAAGTCAGATTAATGTATTCGAGTGGAACAACTTTTCTGCACGGACACTGTTGTTACGTTTCAATCAGTTAGACGGCAAGGGAAATGTCAGTGACTGAGAGATTGTTAAAGAAAACATATGCGATTATAACTGATCAAAGCACTCTTTTAAAATCATTTAAGCATTTTGTTTATTGTAGAAGTGACAAATCCTACTCTAATAGAGGTGAAGATGGATGGCTTTATCTCTGCATGAAAACTACAAGGGTTTCTGATGATCTCTTTTATTTCTATCTATTAGCAGGTAAGTGTGATATATAATTGATAAGATAAATGTTTGTTTCACCCCACTGTTACCGTTGTATAGAGCTTTATCCTTCAGATTGGAATGACTGGATATATTTGTGTTATATATACTGTCACTGTCGCTGACCGAAATATAGTCTCTTTTCTAATACCACTGTCGCATGTTACCGGTTGAGCTTTTGGAACCTACTTGTAAATACAGTTCAGAAAACAACGCACTTGTTGTATGTGTAACAGGGAAGGAATAGCAAACATCAAACATTGGCAATACTCACTTGTCTTGTTTTCTGTATCCCCACCTATCAATGAACCACTGACAAACTGTAACAACGTCTATGATTGGATGCTTCTCCATAGAAGAAGAACCAATCAAAAAGAATATAACATCATATACGTACATAAAGATATCGAAATGAATATACCAGGTAGCAAAGGCAGTCATGTTTTAAAAACTATTTTTAGGTTTTGTGACAGGAGTGTTTCAATGGTATGCAAGAAGTGTTTGAAGATACCAAAGGGGTAATCAGAATCCGCAAATAGAAGGAGAGAAAACACAAAGGCAGAAAGAAAAAGGACAAAAGGATAAACAATGATCTACAAATCATGCACATAAAACTAAAGATCGAGTAACACGAACCCTACTGAAAACCGGAGGTGAACTCAGGTGCTCTGGAAGGATAAGCATTTCCTATTCCACTAGTGGCACCCGCCGTGTTAATATAGTTACAAACCCGTTAATTAAACATTTTGGCTGAAATATTCTGTTGTTTTCTTTTTCCGTTCTGGCCATGTTGTTTGTATCAATTTCGTTGGTAGATCTTCTTGACGAGTTATCTTCCGTAATTATATATGCATATCCTATACGTGCCGCAGATTTAAATCAGGGACAAGAGAGCTTAGAGTTCATCACTGGTAAACATGATACGTGACGTCGTAACTGTGAGATGAAGAAAGCAATAGTAATGAAGTTTTTAACGCTTCATTTTAACAAGTTACATATTTATTTTTTCTTCGACGTCCATTTGCATTAAAATCATGCTAAGCACAATTCACGACTACGGACGAATATTATATACAGTCAAACCTTGTGTTTTCTGTTCTTTGATATACGGATTCTGATTACCCCTTTGGTATCATCAAACTCTTCTTACGATGTCACCTTTGGGACAAATAATAAGTGGTCTTTTAAGACAGGTGACCTCTTAGAAAAGATTAATTTCGTATGAAATTTTCTATCACAGGACAAGAAAAAGGTGACCTTTTAATACAGGTGACTGCTTAATGGAGGTAACCGCATGAACATGTTTGACCGTACATGCGCGTGTTGTATATACATGTGCTACAACTGTTAAATTATGTATAATTGAGAATCAACACTGCTCTCATGTTCTATTGTTTGTTTGATTTTTTCCTTTGACATCGTTGCTATTAATGAAGCTAAGATGTTGTTTAGATATTGATACAGAAACTGGTGATAGAGTTTACAACCCACCAACTCATTCTATACCACAAGACACTGAACCAACATGTGACTTCTGTAGTTACACGACAGCTCCTCCTGACATTGACATACGAATACTTCAACGAACAGGTACGTTTGCTTAACTTTTATGGCATGGATGAAGCAGCTTCTTTGCAGTGTTGATTTTACTATGTACTAAAGAGTGTTGAACATAAATTGAACACAAATACAGCATAGAGATATCTAGATGTCAGTTGAGACATTGATAAATTATACGAAGACATTATTTTCATTGCAACGTGTTTACAAGGGGTTAGGTTTCTGGTGTTTGGCGCCACTTTCATCAGTTTAATTTGTGCAGGAAACCGGAGTACTCGGAGAAAATATCGACCTGTCACTAACAAACTTTATCATATAAAGTTGTGATGTATTTATATCATTATCTACATTTATCATGGAATCGTTTGATTTTGAGTACTAATAAAGTGGTCAAAGAAACTGCATTCTCATTTTAATCATTGACCCAACAACTTTTTTTCTCTGTACCCTTTCCGCATGTTTCGCCTTTGGTAAGCTATTTTTAGATCAGTTATATTACTGATGACAGAAAATATCAACACGGGTCAAAAAAGGAATAATTATTGCTTAAATAATTTGGCTTTCAAATGTTTTGGCTTTGAGCTGACCCGATGAAGGTTATTTCAGAAAGGCGTCGTGTGCACTAACTTAGATATCTACGTTTTTGTTTGTATATTTTGATTATTTGATATCAAGCGCAATCTTTCTCTAGATACATAGATGGTTTTCTGCAGGATAAACACAATATTAATGCAATGTCTTAACATATAAAATCTTTGCATATTCGAGTAAACTGAGGAAAATCAATTCAAATCTCGCATATATCCCAGTTTCTAAGCGCATGCACAATTACTTTATATTTTAAAACACATCACAAATAGTGCATCTATGGGGGTCGTCTGTGGTTTTCTCAGGATTCCCCTTTGTTCCTCCACCACTAATACTGACTGCCACGATATAACTGAAATATTGTTGAAAGTGACGTTACACACCATAACTCTAACCATATCCATTGCATCTATGTACGATTATAACTTTTAAAGTGGGATAAAATAGCGATATAAAGTAAATAGTTTGTTGTTAACTTAAATATTAATACGTTTGCATCATTCATACTACAATGTATTTTGAATAGGTACAGGCGAGACTCTGCCGGGTGGCGAGTCACCATGTCTACCATGTGATGCTGTTTGTAATACTGATGGTAAGTTATTAAATTATATGTCAGTGTCTTTTATGTTAATATTGAATTGCAAATAATTGAGACATATAACAGAAAGCTGTTGTACAGTGAAACCTGTCTAAATCTAACCTCCCTTGAACCAACTTTTGTGTTCAGAATAGACAGGTGTTCCATTTATACAAGTTAAATTAATGAAGATTTTCTGCATTGTGACTTTATTTAAAGTTGGGCTTACACAGGATTTTGATTTACTCGGGGATCTGTTTATTCAGGTTTCACTCTATATGCTCTCACTTTGTCATGAGAGTGTGATTTGCAAATAATTATGCACATATTATTTATATTTCTCAATTGTGATGTTTCACGATTTAGTCTTAATACTTATTGTTTCGAAAAACACTGACTGGACTTTTTTTTAGATGAATCAGAAACATTGAAATTATGCTACTATTCCCAACTCAAAACTAAAAGATAGTTCGGAAGAATTAGTTCACCTTTGTTTCATAGTCAAGGTAGCTACTGAAACAATGATACTAATTGATAAAGTCTTACGGTTTCCACCATGACTTGGTTAACCAAGACGGAATATCTGTGTCACAAATTTCCACACATATGTTACGTTCGTCGTAATAACAATCCGGTGCTTTCTTCATTTATGACTTATCACAAGGTTTGAGACAAGAGGTACATGACGGGTACCAGTAATGGAGCAGGAACTGCTTACTATTACGAGCATAACTAAGTTCATTCCGGATTGTTTTGTGGTGTCGTGTTGCTTAATCTTTAGTTTTCTGAGTAGTTTAATGTATGTAATTGTTTTATGAAAAGAAAGTAGGAATAGTGATCCTCAACGATTCAGCCCATATCAACAAAACAAGTAATCACCTCTTATCTCAACTCGCTCAACATAAAGAAAGACCACGACATGTGACATTCAAACTTTTAGGATAATACATAAAACCACGTAAACCATGAAAATCAATCACGATACAAAATGCAGTTATATATTATCTATTCAACTGGTTTAACCCCGCCATGTTTTTTTCCATGTCGTTAGCCAGGACCTGGATTTCCATGTCTTTAGCCAGGACCTGGATTTCCCTATCTTTAGCTAGGTCCTGGATTTCCATGTCTTTAGCCAGGACCTGGATTTCCATGTCGTTAGCCGGGACCTGGATTTCTATGTCGTTAGCCAGAACCTGGATTTATATGTCTGTAGCCAGGACCTGGATTTCCATGTCGTTGGCCAGGAACTGGATTTCCATGTTGGTAGCTAGGACCTGGATTTCCATGTCGTTAGCCAGGACCTGGATTTCCATGTCTTTAGCTAGGACCTGGATTTCCATGTCATTAGCCAGGACCTGGATTTCCATGTTGTAAGCCAAGACCTGAATTTCCATGTCGTTGGCCAGAACATTGATTTCAATGTCGTAAGCCAAGACCTGGATTTCCATGTCGTAAACCAGAACCTGGATTTCCATGTCCTTAGCCAGGAACTGGATTTCCATGTCGCTAGCCAGGACCTGGATTTCCATGTTAGCCAGGACCTGGATTTCCATGTCGCTAGCCAGGACCTGGATTTCCATGTCGTTAGCCAGAACCTATATTTCCATGTTGTTAGCCAGGAAATGGATTTTCATGTCGTTAGCTAGGACCTGGATTTCCATATTGTTAGCGAGAACCTGGATTTCCATGTCGTTAGCCAGGACCTGGATTTCCATGTCGTTAGCCAGGACCTGGATTTCCAACGTCTAATGTCGTTGTCTTTTTTTTTTGTTCGGAGAGTTGGAATTAGCGGTGATTGTTCGTTTTACTGGTATTGGTGGAATTATTTACCATCATTGTTTAAACTGTCTTTTCATAAAAAATAGTAATCAAATAAGATGTAGGTGTTTACAAATTCCATGTGATTTTAATACAGACCTCAACGTCTGGTGAAATAACAAGTACATCAACTGAAGTAACACAACAGCCAGAGCAACTATTTCATCACCAGGTAAAAACCTACAATGTTTATTTAATCATGTTAACCATTGGGGGTATTAATAAAAAAAACAATGTTTAATTGACATTCATAATCAATGGGGGAATAATTAGAAATTTAATATTAAATTCATCATGCTAATCAGCGGAGGGTATAATTAGAAAATTAATATTTATTTAACCATCCTAATTATTGGGGTATAATTAGAAATTTAATGTTTAATTGACCTTCCTGGATTTCCATGTTGTTAGCCAGGGCCTGGATTTCCATATCGTAAGCCAAGACCTGGATTTCCATCTCGATAGCCAGGATCTGGATTTCCATGTCGTTAGCCAGGACCTGGATTTCCATGTTATTAGCCAGGAAGTGGATTTCCATGTCGTTAGACAGGACATGGATTTCCATGTCGTTAGACAGGACATGGATTTCCAAGTCGCTAGCCAGGACATATATTTTCATGTTGTTAGCCAGGACCTGGAGTTCCATGTCGCTAGACAGTACCTGGATTTCCATATATTTAGCTAGGTCCTGGATTTCCATGTCATTAGCCATGAACTGGATTTCCATGTTGTTAACCAGGACCTGGATTTCCATGTCGTTAGCGAGGACATGGACTTCCATATCGTAAGCCAAGACCTGGATTTCCATGTCGTTAGCTAGGACCTGAATTTCCATATCTTTAGCTAGGTCCTGGATTTCCATGTCTTTAACCATGACCTGGATTTCCATGTTGTTAACCAGGACCTGGAATTCCATGTCGTTAGCCAGGACGTATATTTTCATGTTGTTAGACAGGACCTGGATTTCCATGTCGTTAGCCAGGAACTGGATTTCCATGTCTTTAGCCAGGACCTGGATTTCCATGTCATTAGCCAGGAACTGAATGTTCATGTCTCTAGCCAGGACCTGGATTTCCATATCTTTAGCTAGGTCCTGGATTTCCATGTCTTTAGCCAGGACCTGGATTTCCATGTCGTTAGCCAGGACCTGGATTTCCATGTCGATAGCAAGGATCTGGATTTCCATGTCGTTAGCCAGGACATGGATTTCCTTGTCGTTAGATTTTTATAGAGACCTCAACATCTGGTGAAATAACAAGTACATCAACTGTAGCAACGAAAACAGCCATAACAACTACGTCATCACCAGGTACAAACCTACAATGTTTAATTAATCATGTTAATCATTGGGGGTATAATTTAAAAAAAATAATGTTTAATTGACATTTATAATTAATGGGGGTATAATTACAGACCTGGAATTCCATGTTGTTAGCCAGGACCTGGATGACCTGGATTTCCATGTCGTTAGCGAGAACCTGGATTTCCTTGTTGTTAGCCAGGACATGGATTTCCATCTCGTAAGCCAAGATCTGGATTTCCATGTCGATAGCCAGGATATGGATTTTCATGTCGTTAGCCAGGACCTGGCTTTCCATGTCGTTAGCCAGAACATATATTTCCATGTTGTTAGCCATAACCTGGAGGTCCATGTCGCTAGCCAGTACCTTGATTTCTATGTCGTTAGCCAGGACCTGGATTTCCATGTCGTTAGCGAGGACATGGATGTCCATGTAGTAACCCAAGACCTGGATTTCCATGTCGTTAGCAAGGACCTGAATTTCCATATCTTTAGCTAGGTCCTGGATTTCCATGTCTTTAGCCATGACCTGGATTTCCATGTTGTTAACCAGAACCTGGATTTCCATGTCGTTAGCCAGAACCTCGCTTTCTATGTCGTTAGCCAGGACCTGGATTTCCATGTCGTTAGCCAGAACCTGGATTTCAATGTCTGTAGCCAGGACTTGCATTTCCACGTCGTTAGCAAGGACCTGGATTTCCATATCGTTGGCCAAGACCTGGATTTCCATGTCCGTAGCCAGGACCTGGATTTCTATGTCGTTGGCCAGGGCCTGGATTTCCATGTCTGTAGCCAGGACCTGGATTTCCATGTCGTTGGCAAGGACCTGGATTTCCATATCTGTAGCCAGGAGCTGGCTTTCCATGTCGTTAGGCAGGACCTGGATTTCCATGTCTTTAGCTAGGACCTGGATTTCCATGTCCTGAGCCAGGACCTGGATTTCCATTTCCTTAGCCAGGACCTGGATTTCCATGTCGTAAACCAAGACCTGGATTTCCATGTCGTTGGCCAGGACATGCATTTCAATGTCGTAAGCCAAGACCTGGATTTCCATGTCGTTGGCTAGGACATGGATTTCCATGTCGTAAGCCAAGATCTGGATTTCCATGTCGTTGGCCAGGACCTGGATTTCGATGTCGTAAGCCAAGACCTGGATTTCCATGTCGTAAACTAGAACCTGGATTTCAATGTCGTTAGCCAGGACCTGGATTTCCTGTCGTTAGCCAGGACCTGGATTTCCATGTCGATAGCCAGGATCTGGATTTCCATGTCGTTAGCCAGGACCTGGGTTTCCATGTTAGCCAGGAACTGGATTTCCATGTCGCTAACCAGAACCTGGATTTTCATGTCATTAGCCAGAACCTGGATTTCCATGTCGTTAGCCAGAACCTGAATTTCCAACGTCAAATGTCGTTTTCTTTTTTTGTTCGAAGAATTGGAATTAGCGGTGATTGTTCGTTTTACTGGTATTGATGGAATTATTTACCATCATTGTTTAAACTGTCCTTTTATAAAAAAATAGCAATCAAATAAGATGTAGGCGTTTAAAAATTATGATATTGAAACATATAAGATATGTTAACATTCCATGTGATTTTTATTGAAACCTCAACGTCTGGTGAAATAACAAGTACATCAACTGAAGTAACGACAACAGCCATAACAACTACGTCATCACCAGGTACAAACCTACAATGTTTATTTAATCATGTTAATCATTGGGGGTATAATTAAAAAAAATAATGTTTAATTGACATTCATAATCAATTGGGGTATAATTAGAAATTTAATATTTATTTAACCATGCTAATTATTGGGGTATAATTAGAAATTTAATGTTTAATTGACCTTCCTGGATTTCCATGTTGTTAGCAAGGACCTGGATTTCCATGTCGTAAGCCAAGACCTGGATTTCCATGTCGATAGCCAGGATCTGGATTTCCATGTCGTTAGCCAGGACCTGGATTTCCATGTTATTAGCCAGGACCTGGATTTCCATGTCGTTAGCCAGGACATGGATTTCCATGTCGTTAGCCAGGACCTATGTTTTCATGTTGTTAGCCAGGACCTGGAGTTCCATGTCGCTAGCCAGTACCTGGATTTCTATGCCGCTAGCCAGAACCTGGATTTCCATGTCGTAAGCCAAGACCTGGATTTCCATGTCGATAGCCAGGACCTGGATTTCCATGTTATTAGCCAGGACCTATGTTTTCATGTTGTTAGCCAGGACTTGGAGTTCCATGTCGCTAGCCAGTACCTGGATTTCTATGTCGTTAGCCAGGACCTGGATTTCCATGTCGTTAGCCAGGACCTGGATTTCCATGTCTTTAGCTAGGACATGGATTTCCATGTCCTGAGCCAGGACCTGGATTTTCATTTCCTTAGCCAGGACCTGGATTTCCATGTCGTAAGCCAAGACCTGGATTTCCATGTCGTTGGCCAGGACATGGATTTCAATGTCGTAAGCCAAGACCTGGATTTCCATATCGTTGGCCAGGACCTGGATTTTCATGTCGTAAGCCAAGACCTGGATTTCCATGTCGTTGGCCAGGACCTGGATTTCCATGTCGTAAGCCAAGACCTGGATTTCCATGTCGTAAACCAGAACCTGGATTTCCATGTCGTTAGCCAGGACCTGGATTTCCATGTCGTAAGCCATGACCTGGATTTCCATGTCGATAGCCAGGATATGGATTTCCATGTCGTAAACCAAGACCTGGATTTCCATGTCGTTAGCCAGGATCTGGATTTCCATATCGTTAGCCAGGACCTTGATTTCCATGTTGTTAGCCAGGAGCTGGATTTCCATGTTGTTAGCCAGGACCTGGATTTCCATGTTGTTAGCCAGGACCTGGATTTCCATGTCGTTAGCTAGGACCTGGATTTCCATGTCGTTAGCCAGGACCTATGTTTCCATGTTGTTAACCAGGACCTGGAGTTCAATGTCTTTAGCTAGTACCTGGATTTCTATGTCGTTAGCCAGGACCTATATTTCCATGTCGTTAGCCAGGACCTGGATTTCCAACGTCAAATGTCGTTGTCTTTTTTATGTTCGATGACTTGGAATTAGCGGTAATTGTTCGTTTTACTGGTATTGGTGGAATTATTTACCATCATTGTTTAAACTGTCTTTTCATAAAAAATAGCAATCAAATAAGATGTAGGTGTTTACAAATTAGGATGTTGAAACATATAAGATATGTTAACATTCCAAGTGATTTTTTTAGAGACCTCAACATCTGGTGAAATAACAAGTACATCAACTGAAGTAACGACAATAGCCATAACAACTACGTCATCACCAGGTACAAATCTACAATGTTTAATAAATCATGTTAATCATTGGGGGTATAATTTAAAAAAAAATTTTTAATTGACATTCATAATCAATGGGGGTATGATTAGAAATTTAATATTAAATTCATCATGCTAATCAGCGGAGGGTATAATTAGAAATTTAATATTTATTTAACCATCCTAATTATTGGGGTATAATTAGAAATTTAATGTTTAATTGACCTTCCTGGATTTCCATGTTGTTAACCAGGATCTGGATTTCCATGTTGTAAGCCAAGACCTGGATTTCCATGTCGATAGCCAGGATCTGGATTTCCATGTCGTTAGCCAGGACCTGGATTTCCATGTTATTAGCCAGGACCTGGATTTCCATGTCGTTGGCCAGGACATGGATTTCCATGTCGTTAGCCAGGACCTGGATTTTCATGTTGTTAGCCTGGACCTGGAGTTCCATGTCGCTAGCCGGTCCCTTGATTTCTATGTCGTTAGCCAGGACCTGGATTTCCATGTCGTTAGCGAGTACATGGATTTCCATGTCGTAAGCCAAGACCTGAATTTCCATATCTTTAGCTAGGTCCTCGATTTCCATGTCTTTAGCCATGACCTGGATTTCCATGTTGTTAATCAGGACCTGAATTTCCATGTCGCTAGCCAGGACCTGAATTTCCATGTCGCTAGCTAGAACCTGGATTTCTATGTCGCTAGCCAGGACCTGGATTTCCATGTCTTTATCCAGGACCTGGATTTTCATGTCATTAGCCAGGAACTGAATCTTCATGTCTTTAGCCAGGACCTGGATTTCCATATCTTTAGCTAGGTCCTGGATTTCCATGTCTTTAGCCAGGACCTGGATTTCAATGTCGTTGGCCAGGACCTGGATTTCCATGTCGTAAGCCAGGACCTGGATTTCCATATTGTTAGCCAGGACCTGGATTTCCATGTCTTTAGCCAGGACCTGGATTTCCATGTCGTAAGCCAAGACCTGGATTCCTATGTCGTTAGCCAGGATCTGGATTTCCATGTCGTTAGCCAGGACCTGGATTTCTATGTCGTTAGCCAGAACCTGGATTTCCATGTCTTTATCCAGGACCTGGATTTTCATGTCATTAGCCAGGAATTGAATCTTCATGTCTTTAGCCAGGACCTGGCTTTCCATATCTTTAGCTAGGTCCTGGATTTCCATGTCTTTAGCCAGGACCTGGATTTCAATGTCGTTGGCCAGGACCTGGATTTCCATGTCGTAAGCCAGGACCTGGATTTCCATATTGTTAGCCAGGACCTGGATTTCGATGTCTTTAGCCACGACCTGGATTTCCATGTCGTAAGCCAAGACCTGGATTCCTATGTCGTTAGCCAGGATCTGGATTTCCATGTCGTTAGCCAGGACCTGGATTTCCATGTTGTTAGCCAGGACCTGGATTTCCATGTCGTTAGCTAGGACCTTGATTTCCATGTCGTTAGCCAGGACCTATATTTCCATGTTGTTAGCCAGAACCTGGATTTCCATGTCGATAGCCAGGACCTCGATTTCCAACGTCAAATGTCGTTGACTATTTTATGTTCGGAGAGTTGGAATTAGCGGTGATTGTTCGTTTTACTGGTATTGGTGGAATTATTTACCATCATTGTTTAAACTGTCTTTTCATAAAAAAAATAGCAATCAAATAAGATGTAGGTGTTTACAAATTATGATGTTGAAATATATAAGATATGTTAACATTCCATGTGATTTTTTTAGAGACCTCAACGTCTGGTGAAATAACAAGTACATCAACAAAAGTAACGACAACAGCCATAACAACTACGTCATCACCAGGTACAAACCTACAATGTTTATTTAATCATGTTAATCATTGGGGGTATAATTAAAAAAAATAATGTTTAATTGACATTCATAATCAATGGGGGTATAATTAGAAATTTAATATTAAATTCATCATGCTAATCAGCAGAGGGAATAATTAGAAATTTAATATTTATTTAACCATGTTAATCATTGGGGTAATTAAAAAAATATTGTTTAATTGACATTCCTAATCAATGGGGGTAAAATTAGAAATTTAATATTTAATTAACCATGCTAATCATTGGGGTATAATTAGAAATTTAATGTTTAATTGACCTTCCTAATCGATGAGGGCATGCATAGAAATGCTAATGTTTAATTATTTATATGGTTTGTTGCACTTTACACAAAACAGTATTGGTGGTTTACTAATTAGCTGTTCGCCTCTAATAATCCTAACAATATAAATGTGCAATGATTCAGATGTTTTTCTAATGTTTTTTTTATCAATAATGGGATTTAATAAAATCATACTTTGCATATTCAGATTGTAATTTACCAGCTAAGTTAGTTGGACAATGGACAGATGTCACCAAGAGCACAACAGTTACATTTACATCGACAAAATTAGTAGACTGGCCTGCCAAGCTTACTGGAGTAACATATTATAATCACACTTGTATTTGTAACACAGAAAATGTCTATATATTCAGGTAAAACAATTTCTTTTTCAAATTATAATATAACCTAACTTTAGGTACTACCATATCTCAGTGGGATTTTTTGTTTCCTTTAACTTCTGGCGCTTTTTGTTTTTACAATGATATATAAAAAGTTCAGTTATTAAATCCAATTCCAAAATCGTAGAGATAGCGATACGAGCACTTCAAAATTTGACAAACAGCACTAATTTAAGCTTCACCGGAAGTCACCTTTATTGACTGGGTACTGATTATAACCTTTAGGTCATAAATAGCAAAGCTCACCAGCACGTCCTCCAATGGTGGATAGAACATACTCACTCCACCCGACTGGGAGTTGTAAGGTCACAAGCCTGACCGTGGGCCGTAGTGAGTTTCGTCTTCAGGAATACCAAGCTCTTTGCACGTTAAAGTTGCTTTGTCGGTTTCGAAAATGAGTAGACGGAAAGTAGCTAAATATTCAACTTATTCTCGTCCTCAATATGTATGATCTATCGGCCGCTGGACGTTAAATTAGTTGGTTTATGCTGTTTAACACCACTTTCAACAATATTTCAGTCATATCGTGGCGGTCAGTTTAATTGGTGACCGAACTGTATCACATAATGTTGTATCGAGTACACATCGCCATGCACGGGGTTCGAACTCACAACTTTAGTGGTGATATGCACTGAAATTGTATTGGTGGCATCGCTGGAGAAATTGTATTGGTCGCCATCATGAATTGCTTCATCCATATGAAATTTCAGTATCTGAATTGATGATAGACATGTTGTCAATATGAATATATTTTTCTTTTTCTGTCTTTGGGGTTTAGGATTTGGAGTCGCGATCGGGTAGAAGCAAAGATTATAAAATTGGTATTTGTTGCTTTTCCATTAAGAACGCAGCGCTAAGGAAAAAGAGAAAAGACTGGTTGACTCGGAATCAGAATAATGTGTCCCAGTGGGGCGACATGTCTATCCGTGGACTGTTGTTTCAGTGAGCTAGTATGTTGGTCTATATACAAAGCTGACCTCATCTTCATCTCATTGAAAAGTAACTTGGTCTGGCCATGATAAAGCTGAAGCATTGCTGAGATGGCGATCAACAACAATCACTCACTCAATCAATGGGACCTGAGATCATTTTCTGCTCTCACCCCTAGTTTATCCCTAGCTGGTCAGTCAACAGACCATTTAAAAAAACTGTATAATTCGTCTAATATTCAACATGATGACTCCACTATACAAATAGTTGATATTCTAACAGACGGATGCAGCCTTTCACTGAGAGGGGAGGTTCGGGTCGATAAAACTAAGTAAACCCTGCCATTGTATTGAAGTGCTTGTACCAAGCCAGAAAAGTGGGCGGTTATGTCGATGTGTTCTAAGGGTATCGAATTTGTCTGTTTCTATGATACCGGGTATTTCTATTGGACTTTAGAACTGTTCCCCCAATGTGATATTTTTCTCTTAAATTTATCATAGAGGTCTTTGATATTCTATTGGACAGTAACCCTCCGTACATGAAATTATATTTTACCTGTCATGAACTTTTAACAGGTGTTGTTCTTTTTGGGAAAATTACTCAAGAATGCATGATATTATCGAAAATATAATTATGTTCAGAAATTGTTATGAAATTGTTAACTTATAAAATTCCCATGTGTGGATTCTAATTTTCTTTTTTCACAAACACTGTTTCCATAGCTGGCCTTGAACTCTTTACATTCAGGAGGTCACTCCGATTAGTGCCAAATATGGAATATAAGATTTTAAGTGACCACCTGATCCTATTATCGGTATAATTAGCCCCTCCCCTTTGTGGAGTTTTGGTTTATCGTATTATCTTTAAATTATCTCCTTTGTGCAAGCAAATGTTTGAAGATATTAAAGGAGAAATCAGAACCGTATATCGATGATGTTTTTGTTTGCTTGGTGTTTAGCGCCAACAATAATTCAGCTATATCGTGGCAGTCAGTTTTATTGGTGGGGGAAACCGGGGGACCCGGAGAAAAGCACCGACCTATCCTAAGTCACTGACAAACTGTATCACATACTGTTGTACATCTGGCCCTGATCGAGATTTGAACTCACAACTTCAGCAGTGATAGGAACTGATTGCATCGGTAGTTGTAAATCTAACTACAGTACGATCACGGCAACGACGGCTCCGTATATATATATATCGAAGAAGGACCGACAATTTTGTCCATGTGTATATAACTTTAGTAATTATCTGTCTGAATAGTAATTTTACATATTTTTTTGTAATGTGCATGTGTTCTCTCTTCCGTTAAATGACATTTTAAAATTATTTTTTATATTATTTACAGATAAAAATAATGTGGCGAATTCGGAAAGAATATTTACACCGGGAGTTTTTAAAGATAATTCCCCGACCTGTGACTATTGTGGTTTTACTGCTACTATTCCTGATAATGATTATCGCCAGCTTCAAAAGTTGGGTAATTATCAAAAATATTTTAATGTTACCGTATTCAGTAGACAGACTAACAAATAAAGGTTTTACAATAATTACACCACGCTTCAACAAAATATACATCTATGTTATTCACACCCATTGAATATCAATTGTATATACACTGATACATGTAGTATTATAACTTATTGATTGGTATGAGGGTAATTGCAAGTTTATTGATTTCCGAGAAAACAACTATTGGAGAGTTTATGGATTGGTTGGTTGGTTCTATGGTGTTTAACGCCACTTTCAACAATATTTTAGTTATATCGTGGCGGTCAGCTTTATTGGTGGAGGAAACCGGCGGACCCGGAGAAAACCTCCGACCTGTCGCAAGTCACTGACAAACTTTATCACATAATGCGTTACACATCGCCCTGATCGAGTTCGAACTCACAACATCAGTGGTGATAAGCACTGATTTCATAGGGGGTGAGTCTAATTAAAGAATAATGAAGAAAAGAACCTCAAACTACTATTTGTGTTGTTTTATGTGTTATTTATAACAATACTATGCATTTAATAATAATTTTTTATACAAAAATTTTAAAAAAAATTAAGAAAAACGATATAGTATAGCAAATATTATCACTGTTCTTCTTTTCTCAATCGCGGCGATTTGCAGGTCCACATAACACTGTCATGAGGAAATGAAGCCATAGCATACGATTTTCATAGATTTGATTGTTATTTATATGAAAATCGGGATTCAATAATCATTTTCTTTACTTTATTACAAAAACAAATTGTCTAAAACGATATATTTTAGCAAATATTATCATTGTTCTGGTATGAGGGTAATTACAAGTTTATTGATTTACGAGAAAACAACTATTGGAGAGTTTATGGATTGGTTGGTTGGTTCTATGGTGTTTAACGCCACTTTCAACAACATTTTTCTTATATCGTGGCGGTCAGCTTTATTGGTGGAGAAAACCTCCGACCTGTCGCAAGTCACTGAAAAACTTAATCACATAATGCGTTACACATCGCCCTGATCGAGTGCGAATTCACAACATCAGTGGTGATAATCACTGACTTGATAGGTAGTTGTAAATCCAATTACCATACGATCACGACCACAAAGGCCCCTGGGAGATCATGGAGCGAAACCATTATAGTGCTATATGTCCATAAGAACTGAACACATGTTACGTAACAGTGAGCGTCAATAAAGACACAATGAAGACACATATATGTCATGTGTATACATGTATTTACGACATATTCTCTAACAATCCTGCATGATCACTCAAAATGGATTTGCGACTCCATTTATGTCTGGTCTGAATGGATATATGTCTTCATAGCAGTGGAACCACACACGAACGCCGTCTTGGAATTTAATTTATGCAAATTGAATGGGTTTGTAATTTATAAATTGATGGGATGATATGGTTGTAGCTTAATTAATTAATTTATTTTACTCTTAGGTACAAACAAAACTGTGAATAGCACCCCATCACCTTGTCTTCCTTGTGAAGCAACATGCGATGTGACACCAACACAACAAACATCAACAACTGAAACGTCACCAAAAGATGTTGTGACGACACAAACGACTACATCAAAAACCCCAGCTACTACAAAAGTTAATAACGTAAAACCAGGTTAGTCACACTTTATATGGTGTCTTCAACCTACGCCAAAATTTTGAAATATCATATTCAAGGTATGCCATCAAACATTTTATCACAGGTGTTTATATAGCAATTACTGATAGTTAAAGGTAAGTAAATTTGGAAATGCAGGTGTCAAAAGTGAAATTGATCAAAGTTTTCTTTTTAATCTAAAAATATAAAAATAAGTTAGCTAGCATTTAACAAAAACGATTTGTATATTCATATAAAAAAATCTAAATTTATAAGATACGAATGATTCTTTAAAAAAAATAAGTGATTGTTAACTGGGAAAAAAAATTAAGTTTTGTGAAAATTTATATATAAAATAATAATTCTGTTAAAATTAACCAAAACAGTTTTGTAAAATTTATAGATAAAATAAGAAGTCTATTAAAATCAAACAAAAATCTGGGCTGTAGGTTTATTGCTCTCAGAGAGCCGTACAATAATCAACGACTTAGATGTGATATTGCATGGCTTCATGCTACAAATCATATATACATACAACGCTTTTCCGAGTTAAATGGTTAAACAATCTCACTATTCGCGTTCGATTAGTGAACATATTGTGTCAAGATTAGTATCACATAAATTATTAAATAGAGTAGCACGGCTAGTGCCACTAGTGGAACGTGAACTGCTTACCCTTCCGGGTCACATGGTACACCTCCGGTTATTAGTGGGATTGGTGTCGCTCAATCTTTAGTTTTCTATGTAGTATTTAATAGATAATTGTTTGTTATTTTTCCTTTTTATTCTGGCCATGGTGTTGTCTGCCTTTCTTCCATTTATGACATCTAATTACCCCTTTGGTATCTTCAAGCTTTTTATTGGGGCCCGGGTGGCTCAATGAGTTAGTTAGTTGGATTACCTAACAACTCATATAAGCCTATCACCAATACGGTGTGGGTTCGCGCCCGGCTTTGTAAATTACAAAAAAGAATGCACTCAACTCTCAGCCGCAAGTGATAAAGTTTACCAGTTGCTTGCCCATGGCCGGTGGTTCTCTCCGGGTACTCCGGCTTCTTCCATCACTAAAACTGGTCGCCATGATATAACTGAAATATTGCTGAAAGTGGCCTTAAGCACAATAAATCAAATCAATCTTGTATTGATATCTCATTTCCACCATATCGTCGCTGAAAAAATTTATATCCATCACAAGAATCTGGTCGCTGGTCAACATGTCGAAATATTCGGCAGGTTCGGATATGTATTTTTTCCGAGGCATGGTGGATTTCTGCCCGAATTTTCCCCAAAAACTATTAAGCATCAGCTTGGCTAATGTTCTCAAGCCAGGATTCTTCTTTATATAGTTGTAGCCCAGTGGTATTCCTTCCTTTTCGTGGTAGTCTCTGATGTACCTCCATTTATCGTTTTCGCTCTGACACCACTCTGGTCAACCGCTGGTTTCCTGCTTCATTTTAAGGAAGGTATTCACGTAATCGGTAAAGAGTCCTCCAGTTTTCGTTTTCGAATCGTACTGTTCCGTTTCATCGAAATGCCACACTTCGTAGATACGCTGAACTACATATCCTTTCTCCAATGCTTTCTTCAATTCGTCTGTGACCCATGTTACCGTCAATGATCTTTCTTCGTCGTTATGTTGACAGGTTGTATGTTGATGGTTTTCACTACATGTGCTACACATGTTCATTTTCACTGGTAATACAGGTATGTACAGTCTTCTTGGTGGAAGGATTTTGCATTGCATTATATTGTTTGGTTTGATCAGATCGTTGATCGAAACCACGATCTACCGCACATGATGCGAGTACTCTTAGCTATTTCACCACAGGAGCGTTATGGGGTTTTTTTCTTTGTTTTTATGTCATTTGTTCTATTAATTGTTATAAGTAAGATCGCGTCATAATTCATACAAATTGAATTTCATGAGGAATTGAACTATTTTACTTTTCTTATAATTTGTTTTGTGTTTTCAATGTAGTTTTCGACCAAATATGAGATATCTTACATTTGCATGAGAAAAGATGAAATTTAATAAAATGTCATTAAACAGTATCACAAGTATCTAGAAGCTGTAAATCCATAAAGGACAATGGCTAAAAGAGAAAGGACAGAAAGAAAGGGTCCAAAAAAACACTACATAGAAAACTAAAGATTAATACACACAAACCCTACAGAAAACTAAAGATTAATACACACAAACCCTACAGAAATATAATGTGCTCCGGAATGGTAGACAGTTCCTGCTCCACTAGTGGCACTCTTTGTGTTACTCATGTCACAAATCCGGTAACACGTCATGTATGAGGAAACAACCGGATTGTGATTACGACAAGCTGAACATATCCGTGGTCATTTGTGAGACAGATATTCCGTAACGGTTAACCAAGTCATAGTTGAAACCGTGATGACTTCAACTTAACCACTAGGAACCCTTGCTTCAGTAGCTACTTTCTATGCAACAACCCGCCATCAATGAGATCATAATAGGGACCACAAGCTCTTATATACTCCATATACTCGGAAAGGATGATGGAATTAAGATTACGACAACGGGATAAATATTCATAAAACGTCACATCAGAGTGGTAATACAATGTAAATACCTAATTTAGTGCTCATGTTCTTTAAAACACAAACATTACAAAGGATAAAAGATGCAAAATTATGTGATAAAGTTTGTCAGTGACTTGCGACTGGTCGTGTACTCCAGTTTCCTACACCAATAAAACTGACCGCTACAATATAATTGAAATATGGTTGGAAGTGGCGGTAAATACTATATATCTAAACGTACAAAGGATATCATGTTCGGTGTGTTGCTTATAATAGAAAATATATTTATTTCTCAAAATGGTCGTTTTAAATCTCCATAGATGGGATCTGAAAACCTTATTCATCAAATTATGTCAATATAATCTTTCTTTTTTATTTCTGTATGTTGTTAAATTAAAGATTTTATTAAATGTGTTAAACTTCCCATGACCTATACGTATATTTTATATTACATGTTCAGTGAAGAAAAAAGAAATTAATGAAATAAACACATATTGAATGTTTAACAAAACACTATAGGAGTTCACAACTTATTTCATGTAGACAAATGTTTATCACATATAAATCTCTGCAGTGTAAGCTTTTTGTAAATAATGTCAATATTAAGAAGAAATAAAACAAGAACAAAAACAGAAAAAAAAACAAAAAACAAAAAACAAGCAAATAACAACAAAACAAAACAAAACAAAAAACAATAAAAAAGCAAAAAAAAACAAAAAACAAAATCAAAAACAAACAAACAAACAAAAACAATGCAAAAAAAAACAATACAAAAACCACAAATAAAACAACAACTTAAGACTTAAAAAACAACAACAGTAGACATGTCTGGCGTGGAACACAAACATCTGGCTGTCGAATAAGTTGATAGATACATGGGTAGACTGGAGTCAACTAATAAGACCACATGCATAGACACATGGCGACAATATAAACACGAACATTGCATTAACATAGTTAGTGTATGCTCATAGATAAGTGACTACAACATAAGACTATATAATCATTATAGATCAACAGATATAAAATTACAATCGATACTAGTATCTCTATAAATTTATGACCAGTCAGTAACAAGCATCTTGAGAAATAATGGTCTCCATGAGAGATCAAATGTGAAAGAAATCTAACATGGAAATAAATCTGTAATAAAAGGGAAACAATTACAGTGTAAATCTCATTTGAATTTCAATAAGTTGATGAACATCGTGTTTGTCACACCGAACATAATTGTTATCTATCAAAACATTAATGGGGGTTTCCTCGACCAATAAAGCTGACTGCCACGAAATAACTGAAATATTGTTGAAAATGGCGTTAAACACCATAAAATAAACATACCCAAAAACATTAATGACACATATCATATCCTCACAAGTCCCATTACAATAATTTATCACGTTTCTCGTCACTGAAAAAAATGTACTCGTTATAACATGCCTACAAGGAATCAGTGCTAGGGGTTCACCGTTATGATGTTTAACGCCACTTTCAACAATATTTCAGCTACATTGCATATAATGGCAGTCAGTTTATTTGTGTAGGAAACCGGAGTGCTTGGAGAACGCAACCGACCTGTCGAAAGTCACTGACAAACTTTATCATATAATGTTGTATCGAGTACACTTCACCATTGATAGTGATAGGCACTGTTTACATAGGTAGTTGTAAACCTAACTACTATACGATCATGACCACGATAGCCCTTTACAAATGTACTGATTTAATTGTTAGTTGTACCTACCATGTCTACAAACAGATTGTTTATATACTAGCAAAGAAAACTAACACAAAGTGTCAGCTATGTGTGCTAAATTATAGCCTTCACGAGTGATATTTTCAATCATGCTATAACTTCTATTAGTGCACATGCGCCAACCAAAATAGAGCTTTCATGTTATGTTAATACGTGGATGGAAAAATACCTTTGTATTATACCAGATCTTTGGATGTAGATTGATGAAAAGAAAGTTTAAACAATGACGGTCAACAATTCCACCAATATCAACAAAATGAACAACCACCTCTCACTTCAAACAATAAAACGACATCTGGAGTTAGAAATCAAGGTCCTAGATTGGGACAGACACAAAAATGTAACCGGGATAAGTCAGTTAATGGGACCCTCTCTTTTTGATAAGTGGGTCTTTGACTACACACTTTTACAAAAATGAATGACAACATGAACATAAACAGTATAATAGAAAGGGCCAGTTAATGGTTGTACATAACTGGCTACTAGCAAAGAATATATAAGAGTAGAGGGCAGTAACATACAAAGTTAAAAAAGAAGGAGGGTGGTGATTAGATGCTACATGCGGCTGTGTAAAGAAACGACCAATTGTAGTAATGCATACCCTTCAATGTCATGTCATGGGCCGTCGTGGCCGTGATCGCATAGTGGTTGGATTTCCAACTACCTATGCAATCAGTGCCTATCACCATTGATGTGAGTTCGAATTTCGAACAGGGCGAGGTGTACAACATTATGTGATAAAGTTTGTCAGTGACTTGCGACAAGTCGGTAGTTTTCTCCGGGTTTCCTCCACCAATAAATTAAAACTGACCGCTACGATATAACTGAAATATTGTTGAAAGTGGCGTTAAACACCATCAAGCAAACATCAATGCCATGTCGCAAATCGATTAAAGGCGTGACATGACATTCATTATAAAATCTATTTTTAATACAAGTGAATACATTAACCATGCATGATGGCCATTTTTTAAACTCGACATTTATCGGTTTTCTGGTTTTTAAATAACCTGTTCAAATAAAATTTTAAAATTGTCAATTTTTACCTAAAAAAATAATAAGCGTACAATTCATCATTACTGAACCGTGACGGTAATTGCATATCAGATTTAAAATATACGAATAACACTTTATTGTGAAATGGCTGTGTTTAACTTTCAACCATTTGCTTGCTTATGTTTTGGGAACTATTTGCTGACATTCTTCATCAAGTCTTCAGGTAGGCCAGTGCTAATGTGATTTTATATTTTGTTTACAGTGACGTCAAGTTGTTTAGGGGTTACAATTAAACAAGCAACACAAGACTGTCTAAGTTGTTTAACTTGTGTCTTATTCTTTTGTCTTTTTGAACAATAATTAAAACGTAGACATACAATTTAGTGCAGACGGTGCATTTCTGGAATAGTCTTCATCAGGTGACGCTCAAAAGTGAAAGATTGGGAAGCCAAACAAAAATTTAAAGTTTGAAAAAAATCAAACCAAAGGGCCTACATAGGATAGCCAAAATCGTTTGAAGTATGTTTAAAGTAACTGACACAATTTGTGTTATATTGTCATTCACGAACTCCTACGATATCAAACTTAGTACACACGACATGTTTCTGGAATAAGCTTCATCAAATGACGCTCAAAAGCGAAAGATTGGAAAGCTAATTAGTTTAAAGCTGATTGGGAGCAATAAAGCTAAATAATCAGTGGGTTTGTTTAATGTTTTTTTTGCGGTTTTTTTTGGGGGGGGGGGTGTTGTTTTTGCTGTTGGTTTTTTATATGCTTTTCATTTTATTACCAAACAACTGTGTCGTAAATATGCATAATTATCTAATATTAACTCAATACTATTTTTATATAGTTACCCAACTTTAACCCATGTTAGCAAATATTCATTTTTCAACGTATAACGGGGCCGTAGCTATAATCCGACAGTACGATAGTCCGACAGTCCGATAGTCCGACGGTCCGATAGTCCGACAGTCCGATAGTCCGACAAATGCTTTAAACTGATGAAAGTTTTGAAAAATAATTTGGCCAAAAATGATATATTCGTAATTTCAGGATATGGGTCATTCATTTTTATACGCCCGTCAAAATACGGGCTTATTATGGCATACCGCTGTTCGTTCGTCCGTCCACGCCTCATACGATAACATCTCTCACTTGTTCCCCCTTTTACTGATAGGTCACGTCGTGACATACATTGTATTGATAAAAGGGGGAGCAAGTGAGAGGTGTGATTTTAGTCAGTTTGGAAAACGCCAGTTTTCATATGGTACATGTATATACAATTAATTGGCTTAAAAAAGTGCAGAATATTAATTACTGTTCTCACGCTGCGCAACCGACCTTCAATTGTCATAAAAGAGGGGGGGGGGGGGCGTATCATGGCACAGTTGTTTATTTTGTCATATTCCGATGCTGTTTCTTTCCGTGATATAAGGGGTCACTTAGTGACAATTCCTTCAATCGTAACTTTTTATATATTTGCGTTGGTCGTAGAAGGCGACTATAGCAGGGTCACCCGTCGGAATCCCGGGGAATAAGAATAGAACCAACTTGTCGTCGGAAGAGACAGAAACACAAGTTCCCGTCTTAAGCCGTTGCCCATGTTGACCCATCCCAGAGTCCCCTCTTTCTGATTTTTTGTTTACAAACTTTTCTCATCCTGAATATGACTGAAATATTGCTTGCTGGACCTTAAGCAATCAATCAATCAATCAATCAATCAATTCGCACACATTATTGTATCCAGCTCTATTGGTGTGTCGACATTGCTTTTTAACATAAATATTCCATGATAAAGGGCGGGGGACACTGGTACGCTCTCCTTTTGGCTTTTCCTTTTTTTTGTATTTCTTTTTTTTTTTTGTGTATTCATTTATTTCATCTTTCTTTTTAATAGTGACTTTTCTTGGCTGGACTCGGCTACACGCTACTTAAATAAAGCCTGAAGTAGTCGCTACTAAAAAATATACGGGATACTTACACTACCGTTCATCACGATTGGATCCAGGTCTTTATGGAGTCCGCGTTGTTCATATATGTTTTTTTTTAGCTCTTGTGTGGCCCTGCCAATTGTTTGTCTGTCTATGATATCGTGTTTCCGATATTCTGGACCTTTCTTTGGTGAGTAAACGGTTCTGTTTCTGGCCCCATATTACACATGTTATAGTGTTAACTTTCAAAGAAATATAGCATTTGTCGGACTATCGGACTGTCGGACTATCGGACCGTCGGACTATCGCACTGTCGAACTATCGGACCGTCGGACTATCGGACTGTCGGACTATCGAACTGTCGGATTATAGGTCGGACCCCACGTATAACCATTTCAATGGGCTTGGGTTAGTAGGTGTATCAGTGTATTTAAAAAAGCACTCTGACAATATTGCAATTTACGTGTTGGTTAAGGGTAAGGGGTTAATTTTGTAACTTCCTTGACTTATTTTGGTGATATAAATTTAAAGAAGTACCAAATAACCCAACGTGTTGTTCGACTTATTTTTTAATTGACAGTTTGAGTAAATAACATTCTCTTTTTATTCATATGATGGTGTACTTTTGAAAATAATTCAAGTCAAACAGGTCATTAAATATATATATATATAGTGTATTTTATTTTTATGTTATTAATGAAAGCACTACTTTTTGAAACGTGAATTAATAATAAATATGATATTTAAAAAATATACAATGTACGCTTAAACGAGACAACACCCAGTTTTAAATGTTTAATTTCTACTTGTGATGGTGTACTTTTAAAATGATTTAAGTCAAACAGGTCATTGAAAAAATATGTATATATAACGTGAATTAATAATAAATATGATATATATATATATATATATATATATATATATATATACGTCTGAAAATTAAACCAAACAGTGTTAGAATTAGATTTTAGAGCTGTCAATTTTTTGTTCTTCCCTCGACGGGATTTGAACTCACACCATTGATTTCTTAAAATGTAAAA
Organism: Bathymodiolus septemdierum; assembly: GCA_963383655.1. Taxonomy (NCBI): domain Eukaryota; kingdom Metazoa; phylum Mollusca; class Bivalvia; order Mytilida; family Modiolidae; genus Bathymodiolus; species Bathymodiolus septemdierum. Next base: position 27,818,942 of record OY726524.1, on the reverse strand, counting down.
TAATATGTGTTATATTGTTGTTATCTCTGTACCTTTGTAAAATTGGTTATGAGAAATAAAGATATATAGATAGACTGCAGCACCATTCGCTTAGCCTTACGTCCAGCGCTCTAGGCCACTCGACCACATATATAACGTGAATTAATAATAAATATGATATCTAAAGAATATACAGTGTACGTTTAAAATAGACAACACCCAGTTTTAAGTGTTTAATTTCTACTTGTTCACCAACGAACACACGAAAAAGTATATATTCTTACAAAAAGAATGATTACAGTTACACATTAATCGGGATCGGGTTTCTGTCGTTTGATCTTTATTTTTATTTTGCTTTAATTGTTGTATATTTCGCTGGTTTATTCCCCGAACGCCTACTCGTATAAATCAAAATTCGAGAATTATTTAAACATTTTAGAAGACAAGGACAAATTGACATTGTGTAGATTTAGAACTACAAACCACAGACTACCGGTAGAAGTGGAGAGATGGAAACAAATTATTAGGGACCGACCATTTAATTTGAAAGGGGGGGGGGGGTATGGTTTTTTGTTTCGTTCAGAAAACACGAGAGTTAGTATATTTATTTACTTTGTCCAGAATTCAACATTATGTTATATGACAAAATCTCTGAATCAGATTTTTTTTTTTTTTCTGCTCTAAAATCAGAATATTTTTTTCAGCAACATTGGGAATCAGAATATTATTTAGAAAAAAAACATAACCCCCCCCCCCTTCAAGTTAAATGGTCGTTCCCTTAGAGAAAATAGATTCTGTCATTTATGTTCAAGAAGAGAATTGGGAGACGAGTATCACTATATTTTTGAATGTACTGAATTTATTAATGAAAGAAAACTTTATTTTGATTTTGTCCATATAAATAGACATAATATCTTTAAATATAATAACCTGATGTCTTCTAAGTCTATATATACTTTAAGTAAACTGTAAATTTATCAGAATAATAAACAAGAGGATATGTCCTCTAGATTGATTCACTTCTTTTCACAATTCAATGTTTGTTTAATAATGTATTACATGTATTTATTTCTTATTTAATTGTGTGAATTGTCATCTCTGTACCTCTGTAGATTGATTAGAAATAAAGATATATATATATATAATAAAACAACACTTAATTAAGAAAGGGGATTAGGGGGCCTACTAAGGGGTGGGATTATTGAATGTCTACCTGTAATTGACCTGTCCACCCAATTAACCATGTATGTATTCTCTTTTATAGATAGAAAAAACTGGGTATAGTTATGATATATTTATTTGAATTAAATAAATAATACAACAATATATTGCAGATATATCTCTTAATTCAGCAAAGTATGAATTAAAGTGAAATACAAACAACTTTAACATGTTAAGTCATTAAATTTCAACAAACATATATGAGCACTAATATGAAATTTCTTATCATCATTATCATCATTTATAAAAGAAATAGCACTGTACTGGAATGAAACTTGATACTATAAAAGTTTTACACATTACATATATCTAAACATAGAAACACATTTCAAATCATTATACTATTTTAATTATGCAAAAGTCTATAGGATAATAACATCTAGTGATCTACATAGAAATCAAGCACAGAATCATCCTAAGTGGAGTAACTGGGAAGCTGAGTCTACATAAGAAATCAGGTCGATTACACCAGTCTAGTATCTGTCCTTGGGCGTTGAGAGTCGGCGATCAATGTTCAAATATTTCTTGGCCCGTGGTCGAATGGTACCACCAACTGCTCTCTGGATCTCTGCAATTTCAATACTGCTCTGGATGTCTTTGAAGAGTTGCATTGCAGTGTAGATATTTGGGTGGGCGTGTTGTGTCATCTTCTAAAGCTTGCTGTGCCATCCTACAATCCCGTTTTATTATATATCATGTTTTATTATTAATTCGCGGATGAACATCACTGTTCGTTACTTTACCTTTATAAGAGTCTATGGCACGAAATTGGCGTCAAAAATAAATATGTATGGCAAGTCATCAATTGAATTAAGGCTAGCCTTAATTACTTAAGCCTAGTTAAAACCAACAACTGCCAACCAGTATATAACATCATATGAACAGATCATGGACACATGATGTAAAATTTTATTAATTCCACTCAAGCATAATTCGTCCATGTTTATCGTAAAGTAGTCAGCAGTCATTTTTTTATGTTAATGTATTCTTTATATAATTACTTTAGTCAATAAGATATGAAATCAATTACCATTGAAAAAAAAACATTATTGTCAACCTCATATCTACTGAATTATGGCTAGCCATAGATACTTATTCTTGGCACAAATACATCGCCATACATTTCAACCAGGAGTCAGTTAACGATTGATGTTTAACACCACCTCAGCAATTTTCAGCTATATCTTGGTGAGAATAAGTTAATTTTGAATAAGATGATGAGGTCCGCTTTGTACCAGAACAACACGCTGCGTGCCTAGCGAAAAAGCAAACAAATACCAATTTGATAGTGGTTGTTTTGACCCGACCGAGGCCTCGAACCCACGGTCTACTGCTTTCGAGGCGAGCACGCCAACCATTACATTACCGATGCGGTTCAATTCAAACAGGAAAAAAGATATTTTAACGAGAATATCATATTTCGTGTCTTTAATAAACATATTAGTATATTTTAGTGTGAATAAGTTAATGTTTATAAATCGTATTTATTAGGTTGACAACCCTCAATAATTTCTATTTCATCGATATTAAATTGAATCTATATTTTCTTTTTGCTTCAGTTATTTTATGCTTAATAATAACACGGGGCAAATTAAGCACTAATTTGTGCATCATATCCATGTTAATAACTATCATATAACATAGTTTTTCAATCTTTTGGTGAAAAAAAAATATTAAACTTTTATTATGGTTTGAGTAAATTACCATGTCGTAGCAGTTTAATATGAGTTGTAAGATGAATTCCTTCTTTTCCTTTGATCTTTTTATGGTTTAAATACCAGAATGTAAGCAACAGTTCAGAACTTTGAAATGATACACGCAGATGGTAGATGTTGTACATTTTAAATGGTGTCTTCAACCTATGCCAACAATTTTCTTAAAATATAAATTCAATATTTTAGAATAATATTTATTTATCAATAATTACTAGCATTTTGGAGAGTATTTTTTAATTGCTCATTCCAAGCTAATTAATCAGAAGATCAGTCATTTTCGCATTGACGTGATTTCGGGTAAGATTATTTGATTACCGTAATTAATGAAAAGGGTCACTACTTTATGGATTTGACCAAGCTAACAAAGGGTACATATGGGAACCCAGTAAGAGTCCAGTATGTTATTATGATATCCTGATTTATTTTCATAAAGTTTGATATTAAAATATATGTGCTTATAATGCCCTGGTTTATTTTCATAATGTTTGATAATAAAATATATGTGCTCATAATGTCGTGATTTATTTTCATAAATATTTACTTCTAACTTAGTTTATTCACTCAATACTCACACAAAAATTATATATCTGTATTTCTGGTATCCTTTGTTAATACAATGGTATACAGATAACAAATTAAATACATACATAATACACAATACGATACAATACAATACATAAAACGAAAACAGTTATATACAATATTCACAAAATGAGAGAGAGAGAGAGAGAGAGAGAGAGAGAGAGAGAGAGAGAGAGAGTATTCACAAAATGAGAGAGAGAGAGAGAGAGAGAGAGTTACATTTTTCAGCCTTTAGATTCTTTATTTCTCTTAAACCATAATACATACAGGTATAGAAATATGAAAATATGTACACTATTTACAATATATACAGACAGGTCATAACAAGAGGTTAACCGGGAGTCGACACACCTTTATTAATAATTCTGACAAAACGACATAATTTTTGAAGTTCTATTTTTGAAGTTGATGTCATTAATAGTTTGAGCTTTATTTTGTTTGGATTTATACGAATGTTTTTCTTTATATAAATTTTTCTTTGATTGCCGAAATACTGACATTTGAATAGATAATGAATTTCATCTCCAATTTCTCCATTATTACATAAGGGACATATTCTATTCTCGCTGGCTATGTTTTCCATCTACCATTTTCGACTGGTAACCTATGGTTTGTTGTTCTAAATTTACTTAATGTCAAATTATCCTTATCATTTAAAATATTTAAGTAGTTTTCGAAAACCAAATTATCTTTATATATTCTGTAATTCAGTGCCTTCGGAGAGTCGTTTACTGAAGGGCAGACATTTTCATTGATATATCTTGTAAAGGTGCAAAGCTTTTTTTATTTTCGATTTTTTTGTCAGATTCATTAAAGTTCCAAATATCAAAATATTACAATTTTTAAAATATTTTTTATCTAAACAATTTTTTTTTTTCACTGAAATAATTACATTTTAATAAATAATGGAACTCATCTTAAAAATTAAATTGAATAATTTTTCATATAATTCAATAAATTGATTGCTTGTTGATTTTAGATATTCATCTATAATACAATCGTCACCACAGGTCTTGTTATTTTTAAGATTTTTAATACATTTAAATATTTCATTTTGTGTAATGTTTCTATTAATCCTTTCATTCAATAAATTAACACTGTTCTGTTCAAGCTTTTGAATATTTTCTGCATTTACATTATCAGAAACAGATGAATTAAGGTTTTTGAAAAAAATCTACTAAATCTAAAAAGGGAATGTTCGGCTGACGAGAGTGATCACATTGATTGAGAATTCGCCAGTATTCTTTAGTATTCTGAGATCTTAAAGTCTTCATCTCCTTTGTCATTTTCTTTCTGTAGTTTTTCATAGCTTTATTAAGTACCGTTTTGTATTCTTTTTCAGAATCTGTTGCCAGGTTATATGAATATTGCGATTCACCCTTTTTACGTTTAATTTTTCTGTAATTTTGTCTAGCACGTTTGCAGTCTATATCAAACCATGGTTTATCCCCCTTGGCGATTTTACTGTAATTGTATTTACTTATTTCACCCCAAATGTCTGTTTAGTCGAATCTAATAGTACTTGCCCAAAATCTGTAACGAGAGTTTTGATTCACGTTCTGTTGATTTACGTTTTCCAACTTGGAAATTATAAAATTTAGTTTATCAATATCAAAATTATTTTGAAAAATACTAGATTTTTCTTGTTCCCATTTTTTAACCTTTTCTGTAGAAGATTCATTTGGAATTACGTCGGTTCAGCATCTTCACAATGTGAATGTTCTTCGCATACAGTCGCTCAAATTGATTTTTTTTTTGTTTATATTAAAAGTTGCCAATATTCGATGTTTTATACTAATAAAATGTTCGGAACAAGAAGCCAGGTTTAAAAAATAGGTTATAATGTCGTAAGTAGTGAAAAGAATTCGAATGTTTGATGGGGAAATAGCCATTAACACACCTAATTATAAGTCGGCTGTCTTTTTCGAAGTTTATCGGACACTGATAACTGCTATAAATAACCAGAAAGCATGTTGCAGGTAAATATTGGTTAAAATTAATATAATTTAAGAAATATATAGTCAATGGACATAAGTATTCGTCACCCTCGATTTTACCCTATATATTTCATATAAAACCACATTTTCCCAAAATATCATTGTCAAGTCATTTTTATACCGATTTTGATCATTTTTGCACCAGAAGAAGCAGAAATATATAAAGATTATTTGTTTATTTTACCATGATTTTCCGTAAGATTACATTTATTTTCTAATGATTTAAAGACAATTTTTGTTTTCTGACGTCAAATTTTCTATATATTTTAACCAAAATAAAATCGGAAAAATCAACATTTGTGCTTAAATCACCAGGAAACAAAAACCATGCAGACAAAAATTACTATCAATTAACAAATAAAATTCAAAGAATTCTGCGTGTCTTCAAATAAATTTCATAAAATTCTGCCCAGAGATAGCGTTAAAATATTTTTCTGAAAAAATGTGGCTTTAAATGAAATATATAGTAAAAAATCGAAGGTGACGAATACTTATGTCCATGAACTGTATCTATGAAATTGGATCCCGGGGTAATCAGTTAATATTATATAATGGTATTTAGTAAGAATGACACTTAAAATCGAAAATACGTGATGAAATCAATAAAAACAAACCCAAACTCTGCAAAGGGGCCCGATCAAGGGAAAATTGTAAATAAATTGTATTGCATATTATTGACAACACTTGAGTTTACTTGATTATATTGTTTTAGAAAAAAAACCAGACATGAAGTTCATTATTTTAGTATCTAATTTAAAAGAGATATCGCCTAGCGTTTTCTCCTGAAAAAAAGAAAAAAAAAACTACGATTCAAATAGAAAACAGGGTTTTACTTTCGAACTTGAAGAAGGCAGAGTTGTCATTGAAGGTTTCGTAAATGAAATAAATAATAAACTTTGTGTCGTGCCGTAGACACGAGCACTACGAATAAAGAAATAAAATCGTCGTGCCGAAGGCACACCCGATATGAACAAAAGAATGAATCAGCACGGCCACATTAAATGTTGCAAATGGGTCCCATGGCGAATGCCAGACAACTCGGACCGCGGACAACTCGGACCGAGACAAGTCGGCCCGTATATTAAGACAACTCGGACTGTATTATTGTTTTATAATATTGTTCAATATTTATATGTGTATAATTATTTATTTATTTAAAAAACAATTATTATCTTTTAGTGAAAATGAATTATTTATTAAATGATAATATTAAGTGACGAACAATGTGATTAGGACGTGATTTTGTTCTCATAACATGATCTATTACGTATCATTTACAGGAATAGAATTAATACATGTATGAAAAATTAAAAATAAATTATGAAATTTCATATAAACATTATGTATTATTTTTGTTTGTATGAGCTTCATGGTTGTTGGAAAAGTTACAAATGGGTGTCATTAAACAAAACATAAATTAAAAAAAAATTATATCTTAAAGATGACAATATGTAATATCAAATTGTCTTTGATAAATTAAAAAAAAAATTAACTGTTAACAGGATTTTGTCAAAATTGGGTTTTGTTGTCCATTAATTCAAAGTTTAATTTTTTATACATTGTATTTTCGCGGCTACATAATTTCTTTTAACCTTTTCGCTGCCAGAATTTTCAAAAATCCAGTTGAAAGTATTATTTATGACGTTGCTGAATTTTCACGAGAATGACGTTCCGTTCGAAATCATTGTAGCCTGTTTTTCATAAGACGTAAATATATTTTGAAAGATCTACTGATACGTTGTTTTGTATCCGATTTTTATCATGTTTACAGATTTTTAAAGAGCAATAGTTACATTGACAAACACAACTTGTACCTTCGAACTAATTATGTTTTAGCGAAAATTATTTAATGTTTGAAAATAATTGAAATATTTAAAAAACATAATTAACTTAAACTTTATTGTTAGATTACAATTCAATTCAAAATATGATACAACATCCAAAGATTTACGCGTTCAAACCACAGTTTCTTATTCCTCTCTGCATTCTTGATGAAGCCTGGCACATCCTCTGTGTACCCCTCTTCCACATTGTGTACATGCTGTTCTGCTGCGCCGTCTTTGACCTCCTCGTCTCCTATCCGAACAAATGCAACAATCCTTTTCTTTCCTACCGGGCAAATTAACGACACCTCTATGTATTTGCCGGATACGCCTTCTTCGGTTGGGTTGCATATCCCCCGAAGATAAATCCTCAACAATGTACTGCAAAAATTTTACCCGTGATTTTACAGGATTGTCACTTGTATTTTTCTGGTAGAGAATATACGCGTTATGAAGAATACGATGAAACAAGTGAAGAATGATTTTTTTATGAACTTTCTTATTTTTTCGCTGTCCACTATATGCTTTCATTATGGCATCTGTTGTATCTACGCCACCCATATTTTTATTGTAATTGTTCACAATCTTGGGACGACCAGAAGGAAGTTCTTGTGCCGAATGAAATGTACTTAGCATGCGCACTGGTTTTTTGTTATCTGCATCCTTATATGCTATACACAGTAACTCTCCCTTTCGCATGTACAGTGCTTGATTGGGACCAGGATTTGCATTTCTAATTGTATTTGGCATAGGTCTAAAAATTCGGAGAGTTCCTGAAAAACAGAATATTCAAACATATACCATGTAGTTTTTTTTTAATTCTATTTTTTTTTCCACAATCTGGATACATATGCGCACTTGTATTTCTAATTTTAACAAGTTAACACTTACTTGAAACAATTATACAAACTAGATGCTGCGAGAGCGACCCACTTCCATGGCATATTCTTACACGGACACTGAACTTGAGAAAATTATTATTACAGTGTATTTTCTTAAACTTTCTTAAATAGGTAATACGTTTGTGTTTTTAAACGAATCTTTAATTTCGTATCAGGAAAAAAATAACAGTGAAAAAAAAAGCATTCTTCCTGGAATGTTTGTTTAATCTCTATCAAATTCAAATTCTTTTATTCAAAAGCAATACTGCTTATAGAAATATACATATAATATAGAATTATTCAATACATCAGTGAAAATACATATACAATTATGATACTAACAGCGGAGCATGATAATATATATGTAAAACAATAATACGAAATGAAATGAAATTAAGCGTTGCGAATTTTTTCAGCTAGTAACAAATATTTACCAAGATTGTTAAGTTCTTTAATATTGCGTACAGACAGTAATTGTACTAATTTAAAACATGACGGCATTTGCCAATAATATTTCTTAAGATATCTTCTTCTTACATCAATATATTTTTCACATTGCAGAATAAAATGGTATTCATCTTCAACAACATTTAAGTTACACATACTACACACTCTTTCATGAGGTCTAAATTATAGAATCTTCCAGTTTCAATATTAATATGCTGATATACGCATTTTATAAATATATGGCTTATAAATATAATTAAGTGGACGATCAAGATAAAATTGTAAAATATTATTGTCAAATATATATCTGTATAAATGACATTTAGGAGACTCATTGAAAAATGTATTCATTTCACTAATAAAGTTATCCTTCATTCTTTGTTTAAATTCACATACATGTATAAAAAAATCTACATGGTTAACATACTGAGATATCCAGATATTATGAAAACCATATTTAAAAAGAATATCTCTTACTCTACATGCCCAGTTTAATTTATATATATTATATATATTCTCGCCGGTGATATGGTCAGTTTTGATTAGCCCCGTTTTATAGCTAAATAATTGATTTGATAGTGGACAATATTTCGATTAAAGTTTTAAGAAATAATGTATCATTTATGCATGTACCTGTAATGTATGTGAGGTTCTGGAGAAGTTGCGTTGCCAAGTTTATTGAGCAAAAATAACTGTCACAGAAGACGTGGTAACCTTTATTCAAATGACTGGATGACTGCATTAAATCTACCACTACTCGTGTTCCTTGTAACACTCCAGCCGGAACCGGGTCAAAATGCCGACCTCGGTAGACAGACATTTGCAAGATATATCCCGTTGCTGATTCACATAACATCCAAAATTTGATTCCGAATTTCGCGGCTTTTGATGGAATATATTGTCTCATTATGCTATGGCCTTTAGTTGCTACAAGAGTTTCATCTACACAAAGCTCTCTTTCTGGTACAAGGAATCGACAGAATTGTTTATTCATGTAAGACAGTAATGGTCGGAATCTAGAAGCTGGATCATATGCTGCATGCTGAAAGGGAAGAATTAACCGATATAACATGATTTTTGAGTTGACTAAGTACATTCAGCTAGATTTCGGTAAGTGTGTGCATTCTTAAGATATTTATTTTTTTCTTTCTGTGACTTTGTCTTTGTATGGGGAAGGTTTGAGCACTCGAAATAATAAGCTTTTATCTCCTCGGAATTTCACGCACATGTCCCAAATCTGTGTTAAAATTAGCGAGGTATCCCAAGAGGAAATATGATTTCTTTGGGTGCACCCACGATTTACCGCACTCGAGACGGGCACGTTAACCATTACAATATGAATGTAAAATTGAAATTAAGAATATTATGAACAATTTATCCTAAAACTCACATTGAGTAAATAGATAGTTTTCAAAACTTAACATTTATCTACATATAAATTATAACTTTCCCCTTTTTCTTTTATAATGATATATAATATAAGCTTATTATTACAATGTGCATGTAAAATTGAAATTGAAAATATTTTTTTACATTCCACTTTAAATTTATCCTAAAACTCACTTTGCATAAATAGAAAGTTTTCAAAACTTGACATTTATCTACATACAAATTATAACTTTCTCCTTTTTCTTTTATGATGATATATAATATAAGCTTATTATTACAATGTGCATGTAAAATTGAAATTGAAAATACTTTTTTACATTCCACTTTAAATTTATCCTAAAACCCACTTTTTTGCATAAATAGAAAGTTTTCAAAACTTAACATTTATCTACATACAAATTATAACTTTTTCCCCTTTTCATTTATTCAAGCCTTATCCATATAAATATGTACTGGAACAAATTATCAGGTATTTTGGTCAAATAAACACCTAATTAATGTTAAATAAACAATCCTACAGGTAAGAAAATAAAAGTTGGATAAATGGGAATACCTGATTTTCAAAAGTTGGATAAATGGGAAGACACCGTTAAATTTGCAGTGTCTGTACGTGTACTAAGATTAAAAATGAATTCAAAATTAAAAAAAAAAAAAACTAAATATTTACATCTTAAATGACAGTTATATAAATATATGTATTACCTGTCTGGAAACATTTCTTGAATGATCGAAAACATATAGGAATTTCAAAATTATCTGGAACCTATTTCTTGGCATGACTTGTTTGAACCATTTGGACGATTGGCTTGGCATTGTAGTATTCCAGTACTCTTCTATTGATGTTTTTTTAAGCAAACCCATATTGAATACAATGGCCAGAAATTTTTTCAACTCATTAATTGTTAATGGTTTCCAGGACTTTATTCTGGAATGTCTTCTTGCAGTTGCGGCACTGGCTTTAATTATACTCCTGGCATAACTGTCAAAAGAATGAAATAACTCAAAGAACAAGCTTATATAGATGTTATTCCTGGAATATAATCACTATATCACCTCTTCAAATATAAGTGATTTATTTTGGATTGTTGAGAAGCGAAGACACTTTTGCGTTTCAATAAAAAAAAAAATTCAAACAAGACCAATTATTTATTTTTTTTATTTTTCGCAGACAATTTTTTTTTCATTTTACATAAAATATGTACGGGCGGACTACTGGCGGCACTTGCGTATTGTTTCTTTTTTATGGAATGTAAAATCAAGTGTTTGCAGAATGTATTACGGGTTTACCGCTGTCCGTCTAATGAACTTTAACCATCCAACATTGTATTTTATAAAACGATTTTTTATGGTCAAAGGGGGCGTCTTTAATAACAAAGTGTATTTATCATTGCTGAGTCAAAGGATAAATTAGATAAAGATTAGTTATTTGGACAGGTTAATGGGCACAGCTTTTTGAACACTATCAAATGAACGTACCTGTTAGTTCTCCGTACAATTTCTTTCATCAGCTGAACGGTGAATAGAAGGTAAAAATACATAATTGGAGGAGAATCTTTATTTGGCATTTCTCTCAGACCTGGATTGCCACGAAATCTTTTGTTTTGATCTGGTTCAGGAGGCAAAGCTTGCACCCATAATGCAGCCATTCTTATCAAAACGGCAATTACGTCACTATGTCAATATGACGTCACGAAAATTGAATTGACGTCATACAACGTCCCTTAATTGCAAATAATTAACAATAGTATACTTTTGATAATTATTTAATGAAGAATATACAAGTCACTATTGATATCGGCCCAATCGGCCCCTTGGCAGTTAAAGGTGGCAACAAATCGGCCCAATCGGCCCGTTGGCAGTTAAAGAATACGTCAATCGGCCAAATCGGCCTTTGGCAGTTAAAGGTGACGTCAATCGGCCAAATCGGCCCGCTGGCAGTATAAAGGTTAAGCACATGCCTGTCAAATTATTTTTAGTTGCTGAAGTATTAAGATATTTTTAAGATATTTTTATTTATTAATTTAAAATTCGGTTCATTCATTTTCTAATTTTATTTTTGTTTTGAAAATCATTTTATCCACATCTAGGATTTGTTGTTGGAAAGTTCAATCGAACAGATCATCAGTTGAAACATTAGTTATTGTCATTATAATTAACTCATGAATGTTTTATTACCAATTTAATACACTCTTTTCCGGGCATTCGGGTATTTCGGTCAACGAATTATCTCCCTTGTCATTGAGACGGTGAAACATTCGCCATTTTAAATTTGATTTTCACCGCCTAAAGATGGCCAACTCGTTGTTGTTAGAGGAAGTGACGTCACCCCGGAAAAGAGAAATAATGGGGTATATTTGTTGACAAATAGCAACGACCAGATGGCCACTATTGCTCAATTACACACAGACAGGAAACACAAAAATTATGTACAAATAAAAATCACTCATAACAACATAATGAGTAAATAACCAATCAAAATATAGACAATTCCGAATGTTTTGGTGTAAAATTTGTAAATATCTATCCAGAAATTACTTCACAATATTTTTTTTAAAAAAATATGGCTTTGGTTGATTATATAGGGATTTTTTTTTACATTTCCCAATACTGTTGACAGATGTCAGACTGTATCTTTATGATTTCCGTCAATTTTATTAAAAGAATGAGTAAGACAACAATAATTATTGATGGTCCTAGTTGTCTTAACATACGGGCCGACTAGTCCTCGCTTACGGGCCGACTTGTCCTCACTTACGGGCCGACTTGTCTCGGTCCGAGTTGTCCGAGGGCCGAGTTGTCTGGTACCCCCCATGGCAACACCTTGACGGAAGTTGATTCGCCCTTTATTTTCATAGACAAAGAAACATTAAGTTTTCGTTCCGAAGGCATATCTTATATTGATATAATAAAATTAATTTAATAGTCGTGCCTTCGACCATTACGAACAAAATTTCAAAAGTCTTCGTGCCTAAGGCATGAAAACAGCATAGTCGGAATGGATTCCATGGCAACACATTGCCGGAAGTTAATTGTAACTGGTATTTACCAAGTGAAATCCTACATGTCATATTTACAACAATACACAAAAATAATTAAAAAGCTTACCTTGGAATTTTATTTTAGTTAAATTGTATCAAACTTGAAGCGTACACGAAGCCAAATAACGTCTAATCTTTACGTTTCAAACTGGAAGTCTTCATATGACGTCAATGATGTCATGTTGGTTATGTTCCAAAGTCGTCAATAACATTTCGCGGATTTTTTTCAGTTTACTCGCAATCGTATGTGTATTGTATGTCCATTGTTTGAGGCTCTCCTTGGGTATTTCTTTAATAGTATTTAGCGTCGAAAACAAACACGATGTCCAACTTGCAAGAATAAGAATTATAAGGATTAAGCACTGTGTTTTTAGGAAATTATGTTTGTGAGTGAGCTGCCGGAGTTTATACATAGATAATTTCCTAAAAAACAGTGTTTAATCCTATATAATCTTCAAATACGACGAAAAATCTTTAGTTAAATAAAATGAGATATTGGATATTTTGATTTAATTTATGTTTTTGTTTTTTAATCGACTCCTTTCGCAGCTCTGCTGCAGTTTTCTTGTTGTTTCAACGAAACATGCAGTGTTATGCTTTTCAATCAAATTTTCAAATTCTGGATAATGAAGTTTGCTTACTAATCCGCAACAATTTACATAAAGAATATTAAGCATGTTAAAGTCATATTTAAAGTTTACATTTGTGACACTAGTTTCAATTTCGTTACAAACAATATATTTATTTACATCAATAACAACATTGTGTTACATGTGTATATATCTGTTTGATTACTATAGCATGCATATGCCTTTTGCAAATAAAGAATGCATTCATTCATTCAACATGATTACTATTTACAGAGGTGTCATTATAATATAGCAAATTGTCTTCACTATTTGAATTTGATACAATTTGATTTGACCCATATTCATTACTATTTTCGCCATTAGTACCGTTGACAAAGATTCTACTTTCTTTTCAGAATATTGATCAATTATATTAATTAAGATTGAGTTTACTGAATTTATGCAATTTGCCTCATTTTCACAAAAACTGATATCTTTTAAGCAATCTAGGTTAATATCGAAATCTGCAATTTCATCAATTTCTAAGCTATAATTAATACCAAAGTGTTGAATATTAAGTGAAGTATCAATTTCAAACTAGACAACTTCTACATTTAAAAAAAAGTTAATTGTGGACTTGGAGTACATTGATATCTCCCCCGATTTTACGCTAATTAAACATGACATGTTTATATAATAATTACCCTTCACCGAGACGCTTGTAACACAATTTGTAAAACGTTATCAGTTGTGTGTTTTATTGCAAAATCGTATTTGCCGTTTTTATCCTTCACCGAGACGCTTGTAACAAAATTTGTCAAACATTATACAATTACGGCCCTAGGAAGATGTGAATATCCAAAATTGTCAACCCCACTAGGGTTATTTCCGCGAGGGCTTTAGCCCGAGGGAAATAACCCTAGTGGGGTTGACAATTTTGGATATTCACCGATCGGAAAGAGGTGAATTTTAGCCCGAGGGAAATAACCCTAGTGGGGTTGACAATAAAGAATTATTGCCTTCAATGGATGTAAGCATCCAGAATTGTTAACCTGAAGGAGTTTGTTTTCCCGAGGGCTTTAAAAATCCCTTGAGGGTTAACAATTCTGATGTTTACAATCCATTGAAGGCAATAACTGTTTTAGTATACCGAACAAAAGACCAAGGATTGGGCATTTAAATAAATACATGTATTTAAACAAAATGTGTGTTTACAAACTTTTGACAATTTTTTAACAAATTTTAAACTATTTCATGTTTATATTAAAGTTCACAACACAACCAGTGATATAGGGCACAAACCGGCCATCAGTAATATTTTCAACACCGACAATGTCATTTCCGAAAAGAGTTGTTTCCCTTTTGAGGCACGCAATGGGTTGCTTACCGGGGAACAATAGTGTTGTTTCCCGGTAAACAACTAGTTGTTTCCCGTTTAGTTTAATTTTCACAAAACATTAAAATTGTTTCAGGTCATGTGACTTAGTTTAAGCCAATGAGAAGTTAGTCAGGTATAATAATTTTGGATATTCACCGATTCAGAGGGACGTTATTGTTTTATTATACCGAACAAACAGTTGAAATATACTGTTTAATATTTGAATTGTTAAAGTATTATTCCATTAGGGTTATTCACCGTTGAATAATAGTGTTATTCAATGGACGTGTGTAATTTTTGAGGTTATTCACTGTTGGCGGCGATTAGAAGCAAAAATATCCAGATTATTTTATGTCATGTGATTATCTTTTAACCAATATAATTGATTCTTTATTATGTGAGGTATAATACTATCAGTTGTGCGTTTTATGTAACATCATTCGGTAGAATTAAACAGATACATCATGTTAGGTCCTGAAAACGACAAACAAAAGGAATTATTTATTTAGCTAGTGTTCTAAATAATATTCGTTGTAATTAAACAGATATATCATGTTTGGGAGGGGTATTTGCGAAAAATACCAGTCTTGAAACTAATTTTTTCGTCTCTCGACTGGTATTTTTCACAAATATCCCTCCCAAATATGATATATCTGTATACAATTAACCTATTCAACCTATGCCAACATTTTGTCTTACCTTTTTATACATATTTTTTCAAAATGTTGGCATAGGTTGAATGAACCCTTTAAATATGGGCTATAATTTTATTACTCTCAGAAATGTGATATTGCATGGCTTCATGCTACACATCATTGTTGATACAACACTTTTCCGAGTTAGATGTTGTGTAATTGTTAAATATTGTCTGTAGTGTCTGTAAAAAATGAAAATTACAACAATAAAAAAACATAAAAAAACAAAAAAGTTAAATGGTTAAACAATCTCACTATTCGCGTTCGATTAGTGAACTTATTGTGTCAGGATTAGTATCACATAAATTATTAAAAAGAGTAGCATGGCTAGTGTCACTAGTGGAACGTGAAGTGCTTATCCTTCCGGGTCACATGGTACAGCCCCGGTTTTTAGTGGGATTGGTGTCGTTCAATCTTTAGTTTTCTATGTAATATTTTATAGATAATTGTTTGTCATTTTTCCTTTTTATTCTGGCCATTGTGTTGTCTGTCTTTCTTCCATTTATGGCATCTAATTATTCCTTTGGTATCTTCAAGCTTTTGTTTTGGGGCCCGGGTGGCTCAATGAGTTAGATAGTTGGATTAACTAACAACTCATACAAGCCTATCACCAATACGGCGTGGGTTCGCGCCCAGCTTTGTAAATTACAAAAAGGGTGCACTCGACTAGCAGCCGCAAGTGATAAAGTTTACCAGTTGCTTGCCCATGGTCGGTGGTTCTCTCCGGGTACTCCGGTTTCTTCCACCACTAAAACTTGTCGCCAGGATATAGCTGAAATATTGCTGAAAGTGGCGTTAAACACAATAAATCAAATCAGATCAATCTTCAGCTTTTCTTAATTTACATCTCATGTTGCATGTTGTTTGAGAGAAAAAAACCCACCGTAGTTGTAGGATTAAGCACCATCTGAAAATATTAAACATGCACATGTTGCCTTTTCTAGCATTTTTGTAGACTATTATAAAAAAAAAAGTTAGATACCGTATCTAATTCTGTGAACATGAGTCGAATCTGGAATAATCTTCATCAGGTACGCTAATAGTCATAAGATTTGAAAGCCAAAAAATAAAAAAAATATTTTTTTTAAATTTGGGAGCAAGTTAGAAAATAACAGACAACATTATTTTACTCTATTTTTTTGTTGTAATTCTAAATATTGATATACACCGGTTTTCTTGCAATTGAATTTAATTTGCCGACAAAGTAGCGTTCACACTTGAAGGGATTTACCGAAATTTGATTCTGATGATATCGTTAGAACTTGTTCGGGAAAGGGGAATTCGCACAAGATTTTGTATCTTAGATGTACTGCTTTTGTCTTACTTGCAGCCTGTAAGCATTATTATAAATGAGAAATGAAAGTATTATTAGATAAATTTTACCACCTTAAATTTGTTTGCTTACAAACGAAACGAATGGTGTCATTAAAAAGAATACATAATTTTTAATTGACTGTAAGCCAATCAAATGTTTTGCTGCTATCTTTTTCCAATGTTTGTTACTTAAATTCGTTTTTATAGCTTATATCCGATTTTCAAAACTTAAAAAAATTAATATTTTCCTCGCTTTGGCATTCCAATCTTTCGATTTTGAGCGTACCTGTTTAAGTCCTTTGGTTGTATTGCTCTCATACACTTTTAAATTATTAGGCATTCCAATCTTTCGATTTTGAGCGTACCTGATGAAGATTATTCCAGAAACGCGTCGTGCACACTAAATTTGATATCTACGGTTTTATTATGCACAGAAATATATATCAAATGTACATATTTATTATTGCTTTCTTTGATTTTTATCATTATGGATCCATAAATTTCATTTTTTCACAGACATATTTTATTGATCAATGGGGAAAAAATGAAGATAACATCATATGCAATGGTGGTTTTAAAAAGATATTACAAAAATGTATGTAATTTATTGAGTGAGTTTCTGGATATTATAATATTATATTTCTTTTTCTGTAATAAAATTTAAATTGTATGTGTTTTATCATTATTTGGTCTTGATAAATATATGTTTTACAAGATAAGCAGCTATAAAACTCAATGAACTTAAACATGATACATTTAAATCAAAAAATTTATGATATTCTTAAATCCTTTCACCTTCATTCATTATATATTTATAACTTCGCATCTATTTAGAAGCATAATAACTAGCTTACAAATATATTCAAAACTTAGCTTTGGTCGAATTGATATTTAGAGCGACACATTTAAATCCGTTACTGTGCTTATTTTGATTTCTCGGTAATTTTATAGCATAAATATTTTATCGATTTTACCAATAAAGTGTTTTGGCTGTTACATGTAGGATAAATATATTATCACAATTTAACAATAAAGTGCTTTTGCTGTTACATGTACACAATGTAGCATACATATATTATCACAACTTAACAATAAAGTGTTTTGTTGTTACATTTAGCATAACTTTATTATCACAATTTAGCAATAGAGTGCTCTTGGCTGTCACATGTAACATAAATATATTATCACAATTTAGCAATAATATGTTTTTTTCTGTTACATGTAACATACATATATTATCGATTTTAGCAATATATATAATAGAGTGTTTTTTCTGTAACGTATAGCTATACTATTTTATCCATTTTAGCAATATATTGTTTTTGCTGTTACATTGAGCATAAACATATTATCTATTTTAGCAATAGAGTGTTTTTTCTGTTAAAACAACGGAAACGTGTGCCACTAGTGGAGGAGATTTAGGGAGAGTCGTATTGCTCAATCTTCTAATTATCTGTGAAATTTTTTGTGGACCATTGTTTCTCTATTGTGTATGCCTAACCATGGGCTCGAATCTAGCTCATAACGTTAGTGGTGATTGGCACTGGTTGTATATGTAGATGTAAATCAAACTAAATGTGATGAGGTTGCGATCTCCTATTAGTTAATGACATAAATGTTATACTGTGATTATATATTCTAATTATAAATCACCACACATTAAGATGTAAAAGACCACAATTGAAGGAGTATAAAACAAAACACTAACAAACTATAAAAAACCAGAACACAAATAAAATACGGAAAACGGTAGCGAATTGGTACTGCAGAGTACAAATAGTGTGGCTTGGAATCCCATCAAAGGAAAAAGAAACAAAGGCATTTGAAAATCTAACTGGAACACTGTTGGATTGAATGTTCCAAAGTTTATTTTGAAAAAAAATTTAATACAACGCGGTAGCCTTCGGGATCTATTTAAAACAAGTGACAATCATACAATGTATCTACTCCCAACTGGACCCCGAAGGATACTGGGGCTGTATTTTTTTTTATAATCGTATGAACATGCGAACCCACATATTGCAGAAACCGATGCCGTCGCGGTCGTGATCGTATGGTAGTTGGACTTACAACTACCTGTGCAATCAGTGCATATCAGTCACCATTAATGTGGTGAGTTCGAACCCGTTCAGGTCGAGGTGTGGTCGATACAACATTGTATGATAAAGTTTGTCAATGACTTGCGACAGGTTGGTGGGTTTTTTCTGGGTACTCCGGTGTCCCCCACCAATAAAAGTGACCGCCATGATATAACTGAAACATTGTTGAAAGTGTCGTTAAACACCACAACCCTAGCTCTAACCCT
Source organism: Bathymodiolus septemdierum (assembly GCA_963383655.1). Classification (NCBI taxonomy): domain Eukaryota; kingdom Metazoa; phylum Mollusca; class Bivalvia; order Mytilida; family Modiolidae; genus Bathymodiolus; species Bathymodiolus septemdierum. Next base: position 27,799,609 of record OY726524.1, on the reverse strand, counting down.
AACCCTTTTAAATATTAAATGTCTTTTATGGATTTAGAGCTTCTGATAGTATCCATTTGTTACCCTTTCCACTTAACCGTATCTGTTTGATAACAAGCTGACACACTTTCGTGGTACATGTATCCTAGTTGACATGGTCGTCCTGTAAGGAGGAAGGTCGAGACTCGATCACATTATGGTGACTGTGTAAAATTGGTACTTCCTCTTTCGCCGCACTTTCCATCAATGAAACATGGCCACTAATGTGAATTAGAGACTTGTGATAGTATTTCATGACATTATATCAAATTTCATCTTTTTGCATGCAAATGTAAGATATAAAAACATTTTGTCGAAAACTACATTGAAAACACAAACCAACTTATTGGCGGCAGGGGAACGTAAAATATTTCAATCATTCGTGAAATTTAATTTGTATGGACTATGACGGGATCTTACATGTATTTACGACAGTTAATTTAACAAATGACATATAAACGGGGAAAAAAACAACCACAAAAATGACACTGTCGAAACAGATCCAAATTCAATCGAAAAACCACCTCGCCATGAATCGGGTTCGAACTCACAACTTTAGTGGTGATAGGCACTTATTGCACATGTAGTTGAAAATCAAACTACCATGCGATCACGACCACGACGGCCCCAACGACAAATGGATAAGACACAAGTTTGTTTCCAATTCAGAAATGTTTTCTCCAGTAATTACGTCAATTTACAATGTACATATAATCAGAAAATTATTTAGTACATAATCATTATATATATTTTTTAATATGAAGATGATGAAAAACATAGCGGATAATTATTTTCACATGTCAAAGAAATAAAAGACTATGTTCAACATTTCGAACACTCCCTAATGTTATAATACTATACAACACGAGCTTGCCACATATAATAAACACAATATACATATACACAGTATTAGGTTTAATGATACGTGTGTATATATTTATGTTTAGTATATTAAGCTATAATGGTAAGTACAACTAATTTATTTTTTACATATAATGTTTGTATATTTCATTGACCTGTAACTCGTCAATCAATCGATACATCTAGTGTGACCAACGAAAGATTATTAATACACATACTATTGTTCGACATTGTATAAGGTGTGAAGTGAAAGCAAGCGGGTTGTCAATGGAGAGAAAAGCGTGCGGTAATACCAGTATATTTTATATGAAAAAGAAATTGAATGTTATTTTCAACAAATAGTTGATCACTTCCAAATAGTAAATCTCACATGTCATACATACTTTATTCTCTATTAAATAAAAAAAAAAACAGGTACTCTTTTTACGCATAGTTCAGGAAACAGTGGTTGCTATGGATACATATGTAAAATAATAATGTGTGAACAGTGTTAGATCCACAAATTAACATTACAAGTCAAAGACTACCAACTCGTCAGATTCACAAATTAACCTAACAGAACAAAGGCTACCAACTTGTCAGATTCACCATAAATTCCTTAAACATGAAAAACGCGAATGATAAACACAATGGAAATGAAAAAAAAAAAAAAAAATGGCGGTAACAAAACCACGTGATTGTATAACAAAGGCTTACAGACCTTAGCATACCCAAACAACTAAAACAATAGATAAACAAATTACATTTTAACTCACATTATCACAAAAATGTCGGCAATATTCATAACATCTGTTAGAATAGTATGAGTAATGGATACTGACAAATTACGTTCTACTGGATACAATGGGTTATTGCCTCAGCAATATTTCAGTTATATCATGGCGGTTAGTTTTTTAATGGATGTAACCGGAAGTACCTTAAGAAAGACACCAACTTCAAACTAACAACTTTAGTGGTGATGGGTTTTTAACTGAATATGTAAATGTAAATCTATTTATCATACGATCACATGACACAATGGCCCGGATTAGCATTGAAAATAAACCTGATGCAATTACCAAAAATTAATAGTTCAACATTAACGGCGACAATAATAACACATCTCTAGCAGAGGGGTACGATCCGACTTCACTCCTTTTCATCGTCAACAGTATTAGTTGGGAATTCGTAGTTCCCGAGGACTGCCATCTGCTGTATTATGACAGCTATGTCCCCTATAATGACTTCACAACAATCACAACACAAACCACTCTTTTGGCAAAGATTTAAGGTCGATATTATACCAAACCACTCCTCTGATCAACATAACACTGCAATGGTTCACAATATAACCAACATCGATAATACAGACCTCCCCCCGTGCAAGCTTTAAAACCCTAGACTTATAGATAACGACAGGGACTGATAAAATATCTAATCCATGTTTGAAACAGACATCAAAATGAGACGGGTTTAAACCGGGTAATGGGTTCGTTCACTTAAAAATTTTATATTCCGATACCAAGATCTTGTCGAAATATATTCCGTCTCTGCAGAGACGATAATAAGCGATGGATTTTCATATAGTGAAAATGTATAAAGATAAGGAAGTCAACAAAAATGTCAAAAAAATATTTTTTTATCAATGTGACGTAAGAGTGTTTTTGATATTTACTTCACTGAATTTGGTACTGCTTTCACAACTATTTTACCTAGTTTGTTCTAGCATTGTTATAAATACTGTTATAGTGATAGCCGGAACCGTTGAGCCGTAATGAAAGCGGGAGATTTGGCGCTTTAAAATCTGATTCAACCCACCATTTCTTTAGAAATGCATGTACCAAGTCAGGGTCATTACGGTTTTCACAGTTTTCCGGTTGTTGACTGATTTTGTTTCTTTATATACTTATGAGTTTTGACTTTCCCTTTGTAAGATTGCTCGGAGTTCGGTAATTTTGTTATTACCCTTATTCCAACCCTCCCATTTTGTTATTTAGACACCCAGCTGTGAAACAGCCGGAAATTAAGTATTGTGACCCTGTTTCAGAAGCTTGTACATTACCAGCCTCTCTACAGGGAAGTGAATGGAAATATACTCATGGTGCCAATGAAGTGACAGTTAGCTTCGGAACAAACACAATATCTGGTTTGAGCTACACGGCAAGAGGAGAAGTATTGAACAGCTACCATTGCATATCAAATACAGCCAACGTTTATGTGTTCAAGTAAGTCTGGCAGGTCATATTCACGTAAATATAGAAATTATATCTCCATTCTAGAAATTATATCCCGAATCTAGAAATTATGTCATCGAGTCTACTGACTCGCTTACTTAAAGACTAGCCAAAAGATAAAATGGACGTAGGTTCTCAGAAAATGCATGTTATATAATATCGATATGTACAATGATTTACAAGCAAAAACGCAAAAAAGTCATACTAGTAGAACAAAATATGTATGACGCGGTAGTAATCATAATGTCTACTCATAGTATATACTTATTGACTGGGTATGAGGGACAACAAACTTGCTATTCCCGAATACACAGTCTATAAGTAATTTATTTTACCGAAAAACATTAGACTCATAGTTGAATGATCACCTCAAAATGATAAAGACCAATAAAATCACGCATCTTTTGCCAGTATTTTGCATTATAAATCTGAATATTGTCTCATGGACATGTTTATGCTATTTCCCCAGTCATTCATAAGAGTTTGATTCTTTTGAGAAAGTAGACTTCAACAAAAATGTACATGGTGACTACAAGTCTTATGAAAATTTTGAATTTTTTTTTAATTTTTGAAATTTTGAAATTTTATGAGATTTTAGAAATTTTGAAATTTTATTAAGAAAAAGAAAATTTTATTTTAGAATTTTGAAATTATTTGAAAATTTTGAAGTCTTATGTAAATTTTGAAATGCTATGAAAATTTTGAATTTCTTTGAAATTTTTGATATTTTGAAATTTTTTGAAATTTTTTTAATTTTGAAATTTTTAAGAAATTTCAGAGTTTTCGTTAATAGACGATGAAGTCCGAGTGTTCCGAATAAATATAAACTTTTATCCAATCCGGTCGTGGAACTAAAAATCCGCGAAAACGATTCACATTGCCGGTCCATAGTCTTAAAAACTATGGACCGCTCAATAGTCAAACAACTGGAAAAGGAGAAAAATAGCAATTTTAATGTAGAAAATTGTGTAGTGATGTTCATATACTGAGGTACAATAATTCGATTTATGAATAACCATAAATATTCAAGGGTAGCTATAATTGGATTGATGACTAACTATAATTAGATTAATGGTTGGCTGTAATTAGATTGATGGCTAGCTATAATTCGATTGATGGCTAGCTATTATTAGATTGATGGCTAGCTATAATTAGATTGATGGCTAACTATAATTAGGTTGGTGGCTGGCTATTATTAGATTGATAGCTAGCTTTAATTCGATTGATGGTTAGCTATAATTAGATGGATGGCTAGCTTAATTATATTAATGGCTAGTATGGCTGGTTATGCTTAGATTGATGGCTAGCTTTAATTTGATTTATGGCTAGCATTAGTCTTCACGAAGTGTGTCGGTCCGTCGGTCAAAACAGATGAAATCCGACTGCGACCGGTAAAATGTCAAATATTGGCGGTCCAAAAGTCGACATTGTTTCGGACTTCAGCTGATTCCTAAAATCGTCGCTCTGTACAGGTGAGCGCCGTGTTGGATTTAAAATTTGTTGAATATGCGATTCCCGGGAAACAATTAAAACGAAAAGCTAACAAAGAAGACTCCGACAGGGATACAAATTAACCGTCGCCCAGTTTGTGATTAGAATTTATTATAAAAACTGAAATATATCACTGAACACAGAAATATGTTGACTTCCACACACCCCGAGGATCAATGATTGCATATGTTTAATTGAATTTGTTTTGAGATGCATACATACTGAAGATGAGAACAGATTCATTTTCTCAACTGAAATTAATAAGAGATGAAAACCGGAAGTTGACATTGATGATGTAAAATCCGGGAACGGATTGGACAATTAGATACGGATTTTTGGCTACATCAGGCTTACATTTTTGATAGCAACGTACAGAAGAACATTTAATTGAAAAATATGTGCATGAAAATGTATTGATACTATTAACCAAAGCTAAAGTGAGTAAATGGTCAATTTGTATTTCAATTGCAAATGTAAATCTTAGTGTATATTTATTTTCCATTGATGTCCTAAAATTGTCAAAAAAGATGTGGATTGGATACTTTAATACAGTTCATTTCTTTTATCATACTGCAGAATATATTTTCAAATTGATAAACTTATGAAATAAAAATTATTTGCTACCATTTACTCGTTTACGAATAAAAATACAATATCTGTATACTCATACAGCATACAGTAAAAGGAATAATTAAACACAGATATGTACATATATTTAGTTACATTAACTGGAAACTATGCACTACTGGAAATGTATGGCGACTGACATTACATTGGTCGTGAACAATCACATAACAATTCTCTGTGTCTAATTCGACTGTGTACTAAATTGCTATCAAGCGTCATTAAAAACATTCTTATATATAATATATATTTTTTATTCGGTTCGGTAAATTTTACTTTGGTCCAGTGAAGCTCGTTTTTCCACTACACCGAATGTCCAATGAATGCTCAGACAACTTGAAGACTGCTAGTTGTAATTCGATTGATGGCTGGCTATAATTTGATTAATGGCTAGCTTTAATTCTAACTATGGTTAGCCATAGCTAATTATTTTTGACGCCAACGGCCCACCGTAGAAATGCATGTACTCATTATTTTGGGACGTCCAGGTTGCCTAAATAATTATCTGTAAAACTATTTTTTCCTCACTTATTGTGGATTGTTCTGTTTCTGTATACTAAGCTGGAAACTACCTTTAGAGAGATAAATCTAATTTGAGTTAATTGGCTCGAAAGGTATAGTGCTTTTTCCGAAAGTGGAACCGAAAAAACATATTAATAGTATTTGATTCATATAACATGAGTTTCCCCTATTTTTAGTGGGGTTCGTGTTACTCGATCTTTAGTTTTATGTGTATGTTTTGTTAATTGTAGTTTGTAGTTTTACATTTGGCCATTGCGTTGTCTATCCTTCTATTTACGGATTCTGATTACCCCTTTGGTATATTCAAACGCTTCTTATTACATAAGTTAATTTTGCAATAAATATTGTATGCTCGAAGTCAGATTAATGTATTCGAGTGGAACAACTTTTCTGCACGGACACTGCTGTTACGATTCAATGAGTTAGACGACAAAAGAAATGTCAGTGACAGAGATTGCTAAAGACAACATATGCGAGTATAACTGATCAAAACACTCTTTTAAAATAATTTAAGCATTTTGTTTATTGTAGAAGTGTCCAATCATACTCTAAAAGAGGTGAATTCAGATGGCTTTATTTCTGCATGAAAATTACAAGGGTTTCTGATGATCTCTTTTATTTCTATCTATTAGCAGGTAGGTGTGATATATAATTGATAAGATACATGTTTGCTTCTGTAGCGGGAATGCTCCCCGACCTAAGGTTATAGGAACCGTAGTAGGTTCATAACCACCTCTGCTAACTGTTCAGTTGGTAGAGCGGTGCCTTACAATGCGAGAGGTCCCGGGATCGAGTTCCATTCGGGACATTGCATTTTTCGGAGGTAAAAAATGCTCTACTGTTACATTTCACTCCACTGTTACCGTTACCTGTAAATTGCAATGACTGGATACATTCGTGTTATATATACTGTCATTGTCACTGACCAAAATATAGCCTTTTTTTCTGGTACCACTGTCACATGTTACCGGTTGAGCTTTTGGAACCTTGTTGTAAATACAGTTCAGAGAACAACGCACTTGTTGTATGTGTACCAGGAAAGGGATAGCAAACATCAAACATTGGCAATACTCACTTGTCTTGTTTTCTGTATCCCCACTTATCAATGAGCCACTGACAAACTGTAACAACGTTTGTGATTTAATGCTTCTCCATAGAAGAAGAACCAATCAAAAAGAATATAACATCATATACGTACAAAAAGATATCGAAATGAATGGACCATGTAACAAAGGCAGTCATGTCTTAAAACTATTTTTAGGTTTTGTGACAGGTATGGTTCAATGGTATGTAAGAAGAGTTTGAATATACCAAAGGGGTAATCAGAATCCGCAAATAGAAGGACAGACAAAATAAGGGCAAAAGGATAAACAATGATTTACAAAGCACTACACAGAAAACTAAAGATCGAGTAACACAAGCCCCACTAAAACTCGGGGATGAACTCATGTGCTCCTGCAGGTTAAGCAGTTCCTGTTCCACTAGTGGCACCCGTCGTGTTAATATAGTTACAAACCCGTTACAAAAATGTTTGCTGTTATATTCTGTCATTTTCTTTTTCCATTTTAGTTTGTATCAATTTCATTGGTAGATCGTCTTACAGAGTTACCTTCCGTATTATATATACATATCCTATAAGTGACGCAGATTTAAATCAGGGACAAGAGAGCTTAGAGCTCATCACTGGTAAACATGATACGTGACGTCGTAACTCTGAGATGAAGAAAGCAATAGTAATGAAGTTTTTAACGCTTGATTTTAACAAGTTACATATTAATTGTTTCTTCGACGTCCATTTGCATTAAAATCACATTAAGCACAATTCACGACTACGCACGAATATAATATACAGTCAAACCTTGTGTTGTCTGTTCTTTTTCGATATACGGATTCTGATTACCCCTTTGGTATCTTCAAACTCTTCATACGAGGTCACCTTTTGGACAAAGAATAAGTGGTCTTTTAAGACAGGTGACCTATTAAAGAAGGTTAAATTCGTATGACATTATCTATGACAGGACAAGAAAAATGTGACCTTTTAATACAGACGATTGTTTAATAGAGGAAATCGCATGGACAGGTTTGACTGTACATGCATGTGTTGTAAATGCATGTGCTACAACTGTTAAATTATGTATAATTGAGAATCAACATTGCTGTCATGCATATTAATTAAGAAAAGTTGTTGTTTAGATATTGATTCAGCAATTGGAGATAGAGTTTACAGCTTACCAGCTAATTCTATACAAGACACTGATCCAACATGTGACTTATGTAGTTATACGACAGCCCCTCCTGACAATGATATACGAATACTTCAACGAATAGGTACGTTTGCTTACATTTTATGGCATGGATGAAACAGCTTCTTTGTAGTGTTGATTTTACTATGTACTAAAGAGTGTTGAACATAAACTGAACATAAATACAACATAGAGATATCTAGATGTCAGTTGAGACATGGATAAGTTATACGAAGACATTCGTTTCATTACAGTGTGTTTACAGGGGGAGTAAGATTTATGGTGTTTAACGCCACTTTCATCAACATTTCAGCTATATCGTGGCGGTCAGTTTTATTGGTGGAGGAAGCCGGATTAATCGGATAAAATACCGACCTGCCGCAAGTAACTAACAAACTTTATCACATAATGGTATGATGTATTTATATCATTACCTACATTTATCATGGAATCGTTTGATTTTGAGTACTAATAAAGTGGTCAAAGAAACTGCGTTCTCATTTTATTCATTGACCCAATAACTTTTTTCTCTGTACCCTTTCCGCATGTTTCGCCTTTGGTAAGCTAGTTCTAGATCAGTTATATTACTGATGACAGAAAATATCAGCACGGGCCTAAAAAGTAATAATTATTGAATAAATGATTTGGCTTTCAAATGTTTTGGCTTTGAGTTGACCCGATGAAGGTTATTAGAGAAACGCGTCGTGCGCCCTAACTTAGATATCTATGTTTTTGTTTGTATATTTTGATTATTTGATATAAAACGCAATCTTTCTCTAGATACATGGATGGTTTTTTTGCAGGATAAACACAATATTAATGCAATGACTTAAAATATAAAATGTTTGCGTATTCGAGGAACCTGAGGAAAATCTATTTAAATCTCGCATTTATCCCAGTTTTTAAGCCGCATACATATTAACTTAATATTTTAAAACACTTCACAAATATTGCATATATGGGAGCCGTCAGATGGTAGTTGGATTTATAACTACTTGTGCCATCAGTGCATATCACAACTAAAGTTGTGAGTTCGAATCCCTCTAAGGCGAGGTATACTCGATACAACATTATGTGATAAAGTTTTCTCTGTGACTTGCGACAGGTCTGTGGTTTTCTCAGGATATCCCTACTTCCTCCATCACTAAAACTGACTGCCACAATATGACTGAAATATTGTTGAAAGTGGCGTTAAACATCATAACTCTAACCATATCCATTGCATCTATGTACGATTATAACTTTTAAAGTGGGGTGAAATAGTGATATAAAGTAAATAGTTTGTTGTTAGCTTAAATATTAATACGTTTGCATCATTCATACTACAATGTATTTTGAATAGGTACAGGCGAGACTCTGCCGGGTGGCGAGTCACCGTGTCTACCATGTGATGCTGTTTGTAATACTGATGGTAAGTTATTAAATTATATGTCAGTGACTTTTATGTTAATATGGATTTTCAAATACTTGAGAAATATAACAGAAAGCTGTTGTACAGTGAAACCTGTCTAAACCAAACCTTCCTTGGACCAACTTTTGTGATCAGAATAGACAGATTTTCCGTTTATACAAGTTAAATTAATGAAGATTTTCTGCATTGTGATTTTATTTAAAGTTCGGCTTACACAGGATTTTGAATGACTCGGGGATCTGTTTATTCAGGTTTTACTGTAGATGCTATCACTTTGTCATAAGAGTGTGATTTGCACATAATTATGCACATATTATTTATATTTCTCAATTGTGATGTTTCACGATTTATTCTTACCATTTATTGTTTCTGACAACGCTCATTGGACGTTTTCTTAGATGAATCAGAAACATTGAAATTATGCTACTATTCCCAACTCAAAACTAAAAGACACTTCGGAAGAATTAGTTCACCTTTGTTTCATAGTCAGGGAAGCTACTGAACCAATGATACTAATTGATAAAGTCTTACGGTTGCCACCATTACTTGGTTAACCAAGACGGAATATCTGTGTCACAAATTTCCACAGATATGTTACGTTTGTCGTAATAACAATCCGGTGCTTTCTTCATTCATGACTTATCACCAGGTTTGAGACATGTGGTACATGACGGGTACCAGTAATGGAGCAGGAACTGCTTACTATTACGGAGCATAACTAAGTTCATTCCAGATTGTTTTGTGGTGTCATGTTGCTTAATCTTTAGTTTTCTGAGTAGTGTAATGTATATAATTGTTTTATGAAAAGAAAGTAGGAATAGTGATGCTCAACGATTCAGCCAATATCAACAAAACAAGCAATCACCTCTAATCTCAACTCGCTCAGCATAAAGAAAGACCACGACATGTGACGTACAAACTTTTATGATAATACATAACACCATATAAACCATGAAAAACAATAACAATAAAAAAAAGGCAGCTATATATTATCTATTCAACTGGTTTAACCCCACCACGTTTGTTTCCATGTCTTTAGCCAGGACCTGGATTTTCATGTTGTTAGCCAGAACCTGAATTTCCATGTTGTTAGCCAGAACCTGGATTTCTATGTTGTTAGCCAGAACCTGGATTTCCATGTCTTTAGCCAGGACCTGGATTTTCATGTCTTTAGCCAGGACCTGGATTTCCATGTCGTTAGCCATGACCTGGATTTCCATGTCAGTAGCCAGGAACTGGATTTCCATGTCTTTAGCCAGAACCTGGATTTCCATATCTTTAGCCAAGACCTGGATTTCCATGTTGTTAGCCAGAACCTGGGTTTCCATTTCGTTAGCCAGGATCTGGATTTCCATGTCGCTAGCCAGGACCTGGATTTCCATGTTGTTAGCCAGGACCTGGATTTCCATGTCTTTAGCCAAGACCTAGATGTCCATGTCGTTAGCCAGGACCTGGATTTCCATGTCGTAAGCCAGGACCTGGATTTCCATGTCGTTAGCAAGGACCTGGATTTGCATGTCGTTAGCCAGGACCTGGATTTCCATGTCGTTAGCCAGGACCTGGATTTCCATGTCGTAAGCCAGGACCTGGATCTCCATGTCGTTAGCCAGGACCTGGATCTCCATGTCGTAAGCCAAGGCCTGGATTTTCATGTCGTTAGCCAGGACCTGGATTTCCATGTCGTTAGCCAGGACCTGGATTTCCATGTCGTAAGCCAGGACCTGGATCTCCATGTCGTTAGCCAGGACCTGGATCTCCATGTCGTAAGCCAAGGCCTGGATTTTCATGTCGTTAGCCAGGACCTGGATTTCCATGTTGTTAGCCAGGACCTGGATTTCCATGTTTTTAGACAGGACCTGGATTTCCATGTCGTTAGCCAGAACCTGGATTTCCATGTCTTTAGCCAGGACCTGGATTTCCATGTCGTTAGCCAGGACCTGGATTTCCATGTCTTTAGCCAGAACCTGGATTTCCATGTCTTTAGCCAGGACCTGGATTTCCATGTCGTAAGCCAGGATCTGGATTTCCATGTCGTTAGCAAGGACCTGGATTTCCATGTCGCTAGCCAGGACCTGGATTTCCATGTTGTTAGCCAGGACTTGGATTTCCATGTCGTTAGCCAGGACCTGGATTTCCATGTCGTTAGCCAGGACCTGGATTTCCATATCTTTAGCCAAGACCTAGATTTCCATGTTGTTAGCCAGAACCTGGATTTCCATGTCGCTAGCCAGGACCTGGATTTCCATGTTGTTAGCCAGGACCTGGATTTCCATGTCGTTAGCCAGGACCTGGATTTCCATGTCTTCAGCCAAGACCTAGATGTCCATGTCGTTAGCCAGGACCTGGATTTCCATGTCGTAAGCCAGGACCTGGATTACCATGTCGTTAGCCAGGACCTGGATTTCCATGTCGTAAGCCAGGACCTGGATCTCCATGTTGTTAGCCAGGACCTGGATTTCCATGTTGTTAGCCAGGACCTGGATTTCCATGTTGTTAGCCAGGACCTGGATTTCCATGTTTTTAGACAGAACCTGGATTTCCATGTCTTTAGCCAGAACCTGGATTTCCATGTCTTTAGCCAGAACCTGGATTTCCATGTCTTTAGCCAGGACCTAGATTTCCATGTCGTTAGCCAGGACCTGGATTTCCATATCGTAAGCCAAGACCTTGATTTTCATGTCGTTAGCCAGGACCAGGATGTCCATGTCGTTAGCCAGGACCTGGATTTCCATGTCTTTAGCCAAAACCTGGATTTCCATGTCTTTAGCCAGGACCTGGATTTCCATGTCGTTAGCCAGGACCTGGATTTCCATGTCGTAAGCCAAGACCTGGATTTTCATGTCGTTAGCCAGGACCAGGATTTCCATGTCGTTAGCCAGGACCTGGATTTCCATGTCTTTAGCCAGAACCTGGGTTTCCATGTCTTTAGCCAGGACCTGGATTTCCATGTCGTTAGCCAGGACCTGGATTTCCATGTTGTTTTCTATGTTCAATCAGTTGGAATTAGCGGTGATTGTTCGTTTTACTGGTATTGGTGGAATTATTTACCATCATTGTTTAAACTGTCTTTTCATAAAAAATAGCAATCAAATAAGATGTAGGTGTTTACAAATTATGATGTTGAAATATATAAGATAATCAACTGATGTAACGACAACAGCCATAACAACTACGTCATCACCAGGTACAAACCTACAATGCTTAATTAATCATGTTAATCATTGGAGGTATAATTAAAAAAATAATGTTTAATTGGCATTCCTAATCAATAGGGGTATAATTAGAAATTTAATATTGAATTAACAATGGTAATCATTGGGGTATAATTAGAAATTTAATGTTTAATTGACCTTCCTAATCAATGAAGGTATACATAGAAATGTAAATGTTTAATTATTTATATGGTTTGTTGCACTTTACACAAATCAGTATTGGTGGTTTACTAATAGCTGGTCGTCTCTAATAATCCTAACAATATAAATGTGCAATGATTCAGATGTTTTTCTAATGTTTTTTTTTTATCAATAATGGGATTTAATAAAATCATATTTTACATATTCAGATTGTAATTTACCAGCTAAGTTAGTTGGACAATGGACAGATGTCACCAAGAATACAACAGTTACATTTACATCGACAAAATTAGTAGACTGGCCTGCCAAGCTTACTGGAGTAACATATTATAATCACACTTGTATTTCTAACACAGAAAATGTCTATATATTCAGGTAAAGCAATTTCTTTTTCAAATTAGAATATAACCTATCTTTAGGTACTACCATATCTCAGTGAAATTTTTACATTTTGGTTTCTTTTAACTTCTGGCGCGTTTTGTTTTTACAATAATATATTAAAAGGGCCACCCCGTCAGTTCAGTTACTAAATCCAATTGCAAAATCGTAGAGACAGCGATACCATCACTTCAAAATTTGACAAACAGCACTAATTTAAGCTTCACCAGAAGTCACTTTTATTGACTGTCTACTGATTATAACTGTTAGGCCTTCAATAGCAGAACTCATCAGCACGTCCTCCGATTTTGGATAGAACATACTCACTCCACTCGACTGGGAGTTGTAAGGTCACAAGCCTGACCGTTGGCCGTAGTGAGTTTCGTCTTCGGAAATACCAAGCTCTTTGCACGTTAAAAGTTGCTTTGTCGGTTTCAAAAATGAGTAGCGGCAAAGTAGCTAATTATTGAACTTATTCTCGTCCTCAATATGTATAATATATTGGCCGCTGGACGTTAAATTAGTTGGTTTATGCTGCTTAACACCACTCTCAACAATATTTCAGTCATATCGTGGCAGTCAGATTTATTGGTGACCGAACTGTTGCAAGTCACTGACAAATTGTATCACATAATGTTGTATCAAGTACACATCGCCATGAACGGGGTTCGAATTCACAATTTTAGTGGTGATATACACTGATTGCACAGGTAGTCGTAAATCCAACTACCATGCGTTCACGGCCCCTGCATACTATGAAACCAACAATCAAGCACTTGTATTATATATTTTTGCTCAATTACGTGAGGTCATCAGGTGATACATTGGAAAATGTGACAGATGAAACACAAATTGACATATTTATATTTGTAGAGGTGACAGCCTTTATGAATTAATTGGAATTGAAAAACCATATTATTTCTGTATGAAGCTCACAGAAGTTTCTGATAACTTGTTTTATTATTACCTACTGTCAGGTAAGTCACAGAAGTTTCTAACAACTTGTTTTATTATTACCTACTGTCAGGTAAGTCACAGAGGTTTCTGACAACTTGCTTTATTATTACCTACTGTCAGGTAAGTATGTAGTTATTACTTATTTATTACATCTATTAAAAAGAAAGTAACAATGATATGATCAAAAACATGAAACTAGAAAATACGTATACATGTACAATAGGAAAAGTATATGTTGGTGTTAAGTGTGTCTTATTGTGGTATTTTTGGTTTTGAAGAATAATCACTGAAACTGTCCAATATTAGCTAATTGTGAGAAAAATGTGTGGGTTTCTAAAAGCAGGAACATTTTAAAATGTAAGCATTATTATTGCACGTACTGGGTAATGATTACATCTCCTATGCCTCGCACCATAGAGCCCCCAGCACGTCCACAGATGGTGGACAGCACGTCACATCTTACGTCAAATCCATAGAGCACCAAGCACGTCCCCAGAAGGTGGACAGGAGGTGCCCTCTCGGGCACAAGACCATATAGCTCCCCCAAATGATGGACAGGACGTGCCCTCTCAAGTCAAAACCACAGAGCTCCCCAGCACGCCTCTCCAGATAATGGACAGGACGTGCCCTCTTAGGTTAAAACCATAGCGCTCCCCAGCACGTCCCAATATGGCAGAGAGAACGTGCCTTCTCAGGTCAAAACCATAGCACTCCCCAGCACGTCCCCAAATGGCGGCCAGTATGTGCCTTCTCAGTTCAAAACCATAGAGCTCCCAATCACGTCCGCAGATGATGGAGAGTACATGCCCTCTACGGTCAAAATCATAGAGCTCCCCAGATGATGGACAGTACGTGCCTTCTCAGGTCAAAATCGTAGAGCTCTCCAGTTGATGGACAGTACGTGCCCTCTACGGTCAAAATCATATAGCTCCCCAAATGATGTACAGCACGTGCATTCTCATGTCAAATTCATATAGCTCTTCAGATGATGGACAGTACGTGCCCTCTACGGTCAAAATCATAGAGCTCCCCAGATGATGGACAGTACGTGCCTTCTCAGGTAAAAATCAAATAGCTCCACAGATGATGGACAGTACGTGCCTTCTCATGTCAACATCAGATAGCTCTCCAGATGATGGACAGTGCGTGTCCTCTACTGTCAAAATCATAGAGCTCCTCAGATGATGGAGAGTACGTGCCTTCTCAGGTAAAAATCAAATAGCTCCCCAGATGATGGACAGTACGTGCCCTCTACGGTCAAAATCATAGAGCTCCCCAGATGATGGACAGTGCATGTCTTCTCAAGTCAAAATCATAGAGCTCCCCAGATGATGGACAGTACGTGCCTTCTCAGGTCAAAATCATAGAGCTCCCCAGATGATGGACAGTACGTGCCTTCTCATGTCAAAATCATAGAGCTCCCCAGATGATGGACAGTACGTGCCTTCTCATGTCAAAATCATATATCTCCCCAGATGATGGACAGTACGTGTCTTCTCATGTCAAAATCATAGAGCTCCCTAGATGATGGACAGTACGTGCCTTCTCAGGTCAAAATCATATAGCTCCCCAGATGATGGACAGTACGTGCCCTCTACGGTCAAAATCATAGAGCTCTCCAGATGATGGACAGTACGTGCCTTCTCATGTCAACATCACATAGCTCTCCAGATGATGGACAGTACGTGCCGCTACGGTCAAAATCGAAGAGCTCCCCAGATGATGGACAGTACGTGCCTTCTCAGGTCAAAATCATATAGCTCCCCAGATGATGGACAGTACGTGCCCTCTCATGTCAAAATCATATAGTTCCCCAGATGATGGACAGTACGTGCCTTCTCAAGTAAAAATCAAATAACTCTCCAGATGATAGACAGTACGTGCCTTCTCAGGTCAAAATCATAGCTCTCCAGATGATGGACAGTACATGCCTTCTCAGGTAAAAAGCAAATAGCTCCACAGATGATGGACAGTACGTACCTTCTCAGGTAAAAATCAAATACCGGTAGCTCCCCAGATGATGGACAGTACGTGCCCTCTACGGTCAAATTCATAGAGCTCCTCAGATGAAGGACAGTACGTGCCTTCTCATGTCAAAATCAAATAGCTCCCCAGATGATGGACAGTACGTGCCTTCTAAGGTCAAAATCATATAGCTCCCCAGATGATGGACATTACGTGCCTTCTCAGGTCAAATTCATATAGCTCCCCAGATGATGGACAGTACGTGCCCTCTACGGTCAAAATCATAGAGCTCTCCAGATGATGGACAGTACGTGCCTTCTCATGTCAACATCATATAGCTCTCCAGATGATGGACAGTACGTGCCGCTACGGTCAAAATCGAAGAGCTCCCCAGATGATGGACAGTACGTGCCTTCTCAGGTCACAATCATATAGCTCCTTAGATGATGGACAGTACGTGCCCTCTCATGTCAAAATCATATAGTTCCCCAGATGATGGACAGTACGTGCGTTCTCAGGTAAAAATCAAATAGCTCTCCAGATGATAGACAGTACGTGCCTTCTCAAGTCAAAATCATATAGCTCTCCAGATGATGGACAGTACATGCCTTTTCAGGTAAAGAGCAAATAGCTCCACAGATGATGGACAGTACGTACCTTCTCAGGTAAAAATCAAATACCGGTAGCTCCCGAGATGATGGACAGTACGTGCCCTCTACGGTCAAATTCATTGAGCTCCTCAGATGAAGGACAGTACGTGCCTTCTCAGGTAAAAATAATATAGCACTCCAGATGATGGACAGTACGTGCCTTCTCAAGTCAAAATCATATAGCTCTCCAGATGATGGACAGTACGTGCCTTCTCAAGTCAAAATCATATAGCTCTCCAGATGATGGACAGTACGTGCCTTCTCAAGTCGAAATCATATAGCTCCCCAGATGATGGACAGTACCTGCCTTCTCAGGTCAAAATCATATAGCTCTCCAGATGATGGACAGTACGTGTCTTCTCAGGTCAAAATCATATAGCTCCCCAGATGATGGACAGTACGTGCCTTATCATGTCAAAATCATATAGCTCTCCAGATGATGGACAGTACGTGTCTTCTCAGGTCAAAATCATAGAGCTCCCCAGATGATGGACAGTACGTGCCTTCTCAGGTCAAAATGATAGAGCTCCCCAGATGATGGACAATACGTGTCTTCTCAGGTCAAAATCATAGAGCTCCTCAGATGATCGACAATACGTGTGTTCTCAGATCAAAATGATAGAGCTCCCCAGATGATGGACAGTATGAGCCTTCTCAGATCAACATCATAGAGCTCTTCAGATGATGGACAGTACGTATACGTGCCTTCCCAAGTCAAAATCATAGAGCTCCCCAGATGATGGACAATACGGGCCTTCTCAAGTCAAAATCATAGAGCTACCCAGATGATGGACAGTACGTGTCTTCTCAGGTCAAAATCATAGAGCTCCCCAGATGATGGACAGTACGTGTCTTCTCAGATCAAAATGATAGAGCTCCCCAGATGATGGACAGGACGGGCCTTCTCAGGCCAACATCATAGACCTCCCCAAATGATGGACAGTACGTGCCTTCTCAGGTCAAAATCATAGAGCTTTCCAGATGATGAATACTACGTGTGTTCTCAGGTCAAAATCATAGAGCTCCCCAGATGATGGACAGTACGTGTCTTCTCAGATCAAAATGATAGAGCTCCCCAGATGATCGACAATACGTGTGTTCTCAGATCAAAATGATAGAGCTCCCCAGATGATGGACAGTACGTACCTTCTCAGGTAAAAATCAAATACCGGTAGCTTCCCAGATGATGGACAGTACGGGCCTTATCATGTCAAAATCATATAGCTCTCCAGATGATGGACAGTACGTGTCTTCTCAGGTCAAAATCATAGAGCTCCCCAGATAATTGACAGTACGTGCCTTCTCAGGTCAAAATGATAGAGCTCCCCAGATGATGGACAGTACGTGTCTTCTCAGGTCAAAATCATAGAGCTCCCCAGATGATGGACAGTACGTGTCTTCTCATGTCAAAATCATAGAGCTCCCTAGATGATGGACAGTACGTGCCTTCTCAGGTCAAAATCATATAGCTCCCCAGATGATGGACAGTACGTGCCCTCTACGGTCAAAATCATAGAGCTCTCCAGATGATGGACAGTACGTGCCTTCTCATGTCAACATCATAGAGCTCTCCAGATGATGGACAGTACGTGCCTTCTCAGGTCAAAATCATATAGCTCCCCAGATGATGGACAGTACGTGCCCTCTACGGTCAAAATCATAGAGCTCTCCAGATGATGGACAGTACGTGCCTTCTCATGTCAAAATCATATAGCTCTCCAGATGATGGACAGTACGTGCCGCTACGGTCAAAATCGAAGAGCTCCCCAGATGATGGACAGTACGTGCCTTCTCAAGTAAAAATCAAATAGCTCTCCAGATGATGGACAGTGCATGCCTTCTCAGGTAAAAAGCAAATAGCTCCACACATGATGGACAGTACCTACCTTCTCAGGTAAAAATCAAATACCGGTAGCTCCCCAGATGATGGACAGTACGTGCCTTCTCAAGTCAAAATCATAGAACTCTCCAGATGATGGACAGTACGTGCCTTCTCAGGTCAAAATCATATAGCTCCCCAGATGATGGATAGTACGTCTCTTCTCAGGTCAAATTCATATAGCTCCCCAGATGATGGACAGTACGTGCCTTCTCAGATCAAAATCATAGACCTCCTCAGATGATCGACAATACGTGTGTTCTCAGATCAAAATGATAGAGCTCCCCAGATGATGGACAGTAGGTGCCTTCTCAAGTCAAAATCATATAGCTCTCCAGATGATGGACAGTACGTGTCTTCTAAGGTCAAAATCATATAGCTCCCCAGATGATGGACAGTACGTGCCTTATCATGTCAAAATCATATAGCTCTCCAGATTATGGACAGTAAGTGTCTTCTCAGGTCAAAATCATAGAGCTCCCCAGATGATGGACAGTACGTGCCTTCTCAGGTCAAAATGATAGAGCTCCCCAGATGATGGACAGTACGTGTCTTCTCAGGTCAAATTCATAGAGCTCCTCAGATGATCGACAATACGTGTATTCTCAGATCAAAATGATAGAGCTCCCCAGATGATGGACAGTACGAGCCTTCTCAGATCAACATCATAGAGCTCTTCAGATGATGGACAGTACATGCCTTCTCAAGTCAAAATCTTAGAGCTCCCCAGATGATGGACAGTACGTGTCTTCTCAGATCAAAATGATAGAGCTCCCCAGATGATGGACAGTACGTGCCTTCTCAGGTCAAAATCATAGAGCTTTTCAGATGATGGATACTACGTGTGTTCTCAGGTCAAAATCATATAGCTCCTCAGATGATGGACAGTACGTGTGTTCTCAGGTCAAAATCATATAGCTCCCCAGATGATGGACAGTACGTGCCTTCTCAGGTCAAACTCATATAGCTCCCCAGATGATGGACAGTACGTGTCTTCTCAGGTCAAAATCACATAGCTCCCCAAATGATGGACATTACGTGTCTTCTAATGTCAAAATGATAGAGCTCCCCAGATGATGGACAGTACGTGCCTTCTCAGGTCAAAATCATATAGCTCCCCAGATGATGGACAGTACGTGCCCTCTCATGTCAAAATCATATAGTTCCCCAGATGATGGACAGTACGTGCCTTCTCAAGTAAAAATCAAATAACTCTCCAGATGATAGACAGTACGTGCCTTCTCAGGTCAAAATCATAGCTCTCCAGATGATGGACAGTACATGCCTTCTCAGGTAAAAAGCAAATAGCTCCACAGATGATGGACAGTACGTACCTTCTCAGGTAAAAATCAAATACCGGTAGCTCCCCAGATGATGGACAGTACGTGCCCTCTACGGTCAAATTCATAGAGCTCCTCAGATGAAGGACAGTACGTGCCTTCTCATGTCAAAATCAAATAGCTCCCCAGATGATGGACAGCACGTGCCTTCTAAGGTCAAAATCATATAGCTCCCCAGATGATGGACATTACGTGCCTTCTCAGGTCAAATTCATATAGCTCCCCAGATGATGGACAGTACGTGCCCTCTACGGTCAAAATCATAGAGCTCTCCAGATGATGGACAGTACGTGCCTTCTCATGTCAACATCATATAGCTCTCCAGATGATGGACAGTACGTGCCGCTACGGTCAAAATCGAAGAGCTCCCCAGATGATGGACAGTACGTGCCTTCTCAGGTCACAATCATATAGCTCCTTAGATGATGGACAGTACGTGCCCTCTCATGTCAAAATCATATAGTTCCCCAGATGATGGACAGTACGTGCGTTCTCAGGTAAAAATCAAATAGCTCTCCAGATGATAGACAGTACGTGCCTTCTCAAGTCAAAATCATATAGCTCTCCAGATGATGGACAGTACATGCCTTCTCAGGTAAAGAGCAAATAGCTCCACAGATGATGGACAGTACGTACCTTCTAGGTAAAAATCAAATACCGGTAGCTCCCCAGATGATAGACAGTACGTGCCCTCTACGGTCAAATTCATTGAGCTCCTCAGATGAAGGACAGTACGTGCCTTCTCAGGTAAAAATAATATAGCACTCCAGATGATGGACAGTACGTGCCTTCTCAAGTCAAAATCATATAGCTCTCCAGATGATGGACAGTACGTGCCTTCTCAAGTCAAAATCATATAGCTCTCCAGATGATGGACAGTACGTGCCTTCTCAAGTCGAAATCATATAGCTCCCCAGATGATGGACAGTACCTGCCTTCTCAGGTCAAAATCATACAGCTCTCCAGATGATGGAGAGTACGTGTCTTCTCAGGTCAAAATCATAGAGCTCCCCAGATGATGGACAGTACGTGCCTTATCATGTCAAAATCATATAGCTCTCCAGATGATGGACAGTACGTGTCTTCTCAGGTCAAAATCATAGAGCTCCCCAGATGATGGACAGTACGTGCCTTCTCAGGTCAAAATGATAGAGCTCCCCAGATGATGGACAGTACGTGTCTTCTCAGGTCAAAATCATAGAGCTCCTCAGATGATCGACAATACGTGTGTTCTCAGATCAAAATGATAGAGCTCCCCAGATGATGGACAGTATGAGCCTTCTCAGATCAACATCATAGAGCTCTTCAGATGATGGACAGTACGTATACGTGCCTTCCCAAGTCAAAATCATAGAGCTCCCCAGATGATGGACAATACGGGCCTTCTCAAGTCAAAATCATAGAGCTACCCAGATGATGGACAGTACGTGTCTTCTCAGGTCAAAATCATAGAGCTCCCCAGATGATGGACAGTACGTGTCTTCTCAGATCAAAATGATAGAGCTCCCCAGATGATGGACAGGACGGGCCTTCTCAGGCCAACATCATAGACCTCCCCAAATGATGGACAGTACGTGCCTTCTCAGGTCAAAATCATAGAGCTTTCCAGATGATGAATACTACGTGTGTTCTCAGGTCAAAATCATAGAGCTCCCCAGATGATGGACAGTACGTGTCTTCTCAGATCAAAATGATAGAGCTCCCCAGATGATCGACAATACGTGTCTTCTCAGATCAAAATGATAGAGCTCCCCAGATGATGGACAGTACGTACCTTCTCAGGTAAAAATCAAATACCGGTAGCTTCCCAGATGATGGACAGTACGTGCCTTATCATGTCAAAATCATATAGCTCTCCAGATGATGGACAGTACGTGTCTTCTCAGGTCAAAATCATAGAGGTCCCCAGATAATTGACAGTACGTGCCTTCTCAGGTCAAAATGATAGAGCTCCCCAGATGATGGACAGTACGTGTCTTCTCAGGTCAAAATCATAGAGCTCCCCAGATGATGGACAGTACGTGTCTTCTCATGTCAAAATCATAGAGCTCCCTAGATGATGGACAGTACGTGCCTTCTCAGGTCAAAATCATATAGCTCCCCAGATGATGGACAGTACGTGCCCTCTACGGTCAAAATCATAGAGCTCTCCAGATGATGGACAGTACGTGCCTTCTCATGTCAACATCATAGAGCTCTCCAGATGATGGACAGTACGTGCCTTCTCAGGTCAAAATCATATAGCTCCCCAGATGATGGACAGTACGTGCCCTCTACGGTCAAAATCATAGAGCTCTCCAGATGATGGACAGTACGTGCCTTCTCATGTCAAAATCATATAGCTCTCCAGATGATGGACAGTACGTGCCGCTACGGTCAAAATCGAAGAGCTCCCCAGATGATGGACAGTACGTGCCTTCTCAGGTAAAAATCAAATAGCTCTCCAGATGATGGACAGTGCATACCTTCTCAGGTAAAAAGCAAATAGCTCCACACATGATGGACAGTACCTACCTTCTCAGGTAAAAATCAAATACCGGTAGCTCCCCAGATGATGGACAGTACGTGCCTTCTCAAGTCAAAATCATAGAACTCTCCAGATGATGGACAGTACGTGCCTTCTCAGGTCAAAATCATATAGCTCCCCAGATGATGGATAGTACGTCTCTTCTCAGGTCAAATTCATATAGCTCCCCAGATGATGGACAGTACGTGCCTTCTCAGATCAAAATCATAGACCTCCTCAGATGATCGACAATACGTGTGTTCTCAGATCAAAATGATAGAGCTCCCCAGATGATGGACAGTAGGTGCCTTCTCAAGTCAAAATCATATAGCTCTCCAGATGATGGACAGTACGTGTCTTCTAAGGTCAAAATCATATAGCTCCCCAGAAGATGGACAGTACGTGCCTTATCATGTCAAAATCATATAGCTCTCCAGATTATGGACAGTAAGTGTCTTCTCAGGCCAAAATCATATAGCTCCCCAGATGATGGACAGTACGTGCCTTCTCAGGTCAAAATGATAGAGCTCCCCAGATGATGGACAGTACGTGTCTTCTCAGGTCAAATTCATAGAGCTCCTCAGATGATCGACAATACGTGTGTTCTCAGATCAAAATGATAGAGCTCCCCAGATGATGGACAGTACGAGCCTTCTCAGATCAACATCATAGAGCTCTTCAGATGATGGACAGTACATGCCTTCTCAAGTCAAAATCTTAGAGCTCCCCAGATGATGGACAGTACGTGTCTTCTCAGATCAAAATGATAGAGCTCCCCAGATGATGGACAGTACGTGCCTTCTCAGGTCAAAATCATAGAGCTTTCCAGATGATGGATACTACGTGTGTTCTCAGGTCAAAATCATATAGCTCCTCAGATGATGGACAGTACGTGTGTTCTCAGGTCAAAATCATATAGCTCCCCAGATGATGGACAGTACGTGCCTTCTCAGGTCAAAATCATATAGCTCCCCAGAGGATGGACAGTACGTGTCTTCTCAGGTCAAAATCACATAGCTCCCCAAATGATGGACATTACGTGTCTTCTAATGTCAAAATCATAGAGCTCTCCAGATGATGGACAGTAGGTGCCTTCTCAAGTCAAAATCATATAGCTCCCCAGATGATGGACAGTAAGTGTCTTCTCAGGTCAAAATCATAGAGCTCCCCAGATGATGGACAGTACGTGCCTTCTCAGGTCAAAATGATAGAGCTCCCCAGATGATGGACAGTACGTGTCTTCTCAGGTCAAATTCATAGAGCTCCTCAGATGATCGACAATACGTGTGTTCTCAGATCAAAATGATAGAGCTCCCCAGATGATGGACAGTACGAGCCTTCTCAGATCAACATCATAGAGCTCTTCAGATGATGGACAGTACATGCCTTCTCAAGTCAAAATCTTAGAGCTCCCCAGATGATGGACAGTACGTGTCTTCTCAGATCAAAATGATAGAGCTCCCCAGATGATGGACAGTACGTGCCTTCTCAGGTCAAAATCATAGAGCTTTCCAGATGATGGATACTACGTGTGTTCTCAGGTCAAAATCATATAGCTCCTCAGATGATGGACAGTACGTGTGTTCTCAGGTCAAAATCATATAGCTTCCCAGATGATGGACAGTACGTGCCTTCTCAGGTCAAAATCATATAGCTCCCCAGATGATGGACAGTACGTGTCTTCTCAGGTCAAAATCACATAGCTCCCCAAATGATGGACATTACGTGTCTTCTAATGTCAAAATCATAGAGCTCTCCAGATGATGGACAGTACGTGCCTTCTCAGGTCAAAATCATATAGCTCCCCAGATGATGGACAGTACGTGTCTTCTCAGGTCAAAATCATAGAGCTCCCCAGATGATGGACAGTACGTGCCTTCTCAGGTCAAAATGATAGAGCTCCCCAGATGATGGACAGTACGTGTCTTCTCAGGTCAAAATCATAGAGCTCCTCAGATGATGAACAATACGGGCCTTCTCAATTCAAAATCATAGAGATCCCCAAATGATGGACAGTACGTGTCTTCTCAGGTCAAAATCATATAGCTCTCCAGATGATGGACAGTACATGCCTTCTCAGGTAAAAAGCAAATAGCTCCACAGATGATGGACAGTACGTACCTTCTCAGGTAAAAATCATATACCGGTAGCTCCCCAGATGATGGACAGTACGTGCCCTCTACGGTCAAATTCATAGAGCTCCTCAGATGAAGGACATTACGTGCCTTCTCAGGTAAAAATAACATAGCACTCCAGATGATGGACAGTACGTGCCTTCTCAAGTCAAAATCATATAGCTCTCCAGATGATGGACAGTACGTGCCTTCTCAAGTCAAAATCATATAGCTCTCCAGATGATGGACAGTACGTGCCTTCTCAAGTCAAAATCATATAGCTCCCCAGATGATGGACAGTACGTGCCTTCTCAGGTCAAAATCATATAGCTCTCCAGATGATGGACAGTACGTGTCTTCTCAGGTCAAAATCATATAGCTCCCCAGATGATCGACAGTACGTGCCTTATCATGTCAAAATCATAGAGCTCTCCAGATGATGGACAGTACGTGTCTTCTCAGGTCAAAATCATAGAGCACCCCAGATGATGGACAGTACGGGCCTTCTCAGGTCAACATCATAGAGCTCCCCAAATGATGGAGAGTACGTGCCTTCTCAGGTCAAAATCATAGAGTTTCCAGATGATGAATACTACGTGTGTTCTCAGGTCAAAATCATAGAGCTCCCCAGATGATGGACAGTACGTGCCTTATCATGTCAAAATCATATAGCTCTCCAGATGATGGACAGTACGTGTCTTCTCAGGTCAAAATCATAGAGCTCCCCAGATGATGGACAGTACGTGTCTTCTCAGGTCAAAATGATAGAGCTCCTCAGATGATCGACAATACGTGTGTTTTCAGATCAAAATGATAGAGCTCCCCAGATGATGGACAGTACGAGCCTTCTCAGATCAACATCATAGAGCTCTTCAGATGATGGACAGTACGTGCCTTCTCAAGTCAAAATCATAGAGCTCCCCAGATGATGGACAATACGGGCCTTCTCAAGTCAAAATCATAGAGCTCCCCAGATGATGGACAGTACGTGTCTTCTCAGGTCAAAATCATAGAGCTCCCCAGATGATGGACAGTACGTGTCTTCTCAGATCAAAATGATAGAGCTCCCCAGATGATGGACAGGACGGGCCTTCTCAGGTCAACATCATAGAGCTCCTCAAATGATGGACAGTACGTGCTTTCTCATGTCAAAATCATAGAGCTTTCCAGATGATGGATACTACGTGTGTTCTCAGGTCAAAATCATAGAGCTCCCCAGATGATGGACAGTACGTGTCTTCTCAGGTCAAAATCATAGAGCTCCCCAGGTGATGGACAGTACGTGTCTTCTCAGATCAAAATGATAGAGCACCCCAGATGATGGACAGTACGGGCCTTCTCAGGCCAACATCATAGACCTCCCCAAATGATGGACAGTACGTGCCTTCTCAGGTCAAAATCATAGAGCTTTCCAGATGATGAATACTACGTGTGTTCTCAGGTCAAAATCATAGAGCTCCCCAGATGATGGACAGTACGTGTCTTCTCAGATCAAAATGATAGGGCTCCCCAGATGATCGACAATACGTGTGTTCTCAGATCAAAATGATAGAGCTCCCCAGATGATGGACAGTACGTACCTTCTCAGGTAAAAATCAAATACCGGTAGCTTCCCAGATGATGGACAGTACGTGCCTTATCATGTCAAAATCATATAGCTCTCCAGATGATGGACAGTACGTGTCTTCTCAGGTCAAAATCATAGAGCTCCCCAGATAATTGACAGTACGTGCCTTCTCAGGTCAAAATGATAGAGCTCCCCAGATGATGGACAGTACGTGTCTTCTCAGGTCAAAATCATAGAGCTCCTCAGATGATGGACAATACGTGTGTTCTCAGATCAAAATGATAGAGCTCCCCAGATGATGGACAGTACGAGCCTTCTCAAGTCAACATCATAGAGCTCTCCAGATGATGGACAGTACGTGCCTTCTCAAGAAAAAATCATAGAGCTCCCCAGATGATGGACAATACGGGCCTTCTCAAGTCAAAATCATAGAGCTCCCCAGATGATGGACAGTACGTGCCTTCTCAGGTCAAAATCATATAGCTCCCCAGATGATGGACAGTACGTGCCCTCTACGGTCAAAATCATAGAGCTCTCCAGATGATGGACAGTACGTGCCTTCTCATGTCAAAATCATATAGCTCTCCAGATGATGGACAGTACGTGCCGCTACGGTCAAAATCGAAGAGCTCCCCAGATGATGGACAGTACGTGCCTTCTCAGGTAAAAATCAAATAGCTCTCCAGATGATGGACAGTACATGCCTTCTCAGGTAAAAAGCAAATAGCTCCACACATGATGGACAGTACCTACCTTCTCAGGTAAAAATCAAATACCGGTAGCTCCCCAGATGATGGACAGTACGTGCCTTCTCAAGTCAAAATCATAGAACTCTCCAGATGATGGACAGTACGTGCCTTCTCAGGTCAAAATCATATAGCTCCCCAGATGATGGATAGTACGTCTCTTCTCAGGTCAAATTCATATACCTCCCCAGATGATGGACAGTACGTGCCTTCTCAGATCAAAATCATAGACCTCCTCAGATGATCGACAATACGTGTGTTCTCAGATCAAAATGATAGAGCTCCCCAGATGATGGACAGTAGGTGCCTTCTCAAGTCAAAATCATATAGCTCTCCAGATGATGGACAGTACGTGTCTTCTAAAGTCAAAATCATATAGCTCCCCAGATGATGGACAGTACGTGCCTTATCATGTCAAAATCATATAGCTCTCCAGATTATGGACAGTAAGTGTCTTCTCAGGTCAAAATCATAGAGCTCCCCAGATGATGGACAGTACGTGCCTTCTCAGGTCAAAATGATAGAGCTCCCCAGATGATGGACAGTACGTGTCTTCTCAGGTCAAATTCATAGAGCTCCTCAGATGATCGACAATACGTGTGTTCTCAGATCAAAATGATAGAGCTCCCCAGATGATGGACAGTACGAGCCTTCTCAGATCAACATCATAGAGCTCTTCAGATGATGGACAGTACATGCCTTCTCAAGTCAAAATCTTAGAGCTCCCCAGATGATGGACAGTACGTGTCTTCTCAGATCAAAATGATAGAGCTCCCCAGATGATGGACAGTACGTGCCTTCTCAGGTCAAAATCATAGAGCTTTCCAGATGATGGATACTACGTGTGTTCTCAGGTCAAAATCATATAGCTCCTCAGATGATGGACAGTACGTGTGTTCTCAGGTCAAAATCATATAGCTCCCCAGATGATGGACAGTACGTGCCTTCTCAGGTCAAAATCATATAGCTCCCCAGATGATGGACAGTACGTGTCTTCTCAGGTCAAAATCACATAGCTCCCCAAATGATGGACATTACGTGTCTTCTAATGTCAAAATCATAGAGCTCTCCAGATGATGGACAGTAGGTGCCTTCTCAAGTCAAAATCATATAGCTCTCCAGATGATGGACAGTACGTGTCTTCTAAGGTCAAAATCATATAGCTCCCCAGATGATGGACAGTACGTGCCTTATCATGTCAAAATCATATAGCTCTCCAGATTATGGACAGTAAGTGTCTTCTCAGGTCAAAATCATAGAGCTCCCCAGATGATGGACAGTACGTGCCTTCTCAGGTCAAAATGATAGAGCTCCCCAGATGATGGACAGTACTTGTCTTCTCAGGTCAAATTCATAGAGCTCCTCAGATGATCGACAATACGTGTGTTCTCAGATCAAAATGATAGAGCTCCCCAGATGATGGACAGTACGAGCCTTCTCAGATCAACATCATAGAGCTCTTCAGATGATGGACAGTACATGCCTTCTCAAGTCAAAATCTTAGAGCTCCCCAGATGATGGACAGTACGTGTCTTCTCAGATCAAAATGATAGAGCTCCCCAGATGATGGACAGTACGTGCCTTCTCAGGTCAAAATCATAGAGCTTTCCAGATGATGGATACTACGTGTGTTCTCAGGTCAAAATCATATAGCTCCTCAGATGATGGACAGAACGTGTGTTCTCAGGTCAAAATCATATAGCTCCCCAGATGATGGACAGTACGTGCCTTCTCAGGTCAAAATCATATAGCTCCCCAGATGATGGACAGTACGTGTCTTCTCATGTCAAAATCACATAGCTCCCCAAATGATGGACATTACGTGTCTTCTAATGTCAAAATCATAGAGCTCTCCAGATGATGGACAGTACGTGCCTTCTCAGGTCAAAATCATATAGCTCCCCAGATGATGGACAGTACGTGTCTTCTCAGGTCAAAATCATAGAGCTCCCCAGATGATGGACAGTACGTTTCTTCTCAGGTCAAAATCATAGAGCTCCTCAGATGATGAACAATACGGGCCTTCTCAATTCAAAATCATAGAGATCCCCAAATGATGGACAGTACGTGTCTTCTCAGGTCAAAATCATATAGCTCTCCAGATGATGGACAGTACATGCCTTCTCAGGTAAAAAGCAAATAGCTCCACAGATGATGGACAGTACGTACCTTCTCAGGTAAAAATCATATACCGGTAGCTCCCCAGATGATGGACAGTACGTGCCCTCTACGGTCAAATTCATAGAGCTCCTCAGATGAAGGACATTACGTGCCTTCTCAGGTAAAAATAACATAGCACTCCAGATGATGGACAGTACGTGCCTTCTCAAGTCAAAATCATATAGCTCTCCAGATGATGGACAGTACGTGCCTTCTCAAGTCAAAATCATATAGCTCTCCAGATGATGGACAGTACGTGCCTTCTCAAGTCAAAATCATATAGCTCTCCAGATGATGGACAGTACGTGTCTTCTCAGGTCAAAATGATAGAGCTCCTCAGATGATCGACAATACGTGTGTTCTCAGATCAAAATGATAGAGCTCCCCAGATGATGGACAGTACGAGCCTTCTCAGAACAACATCATAGAGCTCTTCAGATGATGGACAGTACGTGCCTTCTCAAGTCAAAATCATAGAGCTCCCCAGATGATCGACAATACGGGCCTTCTCAAGTCAAAATCATAGAGCTCCCCAGATGATGGACAGTACGTGTCTTCTCAGGTCAAAATCATAGAGCTCCCCAGATGATGGACAGTACGTGTCTTCTCAGATCAAAATGATAGAGCTCCCCAGATGATGGACAGGACGGGCCTTCTCAGGTCAACATCATAGAGCTCCTCAAATGATGGACAGTACGTGCTTTCTCATGTCAAAATCATAGAGCTTTCCAGATGATGGATACTACGTGTGTTCTCAGGTCAAAATCATAGAGCTCCCCAGATGATGGACAGTACGTGTCTTCTCAGATCAAAATGATAGAGCACCCCAGATGATGGACAGTACGGGCCTTCTCAGGTCAACATCATAGAGCTCCCCAAATGATGGAGAGTACGTGCCTTCTCAGGTCAAAATCATAGAGCTTTCCAGATGATGGATACTACGTGTGTTCTCAGGTCAAAATCATAGAGCTCCCCAAATGATGGACAGTACGTGCCTTCTCAGGTCAAAATCATAGTGCTTTCCAGATGATGGATACTACGTGTGTTCTCAGGTCAAAATCATAGAGCTCCCCAGATGATGGACAGTATGTGTCTTCTCAGATCAAAATGATAGAGCTCCCCAGATGATCGACAATACGTGTGTTCTCAGATCAAAATGATAGAGCTCCCCAGATGATGGACAATACGTGCCTTCTCAATTCAAAATCATAGAGCTCCCCAGATGATGGACAGTACGTGTCTTCTCAGGTCAAAATCATAGAGCTCCCCAGATGATGGACAGTACGTACCTTCTCAGGTAAAAATCAAATACCGGTAGCTCCCCAGATGATGGACAGTACGTGCCCTCTACGGTCGAAATCATAGAGCTCCTCAGATGATGGACAGTACGTGCCTTCTCAGGTAAAAATAATATAGCTCTCCAGATGATGGACAGTACGTGCCTTCTCAGGTCAAATTCAAATAGCTCCACAGATGATGGACAGTACGTGCCTTCTCGGGTTAAAATCATATAGCTCCCCAGATGATGGACAGTACGTGTTTTCTCAGGTCAAAATCATATAGCTCCCCTGATGATGGACAGTACGTGCCTTATCATGTCAAAATCACATAGCTCTCCAGATGATGGACAGTACGTGTCTTCTCAGGTCAAAATCATAGAGCTCCCCAGATGATTGACAGTACGTGCCTTCTCAGGTCAAAATGATAGAGCTCTCCAGATGATGGACAGTACGTGTCTTCTCAGGTCAAAATCATAGAGCTCCACAGATGATGGACAATACGTGTGTTCTCAGATCAAAATGATAGAGCTCCCCAGATGATGGATAATACGAGCCTTCTCAGGTCAACATCATAGAGCTCTCCAGATGATGGACAGTACGTGTCTTCTCAAGAAAAAATCATAGAGCTCCCCAGATGATGGACAATACGGGCCTTCTCAAGTCAAAATCATATAGCTCCCCAGATGATGGACAGTACGTGCCCTCTACGGTCAAAATCATAGAGCTCTCCAGATGATGGACAGTACGTCTCGCTACGGTCACAATCGAAGAGCTCCCCAGATGATGGACAGTACGTGCCTTCTCAGGTCAAAATCATATAGCTCCCCAGATGATGGACAGTACGTGCCCTCTCATGTCAAAATCATATAGTTCCCCAGATGATGGACAGTACGTGCTTTCTCAGGTAAAAATCAAATAGCTCTCCAGATGATAGACAATACGTGCCTTCTCAGGTAAAAATCAAATAACTCTCCAGATGATGGACAGTACGTGCCTTCTCAGGTAAAAATGAAATAGCTCTCCAGATGATGGACAGTACATGCCTTCTCAGGTAAAAAGCAAATAGCTCCACACATGATGGACAGTACGTACCTTCTCAGGTAAAAATCAAATACCGGTAGCTCCCCAGATGATGGACAGTACGTGCCCTCTACGGTCAAATTCATAGAGCTCTTCAGATGAAGGACAGTACGTGCCTTCTCAGGTAAAAATAATATAGCACTCCAGATGATGGACAGTACGTGCCTTCTCAAGTCAAAATCATAGAGCTCCCCAGATGATGGACAGTACGTACCTTCTCAGGTAAAAATCAAAAACCGGTAGCTCCCCAGATGATGGACAGTACGTGCCCTCTACGGTCGAAATCATAGAGCTCCTCAGATGAAGGACAGTACGTGCCTTCTCAGGTAAAAATAATATAGCTCTCCAGATGATGGACAGTACGTGCCTTCTCAGGTCAAATTCAAGTAGCTCCACAGATGATGGACAGTACGTGCCTTCTCGGGTTAAAATCATATAGCTCCCCAGATGATGGACAGTACGTGTTTTCTCAGGTCAAAATCATATAGCTCCCCTGATGATGGACAGTACGTGCCTTATCATGTCAAAATCATATAGCTCTCCAGATGATGGACAGTACGTGTCTTCTCAGGTCAAAATCATAGAGCTCTCCAGATGATTGACAGTACGTGCCTTCTCAGGTCAAAATGATAGAGCTCTCCAGATGATGGACAGTACGTGTCTTCTCAGGTCAAAATCATAGAGCTCCACAGATGATGGACAATACGTGTGTTCTCAGATCAAAATGATAGAGCTCCCCAGATGATGGACAATACGAGCCTTCTCAGGTCAACATCATAGAGCTCTCCAGATGATGGACAGTACGTGCCTTCTCAAGAAAAAATCATAGAGCTCCCCAGATGATAGACAATACGGGCCTTCTCAAGTCAAAATCATATAGCTCCCCAGATGATGGACAGTACGTGCCCTCTACGGTCAAAATCATAGAGCTCTCCAGATGATGGACAGTACGTCTCGCTACGGTCACAATCGAAGAGCTTCCCAGATGATGGACAGTACGTGCCTTCTCAGGTCAAAATCATATAGCTCCCCAGATGATGGACAGTACGTGCCCTCTCATGTCAAAATCATATAGTTACCCAGATGATGGACAGTACGTGCCTTCTCAGGTAAAAATCAAATAGCTCTCCAGATGATAGACAATACGTGCCTTCTCAGGTAAAAATCAAATAACTCTCCAGATGATGGACAGTACGTGCCTTCTCAGGTAAAAAGCAAATAGCTCCACACATGATGGACAGTACGTACCTTCTCAGGTAAAAATCAAATACCGGTAGCTCCCCAGATGATGGACAGTACGTGCCATCTACGGTCAAATTCATAGAGCTTTTCAGATGAAGGACAGTACGTGCCTTCTCAGGTAAAAATAATATAGCACTCCAGATGATGGACAGTACGTGCCTTCTCAAGTCAAAATCATAGAGCTCTCCAGATGATGGACAGTACGTGCCTTCTCAGGTCAAAATCATATAGCTCCCCAGATGATGGATAGTACGTCTCTTCTCAGGTCAAATTCATATAGCTCCCCAGATGATGGACAGTACGTGCCTTCTCAGATCAAAATCATAGAGCTCCTCAGATGATCGACAATACGTGTGTTCTCAGATCAAAATGATAGACCTCCCCAGATGATGGACAGTAGGTGCCTTCTCAAGTCAAAATCATATAGCTCTCCAGATGATGGACAGTACGTGTCTTCTCAGGTCAAAATCATATAGCTCCCCAGATGATGGACAGTACGTGCCTTATCATGTCAAAATCATATAGCTCTCCAGATTATGGACAGTACGTGTCTTCTCAGGTCAAAATCATAGCGCTCCCCAGATGATGGACAGTACATGCCTTCTCAGGTCAAAATGATAGAGCTCCCCAGATGATGGACAGTACGTGCCTTCTCAGGTCAAAACCATAGAGCTCCTCAGATGATCGACAATACGTGTGTTCTCAGATCAAAATGATAGAGCTCCCCAGATGATGGACAGGACGAGCCTTCTCAGATCAACATCATAGAGCTCTTCAGATGATGGACAGTACGGGCCTTCTCAGGTCAACATCATAGAGCTCCCCGAATGATGGACAGTACGTGCCTTCTCAGGTCAAAATCATAGAGCTTTCCAGATGATGGATACTACGTGTGTTCTCAGGTCAAAATCATATAGCTCCCCAGATGATGGACAGTACGTGTGTTCTCAGGTCAAAATCATATAGCTCCCCAGATGATGGACAGTACGTGTGTTCTCAGGTCAAAATCATATAGCTCCCCAGATGATGGACAGTACGTGTCTTCTCAGGTCAAAATCACATAGCTCCCCAAATGATGGACAGTACGTGTCTTCTAATGTCAAAATCATAGAGCTCTCCAGATGATGGACAGTACGTGCCTTCTCAGGTCAAAATCATAGAGCTCCCCAGATGATGGACAGTACGTGTCTTCTCAGGTCAAAATGATAGAGCTCCCCAGATGATAGACAGTACGTGCCTTCTCAGGTCAAAATGATAGAGCTCCCCAGATGACGGATAGTACGTGTCTTCTCAGGTCTAAATCATAGAGCTCCTCAGATGATGAACAATACGGGCCTTCTCAATTCAAAATCATAGAGATCCCCAGATGATGGACAGTACGTGTCTTCTCAGGTCAAAATCATATAGCTCTCCAGATGAAGGACAGTACGTGTCTTCTCACGTCAAAATCATATAGCTCCCCAGATGATGGACAGTACGTGCCTTATCATGTCAAAATCATATAGCTCTCCAGATGATGGACAGTACGTGTCTTCTCAGGTCAAAATCATAGAGCTCCCCAGATGATGGACAGTACGTGCCTTCTCAGGTCAAAATGATAGAGCTCCC
Source organism: Bathymodiolus septemdierum (assembly GCA_963383655.1). NCBI lineage: Eukaryota > Metazoa > Mollusca > Bivalvia > Mytilida > Modiolidae > Bathymodiolus > Bathymodiolus septemdierum. The sequence continues at coordinate 27,765,401 of OY726524.1, read as the reverse complement.
CAGATGATGGACAGTACGTGTCTTCTCAGGTCAAAATCATAGAGCTCCTCAGATGATCGACAATACGTGTGTTCTCAGATCAAAATGATAGAGCTCCCCAGATGATGGACAGTACGAGCCTTCTCAGATCAACATCATAGAGCTCTTCAGATGATGGACAGTACGTGCCTTCTCAAGTCAAAATCATAGAGCTCCCCAGATGATGGACAATACGGGCCTTCTCAAGTCAAAATCATAGAGCTCCCCAGATGATGGACAGTACTTGTCTTCTCAGGTCAAAATCATAGAGCTCCCCAGATGATGGACAGTACGTGTCTTCTCAGATCAAAATGATAGAGCTCCCCAGATGATGTACAGGACGGTCCTTCTCAGGTCAACATCATAGAGCTCCCCAAATGATGGACAGTACGTGCCTTCTCAGGTCAAAATCATAGAGCTTTCCAGATGATGGATACTACGTGTGTTCTCAGGTCAAAATCATAGAGCTCCCCAGATGATGGACAGTACGTGTCTTCTCAGGTCAAAATCATAGAACTCCCCAGATGATGGACAGTACGTGTCTTCTCAGATTAAAATGATAGAGCACCCCAGATGATGGACAGTACGGGCCTTCTCAGGTCAACATCATAGAGCTCACCAAATGATGGACAGTACGTGCCTTCTCAGGTCAAAATCATAGAGCTTTCCAGATGATGGATACTACGTGTGTTCTCAGGTCAAAATCATAGAGCTCCCCAAATGATGGACAGTACGTGCCTTCTCAGGTCAAAATCATAGAGCTTTCCAGATGATGGATACTACGTGTGTTCTCAGGTCAAAATCATAGAGCTCCCCAGATGATGGACAGTACGTGTCTTCTCAGATCAAAATGATAGAGCTCCCCAGATGATCGACAATACGTGTGTTCTCAGATCAAAATGATAGAGCTCCCCAGATGATGGACAATACGGGCCTTCTCAATTCAAAATCATAGAGCTCCCCAGATGATGGACAGTACGTGTCTTCTCAGGTCAAAATCATAGAGATCCCCAGATGATGGACAGTACGTACCTTCTCAGGTAAAAATCAAATAACGGTAGCTCCCCAGATGATGGACAGTACGTGCCCTCTACGGTCAAAATCATAGAGCTCCTCAGATGAAGGACAGTACGTGCCTTCTCAGGTAAAAATAATATAGCTCTCCAGATGATGGACAGTACGTGCCTTCTCAGGGCAAATTCAAATAGCTCCACAGATGATGGACAGTACGTGCCTTCTCGGGTTAAAATCATATAGCTCCCCAGATGATGGATAGTACGTCTCCTCTCAGGTCAAATTCATAGTGCTCCTCAGATGATCGACAATACGTGTGTTCTCAGATCAAAATGATAGAGCTCCCCAGATGATGGACAGTAGGTGCCTTCTCAAGTCAAAATCATATAGCTCTCCAGATGATGGACAGTACGTGTCTTCTCAGGTCAAAATCATATAGCTCCCCAGATGATGGACAGTACGTGCCTTATCATGTCAAAATCATATAGCTCTCCAGATTATGGACAGTACGTGTCTTCTCAGTTCAAAATCATAGAGCTCCCCAGATGATGGACAGTACGTGCCCTCTCAGGTCAAAATGATAGAGCTCCCCAGATGATGGACAGTACGTGTCTTCTCAGGTCAAAATCATAGAGCTCCTCAGATGATCGACAATACGTGTGTTCTCAGATCAAAATGATAGAGCTCCCCAGATGATGGACAGTACGAGCTTTCTCACATCAACATCAAAGAGCTTTTCAGATGATGGACAGTACGTGCCTTCTCAAGTCAACATCTTAGAGCTCCCCAGATGATGGACAGTACGTGTCTTCTCAGATCAAAATGATAGAGCTCCCCAGATGATGGACAGTACGGGCCTTCTCAGGTCAACATCATAGAGCTCCCCAATGATGGACAGTACATGCCTTCTCAGGTCAAAATCATAGAGCTTTCCAGATGATGGATACTACGTGTGTTCTCAGGTCAAAATCATATAGCTCCCCAGATGATGGACAGTACGTGTCTTCTCAGGTCAAAATCACATAGCTCACCAAATGATGGACAGTACGTGTCTTCTAATGTCAAAATCATAGAGCTCTCCAGATGATGGACAGTACGTGCCTTCTCAGGTCAAAATCATATAGCTCCCCAGATGATGGACAGTACGTGTCTTCTCAGGTAAAAATCATAGAGCTCCCCAGATGATAGACAGTACGTGCCTTCTCAGGTCAAAATGATAGAGCTCCCCAGATGATGGTTAGTACGTGTCTTCTCAGGTCTAAATCATAGAGCTCCTCAGAAGATGAAAAATACGGGCCTTCTCAATTCAAAATCATAGAAATCCCCAGATGATGGACAGTACGTGTCTTCTCAGGTCAAAATCATACAGCTCTCCAGATGATGGACAGTACATGCCTTCTCAGGTAAAAAGCAAATACCTCCACAGATGATGGACAGTACGTACCTTCTCTGGTAAAAATCAAATACCGGTAGCTCCCCAGATGATGGACAGTACGTGCCCTCTACGGTTAAATTCATAGAGCTCCTCAGATGAAGGACAGTACGTGCCTTCTCAGGTAAAAATAATATAGCACTCCAGATGATGGACAGTACGTGCCTTCTCAAGTCAAAATCATATAGCTCTCCAGATGATGGACAGTACGTGCCTTCTCAAGTCAAAATCATATAGCTCTCCAGATGATGGACAGAACGTGCCTTCTCAAGTCAAAATCATATAGCTCCCCAGATGATGGACACTACGTGCCTTCTAAGGTCAAAATCATATAGCTCTCCAGATGATGGACAGTACGTGCCTTCTCAGGTCAAAATGATAGAGCTCCCCAGATGATGGACAGTACGTGTCTTCTCAGGTCAAAATCATAGAGCTCCTCAGAGGATGAACAATACGGACCTTCTCGATTCAAAATCATAGAGATCCCCAGATGATGGACAGTACGTGTCTTCTCAGGTCAAAATCATAGAGCTCCCCAGATGATGGACAGTACGTACCTTCTAAGGTAAAAATCAAATACCGGTAGATCCCCAGATGATGGACAGTACGTGCCCTCTACGGTCAAATTCATAGAGCTCCTCAGATGAAGGACAGTACGTGCCTTCTCAGGTAAAAATAATATAGCACTCCAGATGATGGACAGTACGTGCCTTCTCAGGTCAAATTCATATAGCTCCCCAGATGATGGACAGTACATGCCTTCTCAGGTCAAAATCATAGAGCTCTCCAGATGATGAACAGTACGTGCCGCTACGGACAAAATCGAAGAGCTCCCCAGATTGTGGACAGTACGTGCCTTCTCAGGTCAAAATCATATAGCTCCCCAGATGATGGACAGTACGTGCCCTTTCATGTCAAAATCAAATAGCTCCCCAGATGATGGACAGTACGTGCCTTCTCAGGTAAAAATCAAATAGCTCCCCAGATGATGGACAGTACGTGTCTTCTCAGGGTAAAATCAAATAACTCCACAAATGATGGACAGTACGTGCCTTCTCAGGTAAAAATCAAATAGCTCCCCAGATGATGGACAGTACATGCCTTCTCAGGATAAAATCAAATAACTCCACAAATGATGGACAGTACGTGCCTTCTCAGGTAAATATCAAATAGCTCCCCAGATGATGGACAATACATGCCTTCTCAGGTAAAAATCAAATAGCTCCACAGATGATGGACAGTACGTACATTCTCAGGTAAAAATCAAATACCGGTAGCTCTCCAGATGATGGACAGTACGTGCCCTCTACGGTCAAATTCATAGAGCTCCTCAGATGAAGGACAGTACGTGCCTTCTCAGGTAAAAATAATATAGCACTCCAGATGATGGACAGTACGTGCCTTCTCAGGTCAAATTCATATAGCTCCCCAGATGATGGACAGTACATGCCTTCTCAGGGCAAAATCATAGAGCTCCTCAGATGATGGACAATACGTGTGTTCTCAGATCAAAATGATAGAGCTCCCCAGATGATGGACAGTACGAGCCTTCTCAGATCAACATCATAGAGCTCTCCAGATGATGGACAGTACGTGCCTTCTCAAGTCAAAATCATAGAGCTCCCCAGATGATGGACAATGCGGGCCTTCTCAAGTCAAAATCATAGAGCTCCCCAGATGATGGACAGTACGTGTCTTCTCAGGTCAAAATCATATAGCTCCCCAGATGATGGACAGTACGTGTCTTCTCAGGTCAACATCATAGAGCTCCCCAAATGATGGACAGTACGTGCCTTCTCAGGTACAAATCATAGAGCTTTCCAGATGTTGGATACTACGTGTGTTCTCAGGTCAAAATCATAGAGCTCCCCAGATGATGGACAGTACGTGTATTCTCAGGTCAAAATCATATATATCCCCAGAAGATGGACAGTACGTGTCTTCTCAGGTCAAAATTATATATCTCCCCAGATGATGGACAGTACGTGTCTTCTCATGTCAAAATCATAGAGCTCTCCAAATGATGGACAGTACGTGTCTTCTCAGGTCAAAATCACAGAGCTCTCCAGATGATGGACAGTACGTGTCTTCTCATGTCAAAATTATAGAGCTCCCCAAATGATGGAGAGTACGTGTCTTCTAATGTCAAAATCATAGAGCTCTCCAGATGATGGACAGTACGTGCCTTCTCAGGTCAAAATCATATAGCTCCCCAGATGATGGACAGTACGTGTCTTCTCAGGTCAAAATCATAGAGCTCCCCAGATGATGGACTGTACGGGCCTTCTCAGGACAACATCATAGAGCTCCCCAGATGATGGACAATACGGGCCTTCTCAATTCAAAATCATAAAGCTCCCCAGATGATGGACAGTACGTGTCTTCTCAGGTCAAAATCATAGAGCTCCGCAGATGATGGACAGTACGTACCTTCTCAGGTAAAATTCAAATACCGGTAGCTCCCCAGATGATGGACAGTACGTGCACTCTACGGTCAAAATCATAGAGCTCCTCAGATGAAGGACAGTACGTGCCTTCTCAGGTAAAAATAATATTGCTCTCCAGATGATGGACAGTACGTGCCTTCTCAGGTCAAATTCAAATAGCTCCACAGATGATGGACAGTACGTGCCTTCTCAAGTCAAAATCTTATAGCTCTTCAGATGATGGACAGTATGTGCCTTCTCGGGTTAAAATCATATAGCTCACCAGATGATGGACAGTACGTGTCTTCTCAGGTCAAAATCATATAGCTCCCCTGATGATGGACAGTACATGCCTTCTCAGGTCAAAGTCATATAGCTCCCCAGATGATGGACAGTACGTGCCTTCTCAGGTCAAAATCATAGAGCTTCCCAGATGATGGACAGTACGTGTCTTCTCAGGTTAAAATCATAGAGCTCCCCAGATGATTGACAGTACGTGCCTTCTCAGGTCAAAATGATAGAGCTCCCCAGATGATGGACAGTACGTGTCTTCTCAGGTCAAAATCATAGAGCTCCTCAGATGATGGACAATACGTGTGTTCTCAGATCAAAATGATAGAGCTCCCCAGATGATGGACAGTACGAGCCTTCACAGGTCAACATCATAGAGCTCTCCAGATGATAGACAGTACGTGCCTTCTCAAGACAAAATCATAGAGCTCCCCAGATAATGGACAATACGGGCCTTCTCAAGTCAAAATCATAGAGCTCCCCAGATGATGGACAATACGTGTCTTCTCAGGTCAAAATCATATAGCTCCCCAAATGATGGAGGGTACGTGTGTTCTCAGATCAAAATGATATAGCTCCCCAAATGATGGACAGTACGTGTGTTCTCAGGTCAAAATCATAGAGCTCCCCAGATGATGTAGAGTACGTGTCTTCTCAGGTCAAAATCATATATTTCCCCAGATGATGGACAGTACGTGTCTTCTCAGGTCAAAATTATATATCTCCCCAGATGATGGACAGTACGTGTCTTCTCATGTCAAAATCATAGAGCTCTCCAAATGATGGACAGTACGTGTTTTCTCAGGTAAAAATCACATAGCTCCCCAAATGATGGACAGTACGTGTCTTCTAATGTCAAAATCATAGAGCTCTCCAGATGATGGACAGTACGTGCCTTCTCAGGTCAAAATCATATAGCTCCCCAGATGATGGACAGTACGTGTCTTATCAGGTCAAAATCATAGAGCTCCCCAGATGATGGACAGTACGTGCCTTCTCAGGTCAACATGATAGAGCCCCCCAGATGATGGACAGTACGTGTCTTCTCAGGTCAAAATCATAGAGCTCCTCAGATGATGAACAATACGTGTGTTCTCAGATCAAAATGATAGAGCTCCCCAGATGATGGACAGTACGGGCCTTCTCAGGTCAACATCATAGAGCTCCCCAGATGATGGACAATACGGGCCTTCTCAATTCAAAATCATAGAGCTCCCCAGATGATGGACAGTACGTAACTTCTCAGGTAAAAATCAAATACCGGTAGCTCCCCAGATGATGGACAGTACGTGCACTCTACGGTCAAAATCATAGAGCTCCTCAGATAAAGGACAGTACGTGCCTTCTCAGGTAAAAATAATATAGCTCTCCAGATGATGGACAGTACGTGCCTTCTCAGGTCAAATTCAAATAGCTCCACAGATGATGGACAGTACGTGCCTTCTCAAGTCAAAATCATATAGCTCTTCAGATGATGGACAGTATGTGCCTTCTCGGGTTAAAATCATATAGCTCCCCAGATGATGGACAGTACGTGTGTTCTCAGGTCAAAATCATATAGCTCCCCTGATGATGGACAGTACATGCCTTCTCAGGTCAAAGTCATATAGCTCCCCAGATGATGGACAGTACGGGCCTTCTCAGGTCAACATCATAGAGCTCCCCAGATGATGGACAATACGGGCCTTCTCAATTCAACATCATAGAGCTCTCCAGATGATGGACAGTACGTGTCTTCTCAGGTCAAAATCATAGAGCTCCCCAGATGAATGACAGTACGTGCCTTCTCAGATCAAAATGATAGAGCTCCCCAGATGATGGACAGTACGTGTCTTTTCAGGTCAACATCATAGAGCTCCTCAGATGATGGACAATACGTGTGTTCTCAGATCAAAATGATAGAGCTCCCCAGATGATGGACAGTACGAGCCTTCACAGGTCAACATCATAGAGCTCTCCAGATGATGGACAGTACGTGCCTTCTCAAGACAAAATCATAGAGCTCTCCAGATGATGGACAGTACGTGCCTTCTCAAGTCAAAATCATAGAGCTCCCCAGATGATGGACAGTACGTGTCTTCTCAGGTCAAAATCATATAGCTCCCCAGATGACGGACAGTACGTGTCTTCTCAGGTCAAAATCATAGAGCTTTCCAGATGATGGACAATACGGGCCTTCTCAGGTCAAAATCATAGAGCTTTCCAGATGATGGACACTACGTGTGTTCTCATGTCAAAATCATAGAGCTCCCCAGATGATGGACAGTACGTGTCTTCTCAGGTCAAAATCATATATCTCCCCAGATGATGGACAGTACGTGTCTTCTCAGGTCAAAATTATATATCTCCCCAGATGATGGACAGTATGTGTCTTCTCATGTCAAATTCATAGAGCTCCCCAAATGATGGACAGTACGTGTCTTCTCAGTTCAAAATCACATAGCTCCCCAAATGATGGACAGTATGTGCCTTCTCGGGTTAAAATCATATAGCTCCCCAGATGATGGACAGTACGTGTCTTCTCAGGTCAAAATCATATAGCTCCCCTGATGATGGACAGTACATGCCTTCTCAGGTCAAAGTCATATAGCTCCCCAGATGATGGACAGTACGTGCCTTATCATGTCAAAATCATATAGCTCTCCAGATGATGGACAGTACGTGTTTTCTCAGGTCAAAATCATAGAGCTCCCCAGATGATTGACAGTACGTGCCTTCTCAGGTCAATTTGATAGAGCTCCCCAGATGATGGACAGTACGTGTCTTCTCAGGTCAAAATCATAGAGCTCCTCAGATGATGGACAATACGTGTGTTCTCAGATCAAAATGATAGAGCTCCCGAGATGATGGACAGTACGAACCTTCACAGGTCAACATCATAGAGCTCTCCAGATGATGGACAGTACGTGCCTTCTCAAGACAAAATCATAGAGCTCCCCAGATGATGGACAATACGGGCCTTCTCAAGTCAAAATCATATAGCTCCCCAGATTATTGACAATACGTGTCTTCTCAGATCAAAATGATAGAGCTCCCCAGATGATGGACAATACGGGCCTTCTCAGGTCAAAATCATAGAGCTTTCCAGATGATGGACACTACGTGTGTTCTCATGTCAAAATGAAAGAGCTCCACAGATGATGGACAGTACGTGTCTTCTCAGGTCAAAATGATAGAGCTCCCCAGATGATGGACAGTACGTGTCTTCTCAGATCAAAATTATATATCTCCCCAGATGATGGACAGTATGTGTCTTCTCATGTCAAATTCATAGAGCTCCTCAAATGATGGACAGTACGTGTCTTCTCAGGTCAACATCACATAGCTCCCCAAATGATGGTCAGTACGTGTCTTCTCATGTCAAAATCATAGAGCTCTCCAGACGATTGACAGTACGTGCCTTCTCATGTCAAAATCATATAGCTCCCCAGATGATGGACAGTACGTGTCTTCTCAGGTCAAAATCATATAGCTCCCCAAAGATGGACAGTACGTGTGTTCTCAGGTCAAAATCATAGAGCTCCCCAGATGATAGACAATACGTGTGTTCTCAGATCAAAATGATTGAGCTCTCCATATGATGGACAATACGTGTCTTCTCAGATCAAAATGATAGAGCTCCCCAGATGATGGACAGTACGGGCCTTCTAAGGTCAACATCATAGAGCTATCCAGATGATGGACAGTACGTGCCTTCTCAAGTCAAATTCATAGAGCTCCCCAGATGATGGACAATGTGGGCCTTCTCAAGTCAAAATCATAGAGCTCCCCAGATGATGGACAGTACGTGTCTTCTCATGTCAAAATCATATAGCTCTCCAGATGATGGACAGTACGTGCCTGCTCAGGTAAAAATCATATTGATCCCGAAATGATGGACAGTACGTGTCTTCTCATGTCAAAATCATATATCTCCCCTGATGATGGACAGTACGTATCTTCTCATATCAAAATCATAGAGCTCCCCAGATGATGGACAGTACGTGCCTTCTCAGGTCAAAATCATATAGCTCTCCAGATGATAGACAGTATGTGCCTTCTCGGGTTAAAATCATATAGCTCCCCAGATGATGGACAGCACGTGTCTTCTCAGGTCAAAATCATATAGCTCCCCTGATGATATACAGTACATGCCTTCTCAGGTCATAGTCATATAGCTCCCCAGATGATGGACAGTACGTGCCTTATCATGTCAAAATCATATAGCTCTCCAGATGATGGACAGTACGTGTCTTCTCAGGTCAAAATCATAGAGCTCCTCAGATGATGGACAATACGTGTGTTCTCAGATCAAATGATAGAGCTCCCCAGATGATGGACAGTACGAGCCTTCACAGGTCAACATCATAGAGCTCTCCAGATGATGGACAGTACGTGCCTTCTCAAGACAAAATCATAGAGCTCCCCAGATGATGGACAATACGGGCCTTCTCAAGTCAAAATCATAGAGCTCCCCAGATAATGGACAGTACGTGTCTTCTCAGGTCAAAATCATATAGCTCCCCAGATGATGGACAGTACGTGTCTTCTCGGATCAAAATGATAGAGCTCTCCAGATGATGAACAATACGGGCCTTCTCAGGTCAACATCATAGAGCTCCCCAGATGATGGACAGTACGTGTCTTCTCAGGTCAAAATCATAGAGCTCCTCAGATGATGGACAGCACGTGTCTTCTCAGGTCAAAATCAAATAGCTCCCCTGATGATGGACAGTACATGCCTTCTCAGGTCAAAGTCATATAGCTCCCCAGATGATGGACAGTACGTGCCTTATCATGTCAAAATCATATAGCTCTCCAGATGATGGACAGTACGTGTCTTCTCAGGTCAAAATCATAGAGCTCCCCAGATGATTGACAGTACGTGCCTTCTCAGGTCAAAATGATAGAGCTCCCCAGATGATGAACAGTACGTGTCTTCTCATGTCAAAATCATAGAGCTCCTCAGATGATGGACAATACGTGATTTCTCAGATCAAAATGATAGAGCTCCCCAGATGATGGACAGTACGAGCCTTCACAGGTCAACATCATAGAGCTCTCCAGATGATGGACAGTACGTGCCTTCTCAAGACAAAAACATATAGCTCCCCAGATGATGGACAATACGGGCCTTCTCAAGTCAAAATCATAGAGCTACCCAGATGATGGACAGTACGTGCCTTCTGAAGTCAAAATCATATAGCTCTCCAGATGATGGACAGTATGTGCCTTCTCGGGTTAAAATCATATAGCTCCCCAGATGATGGACAGCACGTGTCTTCTCAGGTCAAAATCATATAGCTCCCCTGATGATGGACAGTACATGCCTTCTCAGGTCAAAGTCATATAGCTCCCCAGATGATGGACAGTACGTGCCTTATCATGTCAAAATCATATAGCTCTCCAGATGATAGACAGTACGTGTCTTCTCAGGTCAAAATCATAGAGCTCCTCAGATGATGGACAATACGTGTGTTCTCAGATCAAAATGATAGAGCTCCCCAGATGATGGACAGTACGAGCCTTCACAGGTCAACATCATAGAGCTCTCCAGATGATGGACAGTACGTACCTTCTCAAGACAAAATCATAGAGCTCCCCAGATGATGGACAATACGGGCCTTCTCAAGTCAAAATCATAGAGCTCCCCAGATAATGGACAATACGTGTCTTCTCAGGTCAACATCATAGAGCTCCCCAGATGATTGACAGTACGTGCCTTCTCAGGTCAAAATTATAGAGCTCCCCAGATGATGGACAGTACGTGTCTTCTCAGGTCAAAATCATAGAGCTCCTCAGATGATGGACAGCACGTGTCTTCTCCAGTCAAAATCACATAGCTCCCCTGATGATGGACAGTACATGCCTTCTCAGGTCAAAGTCATATAGCTCCCCAGATGATGGACAGTACGTGCCTTATCATGTCAAAATCATATAGCTCTCCAGATGATGAACAGTACGTGTCCTCTCAGGTCAAAATCATAGAGCTCCCCAGATGATTGACAGTACGTGCCTTCTCAGGTCAAAATGATAGAGCTCCCCAGATGATGGACAGTACGTGTCTTCTCAGGTCAAAATCATAGAGCTCCCCAGATGATGGACAGTACGTGTCTTCTCAGATCAAAATGATAGAGCTCTCCAGATGATGAACAATACGGGCCTTCTCAGGTCAACATCATAGAGCTCTCCAGATGATGGACAGTACGTGCCTTCTCAAGACAAAATCATAGAGCTCCCCAGATGATGGACAATACGGGCCTTCTCAAGTCAAAATCATAGAGCTCCCCAGATAATGGACAGTACGTGTCTTCTCAGGTCAAAATCATATAGCTCCCCAGATGATGGACAGTACGTGTCTTCTCAGATCAAAATGATAGAGCTCTCCAGATGATGAACAATACGGCCTTCTCAGGTCAACATCATAGAGCTCCCCAGATGATTGACAGTACGTGCCTTCTCAGGTCAAAATGATAGAGCTCCCCAGATGATGGACAGTACGTGTCTTCTCAGGTCAAAATCATAGAGCTCCTCAGATGATGGACAATACGTGATTTCTCAGATCAAAATGATAGAGCTCCCCAGATGATGGACAGTACGAGCCTTCACAGGTCAACATCATAGAGCTCCCCAAATGATGGACAGTACGTGTCTTCTCAGGTCAAAATCACATACCTTCCCAAATGATGGACAGTACGTGTCTTCTCATGTCAAAATCATAGAGCTCTCCAGATGATGGACAGTACGTGCCTGCCCATGTCAAAATCATATAGCTCCCCAGATGATGGACAGTACGTGTCTTCTCAGGTCAAAATCATATAGCTCCCCAAATGATGGACAGTACGTGTGTTCTCAGGTCAAAATCATAGAGCTCTCCAAATGATAGACAGTACGTGCCTTCTCAGATCAAAATGATAGAGCTCCCCAGATGATGGACAATACGTGTCTTCTCAGATCAAAATGATAGAGCTCCCCAGATGATGGACAGTACGAGCCTTCTAAGGTCAACATCATAGAGCTATCCAGATGACGGACAGTACGTGCCTTCTCAAGTCAAATTCATAGAGCTACCCAGATGATGGACAGTACGTGTCTTCTCAGGTCAAAATCATAGAGCTCCTCAGATGATTGACAATACGTGTGTTCTCAGATCAAAATGATAGAGCTCCCCACAAGATGGACAGTACGAGCCTTCACAGGTCAACATCATAGAGCTCTCCAGATGATGGACAGTACGTGCCTTCTCAAGACAAAATCATAGAGCTCCCCAGATGATGGACAATACGGGCCTTCTCAAGTCAAAATCATAGAGCTCTCCAGATGATGGACAGTACGTGTCTTCTCAGGTCAAAATCATAGAGCTCCCCAGATGATGGACAATACGTGTCTTCTCAGGTCAAAATCATAGAGCTCCCCAGATGATGGACAGTACGTGTCTTCTCAGGTCAAAATCATAGAGCTCCCCAGATGATGGACAATACGTGTCTTCTCAGGTAAAAATCATAGAGCTCCCCAGATGATGGACAATACGAGCCTTCTCAGGTCAACATCATAGAGCTCCCCAAATGATGGACAGTACGTGCCTTCTCAGGTCAAAATCATAGAGCTTTCCACATGATGGACAGTACGTGTCTTCTCAGGTCAAAATCACATAGCTCCCCAAATGATGGACAGTACGTGTCTTCTCATGTCAATATCATAGAGCTCTCCAGATGATGGACAGTCCGTGCCTTCTCATGTCAAAATCATATAACTCCCCAGATGATGGACAGTACGTGTCTTCTCAGGTCAAAATCATATAGCTCCCCAAATGATGGACAGTACGTGTGTTCTCAGGTCAACATCATATAGCTCCCCAGATAATGGACAGTACGGGCCTTCTCAGGTCAAAATCATAGAGCTCCCCAGATGATGGACAATACGTGTGTTCTCAGATCAAAATGATAGAGCTCTCCAGATGATGCACACTACGTGTCTTCTCAGATCAAAATGATAGAGCTCCCCAGATGATGGACATTACGGGCCTTCTAAGGTCAACATCATAGAGCTATCCAGATGATGGACAGTACTTGCCTTCTCAAGTCAAATTCATAGAGGTCCCCAGATGATGGACAATGCGGGCCTTCTCAAGTCAAAATCATAGAGCTCCCCATATGATGGACAGTACGTGTCTTCTCAGGTCAAAATCATATAGTTCCCCAGATGATGGACAGTACGGGCCTTCTCATGTCAACATCATAGAGCTCCCCAAATGATGGACAGTACGTGCCTTCTCAGGTCAAAATCATAGAGCTTTCCAAATGATGGACAGTACGTGTCTTCTCAGGTCAAAATCATAGAGCTCCCCAAATGATGGACAGTACGTGCCTTCTCAGGTCAAAATCACATAGCTCCCCAAATGATGGACAGTACGTGTCTTCTCATGTCAAAATCATAGAGCTCTCCAGATGATGGACAGTACGTGCCTTCTCAGGTCAAAATCATATAGCTCCCCAAATGATGGACAGTACGTGTCTTCTCAGGTCAAAATCATATATCTCCCCAGATGATGAACAGTACGTGTCTTCTCATGTCAAAATCATATAGCTCTCCAGATGATGGACAGTACGTGCCTTCTCAGGTCAAAATCATAGAGCTTTCCAGATGATGGACAGTACGTGTCTTCTCAGGTCAAAATCATAGAGCTCCCCAAATGATGGACAGTACGTGTCTTCTCATGTCAAAATCATAGAGCTCTCCAGATGATGGACAGTACGTGCCTTCTCAGGTCAAAATCATAGAGCTCCCCAAATGATGGACAGTACGTGTCTTCTCATGTCAAAATCACATAGCTCCCCAAATGATGGACAGTACGTGTCTTCTCATGTCAAAATCATACAGCTCTCCAGATGATGGACAGTACGTGCCTTCTCAGGTCAAAATCATATAGCTCCCCAGATGATGGACAATACGGGCCTTCTCAAGTCAAAATCATATAGTTCCCCAGATGATGGACAGTACGTGCCTGCTCAGGTAAAAATCATATAGATCCCGAAATGATTGACAGTACGTGTCTTCTCATGTCAAAATCATATATCTCCCCAGATGATGGACAGTACGTGTCTTCTCATGTCAAAATCATAGAGCTCCCCAGATGATGGACAGTACGTGCCTTCTCAGGTCAAAATCATAGAGCTTTCCAGATGATGGACAGTACCTGTCTTCTCATGTCAAAATCATAGAGCTCTCCAGATGATGGACAGTACGTGCCTTCTCAGGTCAAATTCAAATAGCTCCACAGATGATGGACAGTACGTGCCTTCTGAAGTCAAAATCATATAGCTCTCCAGATGATGGACAGTATGTGCCTTCTCGGGTTAAAATCATATAGCTCCCCAGATGATGGACAGCACGTGTCTTCTCAGGTCAAAATCATATAGCTCCCCTGATGATGGACAGTACATGCCTTTTCAGGTCAAAGTCATATAGCTCCCCAGATGATGGACAGTACGTGCCTTATCATGTCAAAATCATATAGCTCTCCAGATGATGGACAGTACGTGTCTTCTCAGGTCAAAATCATAGAGCTCCCCAGATGATTGACATTACGTGCCTTCTCAGGTCAAAATAATAGAGCTCCCCAGATGATGGACAGTACGTGTCTTCTCAGGTCAAAATCATAGAGCTCCTCAGATGATGGACAATACGTGTGTTCTCAGATCAAAATGATAGAGCTCCCCAGATGATGGACAGTACGAGCCTTCACAGGTCAACATCATAGAGCTCTCCAGATGATGGACAGTACGTGTCTTCTCAGATCAAAATGATAGAGCTCTCCAGATGATGAACAATACGGGCTTTCTCAGGTCAACATCATAGAGCTCCCCAGATGATTGACAGTACGTGCCTTCTCAGGTCAAAATCATAGAGCTCCCCAGATGATGGACAGTACGTGTCTTCTCAGGTCAAAATCATAGACCTCCTCAGATGATGGAAAGCACGTGTCTTCTCAGGTCAAAATCATATAGCTCCCCTGATGATGGACAGTACATGCCTTCTCAGGTCAAAGTCATATAGCTCCCCAGATGATGGACAGTACGTGCCTTATCATGTCAAAATCATATAGCTCTCCAGATGATGGACAGTACGTGTCTTCTCAGGTCAAAATCATAGACCTCCCCAGATGATTGACAGTACGTGCCTTCTCAGGTCAAAATGATAGAGCTCCCCAGATGATGGACAGTACGTGTCTTCTTAGGTCAAAATCATAGAGCTCCTCATATGATGGACAATACGTGTGTTCTCAGATCAAAATGATAGAGCTCCCCAGATTATGGACAGTACGAGCCTTCACAGGTCAACATCATAGAGCTCTCCAGATGATGGACAGTACGTGCCTTCTCAAGACATAATCATAGAGCTCCCCAGATGATGGACAATACGTGTCTTCTCAGGTCAAAATCATATAGCTCCCCAGATGATGGACAGTACGTGTCTTCTCAGATCAAAATGATAGAGCTCCCCAGATGATGGACAGTACGTGTCTTCTCATGACAAAATCATAGAGCTCCCCAAATGATGGACAGTACGTGTCTTCTCAGGTCAAAATCACATACCTCCCCAAATGATGGACAGTACGTGTCTTCTCATGTCAAAATCATAGAGCTCTCCAGACGATGGACAGTACGTGCCTGCTCATGTCAAAATCATATAGCTCCCCAGATGATGGACAGTACGTGTCTTCTCAGGTCAAAATCATATACCTCCCCAAATGATGGACAGTACGTGTGTTCTCAGGTCACAATCATAGAGCTCTCCAAATGATGGACAGTACGTGCCTTCTCAGGTCAAAATCATAGAGCTCCTCAGATGATGGACAATACTTGTGTTCTCAGATCAAAATGATAGAGCTCCCCAGATGATGGACAATACGTGTCTTCTCAGATCAAAATGATAGAGCTCCCCAGATGATGGACAGTACGAGCCTTCTAAGGTCAACATCATAGAGCTATCCAGATGACGGACAGTACGTGCCTTCTCAAGTCAAATGCATAGAGCTACCCAGATGATGGACAGTACGTGTCTTCTCAGGTCAAAATCATATACCTCCCCAAATGATGGACAGTACGTGTGTTCTCAGGTCACAATCATAGAGCTCTCCAAATGATGGACAGTACGTGCCTTCTCAGGTCAAAATCATAGAGCTCCTCAGATGATGGACAATACGTGTGTTCTCAGATCAAAATGATAGAGCTCCCCAGATGATGGACAATACGTGTCTTCTCAGATCAAAATGATAGAGCTCTCCAGATGATGGACAGTACGTGCCTTCTAAGGTCAACATCATAGAGCTATCCAGATGACGGACAGTACGTGCCTTCTCAAGTCAAATTCATAGAGCTACCCAGATGATGGACAGTACGTGTCTTCTCAGGTCAAAATCATAGAGCTCCTCAGATGATGGACAATACGTGTGTTCTCAGATCAAAATGATAGAGCTCCCCAGAAGATGGACAGTACGAGCCTTCACAGGTCAACATCATAGAGCTCTCCAGATGATGGACAGTACGTGCCTTCTCAAGACAAAATCATAGAGCTCCCCAGATGATGGACAATACGGGCCTTCTCAAGTCAAAATCATAGAGCTCCCGAGATGATGGACAGTACGTGTCTTCTCAGGTCAAAATCATAGAGCTCCCCAGATGATGGACAATACGTGTCTTCTCAGGTCAAAATCATAGAGCTCCCCAGATGATGGACAGTACGTGTCTTCTCAGATCCAAATTATAGAGCTCCCCAGATGATGGACAATACGAGCCTTCTCAGGTCAACATCATAGAGCTCCCCAAATGATGGACAGTACGTGCCTTCTCAGGTCAAAATCATAGAGCTTTCCAGATGATGGACAGTACGTGTCTTCTCAGGTCAAAATCACATAGCTCCCCAAATGATGGACAGTACGTGTCTTCTCATGTCAATATCATAGAGCTCTCCAGATGATGGACAGTCCGTGCCTTCTCATGTCAAAATCATAGAGCTCCCCAGATGATGGACAGTACGTGTCTTCTCAGGTCAAAATCATATAGCTCCCCAAATGATGGACAGTACGTGTGTTCTCAGGTCAACATCATATAGCTCCCCAGATAATGGACAGTACGTGCCTTCTCAGGTCAAAATCATAGAGCTCCCCAGATGATGGACAATACGTGTCTTCTCAGATCAAAATGATAGAGCTCTCCAGATGATGGACAATACGTGTCTTCTCAGATCAAAATGATAGAGCTCCCCACATGATGGACAGTACGGGCCTTCTCAAGTCAAAATCATAGAGCTCCCCAGATGATGGACAGTACGTGTCTTCTCAAGTCAAAATCATATAGCTCCCCAGATGATGGACAGTACGTGTCTTCTCAGATCAAAATGATAGAGCTCCCCAGATGATGGACAGTACGGGCCTTCTCATGTCAACATCATAGAGCTCCCCAAATGATGGACAGTACGTGCCTTCTCAGGTCAAAGTCATATAGCTCCCCAGATGATGGACAGTACGTGCCTTATCATGTCAAAATCATATAGCTCTCCAGATGATAGACAGTACGTGTCTTCTCAGGTCAAAATCATAGAGCTCCTCAGATGATGGACAATACGTGTGTTCTCAGATCAAAATGATAGAGCTCCCCAGATGATGGACAGTACGAGCCTTCACAGGTCAACATCATAGAGCTCTCCAGATGATGGACAGTACGTACCTTCTCAAGACAAAATCATAGAGCTCCCCAGATGATGGACAATACGGGCCTTCTCAAGTCAAAATCATAGAGCTCCCCAGATAATGGACAATACGTGTCTTCTCAGGTCAACATCATAGAGCTCCCCAGATGATTGACAGTACGTGCCTTCTCAGGTCAAAATTATAGAGCTCCCCAGATGATGGACAGTACGTGTCTTCTCAGGTCAAAATCATAGAGCTCCTCAGATGATGGACAGCACGTGTCTTCTCCAGTCAAAATCACATAGCTCCCCTGATGATGGACAGTACATGCCTTCTCAGGTCAAAGTCATATAGCTCCCCAGATGATGGACAGTACGTGCCTTATCATGTCAAAATCATATAGCTCTCCAGATGATGAACAGTACGTGTCTTCTCAGGTCAAAATCATAGAGCTCCCCAGATGATTGACAGTACGTGCCTTCTCAGGTCAAAATGATAGAGCTCCCCAGATGATGGACAGTACGTGTCTTCTCAGGTCAAAATCATAGAGCTCCCCAGATGATGGACAGTACGTGTCTTCTCAGATCAAAATGATAGAGCTCTCCAGATGATGAACAATACGGGCCTTCTCAGGTCAACATCATAGAGCTCTCCAGATGATGGACAGTACGTGCCTTCTCAAGACAAAATCATAGAGCTCCCCAGATGATGGACAATACGGGCCTTCTCAAGTCAAAATCATAGAGCTCCCCAGATAATGGACAGTACGTGTCTTCTCAGGTCAAAATCATATAGCTCCCCAGATGATGGACAGTACGTGTCTTCTCAGATCAAAATGATAGAGCTCTCCAGATGATGAACAATACGGCCTTCTCAGGTCAACATCATAGAGCTCCCCAGATGATTGACAGTACGTGCCTTCTCAGGTCAAAATGATAGAGCTCCCCAGATGATGGACAGTACGTGTCTTCTCAGGTCAAAATCATAGAGCTCCTCAGATGATGGACAATACGTGATTTCTCAGATCAAAATGATAGAGCTCCCCAGATGATGGACAGTACGAGCCTTCACAGGTCAACATCATAGAGCTCCCCAAATGATGGACAGTACGTGTCTTCTCAGGTCAAAATCACATACCTTCCCAAATGATGGACAGTACGTGTCTTCTCATGTCAAAATCATAGAGCTCTCCAGATGATGGACAGTACGTGCCTGCCCATGTCAAAATCATATAGCTCCCCAGATGATGGACAGTACGTGTCTTCTCAGGTCAAAATCATATAGCTCCCCAAATGATGGACAGTACGTGTGTTCTCAGGTCAAAATCATAGAGCTCTCCAAATGATAGACAGTACGTGCCTTCTCAGATCAAAATGATAGAGCTCCCCAGATGATGGACAATACGTGTCTTCTCAGATCAAAATGATAGAGCTCCCCAGATGATGGACAGTACGAGCCTTCTAAGGTCAACATCATAGAGCTATCCAGATGACGGACAGTACGTGCCTTCTCAAGTCAAATTCATAGAGCTACCCAGATGATGGACAGTACGTGTCTTCTCAGGTCAAAATCATAGAGCTCCTCAGATGATTGACAATACGTGTGTTCTCAGATCAAAATGATAGAGCTCCCCACAAGATGGACAGTACGAGCCTTCACAGGTCAACATCATAGAGCTCTCCAGATGATGGACAGTACGTGCCTTCTCAAGACAAAATCATAGAGCTCCCCAGATGATGGACAATACGGGCCTTCTCAAGTCAAAATCATAGAGCTCTCCAGATGATGGACAGTACGTGTCTTCTCAGGTCAAAATCATAGAGCTCCCCAGATGATGGACAATACGTGTCTTCTCAGGTCAAAATCATAGAGCTCCCCAGATGATGGACAGTACGTGTCTTCTCAGGTCAAAATCATAGAGCTCCCCAGATGATGGACAATACGTGTCTTCTCAGGTAAAAATCATAGAGCTCCCCAGATGATGGACAATACGAGCCTTCTCAGGTCAACATCATAGAGCTCCCCAAATGATGGACAGTACGTGCCTTCTCAGGTCAAAATCATAGAGCTTTCCACATGATGGACAGTACGTCTCTTCTCAGGTCAAAATCACATAGCTCCCCAAATGATGGACAGTACGTGTCTTCTCATGTCAATATCATAGAGCTCTCCAGATGATGGACAGTCCGTGCCTTCTCATGTCAAAATCATATAGCTCCCCAGATGATGGACAGTACGTGTCTTCTCAGGTCAAAATCATATAGCTCCCCAAATGATGGACAGTACGTGTGTTCTCAGGTCAACATCATATAGCTCCCCAGATAATGGACAGTACGGGCCTTCTCAGGTCAAAATCATAGAGCTCCCCAGATGATGGACAATACGTGTGTTCTCAGATCAAAATGATAGAGCTCTCCAGATGATGCACACTACGTGTCTTCTCAGATCAAAATGATAGAGCTCCCCAGATGATGGACATTACGGGCCTTCTAAGGTCAACATCATAGAGCTATCCAGATGATGGACAGTACTTGCCTTCTCAAGTCAAATTCATAGAGGTCCCCAGATGATGGACAATGCGGGCCTTCTCAAGTCAAAATCATAGAGCTCCCCATATGATGGACAGTACGTGTCTTCTCAGGTCAAAATCATATAGTTCCCCAGATGATGGACAGTACGGGCCTTCTCATGTCAACATCATAGAGCTCCCCAAATGATGGACAGTACGTGCCTTCTCAGGTCAAAATCATAGAGCTTTCCAAATGATGGACAGTACGTGTCTTCTCAGGTCAAAATCATAGAGCTCCCCAAATGATGGACAGTACGTGCCTTCTCAGGTCAAAATCACATAGCTCCCCAAATGATGGACAGTACGTGTCTTCTCATGTCAAAATCATAGAGCTCTCCAGATGATGGACAATACGTGCCTTCTCAGGTCAAAATCATATAGCTCCCCAAATGATGGACAGTACGTGTCTTCTCAGGTCAAAATCATATATCTCCCCAGATGATGAACAGTACGTGTCTTCTCATGTCAAAATCATATAGCTCTCCAGATGATGGACAGTACGTGCCTTCTCAGGTAAAAATCATATTGCTCCCCAAATGATGGACAGTATGTGTCTTCTCAGGTCAAAATCATATATCTTCCCAGATGATGGACAGTACGTGTCTTCTCATGTCAAAATCATATATCTCCCCAGATGATGGACAGTACGTGCCTTCTCAGGTCAAAATCATAGAGCTTTCCAGATGATGGACAGTACGTGTCTTCTCAGGTCAAAATCATAGAGCTCCCCAAATGATGGACAGTACGTGTCTTCTCATGTCAAAATCATAGAGCTCTCCAGATGATGGACAGTACGTGCCTTCTCAGGTCAAAATCATAGAGCTCCCCAAATGATGGACAGTACGTGTCTTCTCATGTCAAAATCACATAGCTCCCCAAATGATGGACAGTACGTGTCTTCTCATGTCAAAATCATACAGCTCTCCAGATGATGGACAGTACGTGCCTTCTCAGGTCAAAATCATATAGCTCCCCAGATGATGGACAATACGGGCCTTCTCAAGTCAAAATCATATAGTTCCCCAGATGATGGACAGTACGTGCCTGCTCAGGTAAAAATCATATAGATCCCGAAATGATTGACAGTACGTGTCTTCTCATGTCAAAATCATATATCTCCCCAGATGATGGACAGTACGTGTCTTCTCATGTCAAAATCATAGAGCTCCCCAGATGATGGACAGTACGTGCCTTCTCAGGTCAAAATCATAGAGCTTTCCAGATGATGGACAGTACCTGTCTTCTCATGTCAAAATCATAGAGCTCTCCAGATGATGGACAGTACGTGCCTTCTCAGGTCAAATTCAAATAGCTCCACAGATGATGGACAGTACGTGCCTTCTGAAGTCAAAATCATATAGCTCTCCAGATGATGGACAGTATGTGCCTTCTCGGGTTAAAATCATATAGCTCCCCAGATGATGGACAGCACGTGTCTTCTCAGGTCAAAATCATATAGCTCCCCTGATGATGGACAGTACATGCCTTTTCAGGTCAAAGTCATATAGCTCCCCAGATGATGGACAGTACGTGCCTTATCATGTCAAAATCATATAGCTCTCCAGATGATGGACAGTACGTGTCTTCTCAGGTCAAAATCATAGAGCTCCCCAGATGATTGACATTACGTGCCTTCTCAGGTCAAAATAATAGAGCTCCCCAGATGATGGACAGTACGTGTCTTCTCAGGTCAAAATCATAGAGCTCCTCAGATGATGGACAATACGTGTGTTCTCAGATCAAAATGATAGAGCTCCCCAGATGATGGACAGTACGAGCCTTCACAGGTCAACATCATAGAGCTCTCCAGATGATGGACAGTACGTGTCTTCTCAGATCAAAATGATAGAGCTCTCCAGATGATGAACAATACGGGCTTTCTCAGGTCAACATCATAGAGCTCCCCAGATGATTGACAGTACGTGCCTTCTCAGGTCAAAATCATAGAGCTCCCCAGATGATGGACAGTACGTGTCTTCTCAGGTCAAAATCATAGACCTCCTCAGATGATGGAAAGCACGTGTCTTCTCAGGTCAAAATCATATAGCTCCCCTGATGATGGACAGTACATGCCTTCTCAGGTCAAAGTCATATAGCTCCCCAGATGATGGACAGTACGTGCCTTATCATGTCAAAATCATATAGCTCTCCAGATGATGGACAGTACGTGTCTTCTCAGGTCAAAATCATAGACCTCCCCAGATGATTGACAGTACGTGCCTTCTCAGGTCAAAATGATAGAGCTCCCCAGATGATGGACAGTACGTGTCTTCTTAGGTCAAAATCATAGAGCTCCTCATATGATGGACAATACGTGTGTTCTCAGATCAAAATGATAGAGCTCCCCAGATTATGGACAGTACGAGCCTTCACAGGTCAACATCATAGAGCTCTCCAGATGATGGACAGTACGTGCCTTCTCAAGACATAATCATAGAGCTCCCCAGATGATGGACAATACGTGTCTTCTCAGGTCAAAATCATATAGCTCCCCAGATGATGGACAGTACGTGTCTTCTCAGATCAAAATGATAGAGCTCCCCAGATGATGGACAGTACGTGTCTTCTCATGACAAAATCATAGAGCTCCCCAAATGATGGACAGTACGTGTCTTCTCAGGTCAAAATCACATACCTCCCCAAATGATGGACAGTACGTGTCTTCTCATGTCAAAATCATAGAGCTCTCCAGACGATGGACAGTACGTGCCTGCTCATGTCAAAATCATATAGCTCCCCAGATGATGGACAGTACGTGTCTTCTCAGGTCAAAATCATATACCTCCCCAAATGATGGACAGTACGTGTGTTCTCAGGTCACAATCATAGAGCTCTCCAAATGATGGACAGTACGTGCCTTCTCAGGTCAAAATCATAGAGCTCCTCAGATGATGGACAATACTTGTGTTCTCAGATCAAAATGATAGAGCTCCCCAGATGATGGACAATACGTGTCTTCTCAGATCAAAATGATAGAGCTCCCCAGATGATGGACAGTACGAGCCTTCTAAGGTCAACATCATAGAGCTATCCAGATGACGGACAGTACGTGCCTTCTCAAGTCAAATGCATAGAGCTACCCAGATGATGGACAGTACGTGTCTTCTCAGGTCAAAATCATATACCTCCCCAAATGATGGACAGTACGTGTGTTCTCAGGTCACAATCATAGAGCTCTCCAAATGATGGACAGTACGTGCCTTCTCAGGTCAAAATCATAGAGCTCCTCAGATGATGGACAATACGTGTGTTCTCAGATCAAAATGATAGAGCTCCCCAGATGATGGACAATACGTGTCTTCTCAGATCAAAATGATAGAGCTCTCCAGATGATGGACAGTACGTGCCTTCTAAGGTCAACATCATAGAGCTATCCAGATGACGGACAGTACGTGCCTTCTCAAGTCAAATTCATAGAGCTACCCAGATGATGGACAGTACGTGTCTTCTCAGGTCAAAATCATAGAGCTCCTCAGATGATGGACAATACGTTTGTTCTCAGATCAAAATGATAGAGCTCCCCAGAAGATGGACAGTACGAGCCTTCACAGGTCAACATCATAGAGCTCTCCAGATGATGGACAGTACGTGCCTTCTCAAGACAAAATCATAGAGCTCCCCAGATGATGGACAATACGGGCCTTCTCAAGTCAAAATCATAGAGCTCCCGAGATGATGGACAGTACGTGTCTTCTCAGGTCAAAATCATAGAGCTCCCCAGATGATGGACAATACGTGTCTTCTCAGGTCAAAATCATAGAGCTCCCCAGATGATGGACAGTACGTGTCTTCTCAGATCCAAATTATAGAGCTCCCCAGATGATGGACAATACGAGCCTTCTCAGGTCAACATCATAGAGCTCCCCAAATGATGGACAGTACGTGCCTTCTCAGGTCAAAATCATAGAGCTTTCCAGATGATGGACAGTACGTGTCTTCTCAGGTCAAAATCACATAGCTCCCCAAATGATGGACAGTACGTGTCTTCTCATGTCAATATCATAGAGCTCTCCAGATGATGGACAGTCCGTGCCTTCTCATGTCAAAATCATAGAGCTCCCCAGATGATGGACAGTACGTGTCTTCTCAGGTCAAAATCATATAGCTCCCCAAATGATGGACAGTACGTGTGTTCTCAGGTCAACATCATATAGCTCCCCAGATAATGGACAGTACGTGCCTTCTCAGGTCAAAATCATAGAGCTCCCCAGATGATGGACAATACGTGTCTTCTCAGATCAAAATGATAGAGCTCTCCAGATGATGGACAATACGTGTCTTCTCAGATCAAAATGATAGAGCTCCCCACATGATGGACAGTACGGGCCTTCTCAAGTCAAAATCATAGAGCTCCCCAGATGATGGACAGTACGTGTCTTCTCAAGTCAAAATCATATAGCTCCCCAGATGATGGACAGTACGTGTCTTCTCAGATCAAAATGATAGAGCTCCCCAGATGATGGACAGTACGGGCCTTCTCATGTCAACATCATAGAGCTCCCCAAATGATGGACAGTACGTGCCTTCTCAGGTCAAAATCATAGAGCTTTCCAGATGATGGACAGTACGTGTCTTCTCAGGTCAAAATCATAGAGCTCCCCAAATGATGGACAGTACGTGCCTTCTCAGGTCAAAATCACATAGCTCCCCAAATGATGGACAGTACGTGTCTTCTCATGTCAAAATCTTAGAGCTCTCCAGATGATGGACAGTACGTGCCTTCTCAGGTCAAAATCATATAACTCCCCAGATGATGAACAGTACGTGTCTTCTCATGTCAAAATCATATAGCTCTCCAGATGATGGACAGTACGTGCCTTCGCAGGTAAAAATCATATAGCTCCCCAAATGATGGACAGTGCGTGTCTTCTCAGGTCAAAATCATATATCTTCCCAGATGATGGACAGTACGTGTCTTCTCATGTCAAAATCATATATCTCCACAGATGATGGACAGTACGTGCCTTCTCAGGTCAAAATCATAGAGCTTTCCAGATGATGGACAGTACGTGTCTTCTCAGGTCAAAATCATAGAGCTCCCCAAATGATGGACAGTACGTGTCTTCTCATGTCAAAATCATAGAGCTCTCCAGATGATGGACAGTACGTGCCTTCTCATGTCAAAATCATAGTGCTCCCCAAATGATGGACAGTACGTGTCTTCTCAGGTCAAAATCACATAGCTCCCCAAATGATGGACAGTACGTGTCTTCTCATGTCAAAATCATAGAGCTCTCCAGATGATGGACAGTACGTGCCTTCTCAGGTCAAAATCATATAGCTCCCCAGATGATGGACAATACGGGCCTTCTCAAGTCAAAATCATAGAGTTCCCCAGATGATGGACAGTACGTGTCTTCTCAGGTCAAAATCATATAGCTCCCCAGATGATGGACAGTACGTGTCTTCTCAGATCAAAATGATAGAGCTCCCCAGATGATGGACAATACGGGCCTTCTCAGGTCAACATCATAGAGCTTCCCAGATGATTGACAGTACGTGCCTTCTCAGGTCAAAATGATAGAGCTCCCCAGATGATGGACAGTACGTGTCTTCTCAGGTCAAAATCATAGAGCTCCTCAGATGATGGACAATACGTGTGTTCTCAGATCAAAATGATAGAGCTCCCCAGATGATGGACAATACGTGTCTTCTCAGATCAAAATGATAGAGCTCTCCAGATGATGGACAGTACGTGCCTTCTAAGGTCAACATCATAGAGCTATCCAGATGACGGACAGTACGTGCCTTCTCAAGTCAAATTCATAGAGCTACCCAGATGATGGACAGTACGTGTCTTCTCAGGTCAAAATGATAGAGCTCCTCAGATGATGGACAATACGTGTGTTCTCAGATCAAAATGATAGAGCTCCCCAGAAGATGGACAGTACGAGCCTTCACAGGTCAACATCATAGAGCTCTCCAGATGATGGACAGTACGTGCCTTCTCAAGACAAAATCATAGAGCTCCCCAGATGATGGACAATACGGGCCTTCTCAAGTCAAAATCATAGAGCTCCCGAGATGATGGACAGTACGTGTCTTCTCAGGTCAAAATCATAGAGCTCCCCAGATGATGGACAATACGTGTCTTCTCAGGTCAAAATCATAGAGCTCCCCAGATGATGGACAGTACGTGTCTTCTCAGATCCAAATTATAGAGCTCCCCAGATGATGGACAATACGAGCCTTCTCAGGTCAACATCATAGAGCTCCCCAAATGATGGACAGTACGTGCCTTCTCATGTCAAAATCATAGAGCTTTCCAGATGATGGACAGTACGTGTCTTCTCAGGTCAAAATCACATAGCTCCCCAAATGATGGACAGTACGTGTCTTCTCATGTCAATATCATAGAGCTCTCCAGATGATGGACAGTCCGTGCCTTCTCATGTCAAAATCATAGAGCTCCCCAGATGATGGACAGTACGTGTCTTCTCAGGTCAAAATCATATAGCTCCCCAAATGATGGACAGTACGTGTGTTCTCAGGTCAACATCATATAGCTCCCCAGATAATGGACAGTACGTGCCTTCTCAGGTCAAAATCATAGAGCTCCCCAGATGATGGACAATACGTGTCTTCTCAGATCAAAATGATAGAGCTCCCCACATGATGGACAGTACGGGCCTTCTCAAGTCAAAATCATAGAGCTATCCAGATGATGGACAGTACGTGCCTTCTCAAGTCAAAATCATAGAGCTCCCCAGATGATGGACAGTACGTGTCTTCTCAAGTCAAAATCATATAGCTCCCCAGATGATGGACAGTACGTGTCTTCTCAGATCAAAATGATAGAGCTCCCCAGATGATGGACAGTACGGGCCTTCTCATGTCAACATCATAGAGCTCCCCAAATGATGGACAGTACGTGCCTTCTCAGGTCAAAATCATAGAGCTTTCCAGATGATGGACAGTACGTGTCTTCTCAGGTCAAAATCATAGAGCTCCCCAAATGATGGACAGTACGTGCCTTCTCAGGTCAAAATCACATAGCTCCCCAAATGATGGACAGTACGTGTCTTCTCATGTCAAAATCTTAGAGCTCTCCAGATGATGGACAGTACGTGCCTTCTCAGGTCAAAATCATATAACTCCCCAGATGATGAACAGTACGTGTCTTCTCATGTCAAAATCATATAGCTCTCCAGATGATGGACAGTACGTGCCTTCGCAGGTAAAAATCATATAGCTCCCCAAATGATGGACAGTGCGTGTCTTCTCAGGTCAAAATCATATATCTTCCCAGATGATGGACAGTACGTGTCTTCTCATGTCAAAATCATATATCTCCACAGATGATGGACAGTACGTGCCTTCTCAGGTCAAAATCATAGAGCTTTCCAGATGATGGACAGTACGTGTCTTCTCAGGTCAAAATCATAGAGCTCCCCAAATGATGGACAGTACGTGTCTTCTCATGTCAAAATCATAGAGCTCTCCAGATGATGGACAGTACGTGCCTTCTCAGGTCAAAATCATAGAGCTCCCCAAATGATGGACAGTACGTGTCTTCTCAGGTCAAAATCACATAGCTCCCCAAATGATGGACAGTACGTGTCTTCTCATGTCAAAATCATAGAGCTCTCCAGATGATGGACAGTACGTGCCTTCTCAGGTCAAAATCATATAGCTCCCCAGATGATGGACAATACGGGCCTTCTCAAGTCAAAATCATAGAGTTCCCCAGATGATGGACAGTACGTGTCTTCTCAGGTCAAAATCATATAGCTCCCCAGATGATGGACAGTACGTGTCTTCTCAGATCAAAATGATAGAGCTCCCCAGATGATGGACAATACGGGCCTTCTCAGGTCAACATCATAGAGCTTCCCAGATGATTGACAGTACGTGCCTTCTCAGGTCAAAATGATAGAGCTCCCCAGATGATGGACAGTACGTGTCTTCTCAGGTCAAAATCATAGAGCTCCTCAGATGATGGACAATACGTGTGTTCTCAGATCAAAATCATAGAGCTCCCCAGATGATGGGCAGTACGAGCTTTCACAGGTCAACATCATAGAGCTCTCCAGATGATGGACAGTACGTACCTTCTCAAGACAAAATCATAG
Organism: Bathymodiolus septemdierum; assembly: GCA_963383655.1. Classification (NCBI taxonomy): domain Eukaryota; kingdom Metazoa; phylum Mollusca; class Bivalvia; order Mytilida; family Modiolidae; genus Bathymodiolus; species Bathymodiolus septemdierum. The sequence continues at coordinate 27,736,909 of OY726524.1, read as the reverse complement.
AGCTCCCCAGATGATGGACAATACGGGCCTTCTCAAGTCAAAATCATAGAGCTCCCCAGATGATGGACAGTACGTGTCTTCTCAGGTCAAAATCATATAGCTTCCCAGATGATGGACAGTACGTGTCTTCTCATGTCAAAATGATAGAGCTCCCCAGATGATGGACAATACGGGCCTTCTCAAGTCAAAATCATAGAGCTCCCCAGATAATGGACAGTACGTGCCTTCCTAGGTCAAAATCATAGAGCTCCTCAGATGATGGACAATACGTGTGTTCTCTGATCAAAATCATAGAGCTCCCCAGATGATGGACAATATGTATCTTCTCAGATCAAAATGATAGAGCTCCCCAGATGATGGACAGTACGGGCCTTCTAAGGTCAACATCATAGAGCTATCCAGATGATGGACAGTACGTGCCTTCTCAAGTCAAATTCATAGAGCTCCCCAGATGATGGACAATGCGGGCCTTCTCAAGTCAAAATCATAGAGCTCCCCAGATGATGGACAGTACGTGTCTTCTCAGGTCAAAATCATATAGCTCCCCAGATGATGGACAGTACGTGTCTTCTCAGGTCTAAATCATAGAGCTCCCCAGATGATGGACAGTACGTGTCTTCTCAGGTCAAAATCATATATCTCCCCAGATCATGGACAGTACGTGTCTTCTCAGGTCAAAATCATATAGCTCCCCAGATGATGGGCAGTACGTGTCTTCTCAGGTCTAAATCATATAGCTCCCCAGATGATGGACAGTACGTGTCTTCTCAGGTCTAAATCATATATCTCCCCAGATCATGGACAGTACGTGTCTTCTCAGGTCAAAATCATATAGCTCCCCAGATGATGGACAGTACGTGCCTTCTCAGGTCAATATATAGCTCCTCCCTAGCACGTCCCAAGATGTTGAAACATTACCGTGGACCATAATAAGTGTCATTAAGGAAAAATGTAATGATACGACAAATAATCTAAAATGTTCTCTTTAGTGCATGTCACAACGGGTAAAAATCTATATAGCTTTTTCTGTCTTTGGGGTAATAGACCTTCATAAAGGGTTTATTTAAAGGGAAGCACATCGGTAGTGTAATGGTTAGCGTGTTCGCCTCGAGTGTGGTAGATCGTGGGTTCGAATCGCGATCGGGTCGAAGTAAAGACTATAAAATTGGTATGTGTTGCTTCTCCGTTTAGCACGCAGCGCTAAGTAGAAAGAGTAAAGACTGGCTGGCTCGGAGTCAGGCTAATGTGTCCGTGTGGGGGCGACATGTCTATCCGCGGACTGTTGTTTCAGTGAGCTAGCACTATGAAAATCCAACTAAGTGTGTTGGTCTAGTACAAAGCTGACCTCATCTTCTTCTCATTGAAAATTGACTTGTTCTCGCCATGATAAAGCTGAAAAATTGCTGAGATGGCGTTAAGCGACAATCATTCATTCAATTAATGGGACCATCATACAAATAGTTGATATTCTAATAGACGGATGTAGCCTTTTACTGAGAGGGGAGGTTCGGGTCGATAAAACTAAGTAAACCCCGCCATTGTATTGAAGTGCGTGTACCAAGCCAGAAAAGTGGGCGGTCATGTCGATGTGTTCTAAGGGTATCGAATTTGTCTGTTTCTATGATACCGGGTATTTCTATTGAATTTTAGAACTGTTCCCCCAATGTGATATATATTTTTGGTCGTTGATATTCTATTGGACTGTAACCCTCCGTACATGAAATTATATTTTACCTGTCATGAACTTTTAACAGGCGTTGTTCTTTTGGGGAAAATTATTCAAGAATGCATGATATTATCGAAAATATAATTATGTTCAGAAATTGTTATGAAATTGCTAACTTATCGAATTCCCATGTGTGGATTCTAATATTCTGTTTTCATAAACACTGTTTCCATAGCTGGCCTTGAACTCTTTACATTCAGGAGGTCACAGCGATTACTGCCAAATATGGAATATAAGATTTTAAGTGACCACCTGATCCTATTATCGGTATGATTAGCCCCTCCCCTTTGTGGAGTTTTGGTTTATCGTATTACCTTTAAATTATCTTCTTTGTGCTAGTAAATGTTTGAAGACATTAAAGGAGAAATCAGAGCCGTATATCGAAGATGTTTTTTCTTTGTTTGGTGTTTAACGCCAAAACTATTTCAGCTATATCGTGACAGTCAGTTTTATTGGTGGAGGAAGCCGGGGGTTCCGGAGAAAACCACCGACCTGTCCTAAGTCACTGACAAACTTTATCACATAATGCTGTACATCTCGCCCTGATCGAGATTCGAACTCACAACTTCAGTGGTGATAGGAACTGATTGCATCGATAGTTGTAAATCCATCTACAATACGTTCACGGCCACGGCGGCTCCGTATATAAATCGAAGAAGGACCGACAATTTTGTCTTTGTATATATAACGTTAATAATTATCTGTCTGAATAGTAATTTTACATATATACCGTCTCTTAATTGTGTAATGTACATGTGTTCTCTCTTCCGTTAAATGATATTTAAAGATTATTTTTTTTTATTATTTACAGATAAAAATGATGTGGCGAATTCGGAAAGAATATTTACACCTGTAGTTTTTAAAGATAATTCCCCGACCTGTGACTATTGTGGTTTTTCCGCTACTATTCCTGATAATGATTATCGCCAGCTTCAAAAGTTGGGTAATTATCAAAAATATTTTAATGTTACCGTATTCATTAGACAGACTAACAAATAAAGGTTTTACAATAATGGTCACACCCATTGAATATCAATTCTATATATACTGATACATGTAGTATTATAACGTATTGACTGGTATGAGGGTAATTACAAGTTTATTGATTTCCGAGAACACAACTATCGGAGAGTTTATGGATTGGTTGGTTGGTTCTATGGTGTTCAACACCACTTTCAACAACATTTTAGTTATATCGTGGCGGTCAGCTTTATTGATGGGGGAAACCGGCGGACCCGGAGAAAACCTCCGACCTGCCGCAAGTCACTGACAAACTTAATCTCATAATGCGTTACACATCGCCCTGATCGAGTGCGAACTCACAACATCAGTGGTGATTATCACTGATTGCATACGTAGTTGTAAATCCATTTACCATACGATCACGACCACAACGGCCCCTGGGAGATTATGGAGCGAAACCATTATAGTGCTGTATTTGCATCAGAACAAAACACATGTTACGTAACAGTGAGCGTCAATAATGACACAATGAAGACAAATATATGTCATGTGTATACATGTAATTACGACATATTCTCTAACAATCGTGCATGATCACTCAAGTTGGATTTGCGACTCCATTTATGTCTGACCTGAATGGATATATGTTTTCATAGCAGTGGAACCACACACGAACGCCGTCTTGGAATTTAATTTATGCATATTAAATGGGTTTTTAATTTATAAATTGATGGGATGATATGGTTGTAGTTTAATTAATTTATTTATTTTACTCTTAGATACAAGCGAAACTGTAAATAGCACCCCATCACCTTGTCTTCCTTGTGAAGCAACATGCGCTGTGACACCAACACAACAAACATCAACAACTGAAACGTCACCAACAGATGGTGTGACGACACAAACGACTACAATGGAACCGGAAACAACGACGGAAAATAGTACAACACAACAAACATCAACAACTGAAACGTCACCAAAAGATGTTGTGACGACACATACCACTACAATGGAATTGGAATCGACGACGAAAACGACGACGGAAACTAGTACAACGCCACAGACATCAACACAAATGTCAAATACACCAGCTACTACAAAAGATAATAACGTAAAACCAGGTTAGTCTATAACACCAAAGACCACGGCTACTACAAATGTTGATAACGTAAAACCAGGTTAGTCTATAACGTCAAAGACACCATCTACGACAAAAGCCAATAACGTAGAACCAGGTTAGTCTATGACTTCAAAGACACCAGATACTGCAAAAGCTAATAGCATAGAACCAGGTTAGTCTATGACGTCAAATACATCAGCTACTACAAAAGTTCATAACGTACAACCAGGTTAGTCTATAACGTCAAAGACACCAGCTGCTACAAACGCTAATAACATAGAACTAGGTTAGTCTATGACGTCAAAGACAACAGATACTACAAAAGCTAATAACATAGAACCAGGTTAGTCTATGACGTCAAATACACCAGCTACTACAAAAGTTCATAACGTAGAACCAGGTTAGTCTATGACGTCAAAGATATCATCTACTACACCAATTAATAACATAGAACCAGGTGAATCTATGACGTCAAAGACACCAGTTACTACAAAAGCTAATAACGTAGAACCAGGTTAGTCTATGAAGTCAAAGACAATAGATACTACAAAAGCTAATAACATAGAACCAGGTTTGTTGCAAACGTCAAAAACACTAGCTACTACAAAAGTTAATAACGTAGAACCAGGTTAGTCTCAAACGTCAAAGACACTATATATTGCAAAAGTTAATAACGTAGAACCAGGTTAGTCTCAAACGTCAAAGACACTGGATACTACAAAAGCTTATAACATAGTACCAGGTTTGTTGCAAACGTCAAAGACACTATATAGCTAGCTATTGCAAAAGTTAATAACGTAGAAACAGGTTAGTGTCAAACGTCAAAGACACTATCTATTGCAAAAGTTAATAACGTAGAACCAGGTTAGTCTCAAACGTCAAAGACACTGGATACTACAAAAGCTTATAACATAGTACCAGGTTTGTTGCAAACGTCAAAGACACTATATAGCTAGCTATTGCAAAAGTTAATAACGTAGAACCAGGTTAGTCTCAAACGTCAAAGACACTATATATAGCAAAAGTTAATAACGTAGAACCAGGTTAGTCTATAACGTCAAAGACACTATATATAGCAAAAGTTAATAACGTAGAACCAGGTTAGTCTATAACGTCAAAGACACTAGTTATTGCAAAAGTTAATAACGTAGAACCAGGTTAGTCTATAACGTCAAAGACACTATCTATTGCAAAAGTTAATAACGTAGAACCAGGTTAGTCTATAACGTCAAAGAAACTAGCTATTGCAAAAGTTAATAACGTAGAACCAGGTTAGTCTATAACGTCAAAGACACTAGATATTGCAAAAGTTAATAACGTAGAACCAGGTTAGTCTCAAACGTCAAAGACACTATATATAGCAAAAGTTAATAACGTAGAACCAGGTTAGTCTATAACGTCAAAGACACTATATATAGCAAAAGTTAATAACGTAGAACCAGGTTAGTCTATAACGTCAAAGACACTAGTTATTGCAAAAGTTAATAACGTAGAACCAGGTTAGTCTATAACGTCAAAGACACTAGATATTGCAAAAGTTAATAACGTAGAACCAGGTTAGTCTATAACGTCAAAGAAACTAGCTATTGCAAAAGTTAATAACGTAGAACCAGGTTAGTCTATAACGTCAAAGACACTATATATAGCAAAAGTTAATAACGTAGAACCAGGTTAGTCTATAACGTCAAAGACACTAGTTATTGCAAAAGTTAATAACGTAGAACCAGGTTAGTCTATAACGTCAAAGACACTAGATATTGCAAAAGTTAATAACGTAGAACCAGGTTAGTCTATAACGTCAAAGAAACTAGCTATTGCAAAAGTTAATAACGTAGAACCAGGTTAGTCTATAACGTCAAAGACACTAGATATTGCAAAAGTTAATAACGTAGAACCAGGTTAGTCTATAACGTCAAAGAAACTAGCTATTGCAAAAGTTAATAACGTAGAACCAGGTTAGTCTATAACGTCAAAGACACTATATATAGCAAAAGTTAATAACGTAGAACCAGGTTAGTCTATAACGTCAAAGACACTATATATTGCAAAAGTTAATAACGTAGAACCAGGTTAGTCTATAACGTCAAAGACACTAGCTATTGCAAAAGTTAATAACGTAGAACCAGGTTAGTCTATAACGTCAAAGACACTATATATTGCAAAAGTTAATAACGTAGAACCAGGTTAGTCTATAACGTCAAAGACACTAGCTATTGCAAAAGTTAATAACGTAGAACCAGGTTAGCATATCTTACGGATTCTTTTGATGTTATGATGATGTAATACATGTATTAATTTGTTAATCAAGTTGTAGGTGTGATCCTTCGTCTTTTTTGGTTCGGTGTGTTTTATATGATTGGGTAACTCTTGCTCAGCACTATGGATATGATTCATTAAAACAAAACGGTACAAATCAACGGAATGAAAACACAGACATCAAAATACATATACAATATTGGTGTACTGAAGGTAAATATAGAATTTATGTGGCGAGGTTTAGAAACGGGGAAAGACGAGCTTTAGCGAGTCTTTCCATCCATTTCGTGCCGAGCCACATGCATTCTATATTTACCGTCAATACACCAATATTGTATTTATCCTGCAATAAAATTTGCAAAAAAAGATGTTATTCAATTTAATAATAAAAAAAGATAACGAAAACCCCATTGACACTTCAGTAGTATTTCCTGTAAGGGGGTGGCTTAATAGCATTATTAGGCTAATATAAAAAGTGTTATTATGACAGGGATGTGGCTTAATAGATTTATTAGGCTAATGTGAAAAGTGTCATTATGACAGTGGTGTGGCTTAATAGCTTTATTAGGCCAATTTGAAAAGTGTTATTATGACACTGTCATAATAAAGCAACAGTTTATTTCAACCCATTTAATATGACAAAAAATAACCAAATTGCAGGATAAAACATAAGTTTGCATGAATTAATTTGAGAGATAAAAGTAAATACATTTTTACATATTAGTTAGAATGGTAATTAAACACAATCAAATTAATCGTAATAACTAACAAATTTTCGTTGATTGACTGTATAGATTAAATATGATACTAGTTAATAAATCCAACTTTCTTTTTTTATTTTTATATAAATATTTTATTATTACTATATCATTTTTAATCCTGATGTCGACTTGACCATGACAGGTGCTTAGCTAACCAAACGTAAGGTGCCGATATGAGTAGGTACCGATTTGACTAGTCAGATATGTGCCGAAATGACCAGGTGCCGATTTAACCTGATACAATTCGAAAGTGTGGGTTACCTCCCCTTCATGTATGACGAAATATCAATGACTTGATATGGGTTTTCATATCTTGATACTTACGGGATAATCAGAAGCCTTAAATAGAGGAAGACATACAATATAATGTCAAAATGAAAGGGCACACGGCTCTTCATAACACAGGGAATAACACGAACCCAAAGGTACCAAGATACCAAAGTGGTAATGAGAATCCGCTAATCGATGAAGATCAGACAATACAATGGGCAAAATATAAAGGTCAAGCAAATTATCTACAACACATTCCACAGAAAACTAAAGATCGAGCAACACGAACCCAAAGGTACGAAGATACCAAAGAGGTAATGAGAATCCACAAATCGATGAAGATCAGACAATACAATGGGAAAACGAAAAGGGACAAAATGACAAAAAAATGATCTATCATACACTATGTAGAAAAGTAAATGTCGAGCTACACGAACCCCACTACATACTGGGGTGAACGCAGCTGCTCAAGAAGGATTAGCGGTTTCTGCTCCACTAGTGACACCCGTCGTGTTAATGTTAAACGATACGAACATCATCGGATTTAAGATATCTGATATCTGATATATATATATATATATACAAACGTCTGAAAAACCAGTCAACGATCAATCTTACGGGGTGTTGGATCGTTACGGTATAACGATACTATACAAGTAAAACAATTATAAACGTCTATATATATAAACGTCTGCAAACAAGTGACAACCATACAATATATCTGTCCCACTGGATCTCAAAGTTACTAAGGATACTAGGTTAATACTAAATAGTATTTACGTCTGAAAATTAAACCAAACAGTGTTAGAATTAGATTTTAGAGCTGTCAAATTTTTTTTCTTCCCTCGACGGGATTTGAACCCACACCATTGATACACTGCAGCACCATTCGCTTAGCCTTACGTCCAGCGCCATAGACCACTCGACCACATCCACTCCCTAAAAAAGGAGATTCAATAATCGTAGTGTTACCTTTTCTCGTAAGGCAAATCTAGAGATAGGCGTAAGACATGTGTATAAGCGTGTGTAGATGGTACATATATACTTAATAATATAATTTGACAGCAATCTAACTCAGCAATTTTTAATATATTGTATAGGATAATGAAGAATATATATATGTATGGTTGTCACTTGCTTCTAGACGTTTGTATAACATACTCTATTTCCTGTGACTGTACAATGAATTCTTCATTAGCCAGGACCTGGATTTCCATGTCGTTAGCCAGGACCTGATTTATGATATCTGATATATATATATGTATTATGCTATTATTTTTTTTACAGATCCTAATTCCCAAACATATACAAGCGGATTAACAAACGATGTTATTTTACTGATAGTATCCAGTATTATATCTGTATTATTACTAGCATTAGCTATTATAGTACTTTGTCGATGCATAAATAGAAGAAAAATCCAGAAAGTGCAGTCGCCAAGACGACGACGTCGGAGACTATATAGAGAACCTAGGGAAACTATGTTTGCATGAGTCTTAAATTGTTTTATTATGAAGAGACAATCGAACATGTTTTTCTTCATATAGGTTATGAAAGGTTCACGTCCCTGGTGCTCTACAGCGTATATTAGTGTTCCTTTATCAAATGCTTCTGACAGCCAAATTATATTTCATAGCTTGAAAACATAAAAAGGGGGAAATATTTGTTGATTCATTTCTCATGTGCCAATTTTTGCTATAATTATACACATCAAAATTTATATTCCAAATTGTTTATATTTATAATATTTAAATAAAGTATATTGTTATAGCCATGGCATTCTGTTTTTTAATGAATTATCAAATGACGTTTAACCGCATCGGTGGTGTAATGGTTAGCGTACTCGCCTCGATTGTGGTAGATCGTTGGTGCGAGCACCGATCGGGTCAAACCAAAGACTATAACATTGGTATTTGTTGCTTCTCTGGCAAACACGAAATCAGGATAATCAGTAATCAGGAAAAATATCAAAGACTGTTTGGCTCGGAATCAGGATAATGTGTGGGGCAACATATCTATCCGCGGACTATTGTGTCAGCAAGCTACCACTATAAAAATTTAGCTCAGCGTGTTGATCTAGTACAAAGTGGACCCAATCATCCATTGAAAATTAACTTGTTCTCGACATGATATAGCTGAACAATTACTGAGTTGGCGTTAAACAACAATCGCTCACCACTCACTCATTCACTCGACGGGTTTGTGGACAATGTAGAAATCATTCGCTATTATAATTCGAGCAATAGACCTTTAGGAAATTATAGATTTGATTCCAAACTTATAGGGGCCATCGTGCTCGTGATTGTATGGTAGTTGGATTGACAGCTACCTATGCAATCAGTTCCTATCACAATTAAAGTTGTGAGTTCGAATCCCGCTCATGACGAGGTGTACTCGATTCAACATTATATGATATGACATATCGGTGGTTTTCCTCTGGGTACTCTGGTTTCCACTACCAATAAAACAGACTGCCACGATATTACTGAAATATTCTTCAAAGTGGCGTTAAACGCCATAACCATAACCCTCTAAACTTATACTCTTTATTATAGGCAGCATGGTACCCATTTTAATGGTACATCATTAAAACTTTGAAAAGATTGTGGTAGAATATATTCTGTTTTCCTATTCACTTTGCATGAAATGGGATCCTTTAGCTTGTGGTTTTGCTTTGTTTTTTTATATTTTTAGATATACCATAGGATACCATAGGAACTACAGTGGACGCTGGCTTGTTGCCACTATGTCCGCCTCTAAATCCACATCATTGATGCGCGACTTTACGTCACTTCCGGAATTTGATCTTATGTTTATTTTTGGCGTAAAATCATATTTGCACTCTTGGTGCTTCTAGGCCGATTTCAAATTGTTTAACTGTTTTTGCCTGTATAACTGATTTTGGGAGGCTATTCCATATATCGACAATTCTAACGACGAAGGTATATTTTCTCACATTCAGCCTACTTGTTTTTATCTTCATCTTCTTGCTATGTCCCCTTGTATTTGAAGTTGTGTTTAGCTCAAACATATCCACTGTTGTTAGAGGATCATAAATATTATTTATTATTTTAAATACTTCTATCATATTTCCTCGCATTCTTCTATACTTCAGAGTGGGCATCTTGAGTTTCTTTAGTCTTTCGTTATATTCCTTGTTTTTTAAAGTAGGTACTTGTTTGGTGGTTCTTCTTTGTACGCTTTCTATTTTTTCAATATCCCCCACTTTAAATGGAGACCAGACTGCTTCCGCGTATTCAATATGAGGTCTAGCCAAAGCTTGGAATAAATATTTGAAGCTTTGTTCATCTAAATATGTATATGTTCTTCTGATTAATCCCATGATGCTGTTTGCTTTGTTCACCTGATTTTGCATATGTTTATTAAAGGACAAATTTTCATCTATAGATGCATGTTCTTTTCAAATTTATCATTTTTAAATGTTACTAGTTTCTATGTGTCTCATTTATATCCATGCTTTTTGCTTACTCACATCAATATATATATATGCTTTTAAATTATGCTGGTACTACTGCTGTGTTTTAATTGCTTTCACATTTTAGTTTTGTTTTAAATTTCATGGAAAGATTTTAATATGACAGTGGGTTTTTTTTGTTTTTTATTTGGTTTTTTTTTACAATTATTGTGTGCATGTTTTGTTTAAATATTGTTTGTATATGCATATTCTTATGTCGGATTTAAATGCTCACTAGAGCTTGTGTTAAAATTGTTTGATTCTTTCCGTCTTTAAATAAAGCTTATTGTATTGTATTGTCTAAGTGTAAATCACCTCGGTAGGTAAAATCAAGTAAGTGGACGGGGGTGTTTAACGTCACTGTCAACAATATGTCAGTTATATCGTGGTGGTCAGTTTTATTGCTGAGTAAATGTGGTAAATACACATAAAGCAATAAATATTTGGCATAGAAGATATGCTTCTTACGTATCCAGGCGTTAACCTCGAAATTGCATAAAATAAACATAAAATATACACATATCATATATTATATATAAACATAATAGTTGTTGTAATTTTTGTAATCTATTGTAACGAGTTATGACTGCAAATGTCTAATAACATGTATATTGTAACGGTGAAACCTGTCCAAGTTGAATTTCCTTGTGACTATCCTTCTCTGTTCTGAATAGACAGGTGTTCGGGTTGTACAGAAAAATCTCCTACATTGAGACTTTATTTAAAGTGTGGATTATACAGGATTCAGGGTTCAGGTGACACAGGTTTCACTGTAGTATTTATTTCTTAATCTACACCCGAGTGGGGTGTGTGTTGCTTGATCTTTAATTTATATGTATGTTTGCAGATCGTTGTTAGTTCTTTGGCCTTTTTCTTTTGGCCATTGTGTTGTCTGTTCTTCTTCGATTTACGGATTCTGATTATTCCGTTGGTATTTTCAAACTCTTCTTTCACTTCTGTGTATTCTTAAAGCAATATGGGATTTGTTTCTTCCTTTTTGCGAGTTATTAGTATGGCTTTCTAATTTGAAATGTTGAAAAAAGTTTGTTGTGATAAATTTGCTTAGCATATTTAAGATCATCCGGATTATTGACAGCTAAGGACATCATCTAGGTTAGTCAATAATGTTATTGTTGAATAAATTGATAACCTTGTGGTCAGAACAGAAGACGGATTAACCATATACATGATTTCGTAATAATAATAAAAAAAACATAATGAGAGGACTCCCCATGAAATAGCAGTCCTCGTGTTGACTGGTCGGTCAATCCTGATATCATTTCCAGACTGAAACCCATCGATCTGCCACAAGTCACTGACAAATTTTATCACATATTGTTGTATCTATTACACCTCGCCATGAACAGGATTCGAACTCACAATGTTAGGGGTGAAAGGCACTGAATGCATAGGTAGTTGTAAATCGAACTACCATACGATCACGACCATTGTTATTATTGAAATCTACAGCTCCTACATTATGTACTTATTATTCAACCTAAGGCTCTCCAGACATGTGTGATCTTAGTAGATTTTGACTATCATGTTTACACTCCTGGTTCCAGAGATTTATGAATTATTTAGATTTCCAATCTTGTTGTTGTGAGAGTACCTGATGAAAGTTTATCCAGAAACGCATCGTGCTGACTAAATTAGATATCAACGTTTTCAATAATGCAATGTGCGTACCAGAGAAGCAACACACACTAATTGTATAGTCTTTGGTGTAAGGCTACCGGTGATATAAATCGCGATCTGCCACTTTCGAGGCGACCACATTAGCCATTACATAACCTAATTTCTATGATTACCAGTCATGCATACGTAACACAGTAAATTGTTATTTTCAACAACAGTCTAAAGCACCAACGATACACGTAACATTGAATATTAGTCTCAAAAACGGAATTATCTAGACATGCTTGAGAGAGTGGGTGAGTGATTGTTGTTTAACGCCAGGTGAACAATTTTCAGCTATATCATGGCAAGTTACGTTTTGGTGAGATGATGATGTCAGCTTTGTACCTGACCAACATATATACTGACTCGGATTTTTATAGTGCTAGCTCACTGAAACTACAAATCGCGGATAGACATACAGCTGTGGTCGGACAGATTATCATGATTCCATGCCAATAAGTCTCTACTCTTGCTCCTCAATGCCGCGTGCTTAGCAGGGATGCAGTAAATGCTTTGGTTTGACTAGACATGGGCTCGAACTGACGATTTGCCACACCCGAGATGAGATTGTTAACCATTACACTTATGATGCGGTTTCAAAAACAGGATTGACATACTTTTAGTAATGACGTCTGAATATAGGTGTTCTAGTGTATCCTTTTTACAGGTAGACCTTTGAACATTACATCATCAATCATATTGTCACAACAATCCTTGACAAACATGAAATGATATACCTTGCACATGCATTTAGGATTATCAATATGACGTAGGTTTAATAAGCTTGTAGGTGGAGTTCAGTTAAGTGCGATCTTTATAAACGTTATTTCTTAGATGTGTCTTTAATTATTTGTCGAATGTCTTGTCTTTTACCGGGATTGACTTGTTTGGGGGTCAAATATCAATGTAATTCTGTTAACACACTATACGTCATCAACAATGCGGATACTATGAGTCACGGTGTTGTGACACATGGTATTTCTGTCTATTCTATGTACTGATATATCTTAAATAATCAACCAGTCTTAAATGGAGATGAAAGTTTTCAGGAATATGCTAGATATTATCAGTTGTATGATTTGCCTGATTATAACCGGCTATGGTAAGTTCAAATATTGATATTAAGTAAAGTTTGAAGAAACGAAAGGGATAATCAGAAGCCGTAATTCATTCGAGGAATATAACGGCCAGAACCAAATGGCAAAAATATAAACAATGGTCTCCAAAACATTACACAGAAAACTAAAGATTGAACAACACGACTCTCACAAAACACCGGGGATAGTATCATGCAGGCGCTCTGGAATGGTAAGCAGTTCCTGTCCAATGGTGTCACCAGATATGTTAATGTTAAGCGACCTAAACAGAACAGCATGTGATATGAAAATCGTGGTGGACATCATTATGCGCAAGTAAATATAAATGAAAAATAAACATGACACCAAATGAGAGTAAAGACGAACCGAACATCGTTTTCACGCGGCGGAAATTGTAGCGTATATCACAATACTGAACTTAAAACGTGAAAACATGTAATTTGACGATATGAACAACATGAACCTCACAAAAAACCGGGTGTGAGGTCAATTTGCTCCGGAAAGGGAGCAGTACGTATATGACTTTAAACTGTGTTCTTCATAAGAAGATGGCGTTGAATAATACATGGTCAGACTTAGATCTCGTTAATTTTATATAATAAAATGAAAAACAACTAATACGACAATGTTGGAACAGTTCCACAATCCAATAGCAAAATCGTATAAATGACTTCTTTTTAGTTTTTAATAAAAACGTAGATATCAAATTTAGTGCACACTACGCTTTTTCTGGAAATGATTCCTCTCTTTTATATGCCACTGTATAACTGAAATAGTGATAGAGTTAACATTAAACACCAATCCATCAATCAATCAGTTCAATTTACTCATGTAACTTGGTAAACTATTTAATGAACTTGTGACTCCCAAAGTGATACATGTGTATGAGTTATGATCACCAATAAATGAATTACTCATGTCAATATTTCCTTGACAAAGTCATTTCTCATACAGGAGAGATTTTGGTTCATGACTCTAGGCTTAATCCCGCCACTTTTTTTTCAAGTGTCTGTACAAAGATAGGGAGAGTGGGCGGTTATGAAAATGTGGGTAAGTGTTATCGATTTTGTCTCTGTTCCTACAATTTTCCGACTGGATGTTGAAATTATCCGGTAACATTTAACTGTTTTTCATTTATTCATTTCTAAGGAAACTCACATTATTTTGATGTTCTCTTCATGAATTCGGAACATTTGCTATGTGACGAAAACAAATAAGGAATATGATATTTTCATAATTTGTTGTATATTTTGTTTAAATAGATGCAGCATGTGTGTTGCCACAATATATACAAAGCAGCGATTGGATTGACCAAACAAGTACTCAACTTTCGTTCGGAACATCTTCAATGTCTGGATTGAACATAAATGCAAGAGGATCAATTTTAAATACCTATAATTGTATATCAAATACTGAAAACGTCCTTGTTTTTAAGTGAGTACATATTTTATGTTTGCAATGTAGGTTAGAAAAGTTTGAAGAAAACAAACAGGTAAACAGAAGGACAGAGAGTACAATGGCCAAATAAAAAACGGATAAAAAGGACATACCATTATCCACAAAACACTACACAGACAACTGAAGACTGAGCAGCACGAACCCCACTTACGACCGTATCTTTTACCAGTTTTAGCTACCCAGCTTAGTACCTTTGGTCTACAAGAACCCCACTTAAGACCGTATCTTTAGCCAGTTTTAGCTACCCAGATTAGTACCTTTGGTTTACAAGAACCCCACTTACGACGTATCTTTAGCCAGATTTAGCTACCCAGCTTAGTACCTTTGGTTTACAAGAACCCCACTTACGACCGCATCTTTAGCCAGTTTTAGCTGCCCAGCTTAGTACCTTTGGTTTACAAGAACCCCACTTAAGACCGTATCTTTAGCCAGATTTAGCTACCCAGCTTAGTACCTTTGGTTTACAAGAACCCCACTTACGACCGTATCTTTAGCCAGATTTAGCTACCCAGCTTAGTACCTTTGGCTTACAAGTACCCCACTTACGACCGCATCTTTAGCCAGTTTTAGCTACCCAGATTAGTACCTTTGGTTTACAAGAACCCCACTTACGACCGTATCTTTAGCCAGTTTTAGCTGCCCAGCTTAGTACCTTTGGTTTACAAGAACCCCACTTACGACCGTATATTTAGCCAGTTTTAGCTGCCCAGCTTAGTACCTTTGGTTTACAAGAACCCCACTTACGACCACATCTTTAGCCAGTTTTAGCTGTCCAGCTTAGTACCTTTGGTTTACAAGAACCCCACTTACGACCGAATCTTTAGCCAGTTTTAGCTACCCAGATTAGTACCTTTGGTTTACAAGAACCCCACTTACGACCGCATCTTTAGCCAGATTTAGCTACCCAGCTTAGTACCTTTGGTTTACAAGAACCCCATTTACGACCGTATCATTAGCCAGTTTTAGCTACCCAGCTTATTACCTTTGGTTTACAGGAACCCCACTTAAGACCGTATCTTTAGCCAGTTTTAGCTACCCAGCTTAGGACCTTTGGCTTACAAGAACCCCACTTACGACCGTATCTTTGACAGTTTTAGCTACCCAGATTAGTACCTTTGGTTTACAAGAACCCCACTTACGACCGTATCTTTAGCCAGTTTTAGCTACCCAGCTTAGTACTTTTGGTTTACAAGAACCCACTTAGGACCATATCTTTAGCCAGTTTTAGTTACCCAGCTTTAAGACCTTTGGTTTACAAGAATCCCACTTAGGACGTATGTTTAGCCAGTTTTAGCTACCCAGCTTAGTACCTTTGGTTTACAAGAACCCCACTTAAGACCTTATCTTTAGCCAGTTTTAGCTACCCAGCTTAGGACCTTTGGTTTACAAGAACCCAACTTACGACTTTATCTTTAGCCAGTTTTAGCTGCCCAGCTTAGTACCTTTGGTTTACAAGAACCCCACTTAGGACCGTATCTTTAGCCAGTTTTAGCTACCCAGCTTAGTACCTTTGGTTTACAAGAACCCAACTTACGACTTTATCTTTAGCCAGTTTTAGCTACCCAGCTTAGTACCTTTGGTTTACAAAAACCCCACATAGGACGTATCTATAGCCAGTTTTAGCTACCCAGCTTAGTACCTTTGGTTTACAAGAACCCCACTTAGGACGTATCTTTAGCCAGTTTTAGCTACCCAGCTTAGTACCTTTGGTTTACAAGAACCCCACTTACGACCGTATCTTTAACCAGTTTTAGCTACCCAGTTTAGTACCTTTGGTTTACAAGAACCCCACTTAGGACCGTATCTTTAGCCAGTTTTAGCTACCCAGCTTAGTACCTTTGGTATACAATAACCCCACTTAGGACCGTATCTTTAAACAGTTTTAGCTGCCCAGCTTAGTACCTTTGGTTTACAAGAACCCAACTTATGACTTTATCTTTAGCCAGTTTTAGCTACCCAACTTAGGACCTTTGGTTTACAAGAACCCCACTTACGACGTATCTTTAGCCAGTTTTAGCTACCCAGCTTAGTACCTTTGGTTTACAAGAACCCCACTTATGACGTATCTTTAGCCAGTTTTAGCTACCCAGGTTTAAGACCTTTGGTTTACTTCCAAGAGCTTTCCAATCTTTGGAATATAAGCTTAAATGAAGAAGGTTATTCAGGAAGCGCATCATGTACACTAAGATAGATATCGACGTTTGTAAATCACATTTGTGTTAGCAAAAACATGAGATCTAAGTCAGAATATGTTTCAAGTAAAAGTAGTATCTGATTACAATTTAACACTTAAAGCTAAGTTCGGTTAGACTTGTAAACTTGGAACTTTTGTGTTTGGGTACATTACATGACCGTGCTCGCATGTTGCTAAAACGTTGAGGTTTTTTTATGTTTTACCGGATTTGCCTCCCTTTATACAGTGTTTTCAGGTAAGAGGTGTTGTTCGTGCTGTTGACATCACTGGTTAAACTTTCTTTTCATAAATAGCTTATTCATTGATAAAATCTACTATTAGGATCTGTGAGTGAAGCGTAATTAACAATTTAGTATCCCAAATAATGTACAAAGATTGATTTATTGATTTTTGGTGTTTAACGCCACTTTCAGCAATATTTCAGCTATATCATGGCGACCAGTTTTAGTGGTGGAAGAAGCCGGAGTGCCCGGAGAGAACCACCGACCATGGGCAAGCAACTGGTTTTTAGTTTAAACATATTGTATTGTCCTATAAATGTTTAATTAGATTGGAAACAAGTTATATCAACTTAGTATATCCGCTCTATACAATGATGTTATATACATAAATAAGAAAATGACAGCAAGTTACATAATATAACAAATGTAATAACTGGTAATCTTTATCACTTTCAGCTGCGAGTCGAGTGCACCTTTTTTGTCATTTACACAGCCAGGCGCGAACCCAAGCCGTATTGATGATCGGCTTGTATACGTTGTTAGATAATCCAACTACCTAACTCATTTAGCTACTCGGGCCCTTAATGTACAAAGTACATGCATTATTTTATAAATAAAAATAATGGAAATTGAGCAATCGTTGGCGTCAATGCAAGAAATTGATCACCATAAACTCATGTGGACTATTTTACGCACCATGCACAATAAATTTGATAGATACGTTTGTATGCCACAGTAAAGACAAAATAACATATAAGAGCTAAAAAGGTGCAATGCCTACATTATTTTTAAGCAGGAGAGGATCTAGACGGAGTAATGTTAGGGATTTCGGATAATTTGGTGACATCACAATGCAAAATAAGTAGATTTAGGCTTATGTATGGTTTATGGTGTTTAACGCCACTTTCAACAATATTTCAGTTATATCGTGGTGGTCAGTTTTATTGGTGGAGAAAGCCGCAGTACCCAGAGAAAACCACCGACATGTCTCAAGTCACTGTCAAACTTTATCACATATTATTGTATCGAGTACACCTCGCCATGAGTGGGATTCGAACTCACAAATTTGGTGTTGATAGGCACTTATTGTACATGTAGTTGTAAATCCAACTACCAAACGATCACGACCACGACGGCCCACCAAATAAGTAATATTATCTGAAACACAAATGAACGAGTCATTCACCAAATGTATTTCTTCCTACTTTTCAGAAGTGATAAAAATTACACAGACAGAGGACGGAGCAGATGGATTTATTTTTGTATGAAAATGACGAAGATTTCCAGCAATCTTTTCTATTTCTACTTGTTAGCAGGTTTGTAATTTCTACCACACATGGTACAAGATAATCTAACAGAGGTTGATTGATATATTGTGTTTAACGCCACTTTCACCAATATTTCAGCTATGTCATGGCGACCAGTTTTATTGGTGGAAGAAGCCGAAGTACCCGGAGAGACCCACCGACCATGGGCAAGCAACTTGTAAACTTAATCACTTTTGGCTACGAGTCGAGTGCACCCTTTTTGTAATTTACAAGGCCGTGCACGAACCCACGCCGTATACATATACACCCATATGTGTATGCTTTATATCAATTACTGAACCATGTCCATACAATTTATTAACTGGTCTTCAATATAATTTTTATATTAGTCTGGATGCTTCGTCATACAAGATATCTTTGTTAAAAAAAAAGTTAGAGTTATGATTTTAACGCCACTTTCAACAATATGCAGCTATATCATGGCGGTCAGTTTTATTGGAGTAGGAAACCGGAGTAACCGGAGAAAACCCTCGACCTGTCGCAAATCACTGACAAACTGTATCACATAATGTTGTATCTAGTACACCTCGCTATGAGCGGGCTTTGTTAAAACATCAATGTATTCTGGAGAAAAAATATGAGTATGAAGTTACACATCAGAATATAAATAATTTACCAATATTAAGAAGCCGAGTCAATAGCAGTTTACGCTTGTGTTCGTACATTGCGACACCATTTCAATCTTGACACAAAAACTAAGTACAAATGTAACCTGGAAATTCCCATTTACGGTTATTAGAATTTAAAAGCGTTCACCTTCCACAGATCACTGGCAAACTTTATGACAAAATGACGCATTAAGTAAACTTTAACACGGACGTGAATCGAACTCACAACTTTATTTCAGATGGACATTTATTTGCATATTAACTACAGATATTATAAGCTAAAATTTATAGCGAAAAATCACGAATAATTTAAATAGTAAAAAGTCAGGATTGTCTACCAATGAATTAAATAATTATTGTTAAGCAATTAACATATGTTCCCGTTTTTCTTACAGATATGGATACAAGTATTATTCCAAATTATAGAGTATACAATCCTAAAGCTGATGTTATCCCGTTAGACTCTCAAGAAACTTGCAAGTTTTGTGAGTTCACCACAGCGCCTAGTAAACATGATTTTCATTTATTAAGAAGAATGGGTAAGTTCTAATTTGTGAATCTGATGAAATCGCCTAATATTATTAATTTGCTCCAATTGGATCAAATAATTACAAGTCATAAGGAGGTATGATTCCCCTATGTTAAAGAAAAGATACATGTCCACTTAGTGTGAGCGATGCCCATGTTCGAGTCGCATTCTGGTATATACAATGTATCCCGAAAACCACACTTAAAGATGTATGAACGATCATGTTGAGAATCAGCCGTTATTTTTAGATGTAGACTTTTTCAAACGTTATAAACGCATAGTATGTTAGATATTCAGTTTAAGGGTTAGGGTTAGGATTATTGTGTTTAACGCCACTTTCAACAATATTTCAGTTATATTGTGGCGGTCAGTTCTGTTGGTGCGGATACCCAGTGAAAACCACCGACCTACCGCAAGTCACTGACAAACTTCATCGCATAATCTTGTATCGAGTACACCTCGCATTGAGCAGGATTCGAACTCTCAATGTTGATGGTGATAGGGACTGCATAGATGTATGCAGTTGTAAATACAACTACCACACGATCACAACCACGTCGTCCCCTCTTTCAATTGTATGTTTTTATTTCACAAATACGTGTTAACTGTAAGAAGTCAAATAATTACTGGATTAAACTATAGAATAGTCAGCTTTAGAAGTTTTTAATGAAATTATATAACCTTCTGTTTTTAATTGGTGTTTTTATGAAACTATATAGCATTCTGCTCTTTAAATGTTTTCATTGAAACTATAGAATAGTCCCCTTTTAATGTTTTTAATGAAACTAGAATATTCCCCTTTTAATGTTTTTAATGAAACTATAGAATATTCCCCTTTTGATGTTTTTAATGAAACTATAGAATATTCCCCTTTGATGTTTTTAATGAAACTAGAATATTCCCCTTTTAATGTTTTTAATGAAACTATAGAATATTCCACTTTTAATGTTTTTAATGAAACTATATAACATTCTGTTTTTAATGTTTTTAATGAAACTATAACATATTCTGCTTTTAATGAAACTATAGAATATTTTGCTTTTAATGTTGTTTTTTGTAATTTAAATTGAACATACTCATAAAATTTTTCGACAAACAAAGTGTGTTTTTATACGATATATATTGTAATTTTGAAAACTTGGCTAACCTTCTGGCACATTGCTAATGTATATGAAAATGTGAGAAAGGAGAAAGAAAGCAACGACCAAATTAAACGTCTCCTGACAAATTGTAGAATGTAATAACCGAATGAATGTTTTTGTTTGATGGATTAGGGTTAGGATTATTGTGTTTAACGCCACTTTCAACAATATTTCAGCTATATCGTGACGGTCAGTTTAATTGGTGGAGGAAACCGGAGTATCCAGAGAAAACCAATGACCGTTCCAAGTCACTGACAAACTTTATCACATAATGTTATATCGAACACACCTCTCCATGGGCGGGATTCTAAATCATAATTTATTTGGCGATAGGAACTAATTGCACAGGTAGTTGTTAATTCAACTACTATACGATCATGACCACGATTGCCCCCTTATTTTCCATGACATATATACATGATAATTCTTTATTAGAAAACACTAGTTAATTAATTTTTACAGGTACAAACGAATCATTAGATGTCAATTCTCCATCTTTGTGCCTTCCATGTGCTGCTTCTTGTGTTGAAAACACTACTACTGGTACGACCGAGACACCCACTTCTCCAACACAAACAACATTGATGTCAACAGAAAGAATTACAACAACGACCCCAAAATCAACCCTTCCTACAGAACCAATATCAACCCCAACAGAACGAACAACAACGCAGACTGGCACAACCACAAGAACGTCATTGACGACACGGACACCAATAACATGTCCTACGATAATTCAGTTATCAAGGACAATCACATTATGCCATCCAGGTAATAATTACCAAGTGTCTGTTCTAATACACAATCAGTGATCAATCATAGCAATTATTATATGTGAACCAGGTAAGAAATATCAAGAACTTGTCATGATTCACTTGAAGCGGCCATAGTAATAACAATGTCATCCAGGTAAACAAAATATCGAGAACTTGTCATGAGTCACGTGCTATGGCAATAGAGAGTAACAAACACCGAAAACTTTTCTTGGTACACATAAAGGGTACATGACAGTAAAGGCATCTCACCGAGGTAGAAAATACTAAGAAGTTGTCCTGGTTCACGTCAAGCGACCATGGCAATAATGATGCCATTCAGGTGAAAACATATCAAGAACCTGTCCTGCATACGTCATATAGATTTTTCCTATTATAATCGAAATGATTCATGGAAACCATTGTTTGTATTACATTATTTTCGGTATATTTTATCCTGAACGAGTTATATACAAAGCAATACTGTGAAGATGAAGGTTCATTTCTATGAGATATGTTTCCAATATTGCTTTACGTTGGGGATTTTTGTGAAATTAATGTCCCCATGTTAAAATATCCTACAAACAATGGCTTCCATGAATTATTTCCTAATTACTATCCCGAAATTTGACTCTTAATGATGTAAGTGTGGTACTCTCTGTTTCTCAATAATAATTCTGAATCTATCTGTAGTATCTTTTTTTTTTTTGGAGGGGGGTTATTAGATTATTTGATTTGATTTGATTTATTTTTTAGATAATCATATTTTTAATAAACCAATCGGAAACAGACATCAAGATCATTGCTTAATCTTTAAGCAATTTTATGATATTATTTGAATATATACTAGGTAACAGACAGACATAGACCGATTGACTAACGATTGGCAAACTATGACACCGATACCAGGTCGCCCATGAACTGTTGAGATTAAACACGTTGATATAGTCCGTTTGACTTCTATGAATCTTCAGAAAAAAAATTCTTAAAAATCCAGTTTTCAAATCAACATTTTTTTTTCTAGATGTATATTAATTTATAATATATACGACGGACTATAGTTAAATCAACCGACTTTTGCTTACTTGCTCCCAAATTCTTTTAAATTGTTTAGCTTTCCATTCTTTTAACTATGAGCATACCTGATGAAAATTATTTCAGAAACGCGTCGTCTGCACTAAGTTAGATATCTACATTTTGTATTCGCTCAGAATATATTTGATCCTTGATTCACAAGGTATCTAACTTTAAGTTTCTTAGACAACTTTCTACCATATTATATATTTTAACTCTTCTAGTTTATACCAAGAAACCAAAATGGCGGCCTTGTTTCGGGCACCGTTTAGAACCAGTGCATATTACAAATATCTGTGTAAGATATTCAGTGCTACATGATCAAGATGGATCTTGTCTCGGATGTCCATCATATGTATCTAGTGAATATTACTGCTATCTACAATGTAAAAAATGCAACAACTGGAGGAGATGTAAATGTCCAGCGCACTGTAAGGGACATAACGGGAGACATTATCATACAGGTTATAATCACTATAGGAATTAGAATCATTGATTTATATTAAAGTACGAATACATTATTAATGCTTAATGATATAGGGTTATTCCTCAATATTAGTGCAATAAACCTTTTATAATATAGTACCAAATATTTCAGTCTGTGACAATTACATTTCATCATATTTCTTTAGAACATTTATTCAATATAATTCTGCCATCTTGTTTATTTCTCGTCTGCTGCTTGTGTGCATATATCGTTTTACTCGGAACCTCTCTAGTGTGTACGAAACTTTAAGGAGAAATTATGGAATGCAATATCGGTCAAGAGGCAATATTTTTACTGATTGGAAATGCTCAAATTTTTAGGTATATCTATAAAGGAAGACCAGTACAAATATCGGCAAATACTGCATTTTTAATTTTTCAAAGAAATTTACATGAAATATTTGATATTATATCATAACACTTAATATGTCGCTAGAAGAACTATTGTATTCATTCCAATCTTTCAATGTTTTATTGATGTTATTTGAATTTATTTACGTATACTGTTGTTCAACACGATTTCCATATCATGTGATGCTCGTGTCGTGTGTTACACGACGGGTGTCACTAGTGGAGCAGGAATTGCTTACTATTCAGGACCGTATGTGTTCATTCCTATTATTTGTTGAGTACGTGTTACTCACTTTAGTTTTCTCTGTAGTGTTTCGTAAATTATTGTTTGTCTATTTGTCCTGTTTCTTTTGGTCATTGCAGTAACTGTTCTCTTTGATTTACGGCTTCTGATTATCCTCTTTGGTATCTTTCAATTACACTTCGTATATATGCAATACTCTACAAACTTTGTTATGTGCTTAGAATTAATCAATGGTATATACATTTCATGATGTGTTTCTCTGTAAGTTTGTACATATATATATTTTTTTTCTGCTCTTGAATATTATACAATTATTTACTTTTGTTGAGGTTAATATTAGGATCTATCATTCCAAGATGTATGATATTTATCGAGGCCGAAGCCGAAGTAAATATAATATATTGTGGAACAATAGATCCTTATATTAATCGAAATGAAAGTCAGTAATTGTTTATTATATGAAACTGTTATTAATGTCCTCTGGTCATGTTTTATAAATTGGCATTAAACACTACGTGTGGGTTTTTTTATATAAATTTCAATGGCAACAAGAAGGATGTATGCATACTGCAAAGATTAATTTATATCGTTCCAGAGGAGCCTTCGGAACGTTATATTAACCTCGCGTAATGCTAAAATTAAAAGTAGGAGTTTTCCGATTTTAGAGTCACGTGAGGTTAATATAACATTCCAAAGGCTCCTCTGGAACGATCAAAATTAATCTTTGCGACAATCGAAGGCTTAGATAGCATTCATAAAGTTCTATCAAGGAAAAATTTCATGCTTTTAGGCAGTCAGATAAAAGTTATAGTAATATTGACATTCCACTGGGTTTTCCAAACTGTTTATGTTAAAGTAACCATTTAAATTTTGTCTTCCGACTGACGGGGTACAGAGCCATTCACTGAAGATATTAAAATCATCTCCCATAAATAATTGATTACGTATGTAAACAACATAAAATTTAGTAAGATAGTTATGTTTTTTGTTTAGTTTTTAGTTTTGTGTATTTACGTTCTGAGTTCCGTGTTGTTGTCATGTCCGTTACGATTTCCGCATACAGACGATGTGCGGTTCGTTTTTACCTCTAGTTGTGTGTGGGAGGACGCATGTCTTATTTACATTATTTGTGCTTGCTTGCGTGTGTTGGTGTCCAGCACATATTGTGTTGTGTTTTTGCTTTCTTTTTCTTCGTCTTGTGTACACTATGCTACCACTTTCTCTGAGGTATCCTCTTTTTGATTGCCCTTTCGGTATTCTCTAACGCTTCTTTATTGCTAATTCCAAACTACTGAAGTCGTTTTTTTTTCAAGATCGGATATAAATAAAATAATCCTTGTAATATTTCTAAATCTCTGTTTTATAGTTTGTGTTACGTGTACAACAGATAATCTTTGACACGTGGCCATGGTATATTTCAGTGTAACGTATTAGGAAATTCGCACTATATTATTATTGAGGAGTACACATTTAAAAACATTATTCAGGTTTTGATAGAGACTGGTTCTACGTCTGGATCTCAAGTATACTGGCAGATTGGTTGTAAAGGAAACTATGATGAATGACGAATGACTACTACGAAATCAAGAGTTACTACTCAAACTGGAGAGTAAAATAAGTTGTATTGTATAATACTACATGTGTATGTTCAGGATTACTAAATAGTTTATACTTAGTGTACAACAGAGTTCGACGTATTATACGTACCCTTACATTTCATTTCCATAGAGGTTACATATTTGAACAGATTCTATGAACATATCCCAAAGAGACCACAAATGTTCAAATGCGTTTTTTGCTTGTTTGTTTGGTTTTGTTTTGGGAGGAGGGGGTGGTATTTATTTTTTTCAATTTAAATTTTTTTTTATAACCCAAACAGTTGTTTCCATATAGAACATAGAATAAATTACACCAGACCAAATGAAGACTGCAGTTGTTGTACATCTGTATTTTTTTTATAATATTAATTTCATGGACTATTTTAACGCTCATATTGAGTTGATAAACATGTGGGGATAATAAGTTATAGACATTGCAACATCTTCTGCACAAATTGATCAAAACTTTTTAACATTATTTAGCATAATATCGTTTTCAAGTTGATTTTTCTGGAAATAAACATTTTGTTATTGTGACTAATAAAATGAATGAGTATTTTCCTTATAATCGTAGAAAATAACGGGATTTTCCTTTAATTACTACATACAGTATTATGTTCATAACATACGGGTCATAGAGGGTTAGGAATATCAAACACTTTCCAATAATATTTCAATTATATCGTGGCAGTCAATTCTGAAACAGGAGTACCCAGAAAAAACCACCAACCTGCTACAGGTCACTGATAAACTTTTTAAACTGTTATATCGAGTACACCTTGCCCTGAACGCATATGGATCAGGCAGGAAGTGCTATCCTTCCTGAGCACATGCGTTCTCTCCGGATCTTAGTATGGTTCGTGTTGCTCGATTCTTAGTTTTCTGTGCAATGTTTTGTAGATCGTCATTTGTCCTTTTTCTTTTGGCCATTGTGTTGTCTGTCCGTCTTCGATTTACAGCTTCTGATTACCTCTCTTTGGTATCTTCAAACTTCTCTTCCTTTGAAAGACAAAAAATAATTTAAATATTGAGAGATATAATTGCTAGATGTATTATCTACAAAGTCACAAATGTGTTGGATTATCCTGATGTTTTTTCTTTTCTTTTATGTAATATGATAAAAACAGCAGCTACCAACAGACAGAAACCACCACACAGAACACGCAATCCATTCGAATAAGCTTGAGGTAATGCACCACACACTCCTACTGATGTCCGTCATCGACAGAAACCAACACGCAAACCAATCGAATAAACTTAGGGTCAGGTAACACACACTCCTACTGATGTCCGTCATCAACAGAAACCAACACGCAAACCAATCGAATAAACTTAAGGTAATGCAACACACACTCCTACTGATGTCCGTCATCGACAGAAACCAATACGCAAACCAATCGCATAAACTTAGGGTCAGGTAACACACACTCCTACTGATGTCCGTCATCGACAGAAAGCAAACCAATCGAATAAACTTGAGGTACTCCTACTGATGTCCGTCATCGACAGAAACCAACACGCAAACCAATCGAATAAACTTAGGGTCAGGTAACACACACTCCTACTGATGTCCGACATCGATCATATGGCAGTTCGATTTACATCTAATTGTGTGTCATGAGTGCATCACTAAGGTTTGTTAGCCCGGAGACCGTTTGTGAATATCTTAGAAACAGAAGTAAACTAGATCCCCCTAACACATAATACAGGTTCGTCCACTCTCCTGTCTTGGTACAGGCACTTCAATAAGAACTGATGAAGTTAAACTAGCTCTATGGGTCCAAACATTCCCTCTTAGTGAAATGATGCGGTCATGCAAGTGTTTTTAACATGTGATTAAAATGTTGACCCTCACAAATAACTGAATGAATAGCGTTGTTATAGAGAACGTCCTAATCTTGAAATTTATAAATAGTATATTTATTCTTCGTGACGCATGCGTTGTCATATGTATAATAGTAGTTTTATTTAAAGGGAGTCTATCTTTAAATGGAATTGACTTTGGCTTGGTATGTGTTCTAACCTTCAATAAATGATATTAAATTTTGGTTTCACATCAAGAGCTAAGCACCACAGAAGATGGTTTGTTGCAAGAGTCACACGACGGCTGCCACATGTGGAGCAGGAACTAAATACCCTTCCGGAGAACCTGAGTTCATCCCCGGTTTTTAGTAGGGTTCGTATTGCTCGATTTTATTTTCTATATAGCATCTTGTAGATCATTGTTTGTCCTTTTGTCCGTTCTATTTTTGACTATTATATTATCTGTCCTTCTTCGATTTACGGCTTCTGAATACCAAGTTGATAACTTCAAACATTTCTTTTTCTTTAAATAACTATTAGTATCGTCTATATGTTAATTTGTTCAACAGTATGCAAAAATTTGAAGGTAAATTTATTGTAAAATTACCACTGTGAAAATTACATCATCGTAAGATATAAATTTCATATGAAATGTATTTTAACGGTAATAAAATATATTTTGTTATTAAGATGATGTTTTCAGTTTTACCTGAAGGCGCACGTTAAGGTGTTTTTTTTTTATGTAAATGTTGTTAATTTCTTATTTATAGTGTAATAATAAACATATTCTTGTCAAATTAGAAGCATAGGTATGCATAATTATATAAATCATTTTTATTTATCATATAAAATGAAAGAAAGAAAACTCGGGTACTTTAACCTATCTTTTATAAAATAAAATGGCAATGATAAGATGGGAAGGTTTTAATTGACTTTATGAAACATTTGAAATATACATTCAGACTATATATATATAGCTCTAATTACTTTAGGTTTGGTTTATGGTGTTTAACACCACTTTCAACAATATTTCAGTAATATCGTGGTGGTCAGTTTTGGTGGAGGAAACCGGAGTACCTGGAGAAACCCATCGACATGCCGCAAGTCACTGACAAATTACACGATCAAAATCCGTCACATTTTAAATGGATTTCTTATGTTAAATCAATTTTTGATGATAATGCCTTGAGTTTAATATGGAATGATTAAATACCCATGGAAAGAAATGTTTTGAAAAACTTGATATCTTCTAAGTTGAACAATCAATTTATACAAAAATGGTTTTCGCAGATGAACAATTCTTCCCGGGGTTTATTTTATTCAGAATATAAAAGGAGATTTGATCTAGAAAAATATCTAGTGAAACTGAATTCAGATGTTCCAATATCAAATTTCCCATTGAAACAGGAAGATGGAATGGAGTGCCTAAGCATGAAAGAATTTGTAATCTCTGTGGAAACGGAATTGGAGATGAATTCCATTATTTATTCATCTGTGAAAAACAGGAAATTAAAACCATTAGGGAAAAGTTCATTCCTATATATATCCAACCGAACTGAAACTTTCACGAATGTTTATGCATTGTCATGTAGAACTGTACAGGAATCTGGCATCTTTTCTTAAAATTATGGTGCGCTTTTTATAGACAATCCGATTTCTTTCTTGTATGGTATTTATTTATTATTTTGTGTTGTTGTATTGCATATATGATATGTCTATTTGTATGTATATAGAATGTGAATTTGCTATGTCCTCTTGTACACCTGTGTGTCTGAGTTTGTATAAATACAATCTTGTCTTGTCTTGTCTTGACAAACTTTATCACATAATGTTGTATCGAGTACCTCTAATGAGTGAGGATGGAAATCACAACTTTGTGGTGATAGGCACTGATTGCATAGGTAGTTGTAAATCCAACTACTATGCGATCACGATCACGACCACGACGGCCCCAGTTACTATATAATTATATATTTGCTTTATACTCGAGAGGATAACACATGTATTTTTAACACACTAGTATTGTTAATATTTTTGGAAAAAAATTCTTTTCCTATTTACGACAACCACACATATTATTATTTACTCCAATTTTCTGTTTTTTTACGTTCATTTGTATTTATTTTTACTAAATATTTCTCGAATTTATATTATTTTATTTTATGAAACATGTAATAATTTTGTTTATACTTGTGTTAATTGGAGAAAACTTAATAAATATGATTTATTTGAGTCTGGTCTATTTTATATTTATCATCTAATAAAATATGGTTAAATCAATGAACTATTTTAAGTTTTTGTCTACATGCCTGATACCAGTAAGAAGGGATATGGATGAAAATGAACTTGGGATACTTTCCAACTTTACACTTTGACAATTTATGCAAAGAGAAAAGGAACCATGGTCACATTTCTCTTCAATATTTTATACTCACAATATGGTCTTCAATAATGAACATTACTCATACCATAAAATGAGTGAGAAAAGGACCATAGCCTGCAGTTCTTTACTTCTATCGATAAACGTTACAACTAGATATAAGCATCTGTGTCGTTTTGATGTTATTTGGTGTGTATTATTTCGTTCCCTAGATTCGGGGTTATCGAAGAGGGGTAAAAATACGAGTGGAGTAATCTTACAAATACCGTCATCATTATAATTCATATGTAGATGGCATAATGATCTTGGCTTTATTTGAACATCTCACGTCATGCACTAAATCTTCCTTTCTAGTTACTGTAATATGACTTAAAACTTTTGATATAATTGTGTTTTTTTCACAGTCAATGTTATATAATAAAAACGTAGATATCAAACTTAGTGCGCACGACACGTTTCTGGAATAACCTTCATCAGGTACGTTACTGGAATAACCTTCATCAGGTACGTTACTGGAATAACCTTCATCAGGTACGTTACTGGAATAACCTTCATCAGGTACGTTACTGGAATAACCTTCATCAGGTACGTTACTGGAATAACCTTCATCAGGTACGTTACTGGAATAACCTTCATCAGGTACGCTCAAAATCGAAAGGTTGGAAAGCCAAATAATTTAAAAGCATTTGGGAGCAAGTAAGGTCACCTATAATATCCAATTGTTAAAAATTCACTGCTTTTCAAAGAGTTTCGACCACCTCATGTGTATGAGGGACAGCGTGCTCGTCAGTACAGGTGGGTTTTCAAGCAGGGATTCCGAATAAGGTTTCACATAGTAGTTGTTCCTACTTCAGTGTGGAAGGAGCATAACAAATCCAGGTTAACGTGCTGGTCCAATACACGAAGACCTAAAAATATGCAACTCAACATTACAATTTGAACTAGCCACGATATATTGTAACTCGTGTTCACTGATCGTTACTATCTTTCACTCACTTAACCTCTCTCTCACAAAACATTGTCTCGTATGCGGTACATCATGGTTTCGAGCCTCATTGTGGCTAATCCAAATATTTAAAAACAATTAATTTGCTGCTTCTCCGCAAAGCACACATCATCAAAGACTGAGAGTAAAGACAGCTTGACTTGGAGTTTGGGTGGCGGGACATGTTGAATCGCGGATAGTAAATTCAGTGAAGATGCATTATAAAAATCCAACTACAAAGCGGGCATCATCACTCTTAGACTCGCACACTCACTCTCTAAGCAATGCCAAAGGGTGTCAACAATCATGATTACAATTGCAATTGCTAAACATCGGATTGGAGTCAATATTTTTCTTCTGATGTATTGTTTCCTGTTGCAGCATATCTTCCCAAGCATGAACAGATACTCTCTCTCTCTCTCTCTCTCTCTCTCTCTCTCTCTCTCTCTCTCTCTCTCTGTTAGTGAATGATTCACATTAATAGTATTTATTCACTATAGTTTATATATATGTCTATATCGACCTTTTGATGCTTTTCTACTTCTTCCCTGTTTCTTTATTCTGTATCTTACCTTCTGATATGTAAGTAATTACTGCTACAAGGTACATTTACATAAATAATCAATGCTAAAACTTCAATTTGGTATCGGGTCAATATCATATTACTCTCAGATTATATTTTATTGATGATCCATCTGCTTTAAGGTAAAATTACATGTTAACAATACATTTTCTCTGTAATCGTACAGTAGTTGGATTTACAACTACCTAGGCAATCAGTGTTTATCATATCTAACGTTGTGAGTTCGAATCCCGCTCAGGCAAGGTGCACAACATTATGTAATAAAGTTTGTCAGTGACTTGCGACAGATCGGTGGTTTTCTCCGGGTACTCCGGTTTCCTCCACCAATAAAACTGACCGCCACGAAACAACTGAAATAGTGTTGCGTTAAACATCATACCCCTTTTAACAATACATTTTCTATTTTCATTTCGTTGTGTAAAAGAAAATCGTATGATCTAATCTGCTGTACTTTTGTATGCAGTGCCAATCGAAAGAGGACTTAAAGCAAAAGCTTATTGTGTAAATTCAGCTTGCGGCAGACTACAACTAGCAATTTAATTGAAATTCCAATAATATCAAATGTAAATAAATCCTGTCTGTTAGACTAATTAGTCTGGTGCTTAGCACATGTGCATGCTCACTACGTTTTCTTTTTTTTCCAATAGACATAGACTCCGTTATTAATAACTTTCTATTGTTCAGTGTTACAAATGACCACGAACATGTTCCATATGTCGAAATCACAATACCGTACTTTCCTCATTCATAGCTTATATGATGACTTATATCATCGGTTTCGTACCACAAGTAACACAACGGGTACTACTAGTGGAGCAGGAACTACTTACAGCTATATCTCCTGTTTTATAAGAAGTTCACCACGGTTTCAGTGTGTTTCGTGTTGCTCAATATTTAGTTTTCTGTGTAATGGTTTGTAGATCGTTGTTAGTACTTTTGTACTTTTCATTTTGGCCATTGTGTTGTCTATCTGTCGATTTCATTCTTCTGTTTACCGCTTTGATATCTTCAGACTTTTCTTCTTTTCTAAAGTAAATTTAAAAGACCCGAAAGTATCAAAAAATTACTTTGTCCCATCGCGAAGAATAACACCCTCATAAAGGGCATCAGTTAGTTGTATGGGGGTATCAAATACACAAAAGATCCCATAGATCGGAATGTAAATGACTAATTCGCATATGGATACTGTCCCTCTCCATGCACGCTCAAGAGAACTTACAGATTCTCCTAATAAGCTAAATATGCTTAGGGGTGCTCGTTGTTGGCCTATTGATGCTTGCTTGCCGAAGAATGAAGTCCCAATTACCGATTTTAAGTGTTGCTTTGATCAGACCGGGGCTCGAACCAACGATCTACCGTACTCGCGGCAAGCACGGTTAACAATACCATCGCACCACTGAATATAGTCAAAAGTGTACCGGTATATGTAATAAGAATTGGTACAAATAATTTAAGAACCACAGTTGAATTGCCTCATTTTTTTAGTCCTTAGTTTGATCAGGCTGGAATCGAACCCACGGTCTACTGCCCTTCGAGGTGAACACGCTAACCATTAGACCAAAGGACACATGTATTAATAATTGGCATAAATTATTTACGATCCACGCAATGAAACGTCTCAATTTAGAGTATGGTAGTGATGGAAATTCTGTTAGGATTTCGTTCACCATTACGTCAATAGAATATCTTATTTTGATAGCCATTATATAATTACTAATATTATACTTTATGCAAATTTCTTTGATAATTCGGCAATTTCATTGGTAAATGTAGATGTGTTATTTTTCTCTAACTTTTCTTAACCCCGCCCACCAAAGCAGAAGGTGGTATTGCAAGGATATACCATCCTCCCCAATACCACCCTCCGAACCGGAAGCGGAACATTTATCCGTTCCGTATGTGCATTCTCATATTAGTTTTAACTTCCGCACAAAAAAACAATTACCAGACGACAGCTAATAAATACTCTAAGGCTACTTCAGCCATGGCCTTCGCCGAAATAAGCGAGGAAAACATTAAAGATCTTCTGACAACCAAGGACAGTAAGGAAACGAAACGTGCAGTGAAAAGGGGAGTGAAACTATTCCGGGATTACTTGACAAACAAAGGTGTATCTTCAGATTTCCAGAACTTCGCAAAATGTGAATTAAATTAACATTTACGTACTTTTTATGCCTATGCCCGTAAGAAGGATGGAGATATGATGAAAACTAATTCCTTGACATCACTTAGATACGGAATATCAAAATATTTGAAGGATACACTTGAGATTGACATTAAAAATGCGTGATTCTGGACACAAAAGTGAGTCCTCCATTAAACACTATACACAAAGGATAAGTGAGAAGAAAAAACGTGAAATATCAGACTGCATAAGTGAAACTTTAATGAAAGCTAGTGATTCGAAAGCTTGTAAAACAGAAACCACATCTAATTTACAGAGTACTTCAACAGCTACTTCGACTGTAATGAATACTGAACAACAACCCGATATCTCAGATTTGGACTTTCTTTTTGATAACAATGACTTACAGACACTTTTTGACAATTCATTTGAAATTCAAAATGAAAATGTGTTAAATCAAGAACCAGTAGCCGTTAATAGTTCTGCTTTGGATCAAAATATGTGCAGTCCAAATAACAAATGATAATATGGTACCAATACAAAACAAGCAAAGTAATAGATCAGCTGTTCAGAATGTGTCCAACAATATTGCTCAGTCAATACCAGTACAATTTAATAGCTTACTTGAAACTACAAACAGAAATATTATGCCAAATATTGCAAATCATAATTGCACTGAATTTTCATTTTCATTTAAAGTAATGTTACATTACAAACCATAATAATCTGGGGATTTATCATGTTTATTGTACTTAAGCATTTCTTCAATTAAGAGTTCATAATAACTTTTAGCAAAAAATGTTTAGTGTGATATAATTGTTGGTTTTTTTTTACAATTGTTATTGTTTTGTTTATTAAAGTGTTAATTCATATCTGAATTATTCATTAACTTAAGGGTGATATTGGAAAAGTGCTTGAGGGTGTTATTGAAAAAAGGGCATTCAGTATAATATAAAACATACTGCCTTTGGTTGAGGGTGTTACGGTCGATTACCACAAGAAGAAAAAATATCACCCGATCTTCTTGTGGTAATCGACCGTAACACCCTCAACCAAAGGCAGTATGTTTATAATATCATTTCTTAACAATAAAACATATTTTACGGTTAAGCTCCCAAACATCAAAATTAAATGATATGGAACATTAAGACATTTCATCGTTTCGTTGCATTGAATGTACAGAAAAGTGTTCAATATGCATGTTATCATTTTATGCAAAATATTTAATATACAGTATTCAATAGTTTGTTTGTCTGTTTATAAAACCCAATCTCAATGTTAAGTGAACCGAAGCAACCCTAAAACCGGTGTATAGGAAATTTTCAGAAAAGCTTCACAGCAGCCAATGATGTTTACATTCCTCCGACACAGGCCGTGATTTGAACATGAATCAATTTCAATTTTAAGACACACCACGTCTTTAATTAGACTAGGTTCACGGGACATTTTAAATGTTTTATTGTACCCAATATACCACTAGATAAAAACTGTTCATCCTGAAATACGAGTTTCTACACATAACATTCGGTTCTCTTCAACATGTATCATGGATAAATTTAATGGATTTCGACAGGTCATACTAATATTAATTATGTGTGTCATTAGCAGAACAACAGGTAATTTTAGATTAATATACATGTACTTTGTTGTATTATTAAAATATTTACTTTAATTTCAAGTGATTGACAGTACTCAAGACTTACACTTATCATTTGTACTACATATATTCTACGTTTTATGTTTTGTGAAAATTTCTTCACTTTTTATTATAGTGACAGTTCAAAGCCAAGAAAGTGAGCGTTATGTATTTGTACAGATTTTGTCTTTTACTGTGATTTTTCTATGGTGTTTTGTAAATGTTCCGACAGTCTGTTATTTTTTACCATTATATTACTTCCTAATATTATATCATTATTTTTTTTTTAGATTTCAAGCCATATCATTTACCTTAATCAGAACGTTTGTCTTTCTATGCCAAATCTATTCTCAACATAATAAAATTAGTACACAAAATCATGGTAGAAAATTTGCACTGACTCGATATTCTTTTCTCCTCATAATGAAGAACAAATATTACCTAATACCCCACTGTGGGAGCGTAACTGTTCCAAAAACTAGTAGAAAAATCATTTAAACAGAGATAAAATCGACATCTAGCACACATATACATTTGAAATAACTTTAATTCGTGTATATAAATTTTCGCGGTTCTTATAAAATTGACAAATTTAAGAATTCTGACAAATACATCAACAAGTCTATTGGTTTCCTTTTGGCCAGAACAGTATCATTCATTTTGTTGGGCTATAATACATTAAAGATATGGATTGAATTATTCACGATTTCTTTATAAACTGACACTCCTTCAATAATAGTTACTGTGCCATATAGTGTTTACTGTTCATTTCTACACACGTCATAAAGGAAGTGTAATATGTGTAACATGAGATAATACATTATATGTTCATAAAATACTAAGTAGCTTCTAAATAAATATTACACAGATTCATATATAAGTAAATATAGCCCAAGTCCTTTTGCTTAGTGTACTCCAGTATACTCCAAAGAGGGTTGGTTAGTCGTCACGACATAACTGATATAGCGCTGAAAGTAGCATTAAATATCAACAAATCAATAAATTTCATCCATATGGTTTTGGCCCATACAACTAATTTAACCCCGTCACTTTTTATTGAAGTGCTTGTTCCAAGTCAGGAAAGTGATCGGGCATGTATTTGTGTGTTTTAGAGGTATCGATTTACCTCTTTCTACAATTTTTCTATTGAATTTTGGAAATATTCCGACAGCGTGGTATATTTCGTTTTTCATTTTATTCATTATTTTTGATTACTTAATAGAAATGGATTGTTCCTGGTCCATTTACATCCAAAGATTGTATTAAATCTGTTAGCTTCCTTGTGGGGATAAATATTTACAATTTATAGTTCATTAAATTTGTTTGTGTCTCATCTATCAATCATTTTTGGCAACTGTATTTTATGGGTACCAGTCAATGCTTTCTCTTAAAATATTGTTTTATTTCAAGGCATTTTAGTGTTGATTGAGAAAAATCAATCATTGAAAACTAATTGTTACCTCTATATGTTGGCCTATCAAATCAGTTATTATCACCACTAATGTTGTGAATTCTAATCTCGCTCATGGCGAGGTGTACTCGACACAACATTATGTGAGTTTGTTAGTGACTTGCGACAGGTCCGTGGTTTTCTCCGGGTACTCTGGTTTCCTCCACCAATATAACTGACTGCCACAATATAACTGAAATATTGTTGAAAGTTGCCTTAAACACCCTAACACCCCACCCCCACTCCCCCTCCTCTACGTTGGCTTAAGATAAACGAGTAATACCAGTTAACATTGTAATTAAAAAGCAATAACTATGAAAACACCATCTTGAAATCATCTATTAAAAAGTACTAAATTTGTATATGAAGTTATGATAACCAACGAAAACCTTAAATAAAGCAATGTTTAATAGTATGAAATACAAAAATATCACACTGTCGGGACAGTTCTGAAATTCAATAGAAAAATCACAGAAAAAAGTAAAAATCGATAACCATAACACATACATACATGACCGCTTACTTTCCTGGTTTGGTATAGACACTTGAATAAAAAGTGGTGGTGTTAAAGGGGAATTTGCGGTAGTGCCTACCGACAAAATGTGTGGGCGGAGCTTATCATCAAAAATCCCCGTTGATATGAACACCAAATTTATGAAACTGTATGTCACATGACCAACGTGTCCTAAAGATCACATACCTCAGAAATTTGGATTTTCGAAGTGGTTGTGCAGATTTTAGACTGACCTAGAATTGTTTTTTTTTAATAAGACTGAAGGTATCGGAAGGAGGAACACTAGTAACCATGCCTGTCAAATATTTTGCTCCAAACGTAACTGTGAAACTATGTATCATTGATTTGTCCTCCTCGAGATAACCATGGTAAAAAAAAGAACAATCTGAATGCTTCCTCCGCCCACAGCTATTTATACCCACGGTCTCGGTTTAAGCTATTTCAAAATAGACCCGAACCTCTGCTCTTGGTGAAATGATGCGGTCATGCGAGTGTTTTCTATAAGTCAGTAGTATCGGCCATTCTTTTCTTGAATTTGAGATGTTTCCGTTTTCCGACATGTATGATAGAAAATGAACTCATACTATATTTTTTTTTAAATAACCATAATTTACAAATGAAAATCAGCTGTGTTATATATCATGTACCTGTAATATTGCCTGGTATAAATTATCATAAAAAAGTAATATTCTAAAAATTATTTTCATTTATTGTTGTTTAATGTTTTAAAATAACGATAAAATAACAAAAAATGGTAGAAATCTAATTGAGTACGCACTTTATCTTCTTTAAATTATTCATGGAGAGCATGACATATTTATCGAATAAACTTTAAAAATGTCAATATTAACTATTTGCCCCTAAGTGATCATATCAATCACGCATTAGTGGTAAACAAAAAGAATGAAAACGTAGATATCAAATTTAGTGCTCACGACGCGTTTTTGGAATAACCATCATCAGGTACGCTCAAAATCAACACGTGACTGGAATAACCATCATCAGGTACGCTCAAAATCAACACGTGACTGGAATAACCATCATCAAGTACGCTCAAAATCAACACGTGACTGGAATAACCATCATCAGGTACGCTCAAAATCAACACGTGACTGGAATAACCATCATCAGGTACGCTCACAATCAACACGTGACTGGAATAACCATCATCAGGTACGCTCAAAATCGAAGAATTGGAAAGCCAAATAATTTAAAGTTTTATGAGCAAGAAAGCCAAATGACCCTAAACGGTATAGCTAAAATGAGCTACTGTCATCTGGACCTGAGGGAGGAGAATCTTAGTTTTATTATTAATTATGTACAAAAACATATCATTTAAAACAGAAAATACCATTTATTTAATGAAGTTTAATAATGTTTGATCAACACAATCACAGTCTCTATCCAGCAGAAACTTGTGTGATTTTCATGATAGCAGCATTCAGAGTCATGAGTGTCAAATTACAGTTCACCAAAACAATATTCACTGCGTCCATCATTCACACTGAACCCATGCCAGTGTTAAACGATGCTTGTGTGATCTCATTCCATCTCTTTAGCAATTGCTGGGCCCATTTCCGCTAATGTTGGCGGTTGATTTGGCAATCTTTGTAAACGTCGTTCCATTTCATGACAGACGTGCTAAATTGGTGAAACGGCAAGCCAAAAACAGCACATTGATATTCTACTTTACATGAAAGTCCATCACAATTCGCACAATGTGTGCCGGAATTGTCCTTCTGAAGCTTTGATTGCATATCTCTCAATTCGAATGAATAGAATAACATGCTGTTGCAGAATCACATTACATTATATTTCTCTGTTCAAATTTCCATCAATAATAATTAATTGTGCCCCCCCCCCCCCCTCCTCATCACACACACCATCAAGCTGTCGCCACCGAACAACATGTGAGTGTGTGCAACGCTCTCCTGCACGGTGACACACGCTAGCAAGACCAACACTACTGTCCAAGTGAAGCCGGGGCTCGTCTGTGAAGAGAATATTCACCACCTCCTGTATACAGAATATCATATTGCATCTACTCAATGTTAGAGAAACGGTACTGTGAAGTGGCAACATTAATTGGCGTGTTGCAGGTCGTCGTGCATGTTCGAATGTCATTCTCACACAATCGATTGAAGACGGTCATACGACTTATTCTACTAATTCCAGAGATGTTGCGGTTAGTATAACAGAGGCAATTTCTGCGGTGGATCAAACAAACGTGAGAGTTACGCTTTGTCGTCCGCAACGATGATGATCCATAATGTTACTAGACTTATGAAAACATTTTCAAACAGATCCAATAATGTTTTGGTGTTCGAAGGCGTTCATTTTCGCTCAGCCGTGGCATTACGCTGAATAGACTTTCGTGTATACAACGATTTTGTGTGTCTTCTCAGACAACGAAGACAAACTGTAGATTGCTAAAATAAATTGTAAAGAGAAGTGAAAGTGCTAGCAAAATGTGCACAAATCCGTACAAAAGACAGTTGGACAACTCGATATGACAAGCAACCGGAATGATTATTACTTGTTGATGTTTTCATATGACAAACACATATTGATATTATTTTTACATTACATTAAGTGATGAACAATTTCTTTTTTCCACTAGTATATTAAACTTCTTCAAGAGTGCTCAATCTCAACCAGCCGAAACCCAAATATCCTAGCATTGAGAAGCAAATAAAAAACTCAAAAATGCTCATATCTCCATGCAAACCTAGCATTCTGTCCTGTTTTTCTAATGTGATATTTAAAAATACAATTTTATAGATAGCACGTGTCAGCTTCCAGCAAGTTTGATTGGTCAATGGAATGATGTCACAAGGAATGCAATAGTGACTTTCACATCAACTCAAATGCTGGGATGGAATTTGACAATAGCTGGTGAAAAAGACAAACATGTATCACAGACATGCATAAAAAATACAGGCAATGTGTACGTTTTTGAGTAAGTAAGAGCAATTTATTTTTTGCGATAGCTGTGCAATGTGTATTTGTTTGGATTTACATCCAGATATGCTTTAAGTAAGTTTTAGAGAAAACCGAAAAGGAAAATTAAGATAGGACAATCCAGAGATACTGGCAACATTGGACACACGAGACACAGGACGAAGACAAATAAAACATAAAAACACAACACAACACAGAAAGCTAAAAAGACGATCACATAATAAAAAACTGCGGTGAACCCGGGTACTCGCGAAGCTTGCCTTGGTGTTTTATCTAGAACTTTTATAGAAACAAATCATTTACTGACTACATAAAAATGTACGTATAAGTCTTTGCTCCTTGAGTCTACTAGACGTACATGGATAAGATTTCCTGATATCCCGTCTCTTACGTAGATCAAAATGCAATACACAATAAGCACTAGTGGAACACGCACCATGATGTAACAGTAAAGACACCAAATAAGAAATGCAGACAAAATGTCAATTTTTTTTTCTTTTTAATTTTTTTTATTTTTTTACTTTTTGTGTGTAAATTTGATAATCGTTTGCATAGATGGCATTACAGAATAAACACAATAGACGTACATTATCGGGAAATATTTACAATTTATTTCAACTTGACTTAAAACAGGAAAGAAAAGCTAGTTAGATGGTTACTTTCCACTCCTGTTAGTACAGCTCGTACAACTAGGTTTTATATTTACTTATAATGTACGTATGTTGCCTAGTTGTTTGTATTATATTTTGACAAATCCATAAATCGAGGAAGAACAGACAACACAATGCCTGAGATTCAAGACAAAAAGAAAAAGGACAAAGGGACGTGTGTGACACAGATATTCAATAATGGTCACCCAAGTCATATTGGCGACCGTAAAACTTAATCAAGCGGAACCCTTGGTAAAAGTAGCTTCCTTGTTAGCAGCAACCCTCTATCAATGTTACCTATCAAGCAATATTAATGTAAAGTCGGTGAGACAGTTAAACAAGTAAAATATAAGCTCTATAGAGTTTTTATAACTTACGTTACATGATATACAACATATAATCACAGATCATATCATCATACATCAGCAGATTTGTAAAGATAAGCTTTTAAGGAACCCATAACAATTATCATATTGATAAGCATTCATGTAAGTAAGTAGAGCAGTCTTGAACACGAACAATACAACTCAAACTCACATATGTCTAATGGACTTGTTAACCAAATGCACAACATAAAAAACAAAGAAAGCAAATCTGTATCCCACCATTAAGATCTACATATTTTTTTTCAAAGCATGCATGCAAGAGAAGCAGTCTGATATGCACTATTAAAATTTTATTTTGAAAAAGCACAAATTAGTACGAGTTTTTAAGCAAATAAGATGAAACTATTCTTTAAAAAGTCTTTAAGTATTGTAATAGGGTCATATCATCTTATCTTTCAAGAACTTCTCAGTACAATAACATATTTTGTAGGGGTGATGAACAGTATTCTGATTTTCAAACAACTAGATCATATTACATTTGTATGAAGCTGACACAAGTCTCTCAAAACCTGTGCTATTATTATTTACTAGCAGGTCAGTATGCATCTTAACTTTGCATAGATGCACATTTTCATTGTAGTAGCAAAACCTCTAAAACAAAACATCGTATTTTCTATCAGGACCTTTTTTATTATTATACCGTATGTTGATTTTGCTCTGGTCGAGCTCGCAAGCCCTTTATTTTGCATGTATTTAAAAAACAAATCTGCTCAATACAAAATGTAAAAGGGTTATCATTGTTTTTATCTCATATCAAATTATTATTGTATTTATATATTTCCCTTTCGACAAGAATATAGTTGAAATACTGCTCATTAGATTTTATTCAATCAATCAATCAATCAATCAATCAATTCAGCTATATTATGGCAAGGACAAATTAATTTCCAATCCAATGCGATGATGATGAATAAACGTTAGAGAATACAGAAGGGACAATCCAAAATGGCCAATCTAGAGAAATTGGCAACATAGAATACACAAGACGACGACAAACAAACAAAAACACAACACAATATGTGTTGGAGACCACTATGCGCAAACAAACACAAAAACATAAATTAGACATGTGCCCTCCTACAAACAACTGGAGGTAAGACGAACCGAACATCGTTATGAAGTCCGCTTTGTACTAGACCAACACGCTTCGTTGGATTTTTTTCATACTGCTAACTCACTAAACAACAGTCCGCGGAAAGACATGTCGCCCCACGCGGACACATTATCCTGATTCCGAGCCAACCAGTCTTTGTTCTATCTCATTAATGCTGCGTGCGTATCTGCTTAGCGGAGAAGCAACAATACCAATTTTATAGTATTTGGTTTCACCCGATCGAGACTCGAACCTACGATCTACCGCACTGGAGGAGAATACGTCACTCATTACACCACCGATGAGGTTTTCGATTTGATAGGTAGATATACATATCATTTTCACACATGTTGTTGCAATATGTTCGTTTTTACATTCCAATAATAGCCGGAAGTCAGTGTTGGTTATTTGCCCTCAGGGCCAATATCGATATTTGCCCTCAAATAACCATATTGGCCCCCGAATTCAACTTCCGGTGTATGCGTAGTGAAGTCAAACATTATATGTCAAAATAAAAGAAAAGATGATGTATAAAAAATATGCATCAAATCGTATTTCAATCAAATTAACACATTTTGAAATATTGGAAATAATTTGATACGGAATAATTGGCTAAAATGTCAACGTCTTGGGTAGATTT
Source organism: Bathymodiolus septemdierum (assembly GCA_963383655.1). Lineage (NCBI taxonomy): Eukaryota > Metazoa > Mollusca > Bivalvia > Mytilida > Modiolidae > Bathymodiolus > Bathymodiolus septemdierum. Next base: position 27,694,370 of record OY726524.1, on the reverse strand, counting down.
TACAACCACTTTCTAACGCCATTGTACAAATCGACGTTGTTTGATATCTTTTTGAACCTAGATTCGAAACAAAAATATTTGCAAGTTGAACAAAAGGCAACTCTCTTAAGAATTTATTTTTGCAATTTGTCAGTTCAAAGATCTTGTCTGCAATATAAAAGTCAATGCTTGGAAATAGTCAATGTAAAATATGTGATAAATAGATTATGACATTAAATTTTCCATATCGTCCCTGGTATTAACCCTCGACCCATATCAGCCCTCCTGCTTCGCTGTCGGGCTTGATATGAGAGTCTCAGGCTGATACAAGGGCCGAAATGGAAAATGTCATGTAATAACCTCTTATTAATCCATCTACCATACGATTACTGCCGAGAACTATTTTGAAACATTATATCTGTTAAACACCAATCAATCAATCAATCAATCAATCTATAATGATATTATTTCAGCAATATACATCAACAAACAAATTTGTCATAAAAAAAATAATTCTAAAATAAATGTTAATTTTAATTTAATACATACACCTACATTGTATAAATTGCAGATATAAGTCATTCAGAAAAAATATTTACGCCAAGCAGTGCCTTCAACACAGTAACAAGTGTTACGTGCGACTATTGTCAATATATGGATGAAATTCCTGATACTGATTTTAACCTGCTCCAGAAACTGGGCAAGTACCATCATTAGCATTATTATACAACGAACACAGTAATACATTGATACACATAAACATGGTATAAAGTGGTATCCACAATGAACACAGTAATACATTGATACACATAAACATGGTATAAAGTTGTATCCACAATGAACACAGTAATACATTGATACACATAAACATGGTATAAAGTGGTATCCACAATGAACACAGTAATACATTGATACACATAAACATGGTATAAAGTTGTATCCACAATGAACACAGTAATACATTGATACACATAAACATGGTATAAAGTTGTATCCACAATGAACACAGTAATACATTGATACACATAAACATGGTATAAAGTTGTATCCACAATGAACACAATAATACATTGATACACATAAACATGGTATAAAGTTGTATCCACAATGAACACAGTAATACATTGATACACATAAACATGGTATAAAGTTGTATCCACAATGTATTGAGGTAGGGGCCGTCGTTGTCGTGGTCGTGTTCGTACGGTAGTTAGATTTACAATTACCTGTGCAATCAGTAGATATCACCACCTAAGTTGTGAGTTCGAATCCCGTTCATGGCGAGGTGTACTCGATACAACATTATGTGATAAGATTTGTCATTGACTTGCGACAGGTCGGCGGTTTTCTCCTGGTATTCCGGTTTCCTCCGCCAATAAAAATGACCGTCACGATATAACTGAAATATTGCTCATAGAGGTAAAATTAGCTCAATTTATGGTTTAGGTTTTTGGTATATTTCATTAATGTCACTTAGGTTCAGTCTCTAAGGTACATCGTACAAATACATTTGGACCGATACATCTAGTTTAACCCCGTCATTGTCTTCCCGAAATGCCTGTACCAAAGTAGGAATCTGAGCGGTCATGTATTTGTTTGCTAGGGTTATCCATTTTGTCTCCTTCTACGACTTTCTATTGGATTTTGGATCAGTTCCGACGGTGTGATATTTGTTTCTTCCCTCATTGTATTTGCATAGGAAGATGTAATTTCAACTCTCATACAATTCACGGCCACGACTACGACACACGATAGTCCAATCTAAAATGGATCATCATTTTAATGGAGTGATAATTTCAAGAGTTATAAATTTTTTAATATATATTTTTTTATTTAAATAACATTTTCGTTTCGAATACCATACAAAGCAATAAATATTTTTTTTATTAGGTATGATTTATTTGTTGGTTTGTTTGCTATGGAAATCTCGCATGACCACTTTGTTAAACGTGAGCACCCGATACCCTCTGGACATGTGTAGATAAAAAACAAAGCTACTCGATACTACATTATATGATAAAGTTTGTCAGTGAATTGCGACAGGAAAGCGGTTTTCTTCGGGTAATCCAGTTTTCTCCATCAATAAAACTGTCCGCCACGATATAACTGAAATATTATTGAAAGTGGCATTAAACACCATAACCCATCCAGGATATACATGAAATGTTTGCCGTATCGTATGATCACTTTTCTAAACATTAGCACATGGTATCCTCTGATTATGTATAGGTACAAAAAAGTTAAAGGAACTAAATGTTTACTAAATCTTTTGTGTATACTTATTACAATGTATTGTGTAACTTTATATTGTGTACTTTACAATGTATGTCTAAATATGTCAATGAGGGCCTCAGGGAAGATTAGTTATTAACTAACTGTGTAACTCTCTATAGATAAAGAATTTTTTATTATCATTATTATTATTAATGCAAAGAATTGATGATTTATGGATTTAGATTGATGACTATTTACAAAACACCACTTTCAACAAGATTTGAGCTAATTATTTAAAGTATATCATGCAAAAAAACATTTATAGAATTAAAAAACATAGGTATACAAAAAGTCTACAAGTAGGGGAATCTGGGTAGTGACTGCTTTTCCTACTCAACTGGAACAAATGAACGTTAGAGAATCCCGAAGAGGCAATCAAGAAAGGAAAATCCAGAGAAACAGGCAACATTGTGTACACAAGAGGAAGAAAAACAAACCACAACACAATATGCATTGGACACAACTATACACAAACACAAAGAAATAACGTAAATAAGGCATGAGCCCTCCTACAAACAACTGGAGGTAAATACGAACCGAGCATAAATAAGACATGAGCCCTCCTACAAACAACTGGAGGTAAAGACGAACCGAACGTAAATAAGGCATGAGCCCTCCTACAAACAACTGGAGGTAAATACGAACCGAACATAGATAAGACATGAGCCCTCCTACAAACAACTGGCGGTAAAGACGAACCGAACATAGATAAGGAATGAGTCCTCCTACAAACATCTAGAGATAAATACGAACCGAACATAGATAAGACATGAGCCCTCCTACAAACAACTGGAGATAAATACGAACCGAACATAAATAAGACATGAGCCCTCCTACAAACAACTGGAGATAAATACGAACCGAGCATAAATAAGGCATGAGCCCTCCTACAAACAACTGGAGATAAATACGAACCGAACATAAATAAGACATGAGCCCTCCTACAAACAACTGGAGATAAATACGAACCGAACATAAATAAGACATGAGCCCTCCTACAAACAACTGGAGATAAATACGAACCGAACATAAATAAGACATGAGCCCTCCTACAAACAACTGGAGATAAATACGAACCGAGCATAAATAAGGCATGAGCCCTCCTACAAACAACTGGAGATAAATACGAACCGAACATAAATAAGACATGAGCCCTCCTACAAACAACTGGAGATAAATACGAACCGAACATAAATAAGACATGAGCCCTCCTACAAACAACTGGAGATAAATACGAACCGAACATAAATAAGACATGAGCCCTCCTACAAACAACTGGAGATAAATACGAACTGAACATAAATCAGACATGAGCCCTCCTACAAACAACTGGAGGTAAATACGAACCGAGCATAAATAAGACATGAGCCCTCCTACAAACAACTAGAGATAAATACGAACCGAGCATAAATAAGACATGAGCCCTCCTACAAACAACTGGAGGTAAAGACGAACCGAACATAAATAAGACATGAGCCCTCCTACAAACAACTGGAGATAAATACGAACCGAACATAGATAAGACATGAGCCCTCCTACAAACAACTGGAGGTAAAGACGAACCGAACATAGATAAGACATGAGCCCTCCTACAAACAACTGGAGGTAAATACGAACCGAACATAGATAAGACATGAGCCCTCCTACAAACAACTGGAGGTAAAGACGAACCGAACATAGATAAGGAATGAGTCCTCCTACAAACATCTAGAGATAAATACGAACCGAACATAGATAAGACATGAGCCCTCCTACAAACAACTGGAGATAAATACGAACCGAACATAAATAAGACATGAGCCCTCCTACAAACAACTGGAGATAAATACGAACCGAACATAAATAAGGCATGAGCCCTCCTACAAACAACTGGAGATAAATACGAACCGAGCATAAATAAGACATGTGTCCTCCTACAAACAACTAGAGATAAATACGAACCGAGCATAAATAAGACATGAGCCCTCCTACAAACAACTGGAGGTAAAGACGAACCGAACATAAATAAGACATGAGCCCTCCTACAAACAACTGGAGGTAAAGACGAACCGAACATAGATAAGGAATGAGTCCTCCTACAAACATCTAGAGATAAATACGAACCGAACATAGATAAGACATGAGCCCTCCTACAAACAACTGGAGATAAATACGAACCGAGCATAAATAAGACATGAACCCTCCTACAAACAACTGGAGGTAAAGACGAACCGAACATAAATAAGACATGAGCCCTCCTACAAACAACTGGAGATAAATACGAACCGAACATAGATAAGACATGAGCCCTCCTACAAACAACTGGAGGTAAAGACGAACCGAACATAGATAAGACATGAGCCCTCCTACAAACAACTGGAGGTAAAGACGAACCGAACATAGATAAGGAATGAGTCCTCCTACAAACATCTAGAGATAAATACGAACCGAACATAGATAAGACATGAGCCCTCCTACAAACAACTGGAGATAAATACGAACCGAACATAAATAAGACATGAGCCCTCCTACAAACAACTGGAGATAAATACGAACCGAACATAAATAAGGCATGAGCCCTCCTACAAACAACTGGAGATAAATACGAACCGAACATAAATAAGACATGAGCCCTCCTACAAACAACTGGAGGTAAATACGAACCGAGCATAAATAAGGCATGAGCCCTCCTACAAACAACTGGAGGTAAAGACGAACCGAACATAGATAAGGAATGAGTCCTCCAACAAACATCTAGAGATAAATACGAACCGAACATAGATAAGACATGAGCCCTCCTACAAACAACTGGAGATAGATACGAACCGAACATAAATAAGACATGAGCCCTCCTACAAACAACTGGAGATAAATACGAACCGAACATAAATAAGGCATGAGCCCTCCTACAAACAACTGGAGATAAATACGAACCGAACATAAATAAGACATGAGCCCTCCTACAAACAACTGGAGGTAAATACGAACCGAGCATAAATAAGGCATGAGCCCTCCTACAAACAACTGGAGGTAAATACGAACCGAGCATAAATAAGGCATGAGCCCTCCTACAAACAACTGGAGATAAATACGAACCGAACATAAATAAGACATGAGCCCTCCTACAAACATCTAGAGATAAATACGAACCGAACATAAATAAGACATGAGCCCTCCTACAAACAACTGGAGATAAATACGAACCGAACATAAATAAGGCATGAGCCCTCCTACAAACAACTGGAGATAAATACGAACCGAACATAAATAAGACATGAGCCCTCCTACAAACAACTGGAGATAAATACGAACCGAGCATAAATAAGGCATGAGCCCTCCTACAAACAACTGGAGGTAAATACGAACCGAGCATAAATAAGACATGAACCCTCCTACAAACAACTGGAGATAAATACGAACCGAACATAGATAAGACATGAGCCCTCCTACAAACAACTGGAGGTAAATACGAACCGAGCATAAATAAGGCATGAGCCCTCCTACAAACAACTGGAGGTAAATACGAACCGAACATAAATAAGACATGAGCCCTCCTACAAACAACTGGAGATAAATACGAACCGAACATAAATAAGACATGAGCCCTCCTACAAACAACTGGAGATAAATACGAACCGAACATAAATAAGACATGAACCCTCCTACAAACAACTGGAGATAAATACGAACCGAACATAAATAAGACATGAGCCCTCCTACAAACAACTGGAGATAAATACGAACCGAACATAAATAAGACATGAGCCCTCCTACAAACAACTGGAGATAAATACGAACCGAACATAAATAAGACATGAGCCCTCCTACAAACAACTGGAGATAAATACGAACCGAACATAAATAAGACATGAGCCCTCCTACAAACAACTGGAGGTAAAGACGAACCGAACATAGATAAGGAATGAGTCCTCCTACAAACATCTAGAGGTAAAGACGAACCGAACATAGATAAGGAATGAGTCCTCCTACAAACAACTAGAGGTAAAGACGAACCGAACATAGATAAGGAATGAGTCCTCCTACAAACAACTAGAGGTAAAGACGAACCGAGCATAAATAAGGCATGAGCCCTCCTGCAAACAACTGGAGGTAAATACGAGCCGAACGTAAATAAGACATGAGCCCTCCTACAAACAACTAGAGGTAAAGACGAACCGAACATAAATAAGGAATGAGTCCTCCTACAAACAACTAGAGGTAAAAACGAACCGAACATAAATAAGCCATGAGCCCTTACAAACAACTGGAGGTAAATACGAACCGAACGTAGATAAGGCATGAGCCCTCCTACAAACAACTGGAGGTAAATACGAACCGAACGTAGATAAGGCATGAGCCCTCCTACAAACAACTGTAGGTAAATACGAACCGAACATCGTTTTTATGCTGAAGTCGTAACGGACATCACAACATAGAACTAAGAACGTAAAGACACAATGCAAAAACTAAAAAGATGAACAACCCTTTGAAACAAATATTAAGTCTATGGATATGGGAGCTTATTGTCACTTTCATTTTTCTCTGTGGTATAGCATACAAAGAAATTACATAGAATTAAAAACTTGGTATAGAATAGTCTACAAGTAGATAAATCAAAATGGTGGCTAATTTTCATACTTGGCTCTAACAACACCTTGAAACAATTAATATGCCTAGGGTCATGCGTGTTTAAGATATGTTCCAACAATATGTCGCTTCCATCCTGCATGGATGGTCCAATATTTCGATATGGAGTGTACCTGTTGAAAGTTATTCCAGAAACGCGTCGTGTGCACTAAATTAGATATCTACGTTTTATTACATTATATCGATGCAAAAAAAATCTGCTACCATCAAACGTGCTCAAATAAAACAGCAAGATATTTTCCAGTTCACAATCTTGATAAACACAATGAATCGCCATTTAATAGGGTTTTACCTAATCGGATTAACATGTACAAGTCGGGTATTTAATATAATATTACCTTACACAACCAGAAAAGTATATTTACATATATGTATATTATTTTTATTTTTAAAATGAATACAAAATCAAAATATCCCTTTATTGGTCATATTATTTACCCAACCTATATTATTGTATGAATTTAAAAAAGTTATCGATGTTTCGGGAGAAATTAAACTCTAGAATCTCGTAGGTACACTAAGTTTTAAGCAACTAGATATATTGAGAACTCCACGTAAGCTAGTACATGTATACTGGTTTTAGCTCCTGTGTCAATATTTACTTGTAGTATAAAAATATACAGGTCTAACATATAAGGGGTGTTTATATAATGTACTTACATTGACACGGAATATGAAATTTATTTGTATGACAAGCCACGATATAGCTAAAATACTGCTCAGGTTGGGGTTACACAGCAATCAATCAATCAATCAATTTTATATACATATTATATACTTACATTGACACGGAATATGAAATTTATTTGTATGACAAGCCACGATATAGCTAAAATACTGCTCAGGTTAGGGTTACACAGCAATCAATCAATCAATCAATCAATCAATCAATCAATCAATTTTATATACATATTATATACTTACATTGACTCGACATATTAAAATTTGCATGAGGCTGAGGAGGAAGTAGAAATACCAGGCTTGCCAAGCATTTTTAACCATTACCATGTCGAATGCAAATAAATTATATTTTCTGAGTTAATGGTTGTATATTCTGTTTATCCCAGAATCATCAAATCCATCCAAAATAAAGGAAAATGATAAAATGTCAATAGAATTAAAGCTTCGACAAAATATTGTTGAAAGGGGCGTTTTAAACACCAAAGCCCATCCTGGATATGAATGAAATGCTGGTCGTTGAGATTTAAGCAACCAACAATCAATCAATTAATCTTTTGGAAGTTTTTACTTATTGTGTCATATATATATCAATATAGAGTATATTTTGCAGGTACATCAGAGTCACCGTCAACCCCTCCCTCATTATGTTTACCGTGTGAGAAAGATTGTTCATCTACACCTCAACCTACACCTACATCTACAGCTCAACCTCAACCTCAACCTCAACCTCAACCTCAAGATCCGGTTCAGTCAGAATCAGAATGTACGTGTTGTTTAATTATAGCGTTTCTTTGAGACCACAATATGTATTTGTTACTTTACTACCTGCACAATTGCACAATTACACTACGATTATGAACGATTGTGTACCATTGCTAGATGCAGCAATTTAGAGCACTACCCTGACAGGACTATGATATTGATGACGTTCAGGATTGCATGTAAGTTTTTGTAGATGTAGCATCATCTTTTTATCCTTTTTTAGAAACTCTACCATCAATCTAATTACAATCAGATCGCTCACTTGCTCCCTTATACTGGTATGTTGCGGCGTAGGAGATTTGGTGAAACCGCATTACGGGTCACATGTGAGTGACCTTATGTCATGAATAGATAATGATGTGATAAATACGTTTTTCAACTAATCGGATTTCCCGTAGCATTCAAAGCACTTTAGTAACATTTTCATATTCTTGAAATCGTCATTTTCATTGGCTGATGCATATCGTCACTTGTATGTGACACGTAATGGGGTTTCTTTAGCTATCTGGCGCCGCGACATATCGGTAAAGATGAGCAAGTGTGAGATTTAATTTTAATGGTATTGCTCTGTTGTGTAGGTTTTCGGATATTGTCTAAATTGTATTGTGTTTTATCGAAAAAAAAACCTTGTATTTGTTTAGGAGTAACTTTTGCCTGTTTCAAAATTTTTTATATCAAATTTATAAATATTCTGATGATGTAGTATTTTTTGTTGTTCATGTTTTATGCATGCATGGCTGTAGGCCTGAACGCTTTTTATTTTCTGTGTTATCATAAGCACATTTGATTCATAATATTAAACCACATTTAATTATTATTGTCAATAAATATGACTTTTCTATGATTGTACAAATTGCATTCTCCATTAATATTTTAGTGTTCTGGTTTGCAGCCTTTCGATACTATAGGAAAAACAAATACAAAGTAATTAGGTCTGAAAAGGGAGATCCAGGTACACAATCAAAAACAATGAAACACAGCGGTAACATGGAAGAACAATACCTCAGAAAACACTAGCTGACACGGGTATTGTCTTGGAGTATGCCGCTCCTTTTCCATATTTAAAACCGTCATGGGCTAAAACACTATTTGCCTAATTCTTCTATCTTTATACAAAAGTAAATTTACAAATTTTCATACTAATAATTGAAATATTCCAGACAACTACTAAATCTGCAATTTTCTTTATTCTAGCTAAGAGGACCTACGATGGAATCACAGATGAAACCATAAGAGCTATATTGGCAGCAAGTGTTGCTGGGCTTTCACTTGGAACAGCTATCATCATTATTGGATTGTGTTTAGTATTTGGAAAACCTCATACATCGATAACAAACTTAAACCTGAGAAGATATTGATTTTCAAACAACAACTTGACTCCTATGAAGCAACAGCTTGACTCAAATGAAACAACAGCTTGACTCCTATGAAACAGCAGCTTGACTCCTATGAAACAACAGCTTGACTCCAATGAAACAGCAGCTTGACACATATGAAACAACAGCCTGACTCCTATGAAACAGCAGCTTGACTCATATGAAACAACAGCTTGACTCATATGAAACAACAGCTTGACTCCTATGAAACAACTGATTGACTCCTATGAAACAACAGCTTGACTCCTATGAAACAACAGCAGCTTGACTCCTATGAAGTAACAGCTTGACTCAAATGAAACAACAGATCGATTCCTATGAAACAACAGCTTGACTCAAATGAAACAACAGATCGATTCTTATGAAACAACAGTTTGACCCCTATGAAACAACAGCTTGACTCCTATGAAACAGCAGCTTGATTCCTATGAAGTAACAGCTTGACTCAAATGAAACAACAGATCGATTCCTATGAAACAACAGCTTGACTCCTATGAAACAACAGCTAGATTCCTATCAAATAAAACCAGTTTGACTCCTATGAAACAACAGCTTGACTCATATGAAACAACAGCTTGACTCCTATGAAACAACAGCTTGACTGAAATGAAACAGCAGCTAGACCCCTATAAAATAAAACCAGCTTGAATCCTATGAAACAACAGCTTGACTCCTATGAAACAACAGCTTGATTCTTATGAAACAACAGCTAGACCCCTATAAAATAAAACCAGCTTGACTCCTATGAAGCAACAGCTTGACTCATATGAAACAGCAGTCTGACTCCTATGAAACAACAGCTTGATTCAAATGAAACAACAGCTTGACTCATATGAAACAACAGCTTGACTCCTATGAAACAACATCTTGACTCAAATGAAACAGCAGCTAGACCTCTATAAAATAAAACCAGCTTGAATCCTATGAAACAACAGCTTGACTCCTATGAAACAACAGCTTGATTCTTATGAAACAACAGCTAGACCCCTATAAAATAAAACCAGCTTGACTCCTATGAAGCAACAGCTTGACTCATATGAAACAGCAGTCTGACTCCTATGAAACAACAGCTTGATTCAAATGAAACAACAGCTTGACTCATATGAAACAACAGCTTGACTCCTATGAAACAACATCTTGACTCAAATGAAACAACAGCTTGACTCATATGAAACAGCAGCCTGACTCCTATGAAGCAACAGCTTAATTCAAATGAAACAACAGCTTGACTCATATGAAACAACAGCTTGACTCCTATGAAACAACAGCTTGACTCAAATGAAACAACAGCTTGACTCCTATGAAGCAACAGCTTGACTCAAATGAAACAACATCTGGACTCCTATGAAACAACAGCTTGACTCAAATGAAACAACAGCTTGACTCCTATGAAACAACTGATTGACTCCTATGAAACAACAACAGCTTGACTCCTATGAAACAACAGCTTGACTCAAATGAAACAACAGCTTGACTCCTATGAAGCAACAGCTTGACTCAAATGAAACAACATCTGGACTCCTATGAAACAACAGCTTGACTCATATGAAACAACAGCTTGACTCCTATGAAACAACTGATTGACTCCTATGAAACAACAGCTTGACTCCTATGAAACAACAGCAGCTTGACTCCTATGAAGAAACAGCTTGACTCAAATGAAACAACAGATCGATTCCTATGAAACAACAGCTTGACTCAAATGAAACAACAGATCGATTCTTATGAAACAACAGTTTGACCCCTATGAAACAACAGCTTGACTCCTATGAAACAGCAGCTTGATTCCTATGAAGTAACAGCTTGACTCAAATGAAACAACAGATCGATTCCTATGAAACAACAGCTTGACTCCTATGAAACAACAGCTAGATTCCTATCAAATAAAACCAGTTTGACTCCTATGAAACAACAGCTTGACTCATATGAAACAACAGCTTGACTCCTATGAAACAACAGCTTGACTGAAATGAAACAGCAGCTAGACCCCTATAAAATAAAACCAGCTTGAATCCTATGAAACAACAGCTTGACTCCTATGAAACAACAGCTTGATTCTTATGAAACAACAGCTAGACCCCTATAAAATAAAACCAGCTTGACTCCTATGAAGCAACAGCTTGACTCATATGAAACAGCAGTCTGACTCCTATGAAACAACAGCTTGATTCAAATGAAACAACAGCTTGACTCATATGAAACAACAGCTTGACTCCTATGAAACAACATCTTGACTCAAATGAAACAGCAGCTAGACCTCTATAAAATAAAACCAGCTTGAATCCTATGAAACAACAGCTTGACTCCTATGAAACAACAGCTTGATTCTTATGAAACAACAGCTAGACCCCTATAAAATAAAACCAGCTTGACTCCTATGAAGCAACAGCTTGACTCATATGAAACAGCAGTCTGACTCCTATGAAACAACAGCTTGATTCAAATGAAACAACAGCTTGACTCATATGAAACAACAGCTTGACTCCTATGAAACAACATCTTGACTCAAATGAAACAACAGCTTGACTCATATGAAACAGCAGCCTGACTCCTATGAAGCAACAGCTTAATTCAAATGAAACAACAGCTTGACTCATATGAAACAACAGCTTGACTCCTATGAAACAACAGCTTGACTCAAATGAAACAACAGCTTGACTCCTATGAAGCAACAGCTTGACTCAAATGAAACAACATCTGGACTCCTATGAAACAACAGCTTGACTCAAATGAAACAACAGCTTGACTCCTATGAAACAACTGATTGACTCCTATGAAACAACAACAGCTTGACTCCTATGAAACAACAGCTTGACTCAAATGAAACAACAGCTTGACTCCTATGAAGCAACAGCTTGACTCAAATGAAACAACATCTGGACTCCTATGAAACAACAGCTTGACTCATATGAAACAACAGCTTGACTCCTATGAAACAACTGATTGACTCCTATGAAACAACAGCTTGACTCCTATGAAACAACAGCAGCTTGACTCCTATGAAGAAACAGCTTGACTCAAATGAAACAACAGATCGATTCCTATGAAACAACAGCTTGACTCAAATGAAACAACAGATCGATTCTTATGAAACAACAGTTTGACCCCTATGAAACAACAGCTTGACTCCTATGAAACAGCAGCTTGATTCCTATGAAGTAACAGCTTGACTCAAATGAAACAACAGATCGATTCCTATGAAACAACAGCTTGACTCCTATGAAACAACAGCTAGATTCCTATCAAATAAAACCAGTTTGACTCCTATGAAACAACAGCTTGACTCATATGAAACAACAGCTTGACTCCTATGAAACAACACCTTGACTGAAATGAAACAGCAGCTAGACCCCTATAAAATAAAACCAGCTTGAATCCTATGAAACAACAGCTTGACTCCTATGAAACAACAGCTTGATTCTTATGAAACAACAGCTAGACCCCTATAAAATAAAACCAGCTTGACTCCTATGAAGCAACAGCTTGACTCATATGAAACAGCAGTCTGACTCCTATGAAACAACAGCTTGATTCAAATGAAACAACAGCTTGACTCATATGAAACAACAGCTTGACTCCTATGAAACAACATCTTGACTCAAATGAAACAGCAGCTAGACCTCTATAAAATAAAACCAGCTTGAATCCTATGAAACAACAGCTTGACTCCTATGAAACAACAGCTTGATTCTTATGAAACAACAGCTAGACCCCTATAAAATAAAACCAGCTTGACTCCTATGAAGCAACAGCTTGACTCATATGAAACAGCAGTCTGACTCCTATGAAACAACAGCTTGATTCAAATGAAACAACAGCTTGACTCCTATGAAACAACATCTTGACTCAAATGAAACAACAGCTTAACTCATATGAAACAGCAGCCTGACTCCTATGAAGCAACAGCTTAATTCAAATGAAACAACAGCTTGACTCATATGAAACAACAGCTTGACTCCTATGAAACAACAGCTTGACTCAAATGAAACAACAGCTTGACTCCTATGAAGCAACAGCTTGACTCAAATGAAACAACATCTGGACTCCTATGAAACAACAGCTTGACTCAAATGAAACAGCAGCTTGACTCCTATGAAACAACAGATTGATTCCTATGAAACAATAGCTTTATTCCTATGAAACAACAGCTTGAAACCTACGAAGCAACAGCTTTATTCCTATGAAACAACAGCTTAGTTCCTATGAAACAACAGCTCGACTCCTGTGAAACAAGAGATTTTCTCCTATGAAACAACAGCTTGACTCCTATGAAACAACAGCTTGTACTTCTTATCATATGATTAAATCAATGAAGACTTCGACAGCCTTTCGCGTATTTTGTGTACTTTCTATTTTCCCCGTTCTGTTCAATGTTCAAACTTTAAAATATCATATCCTGGAATCAATCGTATTCCTATAGCTTTTAATCTGTTGACGTTACCGCCTTAATAGTGTCAACGACATACTAAAAAATTGACAATTTTAACTTTGGCTACATTATATTACCATATCCTAATATATCATACTCATCCATGCCTAGAATATTGTGTAATCAGCTTGGATAATTATAACTTTGTTTAATGAAACGCCCGAGACAAGATTGATGGTGACTGGATATGGCTAAATATTAAACTAAATCAATAAAATAATTTATTTTTACCAAAGCCATTTTTTTACTAATTACAGATGTGAATTTGTCAAGATTTGTTTCTTCAAAAGAAGGTATTACCGATATATAACCCCTCCCCAAATTCTGTTACATTTTCAGGTCGATGTTCATTTGAATTTTTTTTTCTTAAATCTACTCCTTTGCAATTACAGTTCATTATCGTCTGCAATATGAGAAAAAAAAAGTTCGATTAAAATATCTTTTTCCTTTGTGAAGTGATGGATGTTTAACCATGAATAATATATATTATTATGCCTTGAGTTTGTACAATATTTACTTGTACTTTTATCCTATAATTATGTTTGCCAATTTAGTATACTTGTAGATTTCATATCTAATAATGATATAATATGCATGTCACGTACAATGTATATATATTTATATATATATTGCAAAACTATTTAAATATATTATAAATACGCAATGAAGCGTTGAAAATTTAAATCTTGAAGAAATGTAATGGTAAGAAAGTGTTAAACGTTTATTTATGCAATAAAAAAAAAAATCTTCGTTTGATGTTGAATGAAGGTTAATAACTTTACTTTCTAACGTAATTTAAAGGGAAATTAAACGCATGTGTGTGCTTAATGTGAGATATAAAATATGATATATGTGAAATTAAACACCATGTATGACCCCTTTAATATCTTTATATTATGAAACGTTTTGCAACAAACCTGTGCAATCAGTGTCTGTCACCACTAGAGTTGTGAGGTAGAACCACGTTCAGTTCATGGCCACGTGTACATGTACTAGATACTACATTATGTGATACAGTTTGTCAGTGACTTGCGACAGGTCTGTTGTTTTTTTCCGGGTAGTACTCTGGTTTCCACCACCAATAAAACTGATTGCCACGATTTAACTGAAATATTGTTGAAACACCATAAACACTAAACCCAACCCTACAATAACAAAGAGAAGCATAGTGCACATCCATGAAAATCTGAATCATACAAATCCATGTAAACAGTAGAAATATATGGCTTGGAATTCTCGATGAGAAAATTAGGACTCATATCTGAGTATTTTTACTCAATTAATTACTAGTTTGTTCGATGATTATTATTTTTCCTTTTAGAAATTGTGTCATACACTTCCAAAATGAGAGAGAGGGAGAACAAATAAATTATGAATTAGGCAGAGAATCGGTTCAATGTACTCGATACAACATTATATGATTCAGTTTGTCGTGACTTTCGGCAGGTCGATGGTTTTCTCCGGATACTCCGGCTTACTCCACCAATAAAACTGATCGCCACGATATAGCTGAAATATTGTTGAAAGTGGCGTTAAGCACCATAAAACCAAACCAAATTGGTTTTCTCCTGATAATGGCATTCTGCTCTAGATTAGGAACACATGTGATATCCTGCATATATTACATTATAGAAAGCAATTGTATATGCCATATATGATATTTAAATATTACATACATCCTAAAGCTTCATATCCAATCTTGTATGAGAATTAAGTTGGATTAAATGTAGATACCAAAAATAGTTCACTGATACCGTGGTTGTCAGTTTGAAAAGGCGAACGCGAATAATTAGTGAAAACCGCCTACCTTCTGTAAGTTACTGGCCATTATTCATGCGATTGTAGCACAGCAATGGGTAGTACAAAATGTACTGTTTTTGCGTTGATGACTATTTGATATGATAAAGAGAAAGCATGCGCAAATGGAAAAGATGTTTTAGTAGAGAAGGACCATGCTTTTGAGAGAACTTACACACAACAAATATCCGTCCCTCTGGCATTTTTACTTCCCGACAAAATATGATTTCTGTGATTAGCAAATCGTCATTAATTCATTTTGTCAATATGTTGCCAATTGTCACGAAATACCTGTTTGAGCTTTGAAATAAATCGCTTGGTTTTATCTTCATAAGTGGTAATAACCGAAATACTAACCAACATCACTGAACAAAAATAATACACGGAGAAAAATCATCAACTGCTGTTCACTGATAAAATAGAAAGGTAGATATCAAAATAAGTGCACATTACGCGTTTCTGGAATAACCTTCATCAGGTACGCTCGAAGCCAAAATACTTGAAAGCCAAATAATTTAAAAATCTTTGGGACAACCAAATGGCATAATTAGGATGACTAAAAAATAGGCTAAAATTACCTATGCCGGAAGGGGGAGAACCTTAGTTTCTCTAATTTTTTTTATTATTTCCACATTTCACAACCGATTGTGAAAAAATTGTTCTCCTCACTAGTGAATTTAACTGTTCTCGGCACCTGATTGGTCAATTTTTATTCTGTCGGGACTACTTTCTCTCCAACTGTGATCGATCATTTAATAAAATATTGAAAGATATTGTAGGCTTAAATACCATTTACATGTACATGTAAAAAGTAACTTAATTCCATTTTCGTGATGCGTGTGGTTAAACGTTTTACTGCTGTGATGTGCGCCCTGTTTGGAGGGACTTACCGGGTACAGAACAGTTGGCATTCGAACGTTTCGGACTTAGCCTACTCGATACATGGATACACGTAAAGCTTCCTTGGTTACCGTGTAAACAAAATCGCGATCGTGTCGTCTGCAAAACAAAAGATGTCCCTAAACGAAGTTTTGGAAAGGGGACAAAGAATCAGACTTCTCTCGGGTGAAAAGGGGATCACAATAGGGAAAAATGAAAATTTTGGGTTCCCATTAAAAGGCATTATGGGAGATCAAACTCGAGAATGGAAAAATTCTCACTGAAGCAAGATACAGGTTTGACGTCCTAACTGAGCCTGAGGTATCAAACGATCCAGGAAATGCGGACTCACCTCCTACAGTACCCGAGGAGCTTATGCATTTATTTCAGTCTGAAATATATGAATCGGATGATTTATCGGTTTCAGCTGTTCCGTCATTGTTGTTATTATAATTGGAGATCCGTCCGCGCAAATATTTCGTTGGACATCTCATTTTTCAGGAAATATAGACAAATTTAAAAAAATGTTTGTTTCGTTAAATACTGTCGTTATAAAATATCAAAAGTTATTAATTTATTTGGTTTCCTTTAAATATTTGAAACATCTATATCATTTTGCAACTATGGTAACAGGATGCGTAGCAATCTCTCAAAGGAAAGACTAAAGGGGCGGTATAAAGGTTGGGAGAATTTGCATATCGATTTAAATTTGTTGTTTAAAAAAATTAGAGAAACAGATTCTTACATTGTTGTGAGTGAATTATCGGAGTTCTCCAATCTCGGTAGTTAAATTATGGAATTTTAAATCCTCGCCAAGGCTCGGACTTAAAATTCCATAATTTAACTACCTCGATTGGAGAACTACGATAATTCACTCGCGACAAAGTAAGAATCTATATTTTTCTACTAATTACATGATTTAAGAACTGTAGATTTAGATACAAATATATATAGTAAACCATGTAAATGCCGAGAAACTGAATACTTGACAGATAATACCCTCGGGTACTAATAGTCCACCAGCAGATATATCGACCCAGTGATATTAATAAAAGCGTAGAAACTTATGTGTACCATAAATGTGTACTACTTAAAAAGCAAATACACAAATTGTAAGTCATTGGAATATGACATAAGACATCGGAACAAAGTCTTGGAAACTTGACAGATTAACAGATATAAACCAAATTATGTATAAAGTATAGCTTTAATATGTTTTTAGTTTAAACATATTTTATTGTCCAAAAACATGACAATAGGATCAGATACAAGTTTTTCAACTTAGAACATCTTCTCCTTTATATAAACAATATACAAATACAGTTGAACATAAATACACAAAAGCTACAGTCTTTCTTAATAATTAGAAAAACAACAAAAAACAACATGAAATGTACGAGTGCAACACAATTTGAAATTTACCCAATGACAAATCGAACAGACCTTTACAATAACTGGACTAGTTTATAGAACACACATAGAATGAAGAAAATCAATAATTGTTATACAATGTAGTGGGATTATTTATTCGGTAAAGGTAGGACCTTTTAAAATTTAGTTTCAAAATATATAACAATATCATTATTTATTCAGTAAGAATTTTAACATAAAGTGCTTACACGTGTGTATTGCAACATTTACTAATTCACACCAGGTCAGCCACAAACCAATTGTCACCTGATTACATTCACGAAAATCAGCGGAAAGAAAAACGACATGTTTCCTTCATATATGTCTGTACAGTAATGAATACATGCCTATTTGTGTCAATATTAAAAATTTGACTTCCAAACAGCAAGGTGTTTAAGTCAATGTGTACATTTGCAGCTAATAAAGAACGGTACAAAATATTTCTTTGTGCATCAAACCTCTTGCAGTACAATAAAAAATGTTCAGCATTCTCTGTGGAATATCCACAAGAACAAGATGGGCTATGAATCAAATTAGCATGAAATAGATCATTATGTAATGCACTACAATTATTCCTTATTCTAGTATGCAGTATATTTAAATATCTGTTGCCAATATTATAATAGGAGGGGGGTTTAGCATTTTTATAGTAGTGTTGTTTCAATTTGTACTTTAATATGTACAAATATTATTAAAAAACGTAGATATAACATGGATTCTAACATAACCTCCTTCTTTCGCTTTGTTAACAAACGAACAAGTTATCCATTCGGTATAATTTCATTAGCACATGCGCCGGTGACTGACTTTTCCATTGGCAGCATAAATTGTAACCCGAATAATGCAGATAGAGGGCGCAGTATTATTCGAGTTACATAAATTGTGTGCGACATTTTCCGCAAACGTATATATAAATTACCGTCTTCCAATCAAAGTATACTACCGTGTTTGTACTCTTAGACATCTCAGAATCGAAATAAAACATAGAAGCCAGAATGTGTTTTGAGTTCAAAGATAGATACAATGGTAAACAAAGAACATGCTTTGAAATCAACAACGATTTCATTTGAAGCAAACAGCAAACATAATTGCCGTGTCTAATGCAATATACTATGATTCTATGATTTTTTTTCCAGCAAATATACCTTTAATAGTCGGATTGTCAGTCCCACTTGGTGTGGTAGCTGTAACTGGTATTTCAGTTGGGATTGCGTTTGTTATTTATAAAACTCTAATTGTGAAGTAAGTGTCTCCATTATAAGTACATAAACGTTCGAAAATACCGAATGGCCAATCAAAAATAGGCAATCCAGAGAAACTGACAACATAAGGCACACAAGACGACGAAAAGCAAAATAAAAACAAAACACAATATGTGTTGGACACCGCTATGTGCTAACAAACACAAATAACGTAAATAAGACACGAGCCCTCCTACAAACAACTAGAGGTAAAAACGAACCGAACATCGTTTTTATGCAGAAATCGTAACGGACATCACAATACGGAACTCAGAACGTAAATAAGAACTAATAGAATAGACTTGTTCAAATAATGTTCTTCTTCTACGAAAGGCTGAGTGGGTGCAAGGCGGTTTAAGTCCAAAGTGAAGAAAATAAATAGTATGCTTAGTACATGTATGTGGAAATAGATTTACAAGAAGTTATTATAGGGTGTGTATTTGGATATCTGGTCAGTAAAATGCATTTCAGCAAATTAGGGGTTATGGGTTATGGTGTTTAGCGCCACTTTCAACAATATTTCAGTTATATCGTGGCGGTCCGTTTTATTGGTGGAGGAAACCACCTACCCGCCACACGTCACTGACAAACGTTATCACATAAAGTTGCTTTCAATAAATTTGCCTTTTCAGTTAAAAATATACTACAAACATACATTATTGAAACTACATTGATATTTTGAATTATATGTAATTCATCACTTCTAATTGTTTCTTCCCATCACTTTTTACTGAAGTGCCTGTACTAAGTCAGGAAAGTGAGTGGTCATGCATATGTGTGGTAGGATATCGATGTTGTCTCTATTACTACGAAGTTTCGATTAGATTTTGGAATTGTTCTGCCAGTGTGGTATTTTTAGAATTGTTCTGCCAGTGTGGTATTTTTAGAATTGTTCTGCCAGTGTGGTATTGTTAGAATTGTTCTGCCAGTGTGGTATTTTTAGAATTGTTCTGCCAGTGTGGTATTTTTAGAATTGTTCTGCCAGTGTGGTATTTTTAGAATTGTTCTGCCAGTGTGGTATTTTTAGAATTGTTCTGCCAGTGTGGTATTTTTAGAATTGTTCTGCCAGTGTGGTATTTTTAGAATTGTTCTGCCAGTGTGGTATTTTTTCCTTTTTATCTTTTTGTATATATAAACATATATTTGTTTTAGTGCAAAGGTTGCAGCTGCAAAAGGTATATCTTCCGGTGCTGCTACAACTACAAATAGCGTTCCAACGGAAGCAGTAAGACCATCTGATGGAGTTTGACGGCGCTACACTTACGCTTTGGTAGAGATTGGTGCTATTTTTATATTAACTATACTTAGCATAGTAAAGGGAGGAAAAAAAATATTATTCGTTGAAAATGTCAATTCGGTCATTTTTAGTCATATGTAAGGAATTGAATACTTTGTTTTATAGAATTATACCAATTATGTAAGTCATTTCTGTTTCTCCTTTTTAGATCACCTTGACCAAAGGCCATGTGAGATTTTGCAATCACTTGATGTCCGTCGTCTGTCATCCGTCGTAAGCTTTTCATATCTAAACATTCTCTTCTGAAAGTATTATTCCAAGTTAAACTGAACTTGGTTAGGATGGACATTGGGTGGTCCTCTCTCAAGGTGGTGATCGTTACTAAAAATAATTATGTGTTTCAGTGTCCATTGTTGCTTTATATCAAAATGAACTCAAATTTCAACTGCAGAAGCAGGGCTACGGGTAATGCAACATATATTCGTTTATTTCTTCTGTGATTTTTTTCTATCAGCTTAATTTATGCAGATTATGCATATTTTGTTTTAAAAGAATCACATTAAAATATTCTCCTCAGCAACAATAAAATCAGATCTCTCATATTTCCCAAGCGGTGACGTATCAGTAAATGGGCACAAGTTATAGATCTGATTGTAACCAGATTGCAGATGATATTGGTTGGTCCACTTTCAGATATATGTGTAACACCACCATCAAAGATTGCATTTCATTGCTTAAAGTAGAAAATTCATTAAATTGTCAAAAACATCAGCTGAAATTTGAAGTTTAGCTTATTTAATATGAAATTTGCAAATCAAATTGAAAAGCAGGTGAGCGATCACAGGCTCCTGTGAGTCTCTTATTTATCTAAATCTCTAATTAATTGTTAAATCTTACAAATATTTCCTTGTAATAAATGTACCAACTGTAGAATTTGAGTGGGGTTTTATCTTAGTAACGTCTTGGCAAAAAATGAGTTTTACGGCTACAAAAGTGACCAGCAAAAATATATTTTCTAGAATATATATAGATTTACGGCTTCTCATTACCCCATTGGTATCTTCAAACTTTTTACTGATGGAATTTTGTTATCTTTTTTACTCTTTCAAATAGTACAAAACTTAAATATAGTGGATAGACCACTGTTTCGTCTATGCATAATGATTTATTTTCTTGTTGGTGTTAAATAGATTATCTTATTAAATTGAACTATTTATTTGTCTAGATCTTGTAGCTTTAAGTCTTTATTGTTTAATAATAAACCTGTTTCATTATTCCTTGTGCCAAACACAATATAAATTGGTGGTATATGAATCTCTTTTAGTATCCATTGTATAGACAATTGAACATCGCTATATCGAACTCGGTTAATTCGTAGGCTGGTACACTGTCAATAATTCAAGAGTATTCGTATATGTGAATATTGATGATATATATCCAGTGAGTAAACAGTTAAGGATAAGTCGTAGGCTGGTTCCCTGTTTACAACGGAAAAGTACCAGTATACACGAATATTAATGATATAATACTTCTTTTAGGCAGTGAACCAGCCTACGACTTATCCTATACTGGTTTACTGATATGAATATTCATAATATACTCCTAGACAGTAAAACCAGTCTAGGAAAAGTAATTGTAAGAATAGGGTCCATTCACAATAATTGCTATCTACATTGTACCTGCTATCTGGAATAGTCCAGATCTAGATCGAACAGAAATAATAGTTCCCTTCGATTTCGACACAACGATGTTTGATTGTAATCATATATGTAAAAATCCATGAATACAAATTGTATATACTACATGTATGAAAACGATAAATCAAAGCTGATTTTTGATATAGTAGATTAAAACTATAGCTATGTGTGTAATAAATATTATATTTGTTACATAATCATTGTGTTCTAGTTGTGTTTACTCCATTTAATAATAATCTGGACATGTATAGCACACACCGCTTCTACTTAGATACATATACAAATCACAATTACTGTAAGGGACGGACCATTTAACATTCTAGCTCTTGTGTTGTCCGACAAAAAATTTCTGAACGAAACAATAAACCATAACCCCCCCCCCCCCCCCCTGCAAGTTAAATGGTCGGTCCCTAAGCGTTTCCAGAGACTTCTGTAATTCAGACGTGTTATAGCTATTAAATTGTGATGTATGACGATTCTTTTTATTTAAGGAAAGGGGAAATAACTCAAATAAATATATGAATATATGCTTTTCGTTTATTTTGTTTGTGTGAGGAATCAAACGCCTTTTACCTTCGTTCGCTGCGTTCCACTCAGGAAAATACGGTATTTCTCATATTCGGAGCAGATAGTCCTGATCTTTAGTTTGGACTAGTTTGGGAACTTATTAGTCTCAACTGGTTGTAGTCATGTTTCCAATATGACTGTGTGATATGTTTTCTTTGAATTTTGACTTTGATTAATTATGACTTCATAACGGTTGCTATAAAAGAGGCAGGAAAATCAATCGTTCCACACGACATGATCATATTCCAAGCTTCTTTTTATTGGGGGGGGGGGGGGGGCGATTTCATGTTGTCCTACATTCTTCCTTTTCTTAAGTATTACGATGTTCATTTAGGTCCATTTGTTTTCTTGCCCACAAAGATTTTTGAATTATTTTGTTACAATCTTTTGACTTTGACGGTAGCTGCAGAAGGTTATTTCAGACGCGTGTTGTCCGCACTAACTTAGATCTCTACGTTGTTAATTATAATCCTGGGTCGATACCTCTGCTGGTGGAATATTAGTCCCCGAAGGTATCACCTGTTCATTAGTCGGTGTTTCGGCTCTGGTTTATTAAATATATGTATTATTAATTTTTACAATTTCTAACGAATGTAATTATTATCAAAACTACGGATCTCCTCCCGCAGGTACAGTAACCGTAGCCCATTTTCGCAACCATGTTTAGGTCTTTTGTTTTTCTTTCTGGTTCCAATCTTGTAATCCTAAGCGCACCCGAAGAATGTTATTTCAAAAGGCACGTCGTGCGCATTAAATAAGATATCTACGTTTTTACTTCATTGCGAGGCGTTACCATAAAATGCGATGTGCTACTTTATTTTAGATTAGTATAATGTGAGGTTGTCTATCTGTATGATGAGATTGTGCGATCTCCATCACGATTTCCTCTTCAAACCAATGTTCACTTCATCCTTACAGCAAAGGTCGAGTGATATTTGTGAAAGTTGATTGCTCCTAGCACCTGCTTTCACTTTCGGTGTTTATGTGAGCTTTTGCTTTCTTTTTAATATCTTGTTAGCATAGTTTTTGTATTTTCTATCCGACTCGTCGTTTATTTAAATATCCAATCGGAAATGAGTATTCTGCGCTCGTCTACTTAAACATTGCATTTTCAATACGCATACTGTATTCTCTGTGGCCATCGTGATCGTACGGTAGTTAAATTTATAACTTCTATACAATCAGTACCTATCACCACTAAAATTGTGAGTTCGAATCCCTCCCATGACGAGGTGTACTCGATGCAACGCTATGTGATTAAGTTTGTCAGTGACTTGCGACATGTCTGTAGTTTTCTCAGATATTACGGTTTCCTCCACCAATAAAACTTATCAACCACTATATAGCTGACATATTGTTGGAAGTGGCGTTAAACACTATAACCCTAATTCTCTAAAAAAAACGACAAACTTTCAAAAAAGAGATAGAATTATATTAGACGACCACTGCGTGGACGCCGGAGTTTATAGCAACATATATTAAAAATGTACAATAAATATCTTGTTCCTGCAATCAACCAACTATTATACAAATAACAGGGTACAAATAATACTTTACTATTGCTAGACAAAATAATAAGCTATTGAAGAACCTGTATGTAGCCTGGAAAGTGAACGGTCATATGCATAGGTGAGTTAGTAGTATCGATTTGGCCTCTGTCTACGATTATCGATTTTGCCTCTGTCTACGATTATCGATTTGCCTCTGTCTACGATTATCAATTTTGTCTCTGTCTACGATTATCGATTTTGCCTCGGTCTACGATTATCGATGTTGCCTCTGTCTACGATTATCGATTTTGCCTCTGTCTACGACTGTCGATTTTGTCTCTGTCTACGATTATCGATTTTGCCTCTGTCTACGATTATCGATGTTGCCTCTGTCTACGATTATCGATTTTGCCTCTGTCTACGATTATCGATGTTGCCTCTGTCTACGATTATCGATTTTGTCTCTGTCTACGACTATCGATTTTGCCTCTGTCTACGATTATCGATTGGATTTTGGAACTGTCCCGACGGTGTGGTGTCTTTTTGTTTTTCATTTTACTGCTCCCTGGTTCTACGTAGAGTGGATGTTGTACAGAAGTGAGAAACATATACCAGTATAATGCGGACGTGATAGAGGACAACATTGAATACAGTTAGAACAGCTTACAGTAATCTGACAGTTTGACATTGTAATATCATTGATCAATTTCAGTTACCTTATGAAAAACAAACTATTTGCGGATAATTTTCTATGTTTCTTATGATAATATACAAAATAAAAATAAGAGTTCAGTCATACAATGTATATGACATATTTTTTTTACGTTTATTGTACATATATAGTACAGAAATGGTATTATACTTTGTACATCTATTACAGTGACTTTTAACATATCTAGTATATATACCGGTATTATCATATCACATGACACATTATTTTTCGTCTCATAAAATTTACCCGAGGCGTGGTCTGATCATTGAAGACTTTAATAAGGCATTTCCTCAACAACTCAACAACTTATCCGAGTAGACATAGGTAATGACATCGGTTCTCTCATTTTTCTGAGAGTCAGCTGTGTTGGTACCTTTTCTACGTTGCGGATGCCTCTTTTGTCTTTTGATGCGTATATGCAGAAGGTGAATGCAACACCAGCAAACGAAGCTATTCCAGCAATACAAACACAAGTTAATATCCCGTAGCATAACTTTGAATCCAGGGTAGAACAGAACCAATGGTTCGTTGATGTCGTTGAGTTCGTGGCTAAAACAGAAACACTTTTAAATTATTTGGTTTTCCATTCTTTACTCTTTTGAATGTACGTACCTGAAGAAGGTTGTTCCAGAAACGCATCGAAATGAAATATCAGCATTGTTTGTTTTCAAGTTTGTTGCCTCAACGGGGAATAATTTACATTATTACACATAATTCTATGTCTCCATTTACCAATAAGCATAATGCAATCAGCGTTGTGGTTTCCAATGGTAAGCCTCAGTACCAAGAGGAAACCACCGACCTGCCCCAAGTAACCGACAAACTTTATCACATAATGTTCTATCGAGTACACCTCGTCATCAGCTGGATTCGAACTGATAACTTTAGTGGTGATAAGCACTATTGCATAGGTAGTTGTAAATCCAACTACCATACGATCATAACCACGGTGGTCCCAAGAATTTTGAGAGATACGATCTAGTCCATATATACATGTATATATACAGTCAAACCTGTATTAAGAGGTCACATTTGGGAGAAAGAAAAAGTGGCCTTATAAGACAAGTGACCTCTTAAAAGAGGTTCAATCAATATGAAATTATCTATGACAGGGCAAAAAAGGGTGACCTTTTAATACAGGTGACCGCTAAATAGAGGTGAACGCATGGGCATGTTTTACTGTATATTGCATTTATCATCGATGACCTATAGGTAAGTGTCACCCTTTCATCTTCTCCTATAATCTTTATTTGCATGGAAATAACTTTATTGTTTAAAACACTGATGTGATTGGTTATCAATCAGTGCGGGAATAATAATCAAGATGCTTTACAATGACTTATGAATAATGCATGACTGCTATGATTTCTCTGTCTGTTTACTCACAGGTGATGAGTAGAAAGTAACGTATATATATCGATATCATTCATGGGTTACCGATTATGATGTCGACTTATTGTCATATGTTCTATAAATATTGAAATCATTTTCGTCACCAGCTGGGCAGATAAGCCTTCTAAGAAAAAATAGTTGCTGATGAAAAACTTGAGTTATACTTATATTAGTTATGTAAATAATATGGGTTTTCTACTTACCTATCCAATATTTCATATTACCGTCGAATCGATGTGACGTCCTTTATATTAAAATCATTTAAGCGATACTATGAATATACTGATACCACCACCCCCATTGCTGTGGTAGTTTATTTATTTCAAAATCTATATATATATCACAAGAGAAATTGAAAAATGTATGTGCCAACAGAATTGACACGGTGTACTATTAAATTGTGAGCATACTGCCTCAAAAATGTACATTGTGAAAACATTTACTTTCGATTTTATGTTGGTAATCCGTTCCATGTTAGTCAAGATACTACAAGATACAAGATACAAGAACAAATGAATTAGATAAGAAGAATTGACTCTGTTTTAAATACAGTAATTCATATGTTGCATATGAAATGTCAACTTAAGTAGGGACCATCGTGACTGCGATCGCATGGCAATTCAATGTACACCTACCTATGTAATCAGTGTTTATCACCACTACATTTCGTTTGTCAGTGGCTTCCACTAGCTTGATGATTTACTCAGGATACTCCGACTCCTTTGCCAATACAATTTGAATACGTCATTGACAAACTTTATAATACAAGATAGTGTGGAACACATTTATCTATGTTCGATAAATAAAACATTTGCGGTGCTTGACACTGATTGTACAGGTAAATGTTAATCAAACCACCACACCATCGCGGCCCCGAGGGTTCCCTGACAAAAAAATATTAATATACTTACAAGAATTATACGTGTTACTATTTATTAAAACGCTATTGGCTGTAGTTGTTGCGCCCATGGATACACTGGTTGTTGTAGCTGTGCAATTGTCTACAAAAATACAAGTTTTCGTACTGGTATACACACATTGTATTGGTAATATACATATATACATATACATACAATTTTAAACATATAACCAAAGCAATTGTGTGGTATTAAGCAACCATTATAAAAACATTTATAATAAAAACGTAGATATCTAATCAAGGCACAATTAGATCAATCAAGTATTTGCGCCTTGTGGTAAAAAAAAAATCTTAAATGTTTATTTTGAAAATTTCCTACCTATTTTTCTTCTTTGATTGTAAACATCTTAATCAGAACTATAAATTGTCAGTAGATACGTATAATTCTACAAACTTTCCAAAAATTTAATATTTCTTCGAAACAGTCTTTTAGATTGTATGTACAATTCGAGTTTGATTAAATAATGTTGAAGATCTCACGCCATTAGTTACATGATTAATGTCATTCGATAGTCATGTATAAAATAGCACACAAACTCGTGCGTCACTTCCTGTTACATCACATGTGCGTACTTCTTATATTTGTCAACATCAATTGATGATATGATAGTCATGCAATATCTGTTTACTAGCTATAAGATAGGTTCATAAATGCCTCGCTAATAACACTAGTTTAGATCATTTACAATTACTGCTCTACTATATTAACATAATGTAATTCGATTAAGATTTAATATTCCAGAACATTTGTACTAATTTGCTAGATAATACAATGATATTATAATTATTGATTCAGAACATTAAAATTGATTTTAAAAAAGACATAGTGCCGATACACAAACATACCTATGACTGCTATAGAAAGTACACCACCTGTAGATGTAGCTACTGTTGGTGTCTGTGATTGTTCACAGCTACCTGCGCTCACACTGGCAGTGATACTGGATCCGGACGATTCGATTGCCTTAAATATACATTTCACAATTGTGACACAAACACCAAAACGATTGCACAGAAACCAAAAATCAGCATCCCTTAAAGGAGTAATTGACTGATTGTTGTTTAACGTTCAATGAGCAATTTGTCAGCTACATATGTATATCATGGCGAGAACAAATTACCTTTTGATGAGATGATGATGATGATGATGATGTCCGCTTTGTACTTGATCAACATTCTGAGTTGGATTGTTATAGTGCTAGCTCACTAAAACAACAGTCTGCGGGTAGTCATGTTGCTCCTCTCCGATACATTATCTTGATTCGGAGCCACCAGTCTTTGCTCTTACATCTTAGTATTGCTTGCTTAGCGGAGAAGCAACACATACCAATTTCATAATCTTTGGTTTGACCCGAACAATCCTCGAGTCCACGATCTATCGCACTCGTGACAAGAACAATAACCATTACACCACCGATGCGGTTGTCCTCGAAATGTTTACTACATTAGCGGCCAATATATAACACTCTATGTGAGTGTTAATCAAATCTGGACAAGGTCCCAGTACATAAAATTCGTATTATATTTAGTAGGTTTGTGTCTGGAATTTATGTGCTGTGCCCAGGTCCGTTTCAGTGTCTAAATGTTTTAACTGTCGCATTATACTACATGTATTTTGAATAAGTGTGTCATTTATATCACTTTCTATCGTCTTTGACTGGTAATTTGGTCACGGAAAGGAGGATGTGATCTTTAATGTTACCATCTTCATCAAAAACATTTGATAGACTGAAGTATTTATTGAAGTATTCTAGAGTTGTTTCGCTCCGTGTCTATATCCCATTATTTGTTGCAACATTGCAATGTTATTGTTCGATGAGAAGGAGGACAACAACATGCCCTTAGCGTATTCACAATTAAACTTATGTTGTTGAAGTTAACTGAATAAATATTGTTTAATCTCAAAGAATGATTTTCCTTTTGCTTATGACGGCGTGAACACAACATTAGTAGAATCATATATGGCGCACTACCATTGCAATAGCTATATTCGAATATATCATATGAATGAACTCATAGCAATTTTTGCAAATTCTTATAGTAGAAAAACAAAAGAAACAATACTAAACTAAATTTGGTCTTTCCCTGTTTCTTTAAAAAAAAAACATGTTAATAGACCGGATTCATCTTTTATTCATACTTTTCACTGATGGATATGCAACCTTCAAACAATTGTTGACTCGGAAAAATCTTATTGCTATGCTTCCATTCAGCTGTCATATGTGTCTTTTCAAGCTGAAGGAATCAAGCTTTGAACCACCATCATATTTATCTTTTGTTTTATTTATATTATAATCTTAAACATAATTGTTCACCTATATTAGATTGTTCACAGACACTTCAAAAATATTATGCATGCGCATTGACTATTTTGCTAATTGTGATTTAACTTTTTATAGTTTGCAAAATAATTTCCTTTGATTTCATTTGTAGTTTCTTTACATAAAACGAGTTCAACCCCCCCACGTTTTTATTGAAGTGCATGTGAAATGAATATCGATTTTCCGTCTGTTTTTCCTATTGGATATTAGAACTGCTCTGATAGCATGGTATCTTTTGTCCTTTTATTTTTCCCCTAATACAATGACTTACCATGCAGGAGAATCTGTAGTAATTAACATTATTTATAGTGCCTGGATTATAAACACTAAGATAGGTAGTCGTTCCACTTACAATGGTAGCGACGCAATACACAACGCCTTCATCTACAAAATATGAATTAAAAAAAAACTATTCTGGAGCATTTGAACAATAATGGTCGACACCATAATCGGCCACAATGCCACGAATCACTCCTCTGACAAACCCCAAACGGCTAAGCTCAGAAATGACAAGGACGGAGACCGATTGAAAACTTGGTAATGGTTGTGGATACGCACCAAATAATTCGATCATATCCCCTCCCTTCTTGATGTCTAGATCGCAAGCGGTTATACAGACATACACGAATAAAAATGAAAACTCTATATGGATTTGTTTCAACTAAGAATTTCCACCACTTTTACAGAATTTATGCAACATAGAAACGAATGGTCAATAAATTCTTGTATTAACAGTCAACTAGTTAGAATATTGTAACTGTGGACCATTAATATAACGATATAAAAAATAATAATAAGCTAGCTTCCACCTGATCAGGTATAAATGTCATCTATTAAATATAAAGGTACATCAATTTCACTTTCCGCTCATGGCGATGTATACAAGATACATCATGTGATAAATTTTTCAATGACTTGCGGGAGGTCTGTGGTTTTCTCTGGTTACCTCCACCAATAAAACTGACCGCCATGATATAACTGAAATATTGTTGAAAGTGGTGTTAACACCATAATCCTAACCCTCAATTTCACTTCGAAGGTATCCGACTTCGATATATAACACAATTCGTCCTAACTGACACCTTTCGTATACATTCTTCATTAGAATACTTATTATAGCACAAGTTACAAAAGGTATTTTTATTGAATTTACTTTCACGTATACCTGGTTCACAAATATATTTGGATTTTATGTGAAATATATCGCGGCAGTTTAGAGATGAGCTGCACATGTCGTTGTTGTATCATTAGCATCTTTAGTTATACTTTATTTTCGTCTTTATATACTTACTTGAAAATACTTGTTTGGTGCTGCACACTGTGTAGTTATATGTTGCTGTAGATGTGTCGGTGCAGATATCCAAATGTGAATTGCCACTACAGTAAACAGTTCCAGCTAGATTATACGTATATCTAAAGCTCCCCAGTAAAATAGATGGAAAGTCTATTTTTGCTGTCGAATCAAAACCTTAAAAAAAATGAAAGAAAATATAATTATCAACATATGGATACACTTCTGGATATAAACTGTTAAACAATATGGAGTGGTAATTGGGATGTTCAACGTCACACATATTCTAAGATCCCTTGAAGATCCTTAAACCTACGTACGCACGTTGATTGTCGCCTCTGTCGTTATAACTATTGTAACATGAATGCATTCTTTTCCTTTGATCATTTTATGGTTTATATACCAGAATGTAAGCAACAACTAAGAACTATGAAATAATGCACGCAGATGTGAGATATTGCACACTTTAAATATGGGCTGTAGTTTATAACTCACAGAGAGCCGTGCGATAATCAATGACCTAAATGTGATATTGCATGTTACAAATCATTGATACCACTGTTTTCCGAGATTGTAGTCATAGGAAAAAAAACAAATAGGCAAAAACAAATTACTTTGAAACAACACAAAGAAGGTTTCTTACAAATATTTTAGTATTTGTGCATTAGGGGTATCGATTTTCCCTCTTTCTGCGATTTTAGTATTGGATTTCGAAACTGTTCTGACAGTGCATTTCATTTCATTCACCAACTGGTTTTGTTTCACAAATATAGGTCAACTCTAGCTAAAATGGGGGAAAAACGCTACTGATCAACTACAATCGGGCCCATTCTGTTTTCTGTTTGTTAGATGTTTGAATGCTTTGAACATATTGTGTGTTTTCCTTTGTTTCCTATACTACATGCAACAAGAATAACATGACGATTGTCACTAGTGGAACAAGAACTGCCTACCCTTCCGGAGCACCACTGTTCACACCGAGAATAAATCGCGAATCAATCTTTGGTTTTCGGTGTAGTACATCATTGGCCAATGTTGTTTTTTGTCCTTTTTCCTTCGACTGTTATATTTTCTGGCCTTCGAATGACGGTTCCTGATTATCCCTTGGTATCTTTAAAGTTTTCTGTTTTACTTGTATCCTTATTTCGATTTTTTTTTTTAATTATTACCCTGTTTGACTGCCATGTGGAACTCCTCATCACCAGGTGGACTTGTAGGTGAACAGTAAGTAGCTGTAGACCACGAGGTTATTGAAGGATTATATTGCTCTAGATATGCCCGTTCATTTACACCATTGGATTGATAGTCTGGAAGAAAAACATCTAGTTCATATGTTTCCAAAATAATGTAATTATTAATAAAAACTAAGGTACTCCTCCCTCAGACATACATAACCTTAGCCGATGTTGGCTATCCTGTTAAGGCCCTTAGGTTGTATTGCTCCCAAAACTTTAAATTATTCGGCTTTCCAATATTTCGATCTTGAACGTACCAGCTGAAGGTTTTTCTAGAAACGCGTCGTGCGCATTAAATTTGATATCTACGTTTTTATTAATACAACCAGTTCAAATAATCGAAGAAAAAAATGTAAAAATGAAAAAATATTTTAACAAGAAGACAAATAGACGATAAAGTGAAGAAACAATAGAATTAAGTGA
The DNA here is from genome assembly GCA_963383655.1 of Bathymodiolus septemdierum. Taxonomy (NCBI): domain Eukaryota; kingdom Metazoa; phylum Mollusca; class Bivalvia; order Mytilida; family Modiolidae; genus Bathymodiolus; species Bathymodiolus septemdierum. The sequence goes on along the minus strand of OY726524.1, from coordinate 27,661,632 downwards.
ACTGATTTGGACTGGATTTCTAACAGCATGTGTAATGGTCTTTAATATGGTTAATGATTTGAGTTAATTGTTCGTTTTGTTGATATTGGTGAAATTGTTGGCCTTCACTGTTTTTAACTTTCTTTTCATAATGCATTGAACCAATAGATAATGGTCAACTTTTGTACTGTTTAAAGAGGTGTATTGATGTAGAAGAATGTTACTTGAACATAATGAAAGGATGGATCATTTTCCTTTTCTATTACAAAATTTCACATTATAAACTTGAGCATCTTTCCGTTCTTTCCTTTCTTTTCTTAGCTGATTATAAGATTAAGAACTGTTGTTTTTAATGGGGGTTCGTGTTGCCCAATCTTTAGTTTTCTGTGACGTGTTTTGTAGATCAATAATTGTCCTTTTTCGTTTGATCATTGCGTTGTCTGTCCTTCGAATCATGGCTTCTGATTACCCCTTTGATATCTTCAAACTTTTCTTATCAACAAGACAGGGAATTATAACTATCTGGAAAAGTTGTTTTTTATTGGAGTCCACGTCATGTTTTGCTCTCGAGTTTTGCTCATTTATCTTGGTTGTACTTTGATATTTGTACTGCTATCCTTTTACGTCTCGGGTCGTCCATTTAATTTAAGATAGAATAAGACCTTAATATAATAATATATGTATTCATGTATTTATAATAATATTTTTAATAGAATAATATTAATGTTTATATAACAGATATAACTGTCGTGTGCACTAAATCTGATATCTACATTTTAATCACCTGCAAAATAGGTTGTGTATGCCTGATAAAGAAAGGTAACATATATGTAAAAATAATATTTATGTTAAAAAATAATATTTATTTTAAAAACTAATATTTATATTTAAATAATAATATTTATATCCATACACCATACTTACCTGCAAGAATATAATAGTAGAAAGAATAATCAGTTACATTTGTCCAATAAACACACAGGTACGGAATAATTGTAGAAGAAAAGAACGTCAAAGAGGAGTCTCCACTGAAATTAAAATTTAAAAAATATTATTGAACCTAAGGTTCTCCTTCCTCAGGCATAGGTGACCTTAGCCGAGTTTGGCTATCCTGCTTCTGCCCTTTGGTTTTCGTGCTCCCACAAGTTTAAATTATTTGGCTTTCCACTCTTTCGAGTTTGAGCGTACCTGGTGAAGGTTATTCCAGTAACGCATCGTGCACACTAAATTTGATATCTACGTTTTTATTTCAAGTAATAAAAGCATTAGAGAAAACAGTAGTGGTAATCCAGAATGGATATCCAGAGACAAAGGCAATATTGGCCACAAGAGACAGAAAGAAAGCAAATAAACCAAATACCACAACACACAAAAGCTAAAGACATGAGCAACATGGACCTCATCAAAAACTCGTGAGTGAATCCAAGTGATCGCGAATGGTACACAATTCGTTTTTCTTATAAGACAACTACCGAGTTGCTCATAGTCAAGTCCTGTAAAGGTTAAAGGTTATATGTTTGAAGAAAAATAGTATATACTTATTGACTGGGTATGAAGGAATAGCAAGTTTGTTGTCCCCGAGAACCTGACTATTGACCAAGGCGACAACAAACTTGCTATTCCCGAATACACATTCTATAAGTATTTTATTATACCGAAAACCATTAGACTCATAGCTGAATGATCACCTCAAAATGATAAAGACCAATAAAATTATGCATCTTTTGCCAGTATTTTGCATTATAAATCTGAATATTGTCTCATGGACATTGTTATGCCATTTCCCGTCATTCATAAGAGTTTGATTCTTCTGAGAAAGTAGACGTCAACATAAATGTACATGGTGACTACAAGTTCTATGAAAATTTTGAATTTTTTTGAAATTTTAGAAATTTTGAAATTTTGTAAAAATTTTGAAATTTAGAACTTTAAAATTTTTTTTTTTTTATTTTCGAATATTGACATTTTTTGAAAATTTTGAAATTTTATGAAATTTTATGAAAACTCAAATTTTAAAAAAAAAAAATTAATTTCAGCGTTTTCGTTAATAGAAGATGAAGTCCAAGTGTTCCGAATAAATATAAAACTTTTATCCAATCCGGTCGCGGAACTAAAAATCCGCGAAAACGATTCACATTGCCGGTCCATAGTCTTAAAAACTATGGACCGCTCAATAGTCAAACAGCTGGAAAAGGAGAAAGATAGCAATTTTAATGTAGAAAATTTTGTAGTGATGTTCGTATACTGAGGTACAATAATATCCATTATATGTGCTCGTGGTCAGTAAACTACGAGCATTCACTGATCCTGTTTTCTTATTGTTAATATTTATGCTATCGTTTTATCTGTGAGAGTTTGTGATCTTTTGAATTAAAACAAATATGCTCAGGATTGTTTTATTGTTTGTTTATTTCTGTTTGGCCACTGGAGATTAAGACATACATCGAATTCGTTTGTCATTTGTTTGACGCTCCACAGATGAGAGGTTCATAATGTTGGTATTTAGTAATATTGTTGACCATTATTGCTTAACGCTTAGACCTTTTGCACATTCCCGACTTGATTCTAAACTTATACATTTTCATACCTTTATTATACGAGTTATTTCCCCTCCGAAGTCTAAATTGTACCAAGTCTAAGAAGAGCAATAGAAAAGACAACGAATTTGAGAATAATTTCTTTTATAATTTGTACGCAGTTGAATCTGCCAAAAAAATCAGAGGATAATTTTATAACAAATATCAAAGTCACAAGTTATTACAACATTAATATTTGGAATAAATTATGGAAAAATCATGTTATTTTCATTGTACTTTGCGTGAAAATGGAACCTTTTTGTCTGCCTCAAAGGGAAACGTTTAAAAACATATAATTTTAGATTCAAAGGCGGGAATTTTCAAATGGTATATTGTAAGCTCCTACCGGAACAGGAAATGACGATTTGACAAATCTTCAGCTAAGCATGTCCAGGAAGTAACAGATGAAGCACCAAGTGTCACTATCCATCCGGAAGTGACTTGATTTGTTCCCCTTGAAAACGTTATAGTTCCTTCGGTACTGTCATACCATGTTCCATCCCATGTCACCGGAAACGAACAACTCAGAATTTCTATGACAAAAAGAATACAAATTATTATAGATAGCACTATTACATTAGTATATTTCCACATGAATCATTACCTTTCAGGCATTATTTCGCCTTCAACTCCTTTGAATAATTTAAAAGTCCTTGTGAGCAAATAAACAAAAGAGTTTAAACATGATAGCCAAAAATCGACTAAGTTTACCTATGTCTAACGGAGATTGACCTTAGTTGTAATACACTATACTATTTAGGAACTGTTGATTTCAATAATAAATATATCTATTCAACCATGTAAGCAACGAAGCACTGACTATTGGGTGACTTCGGGGATTTATTGGTTACCTTGAAGTCATCACTTCGACAGTTTTACGGTCGCCACCATGACTTGTTTGATCGTTATGGAATAGCTGTGTCACAAGTGACCACGGATATGTTCCACTTGTCGTAAACACTTCTCGGCCTTTTCCTCATTCGCGACTTATCACCGGGTTTGTAACTAGATTAGCACGACGGGTGCCACTAGTGGATCAGGAACTGCTCACCCTTCCGCGCCTGAGTTCACCTCCGGTTTTTAATGGGGTTAGTGTTACTCGATCTTTAGTTTTATGTGTATGTTTTGTAATTCGTTGTTTGTCCTTTTGTACTTTTTTCTTTTGGCCAATGTGTTGTCTGTTCTTCTTCGATATACGGATTCTGATTACCCCTTTGGTATCTTCAAACTCTTTTTAGAGTCAACTTATCTTCTTTTTCGTCTAATAAGTTATTGAACTTCTATATAAAAACTTTTTCTAACATAAAAAACGTGCTACCATAAAGGTAGCGGAAATAATCAATTTCAAATTGACAATAGTAAATCAACTGCACGAAAACAGATCATCGCTAATAACAATAGAGGCCAGGACAAAGTGTCTTCCGGCATTTGTGCATCCTTTTTTCCCCTTATTGATGAGTGTGTGATGGTTGTTTAACGCCAACTCAGCAATTGTGCAGCAATATCATGGCGAAAACAAGTTAATTTTCAATGATATGATGATGAGGTCTGTTTTGTACTAGAACAATACGCTTAGTTGGATTGAGTATAGCGCTGTCTCACTAAAACAGCAGTCCGCGGATAGACATGCCGTTCCACTCGGACACATCATCCTCATTCCGAGCCAACCAGTATTTGCTCTTTCTCCTTTATAGTCATTGGTTTGACACGATCGGGGCTCGAACCCACGATCTACCGCACTCGAGGCGAGCACAATTATTACTCCACCGATGAGGTTTGAAATAAATACAACCAAAATGAAAAGATATGGATATCTAGAAGATGTATTATTTGTTGGGCTGCCTCACGTAGTACACCCGTCGTATACGGACAATACTAGGATTGTTTTTTATGCAAATGCTACTGTCCATCACAACACAATAACAAATACACAGAACCTTAATTATGCAATGCAAAATTGAAAAAAACAAGCAGGAAACAACTGTCTTGATGTGTATGTATTGTTAACCATAAAAAAAATCAAACTTACCAGTAGACTCCAAAATGGTAATGAAGAAATACGCAGTTATCCGAAAAATGTTTATATTCATGGCATATCGGCAACACGTAAATTCTTAGCTGACATCTTACACACTTGTGGAGATCTACGTTTATATTAATATTAGTATTAAATAAGATTATGTCTGTGAACACTGCTGGTCATTGTAAAATCGGCTTACATACTAAAAGATCGAATGTTTTAATACGTTTATAATGAGGAAGAAGGTGTACTTTATTATAGGGATTAATACAGGTGTAGTTAGACATACGGGGAAAGGGGGGTTGTAAATACGTGGGGTCTTTATTATCGTTGACACGTGGTGGGTTGTTAAAGGCAGTTCTCTTTATTTGTTCCCTTTTTCTGGACAAGATAAAAAAAGATTGAAGATAGGAATCGTAATGGTGCCTAATGCTTTTGAAATTAAAAAAAAAAAATCCATCTGTTTCTGGTATAACTGGCAAATATATTAATAAAACTTTTCAGATCGTGTTTTTTGTAGCTATTATTGTCAGCTTTATCTAAAAAAAAATAGCAAGCAATTATGGTTGGAAGGTACATCCCGGTTAAACACGAAAAAGAACAAAGGTAGACGAATCCGGAAAGAATCATATACATGTATATCCTCGTGTAAACACTAAAGGTTTTGGCATTTGTGTAGTGATACGTGTTGACCAATCAAACAATGGATTATTTTACTCATCTTTTTATGCAACCCGAAGAAACCGAAAATAGATCTACCAAGCATTCGTCAATTGCACTTCTGAGGTTTCAAAAGGTTTATGACAATCACAGATACCAGACCGACAATAAAACAAATTCGTTCTATCAATTAAATAATACAAAGTTTTAGCAAATTTTAGAATAGAGATAAGGATGGATACCCGATGTTTGATTTTTGGGGGATTTATCGTGGCCGTGACCGTGATCGTATGGTAGTTGGGTTTACACCTACCTATGTAATCAGTGCCAATCACCATTAAAGTTGTGAGTTCGAATCCCGCTCATGGCGAGGAGTACTCGATAAAACGTTGTGTGATGTAGTTTGTTAATGACTTGCGGAAGGTCGGTGGTATTCTCTAGATACTCCGGTTTCTTCCACCAAAAAAATTGTCCGCCACGATATGACTGAAATATTGTTGAAAGTGGCGTTAAACACAATAACCCTAACTCTAACATTTTATTACCGTGAATAGATTACGACAATAACCCAGCTAGCACACTACGTATTCACAACGTTGCAGTTTGGTTGCTGTTTGGTCAGGTCCCTTTCTTACGTGAAAATTACGTTGCCACAACGTATTTTAGATACGTGATATGCAAGTCGTTGTGACAACGTATGTTCCAACGTTTTTGTTACGTACGGATATGGTCTTGATGCTAACGTAAAAGCTCAAACGTAATGTGTACGTCCTGGTAACGTATTCAGAATACGCTATATCCAAGACGTTGTGACAACGTACTTTCCAACGTCTTTGTTACGTACAGATATGGCCTTGATGCTAACGTAAAAACTCAAACGTAATTATTACGTCCTGGTAACGTATTCAGAATACGTTATATGCAAGTCGTTGTGACACTGTAGTTTGAACGTTTTTGTTACGTACGGATATGGTCTTGATGCTAACGTAAAAGCTCAAACGTAATGTGTACGTCCTGGTAGCGTATTCAGAATACGTTATATCCAAGACGTTGTGACAACGTACTTTCCAACGTCTTTGTTACGTACGGATATAGCCTTGATGCTAACGTAAAAACTCAAGCGTAATTATTACGTCCTGGTAACGTATTTCAGAATACGCTATATGCAAGTCGTTGTCAAACAACCGTACGTACTTATCACCAATCATTAAGGTATTTCCCTGGAAAAGGGAAAGGATCTTAATTAAAAAGTGAATTTTTCAAATTGGAAAGTATTCTCTAGACATGACTTTGAATTTGATAGTAGTTGATCTCCTGATTCTAAAAATGCATGGTTGATAAGAACTTTTTGCATTTCCAGGTTGATCAGTAAAAAATGTGAGGCTAAGTTGTGTTGTTATTAAGCTACATTTTTGCGTTAAGATGATACAACTGGCTATAGTTGTATATCAATAGCAATTAAAAAAAAAACATAATAAAAACGCCATGTACGAGGATCGTATCGGTGGCCTCTTGATCGTTAATCGTTCTTCTTTCCACTGAACTTAGTAGAACGTGATGAAGAAGGCAATATACAAATGTATCTCCAAGATTTAATTACTTGCAATAAAATTACCATTATCCAAAAATTAGAAGTACTTTTCCTCATAAATATTCGTCATATTTGAATTAGATTTTGATCACTGCAGTTTCAAGCTGAGTGGATCGTTTATTAGATTTGTCAAATAATAGTATACAATGCGGAAATTCAGTGTGTCCGTCAACGATTCGATAATAAAAAGTTATTGCTATTTCCGGAGTTTGAATTCCTACCAAAATTCAAATCATTTTGGTGTTTTGTGACAATTTTAACAATTTCTTTGATGTCCCGAACATACAAAAACCTCGAGTTTAGAAGGTAGAAATATACAGTAAGGTTAGTCAATAGAATTACATCTATGAATGAGCAATCCAAATTGATTTAAGAAAATACTGTGAGTGTGACGCCAAATGTCATTCATTGTTAAATTTTTTGTCAAAAACAAACAAACAAACAAATACTTTATTGTCAATCAAGACGCCCCGAAGAACAGAAAAATCATCATTAATTTGTTACAATGATTAACGTGATTTAAGTGATTTTCAAACATTGAAATAAAATAAAATAACACAATAAAGATTTACACTAATTTACAGCAAAAGTTTATAATCATACATGCCTTGTACATGTACAAAAATGTAGTTATGTCAGTAACCAAAGCAATGAGGTACAGAAACGTGCCAAAAGTATTCGGTCACTGTGATTTTTTACTATATATTTCATGTAAAACCACATTTTTTAAAAACATTATTCCAAAGTCCACTCTTGTTCGATTTTGATGATTTTTTTACCAACAAAAACAGAATTAAATGTAGTTTTACACTGTAATTTTAGTATAAATTTATAATCTATAATTTTTATGAGTTCACGATTTAAACACAAAACTAAATTTTGAACGTCAAAAATACAATACAATGATAGTACATTTGAAGACAAATAATTTAAGCTTGTGTTTAAATCATGAACATTTAAATTAAAATCTGTGCTCCCAAAAATTATTTAAAAATAATCACAGAAAATTACATACGTTCTCGCTTCTGACGCTCTGTTGGTAAAAATTTCATCAAAATCAAACAAGAATTGACTTTGGAATAATGTTTTCAAAAATTGTGGTTTTATATGAAATATATAGTAAAAAATTAGTGACCGGATACTTTTGGCACGTCTCTGTACATTGTAAAGGTAATATTAAACAACCCAAAGATAATACTGTATAATATTGCATTCTCAAGAGGCAAAGCACCCAACAATCCTGTGATGAACTACACCAGAGTTCAATATTTTTTATTTTTTTTTATATATCATGTTATTTAAATGGTTATTGGGGGGGGGGGGGGGGGGGGAGGGGGAATAAAAAAATAATAGTAATAACCATTACACTTATTTAATTTTTTCTTGTCTCAATGTAAATAAGTTATCTCCCTCATTGGTCTCAATTTCATGTACAGAGACGTGCAACAAGTATTCGGTCACTGTAATTTTTTTGCTATACTTCATACAGGTATATAACCACAATTTTTCAAAACATTCCAAACTCAATTCTTGTTCGATTTTGATGAAATTTTTACCAACAGAACGTCAGAAGCGAGAACTATGTAATTTTCTGTGATTATTTTTAAATATTTTTTGGAAGCACAGATTTTAAATATTCATGATTTAAATGGAAACTTAAATTATTTGTCTTCAAATGTACTATCATTGTATTGTATTTTTGACGTTCAAAATTTTGTTTTGTGTTTAAATTGTGAACTCATAAAAATTATAGATTATAAAATTATGCTAAAATCACTTTGTAAAACTACATTTAATTCTGTTTTTGTTGGTAAAAAAATCATCAAAATCGAACAAGAGTCGACTTTGGAATAATGTTTTTAAAAAATGTGGTTTTATATGAAATATATAGTAAAACATCACAGTGACCGAATACTTTTTGCACATCTCTGTATTACAGACATTTTTACATAGACTCTTAAGATCAGATAAAGGTTAGATGCATCCGATTTTCATTTTGTCCAGGAACCTCGAACATTTAATTGTTATTTCATTTATTATTTAGCTTGATTTTAGCCAAAGGTATATAATTTTCAAGTTCAGAAAATAACATGCATGCAATTAGAAATTATATCTTTAATGTAGATCATATGAAAATTGCAGACTTCCCCATGATGTCCCCATCTTAGATATGCAAATTACCAAATGGTACCTCATTTCTGGCTACATGTATATACTTAGGAGGCAGGGGGAAGTAGCCTCTTTTTTTTATCGTTAAGACAGTATGGTCATTGATGATACCTGTACATTGTGTATATAAATGAGACTATGAATAAAATAGTTTAAATTTCTTCATTATAATTTCAGAGCTGGTTCATTTCTGTAAAAGTGGTAAACAAGTACAGTTGGATTTGAGGTTATAGCTGTTATGTGTACATGTATAGGCACATAGCTGATCTTGTGACTTTTCAACATATGGCAAACCAGTCGAAATAATTCCTGGCCCCATGTAATATTGGAAGCCACAGATGTCACCTGCTTCATGTCCTGTAATGTCAGACCGATCAACACATAGCTATAGCTAGACAACAGCAAATTTCACCATCATCTAATCAGAGGTATTCAATTTCATGTTCTTCTAGCTATAGGCCAGACAAGTCAACAACATTATATTTTACATTTTACTATCAACTAATCTAGTCCTGAGGCAATTTTATAGGGATTAAACTCAGATCACGAAAGCTACCATGATGATTTATTGATGAACCAGAAATTAAACTTCATGCACAAAGCCTACAAAATAAATGTATAATGATACATGCATACACTTATACATGTAAGTTATACCAATAGAGCTCCTCCCATATTTACAGTGTGTGGCTATCACAGAAACAAAGGGTTCTTTAGATGAACTTGTTACATTTAATTACATGTATGCAATCTACTTCAAATACAGAACATTTCTTAAGAAGAGATTTATGTTAAATATCATCAGTTACAGTTGACGATAAAATGAAAATAAACACATTTTGAAAAGATCAACCTATCTGATAGAGATCCCATCCCAAAGACAAATTAACTGTACCTATAATGAAATTTTGAGAAATCAATTAATAAGGAATATAGTTATGAAAAAAAACTGCAGAAAAAAATGCCTAAAATTCCCAAGAGTAAATAATTATAATATGATCCTTTGTCAGAGCTTTGTAACATGGACTTAATTTTTTGGTTCATTTCTACTTTTCTTTTTAAAGTTTTCTATATTAAGTGTAGAAATAATAAAAGTGTAATAAATGAAGATAATATTGGTCAGTAGAGAAGTACTGGGCATGGGTAATTATGCTATTTAATTAGGTCACACCACTGATTGATCGATATTTATCTCCTCCCCACTGATTATTTATATGTGGTTTTGTGATTTTCGTAATTTCTCATTAATGAAATGAGATCATGGAAAACATTTTACGGGATATGTTTATATCAACAACAAATATCAAAAACTGCAAGATAAGTGCTGTCTTAAATCAATTTTTAATCTAGAGATATAAGTTTCTTGCATATTAAGTGTAAGTTCCTCTCCGAGTCTAATGTTTTACATACTGCAAATGCTTCTTCTAAAATTAAGTATTAATTTTGATAATATTGTAGTCTTGCAATAGATCTAAATGATTGAACTGCACTTTTTTTGTACTATTTCTCTTCTAAATCTGTTCTGTTCTCATGGTTTTTTTTTTTACATAAATGGAGATGTATCTTTTCTAGATTTGTCCTATCAATAAAATTTAACGTATATGTTTGGTCACAGTTTTTGGATTTCTTTCTTTAGCTCTGTAATATATTTCCGAGTTATAATCAATTAATTATAGGTTTTACAATGTGTCTTCACTTACAGTCGCAAATATCTGTTTATCTAGCTACGATATGCGTCGCTAGGTAAGCTCATTTTGCGACCGTAAAACCGACGATTTACATCCGCAAAGCTTAAAATACAATACAGTTATCTCCTAAATATAATAATTTCAAGCTTCTGATCATGATCAAAATAGTTACTAAAAATATTTTCACCCCTAAAGTTGTTCCATTTAGCTGAAAATATTAATATCATATTATTTTTTTCAGAACCAATCCACCAATGAAGGGAGCTTTCCAGATGCTTGATGGAGAAAAAAAACTTTATAGTTGAAGGAAACCTTTCATTGTTCATTTAACTTTGTTGTTTTTTATATCTTTCATTTTTTTGCTGACTAAATGTTAGAATTTGTATGTGGTTTTTTTTGTATGCAAGTTTTGTGATTTATATATATCAGTATCAGTATGGTTGAGATAATGTGGGTTTGAGTTAATTATAAGGTTATGAGTGTTTAACACCACTTTCAACAATATTGCAGTTTATAAAGGTAGAAGAAACCAGAGTACCCAGGATAGTATTATATAATATAATGTTGAATGAAAGTTGATTGGTTGAATGAGAATCATGATTTGTATGCCAGTATTTTGAATTTTAATATGACATGCTGTTTTGGCCTTGTAAACAAAAGGGTATAAAAATCCCCGGTTTATTATGACTTACACACGCTAATGATCATGACGTATTTGGCTGTTTTATTATACCCTTTTGTTTACAAAGCCAAAACAGCACGTCATAGAAATAATTTATGGAAGGGGTAAGTTTGTTGGAGATTTTAATATGGGTACACTATTAAGGAATATGGATTAAATATTTACCGTATATGTCCTATTAGAATAGAAATAATTTATGGAAGGGGTAAGTTTGTTGGAGATTTTAATATGGGTAACATTATCTGTGCAAATTTTACCCCTCACAACTCACAACATTAGTGGTGATGTGCACTGATTGCATAGGTAGTTATAAATCCAACTACCATACGATCATGACTGTCCCCATATTTAATAATATATATTTTTTCTTTAAGAAAGAAAGAAAAATTAGGGTTATATTTTTTCTCTGTAAGGGGATGTGATATATTGGTTTTGATATTTTTTTTTTTTAATTGCTTAGCTTAAAATATTATTGTTCTTTGTTATATTTTTATATACATTAACAAGAATATTTTGGGATTACAGCTTTCTCAGGATTGGGATGTGTACACTGGTACATTTGTAGATCTTACTATGAAACTAACGAAGCTTACGCTTCAGGCCTGGGGCCCCATATATCCCGGAAACAACTTTTTTAATGAACTAATTTTTCAACAAAATTAATGGAGTTTTTTTTTACTGTCTTTGTTATTAGAATAAGGCTATTTTAGTAATAGAATCATATGTCAATGGCTTAAAGTACTTAATATTGAATATGCTCCAATTCCAGTTTCATATGGCCTCAAAATGTCCCTGCAATTAGTAAAATTTTCAAATTTGCACCTGAATCCCAAGCTGTATGGGCTGCTTGACTTAGCCAGAATCTATTCATAGCCTACATTTTGGCAGTTGGATCCTCGAATCCTTTGTTGGTGCACAGCTTAATAGTTTGACAGCTCAGTCCTTATGTTAGAACCAATCGGAACCACAAACAGACATATGAATTCTTAGTTCAGGCTTGTGCATTCAAACACCAAAAATCAAGACTATCACCTGTTTATCCTAATGATCCCTCTCTAGTAATTTAAAGAATGAAAAAAATCTTTTTTCTGTGCATTGATCATCCTACAAATTTTTCTTCGTTTTTGGTAATTTTCGATTATATATTTTTTAGTGTTTAATTTTAAACTAAAGAATAGATTTATAGGTCAAGTTGTTCTTATAAGTTTGGTCCATTGTTAGCAGGGTGATATTTTTATATGTATACATGTATTTCTGCTGTTTCCTTAGCCAGCAACTAATGCTTCAGTTCCCATATTTATTAAGATATTTCTGTTTTCTAGCATAAAATGCTTATAACCCAGTACAGCAATTTTAATAAAAATCTGAGATATAGTGGTTAAATTAAAAACAAACAATTATCAGAATCTCCCATGGAACAACACCATTGAAGAAGATACCATCCGTTACTCAGACCTCTTTGCTGTTGTGAAAGGGATCAATGTTTGGCCCATTGTCAAAGACTCTACCCCAATACCCTGTTCATGGCCCTTTTGACCTTGTTGGTTATTCTTGCTGGCTGCAAAAGGGCCCACATAATAGTTCAGGGACCTTAAAATGTAGGTCCTCCACTGGATGTATACCTATTCATTACTTCTATAGATGTTATCTATATACATTTGTACATCTTTAATTTAGTCAAATGCAACTTTCACAAGATAAAGATTTTTAGTACATTTATTTTACATGTTTTTTAATCTGATATATTTATTATTACATGTACCTGACATATTTGTATAATAATTACATCTAAACATTTTGGCATCTTTAAAATAGATTATGGTGGGATGAGTCTGAGAGTAGAAAGAGTGTTTCATCATCTGTAAAACTTGCAATAATTTGGATTAATAAATGTTTAGAATTTTATATTTTATTAGTTAACTCAAAAAAATTAAGAACATCACAAAAGGTCCTTAAATACACAAAAAATAATGTACATTTTTGTAGTTGGTACCGGTAGTTACATGGTGTAACGGTCTTAATGTGATTATAGTTGCCCTACTATCCAAATTACGTTGTCACAATGCTCTGACAACGTAATTTGGCTATACAAGTCCTTTTAGGGTTGTACATTTTTTGTAGTTGTATAACTATATAGAGATGGTTGTAGTTGCGTCGTCTAAAGGTCTTTAGGTGGTCGTAGTTACATTGTATAAAGGTCCCTAGGTGGTCGTAGTTACGTTGTGTAAAGGTCCCTAGGTGGTTGTAGTTACGTCATGTAAAGGTCCTTTGGTGGTTGTAATTACGTCGTATAAAGGTCCTATGATGGTTGGTAGTTACGTTGTGTAAACGTCCTTAATTAGTTGTATTTACCTCGTATTAAGGTCCTGTGATGGTTGGTGGTTACGTTGTGTAAACGTCCTTGCATGGTCATGGTTGTCGTTTGGTTGTAGAAAGGTCTTTTACTACGTAGTACCACAACGTAGTAGTTACGCTTAGGGGAGTCTACAAATCGGCGTAGTTAAAACGTAAAATTCTTACGTTGTAACAACGAAAAAGTTACGTTGTCACTACGTTTTGACAACGTAATTTGGCTAGTAGGGAAACCCCATGTTACATTAATTAGCATTTATCTGTACTTTTATCTTATATTAATTGTTGGGTCCATTGACCACACAGATTGTGATGATTGATGCTAATACGATTACATATCATGCATATATTGGACACTTATTATGGTTCTCATGGTTCAATCTACATTGCTGCTCATCAAGTCCCCAGGTATCGAAGAGATGGTTGGTGTATGCCCTCTCGATTATTGGTTGTAGAAATAATACAGAACGCCTGTTCGCGGACCACCTTCATGTAACTCTTCCTTCTTTTCAAGTGACAGTCAATAGCCGTTAGCCCGATTGTTCCATGCATTCCTTATATAAAACTATTTTTGAACTTATTCTTGTCTTGAATATGCATGAAATATTTGCCCATTTACGTTAAGCAACAACAAACAAATTGATAAAAAATCAGTTATATCGTAGATGTCAGTTTTATTGGTGGATGAAACCGGAGTGCCCGGAGAAAACCACCGACCTGTCGCAAGTCACTGACAAACTTAATCACATAATGTTGTGTCGAGTACACCTCACCATAGCGGGATTCGAATTCACAACAACTTCAGTGGTGATAGACACCTATTGCATACATTCTGTAAGTAGTTGTAAATCCAACTACCATACGATCACGACCACGCCGGCCCCAAATAAAATTATATACACTGTTGGCCAATTACTAAACTATATATATAATTAATTACTAACAGAAATGGCACGGAAATTTAGAGGACCTCATTGGGGCAATAATTAAGAAGCTACAAGTTTCATTACAATAGACCAAAGGAGAAGGGACAAACGACCAAACAATGGCCGATAAACCAATACATATAAAAGATAGAGCAATACGAATCCCACATAAAGCCGGGGGTGAACACAGTTGCATCGGATTTAACTTGAAGGAGGGGGGTATGGTTTGTTTCTAAAAAAATATTCTGATTTCCAATGTTGCTGAAAAAAATAATCTGATTTTGGTGGAGGAAAAAAATTTCTGATTCAGAGTTTTTGTAATATAACCTAATGTTAAATTCTGGGGGAAATAACCATACCCCCCCCCCTCCCCCTTCAAGCTAAATGGTCGGTCCCTTAGTAGATCTTGAGAAAGCTTACGACTCCATATGGCGTGAGGGACTAATGGTGGAACTGTACAACATGGGCATCAAAGGCAAAATCGGGAGATGGATTAACAACTTCCTCTCAGGTAGAACAGCCAGATGCATACTAGGCGACGGATTTGAAACTAAAATAGGCCTGCCACCGGGATCTGTTAAATCACCTACCCTATTCATTCTTTTTATAGAAGATCTAATGAAAGAAACTAAAGGAAACAACTGCAAGTTTGCAGACGATGGCACTTGATGGCACAAAGGACAAGATCTAGACTGTATCAGGAAGAAGGCTACAGAGGACATAGAAACAATAGTGGAATGGACCAGAAAGTGGAGAATAAACATCAATATGGAAAAGTGTGAAGTATGCATATTTGCTAAGAAAGATCTAGACCAACATCAAAAGGAATTAGTGGTAAACAACTACAGTTTCAAATATAATCCAACACCTGTAATGTATGCAGACACAACAAGATGGCGACTATAAACTGCTTTATTTATAAGGGGTCAGAGGTCAATGACATTAAACATTATTAGTGTGTGTATGGAACACAATACATGACATCTCCCTTTTTTTATGCTTAAAGTTCTGTAGCCAAACAAATGTCAAATAAATTTGAATTAGAAATTAGTCTGAATAACGGATTGAATTAAAGTCTCTCTTGTGACTAGAAAATACTGAAATCAGTATTAAAACAAAATAGAGAACAAAATGTACAATGTCAAAAGTTTACACATAATACTCTTCGAGGTATGCAGGTTTCTTGGAAATACCTCCAGATCGCATCCATAGGTTGATCACTCGCCGCTGAAGTCGGAGTTTCTTGTTGGTCAGATTTTGGAGTGTCTGTATCGTTTGCGTTTTCGGAAATTGAAAAATAATTATCAAATTGAGTTTCTTGTTTTTGAAACACATTTTCACCCGTTTTCAGAATATGTCTACGGTTTCTGCGATACAGTTTATCATTTTCAGATCTCAATATAAAAGAACGTTCTCCATGATCAGTTTCTACTACAGCTGGTTCCCAATTACTTAAACCAATGTCCTTTTTGAATAGCACAATTTCGTAGATGCACTAGACAATGACGGTAATAATGCAATTTCTGGATATTTCGAGTAATAGTCAGCACAAAGTAAATAATGCTTCCCTTTGAATTCCATCAAATCTGCACCTAACTTTGTCCACGGACGCGATGGAATATCATGAGGTTTGAGTGGTTCTCTGGTGTTTGCTTTCCGAACTTGTTGCAAATACTACAATTTGAAATGAATGTCATTGTTCATGTTACACCAAAAGAGAATTTCACGTGCACGCTGTTTGGTCGTTTTCACCCCATACAAGAATATCGTCGACTATACATTCTACACCCGGTAGATACGAAAACATCTCGCGCACTGTCTTACAAAATACTTCCGACGCGGAACTAATACCAAATGGTAGTCTACAGTAGCGAAATCGTCCAAACGGTGTATTGAACGTTAACAACTTCGAACTGTCATTATCAAGTTGGATGTGCCAGAATCAGTGAGTCGCGTCAAATCGTGAAAATACACACGCTTTCGGTAATCTCTCGATAGTTTAATGGCCCGATTAAGATCTTTCGGGTCGAGACATATCCGTAATTTTCCCCGTTTCCGAACAACTACCATACTACTAACCCAGTCGGTTGGCTCGTCTTGTTTCGCGATTACATCAAGGTTTACCATGCGGTCTAACTCTGCACGAACTTGTTCGCGAAGTGCAGCGGGCACCTTCCGGGGCGGATGAACGACCGGTTCAACGAATGGATCAAGTTGGATGTGATGTGCTTTTGGCAGTTTGCCTAGTCCTTTAAATACATCGCCATAGTCTTTAATCAGTTCATCTTTTGTCAAAGGTTTATCAACGGCACGCACACGTACAATAGCACATAATTCCGTACACGCGTCAGCACTAAGAATCGGCTGTGTATCATTCGGCACAACGAAACACTTAAGCACGTAGTTTCGCTTCTTGAATGTACATTTCAATACTGTTGTACCTACAGGATTGATTCTATGTCCATCATATGTAACAAGTTTAACTCCGGTTTTTTCTAAAGTTGAATTCGGCAACGACACACTACGGAACAATTTAACTGAGATAATGTTTGCTTGAGCACCGGTATCTAGTTTAAAAATGACGGATTTCTGATTGATTGTAACTGACTCTTTCCAATCTTCACTCTGTTGAATACTATCAACGCGTGACGGTACCAATGAAAAGTTCATCACAGCTGTCACCGAATGTTGAATCATACTGTAACGTATCAACTTTCTTCCTCCGTGTTGACATACAATACTTCGCAAAATGATTTTTCTTCTTGCAGGCATGACACTCTTTACCAAACGCAGGGCAGTTCCTTGGACCATGAGTCCTACCACAATTTTTACAAAACGCCTGCTTTGCAGTACTTCCAGCACTTTGATTTTGACTTCGATAATTTATAAGTCTTTGGTTTTACTTTACGGACCTGTTTAATGGCATGCACTGAATGTTCATCTATAGATTTTAACGATTTTAATTGTTGAGAACTTACTTCTTGGGCTCGACAAATGTCGATAGCTTTTATTAATGTCAATTCTGCTTCCAGTATACATAGAAACCTGGCCCTACATCCTTCGTTCTGAATACCACAAACAATACGATCGCGAATTAAACCATCTGATACATGTTCAAACTCACATGGTTTAGCTTTTGTCTTTAAGTCCGTGACATAACTGTCAATACTTTCGTGTTGTCCTTGATTTCGAGGAAAGAAAACATGCCGAATATAAGTCAAGTTCTTTCTAGGTTCACAATACTCCTTGAATTTTGTTTTCAATACATCAATTTTCTCCCTATCATCTGCCACAATGTCAAAAGTATTGTACACACGTTGTGCGTCGGGATCGACTACATGCAAGAATGTCGCAACTTACACTTTCTCAGCTTTTTCTTCGATTACGGTCGCTGTTAGGTAGAGTTCGAATGATTGGATCCATTCCTTGAAGTTTTCTGCTAAATTCCCTTCCAAATTTAACGCTCCTGGAGGCTTAAGTTGCTCCATGTTTTCGTTTTACACTCTGACATCATGTAATGTATGCAGACACAACAAGATGGCGACTATAAACTGCTTTATTTATAAGGGGTCAGAGGTCAATGACAGTAAACATTATTAGTGTGTGTATGGAAAACAATACATGACAACACCCAGACTACTCGGAATTATCTTAGATGAGAAGATCAAATTTGAGAACCACACCAATCATGTAGAGAGAAAAACCAACATTTCCATCCATATAATAAGAGAAATAAAAGGTTTGGCAAACATCTCAAGAACGAAGCTACTCAGAATATACAACAGTCTGGTTAGATCAATCATAGAATATGGCTGCCCAGTCTGGCAAATAACACCAACAGAGAACATGAAAAATTAGAACCGATCAAGAGAAAAGGATAATCAATATGCTTGAGGTTACCAGCAACATCAGGAAGAGAGGCAATGGAAGTAGAAGGCAACATACTACCAGTTGACCTAAGAATATAAGAAATAGCAGTAAGAGAAATTGCCAAGATCCAGTCAAAAAACATTGCTGAACCAGTAAAACAACAATTGGAGGAATATCTCACCAGGGATGATATATATGAACAACAAGAATCACCATTTGGGAAGGCAATGAACCAAACAGTAGACTTGTTCAAAGCAACAAAAGTAGACATTAAATTCATAGAGCCAGAAGTCACATACAAGGCAGGGGTGGATGTCATGATGATGAGAGCGCCAAGCTACTGGAGCCGATTAGGTAGCTCAAAAAACAGAACAGCTGAACAGAATGAGGAAACCAAAGAGGTGGTAAAAGATCTTATTGGAGACCCAACAGACAACACAATTGTCACCTTTACAGATGGCTCATGTCAGGGTAACCCTGGACCATGTGGATCTGGAGCAGTGCTATATCCAGGCGACAACGAAGGAATCAGCCTCAAGAGACCGGTAGCGCAAAGAGGATCCATACTGCTGGCAGAGCTTGTGGCAATACTCATGGTATTAGAACACTGCATAGCTGCATTAAAGGATGGGTTCACTGATATCAAGATCTTGCCAGACAGCCAAACTGCAGTAGGTATCCTGACTCTCAACTGGAAGTCATCAAACTACATTGACACGATCTCCGACATTAAGGAAAATATAGGGACATTGATGAGATACGGAATGCGAACAACCCTATCTTGGATCCCAGGCCATGCTAATTATATAGCCGGGAACGAGATAGCGGACCAACTGGCAAAGGAAGCAGCAAAAGAGTCAATGTCCATAAATGAACAGTATAATGTCATCATGATGTCAGATGTCAAACAAGCAGTGAAGACTTCAACTAAAATAAAATGGCAGAATAGATGGACCATCAGCAAATCAGAGAAACAACTTTATGACATGATACCAATGGCTGGAAATGCCAGCCATTTAGATATGCCAAACCCACAGATAGGCAGAGTTTTGACAGAGATGAGAACAGAATACAGCAGACTAAACAAATACCGGAATAACATAGGTCAGTCCCATCTACATCTACATCTACATGGTACGTGCTGACCGTCACTTTTGACTATTATTGCACGGGGGGGGGGGGGGGGGGGGGGGGGTTGCACACTAATTTAAATAAATAATGTTGTACAATCCTTAAGAAAAAGTATGAATTACAGAGAAAGTAGGAAAGATAGAAAAAAAAAGTGTATATAGGAAAGTCAGAGGAATAGGCGAAAGATTTGTCAAGTTACATGTCCATACCTTCAGCAATAGTCCACTCTGGCTACCGTAGCGGTCACTGGGTATACACCCAACCTGTGAGCACAGCACTATCAGCCTCATTAGATACTACTTACAACTTGACGACCCTAAACTTAGATAGAGGCAGTGGACAGCTGGTGCTGGCAAGGTATTCCAAATACTGGTGGTCTGTGGGAAGAAACTGTGTTTGTAGAAATCTGTGGATGCTGAGAACTGTTGGTACTTCAAGGAATGGCTAGATCTTGTTTGACGAGTTGGTTTGGTCAGGTATTCTTCTGCTCTGATGTCAATTAAGTTGTTGATGATCTTGTACATCATAGTAAGTCGGATTTTCTTTCGTATTGTTTCAAGTGTGTCTCATTCTAGATCTCCAAGCATGGAAGTTACGCTGCTGGTGTTTCTATAGCGATTTGTCACCTACCTAGCCGCTCTCCGCTGGACCATTTCGATCTTGTTTATGGCGTCTTTTGTGTGCGAACTCCATACTGATGAGCGGTATTCAATTGTAGGACGGACTAAGGTTTTATATGCCGCTATTTTTGTATCCTGGTTGCTGACCTTCAGGTTTCTTCTTAAAAATCCGAGAGTACTGTTAGCCTTTTTAACAGTTTTGTCAATATGACTCCTCCAAGACATGTCTGAATGTAGTTCCACTCCCAAGTATTTTGATGAAGCTTCCGATGTTAGTTTGTGTCCTTTGAGAATGTAGTCTTGTAGTATTGGTGTTCTAGATCGTGTCACATGAAGTGTGCTGCATTTATCTGGATGGAAATCCATTCCCCATTTTTGTTCCCAGTCTGCCAGTTTGTTGAGGTCATCTTGGAGTACACTGGTATCTTCGTTCGATCGAATATTCCTGTAGAGAATACAGTCATCCGCAAACAGTCGTATGCGTGACTGTACACAGTTCGGGAGATCGTTTATAAAGATCAGGAACAACAAGGGTCCTAGGACACTGGTACTGTATCAGATGTTGCCCCTTCCACTATTACCTGTTGTGTTCGGTTGCTCAGAAATGCCTTGATACATCCTTGTGTGGAATCTCGGATACCGTAGTGATCAAGTTTCTTCAGGAGTCTTTCATGTGGTACTCGATCGAACGCTTTTTGAAAAATCGAGGATGATAAGGTCGTGCTGATATCCTACATCTAATGATGATAACAGTTCATGTGTTAGTGTTAAGAGCTGGGTTTCACAACTGCGTCTTGCTCTAAATCCGTGTTGGCAATCAGTCAAAATTTGGTGAGCATCTAGCTAGGTGTTTAAGAATACTGCCACTATGCGACTGTGGAGAAGAAGAAACCACTGAACACTACATATGGCACTGCCACATTTACGATCATGAGAGAGCCAAACTCGCAGTGCAATTAAAGACCATAGATGAAAGTTTTGACCTACTTCATCTCCTGACTAGAGATTCCAATAAAGAGAAACATCAAAAGAAATTAACATACTTGGAGGAATTCATCAAAGGTACAGGTCTCTTCCCAGAACTAGCAAGCCCTGTACCCCGATCCTGAGCCTAAGCAACTCAATACTCCAGTATAAAGAGAAATTACAGTGAGACAGTAAAGCACCAAAGAGAAAAAATTCAGTACTCGGGGACCAGTAGCGTCAATTGCAACCTTTAGGATCTGGATCAGGACCCGGAGAAAACTACCGACAAACTTTATCACATAATGTTGTATCGAGTACACCTTTCCTGAGTGGGATTCGATCTCACAACTTCAGTGGTGATATATAAGCACTGATTGCATATAGGTAGTTTTAAATTCAACTACCCTACGATCACCATCATGACGGCTCCGTTAGCAATCAAGTGTTAAGGCATGAATGACGAAGTGAAGCTTTCTTTGTCATATACAACGTACAGATATTCAATAACGGATAAAATAAGGCGTGATGGCGACCGTAAGGTCATCGAAGTGATGACCTCAACTGAATCACTTGCTATATGATACTCTTGGTTCAGTAGTTTCCTTGTTAGCAGCAATTCCCTATCCAGGAAATCGTGATAGGACAAACGAAAGACTAAGGAGTAGGATCAGACTGGTTGTCTTGGAATCAGAATTATTTGTCCGAGTGGAGCAATATATCTACCCGTGGACAGTTGTTTCAGTGAGCTAACACAATAAAAATCAAACTTACCATGTTGTTCTAGTACAAAGGGGACATCATTATCATCTTATCAAAATGTAACTTGTTCTCTCCATGATATAGCTAAACATTGCACATTTGGCATTAAACACTCACTCACTCCTTTTTGTTATCGTAGACAATATCTGTTAGTTTGTTTGTTTGTTTGCTTGATGGTGTTTAGCACCACTTTCAACAATATTTTAGTTGTATCGTGGTGGTCAGTTTTATTGTTAGAGGAACCAGAAGACCCGGAGATAACCACCGACATGTCGCAAGTCACTGACAAACTTTATCACATATCATTGCACACCTCACCCTGATCGAGATTCGAACTCACAAAATCAGTGGTGATATTGATAGACACTGATTGCATAGGTAGTTGTAAATCCAACTGCCATACAATCACGGCAACGACGGTCCCTATCCGTTAGTAATTATGATTGTAAAATGACATCGTATATACCATAAATTAATAGTAATAATTGTTTTAACTGTATTGGGTTAGATTATTGGTATTTAACATCACTTTCAACAATATTTCATTTATATCATCGTGGAGGTCAGCGTTATTTGTAGAGGAAACTAAGAGTACCCGGAGAAAACAACCCCAAGTCATTGAAAAATGTATCACATAAAGTTGTAACGAGTACACTTTACAAAAGGCCAGAATCGAGCTGATAATTTATGGCATGAACATGATATGAACTGGTTGTATAGATGATTGGTTGG
This sequence comes from Bathymodiolus septemdierum, assembly GCA_963383655.1. NCBI lineage: Eukaryota > Metazoa > Mollusca > Bivalvia > Mytilida > Modiolidae > Bathymodiolus > Bathymodiolus septemdierum. The sequence goes on along the minus strand of OY726524.1, from coordinate 27,638,911 downwards.
TTTATGGTGTTTAATGCCACTTTCAACAATATTTCAGTTATTTCGCGGCGGTCAGTTTTATTGGTGGAGGAAACTGGAGAAAACCACCAACCTGTTGCAAGTTACTGACAAACTTTATTGCATAATGCTGTATCAAGTACACCTCGACTGAGCGGGATTCGAACTCAAAACATTAGCGGTGATAGGCAATGATTGCACAGGTAGTTATAAATCCAATTACCATACAATCAAGACCACTACAGCCACGATGCAAATTGATGGCAATAACATAAATGACCATTGGTAAGGCCAAAAAAAAAATATTTGTGTGTTTTCTGTCACATGTCTAGGGTCGGCATTAAATTTTTTTTTTTTTTTTCTTTTTAACTATCGGCAAAACCGGAAATAGTCGTGCCCGGTTCCAGAATCCGATTCCGGTATTTCATTTTCGAAATTTCCGGTAAGCCGTCATTTGTTTTATGACGAGTTACACAGCTTTTGTACCTTCTTTGCTCTCAATTTCGACAAAAAGCTAGCGGTTGAATAAATAAAACATTGCTGCTGATTAAACAACAAAAATGGTTATCCGAATTCTGTGTAAAAATTGATAGGGTCGTTAGCAAAAATTTGGGTGGAATAATTGCCAATTAAAAAGGTTAGGGTCGGCGGCTGAAAAATAGGGTGGGTCGGGTGACCGTAAACACACATATTTTTTTTTGGCCTAATAGATGAGCCAAGACACTGTCTGATTGATCGAATACATATATCACATCACATGTTTTTCTTTTAAATGAGCGAATATTGTAGACAAGATCGCCATCTGTAGAGGCAAGCAGTATATAACCCTTTCATGACACCTATTGTTCAAGTCTTCAATTACAATATGCTTAAAATTCTCAATATTTGTGTTGTTTTCTGATTCATTAATTTGTAATATGCTCCATGTTAGACAATACTGCTCCGCGTTGTATATTAGATCTTTTCTCCACCAGATCGTGACATTATGGATCAGTTCGTAAAATTCTGTCTTCCCAATCCTATTAATTTCTTCTTATTATGTTATGTATATAGCTGAATATTGTAATGTTATATTGAATTAATTAATAAAATATGTTTAAACTAACAAGGTACTAACGACAACTCAAACCAAACTAGCAAATTGAGAGATGGAGATTTCAAATGCAAGAATAGCGTTGAATCCTAACATTTGGTAGAGTGAAACATGGGCATGCTACCATCCATTATCTATTGTTAACAAGGGCCATCATGATCGTATGGTAGTTGGATTTATATCTACCTGTGCAATCAGTGCCTATCACCAAAAAGTTGTGAGTTCGAACCCCGTTTATGGCGAAGTGCACTCGATATAACATTATGTGATCAAGTTTAGTAGTGACTTGCGGCAGGTCGGTGGCTTTCTCCAGGGACTCTGGTTTCCTCCACCAATAAAACAGACTGCCACTATATAACTGAAATATTGTTGAAAGTGGCATTAAACACCATATAAACCATAAAAAAACCAAATGTAAGAATAACGTTGAACCACCGCGGTGAACCTTGATTTAGGACAGTGACACATGGGCATGCTACCAACCATTATCTATTGTTAAGAAACATCAAACATGCTACAATTGCTATTTATTTCCATTTTGTTACACAAATATTATTTACAAAATGATTGAATGCATTACACACTACGTCTAAAAATGAATGCAATTATAAGTTTGCTGAAGATTAAAAAGCACAATATGTGTTTTGGTATGTACACAATGTACTGAAATGATAATATAAAATCGCAACACAATTTTTACACCCCAATGTCCATTTCTACTGAAAACATTACATAATGTTTCTTTTTAGACATGGTAATGTTATTTATTCTGGCACAGCATACCCTGGGGCTACCAAAGGTCCATCTTTATGCAAAAACACAGCTGGCCATACTGTCATCTTATATTTCTTTCCTTTCTTTCCAGAAAATCGGAACACCTCCCTGTTAAACTTTTCACCAGGTTTTACCCACATGATTTCCATAGGAGGTTGTTGAATACACATGTACCATACCAGTTCTATACACTGTGTTACATATATCTCTACATCTTTACTGACTGGTTCTGTTAACAATTTTCCTTTCAATTTATTTTCCAGTATTTCCTGTCAATAAAACCATAGAAACCAATTAGTTTTAAAATGAACTGTTATGCAAGTTAATAATGCATGTGTAATTTGTATGTATATTCTGCACAATTTAGCCAGTGTATTCATTTCTGATTGGTTTAAATACAGTTTATCTGCAAATTGGACATTTTCCCTTTAGAGTGTGGCGCTGATAAAATCTGTATCACTGAACTGACCTTGATTCACAAAAATATTAGGTCAGTTCGTAACTCGCATGCGCAAAAACTGACTGATATTGAAAATTATCTGTCAGTATGACATCAAACACATTTTGATGTCACCAATAAAAACAATAATGTCAGTTTTGAAGATCTTGACATACATTATCACTAGTATCACAGCGAGTCCTATCAGACAATGTATTCCAAAATAATTGGTCTCTTACAATGTATCCCTAATTGAGTTGCCCCATACAGTGTATTTCCAATTAATTGGACCTATTTAGTATAAGGCTTAATTCCTTAATTTCAAACAGTATTTTCAAAATTGATTGGTTCCATACTGTGCATTCCCAATTTTTTGGTTCCATACATGATCTTCCCATATGATCAATTCCATACAGTGCATTCCCAATTAATTGGTTCCATACAATATATTCCCAATTAATTGCTAGCCCACTGAAACAACAATCCGTGGTTGGACATGTTGCTCTACTCTGACACATTTACCCGATTCTGAGCAAATCTGTTGTTGCTCTAATATTAGCGGAGAAGCAGCCAATACCAATTTAATAGTCTTTGGTTTGACCTGAACAGGCCTCAAACCACGATTTCCTGCATTCTAACCATTACGCCACCAATGAGTTTAATTCAAATTTGACACTATTGTTAATTACTCATTACCTTATTCAGTACTTTAATTGTTGTTCGAGCAACAACTTTCCTATATTGTTTAGCAAGTTGGTCTGTTTTGGTCTTCACATATTCGGCTGCTGGTTCAACTGCAGTCTAAAAATAAATACAACATTTCAAATGTATATAGAATAAATACTTCATCTTCTTATATAATCAACAAATCTTTAGTTTTCTTTGTAGTGTTTTGTAGATCATTGTTTGTCCATTTTCTTTTGGCCATTGTATCGTCTGTCCTACTTCAATGTATGTCTTCTGATTACCACATTGGAATCTGTAAGCCATTGTATTGTCTGTCCTACTTCAATGTATGTCTTCTGATTACCACATTGGTATCTGTAGGCCATTGTATTGTCTGTCCTACTTCAATGTATGCTTTCTGATTACCACATTGGTATCTGTAGGCCATTGTATCGTCTGTCCTACTTCAATGTATGTCTTCTGATTACCACATTGGTATCTGTTGGCCATTGTATCGTCTGTCCTACTTCAATGTATGTCTTCTGATTACCACATTGGTATCTGTAGGCCATTGTATTGTCTGTCCTACTTCAATGTATGCCTTCTGATTACCACATTGGTATCTGTAGGCCATTGTATCGTCTGTCCTACTTCAATGTATGTCTTCTGATTACCATATTGGTATCTGTAGGCCATTGTATCGTCTGTCCTACTTCAATGTATGTCTTCTGATTACCACATTGGTATCTGCTGGCCATTGTATTGTCTGTCCTACTTCAATGTATCTCTTCTGATTACCACATTGGTATCTGTAGGCCATTGTATCGTCTGTCCTACTTCAATGTATGTCTTCTGATTACCACATTGGTATCTGTAGGCCATTGTATCGTCTGCCCTACTTCAATGTATGCCTTCTGATTACCACATTGGTATCTGCTGGCCATTGTATCGTCTGCCCTACTTCAATGTATGTCTTCTGATTACCACATTGGTATCTGTAGGCCATTGTATTGTCTGTCCTACTTCAATGTATGCCTTCTGATTACCACATTGGTATCTGCTGGCCATTGTATCGTCTGCCCTACTTCAATGTATGCCTTCTGATTACCACATTGGTATCTGTAGGCCATTGTATCGTCTGTCCTACTTCAATGTATGTCTTCTGATTACCACATTGGTATCTGTAGGCCATTGTATTGTCTGTCCTACTTCAATGTATGCCTTCTGATTACCACATTGGTATCTTTTGGCCATTGTATTGTCTGTCCTACTTCAATGTATGTCTTCTGATTACCACATTGGTATCTGTAGGCCATTGTATCATCTGCCCTACTTCAAGGTATGTCTTCTGATTACCACATTGGTATCTGTAGGCCATTGTATCATCTGTCCTACTTCAATGTATGTCTTCTGATTACCACATTGGCATCTGTAGGCCATTGTATTGTCTGTCCTACTTCAATGTATGCCTTCTGATTACCACATTGGTATCTGTAGGCCATTGTATTGTCTGTCCTACTTCAATGTATGTCTTCTGATTACCACATTGGTATCTGTAGGCCATTGTATCGTCTGTCCTACTTCAATGTATGTCTTCTGATTACCACATTGGTATCTGTAGGCCATTGTATCGTCTGCCCTACTTCAATGTATGTCTTCTGATTACCACATTGGTATCTGTAGGCCATTGTATTGTCTGTCCTACTTCAATGTATGCCTTCTGATTACCACATTGGTATCTGTAGGCCATTGTATGGTCTGTCCTACTTCAATGTATGTCTTCTGATTACCACATTGGTATCTGCTGGCCATTGTATCGTCTGCCCTACTTCAATGTATGCCTTCTGATTACCACATTGGTATCTGCTGGCCATTGTATCGTCTGCCCTACTTCAATATATGTCTTCTGATTACCACATTGGTATCTTTTGGCCATTGTATTGTCTGTCCTACTTCAATGTATGTCTTCTGATTACCACATTGGTATCTGTAGGCCATTGTATCGTCTGTCCTACTTCAATGTATGTCTTCTGATTACCACATTGGTATCTGTAGGCCATTGTATCGTCTGCCCTACTTCAATGTATGTCTTCTGATTACCACATTGGTATCTGTAGGCCATTGTATTGTCTGTCCTACTTCAATGTTTGCCTTCTGATTACCACATTGGTATCTGTAGGCCATTGTATTGTCTGTCCTACTTCAATGTATGTCTTCTGATTACCACATTGGTATCTGCTGGCCATTGTATCGTCTGCCCTACTTCAATGTATGCCTTCTGATTACCACATTGGTATCTGCTGGCCATTGTATCGTCTGCCCTACTTCAATGTATGTCTTCTGATTACCACATTGGTATCTGTAGGCCATTGTATTGTCTGTCCTACTTCAATGTATGTCTTCTGATTACCACATTGGTATCTGTAGGCCATTGTATTGTCTGTCCTACTTCAATGTATGCCTTCTGATTACCACATTGGTATCTGTAGGCCATTGTATTGTCTGTCCTACTTCAATGTATGTCTTCTGATTACCACATTGGTATCTGCTGGCCATTGTATCGTCTGCCCTACTTCAATGTATGCCTTCTGATTACCACATTGGTATCTGTAGGCCATTGTATTGTCTGTCCTACTTCAATGTATGTCTTCTGATTACCACATTGGTATCTGTAGGCCATTGTATCGTCTGTCTTACTTCAATGTATGTCTTCTGATTACCACATTGGTATCTGTAGGCCATTGTATCGTCTGTCCTACTTCAATGTATGTCTTCTGATTACCACATTGGTATCTGCTGGCCATTGTATCGTCTGCCCTACTTCAATGTATGCCTTCTGATTACCACATTGGTATCTGCTGGCCATTGTATCGTCTGCTCTACTTCAATGTATGTCTTCTGATTACCACATTGGTATCTGTAGGCCATTGTATTGTCTGTCCTACTTCAATGTATGCCTTCTGATTACCACATTGGTATCTGCTGGCCATTGTATCATCTGCCCTACTTCAATGTATGTCTTCTGATTACCACATTGGAATCTGTAGGCCATTGTATTGTCTGTCCTACTTCAATGTATGCCTTCTGATTACCACATTGGTATCTGTAGGCCATTGTATTGTCTGTCCTTCAATTAATGCCTTCTGATTACCCCTTTGTTATATGTTGGCCATTGTATCGTCTGTCCTACTTTGATTTATGCCTTCTGATTACCACATTGGTATCTTTTGGCCATTGTATTGTCTGTCCTACTTCAATGTATGCCTTCTGATTACCCCTTTGTTATATGTTGGCCATTGTATCATCTGTCCTTCTTCAATTAATGCCTTCTGATTACCCCTTTGTTATATGTTGGCCATTGTATCATCTGTCCTTCTTCAATTAATGCCTTCTGATTACCCCTTTGCTATATGTTGGCCATTGTATCATCTGTCCTTCAATTAATACCTTCTGATTACCCCTTTGTTATATGTTGGCCATTGTATTGTCTGTCCTACTTCGATTTATGCTTTCTGATTACCACATTGGTATATTTTGGCCATTGTATCATCTGTCCTTCAATTTACTGCTTCAGATTACCCCTTTGGTATATGTTGGCCATTGTATCATCTGTCCTTCAATTAATGCCTTCTGATTACCCCTTTGTTACATGTTGGCCATTGTGTCGTCTGTCCTACTTCGATTTATGCCTTCTGATTACCCCTTTGTTATATGTTGGCCATTGTATCATCTGTCCTTCTTCAATTAATGCCTTCTGATTACCCCTTTGTTATATGTTGGCCATTGTATCATCTGTCCTTCAATTAATGCCTTCTGATTACCCCTTTGTTATATGTTGGCCATTGTATCGTCTGCCCTACTTCAATGTATGTCTTCTGATTACCACATTGGTATCTGTAGGCCATTGTATTGTCTGTCCTACTTCAATGTATGTCTTCTGATTACCACATTGGTATCTGTAGGCCATTGTATTGTCTGTCTTACTTCAATGTATGCCTTCTGATTACCACATTGGTATCTGTAGGCCATTGTATTGTCTGTCCTACTTCAATGTATGTCCTCTGATTACCACATTGGTATCTGTAGGCCATTGTATCGTCTGTCCTACTTCAATGTGTGTCTTCTGATTACCACATTGGTATCTGCTGGCCATTGTATTGTCTGTCCTACTTCAATGTATGCCTTCTGATTACTACATTGGTATCTGCTGGCCATTGTATCATCTGCCCTACTTCAATGTATGTCTTCTGATTACCACATTGGTATCTGTAGGCCATTGTATTGTCTGTCCTACTTCAATGTATGCCTTCTGATTACCACATTGGTATCTGTAGGCCATTGTATTGTCTGTCCTTCAATTAATGCCTTCTGATTACCCCTTTGTTATATGTTGGCCATTGTATCGTCTGTCCTACTTTGATTTATGCCTTCTGATTACCACATTGGTATCTTTTGGCCATTGTATCATCTGTCCTACTTCAATGTATGCCTTCTGATTACCCCTTTGTTATATGTTGGCAATTGTATCATCTGTCCTTCTTCAATTAATGCCTTCTGATTACCCCTTTGTTATATGTTGGCCATTGTATCATCTGTCCTTCTTCAATTAATGCCTTCTGATTACCCCTTTGTTATATGTTGGCCATTGTATCATCTGTCCTTCAATTAATACCTTCTGATTACCCCTTTGTTATATGTTGGCCATTGTATTGTCTGTCCTACTTCGATTTATGCTTTCTGATTACCACATTGGTATATTTTGGCCATTGTATCATCTGTCTTTCAATTTACTGCTTCAGATTACCCCTTTGGTATATGTTGGCCATTGTATCATCTGTCCTTCTTCAATTAATGCCTTCTGATTACCCCTTTGTTATATGTTGGCCATTGTATCATCTGTCCTTCTTCAATTAATGGCTTCTGATTACCCCTTTGTTATATGTTGGCCATTGTATTGTCTGTCCTACTTCGATTTATGCCTTCTGATTACCACATTGGTATATTTTGGCCATTGTATCATCTGTCCTTCAATTTACTGCTTCAGATTACCCCTTTGGTATATGTTGGCCATTGTATCATCTGTCCTTCTTCAATTAATGCCTTCTGGTTACCCCTTTGCTATATGTTGGCCATTGTATCATCTGTCCTTCTTCAATTAATGCCTTCTGATTACCCCTTTGTTATATGTTGACCATTGTATCATCTGTCCTTCTTCAATTAATGGCTTCTGATTACCCCTTTGTTATATGTTGGCCATTGTATTGTCTGTCCTACTTCGATTTATGCCTTCTGATTACCACATTGGTATCTTTTGGTCATTGTATTGTCTGTCCTACTTTGATTTATGCCTTCTGATTACCACATTGGTATCTTTTGGCCATTGTACCATCTGTCCTACTTCGATTTATTCTTTCTGATTACCACATTGGTATCTTTTGACCATTGTATCGTCTGTCCTACTTCGATTTACGGCTTCTGATTACCCCTTTGGTATCTTTTGGCCATTGTATCATCTTTCCTACTTCGATTTATGGCTTCTGATTACCCCTTTGGTATCTTTTGGCCATTGTATAATCTTTCCTACTTCGATTTATGGCTTCTGATTAACCCTTTGGTATCTTCAGACTTTTCTATCTATGTGATCAGTGCAAGTCACCACCAAGGTTTCTGAATTTGATTCCCGTTCATGCAAGGTGTACTAGATACAACCTTAAGTGATGCAGTTTGTCAATGTCTTGATTCAAGGCCTAGGATGGTGTTTTTTTTTAAGAATGTTACTTGTTTTACAACAAACAACAGTGCAAATCAATAATTGAAATATAATAGTATTACACTGTCTACATCGTCAGTAGCCCACAGCTGATTACCCTCAGATTATTATCCAATTCAAATTTCAATGGTCATATAAAAATGCAGACACATGACAATCAACACAAAATGTCATCTGGTATAATAAAGTCTGTACATGAAAAAATAAATTATTTTCTTAACCTTATTTTCTGATTTCCCAGCAAAGTTCAATGGATCAATAATAGGTGGTATCATTCCTGCAACAATTCTGGTATTCTGTTCTTTGGCAACTTTCTGACAAAACTCATAAATAACCTGAAATGAAACAAAGCAATTTATATAACAACTAGAATCTAGAGGTTCAGTGGGCTGAGCCTGTGTCGCTCACCTGTCGGACCAACCAGAAACAAGAATTTCCTATAGCAGCCATGTTTGCTAATGGATCAAAATGAAATGAGCAATACATGCAGAGAGAAGCAAGATATGATCCAGTATGTCAACAAGGGAAAGATGAACAAGTGTATATTAAAAGCAAGGGTGGATACAGGATTTTAAATGACATATTAAGTTGCTGGACATATTGTATTTTGAATATTTGTCTTGTTTTACTATTCCAAATACTATGAATGTACTTTTCTTCGTGTGTATCAATTTTCAAGGTTTGGTTAAAAATTAAAAGTTTGTGGATTTGTCGATTTTGTGTTTGTACCCAAAATAAAATTTTATATATTCAACATAGTAAGTTTCATTGAGTAGAAAATCTTTGAGAAAGCTTCAATACATTAGACAGAAGAGCCACCATTATATCAGCATTTGTTAAAATCTTTTCACAAATAAACATTTCTGTCGCTTTTGCGCATGCATTCAAAATCAAATCATTCACAAACATGTGCATGTGGATTATAATCCATTAAAAGGCATGCTAGTACTTATTTCGTGTCAATTGTACTCTATGCAGCTGGTCCAGAAAGTCGAGGTCACTCAAGGACAGTATATTGCTATATATCGACATCAAATTGCTTCCCAAGTTTCATTGTTCGTTGGATTTTTTATTTTCGGGATCACGAAAATTGGTACTCCACAAATAAAAGTGATTTCATAATTATGCCAAATTAATGTGACCCTTTATACTACTTTTCTAAATAAATCATGTTTAGGTCTATCAATAAACCATACAGATGATAATTTTGCAAAAAACTGCATTAAAAATACATATTGTGCTGTTTTTATTTAATCTTTCTTCGTCTTGTTTACCATATGTTGCCAGTTTCTCTGGACTATCCATTTTTGATTGCCCCTTCGGTGTTCTCTAACGTTTAATTAGCATATACCTTAACTACTTTTTGCAGCACATCGACAGTTTTCTCGTCCGTTTCATCGTCGTCATCATCATCTGGTTCTGGATTCTTAGGTTTCAGCGATTCATAAGCATTAGCCCATGACTCGTCAAACAATTCAGCAAATTTCTCCCCTAATTTCTGTGGTCTGTTCTTATCCCCTAAGTCTGTGAAACCTGGATCTCCATCAGCCAATTGTTGACTTGCAATTCCACTTAGCCTTAAAATATGTAAGTATATGAGTTTATCCAAAAACAAAGTATACACAAGGGCAACGCAAAGCGTGGCGTATCCCCTCGCCTAAATATTTGACCCGGTGACCTTTACCTTTGACCAATGACCTTGAAAATCAATAGGGTTCCAGATTCCCTTAAGGACTAAGTATGTACCAAGTTTGGTCAAAATCCATTAAAGGATGTTGATTCTAGAGTGTTCACAAGGATGTTATGGAAGGACGGACAGACGGACGGACGGTAGCGTTTCTATATCCCTTCGCAACTTAGTTGGCGAGGGGATAATAACATTTCTTTCCACTTTCAATACATATAGAATAACAGCAAATATGAAGATTGAGACAGAAATTATCGCTAATATCTCAGTGATTCCGAGAGGACGAGCTGGGATATTTGTTATAATGTGTGTCACAGCCTTCAGAACTGACCTTATTGTTTTTATCTGTGACGTCATAATGTGTTTTACGTCAGATTGTCCCATAAACTTGCGCATGCGAGCTACAAACTGACCTAATATTTTTGTGGATCAATGTCAATTCAGTGATCCAGACTTTATCAGCGGCACACATCAAAGGGAAAATGTCCAATTTGCCAATAAACTGCATTTACTTTTATATACAGTTTTATACTTAAATGTATTACTTGAATGTGACCCAACAGGAAAATTTATTTTCAAAATTGATGACGAACGGGATGATTTTATTCTTCCCCTTTTTAGTAATATCCATGTCTCTATAGCATATACGGTCTTATGTATCTTATTTGATCAGTATTCTAGAGAATATTTGTTGTTGTTTCTTTTGTATATGGAGAATGTTTTCCCACTTGTACTGTTGTTGTTTCTTTGGTAGAATATCTCATCTGACTTAGGTACTCTGTATTCGTTTTGTGGTAAAGTCCGTTTAACGTTTAACCTCTATAAATTTTCAGGAAAAAACCTTCAAAATTCATTTTCCAAATCAACAATTTTTTTTTCTAAATGCTTGGTTTGACCCGACCTGGGCTCAAACCCAGAATCTACCGCACTCGAAGCGATCCACTAACCATTACACCACCAATGCGTTTAAAACAGACTATATATATCTACAAAAACATTTGTTCCAGGGAACATGTAATTTTCACTTCTATTTGCACTCACTGCATGCAGTTTTTTAACCTTTCCGAAAATGAATTTAACATCGAGATCTAATCTGTAACTTTTTTTTTCAATTGACCAAACATGTTTAAGTTAGTTCTTAGACTTTGTATTAGCATACATCTTGAATAAAAGGTTGATTTGAAAACAAAATATTGAGGGTATAATATGCTGATTTTTTTTTTTTTTTTTTTTGCGTTAATACATGTATTTAACTTCAAAACATAGCATAAAACGTGTGTTTTCGTTGTTTTTCCGAGCACAGCTTGTCTCCCAGCATCATTAATTATGCATGTCCCAATTTCTGAACTACATGCACTGATGTTTACACTTCAACATGAGTTTGAACTCTCAACGCTTCCTTCAATTCCATCCAACTGTCATCTTAATTCTTGTTTTATTATAATTCACAAAAACTTCTTTCCTGTTTCTTTTTCTAGTAGATTCAGCTAAAATTCTTGTACGACCACGTGCAGGTTTTCCATCGGCAGCTGATTTTGTGGTACAAACAGAAATTTAAGTTCGAGATATGTTTTTATGAAAATAAGAGAATGGATGGACTTTTTAATTTAAAACTTGATAACTAGTGTTAATTTATGTTTTGTATGTAATCCTCGCAAAAAAATATCTGAATCAAAAAAAATCACCAAAATCAACAGCATACCTTTTAGAATTTTTTTTTGAAAATTTACATAATTCAAATGGATTATAGTGTCGAAGAATTTATTTCCATATATACTTCGGAAAATCACGGGGGCCATCGTGGTCGTGATCATATGGTAGTTGGATTTACAACTACCTATGCAATCAGTGACTATCACCACTAAAGTTGTGAGTCCGAACCTCGTTCATGGGGATGTGTACTCGGTACAATATTTATGTGATAAAGTTTGTCAGTTGCTTGCGACAGATCGATGGTGTTTTCTGGGTACTTCGGTTTCCTTCACCAATAAAACTGACTGCCACGATAGAACTGAGATATTGTTGAAAGTGGTGTTAAATACCATGAGTTCCCCCCCCCCCTCCCCCCCCCCCCCATCACTACAAACCTGCTGGCTAGCTCCTCAATCTGATTTCTTTGATGTGTAATCGTTTCCTTCATCTTCAGATATTCAAACAATGGAACCATCTTAAATTCAGCAGCCTGTCTCATCTGGGTCGGAGATCCAGAAGTTTTAAATCTGGCTTTCATATTGTTATAAAGTTCATTAAAATGTGCCTGTTCCAGATCTATTCCTTCTGGAATCTGTGGAAATTAAAATAAAACTTTTATTAAACAGTAGTGGTCAACAATAGAGAAAACGAGAACTCCATAAACAAATTGTAAATAATCACCCCTGTGATGTATTTATGTGTATTATACAATAACGCCCATTCCAATATGCCTGTGTCTCACTTTTGGTTTTAATGTCACTTGAAAGATTAGCTGAAAGATTGCTCACTTGGAATTAAACAACAATCACTGTGTCACTCAATTGTCAATGCGTCTGAGCAAAGACTGGTTGGCTCAAAAGTAGGATATTTGTGTCAGTGGAGCGACATGTCTACTTTTTCCGTGGACTGTTGTTTCAGTGAGCTAGCACTATAAAAATCCAACTAAGTGTGTTGGTCTAGTGCAAAATGAACATCATCATCATCTCGTCAAATGTAACTTGTTCTCGCCATGATATTAGCTGATAAATTGCTCATTTGGTGTTCAACAATCACTCACTTTATTCTGTGTTTGAAATATTGTTGAAAGCAGCTTCTTTAAATATCCATAACACCTAACCCAACATAAATATGATAGACTCAGATCAGTGTCTGGACTCAAATAGGTATCCACTGACGTCATTATCTCAAATCACGGTCCGATTTAAGGATATTCTCAAATCGGTGTCCTTTCAAATTCTCAGATCTATGGCCGATTTCTTGGTTAGGGTTAAGGATAGGGCAAACGTTAGTGATGTCATTGGATGTCGATTTGAGAATTTGAAAAAAAGACACAGATATGAGGTCTTACAAATATACTTACAGATGTAATCATTTTTTGCTGAATCATGGTGTCTTCTAAAACTTTCATTCTGTAATATTCTTCGGCGGCTCCTTCGGCATCTTTTTTTTCTTTTGACTGTTCAAGTATGGTTGAAATGACAGCGTATAATGGTCGTTGTTTTGGAAGTTGTTGAAACATTTCCATCTTAAACTTTTTATGCTCGATATCTTCCATCTCGACTCTATCGATCTTTGTAAAATAAAAGACACATTTTAAATGAATATCCATTTTAATCTTAAGGGGCCGTCGTGGCCATGATCATATGGTAGTTGGATTTACAAATACCTATGCAATCAGTGCCTATCACCACTAAAGTTGCGAGTTTGAACCCCGTTCATGACGAAGTGTACTCGATACAACATTATGTGATAAAGTTTGTCAGTGACTTGCGACAGGTCAGTGGTTTTTTCCGGGCACTCCGGTTTCCTCCACCAATAAAACTGACCACCACAATATAACTGAAATATTGTTGAAAGTGGCGTTAAACACCATCAAACAAACAAACAACATTTCAATCTGTCAATAAATTTATTCATGATTTTTCACCTCCTGCCTTTTATTCTATAATTTGTATATATTTAAATAACATATTATTAGAAGAAAATACAGTCAGTTAGGTGTCTCATCAATCAGATACTCCCACCTTACTAGCTATCTACTATAGTTTGATCATTGGTTTCCAAGCAATCTGTGTCAATATAATGATGGCTGTCGTATCGAATAGAGTTTTGGACTGTCGTGGCCGTCTGATAGTTCAATTACCATCTACCTATGCAATCAGTGTCTATCAACACTAAAATTGTGAGTTCAAATCCCAATAAGGGAGAGGTGTACTCGATACAACATTGTGTGATAAAGTTTGTCAGTGACTTGCGGTAGGTCGTGGTTTTCTCCGGGTACTCCAGTGTTCCTACACAAATAAAACTGACCGCCACGATATAACTGAAATATTGTTGAAAGTGGCATTAACTATCTTATCACCTTTCCTCTAATAATAAATGTGTATGCCATCACCACTACATTAAATGCAAGTATAACTCAACGTAACAAGGGACCATTTCTGTTAATTAAATTAGACTTTATTTTTACAGTGGGTGTGACCGAGGTGGCTAAACTGTTTGTCATTATACTAATAAAATTGGTACTGCAGTGTAAACAAATCTCACTGAGGGAAGAGTGAGTGAGTGAGTGATTGTTGCTTAACACAAACTCAGCAATTTATCATGGTGAGAACAGTTTAATTTTCAATGAGATGATGAGGTCCATTTTGTACTAAACCAACATGCTTTGATGGATTTTTATAGTGCTAGCTCACTGAAACAACAGTCTGCGGATAGACATCTCACCCCACATTATCCTGATTCCGAGACAACCAGTCTTTGCTCTTTCTCCTTAATACCTTGCTCTTAGCGGAGAAGCAACAAATACCAATTTTATTGTCTTTGGTTTGACCCGATCAGGGCTCGAACCCACGATCTACCGCACTCGAGGCGAGCACGCTAACCATAACACAACCGATGCGATTCGGCTTTCTTTACAACAACGCTGCTCACCCAATTATCTGCGAGGGTTGGCATGTGGAAAACACTTGCATGAATGAACCATTTCACTAAGAGGAGATGCTTAGGCCATAAAACTAGTTTAACCCGACCACAATCTCCCGCAATCAAGGCATGCATGCTAACCATTACACCACTGATGCATTGAGGGAAGTACCAAAATATATGAATAAATAAATATTTATAAGAGTGTGTGTACTTACTGTTCTCTTCCAAGCTCTTTCTATTGTACGATAAAAGTTATATTCAGCCTGTGCTTTTGATAATGCTTTCTGATCAAAGTAATCTTGATGGGTCCAAAGGAGTTTTAATATAATTCTGGTAGAATCATCTTGATCGTCCATAGATGGATCAACTTCACGATGAGGGAAGCCAGGAAAGGATCCATGTAAATGAGCCCTCATACGATGATCATCCATCATATCCACATCCTAAGTTAGAAAATGTATAAATAAACGTTAGAGAAATCTGAAGAGGTAACAAAAAATGGAAAATCCAGAGACACAGGAAACATTGGGCACAAAAGACACAGGACGAAGATAAACAAAACAATTAACCACTACACAGAAAACTAAAACGATGAGCAACACTGACCCCACAAAAAAGTTCCTGGTTCTTATACGACACCTTATAATGGTCGAGATTTGTCTAGTGAGGCCTCCATTTTGATTGTTCCTTCTGGTGGAAAAGATTTGGTGTTTATACATGTATAAGATTTACTTACTCTGTGCTACTAAAACTATGAGTATTGAAACACAAATGGCATACCAATCTATTGATAACTGAATGGTTGTTAATTCAAAACTGAAGGTATGAGAGGTTTTAACTGTATACCCAACATTGAGGTTCTTCTTTGTTCATTTTTCTAACTCAATAAAAATAAAATGTAATCAAAAAATATCCAGAGTTTAGTAATTCTAATATAACTGGATTA
Organism: Bathymodiolus septemdierum; assembly: GCA_963383655.1. Lineage (NCBI taxonomy): Eukaryota > Metazoa > Mollusca > Bivalvia > Mytilida > Modiolidae > Bathymodiolus > Bathymodiolus septemdierum. The sequence goes on along the minus strand of OY726524.1, from coordinate 27,622,919 downwards.
AACTGTAGAACATCCTGCTTTTAAAGGTTTTGTCAAGGTTAAACAAATTGATTTACTCTTTAAAGCTGGTAAACATTAAATACAGAATTTAACCAAAGATTTGAATTCCAAAAAGTCATAATTGTCCTAAGAAATAGAAAATTGTGTAGTTTGGTGTAATATATATTCGAGTATAACAAAGTTATATGAAAATTTGACGAGGCTAGCTGTTTAAAAACAAACTACTCAGTCCCTGCAGAGATCATGAAATATATTGTATGTGATAAATTTAAAAAATAAAGTTTGTCAGTATTTTACGGAAAATATTTCAGATTCCTCTACTGATAAAAGTAAGACACAAAATAACAGAAATATTGTTGAAAATGGTTTTAATCCTGAAATTATTAATAAAGTACATGCATTTAATTAAATCTAAGTTTAAAAAAAAATAAAATTAACTTTGATCACGTGGCTGAAAAGTTTAATTCATGTTTCACATCTAAGCAATAAAAAGACAAATCATGTATTTGGGTGATTTTCAAAAAAATGAAGACTTTTCATTTTCAGAGAATAATTTGAATATTAAATGATATGAAAGAAAGGTAAATATCTTAAAACAAGCACAATGGTAACAGTTATCTTCATGCAAAGTGTCATGGAGATTGCTCTTCTGGTTAAAAAGTTATTCTCTAAAAACTGGTCTAATTTGTCAGGAGAGTGACGTTTTAGCGTGACAAACTTTAAATTGCCTTAACTTACCATGATGATAAAAAAAAAGAAGATAAAGAATATATTAAAGAAATATGGTATTCTATAATTTCGTACCATTTTACTTCAAATATCTAGATGTTTTGTGACCCTATGATTATGCGACAAAAAATTATTCTATTTTTTAAATTAGTGTACGTGAATATGCAAAGTGTCATGGAGATTGCTCTTCCGGTTAAAAAGTTATTCTCTAAAAACTGGTCAAATTTGTCAGGAGTGTGACGTTTTAGCGTGACAAACTTTAAATTGCCTTAACTTACCTTGATGATAAAAAAAAGAAGATAAAGAATATATTAAAGAAAGATGGTATTCTATAATTTCGTACCATTTTACTTCAAATATCTAGATGTTTTGTGACCCTATGATTATGCGACAAAAAATTATTCTATTTTTTAAATTAGTGTACGTGAATAAATTTAACTTGGAAAATTGTACAAATGTCAAATTAAACCTTAATAGTTTTTCATTGTTGAGACTAATTAGTTCAGAAAAGTCAAAATATGTTATAAAAAAACATTAGTTATAATAATTTAGTAGTATTAGACTGGATGAATATGATAGTTGTAAAATTGGGCTTGCATAAGGAGAGACACAAAAAATGTCAGGAGTGTGACATTTGATCTTAGTTGTATAGTACTATGTTGTATACTTTAATAGTTCACAATTTTCTTTATTTTCCAAAAGCTCCAGACCCAATCAAAGAAAAAAGTTGGAAATAGCTCTGATATATAACATATCATATCTAGGAAATCAAAATAACTAATGTCAGAAGTGTGACATTTTTAATGGGCATATCTTTTAAATAAAAAAATAAATAAACAATGCTTCTACAAACTTCCACAATGTTTTCAATTTAATCACATAAAAAACAATAAGTAATAATTGTAGTATTTTTGTATATTGCACGACACCTTTCTCATAATAAGTGATGATAAAGGGTTATAATTTCTTAAAACATGTCAAAATATGGATTTTTTTTCTAAATGAAAAATTTATGTATGTTGCTTTAGATAAACAGAATACTTACTTTAATATATCTTGCCTTTCATAAAACATTTTCATTCTTTTGATATAGCATTTTTGAAAATTTATCAATAATTTTTCATTCAACAGTAATATGTCACACTCCTGACATAAAAACATTAAATGTCGATTGCAATTGCAGTAGGAAGTTTTTTTGCAGAGTAAATTATTGAGAAACATGGGGAAACTAATTTGAAAACCACTAAAAAGTAATTTTATACTAAGAAAAGATGATCTATTGCTAGTTTTAATAAATTTCAAATCCATTTTAACCATTTTTGATGAGATAAATTCCTAAAGGGCAAATAATTAGCACATTAATCATTAGAAAAAAAATTGAATCTTCTTTTAATATTTACTGTTAAATGTAAGAAATATAAGCTTTTGAAGAAATATAACTTTTAGTTTGGAAAGAATAAGTTGGTTATATTATTTTCAGCTCAACAGGTTTATTTTCGAGAGGGAGTCAGGAGTGTGACAATTTTATTTAAGAAATAGATTATTTTGTAAGCATATAGCCTCCATAAAACTGTGTGTAATTGTCTCGGGGAATTATTTAATTCTCAATAAGCACTATACTCTTGAAAAGATGTATAAATGGTTGAAAATTGAGTTGTCATTTTTTATAATTATGATAGTATTACTTAGAATATGATAAAATATGATTGAAATAACATCATAACAATGCAAAAATGAAATATATTCAAGGGAAACCTTTTTTCAGTCAAAATAGATTATGTACTACTACTTAAAAAAGTTATTGTGACCAACAATGATTGCATTTAGCTTGATATTTGGTGTATTTATCTTTTAGAAAAATGTGTCAGGAGTGTGACAAAACATCAAAAAATGGACAGTATTTTCATTTGGTTACCTCTAGTTTATACCACCAATGATCAACTTAACTTAACTTTTGTTATACTTATTAGGCATATATAAATAATTGATTTACAACTATTAAGCCTCATTAGATCATATTTTTTATGCTTGTATGAAAACTTTAATTACCAGATTTTTTAAAATATACAGTAAAAATAGTGTTTCTTTGATATACTGAAACAGTTTTCTCATGATATATACAAAGTTTAGTACCAAAATGTGCCTTTTTCATATCATTATCAAATGGAAATACATTTAGGTCTTTTACCATACCCAAAAAAAAATGATACCTCTGAGGAAGTAAGTCTGTATTTGTTATCATTTTAACACTTTGTTGCTAATAAAAGTTGAAGAAAACATTTTTGTCTTCATATATTGCACTGAGCAACTGAATCTGAAAAATATATCATATTGACATTATTTTACGACCAAAATTATGTCAATTTGTCCAATTTGAAATTTCACCCTCTATGTCACACAAAGTCTTCATTTTTTTGAAAATCACCCATTTACATATTGATTGTTCCATATTTTTCAGGGACCATCGTGGTCCTGATAATATGGTAGTTGGATTTACAACTACCTGTGAAATCAGCGTTATCACCACTAAAGTTGAGAGTTCGAAACCCCATTCATGGTGAGGTGTACTCGATACAACATTATGTGATAAAGTTTGTCAGTGACTTGCAACAGGTCAGTGGTTTTCTCCAGATACTCCTGTTTCCTCCACCAATAAAACTATTGTTGAAAGTGGCACTAAATACCATAAACCTAAAACCCAAACCTGTTTCATATCTTGTAAATAAAATAATTTACTTTATACTTACTTCTGTAGCTGCTTGTTGTTGTGAAGTAGCACCTTCTAACTTCCCAGGGTCACCAACTGGTGGCTGTTTGTCTACATTTATTGTAGTTATGTTATTTCCTTGTTTGGTTTTATCTGTCTTGTCTTCTTGATCGAACCTACCTTTTCTAGATGTCTTCGATTGTGCACCAGCTCCTTCCTGAAAATGACTTGTTGTTTAATTTCTGCATGCTTTTCTTAATGTTAACATAGGGCCTATGCAATCAGTGCTTATTACCACTGATGTTGTGAGTTCGAATCTCGATCAGTGCGAGGTGTACAACATTATGTGATAAAGTTTGTTAGTGACTTGCGACAAGTCGGTGGTTTTTTCCGGATCCTCCAGTTTCCTCCACCAATAAAACTGACTGCCACAATATAGCTGAAATATTGTTGAAAGTGGCGTTAAAACAAACAAACAAGTAAACAAACAAACAAAATAATGTTAACGTTTTTCAGTTATCAAGACACACTAGTTACTTCCATGTAGTCTTTTAATTAAGTAATAACAATACTAATTAAGATTAATCTGCATGGGAGAGTGATTGTTGATTGATGAACAATATTTAAACTATATCATAGCCTGAACAAATTACATTTGATGAGATAATAATGATGTTGGTTGTGATTGGTTGGATTTTTTTAGTGCCAGTTCATTGAAACAGTGTCCACGGTTAGACATGTCGCTCCACTCACATTATCCTGATTCGGAGTCAACCCATCTTTGCCCTTTCTCCTTAATGCTGCATGCTTAGCGGAGAAAACAATCAATAAATTGGTGTTTGGCAGGGTGAAAATCTTCAACCTTTTTCTTTGCAATATTTCTGAATGATTTAGGGAACGACCATTTAACTTGAAGGGGGGGGGGGGGGGGGGGGTTATGGTTTTTTTCTATAAAAAAAAAATCTGATTCCCAGTGTTGCTAAAAAAATATTCTGATTTTGGTGGAGGAAAAAAATAATAATCTGATTCAGAGTTTTTGTCATATAACCTAATGTTGAATTCTGAACAAAAAAATTGTGCTTTGCGCGACAAAAAAAATAATATTGTAACTCTTGTATTGTCTGAAAAAATAATTCTGAACGAAACTTAAAACCATAACCCCCCCTGCAAGTTAAATGGTCGGTCCCTTAGAACACTTTTTTCTTGAGATCAAATTCAGAGTTATATAAAATTGTTTGTACTGTTATATGGAGATGATACTATTTTATTAGATACTAGTTATTTTATTAGACGAAAGTCAATTCAAGGAAAATGCAAAATGCACTAAAACATTTTGAAGATTATTGTGTTCAATGGAGACTAAAGATTAATCCACAGAAAAGACCACACTGAATTGTCAATTTAAACATTTTGGTTACTCTTTATGCATAGTTGACAAATGTACATATTTTGTTTTATGCTGAAATACAATGGTAATTTTCAGCAAGAAAATGTTTGATGCAATAAGCATAAAATCACTGTTTGCTCTCTTTAGATGTACAATAAATTTTAACATCCCTGTTGATCTTCAGCTAATATTATTTAACAGTTAAGTAAGACTGATTTTGTTAAACTCTTCGGAGATCTGGGGTTTTGAAAACATTACGGATATGGAAACAATTCACTGGTTTATGTGAAAGTGGGAGATACCCACTACATATTTAAGGTTAAAATCAGAATGATAATTTTTAGGAATATTGTATAAATTCTTTAGTTATTTACTTTACATGGTACACCAAACTTTCATTTCAAATGGATAAAATATGCAATGTGTATTTTTGACAACATAGACCTGTTTATCTTATATTTGGAATGGACCAACATGTCCTACATAATAATGATATTAAAGTTATTGTTTAACAAAGATTACTGGACGAATTTCACCAGAATTGATATAGTGATAGGAATACATATGCATCTTGAGGTGAACTTGATCTTTGATTAAGGACAGATTTTGAATTAGAAAAATATTTGTTAAATCTAAGTAAAAGCAAATATTAAAATTCCAATTGAAAAGGGTAGGTGAGTGGGTATATCTTTAGAACACATCTTACACATGGTATGTCACTTATGAAATTCTAAATGAAATAGGAAATGAATATCACTCTTTTTTTTTAATGTGACAATGTAAAAGTTTGTACACTTCCAGTAAAATACATTCCTGAATATAATTGGTTATCCCTCTGTTTATAAAAAGTATGAGTTGTTTTCTTTATATAATGTTAAGGTTCTAAATAATGTACCAATATTTGAAAGAAAGCTGGAAAAACTACTATAATAATATATTACACTTTACGTTTTTATTTTCCCTATTTGTCTTTGTTAGCGCAGCCGGTCACTATTTTCGTATATGGACCGGCCAGGTACCTGCATTGTTTTAGATAAAAAGTATAATATAGCGAATAGTTCATGTCACTTCGGGTCATATGGCAGTATATGGACCGGTCCATATACTGCCATATGACCCTCAGTGCCATGAACTATTTGCTATGTAATGATTGATATTTGCACTTTATCCGCCATCTCTACTTGTTTATGTATTTAATTCCTCTTGTAAGAAAGCTTGAAGATACCATAGGGGTAACAATCGAAGGACAGACAATACAATGACCAAAAGAAAAAGGACAAAAGAACAAACAAAAATCTACAAAACAATACACTAAAAACTTAAGATCGAGCAACATGAACCCCACTAAAAGCCTGGGGTGAACTGATGTGCTCCAGGAGGTAACACTTGATGTGTCTGAGAGTCTACCATACAATCTTGAATCTTGCATCTTGTAAATTGATGTTAACATAGCATACCATACATCTCAATGGACATCTACCTGGTAAAATTGCTTACAACTTCTTTGAAACCTTTGTTAAATCTATATTAATATATAACTCAGAAATCTGCATTATTGACTCATAATTACAATTACACAGATCGAAATTTCGGGCAAACAAAATTAATTCTGCAGTGGACATTTTATCTTTTGCTGACAAAAGCCTTTTATAAAAAAATCAACTTAAATTTATCAAACATACTCTAAATACTAAATGATTTGATTTTGATTTTTGGTATTTTAATGCCACTTTCAACAGTATTTCAGCTATATCATGGCGACCAGTTTTAGTGGTGGAGGAAGCCGGGAGTACCCGGAGAGAACCACCGACCATGGGCAAGCAACTGGTAAACTTTATCACTTGCGGCTGTGCGTCGAATGCACTCTTTTTTGTAATTTACAAAGCCGGGCGCGAACCCACGCCATATTGGTGATAGGCTTGTTTGAGTTGTTAGATCCAACGACCTAACTCATTGAGCCACCCGGGTCCTACAACGACCTAACTCATTGAGCCATCTGGGCCCCCTAACTCATTGAGCCACCCGGGCCCTTAAATAAATACTAAATGAAATTCAACAAATACATGTATAGCAACTAGAGCAGAACTAAATATTCCACCATTAGAAAGCTTTACTAAAACTCAAACTATAAAGAATTTATCTAGATTAAAACTCTCTTCACCATGAAGGAAATATAATCTAACAAAAATATTAGATAGACAAGGTGCTTACTCTTGGTAAACTTATCAAAAAAAAAAATCATCAGAAGAAATAGATATTCATATTAATGTCAAACTTATAGATGAATGTCAAACCTTAAATCAAACAAATAAAACAAAAACTTGAGCCATTTATTACTATTAAAATCTTGTAAATAATAAAATTAATTAAAACTGAAAACAGCAAGATAAATTTTAATAAATCATTAAAACAAAAGATAATAAATAATATGAAATATTATTTATTGCATTCTAATAAAGAAACTAGAAAGACCATAACAAATTTAGAATAAGACTTAGTGTTAATAGAAACTGGAAGATCACACAAAAACACACAGAGACCAAAGCAAATGTAAACTATGTAACTGTTTAGAAGATGAATCTCATTTCTTTTTTAACTGTGATGTTAATAAAAAAAAATATTACAGAAACATTTCTAAAATGCTTTAAAACAGCTTAACTATAATTCAACGAAAAAGGACAAATAAAGAAACGATCTACAAAACATTATACAGACCAGAAGCTCTCAAGAGCCTGTATCGTTCACCTGGTTATAAAAAGAGCCTGCCCCCCGACAATTGGTCCTATGTAAAAACTATGTCCTGCAGTGGTAGTCATCTTGGAATTACGATCAACATAAAAAACACAAAGTTTGTAAAGGACTTTCCAATGATTGATGCACAGTTTAGGTTCAATCAGTGCAATAGCTTCAGAGAAGAATATATTTCTGTATTTTCCCCATATGGTCCTGTGTTAATACTATGACCTGTGGTGGCAGCCATCTTGGATTTCCGATCGGCATAACAAACATCAACTTTGTAGAGGACCTTCCAATGATCATTCCTGGGCAGTTTGGTTTCAATTGTCCTAGGTTTCAGAGAAGAAGCGTTTTGAAACATTTTTCCCATAGGGTCCAATGTTAAACTAAGTCCTGCCGTAGCCGCCATTTCGAATTTCATATCGGAACAAAAAACGTAAAGTTTGTAGAGGACCATTCAATGAACATGCATGTACAGTTTGGCTTTAATCATATTTGTAGTTTCTGAGAAGAAGGCATTTGAACATTTTCCCATAGGGTCCAATGTTAATCTATGTATTGCGGTGGTGGCCATCTTGAATTTTCGATCGGCATAAAAAGCGTAAACTTTGTAGAGGACCTTCCAATGATCATTCCTGGGCAGTTTGGTTTCAATTGTCCAAGTGGTTTCAGAGAAGAAGCGTTTTGAAACATTTTTCCCATAGGGTCCAATGTTAAACTGAGTTCTGCCGTAGCCGCCATTTTGAATTTCATATCGGAACAAAAAACGTAAAGTTTGTAGAGGACCATCCAATGAACATTCATGTACAGTTTGGCTTTAATCATATTTGTGGTTTCTGAGAAGAAGGCATTTGAACATTTTCCCATAGGGTCCAATGTTAATCTATGTATTGCGGTGGCGGCCATCTTGAATTTTCGATCGGCATAAAAAACATCAACTTTGTAGAGGACCTTCCAATGATCATTCCTGGGCAGTTTGGTTTCAATTGTCCAAGTGGTTTCAGAGAAGAAGCGTTTTGAAACATTTTTTCCATAGGGACCAATGTTAAACTAAGTTCTGCCGTAGCCACCATTTTGAATTTCATATCGGAACAAAAAACGTAAATTTTGTAGAGGACCATCCAATAAACATTCATGTACAGTTTGGCTTTAATCATATTTGTAGTTTCTGAGAAAAAGGCATTTGAACATTTTCAGATAGGGTTCAATGTTAATCTATGTATTGCGGTGGCGGCCATCTTGGATTTTCGATCGGCATATAAAACATAAACTTTGTAGAGGACCTTCCAATGATCATTCCCGAGCCGTTTGGTTTCAATTGTCCAAGTGGTTTCAGAGAAGAAGCATTTTGAAACATTTTTCCCATAGGGTCCAATGTTAAACTAAGTCCTGCCGTAGCCGCCATTTTTAATTTCATATCGGAACAAAAAACCTTAAGATTGTAGAGAACCATCCAATGAACATTCATGTACAGTTTGGCTTTAATCATATTTGTAATTTCTGAGAAGAAGGCATTTGAACATTTTCCCATAGGGTCCAATGTTAATCTATGTATTGCGGTGGCGGCCATCTTGAATTTTCGATCGGCATAAAAAACATCAACTTTGTAGAGGACCTTCCAATGATCATTCCTGGGCAGTTTGGTTTCAATTGTCCAAGTGGTTTCAGAGAAGAAGCGTTTTGAAACATTTTTCCCATAGGGACCAATGTTAAACTAAGTTCTGCCGTAGCCGCCATTTTTAATTTCATATCGGAACAAAAAACGTAAATTTTGTAGAGGACCATCCAATAAACATTCATGTACAGTTTGGCTTTAATCATATTTGTAGTTTCTGAGAAAAAGGCATTTGAACATTTTCAGATAGGGTTCAATGTTAATCTATGTATTGCGGTGGTGGCCATCTTGGATTTTCGATCGGCATATAAAACATAAACTTTGTAGAGGACCTTCCAATGATCATTCCCGAGCCGTTTGGTTTCAATTGTCCAAGTGGTTTCAGAGAAGAAGCATTTTGAAACATTTTTCCCATAGGGTCCAATGTTAAACTAAGTCCTGCCGTAGCCGCCATTTTTAATTTCATATCGGAACAAAAAACCTTAAGATTGTAGAGAACCATCCAATGAACATTCATGTACAGTTTGGCTTTAATCATATTTGCAATTTCTGAGAAGAAGGCATTTGAACATTTTCCCATCGAGTCCAATGTTAATCTATGTCCTGCGGTGGTGGCCATCTTGGATTTCCAATCGGCATAAAAAACAGAAATTTGTAGAGGACCTTCCAATGATCATTCCTGGGCAGTTTGGTTTCAATTGTCGAAGTGGTTTCAGAGAAGAAGCATTTTGAAACATTTTTCCCATAGGGTCCAATGTTAAACTAAGTCCTGCCGTAGCCGCCATTTTGAATTTCATATCGGAACAAAAAACCTTAAGATTGTAGAGGACCATCCAATGAACATTCATGTACAGTTTGGCTTTAATCATATTTGTAGTTTCTGAGAAGAAGGCATTTGAACATTTTCCCATAGGGTTCAATGTTAATCTATGTCCTGCGGTGGTGGCCATCTTGGATTTCCGATCGGCATAAAAAACAGAAACTTGGTAAAGGACATTCCAATGATCATTCATTTACAGTTTGGGTTCAGTCAGTTCATTAGTTTCAGAGAAGAAGATCTTTGAATTTTCAGCCAATCAGAGCATATTATTAGCCCTGGCAGCCATGTTGAATATCCGACTGGAACGAAAAACCTTAACTTTGTAGAGGACCATCCAAGGAACATTCCTGCTAAGTTTGGTTCCAATTGGCCCAGTGGTTTTGGAGAAGAAGCTTGAAATGTGAAAAGTTTACAGACAACAGACAACAGAAGACAGACGACGGACGCCAAGTGATGGCAATAGTTCACCTGGACCTTTGGTCCAGGTGAACTAAAAACTAAAGATCGCACCATGCGAAACCCCACTAAAAATCGGAAGTGAACTTGAGGGATCCGGAATGGTCAACAGTTCCTGTTTTTCACTCGCGACACCCGTTGTAAAAACTTGTGCCTGATACATTTATTTGAAAAATAAAATATGCTTTAATTAAATTACAAAGGCATCAACATCATTGTATCAATAATAGCTTATTCTCGCAATGATATGCATTTGTGTAATCGCTGAATTCAATCACTCACTCCCTGAATATTCAACAAACTGTATGTACTGTGGATGAAATGATAAAGAAGCACAAAACGATTACATTGTTTCAAATTAATTTATTCATACATGATCATACCGGATTATATCAAGAGGTTACCTTGGTATTTTCTGGTTTCTTAGGTTTTAGTGCTTTCAGTGTGTCATGTGACGCTCTTAGAGTATGGTAATCCCACGCAGCAGCTTGAATAAATTGCTTCAGAATTGCCCTGGTTAAAACGTTTTCCTTTGTCGTTTTTTTGAAGACTTCGTAGTTAAACATAGTATTCTGAGGAGGTGTTCGGGGAGGATCTTTGAACTGAAAAAAGTAAAATAGAATTTCAACGGAAACTTTCAGAGAAATATATATATATGCAATTCAAAATCTAATCAAAATGTTGAAATGATATAAAAAGTTTCAAATAGATATTTATTATCTAATTTGATGGTGTCCTGATATAGTCTGTGAATTCTGTTAAACTTCTTCTATAATATTATGTTCTAAAACATTGAATTAATAATATTTTATATACATTTGTATTTGATTACTTCTTTGCATTACTTCTTTGTAACTTGGATACAAAAGACGCATTTCATGTAATTCTCTTCTCTTGTATTAAAGATTGTTTTCTTTCAAGATTTGCTCATTTCTAATCTTGCGTTTATACGGTGTGGTTTTTTGCTCATTTTCAGTCTTTAATTTACATGACATGCGGTGCAGATATTGTTAAATATGTACGTACCTGTTCCTCTGAAACAGTACTTTTAAGTTCTTTTTCAAAACCCAACAAATCGGTGTAAATCTTCTGGGCAAGGCGCTTATCTTCTCCATTGCAAAAATGTTTGTCTTTGCCAATGAACTTTTGTAAGTTGACTCTGGCATGGCTCTGCAAATCTGTTGGAATCACTACCTAAAATACATTTCAACTGCTCATTCTTGTTCAACGTGACAACTGTGACGATAAGCGATACAGACAGTGAATGTTAGCAGCGAAACACACTGATCAAAGATCATCAATAAAAATACAATGAAAATCGTCCGTTGTAAAATACTCAGATTTTATTGACAAAAATATGATTGTAAACTCAAATCTTCTATATTAGTATAGCTCAATCCATTTATCCGCATTCGATTTCTGTGTCTTAAATATAAGGTATTCCAAGATCTGTTATATATGTGTGTTAAAACAGACCTCAATTAGCATGCAATAACTATGGCTTATTTCTGTTGCACATAGTTTTGTACCTTCCCTCACTTTTGAAAGTGTGGGGGGGGGGGGGGGGGGGGGGGGCATGTTCCTCCTTGCACTACTCCTACTTATGTATGTGGGATATAATTAATAAAGGGTTACAAAGAGTGCAGTAAGTCATCAAGGGCTTCCTCCTGCACCAGTTTTACTACAATCAAGTAACTGTAACTGATACAAGAAATCTGCTTGAATACTACCTGTAGCTCTTTACACCATCAATTCAAAGTAAATAAAAAGCTACGCCGAGCACAGCAAGATACAATGCAGCATATCAACAAGGGAAAGTTGAACAAGTGTATATTAAAGACAAGTGTTGACACAGTATTTTGCTTGAGAGAGTAAATTGTATATACAGTCAAACCTGTATTAAGAGGTCACCTTTGAAACAAATAAAAGTGGCCTTACAAGACAGGTGACCTCTTAAAACAGGATAAATTCACATCAACTTTTCTGCGACAGGGCAAGAAAAATGTGACCTTTTAAAACAGAAGACTGCTTAATAGAGTTGACCACATGGACAGGCTTGACAGTAATTGAATAATGTTGGACACAGTGATCACTGGAAACAGTAATATATTTGTATTGTATTACTAGATATAAACTACCACGATATAACTGAAATATTGTTAAAAGTGGCTTTTAAAATTGGCTGAAAAATTTAATTCTATATTCCTACCAAACATGTGAAATTTTGGAATCTGGGACACTTTCAGACCCCTTTTTGAAATAAAATAGCAAAATTATTTATATGGACTATTAAGATTATTCTGCAAAATACTGCATTAAAATTGGATGAAAAATATATAATTAAAAATTTTGCAGTTTGAAACTTGTTGATCCATTTCGGTTGACTTTATTTCGAAAGCCATAACCATCGACACTCCAATGGAAGCTGTCAGATCAGTAAATTCAGAGAAAAAAACTTATCACAATTGAACGAAAAACAAAAATTCTATATGTCTTCTAAATATGCCAAATTTCAAAATTTGGGCCCCAATAAGACCTCTTTCAGAAGACAAATAACAATTTGTTCATATGGCCCATCATTATGATGATCAATTTGCAAGAAAAACTGTATTAAAATTGGATGAAAAAAAAAAATAGTTGCATAATAACGCTATGCAAGTAATTGTATACTGTAGTATGCTAAGTAATTAAAAACACCCATCAAAATCAGATGAAAAATAAACCATCCATGTACAATTATCAGAAACATCCATATTTTCACCTAAGGACCTCTTGATTGAAAATGGGTACAATTACAATTCCCCAAAATAACCTTTATTTAGTGCCAAGTATCATTGTGTTCAAAAATCAGGAAACTCAGTCAACTAGAAATGAAGTTATTGAAATCATTCCGTCGTACGATCATGACAGCTCCTTCCAAAATAATAATTAAAATTAGAAGTTTGTAATGCATAATTGTATTCTTTTTCTTTTGTGATACCGTAACTTATAACAACATCCAGTTTGGGGTCATGTTGACCATGTAACCTTTCATTCATATTTGACTGTCCATTCATATGCAAAGACACTTTAATATACTTACCAATCAGACAGCATCTCTTGAATGAATGAATAACCCCACAAAGATGATCATTTTGCAAACACTGCAATACCGTTGGATGCAATTTTGAAATTCCCTTTTTTTTCTCCCTTTTTTTTGGAGGGAGATTTTGGGTTCATAAAACTACTTTAACCCCACTACTTTTTACTGAAATGTCTGTGCCAAGCCAGGAAAGTGAGCAGTCATGTATTTGTGTATTAGGGGTATTGAATTTGCTTCTTTCTAAGATTTTTCTATTGGACTTTGGAACAAGCCATAATCATATACAAAAAAAAATGTATCTACAATTTAAATGTTAGCTTATTCCAATAACAAAATGTAAATGCAATGGCTTCTTTAAGAAAATTTCTATTTTTAGCAACAACGGCCATCTTTGATGAAAGGTGGGGCTGTCGGACAGTTTTGAAAGAGGACCATCTAAGGACTCTTCTAGCAAAGTTGGGTAAAAATTAGTTCATTGTGGTTTCAAAAGATATATTTAAAGTATATAATTCTATTTTTAGTAATGGTGGCCATATTTGAATGTTGGCAGACCTGTCGGACACAATTTCTCAAGAGAACAAACGAAGGACCATTTTGTTAAAAGCTTGGTTAAAATTGACCAAGTGGTTTTATAGGAAATGTCAAAAGTATTAAAGATTAGGGATGTACAGCCGACGCCAGACACCAAGTGATGGCAATAGCTCACATGACCGTTAAGATCATGTGAGATATCTATATAAGTGGATGAGAAACAAATATCAGAGAGACCTCCTTGTGGCCAACCCACATGAACAAGTCTCCAATTATCAATTTGCAAGGGTCACCAAAGTGTGGTTGCCTTAGGACCATCATTTAGATATATATACATATATACTATTTGTTCTATTTTATATGTTAACATGTAGTCACACAGCGAGAGCAAGAAAACATCACAAAATAAGGCCTCCTCATGAACAAAACATTACAAATGGGCAACAAAAAAACTGTCATTCAGTTACAGGAATTATCAAGTACAAAAGACCATGCATGTTTCTTGTACCTCATGTGATTGCCTCATAAAATCTTCTATGTCATGTGATTGCCTCATAAAATCTTATATGTCATGTGATTGCCTCATAAAATCTTATATGTCATGTGATTGCCTCATAAAATCTTATACAATGTATATCATGTGATTGCCTTATAAAATCTTATATGGCATGTGATTGCCTCATAAAATCTTATATGTCATGTGATTGCCTCATAAAATCGTGTATGTCATGTGATTGCCTCATAAAATCTTATATGTCATGTGATTGCCTCATAAAATCTTATATGTCATGTGATTGCATCATAAAATCTTGTATGTCATGCGATTGCATCATAAAATCTTGTACCGGTATGTCATGTGATTGCATCATAAAATCTTGTATGTTATGCGATTGCCTAATATAATCTTGTATGTCATGTGATTGCCTAATAAAATATTGCATGTCATGTGATTGCCTAATAAAATCTTGTATGTCATGTGATTGCCTAATAAAATCTTGTATGTCATGTAATTGCCTAATAAAATCTTGTATGTCATGTGATTGCTTAATAAATTAAAACAAAACAAATACTAAGACGGACTGATGTCAATCTCAATATAATGGTGCTCTGTACATGTACCATGAGATATGTCTAAATATTTCTATGTACATTTATTTAATTCATATTTTCATTATTGATCTACATTTTTTAACACTATGTTTGCAGTAAGTTGTACAGTTTTCTCACATAATCATTAAAAATTACTTTTCATGATCCATTTGTATTCCTTTACATGAAAAAGAGAAAGTGTAGCATATCATAATACAGAAATTTGAGTTCAAATGAGGGTTTAATATCTAGGTCTTTCTTACAGGTCTTTAACTACTAATTCATTACAGGGTTAGGATTAGGGTGTTTAACTCCACTTTCAACAACAGGGCTCCCACTACTTTGAAATCAGAGGGAGAAGTGACTTCTCTTTCAGGTGCTGACAAAAGAGAAGTCAGAGACAACAGGGAGAAGTGGTGAGAGTACAGGGAGAAGTCAAAATATTTCTCTAATTGTACCACTTTTCACATTTGTGGGGCATTATCGTGGCATTCGTATGTTATAATGTACTTATTATGCATTAAGGTATATTGAGTAGTTGTTTAATTCCTTGTTTTTGTTAGCATATCATCTCTCTGATTTACATATGTCCTTGTATTTGTTTTTTGTTTGTTTGTATTAAGTAAACCTTTTTCAGATTCTTTGTTTTGTCTTGCAGATGATAAAGGCACATATATGATAGTCAACTATTGTCCAATAAATAATAAATAAATAAAATTGAATAATAAAATTTATTTCGACATCAGCATTGTTTCAAACAAGTCACACAGATAAAATGACAAAACACTAGATAAGATAAATATATGCAAAAAACAACAACACAAGCTGTGAAATCGCTAATTATTTAATCAAATTTTAATGAGTGTATATTATTTACATTGCTTCTCTTTAATCACTAATTGATATTAATTAAGAAACTAATCATATCCACAAAGTTAACAATCCCTTTGGATAGCCGCCATCAAACCCCAAATAAATGAAATAAAACAATACCAACGTTATTTTCCCGAGTACGGATCCGTAGTACAGTTTTTATATTCGTAACTGTTTCGATTACGTCCTTTTATAATGGTTGTTTGAAAAACGGAAATTTTATCTAAGTAAAAATATACCGATGTTTTTTCTGTTAAAACAGTTAAAATTAGCAAAGCGACTTGGTAAAATTACAGGGCGACTTCCACTTCTCTTTTGGCACTAGTACAAAGCGAAGTGAGCAGCCACAAGGCGATTTCTTTGCCCGAATCGCCCTCCAACAATAATTCAGTTATATCGTGGCTGTCTGATTTATTGGTGGAGGAAACCAGCGTGCCAGGAGAAAACCACTGACCTGTCGCAAGTCACTGATAATCTTTATCCCATAATGTTGTATCGAGTACACCTCGCCTGAGCTGGATTCGAACTCACAACTTAAGTGGTAATAGGCACTGATTGAAAAGATAGTTGTAAATCCAACTACCAAATGATAACGGCCATGACGCCCACCTAATTCATTACAATTTGTCCTCTTGTACAACAACACCTAAGACAAACTGATGTTATATTTTATTTATCTTCTTGTCCTAATGATATATAAATGTTTATATATTACACACTCTTTAGTGCACATGTAGATACTAAATTGACAAAGTAAGGTAGTTAAATAATATTTCAGACTATATATATACACTTACGGCTTTGCTATGAGATGGATATATCCAGAATTATCAACACATCTAAGGTTATTTCCTCGAGGGCTTTAACCCGGAGGAAAATAACCTTGGTGGGTTGATAATTCTGGATATCCACCTCCTAACCAGGCCATAAATGCATTATAATACTGAAATAAATTTTTGAAATTCCACATGAACCAAACCTGATTTTATGCCAACTTCATCTGATTCAAGCCAGTCCAGTGTAGACAACTTTCAGCAGACTTCCTTTTAATATTTGCTTTACTTGCCTTGCTTACTTGATTGATTTGATTGTTAGCATTTTAATGCCACTTTATACACATTTGTATAATCTCACAGCAGACAGTTTGATTGGGGGAAACAGATTACCCAGAGAAAACCACCATCCTTCGACGAGTAACGAGAAACCATTTTTACTGCAGACGACTGATGACGTAATCATTATCTCCCCTTGAAGGAATGGACAAGGTTATCTCCTGAGTGATAACGTGTTATCCCGCAGCAGCTGAGATTTTGAAAAAATTACCCAAATAAAAAATGTCACGTGGTGCTATCTAAACCAATTGTATTAATTTATATTATATGAGGTATTATCAGTTATCTATGTGTCTACCCGTGGGCATTGAGATTGTACCACCCTGAAGCAATTCTGTATAGACTGAGGCGAAGCCAAAGGTTGTACAGTGGTGCTGAAGGGTGGTACAATCTCAATGCCCATGGGTAGATACGTACATGTAGATAACGATTGTATCCCGGGTTTGAAAACAAAAACTGATTTTTAGTAAATTTTCTTGATATTTTTGTAATCATAATGTTTTATGACATGCTGAATAAAATAGCATAGCTCGGGTGAAAATTTGGGTGCATTTTAACAAAGTGTATGGAGATAACGAACCCTACATTTAACTAGTTTTTAACGTATTTATGTCTTGTTTTGTTGTGACTTAGATTGTTTGTATTTGCCGCGTATTGGCAAGTGGATAGCGTTACAATATTAATGACGTCACCAGAAATAGGTTCAAGAATTCTATTGATAAAAAACAAATGTGTGATACACTTATAGTACGATAAAGCAAATGACGAATTAATCTGATAACAATAATGTGAAATACATGTAGTTTTAAAATAATTCAAACAACTTGACCATTTCTATGAAGATACGAATTTGAAAAACATCAAAATCAATGTTACATGTAGCGTGAATCAAAAAATGTTTCACTACCCGATAAACATGGCCGTCAATACGGTAGGAATATTAAATTTCTCAATATAATTTGCTGCATTGTTTTTTGTATTATAAGGATGTTTTTTCATATTGTATTTTTTTTCTCTAAAATTTCGTCCTCCCTTCTCCGTGTGGAATACAAAGCACTTTGAAATTATTTAAGCTTGACATGCATAGCAACGCAAAGACCCCATGTGACTACAAGGCAGGTGCATGAGCTTTGTACGCATGGGTCATTGACCAATCAAAAGCCGACATTTTTATCAAGTCGGGGATAATATAATATATATTAAAAAAAATTGGAAAACAATCTGCTTTTAATTATTACATGTAGTATCTAGGTCAAAACAAGTACTGAAATACAATGTAGTACTAAAGACAATCAAAATCAAATGACCAAATTACAGGGTAGGTGCGTAAGGCGAAAAACTGCCCCTTCCCACTTTTTTTACCTAAATTAGTAATATAGAAAAATCTGAATTGTCAACATGGCAACAACAAATTATAGTCCAGCTATCCAAGGGGGATAAGGGATAGGGGTATGCTTCAGAGCCATGATTACCTTGTTATATTTAATAGCTCGATAGGTTTATTTAAAAACTTGCCCTCCCCTTCCCCCCTCTTTCATACCAGTTAAAACGTTAATAGCGCAACAGACTGGACTCAACTGTGGGGTAAGATTTCAAAAGTGCCAAGCTTCCATTCTGAAAATTCACCTTTTTCTTAAATTTTCCCCCTAAAAAGTGGGGGGGACAAAGGAATAATTTTGCCTCCTTTCAATTTGGGTGAGCAATTGCATCACACTTCTACACCCCTGTACTTGATAATGTTTGGTTGTTTCCTATTCCACAACACTATCGTGTCTTGCGAGGTTATAGCTACTACTACTAGGGTTTTTTGTTAGAGTATCCCCTCTGAAGCCTCTCACTTTCTGTTCGTTTCTATGTATACATTATCTGTGTAGGATCCGTGGGGGTGTTCTAAATTTTAAAGATGTCAAGTTTTTAGAAATAAATTTGAATATCATTAATTAAATCAAGGTTATTTGATAACTTTTCCCTCCTACTTTCGTTTCTGTAATTAACTTCCTGGTTTTCCGTTAATATTTGCCTTTTAAATGCAACAATTTTGAGAAAATTTGTACAAAGCCGATCATACGAACCTTATTTGATGCCATTCTTTGCCTCTGCAAATAATCTACACGATTCTTTCAAGAATACTGTCACAAGTTCTATTTTCACTTCTGCTCAACTACAAACTGCGAACCATTTACTGACAAGAGTTACTTCCCTTTTATAGTAGAACATATTTTTTGTTATCTCCCTTCCCCCGTGAAATCCGCCAAAATTAAAACAATTTATTTTTAGGAATGTGCGAAGCACAACAGTTTTTCACAAAAAGAAGTATTACCCCTTTAGACCATGTGAAAAAGAGACAAGTTTTCTTTGAACTTAAATGAGTTGAAAAGAAAATAATTTCCCTAAGTAGAAGCAACTATTTATGATTCCAATCTTTCTGAAATCACATTTTTTATTAATGTTTTTTTTCTCCGATTTTAGAGACGATTGAATTTGTCAAAATCTTTGACTAACAGACACCCGACTCGTCTTTTTTAATGTAATCTACTAGATATACGGTACACGAATTTATTTTATGTTTAATCAAAGACATAATAAAACAATAATTATGCTGGTTAATCTTTCCTTTGTAAATTTTGAAGAGATAACGAAATACTTGGTCTTTATATTAAAATGGCGTTGAATTATTTGCCATTCAAAACTTTGGACTATGAGCGTACAGCAGGCACCTGTGGAATGGAATTGCGACCCACCCCCACCCCCCTTTCTTTTAGCTTTTTGTTTACATATTTATTGTCATTAAAAATTTCTTTTTTTATTATTAAGATTGTATGGACACGAACACGTTAAATAAAGGAAATAGGGATGAAATAATCAAGAAATTGTTATTGAAAATGAATATGTCTACAGCTAGAAGTTAAGAAAAGAAACTGGGGGGTGGGGGGGGGGGGGGGGGGGGGGGGGGGGAGTGAGAGAGGGGAGGATATGTGGAGCGTATCTGGGAACTTATTCACAAAACACCCGTAAAATTTCCGAATCCGTAAACGTTGCGGAACATCTGCAGATTTGAAAACTCCGTTTTCACAAACGTGTCGTAGTTTTCGTACTCGTAACCGCTGCGGAAACTATCTGTAATTTACCCAATTATATCACGGAGAGTCGGACCTACCGTAAACGATGCTGAAACAAGCACCTTCAACATGTTATTGGTTATTGTTGTTTCTTAGAACATTCCATTATCTTTCACCTTTGAAGAAAGTGGTGGTTTTTTCTATAATTTAGTAATGAAAACGAAAAGATATCATTTCCCATATTGTGAGCGGTCGTGGTGGTGATAAGTATGTTAGTTGCATGGATTTACAATTACCTATGCAATCAGTCCTATCACCACTACCGTTGTGAGTTCGAATCCCATTCGGGCAAGGTGTACTCGATACAACATTATGTGATAAAGTCTGTGAGTGACTTATGGCAGGTCGGTGGTTTTCTCTTAGTACTCTGATTTCCTTCACCAATAAAAACTGACCGCCTCGATATGACGACTCGATTATCTGAAATTGAAAAAAAAAAAATTCTAAACCCAACAGATTTCGGCATGTTCTGAAAGTCTTGCTCCTGTTTGAGGCGTTCAGACTAACAAACCAGCTCCTTAAATTTGTTGAATGTTTATTGCATGTTTGGTCACAAGCAGTTTTATATGCTAACAATGACAATAAAATTGTTTAAAATTGTATATACATATTTTTTCTTAAAACAAAAAACAAACAAAAATGTTTTTTTTTATAAGCGTCCGAAATTTGTATTGCATGTCTTTATATTAAAATCTATAATAAAAAAAACAACATGTTATTGTTTTATTCCTGATTCAAATATTTTTTGTATACAAAAGAATGAAGATCTGACATGAACAAATTATCCAACATTTGAATAATATATTGAAGAAAATTGTTTTACTCTAATTGGCACTGTTCTGTCTTTCTGTAACGCGTTTGTGCAAGGCCTGCCTTCGGAAATACGGGGCCCAGTGCTGTTATCTGCAAGCATACAGTGTGTTGTTGTGTGTATTTGAACAGCCGAGAGTAGAAAACACCAGCACGGGGCCCCTTAAGCGTGGGACCCAAGAAATTGGTCCAATTGGCTGAAGGCAACAAAAAAAAAACATGGGAGAACAGAAAAAAATATAAATATGAGCCGCTTGATTCAGCGAGACACCGGTCGAGTAACTCATGTTCAAGATCTCGGATAGGAAATGCGCTTCACTTGAATTTGAAATATTATTAGATGATGGCGATAGTTGTATTTAATAACTCAAAAATAAACTTGCAAAGTAAAAATATTTAGAAACAAAATATGTTGATTTATACAGGGCCGTCTTTACAGCCTTATAGAAACACGGGCAAAGCAGTGCACTGGGGCCCCTATCTACACCAACCACTCACAGGAATAACAATGTAAAAGGGCGATAAAATTAAACACATATTTATTGTATTGGTACTTCTAACAAAATCAGTGTTTAAACATTAAAAACATGTACACAACATACATAGATTAGTAAGGGGACCATATGCTCGTGGGGCCCCGGGCAACTGCCCAACGTGTCCATGCATTAAGACGACACTGGTACCGTTATCGACGATGAAATATAGTGAACTGTCAATCAGGGCCGTTTTAACAGCACTATAGGCCCCCGGGCAACACAGTTCACTGGTGCCCCTACTTATACAACCACTCACAGGAATAAAAATGTAAATGGACGATAACATTAACCATATATTTATTGTATTGGTACTTCCAACAAACTCAGTGTTTAAACATTAAATAACATACCATACACAACATACCTAGATTACCATAGATTTTTTTTACGACACATCTTTTCCCCCAATTTCTGTGAGGCCCCCAATTGGCATTTCTTAAAGATTTTTTACAGAGCAACGAACCCCACATCTCTTTCTAATTTCAGTGTGGGGGGTAAAGATTTTTTTACAGACCATGGAACATCACACAGTGGCGTAGCTAAGGTGGGAATGATATGGAGGCTAACTTTTAATTAGACATGTATACCTACTAGGGTAATGATCTGTATTTGTTGACTGTATAGTGTAAGGTTTCGGATAGGGTGTTTTTGGTTGGCTAATTCAACTGCTCGATCAAATAGCTGGTCCAACTCAATTTACTCGTCCCTTTCCTTGAAGCAGGTCAATGATCGTTTTACTCCCATCGATAGCTTGGATTAGATCAAAGTCTTTTGCTTAAAGTGTTGCAGAGAGAGGAACCAGCGGCTGTAATATTGATTGCACACCAACAAGACAAACAATGAAGTCAAATTTTGTAATAGGGCACAAGTTACTCCTAGTCTTTGCATCACAGCCATGTTCTAGTTCTTCGAAAGAACTACAAACAACTAAAAATGCTGACAGAAATGTGAATAAGGAGTATGACTGACTTGTCCATCTAGTCTCACACAGCGTTTTCAGTTTTTGCCTTCTACCCATTTTGTCTAGAACCTCAATTCCAGCAGGAGACATTTTGTTGTATTATATTTTATAGAATTAAATTTCTTTTAATATTAGAAATACAATATTTCCCCCTATTTTTTTCTATTCTAGCTTCACTTGCCACGCCCACCAGGAAATATAACCTCGTGTGGGATTTTTCCACGCTCGAAATCCTGCGCGTGAGTTGTATTGCCCGGTGACGATTTCCGGTTTAAATTGAGTGCCATGTTCTGGAGCAGTCATCCACTATAAATACCGTGAAAGTGCTGCCACGTTCGGCAACCTATATTTAATCTTAATAACAGCACATGTAATGTTAAGGTTTATTATCAGAACTGTTAGATTACATGACATTTCTTGCTGTTTGTCTCATTTAGTATGTCAACTTACATTTATTAGAAAAATAATATTTTGATTAATTATTTTACTAATATGGATTAGGCATAGCCTACAGGCGAGCATCGCATCTACGCATAGACATGTACATGTATTTTACTAGTCTATAATTACGAGTCAAACGTCTATATATGAGACAGGTGCTACCTATGTAGTGCCAACGAAGCAAAACCCACATTATCTAATATTTAAATCATGTAAATCCTTGGGAAGATTGAAATAACACATTTAAACAACACAAATAGTAGTTTTGGGTTCTTTTCTTCATTATTCTTCTTTGTTCTTCAATTGCCCAGTTAATTCTATTGCAAAGGAGATTTTTGGGCCGTGATATAGCGATGACGACTTTTTTTTAGGGCCGAGATATATCGGGGACGACTTTTCTTTAGGGGCGAAACAAGAAGGTCTAACGATTGTCCATTTTTTATATAAATTAATCGTTTCATGTAAAGAAGCTGTACGGTTTCCTTTCTATTTTTTTTTTTGGGGGGGGGGGGTTATTTTTAAATGGATAGTTATTTTCTATTCAAATTAAAAGGCTATTTCCTGTACTTCACTCCGTATGTCCATTCTATGCCGAAACTTAGAATCCATTTCCGGTTGGCATTGATAATATATTGATTCATCTCCTTACACACATGTAGCTGTTTAGCTCGCATCTTGCGATGCTCGCTATTAAAATATAATATAACAAATATTCGATGTGACTGTGGTCAATATACAAGAACATGTTCCCTCTGTACCTTGGGAAAATATTCTTGTATATTGACCACAATCACATGGAATATTTGTATAATATCAAGCTATATATATACAAGTGGGGGTATTAGCACGATTTCCGTGCTTCGTCTTGTGTTTAAAATTGATGATTTCATTGTGGCAAAAGTTTTATGATTCGAAAATAGAAATAATTAGTGGAAAAAATCGCTCGCTCTTCCTAATTCTCACACGGCAGTTGCATTTCGATCCCTTATAACGGTTTTTTTGTTTGGTTCTCCTCCGTTTTAATCAGGAAAAAGACGTCTGAGGAAGAATTGACAACCAAACATCCTGAAGAGAGATATTCTTTCCCCACTCTTCTTCCACCTTTCACCTTTTCCATCCCGCTTTCCCCACCTTAACCGTTCGCCTCCCGCTTTCCCTACCCTTAACCGTTCCCCTCCCGCTTTCCCTACCCTTAAAGCTTAAATTTTCTTGCAGTATGAAAAGGTACATATATTCAGTGGCGGATTTAGAGGGGGTGTGCGGGGAGGGCGCCCCCCCCCCCCTAAAATTCACAAAGCATATGTTATACAACGTTAATTAAGCAGTTCAACAAACAACTTTTTCATGAATGGTTAACTCGTTAAATCGTTAACTGAATAGTAATGATATTAGGAGTAAATTTGGGATATCATTCTAAAAAGCTCTACCCATTGATAAATGATTAGTGTGCTGTCTGTCCGGATGAAGCTTTTCGTTTCGCCATTGATTCATTCATTGAAAACGTATGATTCGTTCTTGTTTATAGACAAACAAAGGCGAATATGTTAACATTAATGCTGCATGAAGCGATTCTGATCATCTAATTTAGTTACGTTAGCTTATCAGAAATCAACAACAAGTTCGTGTATTGACAATTTCCGCTTTTGTTTGTCTATAAACAAGAACAGTCGAATCATACGTTTTCAATGAATAAATCAAACGACGAAAAGAAAAGCTCCATCCGGACAGGCAGTATTAACTAGAACCACCCAAAAGGACAAGCACCGAAAGTACAGACCAATTAGTGAAATGAGGAATGAGTTAAAACTAAACCAATAGTTTTTTGAAGGGTTAAAATATCGTGATCGATCAGTCATGAGTTGAACAATTCGCATCACGGTTGTTAAAGAAAAGCTTTACTTTAGGTTCTTATAACCTGACAAAAACATACTGTTAACAATTATCCGACAAAATTAAGACTCAAAGTGAAGTTTTTTTGGTCTGATAAAAATGGTGTGGTTGGTTCAAAATTGTCGTTCAAATAAATGTCTGTAATACCTCAAACCCCCAGAGCTTCCGGGGGCTTAGCCCCCCTGGGCCCCCTACCAGGGCTCTGCCTTGGACCAGCTGGGGACCTTAAGCGGTCCCCAGACCCCTGGTCTACTCACGCCCCCCTAACCACAAATCCTGGATCCGCCCCCGATATTGTAAACATTTCTGAAATAAGATGGAAATTATGGATGTTTATGTGTTCAGTTTGTGATTTCATGGATTGTTATGCTTTTCTTGAATGGAGCCAAGTGCGAGATCTGATACTTATATAGCGGAAATTCACGAAAAAAAAATAGAAAAGGGTACACATTGTTGGTTAAAGACAAATGATACCGAGAGGTAAACTTTAGTGTAGATTAATAATGACAATGTCCGGAAGCGCAATCAGCTGATGATATTAACTTTTTCACTTTTATACCAACACTTACATGATCTTTTCTAGAGACCAAGATGCTTGATTAGCAGTATCCATTATTTTGTCATAAGTGAATCAGTCACCCCCTTTCATGCAAGTTAATATTAAAAGGAAAATAATAAATTAACTGATTAAAAAGATGAAAACGATTAAAAAAAAAGGTTTGATGCGTTATAAAAATGTATGCAAATGTGTAGGTGATCTTATTCATTTTTAGAATTCACAGCTATGTCATGTCATTTATTTTCTTTACAAGTGAACACATGCAAAATGTAGGTAAAGTACCTATTGACACCAATTATAGTTATTCTCTACATGTACAGCAGCTATTGGTCTGACACCAATAATAGTTATTCTCTACACCAAGTATTGGTCTGGCACGAGTGATAGTCATTCTCTAAACAGGTATTGGTCTGATACAAATTACAGTTATTCTCTAAAGCAAGTATTGGTCTGGCACTAGATATAGTTATTCTTTAAACAAGTATTGGTCGTACACCAATTGTAGTTATTCTCTACACCAAGTATTGGTCTGACACCAGTTATAGTTATTCTCTACACCAAGTATTGGTCTGGCACTAGTTATAGTCATGCTCTAAAACAAGTATTGGTCTGACACCAGTAATAGTTATTCTCTACACCAAGTATTGGTCTGACACCAGTTATTATTATTCTCTACACCAAGTATTGATCTGGCACTAGTTACAGTTATTCTCTAAAACAAGTATTGGTCTGACACCAGTTATAGTTATTCTCTACATCATGTATTGGTCTGATACCACTTGTAATTCTTCTCTAAACAAGTATTGGTCTGACACCAATTATAGTTATTCTCTACACCAAGTATTGGTCTGACACCAGTTATAGTTATTCTCTACACCAAGTATTGGTCTGGCACTAGTTATAGTCATGCTCTAAAACAAGTATTGGTCTGACACCAGTAATAGTTATTCTCTACACCAAGTATTGGTCTGACACCAGTTATTATTATTCTCTACACCAAGTATTGATCTGGCACTAGTTACAGTTATTCTCTAAAACAAGTATTGGTCTGACACCAGTTATAGTTATTCTCTACATCATGTATTGGTCTGATACCACTTGTAATTCTTCTCTAAACAAGTATTGGTCTGACACCAATTATAGTTATTCTCTACACCAAGTATTGGTCCGACACCAATTATAGTTATGCTCTACACCAATTATATTTATTCTCTACACCAAGTATTGATCTGGCACTAGTTATAGTTATTCTCTAAAACAAGTATTGGTCTGATACCAGTAATAGTTTTTATCTACACCAAGAATTTGTCTAGCACCAATTATAGTTATTCTCCACACCAAATATTGGTCTGGCACCAATTATAGTTATTCTCTACACCAATTAAAGTTTCCGGTTTTTCATCATGCAACATGTAGCTCAGTGGTAGAGCGTTCCGTTTGCATGTGAAAAGCCCGGGTTCGATCTCCGACATCTCCACATCTGATCTATATGTTTGCTTCTCTTTTCATTATGTTTCCACTGTACAGTCAGTTTTCAATGTACCGATACTAATCGATGAAAAATTGTGTTCATATCAATGCTGATTTGTTTCATTTTATTGATGAATCCCTACAAGAATAATGGTTTTATGTCTTTTTTTTTTTAAATAAAAATATAAATATGATTTATCACTTAAAATTAAATAGAGTGGTTGGTTAGTTTCATATGGTATGTTCACTGTGACTATTGTTGTACACAAGTTGTCACTTGGAAGATGTGATAACAAATTACATCGACCTATCATCACATTACGTAATAAAAAAAATATATAATTTTTTTTTTTAATAATATAGTACGATAGTGTGAAATGTCTTGTCAAATAGGTCTATCCCTATAAGTTTTTATCCTTAATCGTGGTTGTTGAATCATCATCATGTGGCGTTCTCTTACCGTAGCGACCTTTATGGTTGATAAAAACTGACAAATTCCTTAAGATATATAGGAGCTTGGCCATGAAGAACTATGAAAGTGCATAATAATAATTTGTATTGGATGCGATACTGCACCGAAAGCCAGTGAAGTGACATGAGAACTGGTGTAATGTGATCATGTTTCTTGCTACGGGTTATCAATCTAGCTGCTGTATTTTGAACACACTGTAACTTCGAGATTGTGTCGGGTATTTACTCCATACAACAAAGCTTGACCATAGTTCAAACGTGGCGTTACAAACGAGCAAACCAATGTTTTGCACGCATCTTCGGTGGTGTACGATCGATTACGTCCGATGTTGCGAATTTGAAAGTAGCACGACTTTGTAATTGTACTTGCTTGTTTTTGCATGCATAATTAATTACCTATCGAAAAATATGCCGAGATTTTTAACAAATGAAGCATTGGTTACTATTGTTCCGTCGAAAGAGAGAACAACATTCTGAAAATTCCTTCACACGGTGTTTCGGTGCAAATACAATAAGTTCTGTTTTGTCTTGGTTTAATTTGAGCATATTTGAGCTCATCAACACACTAACGTCTGTTGTATCATGCTTTCTCGTCTTTTCTATTGTCAACAGCCGTACAATATCTCATGATACCCAGAGAGGAGATGGAGCTAGATGACGTCACATCATACAATATCTTCGATAACAAAATATACAAGATATCATCATAAAGCTTACATACTCTCATTCAAACAGCAAAATTAAAAAACTTTGATTGACGTCGCAAGATACAAGTTCCTTATTGAACAAAGTTACTCGTGCACCATCAGATATTTTGCTAGGCCAGACTCGTTCTGCGAACTCGTCACATGGCCTACCAAAATATCTGACGATACACTCGCCTTTTTGTTCAATAAATGTAACATAGATAAGTCTCCAGGCGTCTGGAAATATTTTTCCAGTTATCAAGTGGTTTGATTACAAGGTACACTTGGGTGTCATCGGCATAACTGTGCATAGCCAGAAATCATAGTTGAATTTTTTGCTCATGAATATTCATAAACCAAATCGCGTCATGTATGACGTCAGCAAATAAACGTTGAACCATATTTGGAAGACGCTGATGAAAACTCGTATCTATTTTTTTTAAATAATATTTCATCACAGTTTTGATCACATAAATAACTTCATAATTATTTGTGATCTTATCAAAATTAATTGTCATCATATGCTTTATTAGAAATCCGATGATGTGTGTAAAAGATCGAAAATATATTTAATGCACTGCCCCCCCCCCCCTTTTTTTCCACGAAATAAAAAATAAAAAATATATTGTGCATTTTCAATTTCTGCCCCACATAAGTATGTCATTGAAATCGTTTAGTATATATATTGTTAAATTTTTTGAACTTTGTATATCAGCAGTATTGTTACCATATTGTATTATAGTTACTTGTTCTGGTTGTTTTGTCGAAATAAAAAAATACCCTTGTGGAGCAGTTTTACGAAATAGTAGATTTTTTTGCGTGAACCCTATTGCATCTCTACTAGAAAGGTAAAAAAAACTTGTGAGAAGCCCCCTTTTAAATTATCGAAGAAAGATTCCTCAACAAAGTTACCGGAACTGACCGAATTTGTCCCGGCAACTAGAATGGTGATTGTAAGAAGTGCTTTTAGGTCTTGAAAACCGTGCAGGATGCATTTTTTCACTTCTTCTCAATGCATTTGAATGGCGTTTACGCTTCAAAATTTGAAACTGGGTGGGAACCTTGAGTTTTCATGGTACAGCTGTAATATTTTGAGATATTGTTCAAACTGGTGCATAGTTTGATTTTTTGTCCCGGCAAATTGTCCGGCCCAAGCTAACAGAAAGTTTCCCGTTCAACTATATGTTAAAATCCAAATTCTCTTTGAGCCGCCATTTTGAATATGCAAATGAGCAAATCACCTATCATTTCTGACTATGGATAACTAAAATTATGGCGTCGGCACATTTCACTGATTGGTTTTGCAAAAATACAGTACAATCTGGGCCCTAAGACAGAACTTTGCGGCACGTCACATTGGAGATGCATTGCATTTGACACTACTGAACCAAGAGTGACACGTTGAGTTCGATCATTCAAATAGGACTTCATCCATGTCAGAGCTGCGCAGGACCATCTTAACAGCATTATGGGCCTCCGGGCAAAACAGTGCATAAAGCCCTACCTACACAACCACTCACAGGAATATCAATGTAAATGGTCGATAAAATTAAAAATATTTGTATTGTATTGGTACCAATAAGCTCAGTGTTTAAACATTAAATAAGATGCCATACACAACATACCTAGATTAGCATGGAGCCCCTATGCTCGTGGGGCCACCGGGCAACTGTCCACCGTGCCCATGCGATAAGACGGCACTGGATCAATAGGCTTTCTTATGGGGTTAGGGGTAGGGTTATGGTGCTTAACGCCACTTTCAACAATATTTCAGTTATATTGGTGGAGGAAACCGGAGTAACCGGAGAAAACCACAGGCACTCGAATTCCGGACCCCCCTTTTTCCTCATTTGGTCCCTCCCGCGATTATGGTATGAATCTTTGTCTGGAAGTATAACTTTGAACCATTTATCCATATTTTACAACATTTCGTGTTACAACTCTCTCGTTCTACTAACTTTTGTTTCTAGGTCCAGCTGCCGTATTACTTATAATATATACATAAAGGTATGAAACAATCGTCAAAATACAAAGAGGGAATCCTCGCTTCGACTCGATATTTTATAATAACGCGCCAGTTTTAAAAAAGGACCTTCGCTTGTCCTCGTCTCAAAATGATTTCCCTTCATTCCTATCTAGTTTATACGTACGAATAACAAATATTTATTGACGAAATTCAAGTTTATTCTCGACGACACATCCAACTTTCCTCCACTCGTGCCCATTCAGGAGGTCAGCCGAACATATTTTGTTTCGGGCTATTTCATTGGTCGGAAAGATTTTCGGAACTTATTTAGCTTGTTCTTCGCTATGCACGGCCAATCCATTTCGTATCGAGAGGCCTATTAAGCGGGAGTTTTAAATAAGAATAAAAGTGGAAAGTAAACCTTTTCAGTCAATGTGTTATATAGGCACCAGAAACAAAAATGACGAACCTAGTGACATGGTAAGAATATTGTCTGAAATGGAAAAATGCACTTCAAACATAAATTTTGACGGATGACCATTTGATCACTGAAAAGATCAGAGAGAAAGGGACACTAGTTATCATAAAGCAAAAAAATCTCCTTTTTAGGCTTGTCAAAAAATAAAAATGAGTTAACGCTCCTCAACCCCTATCCCAGCAACAACAAAAAGACAGTGTACATAAGTAAACCCCTTGTAAATTGTAGCTTTCATAATTCCCCCTCTTCTGTCTTAGAAACAGATACATGTATATGTAAATATGCCTCAAAAGAAATTTTTGCATTAAAGGGATTAGAACTACTCTTTGTATTTCTTTTCTGTTTAGGGAGTTACGTGTAAAATTCCAACTGTAATGGCCTTTGCAAAAACAGGAAAGAACAAAATATTCTTTAATTTACATGGGAGGGGGGGGGGTCAACATTTTTGTACCTAGGCTCATCACAAATAATTAATGACCCCCCAAAAAAAAATAATAAAAAAAACCAAGAAAAAAATACCCTCTTAATGCAATTTCTCATGCCCAGTTTTGATTTAAACAGTTAAAATAAGTAAAACATGAAGGTGTGCATTTTTAGTACTTCATGTTTCAATAAACCAATAAAAAAATACAACACAAATTTTGTCCCCCCCCCCCCCCCCCCCCCCCCCCAAAAGAGTCCAAAAAGAATGGATATGGATAAATGTACATCATGTATATTGTACATAAAACAAAATCCAACAATATACAAGGAAACAACAAGCTTCGCTTTTCTGCTTGAATTTAGTTTAATAATATTTTATTGTACATAAACAATAGGATTGGACAGCAAGTTATACCAACTTATATGAAGTCCTCTCCTTACAAATTATACACATGAATTAATGACAGCAAAACAAAACACAGACAATAGACATTTAAAATTTTGACACTGAAAGAAAGTAAGTACAAGTGAAAAAGTGAAAAAGTGAAAAATAGTGAAAAATTGCTGACATTAGCCCTAAAATCTTTTTGATTGATTTATAAAAGTTCGAACTTTTCCAAATATTTTGGAGTTGACGTCATAACTATACATATCGTTCCCAAAGAGCAAAGTTTCAATATTGATATTGATATCGTCGCTATTACTCAGAAGTGTTCTTCTTTCGTTCAGGTATAAGGGACATTCCAGAAAATAATGTATAGCATCTTCAAAAGAAGCACCGCAATTACATTTAAAATTATTTATTATATGTATTTTTGACAGATCGGCATTGAGTGAGCTGCATTGGTGTCTAAGTCTAGTATGTAATATACTTAGTTTCCGTGGGCCTTCATTATAATACTTTGGGGTTTTATAAATATCAGCTTTCACTCTGTTTTTAAACGAAGATAATGTAGGAGAATTTCTTATTGATATGTCTAGATTGTTCCAAAGCGAAACGGTAGATGGAATAAATGAGCTTGCTGATGTTCTCAGTCTGCATCTGGGTGGAACATAATTCTGATTATTTCTAAGGTTATAACTATTTACATCTGATGTAACTGGAGGTAAACAGTTAAATAAATAAGGAGGGCATAATTTATTATGAATTTTATAAAAAGTAGTTAATTTACGAGTTTCCCGCCGATTGGCTAAAGTTTCCCATCCAGTCTCAAAATATAATGAATCCTTACTAGCAAATTTTGTCAGACCTGTTACAATTCGTGCCGCTTCTAATTGTATTTTTTCTAATTTTTCAATGTCCCGTTCATAACACCCATCCCACACTTCACATGCATATTCTAGTACTGGTCTGATAAATGTAAGATAGATATTTGACAAAGCTTGTTTAGATAAAATAAATTTTAATTTACGAAGAACATTTACTTGTTTTAATGCTGATCTAGCTATGTTTTCAATATGTACAGTCCAGTTTCCATTAGATACAAATGTTACACCCAGATGTTTATGATTATCAACAAGTTCAACTGATTCGTCATTAAAACGTATGTTTAATTCAGGAATATTAGTATTATTTGATATTATAAGGGCTTTAGTTTTTTTAGGGTTAAAGTCTACAAGCCATGTTTTTGCCCATTGATCCAATATTTGTAAATCATTATTTATCTCAATTTGCATAAAATCAAAGTTTTTCCCAGAGTATGACAATGAGGTGTCGTCGGCAAACAGTCTCGCCAAATTGCCTAAGTTATCTGTAATGTCATTAATATAT
This sequence comes from Bathymodiolus septemdierum, assembly GCA_963383655.1. Taxonomy (NCBI): domain Eukaryota; kingdom Metazoa; phylum Mollusca; class Bivalvia; order Mytilida; family Modiolidae; genus Bathymodiolus; species Bathymodiolus septemdierum. The sequence goes on along the minus strand of OY726524.1, from coordinate 27,590,201 downwards.
AATAAAAATAATAAAGGGCCAAGTACAGATCCTTGGGGTACACCTGCTTTGACAAGACCAGAATCTGATAGTTCATTATTTACAAACACAAATTGCCTTCTACCACTTAAATAATTTTTAAACCAGATCAAAAGGTCGCCCGATATCCCATACGATTTTAATTTCTTAATAAGCCCCTCATGCCAAACTCTGTCAAAAGCTTTTGAAATGTCACAAAATATTAAAATAGTTGACAATCGTTCGTCTAAATTTTGACATACTCTATGATACATTTCTAATAATTGGTATACAGTAGAATGACCACGAATGAATCCTGATTGGTAGGCATACAGAAGAGAATGTTCAAAAATAAAATTATATGTATACTTATAAACAGCACGTTCCATCACTTTCCCTATACAACTTAATAAAGATATGGGTCTATAATTTGAAGGACTGCTTTTGTCGTCTTTTTTGAAAGCTGGCATAACTCGCGCAATTTTCCATGTTGACGGAAATATGCCTTTCTGCAAAGAAAAGTTAAAAATAATAGCTAAAGGTATACAAATGGTTTCAGAAGTACTCTTTAACATTTGATGGGTGATGCCGTCATCACCACAAGCTTTACCTATTTTCAATGTTTGTAAAATATCTTTAACATCGTGTTCAGTAATATATATATTAGATAATAATGCATCAGTTCTTGATGGTATATCTGGGGGAACATGATTAGTATCATCAACAAATGAAATAGAACAAAAATATTTGTTCAACAGATTTGCCTTAATCTTGTCATCATATATCAATTCATTTGAATCATTATCATATAAGGGTGGAATGGAATAATTTTGGGACGTTCCTGTCATTAATTTCCGAATCAGTGACCAATAAGATTTCGAATCATTTCTTTGGAGTGAGTCTACCAATTCATTTGCACTTAAAAGGAACTGTTCACGGGCATGCTTGATCATATTAGTTACCTTATTACGATGGGATTTGTACTTATGTATAGCGGTCGATGACTTTTTTGTTCTTGCAATTTTTTTCAATCGGTTTCGTGTACGGATTTCCCTTTTGATATGGGAATTAAACCATGGCTTATCAGAAGGTCTTACTTGAATCATTTTTGAGGGGGTATTTCTCGATATTATCTCAAGGTATTTCTGTGTAAAGCTTGATGACATGATATCAATATCAGTGCATTCTTTGAGATACGATTCCCATTGAAATTCTGATATTTCATTATTAAGTTTTAAGAGGTCTACATGTTTGTATTGCCAAACTTTACGCATATATGTTTTTTTTGATTGAGTACGGGATTTTGATATTAATCATTGTTGCATTGTGATCACTTATACTTCTATCAACACCTATTACTTCAGAATCAACAACTATATCTATATTTGAAACAATAACTGGATCCAATAGTGCACCCATCCTTGTTGGCTCATTTATAACATTAGTTAAATCATACAGTGTCATGATTTCGTTCAACTTATGATTAGTTTGAATAAGTAAATCAACATTAAGATCGCCAGTAATAATTATGTTTTCAGTAAAATTTAATGCTTGTTCAAGGGAGTAATCAAAATTATCCCAAAATGATTCTGTAGTTCCTGGTGGTCGATAAACAACACACACAAGTAGTTTAAAATTTGGAATAAGTACTTCAATCCACAGCATTTCAACCCCATCACAATTTAAATCGTGCCTTTCTTTCACACAAATACCTTGAGAAGTATACACGAGAACGCCACCCCCAAAACTGTTTCTATCTTTTCTAAATATTTCATCGGAAAAACCATCAATACCAATATCAGTATCCAATATATTTCCGTCCAAATGGCTCTCTGTTACACAAATTATAGACGACTCAGAAGCTATGTCTTCTAAATATGACAATTTATTTCGCACACTACGTGCATTTAAATGAAACACAGAAAATTCGTATTCTTCAGGTCCCGGATTTTGATGGATATCATTATCAAGAATCAATAATAGTAAAAGCATTAAAGTAAATTGTATATTTGTCGAAAAGGGAAAGTGACAGGTTTGTGCAAACATGCAGATCAAATTCTGTAAATAAAGCATTACCTTCATAAAATTCAAAATACCAAAACCAAAGAAGACCCTCATTTTTTTAACTAAGGAGGAATAAGCTCTAATATAAAACATACCTATCGACAGTCTATACATACCGATATCATTACCCATTGTCTATATGTATTTTATACTTTGAAGGATTCTGTCGATAGGATTTAAATAGGGATATGTCAGCAATATTAAAAGAATAATGAGAAGTAAATACAAGAATATGAACAATATGTACAATTTCAGTTTCATTTGTGAAAAACATGATTAAGATAGAGAAGATAAATGTTAGGTTAAAAAACATTCAGGAAAAGTGTTTTAGTTTTGAATCTTCAACAACAAACCAATCTATACCTAACAACATCATCTATCCCCCCCTTTTCCAAAAAAAAAAGAAGAAAAAAAATGGTCATCAACAGAGTCCTAGATTTAATCTGCCGTGTACTTCTCGTGCTTGTTCTTTGAAAGTTTTGCCAAAATAACAGTATTTTTGTTGAAACTTGTATTCTTTTATTCTTATTTAAAACTCCCGCTTAATAGGCCTCTCGATACGAAATGGATTGGCCGTGCATAGCGAAGAACAAGCTAAATAAGTTCCGAAAATCTTTCCGACCAATGAAATAGCCCGAAACAAAATATGTTCGGCTGACCTCCTGAATGGGCACGAGTGGAGGAAAGTTGGATGTGTCGTCGAGAATAAACTTGAATTTCGTCAATAAATATTTGTTGTTCGTACGTATAAACTAGATAGGAATGAAGGGAAATCATTTTGAGACGTTTGGCGCGTTATTGTAAAATATCGAGTCGAAGCGAGGATTCCCTCTTTGTATTTTGACGATTGTTTCATACCTTTATGTATATATTATAAGTAATACGGCAGCTGGACCTAGAAACAAAAGTTAGTAGAACGAGAGAGTTGTAACACGAAATGTTGTAAAATATGGATAAATGGTTCAAAGTTATACTTCCAGACAAAGATCCATACCATAATCGCGGGAGGGACCAAATGAGGAAAAAGGGGGGTCCGGAATTCGAGTGCCTGTGGAGAAAACCACTGACTTTCCGGAAGTCACTCAAAAACCTTTATCACCTAATGTTGTATCGAGAACACCTCACCCGAGCGGAATTCTAACTCACAACCCTAGTGGTGATGGCCATTGATTGCATAGGTATTTATATATCCAACTACCATACGATCACGACCACGACGGCCCCTTTGAATTGCAGGCTGTATTATAAAATAAATTACACCAAATAACACTAGGGTCCGGATGGCTCAATGAGTTAGGTAGTTGGATTACCTAACAACTCATACAAGCCTATCACCAATACGGCGTGGGTTCGCGCCTGGCTTTGTAAATTACAAAAAGGGTGCACTCGACTTGCAGCCGCAAGTGATCAAGCTTACCAGTTGCTTGCCCATGGTCGGTGGTTCTCTCCGGGGACTCCGGTTTCTTCCACCACTAAAACTGGTCGCCATGATATAGTTGAAATATTGCTGAAAGTGGCGTTAAACACCAAAAATCAAAATCAAATCACCAAATAATACCAAAACGATCGAGCATCATCATCATCAAGCAGATTTTGGGGTCCCAACAAGCAAATAGTCACACCTCTTTGTCTAATTAATCACAAATAATCGTTGAATAAGAGTGTTCATCAGCACGAAAAGCACGGTTAATCACGTGATTAGGGGAGAGTAGCGGAGCGTGACCAGCTGTGATTTGCTGACGATGCAAGAAAAGATAATACAACATTAGAAGGCTTTCATGTATACTAAATGACATATAGTCTGTATTCAGAATAATTTGTTTCCTTTGAACAGGTTCTGTTCTTTCGATTAAGGATGAAGTGGATAACCTGTACAGTCAATAAAACGTATTTCTGCTGTCTTTGTGAGGAGCAGTAATACAAACACTGATTTCTTTATTTATTGGGTTCTTTTTGTGCTTGTTTTTCGTTTTTTTTCTTCTACTTTACCCAAACAGCGCATAGGCATATGCAATGATATATAGCGTTATTGCTGTGTCCATTCTCGTCTTTGCTTAATCCCCCCCCCTCCCCCCGTTCTAGCGGGAGGCACAAGTGGTTTTGTTTAAATACAAAGCTGAAATAATTGACTGTTTTCTTTACTTTTATTTTATATAGAAATGGGAGACGTGAACTTCAGTTTGATGAAATACAATAACGACTGATCAATTTGTAAATTGCTCTTTCACAATTTAGATATTCCCTTTGTTTTATGTTCTCTGGAGCCTCAGATATACCCATTGTTTTATGTTTTCTGGAGCTTCAGATATTCCTATTGTTTTATGTTTTCTGGAGCCTCAGATATAGCTTTTATTTTATATTCTCTGGAGCCTTCGATATTCCCTTTGTTTTATGTTTTCTGGAGCCTCAGATATTCCCCTTGTTTTATGTTTTCTGGAGCCCCAGATATTCCCTTTGTTTCTATATTCTCTGGAGCCTCAGATAATCCCCTTGTTTTATGTTCTCTGGAGCCCCAAATATTCCCTTTGGCTTGTGTTTTCCGGAGCCTCATTTGTTCCTTTTGCTTTATGTTCTGTGGAGCCTCAGATATTCCTTTTGCTATATGTTATCTGGAGCCTCAGAATTTATCTTTGTCTTATGTTTTTATGGTCTCAGATACTAGTAATTACTTTGTTTGACGTCCCCTGGAGCCTCAGATATTCCCTTTGTTTCTATATTCTCTGGAGCCTCAGATATTCCCCTTGTTTTATGTTCTCTGGAGCCCCAAATATTCCCTTTGGCTTGTGTTCTCCGGAGCCTCAGTTGTTCCTTTTGCTTTATGTTCTGTGGAGCCTCAGATATTCCTTTTGTTATATGTTAACTGGAGCCTCAGAATTTATCTTTGTCTTATGTTTTTATGGTCTCGGATACTAGTAATCCCTTTGTTTTACGTTCCCTTGAGCCTCAGATATTCCCTTTGTTTTACGTTCCCTGGAGCCTCCGATATTCCCTTTGTTTTACGTTACCTTGAGCCTCAGATATTCCCTTTGCTTTACGTTCCCTGGAGCCTCAGATATTCCCTTTGTTTCTATGTTCCCTGGAGCCTCAGATATTCCCTTTGTTTTACGTTCCCTGGAGCCTCAGATATTCCCTTTGCTTTACGTTCCCTTGAGCCTCAGATATTCCCTTTGTTTCTATGTTCTCTGGAGCCTCAGATATTCCCTTTGTTTTACGTTCCCTGGAGCCTCAGATATTCCCTTTGCTTTACGTTCCCTGGAGCCTCAGATATTCCCTTTGTTTCTATGTTCCCTGGAGCCTCAGATATTCCCTTTGCTTTACGTTCCCTTGAGCCTCAGATATTCCCTTTGTTTCTATGTTCTCTGGAGCCTCAGATATTCCCTTTGTTTTACGTTCCCTGGAGCCTCAGATATTCCCTTTGCTTTACGTTCCCTGGAGCCTCAGATATTCCCTTTGTTTCTATGTTCCCTGGAGCCTCAGATATTCCCTTTGTTTTACGTTCCCTGGAGCCTCAGATATTCCCTTTGTTTTACGTTCCCTGGAGCCTCAGATATTCCCTTTGTTTCTATGTTCTCTGGAGCCTCAGATATTCCCTTTGCTTTACGTTCCCTGGAGCCTCAGATATTCCCTTTGTTTCTATGTTCCCTGGAGCCTCAGATATTCCCTTTGTTTTACGTTCCCTGGAGCCTCAGATATTCCCTTTGTTTCTATGTTCTCTGGAGCCTTAGATATTCCCTTTGTTTTACGTTCCCTGGAGCCTCAGATATTCCCTTTGCTTTACGTTCCCTGGAGCCTCAGATATTCCCTTTGTTTCTATGTTCCCTGGAGCCTCAGATATTCCCTTTGCTTTACGTTCCCTTGAGCCTCAGATATTCCCTTTGTTTCTATGTTCTCTGGAGCCTCAGATATTCCCTTTGTTTTACGTTCCCTGGAGCCTCAGATATTCCCTTTGCTTTACGTTCCCTGGAGCCTCAGATATTCCCTTTGTTTCTATGTTCCCTGGAGCCTCAGATATTCCCTTTGTTTTACGTTCCCTGGAGCCTCAGATATTCCCTTTGTTTTACGCTCCCTGGAGCCTCAGATATTCCCTTTGTTTCTATGTTCTCTGGAGCCTCAGATATTCCCTTTGCTTTACGTTCCCTGGAGCCTCAGATATTCCCTTTGTTTCTATGTTCCCTGGAGCCTCAGATATTCCCTTTGTTTTACGTTCCCTGGAGCCTCAGACATTCCCTTTGCTTTACGTTCCCTGGAGCCTCAGATATTCCCTTTGTTTCTATGTTCCCTGGAGCCTCAGATATTCCCTTTGTTTTACGTTCCCTGGAGCCTCAGATATTCCCTTTGCTTTACGTTCCCTTGAGCCTCAGATATTCCCTTTGTTTTACGTTCCCTGGAGCCTCAGATATTCCCTTTGTTTCTATGTTCTCTGGAGCCTCAGATATTCCCTTTGTTTTACGTTCCCTGGAGCCTCAGATATTCCCTTTGTTTTACGTTCCCTGAAGCCTCAGATATTCCCTTTGTTTCTATGTTCTCTGGAGCCTCAGATATTCCCTTTGCTTTACGTTCTCTGGAGCTTCAGATATTCCCTTTGTTTTACGTTCCCTGGAGCCTCAGATATTCCCTTTGCTTTACGTTCCCTTGAGCCTCAGATATTGCCTTTGCTTTACGTTCCCTGGAGCCTCAGATATTCCCTTTGTTTTACGTTCCCTGGAGCCTCAGATATTCCCTTTGCTTTACGTTCCCTTGAGCCTCAGATATTCCCTTTGTTTTACGTTCCCTGGAGCCTCAGATATTCCCTTTGTTTCTATGTTCTCTGGAGCCTCAGATATTCCCTTTGTTTGACGTTCCCTGGAGCCTCAGATATTCCCTTTGTTTTACGTTCCCTTGAGCCTCCGATATTCCCTTTGTTTTACGTTCCCTTGAGTCTCAGATATTCCCTTTGTTTTACGTTCCCTGGAGCCTCAGATATTCCCTTTGTTTCTATGTTCCCTGGAGCCTCAGATATTCCCTTTGCTTTACGTTCCCTTGAGCCCCAGATATTCCCTTTGTTTTACGTTCCCTGGAGCCTCAGATATTCCCTTTGTTTTACGTTCCCTTGAGCCTCAGATGTTCCCTTTGCTTTACGTTCCCTGGAGCCTCAGATATTCCCTTTGCTTTACGTTCCCTTGAGCCTCAGATATTCCATTTGTTTCTATGTTCTCTGGAGCCTCAGATATTCCCTTTGTTTTACGTTCCCTTGAGCCTCCGATGTTCCCTTTGTTTTACGTTCCCTGGAGCCTCAGATATTCCCTTTGTTTCTATATTCTCTGGAGCCTCAGATATTCCCTTTGTTTTGCGTTCCCTGGAGCCTCAGATATTCCCTTTGTTTTACGCTCCCTGGAGCCTCAGATATTCCCTTTGTTTTACGTTCCCTTGAGCCTCCGATATTCCCTTTGTTTTACGTTCCCTTGAGCCTCAGATATTCCCTTTGTTTTACGTTCCCTGGAGCCTCAGATATTCCCTTTGTTTTATGTATGTATGTTTGTTTTCTAGAGCCTCACTGATATCATGAAGGCACGTGGCTAGGGAACATAAATTTGTCGTCCAATAATATATAAATATATTACTCAAACGTTCCTAATTAGTTGTAATGAAGAATAAACGTGGTTTAATAGAATGTCTGGATTGTTTCATTTTGATAGATACCCTTTCAAGTATAACATGTACCTAGCTGCGGAACCGTAGTTCTTTTTTTATTTTATCTATGGTCACCTCAACTAAACATGCACCTTACATATGATAACTGGTATACAATTTGTTTTACATTATTTTTTGTTTATTTCAAGCAAAGAAAGACAATGACATCTTCATCAAAAACATCGATACCATAACGGATCCATGATTTATTCGACACCATTATATATTTAGAAAAACAAATTCTGGAAGGAAAGGCTATTAACATCACTGGTACAGTATTGAATGGAAGGTATTAAAGGCTATTAACATCACTGGTACAGTATTGAATGGAAAGTATTAAAGTCTATTAACATCACTGGTACAGTATTGAATGGGAAGTATTAAAGGCTATTAACATCACTGGTACAGTATTGAATGGAAAGTATTAAAGTCTATTAACATCACTGGTACAGTATTGAATGGAAAGTATTAAAGGCTATTAACATCACTGGTACAGTATTGAATGGAAGGTATTAAAGTCTATTAACATCACTGGTACAGTATTGAATGGAAAGTATTAAAGGCTATTAACATCACTGGTACAGTATTGAATGGAACGTATTAAAGGCTATTAACATCACTGGTACAGTATTGAATGGGAAGTATTAAAGTCTATTAACATCACTGGTACAGTATTGAATGGAAGGTATTAAAGGCTATTAACATCACTGGTACAGTATTGAATGGGAAGTATTAAAGTCTATTAACATCACTGGCACAGTATTGAATGGGAAGTATTAAAGTCTATTAACATCACTGGTACAGTATTGAATGGGAAGTATTAAAGGCTATTAATATCACTGGTACAGTATTGAATGGAAAGTATTAAAGTCTATTAACATCACTGGTACAGTATTGAATGGGAAGTATTAAAGGCTATTAACATCACTGGTACAGTATTGAATGGAAAGTATTAAAGGCTATTAACATCACTGGTACAGTATTGAATGGGAAGTATTAAAGGCTATTAACATCACTGGTACAGTATTGAATGGAAAGTATTAAAGGCTATTAACATCACTGGTACAGTATTGAATGGAAAGTATTAAAGTCTATTAACATCACTGGTACAGTATTGAATGGAAAGTATTAAAGTCTATTAACATCACTGGTACAGTATTGAATGGAAAGTATTAAAGGCTATTAACATCACTGGTACAGTATTGAATGGAAAGTATTAAAGTCTATTAACATCACTGGTACAGTATTGAATGGAAAGTATTAAAGTCTATTAACATCACTGGTACAGTATTGAATGGAAAGTATTAAAGTCTATTAACATCACTGGTACAGTATTGAATGGAAGGTATTAAAGTCTATTAACATCACTGGTACAGTATTGAATGGAAAGTATTAAAGTCTATTAACATCACTGGTACAGTATTGAATGGAAAGTATTAAAGTCTATTAACATCACTGGTACAGTATTAAATGGGAAGTATTAAAGGCTATTAACATCACTGGTACAGTATTGAATGGGAAGTATTAAAGGCTATTAACATCACTGGTACAGTATTGAATGGAAAGTATTAAAGTCTATTAACATCACTGGTACAGTATTAAATGGGAAGTATTAAAGGCTATTAACATCACTGGTACAGTATTGAATGGGAAGTATTAAAGGCTATTAACATCACTGGTACAGTATTGAATGGAAAGTATTAAAGTCTATTAACATCACTGGTACAGTATTGAATGAAAGTATTAAAGGCTATTAACATCACTGGTACAGTATTGAATGGAAGGTATTAAAGTCTATTAACATCACTGGTACAGTATTGAATGGAAAGTATTAAAGTCTATTAACATCACTGGTACAGTATTGAATGGAAAGTGTTAAAGTCTATTAACATCACTGGTACAGTATTGAATGAAAGTATTAAAGTCTATTAACATCACTGGTACAGTATTGAATGAAAGTATTAAAGGCTATTAACATCACTGGTACAGTATTGAATGGGAAGTATTAAAGTCTATTAACATCACTGGTACAGTATTGAATGGAAAGTATTAAAGGCTATTAACATCACTGGTACAGTATTGAATGGAAAGTATTAAAGTCTATTAACATCACTGGTACAGTATTGAATGGAAGGTATTAAAGGCTATTAACATCACTGGTACAGTATTGAATGGGAGGTATTAAAGTCTATTAACATCACTGGTACAGTATTGAATGGAAAGTATTAAAGGCTATTAACATCACTGGTACAGTATTGAATGGAAAGTATTAAAGTCTATTAACATCACTGGTACAGTATTGAATGGAAAGTATTAAAGTCTATTAACATCACTGGTACAGTATTGAATGGGAAGTATTAAAGGCTATTAACATCACTGGTACAGTATTGAATGGGAGGTATTAAAGTCTATTAACATCACTGGTACAGTATTGAATGAAAGTATTAAAGTCTATTAACATCACTGGTACAGTATTGAATGAAAGTATTAAAGTCTATTAACATCACTGGTACAGTATTGAATGGGAAGTATTAAAGGCTATTAACATCACTGGTACAGTATTGAATGGAAAGTATTAAAGGCTATTAACATCACTGGTACAGTATTGAATGGAAAGTATGAAAGTCTATTAACATCACTGGTACAGTATTGAATGGAAAGTATTAAAGGCTATTAACATCACTGGTACAGTATTGAATGAAAGTATTAAAGGCTATTAACATCACTGGTACAGTATTGAATGGAAAGTATTAAAGTCTATTAACATCACTGGTACAGTATTGAATGGAAGGTATTAAAGTCTATTAACATCACTGGTACAGTATTGAATGGGAAGTATTAAAGGCTATTAACATCACTGGTACAGTATTGAATGGAAAGTATTAAAGGCTATTAACATCACTGGTACAGTATTGAATGGGAAGTATTAAAGTCTATTAACATCACTGGTACAGTATTGAATGGGAAGTATTAAAGTCTATTAACATCACTGGTACAGTATTGAATGGAAAGTATTAAAGGCTATTAACATCACTGGTACAGTATTGAATGGGAAGTATTAAAGGCTATTAACATCACTGGTACAGTATTGAATGGAAAGTATTAAAGTCTATTAACATCACTGGTACAGTATTGAATGGAAGGTATTAAAGTCTATTAACATCACTGGTACAGTATTGAATGGGAAGTATTAAAGGCTATTAACATCACTGGTACAGTATTGAATGGAAAGTATTAAAGGCTATTATCATCACTGGTACAGTATTGAATGAAAGTATTAAAGGCTATTAACATCACTGGTACAGTATTGAATGGAAAGTATTAAAGGCTATTAACATCACTGGTACAGTATTGAATGAAAGTATTAAAGGCTATTAACATCACTGGTACAGTATTGAATGGAAAGTATTAAAGGCTATTAACATCACTGGTACAGTATTGAATGGAAAGTATTAAAGTCTATTAACATCACTGGTACAGTATTGAATGGAAAGTATTAAAGGCTATTAACATCACTGGTACAGTATTGAATGAAAGTATTAAAGGCTATTAACATCACTGGTACAGTATTGAATGGGAAGTATTAAAGGCTATTAACATCACTGGTACAGTATTGAATGGGAAGTATTAAAGTCTATTAACATCACTGGTACAGTATTGAATGGAAAGTATTAAAGGCTATTAACATCACTGGTACAGTATTGAATGGAAAGTATTAAAGGTTATTAACATCACTGGTACAGTATTGAATGGGAAGTATTAAAGGCTATTAACATCACTGGTACAGTATTGAATGGAAAGTATTAAAGTCTATTAACATCACTGGTACAGTATTGAATGGAAAGTATTAAAGGCTATTAACATCACTGGTACAGTATTGAATGGGAAGTATTAAAGTCTATTAACATCACTGGTACAGTATTGAATGGAAAGTATTAAAGGCTATTAACATCACTGGTACAGTATTGAATGAAAGTATTAAAGGCTATTAACATCACTGGTACAGTATTGAATGGGAAGTATTAAAGGCTATTAACATCACTGGTACAGTATTGAATGGGAAGTATTAAAGTCTATTAACATCACTGGTACAGTATTGAATGGGAAGTATTAAAGTCTATTAACATCACTGGTACAGTATTGAATGGAAAGTATTAAAGGCTATTAACATCACTGGTACAGTATTGAATGGGAAGTATTAAAGGCTATTAACATCACTGGTACAGTATTGAATGGAAAGTATTAAAGTCTATTAACATCACTGGTACAGTATTGAATGGAAAGTATTAAAGGCTATTAACATCACTGGTACAGTATTGAATGGGAAGTATTAAAGTCTATTAACATCACTGGTACAGTATTGAATGGAAAGTATTAAAGTCTATTAACATCACTGGTACAGTATTGAATGAAAGTATTAAAGGCTATTAACATCACTGGTACAGTATTGAATGAAAGTATTAAAGGCTATTATTTATTTTTTGTTTATTTGATGGGTTGGATGTTTTGTTTTGTTTTGTTTATTATCTTTTTTTTTTTAAATGTTTTCATCAAATTGAAGTTTGGTATTTAAGCCCGGAAATGAAATATTTCACGAAATGACCGACTCGTGAATAACATGTTGCTGGTTATCCTGATTTAAAGGGGCATAACTCCCAAAAGAATCGACCACCATAGTGAAAATCGAAATCGACATGTATTACGTAATCAGTTATACATATCGCAAGGTAGAAAGATATGTGTATATACAGAAACAAAAATTATAATCCGGAAAGCTTCAATTTTGCTTATATATTTATTTTTATTTTCAAGGGGCATAACTCTTGAACTAGTATTGATCATCAAAGTGAAATAGGAACTTAACTTGTATGTTATGTGTAAATAATATCTATACAAAAGTAGAAAAATGTATGTTGAGACAAGTAATAAGTATCATACGGAAACCTTTCATATTGAACAGACGGACAATGCAACGAATAAGTTGTCCTATATTATACTCCCGATTTTTTTTTTCGAGGAGCATAGACAATCATTTTAGGTCAATCTGTAAGATAAGACAAATGTACTAAATTCAAATACTTATATAATGAAATGGTTCATTAACCATTTAACCATATAATGTGGGAATAATACACAGTTCCGCTGATATTTTATTAGATTACAGAGCATTGTGTCGCTTATGTCAACAACCAGTACATAGTGTCGAAGGAAGGAAAGACAAACATCCTCCCCAGGAACTGTTGTTAACGAACCATGGCATTGTTAAACTACCGTGAAGATTTAAGCACTTATGACACCAAGATTATAGCATAGAAAGATTTGTAGATTAAAATACTGTGACGAAAAAATTAGATCGTACTAAATAATGTCTGAAAAATATCCAGATGAAATTAATGAAGATTTATCAACTTCACTTATTATGAACTGTGCACAGCTATACAATTTCTTCAATAGAAAAGTTTGAAGATACCAAAGTTGTAATCAGAAGCCTTAAGTCAAAGAAGAACATACAATACAATGGTCAAAATAAAAAGAAGAAAAGATATTGTTTGTTTGTTGGTTTGTTTTAACGCCAATTTCAACATTATTTAAGTTATATCGTGACGATCATTTTTATTGGTGGAGGAAACCGGAGGACCCGGAGAAAACCACCGACCTGTCGCAAGTCACTGACAAACTTTATCACATAATGATGTACACCTCGCCCTGATCGAGATTCGAACTCACAACATCAGTGGTGATAGGCACTTATTGCATAGGAGTAATCAGCAGAAGATCTAAATCTAAGAACAACAGATATAATGCCCAAAAGAAAAAGGACAAAAGTACAAACAATGATCTACAAAACACTACACAGAAAACTAAAGAATAATCAACACGGTTTTCTGTGATTTAATTCTTAAGCCAAATTAAGGAAACGTGTAATACATTTGTTCTCTAAACGTGTTGAGAATCTAAAGTGTTTAAATGCTAAACGAATTTAAATCCTTGGCGTATTTAGATGCATATAGACTTCAGATTTTTATTATTTATTAAAAAAAATGCAGTTTTCTTTTTCGACAAAGCTCGCTTGATTGAAAAATAACATTTCTTTCACTGGCTGTCCGCCATTATTTGTTCTTTTTCACAAATATATTTGAAGGTTTTAACACAAACTTTAATAGATTTTTACTTTATTATTGTATATTTAATGAATAGATATTGAAACAATGAGGAAGGTATATTTTTATTGGCAATTAACTCAATTTCAGCACACCAATGAAACGATCTTTTGTGCCTGAAGAAATGAAAAAATAAGCCATGTGTTTCATGCAAGAACTTAAATGTTGCAGAACTTTTAATTCCACGTTTAAATTGCTAAATTGGATTATCTGGATAAGATATAAATCTTTGATAGTATATATAAAAAAAAGAAAATAAAGAGGAAGTAAACCCCTACCCTTCCGGAGCACATGCTCTGTGTGATTTCGTGCTGTCTTAGATATTGAACTTTTGTTTTGATTTAATTACCTTTGTGTCTGGATTAGGGTTTCCAACAATATTTCAGATATATCTTAGATTGATTTTGATTTGATTTGATTTTTGGTGTTTTAACGCCACTTTCAGCAATATTTCAGCTATATCATGGCGACCAGCTTTAGTGGTGGAAGAAGCCGGAGTGCTCGGAGAGAACCACCGACCATGGGCAAGCAACTGATAAACTTGATCACTTGCGGCTGCGAGTCGAGTGCACCCTTTTTCGTAATTTACAAAGCCGGGCGCGAACCCACACCGTATTGGTGATAGGCTTGTATGAGTTGTTAGGTAATCCAATTACCTAACTCATTGAGCCACCCGGGCCCTTGATATATCTTAGAGGTCAGGTTTTCAGTCGTTGATGAAACCATGATATACAGAGAAGACCCTCGATCTGTCGTAGGTCTCTGAAAAACTTTATCAAATAAAAATTAATCGAGTACATCTCGCCATGAACAAGAAAGAATCATCGGTTGTTTTCTGACCACAAATCTAACAGGACTGATGCCCCCTCAGAGTTGATAAAAATGTAGTTTTCTATTCTTAGTAACAACTGCCATCTTTGATGGATTGCAGACATTCTTTTGAAAGAAGATCACCCAAGGACTATATCAGCTAAATTTTGTTTTATTTGGTAAAAACGTTTTTAAATCAGTGTGGTTCTCATAGTTCATGTCGTCCAATTACACGTCCTTACATTTTCAGTTCAGTGTTGTGGTGTTCGCTACTATGTTCGCTTCGTTTGTACTCCAATTTGTTTTGTAAGGAGATCCTATTATATTGGTGTTATATATGTAAGTCAAATACACAAGTATATGTCTTTCTTTTTAATGGTGATATTGATGATGTTCGTGTCGGTTAACAGTAACACGACGGGTACCAATAGTAGAGCAGGAACTGCTTCCCTACTGGAGCACCTGAGCTTTGAGTTCATCCCGGCTGTCGTGTTTTGTAGATCATTAAAATTCATTGTTCTATTTCTTTTGGTCATTCATGATCCGTCCTTTTACGGCCTCTGATAACCCGTTTGGTATATTTAAACCTTTCTAGCATATTTGCTGAAATTCAGCAAAATTACAAATGTTACAAAAAAACTCTAATTATATGATAAACAACTCGTCACCATATGCCTAATAACTATATTTAAATTTTAGCTCATTCAAATAAAAAAATGTAGAAACAATGGTTATTTCAAGAAAATATGTATTTTACGTAATGTCGACTATCATTTATTGAATTAGTCGAAAAGGGTGGGGATGTCGGGTTCTACCCCTTCTAGTTAGGTTTCAGAGGAAATTATGAAAGTAGATTTTTCTATCTTTAGCAACGGCCTGTGGTCACAAGCTCAAAATTGTAGATCTGTTACCTACTTGTGCTGCAACCGCACCATCAAATATTAATATATGGACAAGTATATTTCATGTGTTTATTTATTTTATGATTCCCGTGACAAAACGATAGTCATAACGAAATACATGTGTACATGGGCTACTAAAGGTGTAGTCGTATAATTTTTTTTCTATTTTTATAGAATCCATTTTTTTTTTATTCGTATTATTTTTCTGTTTGTATTAGTGTTGTATTATTTTCGTATTATATTTTTATGATATTGTTGTTGTACAAGGATGTAGCGCTGTGTATTCAAATGAGACTAATGCCTCACATGTGAAATTACAAGCAGAACTTAAATAACATGACATTTTTTATTTTATTTTATTTATTTGTTTTGCTTTATTCTGACTTGATTAGAAAACGAATATATAAATAAAAATAGTTTCTAGCGTAAGTGTGTTGATATACATTGGGTTTTTTTGTATAGCTATTGCATTTTAAAATTCTGAGTCTATTTATTTACTTCAAAGAACACATGTAGGCGCTCGTGGCATGAAATTACCCCTCCCCTTTTTTAACTTTCTGTTTAGATATTTATTTTCAATTAAATTTCTTTTATTTCATCTCTTTTTTCCTTTATTTATCGTTTATTTAAAGTGGATTATTTGGAAAGAACGAAATGTTGCAAAATACCAATAGAAACAAATTTCTAAATTAAATATTATTAATTTAATCAAAAGGGAAAATTCATTCATCTTTTCTCTTGTCGAAAGTGAAACGGGAAAGGATATCTTTACAGAGATGACAAATATTGTTTGTATCTAACTGTTTCCTGACGAATCAATTTGTCCAAGTCACGGTATTGTAAAGGACCACATACACTTTCCCTTTTAGTACATTGTTATATTGACACACGTGTCTTACTTACTATCATATGTAGATTCGTATTGTGTATAAATGTAATTTATTAATCCAACTGCATTTTCCTTATAAATCCATTTGAATGACTTGAATGACACAATCTGATGATAAATGTACGTCCCAAAAAAATAACATAAAAACAAATATATGCAAGAATAAATAGCCACGCTACTGTCGTAAAAATACTCTCAAAACAATAGGGTGTGTTCGATTCCCTAGATCACTGCAGTCTGTTTGGTGTAGTTTTGATTCCGTCTTCAATCCGTTAATTTGCATAAATGATATTGTTTAATGATATTAGTTGTTTATAGATAGAGAATCTAATAAGATAACTTTATTCCCTTACACGTTTATATATAAGAGGACCGTCGTGGTCGTGATCGTATGATAGTTGGATTTACAACTACATGTGCCTATCACCACTAAAGTTGTGAGTTCGAATTCCGTTCAGCCGGCGAGGTGTACTTGATACAACATTATGTGATAAAGTTTGTCAGTGACTTACGACAGGTCGGTGGTTTTCTCCGGGTACTCGGTTTCCTCTACCAATAAAATTTACCGTCACGATATAACAATTTAACTGAAATATTGTTGACAGTGGAGTTAAACACCATAAATCAACCAAACCTAGGCCAACCGTTTATGCAATGGTTATTTGCAAATATAAAACAAGAGTCAAAACTACGCGTTAAATAAAACCTAAACAGGAAGATATAGTTGGTTAATGGATTGATTGATATGAAGTTATGTTGTACATATTTGTATTCAGGGAGTTGACAATTACGCATTTGTATTTTCCCTGGGAAAATGAGTTGTACTAAAACATGGACCCCTACGTCAGCTTCCCCGGGAGTCTTAAGTCATACTAAAACATGGACCCCTACGTCAGCTTCCCCGGGAGTCTTAGGTCATACTAAAAAAAAAATTTCTGATTTTGGTGGAGGAAAAAAAAAATAATCTGATTCAGAGTTTTTGTCATATAACCAAATGTTGAATTCTGGAAAAAAATTTCGCGCTATGCGCGACCAAAAAAAAAATATTCTAACTCTCGTGTTGTCGAAAAAAAAAATCTGAACGAAACAAAAAACCTTTAACCGAGTAGACAAATGGCGTGATTAAATATTTTGTGGTGGCTTGGTACAGTAAAATAGAGATAAAATTTGCAACTATAAATCATGTTATATTTCCATACAAGTTCAAAGATTATCGTATTTCTCGTGACGCCATGACACGAGAATGGACAAGATTTCAGTATTCTTAATGTTCTGATAAATCGAGATATTATACTTTTATCAACAAGTGCCACGTAAAATGATGTTTTCGCCCAATTGAATCATAACCTTGTGTTCCGTTATCTTACTTTATCAATCGGTAATTTCCTATATTACAAAATTAATGAATGATATATCTATAAACATGCTGCCTGCTGGAAAAAAAATGATAGCTTTGCATTTTATTTTTAGTGAGAATCCGAATGCACTAAACGTTTTACGGCGACCAACTGTCTAGAGAGATCGAATTTCTAACTGTAAGAAAGTTGATCACTTGGGCGGTCTGGCTTTCATTTCATTCATTTGTATAAGTAATTCATTGATTTACGTTCTCGAGTTAATATGAAGTTGTATGTATATATATTTCTCAATGCATTTACTCAAGTGCGTCAGTTGACATTCCGCGGGAAATGGCAATCACGTCACGTGATAATAGAAATTAAAGCAATACACAAACAAAATGGATTTTTCACGTAAACCAATCATTCATCGTACTTAATACAATTATTTGGATTTAGTGGTGCCACTGTATAAGGAGGCAGTTTGAGGGACCATAAATTTCTTAGGAAATTCGAAATGTAATACTTCGAAATCGGTATTTTTATTAAAGAATATAAATTTCCAACCATCATTACGAATCAGATGTACATTTCCAATAACTGAACATATTCTTATGCAGGATTATGATATTTCTTCCCGAGACGAGGAACCCATCGACCCTCCTCGTTGTATATATACAATGTTTTTGGCACTTCTTGTCACCCACATCAACTTGATTAAGCTTTCATAGAAAAGATTATCACTCGAGCACAGATTGTTAATTTAGTTCGGATAACAGCTTTAGATAAAAATAAGTATTTACCAATCCCTGGAGTTTTCTTACTTGTAAATCTTAATTGGTAAATTTAGATTTAATCAATAGTAAAATTTCAGAAGATTAAGCTACTATTTAGTAGATAAAGAAAGAAAGTTCTCATTTCGACAATCCCGCCTTTTCACATAATTCACATTTCTAATACCTTCTACAAAACACGGTGTTTGAACGACCAATAAAGTGGCCATGTAACCATCTCATTGGTATAAACCGATGCGTGGTTTTTATTTATTTATTTATTTATTTATTTATTTATTATTATTTTCTTTTTATTTATTTATTTATTTATTTATTTATTTATTTATTTTCCATGCTATGTGTTCTCGACTCGAGAAAAGGTGTTCTGCTCATATTTATTGCCTCCCCAACGACAAAACTCGTTGATGTCGAGATATGTGATGGTGTGAAAGCTTCCTACGTCTTGTTCAAGGAAGGAAAATTTACTATAGGGAAATAATGGTAACTCATGTGTAAAAGTGCGTTTAAACGGTCAAATTCTTCTTTCAAATTTCTTTCAAACTTGACCTTTGCACCTGTTTCAAAATACATATTTCACAGTCCAAGCACATTCACAAGCACAGTCCAAGGACGTTCGCAAGCACATTTGAAGCGTTCGTCTAATATTATAAGTGAGTTAGATATGTGTTTAGACAGTCAAATTTGATTTGTGTTTGAAACGGATACACAAGAGTGAGTTAGAAGTGAATTTGAAGGACAAATCTGACTATGTAAACTCACTTTTAAACTTGGCTAGTATTAATGTCTAAATAAAACAGTTGACACGAGTCACTCTTGAGGATAGCCTTATCTAAAGTTAGTTCTTGTGGTGTATACGTACGAAATTATGATTATCTCTTAGGAGGAGATGTCATATAGATCTACCATATGTATATATCTACAATTATTGTTGATTAAGCCATCATGTTTGTTTTTGGACTGCCCTTTTGAAATTAAGTAATAAACTGGGATTTATGACAGTATATAAATATAATAGACAAAAAGAAATCTTGTATTAGTTGTTGTCTTAAGGAAAGTTTGAATATATACCAAAGGGGCAATCAGAAAAACTTAATCGAAAAAGGACAGACAGTAATATACAATACACTACACATACAATTGAAGATTACGCACCAACGAACCCACTAAAAAGCATGGATGAACTCGGATGCCCCCGAAAGGCTTAGCAGTTCCTGCTCCACTAGTGACACCTGTCGTATTACTGTTTAACGACTCGAATATCATATCATATGGAAATCGTACTGGACACCAGTATATAGATAAATACAAAGAAGATAAATCAAACATGAACACCCTACAAAAACAGATGGAGTTAAAGACGAACCGTGCATAATAATATGTGAGAATCATAACACTCGTAACAAGACACAACAACATTCCATGGTTTATCAACATTATAGAAACACAAAAAATACACAACTTTGACATCTTCCTATTTTCTTATTACGTAAATTTATTTATCTATAAAAACTTAGATTAGTACATCATGTAAAACGATTATAAAAGTCATTACTAATTTACAGAACATGAAATTGTTAGATCATCTTAGTACATTTGAACCGCATCGGTGGTGTAATGGTTAGCGTGCTCGCCTCGAGTGTAGTAGTGTTTGTTTCTTCTCCGCTAAGTACGCAGCACTAAGGAGAAAGAGCAAAGACTGGTTGGCTGGGAATCAGGATAATGTATCCGAGTGGGGCGAGATGCATATCCGCGGATTGTTGTGTCACTGAGCTAGCACTATAAAAATCTAACTAAGCCTGTTAATTGGCCTAGTACAAATCGGACCTCACCATCATCTCATTGAAAATTATCTTGTTCTCGCGTT
The DNA here is from genome assembly GCA_963383655.1 of Bathymodiolus septemdierum. NCBI lineage: Eukaryota > Metazoa > Mollusca > Bivalvia > Mytilida > Modiolidae > Bathymodiolus > Bathymodiolus septemdierum. The sequence goes on along the minus strand of OY726524.1, from coordinate 27,569,713 downwards.
GATATAGCTCAAAAATTTGTGAGTTAGTGTTAAACAACAACAATCACTCACTCACTCACTCACTCACTCACTCACTCATTCATAGTACATTTGAGTTCTGTCGTAAATATCATTTATTACTCACTAAACGGATGACAAAATGTCGTGTATTTTCACAACCTCCGGTGAAATGTATTCTTCTCATTACAATATCATATTAAATGCTATTGACCTTTGACTTTGTTTTACACTTGATGGCAAGGTTCTCGGGGACTTTTTGTAGTCACATTATCATTGCCTCTAGAAGATGATTTTATATGACATTTAGTATCGACAGTGTAATACAAAATTCGAATAAGCAAAAGTAATATCTTCGGCATGGTGTTGGTATCAGCAGATACAGATTTAACCCCGCTCCATTATAATTTGCAAAGTATATATTATACAGAATTTAATTTATAAGAATAACAGAAAGGTTGTTATTCCTCAAACCTCCTGAGCTTCCAGGTATACTCTTGAATATCGGGTATTAAGCAAACTTTCCTTGACAATGTACTTTCAATATACATGTAGATTATTTGGCTAGTTGGTAAAGTCAATCTAGAAAGTATACGACATGGTTACGTATGCACACTGTAAACTGGTCATCTGTTTTCGGTGGCCAATAGACCATTGGCACATTTCCGAAAAAATATTACTTCTAAAATTATTCGTTTTTATAAGAGTTGTTTCCCTTTAAAGCAGATAAAGGGGTCCCCTTTCATGAAGAGTTCATATTAAAATAACATATATTTTCTCCTTAATCTGTTGTAACAACTTGTAAATTTTCTGTTTGCTATAAAATTATCCTCGGATTTCTTACAGTTTCAAATATGTACAAAATTATGAGAACATCATACTCAAATGATTTGCCCTTTCCGTTGCTCTTGTTAGAACGGGTTCTACTTTGCCAGTCGTAAAGGAATTAACTCCCATAAAACGTACAATAATAGAATCAAATCGGGAATGTACAAAAGATCTATTAGTCTAAATATTCGTTAGGATTAGAGTTAGGGTAATGGTGTTTAACGACACTTTCAATCAACAATATTTCAGATATATCGTGGTGGTCAGTTTTATTGGTGGAGGAAACCGGATTTCCCGGAGAAAACCACTGACCTGTCACAAGTCACTTCCAAACTTTATCACATAATGTTGTATCAAGTACACCTCGCCTGGGCGGGATTCGAATTCACAACGTTAGTGGTGATAGGCACTAATTACATATGTAGTTATAAATCCAACTACCATACGATAACGACAACGATGGCCCACTACATATTCGTAGACAATTGGTTGCAATGGTCGTCTGTAAAATAACTTCTTTTTTTGTACGGTAATTTCCATCTTGCATATATTGTTTTCTGTTGTTTAATTATCTAATAAGAATGTTGGAAATTCTGACGCCAAAAATCTGTTGTTTCGCGACTTTTTAAAATATGAGATGAACGCAGAGACTTCGGAAGAAACTGTGATTAAATTGCGAAATATTACAATATACCGTCTCCTACAGCTTGCAGTGTCCAAGTAATTGATTAGTTTAAGCCAACATAATTAAGTGGATCTGTTTTATTAATAATATTGATAAATTTTCATATGATGTGGTAGTCTGGTTCATAGGAAAACACGGCCTTTTAATCAGGTGTTCATTAAAATATAGATAGACAAATTATCTATTTAATACATGCAATTTAAAACCGAATTTCCTAGGTCACAATCAGTAAAATTTCATATAGTGTTAAAAAGGAGCCTAAAATGTACATTTACTTTCCGATTATTCATTGTGCTATATTTTTAATGGCACTTGTTACGCCTTTATTAACACATAGAAATACAATAAACTGGTTCGGCAATGCTCCTCGTCGCTCCTCTGACTTTTGTATTGATGAAATATAGTCATTTTACGCCCATGGTTTTTTCCCATGATAATATCATATTGAAGCAAAAGAGATCCTACTCTTTGCTTAGTGTTCTATTAAAGTGCCTGTACCAAGCCAGGAAAGTCAACAGTCATGTATTTGTGTGTTAGGGGTACATTTTATTAAAGTGCCTGTACCAAGCCAGGAAAGTCAACAGTCATGTATTTGTGTGTTAGGGGTACATTTTATTAAAATGCCTGTACCAAGCCAGGAAAGTCAGCAGTCATGTATTTGTGTGTTAGGGGTACATTTTATTAAAGTGCCTGTACCAAGCCAGGAAAGTCAACAGTCATGTATTTGTGTGTTAGGGGTACATTTTATTAAAGTGCCTGTATCAAGCCAGGAAAGTCAACAGTCATGTATTTGTGTGTTAGGGGTACATTTGATTAAAGTGCCTGTACCAAGCCAGGAAAGTCAACAGTCATGTATTTGTGTGTTAGGGATACATGTTATTAAAGTGCCTGTACCAAGCCAGGAAAGTCAACAGTCATGTATTTGTGTGTTAGGGGTACATTTTATTAAAGTGCCTGTACCAAGCCAGGAAAGTCAGCAGTCATGTATTTGTGTGTTAGGGGTACATTTGATTAAAGTGCCTGTACCAAGCCAGGAAAGTCAACAGTCATGTATTTGTGTGTTAGGGGTACATTTTATTAAAGTGCTTGTACCAAGCCAGGAAAGTCAACAGTCATGTATTTGTGTGTTAGGGGTACATTTGATTAAAGTGCCTGTACCAAGCCAGGAAAGTCAACAGTCATGTATTTGTGTGTTAGGGGTACATTTTATTAAAGTGCCTGTACCAAGCCAGGAAAGTCAACAGTCATGTATTTGTGTGTTAGGGGTACATTTGATTAAAGTGCCTGTACCAAGCCAGGAAAGTCAACAGTCATGTATTTGTGTGTTAGGGGTACATTTGATTAAAGTGCCTGTACCAAGCCAGGAAAGTCAACAGTCATGTATTTGTGTGTTAGGGGTACATTTTATTAAAGTGCCTGTACCAAGCCAGGAAAGTCAACAGTCATGTATTTGTGTGTTAGGGGTACATTTGATTAAAGTGCCTGTACCAAGCCAGGAAAGTCAACAGTCATGTATTTGTGTGTTAGGGGTACATTTGATTAAAGTGCCTGTACCAAGCCAGGAAAGTCAACAGTCATGTATTTGTGTGTTAGGGGTATAATTTTGTCTCTTTCTACGATTTTCTTTTGAATTTCAGAACTTTTCCGACAGTGTGATATTTTTGTTTTTGTTTTTCATTTTTTTAAAAGTCATTAGAACCGAGGACATGTTTACTTGAAAATGTCGATTTTATGTTCTCTTTGTTACATGTTTATTTGTATAATTTGAATAATTGTCACAAACTGTATTGTTTAATGACAATAAAATTTTGAATTTGAAAAATTTGAATTTGAATTTATTCAGTAAACTATGTTCTAAAATGAATGAATCATCATTTCCAGTGAAATTTACATCATTTGCATATTAAACTGCTATTGATTCAAAATAATTTTTTCATATTCAAGTATTTTTACCAGAGGCAAGGATAAACCTAATACATTACTATAATCAAAAGAATAATCATTAAACATTTCTTAAGCTAATTATATAGATTTAATGTTTGATAAAAGGAAAATTTTGACTTATCACATGGTTGTATCTAATGTTTATTTCTCGCTTATTTGTACATTTCTGGAGGTGTCGATTTTGTCACAATTAGATTATTATCATGAACATCAAATTTAATTTGTTAGGGGGCATAAGCCACTATGACACTTCATAACATATGTCAGACAGTGAAACTTGCTAAGATACTGGAAAAGAGGGCGACATGTGTTTCAATATGTGTTTACTTGTAGTACGGAGTTGCTTTCAGGTTATGCCCAGATACCATGGTGGCAGTGTGGTTTTAGTTTCGTTCTAATCGTGAACAAGTGCATTCATGACACTTTTATTCCTCAACATTTCCAACCAGATTTATACAGAGCCCCGTTCGAAAAGAATATATTGGTGATGTTACCAATCCTTGATGCTGTAGCGCAATCTCAAAATAATGTTATTTATAGGCGATACGATTTCTTCATAGCCAAACATGTGGAACCCGGGCGCGGATCCGTGATTTTTAGTTGTTCTTGTGCTATTTTTCGTCATAATTTTTCAAATTCAATCCCAGTCATTTTTTTTTATTTTATCAAGAACAAGGAGGTTCCCCACGCTCAGGAACCACATCACTCTTTCATCCACCACTGGAAGCTTTATAGCAACGATCTTAGTCAACCTGACAAAAGAAAAACCAAAATGTGTAGACCATGAGAGTCCTTTGAAGATGTAAAAAGCGACTAAATTACAATCTTTAGTGCACAGACCAACTAATTCATCAACAGATTGAAACTTCATGTATTCCGAAGCTCTAGCTGTATCAGCAATATTCAAGTCGGGTTTGGAAACTATGATTTGTTATTTAATGTACCATTGAAAGTGTAAACAAACCCTCAAGCTAAAATTTAATTGAAGCTTGACATCAAACAATATACATGTATATCTTTTAATAATAATTTGCTAAATCTCTCTATACGCCTCATTATTCCTCCCAATTTGACTGACGATTTTATGAGCACTTTCCCAGTTGAGTTTGTATAGAACACTTTCGCAAAGATATGTAGGTTTGTGCTGCTGGAAGATGTAAAAAAAAACCTGAAATATTGTCATCATTTTAGTGAGCAAGTGATCGTTGTTTAACGCCAAATGAGCAAATTTTCAGCTATCATGACGAGAACAAATTAAATTCGATGACATTAATTATGATGATGATACCCGCTTTGTACCAGAACAACAGCTTAATTTGACCATTGTAGTTATAGCTCTCTGAAACATCAGTCCGTGTTGGACACATTATCCTGATTCCGAATCAACAAGTCTTTGTTTTAGCTGCTCACAGGCACTAAATATTTCTTAGCAAAGTTCTTAAAAAGAAGGATCATTTCAATTAAAAAAAAAGACGCCCAAAAGCTCTAAATTAAAGAGGCGTTTCACTAAATTGTTCAATTAACAGAATAACCTGTTTTCATTTCATGATGTTGTATCCAATTCATGGGTACAAAAGGGGCCAACTTAACGTTTGTGTTTACATAAATGCATTCCGGAAATTTTATTTTCATTCAAATTTTCTTGCAAACCATTACACCACCGATGTGATCGTAGCGTACATGTATATAAGTCATTGGTGACACCGATGATACCAAAAATACCATGATCATCTTGTGTGATCCGCTGTGTTATCTTTGATAAGAATGGTTCCGATTGTAACCACTTTTCGTTTATAATTTATGGATAGGAACTTCTTGCCCTCTCATAATTGACTGTTTTGTTTTTATCTATGAGTTTTTAATATGAACAAATTGCTTACTTTAGCATCCCCAACGACTATAAAACGAAACACTATTTATACAGACAATACTATAATAATGTCACTTTTACTTATATCTGAAAAGACATAAAATACATGCATTATTTATATATTTAAGATAACCAACCACAGAGGTTTTCCTCGGGCAGTCGTAATGGAGCACTTTACATATCACTACGATAAGATTTAAGCACTTTGCAAATGTTTGAAAATGGCGGGAAATTTCCGCTTCATTCGGATTCAATGTCGGCTGCAATAGCTATTGTAATTGTTATTTCGTAGGAATCAGTTTTATTGGTTTTGGGATGTGGGAACCAGAATACCCACAGAAAACTACATACCTGCCACAACTTGCTGCAGGTCACTGACAATTCTTAACTTGTATAATAAAATAAAACATGATATTGTTTTGGAAAAGTATGTGATACAGGAAAAAAACTTTAAAAATAAACAACTCATAGCTAAATTTCGGACAAGTGACCATTGTTTGCAAATTGAAACTGGTCGATATATTAATATACCCCGTCAACAAAGACTTTGCACTACTTGTAATATCTTAGAAGATGAATATCACTTTTTTTTAAATTGTCATTTAAACCAGCAACCAAGAAATTTACTAATAAATACTATTGAAAATAAATGTCCTTCTTTTACTAATATGTCACCCATGAATAGACTTGATTACATACTCAATCCAACTTCAGATCTTTTATCGGTTGTTTGCACCTTCATAAAACAATCACTAGACTTGAGACGATAGGGTCCACGCCGGTCAAATATTTCTCCTACATTTACATATTTATTATGTTTGTGTTGTTTTTCTTTTATATGTTTGCATGCTTTTGTATTGTAATTGCTTGACCCATATGGGTGTAATATGCAATTTGAATAAATAAATAAATTAAAGTTGTATCTAGTACACCTCGGCAGTAGCGGGATTTGAGCTCAGTGGTGTCAAGCACTGATTCCATAGTTGTGCAGCGGTCAAATCTCAACACATCATAAATTAAGGAAATTAATGCACTCACAGAACACAGATCTGGAACCGATTGAAAATGAAAGGGTACATGTTGCCAGGAAATTGCACGGTCATATGTATGTAAAATTCGTATTTTTGCGCGCGCGTCCGTGTGTGTAATTATTAGTACTCCATAATCTTCATATTCAAAATGATTTTTGTTATTTCCCGGCCACGTTCTAAGACGCAAACATAGGAAGAAGACCACAGGCACTTGTTTCTGGTAATTTTTTTTTACCTAGATACTATATATACTACAAGGTACGTAACCGTTCATTTGTAAAAAATCTAGGTCATCGCGTTTTTTTCAACTCGACGGACGCCAGCATGGAGGAAATTGCCTACATCATCTGAAACTACGATAATTTATCTACAAAATGATGTATAAAACACCTACCTTTGCTGAACTTCAACAATGCAACATACCTTTTTCCACGGGTCAGTTATCAGCTTTCATCATCCAGTTGGTCACCTGGCAAGTTCTACCCCGCAGTGAAATAAAAAATAAGATAAGTTGTAATAAAAATGCTATAAAAAATACTGAGATGTTAGAAAATTATATATTTTGCATTCCAATAAAAAAATTAATAAAAGTGTTTTAATTTCTTAGAATAAAAGTGTAGTTTGAATGCAAATCTGTGGCTATTTTTAGAATTCAAAAATTTGTGAACTTTCTATACAACCTCGGGATTTTTCCCTGAAGTATATCAACAGGACTGAAAGTCTTATAGGCGGGAAAATTAATACAGCACCACGTGTTTCTTTTTGCATCTTCTCCATTTTGATGAAAAATTATAAAAATAAACTTCAGAATTCCAGCTTGCTAAATGTAAAAACTTCGACCAATCAAATACTTTACCTGAGTTCGACCTTGAACTTTTCATTCACTGCGGGATAGAACTTGCCAGGTGACCAACTGGATGATGAAAGCTGATAACTGACCCGTGGAAAAAGGTCTGTTGCATTGTTGAGGTTCAGCAATGGTAGGTGTTTTATACATCATTTTGTAGATAAATTATCGTAGTTTCAGATGATGTAGGCCATTTCTCCATGCTGGCGTCCGTCGAGTTGAAAAAACGCGAAAATCGCGATGACCTAGATTTTGTTACAAATGAACGGTTACGTACCTTGTAGTATATATAGTATCTAGGTCAAAAAAAATTACCAGAAACAAGTGCCTGTGAAGAAGACATAATAAATATTGTCAAAACTAATTTTTGCGCATGCGTTTTATAATCTAATAATTTATTCACATTAAATTCAACAGTTGTGGTTAACACAACTTTGAACTGCTTTCCTTTATTATAAAGCTCTAATAGCACGCTTTTCATGTTTATAGATGAAATATATAATACAATTTTGAAACATAATTTACGAAAATCAATTCCCTTTTCAAGAATAACATAACGGATTTCACTGAACTCAATTATTTTTAAAAAAAAATAATATAAGCCCCAGCTCGACCTGAACCCCCCCCCCCCCCCCCCCCCCCCCCTTGCCGTAAGGATGCTTTCAGTGCAATAATATCATGCTCCAAAATGTTATATTAAGCTGTGTCATATGCAAAGTGTGGGTAATGCTGAGACTTTTGTCAAGAGATATAGTAACATCTTGCAGAGATGATATGAAGTTTTAAAAGGTAGACTTGTAATTTAGATGGACGAAAAGCTAAAAGTATGGAAAATTATATTAACGCAACAAAAGATGTGAACATGAATTTCTTCTGTAATTGAATTTTGTCAGTGGCTTGCAACAGGTCGGTGGTTTTCTCCGTGTACTTTCGGCTTCCTCCACCAAAAAAACTGACCGCCACGATATAACTAAAATATTGTTGAAAGTGGTGCTAAACACAATAATCCTAACCCTAAGCTTCTATAATAAAAGAACCATAATGCATTTGTATTCTTTAAAACAAGATGAAAGATCGTATAACGGTAATGTCTTATACATAATGATATCATGACAGCTTATAAATACACGAATTTCTAAATAAACATGTTACAGGATAAAAAATATGTATAATTTTTTTTCATAAAAGATTCAATTCTGATTAAAGAAAGGTACTTTTGTAATCAAAAACAAATTTTAAATGACTTGACGATGATGAATGGCTTGCAAGACGTCATCTTGAAAACTTACTTTACTAATAGAAGAAAATATCTTTCTAACTACACATTAACCCCGATAGACCCGTTAGAGTCGACCGTAATCAGCAATGGAGGCGGAAACCAAATTGGCTACCGCTATGAGAATATATTCAGAAAATCTTGAAATTACGATTTGATGTACGCGATATCAGCACGAGTTTATTTAACCACTGCGTGCTGACTCGGGTTAGAATACATATCATCTCAATCATAAGCGGGACACCGCTGATAAATCATAAAAAACGTTAAGACGAATAAATGTCATAATACAGAATATATATGAAAAGTTTTACAAGGTTAAAAATATGCAATAAAATATTTATAAATGTGCATGTTGAAATGCTTAGATTTTTATCAAAAATTATTATTGTTTTGATGGTGCTAAATTAAATGTATGATGACTGACGTGCAATGTAGTTTAAATGCAAGAAAATCTTCTTCTTCTTTTTTTCGTTATCGTGTATTCAAACTCTCTTTTTTGCTTCAACATACATCTGTGTTATTTAATTGCGTAACTCAAGATAATATTACATGTCACTGTAAATGAACTTTTCGTTTGTTTGTTTGTTTGTTTGTTTGCTTGTTTTTGTTTGGTTGTTTGTTTTTTGTTTTTTGTTTTTGTTTTCAATTTTTTTTTTTTTTTTTTTTTGCTCTGTTTATTTTGTTGTTGTTGTTTGTTTGTCTGATTTATATATACCACTTACAAATGATATCTGATGGAGCCTCGGAGTATTGAAATAGGACAGCTGAAGGGTAGAACCCCAATCGAAAGGAATACTCCTAGTTGTATGAAACGAATGAGTGCTTCGTGATTGACAATACCACGCTTCTGACAACCGGCAAACATCGGGTGAATTAGCTGCTCTTATTTTATCCAGATTTAAGAACGGTTTCGGTAGATCGAGTTGTGGCGAATGAGGCTCCTGATACCTAAAAGGCAACTTGCAAAAGCTTGTTAGAAGTGTTAGTGTGTTGCTCATTGCACGACAAAATGTTCCGACCCTAACCAAATGCCTTTTTTTTTTCTTGTGTCAAATCCAAGTGGCACCGTTTTATTCACAATTTTCTGTATGTAAATTTGTTCTCGTCACAAATATAGCTGACGTTAAACGACAATAAATCAATCAACTCCTTTCTTTGCTTATCTGCGAATACCGTGTTGTGGTCGTATCATGCTGTACAATACTCGGTGTAGATCTTTATTTCAATATGTCTATCTTGCCATATATAAGATCATGTTCAAAACAATATCGAGAGGTGGAGGTCGCTTTCGATTACTAATTGATACAAAATTCACAAATTTTAGAAAAGGTTATGCAACAATTATACATCAACATACGGAAACTGTCTGGAGTTTAGTCCTTCAGAGAGGAAGAATAAGCATAAAAATATTATAGTGTCAGCTAACATGTTCATTGACGCATCAGATTTGTCTGAAACACATTTAATAAATTATATTTATACATCAACACGCATTGTGTGACCACGAATATGTTCCACTTGTCATAAGCACTCCCCGGTCCTTTCCCCATTCATGATTTATCACCGGGTTTGTAACTAGAGTAACACGATGGGTGCCACTAATGGAACAGGAAATGCTTACCCATCCGGAGCACCTGAGTTCGCCCCCGTTTGCTTTACTTGTCTTAGTGGGTCTCTTGTTCTTCATGTTGTCAGATTACTTGTATTCACGTTTTTAGTTCCGTGTTTTGATGTCCGCTTCGATTTCCGAGTAAAAACGATGAACCGTCTTGACTCCCATTTGTATTGTCGGGAGTTCATGCTTTATTTATTTTATTTATATTTACTGATGTCCAGTACCATCTACATATCATATAATGTTCGCGTCGTTTCACAGTAACACGACGGGTGCCACATGTGGAGCAGGAACTGCTGACCCTTCCGGATCACCTGAGTTCACTACGGTTTTCAGTGGGGTTCGTGTTACTCGATCTTTAGTTTTCTGTGTAGTGCTTTGTAGATCGTTGTTTGTCCTTATTCTTTTGGCCATTGTGTTGTCTGTTCTTTGGTTTACGGATTCCTTCTACCCCTTTGGTATCTTCAACCTCTTCTTGTAATAGGGTACCTGTACAAGTGTTGTCTCTATTAAAATCAAAGCAATCTACATATTTACATGGATAAGTATTTGATGCAATTCTACCATAAAATAAATGCTGACTTAAGATATTTTCTATATTATTAGGTTCTCCTCCCTCGGGAATAAATATGTGACCGTAGTCGATTTTCGCTATCTTGTTTCGACCTTTTAACTGTCTTGCTCCCAAAGACTTTTAAATTACAGTGTATTTGGCTTTCAAATATTTTGGCTTTGAGTGTACCCGATGAAGGTTATTCCAGAAACACGTCCTGCGCAATAAATTTGATCTCTTCGTTTTAATTAGCAACTGAAGTGTTGCCATTTTGTTTCCTGGGTTGACCGAACACTATAGAAACTACCGAATAAGGTATACAATCTAGTCAAGTTTGAAAAAAAAATTATATAATCATAAAATGATGTTACTTTAAGATTTATGTATTGCACTTGGCGTGTCCAGGTTCACTGACATGCTAAATATTTTGGTGCAAAATAAAGACCTTGTGGTTGCAATTATAATGACAGAGACATCGTCGCCGAAATCTATTATTGGCCCATGGAGGACTCATTATAAATGTCACTCAAACATTCATTCTCCATTTTTACCCATTACATTTCATTATATTCCATTACCAAAATTATAAAACAGCAAGAAGTTTTTAATTTAGTTATGAGAACTATGAATATATATCTAAACTTGTGCAAAAACATCAGTTTTGTCAAGTTTGTGGCTTATCTGGAACCTCTCGGCGCCGTCGTGCTGAGTTTGAGAATTAAACATCAGAATTATGATGGGATATTCTATAAACATATTACCGTGTCAATTACACTTATCTTTTTAAAGATATGAAATATTGACATCTATATTTTTTTACTGAAATGAAATGATATTGTTTTGATTTTGTGTTGTTCACTAGAACCGATACTCGTCTTGAGCAAACATGATCGCCTTATTGTTTATTATAATATCTCATATGCGACGGAACGGTGGAAGAAAGGGTAACTCATCTTCTTAGAGACAAATCTAATTAAAATTAGATCTCCGCTCTTGCTCCCTATTTTCTATCGGTTATTTTAACATTTACTAGTCGCCTCAAGTGAGATCTAAAACGCTCCTTTAGGGGTCGCGACAGGGGTCAACGTGAATGTATTATGAATTGACCAATCGACGACTCTTCTACATAATCCAGACAAGACAAGCATATGCGTTTTGGAAAGCGCCCGATAGACACTGAATGTATTCATGTTGACCCCTGACGCGACCCCTAAAGGAGCGTTTTTAGATATCCCACGCGGCGGCAAATAAACAACCGATAGAAAATAGGCAGCAAGTGCAGATATCTAATTTAACTAGATTGCTTAGAGACGAAAGTAAATTCAATTTGGTCCTCGCTAAATTCTCTCTTGGTACCAAAAAAAAGATTGATTTATGTTGTTTAACGCCACTTTCAACAACATTTCAGTCATATCGTCGCGGTCAGTTTTATTGGTGGAAGAAACCGGAGTACCCGGAGAAAACCCCCGCCACAAAATAAAAAATTATATAAATTTCTATAATGACAGAATTCTACATTTGCGCTAAAACTGTTCATAATGTATGCTAAACAAAACAGACTAACTTCTTGGTTTTAATAGGGACTTCCAACGAACATATCCCGTCATTGAAGTGGTGTACGTTTTGTACGTCGGGGAGGCTTGGCGGGCACTTGAATGTTGAAAATTTGATGTAAGCTTGATATATCACAAGGAAACTTCAGGGATTTTATATGTTGTTCTTATTATATAAAATACATGTATAAAGATTCTTAACATTTAGGAATTTATAAAATCAAAATGCATATTTTCAGTTATGCAGTGAGCAAAGCCAAACCAATGCCATATATCTGTAACACTACAAGGGTTCACAGAATCCCCATAATATCCTGTTTCCGATGTACTTCAACCTCCTGACAGAGCTGCTTAGACATTTCTGGTCTCCTATTAGAACAGAGACAACCCACAAGTTCCAGTCCATATCAGCAATGCCACTATCCCCAATGATCACTGAATCACCAAATGGCATCTTGTGTAAGCTCCGGCCAGTTTCAATAGCTGACGTTGGTTTACCTGAAGATACCAGCTCTGGTGTTTTGCACAACGTTACATTGAGATCTGAATTTCTGGGCGAAGAACAACTGGAACACGGGACTACTTCGCCATTTTAGATCTGCTTTCAGAATATCGGACACAATATCCAACTACCATACGATCACAGCCACAGCTTATTTTGACTAAATGGAAATATTACGTAAGAAGAGTTTGAAGATACCAAAGGGGTAAACAGAATCCGTAAATCGAAGAAGAACAGACAACATAATGGCCACAAGAAAAAGGACGAAAGAACAAACAACGATCTACAAAACAATACACAGAAAACTAAAGATCGAACAAAACGAGTCCCACTAAATTTCAGTAAAATATATCTAATAAACCATGTCAGTGTTGAAGCACTGACCACTGGGCGGATGATACCCTCGGGGACTAATAGTCCACCAAAAGAGGTATCGACCCAGTGATGGTAATACAAACGTAGATATCAAATTTAGTGCGTACGACGCGTTTCTGGAATAACCTTCATCAGGTACGTTCCTGGAATAACCTTCATCAGGTACGTTCCTGGAATAACCTTCATCAGGTACGTTCCTGGAATAACCTTCATCAGGTACGTTCCTGGAATAACCTTCAACAGGTACGTTCCTGGAATAACCTTAATCAGGTACGTTCCTGGAATAACCTTCATCAGGTACGTTCCTGGAATAACCTTCATCAGGTACGTTCCTAGAATAACCTTCATCAGGTACGTTCCTAGAATAACCTTCATCAGGTGACGCTCAAAATCGAAAGATTGGAAACTCTAATAATTTAAAGTTATTTGCATATTTTCAACGAAATTCTGCGAAATGCATTTCATTTCGGCAAATCTCGTAATATATGCCATACTTTTTATTAAAATGGAACCACTGTTTATCAAATAAACATTAGACAATACCCAAAGGGGAATCAAAAATAGACAATCCAGAGAAACTTGCAACATAGAAGACGAAGAAAAACAAAACAAAAACACAATGCAATATGTGTTGGACATCACTATATGCAAACAAACACAAATAACGTAAACAATACATGAGCCCGCCTACAAACAAACACTAATAACGTACACAAGACATGAGCCCTCCTACAAACAAACACAAATAACGTAAACAATACATGAGCCCGCCTACAAACAAACACTAATAACGTACACAAGACATGAGCCCTCCTACAAACAAACACAAATAACGTACACAAGACATGAGCCCTCCTACAAACAAACACAAATAACGTAAACAAGACATGAGCCCTCCTACAAACAAACACAAATAACGTACACAAGACATGAGCCCTCCTACAAACAAACACAAATAACGTACACAAGACATGAGCCCTCCTACAAACAAACACAAATAACGTACGCAAGACATGAGTCCTCCTACAAACAAACACAAATAACGTACACAAGACATGAGCCCTCCTACAAACAAACACAAATAACGTACACAAGACATGAGCCCTCCTACAAACAAACACAAATAACGTACACAAGACATGAGTCCTCCTACAAACAAAAACAAATAACGTACACAAGACATGAGCCCTCCTACAAACAAAAACAAATAACGTACACAAGACATGAGCCCTCCTACAAACAACTTCAGGTAATTACGAAACGAACATCGTTTCTATGCGGAAATCGTAACGGACATCACAACACGAAAATCAGAACGTAAAGACATATCATAGGACAACACACAAAAAACGGAAATGAACTCAGGTGTTCACGAAGGGTAAGCAGTTCCTGCTTATAAGACAACCACCGTGTTACACATATATATACAGTCAAGTCCAGTAAAAGTCTTGGCAATGACAGAGGAAAGAAAACATCTACGTAAAAAGTCAAAGATTCTACAGATTAACATAAGCTTTCAGCTTGTTTTAGAATCCACATTCTGTAATCATTGTATATTATGTATCATTTATGTTTTTCTCGAATAAATATTGTTTAAACCAAATGTGACTTTATATAGGCTCTGTTTGTGTGCTTTATTCCAATGGTCTATTTATAGGAACAACAACCATGTTTGCTGATTGGTGGCGTCACCGGATACAAATTTAAAATTATGGGTGCAAAGGGGTAATTCAGGCCATGTTTGGTAGAAATGATGTTAGAAGAGAAGAATGTCAAACAATTTACGACGTACGTCAGGCGATGGACGATGGACGTCAATTGGTGGCCAAAACACGTTTGACCTTTTGGTTAAAGAATGTTATCTATAATGGCCGAGGGGAGCCGAGTATAACGGCAACTTTTATTAATTTACCATCTCTTCTTACACAAATTGTCAAATGAGTAACTCGACGGGTGTCAATAATGGAGCTGGAACTCTTCCGGAGCACTCTGTTGTGGAGTTCGAGTTGTTCAAACTTTAGTTTTCTGTGTAGTGTTTTGTGGACCATTGTTCGTTTATCTATTTGTCCTTGACATTGTATTATCTGTTTTTGTATAAAAAAAAACATAGATATCTAATTTAGTGCACACGACACGTTTCTGGGATAACCTTCATCAGGTACGCTCAAAGTCGAAAGGTTGGCAAGTCAAATAATTTAAAACGCTTGGGGAGAAAGCAAACCAAATGGCCTAAACATGATAACCAAAATCGGCTATGGTCACCTATACCTGAGGGGTGAGAACCTCAATTTTAATAATAATTACATTATTTTAGGAAACTATCAATTTCAATAACAAATATATTTAATAAACCATGTCAGTGCCGAAACTCTGACTACTTTATTTACGGCTTCTTATTACCACTCTTATCTTCAAACCTTTCTTAAGATGTTTTGTATGTAGCATCTATACTGGATGTTGTTGGATTTAACATACACTTCAGGAACTGCATACCCTTCCGGAGCACCTGAGTTCACCTCCGGTTTTTAGTGGGGTTCGTGTTACTCGATCTTCAGTATTATGTGTATGTTTTGTAGATCGTTGTTTGTCCTTTTGTACTTTTTCTTTTTGGCCTGTTCTTCTTCGATATACGGATTCAGATTACACCTTTGGTACCTTCAAACTCTTCATCCATTTTTTCTGTTTTTTTTATAATTGGCTGATAGTAAGTTTATTCTATGCATGTTAGAAATTATCTAATGTATATATATGATGGTATATTCAATTGCGTGGTCACTAATTTCGGTCATACCAACACCGAGAAAATGTTTCCTTCGTTCTGTCTGCCTCGTGTTCAACGCTCTATGAAACGTCAATGCTAATTGGTTTATAGTGGCGTCTAACGATAACCATATGTGTATTAATTGAATATTAGGAATGACAAATCAATATAATTCCTGGATTCACATAGAAACCAGGGGGAATTGCTTGATAGTTTATTGGTCACATTGATCTGACTGAGGCAATAAATGGCAAGATCAACCTAGCATGAAGTTTGGTTAAATTCGTCTGGAAGGCGATCATTAACATAGCATGTATTTTTCGAATAGTTTTATTCACGTACAGACAGATAAACACGTTATTAGTTGGGTTCCTGGTGTTCAATCTTTAATTTTTTGTGTTGTGTATTGAAAATCTTAGTTTGTCTTTTTGGCCATTCTATTGTCTGAATTCGATTTACGGCTTATGATTACCCCTTTAGTATTTTCAAACGTTTTCTCATACAGACGAACGTATACAGTGTAATAAAAGTAGAAAATAATTTTCATTGTATGTATCATCCTGATGCAAGAACAACAACTTTAAAAACCCAAAAGAACATAAAACAAATGAAAAAGGCTTTGACAATACGAACTCTCTGAAAACAATAATGTGCTCCAGAAGGGTTAGCATAACCAGACTCGTATATGGCAACCATCGTGTACTGGTAATACATAAAGCCAGCTAATGAAACAAAACAGCAATTCGTATGGTATTATTGTAAATGTGTCTGTATTTACATAGTATAGATAAAGGGGATAAAACAGAAGCCGTAATTCGAAGGACAGACAACACAAGTACCAAAAAAAGGGGCACTTTTCTTCGGCAAAAACGCTCAATTGTTAGCATGAAAGCAAAATAATGTTCAGTTTTTCAAGAGCTATCAGGATTTTCTTTGAAACCAGATGATCTATATTTTTTTTTTCAGTTTTAAAAGCTTGTCCCCATCCCACACACACTTTCCGGTTCACTCCTATGCCACTGTATAACGTGTTTGGTCAGTCTGGATAGAAATAAGTGTGACTGCTTTTAGTTTTTTAAATATTTTCCAAAAGGATTTTATGTAGAAGTTTGAGGGACAAGTGAAACTGTTCAATTTCCCATATGTGCCCTCAATATTTTTATAGGCTCGCCAGAATGCATAATTGGTCTAGAAATCAACATAAACACAACACCTGTAGAGGACCAATGATATACATTGTACTTGTGAATGGTTAAATGGTTTCAAGAATGAAGCTCAAAACATGAAAGTTTATGAAACACATACAAACTTTATACTCTCTTACTTTCCAGTATAGTGTTTGCTTGATCAAACTGTCTTTCTAAGTTTGAAGATACCAAAGGGTCAAGTAGATGCTGTATATCGAAGGACAAACAATGCAATGGCCAAAAGAGAAAGGACAAAGAATGATACACAAAGCATTACACAGATAACTAACGATTGAGCAAGACGAACACTACTAAAATCCGGGGGTGAACTGAGGAGCTCCGAAAGGGTGAGCAGTTCCTGTTCCACTAGTGGTACCCGCCATGTTACTCTTGTTACAAACCCGGTTTACCCTATATCCAATAATTGGTGGACTCAAATTATACAATTTTTGTTGGTCTATTTCTTGGGTATCATAGATGATTAAAAATGAAAATAAAAGTTAAAAAGAAAGACATATATCTGTGTATTTGACATCAATAACTTTCAGAAAATATCAAGAAAACAATATAACAATATAATTTGGCACAAACGATTCTATGAAGTCTGTGGATTTCGTATCGTGTCATAACTGACCTTGGACGACTGCCATTTCATTTATCTTGAAATGAAGATAACCTTACGTATAACACAGTTAATTTCATCGCAAAACTCGTATCTCAAACACTTGTAAGTCAATTAGTCACAAATATCACTCGTATACACATATAAATACTTAATAGTCATCCATAAATCAGACTAATTAAAAAAAAATTCAATAAAAATATCGAAAATGCTGCAAATTCTTAACGAGGAAAAGTCTGATTAAAATTATTGTTCCTAAATTCCATTACCGGAAGTTGGTCGTGATAATATTCAAACCGGATATTCATTCTCATCTTCTTGACCGTTTGGTGTGACTGCGGTTTTGGAATTGCTTCTTAGCCTTGAATATGGCCTAAAAATGGAATCACAAAATCCATTTGGAATTGTAAAGCTCTACCAAATAACATTTCTATGATAGTTCACGGTTTGAGTTCTGAGGCCCAGACATGTTGTGGCCACCCAGTCCTTCCTCGTCCTTTATTTTTATCTCCCTTGTCACTGTTTGAATCACTCTCTGATAATTCCATCTGGAAAAAATGAAAAGAAAATACTAAATTAAAACTTCTTTCATTGTTTTCCTGCCTTAAAAATGTATTCACTAAGAAGGGAAGTTTTGTTTGATCCATAAAACTAGCTTAAACCCGCCACTTTTTATTGAAGTTCCTGTCCAAAGCCAAGAAAGTGAATGGTTATGTATATATGTATTAAATGTATCGATTTTGCCTCTGTTTCTTCGGTTTCTTTGATATTTTGTGCTTTTTGTTTTGTTTTATATATTTAATTGTATTTTTTTAAAATATTTAGATATTAAAGAAACATAAAAAAAAGTAACTTCAAAAAGATAGAAAAGTATATTATAAGCATTAAGCCGTCTATAGTAATAATAGAGTTTTCTATGTCATTATCATATGGAAAAGAACTTGATATACATGTATTTACCAAAGTTAGGATTATGGCCAACCTTAACGTAGGACTAGACATTATCTAATTTTATTTAAAATTTTCAT
Source organism: Bathymodiolus septemdierum (assembly GCA_963383655.1). NCBI lineage: Eukaryota > Metazoa > Mollusca > Bivalvia > Mytilida > Modiolidae > Bathymodiolus > Bathymodiolus septemdierum. Next base: position 27,551,036 of record OY726524.1, on the reverse strand, counting down.
AACCGTACTGTTTATTTTTTTTATTTCATCCCAAAGGTTCTATAGAAACTAGTGACTTTAAATAAATATAATATTTCTCTTACAATAAACAAAAGATGTACTTCCAAAAATTGCAGTATAACATTTTTTCTCTCTCCAAAAGTCCATATTTCTATTGTTTTGAAAGTTTTACTGGTGTTTGAGTGACATGAAAGGTTATCTATACTATAAGAAAATATGATAATACAGAACATTCTATTACAGACCTAATTATGTCTGCAAGCTTTGCACCTACGATTTGAAAAAGATTCCCGGTAATATTTTGCCAACTTGTTTTACAAACAGAATTACTTATTTTAGTTAAACAGTATTTTCAAAAAAAAAACATAAAAAGTGTATACGTCTGAAAATTAAACCAAACAGTGTTAGAATTAGATTTTTAAGCTGTAAAATTTGTGTTCTTCCCTCGACGGGATTTGAACTCACACTATTGATACACTGCATGCAGTACCTTATGTCCAGCGCCCTAGACCACTCGACCACATCCGCTATATATATATATATATATGTATGTATGATGCATTCTTTTGTATTTTACACAATAACTATAAAAAAAAAATATGAATCTAAATACAATTTCTAATGAAAATTAGATATTTGTTGTATCTTCTATTATTTATTTTTGTCTTTGGCGATACATTAGTATGTATTAACATCTAACAATATCCCGTTTGGGAGGTCATGCCATGTAACCTTTTATTCATTTTTGACCGTCAAATTATATGCAAAACAGTTAAATATATTGTTGAATCGGACAACAGCTCTTGGTGTGTACTCGTTTTGATAACTTAATATTTAGTAGGCGCATCGTTGATTGGTCGGTTGAAAATATGAACCTTGACATGACCCCACACGGTATGTCGTTATATGCTAGTGTATCACCAAAGAAAAAAGATACAAGAATTCAATAATTTTAATTAGATTGTATTGTACAAGTTCAAGCTATGAACATAATCTTAAACATGGTTACATCTAAACAAGCCGTGCATTTAAATCATGAGACGTCATTTCTAAAGTGACGCTCGAAACGGGGGTCATAAAATGTTAAGAATTTTATGAGAATCCAATTTCTTTTCCAATTTTTGTTTACTTCAAAAAGTGGTTTGTTTACGATTGGTGTCGTCTGCAGGTTGGCCATATTATTTCATGGTATCTGATATGACGTGTATCAAATTTGGGAGTTCCGAATAAACCGTAAACTCCTGGGTGATCCTTCATGACCTTTTAACTTTATAACCACTGTTTTTATCAGATGTCTGTCACCCGTTCTTAAATCGGCGCTAATTAAAATATCTTTCACCAGAGTAGATGGTTTACAAGACAGACACGCTGATAAGAAAACAAAATGGCTGTAAAAAAAACCGACCACCAGAATAAACATGTTTCCAAGTCGGAAAACATCTGATTATCGCAAGGCATTTTACATATTTTAAGACACTTTGCCTTCACGCGGACGTTTTAAAAAAAAATCAAAGTGAAAGACATCTTAGTAGCGTTTCAATTGATGTATGGTTGTCCAATGTCCACATTATAAATTTGACCAAGTCGGTGACAGAAATCCTCAATGCTGCAGTGAAAGTGCAACACTCTCTAAATGCAGACAATTTTAAACGAAACAGGATGCATATTTTGTCTTGTACGTCGGGTTTAAGTGAGGAGTAAATTGGGTGTATGCACACTTTAATATGCTTTTTTAACGTCTTTTGGGTGGCCCGGATTCGATACATTTTGCTTAAAATGTTTCTGCGACTTTAAGACGCCGACTTTCAAGTCATTACCTATGATTAAATCAATCTATGACATAGATGTAGTTGTTTCCTTTTCTTAAAACGTTTTAAAAATGAAAATATAATGGTCTTAATGTGTAACTAAGTTACTTAATTTCAAAACAATAAAATGTGCGCTTCCGTTGTTCATTTCCTATCAGCAAAACGTCTTACTAATGTAAATATATTATGTCTTCATTGGTTTACTTTTTAAGAAGACGTTTGTTTATATCATATCAGTTTTTGAATATTTTTTGCAAATGATAAACATTCATATTATCTCATGTCAGATAATTTTCAGAAAACATGGCGGGAAACGAGTGGTTCTCAGCAGGCTATTTGATAATGTAGATCTTTTAATTTACTATACTATAGAGAAAAAATTACAAGTTTATTTTTTAGTTTATTTTCATTCATAATTTAAATTTTCTTGTGATTCTTTGAGTATTTTAGCTTATATTTGATCATAATTCTATATTTACTCCAACAAAAATTTTCTTGATAAAATTTTTCTCGAAGACCTTTTTTTCGATTCCTGATAAATACACGAAATTTCCTTTTGTGAGTTTCAACTTTCAATATATCTAAAAATTATAAATAAATTCGCTAGCTATTATGTTTATTTAATAAAATAAATATGCTAATATGAACCAAAGAAAAACCTTTAAAAACTAAAACAGTTATATAGTATAAAAGATATCATACACAAATGACATCAAATAACTTTTATCTGTTATTTGACATATTCATCTATAATTCTTCATTAGGGAATTTACTAATAGAATCAAATTGCCATTATACATCGTTTTCTGCATTGGAATAATTATTCGAAGTGATAATTTTCAACAACCAATCGTTTACAATAACGCAATTATTTCAAATTCAATAATGACTGATCTGATCTGATCTGCACTGCCGTAAACCGTCTGTACATTTTTCAACACTGAAAACTTGACTGTCGAACAGAACGAGTATTAATTTTCATTCACACTTTATGATATAAATACAACTCAAACTCTAATATTTTTTGTCTTTTAACTAATGTAAGTTAGTGACAAACAAAAATATAAATAAAACAGTCGTTAGATCTGAGGACAAGGGACTATTTCTGACTTGTAATATGTATACTATAAATGTAAATCAAGTTTTAGAATTTAAATAATCAAAATTTATGTATCTCTTAATGAACGCAAAATCCTTGACTTAGAAAGAAATAGTATTTGATTTTTTCTTTCCTTCAACGCAGAGGTTTATGAAACCGGAATGTAAATAGCATTTTTGGTATAGAGGGCCGTTACATTCTGGCCACAAGTCGAACACAGCTGATGTGGTTCGCGCCCTGAGACTCTTTTCGAGTCATCCCCAAAATGAGACCGGTGGACACGATATAGCTGAAAATATTCTCAAATTGACAATTAACAACATATTTAATAAAACTAGGGCAGAACCCTAACCTATTTTACAAAGTTCATTCTGGTGTAAGCTTGGCATCCTTATCAATTTCGTCGTAAAGAACTGCGTGTCAGTTTCAGAAAAAAATATATTTCGAAAGAAATTTATGTACAAAAATAAACTACATGACAATCAGTTCCATCTTTTGTATTTATCTTCTGCAAAAGTGTAAGCACGTGCACATGAAATGTAAAAATGCAAATTCAAAAATATGCTCGTCAGTCCACAGATAAAGACGTAACTATACCCAAGATATCATGCATTTTTTTCTCATCTAAAAAGAGTTCATTCATAAAGACAATCATTAATCTATAAATATTTATCATTTATTTTCGTATAATTTACAAACAAAACATTTCTGACGAGATAAATATTCTTATCTGCATCGACTGCATGTATACACAAATGCATTTATGACATGCAGTTCAAAATCGGTTCCTTTATATTACAGAATTTTACATCTTTAAAAAATCATATTCAGGATGTTTTTGTGGGGTTTAAGAAAGGGGTGGGGACAGAAAAAAATATATTTTATAAATGGACAGTATATCAAATTATGTCCTATAACTCTGAACAAAAGCCTCCGGCAACTTTATTAATGAATATTGGCAAAAATGAATGATCTTACTGCAAAAAATTGTGGATACATAATTTCTGAGTTGATGTATTCATTATATTTGCACAAATTTTAGGTAGATTGTGTTCCTCTATCACCAACAAAACTTTTACCGAACTTGACTAAAAGAAGCTTACCCTTAGAGACCACTAGGGGTTCACCCTGTACCCCCCCCCCCCCCCCCCCCCCCCCCCCCCGGTTTTTTCGGTATGTTTCATTTTGCTCATCTTTTTGAGTTTTCTATGTTGTGTACTTTTCTTCTTCATTTTGTGTCTTGTGTGTCCAGTGTTGACATTGCCTATGGATTTGCCAATTCTTTATCCCTACCCCCCCCCCCCCCCCCCCCCCGCCCCCCTTTGATTTTCTCTAACATTAATTTACAAAAATTACACTGTAAAAATATTTTCAAATTCTTTTCAAGGACTGTTTATTTGACCATTCCTATCGATTCTCTCTGACAATGACTATAATGTTATCACAAAAGAATTATTTTATTCGGAATTATATAAACTGTTTTAGTTTTATTATATTATATTTTTGAACCATGCAAATCAATGGCGATTTATTATAGCAACCGTGGTCAAATTTAACACCCTGTGTTATTATTTTTGTGGTCTGTGTTTTAAACAGATGGAGGGCCGTGTATCATAACAAACTAATCGTATGCACGAGAGACTAATAAAGTAACCATTTTAAGTTTATGCACGTCAATTGATGATTATACTGCTGTAATTAACGTATCAATACTAAAATTACTATATGAACTGCTTTTTTTACGACCACTTCATCAATTAGCAATATTAAATTAAGCCTGTTTAATTCCAGTGGAGTTTTTCGTAACATGAAAGAAAATTGATCAAATTTTGAGTGAGATGAACAATCAAACACAAATCGAATTAGGATATTATAGCCCCAGAGATTCTATCGATAAATATAGTGATGTATAGCCATTTTAATTCGATGGGCGGTCAATTATTATAGTGAATAATCCCTCTCTTCATTTTATCTGACGTGCTTTTCAGTCCCTGGCGACTTTTCCCCGTCAAACGTGCGTTTTCATTTTCCTCAATAAGTGGCGTAAGACTCGCTACAAAAATACTAGGAGTCGTCCCTTTACACCTGTTCGGGTGAAATTTGACGGGTTGGTGTTTCTTTTCAAATATTTTAATTGCAGTGAATTTCATAGATTTTTATTAAAAGATTGCAACAGATCAGCCATGAATGATCAATTCTAATGACTTTGCAATATTTCTTCATTTTCTTCTTCATGAAGTTATTTTTAACAATATTTATTTTTGTAAAGCTAATACAAATAATATACAAACATAATACAAGTTTACATGAAGTTAGGTTGGTGAAATTATGCAATGATTGCAATTTCAATTTGTAAAGCGAATTTTATTTTTTCATGCTAAAAAAATCATCATCGAAGCCTGAACGAGTTAACATTAAAGATTATATATTTCATATATCCCAATTTATAATATTATATGGAAAATGTTAAGATTTTTTTCATAGACCTGTGAAACTTTCCTATCTAAAATTTGTTATAAACTTTATACAAGTATATGTGTGAACCATATACCTCAATGTTTATTATGACCATTGAAAAAATATTTGAATATATTTTGCAAAAATAATTATTGTGTGCATGTTTTTTTTTTAATTGTTTACATCCATATAGAAGTTGAATATCCAACTATCAAGAGGGGGAGGGTTTGGATCACATTACCATAATAACCCGTTTAATCCCGCCGCACTTTTGTAACTGTCCTAAGCCAGAATCTGGATTTTCACATGCAAATGCCGTCGTCTTCTCTCTTGTTCAGTGATTTGAAGTAATATTAGTGAGATACATGTAGTTGATCATTACTGTTTAAGCATTTTTTCATGACTTAATTTTTTATTCGTCACTTATGTATGTGAAACATTTTTTTTTCAAGATATAACGAGAAAGTATGTAAAAGTTATTGTTCTGTATGTCACAAATTTATATACAGATTGCTAGGCCCCTCCAAAAAGACCTGAAAATATTGCGTTGTATTTTTGTTATGTTTGTCTTCGTCTTGTGTACCCTATCTTGCCAGTTTCTCTGGATTGTCGGTATTCTCTAACGTTTATTTTAAACCTCAGTAGGCATTATAGAGATTTTTTCTGTACATGGATATTTTCAATCTATTTGATTTAAAGCTGTAACTTTCACCTTGACATTTTTATAGGTTTTACATTTACATGTTCCAGGCCTCATTATATTGTCTTTGATGTAGATAATGATCAAATGTTTGTAAACAAATTGGCCACGCGCCTTATGTAAGATTATCTGGTTTTTGGTCTTGTTCGTGGATGCCTTCTGGACAAACAAATGCATACACGTATGTCATTACATGTGAATTACCATGTAGGTACATGTACTTCATTATATGGACAACTTCGAATTCATATGAAACTTAATTTTTGTGTAATTTTTTTTAATTTTTTTTTAATTTAAATCAAACAGGGGGAAGTAAGTCTGAAAATTTTAACGTGGACTGTGCATGCAGGACAATTCTCCCAGAAAATATGAAACAATTTTAATTCTTGAATTCGTCCAACTCATAAGTAGAAAGACTTTTAAAATTTTGGCATTTTTATTTTCTAAATTACTGTATGTATTACTAGTATAGTGAATGTCTGGGTGTTCCTGATCAATCTAATGATATATTTTACTTATCATTCTGTTGATGGAATATCAACAGATAAAAACACAATCATTTCAACAAACCCTAAAGGATTAAATTATGGAGAACCGCATCGGTGGTATAATAGTTAGCATGCTCGTCTCGAGTGCGATAGACCGTGGGTTCGAGCCCCGATTGGGAAAAACCAAAGACTATAAAATTTGTATTCTTGCTTCTCCGCTAAGCAATAAGGAGCAAGATTGGTTGGCTCGGCAGAATAATGTGTCCGAGTGGAGCGACATGTCTACCCGCGGACTGTTGAGTCAGTGAGCTAGTATTCAACTAAGGTGTTGGTCTAGTACGAAACAGACATCAACAGCATCTGATCAAATGTAACTTGTTCTCGACTTTACATACTGTAGCTGTCAAATTGCTGAGTTGGCATTAAACAATAATCACTCATTCTTTTAAATTATATAGGAGTGAGTGAGTGATTATTGCTTAGCGCCAATTCAACAATTTTTCGGACATATCATGGCGAGAACAAGTTACTTTTCAATGAGATTATTATAAGCTCCGCTTTGTACTAGACCATCTCTCTTAGTTGTGTTTTTGTAGTGCTAGTTTTGGCTTGACCCGATCGGGGCTCGAACACACGATTTACCGCCCTCGAGGCGAGCACGCTAACCAGTACATCACCGATGCGGTTGAAATTATGGAGGAGGTAGGATGTGTCTTCGGTCGATGTTAAATCAATACTACGGAGGAGGTAGAGTGTATGTTTGTAGGGTGTGTCTTGGATCGATGTTAAATCAATACTACGGAGGAGGTAGAGTGTATGTTTGTAGGATGTGTCTTGGGTCGATGTTAAATCAATACTACGGAGGAGGTAGAGTGTATGTTTGTAGGATGTGTCTTGGGTCGATGTTAAATCAATACTATGGAGGAGGTAGAGTGTATGTTTGTAGGATGTGTCTTGGGTCGATGTTAAATCAATACTACGGAGGAGGTAGAGTGTATGTTTGTAGGATGTGTCTTGGGTCGATGTTAAATCAATACTACGGAGGAGGTAGAGTGTATGTTTGTAGGATGTGTCTTGGGTCGATGTTAAATCAATACTACGGAGGAGGTAGAGTGTATGTTTGTAGGGTGTGTCTTGGATCGATGTTAAATCAATACTACGGAGGAGGTAGAGTGTATGTTTGTAGGGTGTGTCTTGGATCGATGTTAAATCAATACTACGGAGGAGGTAGAGTGTATGTTTGTAGGATGTGTCTTGGGTCGATGTTAAATCAATACTATGGAGGAGGTAGAGTGTATGTTTGTAGGATGTGTCTTGGGTCGATGTTAAATCAATACTACGGAGGAGGTAGAGTGTATGTTTGTAGGATGTGTCTTGGGTCGATGTTAAATCAATACTACGGAGGAGGTAGAGTGTATGTTTGGAGGGTGTGTCTTGGATCGATGTTAAATCAATACTACGGAGGAGGTAGAGTGTATGTTTGTAGGATGTGTCTTGGGTCGATGTTAAATCAATACTACGGAGGAGGTAGAGTGTATGTTTGTAGGATGTGTCTTGGGTCGATGTTAAATCAATACTACGGAGGAGGTAGAGTGTATGTTTGTAGGATGTGTCTTGGGTCGATGTTAAATCAATACTACGGAGGAGGTAGAGTGTATGTTTGTAGGATGTGTCTTGGGTCGATGTTAAATCAATACTATGGAGGAGGTAGAGTGTATGTTTGTAGGATGTGTCTTGGGTCGATGTTAAATCAATACTACGGAGGAGGTAGAGTGTATGTTTGTAGGATGTGTCTTGGGTCGATGTTAAATCAATACTACGGAGGAGGTAGAGTGTATGTTTGTAGGATGTGTCTTGGGTCGATGTTAAATCAATACTATGGAGGAGGTAGAGTGTATGTTTGTAGGATGTGTCTTGGGTCGATGTTAAATCAATACTATGGAGGAGGTAGAGTGTATGTTTGTAGGATGTGTCTTGGGTCGATGTTAAATCAATACTACGGAGGAGGTAGAGTGTATGTTTGTAGGATGTGTCTTGGGTCGATGTTAAATCAATACTACGGAGGAGGTAGAGTGTATGTTTGTAGGATGTGTCTTGGGTCGATGTTAAATCAATACTATGGAGGAGGTAGAGTGTATGTTTGTAGGATGTGTCTTGGGTCGATGTTAAATCAATACTACGGAGGAGGTAGAGTGTATGTTTGTAGGATGTGTCTTGGGTCGATGTTAAATCAATACTACGGAGGAGGTAGAGTGTATGTGTGTAGTGTGTGTCTTGGATCGATGTTAAATCAATATTATGGAGGAGGTAGAGTGTATGTTTGGAGGGTGTGTCTTGGGTCGATGTTAAATCAATACTATGGAGGAGGTAGAGTGTATGTGTGTAGGGTGTGTCTTGGATCGATGTTAAATCAATATTATGGAGGAGGTAGAGTGTATGTTTGGAGGGTGTGTCTTGGGTCGATGTTAAATCAATACTACGGAGGAGGTAGAGTGTATGTTTGTAGGGTGTGTCTTGGGTCGATGTTAAATCAATACTACGGTGGAGGTAGAGTGTATGTTTGTAGGGTGTGCCTTCGGTCGATGTTAAATCAATACTACGGAGGAGGTAGAGTGTATGTTTGGAGGGTGTGTCTTGGATCGATGTTAAATCAATACTACGGAGGAGGTAGAGTGTATGTTTGTAGGATGTGTCTTGGGTCGATGTTAAATCAATACTACGGAGGAGGTAGAGTGTATGTTTGTAGGATGTGTCTTGGGTCGATGTTAAATCAATACTACGGAGGAGGTAGAGTGTATGTTTGTAGGATGTGTCTTGGGTCGATGTTAAATCAATACTACGGAGGAGGTAGAGTGTATGTTTGTAGGATGTGTCTTGGGTCGATGTTAAATCAATACTATGGAGGAGGTAGAGTGTATGTTTGTAGGATGTGTCTTGGGTCGATGTTAAATCAATACTACGGAGGAGGTAGAGTGTATGTTTGTAGGATGTGTCTTGGGTCGATGTTAAATCAATACTACGGAGGAGGTAGAGTGTATGTTTGTAGGATGTGTCTTGGGTCGATGTTAAATCAATACTATGGAGGAGGTAGAGTGTATGTTTGTAGGATGTGTCTTGGGTCGATGTTAAATCAATACTATGGAGGAGGTAGAGTGTATGTTTGTAGGATGTGTCTTGGGTCGATGTTAAATCAATACTACGGAGGAGGTAGAGTGTATGTTTGTAGGATGTGTCTTGGGTCGATGTTAAATCAATACTACGGAGGAGGTAGAGTGTATGTTTGTAGGATGTGTCTTGGGTCGATGTTAAATCAATACTATGGAGGAGGTAGAGTGTATGTTTGTAGGATGTGTCTTGGGTCGATGTTAAATCAATACTACGGAGGAGGTAGAGTGTATGTTTGTAGGATGTGTCTTGGGTCGATGTTAAATCAATACTACGGAGGAGGTAGAGTGTATGTGTGTAGTGTGTGTCTTGGATCGATGTTAAATCAATATTATGGAGGAGGTAGAGTGTATGTTTGGAGGGTGTGTCTTGGGTCGATGTTAAATCAATACTATGGAGGAGGTAGAGTGTATGTGTGTAGGGTGTGTCTTGGATCGATGTTAAATCAATATTATGGAGGAGGTAGAGTGTATGTTTGGAGGGTGTGTCTTGGGTCGATGTTAAATCAATACTACGGAGGAGGTAGAGTGTATGTTTGTAGGGTGTGTCTTGGGTCGATGTTAAATCAATACTACGGTGGAGGTAGAGTGTATGTTTGTAGGGTGTGCCTTCGGTCGATGTTAAATCAATACTATGGAGGAGGTAGAGTGTATGTTTGTAGGATGTGTCTTGGGTCGATGCTAAATCAATACTATGGAGGAGGTAGAGTGTATGTCTGTAGGGTGTGTCTTGGGTCGATGTTAAATCAATACTACGGAGGAGGTGGAGTGTATGTTTGTAGGATGTGTCTTGGGTCGATGTTAAATCAATACTACGGAGGAGGTAGAGTGCATGTGTGTAGGGTGTGTCTTAGATCGATGTTAAATCAATACGACGGAGGAGGTAGAGTGCATGTGTGTAGGATGTGTCTTAGATCGATGTTAAATCAATACGACGGAGGAGGTAGAGTGTATGTTTATAGGGTGTGTCTTGGGTCGATGTTAAATCAATACTACGGAGGAGGTAGAGTGTATGTTTGTAGGATGTGTCTTGGGTCGATGTTAAATCAATACTACGGAGGAGATAGAGTGTATGTTTGTAGGATGTGTCTTGGGTCGATGTTAAATCAATACTACGGAGGAGGTAGAGTGTATATTTGTAGGATGTGTCTTGGGTCGATGTTAAATCAATACTACAGAGGAGGTAGAGTGTATGTTTGGAGGGTGTGTCTTGGGTCGATGTTAAATCAATACTACGGAGGAGGTAGAGCGTATGTTTGTAGGATGTGTCTTGGGTCGATGTTAAATCAATACTACGGAGGAGGTAGAGTGCATGTGTGTAGGATGTGTCTTAGATCGATGTTAAATCAATACTACGGAGGAGGTAGAGTGTATGTTTATAGGGTGTGTCTTGGGTCGATGTTAAATCAATACTACGGAGGAGGTGGAGCGTATGTTTGTAGGATGTGTCTTGGGTCGATGTTAAATCAATACTACAGAGGAGGTAGAGTGTATGTGTGTAGGGTGTGTCTTGGGTCGATGTTAAATCAATACTACGGAGGAGGTAGAGTGTATGTTTGTAGGGTGTGCCTTGGGTCGATGTTAAATCAATACTACGGAGGAGGTGGAGTGTATGTTTGTAGGATGTGTCTTGGGTCGATGTTAAATCAATACTACGGAGGAGGTAGAGTGTATGTGTGTAGTGTGTGTCTTGGGTCGATGTTAAATCAATACTACGGAGGAGGTAGAGTGTATGTTTGTAGGATGTGTCTTGGGTCGATGTTAAATCAATACTACGGAGGAGGTAGAGTGTATGTTTGTAGGATGTGTCTTGGGTCGATGTTAAATCAATACTACGGAGGAGGTAGAGTGTATGTTTGTAGGATGTGTCTTGGGTCGATGTTAAATCAATACTACGGAGGAGGTAGAGTGTATGTTTGTAGGATGTGTCTTGGGTCGATGCTAAATCAATACTATGGAGGAGGTAGAGTGTATGTTTGTAGGATGTGTCTTGGGTCGATGTTAAATCAATACTACGGAGGAGGTAGAGTGTATGTTTGTAGGATGTGTCTTGGGTCGATGCTAAATCAATACGACGGAGGAGGTAGAGTGTATGTTTGTAGGATGTGTCTTGGGTCGATGCTAAATCAATACGACGGAGGAGGTAGAGTGTATGTTTATAGGGTGTGTCTTGGGTCGATGTTAAATCAATACTATGGAGGAGGTAGAGTGTATTTTTGTAGGATGTGTCTTGGGTCGATGTTAAATCAATACTACAGAGGAGGTAGAGTGCATGTGTGTAGGATGTGTCTTGGGTCGATGCTAAGTCAATACTACGGAGGAGGTAGAGTGTATGTGTGTAGGGTGTGTCTTGGGTCGATGCTAAATCAATACTACGGAGGAGGTAGAGTGTATGTTTGTAGGGTGTGTCTTGGGTCGATGCTAAATCAATACTATGGAGGAGGTAGAGTGTATGTGTGTAGGGTGTGTCTTGGGTCGATGTTAAATCAATACGACGGAGGAGGTAGAGTGTATGTTTATAGGGTGTGTCTTGGGTCGATGTTAAATCAATACTACGGAGGAGGTGGAGTGTATGTTTGTAGGATGTGTCTTGGGTCGATGTTAAATCAATACTACGGAGGAGGTAGAGTGTATGTGTGTAGGGTGTGTCTTGGGTCGATGCTAAATCAATACTATGGAGGAGGTAGAGTGTATGTGTGTAGGGTGTGTCTTGGGTCGATGTTAAATCAATACGACGGAGGAGGTAGAGTGTATGTTTATAGGGTGTGTCTTGGGTCGATGTTAAATCAATACTACGGAGGAGGTGGAGTGTATGTTTGTAGGATGTGTCTTGGGTCGATGTTAAATCAATACTATGGAGGAGGTAGAGTGTATGTCTGTAGGGTGTGTCTTGGGTCGATGTTAAATCAATACTACGGAGGAGGTAGAGTGTATGTTTATAGGGTGTGTCTTGGGTCGATGTTAAATCAATACTACGGAGGAGGTAGAGTGTATGTTTGTAGGATGTGTCTTGGATCGATGTTAAATCAATACTACGGAGGAGGTAGAGTGTATGTTTGTAGGATGTGTCTTGGATCGATGTTAAATCAATACTACGGAGGAGGTAGAGTGTATGTTTGTAGGATGTGTCTTCGGTCGATGTTAAATCAATACTACGGAGGAGGTGGAGTGTATGTTTGTAGGATGTGTCTTGGGTCGATGTTAAATCAATACTACGGAGGAGGTAGAGTGTATGTTTGTAGGGTGTGTCTTGGATCGATGTTAAATCAATACTACGGAGGAGGTAGAGTGTATATTTGTAGGATGTGTCTTGGGTCGATGTTAAATCAATACTACGGAGGAGGTGGAGTGTATGTTTGTAGGATGTGTCTTGGGTCGATGTTAAATCAATACTATGGAGGAGGTAGAGTGTATGTCTGTAGGGTGTGTCTTGGGTCGATGTTAAATCAATACTACGGAGGAGGTAGAGTGTATGTTTATAGGGTGTGTCTTGGGTCGATGTTAAATCAATACTACGGAGGAGGTAGAGTGTATGTTTGTAGGATGTGTCTTGGATCGATGTTAAATCAATACTACGGAGGAGGTAGAGTGTATGTTTGTAGGATGTGTCTTGGATCGATGTTAAATCAATACTACGGAGGAGGTAGAGTGTATGTTTGTAGGATGTGTCTTCGGTCGATGTTAAATCAATACTACGGAGGAGGTGGAGTGTATGTTTGTAGGATGTGTCTTGGGTCGATGTTAAATCAATACTACGGAGGAGGTAGAGTGTATGTTTGTAGGGTGTGTCTTGGATCGATGTTAAATCAATACTACGGAGGAGGTAGAGTGTATATTTGTAGGATGTGTCTTGGGTCGATGTTAAATCAATACTACGGAGGAGGTGGAGTGTATGTTTGTAGGATGTGTCTTGGGTCGATGTTAAATCAATACTACGGAGGAGGTAGAGTGTAAGTTTGTAGGGTGTGTCTTGGGTCGATTTTAAATTAATTACCGGTACAATTCTAACACTATATAGGTTCTAATAATAATATATTCATATTATTGACAGTGGAATGATTTTTCCAACTGTTACAAAACATGATAATTCTAATGATGTATTCATTTTGATTTCAACAACAACTGGTGGTCGTGATCGGTGGTTAGATTTTCAACTATCCGTGCAATCTTACAGGTAGTCTGGTTTACTCCACCAATAAAACTGACCGCCACGACATAACTGAAATATTGTTGAAAGTGGCGTTAAACACCATAAACCTCCCCTCAACAGCAACTGTTAAGCTAATTTGTACTTTCTAAGGTGAAGGATACTACGAATTCTTACAAAACATAGTCTTTAGTTAATATTAATAATTTTTGTGAAATATTCATTTATCACTGTTAATTTTTTTTTTCTATAATTCAATTTTAATGGCGTAATTTACTCAAATTTATTTTATTATTGATTTGTATTACTCAGATATGGAAATAACAATTGGTGTACTTACCCACTCAAACCTCTTCCAATAACTCCTCAAAAAGTGCTACAAGAGGGTGTTTAAATTATAGGTACCTGATATGGATTTCAAGTGGTTGTAAATTTTCTACATGAATCTTAAAAGAGGTAAATGTGTAATGCACTCAGTAAACGAACTTGTATCTGATCTTGTAAATTATCATCAAATTAAAGAAGCATATCCATGAATTATATTAATATATAGAAGATATAACAGCCATTCTGATCCTGGTTCGTCGTAATGGCTCCATTATATTCTGTTTTGACTGGGATGATATTAAATTATAAAATAAAATTATACTACAGAGCTTTGTTGCAAAGGGGGTTAAGGAAAAAAACCTATGGAGTGATTGCTCACCACTTTCGAAAAACAAATGTTTTGAAATATTTACTAACATTTTGTTGGGTAAACGTGGGTTGGTGTAGTTCAGTAACTTAATTTGGACACAACACACATCTAAGCATATTCCATAAGACAAAATTTCCTTGCAATTTTTTATGAAGTTCTTGAGGTAGGGGGGGGGAGGGGGGAGGGGGGGGGGGGGGTGGTAAAACTAGCAAATACTTTTTGGTCCAGCGGCTTCAGAAATACCAAGTTAATAAACAAAGGCTACCTTACTGTAACACAAAAATATAAAAAAAATATATTCCTTCATTGTTCCATGGCAGCTTTTTTTTCTTTTCATTTTTTTAATGGAGATCGTAAATTATTTAAATATTTTGTACTGTAAATGGAAAATTATTTGGTAAAATTGTCATTTTTGATAACTATTTACTTGTCTTTACATCATTCATTGCAAAAATATATACAATAACAGGACGAAATATACCCTTCATGATTTTTTATGAATTTTTTCTTATTGCTTTTTCACAGCACCAAGCACGTTTAAACACAACGGTGCCGTCTCCACATAAAAAACGGTAAATTAATTTCAAATGCTGAAATGTAAAACTTATTTTTGTAATGAAGTAAGACATCAGTTGTCATCTTAACGATTAACCTATCAGCGGGAGACTTAGTCAAGTGTCTTCATCATTAAATTTGCACCGTATGTTTTGGGGGAAAAAGGGGGGAGGGGGGGGGTAGTTTGTGTATTTTTTGTTTTTTGTCGTCTTTGTTGATATCCGGGCTTTAAATGATGTGAACTGATATTTTGAAAAAAATAAAATTGTATAAAATAGAGTTAAATGCAATTTTCAACTTTAACTAAAAAAAAATTATTGCTGTCCAAATTAAAGTATTTTTTTGGATATAATGATGAATGCATTTATTGATGTATAAACCCATTTTTCTTACACAAAGGCTTTATATTTACAAGACCGCCTAATGTTTTACGAGCCTCGAAATATTGTTCTTAATGTTCAACTGCAGATAAGCGAAATTAAGAAACAAATATTTGTATAAAAATATTTGTTTTATAGATTCATCACAGCAAGGCAACCAAACATTAACTGTTTTGACGGACATTGCCAGGTAAAAAGAATACGAATTTATGCTTTAGTTTAATGCTGGTATTTCTTTAAAGAGGAAATCCCTCTGTAATTATTCTCTCCTGTGTACAAATTGATAGACGGGGAAAATGTGATATATATTATGATATGAATTTTGTCCTGTGTTTTTTGCTAACTTTTAATCTTGCTTCTGAATTGTACATGTACCTCATTGTGGTTCATTTTCCGTACATATTGTTAAAAAAAAAAAAGAAGAAGAATATAATGGCTGTAATGTGCGAATTTAATATCTGATTGGTTGATTTGATTTGATTTATGGTGTTTAACGCCACTTTCAATATTTTTTTAGTCATATCGTGGCGGTCAGTTTTATTGGTGGAGGAAACCAGAATACCCGGAGAAAACCACTGATTTAATATTTGAAACTGACTTTCTGTTTTTTTTCTTTTTCATTAATGCGAAAACTAATATACTTAAAGAAAATAAAACTGTAGCACATTAAATAAAAATAGAACGTAAACACTACATTTTGACCGTAATTTATTCTATTATATTTCAGAATGTGCTTTGTTTATGTGATTAAAGGTGTCCATTTACGTTTTAATAAGAAATATTTGTAAGCATACACCTAATGTTCACTAACAACTAACTATCTCATTGTTTTATCTACATCCATCATGCGTACACAATTCAGATAACTCCCCAATGTTTAACGGTGTATCAAATCTAGGTTCGACTTGAAAGGATCACAACAAAATACGTGAGGGGTCGAATAAGGTATTTCAAGATTGTCTTTTTTGAAATGTTCTACACATGCAGTTGAGAACAGCAAGAAATATTTTGAGTGATTTTATAAATTTTACCCCAGTGTGTACAAAACGCGACCGCAACATGCGCTAGTGTGGCCCCCAGCCAGGAACTTATTTCATTCCCGTTTTACGATTACGATTTCATATTATCTAGGTTCAATGTAACTTACCCTCCAATGTGCTATGAAACAGCTATGCTTGATAAAATTTGGCAACCGTTTTTAAGCAATCATTTACTACTTATATGTATATAGGTACACTATAGAATATTTAAAATTGTCAATAAATATTTCATGTTTCAGGTTATTATCATTCCAAAACATTGAATTCCGACATCAAGTTGACCATAAGCTATATCACTCTAAAGATGTTGAAACTTGGACGGTTATAAAAATGTAAAGATTCTGCAACAAATGCAATGCAGCGCTCTTGAAGAGACGGCTCATTTATTTTCCGACTGTAAAATTAATGATAGTTAAAATACAAATTGTTAATGTACTTAATCCGAACAGAGTTTTGGAGTATTAATAAAGTTCAAGTTCAAATGATGCTCCTTGGTTGGTTTATTTAACATTTGATAGTATGCTAAGGTTATGGTGTTTAACGCCATTTTCAATAATATTTCAGTATTTTATAGTAAAATGGTCTAAGTATAAATATAAATTTCGTTTACAAATTTGTATACTTGGTAACAACATTCTCTTCACGCAAATTTACGTACGATATGACTTTTAAATTAATGTGTTTAAAATTATGCATTAATTCAAAATGCCATCGGTGATAAAGTAGAATTTAACCAACATTTATTATGTATATTAAAAGTTTTCAGTGAATTTTTTATAATTATTCATAGTCTAAAAAATCGTATTAAATCAATTATGGTTATATATTATTCTTATTTATTAAAATCCAAAATGAGATACAAAATGTATTACAAAGATACTTTTAAATAATATTTTTTTAATTTTCGCTCTCTACATCTAATCCCCCCCCCTCTTAAAATACATTAGAATAGAAAATAGTCTATATTAGAAGTTACGAAAGTTTATTTGCAAATTATACATCTAGAACGTATAAATTAGTATCTTGAAAAACAAGCAAATTGCCAAAATATGAATGGAAAAATTATAGATATTTCAAATTAAATAGTTTGAATAATAAGTATTTAATTCAGTAGACAGTCCTTCCACGATACAACTGAAATATTGTTGAAAGTAGCGTTAAGCACCATGACCCCTGACCCTTACCATTTCATTAGTTTTAGTATTAGTCTTAAACTAAGATCTCAGCTCAAATTAAAGAAATACTTACAGGTTCTGTTTTAATTGAAGCCTTTTTCTCTTCTTTTTTATCACTTTTCTTAGTTAATTCTGCTTTGAACCCAGTTTCTGTCAGAGTTGGGTCATCTTTAGCTAAAACGTCCATAAGATAAGTTATATAGCTGGTGGCAAGTCTTAATGTTTTGATTTTAGATAATTTAGTATCAGAGGGAACGTTAGGTATACATCCTCGAAGTTGAGCGAAAGCTGTGTTTATACTTTGCGTTCTCCGTCTTTCCTTTTTATTTGCAGTTACACGTCTTTTCACAATTCGGTCACCGTTTTTGTCTATATAATGCTCGTACTGTACTCCCCCTAATGTGTAAGTTTCTGGCGATGACGGGGTACCACCCATCGCGTAAATGTCGGGTGGCATCGGAATATCTGTGTGGTGACCGTTTAGCACCCAATTCTGGAAGTATGCAGCATCCGTGCAGTGATCTGAATATCTCGGCATGTGTTGATATGCTTGGTAAAAATCATGTGTCATAGGTCCCGGATGTGGATAGCCCTGATGGTGATGATACCCGGCTACACCCAAACTCATCGTGGACTAATTAGTCAGTTTTAAATAAATCCACTATTTTGATAAGTTAGAAATTCGAAAAATATGAAAATATCCAATGTGTCCGTTCTGTATTTAATTAAACTATAGAATTATCAGATGCCGATAGTAAACTGTTTGATCTTGAATTTGTCAAACAAGGCAGATGTCTTTTTTCGAGTCTCTAATATCAGCTTTTGGAACAAATAATCATTTGCTGTGTCTTAGCAGATCTTCTATTTACACGTTTTTGTGAGTTTACGCAAAATTAATCGTATCCAATCAAATTCCGTTATCGCTCAAAGCATCTTATCATCTCCGCCCAGTTTTACTGTTAACTCCGCCCATTCTAATTATGACATGCTGGGATAATATACACTAACGTAATTATGACAAATTTACTGTTTAATCTTACATTTTTTCCCTCTCTTCATAAGTCCCCTTTAAAATAATGGTTTTAATGCAAAAAGATAAAGTGATTAGTATAATGTAAGAATTTAAAATATTTTCCCAAAGATTTAATTTCATCAAAATGTTCATTCTTTTTCATTCGTGTCCGATTTTTCAAACAAAAACAATAAAAATGAGTATTTTGCAGTGTAATTTTGCCTTTTTTAGTTACTATAGGAAATGATTAAATAGTGGTCAGTTTTATCTTTTGTTCTTTCTTGTGTTTTGCTGCCTGTTTTTCTTTTATTTACTTTTTTTGAGTTGATATTGTTTCGTGATTTTTTTTTTTTTTTTTTTTTTTTGTATTTTTGTGGGGTTTTTTTGGTTTTTTTCGTTTGTTTGTTTTTTCGTAAAACAAAATTAGGATCCTTTGAATCCCGTAGAAAACATATTGTGAATTTTCATATTCGTTTTTAATAATCATCTCATGATGTCCAATCTAGATTGTTATATTGATTAGAATGATTAATTAATTATTTGTGCATGTACTGAAAATGATATTGAACCCAAAATATCAACATATCTGACAGCAATTATTATAAAAAAAAATATTTGGAATAAATACAAAATTTAGAAAGTACTGTATCGCGATTAAATTTCAAAAGATTCCAAAATTATTGCTTTAATGTATTTTGTCTTGTACATCAGAATTGGGTTTTGGTTTTTATTGAATTGATAGTCGATAACAAAAAAAATTAAAAAATAATTTCAGGGAACTTTTTGAAAAATAAGTTTCTCACGACTCTGAGATCAATTTGAGTTCCCATTAATTACAGGATCTTCATCTTTCCACACTATCAGATTCGACCACAGACTACAAATTCATGACACGCCAAGGCTCATTGGAAATAAGTGTTCATTGTAGATCAATATTTAGATAAATAGTGTACGTAAAATTAGAGGAGGTAAAATAGCGTTTGGTAAAAAAAAAAGGAAGGGTGGTATATTACACGTCTTTAGTTTCAGTAGGGGGTTATGGGGTTTAACGCCACAATATTTCGATGGAAAATAAATGTTATTCACGCAATTTGAGTGAGTGAGTGAGTAATTGTTGCTTAACGCCAAACGAGAAATTTTTCATCTATATCGTGGCGAGAACAAGTTATATTTCAATGAGATGATGCCGATGTCCGCTTTGTCCTTTGTAACATTGGTTTAGAGAATAAAGTTATTATTAAGTCCCACACAATTTTATGTACATATTTTTTCCAAATAGACAATATCAAATAATTATTATTGTTGGTGCTTAGTATCACAACATGGTCAATATTATTGTTTGTGGTTTTGTTAGTCCCCAGAAGGTATCACAAGTACAGTGTAGTCAGGACCTCAATCTTTGCTGACATGAAATTAAATAATAAGATCCATTACATTACCGCGACGTTTAAAGTTTTATTACCGCAACTAAAAGTGCTAGGCTTTTCGTATTATAATATGACCATCCCGCCTAAATCGAGAGAGACCCCCCTTATCCACCACCCTGGGACCCGCTGAGCAGCCCAATGTGCTTGAGCCTTGAGCCCTGGGAACCTTCACCAATATCCAGAAATATAGAAATGGGCATCTGGTCCAGTACCTTTGATGTTCATTGTACGTGTTCATAATTTATGATTATGAATTACTTAGTTGAATAATATCTTGTTGTTCAACTCGTATATAGGGGTTGTGAAAACTAAACAAAAATATATCGTAATAGATATAAACAATATTATTATCACATAAAGTAATTTGTATCAATTCAGTGTTACTATTATGGTGTTTAACGCCACTTTCAACAATATTTCAGTTATATCGTGGTGGTCAGTTTTATTGGTGGAGGAAACAGGAGTACCCGGAGAAAACCACCGACGTATCGAAAGTCACTGACAAACTTTATCACATAATGTTGTATCGAGTACACCTCGACATGAATGGTGTCCGAGCTTACATCTTTAGTTGTGATAGGCACTGATTTCATAGGTAGTTGTAAATCCAACTACCATACGATCACGACCAGGAAGGTTGTTAATATATTATATAGAAACATTTATTTTTGATTATTGATGGTGTTTAACGCCACTGTCAATAATATTTCAGCTATATCCTAGCGGTCAGTTTTATTAGTGAATGAAACCGGAGGACCCGGGGAAAACCACCACGTTGTCGCAAGTCACTGACAAACTTTATCACATAATGCAAACATATAAGTCGTCGTCTGTTTAAAGTGAAATAAAATTAATTATTATAACCTGTTAACATGTTCATTTTAATTTTACTTTCTATGTTACAGTGCCTTTTAGAAAAAAAAAACCCTCCCTTTTTATGGGACAAAACTCCATACGGCTTAATACTATCCGAGTTTCGGGTCTCTTAATAATAATTTGATTCAATATTATTTTGTGTCTATAAAGTAAACAATTTTTAAAATGTGTTTTCAGTAAGAACAAAAATAGTGGGCCAACCGGTGGATTAGGCTTGGGACAAACGAAATATCATTTTGGGAAAAAACATACGTTTCGGCCATGAAAATGATATACGTTTGGGCCCACAAAAAGTATACGTTTGTGCCAAGAAAAGATATGTTTGGGCCGAGTCGCGAGGAAAGGTAAGCGTTTGGGCCGAGAAAAAGTATACGTTTGGGACCAACTGTGCATTTAAATTCTTCTTTTTTCGGTATGTTACACACATTGTGCTGCAATACCGTCAAGAGATACAAATATACGGGACAGTAAGGGTACAAACCATTTAATCTTTATGGGACTACTTTTCCCCCGAACAAGAATTGTTTTCACGCGAGGCAAAAATACATTATTTCTTATATGGAAAATCGATATTTTTTTCACATGTACCAACATTTCTTTTTGAAAACTGCAAGGTCAGATTATTATTTTTCCTTTTTATTGTTTGTTTTTGATTTTTGTTTTCATTTTCAGGTCAATTAAATTTTTGCTCTGAAATTTGGCGACAGAAAAAAACATACCCCCTTTTTAAAGATAATAAACGTTTACAACTGAATAGCCTTTGAAAACGAAACAAAACTAGCTACCTATAGCAGATAGTGTATTACTATATAATTCAATTAACAGGCGTGTCATTAGTAACACCGGATATTGGTTTGGCACGTGTATAGATGGCTACTGTGTTTTGTTGTTTATTTGTCAGTTACAGAATAATACATCCTGCCATCAAATTGTCAAATATAATTAAATCAACTGTATATTTCATTTCTAATGTAGAATGTCACTGTCTATCTCATGGTAGAAAAATGGCAATTAATATATTATCATTAAAAAGGATAAGAAAATATATATGGCATTTTGCAGTCAATTTTATTTGATATATTTTTATTTTAATTGATAAAATTAAAACTAGGATCGAAATTACAAATATCTATATAAAAATGCATTTTTTTTTAAAGTTTATTTATGATGAAATGCAGAGCTCTGGATGAAATGCGTATTTGCGTTTTAGATAAAAAACAAGAAAACGAAACCGACCCCCCCACCCCCCCCAAAAAAAAACCCAACCAAAAACAAACAAGCCAACAAAAAAAATCATATTACAACTAAGCAAAAAACAATTAAAGAAAAACAAAAACAATCAAAGCGAAATGATCGTTGTTATTTTTTCTCCTGATCAGGAAACAAAAATAAAACCAAGAAATGATATTTAATTCTTTTGGGAAATACAAATTTTGTCTGAGAAATTACATGCAACAGCGATTTCCAATAAAACTCGTCCATGGCGACTATTAAAATTAGAGATGTCAAACTTCGTAACTTTCTCGTTACTCGGGTCATTAAGTTGTTGATTTCATGACTACTAAATGTAAGTTTCTCTCGGGACAACTAATAATTACTGATTAGTACATGTGACACGCTAAATTATTTATTTGTGAAATGAACACGTGCAAGTCATGGTCAGTTTCATCAGAGACATAAACAATACAATTTTGTATTACAAAACATGACCATTGGTTCTCAGTTTGCAAGATATGTATATGAGATAGAAATAAGAATGAGCTCTTTCAAAAATATTTTTTTTAATTATTAGAGCCTATTATGAATATTTAAAATACAAAAAAAATGTATATGTTTTAAATAAACAAGAAATATTATGCATTTTAACTTAAAAAAAAGTTTGTATCTCAAGAATGGCCTCCCATTCAATGCATATTTTTTACTTTAATAATTCTGTATGAAAGAAATTAGTATTACACGTATATTAATTTGCATGCATCTTCCGTTTTGATGATTTTTATTTCTTTCATTCTCTTGCCTTATTTTATTTATTTCAATAATTACTAGACATGTTTCTGCTTAATTTCATTGTATTTTCTATAGAATGTGTTGTAATTCACATGAAAATTTACTCTTTATCCACATTTTAATTTATCATTATCATTTTTATTTGATCTAATTTTTCAACATACTGCAATTACAGATAGGAAATAAATATTAAAACTATTTACAACAGCATAAAAATCCCTTTCTGCTAAAAATCAGGTTATAATCTGAAAAATCTTTCACGGGTTATCATAAATCTGCCATATTTACTGGTGTTCAGCATGAAAGATAGCTTAATGTGCAGCGAAAATCATCAAAGATTTCTTCCAGAGAAATCATTTAAATACTTTTCAGCATCACCGAATCTCTAGCAGGCAGACCACGGGGCGTCTTGTAAATCTTCACCCCGGGTCTTTTCTTTTACTCCATGGCCAAAGAGTGACCACAGTCCTTCAGTAAATATGGTCAATCTTGTTACCGGACCTCAGGTGGCCATTCTTTGATCCCGTATGAAATTAAGATAATTATTAGAAAAGTAAGCTATATTTCAAGAATATCACTTTAACTAGTTTGCAAACAAAAGATAATGTTCAACGGAGATGATGCTGGTTTTGGTGGAAACAGAACTACCGTTACATAAGCTATTATAAGCTCTAATTGGGCATCTGGGAGATTTATCTGTTTATTTATACTGAGGATTAGAATATTATCTTTCTGTTTATGTATGCGAATTATAATTAATTATACAATGTATGCATATTAATGCGATCTTGATTTATCCAATAGGAACCATTATGTTTCTAAAATTTAAATTCTAAATGCTAAAAAAAAAACTGCGAAACGATGTCGACATTTTGCATTTTTGAAAATGAGATATTATGGGTAAGTAATCTATTATCGATAATAAAACGAAAAACAAAATATACCACACAGTCGGAACATTTCCAAAATACAATAGAAAAACCAGAAAAATCGCATGATACAGGCACTTCAATAAAAATGGCGGGATTGAACCAGTTGTATGGACCAAAACCTATTATAAAAGAATGATCAACTGTGTAGAACATGACGACAGGGAGACCATATAATTAAATAAATCACTACAACTAAAGGCGATATGTAGGTACAAATGTATATGTAGTAGGTTATTTAATCAATACCAAACGTCAATTTCAGAAATGTCCTTTAACGGCAACCGACCCCCTCTAATATGACCAATAAAACATATCCATACCAGCATAAAGGTTTGAAATCCATAGAAGCCCTTCCTTATAAGTAGATGAACAACACGCAAAAAACATACTAGTATCACATATGCATTGCTGCTGGAGATCCAATTATCAAGAGGGGTTGGGATCCCAGTAACAGGTTTAACCCCGCCATATTTTTGTGCCTATCTCAAACCAAAACCTTGAATTTTAACGCCATGTTTCGCTGTCTTTTGGTATTCAGCGAGTTAAAATAAGAGGTGATCAATCATTTTACTTGATGTTAGTGGATAATGCTGATCATCAATGCTTAAAGTTTCTTTTCACAGCATAACAGAAAGAAGGTTAAACATTGATATTGAACCCTCCTTATCCTAATCCCGCACAAATACCACATATTTAATGGACCAAAGAATATAGTATCTAGTCGAAACCCAAAATCACTAGTATTAAACTTTGGGAACCGTCGTGGTATTGATCGCATAGTAGTTAGATTTACAACTACATGTGCAATCAGTGCATATCACCACTAAAGTTGTGAGTTCGAACCCCGTTCATGGTGAGGTGTGATCAATGCATCACTTTGTGATGAAGTTTGTCGGTGAATTGCGACAGGTCGGTGGTTTTCTCCGGATACTCCGGATTCCTCCACATATTAAAACTGTCCGCCACGATATAACTGAAATATTGTTGAAAGTGGCGTTAAACACCACAAACCTAAACAAAACACTCCTATTAAACATTGTACATTGACGATATTTTTCTTTGGCATATTTCATTACTTAATAGTCAATTATTTCAAATATAAACACACAAAGCTTGAAGACATTTTCATATTTTTTACCATTTTATGCCACTAATTAAATAATTCTTCTGGTTAATATAATTATATACAATCTCCGGATATATGCTATTATATTAAATCAACAATCAACCCATTCAAAGATGATGTGAATGATTTATATACGTAAAATACGGTACTAAAGCGATTGCTCTCATCTCCCCTCTAGTCGTAATACATATAGTTTGTCTTCACTGTTTATACTACATACAAACAAAACCATGTATTAGATTCCCTTCTAAAAGTCAGAACATCTGAAAGTACTTTGCTTTTAGTCATTATAGTCAGAAAATTAATCGTTAATTGAAAAGTGGTGCCTGAGTTATCGGCGTTATATTTTTATTTAATATCAGAAATTATTTTTGAAACCGAGAATTTGGAGCCTAGAGTCTGTAGACAAGACCACCCATTCTCAATAGACGTAGTACCCCTTATTTCGTTTCCAATTGTTGTTGTTGTTTTGTGTGTGTGTGTGTGTGGGGGGGGGGGGGGGGGGGGGTAATATCTCGGGTAGTCGGTTAGGATTATGGTGTTTAACGCCACTTTCAACAATATTTCAGTTATATCGTGGCGGTCAGTTTCATTGGTGGAGGAAACCGAAGTTCCCCGAGAAAACCACCGAGCTGCCGCAAATCATTGACAAACTTTCTCACTGTTATATCTCGGAATAGGGGAAGTTTTAAAGGAATTCCATTTTTTTTGCGATCGGATGTTAATTTATTGCTATACTGAAAAAGAACAATTTCCAATTTTGTTCAGCAATTTCGATGCATCTTTTTTGTCCAGCGACTATAGCTAAAAATTTCGATATATTGAACCATACGAGGGACATTTAAACCAAGCTTAGAGCCTTCTAATTCTATTATTATGATATCAGGATTATTGAATTAGAGAGATCCAAATGTTTTAAGAATTTGTCTAGCTGGGCGTACATACATACTAACACCAACTTACTATGTTGTTATGTAGACAAAGCCACAAAAAGGTAATTCACATTTCTAAAAATTTGATATAATCTTTTAGAAATGCCATTGGGCAATGTAGTTTTGAGGGGAATCTAGTGTAAACTGATTATATGATAAAACACATATTGCCTCGATAGTAAAAGATCACATACGATAACATTACACTACAACAGTCAACACAAACAATAACTGAAAAATATCAGTCCAAAATAATTTTGATCAAATAAAATATTTCATTTTCTGTTAGTGTTAATCATTAGTTTTAGCAAAAATCTATTCGAGAAAAACATGAATGATACATAATATGTACAATGATTACAGAATGTGAATTCGGAAACAAGCTGAAGGCTTATGTTAATCCGTCTCCAACATGTTGATCGGAAACAAGCTGAAGACTTATGTTAACCCGTCTCCAAAATGTTGATCATTCTGTAGATTTGAAAAATTTAAATATAGATTTCTTGAATAAACTACGGATACTATATGGTATTTGTTGTAATCTGTTTCGCCACTGACTTGATTTATTAGATCTATTTATTATTTATTAGTTTCTAAATAAAGTAGTATCAAAGCTATAAGGATTTTCTCCCTCACTCCGGCATAGGTGACCTTAGCCGACTTTGGCTATCTTTGTTTATTGCTCCCAAAACTTTAAATTATTTGGTTTTCCAACTTTTCTATTTTGAGCGTACCTGATGATGGTTATTCCAGAAACGCGTTATGTGCACTAAATTTGATATTCACGTTTTTATTAACAAATTATTAATTTGTTATGACATATTAATTATTATTTTTTTGGATAACGGATAAGTAATTTGTTATAACTGACTGATGATAACACTGAACGTCGATTTGGTCGACACAGCACTAGTCTTAGCTATAATTCTATACATGATTTAGGCGGCTTGACCAGTTGCATTCAGAGTTGCATTATTGCAAGTAAATATAGTTATTATTATTAATAGGAAACTATGCATGAACAATGTATAGTTTGTAAACAGTAAATTACCCTTTCCTTTGAAGAGTTGTCGCCGTTGATGTTATCTCTTAGTATCAATATCAATAACATCAGAATTGTTTAATGTTTATGTTTCTTATACAACCTTGTACAAATTACAAGTACGATAAGAAAATGAGCCGACTAGAACATTGTATTTGGCGACAAACCTTCTGATAAAACTGCAATGCAAATTAGATATACTATAAGTACTTTGACCAATGTCCCTTTCATTCTATCAGCCACAAAATCATCTCAGCTCAGACTGAACGTGGTAATGGTCGGTTGATTCGAGATTTTATTTATTTATTTATTTATTTATTTATTTATTTATTTATTTATTTATTTATTTATTTACTGTCATTTCCAAAAAGGATAAGGAACTTTTTATTTATTTATCTATTTATTTATTCATTTATATAGTTATATTACTTCGATTTAAAAAAAAAAAAAAAAAGATCAAGAACATTTTGGAAATCGCGGTAAAAATAACGAAAGAAACAAAAACTTTTTTTTTAAATCGTCGTATTATATATATATAACTAAATCAACATGAAAACCCTAGATTCAGTCATTATAACGTTCAATCTGAACTGAGATGATTTTATCCCCGCCACTTCGACTTGTACTAGTTAAATGAACAAATAAACAATATAGTGTAAACGTAAATAATTTATAGCCGATCTGTTCATAAGTTCTTAAAGTAACGACAGATCTACGTTTGTTCTTGTAATTTGTATAGATTCCCAGATATACGTCCTTTAATGTTCGGAAAATTATCTTTAATCCCACATTAAATTGAACTTCATCAAATTTGTAAGGAAAACTGATAATGTATTAATTTCTTGATATGAGAAAATTGCTGCATTATCATTAAAGCAGACGACTTGCAGACTGCACGCGCTTTGATCAATGGCTGTCTTCTGCACAAATCGATGAAAGATTAATCTTCATATCTTAATCAAACAGTTTAGACAACAGGGTTGCATAAACTCTATGTTTCAACTTTCTGCCGAAGAAACAAGCTTACACTCAAATACAACAAGGAGTAAAACAGATTTCTGCTTTAAAAAATCAGACCACGTAGTAACTTGGTGGACATAATTTTTTCAGTATGGCTGTGACAGAATGGCCACTAGGAAAAATATGTTTAACGCCAAATCAGCAATTTTTCAGCTATACTATGACGAGGTTTTTATATCGGTCTTGTATACTGTGATGCTACCATTCAGTATCATTTAATGTATTTATACTAGAAGTATTCAAATTATTTGTGTGTGCAAACCACTGAACAGAATAACATAAAAAAACATGTTGTTAAGCCAACTAATGTCAATAGTTTTAACATAGATACTTCTTTATCTAGTATTATGTCTATTTTGTCAGTTGTGTATTGCTTGGATTACGCCAATATCTTCTGTGCTTTATCCAATAAACATTTTAAAATTTGAAATTTGAAATTTAAATCAGTTTGCTTCATGCTGGGAATTTCTTGGCCTTGGGTACTTGAAATATTTCAGCACCAGAATTGTTTTTTTAAACAAGACTATACATTTGTTTCTTATATTATCAAATTTGGGGCATTTTAGAATAAAATGTGCTTCATCTTCAATTTCTATTGGATACAATTGAATAGTTTACAGACACGTTATATATAAAATGAGAATAAATGTGTAATTGTTGAAGAAAACTTCTTGGAGCACCGATCTGACGCCATTCAAAATTTATAGATTGACCTACAAATATGTCT
This sequence comes from Bathymodiolus septemdierum, assembly GCA_963383655.1. Lineage (NCBI taxonomy): Eukaryota > Metazoa > Mollusca > Bivalvia > Mytilida > Modiolidae > Bathymodiolus > Bathymodiolus septemdierum. The sequence goes on along the minus strand of OY726524.1, from coordinate 27,522,225 downwards.
GACAGGAAAATACATTCGAATCCAATTGTAATGAGACATATATTTATTATTTTATCATATATCTGATTATTTTCTTTACTAAATTACCTGGTCACCAGAAGACATTTTCACACCGCTCACATGCCATGCACGCGTCTGTATACAAATTCAACAAATTAAAACCACCATATCATACTTAGAACTGCATCGGTATCAGAAAAACAGATGACAAAATGTGTTTACATAAAATAATGTGCATGTACTTCTATGTTCATTTTCAATCAATTTCAATTCATAAAAATAATAATCTTAAATATTAAATATATGAAAATTTTTAATTACCATCTCACGAGAGCGCGTGCCATCACTAATCTTTCAGCAGACGACATAACAAATTGTAATGACCATCGTATTAATGGCAAATTAAAATCAGTTTCAGGTCCATTTGACGATGACATGAAGCATTCAGATTTATGGGAACATCAGTGGTTCATATAATAACAAATTTAGCTAGGAAGATGGACAGTTATTACTTAAATTTGTAACTAAAATTAATAAAAATGTCTCTTAGGGAGAGCATATGGTTTTTTGACACTTTGTCGGCGAAACAAAATTAGAATAAAAAAGCAAGACATTAATTTCTATGCATTTTGCAAGATTTAGAAATATTTAAAATAAAATAAATTTTATTAAAATTGATTCAATACAAACAAATTATCTTTTTCTATAAGCAAAGTTCAATACAGATCCTGCAAATAGCGAGTGAGTGATTGAGTGATTGTTGTTTAACGCTAACTCAGCAATTTTCAGCTACCGGTATATCATGGCGAGATCAAGTTAATTTTCAATGAGATAATGATGAGGTCCGCTTTGTACTATACCAACACGCTTAGTTGGATTTTTATAGTGCTAACTCATGCACTTGAACAATAGTCCGCGAGTAGACATGTCGCCCCACTCGGACATTTTATCCTGATTCCGATTCAACCAGTCTTTGCTCTTTCTCCTTTATGCTGCGTGCTTAGCGGAGAAGCAACAAATACCAATTTCATAGTCTTTGGTTTGACCAGATCGGGTCTCGAACCCACTATCTATCGCAGGTTCGAGGCGAGCACCCGAACCATTATACCACCGATGCAGTTCCTGAGATTGGCACTTCGTCGACTGTATATGAAGGGTATAAGTATACATTTTGGTGAACAAAAAGTCTTCTGGTACCTTACTCTTACGTAGATTTGTATCGTTTGAAACAAAAGAGTTTTTCTTCCTCTTTCTAAAGCTCGTACAAATTTTAATAAGTATAACATTTGGGGTATTTTGTTTTCCAAATATAACCACATCGGTGGTGTTATGGTTAGCGTGCTCGCCATGAAATAGCTGAAAAAATGCTGAGTTGGCGATAAACAACAATTACTCACTCACTATAGACCTTTTTATTCTTAAAAACATGGGCGCGGCCATTATCGACTTCCGAGTGTGTCCGCCATTAGCAAAGTGTAAAAATATTATGTTCTCGGGGTTTATCGATACGCTAATGTATGGTTTCTCTAGTACAGGTGTCACAATATGCTGTTATTTCGGCTTGAAATTCAATGATAACACTTGCTGTGAAATGATTTGATGATAATGATATAATGACAAAAAATAAATTACCCGATATGTATTATTATTTTTTTTTAATTACCGTTATTTTCCCCATACAAAATCAGTATAGATCCACTTGATAAAAAACTGCATGCACTTTTTTGTTTTTTTGTTGCTTTTTAAGCATAAGAAAAAAGGGGTAATCAAATTAATATTTTGTATGAAATTAAAAAGTAAATATATAAATTATAATATACGCTTTTTGAAATTATTACTATACGATTTAAAGTGAAGTAATAATGATAAAAAGTGTGCCTAACTTATAAGAAAGAACTTAACTTTTAATGTGACTGACATCTTAAGGTGCATTTTTCAATTCTGTTTTTATTTTATTTATTTTTTGTTTGTTAAATTGTAAAACAAATTAAAATTTTTGTCGGTCAATTTCTTTATAGGGATCTGTAGTGAAGATGAAAAGGAATTTAAGTTTTATCAAATTAAAACATCTGAATATCTGAATTTCTTTATCTGAAAAAAAAGTTTCATGAGGAACCTAATATAACTATTTGCTCCCAGGTTTCAGATACGTGAACCGGACGGGCATTTTTCACCCCATCTGTCTTCTTTTTTAAATTTCTTTGCTAGGATTTCATAGTTTTATATTGATTTATTCTTTAATTTTATATGTTTTTGAAGATTAATCAAAATTTAATATTGACGTGTTAAGGAAGTTGTAGCGCTTTCTAGACTTGTAGTCTGCTGAAGGCCGACCGTGTCAACAGCGATGCGATGCTTCCCGGGTTTGGCACTTATGGGAATATATAGACAGTCGTGTCATTTTGCAACAAAGATGTTAAATTCATATTGTAGAAAGATAACTATCATTATAACTGATAGTTAACTGTGTATTGCATAGCAAGTTATAGCAAAGACATCACTAAAACACAAAAATTTAATTTATGTATTGGGTTGATTCTTAAATGTATTTGATTTGCAATATGACAGTTAAACTCTACCCCCTTCCCACAAAAGGGTTAAAAATGATAAAAATATATATAACTGAATTATAATTAAAAAAACTAAAAGAAAAAAAAATCGCCGAATTTTCTTGCAGGACATCATGTCGTTCATTACTTCTTACAGAATCAACATGTATTTCAAGATTTATCTACAGAAATGTGATACCTCTTTGTAAATTGTTAATTATTTTATGCGACTTCTACATGAAAAACAATAATTCTTACACTGCTCACTTTGTTCCCTTTTCCTTTGTTTATAGTATTTAAACTTTCATTTAAGACAACATTTAACTCAGGTTTTTTTCTATGTTATCCTCTACCGCATAGGGAAGGAACATTATTGCTCCACATATTTGCTACTCTATCATTGTGCAAATGATTGATTTTTTGGTCAATTGCATAAGTGCGCCCTACATCATCAAAATATGCGACTTTGTGGCTTTATGAAGTAAAGACAATATTCGAAGGGAACTTAGTTCTTTTGTACAAAATTTATTAAAAAATGTGTGTTGAGGGTTTTTTTTTTTTTTTTTTTTTTTTTTGCGTACCCTGTTTTGTATTGAAATTCTGCCACATAAGCAAGGTCAAAATTAACTCGAATAATACTGCGCCCTCTATCGGCACTATCACTATAATGTAGCGACCAGCGGGAGCGTAATATAACGACTGAATTATTCGGGTTAGGATAAAATCTGAATAGCTACAGATCGATCTGTTAGCCCACATCTGGCAAAATTTCTTATAATTATTTCGACAGTTTACTATTGCACAGTTTTTACCAGAACCACGGGAATAAGCCATAAAATATCAACTGAAGCGTGTTTATCTAATACAACCGATTGTTACACTTTCTTAATGGCGGACGATAGTAACGCCACATAGCGTCCACGAACGATAACTAGGTAATCACCGATTTCTGAAAACGTCTATATTCCAAATAATGAAAAAAGAAAATTTCTTTAGATGTATGAGTAATTGATATTAAATCGGTCAGAAGTATCAGCTATAATGTTTTGTCATGTAAGTAATGGTCTTTAACAAACATATTATACCTTCCTAGCTAGTAGTCAGTTAACAATGAGCATCCTCATGATCCATTGACCCTACTATTGTACTGTCCATGTTTATGTTGTCATTCATATTTCTGATAGTGTGTGTTTTTTTGTTGAGTGGAAGCGAATATGTGCAGTTTTTCTTTTAAATTGTTTGTTTATATATTGATGTTGGAGAATCGCTACAAATTATTCGTCCTAACTCTCTATACTTTTCCAGTAGCAGTCAAAAGTTGTCGATCCGACTACCACATCCCTCCCTCATTTCTATATAGTATTGTTGAACTTGTTCTTGTACTGAATATAGCTTAAATACTGCACGCAGTACTGTACGTTAAGTATCAATCAATCAATCAATCCAATTATCAAGGTGGGGGATGGATGGGGATCCCATTAATCGGTTACCCCCCCCCCCCCCCCCCCCCCCCCCCCCACACACACACACATTTTGTTGCATGACTCGAGCCAGGAGCTGGATTTCCAACGTCATGTGTAATGCTATATTTTGTTTATCTGAACGAGTTGAGGTGAGAGGCGGTTGTTCGTTTACTTGATATTAGTGGGATTGTTGACCATCACTGTTTAAACTTTCTTTTCATAAATGCAAATTATTTTATTAAACATCTTTGGGTTCGCCGAATTTGGTACCTCCGAAAAATACTTCAAACTTGTTGAGGTGGTTGAGTAATGTAAGTAAATTATAATTACCCCGCTCCCTCAACCATTCTCCCAACACAATTTAATCACCCACGTGTTCCATTGTCGTAAGCACTTAGATATGGATTGCATACGTTCGATTTCTTGACTGTAGAATGATAGATATGAACGTACTCTAATGAGGTGAACTTTCCTTCTTCTAAACCGCAAATCTTAACTATAATTCAGGATTAACGGAAATCATTTGATTTGTCAGTTTGTGCCACAATGCAGTTTTATTAACAATTTTTAATCTAATTTATGTTTTTGTACGTGACCCCACTCGACCATCAATTTAATTGACTCTAAGATTCTAAAACCATGAAGCTCCTTCCTATTACTCGGCTACGGTTACATCGTGTACTTCTATTGTATAGCAGGTGTGTGGTGGGTCGCTATAGTATATATATATATATACACGCGTGGGATTCTTCTGAAATAAAGAATTTTTTCTAGGTTTTAATTAATTTGAATTATACATATTTTTATTTTAATGATGAAGCAGGTGAAATAGATGCCAAAATATTTACCGATTGCGAATGCAAGAAAAATGTGATTTGTACTATTATGACAAATTCAAACTATCAGGGTGTTCTTCTACATGCCGTTTCACATGCATGAGCATAATAGATAAGATTATCTATTAACATTTTCTTTTTTTTAATTGTACAAAAAAAAAAAATTAAAAAAAGAAAAAAAAAGAAAGAAAGAAAACAAAATAATTTGAAATAAAAACTACGCAATCTGAAAAAGCCAAGATATGCACCCTTTTCAACCAGAAGTGTTCACGGGTACCAACGCTAGAGTAACTCTCTCTGCAGATGAATTTAAATTGCAACCGATTTACTTAAGATTTATATATGCAAAGTTTTTATCATATGTGAAACCTATGGAAAAATTGTAAATCAATATCAAACCCTATTACGTACTGTTATCATCGGATATTTAGCACGAGTAACATGACGGGTGAAATAGGAACACGTGAGTTCAACCTGGGGGTTAGTGGGGTACATGTTGTTTAATCTTTGGTCAATTATTGTGTCTTTTTGTCCTCTGATTTTCTTTTGATTATAGTATTATCTGTTGGTCAATGTATTCATGCAAAGTTTTGTTTAGACGACACGGCGTTGTCTAAGATATATTTGCTAATATTTCCGACAGTCATGACAACAATTTTTATTGTAAAATTGGAATAAAATGAGGTGTTTTCCCCACTCAAGACAAAAAGACAGATCAAAAGAATTAGTTCAACAGTGTTTCATAAAACAAGAAAGGCCAATGTTGATACAAATACCTTGTTTTTGGAAGGGACAAATCTTTTGTAAAAAACTTCATGAGTTTAGCAATACAGGGTCTGACTGAGTGATGCATGAAAAAATAATATACAGTGAAACATGTTTAAACCAACCCTTCTTGGGACCAACTTTTGTGTTTGGTTTATGCAGGTTTAATTAACAAAGATTTCCTACTTTGGGACTTTAATTAAAGTTCGGTTTATGCAGGATTTAATTTTATTCAGGGTTTGGTTTAGACATATTTCACTATACTAGTACAGTCAAACATTGTGTCAAAGTAGAGAAGGGAACACTGGTTTTACTGGGAATACCCAAATATCATTAAAATGTCTGCCATGCATGTTAGTTACTTTAGAGTCAGGACTGACCAAATATTTAGTACCAGTTATCATAGGAAGACTTTTTGGTTACGCTGTAGTTTCAAACATATTGGTAGACTGAACCTAAAACCTATTGTCACCATCAGTTTTCTTATTCAAACATTCTGCCACCCAAAATACTAGTGATAATTCTGATAATTGAATGGATACATAACAGAAATGGTACCCAGTAGAACATAATAAAAGCTTTATTCTTACATATCATATAATTTTATACCACTTCTTCAATGTTGAATAATTTTAAACCAAGGATAACCCAATAAACCATTCAGCTATATACATATCAAGTTTCAGTAATCATGTAGTAGTATGGGCCCAATGTGAGCCTCTGGTTTCTAGTGTTCACACATACATGTACAACACAATATTTATTTATTGCACTTTATTAATGTCAATAAAATAATAAGGCAACAAAATAATTGTATATGACCAGTAATATTGTATACACTGGAAAATATAAATAACTTGCCATAATAATAAATTTGTATTAATATTTAAATAATACATGTATTATATAACAATTATATCAAAAACATTAAAAAAAAAACCCCAACAACTGAATATAACTATTGTAAAATTGATTTTATAAGAGCTAATATTTTTAAAACATTAACACTTAAATGTTGGACTTAACAAGGAAAACTTAACACATGAGTTAATGTTTGTACTGAGCTGGTTTCTTATAATCACTGCCATTAACCATTGTTTTAAAACTAATATTTTTTCCCCTGATATGTTGTTTTGACATTCTGTACATGTGTTTGCTTGTCATAATGTTATTGAAAGTATATAGTGCAAATTTGCACTTTTATACAAATAAAAATAAGTCTCAAAGTATATATTTTATTTCTGCTGTGTCTTTATGCTTGTGAATAGAACTTCAAAGTTTACATAAAAGACCTTCCATTAAATTTATTAAAGTACTGGTATATTTTTAAGTCCCCTCCACATTAAGTTTTACCCATATTCATATGTCCCTTCATCCATCCGTCTGTTTCGCATTTAGTTTCTATTCAATAACTTAAGCTTCTCTTTAGAAAATTATTTGAAATTTATACATAAGGTGAGAAATCATAGAAGGCAGGCTAAGTTTGATTTTGGACTTCAACACTTCTTCTGCTCTGGAGTTATGCACCAAGATTTGTTGAAAAATATCTGAAATTTCTGAAGTTTCCATTCAAAACTTGAAGTTCACCTTAAGCAAATCATTTGAAATTTACTAAACAATTATTTGACAACAACACACATGTCAATTTTAAATTTAGCTACAATTCCTTTTATGGTTCTAAAGTTATGTCCCTTTATTAAACTACATTTTTTGGTACTATCTTTATGTTTTATTTGTACTCTGTAATATATATAATTATCAGAATAATTTTTGTGTGTTGAAAACATATATAACGGAAGACGTGTCAAAAAAAGTAAAATTAACAGAACGACAGTAAAAAGTTACCATAGTTAATATTAGTCAATTTAGGATGTCATCATGAACATGTAAAGAAGTTTAATTTCCGTGAACCATTAAATAATTGGTTAAACACAAACATTAATAGCTCAGAATTTTTTTTCATTGCCATCTAAATAGAACAAGATCCTTGAGTGTTTTTTTCTATTACAGTGAATTCATTTTTATTCGTTATTTATTTATTAGTATTCAACGAATAACTAGAGGCTCAGTGGGCTGAGTCTGTGTCACTCACCTTTCATTCTGCTTTGAGGAAACTTAATACAGAACCTTCCATACAAGTAGATGCTTCCTACCAAGTTTCGGTTCATTTGGTTAGGCAGTTTCAGAGGAGAAGATTTTTTAGATATCGACCAATCAGAAACAAGAATTACCAGTGGTGGTCATGTTTGCTAAGCGATCGCGAGGAAAATCGTGATAGAGGACATTCCATAGATGCTTCCTACCAAGTTTCGGTTAATTTGGCCAAGCAGTTTCAGAGGAGGAGATTTTTAAAAATTGGCCAATCAGAAACAAGAATTGCCTGTGGTGGCCATGTTTGGTAATGGATCATAACAAAATGTGCACTCTTTAGAGAGGACCTTCCATAGATGCTTCCTACTAAGTTTCAGTTCATTTGGCTAATGGGTATCAGAGGAGAAGATTAAAATGTGAAAAGTTAACAGATGAAAGAAAACAAACGACGGATGCCAAGTGATGCCAAAAGCCCACATTGCCTTTGGCAAAGTGAGCTAAAAAGAATATTAAAATGTGAATACCTACATGTAATGTATAGTATAAACATGTTACACTATATCAGCATTAGTTAATTTCTAAGGGAGATAATGGCAAGTTATCTTTCTTTTAATAGTTTAAAGGCAAGAGTTATCTCTCTTTTAACAGTTTACTACAATGGAGATTTTTTTAGAAATGAACCAATCAGAAACAAGAATTGCCTGTGGCGGCCATGTTTGTTAACGGATCGAGATGAAATGAGCAATCTTTATAGATAACCTTCCATAGATGCTTCCTACCAGGTATCGGTTCATTTGACCAAGCGGTTTCGGAGGAGAAGATTTAAAAAAATCGGCCAATCAGAAACAAGAATTGCCTGTGGCGGCTATGTTTGTTAATAGATCGGGACAAAATGAGCAATCTTTAGAGAAGACTTTCCATAGATGCTTCCTACCAAGTTTCAGTTCATTTGGCTGAGAGGTTTCAGAGGAGAAGATTAAAATGTGAAAAGTTAACGGACGACAGACGACGGACACCAAGTGATGGCAAAAATGAATTCGTGGTTTTCGTTGATTCAATCAAACTCAGAAAATTAGTTAAAAATGATAGGCATAAATAACAAGAGTATCAGGACTACGAATTCAAATGTCGACAAACATCTCAATTTCTGTCATTCAACGAAAATTGACACCAATGAAAATAACTGAAACTACAGTAATTCATTGCTTACAAATGCATAGTGATAATAACATGGTCCAGCTTCCTTCCTTTTTATATGAGACTGTTAATACAGATTAAAATGACCGCAAACAGTTTTTTATATAACAGAGTAAGAAATTCAAACTCGGAATTTCAAATTTTGGAAGACGTATATTTCTTCACTGAGCTTCATTACTTGAGAGTCTGAAGGGTTAAAATCTTCAATAATCATCCTGAAATTAAGGAGAAACAATACATTAATAAATGGCAGAAATAAAAAAAAATAAACATTTGAAATGTTTATATATATTTCTCCCATTATTACGGCGTTTTAACCCCTTAGAACCAGTGGTGGAAAATCTGTAATCCTCTAGAGGATTAAAATGTCTCATGCCTTTCCCCGCATGTTGTCAAATCGGTAATTGGCTAGATTTGGAAATAAAGTTCGTGTTACATAATGGGAGAAACAAATTCTCCTTCAGTTGCCCATGTGGGTTACGATATTTCTCCACTCTCGAGTGTTAAATTTAAAATTTTAACCACTCGCCTGACAGCTTGTGGTTAAAATTTTAAATTTAACTCTCTTGAGTGGAGAAATATCGTAACCCACGGGCAACTGAAGGAGAATCTATATAAATATGTTTCCTGTTATTCTGATACTTCTATCTCATGTAAAAATTCACAATATGTGAAATCGAATATGGAAAAGAAACCAACAGCAAAAATCTTTTGATGCCAACAGAACCAAATCACATGACAGTAAATATTAGGTCAAAGCTAGGTGATATGTACATTATTTATGAACGTCTAGACTGAATATATTTCAACCTACATGCCTTGATTTACTTAGAAATGGACCTACCGGTAATCATAATACATAGAAATCTTTCTAAACTGAACATACAATGGGCCAACTTTTGTGTTCGGAATAGACAGGTGTTCAGTTAAGATAGATTAAATTAACAAAGATTTCCTACATTGGGACTTTATTTAAAGTTCAGTTTAATTCTGTGTTAGAATATTGTTAATGCCATTGATGCCATTACATAGAAAAATATCTACTACAAAAATGTCATGATATATAGTATTCCTATTTCAACAATATATTTTTGACCTGTCTTGTATATAGGTGTACAGAGATACAATTCTGATTGGAAATTTCAAATAATTATTGAAACTTTCTTGAAAATTTATATGTTGTGTATATATGCAATTAAGAGAAATTCCAAATACAGTGAAATATGTTTAAATAAATAGGAATATTGTATAAACTGAACTGAAGTCCCAATGTAGGAAATCTTTGATAATTTAACCTGAATACACTGAACTACCGCCTATCATGAACACAAAAGTTGGTCCCAATAAAGTTCTGTTTAGACAGGATTCATTGTAAAATCAATATATACCTTCCATGAAATTTTACCAAAGACAAATTTTGCAGAGCGTACTTAAGAGGGAAAACATTGGTACTACTTATAGTAGTAAACTCTGCCTATTAGCATAAAGTAAAAATCAGAGAATATTATCAAATTTGCCAATAGACATACTTTCATTGAGGGGAGATAATGCAGTTAAGGATATGACATGATTTTTTTACATTCCTTGTACATCCAGGGTTAGGTATATGGTGCTTGACACCACTTTGAACAAAATTTCAGCTATATTGTGTCAGTCAGTTTTATTGGTGGAGGAAACTGGAGTACCCAGAGAAAACCCCAGGCCTGCCGCAAATCACAGACAAATTTTATCACATAATGTTGTATGGAGTACACCTTACCATGAGCGGGATTAAAACTCACGTTGGTGGTGATACTACGTCCTGGACTGGAGTAAATACAAGTTTGGAATGAGTATCATTGACATACTGATATTTATTAATGAAATAAAGAAATAAAAATATCAAGAGTTGTTTATCATTTCCATCTTAAGCTTTACAATATCTACTTCCTTAGTTTTGTATTATTAGCAAGTCAGAAATCATGTGGTGATAGTTTATTTTTAAACAAACATTCAACTGAAAAGTTGTGTTTATTGGCTGATGTAATGTTTGTTTCTTTGATAATGTTAAGAATAATGGTAGACTATTAAAAGAAGAAGTTTTGAGCTTTGAAATAGTGCATTGATCACACAATTTTTTTCCTTAAAAACTAAAGAAATGGTTTTGTGTTTTGAAAGAATATCCGATTATCCAGAATATTCTATTATATGATATTCTATAAAGTGGTTTGGTTTTTGGTTAATGATGTTTAACGCCACTTTCAACAATATTTCAGCTATATCGTGGCGGTCAGTTTTATTGGCGGAGGAAACTGGAGTACCCGGAGAAAACAACTAACCTGTAGCAAGTCACTGACGAACTTTATCAAAAAATGTTGTATCGAGTACACATTGCCGTCAATAGGGTTCAAACTCACAACTTTAGTGGTGATAGGCACTGATTGCACAGGTAGTTGTAAATGATGATGGCCCCTCGATAAATAGGAGCTGACTGTATTGTAATAACAAATGAAACCTACCCATTCATCCTCATCTACACCTTCAGCTAAATCTTGTGGTAAAGGTGTCTCTTTTATCTCTAGTTTCTTTGTCACTGCACCAAGAAGCTAGAATAAAAAAAAGTCAATAATTAGATAAATGCTGGTTGACAAGGCGTTCCAAATTACCTCTGTATGTTTGACATTTAAAAAAAAAAGAATCAAAATCAAACACGAACCTCTGTCAGTTTTTTATTACTGTCCAGGCTATCCTACCTTTATAACTCTGTTACAGTATTTACTGTCTTGCTTACCTTTTTGGTGCACCTGAATTCACTCCCCAGTTTTCAGTGTGGTTCGTGTTTCTCAATCTTAAGTTTTCTGTGTAGTGATTTGTAGATCATTGATTGTTCTTTTGTCCTTTTTCGTTTGGTCGTTGCGTTTTCTGTCCTTCTTCAATTTACGGCTTCTGATTACCCTTTTGGTATCATTAAATTTGTCTTATAACACAAAGCCTAGTTATTGTTCACCAAACTATAACATCATAGAAAATTATACATTTACATTGGTGTCTAAAGCATAAATGTCTGCAAGTAAAAATTCACAAAATCATATAAAAATGTAAAAATAATGTCTAGTTAATTCTGCATTTAATAGAAGACCATCAGATAAGAAATGATCTCAGGAGATTTTTCATGAAATAAGTGGTTTTATATATATATATAGGGAAATATTTAAGCTTAAATGACCTTTGACCTACAGATATATGTCAACACCATTAAAATAACTATGTAGATACTAATGTTTTCAATAATACTTGTAATCACTGGGTAGAAAATAAGGATAGGGAATTCTTACCTCTTCTTTCTTTTGTTCGTCTGTTTTATATGTACACTGGGTAGAAAATAAGGATAGGGGATTCTTACCTCTTCTTTCTTTTGTTCATCTGTTTTATATGTACACTGGGTAGAAAATAAGGATAGGGGATTCTTACCTCTTTTTTCTTTTGTTCGTCTGTTTTATATGTACACTGGGTAGAAAATAAGGATAGGGGATTCTTACCTCTTCTTTCTTTTGTTCGTCTGTTTTATATGTACACTGGGTAGAAAATAAGGATAGGGGATTCTTACCTCTTTTTTCTTTTGTTCGTCTGTTTTATATGTACACTGGGTAGAAAATAAGGATAGGGGATTCTTACCTCTTCTTTCTTTTGTTCGTCTGTTTTATATGTACACTGGGTAGAAAATAAGGATAGGGGATTCTTACCTCTTCTTTTTTTTGTTCGTCTGTTTTATATGTATCTGGATTAAAACTTTCATATTTTCTCTCTTTAGGAGCTTCTACTGGGGCTTCACTCACTGAAAAAATGTCAGAAAAAAACAAATTAAAGTAAAGAAATCATACTCAAAAATGAAATTCATTATATTACATTTATCTGATTGATGTGGCAATTCAAATTTGACATTGTAAATAAGATCAAAATATTTCTACCAAATACAGTTAAACCTGCCCATGTGGTCACCTCTATTTAGCAGTCACCTGTATTAAAAGGTCAACATTTTGTTTTTCATATGAATAGAACATCTTTTAAGAGGCCACTTGTCTTAAAATACCACTTTTACTTTGTCCCAAAGGTGACCTCTTAATACAGGTTTGACTGTACTGCCAGTTCAAGCTTGCAATAGTGTGAGGAAAATTTTTTTTTGACTTTGTTTGTCTTGCATGGAGGAATTACAAATGGCAAATAATATATGTTTTAATAGTCTGGATAGAGGTTTTAATTTGTCTGATTTAAAAATAGCAACATTGTCATTCAATATTTTGTGCAACTTTAAAAATCTGTCATCTTTATGCCTGCCATTCAGGCGGCACCAGTTTAAATCTTGTACCAGTAACCTAACACTTGAGAAGTTACACCGTCGGTTGGTGACAAACTGGGCAGCCATGCATTGGACCATTTCGATCTGATAAATATCGCCTTTAATATTGGAGTTCCACACAGAACAAGCATACTTGAGCGATCCTTTAACCTCAGATTTATAAACTGATTCTTTGACTGTTATTGAAATGATATCAAGATGTCGACGAAAAAAGTTGAAAGTTGTTAGTTTTTATGCAGACATTATTTACATTGTCTTTTTCAACTTAAGTTTTGTTGTTTGTTTGTTTGATTGTGCTTAATGCCACTTTCAACAATATTTCAGTTATATCGTGGCGGTCAGTTTTATTGGTGGAGGTATCCAGAGGACCCGGAGAAAACCATCGACATGTCGCAAGTCACTGATAAACTTTATCACATAATGTTGTACATCTCGTCCTGATCGAGATTCGAACTCACAATATCAGTGGTGATAGGCACTGATTGCATAGGTAGTTATAAATCTACCATACGATCACAGTCCTGACGGCCCTTTTCAATTGAAGTCTTGTCTAATTGATAGGATACTCTTCTACAGACTCAGTTAGTATGAAGAGTTTACATGTACTTGAATTTGATTGACTTTTTGTTTTGAGTGACAAACAGGAAACTACATTTGTTATTATGAAATGCCATTTCTTTTCTATATTGAGAGCTTGCAGAGATCTTGTTTCAGGTATTCAGAATTGCTTATATATTTTACATTTCGGTATGCAATGAGGTCGAATGCCAGAATGGGGTCGAATGCCAGAATGGTGGATCAGAGCTAATTTAAGATAAAACTAAATATGGGACTTAAGAAAAACTTACATAATTTCATATCTTTTGGTTTCAGACTGATTGTTTTAGCAGGAGTAATGGCCCCTGATAACCATTCTCTACTTGACATCACAGGTTCATAAGTTACCTTAGTGTCTGGGAATATATCATCTTGAAAATATTCAATCTGCATAAAGAAAAATAGAAATTATGACATTAATCAAAGTACCTCAACATACATATAAATCTTACCTAATATTATTTTGGTAACAGCAGAAATTTCACAGAGGTGTTTACCCCTTTCTGGAGTTTTCAGTAATATTAATAATTTTTGTCAGTAATTTGGGCCCTTTGTCCTTTGTCAGTAATCTCATATTTCATGATAAAAATTACCATAGAGAGACTTATTGAAATGAATATGATGTATGCAATGCCATGGAAATGTGGATCCAATTAGATCATAATGATACGAAGGCATTTTTCAAACAAATTTAATTGAACATATTGTGATATTTTCACAAATACTGGCTAAAAAATTGAAACATTTCACCACGCTGTGATCTTGTTAAAGTCGGCCAAATATCATGATACAGGTTCCTGTATCTCTGCAAGATCTTTTTTTATTCTTCGTCAGCATTGCATCGCCGTCCACTGCTTCGTCTTTAGCTGATTTTCTTTTAGCAGACATTGGCCCACATGTCAACATAGTGACCTGCCTTCACAAAATGATAAGTGTAGAAACGATCCGAGTATATTATCATCAATGTTGTTGTAGCGCTTTTTTAAACTGGAAAATCAAGTGCAATCTTGACAAAGCACTTGCACGACCAAGAAGAAAAACAAAATGTCAGTACAAAGCCGGGAAGCGTAATTCCCGGAGGTAAATCCGTAATCCGTATTTTGAAACTAAAATCCGGGACAGTTACGGAAATTCCATAATAGTAAACAGCTCTGATTTCAGTATGATAAAATATTATCTATGTCGCATTTACAATATAGCTGAAATACTGCTAAAGTTGGCATTAAATATCAATCATTCAATCAATCTATGTGGCAGAAGTTTTTCTACCTTTGCCATTGATGCCTATCACCACTAAGGTATTTTATGTTTGATTCCAGATGGTGGTGAAATAGTCAATACAACTTTATGTCATATAGTAGGTCAATAAATTGCATCTACACAATGTCAAATTCTATCACCCAAAATATGCCTTAAACCGAACCTTCAATAAACAGGAATCATGCCTAAACCAAATCCTGCATAAACAGGAATTATGTTGACAACAAACATCCAATTTACTGCTTATGTCTGATATCTCTGTATATTTAACATGTGTTATTTGAACACCTGTCTATTCCAGACAAACCTGTGTGGTCTGAAGGATATCAGGCTTTCCTAGGTTTCACTGTAGCTGAACCCTAAAAGTGGTACAGTAGTCCCCCTCTTATAATGCCACGCCTTCTGCAATGAAAAATTGGTCTAATAAGAGGGGTGGCCTCTCTACAATATAGTAGTATTTTTTAATCTTGTTGCATCTGATATCTGACCTGATAAGAAAGGTGGCATTTGGTGGGAGTGGCCTTATAAGAGGGGGGCTACTGTACAGTTCTGACTGTTTGATGACTTAAGAGATCTAACTTACTTTGATTCTAGGTATTATAAATGAGACAGGTTCTACTGTGGTGTTGGTCAATCTCCACGCCTTAGCAAATTCAACTTTCCGTACATCACAGGAGGTCTTTGGTAAGAATGATAAAGCTTGGTGAAGTCCGTCAAACGTGACAGTAGATAATTGAAATATGTGTGGGTATTCTGTTGACATTTCAAAACTAAACAGTGCACCATCACCCTTCAAAAAAGTTAATATAAATCTTTTTTTTTTAGCATACAGGTACATATTTCAGTAAATCATCATACATAAAGATTAGTTTAAATGGATATGTTACATGGTTTTCCAATCTTTTGATTTTGAGCGTACCTGATGAAGGCTATTCTAAAACGTGTCGTGCTCAATAAGTTAGATATCTATGTTTTTATTAGAATACATAAACACTTTAGGCTACTTTGTAAATATCTGTTCACTTTGGAGCATAGTGACATGTGTTATAATTTATAGATGAGCATGCTAACCATAGCAACTTTTAATTAGGTCACATAGAAAATCAACAAATATATACTGTTTAAGGGCCCAAAGGGGTACCATACACTACAGGGAGATAACTCTTTAAAATCAGTTGAACGTTTTGATCATATGATGTTTGTATGCAGATTTCAAGCATCTCGGTGATCAAAACCACAGAGAGAAAAGCTGCTATGTGGCTAGTGAATTTATAGCTCTGAGTCTGTTGGTTGGAATTTGTTAAAATTATGATATTTATTACAGTGGATATATTAAAACGCACTGCCAAAAAAATAAGAAAATTAAACGAGCAGATCAAATTTTACCTGAAGTGTATGGTACCACCTTAAGTGTATTTTTTTGCAGAGATAGTGAAAATTATAGCACATGAAAATAATTACATATACAGTAGATACGATAACGTAACCCTCAGTCTGCTTTTGCTCCCAGCGAGGATTATGAATCGGTCCCATTCAACGTATGGGAGCAGCGCCCAGAGTGATTCACACCGCACGGTTTTTTGTCCTAATTCCGTTGTAAGTGGTTGGAAAAATTAACGGGGGTGAAAGATAAATATATTTAGGTAAACCTTGAGGTGTTAAGTAAACGCTGCATCAATCCATGGTAGACTTGTATCCATTTGAAAATTTGAATGCATGAAATCTTCTTTCTGTTCGACATTTTGTTTACAAGTTGCTATTTCATGTGCACTTGCCTCGTTTTGGAGATATCCTTATTTGGATCGATTGCCGTAAAATCGTAGTAAAAGTTTTCCATATTTGGCATTGAGATCCATATATGGATAGGCTCCGCCCATCGCGAGAGTCTACGTAAGGTGTCATGGCGGACAAGAAAGAATTTTCGAATACGAAATCGACCATGAAGGTAGAAACAGGTATTGTAACACTTATTTCATATCACCATTACTTAAAAATGGTAGGGAATAATAAGTTATGACCAGATATGCAAAAAGAAAGTTGAAATATTCACGGAACGAAAATTTTAATTTGCTCCCATACGTTGAATGGGACCGATTCGCAACCCTAATTGGAGCACAAGCGGAATGAGGGTTATGTTATCGTATCTACATATACAGTAATATGGAATATTTACCCTTCCTGTCACAAACAATGTCTGACTGTCTTCATCATAGTAAGGTATCAAAACAGCAGGGTTGGTGTCTAGTTGATGTCCATGTAATGGTGAATCTAGTTTGTTAACATCGTAAATATAGATATGTCTGCTACACATTCTGCAAGAAGTTACGAATACAATAAATGCAATGACTAAATGCAAATTCATTATTGGTATCAATTAAAGTTAGTTGAATTAAATTAAGTGGACTTGTTCTTTTTAAAATATTTTTTTACTGTATCAGAATCTGGAAACCTGAACACATGAGGGCAGTAATGGGGAGCAAACTCTCATCAGTGGTGTTAGGATTATGGTCAGAAGTCAACGACCTTAACCACTCAGCCATCCATTAATCTTCTGAGTTTGAGAGAGTAAGTGAGTATTGTTTAACATTCGATGAGATGATAATGATGCCCTCTTGGACCCCAACAAGCTTAGTTATATTTTTATAGTACTAGCTCACTGTAACAACAGTCCGCGGGGAGACATGTCACTCCACTCTGACACATTATCCTGATTCCGAGTCAACTTTCCGATTTTGACCCCTGCACATGGCAAGATGTACTCTTTACAACCTGTTTAGATTCATGTTTGTTGGTGACTGACTGAGGGTCAAATTTCATCTGTACTACCCTAGTTTTCTCAATCAATATAACTGACCACCATGATATAAATGATTTATTGCAGTATTAAACACCCATAAAATCTGAATCCTTAAGGGATTGGCTGTGTGTAGCAAGATATGCAGCATGTCAATAATGGCTTCCTCCTGCACCAGTTTCACTGCAATCGAGTAATACTCGATAAACATAACTGATAGAAGAAATCCTTGGGAGTACTTACTCATTGTCACAATCATTTGAATTGGTTTGTAAGTTACACATTAAGTGAAAATACAGGAAAAAAAAACAAGGTATGGTGGTCATAGGTATTTTCGATAGGTTAAAAGAAAATGTTGTAATTTTTTTCTGTGTATTTTGATATTAATTAAAGTTTATCTCAGGATAATTAACTGTCAGCTTGACATTTAATATTTACATATAAATCCCCGATGTTTTTCTTTGTTTGTTTACAATCCATACTTTTCTCTGTGTCACATGATTTGTGTAGTACACAAAGACGCCAGGAGAAACCGATAACTTTTGATGATGTAGGATATAGAGATATTGAGGCTCTAGATGATAATGTATCATAGATACAATTACTAAAAGAGTTGATGGATTCTCAAAATAAGTTCATTAAAGTTTCAAAATTTCTTTTGAGCTTGATAAAATTTATCATGAGGGCACCAATGGTAAATGTTCTTCGTTCACTTCAATGTTATTATTGGATTCTCATAAAAGTTGATAAACATGTCAAATGTATTATTTATTCATAAAAAAATTGTCAATATTAATAATTATGATCATGTACACCCCCAGTAGAGCCTCGCCAATGTTCCACAACTTTCAAAGGTGAAAAAGACATTCGAAATTACAAAATGTGTACAAGTCTTTAAGAAGAGTACTCCTTTAAAGCTTCAAAATTTTTAACTTCTGTCAGGGTCCGTGATCAGAATTTTAGCCACACATAAATATGACAGTGCAAACTCTTCAGAAAATATATAGCTAGAGATATTCAAGTTACCAGAGTTAAATATTATCAATATACTTCATGCAGATTAAAAGTTCTAGCAAAATGGATGAAAATATGCAGGGTTATGATAAAAAGAGTTCTTATTTTCTTGGAAGGCATTGTTTGTAAATATTTATTGGTTTGGAGACTTCTTTTGTCAATCTACTTTCACTTTCTGAAATATAGACGGGAAAAGTAGTTGCGTGTGATTTGCAGGTGCATATATGCATTAAAAAAAGATTGATACAAAATATGCATACTTGTTAAATCCAGTAACTACAAGATATTCTCCGTCTAAAACCCAAACAACTCTTGCTCCTCTCGTACCTGCAGGTCCTTTTCCTTCCTGAAATTAAAAATAAAATTGTAATTACACTAAAACTTGTATTAACCGAACACTGAAAAAAAAGTCACAATGAAGGAAATGTTTATTGATTTATTTTTTTGTGATCAAATAACAATTGATATCCAGTCAAAGCTCGATCAACCCATCAGCATAGAGCCTAGAAAATTTTGAGACACTGAACTGTATTGTGGTTTTTAGACAAAGAGCTTCTGAACATGAGAAAAAGATTACATACAGTACACTCCAAGTGTATCAACGATCATACTCTCAGGTCGGACATATTCCTCCCAAAATGTCCGACAAATTTGAAAGTCAACACTCTCTAAGTCCGACTATTTGGTCGGACATCATGGTCGTGGTCGGACGTAAGAGTGGATATTTAAAGATTTTTTTTACATTTCTCGAGGTGAACATGTCAAACATTTTGTGATTGATGCGTATTTGTAAGCGTACTTTCTTTCTGGTATGTAGAATGTCCGAGTATGTAAATACCCTCGTGTATTTCTACCTTGCACCATATTCGCGCCAGGATAGGTAGCTCAAAGGTCAATATATAACTGAAATATTGTTGAAAAGTGACGTTTAAACACCCATAGCCTCATATAAATCATTGCAATAAAATATCGATTAAGTAACGAAATCGATATAAATTATTTTCCAGTATATTTAGTATAAAAAGCTTGTTCTACACGTTTACTGTGAGATGTATTGCAACCGCCATTTTTTTACTACAATCACGTGCGCATCCTCGTGTTTGATAGAAAAGCTATAGCTATATTTATATATTTTGTGATAATAATTTTATATTGTAAATCAATCCACCCTGTGATTTTTTTCAAAAAGATACATTTTTTATAGTATATATTTTATTATAAAATACAATATTGAAAAAAATTTTGCTAACACTTCTATCATTGAATATTGATTTTTTCGGATGTTGAATATTTTATCCCCAGAATTGCACCACCTGTATACTTTTATTGCTTTATTTTAAAAAAAATAACACCAAGAACATCGATGATACGAGTCTTCTTATTCAGAAATAAACCTACAGCAAAATAAAGGTATACATTTTTTGTACCGTAAACAAAATCGTCATTCCTATCTAGATTTATCGTCCGAAAAATACGCTACTCCTCTACTATACTAATTTGGATTAGGTGATGGGAATTAGGTGCCATCATCAAAATAAAGATTAAAAAAATGTATTTTATGATAATGATGGCTGATTAAAATTGTTTGTCATGCATTAGCTGTCAGTTGTAATATACAGGATGTAACCAATATACAGGAAGAGCTCCTACTGTGAAGCCATCTATTTTGAGATGCCATTCAATGAAAATAACAACCTGACCATATTGTTAAATAAGAATAAGAATTAGATAAGAAATCAAAATTTATAGAAGGCAAGGATTTATATAATTAACAAATTAAGTCACATTTCATTTATTTAGCTTGGGTTAGTTATCAATTAAAAAGACAAAAATGGTTTTAAAAAAAATCTGTCTAATAAGTATTTACCTAAATAACGATATCATGACGTATAATAATTTCTCACCGTAAATGTATTTATTTTATTAAGATATTTATACACATATATAAGAAAAAAAATATAAATTTATTTCTTAAGTACAAATAAATTGGAAGACGGCTTGAAAATCGAAAATGCAAAATAGTTATCTATGTTTATAAGTCTAAGTAAAAGGAGTCTTGAGCAAGGTATTTTTTTCACACCTGTGATAGGTGTATTTGCATATCATGAATGCACGATGTGATGACATGCTGAGATGGGTGATGTTTTGACAGGTAAACTGTAAAAAAAAATGTAGAATACACTAGTAAAATATTATTTCACCTATATCAGGACTCCGCAGACTGCCAATTTTCAAGAAAAAAAACCCGTGATTTACGGATTTATAACCCATTCACCATAAACAAAATAAAACTTAACTTTTACTAATTAATTTTAATCCAAATTTGCCTTTAAAAAAATAAATGTATAAATTAGAATTATTTACCTGGGTGTACTTAAAACATGGGTACTGCATGTTAATACATTTTATTCATGGATATTATTGTATATATCGCCCGTGGCAGCTGTTAACATATCTATACTTTCCGTACTGTATATCACTCATTTACTTCAGCTTTACTAAGATACGCATGTTTCTTTATGCACAAATTTATTGGTTAGCAGAATTTGGGGACGTTTCCCGTTTACAGTTTAACTATCTGAGAGTGGAGACTCTCACTCCGACATGGGATACTCTCACTCTCACTCCGACCTGGGAGGATTTTGTCGGACGATTTTGTCGCACAATTTTAAGAGTGACACTCTCTTCAAGTCCGACAAAACTCTGTGTCCGACCTGAGAGTATGATCGTTGATACACTTGGAGGGATCTGTATTATTACAGCTCACTGCATATGAATGTTTTCTATTGGATCATTTATAGTCACATGACCGTAGAAAATTATTGATGTGATCATTGATAACCTTAACATTTCCCCTGGACTGGTAGGCAATACTCGACAATCCCTATTTTGTTTCAACAAAAGTAAGACAATAGCATTATCACCCTCAACTATACCTATTTTGTTTCAACAGAAGTGTGACAATAGTATTGTCACCCTCGACTATTTCTCAGTTTTTTCTTTTCATTTTTACTGACAATGTACATTAATTATATTTATCCAACAGCGTCAAAGAGTCAAAAACAACTGTCAAATGTATGTAAAAGAACAAAAACAAACATTGTTTCAATTTATTTCAATGGTGTCTGTTCTCTTTCTAAAGCCCTCGGGAAAACAACTCTCGTCAGGTTGACAATTATTGATGTCCACCTTCTAAGAAGGCCGTAATTGTCCATGTTTATACTATCTTAATTCCTGGAAAAATATATTGTCTTTTTGAATTGAAGATAATATGTGCAGATTTTATAATGTTTTCCCATGTCTGTTTGGCCACTGGAGATTGAATTATCAAGCTTGAATTTCATAAACATTGCTACTCTTTTGTACCTTCCGCCTTCCAGGACCTAGATTTCCATCAACTTCTGTAAATTTTTTGAAGCTTCAAGTTTGTCAGGGGAGATGTTCATAGTGTTTTTGATAGTTACATGTTCTGGTGGTACATTGCACTTCTGTGTTCTTTCCTTCCTGGGACAGTCGTGATCGTATGGTTGTTGGATTTATAAGTATCTATGCAATCAGTACCTGTCACAACTAACATTGTGAGTTCGTATCCCAAGTGAGGTGTACTCGATATAATATTATGTGATAAAGTTTGACAGTGACTTGCGACAGGTTGCTGGTTATCTCCGGTTTCATCCACCAATAAAACCGACTGCCACAATATAACTGAAATTTTGTTGAAAGTGGCGTTAAACACAATAACCCTAGCCCAGCCCCCTTTCCTTCCTTCATGTAATTTTGTAACTATTGTACTTGTTTCATCATTTACTAAACAACATGGCATGGTACTTACTTTTATACAATCTGGAGATTGTCTTGGATCAAATATTCTGACTTTACCATCTTTACACACTGTAGCTAGATATCTACCATCAGGACTCCATCCAACACAAAATATCTACAAAGGTAGATAACCTCAATTCAATTCAAAAATAAATTTATAGCAATAATGTTTTATTTCCCTTAATGTAAAAGGAACTTGTTCAATTAACTAGAGGATCCCATGAGCATGTAATTACTCATCTCGTTATCAATATGACATCTAAATTTCATAGTAAATTTCAAAATTTCAGCAGATTCTTCTTTCCTTCTTACTACTTAATGAAAATTCTACTTATAATAATGGCGGCCATCTTGGATGGGGGGGGGGGGGGGGGGGGGGGGGGGAGGGGGCGGCATCACACATAATTTGTAAGTGGGTCATTCAAAGATCATGTCAGCTGAAGTTTCTGAGCAGAAGATTTTAATGTGATTTTTTTTCTCAAGATATGCATAATTGGTATAAATCGGCAGTTTAAATATGAGCTCATTTTGACATAAAATAAAGCAGTTATAAGCATTTCAAGAAATTTCTAATTTTAGTAATGGCTGTCATATTGAATGAAGGGCACAGTTGTCAGATATAATTTTGAAATGGGGTCACCCAAGGACCAATCCAGCCAAGTTTGGTTGAATTTGATTCAGTGGGTTCTGAAGAGTAAATTTAAATGTAATTGTTTATTTATATTGTGAAATCAGTTGAAAGAAAAATTTCACAGAAAAACCGGGCCGATATGTTGAACTACTCATTGTCATGCAACTGCAGCTGAAATTTGAGCATGGTTTGACTTGATAGAGCAGTAATAAAACATTCATGAAATTTCTAATTTTAGGTATTCACTTTAACCTTAATCTCGTAGCTATGTAATTTATGTAGAAAGTAGAGAATGGCTAACCGTATCAAATTCTTTAGAAAAGTCCACAATTAAAATGTCTGTCTGTTTATCATCTTCTAGTGTTTTATTACCTGATCTGGATGTGGTGTCAGTTGAAGTTTTTCAGTACCATCAGATAAGTCCCATATCCTAACAGTAAAATCATACGCTGATGACACGATTATATCATTAGCTAATGGGTGAAACTTTACAAAATATATCTTCTCTGTGTGTCCTAAAATAACATCAATATCTTTGATAATAATGGTACACCATAAACAGTTGGCTACAATATGACTTTTCTACTTTTTAAAAAATGTTTTGCGAGCACCTGGGGTCACCCCCCGTTTTATTTTGTGGGGTCTCTCTTGCTCATGTCTTTAGTTTTCTGTGTTATGTTTCTTGTTTTGTTTGTCTTTGTCCTGTGCCCAATGTTGCCAGTGTCTCTGGATTGTCCATTCCTGACTGCACTTTGTTTATTTCTTAGTGTGAGAGAGTATAGCATACAATAGGTCAAAAATCTTTGACATATAATCCTGATTCAGAGCCAACCAACCTGTGCTCTTGTACCTTAAAGCTGTGTACTTAACGGAGAAGCAGCAAATACCAATATCATAGTCCTTAGTTTGACCCGACCTGGGCTTGAACCCATGATCAACCAAACTTGAGGGGAGCATGTTAATTGTTACACCACAGATGCAGTTAATAATGCTAAGAATAATAAGTAATTCAGCATACCAAAGTATTAGTTCTCTACATACAGATGTGATATATCATAACTGACCTTATAACAAATAACCAAATACACAAAAATATCACCTGATTTTGGACATGAGGAACATGACAGGTCCCACTATTGCAGCAAGAATGGCTTATCCTTCAAGAGTATCTGAGTTCATCCCACTTTTTAGTGGGCTTCATGTTGCTCAATCTTTAGCTTTCTGTGTAGTGTTTTGCAAACCTTTGTGTGTTTTTTTGTCCTTTTCCTTTTGGCCATTGAATTGTCTGTCTTTTTTTAAATTGACAGCTTCTGATTACCCCTTTAGTATCTTCAAACTTTTTTTTTATATTTTAAAGCCTAATTACCCTTCAGATACATTGTTGGTTCGTCTATAGTTTCTGTAAGACCACCTTCTGGTATCTCCCATATCCAGATCTTAGCATCATCACATGCTGTAAACCAAATGAATATTCATTTAAAAAACAATTCATATGAATAACAATGAGTGAATAATAAATTATCATTATAATTAGATTAGAATAATCCTTGACTGATATTTATGTACTATTATTGATTTGTTTTCCGAGAGAGAATGGAAAAGTCATAGATGTGTGAAGCATTAAGTCCATTTCGAGGAAAACATATCAATGATAGCATGCTTATCGAAGATTTGTCAAGGTTACCATAATGATTTCAATATATCGTCATAATTCTATTCTTACTAGAATTTATCAATAACTCGTAATCCGATTGGATATCGTCACTTATTCTACGTCATTCGAAAGGAATTTACAAATCAATATTTCCCTTTGCCGGACTACTTTTTTTTGTAGCGTTATGGCATAGGAATATGAAAAAATAATCCACCAAGAATTATTAGTATTTAGCGTCGAAAAAAAACATGATGTCCAAGAATAAGAATTATAAGGATTAAACACTGTGTTTTTAGGAAATTATGTATGTATAAACTCCGGCAGCTCACTCACAAACTTTACATAAAGTCCTTCGGACTTTATTCAGTTTGTGAGTGAGCTGCCAGAGTTTATACATAGATTATTTCCTAAAAAACAGTGTTTAATCCTATAATAATATTATTACACATAGAAATCAGAGATAATATGTTTGAATCACACTTGCTGCTGGATAATAGATATTATCGTGTCGAATGATCAAAGTGAACAAATTTACAATCTGTTGATAATCAAAAATATTGGGAACAAAATTATGGGATATATTTCATCTACAAATGGATGTAAATGAATGGTAGTTTATTTGATTAATTAACCATACCTACTGCCAGTCTGTTGTCATTGAATGGATCCCATACATAATCTGTAGCCTTGCTTTTATGCTGTAAAACTGGTGCCCCTGTATCTGGTAGCCTACCTGGTTTATTTAGCTAAAAAAGAAGAATAGAATAAAGTGTTAAAGCAACAAACGTTGTCTTATGATTTATGCCAGTGACAAATAACCTTTGAACTCTCCTTCCTAAGACAATTTTTTTAGTTAAAAAAAAAGAATTACCAGGGAACAATCTATTAAGAATTCACATTTTTTTAAAGGTCACATTTTTCTTGCCCTGTCATAGAAATTTCATGTAAATTGAACCTCTTTTATGAGATCACCTGTCTTATATGGCCACATTTTCCTTGTCTCAAAGGTGACTTCAGAATACAGGCTTGACTGTACTCCCAACAATACTGTCACATTAACAATAACTTTTCACTTTCTGCAGATGCTATTTTTGAGATTTTCATTAAAATATAGTAATTTCTGTATATAAAATGTACATGATTTATTTCCCTGTCTAGAATGAAGAATGTCTGACCACTGAATAAAAAAGCTCCATCCAATGTAGTAGGCTGAAAAAAATAGAAGATATTAAGAAAGAGGCTGTAACAAATACATTGTCTTAGGGATGTGTGATCTCTACTATTGAGGTAGAAAAAATGTACATTGTCACATGATTTGTCAAAAATTCAGGGCATTTTGAACAGATGGGAAAACGTGAAGAAAGAAGAACCACAGGTTTGATCCACTGAATCAATAAATAAATAGATTTCAATAAAATATATTTTTCAGGGAATGTATAATGAGGGGGGTGGGGTGGAGGAGGGGGTTATCATCATAGTCAGCCTGGTAAATGTCTCTAAATTCAATTTCTGTGCAAATTTGGCTGGTTGTGCAAGCTTGCATTTATTATACATGTATTTTGAAGACGAAACCAATCATGTTTTTATTAAAATATTGATGTTGTTGTGGTACAATGAAGCTAGGAGTATTATGCCCAAACTAAAGTCGCCATTTGACCATAAAAATGTCCTTAATTATATCATATGATACACTAAATTATGTGATAATTTTCAATGAATAGCCTATCATGATTGTGACATATTGTCTCAACTACAGTATACTAACTTCTAGAACAGAGAGTAATCCTCCAGCACCTTCTACTGGTACCACACATCTTGTTCTATTGGCAGGGAACATGTCACTTTCACCAGGTACCCCATGATATAATTTACGTATGTTGTCTATGTGCAGACTTTTATGTAAAGTTAGACCTTTGAGGTATTTAAACTTTGATTGTCGTACAGCTGTGAATGGAAAACCAAATAAAAGTTATTGTCCTATGAATAAATATAATATTACATGTGTACAATAAATGAATAAATACATGTACCAATAATATCTGACAATTACCTATAGAATATCATTGATTTATTGACTGTTTCATGCTTGTTTATTTAAAGTGTGTAATATTGTTTTACAAAAGGATAAATATAGATTCTCCGTTTGCTACTAGTGGATCACGATATTTCTCCACACAAATTTTAAACCTCAAGTTTTAGCGAGAGCATTACAATCTAAAAATTTAACTATAGAGATTGGAGAAATATTGTAATTGATCAGATACAAGAACATAATACATTTCCGTTTTTTTTATAATAAACACAATGAAATTTTGAAATGAGTGGTCAAAGTAACCAGAAAAATTCCCACATAGTACTTTCCAATTATGCAGACTTATTGCAGATTTGAAGAAAAATCCTTCAGAATCATATCTGCAGCTGAAAGTTTTTTTTTATACTGGTCAGTACGGATTATCTGTAAGTACTTGTGTGATTGGTTTATCAGCAGATGTTACAGTGGAATTTTCCTTGTAAAAACTTTTGTGATTGGCTTATCAGCAGGTGTTAAAGTCGAATTTTACCTGTAAATACTTGTGTGATTGGTTTATCAGCTGGTGTTACAGTGGAAGTTTACTTGTAAAAACGTTTGTGACTGGCTTATCAGCAGATGTCAATGTGGAATTTGACCAGTAAATACTTTTGTGATTGGTTTATCAGCTGTTAAGGACCAATTTTACCTGTAAATACCTATTTGATTGGTTTATCACCAGGTGCTGAAAAGGAATTTTACCTGTAAATACTTTGGTGACTGGTTTATCGGCAGGTGTTGATTTGGTATTTTCACTTGACTGCATATGTGTATCTGGCGTTTTTTGTTCTGGAATGGTATTTGAAGTAGTGTCCATGGATGAGATCGTTGGTGAAGAAATGTTTGGAATGTCTGATTTTTCTTTTATCACAGTATTGCTTGATTCCTACAAAAGGAAAATATTATTCAATACAATATCATTTGCAACATATTTTTCAACATTTTTGTCTAATGTATAATGGCACAAGTAAAGCCGTCACATTTTTCCGTTTAATTGTAAAGATTTCACATATAACAATTATCTGTTTGGAAATTTACTAAACAGTAAATTGAACCTTTATTCACTCTGGCATATCATAGAATTAACAATAGTGTACAAAGTAAATAAGTTCATAACAATTATTTCAATTCTATGTAGATAAACACATAAACTTGTACTCATGCGTATCTGTGATCTACGTACAGATATGACAACCCTAAACAATGAAAAAATGAAATATTTGCCTGAGGTCTCCATTTCCTCTAGAAATTTGGAAAACTTTTTGAAAAGCCAAATTCTGTATTCTGAGTCCATATAAAAATGACAAGTAAATTCACAGCTTACACAAAAATATCTTACATACTATATCCTTATGGTGCATAGGAAATGTTTATATACAAAAATCCTTATTCAAAACTCATTGTACCTTAGGTGTTGTATCAGTATTTGTTTGTGGATTGTCTCCCCTGTTGTTTATTTTACTTCCTGTTTGTTTTACTTTTCTTCTTGCTGGATCTAAACTGGTTAGTTGTACCTGTAGTGATAAAATATATATAAAACATAGATACCCTGTAACAAAATGGATCCTTTATACATCAACTCCGTATGAAATACAGAATACGGCAGGAACTCCTAATTAAGTCCCACAAAACCATAGATGGAGTAGTTTCCTATTTTAAGGCCACCCCTCCAAAGGCGGGGCTGTTGTGGTCATGATCGTATGGCAATTGGATTTACCACTACATATGCAATCAGTGTCTATCACCACTAACGTTTTGATTTCGAATCCCACTCAGGCGAGGTATACTCAATACAACATAATGTGATTAAGTTGTCACTGACTTGCGGCAGGTCCATGGTTTTCTCCGGATTCCTCCACCAATAAAACTGACCGCCACAATATATCTGAAATATTGTTGAAAGTGGCATTAACCACCAACCCTAATTAAGTCTCCCAAACAACATACACATTAAGTAGTCTCCTATTTTAAGACCACATCTCTTATCTTAACCAATACAATTTGACTAGGCAGTCAACAACTCTGTCCGAGTCAACAGTTTGAAAACTGTTTTTGAAAGTCAACGTTGTTCATTGACAGGGGATTGCCTTCAGATAATAAAAAATTGTGAAATGTTGAGATTTCTTTATAATAAAATTACATAGCAAAAAAAATTTAAGGTTTAACAATGATTAAAGTTTTGATTTAATAAAATCCATAACTAAATTTTAAATGTGTGTAATACCATACCTGTCCATTTTGACCTGAGAACCAGTCTTCACTGGATAACGCTGGTTCCCCACAAGGTGTATCAGGGAACAGATCTTCATGGAATTCTTTATAAGACTGAAAGAAATACACATTCATAAACATTCTCTCCCTTTTCCTTTCCTTATATTCATTAAGATGTGAATAATTTGGTTCAAATAATTATTAAATTTATGAAAGTAGAAGATACCTGATTCCATAATTTAAATGAGAACTGACCTTTTTTATGGTAATTTACAAGCTCTAGTACAAATTATGGGATGACTTCAATATTAAATTTGTGAATACAAAAATGTATTACTATATTGATATAAAAATTAAAAAGTCTTCCAATTGAAATTTAAAATTAAGACAAGCTGATCATCACATACAATTTTTGTGTAATTCAATTTCATTTCGTTTTCATTAGTTACCTATTCATTTCTGAACAATATAGTATCAAATAATTGTTCAATAACTATTCCGTTACTTCTAACCTCACAGGTGGCTCAATGAGTTAGGTAGTTGTAGGGGCCCTGGGTGGCTCAATGAGTTAGGTAGTTGTAGGGCCCGGGTGGCTCAATGAGTTAGGTAGTTGTAGGGCCCGGGTGGCTCAATGAGTTAGGTAGTTGGATTACCTAACAACTCATACAAGCCTATCACCAATACGGCGTGGGTTCTCCCCTGGCTTTGTAAATTACAAAAAAAGGTGCACTTGACTCGCAGCCGCAAGTGATAAAAGTTTACCAGTTGCTTGCCCATGGTTGGTGGTTCTCTCCGGGTACTCTGGCTTCTTCCACCACTAAAACTGGTCGCCATGATATAGCTGAAATATTGCTGAAAGTGGCGTTAAAACACAAAAAAAATTAAAAAAATCTAACTTCACATGAAGACCATTTTATTTTAAGTTGTTGTTATCATCATTAATATTAAATATTTAATATGTTATACATATCAGTTTTGTTCTCTAAGAGTAAAGCTCTTTAACCAAGATTTTGTACCTTGTTAGCTAGTAGTCAACTACAAGCATTCACCTACCTGCTATTGTATCTGTCCATGTTCATGTCGTCTTCATTTTAGTGAAAGGTGCAATATTTTTACTTTTTTGTCAATGGTGTTTAATTTTTAGATTGGAGATTTTCACCTTTAGCACTTGCTTAGTTCACTAAAGTTTTGCAAGTATAATAAAGTATTTTCCATCTACTATATTTGATGTTAATATTTGGCACTAACTACATCAGGGGCGGATCCAGGGGAGGGCGCATCCGGCGTGCACCCCCCTAAAATTGGAAAAAATAAAAAAAATTGGCATAAAATCGTGATTTTTCACACGAAATACCCCAAAAATTTTCGCACCTCCCTCTGCTCGGTGCAATTTTCTTAAGTGTGCCCCCCCTAACTTGAAATCCTGGATCTGCCCCTGTACATGTAATATGTAAACATCTAATTTAGTGTGTATAATGCATTTCTGGAATAACCTTCATCAGGTATGCTCAAGGTCATACCCACTTTAGTGACCACCTCTATTAAACTTGTATTATGTGACCTTAATTTTAATTTCCCTTCACAGTGCATTTAATATAAAAAAAAAAACTGTATTCTGTCTTATGCTGCCCTATTTCAATGTTCCCTTAGTACGTCACATAGACAGGTGTGACTAAAATTTGTTTGGGAGCATCAAATCCAAAGTGCCTAAACAGGATAGCCAAAATCGTCTAAGGTCACCCATGTCGAAGGGACGAGAACCTTAGTTTTAATAATAAATACATTATTTAAGAATTGTAACTCACCTTTCTGGGAACTACATAGGGTGTTGGTATAATATTAGATTTTGTAAGTAGAAGTAGTCTATTTACTTCTCCTTCCATTACATCTAAAGCTAACTTAGGAACTAATGATGCTCCTTTAATCTGTTCTGTTCTGTCTACAGAATCTAAAACAAAACAAACAGGTTGCATATTTATGAATATATAATCAAGATTTTGTTGACCACATAATACAGCAGAAAATAGATAGCTGCAGAGATTACCGGTTATGTGGTAGGTCTCCATTAAATAGAAAAAAAAACACATCTAAAGACTAAATTGACTTACTTTCTTGTAAATATGGAGTATTTTCTGTTATCTCACAATATTTAATGGCGTTTTCTCCCTGTAAATATAATAATTAATACATTACTTCATCTTTATATTTAACATCATCACAATTGAATAAACAGAACATTACATGATTTAAAATATAACATTATAAAATCCTGCATAAGGTTCAGGTATCTCTTATAATGTGTCAGAACTGCATCAGAGGTGTAACGATTAGGTGTGCTTGCCTCAAGTCAGTGTGGTAGATCGTGGGTTTGAACCCTTGTCTGTTCAAACCAAAGAACATAAATTTGGTATTTGCTGCTTCTCAGCATTAAAGAGTAAGGGCAAATATTAGTTGGCTTGGAATCAGGATAGCGTGTCAGAGTGGAGCAACATAATGTTGTTTCAGTGAGCTAGCACTAAAAATATCCAACTGAGAGTGTTGGTCTGGTACAAAGCAGACACCATCATCATCTCATAGAAATGTAACTCATTCTCACCATGATATAGCTGAAAGATTGATCACTTGGCACTAAAACAACAATCACTCACAATAATGTGTCAGTAATTGTATATGTAATACCATTCTGCTGTTGCATCCTCTTCCAACCCACCCCCTCAAAAAAAAGGGAAAAAAACTTAAAATGAAAGATAATTAATAATAATCTGTAGAAATACATGTACAGTCAAATCTTCCCAAGTGGTCACCTTTATTAAAAGGTCATCTGTTTCTTGTCCTGTCGTAGAAATGTTTGTATGAATTGAGCCTCTTTTACGAGGTTACCTGTCTTAAAAGACTACATTTTCTTTGTCCCAAAGGTTACCTCTTAATAAGGTCTAACTGTATACAGTAAAATGAGAGATATATGGTATCATTTAAAATTGTTTAATTGCTGTTTTAATAAGAAAATGAGTCATAGACATTTTAAATATATGACCAGATCATCAACATTGTTTGCTAGTCGACATATTGAAGATTATCTTTACAAATATAAATTATATATTCTACAATATTAGCAGGAAAACATACTATTCCACAGGTCAATTAGTAATTAGGAAGATAACCCTTGATTACAAATTTTTATTATGAAAAGAGAGTTTAAAAAATGATCGTCGACAATTCCATCAATATCATAAAAAAAAATCACCTCCCACCTTCACTCACAAAACATACACAAAAAAAGACCACAACTTATGATGTTGGAAATCCAGGTCCTGGCTTGGGATAGGCAAAAAATGTGGCAGGGTTAAACATGCCAATTGTATTCGATTTTAATGTGTCATAGTACACTGAACTAATCAAATTGCTCAACACAAGCAGAGATACCCTAACTATTGTATTCATATTATACTGTACATACCTTTCCAGCAAGGAATATCATGTCTGTATCTGCATCATACAATGGAATTAATGTTCTACAAATATAAATACATGTACAGTATTAATTATTCAGATGGCGCTGTGGTCTAGAGGTTATGGTAATTGATTGTCCACAATGATGAAAATTATTTTGTTCATATAGAGAAGAGTTCAAATTTTGAGTGAAATTTTGTGAAGAACATGTTTGCTAACACTTGGTGGTTGTTTCATAGAACTCAAAGAGGCGTCCTCCACCGTAAAAACCTGGTTGCCAGGATATAGCTTTTACATGAAAATTGTCATAAAGTAAACATTCATTCAATGAATTACACCCCCCTTCCAAAAATCAAAAAAACAAACACATTTCTATGCAACAATTGCTTTCAATGGTCTTTGTATACAGATCATATGAAGATTGAATATTCTAAAAGGGAAAAAAAATGAACTCTTCTTTCCTGAGGGATATTGTCAATATCAACAAACTTACTCTAATACTAAAAATTATTGGTCAGTATCACGTGAGACACATTACGTTAGTTTTGAAGATCACATGATACATTATCACAAGGATCACAGCTCGTTCTACCAGACTTGCTGCCATAATAATGATAATGTCTGCTATTATTCTATATTTATGCTAATTTTTCAATCTCAGGATACTTTGGGACCACAATAGCAGATTAATTAGATCATACAAAAATAGCCGATTAACAAGACTATACAGATACATACCCTGTTGAAGTATCTAATGATATAGTATTCAATGAAGATGACAACTGTCTACTGTCCCACACTTTTATTTCTCTGTTTCTAGACTGAAAATAAATAGGTTTTTCTATGAACAGGCACCAATAATAACAGGTTATTGTACAGTATTATATAGAGGGTTAGGGTTGGCCTGTTAGGGAGTTTTTAACACCACTTTCAACAACATTTCAGTTAGATCATGGCGGTCAGTTTTATTGGTGGAGGAAACTGGAGTACCAGGAGAAAACCACAACCCTGTCGCAAGTCACAGACAAATTTTATCACATAATGTTGTAGAGTACACCTCGCCATGAGTGGGATTCGAACTCACAACTGTAGTGGTGATAGGCAAAGATTGCACAGGTAACTATAAATCCAACTACCATACAATCACGACCACGATGATCCCCTGTATAATATGAAAGAATATTGTATGAGTCTGTATTGTAATGAAAACCTGTATTGGACAAGATGCCACCGACGTTGAGTCCAATACATGTTTTTAATACAATACGGATGAGTACAATATCTTTCTTTTCTGTAAATAACAATGTACAATAATCAATTTACTGGTATTATACAGCTGAAGTACCAATAAAAAAAAACAATTATATTCACCTAATGAATTGGGAAATAAATTATAAAAAATATTATTTGTCCAACTTAAATGGTTAAACATGCTAAAGTTACATTAGTTTGTTAGTAACATAATATTAAAAGTGCCTCTATTTAGGAAAAGAGAGGCTGAAGGTTGCCAAAAACAAGTGATCTGCTTTAAAGTATCCATTGCAATAGAAAAATTGTTTTTTTGGCTTAAAAAAATCTTTTTCTTTAAGAATTTTTTTGTGTAAAATTTATAATTATCAAAAACTTTATATTAGTGTAATCACCATTCCAAATCCTGTTGTAAGGATCTTGTCTTTGTTACCCAACCATATAGCTCTGGAATCTCTGACATTCTGATGTCCTTGACCTTCCTGAAATATACAAAATTACATAGGTTGAGTTGTGTATAGCTAGCTGGTGCCGTTCAATTTACTTTAACTTTGACTGTTGCTTAACGTCAAATGAGCAATTTTTCAGCTATATCACGGCGAGAACAAGTTACATTCAATGAAATGATAATGATGATGTCATACATGTGAACCTTCCGGCGTAAGCATTTTTCTCCCGTTTTTGAGGGTCCCTTCCGTCCCTCCCGTCAACTCTTAAAATCTTCCGCCTGTGAAAAAAATCAAGTACAATAAAATCTTGTCCTACATTTTGCGATCAATATTTCTGGAAATTCCCCATTTTTTTGGAACTCCCGCGCTGAAAAAACGCCGAGAGAGACGAATGGTAAAGGTGAATGTCATATTTAATGATATCCGGTTATTGATCTGTTTCACACCTTTACAGGTAAATTGGGTCATGGTGATTAATTAAGTTGTTGATGATTATACAACAATTATCCACTGATTGACAGTTAATTGGGGATAAGGAAGTGGGTTTGTGGCATACGCTTAGATGATTAGAAGTGTGATAGCGGCAATTAAAAATAGTTATAAACCGTTGTGCAAACAGGAGTCGGACAACCTTTGATGACGAGGAAAACTTCTTATTTCGATCAAACGTGCAATGAATTCATCTCGGATTGAGTTGTTATGGCTTGCTTGGGACCAAAGCCGATCAAAGTATTATTTAAGGACTAAGTTCCAAGATGGAATTGATAAACTACAAAAATGCCGAAACGTATGCTATCACCCAACGCACCAGTAGCAAAGTGACTTTTTAATTTTAGTGCACTATGACTTTATTGTTCAGAACATTCTGTCTTCATTGTTATTGCTTTGTTATAACCTTATGATTATGAATAAATTATAAATAAAATATAAATACAGTTTGTATCCTTCATTCATCATATGAAACACTACTAATAAGACAGAAATGTAAACAATATATATTGAAATGGGATGCAGTTGGTTCAATACTGAAACAAACAAAAGGAAAACATCAATAAACAGTAAAAACACGCATCAAATACGTCGATAAAAAATCTCCAGTTATGAGACCAAATCTCCAGCCAAACATTTGCAAATCTCCAGTTGTGGCAGAGCAACTCTATCACATGTATGCGATGTCCACAGACCAATACTCTTTGTTGGATCTTTATAGCACTAGCTCACTTTAAAACCAGTCTTTGCTTTTGCTCTTGAATACAGTGTGCTTAGCAGAGAAGCAACAAATACCAATTTCACAGTTTTTGGTTGGACCTGACCTAGGCTTGAACCCAAGATATACCACTCTCAATGCAAGCACACTAACTATTACACCATCGAGGCAGTTATGTACCAATCAGACAGAACAGTACCATAAATCACAATCCAGAAAGACAAAACAACATTTGTGAGAACTTGAATTGAAAAAAAAATAATGTAAGTAAAAATATATATATATCAGAATGATTTAAATAATACCTGTTCAACATTTCCTGACTGAGGGTCTAGAATTTTATATATCTATCAGAATGTTTAATATAATACCTGTTCAACATTTCCTGACCGAGGGTCTAGAATTCTAAGAAGTTTGTCTTTACAGGAAGTGACTATGCATGCACCATCAGATTTCCAGCTTATACTTTGTATTTGATCTTTGTGACAATCCATTGCTATAATAGATGGGGAAAAAGAAACATCTAAATCTTTAGTACATAATAGAACATGTGTATAAAATATACATGTGTGTATAAGTTTTAAGAAACCTTCAATACAATCTGTAAAAAAAAAAAGTGTTAAAGGTTCATAAGAATCCTGTGGTGTCTTGCTTGATGGTGACAAATCAGAATCTTGGCATCAAATTGTGTTTGTAGACATAACATTTTAATCATACAAAAACTTCTGTAAAACCAAGTTTTCATGAAACTGCACATGTGCTTAGTTGGTACAAAAATACCTCTTAATTTATTTACATGAGGTAATTGAAATCTCATCCAGATTCTCCAGACTCAATATCAACCAATTTTATCGCTGGAATGATGAAAAAACAATAATATAATATTGATGTAGAGTCCTTGGATACAATAATCTGGTACATGTACCTCTACAATCCAATGAAAATGTTTTTTTTTTAATATCTAAATCCACTAATACCTAACAACAGTCTATCAAGTCATGTCGTAGGTCACATTTAAAACCACCAATCAATGAAGAGCCTGTCAAATCTTATAGGTTGAGAATTTCCTGATGTAAATGGTAGGTTACTGGACGTGACCTAATACAGGATGTATTTTAAGATGTTATTGAATCTGCAGATAAACAAAATATAAAAAAATCCAACAATCATATAATTTTTAACAGACCTTTTGCACATTCCTAATTTGATTATAAAATTATGCATTTTAATAGTTCCCAGTCTAGCAAGAGAAATGGACAATAAACTTTGTTATTATTTGACTATTGTAAAATATTAGAAGTTAATTTTACAATAACTAGAAATTTCACAAGTTGTTACATTACAATAGATTATGGAGAAAATATATGATATTCTCATATAAACTTTGCATGAAAGTGGTCTCTTTTGCTTGTCTTTAAAGGGAAATAACTCCTGTAAAGCATATAATTTTAGAATCAAAGTCGGAAATGTGCAAATGGTCTATTAGCTTGGTACTTACAGCACTTATCTGTTCCCTGTGTAACATCAAATAATTTAACAACTGTATGTGAGGTAACAGTTAATACATTATCAGCCACTGGATGCCACAGTACACTTTCTATTCTACGTTGTTGACTTGGTAACGTAACTTCAGGACTGATGTCAGATATCATATCATTAAGATTAGAATTGTCCTGTGGAAGCTGCCATACTTTTATCTGTAAAGATAAAAAATGTTATATTGTTGTATTTTTGGACAAAAGATTGCTACTTGTACTTTTGTCTTTCTATAATAAGCCTATGAGAATGTACACATGTACCAATTAAGAGTAATTGAGAATGCAATGGTTGTTTAATGCCAAGGAAACAATTTTTCAGCTATATCATGACAAGAACAATTTGCTTTTTGAAGAAATGATGATGATGTCTGGTTTGTACTAGTAATAAAAACGTAGATATTAAATTTAGTGTGCCGACTATAAATAAAACTTATCTTATCTTATCTTATTTATCTTATCTTATGGCATGTTTCAGGAATGACCTTCATCAGGTACTCTCAAACAAGAAAATTGGAATGCCAAATATACTAAAACATGCTATGTTGGATATTTATAGTGCTAGCTCACTGAAACAACAGTCCAAATAGACATATCTCTCAACTCACACAAATTATGTTTTTTTTTTTGTTTTTTTTTTTTAACTCAGCAATTTTTAATATATTGTATAGGATGATGAAGAAATCATCATACATTCACAGGAAATAAAGTATATTATACAAACATCTAAGCAGGTGACAACCATACAATATATCTGTTTCACTGGATCTTAAAATTACTTGAAATACTCTAACATTTATTTACACACAGTATTTGTATAATTGTTCTTTTTTTTACTTTTATTTTTTTAGACATTTTCAAAATATATACATAACAAACACAGACATTACACAACAGCACAGACAAAGACATTATTTGTACATACATTTTCAATACAAACATATGAAATGTTGTGTCCCCTTGTCTCCATGCAATAAACCAAATACATAGTTTATTTAAGGATATATGTCATCAGACGTTGATTTACCCCCTATATATAATTATATATACATGAGTTTCTAATATAAGTTTCTTATGTATAAATTATTTTCATGCATGATGACAAAAGTAGACCACTATAAATTAAGTTCATGTATGTAACACCATTTATTATCATGTTTGTACATTTTATTTTCAACAAGTGCATTAATCTTTTCGATTTTCTCTTTTTGTTTAACTTTAATTTTGAAAATGCTAAGGACTGGTTTTGCGTCAGTCCATTTACAACAGTGAATATAATTTCTTGCCACAAGGAATAAAAATGGAACAATTTTTTGCAAGGAGCTTTCATCTGAAAAAATACCTAAAACTGTTTCTTTTGGGGTTAATTCAAAAACTTCTAAATCTAAAGCTGATGAAACCAGTTATTAAATGAAGTCCAAAATCTCTTTGCCACAGGGCAGCCCCACAGATAATGTAAAATGGAGTCTTCTTCTTGGTTACAAAAATTACATAATGCACTGTTTTTTATTCCCATTTTGTGTAATAACTTGTTATTTGGAAGTATATGATGCAGAAGTTTGAACTGAAAATTTCTTAATTTTGTATCATTTCACAAATTATGTTGACTTCCAAGCCAATCAGTCTTTATTCTTACTCCTTAACACTGTGTGATTAGTGGAGAAGCAACACATACCAACCAGGGATCAAATCCAAAATCTACTGTACTCGAGGGTATCATATTAACCATCACACTACTGAGGCGGTTTGTACTCAATTATATTGAGTCCACATAGACTTATTGCAAAAGAAATATGGTTATTATTGAATAAAATTATTGCAAAAGAAATATGGTTATTATTGAATAAAAGTATTGCAAAAGAAATATGGTTATTATTGAATAAAATTATTGCAAAAGAAATATGGTTATTATTGAATAAAATTATTGCAAAAGAAATATGGTTATTATTGAATAAAATTATTGCAAAAGAAATATGGTTATTATTGAATAAAATTATTGCAAAAGAAATATGGTTATTATTGAATAAAATTATGAAGTACAGTCAATTGATAATACCTAAATAAATCATTGTCTATGCTAGTGAGTGAGTGATTGTTGCTTAACGCAAAATGAGAAATTTTTCATCTATATCTTATCATGGCGAGAACAAGTTACATTCAATGAGATGATATTGATGTCCGCTTTGCACTAGACCAACATGCTGAGTTGCATCTTTATAGTGCTAGCTCAATGAAACAACAGTCTGTGGGTAGATATCACGCTCCACTCTGACACATTATCCAGATTCCGAGCCAACCAATCTTTGCACCTACTTCCTTAAAGCTGTGTGCCTAGCGGAGAAGATGCAAATACCAATTTTATAGGTTGGACCTGACCTGGGCTCGAACCCGCGATCTACCACAATCAAGACAAGCACGCTAACCGTTACACCGATGTGGTTTCTAGGCTAGTGTCATCAAGATTTCAGCTCTAAAAATTGATGTGGTTTAGTGGTTGAAAATGATGTAATACTTAAAAAAAAACCACACGTATGCTCAGTGTAAATGTAAGTCTTTAATCTGCATGATGAACAATTCTGATCAAAATTCAAACCTCAGACAATTTTACTGATTTGAAGCTTTGCTTGTTACATTTAAATGTTAATGGTAAAGTAATAAAAAAAGATAAATACTGACAAAATCTGTGAATACCATGAATATTTATTACATGTTATTGAAATACTGTTGAAAGAAATTTCTTTGTGCATGAATTTGAATATTTCTAGTAACTTACACTATTGTCAGATGAACCAGTTGCCAAGAGACAATCATCAAAGGGAGAGAAATCAAAATCTGTTACAAAATCTGAAACAAAAAACAATTTACTTAAATATAGTCAAACCTGCTCATGCGGTCACATCTATTAAGCAGTCACCATTTTCTTGTCCTGTGATAGAAAATTTCTTATGATTTTAACCTCTTTTAAAAGGTCAGCTATCTTATAATTAGTCCATTTTGTCTTTGCACCCAACTGCTGAACTCTTAATACAGCTTTGACTTGTACATGCTTGATAACAGAGACTGTACCACTCATTAGACTTAAAATATATTAATGTACCAAACAAATTAATATGTAAAAAAATGTACATTGATACCGCTGCTAAACAATGTGAAATATTGGCAGCCATTACTGATTTTGTGTTTAAAAGGCCAATTCAATGATCATTTATTAACAGAATAAAACTTTTTTTTAAAACAGATCATTGCCCATAGGGTCCTGTGTCAAATCATGTCTGGCTATTTAGATAGGAGTCAAGTTATAACAAACCTATAATTTCAATGGATGGCCTAACCATCAACAAAATAAAAATACATTGTACAAGTAATGTAGTGAAACCTGTCTAAACAGAAACCGTAATTCTGTAGAAATAAAAACTTTAAATAAAGTTTGAATGTAGGAAATCTTTTTTCATTTAACCTGTACAAACATAAATGTTGGTTTGAAGGAGGTTCAGTTTAGACAGGTTTAACTATATATTGTTTTACCACTGACCTCCATGAGCTCTAAGAAGAGGTAATCCATCAGTTAATCTTCCTGTGGTATTTAATGGTAATAATCCTAAGTTACCTCCTCCTGTAAAACATTGTTTAGAAATTAATACATTAGGTACATGTTAAAAAAAAGATAAAAAGCATGGTAGTTGGTTTTGTCAAATTTTGTATCATTTTCATTTAGTTTGTAATTTGACAGTAGGCTAGCATTTTGTGAGTAAGCGATTGTTGCATAACAAATTATGTTTCAATATGATGAACAAGTCAGCTTTGTACTAGACCAACACGCTTTGTTGAATTTTTATAGTGCTGGCTCACTGAAACAACAGTCCATGGGTACACATGTCACTCCACTCAGACACATTATCCTGATTCCGAGCCAAACAGTTCTTGCTTTTTCTCCTTAATGCTGCATGCTTAGTGGAGAAGCAACAAATACCAATTTTATAGTCAATGTTTGACTCAACAGGGGCTCGAACTCAAAATTTACCGCACTTGAAGCAAGCAGCTAATCATTTCACCACAATGCAGTTTTGTGAGTAAGTGAGTATCATAATAACTCCCAAGTTAGCACAGCTACTGGTAAAAATAGCATAGTATGTTGTAAACAAAATTCTGTACTGGATTTTATAGTGTCAGGTATGGCAATAATATTTTGTCATTGAATATTGTAATATTGCACTATTTCAATTGTTAGAATTCCTAAGTTAATTTCCTGTATCTGTTTCATGTATGTAACATCCCAATTAATTTCTTAAATTGCAACCAGTTGTTATTCTTCAAAAAGTTTCAATATTTGCCAAGAATAACATCAATATTAACTTTTTAATGATACACATGAAAATTAGCCATATAAGTATAAAATTAAGAAAAGCATGCATCTTCTAACCAGATGTATCTATGTTGAAGGCCATATAAATACAGCTAGCTTTGATGTGATTTCCACATGACTGTGGTAGGCCACCAGTAGATATCTCCCCAATCCATTCCTATAAAATAAACAATGAAGGGTTTATACAAATCTTCTACTGTACCTGTACCGTGAAACCTGCCTAAATCAAACCCTGAATAAAACAGATT
Organism: Bathymodiolus septemdierum; assembly: GCA_963383655.1. Lineage (NCBI taxonomy): Eukaryota > Metazoa > Mollusca > Bivalvia > Mytilida > Modiolidae > Bathymodiolus > Bathymodiolus septemdierum. The sequence goes on along the minus strand of OY726524.1, from coordinate 27,480,437 downwards.
CCTTTAAAAAAAAGTCCCAATGCAAGAAATTTTTGTTAATTTAACCTGTATAAACTAAAACCTGTCTATTATGAACACAGAAGTTTGTCCCAGGGAGGCTTTACTGTATTTTGGTATTTGACTTCAATAAATATATTATAAACCTATTTCTGTAAAATGCAGAATAATTTAGTATGTACTTTATGAATATCCTACTGTTGTTATTTACGACACCAAGATTGATGTTTTTTCATGAATACATCCTCCTTAAGTTTGATGGAATATTTGTTGTTTTTTTTTTTAATTCAATGATTTGAGGTGAGATATAGTTTTGCTGATACTGAAAGATTTTTTTTCCAACACTTTTGAAACTTTCTTTTCAAAATAACAGAACAATTGATTTAAGAAAATTCTGTAGTTTTTTCTATACATGCCTCTTCAATATATTTTTTCCAGTCAAACAAGTATAAACTATTTTTTTTAATGTACCAGTATTTTTTACTTCAAGCCTGACAATTTTATGCTTTATCTTCATTTCACCAGACTAACTGTTTACGATTTTACCATGCTCAGAGAAGCCTGATAATAGAGTTCTCATTTATTAATATCATAATGTGACAATATATTACCCTTTATGAGCATCTGGGTTCACCCTGGGTTTTTGTGTGAGATCTGTGTTGCTAAACTGGATAGTTTTCTGTGTTGTGTTTTTTTGTTTGTCTTCGTCCAGCGTCTTGTGTGCCCAATGTTGCTGTATCTCTGGATTGTTCATTCTTGATTGCCCCTTCGGTTTTTTCTAATGCTTATTCATTGATGTACGTTTGTGTGTGTTTTTCTAAATACACAAGTATGATGTACTTACTTCCCTTTTAGGATTTTTCGGTGTTGAGTTTTTGTATTTGGAAGCTTTAAATCTCCAAGCCATGGTCTTGGTTTTCTGAAAGAAAAAAAAAACATATATCAAGAACAAAATACAAATTTAATCCATTTTAATAAAAGAAATATAAATACCATATGTATTAATTGTAAATGTATCTGTGGTGTAATGGTGAACACACTCTCCTCGAGTGTAGTAGATCACTAGTTCGAGTCCCTATTGGGAGAAACCAGACAACAAAATTGGTATTTGTTGCTTCTCTGCTAAGCATGCAGCATTAAGAAGAAAGAGCAAAGACATATTATTGATCAACAAATTATTTTTTCTTTATTAATTTGACAACTATCAAATTATGCAGATGTTTCAAATTCACAGAAATGTAAAAAGTGTATTAAATTACTCATTACTCATAAACCATTACCATGCAAATATTTCTAATGCGGAGCATTAACATTTTAAGGATGTCAAAGGTAAATACTTATATTTTCAAAATATTTTTTCGCTATTAAGTAAAGCAAGACTACACACTTGTTCGTCGTTAATTTGTCTCTATTTCTACATTAAATTGGCATTTCATTTCATGTCAAATAATCCTAAATTTATTAAGAAAAGAAAGTTTAAACAGTGATGGTCATCAATCCCACAATACCAACAAAACAAACAATTACCTCTGATCTTAATTCAAATACAAAATTGAAAAAAGATCATAACATACATTTTTAATATAATGTTCGAAATCGAGGATATGGCTTGGGATAGGCACAAATATGTGTCGGAGTAAAACTGGTTAATGGATCCCAACCCTCCCTCGAGCTCCCCTCTTGATAACTGGATCTCCAACGACAATAAATATACATAAACAAAAGATAAAAAAACATGCACACAAACAGCAATTTGTGTTGTTACAGAATGAAATTAAAATTCAAAGTGTATGCACTTTATGAGATACAAATATATTAAAGAGAAAAGATGTCTAGGACTAAGGATAGCGGGAATGGATATAGAGAACAGCTAACAGCTGCTGTTCTCTGCAACCTACTATACATGTAGTTTTCTTTAATATTCTGTAAATAATTTTAATCACTAAAAGTTCGTTTCTGCACTAATTTATTTTCATATCATTTACAAATTAAATTGTTATTGTTTCTTTTTGGCACATTTTTGATCACCTTTGTATATAGTCCATGCATGCAACAGTATGTAATCATCGGAGGTCGATGTTATACTGTATACCAAAAGAAGAAGAAGCTAATGACATGTCAAGTCAAGATGTTGAAAACATAGAGCAATTTTAATTTTAACACTATCTAATGCAGAGCATCAAACAAATTATCGAATGAGAAAAAAATACAAAAACCATCTTGTCAATGAAAATGACCAAAAGTTAAGTAAACTTTTGTCAGTTTTGGCAAAAAAGCCAAAAAACTTAAAAAGTGGGCGTTTCATTTTCATATTATTATTAATACACATTCTTTTTAAATCAGTGGCAAGAAAAATATTGTTTCGCTCATGGTTACAAAACATATACACATAACGGTCAACATTTTACTTTTGTTGTCTTGAAACGGGAAAGCTGTTTTTTTATTATGAGAGTAAGCCAAAACTCTTAGTTGTTACATTACACAGGAAGTAATCTTCGCAAGTTTGAAGTTTCCGGCTTTTCGAGTCTCGCGGGTTTTCTCGATATCTATTGAGAACCGTCTGAATATTTTTTCTTATCAACGTCATAAAATAATTCGAAATTAACATTTTGAATAGATTTAATTTAGTGATAGAATTATTTAAAGATGTGTTTTATTTTAGAAAAGATGTAACTTTTCCTATATATAATAGAAAAATGACTCTCCCACAGCAATTATCCTAACTGATATTAATTTTACCCACTTGGTTCACAGCAGACGGAAAATGGCTGCTCTCAGAGGAGCATGCCGTCGACTGAGAAATACGAAGTTATCATCGTCTACAGTAACCTATACAAGACATGTTTGCCCAGATGATTCTTGTTGTTATACAGAAAAACGTTCTTCTTCGTCACTGGCTGTAAATCCTAAATGCAAAACAAGTAATTAATGAGAAATCCAGACATTATTTCATCTGCGCTTTCATCGGGATGACCGCAGATCAGTCGAGGTCGAAAGTAGTTTATTGCGTCATATGTTACTGTCGGTTGTAGTAGAGAGATATCATTTATAATATTATCAGAAGTAGATTGAATTGCATATTTATGAGATTCTAATCTAAAACAATGTAACATTGTCATTGATATGTATATTTCAGTGCCTGAAATGAGGGCCAGCTCGAAAAAAACATTTTGGGCCAGTAAAAAATTAGTCACTGGTCCAAATGGCATAATGGTGGCCCAAACATTTTGTGACATTTTTTTTATGAAAAAAAGACATCAGATATCAATATATAAACAATTTTCAGATTAATTGTTTTTTATCAATTGATTCAATAACATTAAAATTCATTCTTTCACTAGTCTCACGAGGGTTGGGGGCTCTTCAAGGTAATTTTGGTACAGGTATGCAGCTGAAATTGCGAAAATGCCCCAATGCATATATTGCTATCAAATGAAACCAGAATTTACTTGTTATAACCTTTTTGACAACCTTGACACCATTGGCTAGGGTGGTCTGAAGAAACGATGATAGTCCATCGGATGGGGACAATAAAAGACTGGTTTGTGTAAGGGGAGATCAATGCCATGATCACATTAAAGACATCCGGAAAAGAGTAGACTAATGCCACTACAAGGACCCCTCTTGCACTCCTCAGAGTGAAGAGTGACATCACCTGTTTCAATTCACTATGAAGAAGTGATTTTAAAGTAATATAACTTATCAGTTTGGGGTAATGTTAGTTGGTTATTCATTATATAAACCACTGTTAACTTTTCCCGTTATTTTTTAATTTGTAAGCAAAAGTGCTGGTTCCAAAAAAGAAAACCACTCCCAATTGTCATTAAAATGTAGCCGTGTACATGAACTATGAAAAGTTTAAAAGAAGTGACAGACCAGATCGTTTCCGTAGTTTGACAACTGTCAACTGTCAACGATTTTCTCTTCGTTGTTGGGAAAAAGTTTTTCAATGATTACCTAAGGATTGACACAAACAATGAAATTCGTACATGTACATTTTGCAGCAGATTGAAGGAATAAATTTCTGAAACGTGGAAGATACCAGATCGCAAACATGTTACATTATAATATAAGTTGACAGAATTCTCTTTATTGTTCACAACTTTCCACTTCGTGATTTTTAACAATTTTAATAATTAAATCGTGAAGAAACAAAAAAACACGTTTCTTTTCTAATATTTAGTGAATACTTGTGTATTACATGAAAACGTGTAGGAAACGTGTATTGATTGGATCGATAAAAATACATAATTGGGGAGAACAGTAAATTACATTAGCTGTGTATTCATAGGCTACAAAAATGTATTTGGACCAATCGCTATGCTCGTAACAAACCATTTTCGACTAGAACAGAAGAGTTATCTACCGTTGAAGTTACAGTAAAATATGTCCGGTTTCGGTAAAACAACAATTTTAAACAGTCTTTTAGGCTAGGTCTTTGGTTCTGGCTGACTTGGCTTTGTCGTTGATGTCCTGGAATGTTGACGGGATATGCTCTGCTGGCAAGAATTGGTACGAGTTGGAAGTGGTACGAGTTGACAGTGGTACAAGTTAACTAGTTACCCTTGTTAGTGAGCCAGAGGTTAAGCCAAAAATGAAAATGCAAAAAAAATCGCCATCCAATTTTAGTTTAATATTTCAGTTCATACAAAATGAGAAATTTTGGTCCAAAAATTATAAAAATCGGTTGAGCTGTTCAAAAGTTATGACCTTTTAACTTCAGTCAATCAAAAAGTGGCTGATTTCTGATTTTCGTAAAAATAGACCAAACTACATATAGTTATTATTATTATGTTATATGTGTATGTGGTTTATTTTGTTATGTATGATTCTGTATTGATTCTACTGCTCAACTATGGGCATCATGATTGGTTTAATAAAATATTCTTAATCTTATAGGTTATCATGCTTTATTCTAATATACTGTATCCTCCTCAGGCTTCAACAAGAGGTATTAAATTATTATACACATATCTAGGTGTTCTAAGAAAAAACCCACCAGAGTTTAAAACCTTGAAAATTGCATTTGGACTTTGTTTTTTTTATTTATGTGTCAGCAATCGGCTTGTTCTAACTATAGGTTTGCAGTCAAATTTATTCAGAAATCTTTAACCTACAAGGCTGAAACTGCCCAGTCTCTAGAAACAATAAGCTTACATGTATTTCGAAAAAGCACTAAATATCTTCTCCTTTGTAACAAATGTATGAAATTGGAAAAAAGTGCTTGGTAATCAGAAACTAGTACATGTTTAGGTGTAGTTGATACTAAATAATTGTTATTTCAGATTTATTACATCTATCAAGAAGTGAATGTTGTTCATCAAGATGTATACATAGAAGTTCTAGTAACAACAAGAAAGATTACTATGATATGTTAGGTGTTTCTAAAAAAGCTGATGCCAAGGCCATTAAAAAGGCTTACTATGATGTAAGGCTAACTATAACAAAAATATTTAAGAATAAATGTTACATATTTTGTGGTATTTAGACATGCTAAAGTGTTTACAACACAAGCACAATGCATGCAGTACAAGTTTCGTGTTTATGTTGTTTTTTTGTGTTTGTGTGTATGTGTGTGAAAACATAAAAAGGTTTTCAATAAAGCATTATAATAGATGTAGGAATATTGTTCACAAGCGTGGGAAATTTCCTCTTTATATTGAGTAGAACATAGTGGAATGAGTGCAAAAAATATAGATTTTCACCCTAGAAGTAAAAGATATTCAAATTACATGTTTTGCTGAAGTGAATAATCTATTTCTATTAAATAGAAATTAAAGCAATCGTGGAAAGTTAATGTAAAATGTAATTTCCTGTATTGTTTTTAACTGACATTCTGGTATATTCGTAATTCCAACGTTTCATTGGACAAGAGTTTCTATTATTAGGTCATTTTGTCTAATACCATGCTACATAGGCTCACCTTAGTTAAAGTCCACACATTGATGATGGAGAGTGCATATTCATGCATATGCCACCTAATCTTAATTTCAGTTTCATGTTGCATGTACAAGTTGATATTTCATGAACAATATTTCACACCGACAATTGGCAGATTGTACATGTAAGCGAGATATGTCATAGATTATGTCTACACTGTTGTTTTGTTATTGAGACAAATAAAGTTTCTTCAAATGGATCGCTTGCTGAGATCCCCACCAACAATCTCACCCTTATACATTACATGTGTCAAAAATAATCAGGCAACTTAGAACGACTATTTAAAAATACAATGTGACTTGCACTGCTTTTGACCCACCAGAAAGCAAAGTCAATCATCTATCAAGGATACTTCTTCGTTGGAATCGCCCAGTAGCGTGAGCCCTGATTAGACCATGTAAAACTTGTATGAGTATTGATAATATATATCCAAATAAGATTATAGAACCTATTCATACTAGTCAAATGTGTGTGATTGTTATACAAGGTTGTTTTTACATTGTTTGTATATGACTCATACTTCAAGTCTTTCTATTGTAGCTTGCCAAGAAATATCATCCTGATGTAAACAAAAATGATCCAAATGCTGCTAAAAAGTTCCAGGAAGTCTCTGAAGCTTATGAGGTAAGATGTGGACTTGTTTACTCTCAAATTCCATAATATAAATGGAGTTACATGTATATTGTTCTTTTATGAATACATTATGTATCTATAATTTTCAAATGTAAGAATTGAAAAGAAATCATGCCGAGTTATTCCATTGTACATGTACAAAAGTCAAAAAGTCGCATTATATATCTTTGTTATGAATTTTCTGCATGTTCAATGTTGGGGCCAAAGGAAAAAAATACCTGCATTTCTGCTATTATTCTTTGAAAGAATTAGGTAGGAAAGACTTTACAGTAAACTCTGTCTATTTGCATACAGCAAATGTCAGAGCATATTATCCATTTTAGGGTTTTCAGTAACTTTACTGAACAGGTAAATTGCTATTTTGAACAGGAGAAAGTAATTGAGGGGCGATTTGGGGGGAGGGGGTGTGGGAGTCAAAATCCTGCATTCTGGTGAATTCTGAGAGTATTTATTAGGCTGTTTGAAGGAGATTTTTTGTGACATGCTCTCCTATTTTATATTACCGTATTTTATGGACTATAGGTCGATGGGGACGATAGGTCGAATTGCTGCTCTTCGGCTAAATTTTTTGGGGAATACTAAGATAGGTCGAAGCATTCCATAGGTCGAGGATACCGATGATGACTTAGGTAAGTATCGTCACATGGAACAGGTTTTTTTTTTGTACATCAGTAAGCATTTGCCCTATAACGATGTTCTTCGGTAAGTATTAGCTCAAGAATACTATTCTTATGTGTCATAAACGAAATAATTATGAAAGTTAAATTAAATTAAATCTTGTTTTTAAACTTGTGTTTTGGTTGTGTATTTTTTATGAGGAGTCTGGTTTATAAAGCCAGACATCGATGACATTCAAATCAGGCCGTCTGTGGGTGTCAATATAGATGGTAAACGGATGTTCATACAATAAAATAATCAAGCTGTCAAAACAATGTATCACCTTGTGCAGTTTTATTGACATACCTTTAAACTGTGTTTAATTAATAGTACACAAATTATGTGATCGTCTTGGTCCAGTAAATTTTCATTCAGCTGATCAGTATAATTAAGTGCCGACTGATGTTCACCTGTGTTGATTATCTCATGGTGATTATTTTATTTGTTCCTAATTGACCATTTCAAGTGTAGAACATTCTAATTTAACGAAATCGATAATTATTTTCTAGTATATTTAGTATAAAAAGCTTGTTCTCCACGTTTATTGTGAGATGTGATGCAACCGCCATTTTTTACTACAACCTCATGCGCATGCTTGTGTTTGATTGAAAAGCTATTTATAACTATATTTTGATATTTTGTGATAATAATTTTATATTGTAAAATGATCCACCCTGTGATTTTATTTTCAACAACATACATTTTTTATAGTATATGTTTTATTATACAATACAATATTGAACTGATTTTCACTAACACTTCAATCATTGAATATTGATTTTTTTCGAATGTTGAATATTTTCCCCCAGAATTGCACCCCCTATTAGTAGTATACTTTTATTGCTTTATTTAAAAAAAAAACAACACCAAGAACATCGATGATTTCAATCTTATTCAGAAAAAAAAATCTTGATAAAAATGACAATTTTGTTTATTTTAAACAAAATCGTCATTTTTATCAAGATTTTTTTTTAGGGATTCCAGATTTTTTTTACTTCATCCTTGTATAGGTCGATGTGGACGATAGGTCGAAGCCAGCGTGTTGAGGAAAAAAAATATCGTCCTATCATCCATAAAATACGGTAATCATAATAGCTGGCAGCAAGTATAAATGTGATTCATTAATGGAAGACAAAAAAAATATCTGTAGGTCACCATACAGTCTGTTACAATAGGCAAAGACCAATACAAAAAAGTAATCTATAAAAGGTCCAAAAAGATAGAAAAATAGTTATCAAATTTGAATCGCGTAGTAAACGTCGGACAAATTATTTCAAAACTTTGCTTTAAAGAGTCTTTATTTAATGATTTAGTCTTGGCAGATAGCTTGACTCACAACAATCTACGATAAACGAACTTTGGGTTTTCCTTCAGGAAAGTGCTGTACCTATTTTTTAGCTCACCTGTGTGAGCTATTGCCATCACTTGTCGTCCGTCTGTAAACTTTTTCAAAAATCTTCTCCTCTGAAACCACTGGGCCAATTTAAACCAAACTTGGCCTGAATCATCCTTAGGGAGTTCCCTTTAAAATTATGTCCGATAGCCACGCCCTCCATCCAAGATGGCCACCATTACTAAAAATAGAAATTTCTTCAAATGGCCAAAACTGCTTTATTTTAAGCCAGAATGTGCCCAAATTTGAACTGTTATAAGCATAATGATGAGCTTTTTAACATTTATTATGGGATTTTTTATGAACTTTGAACTTTTGCCGATTTTGACCGATTATGCAAATTAGGCATAAATAAGCAAAAAATCATTTAAAAATCTTCTTGTTAGAAACCACTTGGCCAATTTCAACCAAACTTTGTCTGAATGATCCTTAGGTGGTCCTCTTTCAAAATTGTGTCCATCAGCGCCGTCCTGTATCCAAGATGGCCACCGTTACTAAAAATAGACATTTCTTCAAATGGCCAAAGCTGCTCTATTTTAACCCAGAATGTGCCAAAATTTGAACTGTATAAGCATAATGATGAGCTTTTTAACATATATTTTTTATGAACTTTTGCCGATTTTGACTGATTATGCAAATTAGAAAAAAGGGGGGATGAAATTTAAAAAAAATCTTCTCCTCTGAAACTACTGAGCCAATCTCAACCAAACTTTGCTGAAATGATTCTTGGGTGGTCCCCTTCCAAAATTATGTCCGGCATTTCAGACCTCTGACCAAGATGGCCGCAACAGCCAAGCTTGATTTAACATAGCACCCTATGGGAAATTCACATAAAAATCTTCTCCTCAGAAACCACTGGGCCAATTGCAACCAAACTTTGGTGGAATGATCCTTGGATGGCCCCCTTCCAAATTTGTGTATGGTGATCCCGACTTCCAACCAAGATGGCCACCAAGCTAAAAATAGAAAAAAGGGCGGATGAAATTTAAAAAAAATCTTCTCATCTGAAACTACTGAGTCAATCTCAACCAAACTTTGCTGAAATGATCCTTGGGTGGTCCCCTTCCAAAATTATGTCTGGCATTTCAGACCTCCAACCAAGATGGCCGCCACAGCCGAACTTAATTTAACATACATGTAGGACCCTATGGGAAATTCCCATAAAAATCTGAAACCATTTGCTCAATAAGAACTAAATTTTGATGAAATAGTCATTGGATGGTTCTCTTCCAAAAAAGTGTCTGGCGGTTCGGCCCTTCGACCAAGATGGCCCCCACAGCTGAACTTAGCCTAACATAGGACCCTATGGGAAATTCACATAAAATCTTCTTGTCTGGAACCAACCTCAAACTTTGATAAAATAGTTATTGGATGGCCCTCTTCCAAAATTGTGTCTGGTGGTCCCGCCCTCTGACAGACTTCCCGAAACTTGCTGAGAAGTTGTCAGTCATTCGGACTGACGGACATGAAAATCTTGTCGGACCAAAAAATATTTTGCCTGTCCGAAAAAAAAGTTCCAAAAAATTCACGGTCACATGCATAATGTTTAGTTTGGCCTTTTTAGAGTGATTTACCATAGTATTAGCAATTGGGCACCTGATTTCACATCTGGTTTTTATAGAGGTTAAAGTTTTTCAGTTTTCAGTGTTGTTCAAAATTGTATATGTTGTGTCTTTTATAGTGTGTGTCTCGAGTTTTGTTGTTTTGATGACCTTGTACTATAGGTCAATGGTTGTATGAAAGATGTCATGTCATTGGCTAATATATATACAAATAACCAATCGTGTCGTGATTGTCTTCACAAATGGGTTTGGTTGAAACCGGAAATGTATAAAAGAGGTGAAAACAATGAAAATTATGTAATTTAAAAATAAAATTAAACACTGATCAATGCCTTTCGGACAAAATCTGAGGTGACTATTATACCAAACATTCGGTATTACAGAGTTGGCGAAAACTTTTTTTTTTCTGGGGTTGTGTCTTACCCATGGGCTTTTTGTCTGTCCCACCATTTTTTTGTAATATTGTATATAACCTGTCAAATTTAGTTTTTTTTATACAGAACTGAATGCAAGATTACCTATAGTCATGATCATTAAACAACTCAATTAAATGTTTTTCTGTATACATATTTTTATTTGAAAAGATAAGGCAGATATAGCCAACAATCCGTATTTAATGGTCCGATCACGTTCCGAATATTATACATCAATGTCAGTTTCCAGTTTACCTACTTTTTTAATTTCAGTTAAGAATATGAATCTGCTGTCATCTTCAATATATAAGCATCTCAAAACATATTTAATTAAACACAATCTTTGATACTTGGGGAGTGTGGAAGTCAACTTATTTCTGTGCTCTGTAGTATATTTCAGTTTTAATGTTCCACGTTTTGCAGGTGCTGGTTCCTACTAAAAGGATGTTAACATTTACGAACATTTGTATAGGAGTTTCGATTACAAAGAGGAACGTGTCGGTCTGACAGAATAAATAAACAAATTTCAAGTCTCTTTCTGACATTTTAATAAAACTGAAAACGGAATTTAATGCCATTGGCAGTGGAAACTGGGAGGGAATACATTTCAATCGCCGGTCCTTTCAAATATCTATGTTTTACTGGACATTCTGTCCGATATATATTTTGAAATCGTTGGTCCTGCTGCATTTCTGTCGGTCAGGACCGACTGTTTTCAGGAAGTCTGCCTCTGACCAAAATGGCTGCACAGCTGAACTTAGTTTAACGCTACATAGGACCCTATGGGAAATTCACATAAAAACCATCTTGTCTGGAACCAGTAGCTCAATTAGAACCAAACTTTGACGGAATAGTCATTGGATGGTCCTCTTCCAAAATTGTGTCCGGCAGTCTCGCTCTTCCCACCAAGATGGCCACCACAGTGCAGTTGCATTGTTATTGAAAGCAGCTTTGATCCAGGTGAGCGATTACAGGCTCCTGGGAGCCTCAGGTCTTTTCTTAAGGCCTGTAAAATAATCACATATCGTTTTTTTTTGCATTCATGTTGCACGTTTTCTTCTTCTATGTCATATTTGCGATTGTACATTTGTTACAGGGGTATGTAAATTAAAACGCTTCATTGATTTCGCAAGCATTTCCATTCGGACGTCTTGTTTTTTTTCTTTATTCGTTACGAAAAAAAACGATCAATATAACGCAGCCTTCGAAGAAGACGCCCAAACAAAACATTAGTTACGATTGCGTAGCTGTTACTTTAGCCAGAATAACTTTTTAGCTCACCTGGCCAAAGGCCACGTGAGCTTTTGCCATCATGTTTCGTCCGTCGTTGTCGTCTGTCGTAAACTTTTCACATTTTAATCTTCTCCTCAGAAACCACTGAGCCAATTTAGACCAAACTTTGGTGGAATGGTCCTTGGATGGCCCCCTTCCAAAATTGTGTCCGGTGATCCCAACTTCCAACCACATTTTAATCTTCTCCTCAGAAACCACTGAGCCAATTTAGACCAAACTTTGGTGGAATGGTCCTTGGATGGCCCCCTTCCAAAATTGTGTCCGGTGATCCCAACTTCCAACCAAGATGGCCACCAAGCTAAAAATAGAAAAAGGGGGGGATGAAATTTTAATTGTCCATTGCTGCTTTAGTATAAGTCAAAATGAGCTCAAAGTTTAACTGCAGCTACATGGCAAGGAGTAGATTAACATATATTCCAGGTTTTTCTGTGAAATTTTTCTTTCAGCCGATTTATACCGATTATGCAAATTAGGCATATTTTGATAAAAAATCACATTTAAATCTTCTTCTCTGAAACCGCTGAACCAAATTAAACCAAATTTGGCTGGGATAGTCCTTGGGTGGTACCATTTCAAAATTTTGTCACAGCTCCGCCCTCCATTCAAGATGGCTGCTGTTACTAAAAATAGAAATTTCTTCAATTGTCCATTGCTGCTTCATTATAAATCTAAATTTTACCCTCTTAAAATGGTAGTTCAAATTTTAAGAAAAGTAATGCCTGTAAATAGTGAAGAACTAATACATTGGAAAAATATTGAAAGCCCTGCATGTACAACTGTTATTAATTCTAGACCATTTCTTTTTACTTTTTTAGGTTCTGTGTGATGATGGTAAAAGAAGAGATTATGATTCATTTGGCATGGGTGGCATGGGTGGGGGAACTGGACCAGGGCCTGGAGCAAGATCGGGATTTCAGAATGCTCGAGGTATATGTACTGTCAAAATATGTAGCACAATTATTTTTCCTTAACATGGCCAATTTTCAAAAGACGGCACAAAATAGTCTTGTAAACCTTTCTTGAAACAATTTATTAATAGAAATTCTTGGACTAATTAAAAATCTTTATTAAAAGATCGTTTATAATTATGATGTAAATGTTTAAGGCAATTTATTGCCAGGTAATACAGTATTTTTGTGTTGAACAGCACGTTTGTTTTGTGAAAGCTAGAGGAACATATGGTCTTGAATATTTGGTCAGATTAATGTAATCTCTATAGTTTTATAATAATTTGTGACTGCCATTAGACTTCAGAGGGTAAATTGAAGCATAATACAAAATTATTATTTAAAAAAAATATATATTTTTTGTCAGGATTTGAAAATTTCCATGGATCAATGGACCCTGAAGAGTTGTTTCGTACTATTTTTGGACAAGCTGGGTTCAAAATGGGAGGCCAGGGAGGTTTTCAAGACTTCAATGATTTTGCTGAATCAAAATATGGCTTTGCTCCAGCAACAGAGGTATATAAAAACATATTTAGTATTATAGGGTTTGGATTTCATAGTTTAATCATTACATTACTTTTAGAACCTCATCGGTGGTGTAATGGTTAGAGTGCTCGCCTCGAGTGCGGTAGATCGTTGGTTCAAGCCCTGGTCATGTTACACCAACGACTATAAAATTGGTATTTGTTGCTTCTCTGCTAAGCATGCAGCATTAAGGAAAAAGAGCAAAGACAGGTTGGCTCGGAATCAGGATAATGTATTTGAGTGAGGTGATATGTCTATCCATGGACTGTTGTTTCAGTGAGCTAACACAATAAAAATCCAACTAAGCGTGATGGTTTAGTACACAGTGGACCTCATCATCATCTCATTGAAAATGAACATGTTTTCACCATGGTATAGCTGAAAACTTGTTTTGTCAAACAACAATCAGTTACTCACTCATTACTTGTAATGACTGCATGTATCACTTGAGCTAAAGTAGAGAAAGTTAATTTGATTAATTTATTAAAAATGTTTCATTTGTTATTAGGAGATTTTTATTATTCAAAATAATTTGAAAGATTTACAAGAAAAAGTTCTTTTTTGTTTGTTTGGAGTAGTATCAATGACCTGTGACAGTGCGAAGATGATATAATTCAAACTGAAATTAAATTGAACTTGTCCTGACCGCATATGGTACGGGTAATTTCATTAGCATAACAAGAGGTTTAGAAAGGTGAAAATAACGCTATAACAGTCTTTGCCTTAAATTTTTTTCACCTACTTGCCCGAAAGCCAAGTTTAGGAAAAAAATTCTATATTTATATTCAAACAAATTCTTTCATAATTTTCACTTGTCCAAATCCAGTTTTATTTGTCCCGGGCTTGAGGCAAGTGGATTAGCGCGAAGACTGCTATAAATAGAGAACTACACATCTGTATAATTTTATATAGGTAATGATGGATCTGACCTTCCAAGAGGCAGCCAGAGGAGTAAACAAAGACATACGAGTTAATGTCAAAGATACTTGTGGAAAATGTATGGGAAAAAAGGCTGAACCTGGAACAAAAATTGTCAGCTGTCACCACTGTAATGGCACAGGAACAGTAAGTATGATATGTTAGACTGTACCAGGTTATATAGATATAGTTTGATGCTTAAAAGGGAAATGGAATTTATTTCTGTATTCTTCAGCTTATCTATATAAAGAACGTTGTAGATTCAGATAGTATAAGGTTGAAATGGATAAAAAATAGCTTCAAGTGAAGTAAATTTGAGGTCTTGTAAAGCCTGAAAAATATACCATGAGGAGAAAAAAATTACATGTGTTTCCGCTAACCCTACCGACCCGTAATTTTTTGTGCCTACCGTAAAGTTTTTTGGGCCATTTTTGAACAAATACTATTAAAGTCAGAAAGTGGTTTTTTTTCTACCTACCGACCTTAATATTTTAGAGCATGTAAGCGGAAACACAGGTATTTTTTTTTTGGCCTGATGAATCCGGGCTCTAAAGTGGCACCTAATTTATTCGCCATAGCGATTGAAAATTCTGATTAGCCACTAGAGAATTCTGGATTTGTGGTCTGACATTGACTTAAAAATGAAAATGAATGCAAAAATGTCATAGAAAATTTTTCATGAATGTAACTGCTTTTAATATGTCACCTGTCTTAAAAGACCACTTTTTCTTTGTCCAAAAGGTGACCTCTTAAGACAGGTTTCACTTTTCAGTTTTAAAAAGTGCTTTATAAACTGATCTGAAGTTCTAAAATGGCTCATTCATGGTAATAAGAGTGCAATTCTAGGCATGATACTCTTCTAGGCCTTGGAAGTGCATATAAGACAGAGATCAGACTATCGAAACAAAACCTGAATGAATCATTGCTTATGCAGATGTTAATATTATATTGCAGTTTTTAAATACACATTGATGTATTGTATGCACCCCTTTTCTGCTCCTACATACAAATCTGGGATATGACTGATCTAAAAGGGATCAACGTCAAACTTTTTTAATTTCAAGTCTGATTATAATAGGTTAAAATTTAGCATAAGACCCTGTGTGAAAATGAATACAATATATTTTGTTATTTTTTCTCAAAAGCTAATCTTGATTGAACATATACTCTGCATTAATAACCAGATGAGCACTGGTTTTTAAATGACCTTCACATCAGTGATTCCATTCAATAATTTCTATCATTTACTTTACAGGAAACTATAAGCACAGGTCCTTTTATCATGAAGTCAACTTGTCGAGTTTGTCATGGTGCAAGACAGATTATTAAAGTACCTTGTACAGACTGTAATGGTAAAGGCAAGATTGTTATGAGAAAAAAGGTTGTTGTCCCCGTCCCTGCTGGTAAGTAAAGCTCTTGTTGGTCTAATGTGGTTGTGGCGGGGAACTAATACACAATTTCTTGTTGATCTAAAGTGTGGATGTAGGGCTTATGCATAATGTAATGTTGGTCTGATGGGGTGAGTGGGGGTGCTTATACACAATCTATTGTTGGTCTAAAACTGTAGAATGGGGTAGATGGGGCTTATACAGAATCGCTTGTTGGAGGGCTTTAAAACGCAATCTTTTATTGATCTAATGGGATGGGTGGGGGCTTATACACAATTTCTCATTTTTCTAATGGGGGTGCAAATTAGACCAGCAAGAGATTATGTATTAACTTAATCTCTTGCTGTTCTAATTTGGGAAGGGGGGTGCTTATACACAGTCACTTGTCTGTCTAATGGGGTGGGGGGATCTTGATAAAAAATCGCTTACTTGTACAACTCGATCGCAAAGCGGTCTTTATCATCTCATCAAATAGTAATGTGTTCTTCATGATGCCTTGAAAAAAGGTGACAATTTTTTTGTGAAATATGCATAATTTTTTTTATGCTTTCATATGTTGTAGTCCTCTGAATACATGTAGTTTGTTTAAACCAAGGTAGGCATCAACATGTCTTCTTTTGTCATCTGTTTAAATACATGTATACCTGACCAAAAGCCAGGAAAAAAAAATTTTCCCAAACAATTTTGATATACCGTATTTAGGGTTGCATAATGCGCACCCCCTCTTGGCCTTGAAAATCTCCAGAAAAAAACTAGTTCGTGTCTATAATGCGCATGGACTTTTAAAAAAAAATCGTCATCGGAAATGTAAGAATTAAATATCAATCGTATATATTTTTCAGTCCTTTGAGCATGTTTCATTTGCTGGGAGAATTTAAGAACCATTTATCTCTTTTCATCTTCAATAAAGTTTCAAAATATTAAATGTGTTGGGTTTTATTGGTGTTTTCATATGATGAAATATTTAACTTTGCATGTTGACAATAGTAAACAAAAAAACATGGCAGACATGTGATTTCCCGGTCTGAGAAAGAGTGAAACACATTGTTGCTGTTTATAATGCGCACCCCTCCTACAAAATAAAGAATCTGGACAAAATCCTGCACATTATACAACCCTAAATATATGTACATTACATACTCATACTGATATTATTTGTGTTTAATTAAAGGTGTTGAAGATGGTCATGTATTAAGGGTGAATGTAGGTAGCAGTGAAGAAGTTTATATTACTTTAAAGGTAAGTATTAGACAAACTATTGCTGTAATTTCTGTTTCACTTCATATTCTTTAAGGTGTTGAAGATGGCCAAACAGTCAGAATGCCAGTGGGTAAAGAAGAAATATTTATCACATTTAGTGTAAGTAAAATATGATTGAGTGATTACTCTTTAATGCCAAAGGAACAATTTTTCAGCAAGCATTGCAATAATCTATGATTCTTTTGCATTCTGTATAGGAAGTTTAATGGTGTTTTCAAAGCAGTTTGTCAGTGACTTGCTGCAGGTCGGTGGTTTTCTCCAGGTACTATGGTTTCCTTCGCCAATAAAACTGACCTCTATGTTATAACTGAAATATTGTTGAAAGTGACGTTAATCACCATAACCCCAAAACTGGCCATTTGACCAACTATTTTATCACAAAATACAGAATAGAAACTTTTTTATACCCCCACACGCAGAGTGGTAGGTATACTGGAATACCCTTGTCCGTCCGTTCGTCCGTACCTAAACCTTGTGTACGTAACTAGTCATTTGTCTTTGTTGGATTTTATTCATATTTGGTATCTTGGTTGGCCATGATCTGAGCATGCGCATATTATACCGATTTCACAGAGGGTTGGTTTTTGCGAGAGTTATAGCCCTTTTCATGTTTATTTGACCATACGTCCGTCCACACATCTTGTGTACGCAACTAGTCATTTGTCTTTTGTCGCATTTTATTCATATTTGGTATCTTGGTTGGCCATGATCTGAGCATGCGCATATTATACCGATTTCACGGATGGTTGATTTTTGCGAGAGTTATAGCCCTTTTCATGTTTGTTTGACCATATGTCCGTTCGCACATCTTGTGTACGCATCTAGTCATTTGTCTTTTGTCGCATTTTATTCATATTTGATATCTTGATTGGCCATGATCTGAGCATGCGCATATAATACCGATTTCACGGATGGTTGATTTTTGCGAGAGTTAAGCCCTTTTCATGTTTGTTTGACCATACGTCCAACACTCTTTACACTCCTTTATGCCTCTCCACCACGTTAAGTCCCACTATAATCTAATACTTTACTACACATCAACCTATGTAGAGCGAGTGGGGGTATCACAGCACGACAACGCATGCAGTTTCATTTGTTATGTAAATTAGTGGTAATTGGAAAACTTAATAAATTCTGTTGCAACTGTAAACATGAATTTATAAAAGGGTGGTTTTTTTTCAACTATAGGTACAGTATTACTAAAATTAATCCAAATGAAAATAATTATGGGACGAACTAGACCTGACCTGTCTGCATGCGCAATCTCAATATTTATTTTTACATCCTTGAAAAAAATGTACATGCTGTTTTTTGTTGTTTTTGTTTTTTTGGCATTTTGAAATCAATTTAAAGTTGATAGACCAAATATTTATCAAAAAACTCTTTAAGTCTCAATTAAGCTGTAATAGTAAATTAATTTCATGTACATTTCGTATGGTAGTTGGATTTACAACTAGTGTGAACCCTGTTCAAGGTGAGGTGTACTCAATACAACATTATGTGATAAAGTTTCAGTGACTTGCAACAGGTCAGTGGTTTTCTACAGGTACTCTGGTTTCCTCCACCAAAAAAAAACTGACTGCAACTATATAACTAAAATATTGTTGAAAGTGGCGTTAAATACCATAATCCAAGTATTTGACACTTAATCTAAATAAGGTTTGTACAACCCAGTCATTATTATTTGACTTGGCCACTCTGTGACCAATGCTCAGTTTTACATATCTGGGAAGGGTTGTATTATTGTCTTAAACATTAGGGTATTTTCTGCTACAAATTATTTTTGTTTATTACAGGTAGCAAAAAGTAGAGATTTTAAGAGAGAGGGTTCAGATATACATAGTAATGTACATATTAGTATATCACAAGCTATATTAGGTGGATCTATTAGAATCCCTGGTATTTATGAAGAAATTTTATTTGATGTAAGTAATTTACTTGTGCAAATTTAGTTGATCATCCATAAGTAATTGCCAATACCCAATAGTCTTTTCAACACCCAGACAGTTTTAGTATTTGGCATGAAGGGCCGCAGTATTTAAAGATTCTACAAATGAATGTCTTGTGGTATTTGAGATTATCAAAATTTTGAGTCGTTAATTGGAAAGTTTAAAAGTCAGCATTACTAGATGAAAGATACAGGTGTATGGTAGACTCTATTTTAAATTTATTAAAGGTTGAGTGTGAACAGTAAATTCATTTTGTAATGAAGTGAAACTGAGTTCTCTTTATTCCATGAAGAAAAAAATACATGGAAGAAAGATAAATAATGCATGTTAATATTGACAGTGAAACAAACCCAGAGTGTTGCATATGTGCATAGCATGAACAACACTTTGGAGTCATTTTATCCTTCGACTTGCATCATCAGGGGGCCACCAGGGTTGTGATCATATGGTAGTTTGATTTACAACTACCTGTGCAATCAATGCCTATTGCCACCAAAGTTGTGAGTTCAAATCCTGCTCATGGCTAGCTCAATACAACATTATGTGATATAAATTTTGTCAGTAACTTACATAGTAATTGTCTGCAATTCCACCAATATCAACAAAACGAACAATTATCTCCCACCTTAACTCACTGAACACACAAAAGACCCCATCATATGATGTTGGAAATCTTGGTCCTGGTTTGAGACTGGCACAAAAATGTGGTGTGGTTAAACTGGTTGGATAGAATAACTTGTACATACATGATTCTGTTTACCTGAAATTTGTGTAATGAGACTACTATTGTTTATATTTGGTCAATGCTTATTTATGTTGAAATCTTCTCTGTTTTTTTGTAGATACCAGCTGGTAGCCAGTCACATGATAGAATACGATTAGCAGGCAAAGGTCTTAAACGTGTGAATAGTTATGGACAAGGAGACCATTATATACATATATTTATAAAGGTGCCGTTGTAAGTACTACATGTAGAATTTAAAACTAAGCACAAAGAAGATGTTGAAACACTGAAATTCATTAATTTGATCGGCAATCATTATTTCCAGTAGATACAACACTTGAGCAGACGATAAAGTTTGCATTTATTTTTAGAAACTAACGAAATAGAACATTCCCGTCATAGTCTACCGTCTATGAAAAATGATTCAATTTAAATAAAAGCTGCAAAATCTGGGATATAAATTAATGCTAGCAAACAGACAAATTGCTAGTAAAAATTTCTATATGCCTTAATTTTTCTAGTGCTTAATACTAATTAGCAGAATTTTGCTAATTGTAAAAAAAAAATGTTCAGAATTCTGAACATTGATCAACTAGTAGACTTGTATTTTTGTCTGATAGTGTATATAACACGTATTGTAATAAATGTTAGGTAAAAACTGGAGTATCTATATTGTCACAATGTAACACCTTGAAATATATACGAACAACCATCCTGATTTCTGATTTCTTAAATAATATTTGGTGTAAATTTTCCAGTTTAAGTATTATAAACCTGTTGAAGAGCAAAAGATAATGATGATCACAATGTTGAACAAATTACCAAGTTCTTCCGTTGAGTTTTAGATAGATTTATATATTGCTTCTGTCATGTTTACAGTGATTATGAGGAAATCAGTAATCACATGTTGTGCCTAAAAATCGTTGTTTGTAACAATATCGTATGAATGTCAGTCTGTTTGACGATTTTGATCGTCTGGACTCGGACCAGTATCTGGTTATTGATGGTGACTGCTGCATCGACTAGTCAGGTTGTATCTTTTGTAATCTGTTAAATTTGGATAATAGGAAAATTTGAGTTTTGTTGTAGAAACTATTTCTTACAGATCTGTTACGGAACAAACAGTAATTTTTCCAATGGGTTATGAGTTATGAGAATCAGTCTGATCAGCTGTGAGTTATCAATGATGGCTAAAAACATATTAGATGCATGATCGCTTCTAATAACAAAATATAAAATTGTGTATGTGTTTATTATTTTATTTTTGTGTATTTCATAGATCTTTAAGTAAAGAACAGAAAGCATTAATAAGTGCATTTGCAGAAACTGAAACTAATGTCAAAGGAACTATCAATGGTGTAGTGGATACATCGTCAGGTGAGTTAGGGCTGTTCCATCACAAAGTGTAGGGTATGGTCGAAAAGGGTAGTACAGTCAAACCTGTATTAAGCGGTCACCTTTGGAACAAAAAAAGAGTGGTCTTTTGAGATAGGTGACCTCTTTAAAGCAGGTTCAATTCATATGAAATTTGCTATGACAACACGAAAAAGGTGACCTTATAATACAGATGACTGCTTAATAGAGGTAACTGCTTGGACAGATTTGACTGTATCTGACTTGCTACCTACAGACAGCTGATTTGACATGAAACAAATTAATTTCTTATTGGGTTATAGGAACAATCAGTGTATAGACATTATACTTATACTTTGTCTGACTGAAATATTTATAACAATGAAAATGTAATTCAAGGTTGATAGACAGAATTTTTAATCTTTAGTGATTTCTTAGGAAATATGTTTGATAAGTCGTCTTCTCTGAAATCATGGAATCATTTAAAAAGAGAAATGTTCCCTGTATGTCATTTACATTTTGTTTATGTTTGCAGTAAATCTGTTTCCATTTGAAATTTTGTTGAATCCTAGAAGAATATCATCATCTAATAGATTGTCATAAAACCATGCGAAGAAATATATAGAAAAATGTGTTTTCTCATCAAGTTTCCAAGACTACCAGTGTAGTTATAAATAAATCAAACATTTGATGAATTTTGTTCATTTAGGCTTGATAGTTTTCAGTAAAATTCAAATTCATCATTTAGTTCTGTAAGCAGCTTGATAAATTAAACAAAAAAAGTTAATCAGAGGTTCTTTATTTTAGATTCGGGCAAAGATGAGAAAAAAACTTCTGGGGAAAGAATGCCGGGGGAGGATGAAGATGACTCTTTTCTTGGAAAGATAAAGAGAAAATTATTTGGATGATGATGGTTTCTTCTAGGAATTTTATTTATAGGTAATTTTAGTGTGTAATTACAGTATAAAAATTAGGTTTGAAATATATATATATATGTAAGACTTGGATCGATGTCCAATCCTCAAATATATGGCTATTTTTCACTTTCTCAAATCGACGTCCAATGACATCACTGACGTATACTTCAAATGACGTCACACCCGTTAGGGAATGTCTTTGAAGCAATAATGGAGAAGGGACAAGACCAGATTCCAGATGAGGGATTCTTGATGACAAAAGACAAAAATGCCTATGTATTTTATAGTTACTGTAGATAAAAATCCTGTTGTGTTTAGGAGTACTTCTACTTTAGCTAACCCTAACCCTAACCTTAACATTAACCCTAAATCTAACCCTAACCCTTTGGTTATGGGTCATGCACTTTGTTTATTACAATATCTGACTTCCGTGGTCCGCCAAAGTAGATTCTACCCCTATTGATAATATTAAGGAATGGGAAAATGCTTAAAAAACACAACAGCAAAAAAACAAAACTGTCGTTACAATTATTTTTGATTGCAAACTTATATCGTGTAAACGAGCCTATAGATATGAGAGTTTGGAAAGGATGCCAATTTGAATATCCTAAAATTGGACCGTGATTTGAGATATTGACGTCAGTGGATGCCGATTTGAGGAGTGGACGTCGATCTGAGTCTATCATATATATACACAGGAATCTATTATTATTTTCACATTCTTTTTAAAACTTATAGTTTGTCTCCTAAACGTAAGTCGTGGTCGTGATCGTATGGTAGTTGGATTTAAAACTACCTATGCAATCAGTGCCTATCACCACTACCGTTGTACTAAAGGTGTACTCAATACCACATTATGTGATAAAGTTTAAAGTGACTTGTGGCAGGTCGGTGGTTTTCTTTGGGTACTCGGATTTCCACTATCAATAAAACTGACCACCAGGATATAATTGAAATATTGTTGAAAGTGGCGTTAAACACCATAAACCAAAAAACCTTGTGTCTAATAACAGATTTGTGTTCACAAGGAATTTAGCTCTTACATCTAACAAGACATCTTGCATACCTGACATGAGTGTCTTCTATTAAAACCTTAAAAAAATATAACATTAAAAGTCAGGTTTATTTCTCAGTGGTTTTTTTACTCCATTGAAACATATTTAAAATTTAAGGGTGTGGATTGTTGGACCAAAGTATTTTTCAACTATAGCACCTTTTTAGTACTGTACAATCTAATATGTCAGACATGTTCTATTTAAAAAAAAAATTCTGGGACAAACTTTCCACATTAAAGAAATAAAGTGGGGTTTTTTTTTCAGGTAAAACAGCAATTGATGAAAATGGACTTGTTGCACAGATTAAAGCAGTTTTATCAGATGTACCAGAGGATAAGAACAGAGGGACTGGCCAAAATTAACTTCTTTTTTAACTTGGTACTCAGTTTATTTGATTGATGTATGTCGGCATGACACCAGAATGTCAACGTATTGGTGCAAGCTGTATTTTGATCACATGACTTGTTTCTGTGAAACCTGATGGGGTTTCCTTTTTCAAAAAACAACTTTTTGAAAATCTACAATTATAATGTACTTTACTGTATAGACAGGTTTTCACATTTGTTTTATTCCTTTAATTTGGAATACTGCTGTAAAAACAAAAATCTATATATATTACATGTATATGTGGTGATCTGTTATATTTATAATTTTTATAAGATATTAAGTCAGATATTTTAACTAACAGGACTCCTATTTATAACAAAAAGTTGGCATTAAACAACAATCAATCAATCACCAAAATAGAATGTGGTGATAAGTCATATTGTTGTTATTGATTTAGTCTCTTCAAGAACATCTTTCATCAGATTGAATATAAAACTATTGATATGATGTGTTAAAATGAGTACAAAATGTATGTATAAGTTGTGTTTATTTATATCTGTATTTTTATGGTATGAACAAAATGTGATACTTCATTTAAATTGTTAGATATTTCAATGATCATACAATAAAATATAAATCTTCTACTTATTATATTTTCTTCGTAAGAAAAATTTGACGATATCAGAAGCTGTAAATAGAAGGACGGACAACACGATGGCAAAAATGATCTAAAAAACACAACACAGAAAACTAACGATTGAGCAACACAAACTCACTAAAGACCAGGGGTGAACTTAGATCTCCTGAAACGTAATCAGTATCTGCTCCGCTAATGGCACGTGTCATGTTATTTTTGTGACAAATCCGGTGATAAGTCATAAATGAGGAAAGGACATGGTTGTGATTACAACAAACGGAATATATCCATGGTCATTTGTGCTGCAGATATTTTGTAGCGGTTAACCATGTCATGGTGGTGACCGTAAAACTTTCGAAGTGATAACTTCAACTTAAACCACTAAGAATCCTTTGTTCAGTATCTTCCTTGTTAGCAGCAACCCTCAATAAAGGAAATCATGATAGGAACCATAAGCTCTGGAATATTTTATCAACTGATAGATATAAACTGCATATGCAGGTGCTCTGGAATGTTGCTACATCAGAGATGAAAGTGGCATTTAAAGAAAAACTCAGAAAATTAGTACCCCCCCCCCAGCAGGGTCCAAGGGGAGAAGCTCCTGGGTTTTGAGCATTTTAAGACCCATTTTGAATGAGATTTCTTGCCTTTACTTCTGTAAGCTGACACATTTTGAAAACTTTGTACGGGAAACCTTTCTTCAAGGTCGTTGAACTTGACAAACTTCAACTGATACCGTTTGTCTTCTGCGTCCGTTCGTATCGTAGACCCTATATTTTAGGAAACCAGTTCAGTTAGTTATGACTGGTTTAAAAAACGTGCATTACTACGATAGCTGCATTTGTTCAATCAATGCGGAACCAGTTCATTGTTTACGATTGTAAAAATAAATTATGTACGTGTCAACCGATTTTATTGATTTTCTTTGGAAACAATTTGTTCTGCCAAAAAGACGATATTCAACACTTTGAAACATTCAAAACTGACACAAATTATCGAAATTTCATATCCCCCCCACCCTAAAAATGTTCTCAACAATTTTACACCAATCTCAAAAATGACCCAGAAAATGGCGAATAAAGCGGAAATCCGCGGATACGCAGAAAACTTTCATCCCTGCTACATATAAATGGAATGTTCACTTGGAAAATTGAAATCATCTTTTTTATGATATCTAAAAAAAATCATTTTTTCTGTTAAAAGGGAGATAACTCTAGTTTAAATATAGATACATTTTGTATCTATTCAAAATGCAGTTATCTCTGAATTGAATTACAGATAAATATGACTCTAAAACCCCTCAACCAAATGAACTGAAACTTGGTAGGAACCATCAATGGAAGATCCTCTATAATGAGTACTCATTTCGTTCCAATTCCATTAACAAACATGGCCGCCACAGGCGATTCTTGTTTCTGATTGGTCTATTTCTAAAAATCTTCTCCTCTGAAACCACATGGCCAAATGAACCGAAACTTGGTAGGAAGCATCTATGGAAGGTCCTCTATAAAGATTGCTCATTCTGTCCCATATTCATTAACAAACATGGCCACCACAGGCGATTCTTGTTTCTGATTGGTCTATTTCTAGAAATCTTTTCCTCTGAAACCGCATCGCCAAATGATCCGAAACTTGGTAGGAAGCATCTATGGAAAGTATTCTTATAAAGATTTCTCATTTTGTCCCAATCTGTTAACAAACATGGCCACCACAAACAATTCTTTTTTTCTGATTCGTCAGTTTCTAAAAATCTTCTTCTCTGACACAGCTTGGCCAAATAGACGGAAACTTGGTAGGAAGCATCTATGGAAGGTTCTCTATGGGAATTGCTCATTCCGTTTTGATCCGTTAACAAACTTGGCCGTCATAGACAATTCTTGTTTCTTATTGTTTGATTTCTAAAACAGCTTTTCCTCTGAAACCGCTTGGCCAAATGATATGAAACTTGGTAAGAAGCATCTATGGAAGGTCCTCTATAGAGCTTGCTCATTTCGTTTTGATCCAATAACAAACATGGCTGCCTCGGGCAATTCTTGTCTTAGATTGGTCGATTTCTAAAAATCTTCTCTGAAACTGCTTTGCCAAAATGAACCGAAATTTGGTGGGAAGCACCTATAGGCTATTGAAGGTTCTGTATTAAGTTTCCTCAGAGCAGAATGAAAGGTGAGCGGTACAGGCTGAGCCTCTAGTTTTCTCATCCCTTGGATAAAGTAGTCCGTTAGTTTAGGTGAAAAGATTTTTCTATCTTACCCAGGCTCTTGGGTAAGACAAGCTACATGCCTTTATTTCCGCAAAATTGTTTTCCATTGTTGAATTAAATTGTCGATTTATAGATGTGCATCCGTGTCTTGGCAGTATTTTAAATGTATTTCACAATAAGATACAATGTAAATTATAAATGCTACTACAACAGCGATAAATACCTGTAAAAAAGTTTTTTGACGTTGGTCAAAGGGAGGTAATATTTTATTTATGTTAGTTACTAACACGGGAGAGCATTCTATATTTTCTCAACGTAAACAAATATTGAGATGAGAAAAAGAGTCAAACACCGTAAAAGGTGCAAGATTTTTTTTTATTGTAGAATCTATCACAAGTTGTTAACTTTATTATTTTGATCCCCTTTAAAGTAGTAAATTGAAATCTTGTTTTATTTTATTACGTAGAATTTTGGTCCTGTGATAAGGTTCGGAAATTAATGCGCCAAACTACACAAAAAGTAAACAAGCATTGACACGATAGAAAGGGGTGAGAAAAAGAGTCAACACCGCGAAAGGTGCAAGATATTAAAATCTGTGACGCCCTCGGGTAAGATTTAAAGTGTCCGACTCGGACAAGCCTCATCCAATACGATTTAAATCTTAACCTCGGGTGTCACAGATTTTACTATCTTGCACCTTTCCCGGTGTTAGACCCCATATATCTATCTTCTAATTTGGTCTTCTTTCTGATGCTATCCTCATTGCCTTGAGGTTTTCATATAACCGTAACAATTTTGGTATGGCATTGTCTGTGTTGTCATTCGTCTAGAAACAATGGTTTCCTTGCAATAATTTTAAAGTTCTAGCCGCTAGATCCTTTGAATTTTTAACAAAGATCCTTGGCACAGAATAAAGGTTGTTATTGATTTAGGGTATTCAATAATAATTTATTTTCCAAACAAGTGTCAACATGGTATATTGAGGTGTCTGTCGTTTCATGGTATGGATGTGTCTGTCATTTTCATGATATGGATGTGTCTATGTCGTTTCATGGTATTTATGTGTCCGTCGTTTTCATGATATGGATATGTAAATCGTTTTCATGGTATGGATGTGTCTGTTTTAATGGTATGGATGTGTCAGTCGTTTTAATGGTATGGATGTGTTTGTCGTTTTCATGGTATGGATGTGTCTATGTCATGTTCATGGTATGGATGTGTATGTCATTTTCATGATACATGTATGGGTGTCTGTCGTTTTCCATCCATGCATTTTCACAATAACTTATAAAGTTTTATTAAGCGAAAAAATTCTGAAATTTTAACATAATAGTCCTGGACACAGAATAAAGATGTGAAATGGTTTTGAAAATTCTAGTCCTACCTGCTTCAAAACATTTGTGCTAGTGATTACTGTTTAATGCCAGGAGAGGAATTGTCCAGCTATAGCATGGAGAGATCAAGTTACATTTCTGTGAGTTGATGATGTCTGTTTTGTACTAGATCAACACACTTAGTTAGATTTTTAGCAGTATTTCAGCTATATCGTGACGTGAACAAATAACAGCAGAACAATGAGATGCCACAGATAACACTGAGGACCTCCCATACATTATTTATACTAACTTACAAATCATTTGGACTTTTAGTTACAGAAGATTTTTTTAAGAACCAAGAAATGTCTGCCAATATGCTTTTTTGCCACATCCAGACAAAATGAGGAATCTCAGTAGAGGACATCACAAACATGATTCCTACAAAATTTAATTCCAATTTGCCAGGTAGTTTGAGAGGAGAATTTGTTTTAAGATTCAGCCAATCAGAACTAAGAATTGCACATGATGACCATATTTTGCACGATCATGACGTAATGAGGAATTATTGTCGACGATCTCAAAAAACCCATTCATGCAAAGTTTGATTCCAATTGACCCAGTTGTTCTATTGAGGAAGATTTGAAAAGTTCAGCAAATCAGAACCAAGAATTGTCTATGGCCATGATGTTATTTTTACATATCTACATCATATGACGATCTATCAAATCACTGACGACGTGATATATTTTTGTAAAGGACCTCACAAACAAACATCATTTCAGCAATGTTTGGTTCCAACTGTCCCTGTGACGACAACAGACGACGGAAACAAAGTGATGGCAATAGGGTGGGTTAGGAGTTTATGGTGTTTAATGCCACTTTCAACAATATTTCAGCTATATCATTGCGGTCAGTTTTTTTGGTGGAGGAAACCGGAGTACCAGAGAAAACCACTGACCTGCCGCAAGTCACTGACAAACTTTATCTCAAATGTGGTATCGAGTACACCTTGCCATCAACGGATTCGAACTCACAACTTTAGTGGTGATAGGCACTGATTGCACAGTTAGTTGTAAATCCAACTACCATACAATCAAGATCATGAGAGCCCCAAAGTGATGGCAAATAGCTCACATGTGACTTCAGCTATGGTGAGTTAAAAGTGAATCTATTTCAATACTAAAAAACAAAACAAAGGAAAATTATCTGGTTTTTCATTATAATTAAAACTTTCTTCCAGCTTTTATACATTATTACAGATTTTCATACAACTACATATAACAAAGTTCAAAGTTTCAGCGTGTTGGATACCATGGTTTCAGAATATCTCCATATGTTCTTTTCTCTACAAAAAAAACAAATAGATATTGAAAGAAACTAGAGGCTCATCTGAACATTCATACAATTTATACTCAATCAATTCTAGATTTTCATATTTCATTCATTTCACATATGGTACTATGCTAATCTTGAATCCATTAAAATTGAACTTCAGGCGACCGTTTCACTAAAGGTTGTAAACGTAGACGTAAGTGTACAATTTAGAGTTACGACCGTTTCACTAATAGTTAGGATTTACGACTTACGATAAAAAGTGATCGCAAAGTTAAGAGTGCATGTAGCAAAGATGACCGTGTTGTTTGTAGCTCTTTTTCATGATTTTTTGCGATAAACTTGACCCACTTTTATTTACCAGCACCGCACAACAATTAAATAGAATCTGCATCAAATCATTATTTAACCTAATTCTTCAATTCATTTATAGATTAAAGCATTACTTGGAGAATTATTAAACGGCCCTCTAGAAATTATTGAATGTGAAGTTTATGATCAATTATAACTCTCTTTGGCACCAACTATTTTATAACAGGAGGAGGAGGCTGGTATTTTCATGCTTGATAGATTTTTTTCTTCCTGTCAGTAGAAAACCATTTTTTTTTCCACATAGATCAATCTTTTTTTATGCATACATGAGGCAAAAACAATTTTCAATTTTTTTTGTTACGACAGCTTTACTAGTAAATTCAAGCAGATATTTATCAAAAGACGCCTTTTAGAGCTCAAACTTTACAAAAAGAGATGAGAAGTCTACGTACATTAATCGGAACAACAAGCACATTTATTTACCCCCAATATCATGTATTGCTTGGAAACAAATTTTCTAAACTTAATGAGCTTTTCTGTAACTACAAATACTGCATCGATGGCGTAATGTTTAGCATGCTCGCCTCGAGTGCGGTAGATCATGGATTCGAGCCCCGGTCGGGTCATATCAAAGACTATGAAATGGGTATTTGTTGCTTCTTCGCTAAGCATGCAACATTAAGGAGAAAGAGCACAGACTGGTTGGCTCGGAATGAGAATAATGTGTCCGAGTGGAGCGACATGTCTACCTGCGGACTGTTGTTTCAGAGAGCTAGCACTATAAAAATCCAAATCAGTGTGTTGGTCTAGAACAAAGCAGACCTCATCATCATCTCATTGAAAATTAATTTGTTCTTGCCATGATATAGCTGAAAAATTGCTAAATTGGCATTAAACAACAATCACTCACTCACTCTGTAACTACAAAAGAGACTTGTTATATGTTCTAGTCACAATTCTTACTTTGTTTTACTTGGTAGTGTTCATTATATTCCAGTAGTTTTATGTTATGTTTTAGTTTCAACATGTTCAAGCATCTTGAATGTTTATGTTGCTTTTTGTTTTTTCATAAAAATGTATATTTGCAATAGTTTGTCTTTATGATCCAATAGAGTTGAATAAAACTAATTTCATAATTGCTACTATAATAATAATCTCAAACATCAAAAATTGTTATTTTCCTTAAATAAAGTTCTTCTTTTACACGGCTGTCTTTTAGATCTGCACTGCATACATTTCTTGAAGATTCTTTTAATCGTTTTTTATTGAATGTATATTTTTTAACACAATTTGTTTTGTTGGTGTTTTCTCACATACATGTGGAGCAAAATAAACAAGATGAACTGTGAGCTAATGCTCACTTATGAAACCCCTGCATATATGTTCAATGTGTTTAAAAACCAACTAATTAAGACATAATTTTTTTTCTTCAAAAAAATCCCACTATATCGAAAGGAACGATATCGGGTACATATAGCATGTAATTTATGGAAAAACATTATTCTATAAAATAAGTTTGGTAACATTTTACTCTTAACAAATACATTTTTTCTAAAAGCTTTGATTTATTTATTATTCAAAATTCCTGAAAACAAATATATTTAAGAATTAGTTGGATATAAAATGTGAAAGATTTTTTTTTATTATCAAGGAATGAAATGAAAGCAAGCCAATAGGTATAACTTGTATAGCCAGAAATAATAAATTCAATAAACATATATATATATTTATGAAACAATAATGAATATCAATATTTTTCACAAATCATATCAATATTATAAAAATAACAAATTTTTTTGGCAACAGAGTCCACCTATTGTTTCCTTATTTAAATATATGCATAAACATAAATTAAGAGGTGCGAGGTGTTTTTTTAAGCAAGTCACAGTAAAACTTTCAATATAAATACTAACAGCCAAATATTCCATGTAATATAACATTAACAAACTTTTAATAAAGAAATTTACATACCTGTAACCAAGGAAAAGAAAATTTCTTAATTATTGAGCAGATTTCTCAAATAGAACCACCCTAAACAAAACCGATCAAACTGGTGTACCAAATCAAAAGGAAAATAGAAATTTCACTATCTTACTTTAAAAATTTTAATTAACCCAATGTGAACTTTAATGTAATCAGTTTCCGAGATATACTATAAATGATATGATATCTTTTTTACATTCGATATAGGAAATGTTACTTGTCGCAAGTCGTATGTCGTAACTCTTAAGATTAGGACTAGTTTAGTGAAATGCACGTACATTGTTGTATGCGTGCACGTAAGGAAATCATAAGAGTGATCTTAGACTTACGATTTACGATCACTTTAGTGAAACGGTCGCCTGGTCCTCTCATATCTCTGAAACTTTAAAAGATTCAACAAATCTGTTGCCATACTCCAGACAAGAATTTTTCAAAAGAATTCAATATAAAAAAAAATGCATACAAAAAATACACTGATAAGACTTGTATGCCTGATCACCTATTTTGTTGGTATTAACTTTGTTTTTAAACCTGTTTTTTTGTACATTCAAGTTAACAAAAAAACAGCCACCATCATAACTTAAACAAAAATACAAATGTAGCTTGTATACAATATTCAATTGTCATAGTTTTGCAAGAATGGATTTCTCAGAGAAATATTACATTGACATGTCACTCCACTCAAACACATTCCCCTGATTCCGAACCAACTAGTCTTTGTTCTTACTCCTGAATGCTGCATGCTTTGCGGAGAAGCAACAAATACCACTTCCAAAGTCTGGTTTGAAACGACCAGGGCTTGAACACACCGTCTACTGCACTCAAGGCAATCACGCTATCCATTACACCACTGATGCAGCTCCACATGCTTAAGCAAGGAAGCAACAAATACCAATTTTATAATCCTTTGTTTGAAACAACCGGGGTTCCAACCCAGGGTCTACAACACTCGAGGTGTGTATGCTAACCATTGCACCACCGATCAATGCGGTTGATAAATGTTTTTAAATCAAAATAGTTATATCCTTACCAACTAATGCAAATTCTTCTGGATGTAAACGCATATAATCTTCATAGAGTAATTGTTGACTTCTGTTGTACTGTTTTACAGACCTATATATGTAATTTCCAATTAATCCTCCAATCACAACACCTATCGCATGCTTATGTAAACCTACAATATTACAATAATATACTAATAACAAACATCGTGTAAATCACATATACACTTGAAAATTATTAGCTAGAGTGTTCACATATACACTTAAAATGATTAGCTAGAGTGTTCACAAATACACTTAAAATGATTAGCTTGAGTGTTCACATATACACTTAAAATGATTAGCTTGAGTGTTCACAAATACACTTAAAATTATTAGCTCAAGTGTTCACATATACACTTAAAATGATTAGCTTGAGTGTTCACATATACACTTAAAATGATTAGCTTGAGTGTTCACATATACACTTAAAAAATGATTAGCTTCAGTGTTCACATATACACTTACAATGATTAACTCGAGCATTCACAAAACACTTAAAATGATTAGCTTGAGTGTTCACATATACACTTAAAATGATTAACTCCTGGGTGTTCACATATACACTTAAAATGATTAGCTCGAGTGTTCACATATACACTTAAAATGATTAGCTTGAATGTTCACATATAACACTTAAAATGATTAGCTCAAGTGTCAAACCCAATTACATAATATTTCTGAATGCTGAAAGATTTTAATAAAATTATCTAGAGTACTACTGGTCGAGGACCAATTATCACCATTTTTTCTTTGTTTTTGTCAGATTATTTCTATGTAGTCCAATACACCCTCTCAAGCGTCTCATAATTTTGAATGTTGCCATTCGACTTACCATGGACGGAAATATAAATAATTTGTATGTGCACGCTCGTATCAGGGACCCTTTGTAAAGTAGTTGATTTTTGTCACTAAATCGGGAGGGAAGAGTACCAATTATCGCCATCTTGTTAGATGTGGGAAAATACAAATATAAATCAACAGTGAAGTTAAAAGAAATGGCCTTACCACAATAAATGAAGGTGTCACCAGTATTTTGTGATCATTAGAACACCAATCTGCTATATTATTTTCTGCTCTGTTTATATGACCTCTCCCCCGTGAGATTTAAATAAAGAGGTATGGTTTCTAATGGGGTTTTACCCGATTTCTTTTGAATTAGACATGATACAAATGTAGGATTTTGCTGTCTGCTTTGTCACCATTTATTTTTGCTGTCTGCAAAAAATGGACCGAAAAGTCGTGTGCGTTAGCGAGTAACGTGCAAGTTGGCGATAATTGGTCCTCGACCAGTAGACAGGGATTATGTAATACACTTTCACTATGCAAAATATTAAACATATATGTTTACAAATAATGTCACCATCAATGAAAGAATCCTTAGATGTGCGTCTAAAAGGACGACAGCATTTGTTACTTGTTGTACATGTATCGTGTCGTGACATCTGCTCGGCCATGCAATAAAGTCGGTCATTTGTTTTGATTTACAATTCTCACCATTTTCTAGAGAATGGCTGATTTTACAGGGAAAATACATACAAGCTAAGTGCTCTGTCATTATTACAAATAGCATCAACAAAACTGTATTGTTACCATTCTGTGATAGTAAATGTGATTGAAATAAACAGAAATCAGTTATTAATTGTTTTACAAAAATATGGTGCAGTCAGTCTAATATATTGCATTTGACAGAAGCAAAAACACCAAATTGACTGGATTAAATACCTTATTATAATAATATGGGTAAGCAAGTTCAATGTTTGCATCAAATAACTAATTTTTAATACTTCAAATTCAAACTATTTAAAAAAATATCTTTTGAAATATCTTTTGCAAGTTGATGCAGCCTTACGACAGATGTGGCCTTGTATCAAATGGATGTTCCGGCCGTGAGATATTTTTAGTATATACGCTATTATTATACTTTATGCAAATTTCTTACATTATCCATTCATTTCATTGGACAAGCGGCATTTGTTAATTTTCACTAACCTTTCATAAGCCCCACCCATCCCTAGCAACATGTGATAATATTAGCAACGGGTGTTAATGACTAAAATTAACACCCACTGAACCTGAAGTTTGCCGATCCGGAAAAATTAACACCTGCTCCGACCCGAGGTTTACCGATTTTCAAAATTCTAAAAAAAAAAAAAAAAAAAAAAAAAATTGTTTTAAAGTTCAAAATGTTCCAAAAATTTCAAAAAAATTCCAAAATTTTCATAAGTTTTCAAAATGATAAAATTTTCAAAAAGTTTAAAAAAATTTCAAATTTTAAGACATGTATCTAAATAATAATATTGAAAAATGATAAAACAATTATAGCCTACCTTGAAAATTATTTATGCAATAGTCAGAATATAGAAGCAAACATGTGATAATATTTATCAAAATATACAATTAACATTTTACATTAATTGTTACACCTAAACATTATGTTATTATCTTGTTAAATTTAAAACTAGGCTTTCAGTATAATAAACCAGAGGCTCTCAAGAGCCTGTATCGTTCACCTGGTAATAAAAAAAAACAATTGGTCCTATGTAAAAACTATGTCCTGCAGTGGTAGTCATCTTGGAATTACGATCAACATAAAAAACACAAAGTTTGTAAAGGACCTTCCAATGACTGATGCACAGTTTAGGCTCAATCAGTGCAATAGCTTCAGAGAAGAATATATTTCTGTATTTTCCCCATATGGTTCTGTGTTAATACTATGACCTGTGGTGGCAGCCATCTTGGATTTCCGATCGGAATAAAAAACAGAGGACCTTCCAATGATCATTCCTGGGCAGTTTGGTTTCAACTGTCCAAGTGGTTTCAGAGAAGAAGCATTTTGAAACATTTTTCCCATAGGGTCCAATGTTAAACTAAGTCCTGCCGTAGCCGCCATTTTGAATTTCATATCAGAACAAAAAACGTACAGTTTGTAGAGGACCATCCAATGAACATTCATGTACAGTTTGGCTTTAATCATATTTGTAGTTTCTGAGAAGAAGGCATTTGAACATTTTCCCATAGGGTCCAATGTTAATCTATGTCCTGCAGTGGTGGCCATCTTGGATTTCCGATCGGCATAAAAAACACACACCTTGTAGAGGACCTTCCAATGATCATTCCTGGGCCGTTTGGTTTCAATTATCCAAGTGGTTTCAGAGAAGAAGCGTTTTGAAACATTTTTCCCATAGGGTCCAATGTTAAACTAAGTCCTGCCGTAGCCGCCATTTTGAATTTCATACCGGAACAAAAAACGTACAGTTTGTAGAGGACCATCCAATGAACATTCTTGTACAGTTTGGCTTTAATCATATTTGTAGTTTCTGAGAAGAAGGCATTTGAATATTTTCCCATAGGGTCCAATGTTAATCTATGTCCTGCGGTGGCAGCCATCTTGGATTTCCGATCGGCATAAAAAACAGAAAGTTTGTAGAGGACCTTCCAATGATCATTCCTGGGCAGTTTGGTTTCAACTGTCCAAGTGGTTTCAGAGAAAAAGCATTTTGAAACATTTTTCCCATAGGGTTCAATGTTAAACTAAGTCCTGCCGTAGCCGCCATTTTGAATTTCATATCGGAACAAAAAACCTTAAGATTGTAGAGGACCATCCAATGAACATTCATGTACAGTTTGGCTTTAATCATATTTGTAGTTTCTGAGAAGAAGGCATTTGAACATTTTCCCATAGGGTCCAATGTTAATCTATGTCCTGCGGTGGTGGCCATCTTGAATTTTCGATCAGCATAAAAAAACAGAAACTTTGTAGAGGACCTTCCAATGATCATTCCTGGGCAGTTTGGTTTCAATTATCCAAGTGGTTACAGAGAAGAAGCGTTTTGAAACATTTTTCCCATAGGGTCCAATGTTAAACTAAGTCCTGCCGTAGCCGCCATTTTGAATTTCTTATCGGAACAAAAAACGTAAAGTTTGTAGAGGACCATCCAATGAACATTCATGTACAGTTTGGCTTTAATAATATTTGTAGTTTCTGAGAAGAAGGCATTTGAACATTTTCCCATAGGGTCCAATGTTAATCTATGTATTACGGTGGCGGCCATCTTGGATTTCCGATCGGCATAAAAAACAAAAAATTTGTAGAGGACCTTCCAATGATCATTCCTGGGCAGTTTGGTTTCAACTGTCCTAGTGGTTTCAGTGAAGAAGCGTTTTGAAACATTTTCACCATAGGGTCCAATGTTAAACTAAGTCCTGCCGTAGCCGCCATTTTGAATTTCATATCAGAACAAAAAACGTACAGTTTGTAGAGGACCATCCAATGAACATTCATGTACAGTTTGGCTTTAATCATATTTGTAGTTTCTGAGAAGAAGGCATTTGAACATTTTCCCATAGGGTCCAATGTTAATCTATGTATTGCGGTGGCGGCCATCTTGGATTTCCGATCGGCATAAAAAACATAAAATTTGTAGAGAACCTTCCAATGATCATTCCTGGGCAGTTTGGTTTCAACTGTCCTAGTGGTTTCAGTGAAGAAGCGTTTTGAAACATTTTCACCATAGGGTCCAATGTTAAACTAAGTCCTGTCGTAGCCGCCATTTTGAATTTCATATCAGAACAAAAAACGTACAGTTTGTAGAGAACCATCCAATGAACATTCATGTACAGTTTGGCTTTAATCATATTTGTAGTTTCTGAGAAGAAGGCATTTGAACATTTTCCCATAGGGTCCAATGTTAATCTATGTCCTGCGGTGGTGGCCATCTTGGATTTCCGATCGGCATAAAAAACACACACCTTGTAGAGGACCTTTCAATGATCATTCCTGGGCAGTTTGGTTTCAATTATCCAAGTGGTTACAGAGAAGAAGCGTTTTGAAACATTTTTCCCATAGGGTCCAATGTTAAACTAAGTCCTGCCGTAGCCGCCATTTTGAATTTCTTATCGGAACAAAAAACGTAAAGTTTGTAGAGGACCATCCAATGAACATTCATGTACAGTTTGGCTTTAATAATATTTGTAGTTTCTGAGAAGAAGGCATTTGAACATTTTCCCATAGGGTCCAATGTTAATCTATGTATTACGGTGGCGGCCATCTTGGATTTCCGATCGGCATAAAAAACAAAAAATTTGTAGAGGACCTTCCAATGATCATTCCTGGGCAGTTTGGTTTCAACTGTCCTAGTGGTTTCAGTGAAGAAGCGTTTTGAAACATTTTCACCATAGGGTCCAATGTTAAACTAAGTCCTGCCGTAGCCGCCATTTTGAATTTCATATCAGAACAAAAAACGTACAGTTTGTAGAGGACCATCCAATGAACATTCATGTACAGTTTGGCTTTAATCATATTTGTAGTTTCTGAGAAGAAGGCATTTGAACATTTTCCCATAGGGTCCAATGTTAATCTATGTATTGCGGTGGCGGCCATCTTGGATTTCCGATCGGCATAAAAAACATAAAATTTGTAGAGAACCTTCCAATGATCATTCCTGGGCAGTTTGGTTTCAACTGTCCTAGTGGTTTCAGTGAAGAAGCGTTTTGAAACATTTTCACCATAGGGTCCAATGTTAAACTAAGTCCTGTCGTAGCCGCCATTTTGAATTTCATATCAGAACAAAAAACGTACAGTTTGTAGAGAACCATCCAATGAACATTCATGTACAGTTTGGCTTTAATCATATTTGTAGTTTCTGAGAAGAAGGCATTTGAACATTTTCCCATAGGGTCCAATGTTAATCTATGTCCTGCGGTGGTGGCCATCTTGGATTTCCGATCGGCATAAAAAACACACACCTTGTAGAGGACCTTTCAATGATCATTCCTGGGCAGTTTGGTTTCAATTATCCAAGTGGTTTCAGAGAAGAAGCGTTTTGAAACATTTTTCCCATAGGGTCCAATGTTAAACTAATTCCTGCCGTAGCCGCCATTTTGAATTTCATACCGGAACAAAAAACGTACAGTTTGTAGAGGACCATCCAATGAACATTCTTGTACAGTTTGGCTTTATTTGTAGTTTCTGAGAAGAAGGCATTTGAATATTTTCCCATAGGGTCCAATGTTAATCTATGTCCTGCGGTGGCAGCCATCTTGGATTTCCGATCAGCATAAAAAACAGAAAGTTTGTAGAGGACCTTCCAATGATCATTCCTGGGCAGTTTGGTTTCAACTGTCCAAGTGGTTTCAGAGAAAAAGCATTTTGAAACATTTTTCCCATAGGGTTCAATGTTAAACTAAATCCTGCCGTAGCCGCCATTTTGAATTTCATTTCGGAACAAAAAACCTTAAGATTGTAGAGGACCATCCAATGAACATTCATGTACAGTTTGGCTTTAATCATATTTGTAGTTTCTGAGAAGAAGGCATTTGAACATTTTCCCATAGGGTCCAATGTTAATCTATGTCCTGCGGTGGTGGCCATCTTGAATTTTCGATCAGCATAAAAAAACAGAAACTTTGTAGAGGACCTTCCAATGATCATTCCTGGGCAGTTTGGTTTCAATTATCCAAGTGGTTTCAGAGAAGAAGCGTTTTGAAACATTTTTCCCATAGGGTCCAATGTTAAATTAAGTCCTGCCGTAGCCGCCATTTTGAATTTCATACCGGAACAAAAAACGTACAGTTTGTAGAGAACCATCCAATGAACATTCTTGTACAGTTTGGCTTTAATCATATTTGTAGTTTCTGAGAAGAAGGCATTTGAACATTTTCCCATAGGGTCCAATGTTAATCTATGTATTGCGGTGGCGGCCATCTTGGATTTCCGATCGGCATAAAAAACAAAAAATTTGTAGAGGACCTTCCAATGATCATTCCTGGGCAGTTTGGTTTCAACTGTCCTAGTGGTTTCAGTGAAGAAGCGTTTTGAAACATTTTCACCATAGGGTCCAATGTTAAACTAAGTCCTGCCGTAGCCGCCATTTTGAATTTCATATCAGAACAAAAAACGTACAGTTTGTAGAGGACCATCCAATGAACATTCATGTACAGTTTGGCTTTAATCATATTTGTAGTTTCTGAGAAGAAGGCATTTGAACATTTTCCCATAGGGTCCAATGTTAATCTATGTATTGCGGTGGCGGCCATCTTGGATTTCCGATCGGCATAAAAAACATAAAATTTGTAGAGGACCTTCCAATGATCATTCCTGGGCAGTTTGGTTTCAACTGTCCTAGTGGTTTCAGTGAAGAAGCATTTTGAAACATTTTCACCATAGGGTCCAATGTTAAACTAAGTCCTGCCGTAGCCGCCATTTTGAATTTCATATCAGAACAAAAAACGTACAGTTTGTAGAGAACCATCCAATGAACATTCATGTACAGTTTGGCTTTAATCATATTTGTAGTTTCTGAGAAGAAGGCATTTGAACATTTTCCCATAGGGTCCAATGTTAATCTATGTCCTGCGGTGGTGGCCATCTTGGATTTCCGATCGGCATAAAAAACACACACCTTGTAGAGGACCTTTCAATGATCATTCCTGGGCAGTTTGGTTTCAATTATCCAAGTGGTTTCAGAGAAGAAGCGTTTTGAAACATTTTTCCCATAGGGTCCAATGTTAAACTAATTCCTGCCGTAGCCGCCATTTTGAATTTCATACCGGAACAAAAAACGTACAGTTTGTAGAGGACCATCCAATGAACATTCTTGTACAGTTTGGCTTTATTTGTAGTTTCTGAGAAGAAGGCATTTGAATATTTTCCCATAGGGTCCAATGTTAATCTATGTCCTGCGGTGGCAGCCATCTTGGATTTCCGATCAGCATAAAAAACAGAAAGTTTGTAGAGGACCTTCCAATGATCATTCCTGGGCAGTTTGGTTTCAACTGTCCAAGTGGTTTCAGAGAAAAAGCATTTTGAAACATTTTTCCCATAGGGTTCAATGTTAAACTAAGTCCTGCCGTAGCCGCCATTTTGAATTTCATTTCGGAACAAAAAACCTTAAGATTGTAGAGGACCATCCAATGAACATTCATGTACAGTTTGGCTTTAATCATATTTGTAGTTTCTGAGAAGAAGGCATTTGAACATTTTCCCATAGGGTCCAATGTTAATCTATGTCCTGCGGTGGTGGCCATCTTGAATTTTCGATCAGCATAAAAAAACAGAAACTTTGTAGAGGACCTTCCAATGATCATTCCTGGGCAGTTTGGTTTCAATTATCCAAGTGGTTTCAGAGAAGAAGTGTTTTGAAACATTTTCCCCATAGGGTCCAATGTTAAACTAAGTCCTGCCGTAGCCGCCATTTTGAATTTCATACCGGAACAAAAAACGTACAGTTTGTAGAGGACCATCCAATGAACATTCTTGTACAGTTTGGCTTTAATCATATTTGTAGTTTCTGAGAAGAAGGCATTTGAATATTTTCCCATAGGGTCCAATGTTAATCTATGTCCTGCGGTGGCAGCCATCTTGGATTTCCGATCAGCATAAAAAACAGAAAGTTTGTAGAGGACCTTCCAATGATCATTCCTGGGCAGTTTGGTTTCAACTGTCCAAGTGGTTTCAGAGAAAAAGCATTTTGAAACATTTTTCCCATAGGGTTCAATGTTAAACTAAGTCCTGCCGTAGCCGCCATTTTGAATTTCATATCGGAACAAAAAACCTTAAGATTGTAGAGGACCATCCAATGAACATTCATGTACAGTTTGGCTTTAATCATATTTGTAGTTTCTGAGAAGAAGGCATTTGAACATTTTCCCATAGGGTCCAATGTTAATCTATGTCCTGCGGTGGTGGCCATCTTGAATTTTCGATCAGCATAAAAAAACAGAAACTTTGTAGAGGACCTTCCAATGATCATTCCTGGGCAGTTTGGTTTCAATTATCCAAGTGGTTTCAGAGAAGAAGCGTTTTGAAACATTTTTCCCATAGGGTCCAATGTTAAACTAAGTCCTGCCGTAGCCGCCATTTTGAATTTCTTATCGGAACAAAAAACGTAAAGTTTGTAGAGGACCATCCAATGAACATTCATGTACAGTTTGGCTTTAATAATATTTGTAGTTTCTGAGAAGAAGGCATTTGAACATTTTCCCATAGGGTCCAATGTTAATCTATGTATTGCGGTGGCGGCCATCTTGGATTTCCGATCGGCATAAAAAACATAAAATTTGTAGAGGACCTTCCAATGATCATTCCTGGGCAGTTTGGTTTCAACTGTCCTAGTGGTTTCAGTGAAGAAGCGTTTTGAAACATTTTCACCATAGGGTCCAATGTTAAACTAAGTCCTGCCATAGCCGCCATTTTGAATTTCATATCAGAACAAAAAACGTACAGTTTGTAGAGGACCATCCAATGAACATTCATGTACAGTTTGGCTTTAATCATATTTGTAGTTTCTGAGAAGAAGGCATTTGAACATTTTCCCATAGGGTCCAATGTTAATCTATGTCCTGCGGTGGTGGCCATCTTGAATTTTCGATCAGCATAAAAAAACAGAAACTTTGTAGAGGACCTTCCAATGATCATTCCTGGGCAGTTTGGTTTCAATTATCCAAGTGGTTTCAGAGAAGAAGCGTTTTGAAACATTTTTCCCATAGGGTCCAATGTTAAACTAAGTCCTGCCGTAGCCGCCATTTTGAATTTCTTATCGGAACAAAAAACGTAAAGTTTGTAGAGGACCATCCAATGAACATTCATGTACAGTTTGGCTTTAATAATATTTGTAGTTTCTGAGAAGAAGGCATTTGAACATTTTCCCATAGGGTCCAATGTTAATCTATGTATTGCGGTGGCGGCCATCTTGGATTTCCGATCGGCATAAAAAACATAAAATTTGTAGAGGACCTTCCAATGATCATTCCTGGGCAGTTTGGTTTCAACTGTCCAAGTGGTTTCAGAGAAGAAGCGTTTTGAAACATTTTCACCATAGGGTCCAATGTTAAACTAAGTCCTGCCGTAGCCGCCATTTTGAATTTCATATCGGAACAAAAAACCTTAAGATTGTAGAGGATCATCCAATGAACATTCATGTACAGTTTGGCTTTAATCATATTTGTAGTTTCTGAGAAGAAGGCATTTGAACATTTTCCCATAGGGTCCAATGTTAATCTATGTCCTGCGATGGCGGCCATCTTGGATTTCCGATCGGCATAAAAAACAGTAACTTGGTAAAGGACATTCCAATGATCATTTATTTACAGTTTGGGTTCAGTCAGTTCATTAGTTTCAGAGAAGAAGATCTTTGAAATTTCAGCCAATCAGAGCATATTATTGGCCTTGGCAACCATATTGAATATTCGACTGGAACGAAAAACAGTAACTTTGTAGAGGACCATCCAAGGAAGAACATTCCTGCTAAGTTCGGTTCCAATCGGCCAAGTGGTTTCGGAGAAGAAGCTTGAAATGTGAAAAGTTTACAGACGACAGACAACAGACGACGGAGGCCAAGTGATGGCAATAGTTCACCTGGACCTTTGGTCCAGGTGAACTAAAAAGATACTGCCCTTGGATGAAGGTGTTAGGATGATTAACACACTCTGTGAACAAATTATCACCCTCGACTTCGTCTCGGTTGATAATTTTTTCCCTCGTGTGTTAATCTACCCTAACATCTTCATCCAAGGGCAGTATGTTTATATTATACACAACAACTACGCTAATATTTATGTGACTTTGATTTTAGGGAAAAGAATAATTAAAAAATAAGTTTTATTTAAATTTAAAATATTATTTAAATATTTGTGGATATGATAAATAAATGTATTCAGTAATTAGCATAATGGAACTTGCAGTGTTTTCACAAGATTTACTCGAAACTGAATATGAAAAGCCATAATAAATCGTTATCATTTTAACCATTTTTAATGAGTAATTTTTGGTAATAATGACGGAAATCATTTTCATTGACTACTGGGACAAAAATACATGTTATATGGCAAATTCACCTGATAGAAAACTTAATTAATTATCTACTCAAATCATCACAATGTGTCGCTTTATCGTATATATCCATAGATACACATAGTTCTTAACTGAGGTCGCATTACCCAAGGTCACATTTGTTTAAAGCCGGATTTCCGCAAGGCCGGACTGTTGTACGGCCACATCATCTCGAAAGCGAAATTCTTCAGACAAAACAATTACACAGAAAAAGCTAAAATACTGTACTTTCTTAATCTGGTTTACTTTTTAAGGTTGTTTGGCCTATGACAAAATCATGTGATTTATTTACCACTGACTGACCTTATGTCACGTTATACGATGCCATTTACAAAAAGGGTAGTAAACAAATATGGGTCAGTGTGTCCTTGTTATCGATCTTTTTTCTGTGGAACTTTACACATGTGAGCAAGATTAGATGAGGAACCTAATTATAAAGAAAAAATGTTTACTTTTCAAACATGAAAAAAATAATCAAACA
The DNA here is from genome assembly GCA_963383655.1 of Bathymodiolus septemdierum. Taxonomy (NCBI): domain Eukaryota; kingdom Metazoa; phylum Mollusca; class Bivalvia; order Mytilida; family Modiolidae; genus Bathymodiolus; species Bathymodiolus septemdierum. The sequence goes on along the minus strand of OY726524.1, from coordinate 27,437,054 downwards.
TTATCCAATGACTGGCCAACTTATTATCACACGGGGATATTGTCATTATTGTGAAATCTAAATTGCACAAAATCTAATCTTTCAGATGCACTTCAGTCTGACACAACAAGGCAAGTAGTTTTCATTTCTGACTTTTTTAACTGACTTCAATCTTGCAATTTCTCGGTGACACTAATCATCTCAACGAGATAAGGTGACACTGAGTATCCTTTGAACGGTATCAGGACATCTCAGGATCTGGACATCTCGGTACTGAACATATGCGACATCTCAGTACTCGGTACTGGAAATTTCGGTACTGAATAATAAAAATAATTTGATTGAATTTAAAAAAAATTTTTTTACCTGTAGACGTTGTTTATACATATTTTTATGTGTTTTTTTTTTAATCATCTTTAATTAAATGGACATCAAAGAGGCAATTCATTAATATAAATGTAAATAATTTTTGTTTTGATAACTAAGTTCCTTTATCAATAAATCACAGATAAACTTAACAGGATGATTATTTTCATTTCTGCTTTGATTACATAACTGTTTTAATTAGATAGCTTTAATTACCAAATTTAATTTCTTTAACCATAGATCAATGCTTTAATTTTTTGTTTGACTTCAAAAGACGATACAAGCTGAATTTTATTTGAGAAATATTTACCAAGCCGATATATAATGGAGGGTTACTCTAATTTGAGATTCAAACTGCAAAATGAACGAGTATCCGTGTATAGATTGTGGCAGCAATGTCCGTCCCAGACAGGAGGCTTTACAATGTGACCAGTGTTCACAGTGGCAGCACAGATTATGCAACACTGGTAAGACCTTTTTATTTAATTGTATCGCTTTTGTATATTATTTAACCCCCCAAATTATAAACCATACATGTGATAGAGTTGCTATGCTACAACTGGAGATTTGTAAATTTTTGGCTGGAGATTTTTCATCGATGTATTTGATGCGTGTTTTTATTGTTTATTGATGTTTTCCTTTTGCTTGTTTCAGTATTGAATCAACTGCATCCCATTTCAATATATATTGTTTACATTTCTGTCTTAGTAGTGTTTAATATGATGAATGAAGGATAAAAACTGTATTTATAATTTATTCATAATCATTCATAATCATAAGCACTAAATTTAAAAAGTCACTTTGCTGCTGGTGCGTTGGGCGATAGCATATGTTTCGGCATTTTTGTGGTTTATCAATTCCATCCTGGAACTTAGTCCTTAAATAATACTTTGATCGGCTTTGGTCTCAAACAAGCCATAACAACTCAATCCAAGATGAATTCATTGCACGTTTGATCGAAATAAGAAGTTTTCCTCGGCATCAAAGGTTGTCCGACTCCTGTTTGCACAACGATTTATAACTATTTTTAATTGCCGCTACCACACTTCTAATCATCTAAGCGTGTGCCACAAACCCACTTCCTTATCCCTAATTAACTGTCAATCAGTGGATAATTGTTGTATAATCATCAACACCTTAATTAATCACCATGACCCAATTTACCTGTAAAGGTGTCAAACAGATCAATAAACGGATATCACTAAATATGACATTCACCTTTACCATTCGTATCTCTCAGCGTTTTTCCTCAGCACGGGAGTTCCAAATGGGGAATTTCCAGAAATATTGATCGCAAAATGTAGGTCAAGATTTTATTGCACTTGATTTTTTTCACGGGCGGAAGATTTTGAAAGTTGTCGGGAGGGACCCTCAAAATCGGGAGAAAAATGATCCCGCTGGAAGGTTCACATGTATGATAAACAGAAAATCAAGAAATGTCGTATATTGAAAGCACTATCAATTTCCTCAGTTACTCACACGAACACACATACAGTAGCATAAAAAAAAAACTGGATAGGGAACAGAGAAAATGCTTATTTTGTAATCTTGATAAGGTAGAGGATGAATTACACTTTCTGTTTGAATGTCCCTTATACATTAAAGAAAGATGTCTTTTTGTAAATGAAATACAGATTTTATGTAGTAATTTCCCATACTTGAATAATTCCGATAAACTATATTGCTTATTTAACAATGAAGAACCTAAAATATCTATGGCGATTTCAACTTTTTTACAAAAAAGTTTTGAAACAAGAAAGACAGTCAATTGTAAAGACAAATCCACCTCATCTCCTTCAATTTAGATGGTACTTTAATATGCAATGTAAGAAATATTGTAATTGTATGACAGTAATGACATTATCATTATCATTATTTATTTATGTAAAATTCTATCTATATTTGGATTCTTTCTGTCTCTTATGTAAAACTATCAGTATGCCTCAAGTGGGCCCGAATTGGAAATAAAGATATTGTATTGTAAATGTATATAATTGGTAACGCCACTGCAAAGTATGAAGAATTTTTGTGGGGAAAAGCAATAAATCAGTCCGTTTTAATGAAATGAAAGTACCGGGGCTTTCTTAACAAACACGCTGAATTTCATAATTTGCATAATTACCATCGTGTTATCGGTTTTCGTGCTATTATCGATTTTCAGATATAGCGATTAACAGTGTTAACCCTCCATTCATATGACGATTGGAATTTTCAAAGAATGGCTAGTTAAATATTTCTTTGTGCATAAGATTGTTTTTAAAGCCATTCTTGTATTTTAATATACTCTCGATTACCTGGCAACTTTTGTTGTCAATAAAATGGCGTCATCTGTTTCCGTGGCAAGTAAAAACAAGGCCGATATACGGGATGGAAACGAATATAAAATCCGGAAATGGCTGGTTTTAAAATTTCATGGTTCTGGCCATGTACCAAATCATACTAGTTACTACATCTAAATAAAATAACAGAATGTTTGAAAATGACCACTTTCAAAATTGTGTTTACTTTTGATGTTTTTTTTAGTGCTGAAACCACAATGCACTGCAAAGTGACATGCATTTTATATAAGAAACAGGCACATTTCAGTCGACTCATTTGTTTACAAATACGATCAGTGACCCCATGATAGTTACATGACAGGAAGAGCCGGTGTCTGAGAGGCAGACGACATAGTTAAATTTTATATAACCCTTCTGGATTTTTTTCCAGCTACTTTATAAATGAAGTACATTTTTGGCATTACAAAAAGTATGGTTCAGTAGGTAGGTTCACTGTTTTTTGTACTTACGTCTTTAAAAGTAAACTTTATCATTTTTTACAGATGTCAGCTTTCATATTGTTTATGTTCCATAAATAGAAACCGGAAGACACGTCAAAAATAATGCGTGCGCTGTGGAAATCAAAATAAAATGGATACCGCAAAAACAGATGACGCACGAAAACACATACCGTGACGATACTTTTGTAAATAATAAATGGAGGTCAAAATAATGAAAATATAAATAAAAATCAATATACAAAAACAACGATCTCCGGGATCAATCTACACTGGAATTATCAAAAACACACATATCGATCCACTTTTGGGTAATATATTAAAGAACTACTAGTACAAAAATATTGACAATTAATAACAATTGTGGTCAGTAGACAGTACCGAATATTGTCTCATCCAAGTCCCGAACTGTCCAATACCGAGTATCGAGATGTCCAGGTCAGTACCGAAATGTCCAGTAAAGAGTACCGAGATGTCCAAGTCAGTACCGACATGTCCAGGTACCGAGATGTCTAGGATTTCTTTGAACTTACCCGACCAATATTGCTTTCCGGCAGATTTATTTCCCAGTCCCACAGCCGCTGTGCCGGCTACACCCATCATCGCTTCTGCAGCGTGAGGACGTTCTGGTGACCATCCCAAAAATCCCTTTTTCTTCCCTGGTACTTCAGATTCATCCATTTTAAAAGAACAGCCGAAACCCAAAGTCGTAGGATATTTGGAAAAGTCAAATGTCCCAGTATTTATTAACTTGGGTACCAATAGAATGATTCGGTTACTTTAAACACTCTGCTGATCTAGACGCATGTGAAAGACTTTGTCGCTGAAAAATTTCCTGAGTTCTCCATCTACAGTAAAAATGTGAAAGTATTGTTTAATTACAGTTTTACTGTGCTTCCAATTACAAGAGTTATGAACATGGAATTTAATGATAAATAGATAGAGGACTGGCATAGTTAAATATTTTCTTTAGAATATATCCTAGCGCCACAATGTTCCTCGTGCGCTTAAATGGGTGTGTTCAGAATTCCATCAAACTCACCATTAGGTCACCAAAGTTGCATTCATTTCACGAAGGTCACACATGGGTAAAAACTTAAGATTAATCAAAATTGTTAGTCTACTGTATGGCGAAATTATCTACCAAAAGTTACCCAATCAAACAATTTGTTCATTACAACAATATATATTTAGACATATCTGACCAGTGCTCGATAATTTTACATGGTTTTTCTATTTTTATTTACAAACATTTTGTTATGTTTGAAATCGTTGTTACGTCATTATGGGCGCGTGCTTGTTTTGCATGATATAAAATTCGCCAAATCGGACTGACACTGTACCAGTGCTCGATAATGAAATAAATCAATTGAGTTTTATATGAACTTAGTCTAATTATTTTTTTACCAAAAGTATTTTCTGATATTTACAACAAAAAATGTTTACAAACTATACAATACGGTTGTTTGGAATCATTTCCATTCCGTCAAAATTTTGTTATTTTCGTCGGCTAGATCACGTGATTTTGATGGAATGTAACGCACTGGATTTCCGATGTCAATGTACACAACAAAAACTCCAAACGATATGTGCCGTTTTAACGTTCGATCCTCAACTTAAAAAAATCTTAAAGAGGCATTAGCTACGATTTTGACCCAAAACATTATATGTTTTGGAAATTGGTAAATAGCTTTCAAATGATGAAATAAAGGTAAATATTTTACATTAAACAGCTTATCGTACCACTTTTCGCCTTTTGAGAACGAAAATTACCATCGATTTGTCATTTCCTTGCAAGCAAATAATTTGACCTTGCTTTCTCCGTATGCAACTGACCTTACTTGTGACAGGTAAAAACGAATAATTTGTATTTTGTCGCTTATTAACTGCAAACTTGCATGGTTCTTTGTCCGTAATTAACGCCGACTAAAAGCAGATTCGCAGAAAATAAGAAATAAGTGCATTGTTGTACTGATTTAATGACGATTCGGCAAAACTCCGTAAACAATGCCGATAATTAATAAGATGGCGTCCATTTCTTGATCGATCTCAAAACACGAGCAGTTGCACCTTTTTTCCCCCGATGCGCGTACATTTCATTACATTTATAAGTTACAGAAACACGTTTTACTAAGGCATCAATCATATCTGATAGTTTTTATGGGTAACAAAAATTTACGATTTTGGCGAATAATGCCCCTTTAACATTTTCTATTAAAGACAGATATCAATTAAATTATTTTATTCCTATCCAGAAATTGATGGTACTTTCCTCATAAATATTCATCATATTTAAAGTTGATTTTGATCACGTGACTGCAGTTTCAAGCTTGATGGATCGTTTATTAGCTTTGTCAAATAATAGCATACAGTACGGAAATTCAATGTGTCCGTCAATGATTCGAAAATTAAAAGTTATTGTTTATTTCCGCAGTTTTTCGTCTGCTAAAATACAAATAGTTTTGTTGTTTTCTTTCAAATTTAGCCATTTTTTGAACTTGCATGCGTGCTTGCAAAAATGATAATTTTTTATTTATCATGGGAACCTAGAATTTAGAAGCTAGAAATATAAGGTTTGTAAATAGTAATTTATCCAGAGTTCAGGAATCCAAATTAATTCCGGCAAGTTGACCCCAAAATATTATTCGTTGGTAAATTTGGTGTCGAACTCCACCAATTTCATGTATTTCAGACATTTTACATAGACTTTTAAGACCAGTGTAAGAGTTTGCCACCTCGGATTTTCATACACTCCAGGAACCTCGAATATTTCACGGTTGTCATTCATTTTTATCTCATTTAATTTGGCTTAATTCAAAGTCCCATTTTCAATTCCGGCAATTAACATGCATATAAGTATAACAATTATCTTCTATATAAATCATATAAAAAATGCAGACAATTGAATTGCCGCCATCTTAGATATGCAAATTAGCAAATGTAATGTCATTTCTAGATATGTTGTATCAAAGACTTCAATGCAGAGACAATTACTTCTTTAAAAATTAAATTTGTTTTCTTTCTTTGTTTGCTGCTGTCGGCATCATGAAAGGAAAACGATCTGCCTTTATACATTTCTGATATCAGACAGATAGTGGGGTACCGCACATCAGTATTTATCCAGCCGTTTCCTTGGCGTCTCCATATTACAATTACTTATAATCTACCGCATCTACATTTGTACGACTATGATATGCTGACGTTGTCACAGTAATAGCGTAAGCACCGGAAGTCGTCTGTCGTACCTTTCAGACGTCAAGACACGAAAAAGACGAAACGTGGTAGGAATTGACATGATTCGAAACAACCGTATTAAGATGAACGTTTTAATCATATAATGACATTGTAAGATATTCGTGATTTTGACGTCGCAACCTCATTGCTGCAAATTTTAACTTGAGAACAGTAGTATATCAGCACGGTTCAAGCCATATTTCAGGAGGTGCTACCGGAAGTGACGTCACCGGGTCCAGACCGGAAATGACGTCACCGGAAGTCACATGACCGGAAATGACGTGACCGAAAGTGACGTCAGTCATACGACCGGAAGTGATCGCGTGCGCATGCGCAACCGGTTCCCGCGCTTTGCACATGACCCACATGGCTACCGGATGTGACGTCATCAAGCGTCACGTGACCCCAAAGGATTCCATTGGAAAGGTGTGCGCATGCGCAACCGGAAGTTGCGCAATATCCGCCCTAGTGGGGCCTTTTCATCGGAAGTGACGTCATCAAACGTCACCCGACCCCTTCGGGGTTCCCTTAGCAGGGTGGGGTGCGCGCATGCGCAACCAGAAGTAGGGGATTTCTCCCTATTGGAGAGTCTTGACCGGAAATGAGTTTGTGTCGTATTTTCGGTGATCTGTTAACGTTTCATTCACTAATTGTTCGTTTTATTGGTTGTTTTGCGATATTTTCCGTGACAATTTTACATTTTAGTCTCCAAAACTTCGCTTTGTTTTTTGTGTGTCGTATTTTCAGAGATCTTTTAACGTTTTATTCATTAATTGTTCGTTTTTGCTATATTTTTTCGTGAACTTTCTATTGCTACGGTGGCGGCGGCGATCGATGGCATCCGGGAAGGAGGATGAAAAGGAGGCGGAGGTAGGAAGAGGAGGTGGGAGCGGAGGGAGGAGGAGGCGGAGGACGGGAGGGAGGGGAGGAAGGAGGGAGGAGGTGGATGATGAGGAGGGAGGAGGAGGATGGAGGGAAGGAGGATTCAAAGGGGGTAGAGGAGGAGGTGAATTTATGACTAATACAGAAATCTTAGGTTTCTTCCATATTTTTCATATCTTTTCACTATTCAACTTGACTTTCTTCTGTATTTTCCATATCATTTCACTATTCAACCTACTTTTCTTCCACATTGTCCATCTCTTTTCACTCTTCAGCTTGCCTTTCTTCCATATTGTCCATATCTTATCACTATTCGACTTGCTTTTCTTCCATATTTTCCATATCTTTTCACTATTCAACTGATCTTTCTTCCATATTTTCCCAATCTTTTCACTATTTTTTTCCATAATTTCCATATCTTTTCACTATTCAACTTACTTTTCTTCTGTATTTTCCATATCATTTCACTATTCAACCTACTTTTCTTCCATATTTTTCATATCTTTTCACTATTCAACTTGCCTTTCTTCCATATTTTCCATATCATTTCACATTTCAACTTACTTTTCTTCCATATTTTGCATATCACTTCACTATTCAACTTACTTTTCTTCCGTATTTTCCATATCTTTTCACTATTCAACTTGACTTTCTTCTGTATTTTCCATATTATTTCACTATTCAACCTACTTTTCTTCCATATTTCCTCTATCATTTCACTATTCAACTTACTTTTCTTCCATATTGTCCATATCTTTTCACTTTTCAACTGACTTTCTTCCATATTTTCCATGTCATTTCACTATTCAACCTACTTTTCTTCCATATTTTTCATATCTTTTCACTATTCAACTTTCCTTTCTTCTGTATTTTCCATATCATTTCACTATACAACCTACTTTTCTTCCATATTGTTCATATCTTATCACTATTCAACTTGCCTTTCTTCTATATTTTCCATATCTTTTCACTATTCAACTTATCTTTCTTCCATATTTTCCCTATCTTTTCACTAATCAACTTACTTTTCTTCTGTATTTTCCAAATCTTTTCACTATTCAACTTACCTTTCTTCCATAATTTCCATATATTTTCAGTATTCAACGTACTTTTCTTCTGTATTTTCCATATCTTTTCACTATTCAACTTGGGTTTCTTCCATATATTTCATATCTTTCCACTATTCAACTTGCCTTTCTTCCATATTGTCCATATCTTATCACTATTCGACTTGCCTTTTCCATATTTCTATATCATTTCACATTTCAACTTACTTTTCTTCCATATTTTCCATATCATTTCACAATTCAACCTACTTTTCTTCTGTATTTTCCATATCTTTTCACTATTCAACATTGCTTTCTTCCATATTTTCCATATCTTTTCACAATTCAACTTGCCTTTCCTCCATATTGTCCATATCTTATCACTGTTCAACTTGCCTTTCTTCCATATTTTCCATATCATTTCACTATTCAACTTATTTTTCTTCCATATTTTCCATATCTTTTCACTATTCATCATACTTTTCTTCCGTATTTTCCATATCTTTTTCACTATTCAACTTCTCTTTCTTCTGTATTTCCCATATCTTTTCACCTTTCAACTTACTTTTCTTCCATATTTTTCGTATCTTTTCACTTTTCAACATACTTTTCTTCCATATTTTCCATATCATTACATTATTCAACTTACTTTTCTTCCATATTTTCCAAATCTTGCCACTATTCAACTTATCTTACTTCCATATTTTCCAAATCACTTCACTATTCAACTGACCTTTCTTCCATGTTTTCCATATCTTTTCACTATTCAACTTATTTTTCTTCCATACTTTCCAATTCTTATCACTATTCAACTTTCTTTTCTTCCATATTTTCCATATCTTTTCACTATTCAAGTTACATTTCTTCCATATTTTCCCTATCATTTCACTATTCAACTTACTTTTCTTCTGTATTTTCCATATCTTTTCACTATTCAACTTGACTTTCTTCTGTATTTTCCATATCATTTCACTATTCAACCTACTTTTCTTCCACATTGTCCATCTCTTTTCACTCTTCAGCTTGCCTTTCTTCCATATTGTCCATATATTATCACTATTCGACTTGCTTTTCTTCCATATTTTCCATATCTTTTCACTGTTCAACTGATCTTTCTTCCATATTTTCCCTATCTTTTCACTATTTTTTTCCATAATTTCCATATCTTTTCACTATTCAACTTACTTTTCTTCTGTATTTTCCATATCATTTCACTATTCAACCTACTTTTCTTCCATATTTTTCATATCTTTTCACTACTCAACTTGCCTTTCTTCCGTATTTTCCATATCATTTCACATTTCAACTTACTTTTCTTCCATATTTTGCATATCACTTCACTATTCAACTTACTTTTCTTCCGTATTTTCCATATCTTTTCACTATTCAACTTGACTTTCTTCTGTATTTTCCATATTATTTCACTATTCAACCTACTTTTCTTCCATATTTCCCCTATCATTTCACTATTCAACCTACTTTTCTTCCATATTTTTCATATCTTTTCACTATTCAACTTTCCTTTCTTCTGTATTTTCCATATCATTTCACTATTCAACCTACTTTTCTTCCATATTGTTCATATCTTATCACTATTCAACTTGCCTTTCTTCTATATTTTCCATAACTTTTCACTATTCAACTTATCTTTCTTCCATATTTTCCCTATCTTTTCACTAATCAACTTACTTTTCTTCTGTATTTTCCATATCTTTTCACTATTCAACTTACCTTTCTTCCATAATTTCCAAATATTTTCAGTATTCAACGTACTTTTCTTCTGTATTTTCCATATCTTTTCACTATTCAACTTGGGTTTCTTCCATATATTTCATATCTTTCCACTATTCAACTTGCCTTTCTTCCATATTGTCCATATCTTATCACTATTCGACTTGCCTTTTCCATATTTCTATATCATTTCACATTTCAACTTACTTTTCTTCCATATTTTCCATATCATTTCACAATTCAACCTACTTTTCTTCTGTATTTTCCATATCTTTTCACTATTCAACATTGCTTTCTTCCATATTTTCCATATCTTTTCACAATTCAACTTGCCTTTCCTCCATATTGTCCATATCTTATCACTGTTCAACTTGCCTTTCTTCCGTATTTTCCATATCTTTTTCACTATTCAACTTCCCTTTCTTCTGTATTTCCCATATTTTTTCACCTTTCAACTTACTTTTCTTCCATATTTTTCGTATCTTTTCATTTTTCAACATACTTTTCTTCCATATTTTCCATATCATTACATTATTCAACTTACTTTTCTTCCATATTTTCCAAATCTTGCCACTATTCAACTTATCTTACTTCCATATTTTCCAAATCACTTCACTATTCAACTGACCTTTCTTCCATGTTTTCCATATCTTTTCACTATTCAACTTATTTTTCTTCCATACTTTCCAATTCTTATCACTATTCAACTTTCTTTTCTTCCATATTTTCCATATCTTTTCACTATTCAAGTTACATTTCTTCCATATTTTCCCTATCATTTCACTATTCAACTTACTTTTCTTCTGTATTTTCCATATCTTTTCACTATTCAACTTGACTTTCTTCTGTATTTTCCATATCATTTCACTATTCAACCTACTTTTCTTCCATATTTTTCATATCTTTTCACTATTCAACTTGCCTTTCTTCCATATTTTCCATACCTTTTCACTATTCAACTTATTTTTCTTCCATATTTTCCAAATCATTTCACTATTTAGCTTATCTTTCTTCCATATTTTCCCTATCTTTTCACTGTTCAACTTACTTTTCTTCCATAATTTCCATATATTTTCACTATTCAACTTACTTTTCTTCTGTATTTTCCATATCTTTTCACTATTCAACTTGGGTTTCTTCCATATTTTTCATATCTTTTCACTATGCAACTTGCTTTTCTTCCATATTGTCCATATCTTATCACTATTCGACTCGTCTTTCTTTCATATTTTCCATATCATTTCACCTTTCAACTTACTTTTCTTCCATATTTTCCATATCATTTCACAATTTTTTTCTGTATTTTCCAAATCTTTTCACTATTCAAATTACTTTTCTTCTCACTATTCAACATGGGTTTCTTCCATATTGTTTATATCTTTTCACTATTCAAAATGGGTTTCTTCCATATTTTTCAAATCTTTTCACTATTTAACTTACTTTTCTTCCATAATTTCCATATCTTTTCACTATTCAACTTACTTATTTTCTGTATTTTCCATATCTTTTCACTATTCAACTTGGGTTTACTCCATATTATTCAGATCTTTTCATTAGTCAACTTGCCTTTCATCCATATTGTCCATATCTTATCACTATTCGACTTGTCTTTCTTCCATATTTTCCATATCATTTCACATTTCAACTTACTTTTCTTCCATATTTTCCATATCATTTCACTATTTAACTTAAATTTCTTCCATATTTTCCATAACTTTTCACTATTCAACTTACCTTTCTTCCATATTTTCCAAATCATTTCACTATTCAACTGACTTATCTTCCATATTTTCCATGTTTTCACTATTCAACTTATTTTTCTTCCATACTTTCCAAATCTTATCACTATTCAACTTTCTTTTCTTCCATATTTTCCATATCTTTTCACTATTCAACTTACGTTTCTTCCATATGTTCCATATCTGTTTTCATTATTTCTAATGATTCTTTCAAATCAGAATTTTCTTCTCTCCATGTTTGTTGATTTTCCAAAATTAATTCTGCTTTATTAATTCTGGAAATATAAAAGAATGATTAAAATCCTAACTTCATACGCCATGACTATGATATTGTGGTGTTTACTCTCAGAACAGTGAAATCTATATAAACATATTAAATCTCTGTAAAACGAATATCACAAATAGGCATAATGTCTACAAACTGTTGCTCATTTGACCTGTTTAATAAGAGCACTTGTTTATTCGAAAAAACCCATTAGTCCTAAGGATGTTCAATGTAGACAGGTTTTGCTGTATCTTGATGGTTATTGCAATTATATGAATGAAGGAAAGTGTAAATGAGCGGTCATATATATGTGTGTTCGGTGTGTAGATTTTGTCTTTTTCTACAATTTTTCTATTTTATTTTAGAACTGTTCAGACTATTTTGTTTTTCATTTTATTACTAGAGAATAAATCTTATAAGAAAATGTGAAAATAACTACTTTATTAATATATGTATAGGTATAATTAAATTGATAAAAAGCACATTTATACAATTTTTTATTGCATATTATTTCAAATGTATAATTTGCCTGATCCAATGACATATTTCATCTGCTGTACATTGACACAAGCTGCATGTGTGTTCATAGTTAAAGTCATAAAGGAACATTTATATAGCACATAATATTACATCTGTAATTTTGTCAGGTCAAACATGCTAATTTTCCTCACCCATACTTTAAATCATAATGCCCATTTGGGTCACTAAAAAATTATATTAATTATTTTCTTAATTATGTTATCTTATTTTAACACCTAAATATTATATTTTATACATGTATCTGTAATTTTGTCATGCTAACTTTCTTCATCCATGCATTAAATCATAATGCCCATATTGGGTCAATAAAATCACATTAATTATTTTCTTAATTATCTCATTTTATTCTTACCAGTTCCCTACCAACAACAGCGACATATTCAGTTGCACTGCCCTCCGACAGCCTTCCAAAATATTCTGTAACCCAATTGTCACATGTAAAATTTGTGTCAAGGACAAATCTGTGTTTACAAGTTGTAATTGGATGGTTTTACACACTGCTTTATCATTGGTGTAAAAGAACACTGCCCTATACTGGTCCTAGATCTGACCACCTGGTCACTTTGATTGTTTTTACGTATTCGTAAGCGCTGCTGCTTCTGCTGCTGCTGCTCTGGAGTAATCATGCATGCCTGCTGCTACTGCTGCTCTGGGGTAAACGTGTATGTCTGCTGCTGCTGCTCTGGGGTAAACGTGTATGGCTGCTGCTGCTGCTGCGCCGTCGCGCCGCTGACAGAGGGGCGTATGTCACTGCCGCTGCTGACAGAGGAGTAGCAGCAGCAGCAACCATGCACGTTTACCCCAGAGCAGCAACCATACACGTTTACCCCAGAGCAACAGCCATACACGTTTATCCAAGAGCAGAAAAATCGTAGAAAAAGGCAAGATCTACACACCGAACACACATATACATGACCGCTCACTTTCACTTTCCTTCATTCAGATAATTACAATAACCATCAAGATACAACAAAACCAGTCTACAGTGAACATCCTTAGGACTAATGGGGTTCTTCGAATAAACAAGTGCTCTTATTAGACAGGTCAAATGAGCAACAGTTTGTAGACATTATGCCTATTTGTGATATTCGTTTTACAGAGTTTTAATATGTTTATATATATTTCACTGTTCTGAGAGAAAACACCACAATATCATAGTCATGGCGTATGAAGTTAGGATTTTAATCATTCTTTTATATTTCCAGAATTAACAAAGCAGAATTAATCCTGGAGAATCAGCAAGCATGGAGAGAAGAAAATTCTGATTTGAAAGAATCATTAGAAACAATGAAAAAAGATATGGAACATATGGAAGAAACGTAAGTTTAATAGTGAAAAGATATGGACAATATGGAAGAAAAGTACCTTGAATAGTGAAAAAATATGGAAAATATGGAAGAAAAAAAAGTTGAATTGTGATAAGATTTGGAAAGTATGGAAGAAAAATAAGTTAAATAGTGAAAAGATATGGAAAATATGGAAGAAAGGTCAGTTGAAAAGTGAAGTGATTTGGAAAATACGGAAGAAAGGTAAGCTGAATTATGGAAAATATGGAAAAAAAGTAAGTTGAATAGTAACAAGATATGGAAAATATGGAAGAAAAGTAAGTTGAAAAGTGAAATGATATGGAAAATATGGAAGAAAAGTAAGTTGAATAGTGAAAAGATATGGGAGAGAGAGAAGAAAGGAAAGTTGAATAGTGAAAAAGATATGAAAAATACGGAAGAAAAATAAGTTGAATAGTGAAATGATATGGAAAATATGGAAGAAAGGCAAGTTGAATAGTGATAAGATATGGACAATATGGAAGAAAGGCAAGTTGAATTGTGAAAAGATATGGAAAATATGGAAGAAAGCCAAGTTGAATAGTGGAAAGATATGGAAAATGCGGAAGAAAAGTAGGTTGAACTGTGAAATGATATGAAAAATATGGAAGAAAAGTAAGTTGAAATGTGATACGATATGGACAATATGGAAGAAAGGGAAGTTGAATATTGAAAAGATATGGAAAATATGGAAGAAACCCAAGTTGAATAGTGAAAAGATATGGAAAATACAGAAAAAAGTAAGTTGAATAGTGAAAAGATTTGGAAATTATGGAAGAAAAGTAAGTTGAATAGTGAAAAGATATGGAAAGTATGGAAGAAAATAGTGAAAAGATAGGGAAAATATGGAAGAAAAATAGGTTGAATAGTGAAATGATATGGAAAATACAGAAGAAAGTCAAGTTGAATAGTGAAAAGATTTGGAAAATACAGAAGAAAGTCAAGTTGAAAAGTGAAGAGATATGGACAATATGGAAGAAAAGTAAGTTGAGTAGTGAAATGATATGGAAAATATGGAAAAAAAGTAGGTTGAATAGTGAAATGATATGGAAAATACAGAAGAAAGTGAAGTTAAATAGTGAAAAGATATTCAAAATACGGAAGAAAAGTAAGTTGAATAGTGAAAAGATTTGAAAAATATTGAAGAAAAGTAATTTGAAATGTGAAATGATATGGAAAATATGGAAGGAAAATAAGTTGAAAAGTGAAAAGATATGGACAATATGGAAGAAAGGCAAATTGAATAGTGAAAAGATATAAACAATATGGAAGAAAAGTAGGCTGAATAGTGAAATGATTTGGAAAATACAGAAGAAAAGTAAGTTGAATAGTGAAAAGATATGGAAATTATGGAAGAAAAGTAAGTTGAATAGTGAAAAGATATGGAAAATATGGAAGAAAAGTAGGTTGAATAGTTAAAAGATATAGGAAATATGGGAGGAAAGCAAGTTGAAAAGAGAAAAGATACGAAAAAGATGGAAGCAAAGTAAGTTGAATAGTGAAAAGATATGGGAAATAGAGAAGAAAGGAAAGTCGAATAGTGAAAAAGATATGGAAAATACGGAAGAAAAGTAAGTTGAATAGGGAAAAGATATGGAAAATATAGAAGAAAAATAAGTTGAATAGTGAAATGATATGGACAATATGGAAGAAAAGCAAGTTGAATTGTGAAAAGATATGGAAAATATGAAAGAAAGCCAAGTTGAATAGTGAAAAGATATGGAAAATGCAGAAGAAAAGTATGTTGAATTGTGAAATGATATGAAAAATATGGAAGAAAAGTAAATTGAAATGTGAAATGATATGGAAAATTTGGAAGAAAGGCAAGTCGAATAGTGGTACGATATGGCCAATATGGAAGAAAGGCAAGTTGAATAGTTTAAAGATATGGAAAATACAGAAGAAACGTAAGTTGAATAGTGAAAAGATATGGAAATTATGGAAGAAATGTAAGTTGAATTGTGAAAAGATTTGGAAAATACAGAAGAAATGTAAGTTGAAGAGTGAAAAGATAGGGAAAATATGGAAGAAAGGTAAGTTGAATAGTGAAAAGATGTGGAAAATATGGAAGAAAGGCAAGTTGAATAGTGATTAGATATAGACAATATGGAAGAAAGGCAAGTTGAATAGTGAAAAGATATGGAAGAAACCCAAGTTTAATAGTTAAAAGATATGGGAAATATGGGAGAAAAGCAAGTTGAAAAGAGAAAAGATACGAAAAAGATGGAAGCAAAGTAAGTTGAATAGTGAAAAGATATGGGAAATAGAGAAGAAAGGAAAGTCGAATAGTGAAAAGGATATGGAAAATACGGAAGAAAAGTAAGTTGAATAGGGAAAAGATATGGAAAATATAGAAGAAAAATAAGTTGAATAGTGAAATGATATGGACAATATGGAAGAAAAGCAAGTTGAATTGTGAAAAGATATGGAAAATATGGAAGAAAGCCAAGTTGAATAGTGAAAAGATATGGAAAATGCGGAAGAAAAGTAGGTTGAATTGTGAAATGATATGGAAAATATGGAAGAATGGTAAGTTGAAATGTGAAATGATTTGGAAAATATGGAAGAAAGGCAAGTCGAATAGTGATAAGATATGGACAATATGGAAGAAAGGCAAGTTGAATAGTGAAAAGATATGGAAAATATGGAGGAAATGTAAGTTGAATAGTGAAAAGATATGGAAAATATGGAAAAAAGGCAAGTTGAATAGTGAAATGATATGGAAAATATAGAAGATTTCTGTTAGTCATAATTACGCCCAAAGAGACCACCTCCTCCTCCTCTTCATACTCCTTCCCGCCACCCTTCTCCTCCCTCCCTCGTGCCCTCCTCCTCCCTCCCTCACACCCTCCTCATCCGCCTCCCTCCCTCCCGCCCTCCTCCTCCTTCTCCTTCCATTCCCACTGTCCTCCTCCTCCTCCTTTTCATCCTCCTTCCCGCATGCCGCCGCCGACGCCGCCGCTACAGAAGAAGCAATAGAAAGTTCAAGAAAAAATATAGGAAAAACGAACAATTAATGAATAAACGTTAAAATATCTCTGAATATACGACTAAAATGTAAAATTGTCACGGAAAATACGACACAAACAAAAACAAAACGAAGCTTTGGCGACTAAAATGTTAAATGGTAACGGAAAATATCGCAAAAACAAAAACAAAACGAACAAATAGTGAATGAAACGTTAAAAGATCACCGAAAATATGACACTAACTGATTTCCGGTCAAAAGACTTTCTAATAGGAAGAAATCCCTACTACCGGTTGCGCATGCGCGCACCCGACCCTCCCAAAGGAACCCCGAAGGGATCGGATGACGTTTGATGACGTCACTTTCGGTGAAAAGACCCCACTAGGGCAGATATTGCGCAACTTCCGGAATCTCTTTGGGGTCACGTGACGTTTGATGACGTCACATCTGGTAGCCATGTCGGTCATGCGCAATGGTACATTTTGTACTACCACTATAGTAAGGAAAAAAAGCGGGACCATGTTGCACATGCGCACGCGATCACTTCCGGTCACGTGACTGACGTCACATTTGGTCACGTCATTTCCAGTCACGTGACCTCCGGTGACGTTATTTCCGGTCAGGGCCCGGTGACGTCACTTCCGGTAACACCTACTGAAATATGGCTTGAATCGTGCTGATACTACTGAGAACAAACGTTCAATAAATAAAAGTTTGAAACAAATATCCCACCTTAATATTTTGTCAGATGACCTTTCATCCTAATGACTTCACGTATACGTAGTTTGCTTACACAGCCAAAGTGGCGTTTCAAAAATATTCCTTTAGTTTATGTCTCTTCTTCTTACAATAAAGTTCATCCCTCAGTGATCCTGAGTATTATCGAACTTGTGTTATGTACATTCGCCAACAAGGAGGCATGTGATTAAAAAGACTTCTCAAAGATGTAATATATACAGTTAAAACTATGATGTGAATGTCTATTCATGAGCCAGCTCCACCTTGAACGCTTGAAGTGTGGGAACACTTATTAACACTGCTGGCAAGTTATTCCATGTTCGGATTGCTGAAGGGAAGTATGAGTTTTGGTGGCTCTGTATTCGCTAGAATGGTATTTGGCATTTTTGGTCATGGCTTCTTGTTGTTCTGGTGGTTGCATGAATAAAGTACATTTGCGATGATATGGCAATAAGGTGGTGGACTATCCTGTACATCATTACCATTTTTGTGTTGGTTCTTCTTTGTTGTAAAGTTGGCCAATTTAGTTCCTTTAGCACAGATGTAACACTGCTTTCTCTTGAGTAGTCCCCATTCACAAATCTGGCAGCACGGTGTTGGCATTTTTCTAGTTTGTTTATGTTGAATTTAGTATAAGGATCTCATACGGTTGCAGTATATTCTAAATTAGGACGCACCGAGTGTTGTAAAATGTGTGCCTTTACATTAACTTAGGCAATATCCTTCATCACAAATCGTCAAATCTAAAATTCCACCATATTTTAAGGATCAATCTGTGCCTATAATTTTGTATGTTTATACCAGACAAATAGCGTCAAAATTTTTAATTACAAACATGTGTTGCGTGATCTCAATTTACGATTTCAAATCTAAGCCTCCTGATTGCACCTGTGCAAGTTCCCCATTCATATATAATCCGACTGGCTACGTTATAACTGGTGACCTTAAAATTATCAACAACACCTCTCTACGAGAGGTGTTCGCCAAAGGGCCTAAATCCATAAACTGGAAACACAACTTTAAAATACTTATGGATTCCGTCGAGGATTATGCCAGACAATGGGCAAAACGTGAAAAGGAGGACTTAGATACTCTTTCCGAATGGGTGAAGAGTATGAGGTCGTTAATACAGATTAGAATTAAAACACTCAGTGGGTCTATGAGCACTCGCTCTACATCAATCTTTAAAGACCCAAATGTTGCTAAACACCTGTCTCTCCTTCATGACAAATTTGTTATTGTCTCCGCCGACAAGACCCCAAACAATATTGTTTTTGTGTGTAAATCACATTACATAGACTGCTTGATAAAGGAATTAGGTATTGACAATTCATTTGAAAACCCTACATACACCTCCGACGACGATAACGAAAGAGGAAATCCTGGACAATCATAGGTTTATTATGTGTTCCTTTGGAATTTCAACCAAAGATGAAGAACTAGATCTACTATTATACCATCACTCTACTGGATTCCTAAATTACACAAGTGTCCTTTCTAACAGCGTTATATTGCTGGGTTTGGCAAATGCTCCACGAAACCTCTTTCCAAATTATTAACATATATTCTATCGGCAGTCAAAACCGGGCTTCAGAGCTACTGGGACACTAGCTACTCGAGAGGTGGTGTGAATCAGATGTGGATTCTGAAGAACTCGAAAGATCTGTTAGAGTACATACAATCTAGGTCCCTCTTCTCCTGCAATAGCATTAAAACATTTGACTTCTCTACCCTTTACACGACTATTCCGCACTCTAAGCTGAAGGACAAATTAAGGGAGTTGGTCCAACTGTGTTTCATAAAAAAGAATACCCAACGTAGATACAAATACCTTTTGCTGTGAAGAGACAGATCTTGTTTTGTAAAACACAATTCTGATTCTACCAAAAAGTTCTCTGAAACTGATATCTTCAACATGCTCGAGATTTTGATTGACAACATATTTGTTGTTTGGTGGACGTGTTTTTCAACAGACAGTCGACATACCTATGGGTAACAACTGTGCTCCTCTTCTCGCCGACTTGTTCCTTTATTCGTATGAGGCAGACTTCATACAGGGGCTTCTCAAGAAAAACGAAAAGAAGCTAACCCGATCCTTTAATTTCACGTTCCGCTATATAGATGATGTCCTTTCACTAAATTATTCTAGGTTTGGTGATTTTGTTGATCGCATCTATCCCATTGATCATGAAATAAAGGATACCACAGATACAGATAGGTCTGCTTCATACCTTGACCTACACCTCGAATTCGACAGTGAGAGTCGGTTAAGAACGAAACTTTACGACAAAAGAGATGATTTCAATTTTCCCATTGTGAACTTTCCATTTATATGTAGCAACATTCCAGCAGAACCTGCATATGGAGTATATATCTCTTAGAAGATACGATATTCCAGAGCTTGTGGTTCCTATCACAAATTGCCAACATGTTGGGCCAACAAAGGCCCGATGAGCAAAATCACATTGGGCCAACGTTATCTGCCAACGTTGGTCCAACGAAGTTGTCAACAAAATGCCAACATTTGCCCAACACTGGGATGCTATCTGGGGGGTTCCTTTTTGGTAAAGTTGGAGAGTCATCACTTTGGAAGTTTTACGGTCCCCACCATGACTTGGTTGACCGTTATGGAATATCTGTATCACAAATGACCACGGATATGTTCCACTTGTCGTAAGCACTTCCCGGTCCTTTCCTCATTCACGACTTATTACCGGGTTTGAAACTAGATTAACACGACGGGTGCCACTAGTGGAGCAGGAACTGCTTACCCTTCCGAATCACCTGAGTTCACCCCCGGTTTTTAGTGGGGTTCGTGTTACTCGATATTTAGTTTTATATGTACGTTTTGTAAATCGTTGTTTGTCCTTTTGTACTTTTTCTTTTTGCCATTGTGTTGTCTATTCTTCTTCGATATACGGATTCTGATTGCTCCTTTGGTATCTTTAAACTCTTCTTGCCTCGAACTGTTTTTATCCTGCAATTGGGTTATTTTTTGTCATAATAAATGGGTTGAAATAAACTAGTGCTTTATTATGACAGTGTCATAATAACACTTTACACATTAGCCTGATAAACCTATTAAGCCACACCTCTGGCTTAAAAACACTTTTCACATTAGTCCTAATTTAAGCCACACTCTTGTCATAGTAGCACTTTTCACATTAGCCTTTTAAAGCTATTAAGCCACGTCCCTTACCGGAACTACTATTGGTGTATCGATGGTGTTTCCGTTATTTTTTAAAATTATTATTAAATAAAATAACATTTTCTTTTGCAAATTTTATTGCAGGATAAATACAATATTGGTGTATTGACGGTAAATATAGAATGTATATGGCTCGGCACGAAATGGATGGAAATACTCGCTAAAGCTCGTATTTCCCCCGTTTCTAAGCCTCGCCACAAAAATTCTATATTTACCATCAATACACCAATATTGTACATATATTTTTTCTCAAGAAGGCACAAAATGAGTATTTGCATATTGACAGTCAAGGCTAATTTGAACGGTATTTCTTTCTGTAGCTATTTTCTTCTGATAACTTCATCGTAATTTTTAATATCTACCTTTGAGTACTCATAGTCGAAAATATAAACCATGGGTAGACATATTAATTTAATATTGGTGATCCCAGAGTGAGTTTGGTGGAATTCCGAACGCGCTCAATGTAATACCTCCGTAAATTCTGAATATCATGTGATATATATCTATAACATATTATTGGACGCAGGGTGACTTGTTTTGATTTTTTCTTCTATACCATAATATATTCATAAGAAGAGGAATGATTGATAGAATAATTTGACGAGCAGAATGTATCGATATTTAAAATTACAAAAACGACACAAGTACCGGTACCGGTCCCATATCTGTAATACTTGTTTTAGCTTCCTCAACGCCAGTGATATTTCACGATATTTGACTTTTATTTCTAATATGTTGTTTGCTGGTTAATCCGAATATTTTGAAAATGTCATCTGACACAAGTCATATAAGTAAATCATCTTTATCATGTGCTAGGTCCTTTTTAGCCAAGAAAAAATATGGGAGATCCTTTGCGAATTTTTTACTTTTCATTAAACTGTCTCCTCATAAAAAAGAAGATGTTTTGGATGATTTTATACACTGCATGACAGAATGGACTAATCAGCTGGTAGCAGAGGACAGAATGGATGATTTGTTTAAGTGCTATGACCAAGCCTGTGAAATCCTTCCAGCTTGTGAATCTGTTCTGAATAATATTGGTGCTCAACTATTTAGGTACCGTCTTGAAATAAAGTCATTACTTACTTACTTACATATGGTCATGAACAAGACTTGTATTATTATGCCATTTATGAACACTTGAGTAAAATGTTATGGTATGACTTTGTCGTCATTGTTGTTATCTGTCTGTTGACAATGGTTCCAGTGCAATAACTTTTGTTCTAGCTGACGGATCCTTTTGAATTTTAAACAAAGATCATTGCCATTGGCACAATATTATAAAGAAAAGAGGCGGGGGTGGGGGTCCAGTATGGCCCTGTTAGTCAGACAGTCTTATATTCTGACAGTTTGTTGATCTGATCTCCTCTAAGCATGCAGCATTGAGGAGTAAGAGCTAAAACTTTGTGGTTTGGAATAAGGATGATGTGTCTGGGTGGAGTAAATAAATAAATAAATAATAAATAAGCTTTATTTAGAGTCGGCATGGTTAAAACAACATACAACATAAGGAGTGACATGTACGATGTATGTCTATCCGTAAACTGTTGTTTCAGTGAGCTAGCACTATAAAAATCCAACTAAGAGTGTTGATCCATTACAAAGTGGATGTCATCATCATCTCCACGCAATGTAACTTGTTCTCATTATGATATAGCTAAGTAATTAATTTCTCACTTGGTGTACCCATTTTCACTGTATTTTAAATACAAATGTAAAACAAGTATGAACCTTAATAACAGTGAATATTAAGGTCAAATATATATTCATTGATTTGCTGATTTCTTCAAGGAAGGATTACTAAGCACATATTTCTATTCATTTTCATTGGTCCATTCCATGAAATTCAAATCTGCAAACCTGTTGTAAGTTAATATTGTATAATACATAATTTGTACAAAATATTGCAAAAAAATAGTATGAAAATTGTGAAACATATAAATGAAAATTAGAATCATATTTATTTTAGACTCGGCTATATAGAAGAGGCAGCTCTCTATATCAGAAGATCAATTCAAATTAACCCAGACTATTCTGCAGCCAGACAAAATTTAGAAAATGTCTGCAGTCATCTTGTTGAACGCTGGCATTTTCGTATGTTGAATGATGTCAGACGTAATTGTGCCTACAAAATTGCCATTAGAAGAGCCGCACAAAGAGGTCACCGATCAATGATTGATATAGGATGTGGAACTGGG
This sequence comes from Bathymodiolus septemdierum, assembly GCA_963383655.1. Classification (NCBI taxonomy): domain Eukaryota; kingdom Metazoa; phylum Mollusca; class Bivalvia; order Mytilida; family Modiolidae; genus Bathymodiolus; species Bathymodiolus septemdierum. Next base: position 27,414,059 of record OY726524.1, on the reverse strand, counting down.
ATATTAAGGTATGAGAAATACATGTGGATTTTATTATAGCTAATTTGGTCTGCCCTCTTGTTGATATTTTTTATATTACAGTGGAACCTGTCTAATCTGACACACCAAGGGATCAGGGAAATGTGTCCGATTGTACAGGATGTCAGATCCTGTCTAATCTGACACACCAAGGGATCAGGGAAATGTGTCCGATTGTACAGGATGTCAGAACCTGTCTAATCTGACACACCAAGGGATCGGGGAAATGTGTCCGATTGTACAGGATGTCAGAACCTGTCTAATCTGACACACCAAGGGATCGGGGAAATGTGTCCGAATGTACAGGATGTAAGAATATTCTGGTTTTATTTTAGTTAACATAAATGCTTTGGGACCATAAATATTTGTCGGATATCACAGGATGTCGGAAAACTCAGTTCCTGTGTCAGATCGCACAAGTTCCAATGTATATATCTTTGTTTATTGATGCAGATTTCATAACCTGTAGACGGAGAGATATAAATGGTCAAAAGGGAAACAAAAGGAACCTACAACCAAAATAATAACTTTTCTATATTTTTTATTTAGTGGGGCTTGTGTTGTTTTATTTTTAATTTTCTGTGTACAGTTGTGTTTTGTGGACCATAGTTTTTCTCTTTATTTTTTTGGTCTTTGTATTGTTTATCTCCCTTTGATTTACATCTTATGTATACCCCACCCGTGGTATCTTCAAACTTTTCTCATTTAAATTGTATTACAGCTAAGTATGTTAGAATCTTGAAATGTTTTTTATGATATTTTTTTTGCAGTTTGTTTGCCATGAAAGCTGATATTCCTGAAATCTATGCATGTGAGAAATCAAGAACAATGTTAGAGATTACACATGATGTGTTTCAGGCTAATAGAGCTGATGAGAAAATTAATCTTATTTGTAAAGCATCCACAGACCTGGCCATCCCTGAAGATATCCCTGAAAGGTAGGCAGAATGTTTTTTTATTCCTTTACAGCTAGCCAAAATAGGGGTTGTTTCAAAAAAGAATATGTTCCACATTTGTACACTGAGAAGGGGATTTAATGTCATAGCACTAATTGAGGCTCTAGAATGGTCTGTATTTATAGTCACAGGTCTTTTTTAGCAGCTATGGAAGTAAAGCTTTATATAGGTAACCTAATACCAATAATCCCCGTTATATAGGGCCACCCCATCTGTAATGAAAAAGGGGCCTTATAAGAGAGGTGACTTCTCTTGATGGAGACAATTTAGTAGTATTTTACTACAACCTTTCATCTGAAATCTGGGCTTATAAGAGGGCAGGGGTTGAAACTAGCCCGATTCCTGGGGCTACCATTTTTAACTTCAGGACTACCAAGTTTCATCACAAAAAAAGCCAGACGGACTAGCGCATATAAAATCTACCCACCATTCAATTTTGTGTACATTGATGAAATGATGACATTCCTTCGTAAATCGAAATTCCTTTATGATAAATATAGCTATCATTATAACAATAAACAATTTTATAGTCTTTGGTTTGACCCAACAGGAGCTAGAATCCAAGATCTTACGCATTTTAGGTGGTACCATTATACCACCTATGTGGTAATATTTGTTTGAATATCTTTCCAAACTGCATTTCTCCAATTTGAATTCAATATTAATATGTTCCTTTCAATGATAGCTGTTCAGAAACATATGTAAATTTAGCATGAACTGTAGAAAAATGATGCCATTTCAGACAAAATTGTGGAATTTTGGTTTGGAATCTCCATTGAAAACAATAATTTTGGCTACAGATGTTATTTACATGTACAAGGTATTTCTGTTGGCGTCTTATTGTTGTAATTAATGGGGGAGTCACATAAGCATATAAAATCCTACTGAAAATTTAATAATATATTCTTAATGATAAATGAACATTGTCTATTATGCTGTTCTCAGTTTTGTAAATTAAATTATATAAAACAAAGGCAGTTGATACTTGTACATTAAAAATAAAATAAAGCAAATCAGAATTTCCCCCCGTATTTTAGAGTATCACTAGTAGTGACAGAAACATTTGATGCAGCTTTGTTTGGAGAGAATATCATCACCACATTACAGCATGCCTTACAGAAGTTGATTATTCCATTTGATGATGATAATGATGAGGTCAGAATAATTTAAAAGAAGTATAGAAAATGTTAATGATTCTCTTTTAACGATGATAATGATAAGGTCAGGATAATTTAAGAAAAGTATAGAAAATACTAATTATTCAATTTGAGTGATTGATTACTGTTTAACGCCAACTGAGCATTTTTTCAGTTATATCATGGGAAGAACAAGTTACATTCTATGAGATGACGATATCTGCTTTGTACTAGAGTAACATGTTAACTTGCATCTTTATTGTGCTAGTTGACTGAAACAACAGTCCATGGTTAAGCATGTCACTCCACTTGGGCATATAAAAAGATTTCGAGCCAACCAGTCAATGATCTTTCTCATTAATACCGCATGCTTAGCGGAAAAGCAGCAAATACCAATTTTATAGTCTTTGGTTTGACCATACCGGAGCTTGAACCCATGATCCACCGCACTCGACGCGAGCATGCTAACCATTACATCACCGATGCGTTTCTGATTCCATTTGATGTTGATAATGATGAGATCATGATCAGGATAATTTAAATTATGTAAATTAGTAATGGCAGTTTTAATAGTTGAAACAAACATTATTACTGGTATCGATGCTTGTGATAATGTCTGTCAAGTAACCTTCAAAACTAACGTTATTGTTTTTATCGTTTATATCATGTGTTTAATAATATCACACTGTCCGATGATTTAAATATTGGAGTCATTTCGTTGATACTGACGTTATCACTTTGTGAGATCCAACGAAAATATCAAAATTACTAATAATAATAATTCCCTTTGACTACGATAACGATGAGGTTAGGATAATATAAAAAGTATAGAAAATAATTAATAGTAAAGTAATGGATTAGCTCCCTTAGAATATATTATCTCCCTTTACTGATATTTAAAGTACTTCTGTACTAAATTAGATGCATGAAGTTGTTGAGTAATGGCAGTTTCGAAGGTTAAAACAAACATTACTAGTATTGATGCTAGTGATAATGTATGTCAAGACCTTCAAAACTGACGTCATTGTTTTTTGGTTATCTTCATGTGTTTAATATCACACTGCCCGATAATTTCAGTATTAAAGTAATTTCATTGATACTGACGATATCACTGTGAGATAAAAGGAAAATATCCAAATTATTAATAATAAAAATCTCCTTTGACAATGATAATGATGAGGTCAGGATAATATAAAACACTATAGAAAATACTCAATAGTGATGGATTATCTCCCTTAGAATATGTTATCTCCCTTTACTGATTTTTGAAATACTTCTGTACTAAATTAGATGCATGAAGTTGTACAAAACTAGGAGTTTACATGAACATTAATTTAAGTGACAATACCATTTTAAAACTAGGAGTTAACACATGTTATATGAACATCAGTTTTGCGTCTTCATTCAAAAATATTCAGGGGGCCCGGGTGGCTCAATGAGTTAGGTCGTTGGATCTAACAACTCATACAAGCCTATCACCAATACGGTGTGGGTTCGCGCCCGGCTTTGTAAATTACAAAAAAGGGCGCACTCGACTCGCAGCCGCAAATGATAAAGTTTACCAGTTGCTTGCTCATTGTCGGTGGTTCTCTCTGGATACTCTGGCTTCCTCCACCACCAAAACTGATCGCCATGATATAGCTGAAATATTGTTGAAAGTGGCGTTAAAACACCAAAAATCAAATCAAATCAAAAATATTCAAGCTTAAAAATCTTATTCATTCTGTTGGGTTACTATTTAGCTTTCCAAGTAACTTTAGCTTTGGCAGTTGATTTATCATTAACATAACTTTTAAGTTCTATTAACTATTTGACCAAAAATTGTGGAATTTTAACACAGCAATCCTAGGGACTGATGAAAAGGTTCAGATTGAATTTTGGGATTATTACCATACCATTTTTCAATCAAAAGGTCCAATGGTGCCAATATTGGGACTTGCTATGGTTGTATCATGCTGTCATTAGACAGAGCCCTTAATTTTAAAATGTTTTATATATAAGTGTAAGAAAAGCAAAAAAAAATGTGTTTTTGTAATAAACGTTGAAGATACCTATAGTGTACTTCAGTTTTCATGTAAATTACAGTCAAGCCTGCTTTAGTGACCACCTCTATTATGCAATACTAATTTGTTTTATGTGACCTTAATTTTAGTTTCCATTCACAGTACATTTCATGTTAATTAAACCTGTATTTAGTGACCATCTGTCTTATGAGACCCTATTTCAATGGGCAGGTTTGACTGTACATACAAATTTAATCATGATATGCTATATTACTTCAGGTTGGTCCAACTGTTATACCATGTGGAGCTACTGTTTATGTTTGTCCTATTGAAAGTGAAGCTATAAGAAACAAGAACAGGTACACAAAGTTTGTAGAAATGACAAAGACAGTATTATACATAAAAGTCATTACAAAATAACATTAGATGTAGGTTATTATACTACAATGTATATGATTAACATTAGATGTAGGTTATTATACTACAATGTATATGATTAACATTAGATGTAGGTTATTATACTACAATGTCTATGATTAACATTAGATGTAGGTTATTATACTACAATGTCTATGATTAACATGAGATGTAGGTTATTATACTACAATGTCTATGATTAACATTAGATGTAGGTTATTATACTACAATTCTATGATTAACATTAGATGTAGGTTATTATACTACAATGTCTATGATTAACATTAGATGTAGGTTATTATACTACAATGTCTATGATTAACATTAGATGTAGGTTATTATACTACAATGTCTATGATTAACATTAGATGTAGGTTATTATACTACAATGTCTATGATTAACATTAGATGTAGGTTATTATACTACAATGTCTATGATTAACATTAGATGTAGGTTATTATACTACAATGTCTATGATTAACATTAGATGTAGGTTATTATACTACAATGTCTATGATTAGCATTAGATGTAGGTTATTATACTACAATGTCTATGATTAACATGAGATGTAGGTTATTATACTACAATGTCTATGATTAACATTAGATGTAGGTTATTATACTACAATTCTATGATTAACATTAGATGTAGGTTATTATACTACAATGTCTATGATTAACATTAGATGTAGGTTATTATACTACAATGTCTATGATTAACATTAGATGTAGGTTATTATACTACAATGTCTATGATTAACATTAGATGTAGGTTATTATACTACAATGTCTATGATTAACATTAGATGTAGGTTATTATACTACAATGTCTATGATTAACATTAGATGTAGGTTATTATACTACAATGTCTATGATTAACATTAGATGTAGGTTATTATACTACAATGTCTATGATTAACATTAGATGTAGGTTATTATACTACAATGTCTATGATTAACATTAGATGTAGGTTATTATACTACAATGTCTATGATTAGCATTAGATGTAGGTTATTATACTACAATGTCTATGATTAACATGAGATGTAGGTTATTATACTACAATGTCTATGATTAACATTAGATGTAGGTTATTATACTACAATTCTATGATTAACATTAGATGTAGGTTATTATACTACAATGTCTATGATTAACATTAGATGTAGGTTATTATACTACAATGTCTATGATTAACATTAGATGTAGGTTATTATACTACAATGTCTATGATTAACATTAGATGTAGGTTATTATACTACAATGTCTATGATTAGCATTAGATGTAGGTTATTATACTACAATGTCTATGATTAACATTAGATGTAGGTTATTATACTACAATGTCTATGATTAACATTAGATGTAGGTTATTATACTACAATGTCTATGATTAACATTAGATGTAGGTTATTATACTACAATGTCTATGATTAACATTAGATGTAGGTTATTATACTACAATGTCTATGATTAACATTAGATGTAGGTTATTATACTACAATGTCTATGATTAACATTAGATGTAGGTTATTATACTACAATGTCTATGATTAACATTAGATGTAGGTTATTATACTACAATGTCTATGATTAACATGAGATGTAGGTTATTATACTACAATGTCTATGATTAACATTAGATGTAGGTTATTATACTACAATGTCTATGATTAACATTAGATGTAGGTTATTATACTACAATGTATATGATTAACATTAGATGTAGGTTATTATACTACAATGTCTATGATTAACATTAGATGTAGGTTATTATACTACAATGTCTATGATTAACATTAGATGTAGGTTATTATACTACAATGTCTATGATTAACATTAGATGTAGGTTATTATACTACAATGTCTATGATTAACATTAGATGTAGGTTATTATACTACAATGTATATGATTAACATTAGATGTAGGTTATTATACTACAATGTATATGATTAACATTAGATGTAGGTTATTGTACATACAAATCATTACAAATTAACATGTGATTGATTGTTGTTAAAAGCCAATTCAGCAATTTTTTAGCTATATCATTGCGAGAACAAGTTAATTATCAATGAGATGATGATGAGGTCCGCTTTGTTCTAGACCAGCACACTGAGTTGGACTTTTATAGTGCTAGCTCACGGAAACAACAGTCCGCGGGTAAACATGTCGCTCCACTCGGACACATTATTCTGATTCCGAGCTAACCAGTCTTTGCTCTTTCTCCTTAATACTGCTTGCTTAGCGGAGAAGCAACAAATACCAATTTTATAGTCATTGGTTTGACCCGACCGGGGCTCGAATCCACGATCTACTGCACTCGAGGCGAGCACGCTAACCAATTACGCCACCGATGCGGTTGATTATTATACATACAAGTCATTGCAAATTAACATTAGATATAGGTTATTATACTACAATGTATATGATTAACATTTGATGTCTGTTGGATTTTTATGTTGGCAATACACTAATTTCTAAACACATTCTGTTAAGAGTTATATGTCGGGCAACCTTTCATTTATCTTTAACCGTGATCATATGTTCTTTTTTGTATGGTCGCAAAATAATTTTGTGATCATATTAAATTCTCTGTGTACAAATAACAGAAACATCCATATTTGCATCTTAAATGGAAATAGGAACGGTTACAATACCCCAAATCAATACCAAGTTACCGACCTTTAATTAGTTCCAAGGGTCATTGCATTCAAAATTCAGAAGGTTGTCAGACCATCTGTCCGTGCGATAGCTTAAGTTCTTGATGACATATCCTTCTGAATTTTGAACACCGTGTCCAACACCTTATTGTGTCAAACAAAATACTGTGTCCACACTTGCTTTTGATATACACTTGTTCAACTTTCCCTTGTCGTCGAACTGCGATCGTATCATGCTTCGCTCAGCGTAGCCCTTTATTATACTATGTTTTATTTTGTTTTGTAGATTTTTATACTCAGTTTTACAGAATGTTGATTTAGAAGATATTCCAATCTACTGTACAACAGGCAGCAAGGATGATCCATACACAACAGAGAATTTGTCAAAGTTACGAGGAGGTTACAAACGGTTGTCTGATTCAACCATTCTGACTAAAGTCAACTTCACAAGTATAGAGGTGAGAGATAGAGATTGAATAGTATAAAATGTGTCTTCTGTGTAATGGTTAGGATACTCACCTGGAGTGTAAAAATGCAAAATAAAGAATACAACACTGTCGGAACATTTCCAAAATCCCAAAGAAAATATTATGAAGAGGCAAAATTTATACCCCTAACTCACAAATACATGACGACTCACTTTCCTGGATTGGTACAGGCATGTCAATAAAATGTGACGATATTAAACTAGTTCTATGGGCCCAAACCTCCCCTCTTACTGTCTCTTAGTTAAATGATGTGGTTAAGCTTTATGTATGTGAGTATAATGTGAGTATAATGTGAGTATAATGTGAGTATAATGTGAGTATGATGTGAGTATAATGTGAGTATAATGTAAGTATAATATGAGTATAATGTGAGTATAATGTGAGTATAATGTGAGTATAATGCTAATCCTCACATATGATTGAGTGAGCAGTGTTATTATAAAGAATGTTATTATCTTTAACATTATGACAGATCAGCCTTACTGTCAGAAAACTTTCTATGAAGATGTTTATATTTGTCCTCCAGAATCATCTAATGATGGACCTGGGTGGATAAATGGTAAAGGTTGTTAACTTCTGGCCATAAGCCTAACACGACTTATGTGGGTTCACACCCCAATAACTACCTCAAGTGTTAAGGTTTCCTGACACCTGACCATGGCTGGGGGTTCTCTGATCAGTTTGTAATAACTGTCCACTGTCAATACCCCCATTATATGCCGTGTAGTCACAACATATCATGACAATGAACACCAATTACCCAAACCAACTCTTTCTATTGGAATGCTAGATTTAGAGATAATAGCCCAAAAGTTGAACCTGAAATATTTTGCAAAGTCAATGTCCTCGGTATAATGAGTCTGATATCGCTATGTGTGTCCCTTTCTTAATGTAGTGTTCTGATTAAAAGTTAATATACATATATACATGTATTACAGAGGATTAATAGAAAGTTTATTGGTACTTTGCTGCATCTTTGTTGAACATGAAGCATTAGAAATATGTAGCAAAAATGTATTATTCTGTAAGATTATAAGACTCAACTAAGGCAAGAATTGCATTTCCCTCGTATGATATCTGACTGGAATCCACTATCACAGCCAATGCGTTGGAGTCACTCGGTTGAAATATTCTAAGGCTGCTGTGTCCTCTTTCAAATACTAATTTATATGAAACCTGTAAATAGTTTTAACCTTTTTATCTCACCTGGCCTTTAGGCCATGTGAGCTATTGCCATAACTTTTCGTCCGTCGTCCGTCCGTCAACATTTCACATTTTAATCTTCTCCTCAGAAACCACTGGGCCAATTGCAACCAAACTTTGGTGGAATGGTCCTTGGATGGCCCCCTTCCAAAATTGTGTCTGGTGATCCCGACTTCTAACCAAGATCGCTGCCAAGCTAAAAATAGAAAAAAGGGGGGATGAAATTTTAATTGTCCATTGCTGCTTTAGTACAAGTCAAAATGAGCTCAAATTTTAACTACAGCTACATGGCAAAGAGTAGTTTAACATATATTCCAGGTTTTTCTGTGAAATTTTTCTTTCAGCCGATTTATACCAATTATGCAAATTAGGCATATTTTGATAAAAGATCACATTTAAATCTTCTCCTCTGAAACAGCTGAACCAAATTAAACCAAGTGTGGCAGGGATGGTCCCTGGGTGGGTCCCTTTCAAAATTGCATTTGACAGCCCCGCCCTCCATTCAAGATGGCTGCTGTTACTAAAAAATAGAAATTTCTTCAATTGTCCATTGCTTCTTTAGTATAAGTCAAAATGAGCTAAACTTTTAACTGCAGCTACATGGCAAGGAGTAGTTTAACATATATTCCGGTTTTTTCTGTGAAATTTTTCTGTCAGCCGATTTATACTGATTATGCAAATTAGGCATATTTTGATAAAAGATCGCATTTAAATCTTCTCCTCTGAAACCACTGAACCAAATTAAAGCAAATTTGGTTGGGATGGTTCTTTGGTGGTCCCCTTTCAATATTGTGTCCGACAGCCCCACCCTCCATTCAAGCTGGCTGCTGTTACTAAAAATAGACATTTCTTCAATTGTTCATTGCTGCTTTAGTATAAGTCAAAATGAGCTGAAATTTTAACTGCAGCTACATGGCAATGAGTAGTTTAACATATATTCTGGGTTTTTCTGTGAGTTTTTTTCAGCCAGTTTATTCCGTTTAGGAATATTATGAGATAAAAATCACATCTAAATCTATTGCTCAGAAATTTGAGTTGAAATTATCTTTGGATGGCCCACTTTCAAAATTATGTGTAACAGTGACCCCCCAGACATGGGGTAATCGTAATCGGTTGTAATCGATTACATTTTTCATGTAATCGAATGTAATCTGTAATCGGACATTTTTTAGATTACATGTAATCGTAATGTAATCGATTGCATTAATTTTGACCCTGTAATCATGGTTACTTTCTGATTACATTTAGATTACTTTTCATCATTTTGACTTATTTTGTCTTAACTGAAACATATCTCCTTAGATATTTAATATATGATTTATGCATTTTCTTCATGAAATTTATTAAACAAATAATGTAGATATTATTATATGCTTAATTGCAATCAAAACTATCACAGCTACAGCAAATACTAAGTATAAATTATGACTTCAAAGACTTGATATCCAAACAAATAATATCTCAATTTCAATTTCTTTAGGGTTTCAAAAATTCAGTGAAAACAGTTTGTCGGCTTGTGTAAAACACAAGCTCTAAAATTTTAAATTATCTGACACAACTTTCAAGATTTCATATATGAATTGCTTCTATGAAAGACTATCACCATGTCCTCATGATTCGCATAAGATAAAGAAATATTCTATATAAACCAAAACATCTCATGAAGATTTCTTATACAACTTTAAAGAGATTTAAAGTTCAATAAAGATATTATATAAAAAGCAAAATGTAAATTATAATTTTCATAAACATTTATTTATGATGCTCGTAGTATGTCATGACAACCAATAAATAAATGTTTATGAAAATTATAATGTATATTACAAATTAACTGATAAATAGCAAGTTGTAATATTTGTAAAATTTTGGATTTTTTTTTTAAAGAATATTCTAATGGGGCTTGTATCTGATATTCAGATATATGTGATATTTCTGCTTTTTATTTTGGTGCTGATTTTCCTTTTAATATTGGATTATATGAAAATTGTTTCATTACTTGTGGGTTACTATACAGCTTGTAATGGATATTTTATTAAACCTATTTACATAAATTAAGGATTTAGTTTTCATATTTAGACTGAGAAATTATGTACATTTTTAAGCAAGTTTTTAGAATCAGAATGATTTTTGTTTTTTTATCTTCTGAATTATATATCAAGGACAAACATTCAAATGGTGTGAAATTTAGTAATGCCAATGGTGATTGTTACATAATTTGGTGTTACAGTAATTACAAATTTTATCAGGTAATCCCCAATAGACTTTCACAGGATGTTTGAAATTATTTGATATATATTATTAAAATGTGCAAATGTATGTTATAATATTTACTAATAGTATAAGATGGAATCAATATTGGTCTTATGTTGTAATAAAGAGAAGACATATTTTATGAAAAATAGGAAAATGAGAATTGCTGTTTATAATTTACAATGTACTGTTTGTTATTGCATGTAATGATCACATTACAACTGAATTGTAATTCATAGTTCTGATTAAGAAATACATTAAAAAAAAAAGAGAGATATTGGACAGATGCACACAAGACAAAATAACATAAAACATTAATATATTGGTTGTCATGACATTAAATGTAATCAGTAATGTAATCGATTACATTTACAAAGTGATTGTAATTTAATCAATTACATTTTGAAAATTGATGTAATTGTAATGTAATGTAATCATGAAAATTGCAAAGTAATTGTAATGTAATCGATTACATTTGAAAGTAATTGACCCCAAGTCTGACACCCCCATTTTCTATTAACTTTAGATGTCAAATTGAAAACCAGGTGAGTGATTCCAGGCTCCTAGGAGCCTCTAGTTCAATTGTCATGTGCGACTTGTTGAAGGTGATCAGTAATTGGTGGTAGAAGAAAGTAGAAGAATGTGTCCTGGTTGGGTAATACTGTTACTGTTACTGCAACAAACTAAATGTACAATCTAACTCTCTATAAAAAATCTTGTTTTGATAGGTGGGTTTCATCTTAATGTAATTTGTTTTCTTCATTACAATATACTAGTATCTGAAATATTGATCAGTCTGTGTTTAAGACAGCAATCTTTAACTCCATCACATTACTTTCAGGAATTAGACATATTAAGTAGTGGAATACAGTGGGATGTTATAGTTGACCTGACAAAGTCTGGTAAATTAGATGCCATTGCTGTTTGGTTTGACCTCCATCTTGATGAAGACATCTCCATATCAACAGATCCTACAAACAAGAATTGCTGGGAACAAGCCATATTTCCTGTACTGCCATCAAACTTTTGTCATTGTCATAATGGAAAAGGTATTCACATATATAACTGTATTATTTTTTGCTCTATTGATAGATATATTTTTATCCCTAAAAGCTGCTGTCACATTTAGTGATCGGGATTGATCAACCGCATACTTAGATCCCCATTTTTGACAATTTCAAGAAAATAAAATCTTGCAGAAAATAAAGAGATTCATGGCCATGTGAGCATTTGCGTCACTTGGTGTCTGTGGTACATCATAAACTTTCACATTTAAAACTTTTCCTCTGTAATCAGTGAACCAAATAAAATCAAACTTGATTGGGATGATCCTTGGGTGGTTTCTTTCAAAATTGTGTCTGATGGCCCCACCCTCCATTCAAGATGGATACTGTTGCTAGAAATATAATTTTTTGTAATTATATATTTCTGCTTTAGTATTAGTCGATATGAGCTCAAATTGTAACTGCAGCTACATGGCAATGAGTAGTTTAACATATATCCCAGGTTTTCTAGTGAACTTTTCGTTCAGCCAATTTATAACGATTATGCAAATTAATCGTATTTTATATATAAATTTATTAATCATATTTAAATCTTCCATGAAACCGCTGAACCAATTGAAACCAACTTTGAATGGGGTGGTCCCCTTTTAAAATTGTGTCCGATAGCCTTGCCTTTCATTAAAGATGGCGGCTGTTACTAAAAATAGAAATTTCTTTGATTGTCTATTGCCACTTTATTATAAGTCAAAAAGAGCCAATTTATACCGATGAGACATTATTTTAGAACAAAAATCACATATAAATCTTTTGATCAGAAATTGAAGCTGAAATGATCTTTGGTTGGCCCACTTTCAAAATTATGTGATTTTGATTTTTTTTGGTGTTTAATGCCACTTTCAAAATTATGTGTGACACCAATATTTTCTATTAACATTAGAAGTCAAATAAAAAAGCAAGTGAGCAGCTACAGGCTCCTTGGTAGCCATTAGTTACTGATTTTGGAAATTATTTAAGCAAGTGATCATTTTAAAATCTTCTGTGAAAATACTGTCAATTTGAACCAAACTTGGCAGGAATAGTCCTTAGATGGTCCACGTTTTCAATTGCAGCCAACAGGTAAAAACGATCCAAGATGGCCACCATGACTGAAAATAATTGAAAAAATTTTAATTGACAAATTCCATCTTATTTTAAGCCTGAATCTGCTTAAATTTTAACTGTAAAAGGATAATTAGGAGCTGATACTTGGTCAAAACCATAATGAAATGTACAATTGACATCTTTAGATAAAGGTTTGTACAGGTGAACAATTCAGACTCAGGTGAACCTCTAGTTATTTTTTCCTCATCTGGAGAATGTATAAATTAATGGTCTTTTGATAAAGCAACCAGGGACAAATCCTCACATGTGTGCTGCAGTAGCCAGCTGGGCTCCCTAACAGCAATTTTAGAAGTCCAGCAAAAATGCTTTGTGCCCAACAACTGGCTTTGCACATGAAATATTCAAAACTGTCTGATAATTTCCAGGGGTCCAGGCCTAATTTTAGTGATCTTGGGCAACTGGGCCCCTATTAACCTTTATACCTGACATTTGATATGCAAATAATTGATTAATTGGTATTTCACTCCAACTTTAACAATATTTCAGTGATATGCAAAAAACCCACCAAAGTTATAACTGTTAAAAAACCACTTTCTGTATTTGACACATTCTTTTTTTATTTTAGGATTCCAGAACAATTTTCAAGTGCATAGTGGCAACAAGGCTCAACTATGTTTTAGTTTACATGAAAACTATTTACATTTGAATTCCTGTCAAATTATAGATTCAGTAACTGACAAATGTGATGTTGAAATGGCTGACAATTGTGTACGACAAAATTATAGTGAACCCATTTTGCTTGAAAGGACAGAAATTGCAAAATTAAATAATCTTGATGCCAACAGAATGTTTTGTCAAGCCATTGAAAAACATGTGATTACAGGAGAGAGTGAAAATGTGTCAATTTTGGATATTAGTTCAGAGTTATCTCCCCTTTCTTTGCAATTTTTACAACTGGGAACTCCCCATGCTACTATTTTAGCTAGAAAGGAAATACATGATGATATAATTAGACTGGCTCACAGTAATGACCTTGACCTTACCACTCTGTGTATTGAAGACAATATTAAGAATATATCTGGGTTACATAATCTAATGGTGTGTGATTTGATTGAGACTTGTGGAGCATTAAGACAACAGATTCTAGAAGATATTGCATTACTCAGGTTTGTATATTAATATGTTTTAAGAAAAATAGATCTATTTTATAATAGGCTTCATTTATGTTATTTGAGGCATTGCCAGTTTGCATGTATGTATGTATTTTGTGTTGAAATTATTTAATCATTGTTATTAGCTTAATTGCAATGAAGTTGTGCTTTACTAATTATGGTTTGGTGAATTCCAGAAAAAATGGTGTGCTGACCATGAGCACAGTGGAGAGCCAATATAATATTAAAAACATTTAAATAAAGAAATTTTGGATCAAAAACACCTAAATACTGGTAAATATAGATAATTCCATACATAAAGATAAACTTTTTGATATAGATAAAATATACCTCACAAACTAGCTGAAATACTGATAAACTTAGTAAAATAATGTTCAGCATGACCCATGACCTGTCAAATATCTACATTAAATTTAATGAGCACTGATACAATCTGAACAGCAGACACAAACCTTATACAAAGAAGTTTAGACATGATTAACTACAGAACCATAGATCTTATATGTCATCTGATAATGCGAAAAAAAAGATGAAGGCTCCATGGGGGAGTTGTCGGGTTAAAATATGGAAATTCTGACCGTGGACCATAGTAGGTAACATGTTTGGAGAGTGTCACACTCCCTACATGCTAAAGACCTGTTTTATATATTTGTATAAAGAGTAGGCTTGTGTAGCCACTACATAAGACTAAACTTGTCCTTATCACCTTTCTATTTTCTGATTGTTCTGCGGCAGGTCAGTGGTTTTATCCAAGTACTCTCGTTTTCTTCACCAGTTAAACTGACCTCCACAATGTAACTGGAATATTGTTGAAAGTGACATTAAACATCCTTTATATAACATTGAGTTACTGATTGTCTGATATACAAGACATATAATTTTTCTTCTGATACATTGTATGTTACACAGATAAACAATTTATTCTTTAAATTTTCAGAGTAACACATTTAACAAAGAACGGTAGTGTTATACCAGGGAGAGTCACAATACATGGTGTATGTGTGGAGTCAGTAGATCTTCAGATAGACAATGCTGTAATCAATGATGAAGTGACACTAGGTTTCAGCATTGCAAAGTTTATAAACGATTATCAGGTATGTATTTGTTATACAATATACTGTCAAACCTCGGTCCCTCCAACTCGGATGGGTCGAATACCATGGATGGCTCAAACTGATTTGAAAGTCCCATCAATTTTCCTTATATTTCTAAGTAAAAAAAAAGTCTTTCACTCGAACACCGATACCTCGAACAGTCGAACTCAATAAATGGTCCCGTCAATAATAAAATCACGAGTTTTACCATGTCAAACTCGAACATCGCAATTTAATTGACAGATGTATGTTATGGTTGAATGTGCTTACTGTAAGTTGTGATAAATGTCAGATTACCAGCAGATAATTGTTTAAGAAATAAATCATGGAAGCCAGAATGTGTTGGGAGTTTTAACATGGATTGGCGGATGTTAGTATTTTATCCCAAGCCAGAAGTGAGGGATAAAATTTACTAATATCTGCCAATCCATGTTAAAACTCAAAACACATTCTGGCTTCCATGATTTATTTCGATTCTGATATGTCTAAGAGTACAAATACGTTAGTATACTTTGATTGGAAGACGGTAATTTATACATACGCTTGCGGAAAATGTCGCACACAATTTATGTAGCTCGAATAATACTGCGCCCTCTATCGGCATTATTCGGGTCACAATTTATGCTACCAATGGAAACGTCAGTCACATTCATCAGCGCATGTGCTAATGTGATAATACGAAGAAATAATTCGTTTTTTTTTTTAGCAAAGGGAAAGAGTGAGGTCGTGTTAGAATTACTTAACAATTACAGGTAGAGGGATAAACTTGTCATCATTTGTGTTAATTAGTCATTAAGGGAAACTTCGCAAAAAAATATTTTTTTATATGTATTTGCTGATGTATAAATATGGATGTTTATATGTATATTAGCGTTTTATTATGTTGGATAAGGGAATGAAATCGATTTTAAAATTCGGTCAATGATAGATGAATGTCGCCATTTTGATAGCATCTCGATTCCAATTATCACGTGATGTCTAAATACCATCAAGCCCCAAAACAAGCGTGACAAACCGGGGTCCTCATTCAGTGTCGATATGGCTTGTCAGGCATAATTCTTTTTATTTTTCTTATTATTCTAAATATATGAATTTATTACACAATCACTTTTTGCAGATTTACGTTTTATTTCTATATACTTATAGGAAAACATACGAATCGGGGAAAACAGTCCGTCTTTAAAGGCATACAGTCGCTCAGATTGATTTTTTTTGTTTATATTAAAAGTTGCCAATATTCGATGTTTTATACTAATAAAATGTTCTGAACAAGAAACCAGGTTTAAAAAATATGCTATAATGTCATAATTAGTGAAAAGAATTTGTTGGTAAAATCGCCATTAACACACCTAATTATAAGTCGGTTGATTTTCCGAAGTTTGCCAGACACTGATAACTGCTATAAATAACCAGGAAGCATGCTTTTCATGTAAATTCATTATAATTAATATAATTTAAGAAATATGTATATATGAAATTGGATCTGGGGTAATCGGTTAATATTATATAATGGTATTTAGTAAGAATGACACTTAAAATCTGAAATACGTGATGTAATCAATAAAAACAAACCCAAACTCTGCAAAGGGGCCTGATAATGGGAAAATTGTAAACAAATTGTATTGCATAGTATTGACAACACTTGAGTTTGATTATGTTTTTTTCGAAAAAAAACCAGTCATGAAGTTCATTATCTTACTCTCTAATTTAAAAGAGATATCACCTAGCGTTTCCTCCTGAAAAAACCCAAGAATAATATAAAAAGCGATGATGCAATTCTGCTGTCAAAATACGATTCGGCCGTAAAAAGATACTAAATTATGCTTACCATATATGTATTGAAAAATGGCGTAGGTCGATATAACCCTTTTTTTTAAATTTTTACACGAAGCTTGCTAAATCCTGTTGTTTGCCAATTTTTACCCAATTTATACACAAATTTTACTAATTTGTCGGACATCCCCTTGATCCGCCAGTGTGCATTAATATGCACCCATTCCTAATGTATACTTGATCAGGGTCGTGTATTTTGGTCACCTATTAGAACCTTTAAAATGTGTATGGCATCTCCTATTCTAGTCACGGGTAGCGTTAACGGGTCACAAAATGTGTATTGCGTTTCTGATTATTGCCAAAGATTGTGACACATGTATTTAAGTATCGGTCAAGAGTCTCATCGACCGGATGTAAAATGACACTTGTATATTCTGCCTGGCGACTTCCTGTGTGGACCTAAGCTCATTACGCAATATTAGGTACCCTGCTGAGTGAACCGGTGTGAATGTACCTGTCGTTTTCAGAATGAAAATAAAAATAAGTAAATCCCGCCTTTCACTTCTTATTTCAGGAATTATTTGCCTTAATTTATTGAAGAATAAAATATTTAAAATTAAAATATGGTCTCTCGCTTCTAAAAATACATGAAAAATATAAGAAATATATTTTCTGCATAATATTTTACGTTTCGCTCATCAAAAATGACACAAACAAAAAAAGGAAAAGAAATTAACATTTTTAAATCACTTGCTCGCTCCAACGTTTTTAGCACAAAATCCGAAGAACAAGAAGTAAATTTGGTGTGGCCTAATCTCTGTATATTTTGACTGCTCTTCATCTGTTTATACCGCTCATGATCATGATCTCTTCCGAACTTTGTCTGAATGAATATCAGTGGATATCAAAATTATAGGTCAAGTTTGCTTACGGGGTTCCGAGCTGAAAAAAAATCATATATTTAGGTTTTGTCACTGAGCAAAGAGGTTTTTTTCCTTTAAACACTAACTTTGTAAACTCAGTTGTCGCCCGATCTCCTAACCTTTAATTTTTAGTTCTGTAATTAAGATTAAAACATCTTTTATGAACATCGATCGTTAAAATTGAAACAGCTATATATAGTTAGGCCAATTTGGCACCCCTAATAATGAAAACTTATAATTTCAAGGATGGTGTATACTTTTTTTATCATCTAAAACAAAATTACAATTATAATTGTTCCTGTTATTTCAGCATTATATTTATTTTAATGTTTTAATTTTTTTTTATCTTTAATAAATAATAAACGATCTACCAACTCGTCTTGGAAAGCAAATAGTGTGTATTCAAATTCCCATTTTACTAATCCGATCAATACACAAGTTACGCGTTGTCAAAATTATACATTATATTTTTCAGCACATTAGCAGTAAAACAAAATGAACATAATTGTAAAAGGGATCCTACATATAGTGAATATAGGTGACTGTTGTAAAACACTCTTTCCGTTGTAAATATAAAGGAAATGAAGCACATTTTGTTCATTTAAAATAGTTGTTTGTCAAAAAGGTACGTATCTGTTCACTTCAGTATTTAATTTTCCAACGGTTATTAGATTTAAATTACAATCCTCTGAGCGCTTTAAATGAAGCGAATTTAACATCAGCGACCCAGACTTTAAATTTCAATCCCACAATGCATTATCAGATTAAAACGTCACAACCTGATTGATAAATTAGAAATTAAAATTTCAAAATTGCGATTTGCTTCGTTATTTGTGGAAATATGTCAATAAAACTTTAAATTGAGATGTGACTTGATTATTAACCATTAATTATGATTAATAAAGAACGATTATTGAACCCGAGACTCATGTCGCTGATTGCACCAAGCCGAGCCTACACTCGACAATAATTAAAACAATCAAATGTTTCCAATTGTAATATTTTTTATATTTTCATAGTTGCTGGGATCGAATAATATCAAACTGTGTGGTCTCAGGGTTCATCTATATACCAAAAAAAAATAGAAATGTACTTGTACTGAAATTCCGATTAACCTGAGTTTATATGTATATATAATATCAAAAAAAACAAATATAATTGCATCAAATTCAAATTAAAAAAAAAGAAAATGGCTAAAATTTGAAAATTGCCCATTAAAAATATATATCCGAATTATCAAGCATTATACCGATATCGATCTAAGTGTTAATACCCGACCTCATATTTCCTGTTTATAAAATAGATCGTGAAAAAAACGTTTCTAAGGTACGTTTGAAGATACCAAAGAGGTATTCAGAAGCCATAGTCTTTGAGAACTTTCTAAAGGATTAAATATTTTTTACGAGAAAGGCCCATTTTACTGTGCATCAGTTATCATAGCGTAATAAACTATCCCGGGTCAGAACCGGATTTTTTTTCTCTCTAAAATTACGGGACTTCAGTGCCAGTGGCTCGAACTTCCGATAGCTTGAACAGATTTTGACAGCCCCTTCGAGTTCGAGCGAGTGAAGTTCTACTGTATACACAAACATGTAATTGTTGATTTTTTATTACAATTGGAACCAAACTTTACAGGAATGATATTTATAAGGTCCTCTAAAAAGATTTTAATTATGCATAAACAATGTCAAGTTTTTGTGATTAGGTCAGTTTTCCCATTACCATAGAACCTAGGCTTGCCATATTTATATAAAGTTTCTGTGATCAAGTCAGTTTCTCCACCATACAACCTAGCCAGATTCACCATATTTGGTCCACACATTGTTGATGGAAGTTACATGTTCATATCTATGTATCTGTCACCTTCACTTAAATTGAGTTGTATCATACTTTGATTTACTTTATTTACTGACAAAATTTAGTTCACAATATTTGCAAATGGCAGGCGAGGCATAGATCTCTGCATACACTTGTGGGTTTCTTCATGTTATTTTAAGTCCAGCTGGTTATTGAAGCGATTTTGAATTTAAAACATTTTGTCTGACATTTTGGGTGGGTGACTATCTGGAGCCTATTTTTTATTTTGTCTGATTTATATTCAATTTTTTCATTCAATTCTTTTGATAAATTCCTTACTAGACAAATGCTAAAGTGTTCCAATAGATTCTTTGGAGCTCTTAATTACGGTATCAAAGTTATCAATAGGCTGCAATTTAGATTTTTTATTTTAAGTCTGAATTTGATTTTTATACCCCCGCTCCCCGAAGGAGGAGGGGGGGTATACTGTTTTACCTCTGTCCATCCTTCCGTCCGTCCAAGATATTTTTCGTCACATTTTTCTCAGTAACTGTTGATGGCAGAAATCTGATATTTGGTCACAAGCATCATATAGGTATATCATATTGTGGGTAGCGTTTTTGGACCCGTCAGATTCCTACTTCCTGTTTGCCGACTTTGTTGATTTTTATACACATTGAACATATATGCTCATTTTTCGTCGCATTTTTCTCAGCAACTATTGATGGCAGAATTCTGATATTTGGTCACAAGCTTCATATAGGTACCCCATATCGTGGGAAGCGTTTTTGGACTCATCAGATTCCTACTCACTGTTTGCCGATTTTGTTGATTTTTATACACATTGAACATATATGCACATTTTCCGTCGCATTTTTCTCAGCAACTATTGGTGACAGGAATCTGATATTTGGTCACAAGCTTCATATAGGTATGCCATATTGTGGGAAGTGTTTTTGGACCTGTCAGATTCCTACTTCCTGTTTGCTGACTTAGTTGGTTTCTATACACATTGAACATATATGCACATTTTTCGTCACATTTTTCTCAGCTACTATTGATGGCAGAGATCTGATATTTGGTCACAAGCTTCGTATAGGTACCCCATATTGTGGGAAGCGTTTTTTGACTCGTCAGATTCCTACTTCCTGTTTGCCGAAGAGCGGGGTATCATAGGTGAGCATTAGCTCACAGTTCATCTTGTTTTCTTTAGATTCCATATGAAATTTCCTGTCTGTATTTTACAATCAGATTTAATCTAGCTCATATATGTATATGGTGTCTGCGACCAAATCCCAAAATTAAAACTTTTTCAATTTGAAGTCCTATTTTAATGGTTTACAGTAGGACCTTATATGAAAATCAATACAGTATTTTATTCTCAATATCTTAGACTTGTCTTGATCATGTTGATTCAACACAAACTGTGTCTGAATGACTAGGTGAGTGGTAGATACGATAACGTAACCCTCATTCCGCATGTGCTCCAGTTAGGGTTGCGAATCGGTCCCATTCAACGTATGGGAGCAAATTAAAATTTTCGTTAAGTGAATATTTCAACTTTCTTTTAGCATATCTGGTCATAACTTATTATTCCCTACAATTTTTATGTAATGGCGATACGAAATAAGTGTTACAATACCTGTTTCTACCTTCACGATCGATTTAGTATTCGAAAATTGTTTCTTGTCCGCCATGGCACCTTACGTATATGGATCTGAATGCCAAATATGAAAAGCTTTACTACGAATAGTACGATGTGTTTTACTACGATTGATCCAAATAAGGATATCTCCAAAACGAGGCAAGTGCACATGAAATAGCAACTTGTAAACAAAATGTCAGACAGAAAGAAGATTTCATACATTCAAATTTTCAGATGGATATAAATCTACCATGGATTGATGCAGCGTTTACTTAAAACCTCAAGGTTTACCTAAATATATTTATCTTTCACCCCCGTTAATTTTTGCAACCACTTCCAACAGAATTAGGACAAAAAACCGCCCGGTGTGAATCACTCCGGGCGCTGCTCCCATACGTTGAATGGGACCGATTCGTAACCCTCGCTGGGAGCAAAAGCGGACTGAGGGTTTCGTTATCGTATCTAGGTGAGTGGTACAGGCTCGGGTGAGCGAGTCAGGCTCAGACGAGCCTTTAGTTGGTGATCCTATTAATTATATGAATTACCTGTAACTTCAATTATATTTTCAGATGACAACTCATGTTGACATTGACCTTTTAGAATTGCCTCATAGAAAGCTGTCTCTACCATTTGAATTACTGACATTTGACCTCAATGAGGAAATTTCTGAAAATCATCCTCCATCATTTTTAAAGATGGAAAATAAGGTGAAGGTCATTCCTCAGGAAACAGGTCAGGTGACTGCTGTTGTGTATTGGTTTGAATTTGAACTGTATTGTGGGATACATTTCACAACATTAGACACAATGTCACACTGGAAACAGGCAGCAATTATGATGAAACCCTCGGACGAACCAATACTAGCAGGGCAAGAACTGATATTAAATGTGACTTTAGAAAATAGTTGTTTGAATATCAAAATGGAATCTTGATTTATATAAATGAAATAAAAATGTGTGTTTACTTAAAAGCAACTACTGTACAGATGGTCTTAATCAGAGAGGGTGACCCCCCCCCCCCCCCCCCCCCTCCCCCATTGTCATGAACATATGACTGATGGTATCAGTTTGATTCCCTTCCTGTAGCAAGATGTTCTCAATACAACTTTAGGTGACAAATTTTGTCATACACATGAATAGGAGTGATTGAGTGATTTTTGTTTAATGCCAAATGAGCAATTTTTAAAATTATATCATGGCGAGAACAAGTTACATAGTGTCGACTCACTGAAACGACAGTCTGCGGGTAGACATGTCGCTTCATTCAAACATATTATCCTGATTCCGAGCCAACCAGACTTTGCTATAATATATCCTTACTGATGTATGCTTATAAGTGAAGAAGCAGTCCTCAACGTTAGGCACTAGCCCGATGCCCAAGTCTGAGGGTACAAATGTTGCTCCACTCTGACACATTATCCTGATTCCGAGCCAACCAGACTTTGTTGTTTATCCTTAATGATGCATGATTAGAAGCAAAGAAGCAACATTAAATTAAGAGATTGTCAGCTACTTGATAATAGCTGTATTTATTTTGATTACCTTTAAAGTGTGAGAAACTGAATTTCTCACTTTTGAGACAGACCAGTTCCTATTTCTAGCGAAGTGAGATTTTCTTATCTTGCACTAGTGCAAGACAAAAAAATCATGTGCATTTTAACGACAAATGCTTGCTGTACAGTTTATGTCAGCTACTTGATAATAGCTGTATTTATTTTGATTAGCTTTAAAGTGTGAGAAACTGAATTTCTCACTTTTGAGACAGACCAGTTCCTATTTCTAGCGAAGTGAGATTTTCTTATCTTGCACTAGTGCAAGACAAAAAAATCATGTGCACTTTACCGACAAATGCTTGCTGTACAGTTTATGTCCAACTGCCCCCTTCCTTCCCCCCCCCCCCCCCCCCCCCCAATCCTCCATGCTTTTCCTTTTTAAAATAAACAATTCACATTATATAAGTTTTCAATTTTTTATAAACACGCAAATCCTGACAATCAACCATATTATTACATAATAACCTTCACGCAATACACAAAAATACAGAACTACTATTTTGATTGACATGAAGGGGAAATAACTCACATTGTTTACATGATGCACTGTTTACAAACAAACACAAAACTAAAAACAGCTGATAAATGTGAGAAATAAAATCAAACACCGGCAAAAAGTGCAAGATAGGGAAATCTCCGACACCCTCGGGTAAAATTTCCCTGTTTTGCACTTTTGCCGGTGTTAGATTCTATATTTCTCATCAACATAGACATGAAGTCTGTGAAAATCTTAAACATGTCATGGTCTTTTTTATGTTCAATGATATCAGGCGAGAGATGATTGTTAGTCCATAATTTTCTCATCTGTATCATGTAACTGGGGTTCGAACTCACAACTTTTGTGATGATAAGCACTGGTTGCACAGGTAGTTGTAAATCCAACTACCATATGATCACGACCACAAACAGTCCCAATAAGAAATATGAAAACAACTTAAAAAATATGATGCCCACAACGATTTTCAATCATATTTAGAAATAAACAATTTAATCGTAACCCAAACATTTTTTACTCGAAAATGGAGGAGAATACACAACCATGTGCACCCTAATACCAAAAAAAATGTCAAGTATAAAAATGAAACATCAACTAGGCTAACTCTTTCTACAAGGTCACACTTTATGTTACAATAGAGAAAGAATCGTTCAAGATGTGCCACCGTACAAATAATTCAAAAATCAAAATAATAAATATATATAAATAAATAAACATTATCTGTTAATTGCAAAATCAACAATAAAAAAAGATCACAAAAAATGAATCGTTCAAGATGTGCCACTGTACAAATAATTCAAAAATCAAAATAATAAATATATATATAAATAAACATTATCTGTTAATTGCAAAATCAACAATTAAAAAAGATCACAAAAAATGAATCGTTCAAGATGTGCCACCGTACAAATAATTCAAAAATCAAAATAATAAATATATATAAATAAATAAACATTATCTGTTAATTGCAAAATCAACAATTAAAAAAGATCACAAAAAATGAATCGTTCAAGATGTGCCACCGTACAAATAATTCAAAAATCAAAATAATAATTATATATAAATAAATAAACATTATCTGTTAATTGCAAAATCAACAATTAAAAAAGATCACAAAAAATGAATCGTTCAAGATGTGCTACCGTACAAATAATTCAAAAATCAAAATAATAATTATATATAAATAAATAAACAATATCTGTTAATTGCAAAATCAACAATTAAAAAAGATCACAAAAAATGTCTGTTGACAAAGTTTTTTGTCTGCATTAAAAAAATAACCAGACAAATGTAGACAACAAGCTATATCAGATCTAATGTATAACAAGATAGCATGGCACATATAAGTATTAATGCTAAATACTGAGACAGAAGGAAAAGATGTCAATTATATTATATCCTTGACTTCAATGTATGGACGGAAATTAAAAAAATAATTATAATAAACACATAATGTCGTGGGCATAAAGATTTATCCATATTTGTTCTTGTTCATGGGCCAATTGTTTGGACAAGTGAATGGCTAGGATCCCCAAAATCAATAATAATCTTAAGAATCATTGACATTGTCTTAAAATTACATAAGGATTGATTCTTTTAGAACAATAGTTGTTGCACGGAAACCAGACTTGTACCATAAAATGATGGCAAAATATTTGTTTTTGTATAAAAATAAGGCAACAGGTTGTTATAACCTAATAATTCTATTCTTACTAGAATTTATCAATAACTCGTAATCCGATTGGATATCGTCACTTATTCTACGTCATTCGAAAGGAATTTATAAATCAATATTTCCGTTTGCCGGACTACCTTTTCCCCTGGTCATTCCATGCGTATAAATCTATGAGCAATGATACTAAGGAGTTCTGCTGGAAGGATCTGCCATCTTGAAAATGTGAAATGCTACATATTTACAACAATGCACAAAAATAATTAAGAAGCTTACCTTGAAAACTTATTTTAGTTAAATTGTATCAAACTTGAAGCGTACACGAAGCCAAATAACGTCTAATCTTTACGTTTCAAACTGGAAGTCTTCATATGACGTCATGTTGGTTATGTTCCAAAGTCGTCATGTTATATTTCACGGATTTTTTTCAGTTTACAATCGTATGTGTATTGTATGTTCTTGGGGATTTTTTTAATAGTAATTAGCATCGAAAACAAACACGATGTCCAAGAATAAGAATTATAAGGATTAAACACTGTGTTTTTAGGAAATTATGTATGTATAAACTACGGCAGCTCACTCACAAACTTTGGGACTTTATTCAGTTTGTGAGTGAGCTGCCGGAGTTTATACATAGATAATTTCCTAAAAAACTGTTTAATCCTATATTAATAAAATCCAATGAATTGTCACAAAAATTACTTCACTCTCTGATATGATATCAAATACTCTGGATAACATTGTGAGTGATCATACACTATCATTTCCCTGAACAACCACTGACCATCCACTAATACAGAATCAAATAAGTTGGTGTTCCGACATCCCGTATCACAAATAGTTGACAAACAAGACTTGCATGGAGGTCGCTTCAAACTTAATGGTTTGTCCACAATACAGATATCTCCCATGCACATGCGTGTCAGAAACATATTCTTAGTTTTCATGTCTCTTTTGTCTCTGTAATCTAAAAACAGAAATATGAAAACTGAAAATTTGAGCCCAGTAACATGGTGGGTGTCATTAGCAGAGCAGGATTTTTGTGGGGTTGGTGTTGCTTGCTCGCTGAATTTTCTGTGAAGTGTTTTGTACATTGTTGTTAGTTCTTTTGTTGTAAATTTTCTTTTGGCCATTGTATTGTTTATTCTTCTTCTATTCACAGCTTCTCTACCCCTTTGGTATCTTCAAACTTTTTTTTACATACATTGCAAATTCTAACCTGACGTTAATGAAGTTAATCCATAACAAATGTATGTATTTTTATTAACAATTACCTGAAATTATTATATTAAATAGCGGTAGGTATAGTGGGGTTATTTAATACAATGTGGATACAATATGAAATAAACTTTCCTTCATTGTGGATCTGTCTACAAAAAACAGTGTTTTCAAGATTCCATATAATTATTTCAGGAGTACCCTTCAAACTTTATCAGAATTTTAGTGTAGTGATAGGCTTATGGACGCATAACGCCAGTTGTCATCAATATTTCAGTTATTTCATGACAGTCAGTTTTATCAATATTTTAGTTATTTTGTGGTGAACAGTTTTAATGGTGGAGGAAACCGGAGTACCTGGAGAAAATCGCAGTCCTGCAACATTAAAGTCAGAGAATTACTTTATCACATAAACTGTACTCAGTACACCTTGCCACCATCATGAATAAAACTCACAAAATTAGTGGGGATAGGCACTACTTGCATAGATAGAAGTAAGTCCAACAACCATAGGATCACGACCACTGTGGTGACCCTAAACTGTCACAATATGCAAGTCTTTTGAATGAATATATTCAGTATTATCTTCTTCAACCATTATCAAATTAATTTACATTGTTCATCTGGTATTATAGTTAAGAAATAATTCATGGAAGCCAGAATGTGTTTTGAGTTTTAACATGGGTTGATGGAAATTAGTATTTTATCCTGAGTACAAGCGAGGAATAAAATTTATTAATATCCTGCCAACCCATGTTAAAACTCAAAACACATTCTGGCTTCCATGAACTATTTTGATTCTGATATGTCTAACAGTACAAATATGGTAGTATACTTTGATGGGAAAGACAGTAATTTATATTTACGTTTGTGGACAATGTCGCACACAATTTATGCTGCCAAATTCAAGCAGATGATATAACTCATCAACATGTACTTTTAAGTCGGAAAAGTAAGTCACATATACTTTTATGACAGGAAAGTCAGTCTTACTGATGGAGCATCTGTAACAATAATATTGCATTTGCACATCACATGTTTACTAATTTGGGATATGTTGATTACTATCAGTGAATATACAGTTTGTAGATGTTTAAAACTTTAACATGCAAATAATTTTATTTTGTGATTTTATCACCTGGCTTATATGTGTGTGCCGAGCATGTGCTAATGAGATTTTGCCATCTAATAAATCCAATAAATCACTCGTTTGTTTGCACAGCGATAGAAGGACGTCATATAAGAATTTTAAATAAATATTTTATGTGTTATTCTGAGTTGAACCGAATGAATCTATGCATTTTTTTTATTGCTTGAATTGTCAGTGAAGATTTTCACAGAAGGAAGGAGGGGGAGACATAATGATACTCATTCATATAACTACTTCATACTATTTAACTGTGAGAGGCCGTCCTGGTCATGATCATATGGTAGTTGGATTTATAACTACCTATGCAATCAGTGCCTATCACTACTAAAGTTGTGAGTTGAAATCCAAGTCAGGTGAGGCATACTTGATGCAACATTAAGTGATAAAGTTTTCAGTGACATGAGGCAGGTCAGTAGTTTTCTCCGGGTACTCAGGTTTCTGACCGCCACAATATACTAGTAGCTGAAATATTGTTGAAAGTGCCATTAAACACCATAAGTCAAACCAATATTTAACTGTGATGAGTAAATGGACAGAAAATATTGTCAGTGAACGAGTTGCATTATACAAGAATATGAATTTTGTTTAATGAAAGAAAAGTTGACCGTGCATTTTTTGTAAGGAACGGTCCATGTAGATACAACATGGATGGCTTGACTGCTACAACATTGATTTTCAGTGAGACTTGTTGTCAAAGCAAAAATAATGTGTTTTTTTGGTCATACTTTACCTGCATACTGATCAGCTTTAGTTGAACTTTCTGCTGCATACACTCCCTGTCCAAACATGGCATTAGTCCCTGCCATACGACTATCCAGACCGGTGGCGAGGATAATTTCTATGCTCTCCTGCTTCGTCCCATGAAAGACGTAGTGCTCATTGACTTCTTGATAGATTTCCTTTGTCAAACACTGATCTATCACAGAGGTAGTAAGAAGTTGACCTTTGGAATTTGGTAGATTTTCTGCTGACGGAAAACTCAAAACTCCAGGCTGGGACAGAACTTTACCAAACATATGCTGACGGAAACTACTGTATTTTTCATATAAATTAAGATTCTCAAGTCTTTTGACACCAATGACTCTTATTTTCTTATAATTAAGATCTCCTAAACCTAAAGCATCACGACCATGTGAAAAGTATTCTTCATTCCAAGTTTTCTCAACCAGTGACCTAATAGCTTGCAAAGTTTTTGGTTCTACATCCTGTAGTTTGAAGGGGGGTTTTGATGCAAACATTGGTTCAACTTTCAACTTTCTTACCCTTTGACCTCCAGGGAAATACGTCCAATAAGATGGTGTTTTTATCTGGTCTTCATATTTTTCTAACAACCATTGTTTTGTTCCTCTTCTTACAGGTGTGTTTCGTACTGGTATTTGAAGTGAATTTAGTGGAATGTTTACTGGTGTATTTTCTGCAGGTTTACTTGGAGCCCTTGCAATTAGTGTTTGATCAAGTCTTTCTTTGCCTCTGATATAAGGGAACATCTTGTCTTTGAAAGTCTGCAGGTAAAAATGGTAATAGCAAAATAATTACAAAATTCAGTATGCAAAGATACTTCCTATTTAGGTAAAAGTCTTTGTACACTCAACTCGACCCGAAAAAGTACTGAAATGATTGTCAACCTGCTGCTGTGTTGCTCTTTTATTATCTTTTTTTTTTTAAAGATGCCCTGTTTTACAACTCAAATTTTGACTGAACTCTGATTAATTTGACAAAATTTGTACAGCTCAATTTTAATCACTGGATGAAAGGTGTAATTCAAGATGCCAAAAACAAACACATGAAATCATATACTGTAACTGATTAAATTGGGATGACAATAAATTATGAATCCATTTAAAAGAAATTGTTAATTCATATTCGATTCGCATTAAACTGTTATGTGGATATGTGCTATTGCAAAAGCGAATTATCCGAGAAAGTGCTTGGACGGAATTTTATTGGAATTAAAATAAAAATTACTAACATTATCATGAGTAAACTTTCTCTTGGTTGTTCATTTTTATTATTATTATTATAATATTAATAAATGACGTCATATGAATTATGAAGTCATGTGGCTGGTGACGTCATATGTGGATCGTCAGACATGTCCGACAGTACGAGAGGGAACATGGTGGAAACATTTCGTTATTTCAAAAGAGAAGGAAAGACGAGTCCGAGCGATAGGATAAACCATAACTCAGATCAATAAAGCTGGTTTGGAATATATCTTTTTTAAGTGTTGATAATTAGGCTTTTGAAATTATTTCCTTTAAAATTAATATTGTGCAATGTCGTTTTGTTTTAAATTAATATAAAAATTTAATTGATATTGCGAATTCAAAGTTAATGTCGTTCGGACAGTGGAGCGTAGACTCTATTTGATGTGCGTTGCAATCGAATTTGAATTACACAGCAATAGATATACAAAATAATACATGTATTTATCTAACATTATGTACGTTTTCCTTTGAAATTAAAGAAAGTAGCCTGATACAAGGTGTCATATACAAGATGTTGTATCACCACACTGTGGTGATAAAAGAATGGTGCAAAATTGCAAGAGACCTTCTCTGTCGAACTTCTTTGTCATGACGTCATATCATTGGAATGCGGGGGAAAACACATCCATGTAGGCAATGTAAACAAAGCGACTGTTTAATGTTCATATTATGTTTCGCAAATTCACAGTCACATTCTCATTTCCAAGGACATAGTTTCAATATTCCGGCAACTTTAAGGTCCACATTTCTTTAAACTAGATGTTTAACACGAATGTCCCCACCGTTTTATTTGGCCAAATTTAAAGTCCAAGGGCCATAACTCGGCCAAAAATCATTGGACCGGAACGAAATATAAACTTGATCTGTAACTCATCAATATACACTCTTAATATACCAAAAATCAAGTCAATATCTCCAAGCATAGCGAAATAAAGTGGTGACAACTAAATATTTGGCAAAATTTCAAAGTCCAAGGGCCATAACTTGGACAAAAATCATTGGACTGGAAGGAAATGTAAATTTGATCTGTAACTCATCATTATACACTCATATACCAAATATCTAGTCAATATCTCCAAGTATAGCAAAAAAAAGTGGTGACAACTAAATATTTGGCCAAATTTCAAAGTCCAAGGGCCATAACTCGGCCAAAAATCATTGGACCAGAACGAAACGTAAACTCGATCTGTAACTTATCACTATACACCCACATACCAAATATCAAGTCAATATCTCCAAGCATAGCAAAAAAAAGTGTTAACAACTGTTTTATTTTGGAATTACAGACATGGGTAACACTATATGTCCCTGCTGGAAAACAGAATGTGTATAATAGTTATAGGCTACTTACTCCATTTATTCCTTCGTTTGTTAAGAACATTTTGAAGAGTACAAGGGGAACTAAAGATATGTATTTGTTACTAATAAGGAATAACATAGTGTCAAATGGTCAGAAAAAGTGGGAGGAAATTTTAGCCTTAGGTTTAGATGAAACGAAATGGAGAGAAATATTCAAACTACCCTTTATAGTCACACAAAATACCAAACTACAATGGTTACAGTACAGAATTAACCAACATATCCTAGGAACAAATAAATTTTTGTATAAAATTAAAGTAAAAGACAATGCCTTTTGTACTTTTTGTCAGGAAGATGAGGAAACTATAGAACATTTATTTTGGAACTGTGAGATTGTACAAGCTTTTATTGATGAAATTGATTCTTGGTTATTGTCAAATGGTGTTAGTATTCCATTTACTATGCAGTTTTTTCTTTTTGGTGATACTTCAAAATCGTCTTGAGGAGATGTTATCAACCTCATTTTATTACAAATAAAGCAGTATATTTTTAACTGTAAATATTTTCAAAAAAAATTATCATTGGTCACAATACAGAGGAAAATACAGTCACTATATAATATAACATTGAGAAATCTATTGCTATTAAAAATAAAATAAAATTATTTTTTCAACCAGATATGGAATGCTTTCACTTTATTGTTTAATTAGATATAAAGATTTATACAAATATTCCTAACATGATAGAAATGAAATAGCCTTTTGTTTTTATGAATGCTAAAATTACCTATTCATCAAAGCAAATTCAAAAACTTTTTCTTTCTCTTTAAAAATTATTTTTATACCTTAAAAAACTCAATAAATTAAACTTTTTCCATTTTTTTCTTTTACTTCTATAACTACTTAAAACCCTATTTTTTGATTATCTGTATATTTGTTAATTTGGTTTATTATGATTGAAAAACTCATCTTTTTGTGGAATCACATTATTTGGTATTTTCTGTCATGTTATTCAAATAGAAATAGTATGCCATTCTGTATGTAAATTACTAACAAATACTAACATCTTTATATATATGTGCTTTACTAATGTTAACGAGGCCAGGATAAGGTACTGGTACTTTATGTATTCAACTAACAAATGTACAGATTTCAATAAAAATATCACAAATTTAAACAAAACAAACAAACACTATATGTCCCAGCCACTTAGTGGCGGGGACATAAAAAAGAGTTGTCGGACAATCGTACAGTGACACTGAAAGTGATTGAACAGTAACGTGATATTTGTGAAAGAACGGCAACAAATAACGTGACCTCATGCTCAAAATGTAGTCTCCCTCAGAGTAGTATCCAAATTTGTTAATTTTAATTCAATCCTTGTTATTTGTTTAAAATTTGTTTTTATTGAAATGTTAGATAAACTTATTACATACATAGTGTGTTGGTACAAGACTATGTATCAGGTCCTAACCTGTTGCGTGAACTAACCGCATCACAACTCGCCGCTATCGCGACTCACAGTGATACTGGTTCACGCAACAGGCTCAACCTGATACAAAGTCTTGTACCAACATATTATGTATGTAATGGGTATACACATCATGTGGACAAAGGTCATTCTCTTTTTCAAATTATCCATACATGTGTACCACTATTTTATATAAAATGACATTTCAAAAAAGTTCTTTTATACAATGTATTTTGCAATTTGATGAAATTTGTTACCATGAAATTCAAATTCATGTTATTTCATATTCTTATTTTCATATCTGTAATTTTTTTAATGTGGTTTTTAAGAAATTTTCGTTTAAAAATAATATCCATTTTTGACGTCACAATTTTACTTACATATATAGTCAAACCTGTATTAAGAGGTCACCGTTGGGACAAAGAGAAAATGGCCTTATAAGACAGGTGACCTCTTAAAAGAGGTTCAATTCATATGAAATGTTCTATGACAGGACAAGAAAAAGGTGACCTTTTAATACAGGTGACCACATGGACAGGTTCAACTGTATAGTGAAATATGACATACAAAAATCACAGGTTCATGCTTAACTCACCATTTCTTAGAAACTACAAGCCAAAATATTATATGTATTCATGTATAATTTTAATTCGACCCTTGTTATTTGTTTAAAATTTGTTTTTATTGAAATGTTAGATAAACTTATTACATACATAGTGTGTTGGTACAAGACTATGTATCAGGTCTTGCCTGTTGCGTGAACTAACCGCATCACAACTCGCCGCTATCGCGACTCACAGTGATACTGGTTCACGCAACAGGCTCAACCTGATACAAAGTCTTGTACCAACATATTATGTATGTAATGGGTATACACATCATGTGGACAAAGGTCATTCTCTTTTTCAAATTATCCATACATGTGTACCACTATTTTATATAAAATGACATTTCAAAAAAGTTCTTTTATACAATGTATTTTGCAATTTGATGAAATTTGTTACCATGAAATTCAAATTCATGTTATTTCATATTCTTATTTTCATATCTGTAATTTTTTTAATGTGGTTTTTAAGAAATTTTCGTTTAAAAATAATATCCATTTTTGACGTCACAATTTTACTTACATATATAGTCAAACCTGTATTAAGAGGTCACCGTTGGGACAAAGAGAAAACGACCTTATAAGACAGGTGACCTCTTAAAAGAGGTTCAATTCATATGAAATGTTCTATGACAGGACAAGAAAAAGGTGACCTTTTAATACAGGTGACCGCATGGGCAGGTTCAACTGTATAGTGAAATATGACATACAAAAATCACAGGTTCATGCTTAACTCACCATTTCTTAGAAACTACAAGCCAAAATATTATATGTATTCATGTATAATAATAAAAAGAATAGAAGTTTTTTCTATGAAGCATAGGGTTAGGGTTATGGTATTTAACGCCACTTTCAACAATATTTCAGTTGAATCGTGGCAGCCAGTTTTATTGGTGTGGAAAATGGAGTACCCGTAGAAAACCACTGATCTGCCACAAGTCACGGACAAACTTAATAACATAGAATTGTATCGAGTACACCTTGCCATGAGCAGGATTTGAACTCACAACTGTAGTGGTAATAGGCACTGATTGCATAGGTAGTTGCAAATCCAACTACAATACGACCAAGACTGCCCCTTTTAATGAAGGATAAGTCAAGATTAACATTTTTCTAGTTAAAAGTAATTAATTCTTTGTATGACATTATACCTTAAATGTTTTTGTTGCTGACGGTTGCACGATACAGAAGATATGTTTCAATGTTGTTGTATCAATGTTCCCACTTATGTACTCTATGATGGATTCCTGTATCGTATCGGCTGACAATTCCGGAGGAAAATTCTTAAGGTCTGTCCCCAGTGGTGGGAATGCAATAGTTGTAAATCCAGTCTCTGTTGCTTTCATTAAACACTGCATCACAAACTTGTTGATCGTCTACAATTTTGAATTATACCTGTAATTTTAGCGTAAAAATACCAAACCAACAAAATATTAGTATATGTATTTTCTTGGAAATTATCAATATGAAGCAAAAATTTGGAATTTTTAATAAGACAAAAAACATCTGACATCGTAGGCATCTCATTTCATATAATATGCTGTTAAACAACTTTGTTTTGTTATTTTCAATATTCAAATTTTGTACATAATTCCAGGATTCAAAAGCATTCTTATAATTGTGAATTATTTCAAGCATTTAAAATGTTACTTTGGGGTTTTAAATTCACTGAGTGAACGGACAGCCATATGTAAAAAAATAATATCTTCCCGTCCCTAGATATTCCATGGAAAATGATGGAAAATAATTAATGAGACTATGATGGAATTCCATGGAAAGTTTTTGAATTTCTGTCATCAGCTTCACTTTCCATCATTTAAAACAAGATGGATGGAAAAGTATTGAATTCTGTCCCAATACCATAAATCATTGCATCTCAATTCCTTGGAAAATAGTGTATTTCTATGGAACTTCTAGAGATGGGTAAATTGAAAGCAATGTATACGTATATTAATAATTTAGAATCTGCATTCATGCATATATAAAGTAAATATTTTCTATTAAAACCATGATGTCACCAAAAAAAACCATAAGAGCTATGGTTCCGCAGCTAAATTTATTAATAGAAATAACATAACAAACTTTGATTGCTATCACATGTATTTTTCCATAGTTATCTCCCCTTTTATATATCTTGCAGCTTGTACCATTCTAAGTTTCTAACCTTCTTGATTCCCAACACCTGTCTCTTATCTTCCTAACTATTCCTTACCCTCTAAACAAAATACAATACAACCATG
Source organism: Bathymodiolus septemdierum (assembly GCA_963383655.1). NCBI lineage: Eukaryota > Metazoa > Mollusca > Bivalvia > Mytilida > Modiolidae > Bathymodiolus > Bathymodiolus septemdierum. Next base: position 27,378,723 of record OY726524.1, on the reverse strand, counting down.
ACCACAGTTATTCCAAAGAATGCATTACCTATATGCAATTGGCCTTAATTCTTAGGTAAAAAATGTTAAATATATTTCAACCTCACCCCTTTACAATCACTCCTAGTCTTGTCTGTAAATAGAGGCATCACACCATGGTAAACAGCTTTACAGTTTTTCAGGTCAGCATTTCCTGTAACAGCAATCTGTCCATATCCTATCTCACCACTAACTGCCCGTTTCAGTGATTTTTCGAGTCCTGGTCCAGCTATTTCAGATATTGGTGAGTTACTCAAATCAAGGTTTTCAATGATTTCATTTACAACTACATCACACTGCAAATAGATAGAAAGAAAGCAAAAAATATGAAAATAAGTACTATTGTGAAACCTATCAAAACAGAATATTGCATGAAACAGAATCATGTATTAAGGTGGTACCATACACTTCAGGTAAAATTTGATCTGCTCGTTTAATTTTCTTATTTTTTTGGCAGTGTGTTTGAATATATCCACTGTAATAAATATCAAAATTTTAACAAATTCCAACCAACAGACTCGGAGCTATAAATTCACTAGCCACATAGCAGCTTTTCTCTCTGTGGTTTTGATCACTAAGATGCTTGAAATCTGCATACAAACATCATATGATCAAAACATTCAATTGATTTTAAAGAGTTATCTCCCTGTAGTGTATGGTACCCCCTTAACTAAACTTTAAATCAAGTCATAATGTAGGAAATCTTTGTTTATTTAATCTGAGTAAACAAAACACCAGTCTATTCCAAACACAAAAAACTGTTTCCAATGAGGTTCAGCTTAAACAGGTTTCATTGCATATTTTCAGACCATTTCATTCTTAAAATAGGTGATTCCCTCATGATAAGTATATAAATATACAGTGGAACCAGTGTCTAATCCAAACATTCATTGGGTGAACTATTTTGGTACCTAATAGACAGGGTAAATTTACAAAGATTTCAAATATTGTGATTAAATAAAAAGTAAGGATTCGGATTTATTCCAGATTTTGCTTAAGACAGGTTTAACTATATAACTAATTGAACATATATATTCGGAAAATATAGAAAATATGAAACTTAATATTCAATCTTCGAAATGAAATTTAAATTTACTGGTTCGAATCAAATTCTTGAATTTATTTTTATATAGTTCTAAATAAAAATTGAAAAATTTAATGGTCCAAACAAAATTTGGCTTGTCTTGGGCCAGAGGACCGGTGCTCAAATTTTCTAGTGACCCCATTATATTGCTTTGTACATGTACTTTTAACTTTCAAAATTAACTATCAAATATAGGCAAAAACCTACCACTTGTTTTGTCATAGACCCCTGAAGTAGTGTTACTTTAACATTTCCAATATCAACGGAATACTCTAAAATGAATAAAAATATGATATAATATAAATTAAATAAATATGAAACAGTTTATGCATGCGTAAAAGTGTTTCCTTTCCACCAACACAAACATTCTTTATAGTTTTGGAAAAAATCCCCAATGACATATCTTCCAAAAGCAAAACATTCCACGGATTACCATTGTGTTAACTGGTAATGTAGACAAAATAAATGGCACCGCTTTTACTTAATGTATTGAAACATAAATGATCTTTGCAAAGCATAGCACATAGCATTAAGGAGTAAGAGCTAAGATCGTTTGGCTCGGAAACTGGATAATGTGTCCGAGTGTGGTGACATGTCTCCTGCATACTGTTGTTTCAGTGAGTTAGTACTATAAAAATCAACTAAGCGTATCAGTCTAGTACAAAGTGAATATCATTATAATCTTATTGAATGTAATTTGTCGACCAAAGGATCAGGTTTAGGGTTATGGTGTTTAACACTACTTTCAACAATATTTCAGTTATAGCGTGGTGGTCAGTTTTATTAGTGGAGGGAAGCGGAGTACCCGGTGAAAACCACTGACCTGCCGCAATTCACTGACAAACTTCTTTACATAATGTTGTATCGAGTACACCTCACCTGTGTGGGATTCCAACTCACAAGGTTAGTGGTGATAGGCACTGATTGCTTAAGTAATTGTAAATCCAACTACCAAACGATCACGACCATGACGGACCCTCCGTAGGATCAGATTATGCATTAATAAAGGTAAACAAAATGAAAAAACAAATGCCACAAACTCCACACAAAATTAAAAATTAGAAATTTTATTTTAAACAGATCCTATAATTTTGCAGATAATCAGTTATTTTTTTAATACTGAAGAGGAAAGCATTGAAATACCTTTTGGGAGTTGTTTCTGATTACTTGTACCCATTTATGTTCATCAAAGAAACTGTTCCCCTGTATATGTTAGAAATGTTGAGAAAAAACATGTGTAGAAATACATACCCATGGTTGTAGCAACATTTTTGCTTCTTTGTTTGGCTTCCTCTATAAATGCCTACAACAGATATATAATAAGATGATATAGGTCTTAAACTGTTAATTTTTCATTGTAAACTTAAATTTTAACAAAAAGTACATATATACATAATGCAAATTCAAATTTGATGTGATAGGCTTATAGATTGGACTGGAAATGTGTTCGATTTCATTTCTATTTAACAAATATCTTAAATTCATAAATTTGAATTAAATAAAATGAAACCGGTCTAATCCAAACCTCCTTGGGTCAATTGTTGTGCTCAGAATAGACAGGTGTTTGGTTTATACAGGTTAGATCAACAAAGATTTCCCACACTGGGAGTTTATTTAAAATTCAGTTTATACAGGATTCTGGTTTATTCAGAGTTTGGTTTAGACAGATTTCACGGTATATTCTGTTGATCAAATACAACAATTGGATTGGGTACAAGTTATAACAAAATTATAATTGGCATTATTTATCAAACTGCATTTTAAAATTAAGTTTATATATCTGTTTCATAATGCTTTATTCTTTTTTGTTTATTAATTATTATAAAATATTGTATAAATATATCATCATCTTTGAGTGTTCTCAGATTTTCTCTCTATACAAAACTTCTTTTTTTCTTCATTCTTAACCTACTACTCTCAGTTCGTTATACTTAATTCTAATGTTATGCCTTTAATGGGTCTGTCATCAATAATGTATTCCAAATTACTGTATCCAGGATATTACTGAGTCCAACACATCATTGTGTCCAGCAATTTACTGTGTCCACACTTGTAACAATTTTCCCTTCTTGACATGCTACCGTCGAATCATGCTACAACTTGACATAGCCCTTTATTATCTCAATGTGCATAAACAAAATGTTCCCCGAGTTCCCTCCTGCCTATTAACATATATGTGTCTATACCCCTCCAGCTGTAAATCCCTAGTGTAAATCAATAGCCCCTCCTGTAACTTCCTAGCGTCAATCAATAGCCCTTCCTGTAAATCCCAAGTATCAATCAATAAGCCCCTCCTGTAAATTCTTAGTGTCAATCAATACCCACTCCTGCAAATCCCTAGGTCAATCAAGAGTCACTCCTGTATATCCCTAGTGTCAATCAATAGCCCCTCTTGTAAATCCCTAGTGTCATTCAATACCAACTTCTGTAAATCCATAATATCAATCAATATCCACTCCTGTAAATCCCTAATGTCAATCAATACTCCCTGTAAATCCATAGTGTCAATCGATATCTCCTGTAAATCAATAGTGTCAATCAATAGCCCCTGTAAATCCATAGTGTCAATCAATAGCTCCTCCTGTAAATCCAGTGTCAATCAATAGCCACTCCTGTAAATACATAGTGTCAATCAATATCCCTGTTAATCCCTAGTGACAATCAATATCCCCCCTGTAAAATCCTAGTGTCAATCAATACCCCCTGTAGATCCCTAGTGTGAATCAATACCCACCCCCCCCCCCCCCCCCCCCTGTATATCCAGAAAAAAACCATTACTTTAATAGAATCCTCGTCTGCTGGATAGATGACAAATCGTACATCTTTCAAGGTTGGCTCTGTCCCTAAATTCTCTTCATATTCAGTTACACATTGAAACATCATCTTTGCCAAAATTTTAGCTGGAAAATGATTGGCACCTCGGCCAAAAGCTGGAAAGGTTATAGATTGTACATTATCTGTTTCATTAGCTTGCTCCAGGCTTCCGCTGACAATCTTCTTCAAAATCTATAAATAGAAATAAATTTAATTATTCTATTTCTAATAAAACTGATTTAAAAAAAAAAAAAATCCTTCAAATGGTTCATTTTCTTTACAGCATGATAAATGATATTTTCTCTAGTTCTTGTATGTTCAACCCCTGGATTAATTATTAAACTGATAAACAATTATGTGTGGTGAGAACAAGTCACATTTAACTTCTAAGTAATAAAGGACTAATAAATCACACTTTGTAAATAGCTTTATCTGTCTGCACAGATATGATGGGACAAAACTGTTTAAGCTATGAAATGGACCGGTTATGTAAAAAAAAACAAATTTCACATATGAATTTAATGGATTTAAAAAACTGTATTCTTCAATATGAAAAAAATTACAATAAAAGTATAAATCATAGAAAATGAAGAATTTACATAATTTTATACTCATATTTCACCTTCTCAGCAGCGTTCTTTTCACTCTCTGACCACTTCCCAAGACAACAATGGTAAACAAGAGCACAGTACAAATTATGTCCTCCAGTAATAGCAATTTCTCCTAACTGAAGTCCATTAGGATAATCACTAGATACTGCCTGTTGTATATTGCTGCCTGCAGCCTGAAGTAGGGCTTTTGAACCCATTCCATCCTGCAATTGCAGTTTTTGTGAAGTGCTATTGACCACAATATCAGTCTGCAAATATAAAAAGGAAGACATTTTTAAGAAACATTTTTACAATTGAGATAATAATAAAAAATACACTCATACAGCACGAAATGTACCGATAACATTAAATATAATCCAGTTTTCCAATTCCATTTCCACTTTTATATTAGGTTACCATACATTTGTCCCTTTCTTGAAACCTTCTGTAAACAAAACCTGTATGAGAACTGTAAAATGGGTGACAATGATCATTGTTACCCTAACATATTGTCAACTAACATTTTTTAATTTTAATTTTTTTTTCCATTGATTATGAACACAACCAGTATGGTCAGCTTCTAATTTTTAAAATGAGCAATAGAACAGATTTGGTAAGAAGTGTTTAGGTCTTCACAATAATGCATGGTGTGGCTGAGCTATATATATCCAATACATGTGTAGTTAGAATTGAGGTTTGTTTGGTTTGTGGTGTTTAACAATATTTCAGTTATATCGTGGCAGTCAGTTTTATTGGTGGAGCAAACTGGAGTACCCGGGGGAAAACCACTAGCCCTGTCACTGACAAACTTTATCACATGATGTTGTATCAAGTACACCTCGACATGAATGGGGTTCAAACTCAAAACTTTAGTGGTGATAGGCACTGATTGCACAGGCAGTTTAGTTAGTATTGAAGTGCTCTCAGTAACTTCAAGTGTTTGCATTTTACTTGATATAATCTTCAAGGAGGTCAGTCAGTCTTTGGTATAAGTATAAGTAGAAGATATTTCATCATGTTTTCTTTACCATACAATTGTATTTAGTTAATAAATCTTACTTAAAGCATGTAAGATATGAAGTTACTGTGAGCAAACAAAGTCTAATTCAGCAGATCTTGTCTCTTATTAAGCCCTTTATTTCAGATTAGAAATTATTTAGATTCAGAAGATTTCACTGAGGGAGAATTTATTTATGAAAATATTTTTCTGGATTGCCATAATAGTTGTTTTACAATTATTCTTAAAAAATACATGTCATACACATTAGTTTTTTTTATTCAGTCATACCTGTTCATTAAAGAACAATCCTGAGATAACCTGTACTTTAACATGCTTAAATTTTATGCTGACATGATGCTGTCTCTCCATCTCTGCCATGTCTGAAAATATAAAATAAATTTTACATTGCTTAAGCTCAAATGTCTATTCAATAACACCAGACATCATGCTGGATGCTGACTAAAATGAAGACTAGTAATTACAACAGTACAACTATTTAAGGAATGTGTTCAATTTTTGAACAGGTTATATGATATAACCTGGTTTGGTGCAGTTTACGCTTAATAAACCGTGAAACGGTTTATGAAAAGCGCAAACTGTTCCATACCATGTTATGCAAGTACATGTATAACCTGCTAAAAAATTGAACATATTCCTTTTAATTTAATTTTTACAACAAAATTTAATGATTCCTCGATTTTAATTATGATTATTTCGTGGGACTATTTGAATTTGTCATTGGCAAATGAATATGTTGACAACATCACAATACCAACCCAGGTTATCAAATATAACCAATGTTGCTCTAGATGGATCAGCCAATCAGATTGCAGCTTTCATATCAAATCAAATTATATGTAGATGTAGATATTTCATTCCATTATATTACAGTTTGTATTATTTTATATTCAATAATTAATTCCAACAAATTTATTATGGTCTCCCTCGAAGACCATTAATTTCCTTAGATATTTATGCCTAACACTGAGTAAGTGCGGAGATCTAATCTTAATTAGATTGAACTGATATTTAATCTGATAGAAGAATTTGTTATGATTTTCTTTGTCCTAAAATTAATAGTCTTTCACCAACAGATTCTATAGCTTCTTCAGTTTAAGTAATATGTTAACTATGAGCATTCACTGACCCTGCTTTCCCTCTTCGTATAATAATTGTTCCATTTATTTTTGCGATAGTGTGTGAAAATGAATCTATGGACTTAGGTTCTTTATTGTTTGTTTATACATTAAAAGTAAATAATATAAAAAGAATGCCATATTAAAGCTTTAACAGCTATGCAGAGAGCATCATCTCGACAAGGGAAAGCTAAACAAGTGTATATTAAAAGCAAGTGTTGACACGGTGAATTGTTTGACTCAAAAATGTGTTGGACACAGTAATAAACTGTAAACAGTAATTTGCTGCATCTATTCTCGTTGAGATTAGTCTTCCGAAGAAGCAGACAGAAAATTTCTTTGTAAGCATAATCTCAACAACAACGAGATTATGCTGCACCCACTGCATTTTGGACATTTGGTCTTGTTTGACTATTTCAGGTATTAAATATGCCTTCAAAATATGTGAAATTTTGGAATTTGGGCCCTTTTCAAAATGAAATTAAAAAAAATTTAAATTGTCCATTAAAGATGATCATTTTGCCAAAAAACTGCATTAAAACTGGATGAAAAATAAGCAAATGAAAGGTCAAATTTTGGAATTCAGCCATTGTTGGTCCCTTTCAGTTGAATTTATCTCTACTAGTATTACTAGCAGGGGCGGATCCAGGATTTCAAGTTAGGGGGCGCGCACTTAAAAAAAATTGTGCAGAACGGAGGGAGGCGCGAAAATGTTTGGGTTATTTCGTGTGAAAAATCATGATTTGACGCCAAAAAATCATATTTTTTCCATTTGCGGAGGGAGGCGCGAAATTTTTTGGGGTATTTCGTGTGAAAAATCACGTTTTACGCCAACAAATCATATATTTTCCAATATTAGGGGGGTGTGCCCCCCCCCCTGGATCCGCCCCTGACTAGTAATGTGTTCCTACCACACTGGTATGAAAATATGTACCAGTATTCATGGGCATAGCTTGGGTTGGAATTTTACCAAGGCAGGGAACTGGGGGCTCACTCCTCCAGAAGCTATCAACTTTTTTGGGGGGGGGGTTAAAATGTTGACGTTTTGATTACCCTAATATGGTAAATTAGCCACAAGTAGGTTTCAAATTTGATGTGATAGGCTTATAGATTGGACTGGAAATGTGTTCGGTTTCATTTCTATTTTACAGATATCTTAAATTCATAAATTTGAATTAAATAAAATGAAACCGGTCTAATCCAAACCTCCTTGGGTCAATTGTTGTGCTCAGAATAGACAGGTGTTTGGTTTATACAGGTTAGATCAACAAAGATTTCCCACACTGGGAGTTTATTTAAAATTCAGTTTATACAGGATTCTGGTTTATTCAGAGTTTGGTTTAGACAGATTTCACGGTATATTCTGTTGATCAAATACAACAATTGGATTGGGTACAAGTTATAACAAAATTATAATTGGCATTATTTATCAAACTGCATTTTAAAATTAAGTTTATATATCTGTTTCATAATGTAGAGAGCATCATCTCGACAAGGGAAAGCTAAACAAGTGTATATTAAAAGCAAGTGTTGACACGGTGAATTGTTTGACTCAAAAATGTGTTGGACACAGTAATAAACTGTAAACAGTAATTTGCTGCATCTATTCTCGTTGAGATTAGTCTTCCGAAGAAGCAGACAGAAAATTTCTTTGTAAGCCTAATCTCAACAACGAGATTATGCTGCACCCACTGCATTTTGGACATTTGGTCTTGTTTTGACTATTTCAGGTATTAAATATGCCTTCAAAATATGTGAAATTTTGGAATTTGGGCCCTTTTCAAAATGAAATTAAAAAAAATTTAAATTGTCCATTAAAGATGATCATTTTGCCAAAAAACTGCATTAAAACTGGATGAAAAATAAGCAAATGAAAGGTCAAATTTTGGAATTCAGCCATTGTTGGTCCCTTTCAGTTGAATTTATCTCTACTAGTATTACTAGCAGGGGCGGATCCAGGATTTCAAGTAAGGGGGCGCGCACTTAAAAAAAATTGCGCAGAGCGGAGGGAGGCGCGAAAATGTTTGGGTTATTTCGTGTGAAAAATCATGATTTGACGCCAAAAAATCTTATTTTTTCCAATTGCAGAGGGAGGCGCGAAAATATTTGGGGTATTCCGTGTGAAAAATCACGTTTTACGCCAACAAATCATATTTTTTCCAATTTTAGGGGGGTGTGCCCCCTCCCCCTGGATCCGCCCCTGACTAGTAATGTGTTCCTACCATACTGGTATGAAAATATGTACCAGTATTCATGGGCATAGCTTGGGTTGGAATTTTACCAAGGCAGGGGACTGGGGGCTCACTCCTCCAGAAGCTATCAACTTTTTTTTTCTGGAGGGGGGGGGGGGGGTTAAAATGTTGACGTTTTGATTACCCTAATATGGTAAATTAGCCACAAGTATTTTTTTTTTAAATTATTGACATTAGAATACATGAAGCTATGCGTTCATCCCCGTAAAATGTTCACTATGCTCCTTACACTCCTACATGATTTAAGAGTTGAATGACACATCAAGGGATCTTCAATCATGTTTATAAGATATATGGCTCAAACATGACCCTTATTCAGACAGACTGATAGTTGATAGAGAGAGCCGGTTACATAGACAAATTAACTTACAAGTTCAGAGAGCCAATTCTTCTATTACCCGTATCAAATTTGTCTAGTATTTTGACCCTGTTACTAGTGGAGCAGGAACTGCTTACCCTTCCGGAGCACCTGGGTTCACCCCGGTTTTTAGTTGGGTTCGTGTTACTCGATCTTTGGTTTTATATGTATGTTTTGTAGATCGTTGTTTGTCCTTTTGATAATTTTCTTTTGGCCATTGTGTTGTCTGTTCTTCTTCGATATGCGGATCCTGATTAACCCTCTGGTATCTTCAAACTCTTCTTATGTCTCTGTGAATGTGCAATAATGCTAGTCTGTTTAGTCTGTACTCGACCATTGCTGTTCTGTTCCATTGCTTTAGACACCTCAAAGCAGAAATAGATCATTCACATGGTACGGATCTTATTGACATGGTTAGTAGAATGTGGAAGATTTCGCGAATGTTTGGGTAATAATCCGGCTAAAATGAAAGCAACGAATAGAGAGGATGGCTTGTCTTTATAAGATCTTGACGGAACGTACTCCAGCAGTGGATTTCCCGTTGAAAAGTTGCATTTTGGGGTAGGTCGGCACTGTACCAGTCAAAGACTCTCTCAATTTCTGCTGGTGTCATTGTTTCAATAGTCAGTTAATGGTTGTGTTTATCCATTATTTAATTTAAATTTTTTTTAATTTTACCGAGGCAATTGTCTCGGTTGCCTCAATGGATGCTACGCCTTTGGTATTGTATACAAAAAAAAAAAAAAATATAAAAAATAAAAAAGTTTAAAATTTTCCTTTTTTGGGCCCTTTTATGTATCGCGTACAAAGAGCAAATGAAGGACACATGCAACTCTTTTCAAAAGTCATATTGCAGTTTACATTTTCCCTTGTAATAACATTCTTCACCCGTCTTCCTTACATTTGGCTTTGCGATGGTATTCTTGCAACCTCTCTTGTGTTTAGGAAGTGAAAGTTATAAATATGGGAATTCCCAAATGCAAAAAAATAATTTGGTTACGGAGAAGACACGAATCTAATACGTGATTTTAGTTATAAAAAGAGCAATTTATGTACATATCAATTTATGATTAAAATTATATCGCTAAGTGTACAGATACTGAAATAGATTTAGAAACATAAATAGACCATAATATTCAATTAATACATATACAGGGGATGTCAGGAGATTAATATTGCACTTAATCCAGTAATCCGAATCATTGCAACGCTTTAATTTTGTGTAAAAAGGATGTCTATTTTTAGAAACGGTTGTTAATTGATAGAAACGAAAGTGAAATAGGAATTTTCATTAGGATTGTTGTGTACAACATTTAGAATTACCTTCACGTAATTTATTAATTGTAATATTGCATAGACATAGGCCCAGTACAAATATTTTGATAAAAGATCACGTTTAAAATCTTCTCTGAAAGTGAAAGATAGCATACATCATTACATGTATTAATGTAATTAAAATTAAATTGACAACCCTGCATGTTTTTAACATCATGTTTCACCTCCGAAAAATGCAACATCCCTGATGGGATTCAATCCCGGGACCTCTCGCATTGTAAGCCACTGCTCTACTCTCACCGAGATTACTCTACCAACTGAAATAAATGAGATCTCCACTAACGCAGTTAGCAGAGGTGGTTATGAACTTATAAAATGTACTACGGTTCCTATAACCATAGTTATGGAGCGTTCCTGTTACACTTTCCCTACCTCAAGAGTCATCATACCTTGATGACGATATCTCAAAAACCAACATTCAACCCGACCAGTTTGCCTATTCTGACCATCATGGATTATTTAGTTGAGTGTCAATGTAACAGTAGTCGAGCAAAAATGTCCCTAATGGGATTTGATCCCGGGACCTCTCGCATTGCAAGCCAATGCTCTACCAACTGAGATCTCCACTAAAGCAGTTAGCAGAGGTGGTTATGAACCTACTACTGTTCCTATAAACCTTAGGTAGGAGAGCATTCCCATTGCACTACTCAACTACCAGGCATTGGTGCACAATATTGAATTGGTAAATTTTGAAAGGAACATTTTATCAGTGCACTGACTAATTAGACAAAATTTCATTTCACCTGACCCAGAAGTAGAATTATTGACCTTCTCACCAGTGAAAAAAATCTTCAAAACACCAGAAATTTCAATGAAACTTTCTAATACGTGTATTTACCAGTCCTGATTTATTTACTATTGAGACCAATATGCAAAAAAGGCAATAAAGTAATTTGGATCCTATTCCATATCAGTATGATTGTAAATTCATGGTTTCAAGAAATGTGTAGATAATTTGCAAGTATCTCTAATAATTTATATTGACAGTTCTTTATCCTCTGTCATTGTCATGATCATATGGTAGTTGGATTTACAACTAACTATGCAATCAGGGCCTATCACCACATTAAGCACCATCAAACAAACAAACAAACAAACAGACATTATCCTCTGCCTTGTATACAATAAATCAGTGTTGTTGTACTATTATTGTACTATATGTGTGTTATTTTATTGTTTGTTTTAGTATTAACGATGACAGATACAGATGATAGTATATCTGATGACTTCTTTATGTTGAATTCCTTTGATGATGATGATGATGATGATGATAGCATATTATCAGGTATTCCTTTATGTTTTTTACATAATCATATTAAATTATATTAATTAGCCTGCTAGCATTGCTATCCTGTACCACCATTTTTTTTTATTGAAGTATCTGAGCGAAGTAAGGAGAGTTAGTGGTCATGTATATGTGTGCACAGTATCTTGACGTTTTATCTAGCAAAATAATAGAGAAAAATCTGTATAAAATCTGTATATTATATATAAAAGACACTTTATACAGATTTTTCTCTATTATTTCGCTAGATAAAACGTCAAGATACTCTGATGTGTGTTAGGGATATCAATTTTGTCTGTTTTTACCATTTGACAATCGGATGTTGAAATTGTTCTGACTGTGTGTTTACCATTTTACGATTGGGTTTTGGAATTCTGACTGTGTGTTTACCATTTTACGATTGGGTTTTGGAATTGTTCTGACTGTGTGGTATTTTTTGTTTTTCTTTTTTGTGGTGATCTATTATTGGGGCATTGTTTCAGATCAAGAATTTTATTTTGTAGTGCATATTGAAGGACTGATGCACACATAATATTTTTTTTTTTTTTGATCAAAATGACTGACAGCAGACCATTTTGATGACAGTTTATCAATATTTTATATGTAACTGGAAAATAGTTTGAGATCATGAGCTTATATTTCTGCAGAAGTAGTGCATAATAGAGAATGATGCAAAGTAATTATTTTAGCAGAATGCTGAAGATTTCATAAAGAATTCAATTACATTTGTACTCTCTCCTGAGGATGAGTATTTCCTGAACAAAATTCCTTCAAGCGTTTTGGTCACATGGCCTTCACTAGTGTTTTATTCTATCAAACCTGTTATATGATATTACATTTTGAGTTTTAATGTAAGCTACATGTACATATATATATATAAAAGTAAAGTCCATTAGAACTCAAATGCAGCATCATTTAACAGGTTTTATAAAATAAAACACTAGTGATTAGACATTGTGTCTAAAACATGTAAATGAAGTCAAGAATTTATCTTATAAATTGAATATGTCAGTTACAAATGATAATAAATTTGATGCTCTTTATTTTCAGATTACAGTGATGATGAAGATCCTGAAAGGGATACCAGTACATTCTTCTCAGGTATTTTACCTAATGTTTTGTAAGAGCATTAAGGGTGTAAGAGCAAAGACTGATTTAAGCTATGAGTCAGGATAATGTTTTATAATGATTGAAGTGACATCTCTCTACTAGTCAGTCAGGATAATGTTTTATAATGATTGAAGTGACATCTCTCTACTAGTCAGTCAGGATAATGTTTTATAATGATTGAAGTGACATCTCTCTACTAGTCAGTCAGGATAATGTTTTATAATGATTGAAGTGACATCTCTCTACTAGTCAGTCAGGATAATGTTTTATAATGATTGAAGTGACATCTCTCTACTAGTCAGTCAGGATAATGTTTTATAATGATTGAAGTGACATCTCTCTACTAGTCAGTCAGGATAATGTTTTATAATGATTGAAGTGACATCTCTCTACTAGTCAGTCAGGATAATGTTTTATAATGATTGAAGTGACATCTCTCTACTAGTCAGTCAGGATAATGTTTTATAATGATTGAAGTGACATCTCTCTACTAGTCAGTCAGGATAATGTTTTATAATGATTGAAGTGACATCTCTCTACTAGTCAGTCAGGATAATGTTTTATAATGATTGAAGTGACATCTCTCTACTAGTCAGTCAGGATAATGTTTTATAATGATTGAAGTGACATCTCTCTACTAGTCAGTCAGGATAATGTTTTATAATGATTGAAGTGACATCTCTCTACTAGTCAGTCAGGATAATGTTTTATAATGATTGAAGTGACATCTCTCTACTACTAGTCAACTGTTGTTTCACTGAACTAGTGCTTTAAAGGAATCCATCTTAGTGCGTTGGTTTAGTACATATTACAGTTTCCTCTTGGTGTTTAAAGGAGAAGATATTTGTACTACACTGCGGAGAGTTAATTTTCTGGATATATGTTTATTGCAATTAACAAACATTCTAAAGTGTGTCTTTGCAAAAGTTAGGAAACTTCTATGTTGGAAAAATACCATGCTGATATTGGTATGCATGTAGTATGTACATGTACAATTTCAGCGAATAGAAAAGGAATGCCAAGTATATATGTGAATGAGTGGAAACATATTTGCTCTTTCGTTCGTTTGAATTTATATATCTTTTAACGAGTTACTTGGCAACTGTGTAATACATATAGTTTGTCATGAAGTTCAGTATTTTAAGGTTTTTTCTATGATATATAAAGAACATATAGAGCTATATGTAAATTACTTTTATAGTACATGTATCAGGTTGCAGTGCGAAAAAAATAAAATGCACATGATTCATGTTATTTTTCAGGTGCTGTCAAAGTATCAATTACTGTAGGGAAAACCACAATTTCTGTTGTAGAGGGCAATATTGCTGAACAACAGGTTTGTCACTGATATTTTTTATGGTATTATAATTTAATTTTTAGACTAATTGCAGTTCAATTGCCATTGGCTTATTGTAGTACACTGTAGCAAAATAGTTCCTCAACAGATTCAAACTATATTTAAGCATAGGCTATTTATAATATGGACAATATCTCAGTTGAGTTCAAAAGCCAGAATTTTTCGTCAATAATTTGAAGAGTTATGCTCCTTGAAACTTTATATAATGTGAAAATGTTTTTGTTAGTGTACTAGCAAAATAGGTCCTCAACAGATTCAAACCAAATTTATATGCAAGCTATATATAGACAATTTCTCAGTCGAGTTCCAAGACCTGAATTTTTCATACCAAATTTGAATAATATAAGACAACTCCGTTTGTACATGTTGGATGCTTTTTTTATTTTTTTACAATTTTTAGCTTGACTCTTCGAAGAAAAAAAGTTGAGCTATTGTCGTCACTCCGGCGTCAGCGTCTGGGTTGGTTAAGTTTTTTGTCAGAGTCCATTTCTCAAAAACTATCAAAGGTATCCATTTGAAACTTGGAATACTTGTTCACTATCAAAAGCAGAACCAATTACAACAAGGCAGATGACCCTGTGATTTGTATATCCAGAGTTATCTGCCCTTGTTTTGACATAGTACATAGAAATTAGGGATATATTTTTAGTATTATTAAAATTTCTCAATAACTATCAAAGCTCAATACACTTGTAGAAAGTGTTGAACCCAATCTGTTGACAAGAGAAGACAACTCCATCCAGCATTTCATTTGAGTTATTCCCCCATTTTGACTTATAATTTATTCAAAAAATGCAATTTCTCAATAATTATGATAGACATTGAAATGAAACCCAACATACCTGTTCACTATCAAATGGCTTAGAATTTCTTAAAAAAATACAATTTCTCAATAATTATGATAGGCAGTGAAATGAAACTCGACATACCTGTTCATTATCAAATGGGGAACCCATTACAACAAGGCAGGTCACCCTATGACCATCATAGTTAGAAGTATGTATAACTTTGTAAATTGCTTGCAGTTTAATATCAGATACGAAAAAGTCGAGCGTCCAGCACCTGTGAGCGGTGTTCTTGTTAGAATATAATATGAGTGACAGAGCAGAAGGTAATACAATAGGTTACTCTATAACCCATTTATTTGTTCGAAGATTGGTCCTTAAATAGTATCTTGTTCTTTGTAATCTTTGTTCACCTTTTTATTCGGTCAGTAACTCATCTTTTTAGTTTTTTGTGTTGTGTTGTTATTTTTTTTTGGTTTTGTTTGTCTTCATCTTGTGTCTTGTGTGCTCAGTGTTACTAGTGTCTCTGGATTGGTCATTCTTGATTGTCCCTTCGATTTTCTCTAACGTATGTTTTTTACTTCAACGTGTTGAAGCAGTAAGTATTACATAGAAGAAGTCTGAAGAATATATTTTCTGATTTAATGGATTTCATGCAGATAACATGCATTTGTTGATAAGTTGTCAACACTAAATATCGGAGCTAGTCTGTTGTAAAGAAACTTACATGTATATGTTATCTGGATGTGAATCGATTGATACCGAAAATATCAGCCTGCCAAGCCAGAATATGAAGTTTGTTGGCGAGTGAGCGAAGCGAACGAGTTACAAACTTCATATTCTGTCGAGCAGGCTGATATTTTTCAGTATCAATCATATTCACATTCAGATGACATGTTTATCATCCTTAAATCAATCATAAACACGGATACATCTATATTTGTATTTTCGCGGGAAAAATTACATGATTCAAAATATTCAAAATACGCTTCCCCAAAACCGTAGTTCATAAGTAGTTTGCAAATATACTATTCATTTTTACAGGTTTATATAAATGTTAAGATTGTTGCATTTTTCCTTTAATGGTGATATTCATTGTTTTTTTTATTACAAACATCAAAGTCACCCATTTTCATTAAAGGTTTTGTTGGCCAATGACGTTCCGGTTTAGAAAACATGAAGGTCACGACCTCCCTTATGACGTAAAAATTATGACGTCTCAGCAGAGGTTATCAAGAATTGTGTAAAGTACATTTTTGTAGGACGATGTTTGTTGATATTGCTGACACGACAGTTCCTAATTTGATATATGTTTAAAAAAAAAAATGTTAACGAGCTACTGATGTTGATGAATTTTATTTACTTTTGCCATCTTCACAGGAAATATCGTTTAAATGCTGGGAGAATTTGTTGATAAGTCCTGCTCAGCTCACGCGGACTTTGATACGAGTTTTGCTTATGGAGCCAGCAGGTAGATACAGCGGGAGGGAAGGATGATAAATATAGATATCTATGTTTTTATTAATATCACTAGGTTGATACCTGTTTGCTGATGAACTATTAGTCCTGATGGTATCATCCTCCCAGTTTTTAAGTTGCTATGGTTTATGTAATATTTATACTATGGTTTTCCTAGTTAAACGGTTAGACAATCGAATGTGAAGCGTGAGGTTGTTTAACTGTTTAACATGGAAAACCGTGGTATAAATGATTTGTAACATGAAAACATGCAATATCACATCTGGGTCATTGATTGTTGCACTGCTCTTTGAGAGTAGTAAAACTACAGCCCAGATTTAAAATGTGCAATATCTCTTATCTGCATGTATTATTTCATAGTTCTTAGCTGTTGCTTACATTCTGGTATATAAACCATAAAAAGATCAAAGGAAAATAATGCATTCATGTTACAAAATATATTTATTATATTGAAATTTAGTTTTTAAAATTTTTTAATGATCCTGTTTTCTTTTTAAGGTTGATGTCATCCTTAACAGTACATCAAATAAACTGGACCTCAATGCTGGTACTGCATCCAAAGCCCTTCTTCAAGCCGCTGGTGACAGTCTACAATCTGAGTGTACAGAGAAGTACCCACATGGTATACAGGCAGGAGAATTGGCTGTCACTGGAGGAGGCAATATTAGCTGTAAGCATGTGTTCCATACTTCTCTTGTTAAATGGAGTGACAGAAATTCAAAACAGGTACTTTTAACCATGTATTTCAAGCATAGCTTATTAAATGGAGGGGATGAAAATTAAGATGGTGAGTCAATGTGAATTCATTTAAATTCGTGATTACCAAATTTTGTGGGGACGTCATGGCCGTGATCGTATGGTAGTTGGATTTACAACTATCTATGCAATCGGTGCCTATCACCACTGATGTTGTGGGTTCGAATCTCGACCAGGGCAAGGTGTACAACATCATGTGATAAAGTTTGTCTGTGACTTGCGGCAGGTGAGTAGTTTTTTCCGGGTATTCCGGTTTCCTCCACCAATAAAACTGACCGCCACGATATAACTGAAATATTGTTGAAGGTGGCGTTAAACATCATAAAACCTAAAATCAAACCAAACCAAATTTTGTTGTTTTAGAAAAACATTATATATCCATGGAAATGTAAAATCCCTATCTGGTACAGGGACATTTATATGGTGACAAGTGTTCGTCGAATCCTTCATTTCGTGGCTAGATGTCATCCACTACATCCATGAAAATGGGTATTTCAGGAATAATAAGAAATTCATATTATTGTAATGTTTAGCACTGAGAGTAAATATTGATCG
Source organism: Bathymodiolus septemdierum (assembly GCA_963383655.1). Classification (NCBI taxonomy): domain Eukaryota; kingdom Metazoa; phylum Mollusca; class Bivalvia; order Mytilida; family Modiolidae; genus Bathymodiolus; species Bathymodiolus septemdierum. The sequence continues at coordinate 27,360,809 of OY726524.1, read as the reverse complement.
CTTGTACATAAAGTCAAGTTTATACTTAATGGCTTAAATCCTCTAGGACTTTTGTTATAAATCATATTGACTCAATGGTTTCACTTTCACTCTAGTATTTTTGACTGATTTTTGATTTTCTTCAAAGTTATATCTGGATGATCTTTGATGTTTATTTATAGCTTATGTGCTAAATTTAAATCTTATAGTTTCAGGATATATGTACATTTCTTTTACAGATTCATGAAACCTTTATTAAGAAAAGCCTAGCTGAAGTTGAATCGAGACAATTAACATCCATGGCTATTCCCGGCCTTACGACAGGATTTTTAAGATTTCCAAAGAGAACTGCAGCCAAATCTAATTGTATCTACATTGGTGATTACTTAGAAAGTAATCCTGATACCACGATTACTGATATCAGATTTGTCATCCATCCCAGTGATAAGATAACACTAGATGTATGTCTATAATTGAGTCTTAAGAGAAAGGGGGCTGTCATGGTCGTAATCGTATAGTAGTTGGATTTACAATTACCTGTTCAATCAGTGACTATCACCATTAAGTTGTGAGTTCGAATCTTCCTCATGGCGAGGTGCACTAGATACAAGATTATGGGAAAAAGTTTGTCAGTAACTTGCGACAGGTCGGTGATTTTCTCTGAGTAGTCCTGTTTCCTCCATGAATAAAACTGACTGCCATGACATAGCTGAAATATTGTTGAAAGTGGCGTTAAAAATCATAACCCTAACCCTAAGGAGAAGGGTTACTCTTAGGGATTAGGATTTTGCCGTTTTACACAATCTGATTAAAATCAAATCTCTCACTTGTTTCGCGTTACTGATATGTTGCATTGTGGGAGATCTGAGGAATCCCCAATACAGGTGACATATGAATGACCTTATGTCGTGAATATATTGTGATGTGATAAATACAGTTATGACCCTTTTCGTTCAATTGGATTGCTCAATCTTTAGTTTACTGTGTAGTAATTGTAGATCATTTGTCCTTCCTTTGTCTGTCATTCTTTGATTTACAATCATCCCTTGAGTATCTAAGAACTTTCTTTATGAAGTATCTTCTAATTAAAACATAAAAACATATAATAAGAAAATAGTATTGACTATTCTTGTTGCATGTATATTCTGTAAGATATTTGAAAAAAATTCATCAATAAAAAAATAAATGAAATATATTTATAATTTTTAATGAATGGGTCTGTTCTCAATATTTTTAACTGATTCTAAAATTAAGAAAAGATGTCAAATTTATAGAATTATTTTCTACAATTAAATTTGTAAGTATCATATTTTACAGGCTTTTATTACTGAGGTAAAAAGATGGAGATCATTAAAGAATGCAGGTAAGAATTTAACAATATAGTATATTTAGTCATGTTTGTATGAAAAGTCAGGGGACCATTTGTTGTTTTTTCCATTAGGCATGCAGCATTAAATTTAAGGAGAAAGAACAAAGACTGGTTGGCTCGGAATCAGGATAATGTATCAGAGTGGAGCAACATGTTTGTCTGCTGACTGTTGTTTCAGTGAGCTAGCACTATACAAATCAACTAAGCATGCTGGTTTAGTACAAAGTAGACATCATCATCCCATGGAATGTAGTTTGTTCTCACCATGATATAGCTGAAAAATTGCTCATTTGGCATTAAACACCAATCATTCACTGTTTCAGCTGTTCAATGCAGGGATGTATTCTCAACTACAATAGGTAACATAGCTGTCACAGTAAAGATTGAAAAGATTCAGCATCAAGAAGTAAGTACATGTACAGGATTTTCAAGGACATTTAAAATTGGTTATAGATTTTACTTAATAATTTCAAATTTGGTAATTATGTTTAATACACATATCCTATTTAGCTTGAAAAGAAAATCCACTTCAACATGTTGGTCGAGCTAGTACAAGACAGATACTATCATATGATCAAAAAAATTACCTGTTCTTGCTGCGGGAAAGCTGAAAAATTGCTTACTTGACGTAAAACAACAATCACTCGCATTAAAAAGTAGGTCAGCAGCTCAGATTTTCTGAAGGTATGTGCCTTACTGGTTGATTCAGAATTAAGAATTGGATTGACACGTCCAATATGTGAACATTTGTTAAAATAGCACTATAACTGAATAATTGTTCATTTAGCTTTAAACAACAATCACTTACTTTCTTACTTACCTACTTATGTTTTTAACAATAAAATCGTGAATACATTTATCTGAACAAAACTTGACATTAAACAACATTCTATCAATCAACAATGAAATAAATATTTACATACTAATTTATAGGTAGATGTAATAGTAAATAGTGTCAACTCTCAGCTTCAACTAAGTCAAGGTTCCCTATCTCATTCACTGGTAACCGTTGGTGGCGAGGTGCTACAGACAGAATGTAGGAGCAAGTATCCAAATGGTTTACAAGTAGGTCAGATTGCTGTAACCTCTGGTGGAAACTTAAGCTGCAAACAAGTTTATCATTGTTGTATTGGTGACTTTAAAAGGCAAGGAAGTGGTATAGACTCTAAACAGGTATTTGCTGTTAAATATTAGAAATTTTATTTTGCTCACCTAACCCAAAAGGTGCTGTCATGGTCGTCATCGTTTGGTAGTTGGATTTACAACTACCTGTGCAATCAGTGCCTATCACCACTAAAGTTGTGAGTTCTAATCCCGCTCATGGCGAGATGTACTTGATACAATATTATGTGATAAAATTTGGTAGTGACTTGTGACAGGTCGGTGGTTTTCTCCGGGTCCTCCAGTTTCCTCCAACAATAAAGCTGACCATGATATAACTGAAATATTGTTGAAAGTGACATTAAAAACCATAACCCTAACCCTAACCCAAAATGCTCATGTGGCACATTGCCATCACTTTGACTCTGTCAACAATATGGTTGTTTCGAATCATGTCAATACCGACCACGTTCCGTCTTTTTCTTGTCTTGACGTCTGAAAAAATCGGCAGGCGACTTCTGGTGTTTACGCTATTACTGTGACAACGTCAGCATATCATAGTCATAGATGCGGTAGATTATAAGTAATTGCAATTTGGAGATGCCAAGGAAACCGCTGAATAAATACTGGTGTTCGGTACCCCACTATCTGTCTGATATCAGAAATATATACATAAAGGCAGATCATTTTCCTTTGATGATGCTGACAGCTGCAAATAAAGAAAGAAAACAAATTTAATTTTAAAGAAGTATTTGACTCTGCATTGAAGTCTTTGATACAAATAAAATAATTTAATTGATATCTGTCTTTTACAGAAAATGTTAAGATTTTTTTAAGATGAGGATTGAACGTTAAAATGGCACATATCGATTGGAGTTTTTGTTGTGTACATTGACACCGGAAGTTCAGTGCCAGGAGTTCCATCGAAATCACGTGATCTGGCAGATGAAAAGAACAAAATTTTGACAGAATGGAAATGATTGGAAACAACCGTATTGACCATATATTTCACATTTTGATCATCACTACGGCTAATGGACCATTAAGTTTCCAGGAATGATGTTTGTGCTGTCTTCTACAAAACTTTTTTTTTAAATTTCGTCTTGATCTGACAAAAAACGTGGCGGCCAAGAGCATTTCTTGATTCTGATTGGCTGAAGCTTAAAAAAAATCCAAATGATTTGTAACTTAGATTTTTCTATGGTATTCCATGAATAACATGGTTACTGATTCAAGCTCAAACGAGTCTCTAGTTAAATGATCTGTTTATTTTGTACTAATTGGGTATGATTTGTGTTGTCCATGCAGGGACACAGTAGACATTTGTGTGTGCCAACTTGTGTTTTTTATCATATTTTTTTGTTTCTCAGAATTAAATCTCTCATTCCTTTCAAGACATGCATGCATGCATATTTCAAGTTGTTAAATTAAATTTTCTAAATCTACAATATTTCATTTATTTTTAGATTGTACAAGATATAGTTAAAACGTGTTTAGAAACAGCAAACGACAATAGTATGACATCAGTCGCCTTCCCTTGTCTTGGGACTCGTTACAGGAGGTACCCAGCAAAACTGTCAGCAAAAGCAATGTTAGATGGCATTAGAGAATTTTCAGTTAATAGTAACATATCCAATGTGACTAGTGTTCTTATTTTGTTGTATGGAACAGATTGTGAAAAAATTGCACAGGTAAGCTGTTCTAAGGTAATGTTATGGTCATTTTTCGATTTTGAGCATACCTGATGAAGGTTATTCCAAAACTCTGTTCTGCACATTAAATTTGATATATGCATTTTTATTAAAACACACTGAAAAAATTGCTCGTGTAAGCTGTTTTAAGGTAATGTTAATCTTTTGATTTTGAGCGTACCTGATGAAGGTTATTCCAGAAATGTGTCATGCACACTAAATTTTTATTAAAACACACTGAAAAAATTGTTCGGGTAAGATGTTTTAAGGTAATGTTTAAACTTGCAATAATTTTTAGTGCATAGATATATTTCTCTTTTATGAGTTTTAAATCCTTCGTATTCTTTTGTTTAAATTAGACCCTTTGGTTTTATTGCTCCCAAAAATTAAAAATTTTTGGCTTTCCAATCTTGATTTTGAGCGTACCTGATGAAGGTTATTCCAGAAACATGTCGTGCACACTAAATTTGATATCTATGTTTTTATTGTGATGTTTATTTTCAAATAGGTCTTTGAAGGAGAAGGAAGTCAAGATGCTACAGGTTTATCATCAGTTGTAAGAGGGACAAAGGAGTTCTGTTCAAAGATGTACAATTTAGAGTTATTTCCGCCAGAATATTGGACCCACTATACATCATCTAAATCAGTTAAAAAATGGAAGAGTGAAAAATCTGCCAATGAACAATACTATCAACTTGTAGAGTTGGAAGCTACAGACAATGTTTACCAAGCCATAGAAAATCTGGTGCAAGACACCTGGGAGGCTAGTAAAGTTGGTCACGGTCGAGATGCTAAAGGCCTGGGAGGTTACACACAACTTCAAGTTAATAAAATTGAAAGGTTGGAAAACATAGATCTGTGGGAGTCTTATGGTCATTTTAGATCACAACTATTTCATAAAGCATCAGACATTGGCATCTTTGATTCATTAGAATCTTTGCCAAATTCAAAAGGACCAATCAAAACACTTCAAGAACTTCAACCTGAACTTGAAGAACACATTTTCCCAGAAGTCAATGAAGTTTTCCTCTTCCATGGAACAAAAGCTGACAAATTTGATGCTGTCATTTCTAAGGGACTTGATTTCAGGATGGCTGGAGACAAAGCCATGTTTGGTAGTGGAACATACATGGCAGAGAGCTCTACCAAAGCTGACCAATACACAGGTAAAATTAAGTACAGAAATATTAGCTATTTAAGAAGTCATTTGTTAGCCATGTTTATAAGTTTTAAATTATGATTGTGAAAATATGTTACTGTATAACTGACGAGATTTCACGTATCAGCTATGCAAATTTTTCTCCGTTTGATATCAAATTTTAAATAAAATAATAAACTGCATAAAATTTTTTTTTTTTTTTTGTCATGTCAAAATTCAAAATCCATGTTTGAAAAAATGCTATATTTATGCAATTCTAATGTAAAATGTTTCTTCATTGGCCAATATTTGGCGTCAAATCCACAATTGACATGTCATAGCTAAATGTTCTAGTATGAATATGCAGCGCTATATTGAATTCTTGAAATTCAACATGTCAATTACAATAACATGATAGAAAATCAAGACATCACATACCTTAGAAATAATATAAAATGGAAGCATATATGTTGTGAAATAAAGTCCAGTGTTTACGTTCTATAATGAAAATTTATTGCTGATGAAAAATATTTGTATCTTTATTAGATCCAAAAGATCAGAGAACCACTAATGAGAAGAAGATGGTTTTAGCCAGAGTTTGTCTTGGAAAAATTTGTCTGCTACAGAAATCTATGAATACCTTGAAGAAGCCACCATGTTCATCTTGCCAGTTGGCTGCCTGTGAACATGACAATCGTTATTCCTGTGATAGTGTAGTAGGTGATGGCAGCTGGATCTTTAGAGAGTTTGTCATATATAATCAATTTCAGGCCTATCCAGAATACGTTATAACATATATACGCCAGTAGTTATTGACATATTGTTTTATGATACAAACATGTGATATAGTCTGATCCTATGATACTGCTGGTTTTATAATACAAACATGTGATATAGTCTGATCCTATGATACTGCTTGTTTTATGGTTCCCTATATTCATGTGCTATTTCAGTCAATTTTTTCTGCCATATTTTAAACATGTGATATATTTCAATCCTATGATACCGCAGGTCTTATGGTTTCGTGTATTCACGTGTTATTTCAATTTTTTCTGCCATATTTTTTATTTAATTACCATGGTACCATAGGATCCTAATATACTTTGGGTAACCTATTGAAATTCATAGTTTTGTTTAATTTTTATATAATTAAGAGCTATTTTGTCTAGTTCTAATATATGTTGATGGCAAGCGCTATAATGATATCTTTATGATCAATTTACATATTCTTTGAGGTTTTAAATTGGTGGTCTAATGGCTGTGATCGTATGATAGCTGAAGTTACATCTATGCATGTGATCAGTATCTACCACCACGTAAATATGGCAAGTTTGATTCCCACTCATGGATGGATAAGTGTAATTGATATACCAGGGTCCTATGATACCGTGATAGTTAAATTACAAAAATAGCAGCGAAAATCGGTTGGACTAGCATGTGAATACACAACATCATAGAACCCATGGTACGATGGGATTCGTCTATGCAACTTAATGTGATAAAGTTTTGTCTGACTTACAACAAGTCCATATTGAAGAATCCCGCTCATGGCGAGGTATATTCGATACAACATTATGTGATAAAGTTTGTCAGTGACTTGCGACAGGTCGGTGGCTTTCTCCGGGTATTCTGTTGTCCTCCTACAATAAAACTGACCGGCATGATATAGCTGAAATATTGTTGAAAGTGGCATTAAACACCATATCCCATCCTTCCCATATTCAAGTTCATGTTCCGATATAATGTTAATGTTTTGGTGACTACTTACCTCCAATAATATCTAAATGAAGTTAACTTTAATTGTTTTATTGCCCACAAATAAATCATTATTGATTATGCAAATTAGGATTTATTATGACATCACTAACTGGCTAGGCAAACACTCCCTATTCTTATTATGGATTTATAAACAGGTGCTACTCTTGTCTGGTAAATTACGCAATCAAAGACTTACAATGTCAATTCAGAAATTTTATGGTGATTATTATGAATTGGTTGATTAATACAGAATATCAGTGTTTCAGCCAATTCCATACATGTTTCATGTTTCTACTGAGAAATAGGGAATCTCTGTTTCCTCTCTGTATTCTAGAAATGAGGACTTCACGATGGGTACCATTAATAATGCAGGAGATATTCCCACTGGCAGAACACATGATAGCATACAGAATTGAGTTTTGTTTACCTGTTATATATATGCATAGCCATTGTTCTGTGTTGCCCATTGTGATTTCCATCCATAAATAAAGTGGTTTTTTTTTTACTTCCTCCTGACCTTCACTTATTTAGATTCTCTTTGTATGTGGAAAAATTGTCAAACTTCATGTCCAATGCATTTATTTGTATTGTGTGATATCTATAATGATTTCTCCATTAAAAATGATATACATGCTGTTCCTACATGACACAACAGGTGCCATAAGTGGATCAGGAGTAGCTTACCGGGTACAACGTTAATATAATTATTAAGCTAAATACCTTTTGTGATGAGATAGAATTCTCAACACAGAGTTTGTTCTGACTGGAATAAATATTACATCTATTCCAACAGAAAAAATATTGTAATATTTGTTTCTGACAGAATAAACAGTATATGATTTGTGTTCTTCAAAGAAGAAATATTATGGAGTTTTGTTATAAATTAATTGAAGGTGGAAACAGACATTATCGCTAGTATCCAGTTTTTAAAGGATGACTCAATTACAATGTTTTATCCCTACTGTGATTATTTAATGCTCATAACAAAGATTTGTGAGATGTGTTTTTTGCTTCTTTATGAATTTTATTTATAAATATAGTTTTAATGTTGGGAAATTTTATTTTTATGTTTTATTTTAAAATGGGTTATTATAGAGTAATATATTTTTATTTAAGAATTTATTTTTTATAAAGATTTTATCTTTAATAACATGTATTTTTTAGATGAGGTGTACTCGATTCAACATTATGTGATAAAGTGGCAAGTTTTCGTCGGGTACTCCGGTTTCTTTCACCAATAAAGCTGACCGCCATGATACAGCTGAAATATTGTTGAAAATGGCTTTAAACACCATAACCATAACCCCAAATATTTTTCTTAAATGTTGCATAGGTGATCATAGCCTATTTTTGGCTGTCCTGTGTAGGCCCTTTGGTTTTCTTGCTCCCAAAAACTTCTGAATTATTTGGCTTTTCAATCTTTTGCTTATGAACGTACCTGATGAAGGTTATCCCAGAAACATGAACGTACCTGAAGAAGGTTATCCCAGAAACATGAACGTACCTGATGAAGGTTATCCCAGAAACATGAATGTATAGTACCTGATGAAGGTTATCCCAGAAACATGAACGTACCTGATGAAGGTTATCCCAGAAACATGTCATGTGCACTAAATTTAATATCTACATTTTTATTACAGTTAAGATTTTCAATGAAACCTACATTTTACCAAATATGGCTTTTACTCAATTTAATATCTACATTTTTATTACAGTTAAGATTTTCAATGAAACCTACATTTTACCAAATATGGCTTTTACTCAATTTAATATCTACATTTTTATTACAGTTAAGAATTTCAATGAAACCTACATTTTACCAAATATGGCTTTTACTCAATTTAATATCTACATTTTTATTACAGTTAAAAATTTCAATGAAACCTACATTTTACCAAATATGGCTTTTTAAAGGAGTGAAATAGAAACATTTTAGTGGTTAGTGTAGAGCGAAACAAAAATACAAATGTAAATATTCCAGATCTGTTTGTCTTCCTTTTTTTAAGGATTAAATGGAAATGTTGATGCATTTCAATTTAATATTTTGATTAAAATGATTCAATTCTAATGCAAGCTAATTTATAGAATGTACTTTAAGCCACAACGCCAAACGTTTGTTTTGTATTATATTGTGTTTGGGTTTGTTTTGCTCTATATTTACAATCATTGATGAGAGACACTTCTGCCTACAATCTGTGTATGATACAACATTATGTGATAAAGTTTGTCGGTGACTTGTGACAGGTCAGTGGTTTTCTCTGGGTACTCCGGTTTCCCCAAACAATAAAACTGACCACCACGATATGTTGAAAGTGGCATTCAACACCACAACCCTAACCCCCTAACCCTACAATCTGTGTACATAAATACTATAAATTTACTCACAAATGAAGGTACATTGTAAGACATTACAATGCCTTCAACATTACACATATTCAATTTCTTCTGTTTATAGTAATTAATACATCACATGTAAGTAACAGTAAAGGCGAACTTGATTCACATGTACTGAATTTCACTTCATGCAGTTGAGTCTCCTTTCAAGCAAAGTTTCATGTCGTTATTTTCTTTTTTGGTACTAATTTAATTTATAATTTTCTAATGTAGGGCTTTATACATGTATTTATTTCTAATTTAATTGATGATTTTCAAATGAAAGTTTTAATACATGTTGTATTGTAGAGGAGACGACAATACTAAGTTTTGTAACTTGTATTCGAATCTAATTTTCATTTATTAGACTATAAAATATGTTTACACTAGAAAAAAAAACCGATAAGGGACCGACCATTTAACTTGAAGGAGGGGTTATGGTTTTTTTTCTAAAAAAATATTCTGATTCTCAATGTTGCAGGAAAAAATATTCTGATTTTGGTGGAGAAAAAAAAAAAAAATCTGATTCAGAGTTTTTGTCATATAACCTAATGTTAAATTCTGGACAAAAATTTAGTGCTTTGCCTGACAAAAAAAATAAATATTCTAACTCTCGTGTTGTCCGAAAAAAAAATTCTGAACAAAACAAAAAACCATAATCCCCCCCCCCTGCAAGTTAAATGGTCGGTCCCTAATAAGAAATGCAAATGTGAGCTTACTGTTGTCTAACAACATTTTTGTTTGTTTATACTGTCTTAATTCTATGATTTTATTTTTATTAAAATAAAGTATTAAATACATTGCCTTCTCTAATTCTTCTGCATTTCCACATCTACTGATTATTCTACTCACGGTTTTTAATGGGGTTCCTGTTGCTCAATCTTTAGTTTTCTGTGTCATGGTTTGTGGATAAATGTTTGTCCTTTTGATTTTGGTGGGTTACCCCCCTTTGCTATCTTCAAACTTTTCTTTCTTTCTACTACCATTATGATTCAAAGGTGAATAAAATATCATTTAAACTACCAGTAGTTCGTGAGGTCAGCAATGTTCTTATATTCTGGTATTTTGTATTGGTCAATAGGATTTTAAGAATATGGAATATGGTAGCTTGTTCAAAATACATGTTTTACTGTTTAAGTTACCAAAAGAGTAGGCCATTGTAGTTGCTACAAAAGACTATTTTGTCTGTCCCACCCAGGCCAACTCTCCATGCTTAACCCACTTTCAACAATATTTCAATTTTATTTATTTATTTGTTTTGCTTATCTGTGATGCTTTTGAAATCTGTGCTTTGTCTTTAATTATAGTTACTTTTTAGGTGCTTATTTTAATTTATTTACTTAGTGCTTGAAATTTTAAATTAATTAGTTTAAATTATTTTTAATATAGATATTTTAATTTTTGCTAGTATTTTTATGTACCTTGTATGTATGCATGTATGTTGTTTTTGTTATATGTATAGTCAATTTGAAAAGCTCTGTAGAGCTGGTGTTTTATGTATGTTGTGATATGTATCGACTCTAAATAAAACTTTATTTATTTATTTATTATTTATTTATGCTTTTTCACGGGGTCCGGCGTCCCGATAGTACAACAGTTGGACGGTCCGTTAGTCCGACAGTCTGATAATAAATACCGGTACCACAATTCATTTTAACAAACCTTTAATGATAGTTGTCGAATTTAAAGACCTCTAGTAATGGATGTTTGATTCAATGTAACCATTGACCCATATATGAATGTATCTTATGCTAATAAACATTAGTCAATGGCGATCAAAATGGGGGGGGGGGGGGGGGGGGGGGGGGAGGAATATCAGGCTGTCTTTGCAGATACATTGTAAATGTAAATAAAATGCAGCATTGTTGCTGAATTCTGTAATCCAAATTAGTGGAATGCAAATATGAAACTGCATATCAATTAAAATCTTGAAATAAAATTTCATATATTAAGCATCGAACTTTTGGTCTCGTTTGAAACTGCTATATTTATTAATCTGAACTATCTTAGGTATGACACAGGATCTAGGTTGCAGGCTCTGTTTGATTTGGTATTCCAAACTATACATAGAACATTCCATGGTCTCTCGCGATCGTATATAAGAACTCGAATTTTGCTCCTTGCTTGGAGAACAATTTTCATGCCCAAGGCTCTCCCCGACAGGTGTAGGGGAATAACTAATCAAACACCCATCATCAGATATCTTAAAATTCGACAACTATCAAAGGATTGTTAAACGATTTGTCGTATTGTCGAACTAACTGACTGTTGGTTGGTCGGTTTTATGGTGCTTAACGCCACTTTCAACAATATTTCAGTTTTATCGTGGCGGTCATCTTTAATTTATTGGTGGAGGAAACCGGAGTACCCGGAGAAAATCACCGATCTGTCACGTACGTAAGTCACTGACAAACTTTATAACATAATGTTGTATCGAGTACACCTCGCCTGAGCGGAGTTCGAACTCACAACGTTAGTGGTGATAGGAACTAATTGCACATGTAGCTATAAATTCAACTACCATACGACCACGATTACGACCGCGACGCCCACCCCCCACCCCAACTGCCGGACTATAGCTACGGACCCCTTTTTCAGTGGTAGTCAAAAATCGTTGACCATGTTGACTCTTCCCTTATTTCTATATAGTTGTTAGATATTATTGAAGTGTTCTCGTCCTGAATTTAGCTGAAATACTGTCCACTGGATGTTAAACAACTATCAATCAATCAATAAGGGCACAATTTCAAAAGTTGTTTGATGTAAAGTTGTAGCCTAACATTAAACGAGATGAAGGATTTGTATAGTAAAATTCTACTATTTAAATCCTTGACCGTATATATAGTGTAGAAAAAATAATAAAAACAGCTAAAACATAAACAAATTGTGGAGCCATATAAGGCCTGTTTTTTTTATTCTCAGACTTGTTTATGGTTGAAAACAACCTGAAACACGTTTAAATCATGAACCATATGTTTAAAAGATAGATAAAAAACGCAATGGTTGAAGAACAATATTTAAGAGAACTTTCCTGTTGATTGATTATTTTTTAGCAAAGTAAAATTAATTCTTCATTAACAAATAAAACAATTCAACTTAAACATGCCGTCACTTATTTAAATCATCCAAATTTAAATATCAATTCACCAGTACTGAGAAATCTAAATATAGATGTAGGAATTTCCTATCACTAGTAACAGTATCGAAACTAAAATGTAAGGTAAGAAAGGAAATATTTTAACCAAATCAATATTTATAACTAATAATGTAATAGTTATTGAAAGAAAAATATTGAAATCAAAACCGGATTATTTCAATATAGTTATTAATAGATTAACTATGAACACAATGGCTACATGTCAACCAAGAAATAAAATGATGAAATAAAAACTGTGTCCTGACATTGTTGGTGTAATCATGCGAAATAATCTTCTCTTATATTGTATTTTCTATCAAGTCTTACAAATAATTGGGGCCTCCATGAGAAATGATCCAAGACGGAACAAGTTGTTACTTGTAAAGTTAGCCCTTCAGACTCGGAGATTCACGGGCCCCTTAATTCTTGGCTCTCTGGACCCCTGACCGATGTACCGACTGAACTCCCCTCTCATAGGCCCTGCCAATAATCTACTTCAGTCAGATCCATAACTCATTGGGGCCGTGGTGGTTGTGATCGTATGGTAGGTAATTGGATTTACAACTACTTGTGCAATCAATGCCTATATCACCACTAAAGTTGTGAGTTTGAAACCCGTTTATGGCGAGGTATACGTGATACAACATTATGTGATAAAGTTTGTCAGTGACTTGCGACAGGTCGGTGGTTTTCTCAGGGTACCCCGGTTTCCTCCATCAATAAAACTGACCGCCACGATATAACTGAAATATTGTTAAAAGTGGCGTTAAGCATCATAGACCAATCTGTTTTCATTTGTATGCAGTCCATCGAATTGACAAGAAAAGTCAGAAAACCTCTACCAATGCGTCAAATAATGTGCCCGTTCAAGTTGCTAGCAATCTGTTTGACTCATTGTGAAGCCCTATAGTAAAGCACATTAAATAGCCACAGGACAATAAACACTTTGAAGATGCCAAAGTAATCAGAAGCCGTTATCGATGGACAGATAATACAATAGGATAAAAACACAAGTAATGGTCCACAAAACACTACAAAGAAAACTAAAGATTGACGAACACGAACCCTATTTAAAACCGAGGGTGAACTTAGGTGCTCAATCTTTAGTTTGAGTGAAGTGTTTTGTAGATATTGTTTGTCCTTTTTATTGTGGCCATTGTATTGTGTGTCCTTTTTCCTGTGGCCATTGTATTGTCTGTCCTTCGTATTACTGCTTTGGTTACTGCTTTGTTATTTTCAAACTTTTCTTACTATCATATTCGTCATGTTTTCGATAGCTGTTTTATTAAGTTGATGTGTGTGATTTTGCAATTGCAAAGACTGTTTCTTTGGAATTTTTGTGTTAAAGAAGCGCTTGAAGATACCAAAGGGGTAATCGGAATCCGTAAATCGAAGAAGATCAGACAATAATGCCAAAAGAAAAAGCAGAAAATGACAAACAATGATCCACAAAAAACCCCACACACAACTAAAAACCGGAGTGAACCCAGGTGCTCCAGAAGGGTAAAATGTACCTGCTCCACTAGTGACACCCGTCGTGTTAATCTAGTTACAAACCCGGTGATAAACAAAACTTTCTGTAAAATAAGAAAATGAAAAAAAAAACCGATTTCATTTGGTTTGGCGTCCGCCATCTTGGGATGATGGTGACTTAAGTTCAGATCAACTGTTTTAGACAAGTGTAATGCTCTTTGTTACGGGGTACCAATATAAACCAGAGATTACTTTATGCTACATGTTTATTATTCAAAGTCTAACCAACCACTGACTAACAAACTACAAAAAGTTGTTACCATAAGTATACATGCATATCATATCTTTCAACACAGGAAATTATTTCTCTGACAGTTTGGAAATAAATCTTTTAATACTGTCCTTATGACCAGACGTACTAAGTTTTACCATGATTACAGATTAATTTTTGTGTGTAAAGGGAACTTGAAATTTTAACATTATCAAAAAGACATTGCTAATAGACTATTAGTTCCCGAGGGTATCATTCGCCCATGCCCAATAGTCAGTGGTTTGGTATTGACATAGTTTATTAGATATATTTATTACTGAAATTTTCAGTTAAATAATGTAATTATTAGTAAAACTAAGGTTCTCCTCCTTCAGATATAGATGATGACCATGTGGCCCACTGATTTTATTGTTCCCAAAACTTTAAATTGCTTGGGTTACCAAACTTTCGACTTTGGACGAACATGATGAAGGTTATTCTAGAAACGCGTCATACGCACTAAATTTGATATCTACGCTTTTATTCAACACGATGAAATATCTATCTGTAACAGTAGATATATTAGGTTGCATCAACTGAGCGGAGATAATCTTTCACATTTGTCAACGGGTATTGGTATTGAAAATGTAATCTAAAAATGTTTTTTAACACAGTTTTCACAAAACTGTATGATTTGAAAAAAACTATTTATAAAAGTAAAATCTTCAAAAAATTTGACATAAATAAAAATTCACTTATATTGGATTGCATAAAAGTTATCAAGTGTGAATACAGATATTATAAAATATTGTTGTATAAATCAATTATCTTTAGGTGTCAAACCACTAATTCACCAATCAGAGCTTAGAAAGTAGTCCCTTTTCAAGAAAAAAGTTCCTTTCACTTTGTAGTATTGTGAAAACTACTGAATGGAGTGGACTAATTAAAATTGATAATTGAGGTTAAATATATAGGGATTATTTTGAGCCCAAATTTGATGGACTTAGTTGTATTTTAATACCTTTATGGAGGATTTGATGCATGACCTATAAATACTGAATTTCTTGATGATGACCGAGCTATTTTTAGAGTAGGTGTTTTCCGTAGCATGGCATTTCACTGCAAGACTTTAAACATGCCCTGATATTTTGACAGAATGTAGAGGAATCATGTACGTTTCAGAAAATATATGGTCTTGGAAAGGTTAAACTTAAGATAAAATGACCAGGTAGGCTCGAAAAAACACAAATTTAGTAGAAAACCTCAAAGAAATGAATTAGTGGTTTCACACCTTAAAGAGACTCCGGATTTTTTTTATACTGTAGAGATCTTTATATAAGTTGTAAAACGTGTTTAGTCCAATTGTACATATTTGACAATAATAAAATATGTTTAAATCAAGGAGACTCAGATAGTCAAATGTATTATGGATATGTATTCTTCGTGTTTATCATAAATTATGATATAATAAATTGTAAGATATATTTTTTTACTACAGTTAAATCAAAACTCATTTAATTTGTTATAATATAGGAAGGATTTTGAGTTCGTCATTATAGTTCAGTCATATGCTTCTTCTTTATTTTATTATATTTTTGCATCTTGAGTTTGATCAGGTACATACTATTTTTCAGACAAAATGGGAAATTCAGGAAGCAGTGAAGATGAATCAGGTATGATCAACGAGGTTATGGGTTACAGGTAGTGGTGTTTAACACCACTGTCAACACTATTTCAGTTATATGGTAGTGGTCAGTTTTATTGGTGAAGGAAACGAGAGTAACAAGGGAAGACCACTGAAAATCGAAGGGGCACATTTGGAACAAAACATAGAACGAAGACAAACTAAACAAAAAGCACAACATAGAAAACAAGAAAGGTAAACAACACTGACCCACAAAAAACAACAATAAAACAACAACAACAAAAAACAAAACAAGACCAAAAAATATATATATGTATATATATATTCCGGTGAAGAACTCAGCTGCTCACGAAGGGTAAGCAGTTCCTGCTTCTTATAAGACAACCGCCATGAAGGATGGGTAAATGTAAATCATATCACAGGAATGACTCCTCTCCTTCATCACAAAGGAAATAAACTGGTTCATATGTACTTAATATCTGCTATGCAACAACAACCACATTATGCCATAGTTAATTAATAATAAAGCTGAAATTATGTTGCTTACCCTGCCAGAGGAGGAGCAACCAGGTTCAAACCTAAATTGTGTGAACTGTGAATTGTCTTGTTTTGCCTTTGATATTGAAGCGTTGGTTTTGTATCTGGATTGTCCCATTCCTGGAAGTTCAAATATGTTCAGACATAGATAACCCAATGTCGCTTTATAATTGAATTGATTGTTCTGTTATATGTGAGGTTTACCTCACATACAGAAAGCATTTGCATGGTTACATCATTTCACCAAGATGTGAGGTTTGGGCTCATAAAACCAGTCGAACCCCGGCACTTTTTATTGAAGTGCCTGTACCAATCTAGGAAAGTGGGGGGGGGGGGGGGGGGGGGGTCATGTATTTGTGTGTTAGTTTCCATTTTGAATTAGCATCCATTCCATGTGTCTCATTGGAAAAAAGTCAGGTTCTATTGCCATTTTTTTCCCATCGAATTGAAATTCGATACATAGTAAGCAACACGCACTAAAATTAGCTCATAATTATTGTCAATCTGATTACAATGATATTTCCCACTTGCTTTCCTTTACTGATATGCTTGCGGCGCGGGAAATTTAAAGAAACCGCATTACAGCTTGTCATGCATATTTATTGATATGGTAAGTATGTCTCATGACCTTTCTTGGGCAATCGGATTGCTCGTAGCAGAAAAAGCAGTTTAATTTTGAATTTTAGTGCTTTGATAGTCGCATAATCGCAATTTTCATTGGACGGTAACATAGGGTCAATCATATATGACCCGTAATGTGATTTCGTCAGATCTACCATGCCGCGACATACCATTTGCAGTGAAGGATGTGATTTTAATCAGAATTATTGTTTAACGTGATAATGTCTTACTATCATGACTTATTCTCGACCCTTTTCACAATCTGTAGTTAAAGATAGTAAAGACAAAAAGAAAGAAGTACAAAAGGCTCAACATCACAGAAGGCCAAGAAGGAGAGGAAAGAGATTGATCCAAATCGGTAAAATTTCTGTCAGCATCATCAAGGGGTCTATATTAGAACAAACGGTAGGAGTAAAATTATAACATATATACTACAGATTAGATATTTCATAAAATAATATTTTATGTGTTTAAACGTTTTAAGAGCTTGATATTATTTTAGAGTTTACTAACTAATCACAAACACATGCACAGATAGTTCTAATAAAAACGTAGATATCAAATTTAGTGCACACGACGCCTTACTGGAATAACATTCATCAGGTACGCTCAAACTCGAAAGATTGGAAAGCGGGGGGGCGCACCCGTCGTGCCCCCACCTAAAATTGGAAAAAATAAGATTTTTTGGTGTAAAATCGTGATTTTTCACACGAAATATCCCAAATATTTTAGCGCCTCCCTCCGCTCGGCGCAATTTTTTTAAGTACATACCCTCCCCCCCTAACTTGAAATCCTGGGTCCGCCCCTACTATTATATATAGATACACATCAACTGTAGATTTAGAGGTGCATATTGGGAGGGCCTCACCTTACAATTTGAAAAAAGGTATAGGCTACACAGCATTTAATTTATTTTTATATTATAAACATATTTCTTCTAATTCAACAGACAGACGTTATAGTAGTTAGTTGTAGGCCAAGCCTAGAACTAATTAAAGCTAGGACAACCAAACTGTTGCTGGATTCTGCTGGGGAGTCTATACAAGATGAATGTAAAGAACAATACCCATCAGGTATCACATTCGGTGATGTAGCAGTGACTGGCCCTGGAAAGTTAGACTGTCAACATATATTCCTTGTTACAATACAGAAATACGGTAACCCAGCTGACATAAAGGTAAGCATACTATATTTTGCTACACATGATTTGTAACATGAAGGCATGCAATATCACATCTTGGACATTGATTATTGCAAGGTTCTATGAGAGTTATAAAACAACAACCCAGATTTAAAGTGTGTAATATCTCGTATCTGCATGTATTATTTCATAGTTCTTCGCTGTTGCTTACATTCTGGTATAAACCATAAAACGATCAAAGGAAAAGAATGCATTCAGGTGTCAAACCACCAATTAATTTCTTTAAGGTTTTCTACTAAATTTGTGTTTTTTCGAGCCTACCTGGTCATTTTATCTTAAGTTTAACCTTTCGAAGACCATATATTTTCTGAAACGTACATGATTCCTCTACGTTCTGTCAAAATATCAGGGCATGTTTAAAATCTTGCAGTGAAATGCCATGCTACGGAAAGCACCTACTCTAAAAATAGCTCGGTCATCCCCAAGAAATTCACTATTTATAGGTCATGCATCAAATCCTCCATAGAGGTATTAAAATACAACTAAATCCATCAAATTTGGGCTCAAAATAATCCCTATTTATTTAACTTCAATTATCAATTTTAATTAGTCCATTCCATTCAGTAGTTTTCACAATACTACAAAGTGAAAGGAACTTTTTTCTTGAAAAGGGACTACTTTCGTATATGTTCCAAGCTCTGATTGGTGAATTAGTGGTTTGACACCTAAAGACCATAAAAACTTGTTTCTTTCACCATTTGTTGGCCTAATTTCTATTCCTTAGCCAATATCAACCCAAGAAAACCTCATAAGGTATGTGGCTGTCTGATATTTGCAAGTATAAGTGTTCAAATGCAAAGGTACCCCCTTGAAGATTTTTAATGAAAATATCTCCATTTACAGCTGTTGAGTTCAGATTGTGTAATATACCAAAACTTACCTATTCTCTTATATATTACAGTTATTAAGCTAGTTTCTAACATAATAAGCAATCTTAACACATTTATATGCCTCAGTTGTATATTTAATAGCTAAATACTATGAAATGTTTGCATTTAGCCCCCCCTTTTTTCGTCCCATAAAATGAGCTCATATCATTCTTAATTTTGTTAATTCATGCTTTTATCCCATAAATTATGTGGTTTAAGACATAAAATATGTTTTTGTATATACATCTTTAGTTGAAATTCCGTCTAATTCCATCAAATTTGCAAAAATATGATTTATTGATATTCAAATCTTGGAATTTCTGATGGTGCACAACTATAATTTCCCCCAAAACTCAATAAATATATGCTTCCACATCATTTTTTCCCACTGTTTAAGTAAGCTGGATGTTCAAATGTACTGTTACAGCCAAATAATACTCTAAAACATGAAATTCAAATTGACAATTTGAAAAATTAACAGAAAATGCTAAGCAGTCAAAATAATTTTTCTGGGATCACTTAAATTACCAGGTTTTTACTACATAATTTTCAATTAAAACTGCTTTCTATAGCCTTATATTATTTTGTAAGTACATTGTACATGTATTCTACCTGAAACTATCAAAATTTACCAGGAAAAATGTGTAGGATTGAAAAAAATCCAATCATGATATCACCATATCCTATATTTGAAGTCAACAAACTGCCACATGATGAAATTTTTTAAATTCTTAATATCAACCATATTTTCAATATTATATGCCCTTCTACTGCAAAAACACATTCAATAACATATTCCCAACAATTATAAAGTCATAAAGAAAAAGAAAATGAGTTGCAATACCTGGTGTCCATGTATATCCAGTGTTTGGGAGCAATATTCCAAAATATTACATAACATGCATTTTGACCATGTAATCTGACACCACAATGCATTTTGTAACATTTTTGTATGAAAAATGTCACTCTGGGTCTGTTGTGACATGCTTAGGCTAATTTGAACATGATAGCAACAAAAGATAATTTTGACGTTTTTGTCTTAAGGTGTCAAACCACCAATTAATTTCTTTAAGGTTTTCTACTAAATTTGTGTTTTTTCGAGCCTACCTGGTCATTTTATCTTAAGTTTAACCTTTCGAAGACCATATATTTTCTGAAACGTACATGATTCCTCTACGTTCTGTCAAAATATCAGGGCATGTTTAAAATCTTGCAGTGAAATGCCATGCTACGGAAAGCACCTACTCTAAAAATAGCTCGGTCATCCCCAAGAAATTCACTATTTATAGGTCATGCATCAAATCCTCCATAGAGGTATTAAAATACAACTAAATCCATCAAATTTGGGCTCAAAATAATCCCTATTTATTTAACTTCAATTATCAATTTTAATTAGTCCATTCCATTCAGTAGTTTTCACAATACTACAAAGTGAAAGGAACTTTTTTCTTGAAAAGGGACTACTTTCGTATATGTTCCAAGCTCTGATTGGTGAATTAGTGGTTTGACACCTAAAGACCATAAAAACTTGTTTCTTTCACCATTTGTTGGCCTAATTTCTATTCCTTAGCCAATATCAACCCAAGAAAACCTCATAAGGTATGTGGCTGTCTGATATTTGCAAGTATAAGTGTTCAAATGCAAAGGTACCCCCTTGAAGATTTTTAATGAAAATATCTCCATTTACAGCTGTTGAGTTCAGATTGTGTAATATACCAAAACTTACCTATTCTCTTATATATTACAGTTATTAAGCTAGTTTCTAACATAATAAGCAATCTTAACACATTTATATGCCTCAGTTGTATATTTAATAGCTAAATACTATGAAATGTTTGCATTTAGCCCCCCCTTTTTTCGTCCCATAAAATGAGCTCATATCATTCTTAATTTTGTTAATTCATGCTTTTATCCCATAAATTATGTGGTTTAAGACATAAAATATGTTTTTGTATATACATCTTTAGTTGAAATTCCGTCTAATTCCATCAAATTTGCAAAAATATGATTTATTGATATTCAAATCTTGGAATTTCTGATGGTGCACAACTATAATTTCCCCCAAAACTCAATAAATATATGCTTCCACATCATTTTTTCCCACTGTTTAAGTAAGCTGGATGTTCAAATGTACTGTTACAGCCAAATAATACTCTAAAACATGAAATTCAAATTGACAATTTGAAAAATTAACAGAAAATGCTAAGCAGTCAAAATAATTTTTCTGGGATCACTTAAATTACCAGGTTTTTACTACATAATTTTCAATTAAAACTGCTTTCTATAGCCTTATATTATTTTGTAAGTACATTGTACATGTATTCTACCTGAAACTATCAAAATTTACCAGGAAAAATGTGTAGGATTGAAAAAAATCCAATCATGATATCACCATATCCTATATTTGAAGTCAACAAACTGCCACATGATGAAATTTTTTAAATTCTTAATATCAACCATATTTTCAATATTATATGCCCTTCTACTGCAAAAACACATTCAATAACATATTCCCAACAATTATAAAGTCATAAAGAAAAAGAAAATGAGTTGCAATACCTGGTGTCCATGTATATCCAGTGTTTGGGAGCAATATTCCAAAATATTACATAACATGCATTTTGACCATGTAATCTGACACCACAATGCATTTTGTAACATTTTTGTATGAAAAATGTCACTCTGGGTCTGTTGTGACATGCTTAGGCTAATTTGAACATGATAGCAACAAAAGATAATTTTGACGTTTTTGTCTTAAGGTGTCAAACCACCAATTAATTTCTTTAAGGTTTTCTACTAAATTTGTGTTTTTTCGAGCCTACCTGGTCATTTTATCTTAAGTTTAACCTTTCGAAGACCATATATTTTCTGAAACGTACATGATTCCTCTACGTTCTGTCAAAATATCAGGGCATGTTTAAAATCTTGCAGTGAAATGCCATGCTACGGAAAGCACCTACTCTAAAAATAGCTCGGTCATCCCCAAGAAATTCACTATTTATAGGTCATGCATCAAATCCTCCATAGAGGTATTAAAATACAACTAAATCCATCAAATTTGGGCTCAAAATAATCCCTATTTATTTAACTTCAATTATCAATTTTAATTAGTCCATTCCATTCAGTAGTTTTCACAATACTACAAAGTGAAAGGAACTTTTTTCTTGAAAAGGGACTACTTTCGTATATGTTCCAAGCTCTGATTGGTGAATTAGTGGTTTGACACCTAAAGACCATAAAAACTTGTTTCTTTCACCATTTGTTGGCCTAATTTCTATTCCTTAGCCAATATCAACCCAAGAAAACCTCATAAGGTATGTGGCTGTCTGATATTTGCAAGTATAAGTGTTCAAATGCAAAGGTACCCCCTTGAAGATTTTTAATGAAAATATCTCCATTTACAGCTGTTGAGTTCAGATTGTGTAATATACCAAAACTTACCTATTCTCTTATATATTACAGTTATTAAGCTAGTTTCTAACATAATAAGCAATCTTAACACATTTATATGCCTCAGTTGTATATTTAATAGCTAAATACTATGAAATGTTTGCATTTAGCCCCCCCTTTTTTCGTCCCATAAAATGAGCTCATATCATTCTTAATTTTGTTAATTCATGCTTTTATCCCATAAATTATGTGGTTTAAGACATAAAATATGTTTTTGTATATACATCTTTAGTTGAAATTCCGTCTAATTCCATCAAATTTGCAAAAATATGATTTATTGATATTCAAATCTTGGAATTTCTGATGGTGCACAACTATAATTTCCCCCAAAACTCAATAAATATATGCTTCCACATCATTTTTTCCCACTGTTTAAGTAAGCTGGATGTTCAAATGTACTGTTACAGCCAAATAATACTCTAAAACATGAAATTCAAATTGACAATTTGAAAAATTAACAGAAAATGCTAAGCAGTCAAAATAATTTTTCTGGGATCACTTAAATTACCAGGTTTTTACTACATAATTTTCAATTAAAACTGCTTTCTATAGCCTTATATTATTTTGTAAGTACATTGTACATGTATTCTACCTGAAACTATCAAAATTTACCAGGAAAAATGTGTAGGATTGAAAAAAATCCAATCATGATATCACCATATCCTATATTTGAAGTCAACAAACTGCCACATGATGAAATTTTTTAAATTCTTAATATCAACCATATTTTCAATATTATATGCCCTTCTACTGCAAAAACACATTCAATAACATATTCCCAACAATTATAAAGTCATAAAGAAAAAGAAAATGAGTTGCAATACCTGGTGTCCATGTATATCCAGTGTTTGGGAGCAATATTCCAAAATATTACATAACATGCATTTTGACCATGTAATCTGACACCACAATGCATTTTGTAACATTTTTGTATGAAAAATGTCACTCTGGGTCTGTTGTGACATGCTTAGGCTAATTTGAACATGATAGCAACAAAAGATAATTTTGACGTTTTTGTCTTAAGGTGTCAAACCACCAATTAATTTCTTTAAGGTTTTCTACTAAATTTGTGTTTTTTCGAGCCTACCTGGTCATTTTATCTTAAGTTTAACCTTTCGAAGACCATATATTTTCTGAAACGTACATGATTCCTCTACGTTCTGTCAAAATATCAGGGCATGTTTAAAATCTTGCAGTGAAATGCCATGCTACGGAAAGCACCTACTCTAAAAATAGCTCGGTCATCCCCAAGAAATTCACTATTTATAGGTCATGCATCAAATCCTCCATAGAGGTATTAAAATACAACTAAATCCATCAAATTTGGGCTCAAAATAATCCCTATTTATTTAACTTCAATTATCAATTTTAATTAGTCCATTCCATTCAGTAGTTTTCACAATACTACAAAGTGAAAGGAACTTTTTTCTTGAAAAGGGACTACTTTCGTATATGTTCCAAGCTCTGATTGGTGAATTAGTGGTTTGACACCTAAAGACCATAAAAACTTGTTTCTTTCACCATTTGTTGGCCTAATTTCTATTCCTTAGCCAATATCAACCCAAGAAAACCTCATAAGGTATGTGGCTGTCTGATATTTGCAAGTATAAGTGTTCAAATGCAAAGGTACCCCCTTGAAGATTTTTAATGAAAATATCTCCATTTACAGCTGTTGAGTTCAGATTGTGTAATATACCAAAACTTACCTATTCTCTTATATATTACAGTTATTAAGCTAGTTTCTAACATAATAAGCAATCTTAACACATTTATATGCCTCAGTTGTATATTTAATAGCTAAATACTATGAAATGTTTGCATTTAGCCCCCCCTTTTTTCGTCCCATAAAATGAGCTCATATCATTCTTAATTTTGTTAATTCATGCTTTTATCCCATAAATTATGTGGTTTAAGACATAAAATATGTTTTTGTATATACATCTTTAGTTGAAATTCCGTCTAATTCCATCAAATTTGCAAAAATATGATTTATTGATATTCAAATCTTGGAATTTCTGATGGTGCACAACTATAATTTCCCCCAAAACTCAATAAATATATGCTTCCACATCATTTTTTCCCACTGTTTAAGTAAGCTGGATGTTCAAATGTACTGTTACAGCCAAATAATACTCTAAAACATGAAATTCAAATTGACAATTTGAAAAATTAACAGAAAATGCTAAGCAGTCAAAATAATTTTTCTGGGATCACTTAAATTACCAGGTTTTTACTACATAATTTTCAATTAAAACTGCTTTCTATAGCCTTATATTATTTTGTAAGTACATTGTACATGTATTCTACCTGAAACTATCAAAATTTACCAGGAAAAATGTGTAGGATTGAAAAAAATCCAATCATGATATCACCATATCCTATATTTGAAGTCAACAAACTGCCACATGATGAAATTTTTTAAATTCTTAATATCAACCATATTTTCAATATTATATGCCCTTCTACTGCAAAAACACATTCAATAACATATTCCCAACAATTATAAAGTCATAAAGAAAAAGAAAATGAGTTGCAATACCTGGTGTCCATGTATATCCAGTGTTTGGGAGCAATATTCCAAAATATTACATAACATGCATTTTGACCATGTAATCTGACACCACAATGCATTTTGTAACATTTTTGTATGAAAAATGTCACTCTGGGTCTGTTGTGACATGCTTAGGCTAATTTGAACATGATAGCAACAAAAGATAATTTTGACGTTTTTGTCTTAAGGTGTCAAACCACCAATTAATTTCTTTAAGGTTTTCTACTAAATTTGTGTTTTTTCGAGCCTACCTGGTCATTTTATCTTAAGTTTAACCTTTCGAAGACCATATATTTTCTGAAACGTACATGATTCCTCTACGTTCTGTCAAAATATCAGGGCATGTTTAAAATCTTGCAGTGAAATGCCATGCTACGGAAAGCACCTACTCTAAAAATAGCTCGGTCATCCCCAAGAAATTCACTATTTATAGGTCATGCATCAAATCCTCCATAGAGGTATTAAAATACAACTAAATCCATCAAATTTGGGCTCAAAATAATCCCTATTTATTTAACTTCAATTATCAATTTTAATTAGTCCATTCCATTCAGTAGTTTTCACAATACTACAAAGTGAAAGGAACTTTTTTCTTGAAAAGGGACTACTTTCGTATATGTTCCAAGCTCTGATTGGTGAATTAGTGGTTTGACACCTAAAGACCATAAAAACTTGTTTCTTTCACCATTTGTTGGCCTAATTTCTATTCCTTAGCCAATATCAACCCAAGAAAACCTCATAAGGTATGTGGCTGTCTGATATTTGCAAGTATAAGTGTTCAAATGCAAAGGTACCCCCTTGAAGATTTTTAATGAAAATATCTCCATTTACAGCTGTTGAGTTCAGATTGTGTAATATACCAAAACTTACCTATTCTCTTATATATTACAGTTATTAAGCTAGTTTCTAACATAATAAGCAATCTTAACACATTTATATGCCTCAGTTGTATATTTAATAGCTAAATACTATGAAATGTTTGCATTTAGCCCCCCCTTTTTTCGTCCCATAAAATGAGCTCATATCATTCTTAATTTTGTTAATTCATGCTTTTATCCCATAAATTATGTGGTTTAAGACATAAAATATGTTTTTGTATATACATCTTTAGTTGAAATTCCGTCTAATTCCATCAAATTTGCAAAAATATGATTTATTGATATTCAAATCTTGGAATTTCTGATGGTGCACAACTATAATTTCCCCCAAAACTCAATAAATATATGCTTCCACATCATTTTTTCCCACTGTTTAAGTAAGCTGGATGTTCAAATGTACTGTTACAGCCAAATAATACTCTAAAACATGAAATTCAAATTGACAATTTGAAAAATTAACAGAAAATGCTAAGCAGTCAAAATAATTTTTCTGGGATCACTTAAATTACCAGGTTTTTACTACATAATTTTCAATTAAAACTGCTTTCTATAGCCTTATATTATTTTGTAAGTACATTGTACATGTATTCTACCTGAAACTATCAAAATTTACCAGGAAAAATGTGTAGGATTGAAAAAAATCCAATCATGATATCACCATATCCTATATTTGAAGTCAACAAACTGCCACATGATGAAATTTTTTAAATTCTTAATATCAACCATATTTTCAATATTATATGCCCTTCTACTGCAAAAACACATTCAATAACATATTCCCAACAATTATAAAGTCATAAAGAAAAAGAAAATGAGTTGCAATACCTGGTGTCCATGTATATCCAGTGTTTGGGAGCAATATTCCAAAATATTACATAACATGCATTTTGACCATGTAATCTGACACCACAATGCATTTTGTAACATTTTTGTATGAAAAATGTCACTCTGGGTCTGTTGTGACATGCTTAGGCTAATTTGAACATGATAGCAACAAAAGATAATTTTGACGTTTTTGTCTTAAGGTGTCAAACCACCAATTAATTTCTTTAAGGTTTTCTACTAAATTTGTGTTTTTTCGAGCCTACCTGGTCATTTTATCTTAAGTTTAACCTTTCGAAGACCATATATTTTCTGAAACGTACATGATTCCTCTACGTTCTGTCAAAATATCAGGGCATGTTTAAAATCTTGCAGTGAAATGCCATGCTACGGAAAGCACCTACTCTAAAAATAGCTCGGTCATCCCCAAGAAATTCACTATTTATAGGTCATGCATCAAATCCTCCATAGAGGTATTAAAATACAACTAAATCCATCAAATTTGGGCTCAAAATAATCCCTATTTATTTAACTTCAATTATCAATTTTAATTAGTCCATTCCATTCAGTAGTTTTCACAATACTACAAAGTGAAAGGAACTTTTTTCTTGAAAAGGGACTACTTTCGTATATGTTCCAAGCTCTGATTGGTGAATTAGTGGTTTGACACCTAAAGACCATAAAAACTTGTTTCTTTCACCATTTGTTGGCCTAATTTCTATTCCTTAGCCAATATCAACCCAAGAAAACCTCATAAGGTATGTGGCTGTCTGATATTTGCAAGTATAAGTGTTCAAATGCAAAGGTACCCCCTTGAAGATTTTTAATGAAAATATCTCCATTTACAGCTGTTGAGTTCAGATTGTGTAATATACCAAAACTTACCTATTCTCTTATATATTACAGTTATTAAGCTAGTTTCTAACATAATAAGCAATCTTAACACATTTATATGCCTCAGTTGTATATTTAATAGCTAAATACTATGAAATGTTTGCATTTAGCCCCCCCTTTTTTCGTCCCATAAAATGAGCTCATATCATTCTTAATTTTGTTAATTCATGCTTTTATCCCATAAATTATGTGGTTTAAGACATAAAATATGTTTTTGTATATACATCTTTAGTTGAAATTCCGTCTAATTCCATCAAATTTGCAAAAATATGATTTATTGATATTCAAATCTTGGAATTTCTGATGGTGCACAACTATAATTTCCCCCAAAACTCAATAAATATATGCTTCCACATCATTTTTTCCCACTGTTTAAGTAAGCTGGATGTTCAAATGTACTGTTACAGCCAAATAATACTCTAAAACATGAAATTCAAATTGACAATTTGAAAAATTAACAGAAAATGCTAAGCAGTCAAAATAATTTTTCTGGGATCACTTAAATTACCAGGTTTTTACTACATAATTTTCAATTAAAACTGCTTTCTATAGCCTTATATTATTTTGTAAGTACATTGTACATGTATTCTACCTGAAACTATCAAAATTTACCAGGAAAAATGTGTAGGATTGAAAAAAATCCAATCATGATATCACCATATCCTATATTTGAAGTCAACAAACTGCCACATGATGAAATTTTTTAAATTCTTAATATCAACCATATTTTCAATATTATATGCCCTTCTACTGCAAAAACACATTCAATAACATATTCCCAACAATTATAAAGTCATAAAGAAAAAGAAAATGAGTTGCAATACCTGGTGTCCATGTATATCCAGTGTTTGGGAGCAATATTCCAAAATATTACATAACATGCATTTTGACCATGTAATCTGACACCACAATGCATTTTGTAACATTTTTGTATGAAAAATGTCACTCTGGGTCTGTTGTGACATGCTTAGGCTAATTTGAACATGATAGCAACAAAAGATAATTTTGACGTTTTTGTCTTAAGGTGTCAAACCACCAATTAATTTCTTTAAGGTTTTCTACTAAATTTGTGTTTTTTCGAGCCTACCTGGTCATTTTATCTTAAGTTTAACCTTTCGAAGACCATATATTTTCTGAAACGTACATGATTCCTCTACGTTCTGTCAAAATATCAGGGCATGTTTAAAATCTTGCAGTGAAATGCCATGCTACGGAAAGCACCTACTCTAAAAATAGCTCGGTCATCCCCAAGAAATTCACTATTTATAGGTCATGCATCAAATCCTCCATAGAGGTATTAAAATACAACTAAATCCATCAAATTTGGGCTCAAAATAATCCCTATTTATTTAACTTCAATTATCAATTTTAATTAGTCCATTCCATTCAGTAGTTTTCACAATACTACAAAGTGAAAGGAACTTTTTTCTTGAAAAGGGACTACTTTCGTATATGTTCCAAGCTCTGATTGGTGAATTAGTGGTTTGACACCTAAAGACCATAAAAACTTGTTTCTTTCACCATTTGTTGGCCTAATTTCTATTCCTTAGCCAATATCAACCCAAGAAAACCTCATAAGGTATGTGGCTGTCTGATATTTGCAAGTATAAGTGTTCAAATGCAAAGGTACCCCCTTGAAGATTTTTAATGAAAATATCTCCATTTACAGCTGTTGAGTTCAGATTGTGTAATATACCAAAACTTACCTATTCTCTTATATATTACAGTTATTAAGCTAGTTTCTAACATAATAAGCAATCTTAACACATTTATATGCCTCAGTTGTATATTTAATAGCTAAATACTATGAAATGTTTGCATTTAGCCCCCCCTTTTTTCGTCCCATAAAATGAGCTCATATCATTCTTAATTTTGTTAATTCATGCTTTTATCCCATAAATTATGTGGTTTAAGACATAAAATATGTTTTTGTATATACATCTTTAGTTGAAATTCCGTCTAATTCCATCAAATTTGCAAAAATATGATTTATTGATATTCAAATCTTGGAATTTCTGATGGTGCACAACTATAATTTCCCCCAAAACTCAATAAATATATGCTTCCACATCATTTTTTCCCACTGTTTAAGTAAGCTGGATGTTCAAATGTACTGTTACAGCCAAATAATACTCTAAAACATGAAATTCAAATTGACAATTTGAAAAATTAACAGAAAATGCTAAGCAGTCAAAATAATTTTTCTGGGATCACTTAAATTACCAGGTTTTTACTACATAATTTTCAATTAAAACTGCTTTCTATAGCCTTATATTATTTTGTAAGTACATTGTACATGTATTCTACCTGAAACTATCAAAATTTACCAGGAAAAATGTGTAGGATTGAAAAAAATCCAATCATGATATCACCATATCCTATATTTGAAGTCAACAAACTGCCACATGATGAAATTTTTTAAATTCTTAATATCAACCATATTTTCAATATTATATGCCCTTCTACTGCAAAAACACATTCAATAACATATTCCCAACAATTATAAAGTCATAAAGAAAAAGAAAATGAGTTGCAATACCTGGTGTCCATGTATATCCAGTGTTTGGGAGCAATATTCCAAAATATTACATAACATGCATTTTGACCATGTAATCTGACACCACAATGCATTTTGTAACATTTTTGTATGAAAAATGTCACTCTGGGTCTGTTGTGACATGCTTAGGCTAATTTGAACATGATAGCAACAAAAGATAATTTTGACGTTTTTGTCTTAAGGTGTCAAACCACCAATTAATTTCTTTAAGGTTTTCTACTAAATTTGTGTTTTTTCGAGCCTACCTGGTCATTTTATCTTAAGTTTAACCTTTCGAAGACCATATATTTTCTGAAACGTACATGATTCCTCTACGTTCTGTCAAAATATCAGGGCATGTTTAAAATCTTGCAGTGAAATGCCATGCTACGGAAAGCACCTACTCTAAAAATAGCTCGGTCATCCCCAAGAAATTCACTATTTATAGGTCATGCATCAAATCCTCCATAGAGGTATTAAAATACAACTAAATCCATCAAATTTGGGCTCAAAATAATCCCTATTTATTTAACTTCAATTATCAATTTTAATTAGTCCATTCCATTCAGTAGTTTTCACAATACTACAAAGTGAAAGGAACTTTTTTCTTGAAAAGGGACTACTTTCGTATATGTTCCAAGCTCTGATTGGTGAATTAGTGGTTTGACACCTAAATTCATATTACAAGTATTATTAATGTTGAGAAGCTATTTATTTAATGGGACTTTTGTTTTTACTTAAACAAGACATAATTCACTTAATCTATCAGAGAGAAATATCAAAAAGTGTCACCACACGTCATGTACATTATATTAGTTTATACTTATCCACAGATATTGTATTAGATGGCTAAGAAAGAACAGAATTATGATTACGACTAGCGAAACATATTCCACGGACACAGATATGGCGTTGGATCCTATCTTGGGACCGGCTCAAAGATGCAGCGGTGTTAAACCGGTTAATTGGATTCCAACACTCCCCTGATAATTGGATATAAACAAAAAGTTAAAAACCTGTGCATATTTGCATCAACTCAAACAAACCACACACTATCACAAAAAAGAGTAACAACATAAACATGAACAGTGCCATAGATTAGTAGGGTCAATGTTAACTGACTACTATCTAAGTAGGTACAATATGCTTGTTGAAGACCATTACTTACAGGACAAAATAGTATAAAATTATACAAAAGGGAAACGCCCAACTTTAAATGTGAACTTTGTAAATTATTGTTTTCATTTATATTTTAGAATCTAGAAATATGTATCCAGAATTGCTTGGCTGAGGCTAGCAAACTTGGCATGACGTCGGTTGCGTTTCAATCGTTAGGAGCCGGATTTCTAGGATATCCAGCTAATGCCGTAGCTACCTCAATGTTTCATGCTGTAGAAAACTTCGACAAATCACAACCAAAAACGTCGTTGAGGCTTGTAAGCTGTGTAGTTTTTGATGTGGACACATTTAAGGTAAAACTTCATTTTATTCTGTTTGAACAAACAAAATATACATAGTGAACATGTTTCGCGCTGTTTGTAATTGTAAATTTTACAAGTATAATATAAGTAGAGGATCATGTTTATTATAATTGTTTTACAAGTTCAATGTACAAGATCATGTTATGCGTGTTTTAATTCCGTAGATACTTTTTTTCTAAGATGGCTAGTTACCCCATATTAAGTACATAATTTCATTTCTCTTACAGAACATTTTAGCAGAGGCCAAATTGAAAGCAACCAGCAAAGGTAATATGTAATTTGAGAACGTATAATATAATGTCAAATAAGAAATATAATCTAGCTATAGCTTGTTCCTGTAATGTACAAATTAAAAGAAATTTAGTAAATTGCATTCAACTTTCACTGCAAATGCTGCGTTACATTTGTTTTTGCTCTTGTCGTCTGTTTCTAATTTTCAATACTAGTAAGTTTCATTGGTCGATATTTGACACACTGCCTGTTTATGTATAAATAACATTGCCATGACCCTACTAATTTTGTCAGTGTTTTTTTTCTACTTTTGATATATCCATTCCATTGTGTTGTATGTCCTTCTTCGATTGACGTATTCTGACTACCCTTTTGGTATCTTCAAACTCTTCTTACCTCTTTTCATTGAAAATCAAATATTATACTCCATTAGAAGGTAAGTGGTCCACATTTTATATTCTCCCTTGACAACTGACATGAATGAACACGTAGTTTATGTCATTGGCTCTCTCTACGGGGTCGTCATCTCTGTTTGTAATGAGTCGCTCAGCTGTTTAGATCGCTTTGTAAAATTTGCCTCTATAGTTATAAGATGTTTGTTTAAGACTATAGTGAACGTTAGAAGGAACAATCAAGAATGGACATTCCAGAGACACAAGCAACATTGAGCACACAAGACACAAGACCAAGAGAAGCAAAGCACAAAGCACAACACAGAAAACTAAAAAGATGAGGAACACAATATGACAATGTTGTCTTACATCATCTTTCAATCTTTCGTCACCTCTTTACCATACAGTGAATATTAAAGAGAATTCCGAGGATATCCGAACAAATGCACACATGGTACAATTCTGGTATATAAGCAAAAGCCGAAAATTCCCATATTAGATCATCTATGACAAGCGAATACGACCAATAAATTCAAATGATTTAATTAGTGGATATGTCATTGTAGAATTTCAGATTTACTTTGATGAAACGTGCAGTAATTATTTATCATTTCCGATTGTTTCCACAAAAATAAAACTCAAATAAAAAAAC
Organism: Bathymodiolus septemdierum; assembly: GCA_963383655.1. Lineage (NCBI taxonomy): Eukaryota > Metazoa > Mollusca > Bivalvia > Mytilida > Modiolidae > Bathymodiolus > Bathymodiolus septemdierum. The sequence continues at coordinate 27,327,781 of OY726524.1, read as the reverse complement.
AGGGTAAAATAAAGTAAAGTACAGCTCAGTGACACAGGGTAAAATAAGGTAAAGTACAGCTCAGTGACACAGGGTAAAATAAAGTAAAGTACAGATCAGTGATACAGGGTAAAATAATGTAAAGTACAGCCCAGTGACACAGGGTAAAATAAAGTAAAGTACAGCTCAGTGACACAGGGTAAAATAAAGTAAAGTACAGCTCAGTGATACAGGGTAAAATAAGGTAAAGTACAGCTCAGTGACACAGGGTAAAATAAAGTAAAGTACAGCTCAGTGATACAGGATAAAATAAAGTAAAGTACAGCTCAGTGACAGGGTAAAATAAAGTAAAGTACAGCTCAGTGACACAGGGTAAAATAAAGTAAAGTACAGCTCAGTGACACAGGGTAAAATAAAGTAAAGTACAGCTCAGTGACACAGGGTAAAATAAGGTAAAGTACAGCTCAGTGACACAGGGTAAGCAAAAGTAAAGTACAACCCAGTGACACAGGGTAAAATAAAGTAAAGTACAGCTCAGTGACACAGGGTAAAATAAAGTAAAGTACAGCTCAGTGACACAGGGTAAAATAAAGTAAAGTACAGCTCAGTGACACAGGGTAAAATAAGGTAAAGTACAGCTCAGTGACACAGGGTAAAATAAAGTAAAGTACAGCTCAGTGACACAGGGTAAAATAAGGTAAAATACAGCTCAGTGACACAGGGTAAAATAAAGTAAAGTACAGCTCAGTGACACAGGGTAAAATAAAGTAAAGTACAGCTCAGTGACACAGGGTAAAATAAAGTAAAGTACAGCTCAGTGACACAGGGTAAAATAAAGTAAAGTACAGCTCAGTGACACAGGGTAAAATAAAGTAAAGTACAGCTCAGTGACACAGGGTAAAATAAAGTAAAGTACAGCTCAGTGACACTGGGTAAAATAAAGTAAAATACAGCTCAGTGACACAGGGTAAAATAAAGTATAGTACAGGTAAAGTACATTTTATTTAAAGTGTCGCATATATTATACATTTAGCAAAACACATGAGCTTATACATTTTTATGTACAAGCAAAGATAACATTTGCTTAAACAGGCAAGCACAGAAAAATCAAATATGAGCACATAAAAATCAAGTAAGAGCACATAAAAAACAAACAAGAGCACATAAAAAGCAAATAAGATCACATAAAAAGAAAATAAGGGTATAACCCCTTTGGGATTTAAGTCAAAATCAAGATTTGAATCTGACTTTTTTAAATTTAACTTTAAGCTGGTTTGCTATGTACAAAACTCGGACTTAAAGTCGTATAATATCTCTGTAAATCCGTGTTTGGTCTTAATTATTGTGTCCAGGTCCCTCTGGTTAAACGGGATCAATTTACATTTGGATGTCGGAATTCTGTTATGTACTTCAAGAACTATATTTAAAAGGGTTGCAATGACCGCGGTCGTATGATAATTGAATTTTTGTCTACACAAGCAATCAAGAGTAAACGCGGTTGTTGCTGAGTACAATCACCATCGGTCGTGAAGTGCTCTAGACAGTCCGTAAATTTCATCCCTGTGTTTCCAATCACAAAAAGGGAAACAACCGACCTCCAAGATATAACTGAAATATTGTTGTGAATGGCAAATGTCATTCATAATATATCATTCGCCAGTGTTTTTTTTACTGTAGACAATAATCCATATGCTTGCTAGTTTACTTCTGATTTGGGGAAAAAAGTACACAATAAAAAAACCTCAGCTTAAGATAAATAATTTAGACTATTTTATTGTAGGTTTGGAAGCCTTGTCATTGGTTACACGTGCCTCATGTAGTGCTTTCTTTGGAAAGGTGCACATAAGTGTTATGGTTGACACTATAACAACACAATCGGTAAATAATAAACAGTCTGCTTCATTTTAGTCACTTTATATACAAACGATTACACAGACAATGTACTTTGTAAGGGACAGATCATTTAACTTGCAGGGGGGAGGGGGGTATGGGATTTTTTTTCGTTCTGAAATTTTTTTTTCCAGAACTTAACATTAGGTTATATGACAAAAACTCTGAATCAGATTTTTTTTCCTCCACCAAAATCAGAATTTTTTTTTCGGCAACATTGGGAATCAGAATATTTTTTTAGGAAAAAACCATAACCCCCCCCCCCCTGGAAGTTAAATGGTCCGTCCCTAACAATTGACGCACGTAGCACAGAGACTTCTTTCCCTTCCGGAGCACCCGAGTTCACTCCTGGATGTTAGTAGGGTTAGTGTTGCCCGATATTTAAATTTCTGTGTAGTATTTTACAGATCATTGTTTGTAGTTTTGACCTTTTTCTTGTGGTCATTGTAGTGTATTACAGCTTCTGATTACCCCTTTGGTATCTTCAAAACTATCCTGATGAAAATGTAAAAGAATACATAATGAAAAAAAGAAAAATACCCCTAGATATTGCATGCATGATACACAAGGAGGAAAACGTTTGATGAGAACAAAGTGGTAACATGGAGAGTACATCGCAGACGACACTAAAGGGGAAACCAGAAGCCGTGAATCGACGAAAGAAAAAGGACACAAGGCTAAAAGGACAAACAATGATAATATGATAATATCAAAACTGCAAAAACACCAATAAGGAGACGGATTAGTATAAGCTAAATTTAATTTGTTTCCGAATCTTGTTTTATATAATATCTTGTATGAATTATAACATTACTGTATTCTTTCTTTTGAATAAGATATAGATTTAGTTTGGTTTGGTTTATGGTGTATAACGATCAGTTGTATTGGTGGAGAAAATACCGACATGTCGCAAGTCACTGACAAACTTTATCGCATAATGTTGTATCGAGTACACCTCGCCATGAACGGGGTTCAACTCACAACTTTAGTGCTGATAGATACTGATTGCACAGGTAGTTGTAAATCCAATTACCATACAATCATGACCACGACGGCCTTTTGAATAAAATATGTTTAAACTATAAGATTTAGTTTGGTGAATATATTAGTTGGGAAAATCACCATGGCACTTACTTTGTGTGTATTCAAACAGCAGACATGGATTCAATAGAAATAAATATTGATGAATGTGTACATTTAGCTATCATGTTTCAAAATACCACCACAAACTTACAAACAAACAAACAAATGTGCACTTATAATAGACATCTAAGCCATCCTATGAAATATCTGTCAATTTTATTTTTCCAATTAAAATACATTCTTAATTTACAGTGAATGTACATAAACTTTGCTAAAAGTAGTTTTATATTTTAGGCTGATGTTATAGTATGCACATGTGCCTCGGATTTAAAATTAGCCTCGAGAACTGGATTGTCAAAATCTATTGCTGATGCAGCGGGGGAACGCTTACAATCAGAGATTGACAACAATCATCCAAGCGGAATATCAACAGGAGACCTTGTGGTTTCCAATGGATACAGACTAAAATGTAGAAAAGTCTATATTGGTTGTTTATCTGCTTTCTTCAGTAAAAATAGTTCAGACCAGTCTCCCGAACAGGTTTGCATTGCATAATCTATATTAAAATTAATTAGTCATATTTGATCGGTTGTAATAACATTTTTTAAAAATACCACACCATCTGGACAATTATAATATCTTATCGACAAAACAATGAAACAGAGGCAAAATTAACAGCCATAGAACACATATACATGACCGCTCACTTGCGGGACTCGGAACACACACTTCAATAAACAAGTGGCAGTGGTTAGCTAGTTTTACCGTTAATAATAAAGCAGTAAAATCATTAATTTTTCATAAATAGGGGCCGTGGAGATCTTGATCATGCACTGTCTGTTATTGGATTGACATCTATGTATGCAATCAACGTTTTTCTCCACTAATACTGTGTTCGAATCCCTCTCGTGGCGAGTTGTATTCGATATAACTTTATGTGAAAAGGTTTGTCGTCGATTTGGGGTAGATAATTGTTTTCTCTCCGGGTATTCCGGGTTTGTACAGTCAATGATATAGCTGACATAGTTATGTGATTGATCTTAATCAGCCAAACTAAACATAAATTCAATAATTACACAAACCGTATAAGGCATTAGAACAGTCTGAAGATACCAGAAAGGGTAATCAGAAGCCGTAAATCGAGGAAGAACAGACAATACAATGACCAAGAGAAAAAAAAGGACAAACAGGCAACCAACATGAGTTTTAGGGTTGGGATTTTGGTACTTCAGCGCCATTTTTAACAATGTATCTATCTATTTAACAGATTATTCGAGAATAATAGCTTGTGATGTTGTAGAAAATCTCTCAAATGTGATTGAAAGCGAATATTTTGTTAAACACATTTGTAATAGCGCAGTGATTATTGTACAAGATGTTTCGGTGACCGTCGTGATCGCATGGTACATGTACCGGTGTTACATACTCATTTTTCCCCCATACTCATTTTTCTCCCCGGAAAAATGAGTATATACTCAGTTTTCCCCCCGGAAAAATGAGTATATACTGATATTTCCCCCCGAAAAAATGAGTATATACTGAATTTTCCCCCCGGAAATCCAAGTATGTGTTAACACATACTCATTTTCCCCCTCATACTAGTTTTTCCCCTCTCCTATTTTAATAAGGTTTATCTTGTGTACACTTATATTCATATATATGGTGGAAGACATAATAGTTAAATGTGGACGAAAGAAGGTATCAACAATGATAATAGTAATAACTAAGGCAAGCATGAACATGGAGTGAGAACGGATAAGGAGGTAGGAGGAAAGGATGGGAAAAACACTTGAGTGATAAAGCGATCTTCCTTAGTGCAAGTGAGAAAAACTCAAGTTTGCTAAGTGCTGGAAGGCACAACTGACAGGTATGAGGAAGAGGGCAGGAAGGAAGGAATATAAAGAGAAGGATAGAGAGGACGGAGGGAGAATGGTAAAAAGATGATGGAGAGGAAGGAGAGATAGAGGTATACAATAAGGAGGATGACGGGGAGGAATTAGGGAGGGAGTCAATATGGAAAAGGATGGAGATAGTGAGGAGGATAATGATGAGGAAGTAGTGAAACAGGTATTGAAGAGGAGATTTGAAGGAAGAGGATAGAAAGGACGAAGTGACAAAGGTAAACGAGGAGGAGAGAAGTAGTGAGGAGGAGGTAATAAGGAGGATGATGATGACGACGGAGGAGAAAAGTATACGGAGAAGGTAATTAGGAAGAGTTAATAAGGAGGATGGAGACGGAAGAAAGACAGAGGTAATGAGGTGGATGATAATATTACAGGAAAGAGAAGAGAGGTAATGAGGTGGCGGATTGAAAGGAATGAAGGATGGACAGGTGGTGAGGATGACTGGGAGGAAGGAGGGAGAGAGGTAGTGAGGATGACTGAGAGGAAGGAGGGAGAGAGGTAGTGAGGATGACTGAGAGGAAGGAAGGAGAGAGGTAGTGAGGATGACTGAGAGAAAGGAGGGAGAGAGGTAGTGAGGATGACTGAGAGTAAGGAGGGAGAGAGGTAGTGAGGAGAATGGATAGGAATGAGGGAGGAGAAGTAGTGAGGAGGAGGATTGAGAGGAAGGAGGGAGAGAGGCAGTGAGTAGGAGGGAGAGGAAGAAGGGAGAGAGGTAGTAAGAAGAGGAGAGCAAGGAGGGAGAGAGGTAGTGAAGAGGAGGATGAGGAGGGAGAGAGGTAGTGAGGAGGAGGATGGGAAGGAAGGAGGGAGAGAGGTAGTGAGGAGGAGGATGGAGAAGAAGGAGAGAGAGGTAGTGAGGAGGAGGATGGAGAGGAAGGAGGGGAGAGGATGACTCAGAGGAAGGAGGGAGAGGTAGTGAGGAAATGGATGGAGAGGAATGAGGGAGGAGAAGTAGTGAGGAGGAGGATTGAGAGGAAGGAGGGAGAGAGGCAGTGAGTAGGAGGGAGAGAGGTAGTAAGAAGAGGAGAGCAAGGAGGGAGAGAGGTAGTGAAGAGGAGGATGAGGAGGGAGAGAGGTAGTGAGGAGGAGGATGGGAAGGAAGGAGGGAGAGAGGTAGTGAGGAGGAGGATGGAGAAGAAGGAGAGAGAGAGAGGCAGTGAGGAAGAGGATGGAGAGGAATGGTGAGAAAGGTAGTGAGGAGGACGACTACTTTAATAAATTTCCCCCGACAATGCCTTCAGTGGTTCTTGAAAATCGATCAATCAGAATGTTCAATGTCCCCTATCGATCTGCACCAAAGAAACAACACGTGTGTAGTACCTCATAGTGAACACCCTCAAAGTTAAATTGGTTAAATTATGTTCAGTGGTTCTCAATGAGATTACGAACATTTTGAATTTCCGATCGGCATAAAAACCATTATCACCTGTAAAGGACTCTGAAATTTCAAGACAATGTTTACAACCATAATATGCAGGTCAAGTTCAATTGCAGCCAGACCCCATATACGGCTTGGAAGTTAGGCCCACTTAGCTGAAAGCGGAGAACTCCGTGTCCTCAGACACATTCTTCTTTTATTCATTTTTTAACGAATCGGCATGAAGAGTAACAACACTTGCGTAGGACATAATAGTGAACACCTCTGCCAAGTGTGGGTAAATTCCGTTCAGTGTTTTTCAAGTAGACCATGAAAATGTTGCTTTACATATGGTTTCAAAGCAAACTTTGACCTCCGCTGGCAACGATTTTGAATTTCCGATGGGCTCAAAAAGTAACAAGACCTGTCAAGGACCTTAACATGAACATACAAATCACGTTTCCATACCATCGCTTCAGTGTTTCTTGAAAAAAGATTATTGAAAAACTAACAATGTTTCCAATGTCTCCTGATGACCATTTGTTGACGAATCGGAAAAAATCCCTCATCCGATCTAAACAAACACCAGATCCCTCAGTACAATTTCTAGTCAATATGCAAACCACAGATAAATTCAATGCAGACGAACAATTACGCATTGGTTGACCATATGCGAACGCTAACTGATTTCAAATCCGATACGACAATTATAACAGATTTAAATTCGATTTAATGATTCAGTTTCAATCCGGAATACGTGTGAATATGGTATTATAGTGCTACCACTTTCGGTAGATCAATCAAAAAAGATGGAGACAAACGCATTTATCAAGATGGCTCAATTTTATAATAATTTGATCATGAAACGAAGCAAAAAATAGTTGTGCTGATATAGTAGAGGGGGTTAGGAAGGGGTCTGATCCCGAAACCCCGAACTAAAAAACTTGAAATCCCCTTAGTCCCGAACTAAAAAACTTGAAATCCAGAAGTCCCGAATATAATAAAATTTCAATCCCAAATCCCCGAAATGGTCAATCCCGAATTCTCGAGCTTAAAAAAACACCATCCCGGAGTCCTGAAAAGGGTCCTTCCCCCCTCATAGTAGTAGTTTAATTTAGAGAATACTGTTACCGTTTAGTTCATCATTTGAAATGAACATAATATGATAAATTGGTATAATTATGTTCGGTAAAACAAATCCACACTCTGACAGTAGAACTAATAATTGTATCATTCATAGTTATGCGTCATTGATGGACACTGCCATTCTATAGTTACTGATCTTTATTTAAAATGATCGATTACAAACAAACAAGCTACCACAAAATAGTTTGTTTAGTTTAAAGCTAATTATGTTGTGTCTCGGTGTACTGTAATCAGTTGAAATTCTTAAGAATAAATTAACAGATAACCATTGGCGAATCCAAGAGGGTTCCGGTGGTCGGAACCCCCCCCCCCCCGTCCTTCACATTGCGTTCGTCGTCCTTCCGTCCGTCCGTCGTCCATCCGTTAACTTTTTACATTTTGATATTCTTCTTGAGAACCACTGAACATAATTTAACCAAACTTGGCATGAATGATCCTTAGGGTGTGTAGACTATAGTTTGTGAATTATATATCCGTCGATGAAAAAACATGGCCGCCATGGCTAAAAATAGAACATAGGGGTCAAACTGCAGTCATTGGCTAATGTTTCAAAAAGTATCACATATAGAGAAAAATAGAGGTGATCTTCCTTCTTCAGCATCAAAAGCTCTACAAAAGTCTCCATAGGGTCGACCCCTTATAGGAGTTATTGCCCTTGTATAGTCTATCAGTGCAAAGAGGGAGAATTGAATATGAGGGGGAAACTTCAGTATATTCTCAGATTTCCCCCCTCAGGGGGAAAGATGAGTATATACTGATCTTTGGGGGGGGGGGGGGGGGAAATTAGTATATACTGATCTTTCCGGGGGAAAAACTAGTATATACTCATTTTTCCGAGGGGAAAAATGAGTAGGGGGAAAAATGAGTATGTAACACCGGTAGTTGGGTTTATAATTTACCTATTCAATCAGTGACTATCATCACTAACGTTGTGAGTTCGAATCCCGCTAAGGCGAGATGTACTACATACAACATTATGTGATAAAGTTTGTCAGTGACTTGCGGCAGGTCGGTGGTTTTCTCCAGTTTCCTCCACCAATAAAACTGAACGCCACGATATAGCTGAAATATTGTTGATTAAAGGTGGCACCATCAAATGAACATCAATCCCTCGAATAAAAGCGTAGATATGTAATTTACTGCGCACGACACAATTCAGGAATAATCTTCATCAGAAACACCCATAATTATATATAATCAAAAGATTGGAAAGCCAAATAATTTAAAAGACTTTGTGAACGAGAAATCCAAAGGGCCTAAACAGGATAGCCAAAATCGGCTTAGATACCTTATGTCTGAGGGAGGAGAACCTGAGTTTGATTAATAATTACATTACTTACTAGTATTAACTGTAACTATAACATACAGTATATATATGATAATCCATGAACCTTTATTATTGAATAATGATATATAATTTTCATACAGGTCTTGTATAATTTTGTGAAAAAGTGTTTGGAATCTGCAAGCAAACATTCCTGTACGTCAATTGCTTTTCCTGCATTAGGCACAGGATATTTGAAATTCCCACCCGATCTCGCTGCTTCCAAAGTAATACAGGCAATCAAAGACTTTCAATCTAAACAGCCACAAACAACACTGAGTGAAGTTAAGATTGTAATATTCGGTGGTACCAACGACTGGGCTAAAATAGAACAGGTATTTATTATTTTTGGACCATTTTATATATTTGTCATTTGGTCTTTTTCGTCTTTGCATGATCACTTTGTGTGTCATTTTTTCCTGCACTGGTTCTATTTGAGGAGTCAAATTGCATTGACTGACTAATGTTTTGTTCTATACAGTCACAGACCTAGCTATAGTTTTTCTGATACCCGATTCATGTAGAGCGACAATAAGAAACAATATCAGTATAAGGGCGGCTTCACAGAGGACACCATAAACACGATTAGAACGACGTTTGTTTTTGCTCTTTTTAGACAATTTTGCAGTTGTTTTGGCCCTTTTGATTGGTTTGTTTGATGGTGTTTAACGCCACTTTCAACTATATTTCAGTTATATCGTGGCGGTCAGTTTGATTGGTGGAGGAAACCAGAGCAGTCAGAGAAAACCACCAACCTGCCGCAAGTTATCTACAAACTTGATCACATAATGTTGTATCGAGTACACCTCTCCTGAGTGTGATTCGAACTCACAACGTTAGTGGTGATTGGCCCTGATTGCATAGATAGTTATATATTCTACTACCATACGACCACGACGAAAAGCAAAACAATGCCATACATTCGAACAGATGCAAAAACTATTGGAAAAATCGTAGAAAGAGGCAATATCGATACACCTTGCACACAAATACATGACCACTCACTTTTCTGGCTTGATACGGGCCCTTCCATAAAACATGGCCGGGTTAAAACTAGGCCAATCTGTCCCCTCTTAGTGTAATGATATATAATATAATTCATTGGAATTGTTCGTTTTATTGATATTGGTGGATTTGTTGACTATCAGTCTTTTCATAAGATACAAAAGCAATATTTGCATTTGAGGTTATATGTATTTCCTGCACACGAAGCTTAGACATTGCAAAACATAAGAAGCGTAAATTGTGTAATGCATAGCAATCATTGAAGAAATTTAGTTTTTGACAAGTAGAAATTTCAATGACGAAAATAGAATTTAAACATATTATTTGACTAAATTCCTGTGAATAGGGTGAATACTTACGTAGAGTCGACTTTATTTCAGGCCTATGCAAAGTATTGTCAACCACAAACCGGACACGGTGTTCCAGGTAAGTCACTGTATGCAGAATGATACCAATGATAGTTCTGTATTTATACGCACCCGACAAGAAACCGTGCGTGAACTTAGATGATCTTAAAGGGTTAGCGGTTCTTTCTCTACTAGTGGCAGCCGATGTGTTACCGATACTCTTGTTAATAATCTGGTGGAAAATCATGAAGGAGGAATAGATTGCGGTTACGAATAACGGAATATTACCATTGTCACATGTGAAACGGATCTTCCGTACCTGTTAATCAAGTCATAATGGCGACCGTACCACTTTCCAATTGATGACAAAATCTTAGCCACTGGGAACCCTTCGTATAGCTTAACCGTTAACAGCAGCCCCCTGTCAAGGAAATCCCGATAGTAACTGCCATCTTTAAACGCAGATATAGATTCACCATATGCAGGTTCTGCTGGAAAGATGCTATGAAAAAGGGAAAATTGAAGTTATTTCTTTAGTCCTACAGTGTCGTTCTTAACCAGTCTGCATTGTCCCTTTCTATGTGTAGGTAAACATATGGTGAAGCTGTATCTGTATGTGGTGTCCATTATTTCAGGGTTCAATGAGAAAGATGCGATCAACAGTCACTATGACTGATCAATGTAATACCCTCTAATCATCGCCCATACTTCATCTGATAGAGAAGTCATAGAGTCATGAACAATTAATTTGATTAGTTCTGACAAAATGTTTTACAACCAATCAGATCGCAGCATTTTAAAAGAAAATGATTTCATTGCAAATCAAAATGATAGTAGTATAAACAGATCGAAATTACCTGTGTGTTATCGATGATGATTGCTATATCGAATTGTCATATCTGTCCATATCCAAAACGACGTGGTTTTCATATGAATTAACACACGGGTGACGAATAGAGAGAATCGGAGGGTAATCCTCCATTGGTACAAGCCAGAAAATAACTACGAAACAATTGAAAGTGATGTATATATTCTCTGTATGCATTTGTAGTATTATGGATGTAATTTACAAACGAAATATGTTCTTAATATATATGATCCCATTAACCGGTTTAACACCGTCACATCTTTGTGCCTTGCCCAAATCAGGACCTGGATTTCCACCGTCTTATGTCGTGATCGTTTTTATATTCAGAGAGGTGATTGTTCGTTTTGTTGACATTTTTCTGTGAGCTCAGTTAAGATGAGAGGTGGTTGTTCGTTTTGTTGATATTGGTGTGATTGACATCCGTGACTGTTTAAACTTTCTTTTCATAATTATACATATAGTCTAGCGTTCAGAATGTGAAGATCAGCCAATTACAGGTAACCTCGTTATAGCACATTCCAATCGGGATATGACAAAGATGTGTCATACTGATAAAAGACATCGTTGATGGTCAATACATGTATATGGTGTCACATATATAAGGACATATAACATTTTAAAACTCCATATTAAATGTGTGTCTATTATTACTTACATTCAGGTCCACGACAACCAATCGCAATTCCACAAAAAGGAACTCGAGCATACTTCACATGGAAATATAGAGAAGACCCTAGGCCCCCTAAGTACTGGAGTCATTTTAAAAGCTCAAAAACGATAAAAGAATGGAATACCACTGCAAAAGGAAACAGTTGTAAACGAGAACAACCAGATGCTAAAATTGTCCAGTCTATAACAAAAGCGTTCATCAATACCATGGGCAAACAGAAAGCAACAGTAAGGTCTATAGATAGAGTCGAAAATATATCTCTATTTGAGCAATATGCTCATGAATGTCAAAGATCTTTCCGAAAAGCTTTCGCAAATGGGGCCAGCATTCCATTAGCCAACACCAAAGGGTCACGTGGTGCACCATGTTCCATGAGACATATCGACAGCGAGATGAATACACATCTTCATCCAGAAATCAACGAAGTGTTTTTGTTCCATGGTACAAAACGAACTCTGGTTGATGTCATAACACAACAAGGATTCGATGATAGACTTTCTAAGATGAATTTTGGCACCCTTCGACTTGGCAATGGTATATATTCAGCAGAAGAAGCACATGTTTCGCATGGCTATACAGGTGAGACTTAGTCTGATATGTACTTAATAATTTATAACTTACATATGCACTAGATTGTTATTACTGACATATTTCGCATGGCTATACAGGTTAGACTTAGTCAGATATGTTTCGCATGGCTATACAGGTGATGCTTAGTCTGATATGTTTCGCATGGCTATACAGGTTAGAATTAGTCAAATATGTTTCGTATGGCTATACAGGTTAGACTTAGACAGACATATTTCGCATGGCTATACAGGTTAGAATTAGTTAGATATGTTTTGCATGGCTATGCAGGTTAGAATTAGTTAGATATGTTTGGCATGGCTATACAAGTTAAAATTAGTTACATATGTTTTGCATGACTATACAGGTTAGAATTAGTTAGATATGTTTTGCATGGTTATACAGGTTAGAATTAGTTAGATATGTTTTGCATGGTTATACAGGTTAGAATTAGTTAGATATGTTTTGCATGGCTATACAGATTAGAATTAATTAGATATGTTTTGCATGGCTATACATATTAGAATTAGTTAGATATGTTTCGTATGGCTATACAGGTTAGACTTAGACAGACATATTTTGCATGGCTATACAGGTTAGAATTAGTTAGATATGTTTTGCATGGCTATACAGGTTAGAATTAGTTAGATATGTTTTGCATGACTATACAGGTTAGAATTAGTTAGATATGTTTTGCATGGTTATACAGGTTAGAATTAGTTAGATATGTTTTGCATGGCTATACATATTAGAATTAGTTAGATATGTTTTGCATGGCTATACAGGTTAGAATTAGTTAGATATGTTTTGCATGGCTATACAGGTTAGAATTAGTTAGATATGTTTAGCATGGCTATACATATTAGAATTAGTTAGATATGTTTTGCATGGCTATGCATATTAGAATTAGTTAGATATGTTTTGCATGGCTATACAGGTTAGAATTAGTTAGATATGTTTTGCATGGCTATACATATTATAATTAGTTAGATATGTTTTGCATGGTTATACATATTAGAATTAGTTAGATATGTTTTGCATGGCTATACAGGTTAGAATTAGTTAGATATGTTTTGCATGGCTATACATATTAGAATTAGTTAGATATGTTTTGCATGGCTATACAGGTTAAAATTAGTTAGATATGTTTTGCATGGTTATACAGGTTAGAATTAGTTAGATATGTTTTGCATGGCTATACATATTAGAATTAGTTAGATATGTTTTGCATGGCTATACAGGTTAGAATTAGTTAGATATGTTTCTCATTGCTATGCAGTTAAGTCTTAGTCAGATATGTTTCGCATGGCTGTACAGGTGGGAATTAGTCAGACATGTTTCGCATGTCTATACAGGTGAAGCGTAGTCAGACATGTTTCGCATGGCTATACAGGTGAGACATAATCAGACATGTTTCACATGGCTATATAAGTGAGATGTAATAAGACATGTTTTGCATGGCTATGCATGTGAAACTTAATCAGACATGTTTCGTATGGCTATACAGGTGAGACGTAATCAGATATGGTTCGCATGGCTATACAGGTGTGACTTAGTCAGATATGTTTCTCATGTTTATACAGGTGATACTTAGTCAGACATGTTTTGCATGACTATACAGGTTAGAATTAGTCAGATATGTTTCGTATATCCATACAGGTGAAATCTAGTCAGATATGTTTTGCAAGGCTATACAGGTTAGACTTACTCAGACATGTTTTGCATGGCCATACAGGTTAGAATTAGTCAGACATATTTGGCATGGTTATACAGATGAGACTTAGTCCGATATGTTTCTCATGTTTATACAGGTGAGACTTAGTCAGATATGTTTCGCTTGACTATACAGGTGAAACTTAGTCAGATATGTTTCGTATGGGTATACAGTTGAGATCAAAGAGAGAGAGATAATGTGAAAGAATGAATGTGTCTCAATTGATTTATTTTTTCATGTCATATTTTGCTTATTAATTAACTTTAAAAAAGGCAATAGTCATATAATAATTATGTTGTAACTCCTTGTACATCCATGTCAGGTGGTAATGTATGGGCTTTTCTATGAATGTAAATTCCTGACTATTGAAGAAAAAAGAAAAATTATGCTTAGTCCAATATGTTTCGCATGGCTATACAGGTTAGAATTAGTCAGATATGTTTCGCATGACTATGCATGTTAGAATTAGTTAAGGTATGATTTGCATGCTATACAGGTTAGAATTAGTCAGATATGTTTCTCATTGCTATGCAGTTAAACCTTAGTCAGACGTGTTTCGCATGGCTGTACAGGTGGGAATTAGTCAGACATGTTTCGCATGGCTATACAGGTGATACAAAGTCAGATATGTTTCGCATGTCTATACAGGTGAAACTTAGTCAGACATGTTTCGCATGGCTATACAGGTGAGACATAGTCAGACATGCTTCGTATGGCTATACATGTGAGACGTAGTCAGATATGTTTCGCACGGCTATACATGTGAGACGTAGTCAGATAATGCTTCTCATGTTTATACAGGTTAGACTTAGTCAAGATATGTTTCACATGGCTATACAGGTGAGAATTAGTCAGATATGTGTCGTATGGCTATACATGTTAGAATTAGTCAGATATGTTTCGTATGGCTATACATGTTAGCATTGGTCAGATATGTTTCATATGGCTATACAGGTTAGAATTAGTCAGATATGTTTCGTATGGCTATGCATGTTAGAATTAGTCAGATATGTTTCGTATGGCTATACAGCTTAGAATTAGTCCGATATGTTTCTCATTGCTATGCAGTTAAACCTTAGTCAGACGTGTTTCGCAAGGTTGTACAGGTGGGAATTAGTCAGACATGTTTCGCATGGCTATACGGGTGATACAAAGTCAGATATGTTTTGCATGTCTATACAGATTAAACTTAGTCAGATATGTTTCGCATGGCTATACAGGTGAGACATAGTCAGACATGTTTCGCATGGTTATACAGGTGAGACTTAGTCAGATATGTTTCGCATGGCTATACAGGTGAGACTAAATCAGATGTTTCTCGTGTTTATACAGGTTAGACTTAGTCAGATATGTTTCACATGGCTATACAGGTGAGACTTAGTCAGATATGTTTCGCATGGCTATACAGGTGAGACTTAGTCAGATAAGTTTCGCTTGACTATACAGGTGAAACTTACTCAGATATGTTTCGCATGGCTATACAGGTGATACAAAGTCAGATATGTTTCGCATGTCTATACAGGTGAAGCTTAGTCAGACATGTTTCGCATGGCTATACAGGTGAGACATAGTCAGACATGCTTCCTATGGCTATACATATGAGACGTAGTCAGATATGTTTCGCACGGCTATACAGGTGAGATTTAGTCACATATGTTTCGCTTGACTATACAGGTGATGCTTAGTCAGACATGTTTCGCATGGCTATACAGGTGAGACTTAGTCAGATATGTTTCTCATGTTTATACAGGTTAGAATTAGTCAGATATGTTTCGTATGGCTATACATGTTAGAATTAGTCAGATATGTTTCGTATGGCTATGCATGTTAGAATTAGTCAGATATGTTTCGTATGGCTATGCAGGTTAGAATTAGTTAGATGTTTCGCATGGCTATACAGCTTAGAATTAGTCCGATATGTTTCTCATTGCTATGCAGTTAAACCTTAGTCAGACGTGTTTCGCATGGTGTACAGATGGGAATTAGTCAGACATGTTTCGCATGGCTATACAGGTGAGACATAGTCAGACATATTTTGCATGGCCATACAGGTTAGACTTAGTCAGATATGTTTCGTATGGCTATACAGGTGAGACTTAGTCAGATATGTTTCGCTTGACTATACAGGTGAACCTTACTCAGATATGTTTCGTATGGCTATACAGGTGATACAAAGTCAGATATGTTTTGCATTTCTATACAGGTGAAGCTTAGTCAGATATGTTTCGCATGGCTATACAGGTGAGACATAGTCAGACATGTTTCGCATCGCTATACAGGTGAGACTTAGTCAGATATGTTTCGTATGACTTACAGGTGAAACTTAGTCAGATATGTTTCGTATTGCTATATAGGTGAGACTTAGTCAGATATGTTTCGCATGGCTATACAGGTGAGACTTACTCAGATATGTTTTGCATGGCTATACAGGTGAGACTTAGTCAGATATGATTCGCTTGACTATACAGGTGAGACTTAGTCAGATATGTTTCGTATGGCTATATAGGTGAATCTTAGTCAGATATGTTTCGTATGGCTATACAGGTGAATCTTAGTCAGATATGTTTCGTATGGCTATACAGGTGAATCTTAGTCAGATATGTTTCGCTTGACTATACAGGTGAAACTTAGTCAGATATGTTTCGTAGGGCTATATATGTGAGACTTAGTCAGATATGTTTCGTATGGGTATACAGGTGAAACTTAGTCAGATATGTTTCACATAGTTATACAGGTGAGACTTAGTCAGATATGTTTCACATGGCTATAAAGGTGAGACTTAGTCAGATATGTTTCGTATGTCCATACAGGTGATACTTAGTCAGATATTTTTCGCATGGCTATACAGGTGAGACTTCGTCAGACATGTTTCGCATCGCTATACAGGTGAGACTTAGTCAGATATGTTTCGTAGGGCTATATAGGTGAGACTTAGTCAGATATGTTTTGTATGGGTATACAGGTGAGACTTAGTCAGATATGTTTCGTAGGGCTATATAGGTGAGACTTAGTCAGATATGTTTTGTATGGCTATACAGGTGAGACTTAGTCAGATATGTTTCGCTTGACTATACAGGTGAAACTTACTCAGATATGTTTCGCATGGCTATACAAGTGATACAAAGTCAGATATGTTTCGCATGTCTATACAGGTGAAGCTTAGTCAGACATGTTTCGCATGGCTATACAGGTGAGACATAGTCAGACATGCTTCCTATGGCTATACATGTGAGACGTAGTCAGATATGTTTCGCACGGCTATACAGGTGAGATTTAGTCACATATGTTTCGCTTGACTATACAGGTGATGCTTAGTCAGACATGTTTCGCATGGCTATACAGGTGAGACTTAGTCAGATATGTTTCGTATGGCTATACATGTTAGAATTAGTCAGATATGTTTCGTATGGCTATGCATGTTAGAATTAGTCAGATATGTTTCGTATGGCTATGCAGGTTAGAATTAGTTAGATGTTTCGCATGGCTATACAGCTTAGAATTAGTCCGATATGTTTCTCATTGCTATGCAGTTAAACCTTAGTCAGACGTGTTTCGCGTGGCTGTACAGGTGGGAATTAGTCAGACATGTTTCGCATGGCTATATAGGTGATACAAAGTCAGATATGTTTTGCATGTCTATACATGTGAAACTTAGTCAGATATGTTTCGCATGGCTATACAGGTGAGACATAGTCAGACATATTTTGCATGGCCATACAGGTGAGACTTAGTCAGATATGTTTTGCATGGATATACAGGTGAGACTTAATCAGATGTTTCTCATGTTTATACAGGTTAGACTTAGTCAGATATGTTTCGTATGGCTATACAGGTGAGACTTAGTCAGATATGTTTCGCTTGACTATACAGGTGAACCTTGCTCAGATATGTTTCGTATGGCTATACAGGTGATACAAAGTCAGATATGTTTTGCATTTCTATACAGGTGAAGCTTAGTCAGATATGTTTCGCATGGCTATACAGGTGAGACATAGTCAGACATGTTTCGCATCGCTATACAGGTGAGACTTAGTCAGATATGTTTCGTATGGCTTACAGGTGAAACTTAGTCAGATATGTTTCGTATTGCTATATAGGTGAGACTTAGTCAGATATGTTTCGCATGGCTATACAGGTGAGACTTACTCAGATATGTTTTGCATGGCTGTACAGGTGAGACTTAGTCAGATATGATTCGCTTGACTATACAGGTGAGACTTAGTCAGATATGTTTCGTATGGCTATATAGGTGAATCTTAGTCAGATATGTTTCGTATGGCTATACAGGAGAGACTTAGTCAGATATGTTTCGCATGGCTATACAGGTGAATCTTAGTCAGATATGTTTCGCTTGACTATACAGGTGAAACTTAGTCAGATATGTTTCGTAGGGCTATATATGTGAGACTTAGTCAGATATGTTTCGTATGGGTATACAGGTGAGACTTAGTCAGATATGTTTCACATAGTTATACAGGTGAGACTTAGTCAGATATGTTTCACATGGCTATAAAGGTAAGACTTAGTCAGATATGTTTCGTATGTCCATACAGGTGATACTTAGTCAGATATGTTTCGCATGGCTATACAGGTGAGACTTCGTCAGATATGTTTCGCTTGACTATACAGGTGAATCTTAGTCAGATATGTTTCGTATTGCTATACAGGTGATACAAAGTCAGATATATTTTGCATGTCTATACAGGTGAAGCTTAGTCAGATATGTTTCGCATGGCTATACAGGTGAGACATAGTCAGACATGTTTCGCATCGCTATACAGGTGAGACTTAGTCAGATATGTTTCGTAGGGCTATATAGGTGAGACTTAGTCAGATATGTTTTGTATGGGTATACAGGTGAGACTTAGTCAGATATGTTTCGTAGGGCTATATAGGTGAGACTTAGTCAGATATGTTTTGTATGGGTATACAGGTGAGACTTAGTCAGATATGTTTCACATAGCTATACAGGTGAGACTTAGTCAGATATGTTTCACATGGCTATAAAGGTGAGACTTAGTCAGATATGTTTCGTATGTCCATACAGGTGATACTTATTCAGATATATTTCGCATGGTTATACAGGTGAGACTTAGTCAGATATGTTTTGTATGTCCATACAAGTGAAACTTAGTCAGATATGTTTCGTATGTCCATACAAGTGAAACTTAGTCAGATATGTTTCGCATGGCTATACAGGTGAGACTTCGTCAGATATGTTTCGCTTGACTATACAGGTGAATCTTAGTTAGATATGTTTCGTATGGCTATACAGGTGAGACTTCGTCAGATATGTTTCGCTTGATTATACAGGTGAGACTTCGTCAGATATGTTTCGCTTGACTATACAGGTGAATCTTAGTCAGATATGTTTCGCATGGCTATACAGGTGAGACATAGTCAGACATGTTTTGCATGGACATACAGGTGAGACTTAGTCAGATATGTTTCGTATTGCTATACAGGTGAGACTTAATCAGATGTTTCTCATGTTTATACAGGTTAGACTTAGTCAGATATGTTTGGTATGGCTATACAGGTGAGACTTAGTCAGATATGTTTCGCTTGACTATACAGGTGAAACTTAGTCAGATATGTTTCGTATGACTATACAGGTGAGACTTAGTCAGATATGTTTCGTATGGCTATACAGGTGAATCTTAGTCAGATATGTTTCGCTTGACTATACAGGTGAAACTTAGTCAGATATGTTTCGTATGGCTATACAGGTGAATCTTAGTCAGATATGTTTCGTATGGCCATACAGGTGAGACTTAGTCAGATATGTTTCGTATTGCTATACAGGTGAATCTTAGTCAGATATGTTTCGTATGGCTATACAGGTGAATCTTAGTCAGATATGTTTCGCTTGACTATATAGGTGAGACTTAGTCAGATATGTTTCGTATGGGTATACAGGTGAGACTTAGTCAGATATGTTTCACATAGCTATTCAGATATGTTTCACATGGCTATAAAGGTGAGACTTAGTCAGATATGTTTCATATATCCATACAGGTGATACTTAGTCAGATATGTTTCGCATGGCTATACAGGTGATACTTAGTCAGATATGTTTCGTATGTCCATACAAGTGAAACTTAGTCAGATATGTTTCGCATGGCTATTCAGGTGTGACTTCGCCAGATATGTCTCGCATGACTATACAGGTGAGACTTCATCAGATATGTTTCGCTTGACTATACAGGTGAATCTTAGTCAGATATGTTTCGTATTGCTATATAGGTGAGAATTAGTCAGATATGTTTCACATAGCTATACAGGTGAGACTTAGTCAGATATGTTTCACATGGCTATAAAGGTGAGACTTCGTCAGATATGTTTCGTATGTCCATACAGGTGATACTTATTCAGATATGTTTCGTATGGCTATACAGGTGAATCTTAGTCAGATATGTTTCGCTTGACCATACAGGTGAAACTTAGTCAGATATGTTTCGTAGGGCTATATAGGTGAGACTTAGTCAGATATGTTTCGTATGGGTATACAGGTGAGACTTAGTCAGATATGTTTCGCATGGATATACAGGTGAGACTTAATCAGATGTTTCTCATGTTTATACAGGTTAGACTTAGTCAGAAATGTTTCGTATGGCTATACAGGTGATACAAAGTCAGATATGTTTTGCATTTCTATACAGGTGAAGCTTAGTCAGATATGTTTCGCATGGCTATACAGGTGAGACATAGTCAGACATGTTTCGCATCGCTATACAGGTGAGACTTAGTCAGATATGTTTCGCTTGACTATACAGGTGAACCTTACTCAGATATGTTTCGTATGGCTATACAGGTGATACAAAGTCAGATATGTTTTGCATTTCTATACAGGTGAAGCTTAGTCAGATATGTTTCGCATGGCTATACAGGTGAGACATAGTCAGACATGTTTCGCATCGCTATACAGGTGAGACTTAGTCAGATATGTTTCGTATGGCTTACAGGTGAAACTTAGTCAGATATGTTTCGTATTGCTATATAGGTGAGACTTAGTCAGATATGTTTCGCATGGCTATACAGGTGAGACTTACTCAGATATGTTTTGCATGGCTATACAGGTGAGACTTAGTCAGATATGATTCGCTTGACTATACAGGTGAGACTTAGTCAGATATGTTTCGTATGGCTATATAGGTAAATCTTAGTCAGATATGTTTCGTATGGCTATACAGGGGAGACTTAGTCAGATATGTTTCACATGGCTATAAAGGTAAGACTTAGTCAGATATGTTTCGTATGTCCATACAGGTGATACTTAGTCAGATATGTTTCGCATGGCTATACAGGTGAGACTTCGTCAGATATGTTTCGCTTGACTATACAGGTGAATCTTAGTCAGATATGTTTCGTATTGCTATACAGGTGATACAAAGTCAGATATATTTTGCATGTCTATACAGGTGAAGCTTAGTCAGATATGTTTCGCATGGCTATACAGGTGAGACATAGTCAGACATGTTTCGCATCGCTATACAGGTGAGACTTAGTCAGATATGTTTCGTAGGGCTATATAGGTGAGACTTAGTCAGATATGTTTTGTATGGGTATACAGGTGAGACTTAGTCAGATATGTTTCGTAGGGCTATATAGGTGAGACTTAGTCAGATATGTTTTGTATGGGTATACAGGTGAGACTTAGTCAGATATGTTTCACATAGCTATACAGGTGAGACTTAGTCAGATATGTTTCACATGGCTATAAAGGTGAGACTTAGTCAGATATGTTTCGTATGTCCATACAGGTGATACTTATTCAGATATATTTCGCATGGTTATACAGGTGAGACTTAGTCAGATATGTTTTGTATGTCCATACAAGTGAAACTTAGTCAGATATGTTTCGTATGTCCATACAAGTGAAACTTAGTCAGATATGTTTCGCATGGCTATACAGGTGAGACTTCGTCAGATATGTTTCGCTTGACTATACAGGTGAATCTTAGTTAGATATGTTTCGTATGGCTATACAGGTGAGACTTCGTCAGATATATTTCGCTTGATTATACAGGTGAGACTTCGTCAGATATGTTTCGCTTGACTATACAGGTGAATCTTAGTCAGATATGTTTCGCATGGCTATACAGGTGAGACATAGTCAGACATGTTTTGCATGGACATACAGGTGAGACTTAGTCAGATATGTTTCGTATTGCTATACAGGTGAGACTTAATCAGATGTTTCTCATGTTTATACAGGTTAGACTTAGTCAGATATGTTTGGTATGGCTATACAGGTGAGACTTAGTCAGATATGTTTCGCTTGACTATACAGGTGAAACTTAGTCAGATATGTTTCGTATGACTATACAGGTGAGACTTAGTCAGATATGTTTCGTATGGCTATACAGGTGAATCTTAGTCAGATATGTTTCGCTTGACTATACAGGTGAAACTTAGTCAGATATGTTTCGTATGGCTATACAGGTGAATCTTAGTCAGATATGTTTCGTATGGCCATACAGGTGAGACTTAGTCAGATATGTTTCGTATTGCTATACAGGTGAATCTTAGTCAGATATGTTTCGTATGGCTATACAGGTGAATCTTAGTCAGATATGTTTCGCTTGACTATATAGGTGAGACTTAGTCAGATATGTTTCGTATGGGTATACAGGTGAGACTTAGTCAGATATGTTTCACATAGCTATTCAGATATGTTTCACATGGCTATAAAGGTGAGACTTAGTCAGATATGTTTCATATATCCATACAGGTGATACTTAGTCAGATATGTTTCGCATGGCTATACAGGTGATACTTAGTCAGATATGTTTCGTATGTCCATACAAGTGAAACTTAGTCAGATATGTTTCGCATGGCTATTCAGGTGTGACTTCGCCAGATATGTCTCGCATGACTATACAGGTGAGACTTCATCAGATATGTTTCGCTTGACTATACAGGTGAATCTTAGTCAGATATGTTTCGTATTGCTATATAGGTGAGAATTAGTCAGATATGTTTCACATAGCTATACAGGTGAGACTTAGTCAGATATGTTTCACATGGCTATAAAGGTGAGACTTCGTCAGATATGTTTCGTATGTCCATACAGGTGATACTTATTCAGATATGTTTCGTATGGCTATACAGGTGAATCTTAGTCAGATATGTTTCGCTTGACCATACAGGTGAAACTTAGTCAGATATGTTTCGTAGGGCTATATAGGTGAGACTTAGTCAGATATGTTTCGTATGGGTATACAGGTGAGACTTAGTCAGATATGTTTCGCATGGATATACAGGTGAGACTTAATCAGATGTTTCTCATGTTTATACAGGTTAGACTTAGTCAGAAATGTTTCGTATGGCTATACAGGTGATACAAAGTCAGATATGTTTTGCATTTCTATACAGGTGAAGCTTAGTCAGATATGTTTCGCATGGCTATACAGGTGAGACATAGTCAGACATGTTTCGCATCGCTATACAGGTGAGACTTAGTCAGATATGTTTCGCTTGACTATACAGGTGAACCTTACTCAGATATGTTTCGTATGGCTATACAGGTGATACAAAGTCAGATATGTTTTGCATTTCTATACAGGTGAAGCTTAGTCAGATATGTTTCGCATGGCTATACAGGTGAGACATAGTCAGACATGTTTCGCATCGCTATACAGGTGAGACTTAGTCAGATATGTTTCGTATGGCTTACAGGTGAAACTTAGTCAGATATGTTTCGTATTGCTATATAGGTGAGACTTAGTCAGATATGTTTTGTATGGGTATACAGGTGAGACTTAGTCAGATATGTTTCACATAGCTATACAGGTGAGACTTAGTCAGATATGTTTCACATGGCTATAAAGGTGAGACTTAGTCAGATATGTTTCGTATGTCCATACAGGTGATACTTATTCAGATATATTTCGCATGGTTATACAGGTGAGACTTAGTCAGATATGTTTTGTATGTCCATACAAGTGAAACTTAGTCAGATATGTTTCGTATGTCCATACAAGTGAAACTTAGTCAGATATGTTTCGCATGGCTATACAGGTGAGACTTCGTCAGATATGTTTCGCTTGACTATACAGGTGAATCTTAGTTAGATATGTTTCGTATGGCTATACAGGTGAGACTTCGTCAGATATGTTTCGCTTGATTATACAGGTGAGACTTCGTCAGATATGTTTCGCTTGACTATACAGGTGAATCTTAGTCAGATATGTTTCGCATGGCTATACAGGTGAGACATAGTCAGACATGTTTTGCATGGACATACAGGTGAGACTTAGTCAGATATGTTTCGTATTGCTATACAGGTGAGACTTAATCAGATGTTTCTCATGTTTATACAGGTTAGACTTAGTCAGATATGTTTGGTATGGCTATACAGGTGAGACTTAGTCAGATATGTTTCGCTTGACTATACAGGTGAAACTTAGTCAGATATGTTTCGTATGACTATACAGGTGAGACTTAGTCAGATATGTTTCGTATGGCTATACAGGTGAATCTTAGTCAGATATGTTTCGCTTGACTATACAGGTGAAACTTAGTCAGATATGTTTCGTATGGCTATACAGGTGAATCTTAGTCAGATATGTTTCGTATGGCCATACAGGTGAGACTTAGTCAGATATGTTTCGTATTGCTATACAGGTGAATCTTAGTCAGATATGTTTCGTATGGCTATACAGGTGAATCTTAGTCAGATATGTTTCGCTTGACTATATAGGTGAGACTTAGTCAGATATGTTTCGTATGGGTATACAGGTGAGACTTAGTCAGATATGTTTCACATAGCTATTCAGATATGTTTCACATGGCTATAAAGGTGAGACTTAGTCAGATATGTTTCATATATCCATACAGGTGATACTTAGTCAGATATGTTTCGCATGGCTATACAGGTGATACTTAGTCAGATATGTTTCGTATGTCCATACAAGTGAAACTTAGTCAGATATGTTTCGCATGGCTATTCAGGTGTGACTTCGCCAGATATGTCTCGCATGACTATACAGGTGAGACTTCATCAGATATGTTTCGCTTGACTATACAGGTGAATCTTAGTCAGATATGTTTCGTATTGCTATATAGGTGAGAATTAGTCAGATATGTTTCACATAGCTATACAGGTGAGACTTAGTCAGATATGTTTCACATGGCTATAAAGGTGAGACTTCGTCAGATATGTTTCGTATGTCCATACAGGTGATACTTATTCAGATATGTTTCGTATGGCTATACAGGTGAATCTTAGTCAGATATGTTTCGCTTGACCATACAGGTGAAACTTAGTCAGATATGTTTCGTAGGGCTATATAGGTGAGACTTAGTCAGATATGTTTCGTATGGGTATACAGGTGAGACTTAGTCAGATATGTTTCGCATGGATATACAGGTGAGACTTAATCAGATGTTTCTCATGTTTATACAGGTTAGACTTAGTCAGAAATGTTTCGTATGGCTATACAGGTGATACAAAGTCAGATATGTTTTGCATTTCTATACAGGTGAAGCTTAGTCAGATATGTTTCGCATGGCTATACAGGTGAGACATAGTCAGACATGTTTCGCATCGCTATACAGGTGAGACTTAGTCAGATATGTTTCGCTTGACTATACAGGTGAACCTTACTCAGATATGTTTCGTATGGCTATACAGGTGATACAAAGTCAGATATGTTTTGCATTTCTATACAGGTGAAGCTTAGTCAGATATGTTTCGCATGGCTATACAGGTGAGACATAGTCAGACATGTTTCGCATCGCTATACAGGTGAGACTTAGTCAGATATGTTTCGTATGGCTTACAGGTGAAACTTAGTCAGATATGTTTCGTATTGCTATATAGGTGAGACTTAGTCAGATATGTTTCGCATGGCTATACAGGTGAGACTTACTCAGATATGTTTTGCATGGCTATACAGGTGAGACTTAGTCAGATATGATTCGCTTGACTATACAGGTGAGACTTAGTCAGATATGTTTCGTATGGCTATATAGGTAAATCTTAGTCAGATATGTTTCGTATGGCTATACAGGGGAGACTTAGTCAGATATGTTTCACATGGCTATAAAGGTAAGACTTAGTCAGATATGTTTCGTATGTCCATACAGGTGATACTTAGTCAGATATGTTTCGCATGGCTATACAGGTGAGACTTCGTCAGATATGTTTCGCTTGACTATACAGGTGAATCTTAGTCAGATATGTTTCGTATTGCTATACAGGTGATACAAAGTCAGATATATTTTGCATGTCTATACAGGTGAAGCTTAGTCAGATATGTTTCGCATGGCTATACAGGTGAGACATAGTCAGACATGTTTCGCATCGCTATACAGGTGAGACTTAGTCAGATATGTTTCGTAGGGCTATATAGGTGAGACTTAGTCAGATATGTTTTGTATGGGTATACAGGTGAGACTTAGTCAGATATGTTTCGTAGGGCTATATAGGTGAGACTTAGTCAGATATGTTTTGTATGGGTATACAGGTGAGACTTAGTCAGATATGTTTCACATAGCTATACAGGTGAGACTTAGTCAGATATGTTTCACATGGCTATAAAGGTGAGACTTAGTCAGATATGTTTCGTATGTCCATACAGGTGATACTTATTCAGATATATTTCGCATGGTTATACAGGTGAGACTTAGTCAGATATGTTTTGTATGTCCATACAAGTGAAACTTAGTCAGATATGTTTCGTATGTCCATACAAGTGAAACTTAGTCAGATATGTTTCGCATGGCTATACAGGTGAGACTTCGTCAGATATGTTTCGCTTGACTATACAGGTGAATCTTAGTTAGATATGTTTCGTATGGCTATACAGGTGAGACTTCGTCAGATATATTTCGCTTGATTATACAGGTGAGACTTCGTCAGATATGTTTCGCTTGACTATACAGGTGAATCTTAGTCAGATATGTTTCGCATGGCTATACAGGTGAGACATAGTCAGAGATGTTTTGCATGGACATACAGGTGAGACTTAGTCAGATATGTTTCGTATTGCTATACAGGTGAGACTTAATCAGATGTTTCTCATGTTTATACAGGTTAGACTTAGTCAGATATGTTTGGTATGGCTATACAGGTGAGACTTAGTCAGATATGTTTCGCTTGACTATACAGGTGAAACTTAGTCAGATATGTTTCGTATGACTATACAGGTGAGACTTAGTCAGATATGTTTCGTATGGCTATACAGGTGAATCTTAGTCAGATATGTTTCGCTTGACTATACAGGTAAAACTTAGTCAGATATGTTTCGTATGGCTATACAGGTGAATCTTAGTCAGATATGTTTCGTATGGCCATACAGGTGAGACTTAGTCAGATATGTTTCGTATTGCTATACAGGTGAATCTTAGTCAGATATGTTTCGTATGGCTATACAGGTGAATCTTAGTCAGATATGTTTCGCTTGACTATATAGGTGAGACTTAGTCAGATATGTTTCGTATGGGTATACAGGTGAGACTTAGTCAGATATGTTTCACATAGCTATTCAGATATGTTTCACATGGCTATAAAGGTGAGACTTAGTCAGATATGTTTCATATATCCATACAGGTGATACTTAGTCAGATATGTTTCGCATGGCTATACAGGTGATACTTAGTCAGATATGTTTCGTATGTCCATACAAGTGAAACTTAGTCAGATATGTTTCGCATGGCTATTCAGGTGTGACTTCGCCAGATATGTCTCGCATGACTATACAGGTGAGACTTCATCAGATATGTTTCGCTTGACTATACAGGTGAATCTTAGTCAGATATGTTTCGTATTGCTATATAGGTGAGAATTAGTCAGATATGTTTCACATAGCTATACAGGTGAGACTTAGTCAGATATGTTTCACATGGCTATAAAGGTGAGACTTCGTCAGATATGTTTCGTATGTCCATACAGGTGATACTTATTCAGATATGTTTCGTATGGCTATACAGGTGAATCTTAGTCAGATATGTTTCGCTTGACCATACAGGTGAAACTTAGTCAGATATGTTTCGTAGGGCTATATAGGTGAGACTTAGTCAGATATGTTTCGTATGGGTATACAGGTGAGACTTAGTCAGATATGTTTCGCATGGATATACAGGTGAGACTTAATCAGATGTTTCTCATGTTTATACAGGTTAGACTTAGTCAGAAATGTTTCGTATGGCTATACAGGTGATACAAAGTCAGATATGTTTTGCATTTCTATACAGGTGAAGCTTAGTCAGATATGTTTCGCATGGCTATACAGGTGAGACATAGTCAGACATGTTTCGCATCGCTATACAGGTGAGACTTAGTCAGATATGTTTCGCTTGACTATACAGGTGAACCTTACTCAGATATGTTTCGTATGGCTATACAGGTGATACAAAGTCAGATATGTTTTGCATTTCTATACAGGTGAAGCTTAGTCAGATATGTTTCGCATGGCTATACAGGTGAGACATAGTCAGACATGTTTCGCATCGCTATACAGGTGAGACTTAGTCAGATATGTTTCGTATGGCTTACAGGTGAAACTTAGTCAGATATGTTTCGTATTGCTATATAGGTGAGACTTAGTCAGATATGTTTCGCATGGCTATACAGGTGAGACTTACTCAGATATGTTTTGCATGGCTATACAGGTGAGACTTAGTCAGATATGATTCGCTTGACTATACAGGTGAGACTTAGTCAGATATGTTTCGTATGGCTATATAGGTAAATCTTAGTCAGATATGTTTCGTATGGCTATACAGGGGAGACTTAGTCAGATATGTTTCGCATGGCTATACAGGTGAGACTTAGTCAGATATGTTTCGTATGGCTATACAGGTGAATCTTAGTCAGATATGTTTCGTATGGCTATACAGGTGAATCTTAGTCAGATATGTTTCGCTTGACTATACAGGTGAAACTTAGTCAGATATGTTTCGTAGGGCTATATATGTGAGACTTAGTCAGATATGTTTCGTATGGGTATACAGGTGAGACTTAGTCAGATATGTTTCACATAGTTATACAGGTGAGACTTAGTCAGATATGTTTCACATGGCTATAAAGGTGAGACTTAGTCAGATATGTTTCGTATGTCCATACAGGTGATACTTAGTCAGATATGTTTCGCATGGCTATACAGGTGAGACTTCGTCAGATATGTTTCGCTTGACTATACAGGTGAATCTTAGTCAGATATGTTTCGCATTGCTATACAGGTGGTACAAAGTCAGATATGTTTTGCATGTCTATACAGGTGAAGCTTAGTCAGATATGTTTTGCATGGCTATACAGGTGAGACATAGTCAGACATGTTTCGCATCGCTATACAGGTGAGACTTAGTCAGATATGTTTCGTAGGGCTATATAGGTGAGACTTAGTCAGATATGTTTTGTATGGGTATACAGGTGAGACTTAGTCAGATATGTTTCACATAGCTATACAGGTGAGACTTAGTCAGATATGTTTCACATGGCTATAAAGGTGAGACTTAGTCAGATATGTTTCGTATGTCCATACAGGTGATACTTATTCAGATATATTTCGCATGGTTATACAGGTGAGACTTAGTCAGATATGTTTTGTATGTCCATACAAGTGAAACTTAGTCAGATATGTTTCGCGTGTCCATACAAGTGAAACTTAGTCAGATATGTTTTGCATGTCTATACAGGTGAAACTTAGTCAGATATGTTTCGCATGGCTATACAGGTGAGACTTCGTCAGATATGTTTCGCTTGATTATACAGGTGAGACTTCGTCAGATATGTTTCGCTTGACTATACAGGTGAATCTTAGTCAGATATGTTTCGCATGGCTATACAGGTGAGACATAGTCAGACATGTTTTGCATGGCCATACAGGTGAGACTTAGTCAGATATGTTTCGTATTGCTATACAGGTGAGACTTAATCAGATGTTTCTCATGTTTATACAGGTTAGACTTAGTCAGATATGTTTGGTATGACTATACAGGTGAGACTTTGTCAGATATGTTTCGCCTGACTATACAGGTGAAACTTAGTCAGATATGTTTCGTATGACTATACAGGTGAGACTTAGTCAGATATGTTTCGTATGGCTATACAGGTGATACTTAGTCAGATATGTTTCGTATGTCCATACAAGTGAAACTTAGTCAGATATGTTTCGCATGGCTATTCAGGTGAGACTTCGTCAGATATGTTTCGCATGACTATACAGGTGAGACTTCATCAGATATGTTTCGCTTGACTATACAGGTGAATCTTAGTCAGATATGTTTCGTATTGCTATATAGGTGAGAATTAGTCAGATATGTTTCACATAGCTATACAGGTGAGACTTAGTCAGATATGTTTCACATGGCTATAAAGGTGAGACTTCGTCAGATATGTTTCGTATGTCCATACAGGTGATACTTATTCAGATATGTTTCGTATGGCTATACAGATGAATCTTAGTCAGATATGTTTCGCTTGACTATACAGGTGAAACTTAGTCAGATATGTTTCGTAGGGCTATATAGGTGAGACTTAGTCAGATATGTTTCGTATGGGTATACAGGTGAGACTTAGTCAGATATGTTTCACATAGCTATACAAGTGAGACTTAGTCAGATATGTTTCACATGGCTATAAAGGTGAGACTTAGTCAGATATGTTTCGTATATCCATACAGGTGATACTTAGTTAGATATGTTTCGCATGGCTATACAGGTGATACTTAGATATGTTTCGTATGTCCATACAAGGGAAATTTAGTCAGATATGTTTCGCATGGCTATACAGGTGAGACTTCGTCAGATATGTTTTGCATGGCTATACAGGTGAGACTTCATCAGATATGTTTCGCTTGACTATACAGGTGAATCTTAGTCAGATATGTTTCGTATTGCTATATAGGTGAGAATTAGTCAGATATGTTTCACATAGCTATACAGGTGAGACTTAGTCAGATATGTTTCACATGGCTATCAAGGTGAGACTTCGTCAGATATGTTTCGTATGTCCATACAGGTGATACTTAGTCAGATATGTTTCGTATGGCTATACAAGTGAGACTTAATCAGATGTTTCTCATGTTTATACAGGTTAGACTTAGTCAGATATGTTTGGTATGGCTATACAGGTGAGACTTAGTCAGATATGTTTCGCTTGACTATACAGGTGAAACCTAGTCAGATATGTTTCGTATGACTATACAGGTGAGACTTAGTCAGATATGTTTCGTATGGCTATACAGGTGAATCTTAGTCAGATATGTTTCGCTTGACTATACAGGTGAAACTTAGTCAGATATGTTTCGTAGGGCTATACAGGTGAGACTTAGTCAGATATGTTTCGTATGGCTATACAGGTGAATATTAGTCAGATATGTTTCGTATGGCCATACAGGTGAGACTTAGTCAGATATGTTACGTATGGCTATACAGGTGAATTTTAGTCAGATATGTTTCGTATAGCTATACAGGTGAATCTTAGTCAGATATGTTTCGCTTGACTATACAGGTGAAACTTAGTCAGATATGTTTCGTAGGGCTATATAGGTGAGACTTAGTCAGATATGTTTCGTATGGGTATACAGGTGAGACTTATTCAGATATGTTTCACATAGCTATACAGGTGAGACTTAGTCAGATATGTTTCACATGGCTATAAAGGTGAGACTTAGTCAGATATGTTTCGTATGTCCATACAGGTGATACTTATTCAGATATATTTCGCATGGTTATACAGGTGAGACTTAGTCAGATATGTTTCGTATGTCCATACAAGTGAAACTTAGTCAGATATGTTTTGCATGTCTATACAGGTGAAACTTAGTCAAATATGTTTCGCATGGCTATACAGGTGAGACTTCGTCAGATATGTTTCGCTTGACTATACAGGTGAATCTTAGTTAGATATGTTTCGTATGGCGATACAGGTGAGACTTCGTCAGATATGTTTCGCTTGATTATACAGGTGAGACTTCGTCAGATATGTTTCGCTTGACTATACAGGTGAATCTTAGTCAGATATGTTTCGCATGGCTATACAGGTGAGACATAGTCAGACATGTTTTGCATGGCCATACAGGTGAGACTTAGTCAGATATGTTTCGTATGGCTATACAGGTGAGACTTAATCAGATGTTTCTCATGTTTATACAGGTTAGACTTAGTCAGATATGTTTGGTATGGCTATACAGGTGAAACTTAGTCAGATATGTTTCGCTTGACTATACAGGTGAAACTTAGTCAGATATGTTTCGTATGGCTATACAGGTGAATCTTAGTCAGATATGTTTCGCTTGACTATACAGGTGAAACTTAGTCAGATATGTTTCGTAGGGCTATACAGGTGAGACTTAGTCAGATATGTTTCGTAGGGCTATACAGGTGAGACTTAGTCAGATATGTTTCGTATGGCTATACAGGTGAATCTTAGTCAGATATGTTTCGTATGGCCATACAGGTGAGACTTAGTCATATATGTTTCGTATGGCTATACAGGTGAATCTTAGTCAGATATGTTTCGTATGGCTATACAGGTGAATCTTAGTCAGATATGTTTCGCTTGACTATACAGGTGATACTTAGTCAGATATGTTTCGTAGGGCTATATAGGTGAGACTTAGTCAGATATGTTTCGTATGGGTATACAGGTGAGACTTAGTCAAATATGTTTCACATAGCTATTCAGATATGTTTCACATGGCTATAAAGATGAGAGTTAGTCAGATATGTTTCGTATATCCATACAGGTGATACTTAGTCAGATATGTTTCGCATGGCTATACAGGTGATACTTAGTCAGATATGTTTCGTATGTCCATACAAGTGAAACTTAGTCAGATATGTTTCGCATGGCTATTCAGGTGAGACTTCGTCAGATATGTTTCGCATGGCTATACATGTGAGACTTCATCAGATATGTTTCGCTTGACTATACAGGTGAATCTTAGTCAGATATGTTTCGTATTGCTATATAGGTGAGAATTAGTCAGATATGTTTCACATAGCTATACAGGTGAGACTTAGTCAGATATGTTTCACATGGCTATAAAGGTGAGACTTCGTCAGATATGTTTCGTATGTCCATACAGGTTAGACTTAGTCAGATATGTTTCGTATGGCTATACAGGTAAATCTTAATCAGATATGTTTCGCTTGACTATACAGGTGAAACTTAGTCAGATATGTTTCGTAGGGCTATATAGGTGAGACTTAGTCAGATATGTTTCGTATGGGTATACAGGTGAGACTTAGTCAGATATTTTTCACATAGCTATACAGGTGAGACTTAGTCAGATATGTTTCACATGGCTATAAAGGTGAGACTTAGTCAGATATGTTTCGTATATCCATACAGGTGATGCTTAGTTAGATATGTTTCGCATGGCTATACAGGTGAGACTTAATCAGATGTTTCTCATGTTTATACAGGTTAGACTTAGTCAGAAATGTTTCGTATGGCTATACAGGTGATACAAAGTCAGATATGTTTTGCATTTCTATACAGGTGAAGCTTAGTCAGATATGTTTCGCATGGCTATACAGGTGAGACATAGTCAGACATGTTTCGCATCGCTATACAGGTGAGACTTAGTCAGATATGTTTCGCTTGACTATACAGGTGAACCTTACTCAGATATGTTTCGTATGGCTATACAGGTGATACAAAGTCAGATATGTTTTGCATTTCTATACAGGTGAAGCTTAGTCAGATATGTTTCGCATGGCTATACAGGTGAGACATAGTCAGACATGTTTCGCATCGCTATACAGGTGAGACTTAGTCAGATATGTTTCGTATGGCTTACAGGTGAAACTTAGTCAGATATGTTTCGTATTGCTATATAGGTGAGACTTAGTCAGATATGTTTCGCATGGCTATACAGGTGAGACTTACTCAGATATGTTTTGCATGGCTATACAGGTGAGACTTAGTCAGATATGATTCGCTTGACTATACAGGTGAGACTTAGTCAGATATGTTTCGTATGGCTATATAGGTAAATCTTAGTCAGATATGTTTCGTATGGCTATACAGGGGAGACTTAGTCAGATATGTTTCGCATGGCTATACAGGTGAGACTTAGTCAGATATGTTTTGTATGGCTATACAGGTGAATCTTAGTCAGATATGTTTCGTATGGCTATACAGGTGAATCTTAGTCAGATATGTTTCGCTTGACTATACAGGTGAAACTTAGTCAGATATGTTTCGTAGGGCTATATATGTGAGACTTAGTCAGATATGTTTCGTATGGGTATACAGGTGAGACTTAGTCAGATATGTTTCACATAGTTATACAGGTGAGACTTAGTCAGATATGTTTCACATGTCTATAAAGGTGACACTTAGTCAGATATGTTTCGTATGTCCATACAGGTGATACTTAGTCAGATATGTTTCGCATGGCTATACAGGTGAGACTTCGTCAGATATGTTTCGCTTGACTATACAGGTGAATCTTAGTCAGATATGTTTCGCATTGCTATACAGGTGGTACAAAGTCAGATATGTTTTGCATGTCTATACAGGTGAAGCTTAGTCAGATATGTTTTGCATGGCTATACAGGTGAGACATAGCAGACATGTTTCGCATCGCTATACAGGTGAGACTTAGTCAGATATGTTTCGTAGGGCTATATAGGTGAGACTTAGTCAGATATGTTTTGTATGGGTATACAGGTGAGACTTAGTCAGATATGTTTCACATAGCTATACAGGTGAGACTTAGTCAGATATGTTTCACATGGCTATAAAGGTGAGACTTAGTCAGATATGTTTCGTATGTCCATACAGGTGATACTTATTCAGATATATTTCGCATGGTTATACAGGTGAGACTTAGTCAGATATGTTTTGTATGTCCATACAAGAGAAACTTAGTCAGATATGTGTCGCGTGTCCATACAAGTGAAACTTAGTCAGATATGTTTTGCATGTCTATACAGGTGAAACTTAGTCAGATATGTTTCGCATGGCTATACAGGTGAAACTTCGTGAGATATGTTTCGCTTGACTATACAGGTGAATCTTAGTTAGATATGTTTCCTATTGCTATACAGGTGAGACTTCGTCAGATATGTTTCGCTTGACTATACAGGTGAAACTTAGTCAGATATGTTTCGTAGGGCTATACAGGTGAGACTTAGTCAGATATGTTTCGTATGGCTATACAGGTGAATCTTAGTCAGATATGTTTCGTATGGCCATACAGGTGAGACTTAGTCAGATATGTTTCGTATGGCTATACAGGTGAATCTTAGTCAGATATGTTTCGTATGGCTATACAGGTGAATCTTAGTCAGATATGTTTCGCTTGACTATACAGGTGATACTTAGTCAGATATGTTTCGTAGGGCTATATAGGTGAGACTTAGTCAGATATGTTTCGTATGGGTATACAGGTGAGACTTAGTCAAATATGTTTCACATAGCTATTCAGATATGTTTCACATGGCTATAAAGATGAGAGTTAGTCAGATATGTTTCGTATATCCATACAGGTGATACTTAGTCAGATATGTTTCGCATGGCTATACAGGTGATACTTAGTCAGATATGTTTCGTATGTCCATACAAGTGAAACTTAGTCAGATATGTTTCGCATGGCTATTCAGGTGAGACTTCGTCAGATATGTTTCGCATGGCTATACATGTGAGACTTCATCAGATATGTTTCGCTTGACTATACAGGTGAATCTTAGTCAGATATGTTTCGTATTGCTATATAGGTGAGAATTAGTCAGATATGTTTCACATAGCTATACAGGTGAGACTTAGTCAGATATGTTTCACATGGCTATAAAGGTGAGACTTCGTCAGATATGTTTCGTATGTCCATACAGGTTAGACTTAGTCAGATATGTTTCGTATGGCTATACAGGTAAATCTTAATCAGATATGTTTCGCTTGACTATACAGGTGAAACTTAGTCAGATATGTTTCGTAGGGCTATATAGGTGAGACTTAGTCAGATATGTTTCGTATGGGTATACAGGTGAGACTTAGTCAGATATTTTTCACATAGCTATACAGGTGAGACTTAGTCAGATATGTTTCACATGGCTATAAAGGTGAGACTTAGTCAGATATGTTTCGTATATCCATACAGGTGATGCTTAGTTAGATATGTTTCGCATGGCTATACAGGTGAGACTTAATCAGATGTTTCTCATGTTTATACAGGTTAGACTTAGTCAGAAATGTTTCGTATGGCTATACAGGTGATACAAAGTCAGATATGTTTTGCATTTCTATACAGGTGAAGCTTAGTCAGATATGTTTCGCATGGCTATACAGGTGAGACATAGTCAGACATGTTTCGCATCGCTATACAGGTGAGACTTAGTCAGATATGTTTCGCTTGACTATACAGGTGAACCTTACTCAGATATGTTTCGTATGGCTATACAGGTGATACAAAGTCAGATATGTTTTGCATTTCTATACAGTGAAGCTTAGTCAGATATGTTTCGCATGGCTATACAGGTGAGACATAGTCAGACATGTTTCGCATCGCTATACAGGTGAGACTTAGTCAGATATGTTTCGTATGGCTTACAGGTGAAACTTAGTCAGATATGTTTCGTATTGCTATATAGGTGAGACTTAGTCAGATATGTTTCGCATGGCTATACAGGTGAGACTTACTCAGATATGTTTTGCATGGCTATACAGGTGAGACTTAGTCAGATATGATTCGCTTGACTATACAGGTGAGACTTAGTCAGATATGTTTCGTATGGCTATATAGGTAAATCTTAGTCAGATATGTTTCGTATGGCTATACAGGGGAGACTTAGTCAGATATGTTTCGCATGGCTATACAGGTGAGACTTAGTCAGATATGTTTCGTATGGCTATACAGGTGAATCTTAGTCAGATATGTTTCGTATGGCTATACAGGTGAATCTTAGTCAGATATGTTTCGCTTGACTATACAGGTGAAACTTAGTCAGATATGTTTCGTAGGGCTATATATGTGAGACTTAGTCAGATATGTTTCGTATGGGTATACAGGTGAGACTTAGTCAGATATGTTTCACATAGTTATACAGGTGAGACTTAGTCAGATATGTTTCACATGGCTATAAAGGTGAGACTTAGTCAGATATGTTTCGTATGTCCATACAGGTGATACTTAGTCAGATATGTTTCGCATGGCTATACAGGTGAGACTTCGTCAGATATGTTTCGCTTGACTATACAGGTGAATCTTAGTCAGATATGTTTCGCATTGCTATACAGGTGGTACAAAGTCAGATATGTTTTGCATGTCTATACAGGTGAAGCTTAGTCAGATATGTTTTGCATGGCTATACAGGTGAGACATAGTCAGACATGTTTCGCATCGCTATACAGGTGAGACTTAGTCAGATATGTTTCGTAGGGCTATATAGGTGAGACTTAGTCAGATATGTTTTGTATGGGTATACAGGTGAGACTTAGTCAGATATGTTTCACATAGCTATACAGGTGAGACTTAGTCAGATATGTTTCACATGGCAATAAAGGTGAGACTTAGTCAGATATGTTTCGTATGTCCATACAGGTGATACTTATTCAGATATATTTCGCATGGTTATACAGGGGAGACTTAGTCAGATATGTTTTGTATGTCCATACAAGTGAAACTTAGTCAGATATGTTTCGCGTGTCCATACAAGTGAAACTTAGTCAGATATGTTTTGCATGTCTATACAGGTGAAACTTAGTCAGATATGTTTCGCATGGCTATACAGGTGAGACTTCGTCAGATATGTTTCGCTTGACTATACAGGTGAATCTTAGTTAGATATGTTTCGTATTGCTATACAGGTGAGACTTTGTCAGATATGTTTCGCCTGACTATACAGGTGAAACTTAGTCAGATATGTTTCGTATGACTATACAGGTGAGACTTAGTCAGATATGTTTCGTATGGCTATACAGGTGATACTTAGTCAGATATGTTTCGTATGTCCATACAAGTGAAACTTAGTCAGATATGTTTCGCATGGCTATTCAGGTGAGACTTCGTCAGATATGTTTCGCATGACTATACAGGTGAGACTTCATCAGATATGTTTCGCTTGACTATACAGGTGAATCTTAGTCAGATATGTTTCGTATTGCTATATAGGTGAGAATTAGTCAGATATGTTTCACATAGCTATACAGGTGAGACTTAGTCAGATATGTTTCACATGGCTATAAAGGTGAGACTTCGTCAGATATGTTTCGTATGTCCATACAGGTGATACTTATTCAGATATGTTTCGTATGGCTATACAGGTGAATCTTAGTCAGATATGTTTCGCTTGACTATACAGGTGAAACTTAGTCAGATATGTTTCGTAGGGCTATATAGGTGAGACTTAGTCAGATATGTTTCGTATGGGTATACAGGTGAGACTTAGTCAGATATGTTTCACATAGCTATACAAGTGAGACTTAGTCAGATATGTTTCACATGGCTATAAAGGTGAGACTTAGTCAGATATGTTTCGTATATCCATACAGGTGATACTTAGTTAGATATGTTTCGCATGGCTATACAGGTGATACTTAGTCAGATATGTTTCGTATGTCCATACAAGGGAAACTTAGTCAGATATGTTTCGCATGGCTATACAGGTGAGACTTCGTCAGATATGTTTTGCATGGCTATACAGGTGAGACTTCATCAGATATGTTTCGCTTGACTATACAGGTGAATCTTAGTCAGATATGTTTCGTATTGCTATATAGGTGAGAATTAGTCAGATATGTTTCACATAGCTATACAGGTGAGACTTAGTCAGATATGTTTCACATGGCTATCAAGGTGAGACTTCGTCAGATATGTTTCGTATGTCCATACAGGTGATACTTAGTCAGATATGTTTCGTATGGCTATACAAGTGAGACTTAATCAGATGTTTCTCATGTTTATACAGGTTAGACTTAGTCAGATATGTTTGGTATGGCTATACAGGTGAGACTTAGTCAGATATGTTTCGCTTGACTATACAGGTGAAACCTAGTCAGATATGTTTCGTATGACTATACAGGTGAGACTTAGTCAGATATGTTTCGTATGGCTATACAGGTGAATCTTAGTCAGATATGTTTCGCTTGACTATACAGGTGAAACTTAGTCAGATATGTTTCGTAGGGCTATACAGGTGAGACTTAGTCAGATATGTTTCGTATGGCTATACAGGTGGATCTTAGTCAGATATGTTTCGTATGGCCATACAGGTGAGACTTAGTCAGATATGTTACGTATGGCTATACAGGTGAATTTTAGTCAGATATGTTTCGTATAGCTATACAGGTGAATCTTAGTCAGATATGTTTCGCTTGACTATACAGGTGAAACTTAGTCAGATATGTTTCGTAGGGCTATATAGGTGAGACTTAGTCAGATATGTTTCGTATGGGTATACAGGTGAGACTTAGTCAGATATGTTTCACATAGCTATACAGGTGAGACTTAGTCAGATATGTTTCACATGGCTATAAAGGTGAGACTTAGTCAGATATGTTTCGTATGTCCATACAGGTGATACTTATTCAGATATATTTCGCATGGTTATACAGGTGAGACTTAGTCAGATATGTTTCGTATGTCCATACAAGTGAAACTTAGTCAGATATGTTTCGTATGTCCATACAAGTGAAACTTAGTCAGATATGTTTTGCATGTCTATACAGGTGAAACTTAGTCAAATATGTTTCGCATGGCTATACAGGTGAGACTTCGTCAGATATGTTTCGCTTGACTATACAGGTGAATCTTAGTTAGATATGTTTCGTATGGCGATACAGGTGAGACTTCGTCAGATATGTTTCTCTTGATTATACAGGTGAGACTTCGTCAGATATGTTTCGCTTGACTATACAGGTGAATCTTAGTCAGATATGTTTCGCATGGCTATACAGGTGAGACATAGTCAGACATGTTTTGCATGGCCATACAGGTGAGACTTAGTCAGATATGTTTCGTATGGCTATACAGGTGAGACTTAATCAGATGTTTCTCATGTTTATACAGGTTAGACTTAGTCAGATATGTTTGGTATGGCTATACAGGTGAAACTTAGTCAGATATGTTTCGCTTGACTATACAGGTGAAACTTAGTCAGATATGTTTCGTATGACTATACAGGTGAGACTTAGTCAGATATGTTTCGTATGGCTATACAGGTGAATCTTAGTCAGATATGTTTCGCTTGACTATACAGGTGAAACTTAGTCAGATATGTTTCGTAGGGCTATACAGGTGAGACTGTCAGATATGTTTCGTATGGCTATACAGGTGAATCTTAGTCAGATATGTTTCGTATGGCCATACAGGTGAGACTTAGTCAGATATGTTTCGTATGGCTATACAGGTGAATCTTAGTCAGATATGTTTCGTATGGCTATACAGGTGAATCCTAGTCAGATATGTTTCGCTTGACTATACAGGTGATACTTAGTCAGATATGTTTCGTAGGGCTATATAGGTGAGACTTAGTCAGATATGTTTCGTATGGGTATACAGGTGAGACTTAGTCAAATATGTTTCACATAGCTATTCAGATATGTTTCACATGGCTATAAAGATGAGAGTTAGTCAGATATGTTTCGTATATCCATACAGGTGATACTTAGTCAGATATGTTTCGCATGGCTATACAGGTGATACTTAGTCAGATATGTTTCGTATGTCCATACAAGTGAAACTTAGTCAGATATGTTTCGCATGGCTATTCAGGTGAGACTTCGTCAGATATGTTTCGCATGGCTATACATGTGAGACTTCATCAGATATGTTTCGCTTGACTATACAGGTGAATCTTAGTCAGATATGTTTCGTATTGCTATATAGGTGAGAATTAGTCAGATATGTTTCACATAGCTATACAGGTGAGACTTAGTCAGATATGTTTCACATGGCTATAAAGGTGAGACTTCGTCAGATATGTTTCGTATGTCCATACAGGTTAGACTTAGTCAGATATGTTTCGTATGGCTATACAGGTAAATCTTAATCAGATATGTTTCGCTTGACTATACAGGTGAAACTTAGTCAGATATGTTTCGTAGGGCTATATAGGTGAGACTTAGTCAGATATGTTTCGTATGGGTATACAGGTGAGACTTAGTCAGATATTTTTCACATAGCTATACAGGTGAGACTTAGTCAGATATGTTTCACATGGCTATAAAGGTGAGACTTAGTCAGATATGTTTCGTATATCCATACAGGTGATGCTTAGTTAGATATGTTTCGCATGGCTATACAGGTGATACTTAGTCAGATATGTTTCGCATGGCTATACAGGTGAGACTTCGTCAGATATGATTCGCATGGCTATACAGGTGAGACTTCATCAGATATGTTTCGCTTGACTATACAGGTGAATCTTAGTCAGATATGTTTCGTATTGCTATATAGGTGAGAATTAGTCAGATATGTTTCACATAGCTATACAGGTGAGACTTAGTCAGATATGTTTCACATGGCTATAAAGGTGAGACTTCGTCAGATATGTTTCGTATGTCCATACAGGTGATACTTAGTCAGATATGTTTCGCTTGACTATACAGGTGAATCTTAGTCATATATGTTTCGCATGGCTATACAGGTGAGACATAGTCAGACATGTTTTGCATGGCCATACAGGTGAGACTTAGTCAGATATGTTTCGTATGGCTATACAGGTGAGACTTAATCAGATGTTTCTCATGTTTATACAGGTTAGACTTAGTCAGATATGTTTGGTATGGCTATACAGGTGAGACTTAGTCAGATATGTTTCGCTTGACTATACAGGTGAAACTTAGTCAGATATGTTTCGTATGACTATACAGGTGAGACTTAGTCAGATATGTTTCGTATGACTATACAGGTGAATCTTGGTCAGATATGTTTCGCTTGACTATACAGGTGAAACTTAGTCAGATATGTTTCGTAGGGCTATACAGGTGAGACTTAGTCAGATATGTTTCGTATGGCTATACAGGTGAATCTTAGTCAGATATGTTTCGTATGGCCATACAGGTGAGACTTAGTCAGATATGTTTCGTATGGCTATACAGGTGAATCTTAGTCAGATATGTTTCGTATGGCTATACAGGTGAATCTTAGTCAGATATGTTTCGCTTGACTATACAGGTGAAACTTAGTCAGATATGTTTCGTAGGGCTATATAGGTGAGACTTAGTCAGATATGTTTCGTATGGGTATACAGGTGAGACTTAGTCAGATATGTTTCACATAGCTATACAGGTGAGACTTAGTCAGATATGTTTCACATGGCTATAAAGGTGAGACTTAGTCAGATATGTTTCGTATGTCCATACAGGTGATACTTATTCAGATATATTTCGCATGGTTATACAGGTGAGACTTAGTCAGATATGTTTCGTATGTCCATACAAGTGAAACTTTGTCAGATATGTTTCGTATGTCCATACAAGTGAAACTTAGTTAGATATGTTTTGCATGTCTATACAGGTGAAACTTAGTCAAATATGTTTCGCATGGCTATACAGGTGAGACTTCGTCAGATATGTTTCGCTTGACTATACAGGTGAATCTTAGTTAGATATGTTTCGTATGGCTATACAGGTGAGACTTCGTCAGATATGTTTCGCTTGATTATACAGGTGAGACTTCGTCAGATATGTTTCGCTTGACTATACAGGTGAATCTTAGTCAGATATGTTTCGCATGGCTATACAGGTGAGACATAGTCAGACATGTTTTGCATGGCCATACAGGTGAGACTTAGTCAGATATGTTTCGTATGGCTATACAGGTGAGACTTAATCAGATGTTTCTCATGTTTATACAGGTTAGACTTAGTCAGATATGTTTGGTATGGCTATACAGGTGAGACTTAGTCAGATATGTTTCTCTTGACTATACAGGTGAAACTTAGTCAGATATGTTTCGTATGACTATACAGGTGAGACTTAGTCAGATATGTTTCGTATGGCTATACAGGTGAATCTTAGTTAGATATGTTTCGCTTGACTATACAGGTGAAACTTAGTCAGATATGTTTCGTAGGGCTATACAGGTGAGACTTAGTCAGATATGTTTCGTATGGCTATACAGGTGAATCTTAGTCAGATATGTTTCGTATGGTCATACAGGTGAGACTTAGTCAGATATGTTTCGTATGGCTATACAGGTGAATCTTAGTCAGATATGTTTCGTATGGCTATACAGGTGAATCTTAGTCAGATATGTTTCGCTTGACTATACAGGTGATACTTAGTCAGATATGTTTCGTAGGGCTATATAGGTGAGACTTAGTCAGATATGTTTCGTATGGGTATACAGGTGAGACTTAGTCAAATATGTTTCACATAGCTATTCAGATATGTTTCACATGGCTATAAAGATGAGACTTAGTCAGATATGTTTCGTATATCCATACAGGTGATACTTAGTCAGATATGTTTCGCATGGCTATACAGGTGATACTTAGTCAGATATGTTTCGTATGTCCATACAAGTGAAACTTAGTCAGATATATTTCGCATGGCTATTCAGGTGAGACTTCGTCAGATATGTTTCGCATGGCTATACATGTGAGACTTCATCAGATATGTTTCGCTTGACTATACAGGTGAATCTTAGTCAGATATGTTTCGTATTGCTATATAGGTGAGAATTAGTCAGATATGTTTCACATAGCTATACAGGTGAGACTTAGTCAGATATGTTTCACATGGCTATAAAGGTGAGACTTCGTCAGATATGTTTCGTATGTCCATACAGGTTAGACTTAGTCAGATATGTTTCGTATGGCTATACAGGTGAATCTTAGTCAGATATGTTTCGCTTGACTATACAGGTGAAACTTAGTCAGATATGTTTCGTAGGGCTATATAGGTGAGACTTAGTCAGATATGTTTCGTATGGGTATACAGGTGAGACTTAGTCAGATATTTTTCACATAGCTATACAGGTGAGACTTAGTCAGATATGTTTCACATGGCTATAAAGGTGAGACTTAGTCAGATATGTTTCGTATATCCATACAGGTGATACTTAGTTAGATATGTTTCGTAGGGCTATATAGGTG
The DNA here is from genome assembly GCA_963383655.1 of Bathymodiolus septemdierum. NCBI lineage: Eukaryota > Metazoa > Mollusca > Bivalvia > Mytilida > Modiolidae > Bathymodiolus > Bathymodiolus septemdierum. Next base: position 27,283,927 of record OY726524.1, on the reverse strand, counting down.
AGACTTAGTCAGATATGTTTCGTATGGGTATACAGGTGAGACTTAGTCAGATATTTTTCACATAGCTATACAGGTGAGACTTAGTCAGATATGTTTCACATGGCTATAAAGGTGAGACTTAGTCAGATATGTTTCGTATATCCATACAGGTGATACTTAGTTAGATATGTTTCACATGGCTATACAGGTGATACTTAGTCAGATATGTTTCGTATGTCCATACAAGTGAAACTTAGTCAGATATGTTTCGCATGGCTATACAGGTGAGACTTCGTCAGATATGATTCGCATGGCTATACAGGTGAGACTTCATCAGATATGTTTCGCTTGACTATACAGGTGAATCTTAGTCAGATATGTTTCGTATTGCTATATAGGTGAGAATTAGTCAGATATGTTTCACATAGCTATACAGGTGAGACTTAGTCAGATATGTTTCACATGGCTATAAAGGTGAGACTTCGTCAGATATGTTTCGTATGTCCATACAGGTGATACTTAGTCAGATATGTTTCGTATGGCTATACAAGTGAGACTTAATCAGATGTTTCTCATGTTTATACAGGTTAGACTTAGTCAGATATGTTTGGTATGGCTATAGAGGTGAGACTTAGTCAGATATGTTTCGCTTGACTATACAGGTGAGACTTAGTCAGATATGTTTCGTAGGGCTATACAGGTGAGACTTAGTCAGATATGTTTCGTATGGCTATACAGGTGAATCTTAATCAGATATGTTTCGTATGGCCATACAGGTGAGACTTAGTCAGATATGTTACGCATGGCTATACAGGTGAATTTTAGTCAGATATGTTTCGTATGGCTATACAGGTGAATCTTAGTCAGATATGTTTCGCTTGACTATACAGGTGAAACTTAGTCAGATATGTTTCGTAGGGCTATATAGGTGAGACTTAGTCAGATATGTTTCGTATGGGTATACAGGTGAGACTTAGTCAGATATGTTTCACATAGCTATACAGGTGAGACTTAGTCAGATATGTTTCACATGGCTGTAAAGATGAGACTTAGTCAGATATGTTTCGTATGTCCATACAGGTGATACTTATTCAGATATATTTCGCATGGTTATACAGGTGAGACTTAGTCAGATATGTTTCGTATGTCCATACAAGTGAAACTTAGTCAGATATGTTTCGTATGTCCATACAAGTGAAACTTAGTCAGATATGTTTTGCATGTCTATACAGGTAAAACTTAGTCAGATATCTTTCGCATGGCTATACAGGTGAGACTTCGTCAGATATGTTTCGCTTGACTATACAGGTGAATCTTAGTTAGATATATTTCGTATGGCTATACAGGTGAGACTTCGTCAGATATGTTTCGTATGGCTATACAGGTGAGACTTAATCAGATGTTTCTCATGTTTATACAGGTTAGACTTAGTCAGATATGTTTGGTATGGCTATACAGGTGAGACTTGGTCAGATATGTTTCGCTTGACTATACAGGTGAAACTTAGTCAGATATGTTTCGTATGACTATACAGGTGAGACTTAGTCAGATATGTTTCGTATGGCTATACAGGTGAATCTTAGTTAGATATGTTTCGCTTGACTATACAGGTGAAACTTAGTCAGATATGTTTCGTAGGGCTATACAGGTGAGACTTAGTCAGATATGTTTCGTATGGCTATACAGGTGAATCTTAGTCAGATATGTTTCGTATGGTCATACAGGTGAGACTTAGTCAGATATGTTTCGTATGGCTATACAGGTGAATCTTAGTCAGATATGTTTCGTATGGCTATACAGGTGAATCTTAGTCAGATATGTTTCGCTTGACTATACAGGTGATACTTAGTCAGATATGTTTCGTAGGACTATATAGGTGAGACTTAGTCAGATATGTTTCGTATGGGTATACAGGTGAGACTTAGTCAAATATGTTTCACATAGCTATTCAGATATGTTTCACATGGCTATAAAGATGAGACTTAGTCAGATATGTTTCGTATATCCATACAGGTGATACTTAGTCAGATATGTTTCGCATGGCTATACAGGTGATACTTAGTCAGATATGTTTCGTATGTCCATACAAGTGAAACTTAGTCAGATATATTTCGCATGGCTATTCAGGTGAGACTTCGTCAGATATGTTTCGCATGGCTATACATGTGAGACTTCATCAGATATGTTTCGCTTGACTATACAGGTGAATCTTAGTCAGATATGTTTCGTATTGCTATATAGGTGAGAATTAGTCAGATATGTTTCACATAGCTATACAGGTGAGACTTAGTCAGATATGTTTCACATGGCTATAAAGGTGAGACTTCGTCAGATATGTTTCGTATGTCCATACAGGTTAGACTTAGTCAGATATGTTTCGTATGGCTATACAGGTGAATCTTAGTCAGATATGTTTCGCTTGACTATACAGGTGAAACTTAGTCAGATATGTTTCGTAGGGCTATATAGGTGAGACTTAGTCAGATATGTTTCGTATGGGTATACAGGTGAGACTTAGTCAGATATTTTTCACATAGCTATACAGGTGAGACTTAGTCAGATATGTTTCACATGGCTATAAAGGTGAGACTTAGTCAGATATGTTTCGTATATCCATACAGGTGATACTTAGTTAGATGTGTTTCGCATGGCTATACAGGTGATACTTAGTCAGATATGTTTCGTATGTCCATACAAGTGAAACTTAGTCAGATATGTTTCGCATGGCTATACAGGTGAGACTTCGTCAGATATGATTCGCATGGCTATACAGGTGAGACTTCATCAGATATGTTTCGCTTGACTATACAGGTGAATCTTAGTCAGATATGTTTCGTATTGCTATATAGGTGAGAATTAGTCAGATATGTTTCACATAGCTATACAGGTGAGACTTAGTCAGATATGTTTCACATGGCTATAAAGGTGAGACTTCGTCAGATATGTTTCGTATGTCCATACAGGTGATACTTAGTCAGATATGTTTCGTATGGCTATACAAGTGAGACTTAATCAGATGTTTCTCATGTTTATACAGGTTAGACTTAGTCAGATATGTTTGGTATGGCTATAGAGGTGAGACTTAGTCAGATATGTTTCGCTTGACTATACAGGTGAGACTTAGTCAGATATGTTTCGTAGGGCTATACAGGTGAGACTTAGTCAGATATGTTTCGTATGGCTATACAGGTGAATCTTAATCAGATATGTTTCGTATGGCCATACAGGTGAGACTTAGTCAGATATGTTACGCATGGCTATACAGGTGAATTTTAGTCAGATATGTTTCGTATGGCTATACAGGTGAATCTTAGTCAGATATGTTTCGCTTGACTATACAGGTGAAACTTAGTCAGATATGTTTCGTAGGGCTATATAGGTGAGACTTAGTCAGATATGTTTCGTATGGGTATACAGGTGAGACTTAGTCAGATATGTTTCACATAGCTATACAGGTGAGACTTAGTCAGATATGTTTCACATGGCTGTAAAGATGAGACTTAGTCAGATATGTTTCGTATGTCCATACAGGTGATACTTATTCAGATATATTTCGCATGGTTATACAGGTGAGACTTAGTCAGATATGTTTCGTATGTCCATACAAGTGAAACTTAGTCAGATATGTTTCGTATGTCCATACAAGTGAAACTTAGTCAGATATGTTTTGCATGTCTATACAGGTAAAACTTAGTCAGATATGTTTCGCATGGCTATACAGGTGAGACTTCGTCAGATATGTTTCGCTTGACTATACAGGTGAATCTTAGTTAGATATATTTCGTATGGCTATACAGGTGAGACTTCGTCAGATATGTTTCGCTTGATTATACAGGTGAGACTTCGTCAGATATGTTTCGCTTGACTATACATGTGAATCTTAGTTAGATATGTTTCGCATGGCTATACAGGTGAGACATAGTCAGACATGTTTTGCATGGCCATACAGGTGAGACTTAGTCAGATATGTTTCGTATGGCTATACAGGTGAGACTTAATCAGATGTTTCTCATGTTTATACAGGTTAGACTTAGTCAGATATGTTTGGTATGGCTATACAGGTGAGACTTAGTCAGATATGTTTCGCTTGACTATACAGGTGAAACTTAGTCAGATATGTTTCGTATGACTATACAGGTGAGACTTAGTCAGATATGTTTCGTATGGCTATACAGGTGAATCTTGGTCAGATATGTTTCGCTTGACTATACAGGTGAAACTTAGTCAGATATGTTTCGTAGGGCTATACAGGTGAGACTTAGTCAGATATGTTTCGTATGGCTATACAGGTGAATCTTAGTCAGATATGTTTCGTATGGCTATACAGGTGAATCTTAGTCAGATATGTTTCGCTTGACTATACAGGTGATACTTAGTCTGATATGTTTCGTAGGGCTATATAGGTGAGACGTAGTCAGATATGTTTCGTATGGGTATACAGGTGAGACTTAGTCAAATATGTTTCACATAGCTATTCAGATATGTTTCACATAGCTATAAAGATGAGACTTAGTCAGATATGTTTCGTATATCCATACAGGTGATACTTAGTCAGATATGTTTCGCATGGCTATACAGGTGATACTTAGTCAGATATGTTTCGTATGTCCATACAAGTGAAACTTAGTCAGATATGTTTCGCATGGCTATTCAGGTGAGACTTCGTCAGATATGTTTCGCATGGCTATACATGTGAGACTTCATCAGATATGTTTCGCTTGACTATACAGGTGAATCTTAGTCAGATATGTTTCGTATTGCTATATAGGTGAGAATTAGTCAGATATGTTTCACATAGCTATACAGGTGAGACTTAGTCAGATATGTTTCACATGGCTATAAAGGTGAGACTTCGTCAGATATGTTTCGTATGTCCATACAGGTGATACTTAGTCAGATATGTTTCGTATGGCTATATAGGTGAGACTTAGTCAGATATGTTTCGTATGGGTATACAGGTGAGACTTAGTCAGATATGTTTCACATAGCTATACAGGTGAGACTTAGTCAGATATGTTTAACCTGGCTATAAAGGTGAGACTTAGTCATATATGTTTCGTATGTCCATACAAGTGAAACTTAGTCAGATATGTTTCGCATGGATATACAGGTGAGACCTCGTCAGATATGTTTCGCATGGCTATACAGGTGAGACTTCGTCAGATATGTTTCGCTTGACTATACAGGTGAATCTTAGTCAGATATGTTTCGTATTGCTATATAGGTGAGAATTAGTCAGATATGTTTCACATAGCTATACAGGTGAGACTTAGTCAGATATGTTTCGTATGGCTATACAGGTGAGACTTAATCAGATGTTTCTCATGTTTATACAGGTTAGACTTAGTCAGATATGTTTGGTATGGCTATACAGGTGAGACTTAGTCAGATATGTTTCGCTTGACTATACAGGTGAAACTTAGTCAGATATGTTTCGTATGACTATACAGGTGAGACTTAGTCAGATATGTTTCGTATGGCTATACAGGTGAATCTTAGTCAGATATGTTTCGCTTGACTATACAGGTGAAACTTAGTCAGATATGTTTCGTAGAGCTATACAGGTGAGACTTAGTCAGATATGTTTCGTATGGCTATACAGGTGAATCTTAGTCAGATATGTTTCGTATGGCCATACAGGTGAGACTTAGTCAGATATGTTTCGTATTGCTATACAGGTGAATCTTAGTCAGATATGTTTCGTATTGCTATATAGGTGAGAATTAGTCAGATATGTTTCACATAGCTATACAGGTGAGACTTAGTCAGATATGTTTCGTATGGCTATACAGGTGAGACTTAATCAGATGTTTCTCATGTTTATACAGGTTAGACTTAGTCAGATATGTTTGGTATGGCTATACAGGTGAGACTTAGTCAGATATGTTTCGCTTGACTATACAGGTGAAACTTAGTCAGATATGTTTCGTATGACTATACAGGTGAGACTTAGTCAGATATGTTTCGTATGGCTATACAGGTGAATCTTAGTCAGATATGTTTCGCTTGACTATACAGGTGAAACTTAGTCAGATATGTTTCGTAGGGCTATACAGGTGAGACTTAGTCAGATATGTTTCGTATGGCTATACAGGTGAATCTTAATCAGATATGTTTCGTATGGCCATACAGGTGAGACTTAGTCAGATATGTTTCGTATGGCTATACAGCTGAATCTTAGTCAGATATGTTTCGTATGGCTATACAGGTGAATCTTAGTCAGATATGTTTGGCTTGACTATACAGGTGAAACTTAGTCAGATATGTTTCGTAGGGCTATATAGGTGAGACTTAGTCAGATATGTTTCGTATGGGTATACAGGTGAGACTTAGTCAGATATGTTTCACATGGCTATAAAGGTGAGACTTAGTCAGATATGTTTCACATGGCTATAAAGGTGAGACTTAGTCAGATATGATTCGTATATCCATACAGGTGATACTTAGTCAGATATGTTTCGCATGGCTATACAGGTGATACTTAGTCAGATATGTTTCGTATGTTCATACAAGTGAAACTTAGTCAGATATATTTTGCATGGCTATACAGGTGAGACTTCGTCAGATATGTTTCGCATGGCTATACAGGTGAGACTTCATCAGATATGTTTCGCTTGACTATACAGGTGAATCTTAGTCAGATATGTTTCGTATTGCTATATAGGTGAGAATTAGTCAAATATGTTTCACATAGCTATACAGGTGAGACTTAGTCAGATATGTTTCACATGGCTATAAAGGTGAGATTTCGTCAGATATGTTTCGTATGTGCATACAGGTGATACTTAGTCAGATATGTTTCGTATGGCTATACAGGTGAATCTTAGTCAGATATGTTTCGCTTGACTATACTGGTGAAACTTAGTCAGATATGTTTCGTAGGGCTATATAGGTGAGACTTAGTCAGATATGTTTCGTATGGGTATACAGGTGAGACTTAAGCAGATATGTTTCACATAGCTATACAGGTGAGACTTAGTCAGATATGTTTCACATGGCTATAAAGGTGAGACTTGGTCAGATATGTTTCGTATATCCATACAGGTGATACTTAGTCAGATATGTTTCGCATGGCTATACAGGTGATACTTAGTCAGATATGTTTCGTATGTCCATACAAGTGAAACTTAGTCAGATATGTTTCGCATGGCTATACAGGTGAGACTTCGTCAGATATGTTTCGCATGGCTATACAGGTGAGACTTCGTCAGATATGTTTCGCTTGACTATACAGGTGAATCTTAGTCAGATATGTTTCGTATTGCTATATAGGTGAGAATTAGTCAGATATGTTTCACATAGCTATACAGGTGAGACTTAGTCAGATATGTTTCACATGGTTATAAAGGTGAGACTTAGTCAGATATGTTTCGTATATCCATACAGGTGATACTTAGTCAGATATGTTTCGCATGGCTATACAGGTGATACTTAGTCAGATATGTTTCGTATGTCCATACAAGTGAAACTTAGTCAGATATGTTTCGCATGGATATACAGGCGAGACTTCGTCAGATATGTTTCGCATGGCTATACAGGTGAGACTTCGTCAGATATGTTTCGCTTGACTATACAGGTGAATCTTAGTCAGATATGTTTCGTATTGCTATATAGGTGAGAATTAGTCAGATATGTTTCACATAGCTATACAGGTGAGACTTAGTCAGATATGTTTCACATGGCTATAAAGGTGAGACTTAGTCAGATATGTTTCGTATGTCCATAGAGGTGATACTTAGTCAGATATGTTTCGTATGTCCATACAGGTGATACTTAGTCAGATATGTTTTGCATGGCTATACAGGTGAAACTTAGTCAGATATGTACTTATCAATTTATATATTACATATGCACGAAGTTATTGTTACTGATACGAAATAGATTGTTATATTTCTCAGATTGTACTGTACATTCCAGCCTGTATATAAAGGGCACTCATGGGAACCAAAATATGTGCCCTTTATGAACAGTTGCCCTTTATTTACAGGTTAAAATTAAAAGTAAAAATGAGATAATGAGACTGTCCTTTCTTGACAGTTATTTGTTATATAGAGATGCATATTAAGGCAGGATTGACTGTATTTGTTCCAGTCAATATGTTACAGACATTAAGACTTCTTGACATACAAACATCTACAGAAAAGAGAAACATTTTACCATAATCTGACAAGCATTTTTAACATTATATGAAGAGTATATAAGTAAAATACACGATAATCTTACCATGGATTAAATATTTTGTTAAGTTTTTAAAGACTTCATTATTATCAAGACAGACAATACAATGGCTAAAAAAGAAAACAGACAAAGGGAAAAATAATGATCTACAAAACACTATGCACAAAGCTAAAGATTGAGCAATACAAACCCCACCTAGAAAACAGGGGATGATTACAGGCGCTCCGGAAGGGTAGGTAGTTCCTGCTCCTATTGTAGCACACGTGATATTACTTTGTTAGAAATCCGGTGATTAGTCATAAATGTGAAAAGACAGAATTGTGATGATGACAAAAACATAATTTAGTGCGCACGCTATTCACTATGAATAATTATAAAGCCTCTATTTCAGATCAGAATGGTAATTGTAAGATGTTTCTGATGAGAGTTAATCTTGGAGACGTCTTTACCACTCCCAAGAACATTGAAAATCTCACTAGACCTCCATGTAAATCTGGCTGTATAGGTGTGTGTACTAATCATCCAGAACTATATGACTCAGTTGTTGGAGAATGGCCAGGATATTGTAGAGAATTTACAGTCTACGATAGATCCAAATGTTATCCTGAATATATAATTACTTATACGATTCCATGAATCTGATTGGTTTTCAAAAGACATCCTGGTGTATATTGAAACCTGTCAAAATCCAACATCCTCTGAGCCAACTTTTATGTTTGGAAAAACTTCGCCATATTTAACATGATTTACGATATTGAACTGCCTAATTGTGAAGCTAGAATTGTATAATATATCAGGTTTATTTATTATTGGATTTGGAAGGTTTCAATGTTCTTTCTTGATTTAAACATATTTTTTTATTGATGAATTACACATTACATTTTTTTCACAGTGCAATATAAAATAGGATTCAGAAACAAGCGTAACGCTTATATTAATCCGTTTCCTTAAAAAACACATGAAAAATTGCAAATAATCATTAAAACATACTCAATTCATTTAACATTGTTTGAATAACTGAAAATTAAAGGAAGAAGAAAAAAAAAGGAAATTGTAAGTTGCACTCTAGATAGAAAATCACATGATGTATCTGAGTTTTATGAATTTTATAAAAATCGTTTACTTTGCGAAATATAGTTATGCACTGTCGTAAAAACAATAGTATTTGAATCGATATCCAGGTCCGGACTGCCAAATAATAGTAAATTTTCCGAAGGTTCAGTAGCTGCAATAGCTTTCGAAAAAGACTTTCGTTGACGAGTATATTTCGTACATTTAAATAAAAACAATTAGGACTATCAATAATATTTTTATATAATGTTCTTTCTTCACCTCATGCGTGATTGTTTTTATCATGATACATGTAATACCTGTGAATATCTCGACTGTTTCACTTGTGATTTATTATTCAATTCGCATTAACACATTCACACACACACACACACACACACACATACATGCATATAGGTTTGAATCTCTTTTCTGTCTTATAAAATATAAAAATTAGTCTCTGTGAAAATGTCATGTTTTTGCCTTTTTGTGTATAAATTTAAGAATTTTGTGAATAAAATGAAGTATACATTGTCAGGAAATATAACATTTATTAGTAATCACCTCAAAACAGAAAAAAGTTCACCGGAAGTTCCTAAAAATAAACTTTATATTTGCCAACAATGTACGTATATTGTCTACATGTATAACAATTTTTATGGAATTTATATGTGTTCAGTGATGCGCAATTTGTTGTTCTGATAATCAAAGAGATTTAATTAAGATTAAAAAAAATGTTTTTAACATGATTGGTTTTATATATCATGGTATATCACTGATAATAAGCTAGACTAATAAGACATTTATCAGTAAGAAGAGTTTGAAAATAACAAAGGGATAATCGAATCCGTAAATACAAGGACAGGCAACTAATGGCCACGGGAAAAAGGATCCACAAAACATTACACATCTAGTAACACGAACCCTACTAAAAACTGAAGGTGAGCTCAGGTTCTCCGGAAGGGTAGGCAGATCCTGCTCCACTAGTGGCACCCGTCGTGTCTTCTGGTTGAGGCTGTTGATCATGTGTATATAACATCAGTTTTTCAGATATGTGGAGGTGGTCGGATTTTTTGGTGGACGCAGCTATCTACCGACAAACGTACATAAGATTGTATCGAGTACACTTAATCTACATGTTATTTTCCATTAACTTCATGAGCTTTTGTGCTTTGTTTTGTAGACTAATTTTAGCATATTGTACAATTCTACTACTTGCACTTTAATAATAAAATAATAAAAAAAAAAAAATAAAAAAAAGCTGTCAGAAAAATTCAGAAATCAATTATCAAAATCGTAGAAAGAGGAAAGATGGACACCCTTAGCACACACATACATGACCGCGCACTTTCCTGTCTTATTACAGGCACTTCAATAGAAAACTACATTTCAAGAAATCAAAAGCTTTGCATGCAGAAAATAATATATAAAACTCTTACAAGAGAAAGATCTGAAACTTATAGCAATACAGACCTTTAACATTTAATTTTGACTTTTATGCGTCATCATCTATCATCCCATCTTCGCTAGCCAAGGGTTACGATTCGGGCCCCCCTTCTCTCCATCCTTGGCGGATCTAGAATACATTTTGAAATTCGCGTGCAATGCCACCTGGTGGTTTATCGAAGTTGCGCCCCTTAGATAGTCGTCATCGCCAGCCAATCAGAATCGTTTTGTTATACGTATGTTGGAGAGTTCAAAATGGCAGCGCCCAGTGAATAAAAACTTATTTGTGATCAATTTAATTTGGAAGCACTTACTGTCAACCAAGTGAAAGTTTCAAAGCTTTGGCAGACGGGAAAGATGTTTTCATTGGAACCAAAACGGGAAGTGGCAAATCGTTGTCATATGAAAGCATTCGGGTGCCATTTTTGTTTACATTTCGTGGATAACATGTGCTCCGTGAAAAACGTCTTCTGATTGGATACGTGTACTGGTAGCCGTCACCAATGAAATATTAAAGCGCGAAACCTCAAAATGTATTCTAGATCTACCAAGGGTGGAGAGAAGGGGGACCCGAATCGTAACCCTTGGCTAGCGAAGATGCTATCATCCGGGTACTCCGGTTTCCTCCACCAATAAAACTGACCGCCATGATATAACTGAAATATTGTTGAAAGTGGCGTTAAACACCATAACTCCCATATCGTTTCTTACTAATTAAAGTTTCAGCTACTTTTGTATATCGTGTCTATCAGATTTATTGGGGGGACATGGAGGGTTGTAAAGAATTGACCGTTGACATTCTCCAGTCGTGGCTGGGTGTCTACAAGCTTTAACCATTCAGGTGGGTATTCGTGTTCTGATTCAAATCAGTAGTTTTAAGTTTCTGGTTAAATCTCAATACAATGTAGATGAATGAAATTTAATATGTCCATTGCCACGTAGTACGCATTTGGGTCTGTTCGATGTGTATCGATAGGTTCTCTATATTTTGATCATATAATCAATGAGGCTCCAAGAGGGTTTTAATTGTTTAATTGTTTATTATATTTATTTTCTTCATGCCTTCATTTACTATAAACGTTTACTATAAATTAGTGTAATTAAATATTATGTTCAATTGTGTATTTTGAAATATGTGTAATGGGAGAAGACTGCCTTCATTAGGCCACTTCTGGAGTATTCTTGTGAAGTTTGGGACAGTTGTACAGTTGCCGATGCCGGCAGACTTGAGCAACTTCAACTTGAAGCTGCTAGAATCGTCACAGGTATGACAGCTTATGCAAGTTTGTCTACTTAATATGCAGAAATCGGGGGTGAGGGGTGGGGGGTGGGGGGAGGAGAAACTTAATACCAGACGCAGAATCAGAAAGTTGTCACTTTTTTTATAGCATTGTTAAGGGTGATACACCCGATTATTTAAGTGATTTGATGCTGCGGACTGTCAACCAGGCAAACAACTACAATTTACGAAATGCAAATAATTTCACTATTCCAGGGTGTCGTCTTACCTTATATCAAAATTCATTTATTCCAGCCACTTCATCTCTGGAATAATTTACCCCAATATATCAGAGATTCACCTAGTAATTGCATACTCAAATCTAGATTAAAGACATACTTCAACAATCCAGTAAAACCTCCTAAATATATTTCGTTTGGTTCACGTCTGGCAAGTATTCTACATACTCGTTTAAGGAAAAATTGTAGTAGCTTAAAAGGTGACCTTTTCAGATGTAATCTGATCGATTCTTGTTGCTGTGACAATTATGTGGAAAACATTGACCACTGCTTCTTGCACTGTAAATTGTTTGTTAATCAGAGAAATGCTATGTTGAGCAATATTAGAGATCTTGGGTTAGATATATCCATTAACGATATATTGTATGGAAATTAAAATTTTGTATATGATGTCAACTGCTCACTTTTTACAGCTGTTCACAAATACATACTAGACACTAACAGATTTGTCTAATGTTTACATACTTCTAACTCATCTGTCGGCAACGACTCAATATCAATCACAATATATCTTGCAATACTATGTCATTTTTCTCAAATAATTATGAATGAAATAATGTTATGTTTTTGTAATATATTGTCTACTTAATGCTTTATTAAAGTCCCAGTGCACAGGCACTTGTTTCATTAAAAAAATATATGCCCCCTCCTCTTCCTTACTTCAAGGCAAACATCTGCCCTTTTCCCATTCCCCACTTCGCCTCAATATTTTTCGCTTATTTGTGATCCTTTCGATTATATCCAATTATATCGTTACACTCCCGATATATTTCTCTTTACGACTGCCACATTTAAATATACCTATCGGGCCCCTCCTCAGACGAATTGGACAAGAATATTTAGCGAACGTAGCTTGTTTTATTTTTAAATCATTGAAACGGATACAGCCACTTCCGGTTTGCGCTGGATTTTTTATATGCATTCGGAATTCTCTAGACGGCCATGTGTAACAATGCCATCATGATCATCTCCTCTCAAATGTAAAGTTAGCCAGGGAAAAACAGATAATTGTTCCAATGCAGATTATAGAAATATGTTCAACTCCAAATTACTGACATTTGATTTTTAAAACACCTTTCTTTTAATTTTCTAAATCAATTTAAACCGGACCGGAAGTGGCTGTATCCGTTTCAATGACTTAAAAATAAAACAAGCTACGTTCGCTGAATATTCTTGTCCAATTCGTCTGAGGGGGCCCGGTAGGTATATTTAAATGTGGCAGTCGAAAAGAGAAATATCTCGGGAGTGTAACGATATAATTGGGTCAGTGAAAGGATCACAAATAAGCGAAAAATATTGAGGCGAAGTGGGGAAAGGGAAAAGGGCAGATGTTTACTTTGAAGTAAGGAAGAGGAGGGGGCATATCTTTTTTTAATGAAACAAGTGCCCGTGTCCCACTGCCTAAGATACGACCGTTTTTCTAATGAGCTGCATTCTCCAAAAAATGTACTATACATGTTTTATATTTAATAAAATAATGTTTTAACTCATTTTCGTGTTTATATATGTGAGAAAGAATGGATGAGAGAATGATATTTGTTGACGAATTCCAGCATGCTGCATCAAAAGATGGCGACTGATTAATTGTCGGCAAATTTACGGAGTCTGCCGAATGCTCGTGTGGTGCCAACTATAAATAAACAGCGAATAAATATATATTTCCATCGATGTATTCACCTACAAAATAAAATTATAACTTCTATCAGCCACAATGTATGATTTATTTTCATCGTTAAAATGTAAACATTGCACTTACCAGATTCCGACGGTGGTCAGTAAAAAGTGTAACCCGAACCCGAACCGGAAATTGACGGAAATGTCCCGACCCGGAAATCTTTTATTGTTGATATCTTTTTTAATCTTACGATGTTTTTCAATTTGTTTTTCAATTATTGTGTATTTTTATATACTTGAAACACATAGATTATAATAAGATGTCGAAATATATTCAAAAAGTTGAAAGGTGTAGTTTTCTGATTTCAAGGTCGGTGAAATGTGTAGCCCGAACCGGAAATCTTTTATTGTTAATATCTTCTTTAATTATACGATGTTTCGCAAAAACTTTTTTCATTTATTGTGTATCTTTATATAACTGAAACACAGAGTATAATAAGATGTCGAAATATATTCAAAAAGTTGAAAGGTGCAGTTTTCTGATTTCAAGGTCGGTAAAATGTGTGACCCGAACCACAAAGGTAGATTACTCTGTTCTTCCCGAACCGGAAATCTTTTCTTTTATTACGAAATTTTTATTGGAAAACCGTGTATTTTTACACTTAAAACGTATAAATCATAATAATTTCTATTAATACATTTTTTTTTTACCTTATTGGAATTTAATAAATATATATTGTAATTCAATGCACTATTATGACAGTTAGAATATACGAGACATGAAGGCGCCCAAGTCAACGGGTCAATTAATCTTGACAGTTGAATGTATTCATCTTGTGTATTGATAGCATGATAAAAAGTTTTTTTGAAAAGGGGGGTATATTTATATTTATTCATTTAGTTAATATTTTTTTAGGGGAACTCTAAAAGCCGTAATACAGAGGAAGATAACTCTGTTCTTCCCGAACCGGAAATTTTCATTACTTACAATTATTAAATTGATAAGTTCACTGTGCAAATAATTTGTAATAAACAAGTAATAGTTCATTTCAAATATATTCATCTGCAGTATTTAGGTGTGTTAGAATCATACTTGTTGTATTTTATCAGAAAATTATAATAAATATTTAAATAGTTTTATTTTAATTTCGTGAAAATTTTGAATTTATCCCTTTTTTGGGTCAATTTACATCATGTATATCTTATTTTTATTAAAGATATTCATCTGCAGAATTACTTGTTGTTGTATTTTATTAGAAAATTATAATATGTTCAGTAAAAATGTAGCTCTTTATTTAATTGAAATTCTAATCAAAATCTAAAGAAAATTATCATGGCTGAACTAATTGTCTGACTTTAAATAAAAATGAAATATTTTAAGCATAAAAATCAGTTTGTAAAGTAATGATGGAAATTTAATACAATTTAACAAAGATAAGAATATCAACCTTTTTATCACTGTGTTCAATAATATACAAAAAACTAACATGTCTTGTTATTATTATTATGTTTTTTTTTCGTGTCAAATTATATTGTCTTGAACTTGCGTTTAGCACGATGACTAAAAGTCTATGTGCATATTATTTTGTATTAATTTAGTTGATTACTAATTAAATGCATATCTAGATGGTTTCATTGTTTTGATAAAAATGTCTTGAAAGGAAGTACGAAGCCATATTTTTAGCTCAGATTGAGGCGGTAGCGTACTTTGTGAAGGGCGACTATGAGAAACTACTAAATAAAACTTTTATAAATCTATCTGAAAAAGAAAATAATTAAAAAAAAATCCCTTCACAACTTAACTTTCTATGAATTTATTAGATTAAGGTTTTTTCTGGTTTTTTTTTTACAAAAAACCGCAAACTGTAGAGGAGAATTAAGCAATATGGAATTCAGTTTTTTTCATTATTTCCTTTTAAATTGGAACTGACAAAGTCCTTCCTTTATGATTCAAATTTTAAAAATTAATTATGTGTTCGGAAAGAGAAAACATTTGTGTTTTTGTCTAATGATTTCCTCAGCCTTTCTCTACACCAGTTGCTGGAACATCAAAAGAACCTACAGTTACACAAATCACTCCCAGTAAATCACAACCTTCCTCCAGTGTTCAACCCACAACGAAACGTAATTGGGTGAACTTATCAGACAGAGTAAGGTTATCATTCAAAGAGAAAAATGACATTCAAAATGACAAAAAAATATGCTGCAACATCATAGACTTTGCTCAACAGCTCCTGAAGCAACAGTTCCCCTCAGTGAATGAACTCCAAATTACAGGCTACGAACAAATGCTGGAAAATTCTGGAAAATGGACATATTCACTTCAGATGACATGAGAGACACCGCCTTCCGTGCAGATCCACCATACCGGACACGATCACTGGGTTCTTTCAATCCAAGACGCCAGTGGAACTGTTTTCCTATTAGTCAGCAAAAACCCGCGACACACCGTATCTGCTTCAACACAAATTCAGATGAGCCACATTTATAGTTCAAATGGGAATGTGATACCAGTCAACTTACCGACAGTTCAACAACAGACAAACAGCATAGATTGCGGTGTGTTTGCAATAGCCTATGCAACCGAATTTTCTTCAATTAGTACACAGGTGGAAAAGGTTTAACTTTTAATTCAAGTGTAATGCGTGACCATTTACTACAGTGCCTCAGTAATAAGCAACTACAGCCATTTCCAAAAGTCCAACCAAAGAAAACTTTAAAATAACACAAAAATACTAGTGTTTACATCAACATAGTGAAAGACTGCAACGCAAAATGTGATTTTTTTTAGCTGTTCAGAGTGTGATAACTGATTCCATTACCGCTGTACAACAGATACCACAAAAGAAAGTTTGTTTGACTGAATTAACGTATAAATCTAATGATTAAATCAATAAGTGAACCTGATAAAAGTAGGGTAATAAACAACAAGAACAAATTATGACAGCAACTTTTGGTTGAAGAACGGAAAACAACAAAAACAGAAATGCACACAAAAAAACCAAAACAAAACAAAAACAAAAACAAAAGGAAATGAAAACACATTTATCCAAAAATAAAGTTGTACACAAATCCTGTTTTAAAGTTTCCCCAGTATATACCTTTATTTCGATTTTGACACGTAAAATAATAAAAAAAAAAAAAAAAAAAAAAAACCAACCAAACAAACAAAGAATTTTTGGAGGGGAGGGGATGTTTATATTATTTGTGTTTTATTATTTTTTATTTTTTGTTTGTTAGTGTGTTTTGGTTTTTTTTTTTTCTTTTTTTTTTTACTTTTATCTATGTTAAATTTGCAGATAATGTTTATTGTTTGACACTCCACTTTACTGTCCTTTACGACAAGGAAACCATATTGATATATTGAAAGGTAGCATACCGTTTGAAAAGGTGTCACCTGATTTCTATTGTTGCATTAAATTCTGGTAGTCTATAAATGTCAGATGGTCATATATTATTTCCGTTGAAATGGCGATATGGCTTCAATATAGTGGACATAAAAGAGAAACTTTTAATATAAAATCTAAATAATTTCTTTCGCGGACTACTTATGATATCCCTAGCCACGTGCAGGATATCGAGGTAGTTTTAAACTTTTAATATAAAATCTAAATAATTTCTTTCGCGGACTACTTATGATATCCCTAGCCACGTGCCGGATATCGAGGTAGTCTTAAAATTTTAATTTTCTATTTGGAGACTGCATAACAAATTTCTGGGATGTCTTCAAGGTCTATTTTTTTTTCTCTCCAGTGGGTTCCACACAGCATCAGCATCAAACCACCCTCACATTGTTCATAGCCTTGACGTGGCGTGAGGACTCCACCAAATACAGTCACAGGGGCTAGGTGCGTCCGAAAAAAAATAAATAAATAAAAAATACTATATAATACTACAAGGGGCGAACTCGCTTGCTTCCATTTTTTTTAAGTCGTCGTGTTAAATTGATCGTAACTTCGGAACGCCTTAATATTTTCAAAAAATGTTTCCACCAGTCGAAAGTCAAGTAATTTTCCTTTCCAAAGAGACCCCAATTGTTAGTGTAGGCTTCCGAACTGCTGAGGTATCATACACGAACCAAAACAAAACGGCGTGAAAATCCGCAGTCGTACAAACGCTGGGTTGACCACTTCCCATCTGTGTACAGACTTTCCCATGCGTAATCGAGTCATTTTGACTAGCTAAATACTTTCATCCATTCAAATTATGATAAAATTTCTTAACAATCTGTTTCAGCCAATCAAAAAGCCCGTTAGAACTCTCTCAATTTTCATGTCTATGGCGTTTGTCAAGGATGCAAATGGGATTTCTTTCAAAAACAGACTTAAAGGACATATAAATTGGCGTAAGGTAAGAAATTTTATCATAATTTGAATGGATGAAAGTCTTTAGCTAGTCAAAATTCCGTATAATTTTGTGATTTTAGAATTAAAAAAAATCACCATTCAGCACAACTTTTAATTTGAACGTGACAAACTATTATACAATTGTAGTAATTATGAACTTCAACAATTCAAAACTGCGTTTAAATCATAGAAAATTTAAAACTAGAAATAAAAAAATTGTAATAAAATGATGACGACAATCATAAAAACATTTTGCGAAAATTTCAGTAAAATTGGTCAAGAAATAAACTCTATATATGAATTTGAAAAAAAAATGTGGAAAATATCTAGGGACGAACAATATGTCCACTTAGTGTAGCTATAAACCTGAATATCAACATTTAATATGATGGTATGACAAACGTCTTTATTAAAATAAAACAAAACAAACAATATATTTCTGAGAACTTAAGTGTTAATAATAATTACATTATTTCGGAACCGTAAATTTCAATAATAAATATATCTTATAATCCAAATCTGTGTGCGAAGTAGTGACTACTGGGCGGATGTATCCATCGGGGAATAATAGTCCACCACCAAAGGTATAGGTACCGACCCAGTGATCGTAATAGTAGTAACTCAGTAATAGAGTACGGACCCTCGAAAAATAAAAATAGACGCATCCATATCTCGGACATGTAAACCATTTATAGTATCTCCTTTGATTTACGACTTCTTATTACAATCTCGATGATTGGGGAGGGGTGTCAGAGAATCTGGCTATAACGTATCGTCCCTACACAACTCTCAATACCTTTCCATCGACAGTCCAAAATCGTTGCCCCCGTTGTCCTATATCTATCTAATTTCTTTAAGGATTTTAGATTTCCAGTATAATGTGTGTGACTTTGATCGTAAGCAGATTTACAACCATGGCAGGATTGCTGAATAATTAGCTTTGTAAAATATACAAAAAGAAGGTGGTTAGTCAAGGTCGCAAATGCAACTTTCTTTTCTTAATCAGCATATATTCCATGGTTAAAAATACGCTAAAACGAAAAAATTATATTTGCACCGCCGATTATTATCTCTGGCATCTCAATGCAGAGAAACATTTAAGGTTTCATTGCCACAACATAACGTCCTGCTATATTTGTTTGTAGGTTATGAAAGGTGTACTTATGGAATGTATTACAGGTATTGTGATACCGGCCTCTGTTGTAAAATAAGTTATACTTGGTATTGTACTGGTAACGGGCTTAGCACTTCAGATTGCGATTCATTATCTCAGTAAGTAAATGTTTAAATTAGTTTAGTTGAGTAAGATAGCATGTCGTCATCGGTCAATATGATATAACGATCGTTTTGTTGGTTGGTTTATGGTGTTTAACGCCACATTTAACAATATTTCAGTGATATCGTGGCTGTCAGTTTTATTGATAGAGGAAACCAGAGTACCATGAGTAAACCACCGATCTGCCGTAAGTCACTGCCACACTTTATCACATAATGATGTATCGCCTGAGTGGGTTTCGAACTCGCAGTGGTAGTGGTGATAGGTACTGATTGTATAGGTAGTTGTAAATCCAACTACCATACGACCACGACCACGACGGCCCCTGTTGAACCAGAACATTGAGAAATATTTTATTACATGTACATTGTATTTGTTTTCTGAAGAATTAAAACAAAGGCAACATATATGTACGTGTGCATCAATGTACTGTCGTGAATTTAAAACAAAGGCAACATATATGTACGTGTGCATCGATGTACTGTCGTGAATTTAAAACAAAGACAACATATATGTACGTGTGCATCAATGTACTGTCGTGAATTTAAAACAAAGGCAACATATATGTACGTGTGCATCAATGTACTGTCGTGAATTTAAAACAAAGACAACATATATGTACGTGTGCATCAATGTACTGTCGTGAATTTAAAACAAAGACAACATATATGTACGTGTGCATCGATGTACTGTCGTGAATTTAAAACAAAGACAACATATATGTACGTGTGCATCGATGTACTGTCGTGAATTTAAAACAAAGACAACATATATGTACGTGTGCATCGATGTACTGTCGTGAATTTAAAACAAAGGCAACATATATGTACGTGTGCATCGATGTACTGTCGTGAATTTAAAACAAAGACAACATATATGTACGTGTGCATCGATGTACTGTCGTGAATTTAAAACAAAGACAACATATATGTACGTGTGCATCGATGTACTGTCGTGAATTTAAAACAAAGACAACATATATGTACGTGTGCATCGATGTACTGTCGTGAATTTAAAACAAAGACAACATATATGTACGTGTGCATCAATGTACTGTCGTGAATTTAAAACAAAGACAACATATATGTACGTGTGCATCGATGTACTGTCGTGAATTTAAAACAAAGACAACATATATGTACGTGTGCATCGATGTACTGTCGTGAATTTAAAACAAAGACAACATATATATACGTGTGCATCGATGTACTGTCGTGAATTTAAAACAAAGACAACATATATGTACGTGTGCATCAATGTACTGTCGTGAATTTAAAACAAAGACAACATATATGTACGTGTGCATCGATGTACTGTCGTGAATTTAAAACAAAGACAACATATATGTACGTGTGCATCGATGTACTGTCGTGAATTTAAAACAAAGACAACATATATGTACGTGTGCATCAATGTACTGTCGTGAATTTAAAACAAAGACAACATATATGTACGTGTGCATCGATGTACTGTCGTGAATTTAAAACAAAGACAACATATATGTACGTGTGCATCAATGTACTGTCGTGAATTTAAAACAAAGACAACATATATGTACGTGTGCATCGATGTACTGTCGTGAATTTAAAACAAAGACAACATATATGTACGTGTGCATCGATGTACTGTCGTGAATTTAAAACAAAGGCAACATATATGTACGTGTGCATCGATGTACTGTCGTGAATTTAAAACAAAGACAACATATATGTACGTGTGCATCAATGTACTGTCGTGAATTTAAAACAAAGACAACATATATGTACGTGTGCATCGATGTACTGTCGTGAATGTAAAACAAAGACAACATATATGTACGTGTGCATCGATGTACTGTCGTGAATTTAAAACAAAGACAACATATATGTACGTGTGCATCGATGTACTGTCGTGAATTTAAAACAAAGGCAACATATATGTACGTGTGCATCGATGTACTGTCGTGAATTTAAAACAAAGGCAACACATATGTACGTGTGCATCAATGTACTGTCGTGAATTTAAAACAAAGGCATCATATATGTACGTGTGCATCAATGTACTGTCGTGAATTTAAAACAAAGACAACATATATGTACGTGTGCATCAATGCACTGTCGTGAATTTAAAACAAAGACAACATATATGTACGTGTGCATCGATGTATTGTCGTGAATTTAAAACAAAGGCATCATATATGTACGTGTGCATCGATGTACTGTCGTGAATTTAAAACAAAGGCAACATATATGTACGTGTGCATCGATGTACTGTTGTGAATTTAAAACAAAGGCAACATATATGTACGTGTGCATCGATGTACTGTCGTGAATTTTATGTAGATTAAAAGGGAAGTGTCGGATTAAGGTACAGTACAGAGGACCCCGTCAGTTGAGGGCACCCAGAGATGAAGTAAAATTCATTTACAGTGAAAGGCTACTGCTTTTGTCAATGCAGAATGAAAGTATTAAGTATGCTGAGTTATATCTTTTAAAAAGGGCTCAATTATTGTACAGTATAATATACTAGATTTCTGTCTTATCCTTCATTTAAACTCGTTGACACGGGCAATTTTGATTACAATGACACGATCTCATACTCTCTTAAGATCTGTACAAGAAATCGCTCTGTAAGAGGGTTGTGATTATTGGTGTTTGTCGTCACTTTCAACAATATATCAGTTATAATATGTCGTGGTGGTCAGTTTTATTGGTGGAGAAAAAACACGTACTCACAATGCTGCAAGAGAATGGTAAACCTTGATCAAATTAAATTGTGTCGAATACACCTCGTTATATGTGGGAATCGAGCTCTAAACTGGGGCGCATTTATTCTGCGCAAATCTGAAACATGTGGAAAATATAAGGATTAAGACATAAAAATCATGATTGACCTAATGTAAAAACTAGAGTGAGTGAGTTTAACGCCAAATGAGCAATATTACAGCTATGGCTAGAACAAATTACATGTACATTCGATGAGATGAAGATAATGTCCGCTTTGTACTAAACCAACACGCTTAGTTGGATTCTTATAGTGCTAGATCACTGAAACAACAGAGATGTTGCTCCACTCGGACACAATATTCTGATTTCGAGACAACCAGTCTTTGCTCTTACTGCTAAATGATGCGTACAAACAAATAAGTTGCATTTCATGTACTCAAACAATAAGTCTAAGTCCAAGTTCATGTATTCAAACAATTAAGTTTCAATTCATGTACTCAAGCAATAAATCTAAGTTTATGTACTTACATAAATAAGTCTCATTTCATGTACTCAAACTAAGTAAGTCTCAGTTCATATACTCAAATAAATTATCCCCAGGTATATTCATGCACTGACATAAGTCATAGTTTACTCTTGAAATATGAGACATTTTAAAATAAGTTAATTTAATTTGTAATTAACTTAATGATACAAACATTTTTAAATAAGTTAATTTAAGTTGAAATTAACTTAATTACTATATTAAACATGTTTGAAATTAGTAAATTTAAGTTGAAATTAACTTAAATGATACAACCATTTTTAAAATAAGTTAATTGTAAGTTATAAATAACTTAAATAATACAAACATTTTTAAAATAAGTTAAATTAAGTTAAGAATAACTTAACTAGTATATTAAACATATTTAAAATTAGTTAATTTAAGTTGAAATTAACATAAATAATACAGACATGCTTAAAATAAGTTAATTTAATTTGTAATTAACTTAAATGATACAAACATTTTTAAAATAAGTTAATTTAATTTGTAATTAACTTAAATGATACAAACATTCATAGACATGTGTTACCATTGTAGAACGACAACAAGATGGGCGACAACAACACAACCTACAAGTACAGATGATGTGTAAGTAACATTGCAATACTTAATCTTATGTTCATTAAGCATTCTGTATTTATTTGAAATATTCATTAGTGTGTGTGTTTTTTTTTAATTTATACTGAAAAAGATACAATCAAACCTACCCATGCGGTCACTTCTATTAAGCAAATACCTGTATTAAAAGGTCGTCTTTTTCTAGTGCTGTCATGGAACATTTATATGAATTGAACCTCTTTCAAGAGGTCACCTGTTTTAAAAGATCACTTTTTCTTTGTCTAAAATGTGACCTCTTAATACAGGTTTGACTGTAATACCTCAACATTATTTATTCTCAATCAAGAAGGATACCGGTCTGTGTTAAACGTCAGAACATTCAGCTAGAAAGTATAAGAGGTAGATTTGTAACTGAAAGTGTAAGAGGTAGATTTGTAGCTGAAAGTGTAAGAGATAGAGTTTTAACTGAAAGTATAAGAGGTAGAGTTTTAACTGGAAGTGTAAGAGGTAGATTTGTAACTGAAAGTGTAAGAGATAGAGTTTTAACTCAAAGTGTAAGAGGTAGATTTGTAACTGAAAGTGTAAGAGGTAGAGTTTTAACTCAAAGTGTAAGAGGTAGATTTGTAACTGAAAGTGTAAGAGGTATCGTTTTAACTCAAAGTGTAAGAGGTAGATTTGTAACTGAAAGTGTACGAGGTAGAGTTTTAGCTCAAAGTGTAAGAGGTAGATTTGTAACTGAAAGTGTAAGAGGTAGAGTTTTAACTCAAAGTGTAAGAGGTAGATTTGTAACTGAAAGTGTAAGAGGTAGAGTTTTAACTCAAAGTGTAAGAGGTAGATTTGTAACTGAAAGTGTAAGAGGTAGAGTTTTAACTGAAAGAGTAAGAGGTAGATTTGTAACTGAAAGTGTAAGAGGTATCGTTTTAACTCAAAGTGTAAGAGGTAGATTTGTAACTGAAAGTGTAAGAGGTATCGTTTTAACTCAATGTGTAAGAGGTAGATTTATAACTGACAGAGCAAGAGGTAGATTTGTAACTGAAAGTGTAAGAGGTAGAGTTTTAACTGAAAGTGTAAGAGGTAGATTTATAACTGAAAATCTGTTTTTCTATGTTTTTACTAAGTTATTTAAGGTACACTAAGAGGTGAATGTTCGTTTTGTGGATAGTGGTGGAATTGTTGACT
Source organism: Bathymodiolus septemdierum (assembly GCA_963383655.1). Lineage (NCBI taxonomy): Eukaryota > Metazoa > Mollusca > Bivalvia > Mytilida > Modiolidae > Bathymodiolus > Bathymodiolus septemdierum. Next base: position 27,259,534 of record OY726524.1, on the reverse strand, counting down.
ATCACTGTTTAAAATTAGTATTTAGAATAATAATAGCGAGCACTGAGAGCTCTACAGCAACATGGGCATGCGCATGCAACACACAATCTGCCTTATGATGAGATTGGAATCCTTTCGTCCGGAAGTTGGTAAAAGTTGGCAGTCTCGGAGAGAATGCCAAAAAAAAAAAAAAAAAGTCTCCAATAAATGATTTTAAAACTAAAATGATATCATGAACTTCTAAAAATCGTATTTAAGTAACAAAAGACGATAAAAGGTGCTTACATTGTTAAATTAATCAGAATGACATCTCGCTATCAAAGTCATGACATCATGTTATTCATAGGCCAAAGTCGTCAACAACAATTCGCGGAATTTTAATTAAAATCTTGTATTTTCATTCCCGAGTAAAAAAAAATTCAAAACGACATCTATTTCATTTGAAACTGCGTCAAATCCGTAAATCGTGACATGTAAACAAACACAGCACTTTTTTCAAGCGTGTCCAGATTATTAGATACAAACCTTTCTAGTTACGGATTAGTAAAAGATGATTATAGAATAAATTTGACTTAATTTTGAACTACAATATTTTCAGAAAATATCTAATTTATTTTTTGGACCATTTGCAGCCGATGTAGAAAAACTCGCCTTGGTGTATTTTAGTTTTGTTTTATTTTTTGCAGAATCTACGCGGGTGGTCTAGATATTTACTCGGATCGATCAAAACTTTGATTAATACAACACTGGCGTACTGAAAGGACTTTATGTTAACATGGACTATCAGGTTAAGGACAACAACTGTTCATTTTTTTTTATCACTGAATGACTCTTAAGACAACACGAATCTGGTCATTTTTTGAAGTATGGACATTTTATGTGACGCCCAACTGCTTTTCACTGTCGAACTCCAGATTTATATTGACATTTCTTTACTGTATATATCATACATGCCAACTCTACCGATTTACGCGGTAGTCTACCGAATTTTTAAGTCTTCTACCGCCTACCGATTTTAGATGTTTTCCTACCGATTTAAGAAAAAATGTAAAAAACAAATTATCGTGAATTGTTCACATGTTGATTATTCTTGTAGATTTCTACGACGTATAAATGTGTACAAATCCAAATTATTGTACCAGAAACTTCCATTGGTCAATTCTTTATCATTAAGCCAATCAGAAACTGTATTTAAAATAAAGTTTTGAAGCCCTACATTTTGAACTTATGACTCCTAAGCATATATATACAGTAGAACTTCGCTCGCTCGAACTCGAAGGTACTGTCAAAATATGTTCGAGCTATCGGAAGTTCGAGCCACCGAGGTCCCGTAATTTTAGATAGAAAAAAATCTTGTTCTGACCCGGGACAGTTTCATTTCCTATGATAACTGATGCACAGTAAAACTGGCCTTTCTCGTAAAAAATATCTAATCATTTAAGTTCAAGTTCAAGTTCTTTATTCACTCGGACACATATACAAGTGTAACAAGAGGAATATTATACAAAATATTTTACATAATGACGGATATAACTAACCTAAAATAATACAGCCTCAGAATATAATTACAAAACATTTTGCAATTTAGATATAAATAATGACAATTTTTTCAGAACCTTAACATTACACAAAGATAACAGGCCTTTCATTTTGTACATGTTTGCATATCTAGTATAATAAATTGGAATAAATTTACATCTAAGCCTTTGTACATCAGCAGAGGTACATTCAAATAAAAAATGAAATTCAGTACCTAAACCAACATTACACAGATGACAAATACGTTCTTCTCTGGGAGTATTCGACCATCTTCCAGTTTCTGTTGGAAGTTTAATGTTATTGCATCTAAACTTTGTTATCATGTTTCTCTCATGTGGTAATTATTTCAATAAGTATTTCTCTAAATTAAATTAATTTTTAAATACGCCATAAAATTCTCCCCTAGAAGAGTTCTCAATTTGGTTAAGCCAGTTTTGAATATATTGATCAGTCAGATTTTGCTTAACAATAAATTTTAGTTGCACTGAATGAACTGGCTGTTGTTGGTTCCATAGATAATTAAGCCCAGTTTTCTCAAAAATTGATTTGATAATTTTTAGACACTTAAATTGAACATTATCAATAATACTCAAATTAAACATAATCTTATATAAAATACAACTAAGTTTTTTCTGGTTTGAAATAAGTCTATTCCAAAAATTTACAATCCTTAATTTTATACATAATATCTCTATAGGTGTTCTACCAAGTTCTCCCTATGTCATAAAATTTGGAGTAGTGGTTCTAACACCTAAAATATTTCTACAGAACTGAAGGTGAAGTTTTTCTAGTGGCTTAGTGTTCTCATAACCCCATATTTCACAGCCATAAGTAAGTATTGGAAGTATAAGTGTATCAAACAATTTAAATTGTAAATCTATTGGAATGATATATTTCTCAATTTTCTATAAACAATATAAAGCTTTGCGAGCTTGATCCACCAATTTAGCTCTCGAGCTTGATCCACCAATTTAGCTCTCGCCTTCACAAAAGAGCCCTTATTATTAAATATAACACCTAGATATGAATAAGAGTCTTCAATTTGTAAATTCTCTCCACATAGGTTGATTTTTTTATTTTCCTTTACAAAATATTATTACTTTAGTCTTTTGCAAGTTAACCTTCAATTTCCAATGATCACAATACTTTTCAAATATAGCCAAAGCAGACTTGCACATTTCTAAAAGTTTTCGTCCAAAATTATTTGGTCTGCATTCACACTGAGTATATCTTTTTAAGGAAATATTATTATCAAGTAAAACTTGGTAGTCATAGCAATATGATATCTAAATAGGCCATCGTCTACATTTACATCCATAGCATTCAAAAAAGTTTCATCTGGTTCTGAAAAATCTTCTAAAACAGCTGTTTTAGCATTAAAATCTACAACAAGTGCACATTTCATGTCTTTTTCTATAAAATTTACTAATTCATTTTCAGTATCTAAAAATGCATTTATTGACGAATATAGAGAGTTTTCAGGTGGGGTGTATACACATCCCAATAAAAGGTCATTATTAAATACTTAAATTTAATATGATTTTTAAGATTATTTCTATATACAACAACAATACCTCCAGATGAATGCTTAAATATTTTTCTATTTTTTTCAAAATAGCTAAAACCATCTGGGATATTTAAAATGTCATATTTGTCAGTTTTTGTCTCTATAAAAATACATATATCATGTGTTGTAAATAACTGTATAAATTCAGGTAATAAAAGTTTTGACTTGATACCACAAACATTTTATTTCTGAAAAAATAAGTTTCTGTTTTTTAGACCTTGGGTCATTTTCATCAGTCCTTCTCTTGCTTGCCTGTCCTATTGATAGTGGTTGTCCGGGTTTCTAGGAGGGGGAAGGCCATATGAGGTTCTTGGTTTCCAGGTTGAAGCGCATCTTTACAATTTCATATGTGAATATTAGCATGTTTTTTTTATCAACTTAGCTGTGAATGTGAAAAAATTGTGAAAAATAAGTTATTTAAGTCTCAAATATATTAGTAAATCTTCCTTGTTTTCAACAATAAACCAGGAAATGTTTTTTCCGCTTTAATAGTAAAACATACTCGACAATAGGCACTTATAATTAATGATATATTATTGTAACACACACAAGAGATGACGTGGATTAAATGATTTTAAGTAACATAACCCCGCTATTTTATATTGAAGTGTATTTATCAAGCCAGTAGATTGATGTAAGCACATTCAACGTACATCTGTCAATTAAATTGCGATGTTCGAGTTTGATATGGTAGAACTCGTGATTTTATTATTGATGGGACCATTTATTAAGTTCGACTGTTCGAGGTATCAGTGTTCGAGCGAAAGACTTTTTTTTAACTTAAAATTATATGGAAAATTGGCGGGACTTTCAAATAAGTTCGAGCCATCCATGGTATTCGACCCATCCGAGTTCGAGGGACCGAGGTTTGATTTGTACATATGTAAAATGCTAAGGGAATGACCATTTAACTTGAAGGGGGGAGGGGGGGGGGGGGGGGGTTATGATTTTTTTCTAAAAAAGTATTCTGATTTTGGTGGAGGAAAAAAAAATAATCTGATTCAGAGTTTTTGTGATACCTAATGTTAAATTCTGGAGAAAAATTTTACGCTTCGCGCGACAAAAAAAATAAATATTCTAACTCTTGTGTTGTCCGAAAAAAAATTCTGAACGAAATAAAAAAACATAACCCCCCCCCTTCAAGTTAAATGATCGGTCCCAAATTTCCATTTTTTCATGGTTTTTTCATACTATATTTAAAGATTTGACTGAACAGATTTTATATCCAAAATGCAACAGAATGCACCATTTTGCGTCTTTCTGGGGGGGGGGGGGGGGGGGGGGGGGGGGGGGGAAGGAACCCTTTACCTCTTTTAGTCTCTCGAGGGTTGGCATGCATGTATATATGACTTACCAGTTTAAAAGAAATCCAAACACAATTCCTGTCTCCAAGATTATTTGTACATGTACCACAATATTCCTAAGGTTCTACAATAAATGCGTAAATAAAAACGAATCTGGCCACCATTCATTGTCATGTTAATATTTTTTTTATCTCGTCATATTTTACGTTGCAACAAGTAAAGGTCAGCATTGAAATCGTATTTGGGTCACAACTGACACGCAAAGATGACAATGTCATCAATATTTTTTAATACGCATCTATAGTACACGTACAATAAATAGGAGATCACAGGGACCTGCTCCCGGCCTTTCGTTATCAATAATTTGAACCCTACTATCAATGTGCGGTACTAAAATATCACAAGGGATGACACTCGTTCATATTTATACTTAAGTCCTACCTTTCGTACGGTTTAGTTGTGTTGAATAATGGTAATTCCAAATAAATATCACAAAAATCCTAAATGAGTATACTAAAAATCCAGCTTGGTTGGGGGGAGGGCATGTGTCCCTTGCCACCGGCTCATATGTCCCTGATAAGAAAAGATAGTTGAACATTAACATTTTTTATTTTTATACAATTTTTGCATTTATTATTTCTTTGGCTAAGTATCAAACATTTTCTAACCACGATGTGCTTGCAGGGAACAAGGAACGCATTAGTTTTTCCTTATTTCTCTTAGTGTTAATTATTTCTATCAGTACCCATTTGTTTATTCATCTTACATTTTCCGTCAGTCTGATCCTACAAAATATTTGAATACTACTAACATCTGCTGACAATGGTTTAGAATAGTAAGACACAATGAATTTTATTTATTTAACTATTAACTAGGCCGTTCATACTATTTGTATATCTGTCATTATTTATTAAACTCAGTCTTTCTAAATTAAATGCTATAAAATTATTTACCAGCTTGTTGTTGAAACTTTAAAAGGTAATAACATTACACAAGAAGGAATATATGTCTCTGTATAATCTTGTCACAGATAATTTTAAAGAGTATGATTTCGATACTGAATATTGCCTTAATATATATATAACGTCTCTACTGTGCTTTTTCCAATAAAAACAATATTGAATATTGATAGATATGTTGTATGTGAAAGCAGAGACATGTCTGATGAAAGCGGTACCTATATAATTCTTTTAAAAGTAAAAACTATTTTGTTCACTTGGAGATAGCATAATATTGGCCCAAATACACATACTTTAAAATGTCGAAATGAAGATTATCAGTATTACAGTAACCGTACGCAGTGCAGTCTTATGTTAGTGCAGACTGGACAGTTTCCCGGTGGTCCCACAAGCAAATGAACCCCATGCTAATCTATGTATGTTGTATACGGCATAATTTTTAATTTTTAAACACTGATTTTGTTGGAAGTATCAATACAAGAAATATATGTTTAATTTTATCGACCATTTATAGTTTTATTTCTGTGAGTGTTTGTATAGATATGGGCCTCAGTGCACTGCTTTGACCGGGGCCTATGTTGATGACAAGACGGCCCTGACCGTACGTCATTCATCATTTACACTTCATGAATATATATTGGCTGTACATAGCATGGTATAGACCAATATTGCTTATGTATGTTGGTTGCATTAATTGATATTTTCGTAATAAAACTCTTTTCTTATGACTTAAAAGACCATACTTTCATTTTACAGACACCGGCGTCTACTACCCCCTTTAGGCTTTATAATGGTTGGTACCACCCGCGTACTAGTACTAGTTAGTCTTCATTGTTTGCACTGTCCCTAGTGCAACAATAAAAGATTCCATACTTTTTTCTCATACTTTTCTATTCTACTTCATTTAACTTTCCAATGGATGTCATAGGGGATATCATTTAATTTCAAATACAAATGCCCTCTCTATAGGCCATGCCTACTCATATTATTTTGTGATATTCAACTTTCACTCAAATATATACACACTGGCCAGACAGAAATGCTGTGCTCGAATCTAGGCAATGCCTACTCCACATTACAATCACAGAAGAAGGGAACTATTTATTCATGATCTTATGGAAGTTGGATTTACAAATACATGTACAATCAGTGCCTATCATCAATAAGTTGTGAGTTCAAATCTCACTCATACAACATTATGTAATAAAGTTTGTCAATTACTTTCGACAGATCGTTAGCTTTCTCCGGGGACTCCGTTTTCCTCCACAAGCAAATGAACCCCATGCTAATCTATGTATGTTGTATGCGCATAATTTTTTATTCTTCAACACTGATTTTGTTGGAAGTATCAATACAAGAAATATATGTTTAATTTTATCGACCATTTATAGTTTTATTTCTGTGAGTGTTTGTATAGATATGGGCCTCAGTGCAAACTTCAATTAGACGCTGCCAGAATTGTAACAGGTTTACCCATTTTTACAAAATCGGAGTATTTATATGCTGAGAAAGGTTGGGAAACACTATCAGAGCGGAGATATCGAAGAAAACTCCAATTATTTTTTAATATAAAATGTGGAATGGCACCTGAATACTTGCGTCATCTAGTTCCCCCAACTATTCAGAGTACTACTATATACCCTTTGCGAAATGGTGATAATTTAATAGTTCCTTTCTGTAGACTCTCTATAACCAATTCGTCATTTATTCCTTCCACAGTTAAACAATGGAATAAACTTGACATTGCAATCAGAAAATTAGATTCATTATCCAAATTCAAAAACGTTATCCGTCTTAACAGCCAATCAAATAAGATCCCAGTTCCCAAACTTTATTACTATGGCCCTAGAAAGTTAAACGTGATCCTAACACAAATTAGATGTACAGCTTCTTTCCTCAACCATGATCTACACAAGGTTCATATTGTATCTAGCCCAGCGTGTAGCTGCGGTGCCCACCAAGAAGATGCGAACCACTGCTTTTTTGTTTGTACCAAATATTCTGAAATAAGAAATGATCTATTTCTCAGCATAAGCGATTTGTCTCAATTGATCAATACTTCACTTTTCACATCAGGAAGCGAAACCTTAAGCTATGCAGTTAATTGCTTTATTTTTGATTCAGTTTTTCGATTCATAAAAATGTCTAAACGATTTCTAATCGTTTAATGTACTAATCAAACACCATCCGGCATCCAAACACACACACACACATACTTTTTCCTCATTTCTTTTTACTCGTTTACTATTTTCAGCTATATTATTTGATAAAATTGTATTTTTCTTGTTTTCTTGTGCATGCTCAATATAATGTAATAATGATTGTAAATATAGGAGAAGACTCCATAAGTTGATAAAACTTGTGTCTGATCCTCTTTGTATCATTGATCAAATAAAATAATTATAAACTAAAAAACTAGTACTAGTTAGTCTTCAATGTTTGCACTGTCCCTAGTCCAACAATGAAAGATTCCATACTTTTTTCTCATACTTTTCTATTCTACTTCATTTAACTTTCCAATGGATGTCATAGGGGATATCATTTTATTTCAAATACTAATGCCCTCTCTATAGGCCATGCCTACTCATATTATTTTGTGATATTCAACTTTCACTCAAATATATACACACTGGCCAGACAGAAATGATGTGCTCGCATCTAGGCAATGCCTACTCCATATTACAATCACAGAAGAAGGGAACTATTTATTCATGATCTTATGGAAGTTGGATTTACAAATACATGTACAATCAGTGCCTATCATCAATAAGTTGTGAGTTCAAATCTCACTCATACAACATTATGTAATAAAGTTTGTCAATTACTTTCGACAGATCGTTAGCTTTCTCCGGGGACTCCGTTTTCCTCCACTGATAAAATTGACAGCCATGACATCAATGAAATAATGTTGAAAGTGGCGTTAAACACCATAACCTTAACATTAACTCATTCTCAGTGTTTGTCCTCTAACGTTATCACGTAAGACATTACAGAGGGTACGGTCCTCCTTGAGATGGCAGCTATGCTGATTATTAAAGTCATCATATTAATTATGGTGTAAAGAAAGGTATTACAACTGTGGTCTTTTACCAATCCATATTTATCTGTTTTTGTTTTGTGTTCACTTACTTCCATATACTTTCGTGTTAAGCACAAAATTGTGTACTGTCGTAATCCTGATTTAGTCAACAATTCCCAGAAAGGATATATATCCCAATTTTGTTCCTAACTACGGTTCTCCTATCTCGGACATTGATTACTTTAGCTTATTTCGGCTATCCCGTTTAGGGCCTTTGGTTTTATTGCTCTCAACGATTACTAAATTATTTGGCGTTTCAATATTTCCATCATGAGCGTACGTGATGAAAGTTATTTAAAAAACGCGTCATGTGTACTAATGTTGATATTTATGTTTTTATTCGTCTTAGTTTAACAAATGTTTTCTCTACATCTATTTATAAATTAGAACATCACAATGATGGCATTGTACTCGCCTATGGAGCATGAAAAGCTTACCATTACAAAGCACATGGTCCTCACGTCACATATATTTTGTTTCATGATTTGTGTTATCGTATTATATTCTCAGATAAATCACGTACACGAACATTAAAACTAAATAATCACGACAACATTGGATTGATTATTGTTTGTTTGACTGCTTTTGTAAGACAATACCATCGTAATATTTCAATGGTGAATCCTCAGATATATTGCCATGGTAACAGTTTCACTTACCGCTGATAGGCGTTTCTGAAATGTCTTATTAGCGCAAACAAAAGCGAAAGATCTATGTAATAAGCAACATACCTATTCTGGCATTCCACATGTAAAAAATAAAGCTCTGATAATCAAACAATGATAATAATGTATTCGTGAACTAGTTATCATCATACATTCGTCATTAACTGTGATATTAAGTTAGTCGTTATTTATTATCTATATGAACAATGAAAGAATAGTTATGCTATATATATTTTATTAAGCTGAGAATCAAGGATTCTAGTCCAGTCAATCTATCACTAAAATGGCTAACAATCAACGCAATTGTTAGTTTTTAAATAGTAAAGTATGTTTATTAGAAATATCATGTAATTGTACTGTCTTTATTGAAACAGATCAATTGATGCAACTGTTGACATTATTGGTGTTCTTGCGGTTGTAGCTTTGGTGGCTGTTGGTGCTATCATAACAAAGAGGAAACAAACAAACACCCGTCCCTCACCAGTAGTCCGGTCTCCATTGGTAGCTGGTGTATACAAGGTAATATTCAAAGTGATTTTGATTTCATATCAATACGATGAAATCAAATTGCAAAATCTGTTTACGTTCCTTGGTTGGGGGAGGGTTTGTTGTTTAGCGCCCGGGGATATAACCCACGTTTGATCGCTCTCGAAACTAACCATTCTATCATTTAGGCGAGTACACCTACTAAATACATCACAGGGGTTGTCCGTTCCCTACCATACAGAGATGTGACTTGAAAGATGGAGTATATCATCAAAATTAATTCAGGTTCCAATCATCAGTAATAAAATGAACAACAAAAAATACCACACTGTCGGAACAGTTTCATAATCTAATAGGAAAACCATAGAAATCGATAACCCTAACACAAAAATACATGACAGATCACTTTCTTGACTTGGTATAGGCACTTCAATAAAAGTGGCCGTGTTAAGCTAGTTTTATGGATCTCAACTTTTTGTGAACTGACGCAGTCACGCCGGTGTCTTAAATGTCATATAACCGAGAAAAGGCGTTATTATATAAAACGTTATAATCTTGAACATTATGCATAATATATTTAATCTTGTCATATGCATACTATTAATTATATCAAAGAAAGCCGATGGCCTCAACCATCATTTAAATATTAGATAGTAAATAAAACAATCCCAAGAAATAGTAGGGAAACAATAGTCAGCTAGAACGTAAATATAATTGTCAATATCATCTGTCGTCTTCTGCACTTAATTATATACATAAAACAATCAAGAAATTCATATGAAATAAGTAAATAAATATACTTATATAGTTCCTTGATACATAAATAATTATAGTATTATAATATTTGAAAGATGCAAAGTAAAGGGAAAAAGAAAAAGAAAACATAATCTGGATAGACAAAGCCGGAAGCGAAAGCAAAAGCCTCATAATGGCAACCTTCTTCTCGATGTTGATATATATCATGAAATCTTCACTTAAAAATGGCTGTGAACTCAACAAATTGAGTCATAATAAGAAAGATTATGTGTAATATAATTTTGTTCAAAGCACTACATTTTCTATTAAATTAGGTATAAATGGGAGCACACGAGACAGCACTGCCACATGCGCCTCGATATTGAATGATTGTTAGATCAAACCAAGACGATGGAACTGTAAACTCAGGCATAATGTACAACATTTATTGGCTCTGCTATTATACTGTTCATGTTTTTGTTATTATTCATTTTTGTGATTGTATGTGATCATTTTCAGTGGAAGCGAGTATGTACTATTTTTTTATCGTTTGTGTATATATTGTTTGCCGTTAGAGATTCAATTATCCATAGAGGGAGGTTGGGATCCCATTAAACCTCACCACATTGTTGTGTCTGTTCCAAGTCAGGATCTGAATTTCCAACGTCATAAGTCATGGTCTTTTTTGTATTCTGTGGAAGAATGTGAGCGGTAATTGTTCGCTTAGTTGACAATCACTGTTTATGGTTTCTTTTAATAACACTAGTCTTTAGCCAGTCTACTCTCCGCAAACATATTCAAAAGCAGTAAATTCACTTTAACTCTCTCGGGAAAAAATAATTAAATGTTAAATGTACTGAGTTCATGAACAAAGATACTTTAGCAAAACATAACAAAGAAAATATCATTATTATGATGTCTATTATCAATAAAGATTCTGGTACACTGGAAACTACATAGTAAAATATTTTGGTGTGAGTTTGAAATACCAACAAATCGACCAATTCTGTGTTTTATGGTAGAAACTAAACATTTAAACTAGGGGGTTATGGTGTTTAACGCCACTTTCAACAATATTTCAGTTATATCGTGGAGGTGAGTTTTATTTTGTGGAGGAAACCGGAGTACCCGGAGAAAACCACCGACCTGTCACAAGTCAATGACAAACTTTATCGCATACTGTTATATAGAGTACACCTCGCCTGAGTGGGATTTGAACTCACAACGTTAGTGGTGACATACACTTATTACATAGATAGTTGTTAATCCAACTACCATATGATCACGACCACGACGACCTCTCAACAACATTTAAACGACATAGGTGATAAAATGAAAAGCGAAAATACCACACTGTCGTAAAAATTCAAAATAAAAAACAAATCGCAGAAATAGGCAAATCCAATACCCCTAGCACACAAATACATGACCGTCACTTTTCTGGTTTGTTACAGGTACTTCAATAAAAAGTGTCAGGATTAAAGTTTTTAAACTAGTTTTATGGGTTCAAACCTCTCTTCTTGGTGAAGTGATCAACGTAATGTATTATTATTCACAAAGTCATCCATAGCATTCACAATAAACAGAACAAATTTTATTACAAAGGCGGTCACTTCATATACACGGGCACACGTACATGCACATGTGCCACTGGAATGGGTCAACTTTTTTCTGCATCTGTCATACCAAGACGAATAAGACATGTACTTAAAGCTAAAGGTCATGTTACTAAATACTAAATGTTTGGTGAGTTTAATGTTATTTATCATGACGTTATAGCTTCTGAAACATCAACAGACTTCGACCGCATACCTTAGCGTGATGTCGTAAGCGTGAAATACTTTTGTCACACAACTGTATATATGATTGGGACGTAAATATTCGACTTCAATATATCATTGTTTTTTTATTTTTATCTTGCATGCAGACTATATAAATGGCTCCAATTTCTACAGGTGCATAACTTCTTCATTGCTTAGACTATATGATATGCTGCAAGTTTGATTTTAATTTTATAAAATGAATAACTCACCAATAACTGCACAATATGCAGGGTTAGGGTTATGACGTCTGGTGCCACTTTCAACAATATTTCACTTCCGTGTCCAGTACTCACTTCAATCATATTCATGTAAGCTATTAATTATACTATGGTTGCTGTTATTGTAGCAGCTGTTGTGTATTACATGTAACGGACGTTTACCTGATGGATAGTGGTGCAGGTGGCCAAGGCCACACCCACAGAGCTGCTCAGTGTGTCCCAATGTGTCGGAGAGCGGTGTCCTCTCGATTAGGTTGTCAGTTAATGATACGGAAAGCATGACCGTCCCATTCGTGGATACCGTGCTTGGAGGGTGCCACGCTCCTTGTACGTTAAACACCTATTTTCTAGATTTCGAAAGAGTAGGCACATCGTAGCCGCTTTGATACAAAAGGCTAATTTTGTTGTCGTTGCTCAAATCTCCATATTTTTCCAGTGGCAGTCAACAGTAGTTGCCTTGGTTGGCCCATCCCTACCTCTTTTCTATCTGAATGTTTATAATTTTGAACTTGTCCTCGTTCTGAATATAACTGACATACTGTTCGTTAGACGTTAAGCAATAACTAATCAATTAATCATGAAGCAATAGCAATTGTTCATGCTTAACTATTTATAAGACAATTGTTTTCGGGTATGAAGAACAACAGTCAACAATAGAATATATTTCCTAGAATAACGTCTTACCATATATATATATTTGATTGGTGTAGTTTGGTTTTATGGTGTTTAACACCGCTTTCAACAATATTTTAGTTATATCGCGGCGGTCAATTTTATTGGTGGTAGTTGTAAATCTAACTACTACGCGAATACATCCACGACGGCCCCTTATAAATATTTGATTACAGAATAATAACGATTACATTTTGATTACTTTCTAATGTAATTAAATTTCCATTCTAACTAACACTATACTAGTGCCCAACATGATTTACATATCAGATGATGCTCGTTTAACAGTAACACGACGGGTGTCACTAGTGGAGCAGTAACTGCTCACCCTTCTGGTGCACTTGATTTTATCCCTGGTTATTCGTGAGGTTCGTGTTGCTCGATCTTTAGAATTGTACAACCGACACCAAATATAGTGAACAATTTTTGAAGATACCAAAGGGGTAATTCGAAGAAGAACAAACAATGCAATGACCATAGGGAAAAGTACCTAAGAACAAACAATGAATTACGAAAATACTACACAGAAAACTAAAGATTGTGAGCGACACGAACCCCATTAAAAAAGGGGGAAGAACTTAGGTGCTCCGAAAGGGTTAGCAGTTGCTGTTCCTCTAGTGACACACGTTGTAGTACTATTAAACGTAATACACATCATCTGATATGAAAATGGTCTTGGACACCTGTATACGTAAATACATACAAAGAGCATTATTAAACATGAACTCCTGAAAAAATAATAGCAGATTAAACATTTTGTTGAGGTCAGTACTAGTTTTTATGGACCTTAAAAACGATATTCACCGAAGCCTTTAGGCTGAGGTGAATATTGATGTCTAAGGTCCATAAAAACTCGCATTGACCGGTACAAAAGACGGTAATTGTTTTATTACATTAAAATGAAAAGTGAAAATGAAACCAAGTCAATATGAAATTAATCACTTCATTATGACGTCATACATAATGCAATGGAAAACGAAAGTGAAACCAAGTCAATACGAGTTTTAATCAAACAATATCAAATTTTACGGAATGTCAGGTGACAGCATGATAGCCAATAAAATTGTTTAAATAAAATCGTTATGTAATAATCTTGCTAATAGAACACAAGATTACAACACTGATGTTTCCGGTATCGTATGGTAGTTGAATTTAAATCTAGCTATGATACTAACTACAATCGACATATTGAGAAAAGTTTGAAGATATCAAAGGGGTAATAACAAACCACACTAAAAACCGGAATGAATTCAGGTTTTACCAGGTAGTTCCTTTTACAATACATACATATGTTTTACGTGTATCTGTACACAAATGACATAGATTTGTTACGAAGTACCAATAATGTATGTAAAATGTCGTATGCAACGATTCATCATTTTATGAAAAGAAAGTACATGTATACAAAGCTATGTCCACCAATTCTACCAATATCAACAAAACGAACAATCACCTCTTAACTTTTTTTTATAATTTATTTTTTATTTTCTACTTTCACATTATACATATAATACATTACAGATATATTTTGCAGTCATTACTTATTAACATTACAAAACATTGTCATACAGTGCACATTCAAATACATTATTTTCTTCTGTTACCATCATTGTTAGTTTAAATAACTAACTAATAAAAAATAGATTTGATTGATTTTTGGTGCTTAACACCACTTCCAGCAATATTACAGCTACATCATGGCGATCAGTTTTAGTGGTGGAAGAAGCTGGAGTATCTGGAGAGAACCACTGACCATGGGCAAGCAACTGGTAAGCTTTATCACTTGCGGCTGTGAGTCGAGTGCACCTTTCTTTGTAATATGCAAAGCCGAGTGCGAACCCACGAGTAATGGTGATAGGCTTGTATGAGTTGTTTGGTAATCCAACTACCTAACTAATTGAGCCACCCGGGCTCTTAAAAAAAATAGATCATTTTCAAAAGGTCTAATCTTCGAAATAGAAATGACATACTTCATAAGCTTAAAAGTGGTTTTCAGCAAATTAAATACTTCAACTTAAAAGTGGTTTTCATCAATAACTGAAGAATATTTATACAATACAATACAATACAATACAATACAATGCAATAATAGTCATTTTGGATGCATTTTCCCACTATCCATATGTGTGGTGCATCCATTTAAAGTTGTCTAGAACAGTATATAATTTGAGTTACCTCCCTTATACCAATATTATCTTAATATCTTCTCATTTCTTCCCAATTCGTTCTCTAATTGTAGGGGTCTGAGAGAAAGATGCAGATATAATTTCAGTTTCATATATGCGTTTTAATATATTTATTACACCTGATACACATGGTGTTTGTCCAGAAAATCTACAAGAGTAGATATAATACTTATTGAGAACAATGAATATATTAATAGAGTAATCAACCATGTCTGATCCAAGTATTATATGTTGTGCTGAAATAGGAATTTTTACATTACATTTGTTTTTTAATATGTCTGTCATTTCCAACCATAGACTTTTGACAATATTACATTCCCAGAATAGGTACAAAATTGTTTCTTTTGTTTCATTACAAAAATTACATATTTGGGCCTCTTTTGATCTACATTTAAACAGGAGAGAATTAGTACACAAAATTCTATGCAATATTTTGTATTGAAAAACAGTAAATTGATTGGTGTTTTTGTACAATAGAAAGGGATTTTGTATTTCAGATCCCAGTTCACAATTTCTGTATTTAATTCCTCTTTCCATCTTTCTTGTTGTTTTGTTGGTGGTTCAAAGTGGCTTAACAACATTTTTCTGTAGAAATATTGGCACGATTTCTTGTTTTTTCTTACATATTCAAAATTTTCACAAGTTATCACTGTGATTTGTTAGTAAGTTTAATTCTAACCTTCCAAATTTGTAGTATCATATGTAAAATTCCCAGATACTGTAAACAGATGGGTTCTATCACAACATTTCTTTTAATCGATTGAAGGATAGAAATTCATTATTCTCATCAAGTAAATCATTTATAAAAAATATTCCTGCATCACACCATTTATAATAAAAAAACCAAACAAGGGTATTATCAATTTTTAGCTTTTTGTTAAACCATATGGATTGGGTCAACATATTTATAGGAATATCATCACTTTCGGAAGACCTCTCCCTTAAAGTTTTGAACGATATATGTCCAAAATCTGTTAAAATGTGATGCGACTTTTAAGAGTGCATATTGGTCTAACATCCATATTTTGTCCGCCCCATATCTACTGTACTGGTCAATATATAATGTCTTCCATGGAGCTATTGTTAAGGGGTCCAATATTTTATTTACCCATACCATTTTCAGTCCATGGCAAAACTATTCTATATGTGGCATTTTAAGTCCTCCCTCCTCATACTGGCCAATAATAACTTTCCTTTTAATTTTGTCTGGCTTTCCACTCCATAAGAATGAATACAACATGCTCTGTATTTCATTTATTATTTTATCTGAAAGGTTGGGCAAAACAGTGAGAGATTGGATTACGATTGGCATTACTAATGATTTTATCACTGTAATTTTTCCCATATAAGCCAGATCCCGATAAATCCATGAATTTAATAATGTTCTTATTTTTTTCTATTTGTTTTTTTTTTTAAATTTATAGCTGTCTTGTCTTCAGTAAAAAGATCATAGTTAATACCAGGTAATTAAAATTTTCCCGATTGGTTCAATTTTAAATTTTTTCCTGGCAATAATCTTTCTTTTGAATGTACTTTTGACCTAATCCATATGGCTTCAATTTTTTTTCTAAATTTGCGTTTAGTCATGCACATTCTAAGCATATTTCTAAAATATATAAAGATTTTCTAAGGAGTCATCACACCCATCTAAAATAAGAGATGAGTCATCTGCATATTGACTAAGTAAATATTCAGAGTTATGAATTACATCACCCCGACTGTTGTCGGGTGATGTATTGTTATTCTACGTTTCTTTTTCACTGTTATTATTCTTCTTCTTCTTATTATTATTATTCTTCTTCCACACATTTTTGTCCGCTCGATTTCTCGGAGACGCCTTGATCAAACTTTACGAAACCTTGTAGGAATATCATATGCCATGTGAAGTTGTGCTGGTAAGGGTTGATTTTTTCAAAATGGCTGCCGTTGCCATGGAAACGTCAACAATGCTTAAAAATTGAAAAACACAAAAAGGATGATAGTAGGTTACTCGCTGAACAGAAATTGATGAAACATGATAGGAACAACATCCACATCTAGTGGAATGAGGTAAGCCAAAGTAAATCGGAATCAGTTGGACAAACTTTGTCGCAGTTGCCATGGAAACAAAAAATGGGGATTTAAAAAAAATGTTGATTCCTTTCATGAAACTTTGTAGGAATATCCACCGTAGTGTGTGGCAGCTTTTGGGGGTTGAAACAATTCAAAATGGCGGTCGTTGCCATGGTAACCAAGGTGCAAAAAATCTTAAATTCACTCCAAACTTCACAAAGTTTTGCAGTAGTGTTTCCTGTCATATCCACATCTAGTGGAACGAGATAAGCCAACAAAATCGGAATCGGTAGGACAAACTTTGCCGCAGTTGCCATGGAAATAAAAAAAGGGGGGATTGAATTTTTTTTTGGATTTCTTTCATCAAACTTCATGAAACATCGTAGGAATATTCACCGTAGTGTGTGGAAACTTTTGGCGTGTTGATATAATTTAAAATGGCGTTACCATGGAAACCGAGGTACCAATATAATGGGGTGGGTGATGTCCGCTATTGCTTTGCAATGGCAATTCCAGTTTTCATTCCATTTAAACTAGTATCATTTTTTTTATTGCTGTGCTCATTAATTCTAATGCCAAAATAAAATCATTAAACACAACAAGACAACGACATGCGTCGTTGGAAATCCAGGTCCATGCTTGAGACAGACACAAAATATATGACGAGGTTATACCTGTTAATGGGATCCCAACCCTCCCCTTTTGATCACTGGGTATTCAATGGCAATATGCATATATAAACAAACGATAACAAAGAACCTGCACAGCTTCGCTTACACTAAAAAAGATCACATACTATCACAAAAAAGAATTACAGCATCAACATGGGCAGTACAATAGCTGGGTCAGTGAATGCTGTAGTTAATTGACTACTAGCTATGAAGGTATAATCTGTTGATTAAAGACCAGTACTCTTTAAACAAAAATAAATCATACATATTTGATATAAATTAGTGATGAATATTCAAAGAAATTAATGGTGGCTACCCTCACATTGTTCATAGCCTTGACGTGGCGTGAGGGCTCCACCAATTACTAAGATAAAACTCATTTTATCTTGTATTCATGGTGGTCTAATATGAACAAATCATTAAATATTCACAATAGGAATGATAATGCAAACCGTTAGCATTTCCGATGTACGCCATCTTGGATATAACGAGTTGCATCTATATTATAAAATGTCATCGCAGATCTTTTATGATGTTTTTAACTTTTTGATTAAATTTCAACATCTTATTATAATCTATATGTTTCAAGTATATAAAAATACACAATAAATGAAAAAGCTTTTGCAAAACATCGTAAAATTAAAAGATATCAACAATAAAAGATTTCCGGTTCGGGACATTTCCGTCAATTTCCGGTTTGGGTTCGAGGTTCGGGTTACACTTTTTACCGACCACCGATTCCGACATGTTTCTTTCATTGACAACAATCTCAATACGCATGCGTAGCGTTCAAGTTCAACAGAGGTCGTATGAATACGGAAATCTTCGTGGGAATTATTGTAAGGAAGGAAGTAATTCTCGCGACTTGCTTTCCCCGTTATTATACAGTAATGGGAGCTGAAATGTTTTAAACAAGTTTGAATTATTTTATCATTAAAACAATGGGTTTTTTATTTTTAACCAAAGATATAGGCAGTGGGACTTTAAAGTAAAGTCTGTCTAAGTTGTTTAACTTGTGTCTTATCCTTTTGTCTTTTTGAACAATAAAATATGCTTAAAGAAAAGTTTCTGGTCATAGATCAAAGAGTAAAGAACAACAAGGAAGCATAGGATCTCGTTATACTGGTTTATTTAAAGAATTTCCAAATATGCGTTTTTTTTTATGCAGATCCGGGAGTGGCATATTACATGCGTATCATGTAAAGAACATACGCAGTTGTTCACATTACATTAGAACATTTAGTTGGTTGATTTGTCTCTAGAATACTACATCGATATGGGTACATATGCTTCTTATGGAATACTTGTTTTATGTATCGGTTTTATGCAAACATTTGGTAAGTGGTAATGCTTAATGTAGAGGTAATGAATATATACAGTTTGATGTGAACATTATTCAATTTTAAGTTTTATTACTATTGGAGACCAATCGAAACAAAATAAATATGGCCGCCGTGATCTTGCACTGATTGCATAGGTAGTTATTTATTTAACTATCATACGATCACGACCACGATGGTCCTTTAGTTGAGTAATCCGATATTACTAACACACACGGATCAACATTTGACTTCGATTTATTTAAAAAGAAAAATGATTTATTCCAGGTTGAGATATAGTAAAGTCGACATAATTGTTCCACACCTCCAATTTTCCCCTTAATATGTCATGTAAAACCACAATTAAAAAACATTATACAGAGTTTATTTGTTTAAGCACATTTCGCTGAAATTTTCGCTCATAAAAGCAAAACGTTTTGAAGTTTTTCTTAATAATCTCCGTATAATTTTGTGATTTTAGAATTTTAAGAAAATCACCATTCAGCACAACTTTTAATTTGAACGTGACAAACTATTATACAATTGTAGTAATTATGAACTTCAACAATTCAAAACTGCGTTTAAATCATAGAAAATTTAAAACTAGAAATACAAAAATTGTAATAAAATGATGACGACAAACTTCAAAACATTTTGCGAAAATTTCAGTAAAATTGGTCAAGAAATAAACTCTGAAAGGACTTTATGTTAACATGGACTATCAGGTTATGGACAACAACTGTTCATTTTTTTTTATCACTGAATGACTCTTAAGACAACACGAATCTGGTCATTTTTTAACGTATGGACATTTTAAAAATATTTAATCATTTAAGTTCAAGTTGAACTTGAACTTAAATGATTAAATATTTTTTACGAGAAAGGTCAGTTTTACTGTGCATCAGTTATCATAGGTAATGAAACTGTCCCGGGTCAGAACAAGATTTTTTTCTATCTAAAATTACGGGACCTCGGTGGCTCGAACTTTCGATAGCTCGAACATATTTTGACAGTACCTTCGAGTTCGAGCGAGCGAAGTTCTACTGTATATATATGCTTAGGAGTCATAAGTTCAAAATGTAGTGCTTCAAAACTTTATTTTAAATACAGTTTCTGATTGGCTTAATGATAAAGAATTGACCAATGGAAGTTTCCGGTACAAATTTAAGAGGGAAGCGATTACGGAAAGGGCCTAAATAATTTGGATTTGTACATATTTATACGTCGTAGAAATCTACACGAATAATCAACATGTGAACAATTCACGATAATTTGTTTTTTACATTTTTTCTTAAATCGGTAGGAAAACATCTAAAATCGGTAGGCGGTAGAAGACTTAAAAATTCGGTAGACTACCGCGTAAATCGGTAATGTTGGCATGTATGATATATACAGTAACGAAATGTCAATATAAATCTGGAGTTCGACAGTGAAATGCAGTTGGGCGTGACATAAAATGTCCATACATCAAAAAATGACCAGATTCGCGTTGTCTTAAGAGTCATTCAGTGATAAAAAAAAATGAACAGTTGTTGTCCTTAACCTGATAGTCCATGTTAACATAAAGTCCTTTCAGTACGCCAGTGTTGTATTAATCAAAGTTTTGATCGATCCGAGTAAATATCTAGACCACCCGCGTAGATTCTGCAAAAAATAAAACAAAACTAAAACACACCAAGGCGAGTTTTTCTACATCGGCTGCAAACGGTCCAAAAATTAAATTAGATATTTTCTGAAAATATTGTAGTTCAAAATTAAGTCAAATTTATTCTATAATCATCTTTTACTAATCCGTAACTAGAAAGGTCTGTATCTAATAATATGGACACGTTTGAAAAAGTGCTGTGTTTGTTTACATGTCACGATTTACGGAATTGACGCAGTTGCAAATGAAATAGATGTCGTTTTGAATTTTTTTTACTAGGGAATGAAAATACAAGATTTTAATTAAAATTCCGCGAAATGTTGTTGACGACTCTGGCCTATGAATAACATGATGTCATGACTTTGATAGCGAGATGTCATTCTGATTAATTTAACAATGTAAGCACCTTTCATTGTCTTTTGTTACTTAAATACGATTTTTAGAAGTTCATGATATCATTTTAGTTTTAAAATCATTTATTGGAGACTTTTTTTTTATTTTTGGCATTCTCTCCGAGACTGCCAACTTTTATCAACTTCCGGACGAAAGGATTCCAATCTCATCATAAGGCAGATTGTGTGTTGCATGCGCATGCCCATGTTGCTGTAGAGCTCTCAGTGCTCGCTATTATTATTCTAAAAACTAATTTTAAACAGTGATAGTCAACAATTCCACCACTATCCACAAAACGAACATTCACCTCTTAGTGTACCTTAAATAACTTAGTAAAAACATAGAAAAACAGATTTTCAGTTATAAATCTACCTCTTACACTTTCAGTTAAAACTCTACCTCTTACACTTTCAGTTACAAATCTACCTCTTACTCTTTCAGTTAAAACTCTACCTCTTACACTTTCAGTTACAAATCTACCTCTTACACTTTGAGTTAAAACTCTACCTCTTACACTTTCAGATACAAATCTACCTCTTACATTTTCAGCTAAAACTCTACCTCTTACACTGAGTTAAAACTCTATCTCTTACACTTTCAGTTGCAAATCTACCTCTTACACTTTCAGTTAAAACTCTACCTCTTACACTTTCAGTTACAAATCTACCTCTTACACTTTCTAGCTGAATGTTCTGACGTCTAACACAGACCGATATCCTTCTTGATTGAGAATAAATAATGTTGAGGTATTACAGTCAAACCTGTATTAAGAGGTCACATTTTAGACAAAAAAAAGTGATCTTTTAAGACAGGTGACCTCTTGAAAGAGGCTCAATTCATATAAATGTTCCATGACAGGACTAGAAAAAGACGACCTTTTAATACAGGTATTTACTTAATAGAAATGACCGCATGGGTAGGTTTGATTGTATCTTTTTCAGTATAAATTAAAAAAAACACACACACTAATGAATATTTCAAATAAATACAGAATGCTTAATGAACATAAGATTAAGTATTGCAATGTTACTTACACATCATCTGTACTTGTAGGTTGTGTTGTTATCGTCCTTCTTATTGTCGTTCTACAATGGTAACACATGTCTATGAATGTTTGTATCATTTAAGTTAATTACAAATTAAATTAACTTATTTTAAAAATGTTTGTATCATTTAAGTTAATTACAAATTAAATCAACTTATTTTAAGCATGTCTGTATTATTTAAGTTATGTATAACTTACAATTAACTTATTTTAAAAATGGTTGTATCATTTAAGTTAATTTCAACTTAAATTTACTAATTTCAAACATGTTTAATATAGTAATTAAGTTAATTTTAACTTAATTTAACTTATTTAAAAAACTATTTGTATTATTTAGGTTAATTTCAAATTAAATTAACTTATTTTAAGCATGTTTGTATTATTTAAGTTAATTTCAACTTAAATTAACTTATTTAAAAATGTTTGTATCATTAAGTTAATTACAAATTAAATTAACTTATTTTAAAATGTCTCATATTTCAAGAGTAAACTATGACTTATGTCAGTGCATGAATATACCTGGGGATAATTTATTTGAGTATATGAACTGAGACTTACTTAGTTTGAGTACATGAAATGAGACTTATTTATGCAAGTACATGAACTTAGATTTATTGCTTGAGTACATGAATTGAAACTTAATTGTTTGAATACATGAACTTGGACTTAGACTTATTGTTTGAGTACATGAAATGCAACTTATTTGTTTGTACGCATCATTTAGCAGTAAGAGCAAAGACTGGTTGTCTCGAAATCAGAATATTGTGTCCGAGTGGAGCAACATCTCTGTTGTTTCAGTGATCTAGCACTATAAGAATCCAACTAAGCGTGTTGGTTTAGTACAAAGCGGACATTATCTTCATCTCATCGAATGTACATGTAATTTGTTTTAGCCATAGCTGTAATATTGCTCATTTGGCGTTAAACTCACTCACTCTAGTTTTTACATTAGGTGAATCATGATTTTTATGTTTAAATCCTTATATTTTCCACATGCTTCAGATTTGCGCAGAATAAATGCGCCCCAGTTTAGAGCTCGATTCCAACATATGACGAGGTGTATTCGACACAATTTAATTTGATCAAGGTTTACCATTCTCTTGCAGCATTGTGAGTACGTGTTTTTTCTCCACCAATAAAACTGACCACCACGACATATTATAACTGATATATTGTTGAAAGTGACAACAAACACCAATAATCACAACCCTCTTACAAAGCGATTTCTTGTACAGATCTTAAGAGAGTATGAGATCGTGTCATTGTAATCAAAATTGCCCGTGTCAACGAGTTTAAATGAAGGATAAGAGAGAAATCCAGTATATTATACGGTACAATAATTGAGCCCCTTTTAAAAGATATAACTCAGCATACTTAATACTTTCATTCTGCATTGACAAAAGCAGTAGCCTTTCCCTGTAAATTAATTTTACTTCATCTCTGGGTACCCTCAGCTGACGGGATCCTCTGTACTGCACCTTAATCCGACACTTCCCTTTTACTCTACATAAAATTCACGACAGTACAATGATGCACACGTACATATATGTTGTCTTTGTTTTAAATTCATGACAGTACATCGATGCACACGTACATATATGTTGTCTTTGTTTTAAGTTCACGACAGTACATTGATGCACACGTACATATATGTTGTCTTTGTTTCAAATTCACGACAGTACATTGATGCACACGTACATATATGTTGCCTTTGTTTCAAATTCACGACAGTACATTGATGCACACGTACATATATGTTGTCTTTGTTTTAAATTCACGACAGTACATCGATGCACACGTACATATATGTTGTCTTTGTTTTAAATTCACGACAGTACATCGATGCACACGTACATATATGTTGTCTTTGCTTTAAATTCACGACAGTACATCGATGCACACGTACATATATGTTGTCTTTGTTTTAAATTCACGACAGTACATCGATGCACACGTACATATATGTTGCCTTTGTTTTAAATTCACGACAGTACATCGATGCACACGTACATATATGTTGTCTTTGTTTTAAATTCACGACAGTACATCGATGCACACGTACATATATGTTGCCTTTGTTTTAAATTCACGACAGTACATTGATGCACACGTACATATATGTTGTCTTTGTTTTAATTTCACGACAGTACATCGATGCACACGTACATATATGTTGTCTTTGTTTTAAGTTCACGACAGTACATTGATGCACACGTACATATATGTTGTCTTTGTTTCAAATTCACGACAGTACATTGATGCACACGTACATATATGTTGCCTTTGTTTCAAATTCACGACAGTACATCGATGCACACGTACATATATGTTGCCTTTGTTTTAAATTCACGACAGTACATTGATGCACACGTACATATATGTTGTCTTTGTTTTAAATTCACGACAGTACATTGATGCACACGTACATATATGTTGTCTTTGTTTTAAATTCACGACAGTACATTGATGCACACTTACATATATGTTGTCTTTGTTTTAAATTCACGACAGTACAATGATGCACACGTACATATATGTTGCCTTTGTTTTAAATTCACGACAGTACATTGATGCACACGTACATATATGTTGTCTTTGTTTTAAATTCACGACAGTACATTGATGCACACGTACATATATTTTGCCTTTGTTTTAAATTCACGACAGTACATCGATGCACACGTACATATATGTTGCCTTTGTTTTAAATTCACGATAGTACATCGATGCACACGTACATATATGTTGTCTTTGTTTTAAATTCACGACAGTACATTGATGCACACGTACATATATGTTGCCTTTGTTTTAAATTCACGACAGTACATTGATGCACACGTACATATATGTTGCCTTTGTTTTAAATTCACGACAGTACATCGATGCACACGTACATATATGTTGCCTTTGTTTAAAATTAACGACAGTACATCGATGCACACGTACATATATGTTGTCTTTGTTTTAAATTCACGACAGTACATCGATGCACACGTACATATATGTTGTCTTTGTTTTAAATTCACGACAGTACATCGATGCACACGTACATATATGTTGCCTTTGTTTTAAATTAACGACAGTACATCGATGCACACGTACATATATGTTGTCTTTGTTTTAAATTCACGACAGTACATCGATGCACACGTACATATATGTTGTCTTTGTTTTAAATTCACGACAGTACATCGATGCACACGTACATATATGTTGCCTTTGTTTTAAATTCACGACAGTACATCGATGCACACGTACATATATGTTGTCTTTGTTTTAAATTCACGACAGTACATCGATGCACACGTACATATATGTTGCCTTTGTCTTAAATTCACGACAGTACATCAATGCACACGTACATATATGTTGCCTTTGTTTTAAATTCACGACAGTACATCGATGCACACGTACATATATGTTGTCTTTGTTTTAAATTCACGACAGTACATTGATGCACACGTACATATATGTTGCCTTTGTTTTAAATTCACGACAGTACATCGATGCACACGTACATATATGTTGTCTTTGTTTTAAATTCACGACAGTACATTGATGCACACGTACATATATGTTGCCTTTGTTTTAATTCTTCAAAAAACAAATACAATGTACATGTAATAAAATATTTCTCAATGTTCTGGTTCAACAGGGGCCGTCGTGGTCGTGGTCGTATGGTAGTTGGATTTACAACAACCTATACAATCAGTACCTATCACCACTACCACTGCGAGTTCGAAACCCACTCAGGCGATACATCATTATGTGATAAAGTGTGGCAGTGACTTACGGCAGATCGGTGGTTTACTCATGGTACTCTGGTTTCCTCTATCAATAAAACTGACAGCCACGATATCACTGAAATATTGTTAAATGTGGCGTTAAACACCATAAACCAACCAACAAAACGATCGTTATATCATATTGACGGATGACGACATGCTATCTTACTCAACTAAATTAATTTAAACATTTACTTACTGAGATAATGAATCGCAATCTGAAGTGCTAAGCCCGTTACCAGTACAATACCAAGTATAACTTATTTTACAACAGAGGCCGGTATCACAATACCTGTAATACATTCCATAAGTACACCTTTCATAACCTACAAACAAATATAGCAGGACGTTATGTTGTGGCAATGAAACCTTAAATGTTTCTCTGCATTGAGGTGCCAGAGATAATAATCGGCGGTGCAAATATAATTCTTTCGTTTTAGCGTATTTTTAACCATGGAATATATGCTGATTAAGAAAAGAAAGTTGCATTTGCGACCTTGACTAACCACCTTCTTTTTGTATATTTTACAAAGCTAATTATTCAGCAATCCTGCCATGGTTGTAAATCTGCTTACGATCAAAGTCACACACATTATATTGGAAATCTAAAATCCTTAAAGAAATTAGGCAGATATAGGACAACGGGGCAACGATTTTGGACTGTCGATGGAAAGGTATTGAGAGTTGTGTAGGGACGATACGTTATAGCCAGATTCTCTGACACCCCTCCCCAATCATCGAGATTGTAATAAGAAGTCGTAAATCAAAGGAGATACTATAAATGGATTACATGTCCGAGATATGGATGCGTCTATTTTTGTTTTTCGAGGGTCCGTACTCCATTACTGAGTTACTACTATTACGATCACTGGGTCGGTACCTATACCTTTGGTGGTGGACTATTATTCCCCGATGGATACATCCGCCCAGTAGTCACTACTTCGCACACAGATTTGGATTATAAGATATATTTATTATTGACATTTACTGTTCCGAAATAATGTAATTATTATTAACACTTAAGTTCTCAGAAATATATTGTTTGTTTTGTTTTATTTTGATAAAGACGTTTGTCATACCATCATATTAAACGTTGATATTCAGGTTTATAGCTACACTAAGTGGACATATTGTTCGTCCCTAGATATTTTCCACATTTTTATTCTCAAATTCATATATAGAGTTCATTTCTTGACCAATTTTACTGAAATTTTCGCAAAATGTTTTTATGATTGTCGTCATCATTTTATTTCTAGTTTTAAATTTTCTATTTTTTAAACGCAGTTTTGAATTGTTGAAGTTCATAATTACTACAATTGTATAATAGTGTGTCACGTTCAAATTAAAAGTTGTGCTGAATGGTGATTTTCTTAAAATTCTAAAATCACAAGATTATACGAAGACTATTAAAAAAAACTTCAAAATGTTTTCCTTTTATGAGCGAAAATTTCAGCGAAATGTGCTTAAACAAATAAACTCTGTATAATATTTTTTAATTGTGGTTTTACATGACATATTAAGGGGAAAATCGGAGGTGTGGAACAATTATGTCGACTTTACTATATCTCAATCTGGGATAAATCATTTTTCTTTTTAAATAAATCGAAGTCAAATGTCGATCCATATGTGTTAGTAATATCGGATTACTCAACTAAAGAACCGTCGTGGTCGTGATCGTATGATAGTTAAATAGATAACTACCTATGCAATCAGTGCAAGATCACGGTGGCCATATTTATTTCGTTTCGATTGGTCTCCAATAGTAATACAATTTAAAATTGAATAATGTTCACATCAAACTGTATATATACATTAACTATATATTAAGCATTACCACTTACCGAATGTTTGTATAAAACAGATACATAAAACAAGTATTCCATAGGAAGCATATGTACCCATATCGATGTAGTATTCTGGAGACAAATTAACCAACTAAATGTTCTAATGTAATGTGAACTACTGCGTATGTTCTTTACATGATACGTAGGAAATATACCACTCCCGGATCTGCATAAAAAAAACTGCATATTTGGAAATTCTTTAAATAAACCAGTATAACGAGATCCTATGCTTCCTTGTTGTTCTTTACTCTTTGATCTATGACCAGAAACTTTTCTTTAAGCATATTTTATTGTTCAAAAAGACAAAAGGATAAGACACAAGTTAAGCAACTTAGACAGACTTTACTTTAAAGTCCCACTGCCTATATCTTTGACTAATAATAAAAAACCCATTGTTTTAACGATACAATAATTCAAACTTGTTTGAAACATTTCAGCTCCCATTACTGTATAATAACGGGGAAAGCAAGTCGCGAGAATTATTTCCTTCCTTACAATAATTCCCACGAAGATTTCCGTATTCGCACGCCCTCTGTTGAACTTGAACGCTACGCATGCGTATTGAGATTGTTGTCAATGAAAGAAACATGTCGAAATCGGTGGTCGGTAAAAAGTGTAACCCGAACCTCGAACCCGAACCCGAAATTGACGGAAATGTCCCGAACGGATATCTTTTATTGTTGATATCTTTTAATTTTACGATGCTTTGCAAAAGCTTTTTCATTTATTGTGTATTTGTATATACTTGAAACACATAGATTATAATAAGATGTTGAAATTTAATCAAAAAGTTGAAAGGTGCAGTTTTCGGATTTCAAGGTCGGTAAAATGTGTAACACGAACCGGAAATCTTTTATTGTTGATATCTTCTTTAATTTTACGATGTTTTGCAAACGCTTTTTCATTTATTGTGTATTTTTATATACTTGAAATACCTAGATTATAATAAGATGTTGAAATTTAATAAAAAAGTTGAAAGGTGCAGTTTTCTGATTTCAAGGTCGGTAAGATGTGTAACCCGAACAACAAAGATGTAGATAACTCTGTTCTTCCCGAACCGGAAATTTTTTCTTTTATTACGAGATTTTTATTGGAAAACCGTGTATTTTTACACTTAAAACGTATAAATCATAATAATTTATATTAATACATATTTTTTTATTGGAATTTAATAAATATTACTGAACTTGCAATGGATAGAAAATGGTGAAATAACTCATATACTGATAACACTGATGAACTGGGACATTGTTTCATTGTGGCTCCATCGGACATTTAATAAATTATATTTATAACCCTCTACTTCTTGGTGGTGACTGCAAATATTATATGAATTTAGGTCCTTTTAGCATCGACCCTTGGTGTCCCCTGCATTTGAATAACTATTGCAATTGCTCATGTGCTTGGGGCACGAGGAGGACTCATTTATTCTTATTTATGATATATACATAGTACATGTCATGACATGCGTCACACTCTTGAATTATAGTAGATTCACATATTTAGCTTATTAATAAGTTCTTTTAGCATCGACCCTTGGTGTTCCCTGCATTTGAATAACTATTGCATTTGTTTGAGTGCTTGGGACACGAGGAGGACTTACTCATTTATATTTATGTTTTTGTTTTTATTTATATAATATATATACATGTGTCTTACTCTAAGTCTTGAATTGTAATAGATTCACATATTTAATTATTTAATAAGTTCTTTTAGCATCGACCCTTGGTGTCCCCTGCACTTGAATAACTATGACATTGTTCATGTGCTTTGGACACAAGGAGGACTTTTTCTTCCCTTTATTTAATATAAATAGACAGACAAACAAATATTGATATGAGTGATATATTTATTCTCTCATGTTTTAAGTATTTATACAGTATAAGAATAAGAATAAGAATTTGTATTGTCCAATAGAGGGCCCACAAGGGGCAAAGTCGTTACAGTGATTCATATAAAAATATATATGTATTTAATTTTGAAAATGTAGTTATTTCACATGTAAAATATGTGTGCGAATGTGTTATAGTCCTATTTGCACCGGCCCTTGGTTTCCTCTGCATTTGTACAACTACCGTACAGTACTTGTCCATGTGCTTAGGACACGGGGAGGACTTGACCACTACACTACATGTAAATTAACCATTGATGTCTGATGTCGCCAACAATGTCATAGTCGACGGCACTTAATTATTATAATTATTATTAGTATAAGTATTTAGTATTTAGTATATTTTATGAGCAGTTTTGTTCATTGTAACCTATAATATTTATATTTTCTATTTTTTAATGTTATTGTTTATGAATCACTGTAATGACTTTGCCCCTTGTGTGTCCTCTATTGGACAATAACAATTTTTATTGTTATTATAGTTGAAATAAAAGTTAAAGACATCATAAAAGATCTACGATGACATTTTATAATATAGATGCAACTCGTTATATCCAAGATGGCGTACATGGAAAATGCTAAAGGTTTGCATTATCATTCCTATTGTGAATATTTAATGATTTGTTCATATTAGACCACCATGAATACAAGATAAAATGAGTTTTATCTTAGTACTGTAATTGGTGGAGCCCTTACGCCACGTCAAGGCTATGCACAATGGGAGGGTGGGCACACACCCCTCCCCACACCCTTTCGGGAAGACACAGGAATACATTTCAAACGAATGATGAAATTTCCCAAAATAAAGTATTGAATATTTTTTTTTTTTTAATTTCAGTGTCTACCTTTTACATTTTATCATTTATTTACTTTTGTCATAATTATTCATATATTATTTATTTATTCATTAATATTTATATTACTAAATAATAATAATAATTATTATTATTAGAGGGTACATTTTATGGTTTGATGCTGATGCTGTGTGGAACCCCCTGGAGAAAAAAAAATAGACCTTGAAGACATCCCAGAAATTTGTTATGCAGTCTCCAAAAAGAAATTAAAATTTTAAGACTACCTCGATATCCGGCACGTGGCTAGGGATATCATAAGTAGTCCGCGAAAGAAATTATTTAGATTTTATATTAAAAGTTTAAAACTACCTCGATATCCTGCACGTGGCTAGGGATATCATAAGTAGTCCGCGAAAGAAATTATTTAGATTTTATATTAAAAGTTTCTCTTTTATATCCACTATATTGAAGCCATATCGCCATTTCAACGGAAATAATATATGACCATCTGACATTTATAGACTACCAGAATTTAATGCAACAATAGAAATCAGGTGACACCTTTTCAAACGGTATGCTACCTTTCAATATATCAATATGGTTTCCTTGTCGTAAAGGACAGTAAAGTGGAGTGTCAAACAATAAACATTATCTGCAAATTTAACATAGATAAAAGTAAAAAAAAAAAGAAAAAAAAAACTAAAGCAAACAAACGAACAAACAAAAAATAAAAAATAATAAAACACAAATAACATAAACATCCCCTCCCCTCCAAAAATTCTTTGTTTGTTTGTTGTTTTTTTTTGTTGTTTTTTATTATTTTACATGTGTCAAAATCGAAATGAAGGTATATACTGGAGAAGCTTTAAAACAGGATTTTTGTATAACTTTATTTTTGGATAAATGTGTTTTCATTTCCTTTTGTTTTTGTTTTTGTTTTTTTTTTGTGCATTTCTGTTTTTGTTGTTTTCCGTTCTTCAACCAAAAGTTGCTGTCATAATTTGTTCTTGTTGTTTATTACCCTACTTTTATCAGGTTCACTTATTGATTTAATCATTAGATTTATACGTTAATTCATTAATCATAAATAATAACAAACATCTACTTATCTTTACAATTGCTACAAACGAACGAACAGTCAAACAAACTTTCTTTTGTGGTGTCTGTTGCACAGCGGTAATGGAACCAGTTATCACACTCTGAACAGCTTAAAAATTACATTTTGCGTTGCAGTCTTTCACTATGTTGATGTAAACACTAGTATTTTTGTGTTATTTTAAAGTTTTATTTGGTTGGACTTTTGGAAATGGCTGCAGTTGCTTATTACTGAGGCACTGTAGTAAATGGTCACGCATTACACTTGAATTAAAAGTTAAACCTTTTCCACCTGTGTACTAATTGAAGCAAAATTCGGTTGCATAGGCTATTGCAAACACACCGCAATCTATGCTGTTTGTCTGTTGTTGAACTGTCGGTAAGTTGACTGGTATCACATTACCATTTGAATTATAAATGTGGCTCATCTGAATTTGTGTTGAAGCAGATACGGTGTGTCGCGGGTTTTTGCTGACTAATAGGAAAATAGTTCCACTGGCGTCTTGGATTGAAAGAACCCAGTGGTCGTGTCCGGTATGGTGGATCTGCACGGAAGGCGGTGTCTCTCATGTCATCTGAAGTGAATATGTCCATTTTCCAGAATTTTCCAGCATTGGTTCGTAGCCTGTAAATTGGAGTTCATTCACTGAGGGGAACTGTTGCTTCAGGAGCTGTTGAGCAAAGTCTATGATGTTGCAACATATTTTATTGTCATTTTGAATGTCATTTTTCTCTTTGAATGATAACCTTACTCTGTCTGATAAGTTCACCCAATTACGTTTCGTTGTGGGTTGAACACTGGAGGAAGGTTGTGATTTACTGGGACTGATTTGTGTAACTGTAGGTTCTTTTGATGTTCCAGCAACTGGTGTAGAGAAAGGTTGAGAAAATCATTAGACAAAAAAAACAAATGTTTCCTCTTTCCGAACACATAATTAATTTTTAAAATTTGAATCATAAAGGAAGGACTTTGTCAGTTCCAATTTAAAAGGAAATAATGAAAAAAACTGAATTCCATATTGCTTAATTCTCCTCTACAGTTTGCCGTTTTTGTAAAAAAAACCCAGAAAAAACCTTAATCTAATAAATTCATAGAAAGTTAAGTTGTGAAGGGATTTTTTTTAAATTATTTTCTTTTTCAGATAGATTTATAAAAGTTAAATCTAGTAGTTTCTCATAGCCGCCCTCCACAAAGTCCGCAACCGCCTCAATCTGAGCTAAACATATGGCTTCGTACTTCCTTTCAAGACATTTTTATCAAAACAATGAAACCATCTAGATATGCATTTAATTAGTAATCACCTAAATTAATACCAAAAAATATGCACATAGACTTTTAGTCATCGTGCTAAACGCAAGTTCAAGACAATATAATTTGACACGAAAAAAACCATAATAATAATAACAGGACATGTTAGTTTTTTGTATATTATTGAACACAGTGACAAAAAGGTTGATATTCTTATCTTTGTTAAATTGTATTAAATTTCCATCATTACTTTACAAACTGATTTTGATGCTTAAAATATTTCATTTTTATTTAAAGTCAGACAATTAGTTCAGCCATGATAATTTTCTTTAGATTTTGATCAGAATTTCAATTAAATAAAGAGCTACATTTTTACTGAACATATTATAATTTTCTAATAGAATACAACAAGTAATTCTGCAGATGAATATCTTTAATAAAAATAAGATATACATGATGTAAATTGACCCAAAAAAGGGATAAATTCAAAATTTTCACGAAATTAAAATAAAACTATTTAAATATTTATTATAATTTTCTGATAAAATACAACAAGTATGATTCGAACACATCTAAATTCTGCAGATGAATATATTTGAAATGAACTATTACTTGTTTATTACAAATTATTTGCACAGTGAACTTATCAATTTAATAATTGTAAGTAATGAAAATTTCCGGTTCGGGAAGAGCAGAGTTATCTTCCTCTGTATTTCGGTTTTTAGAGTTCCCCTCAAAAAAGATTAACTAAATGAATAAAAATAAATATACCCCCCTTTTCAATTTTTTTTTTATCATGCTATCAATACACAAGATGAATACATTCAACTGTCAAGATTAATTGACCTGTTTACTTGGGCGCCTTCATGTCTCGTATATTCTAACTGTCATAATAGTGCATTGAATTACAATATTTATTTATTAAATTCCAATAAGGTAAAAAAAAATGTATTAATAGAAATTATTATGATTTATACGTTTTAAGTGTAAAAATACACGGTTTTCCAATAAAAATCTCGCAATAAAAGAAAAGATTTCCGGTTCGAGAAGAACAGAGTAATCTACCTTTGTGGTTCGGGTCACACATTTTACCGACCTTGAAATCAGAAAACTACACCTTTCAACTTTTTGAATATATTTCGACATCTTATTATACTCTGTGTTTCAGGTATATAAAGATACACAATAAATGAAAAAAGTTTTTTGCAAAACATCGTAAAATTAAAGAAGATATTAACAATAAAAGATTTCCGGTTCGGGCTACACATTTCACCGACCTTGAAATCAGAAAACTACACCTTTCAACTTTTTGAATATATTTCGACATCTTATTATAATCTATGTGTTTCAAGTATATACAAATACACAATAAATGAAAAAAAAATTGAAAAACATCGTAAGATTAAAAAAGATATCAACAATAAAAGATTTCCGTTCGGGACATTTCCTTCAATTTCCGGTTCGGGTTCGGGTTACACTTTTTACCGACCACCGTCGGAATCTGGTAAGTGCAATGTTTACATTTTAACGATGAAAATAAATCATACATTGTGGCTGATAGAAGTTATAATTTTATTCTGTAGGTGAATACATCGATGGAAATATATATTTATTCGCTGTTTATTTATAGTTGGCACCACACGAGCATTCGGCAGACTCCGTAAATTTGCCGACAATTAATCAGTCGCCATCTTTTGATGCAGCATGCTGGAATTTGTCAACAAATAGTATTCTCTCATCCATTCTTTCTCACATATATAAACACGAAAATGAGTTAAAACATTATTTTATTAAATATAAAACATGTATAGTACATTTTTTGGAGAATGCAGCTCATTAGAAAAACGGTCGTATCTTAGGCAGTGGGACACAGGCACTTGTTTCATTAAAAAAAATATGCCCCCTCCTCTTCCTTACTTCAAGATAAACATCTGCCCTTTTCCCCTTCCCCACTTCGCTTCAATATTTTTCGCTTATTTGTGATCCTTTCACTGACCCAATTATATCGATACAATATCGATATAATTGGATATAATCGAAAGGATCACAAATAAGCGAAAAATATTGAGACGAAGTGGGGAATGGGAAAAGGGCAGATGTTTGCCTTGAAGTAAGGAATAGGAGGGGGCATATATTTTTTGAATGAAACAAGTGCCTGTGCACTAGGACTTTAATAAAGCATTAAGTAGACAATATATTACAAAAACATAATATTATTTCATTCATAATTATTTGAGAAAAATGACATAGTATTGCAAGATATATTGTGATTGATATTGAGTCGTTGCCGACAGATGAGTTAGAAGTATGTAAACATTAGACAAATCTGTTAGTGTCTAGTATGTATCTGTGAACAGCTTTAAAAAGTGAGCAGTTGACATCATATAAAAAATTAGAATTTCCATACAATATATTGTTAATGGATATATCTAACCCAAGATCTCTAATATTGCTCAACATAGCATTTCTCTGATTAACAAACAATTTACAGTGCAAGAAGTAGTGGTCAATGTTTTCCACATAATTGTCACAGTAACAAGAATCGATCAGATTACATCTGAAAAGGTCACCTTTTAAGCTACTACAATTTTTCCTTAAACGAGTATGTAGAATACTTGCCAGACGTGAACCAAGCGAAAGATATTTAGGAGGTTTTACTGGATTGTTGTAGTAAGTCTTTAATCTAGATTTGAGTATGCAATTACTAGGTGAATCTCTGATATATTGGGGTAAATTATTCCAGAGATGAAGTGGCTGGAATAAATGAATGTTGATATAAGGTAAGACGACACCTTGGAATAGTGAAATTATTGCATTTCGCAAATTGTAGTTGTTTGCCTGGTTGACAGTCCGCAGCATCAAATCACTTAAATAATCGGGTGTATCACTCTTAACTATGCTATAAAAAGGTGACAACTTTCTGATTCTGCGTCTGGTATTAAGTTTCTCCTCCCCCACCCCCACCCCTCACCCCCGATTTCTGCATATCAAGTAGACAAACTTGCATAAGCTGTCATACCTGTGACGATTCTAGCAGCTTCAAGTTGAAGTTGCTCAAGTCTGCCGGCATCGGCAACTGTACAACTGTCCCATACTTCACAAGAATATTCCAGAAGTGGCCTAATGAAGGCAGTCTTCTCCCATTACACATATTTCAAGATACACAGTTGAACATAATATTTAATCACAAAAAATTATAGTAAACGTTTATAGTAAATGAAGGCATGAAGAAAATAAATATAATAAACAATTAAACAATTAAAACCCTCGTGGAGCCTCATTGATTATATGATCAAAATATAGATAACCTATCGATACACATCGAACAGACCCAATGCGTACTACGTGGCAATGGACATATTAAATTTCATTCATCTACATTGTATTGAGATTTAACCAGAAACTTAAAACTACTGATTTGAATCAGAACACGAATACCCACCTGAATGGTTAAAGCTTGTAGACACCCAGCCACGACTGGAGAATGTCAACGGTCAATTCTTTGCAACCCTCCATGTCCCCCCAATAAATCTGATAGACACGATATACAAATGTAGCTGAAACTTTAATTAGTAAGAAAAGATATGGGAGTTATGGTGTTTAACGCCACTTTCAACAATATTTCAGCTATATCATGGCGGTCAGTTTTATTGGTGGAGGAAACCGGAGTACCCAGATGATAGCATCTTCGCTAGCCAAGGGTTACGATTCGGGTCCCCCTTCTCTCCACCCTTGGTAGATCTAGAATACATTTTGAGGATTCGAGCTTTAATATTTCATTGGTTACGGCTACCAGTACACGTATCCAATCAGAAGACGTTTTACACGGAGCACATGTTATCCACGAAATGTAAACAAAAATGGCACCGGAATGCTTTCATATGACAACGATTTGCCACTTCCCGTTTTGGTTCCAATGAAAACATCTTTCCCGTCTGCCAAAGCTTTGAAACTTTCACTTGGTTGACAGTAAGTGCTTCCAAATTAAATTGATCACAAATAAGTTTTTATTCACTGGGCGCTGCCATTTTCAACTCTCCAACATACGCATAACAAAACGATTCTGATTGGCTGGCGATGACGACTATCTAAGGGGCGCAACTTCGATAAACCACCAGATGGCATTGCACGCGAATTTCAAAATGTATTCTAGATCCGCCAAGGGTGGAGAGAAGGGGGACCCGAATCGTAATCCTTGGCTAGCGAAGATGGGATGATAGATGATGACGCATACAAGTCAAAGTTAAATGTTAAAGGTCTGTATTGCTATAAGTTTCAGATCTTTCTCTTGTAAGAGTTTTATATATTATTTTCTGCATGCAAAGCTTTTGATTTCTTGAAATGTAGTTTTCTATTGAAGTGCCTGTAATAAGACAGGAAAATGCGCGGTCATGTATGTGTGTGCTAAGGGTGTCAATCTTTCCTCATTCTACGATTTTGATAATTGATTTCTGACAGTTTTTTTTATTTTTTTTTAATTTTATTATTAAAGTTCAAGTAGTAGAATTGTACAATATGCTAAAATTAGTCTGCAAAACAAAGCACAAAAGCTCATGAAGTTAATGGAAAATAACATGTAGATTAAGTGTACTCGATACAATCTTATATACGTTTGTCGGTAGATAGCTGCGTCCACCAAAAAATCCGACCGCCTCCACATATCTGAAAAACTGATGTTATATACACATGATCAACAGCCTCAACCAGAAGACACGACGGGTGCCACTAGTGGAGCAGGATTTGCCTACCCTTCCGGAGAACCTGAGCTCACCATCAGTTTTTAGTAGGGTTCGTGTTACTAGATGTGTAATGTTTTGTGGATCTTTTTTCCCGTGGCCATTGAGTTGCCTGTCCTTGTATTTATGGATTCGATGATCCCTTTGTTATTTTCAAACTCTTCCACTGATAAATGTCTTATTAGTCTAGCTTATTATCAGTGATATACCATGATATATAAAACCAATCATGTTAAAAATATTTTTTAAAATTTTAATTAAATCTCTGATTATCAGAACAACAAATTGCGCATCACTGAACACATATAAATTGTTATACATGTAGACAATATACGTACATTGTTGGCAAATATAAAGTTTATTTTTAGGAGCTTCTGGTGAACTTTTTTCTCTTTTGAGGTGATTACTAATAAATGTTATATTTCCCGACAATGTATACTTCATTTTATTCACAAAATTCTTAAATTTATACACAAAAAGGCAAAAACATGACATTTTCACAGAGACTAATTTTTATATTTTATAAGACAGAAAAGAGATTCAAACCTATATGCATGTATGTGTGTGTGTGTGTGTGTATGTGTGTGTGTGTGAGTGAATGTGTTAATGCGAATTGAATAATAAATCACAAGTGAAACAGTCGAGATATTCACAGGTATTACATGTATCATGAAAAAAACAATCACACATGAGGTGAAGAAAGAACATTATATAAAAATATTATTGATAGTCCTAATTGTTTTTGTGGAGAGATTGAATCTACACATCATTATTTATTTAAATGTCCGAAATATACTCGGCAACGAAATAGTCTTTTTCGAAAGCTATTGCAGCTACAGAACATTCGACCTTCGGAAAATTTACTATTATTTGGCAGTCCGGGCCTGGATATCGATTCAAATACTATGTTTTTACGACAGTGCATAACTATATTTCGCAAAGTAAACGATTTTCATAAAATTAATAAAACTCAGATACATCATGTGATTTTCTATCTAGAGTGCAACTTACAATTTCTTTTTTTCTTCTTCTTCCTTTAATTTTCAGTTATTCAAACAATGTTAAATGAATTGAGTATGTTTTAATGATTATTTGCAATTTTTCATGTGATTTTTTTTAGGAAACGGATTAATATAAGCGTTACGCTTGTTTCTGAATCCTATTTTATATTGTATTGTGAAAAACATGTAATGTGTAATTCATCAATAAAAGAATTTGTTTAAATCAAGAAAGAACATTGAAACCTTCCAAATCCAATAATAAATAAACCTGATGTATTATACAATTCTAGCTTCACAATTAGGCAGTTCAATATCGTAAATCATGTTAAATATGGCGAAGTTTTTCCAAACATAAAAATTGGCTCAGAGGATGCTGGATTTTGACAGGTTTCATTATACTCCAGGATGTCTTTTGTCTAAACCAATCAGATTCATGGAATCGTATAAGTAATTATATATTCAGGATAACATTTGGATCTATCGTAGACTGTAAATTCTCTACAATATCCTGGCCATTCTCCAACAACTGAGTCATATAGTTCTGGATGATTAGTACACACACCTATACAGCCAGATTTACATGGAGGTCTAGTGAGATTTTCAATGTTCTTGGGAGTGGTAAAGACGTCTCCAAGATTAACTCTCATCAGAAACATCTTACAATTACCATTTTGATCTGAAATAGAGGCTTTATAATGATTCATAGTGAATAGCGTGCGCACTAAATAATTTTTTTGTCATCATCACAATTCTGTCCTTTTCACATTTATGACTAATCACCGGATTTCTAACAAAGTAATATCACGTGTGCTACAATAGGAGCAGGAACTACCTACCGTTCCGGAGCGCCTGTAATCATCTCTTGTTTTCTAGGTGGGGTTTGTATTGTTCAATCTTTAGCTTTGTGTATAGTGTTTTGTAGATCATTATTTTTCCCTTTGTCTGTTTTCTTTTTTAGCCATTGTATTGTCTGTCTTGATAATAATGAAGTCTTTATAAACTTAGCAAAATATTTAATCCATGGTAAGATTATCGTGTATCTTACTTATATACTCTTCATATAATGTTAAAAATGCTTGTCAGATTATGGTAAAATGTTTCTCTTTTCTGTAGATGTTTGTATGTCAAGAAGTCTTAATGTCTGTAACATATTGACTGGAACAAATACAGTCAAACCTGCCTTAATATGCATCTCTATATAACAAATAACTGTCAAAAAGGACAGTCTCATTGTCTCATTTTTACTTTTAATTTTAACCTGTAAATAAAGGGCAACTGTACATGTTCATAAAGGGCACATATTTTGGTTCCCATGAGTGCCCTTTATATACAGGCTGAAATGTACAGTACAATCTGAGAAATATAACAATCTATTTCGTATCAGTAACAATAACTTCGTGCATATGTAATTTATAAATTGATAAGTACATATCTGACTAAGTTTCACCTGTATAGCCATGCAAAACATATCTGACTAAGTATCACCTGTATGGACATACGAAACATATCTGACTAAGTATCACCTGTATGGACATACGAAACATATCTGACTAAGTCTCACCTTTATAGCCATGTGAAACATATCTGACTAAGTCTCACCTGTATAGCTATGTGAAACATATCTGACTAATTCTCACCTATATAGCAATACGAAACATATCTGACTAAGATTCACCTGTATAGTCAAGCGAAACATATCTGACGAAATCTCACCTGTATAGCCATGCGAAACATATCTGACGAAGTCTCACCTGTATAGCCATGCGAAACATATCTGACTAAGTATCACTTGTATGGACATACGAATCATATCTGACTAAGTCTCACCTGTATAGCCATGCGAAACATATCAGACTAAGTATCACCTGTATGGACATACGAAACATATCTGACTAAGTCTCACCTTTATAGCCATGTGAAACATATCTGACTAAGTCTCACCTGTATAGCTATGTGAAACATATCTGACTAAGTCTCACCTGTATACCCATACGAAACATATCTGACTAAGTCTCACCTACATAGCCCTACGAAACATATCTGACTAAGTTTCACCTGTATTGTCAGGCCAAACATATCTGACTAAGATTCACCTGTATAGCCATACGAAACATACCTGACGAAGTCTGACCTGTATAGCCATGCGCAACATATCTGACTAAGTATCACTTGTATGGACATACGAAACATATCTGACTAAGT
Organism: Bathymodiolus septemdierum; assembly: GCA_963383655.1. NCBI lineage: Eukaryota > Metazoa > Mollusca > Bivalvia > Mytilida > Modiolidae > Bathymodiolus > Bathymodiolus septemdierum. Next base: position 27,218,600 of record OY726524.1, on the reverse strand, counting down.
CTCACCTGTATAGCCATGCGAAACATATCTGACTAAGTATCACCTGTATGGACATACGAAACATATCTGACTAAGTCTCACCTTTATAGCCATGTGAAACATATCTGACTAATTCTCACCTATATAGCAATACGAAACATATCTGACTAAGATTCACCTGTATAGTCAAGCGAAACATATCTGACGAAGTCTCACCTGTATAGCCATGCGAAACATATCTGACGAAGTCTCACCTGTATAGCCATGCGAAACATATCTGACTAAGTATCACTTGTATGGACATACGAATCATATCTGACTAAGTCTCACCTGTATAGCCATGCGAAACATATCAGACTAAGTATCACCTGTATGGACATACGAAATATATCTGACTAAGTCTCACCTTTATAGCCATGTGAAACATATCTGACTAAGTCTCACCTGTATAGCTATGTGAAACATATCTGACTAAGTCTCACCTGTATACCCATACGAAACATATCTGACTAAGTCTCACCTACATAGCCCTACGAAACATATCTGACTAAGTTTCACCTGTATTGTCAGGCCAAACATATCTGACTAAGATTCACCTGTATAGCCATACGAAACATACCTGACGAAGTCTGACCTGTATAGCCATGCGCAACATATCTGACTAAGTATCACTTGTATGGACATACGAAACATATCTGACTAAGTCTCACCTGTATAGCCATGCGAAACATATCTGACTAAGTATCACCTGTATGGACATACGAAACATATCTGACTAAGTCTCACCTTTATAGCCATGTGAAACATATCTGACTAAGTCTCACCTGTATAGCTATGTGAAACATATCTGACTAAATCTCACCTGTATAGTAAGGCGAAACATATATGACTAAGATTCACCTGTATCGCCATACGAAACATATATGAGTAAGGTTCACCTGTATAGTCAAGCGAAACATATCTGACTAAGTCTCACCTGTATAGCCATATGAAACATATCTGACTAAGTCTAACCTGTATAAACATGAGAAACGTCTGATTAAGTCTCACCTGCATAGCCATGCGAAACATATCTGACTAAGTGTCACCTGTATGGCCATGCAAAACATGTCTGACTATGTCTCACCTGTATAGCCATGAGAAACATATCTGACTAAGTTTCACCTGTATAGACATGCAAAACATATCTGACTTTGTATCACCTGTATAGCCATGGGAAACATATCTGAGTAAGGTTCACCTGTATAGTCAAGCGAAACATATCTGACTAAGTCTCACCTGTATAGTCATACGAAACATACCTGACTAAGTCTAACCTGTATAAGCATGAGAAACATCTGCTTAAGTCTCACCTATATAGCCATGCAAATCATATCTGACTAAGTCTCACCTGTATGACCATGCAAAACATGTTTGACTATGTCTCACCTGTTTAGCCATGCGAAACATATCTGACTAAGTTTCACCTGTATAGACATGTAAAACATATCTGACTAAGCTTCATTTGCATGGACATACGAAACATATCTGACTAAGTCTCACCTCTATAGCCATGCGAAACATATCTGACTAAGTATCACCTGTATGGACATGCGAAACATATCTGACTAAGTCTCACCTGTATAGCCATGTGAAACATATCTGACTAAGTCTCACCTGTATACCCATACGAAACATATCTGACTAAGTCTCACCTATATAGCCCTAAGAGACATATCTGACTAAGTTTCACCTGTATAGTCAAGCGAAACATATCTGACTAAGATTCATCTGTATAGCCATACGAAACATATCTGACTAAGTCTCACCTGTATAGCCATACGAAACATATCTGACTAAGTTTCACCTGTATAGTCAAGCGAAACATAACTGACTAAGTCTCACCTGTATAGCCATACGAACCATATCTGAGTAAGTCTCACCTGTATAGCCATACGAAACATATCTGACTAAGTTTCACCTGTATAGTCAAGCGAAACATAACTGACTAAGTCTCACCTGTATAGCCATACGAACCATATCTGAGTAAGTCTCACCTGTATAGCCATACGAAACATATCTGACTAAGATTCACCTATATAGCCATGCAAAACATATCTGACTAAGTCTCACCTGCATAGCCATACGAAACATATCTGACTAAGTTTCACCTGTATAGTCAAGCGAAACATATCTGACTAAGTCTCACCTGTATAGCCATGCAAAACATATCTGAGTAAGTATCACCTGTATAGCCATGCGAAACATATCTGACTAAGTCTCACCTATATAGCAATACGAAACATATATGACTAAGTTTCACCTGTAAGCCATACGAAACATATCTGACTAAGTCTCACATGTATAGCCATGCGAAACATATCTGACTAAGTCTCACCTATATAGCAATACGAAACATATATGACTAAGTTTCACCTGTAAGCCATACGAAACATATCTGACTAAGTCTCATATGTATAGCCATGCGAAACATATCTGACTAAGCTTCACTTGTATAGACATGCAAAACACATCTGACTTTGTATCACCTGTATAGCCATACGAAACATATCTGAGTAAGGTTCACCTGAATAGTCAAGCGAAACATATCTGACTAAGTCTCACCTGTATAGCCACACGAAACATATCTGACTAAGTGTAACCTGTATAAACATGAGAAACATCTGATTAAGTATCACCTGTATAGTCATGCGAAACATATCTGACTAAGTCTCACCTGTATGGCCATGCAAAACATGTCTGACTATGTCTCACCTGTATAGCCATGCGAAACATATCTGACTAAGTTTCACCTGTATAGACATGCAAAACATATCTGACTTTGCATCACCTGTATAGCCATACGAAACATATCTGACTAAGTTTCACCTGTATAGTCAAGCGAAACATATCTGACTAAGTCTCACCTGTATAGCCATGCAAAACATATCTGAGTAAGTATCACCTGTATAACCATGCGAAACATATCTGACTAAGTCTCACCTAAATAGCAATACGAAACATATCTGACTACGTCTCACATGTATAGCCATAGGAAGCATGTCTGACTATGTCTCACCTGTATAGCCATGCGAAACATGTCTGACTAAGTTTCACCTGTATAGACATGCGAAACATATCTGACTTTGTATCACCTGTATAGCCATGCGAAATATATCTGAGTAAGTTTCACCCGTATAGTCAAGGGAAACATATCTGACTAAGTCTCACCTGTATAGCCATGCGAAACATATCTGACTAAGTCTCACCTGTATAGACATCTGAAACATATATTGACTAAGTCTAACCTGTATAAACATGAGAAAAATTTGATTAAGTCTCACCTGTATAGCCAAGCGAAACATATCTGACTAAGTCTCACCTGTATAGCCATGCGAAACATGTCTGACTATGTCTCACAAATTGTTACGTTTGTTTCTATAAATTTATAAATGGCATTATTTCGTATTTACTATTCTATCATAACGAACATATAATTATTTAATATTCAGTACGACAGAGTATAGATTTATCAAAGTCGTACAACAATACTATTAAAAAAACAGACGTCTGCGTCATGAAATATTACATTGTCATCAATTGTCATAAATTTATGTTGACAAAAAACAGGACAACCTTAACATCACTGTGTAAGGGGATTATATTCATTGTGTTTGACGCCACTTTTAACAATATTTCAGTTATATCGTGACAGCCAGTTTCATTAGTAGGGGAAACCGGAGTACCCAGAGAAAACCACCGACCTGTTGCATGTCATAGGACAACTTTATCACACAATGTTGTATCGTCTACATCTCGTTTGAGCGGAATTATAACTCACAATTTTAGTGACGATAGACACACACTGCATAGGTAGTTGTAAATCCAACTACCATTAGATCACGACGGTTCCTAATACATACTATGCTATGCTCAATATTTAGATCCAACAAATTGATTTAGTCTGATCTCCTACGAAAACCATCAATTTCTTAATTAAGGAAAATAAATTATACATTTTAGTTGAATAATTCGCCCATTCAAAGATTGTAGGTGATTGGTCTACATTTTGTATGTATTCACTTGTAAGAGATCAAATGACATGACATATCTGTGAACTTAAAACAAAATAGGATCACCAACCCATCTACATACATTTTTATTAGGCTTCAAACTTTTATTTCATGGTTTTCATCTTTTTTACTCATTAAGTTGATTATGTTATTTTGAATCGTGTTCCATAAAACTTGAAATAAGGGGGTGACGTATTCGCTACGACAAAATAATTGATACGGCAAATCAAAGATCTTGTTCTCTAAAAAATTATCTCGTTGGTGTTGGTAATACACATGATACAGTTCCAGGTCTAAAGATCTTATTATGATTCCCTAGAAGTTCGGAACAGGTGACAGAAATATAACCCCATTTATATTATCAGCTGATCGTCCATAGGGACATTGGCATTAGAAGAGTTTGAAGATACCAAATGAGTTGCAATCCACAAGGATAGACAACACTACTGTCAAAAGAAAAAGGAGACAAGAATAAACAACGATCTACATAAAACTACAGAGAAAAATAAAGATCGAGCAATACGAATCCCGCACGAACAACCGGGGTGAACTTAGGTGCGCCGGAAGGGTAAGTAGTTCCTGCTCCATTGGTGTCACCTGTCGTGTTACTCTTTCTACAAATCCGGTGATAAGTCATGAATAAAGAAAGGACTGAGAAATACTTACGACAAGTCGATTTGTGACACTGATATTGCGTATAATTTTTCGCAGTGATCACATCAACATAACAAATAGGAATCATTGCTTCAGTACTTTCCTTGTTAGCAGCAACCCTCTATTAAGGAAATACTGAGAAGAACCACAAACTCTGGAATATAGGATCAACCGGGAGACATATACTCCATATGCAGGTGCTGCTGGAATATTGCTACATATAAATGGAAAGTTCACAATGGGTATCTCTCGGTATCATATGTCTTTAACTTACGATGTGTGCCTTTTCCCTTTTTGTAAACTTCCACTAGTTAAGTATCAAATTAACGATAAACGTGTGTGTGTCATTTTCGCACTTGTCAATAAACAAGGTTTCCGGAAAACATCGAAAATGGCTCCATTCAAGAAAAGTATAACAATCCGCGAAATCACAAATTGAACAGATACATATCTATAGTTTTCATCTTATTTCAGAAATGTTCACACTATATTTCCATTTTTATATTGCAAAAAGATTAGCATTGAATTTATGTTATTATCAAAAGGTCAATATAAACAGTGGATAATGAAGGATGCAAGTGGAATGGATTGGAAATTGCTTTGTGTTTATAAGGGTCAGGGTTTGGGAAATCGTTAATGGCGTGTCGTATTAAACTCCCTATGAAAATAGGGAGAGGCGCTAAGATGCAAAATTGGCCCCACATTATATTAAAAAATAATGTTTGACATAGAATAAAAACAATTTACTAATGTAATTGTTATATAAACAAATTTTCAAAAAATACATCTTTCCGTGAAATTGGGTGCGCTATGACGTCATAATGACCTCATAATTAGATGAATAATGCTAAAAATGGACTATAAACGACATATTTAATGTACATTTTAGCTATTTTATATACCTCCACAGTCTTCCACCAACACCAAATTGAGCAGTTGTTTTGAGTATAGAGGGTTAATGATCATATCAAAATATTTTGTTGGTGGAGGATTGTGGAGGTTGTTAAATATTAATTTATTTATAACCTCAGCCAGACCCTTAAATTCAATATTTTCACTCTTCTGATTGTATATATGAGACCATTATATACACAATATCTAAACATTTCATGATTCATTTCAAGTAATGAAATTCATCAGTAAATAACTTATGTTTCTGTAAATAATTGTATTTATTTTAAGTACAGTTTGTGTACATTGAAACCAGGAGAAAAACTCACTGCATGCAATCCGGCGTCAATGTCATAAAAAGAACTGGGGACTATAAGTGCCATACATGGCCCCATATTTATTGAATCATTATCTTAGAAAATACTTGATTAAAATTTGATGTGTTTTATATTATAGACGACATCATACTTTTGATGTTAAAGCTTGTTTCCAACAAAATCGATACGTATTTGACGTCATTGTGACGTTATGAGCGTTATTTGATTTCCGTATTTCGTGGAATTTTGCCCGCGATATTTCGATGGTTTTCGAAGAAATTAAGCACCTCCGCAGTCGTGCATCGGAAAAAATATTTTACCAGATTATTAAAATAAATAGAACACAAATACTGTTAAAGTATTTTTTTGGTGCACTTGAAAAACGACGGGAGAATGTTCAAATATTCCAAGCGCTTAGATGACGTTTTGATATTTGAGAAGCAATCTTTGCCGTAAAAAACGATGGTATGTCGGCACGTAACAAATGTAAGAAAAAAATAAAATAAACACCACTTCATCCAAAATAGTTTTTTTTCATAAGCCCTCAATTATTGATTATATATTTTCCTCCGGGATACTGAAATAGTTATTACAACCGGGATACTGAAATAGTTATTATCACATATTTTCTTGCAATATGTAGATTTTTGCATGTCCAATAATAGCTAACAGTCAGTGTTGGTTATTTGCCCTCAGGGCAAATACGGGGAAAATATCCGTATTTGCCCTCAAATATCCGTATTTGCCCTCATATATCCGTATTTGCCCTCATATATCCGTATTTGCCCCCGTATTCAACTTCCGGTATCTGCGCAGTGTTCTCAAAGAGTATATGTCAAAGTACAAGGAAGGATGATGCATAACGATATGCATAAAATCGTATTTCAATCAAATTAACACATTTCAACATATTGGAATAAATTTTAAATAACTTGAAACGGAATAGTTAGCTCAAATATATACGTCGTGTGAATAGGAATTTCCATTCAAATGTCAACGTCTTGGGTAGATTTTTCAAACCGTTTCTAACGTCATTGTACAGATCGACATTGTTTGGTATATTTTTGAAACCATATTCGAAACAAAAATATTTGCAAGTTGAACAAAGGCAACTCTATAAAGGATTTATTTTCGCAATTTATCTGTTCATAGATCTTTTTTGCAATTTAAAAGTCAATGCTTGGAAAAGGTCAATGTAAAATATGTGATAAAAAGATTATGACATGAAATTTTTCATATGGTCCCTGGTATCAACCCTCGACCCATATCAGCCCTCCAGCTTCGCTGTCGGGCTTGATATGGGAGTCTCGGGCTAATACCATGGCCGATATGGAAAATGTCATGTAATAATCTCTTATTACTACCGGGATACTGAGGTAGGTTTAATGGTTTATCGATGCTACTTCTAAATTGAAGTAAAATAGTTTGATCCAAAAGAAGTAGATATGTTTTGGGCACAATCCAACAGATAGCTCTCACATTTTCAATCAAAAGCTCCTTTTTCAAGGTGCTCTCCAAACCAAAGGAGAAATCCCGATTTTAAATATATAGATATTTTAAATTCCCAATTACAGTCATTTCAGTTAATATTCACAGAGAGACTTGAAAACAGACTTTCAAGTAAGACTATTAAAGTTTTGTTATCAAATAGAAAATTGACAGGGAGGAAGCAAATTGCTTTTGATAATAATGTGCATGAGATCGCAATATTCTCAGATGAGTTAGAAAATGTACAACAATTAAATTTTAGCTCACAAAAGTTTGAAAGCGACAACATAGAATTTGAAAAAAAAGTGTTCTGATTTACATAATAGTTTACAGGAAGAAATATGTCTTAAGGTGGTTTTGCTGGCAAAAAAACAGAATCTGTCAAATCAACTTGACAGTCTGAAAGATACGAACAGTCGCCTTATAGACTATGTAAAATAAATAAATAATAAAGTTGGAACCACCAATAGTGAAAAAGAGTTTTCGGAAATTACCGAAAATAACAAATCAAGGAAAATAAAAGAATTTAAATCGAAGCCTGAAACTGCGCTTTGGTTTGTAGAGTCCTATGGCCTTGTACCCCAGTACTTAAAATTAGAAAGTACTGATGGGCAGATTGTTAAAGTCGATTTCAATCCGTTGTCCAGCAAATCTTCATATCAAGATTTGCCTGAAGAAGAAAGACAAAAAATTAAAGATTTGTTATTTATTTTGGAAAAATTTAATGTTAGCGAGAGCGCTTATAGGGAACTGACAGTATTTTGTGATGGGCTACCACGAACATATCTGGTTTCATCAATGCCAGGAAGATATTAACAGTTTATATCATTTCGAAAGAATTCCGGGAAATATCCCTGGCGCATATGTTAGTCTAGAAAGCGAAATTATCCGGTACATCAAGTATCATGCAAATCCTGAAACAGACAAGATAAGAATTAAAATTTCGGTGGACGGGTCAAAAGTTAGTAGAATTTCAAACTTTGTAGTATTGTCCTTTTCTGTAATTACCGATGATTTGACATTATCATCAAAAGATCAAAATGTTTTTTGCATTGTAAACTGCAAAGAAGATTATGATCATTTAAAACTTGCTTGCAAACCCATTTTTCAGAAAATAAACACATTATGCGAAAAAGCAAGTATTGAAGTTGAGGGGAAACATTTTGATTTAGATATTTTGATGGGTGGTGATATGAAATTTTTGCAACTTGTGCTTGGGTTGGGTGGATCTCTATGTAATTATTCCTGTCCATGGTATAGGGTCCATAAAAACCACAAGAGGGCAGATAACATGTTATTGCCCTCGTAAAATGTTATTGCCCCGGAGACAAATAACACGCCGCAAATTATGCTTTTATCACACATACAAATTCGGTGTTATTTCAATAAAATATGTGATAAGATGCACTAAACACTGAAGCATAATTTTGAGATCATGGAGATAATTTAATTGTTAATAACAAAGGAGTGAGTATGATAAGGGTAGATGTTGGCCCAATCTCAGAAACTGTTTATATAGATATAATATTAAACACAATCATTGAAAGGTAAGAATTTTTTTTTTATGATTTCACTTTGTCCTTTGTTACTTACCAACGTAAATGGAGGAGGGTCTAATTAATTATTGGAAATTCAAATATGGTGGTTTTATTTTACATATATCTTGCATAGTCTTTTCGACAAAATGTTATATTCTGTGCATGTACACTCTAACAATAATATTCCAATTCTCTATGGTAGCATATAGTATTTTTGTGTAGTTTTGTCACCCTAGCAACGGTTTTGTAAACATTAAATTAACCTATATTATTGCAATTAATGGTTGAATTTTGACATCTACGATCTTTTGACTTGATATTTGATTAAGCGGTACATTTTTGTCAAGATATACACACTACAAATGTCATTTCATTTTTCAAAAGTACATTTTGATATTTGTATTCATAGTTATGCCCCGTTCATAGCAACAGGTTTCCCTATGCACAGTATTTTCCTGTAGATCTCATAGACCTTTTATTTAATCAAGAAAAAACATTCTACAACAGCACCTTAGCAAATCTAGAGACATCTTATCATTTACTAACCAGTATATATTATAAGAATTCCTTAAACCTTACAATGTCCCTAGTAACCAAATATTATCCCTAGCAACCGCAGAAACTCGTCAATGCTGAGCTCTGTTAATTGCTTTTTTTTAATCTTTTTATAACCGAATGTTGATCTTTTTATTTTTTAAATCATGAGAGGAAATTATTCTCAGTAATTAGAATGTCAAAGGAACCAAGTCAACTGCATAACATGGTAAAGCAGCGCAACAGCGGCAGGAAAGGATATAATCCATGTTGAATAATTAAGAAATAAATCATGGAAGCCAGAATGTGTTGGGAGTTTTAACATGAATTGGCGGATATATTAGTCTCGAGATGTTATATATCCCGTTTTAAAAGGCAGTGGTTTTGTTAACAGGTTGAACCTTTTAACAAAACCACTGCCTTTTAAAACGGGATATATAACATCTAGAGACTGATAATATTTGCATCTGAATGTTCCAACATTAATAAGTATGTCCTTATTATAGGAAAAACATAAATACGTGTATCTTTGGACAAAGATCACAGAGAGCGATTATTGATTTTCTGTCATCTTGTGAAATGTGTGCCTGTCTGCTGTGCATAATTTAAATGGACAGCACATAGGTGAGAGCGAATATTGATTTTCTGTCACCGCACGGCTTCCCTGAAGTTTTAAAAGTACCTCTTTAGCCAATCAAAATTCTACTTGCCACGAGATAATCAGAGAATAGTATTTTATCCCGAGCCAGAAGCGAGGGATAAAATTTACTAATATCCGCCAATCCATGTTAAAACTCAAAACACATTCTGGCTTCCATGATCTATTTCGATTCTGATATGTCTAAGAGTACAAATACGGTAGTATACTTTGATTGGAAGACGGTAATTTATATTTACTGTATCTTCAAACATTTTTTGTTGAGAAAAGTAAAACGTGATAGATTATATAAATATAATGCTTGGTAATACTGTATTATCGGTAATGGCACATTAAAGTAAAATCATACCACTAAAATTCCAAGTAATACTACACATTTAGCACTGACTCATAAACGATAGACTATATCAATGACATTCTTAGTAAGGATAACAAAAGGACCATTATAAACAAAACACCGAATATATAATTCAAACCTGACATCCGTGTACTATGTTAAAACATGCATGTTATATCATTATATGTACTGTATTAGATGAATTATGAATTATCAAATATATAGTTTGTTTTTCCATACTTTATTGAAATAAGTAAGAATAAAATATTGATCTCATGAGGTTGTTATCGGCAGTCATTATGCCACCGGAACGTTAATATTAAGATATATATAAATCAAATTTATGTTAATACAATTATTCATCGGCAATTCACTTTGCGAAAGAGCTAAATAAAATATATTTGTTAAAAAAAAAAATGATAATAAAAAGTAAAGGGACTACTAAAAATAGAAAGTTCCGATGTGTTTACATGTCCAATGAATTAATTTCTAAGATAATCTGACAGACTAATTTTCTTTTTGGTTGTTTGTTTTGTTTTCTGTACTTTTTGTGAATTGTAGGGATAATATTAAAGTATAATTTAGTAAAGTAACACATGAAATTCCACTGAGGGTTAGAAAAAAAAACACGTCGAACTCAATGCACAATCATGTCGGCAGTAAATCACCTCCAAAGCTTATTCAACGTCAAAACTGTTTCATAAAAATTGCTCAAGTTTTATTCCCGTAGCAAAACAACTACGATAACCAACTTTATTTTGGATGAGATTGAAAGGTCGATTTCTATTTCTGACTATTACGGATGAAAACGGTCAATACAAAATGGCCGCTGACGAGAAATCGACCTTAAAATGATTTTTTGATTGCAGATTTCATACTCTCCACACTCGAGTATCAACACAAAAATTAAATGAGATATGTGTTTATGTATATTAAACATCATACTAAAATATGTCTTTGGTACCTGCTTGTGGTTATACTGAAAATTGACATTAAATACACATTTCTTGTTAGATTTCATATATTTTCACGAAACGATAGACTTTTCATTGACTAGTGTGACGTCATCGCACGTGCAAATATGGAAAATTGTTACCAAATTAGTAGTTGGGGTACAGGTTTTATAAAATCAAGAAACAACGAAAGCTATACGTTTCATTTATAATTTGTCTATTTTTTAGGCCAATTTCTGCCCTTATCATACCTACTCCTTTGAAAGTGAAGTTGTTTCTTTTTCAGTACATTGTTTAATGACATGATATGTGTGTAACAGTTCCCATAATTGTGTGGGAAACAATATTGTTGTAGCATTATTGGTACTTGTAAGGATATGCCACATTATGACCCAACAGTGTTTTATGTTATGCACTACTTTTGATCCATCATTTGTCCATTAGAGGTTAGGTGTTTAAGACCACTTTCAAAAATATTTCAGTTACTACTTTTGTGGCAGAAATCCAGATCTGTCGCAAGTCACTGACAAATTTTATCACATAATGTTTTATCGAGTACACCTCGCCATAACTGGGGTTTAAACTCACAACTTAAGTGGTGATAGGCAACGATTGCACAGGTAGTTGTAAATGCAACTACCATACGACCACGACGGCTCAAGTTCAGTTAAGATGAAAGGTAATTGTTTTATTGATGTTGATGGAATTTATGATTATCACTGTTAATAAACTTTCTTTTCATATCAATCAATGAACAGAATTGGTTTGCTGAAAGTGTGTTTTTTTGTTGGGGTTCATTCGATGAAATTTGTATCTTATGTGAAGTTCAGTCAATTGCAGACACAACGTTAGGCATATTAGAACAATACCTTTTCTTTTGCCACCAGACTGGGATGGTTGGCCACTGAATTTTACGATTACACACTTTATATAAGTCTACCCATGTTTAATTTAAAAATCTGGCAACAGTTGAAACACTGACACCAAAGCATAAATAAATAAATAAATACATATTGCACAGACCATGCTATTTATCTTAGTGAATCTCATGATCATTGATGAGCTAAAACAATTGACGAAGGTGGTCCGTTGCTGAGCATAAGCAGTATAAAGCTGGGGCTCTGAAAAGAAAACGACAAGTAAAACAAAGAGGAAATATTTTAGAATAGCATTACTATCATTTGAAATAACGGGTATGCATATGTATATTATGTATAAAAGTGTAGAAAAGTAGATGAATGGATTTGAATCTGAGGATCCCTAAAATTCACATCACATTTTCATAAATTATATAAAGCTTCCCCTTTTGCGCCCAAATTAAAGAATCAACCTCCAATGGACAAATGATGGATCAAAATATTGTGTTGTAGTGCATTGAAAATGCGTTCTGTCATGTGCATAAGTTATTGTTTGCATGATTGACAGACAATATTCTTCACCTTGTTTTCTAGCTTCTGAACTGTCGATCAAGAAAAACAAATATATTCTAGACAGGCAGAAAATATCCAGTCAATGGAGTTTGCAATTACTATTTCGCACGCACAATAGCGACCCCACACTACAAGGTGTGGAAAATAGAAATGATTCTGTTTGATAAAGTCCTTTTTTTTTTTTTAGCTTAAACATATTTTTATTTGCTAAATATAAGAAATAGGGATCGGACACAAGTTTTTCCAACTTATGAAGTCTTCTCCCGAATACAATAATTTACAATATGGATTAGCATGCGCAATGAAATGATATAATATGTATATAATAGCATAGAGTTAAATATACAAAGAATGACTATATACAAAAATATAATTATAGACAATATACGAAAAAAAATAAAAAAAAAAAGAAAAAGAAAAGAGAATAAATACTTTTGGAGATGTGTGTTGGTTCTTTAGATCATTTAGACAATTGTAAATCTTTTGGAGTCTTTAATATATTTAAAAGCATGTTTAAAAATGGTTATATTTTCTTCATATGTTAGGAGATCACTTCCTTTTGTCAGTAGATTTACATTAATATTAATGTTAGAAGGTAGCCAGTTAAGACTATTAAATATTATTTCCCTATTATCTGTATATTTATCACAATCAAAAAAGAAATGGTGAGAATTTACACATGGTGCGCCACAGTTACAGGAAGCATTTGATAAATTTTTTACTTTACATCAATCGTAATTCAAGAAGGATGCATTGCAGCGAAGCTGTGTTAGAATTATATTTAGTTTTCTACAACCATAATAATAGTGTCTCGGAATTGGCATTGAGATTGAGCTGCGGATTGCCTTTTTAAATTTAGATAGTGTGTCAAGATTACGCACTGAAAGATTAAGGTTATTCCATTCCCTTACTGGAGCTGAGACGAAAGAATCTCTAGTTAAAGATAGTCTACAAAATGGAACAATAATATCGTTGCCATTTCGAAAGGGATAAATAGTCGTACTTTGGATTGTTGGGGGAATAAGATCGAGTAAATAAGAGGGTGTGCTACCGTTTTGGATATTATATAATAATTTGAGCTTTCTCCTAGTTCTTCTTTCTTCCAATCTCTCCCAGCCAGTTTCTCTATATAGATATTCTGTGTTGGTAAAGATTGGAAGTCCGGTGATAATTCTAGCTGCCTCCAACTGTAGCCTCTCCAATTTGCACGAATTAGAGACACCACAGTTGTCCCAGACCTCACATGCATACTCAAATATTGGTCGAATGTAAATTAAGTATAATTTCTCTAAATGTTTTCTATTTAATTTATATTTCAATTTACGCAAAACACATATGTGTTTAGAGACACTTTTTATTAAATTTGCTACATGTTTATTCCATTTTGCTTCCTCGCTAAATGTTATCCCCAAATGTTTATGGTTTGATTTAAGTGGAATTAATTTTCCATCAAAATAAAAAAAAAAATTTGTTGAGTTTTCTACATTTTTAAAAAGCATGATTTCAGTTTTGTCTGGGTTGAAAGACATCAACCATCTCTTTGACCAGTCACCAAGTTCATGTCGATCATGATTTATGACATATTTTTTTTTATCTTCATCTTGGCTTGCATAGCCAAGGGAAGTATCATCAGCAAACAAACGGCTTATGGAAAGAAGCTTATCACCAATATCAGTAATGTAAACCAGAAATAACAGATGGACGAGGACAGACCCTTGGGGGACCCCATCAGACACAGACACAAATGAGGACGACGAATTTCTGTTTACTACTTTTTGGTGTCTACAATATAAATAATTTTCAAACCATTTTAATAAATTCCCTTTTATTCCATAACAATTCATTTTATGTATCAAACCTTTGTGCCAAGCTTTATCGAAAGCCTTTGAGAAATCACAGAAAACGAAGCAACATAGTCCTTTTTTTTCAAGAGAGCTTAAGATAGTATTATATAGTTCTATTAATTGGTGGACTGAGGAATGCTTAGGCAAAACACCAGATTGATACTGGTAGATAAGCTTGTTTTGAATTAAATGGTTATATACGTGTTTGCATATAATCCTTTCCATTACTTTTCCGACACAGCTAATCAGTGATATTGGGCGGTAATTAGAAGGTAAAGATGTATCACCTTTTTTAAAAATCGCTATGACATGCGCATTTTTCCAACTAGAGGGATATTTACATTGGCGGAGAGATTTGTTAAAAATAATTTGTAGTGGAATGGCTATCTTTTCAGGGGAAATTTTTAACATTTTGTGACTAATTTTGTCGGGTCCAGAAGCTTTGTATGGATCAATAATTTTTAAAATATCTACAATTTCACTTATGGTTACAAAAATCTCATTTATTACATTATTAGTTTTTATATCAAAGTCTGGAAGAGACACGTTCTCCTCCTCCATCTTCGGTATAAGACTAAAGTATTTATTTAATAAATCACACTTGTCTTCATCTCCATACACAATATCGTCGAAGTTTTCATCATTTATAGAGTTTCTAAGAGGAGGAATACAGTTGTTTCCCTTATTTGATTTGATAAGCATTTTCATAATTTTCCAGTATGTTTTTGGATTGGACTAGTTTTCTAAAAGAATGTGATCTAAATTATTTTCAAAATTTTCTTTTGCAATTTTTTTCATGTTATTTACTTTATTTCTCTGTTTTTTATATAGTTTAATATCCCTTTCCCTGTGAAATTTCAAAACAGTTTTTCTAAATCGGTCCCTTATGCGAATTTCTTTTCGTATTTCGTTGTTAAACCACGGCCTATCATTATTCCGAATAGTTATTATTTTTGTCGGGATACATTCCTGTGCTATTTTTAGGAAACTCTTTGTAAATTTTTCTGACATTTCATCAACGTCATTCAAGTGGTCGAGTTTTTCATTCCAGTTAATTTCATTAAATTGTTCTTCAAACTTTTCGTAATAAATTTTTTGATACTGCCAAATTTCTCTTTTAAATGATCGTGAGATATTTTTGGAACATTGAAGAATTACGACTGAGGCATCATGATCACTAATATTATCAGGTAATTTAAAAACATCAGAAAATGCATAATTAATTGTGTCATTTACTATAATGGGATCTAATAATGTTCTACATGATTTGTTACCCTTGTTGGTTTCTCTATTACATTTTTAAAGTTAAAAAGCCTCATCATATCAATCAATTTGTTATTGTTTAAAGACATAAGGTCAGAGTTGAGATCTCCAGAGATCACAATATTTTCATTGACTTGATATGCTAAGCCTATAGCATGATTTAAGCGTGCCCAATATTCAGTGTCGGTCCATTCAGGTCGATATGTAATACACAAAAGAAAAGAGTGACCTTTGGCATGAACTTCAACCCAAATCGTTTCATCTATGTCATTTTCAAGTTCGTGTTTCCTGCAAATGCCGATGTCTTCCTTTGAGTAAATAAGTAACCCGCCACCAGAATTAGTACGATCTTTTCGTTGAGGATTTTTATCAAACGAATCGAGATCGATATCTCTGTTTTCAATGCTGTTGTCAAGATGTGTTTCAGTTAAAACAATAATATCGAATTCATCAACAAAATTTTGGAGAAAATTTATTTTATTTCTTATACTTCTAATATTGATATTGCATGAAACAGTCCGATAGCCGCTCTATAAGCATCTAAGTTGCTATCCATTTTGTTTTAAAAAAAATGGTTTTATCATTTGCTTCCTGGCTATGCAGATGTTTCGCCGACCCAGAACCAAACACATCTCCTTGTGTATTAAAGATATTAGAAAATTAAACACTTGTGATCTAGAAAAAAATAAGATCACAAACATAGATACTACATATAAACAGTTTGGAAAATGTACATGTAATTGAAATGTCATCGAATGAAAAGTTTCGAAAAAATAAAATGGGAATGTTACATAATAGTCATAATTAAATCTATACGACATCCTTTATATCGAGAATGAATCCATCCCCCCACATCATGGGTGACTTATGCGTCCCCGCATATATGAGATGATAGACCCATTTGAGAAAAAAAATGTCACTACATGTCCCGTCGGTAATTTAAAAGAATTATTCATGGATTAATATTTTATCCAGTTCGAAAAACATGATGTTTGTTGTAAACTAAAGCTTTATTATAATATCAAATTCTAACTCCAATTACCGACAAAATACTGTATAAGCTTAAAATGTCATAACATGTTATTAAATACACAAACATCCAATTGTTTACAATATACATAAGTGAATGACAAGTATGCTAGTTTCAGTCCAAATGTGTGAGGAAACGAACACACCGATAATGTCGGTACAGTTTTGAGAAAACATGAAAAGGGACACATCATATTACAATAAAACCAGCTGTTAGAGATATACGACACATACTAAATAATTATATTAACGACCAGTGTTTCTTATGAAAAAAACCAGTGAATGATGATTTATTTAATATTTTGACCATTTCCGTATTCAGTTTTATTCCTAAATTAAATTCAATAATCAGTGTCATGAATATAGTGTATTGGATAATAACCAAGTTTGTCATATTTGGTGTGTGGAAATTTCTTTCCATCAATAAACAAATAACTTTTGAATGTGTACATTTTTATAGCATAATTTGTCCTTTGAGACATACCCTCCATTCTATTTTACAATCAAATGTTACGTTACACAAAGGTCCCTAAAGGTAGCAAAGAAACAATAACATTAAAAACATGTGGGTGATAGAGAATGTTATCTTGGTACGTCTGTACAGTATTGTAAAACATGAAAAAAATGCACATCGTATAACAATAAAACATACTTTGAATTCAAAGATATGAATATAGAACCAGCATACCTAGCTGTTAGAAATATACGGCATATACTGTAAAGAACCACCAAATCATATCACAAATAGTAATAGTGAATGATAAATTACTGAATATTTGGACGATTGTTGTCGTAATTCAATTTTATTCCTAGATTGAATTTGATAATCAGTGTCATGAGTATAGTGAATTGGATGATAGCCAAGTTTGTCATGCTTGGTGTGTGGAAATTTCTTTCAGTTTATAAACAAATAACTTTTGAATGTATACATTTTTTGGCATAATTTGTACTTTGAGACAAACCCTCCATACTATTTATAAATCACATGTTACAATACACAAAGGTCATAAGAGGTAGGGGAAAAACAATAACATTATTATTTTTTTTAAAATGATATCATGGTACTGGACTCACAGTAATATATTTATGTTTG
This sequence comes from Bathymodiolus septemdierum, assembly GCA_963383655.1. NCBI lineage: Eukaryota > Metazoa > Mollusca > Bivalvia > Mytilida > Modiolidae > Bathymodiolus > Bathymodiolus septemdierum. The sequence goes on along the minus strand of OY726524.1, from coordinate 27,200,540 downwards.
GTTTATTTTATCATTTAACGTACATTGTGTAATGATATACTTAAAAAGAAAACCAAATATTTGCTGAATTTGAGATAAATGACATGGCAAATAGTATTATTAACAATGGAGATTATTCGAGCAAACCTAGAAAAAAATAACAAAATATGTGTGCAATGAACAAAATAAATCAAAATCAAAATTTTATTCAAAATAACAGGTGTTGTGATATTGTATAGGTCTAAGTGGATGTGTCATGTTCAGTGCTGTGGATGAAGTCCAGGATATCATCACGGTTGTTTATCAGTATTTTACGGCTTGTTGTGTTCTGGTTAAGAAATATACGACCATCAGACGTCCAGTATGTGTATAGTAGGCCATTATATTTTAGTTGTGCAAGCTGCTTTACAAGTTCGGGTCGGTATTTGGTAAGGTTTTCAGTGATGAAGATTTTATCTGGGTGGTTTTTCAAGCCCTTTTTATTACTATACACTTTGTTACGTGTTCTGTATGAAATGAATCTCACAATTACTTGAGATTTTCCATCTTTTACCTTCCCAATAATATGTGACCTTCCAATGTCATGTAAGTTTATATCAAGCCCAAGTTTGTCATTACACACATTGAGAATAAGCTCATCTGTATTAACAGGGTGCTTGACATTTCCCCTTTCATCAACAGGCACCTTAATGTTGTGGAAACGAAGGCTGGTACGCCTTGAATATTGTTCCTGACCTTCTATCCTGGATTCAAGCTCTATAATTTTGTTGTACAATGCATCAACTTCAGTTGAATGTTCTTTCAAAGCTAATGTATGGTCTTTAGCTGTTGTTTGGAGAGTAGTAATAATAGTTGCTTGCTTTGAAAGTGTTTGTGCCTGCTCAGTTATTGTTTTTTGTTGCTTGTTGACAGTTTCTATTAATGGATTTACATGAGCATCAACATGTGTTTTGATTTTATCATCAACAATATCTTTTATGGTTGCTTCTATTGTTTCACATATTTTCTCAGAAAGGATTGGAATGATTTTGTTGAGAACGTCAGGGCTAGTGAGAGCCTCTAATACTTTGTCCGTAATAGTTTTCCTGGTACTGGGGGCCTTTTTGGGAATGATGTCGGTTAGATCAGAAATTGAGTTTCGTCGCCTGATTTGTCTTTTTTCTTGTTTTTCTTTTGCTGGGAGGTCATCGGGAGTGTCAGGTGAAGCTCTTTTATTAGTAATAGGAGTTGAAGTGGATATATTTGGCTGAGAACAAGAAATACTGTCATCACTGTTGACTCTACTGGGCGCAGACATCTTGGATTATGTAAACAAGATCGTAACAGGTTTAGTGAAATGTTAATTAGTTCTGTAGTTACTGTATAAATCAGTCTTTGCATTGATATTTCACATTAATATAGGTAGTTATATAATATCATATAGACTCAGGATTAAATATTTAAGTTATCCATCTATAATTCCCATTTTTTGGGGAGACTCGTTTACTCAACCAGCTGTATTTTGCGCATAAAGTCCTTTAACTAGAACAGGAAAAAAATGCACACTTGAGTGAAATAGTGTTCTAATAAAAGATCGTGAACGTGATGTTCAAGTTTGAAAGAATGTCAAGGTATATTTTAAATGAGGATGAAACAAGTCACCATTTGATATTAATTCGGTTGTATTTCATTCTGACGATTTTAATTACGGAAGTCGATCACAACCATATTTTTTTTAACAATTGCAACTCAGCTGTTTTTTTTTCACAACCTATAATAAAATGAACAAATATATAGCACACTGTCGGAACAGTTCCAGCATTCAATAGTGGTAATAGGCAACTATTGCACAGTTAGTTGTAAATTCAACTACCATACGACCACGACGTCTCAAGTTCAGTTAAGATGAAAGGTAATTAAGTCTACCCATGTTGAATTTAAAACTCTGTCAACAGTTGAAACACTGACACCAAAGCATAAATAAATAAATAAATAAATCAATAAATAAATAAATAAATATTGTACGGACCGTGCTATTTATCTTAGTGAGTCTCATAATCATCGATGAGCTAGAACAATGGACGAAGGTGGTCCGTTGCTGAGCATGAGCAGTAGAAAGCTGGGGCTCTTAAGCGCGCATTAACTACATTACATGTAAGCTGTGTGATTCTGTTTGATAAAGTCCTATAACTAGAACAGGAAAAAATGTACACTTGAGTGAAATAATATTCTAATAAAAGATCGTGAACGTGATATACAAGTTTGAAAGAATGTCAAGGTATATTTTAAATGAGGTTGAAATAAATCACCATTTGATTCGGTTGTATTTCATTTTGACGATTTTAATTACGGAAGACGATCACAACCATAATTTTTTTTAACAATTGCAACTCAGCTGGTTTTTTTTCATAACCTATAATAAAATGAAAAAAATATATATCACACTGTCGCAACAGTTCCAGCATTCAATAGAAAAATCGTAGAGATATGGAAATTCGATATCCCTAACACACATATAAATGACCTTTCCTGTCTGAGTTCAGGTACTTCAATAAAAAGTGACGAGGTTAAATTAGTATACAATAGATTTCTCTAAGACATTTCTCTTATTTAATAAAAACAATAGAAAGCGAAAATCGCAGGACAATCGGTCAATGGTCGGGCGACCGTCGCCGATAATGTATAAATAAGCCTAAAAGAGGCTATTGTTTTACCATGGGACAGTTTTGGGATTGCCTTTTTCAAAATATTCAGTTCAGATATCCAGTTTTGTTTGTTTCTTAATTTGGCTATAATTTTATATTCTAAAATATGACCATATTCATCTAAAATATCATTAATAAAAATGATTCCACTTTTTATCCAATTAACTTTTACTAAGCATTTGCCTTTATATTTTATATACTTATTTCCCCATATTATTTGTTTTCTTATTTCTCTAAAATTGTGTGGACTTTTATTTTCCCTCCCTCTACAGGTAATCTATGTTTTCAATAATTCTTTATAAAATGCTGGAATATTTTTTGTTAATTCATTTTCCATAGATTGAAAGCTATCTAAATTCATATTAAATATGAGAAAGTTTTCTCCTATATTCTCAAAATACTTTTGCGGTATAATTTTCCAGTTGTCATTACTATTTTCCAATAATCTTAATATCCATTTTATTTGTAAGGCTTTAATATAAGTATCAATGTTGGTCAATTTTAACCCTCCTTCTAAATAGTCATTAGATAAAACCGATCGCTTAACTGGATCTTTCTTTCCTTTCCATAAGAATTCCTATACAATATTTTTAAAGGTTTGGATATATTCTTTTGGTATTATTGTGCAGGAACCTATAAATGTTATGTTGGGCAGTATTAGTGATTTGAACACTGTTATTCTTCCTATTAATGAGATGTTTCTCTGGTTCCAGTTTTTTATTATGGCTTTACATTTATTAATTTGCTTTTCATAATTTAATTGATCACATTGAGTCTTATTGTATCCAAAATATACTCCTAAGCCTTTAATGGGTTCATTTGTCCAAGTAATGTTTTCGTATTTGTCTTTAGTATGTTTTAATCTTGCTAGCCAAATTCCTTCGGTTTTATTTTTGTTTAATTTAAGGCCTGAAAGGTTGCCAAATTCTTCAATTATATTCATAGCTATGGTTATTTCGTGTTTTGTCTTTAGAAATAATGTAGTGTCGTCAGCCAGTTGACAATTTTTTAAGTTGCCTGTTATACTATTTAGTTTGATTTCTATTCCCCTTATATGTTTAGTTTCTCTTAGTTTAATGGCCATGATTTCTACTGCTAGAACGAAGATTAAAGCTGAAGCCGGAGACCCCTGTCTTATCCCTCGAAAAACCTTAAAAGGGGCAGAAACCCACCCATTATTTAGAATACATCCCTTTATATCTGTATACATTGTTCGAATCCATCCTATGAATGAACTTTTAAAGCCAAATTTTTCAAGACATTCAGTCATAAACGACCATTCTAAAGAGTCGAATGCTTTTGTAAAATCTAGAAATAATATGGCTCCTTCTATGTTAAACTTTTCTGAATGATCTATTACGTCTTGAATTTGTCGTATATTGAAACCTATGTATCTATTTTTAAGATATCCTTTTTGATCCGAGTGAATTATGGATGGTAGCACTTCTTTAAGTCTTTGGGCTATTGTATATGCTAGTATTTTTGTATCTGTATTCAGAAGAGTGATTGGAAGATAATTATCCAGAGGTAATGGATAATTTTTGCTGAAAATTAAAGATATGGCTCCAATTTTTTGTGAGTTTGATAAATGTCCCCTCTCATAGTTAATATTAAATACTTTTGTAACAAGTTTTTCTGAGCTATTCCAAAATTTTCTATAGAATTCGACGCTTAAACCATCAAGTCCTGGAGCTTTATTTAGTTTCATTTTAAAAATAGCATTTGTACATTCTTCTATAGTTATTTCTCTCTCACATTTCTCGCTTTCATTGTTACTTAGTTTATTATGAACTTTTGTATTTTCAATATATTTTTTCAGTTTGTCATTATCTGGATTTGTTGATTTATATAATTTTTTATAATAGTGAACTTCTATTTCCATTATCTCATTTTGATCAGTAGTAGATTTACCATTTTTGTCATATAATTCATTTATAGCCTTTTTTGCTTGTATTGTTTTTCCGAGCCCCAAGAAAAAAGCTGTATTTTGTTCTCCTTCTTCGATCCATTTAACTCTAGATCTGATTTGTCTCCCTTTTGTTTTTTCCGTGTACAGTTTATCTAGTCTTTTAATTGTTATTTCTAGTTTTTGTTTTAATGATGCATCTTCTTTATATGTACTAGTATTACTTAGTTCTTCAAGGTATTCTAATTCATTTTCCAGTTTTTTAATTTCATTTATTTTACTATTTGCCAATTTTTTACAATGATCAATTGTTTTATCCCTCACTTCTAGTTTTAAGCTATGCCACAGAATATCTAATATGGTTTGTTCTTTAAATTTGTGTTGATATTTAGTGATTAATTTTTCAATGGATTTACAGTATTCTTGGCTTTCTAAAATACTTGTGTTTAGTTTCCAATATCCATTTCCCTTATTACCTTTGAAAAGCTTTAGTTTTAAAGATATACTATTATGGTCGGTAAATTTCAACACAATAGGTCATATGTCACTTGAATAAGAATTCATTAAGATTTCTGTCGAGACAAGAAAGTAATCAATTCTTGTTGCTTCAGATTTATCTTTCCTGTTCCAGGTAAATTGTGTTTTAGTTTTGTTTTTTTTGTCTCCATATATCAATAAGTTTGTGTGATTTTATCATTGATTTTAAGTTATGGACTGGTTTATCAAATTTCTTTGATTGATATATTTTTTTTGTTTCTATTTTTGATAAAATATCATTATAATCTCCTGCTAGTATTATCTGACCTATACTATACTCATTGATAAATCTATCTACTTGTTTGAAAAAAGTGTTTCTTTTTTTCATATTATTGGGAGCATAACTGTTTATTATAGTGTAAATAGCATTGTTTATTTCGACATTTATAAGTAACAGTTTTCCCTCATTGTCTTTATATTCATCAATTAATTTGAACTCTACATTCTTTTTTATCCAAATTGCCACCCCTCTTGAATTACTTGTACCATTACTTTGATACAGACTTCCTTTAAAATCTTGTATTAATTTATTTTCAATATTTTGTGAAAAGTTAGTTTCTTGCATTAAAAGGATATTACATTGTTGTTGTTTTGACCATTCTATTAATCTTTGTCTTTTTTCAGATTGTTGAAGTCCATTTGTATTAATGGAGCAGATATGTAGAATATTATGATTCATTTTGAATTATTGGTTTAAAGAAAAGGTAAGTTATATTTATACTTTTAATTATCATTGTGGTCAAACTAATTTCTTTGTTACTATTGAGTATAATAACACACTTTATAATTATCCTTTGTGGATCCTCCTGATAGATAATGTTTACAGGTTTGTTTTTGGAATATTTACCTATAATTACCCTCCGTTGAGCCTCCTGATAAGTAATGTTTACTGGTTGGTTTATCATATATTTACCTGTATTGATTATTTTGGGTGCTTTATATTTTGTTTCTTCTTTGGACCGATTTTGATTATATTTAGTCTCCCTATTTTTATGAGCTTCAGATTTTCTTATTAGATTGTTTTTTATATACTCAAATTGAATAACTTTCTTATTACATACTCATTTTATAAAGTTTTCATTTACATTTAAAATCGTTCCCTTTAAACAGCTGTTAACTGTTGATATGTTTATGCATATTTTGTCGTTGTTTCTTGACCCAAATGTCAAGGTTGTTATATAAATAGGACACGTTACTTTGTTTATAAACAGGACCACGTGTAGTCCTTGGAAAACGAAAGTAGCATAACATAGAACATATACATAGACATACAAACACAATAAAACATGGACACAATTACAAATCAGCAAATAATTAATAATGCACATAATATTCCTTTCATGACACATGTATTTCTTATTATTTATGTCTTTTTGTGCATTATGATTAAAAAAAGATATAATGTGTACACATTTGTAAAAATAAGATAATGCATAATTATTCTGTAGCATTAGCACATAGAGTTCAGCACAAAGTATTAAAAATACAGTAAACATGAAGCTAATACGTTTTTAAAACCTGTATATACAAAGTATCTAAACACAATAGTACATGATATGTATATAAATGTCTTAGCATTGTATTCACCAATATTATTATTAATACTCATGGATATGAATTGTACAAATACTTTACTATGGTCCAATTTTTTGAAGACTTTATTGAAGAGAAAGGTTTTATCGCTGACATGTTCGCTCATAAAAGCAAAACGTTTTGAAGTTTTTCTTAATAATCTCCATATAATTTTGTGATTTTAGAATTTAAAAAAAAATCACTATTAAGCACAACTTACAATTTAAACGTGACAAACTATTATACAATTGTAGTAATTATGAACTTCAGCGATTCAAAACTGCGTTTAAATCATAGAAAGTTGAAAACTAGAAATCAAAAAATTGTAATTAAATGATGACAACAAACTTCAAAATATTTAGCGAAAATTTCAGTAAAATTGGTCAAAAAATAAACTCTATATAAGGTTTTGAAATAAAAAAATGTGGAAAATATCTATGGACGAACACTAATGTATAATATACATTATTATTGAAACAAAAGAAGTTGCCAGTATTGGATAAAACGGATTTTTCCCCCGGATGTGAAATCAGGTTCCCTGAGTACAAATGCGGAAAAAGAAATCCGCTATTTCCATTACGGGCAACTTCTTTTGCTTCAATAATAATGTATCTTACTTGTAAAATAATAGTGTTGTTGAAAAAAACCAAATGATATGACATTTAATCCATTTTTTTTCGACGATCCAGGGAAATTGTAACTGTTTTGTCTGAGAACGAGTTTAAATATTTTTCACATTTAAATGACCAGGCGAACGATATTATCCTTGTCCCGAAAATGGGTCAAATTAAAAGAACAGCGGCCTGTATCATCGGCCCCTAATAGCGGCCTCTATTAGCGACTTATATCATCTATTACCGGCCTCTATTTGATATTAGAGGCCGCATTTACAATAGCTTTGCTGGGGGTATTATTGTACAAGTCTACTTAGTGTAACTATAGATTTGAATATCAACGTTTAATATGGTGGTATGACAAACGTCTTTATTAAAAAAAAACAAAAACAAAAATAAAAACAAAAAAAACTTAGATATTTACTTAATGTCGTTTAAGAGGTTAATAGCGGGTTAATAGCGGAATTTACCTAAAGTAATTATTTTGTCTTTCTATCGGGCAGATTATGACAATTTCATGTTTAAGACTCTGCTTTAGGAACCGAGAAAGATATTTGATTACATTACGTTGTGAGTTCGAAACTCTCTCAGGCGAGGTGTACTCGATCCAACATTATGTGATGAAATTTGTTAGTGACTTGCGACAGGTCGGTGGTTTTCTCCGGTTTACTCCACCAATAAAACTGACCACCACGATATAGCTGAAATATTGTTGAAAGAGGTATTAAACACCATAACCTTAACTCTAACACGTTGAAGGACTCATCATGTATCATTCCAAAATGATGTTCACTGGAAAGTGCAGGCAGTAGCTTGTTGTTTTACCGAAACTCTATTTACAATAATGTTGGATGCAATAAACACTTGTTTGTGTGATTTTATCTTGTGTTTTCATAAACTTCATATTTGTGTTTTTAGCTCTCGGTCAAGATTGTAATTCCGTAATGCAAAAACGGATGCATTTCCGGACAGACATGGAACATAACATTGGTCGACCGGTGAACAACAGTGATGTTTCCCTGGGGTACCAATTTATTAAAAACATCACTTTATTTTATTACATGGTGAACAGCAGTGATGTTTCCCATGGGTACCAATTTTGTTAAAACATCACTATTATTTTATATATAATATATACTGTAATAAAATAAAAATGATATTTTCACAAAATTGGTACCCCACGGTAACATCACTGTTGTTCACCGGTCGACAAATGTTATGTTCCATGTCTGTCCGAAAAGCATCCGTTTTTGCATTACGGAATTACAATCTTGACCGAGAGCTAAACACACAAATATGAAGTTTATGAAAACACAAGATAAAATCACACAAACAAGTGTTTATTGCATCCAACATTATTGTAAATAGAGTTTCGGTAAAACAACAAGCTATTGCCTGCACTTGCCAGTGAACATCATTTTGGAACGATACATGATGAGTCCTTCAACGTGTTAGGGTTAAGGTTATGGTGTTTAATGCCTCTTTCAACAATATTTCAGCTATATCGTGGTGGTCAGTTTTATTGGTGGAGTAAACCGGAGAAAACACTAACAAATTTCATCACATAATGTTGGATCGAGTACACCTCGCCTGAGAGAGTTTCGAACTCACAACGTAATGTAATCAAATATCTTTCTCGGTTCCTAAAGCACAGTTTTAAACATGAAATTGTCATAATCTGCCCGATAGAAAGACAAAATAATTACTTTAGGTAAATTCCGCTATTAACCCGCTATTAACCTCTTAAACGACATTAAGTAAATATCTAAGTTTTTTTTGTTTTTATTTTTGTTTTTGTTTTTTTTTAATAAAGACGTTTGTCATACCATCATATTAAACGTTGATATTCAAATCTATAGTTACACTAAGTAGACTTGTACAATAATACCCCCAGCAAAGCTATTGTAAATGCTGCCTCTAATATCAAATAGAGGCCGGTAATAGATGATACAAGTCGCTGATAGAGACCGCTATTAGGGGCCGATGATACAGGCCGCTGTTCTTTTAATTTGACCCATTTTCGGGACAAGGATAATATCGTTCGCCTGGTCATTTAAATATGAAAAATATTTAGACTCGTTCTCAGACAAAACAGTTACAATTTCCCTGGATCGTCGAAAAAAAATGGATTAAATGTCATATCATATGGTTTTTTTCAACAACACTATTATTTTACAAGTAAGATACATTATTATTGAAGCAAAAGAAGTTGCCCGTAATGGAAATAGCGGATTTCTTTTTCCGCATTTGTACTCAGGGAACCTGATTTCACATCCGGGGGAAAAACCCGTTTTATCCAATACTGGCAACTTCTTTTGTTTCAATAATAATGTATATTATACATTAGTGTTCGTCCATAGATATTTTCCACATTTTTTTATTTCAAAACCTTATATAGAGTTTATTTTTTGACCAATTTTACTGAAATTTTCGCTAAATATTTTGAAGTTTGTTGTCATCATTTAATTACAATTTTTTGATTTCTAGTTTTCAACTTTCTATGATTTAAACGCAGTTTTGAATCGCTGAAGTTCATAATTACTACAATTGTATAATAGTTTGTCACGTTTAAATTGTAAGTTGTGCTTAATAGTGATTTTTTTGAAATTCTAAAATCACAAAATTATATGGAGATTATTAAGAAAAACTTCAAAACGTTTTGCTTTTATGAGCGAACATTTCAGCGATAAAACCTTTCTCTTCAATAAAGTCTTCAAAAAATTGGACCATAGTAAAGTATTTGTACAATTCATATCCATGAGTATTAATAATAATATTGGTGAATACAATGCTAAGACATTTATATACATATCATGTACTATTGTGTTTAGATACTTTGTATATACAGGTTTTAAAAACGTATTAGCTTCATGTTTACTGTATTTTTTAATACTTTGTGCTGAACTCTATGTGCTAATGCTACAGAATAATTATGCATTATCTTATTTTTACAAATGTGTACACATTATATCTTTTTTTAATCATAATGCACAAAAAGACATAAATAATAAGAAATACATGTGTCATGAAAGGAATATTATGTGCATTATTAATTATTTGCTGATTTGTAATTGTGTCCATGTTTTATTGTGTTTGTATGTCTATGTATATGTTCTATGTTATGCTACTTTCGTTTTCCAAGGACTACACGTGGTCCTGTTTATAAACAAAGTAACGTGTCCTATTTATATAACAACCTTGACATTTGGGTCAAGAAACAACGACAAAATATGCATAAACATATCAACAGTTAACAGCTGTTTAAAGGGAACGATTTTAAATGTAAATGAAAACTTTATAAAATGAGTATGTAATAAGAAAGTTATTCAATTTGAGTATATAAAAAACAATCTAATAAGAAAATCTGAAGCTCATAAAAATAGGGAGACTAAATATAATCAAAATCGGTCCAAAGAAGAAACAAAATATAAAGCACCCAAAATAATCAATACAGGTAAATATATGATAAACCAACCAGTAAACATTACTTATCAGGAGGCTCAACGGAGGGTAATTATAGGTAAATATTCCAAAAACAAACCTGTAAACATTATCTATCAGGAGGATCCACAAAGGATAATTATAAAGTGTGTTATTATACTCAATAGTAACAAAGAAATTAGTTTGACCACAATGATAATTAAAAGTATAAATATAACTTACCTTTTCTTTAAACCAATAATTCAAAATGAATCATAATATTCTACATATCTGCTCCATTAATACAAATGGACTTCAACAATCTGAAAAAAGACAAAGATTAATAGAATGGTCAAAACAACAACAATGTAATATCCTTTTAATGCAAGAAACTAACTTTTCACAAAATATTGAAAATAAATTAATACAAGATTTTAAAGGAAGTCTGTATCAAAGTAATGGTACAAGTAATTCAAGAGGGGTGGCAATTTGGATAAAAAAGAATGTAGAGTTCAAATTAATTGATGAATATAAAGACAATGAGGGAAGACTGTTACTTATAAATGTCGAAATAAACAATGCTATTTACACTATAATAAACAGTTATGCTCCCAATAATATGAAAAAAAGAAACACTTTTTTCAAACAAGTAGATAGATTTATCAATGAGTATAGTATAGGTCAGATAATACTAGCAGGAGATTATAATGATATTTTATCAAAAATAGAAACAAAAAAAATATATCAATCAAAGAAATTTGATAAATCAGTCCATAACTTGAAATCAATGATAAAATCACACAAACTTATTGATATATGGAGACAAAAAAAACAAAACTAAAACACAATTTACCTGGAACAGGAAAGATAAATCTGAAGCAACAACAATTGATTACTTTCTTGTCTCGACAGAAATCTTAATGAATTCTTATTCAAGTGACATATGACCTATTGTGTTGAAATTTACCGACCATAATAGTATATCTTTAAAACTAAAGCTTTTCAAAGGTAATAAGGGAAATGGATATTGGAAACTAAACACAAGTATTTTAGAAAACCAAGAATACTGTAAATCCATTGAAAAATTAATCACTAAATATCAACACAAATTTAAAGAACAAACCAAATTAGATATTCTGTGGGATAGCTTCAAACTAGAAGTGAGGGATAAAACAATTGATCATTGTAAAAAATTGGCAAATAGTAAAAAAAATGAAATTAAAAAACTGGAAAATGAATTAAAATACCTTGAAGAACTAAGTAATACTAGTACATATAAAGAAGATGCATCATTAAAACAAAAACTAGAAATAACAATTAAAAGACTAGATAAACTGTACACGGAAAAAACAAAAGGGAGACAAATCAGATCTAGAGTTAAATGGATCGAAGAAGGAGAACAAAATACAGCTTTTTTCTTGGGGTTCGGAAAAACAATACAAACAAAAAAGGCTATAAATGAATTATATGACAAAAATGGTAAATCTACTACTGATCAAAATGAGATAATGGAAATAGAAGTTCACTATTATAAAAAATTATATAAATCAACAAATCCAGATAATGACAAACTGAAAAAATATATTGAAAATACAAAAGTTCATAATAAACTAAGTAACAATGAAAGCGAGAAATGTGAGGGAGAAATAACTATAGAAGAATGTACAAATGCTATTTTTAAAATGAAACTAAATAAAGCTCCAGCACTTGATGGTTTAAGCGTCGAATTCTATAGAAAATTTTGGAATAGCTTAGAAAAACTGGTTACAAAAGTATTTAATTTTAACTATGAGAGGGGACATTTATCAAACTCACAAAAAATTGGAGCCATATCTTTAATTTTCAAAAAAAATTATCCATTACCTCTGGATAATTATCGTCCAATCACTCTTCTGAATACAGATACAAAAATACTAGTATATACAATAGCCCAAAGACTTAAAGAAGTGCTACCATCCATAATTCACTCGGATCAAAAAGGATATCTTAAAAATAGATACATAGGTTTCAATATACGACAAATTCAAGACGTAATAGATCATTCAGAAAAGTTTAACATAGAAGGAGCCATATTATTTCTAGATTTTACAAAAGCATTCGACTCTTTAGAATGGTCGTTTATGACTGAATGTCTTGAAAAATTTGGCTTTAAAAGTTCATTCATAAGATGGATTCGAACAATGTATACAGATATAAAGGGATGTATTCTAAATAATGGGTGGGTTTCTGCCCCTTTTAAGGTTTTTCGAGGGATAAGACAGGGGTCTCCGGCTTCAACTTTAATCTTCGTTCTAGCAGTAGAAATCATGGCCTTTAAACTAAGAGAAACTAAACATATAAGGGGAATATAAATCAAACTAAATAGTATAACAGGCAACTTAAAAATTTGTCAACTGGCTGACGACACTACATTATTTCTAAAGACAAAACACGAAATAACCATAGCTATGAATATAATTGAAGAATTTGGCAACCTTTCAGGCCTTAAATTAAACAAAAATAAAACCGAAGGAATTTGGCTAGGAAGATTAAAGCATACTAAAGACAAATACGAAAACATTACTTGGACAAATGAACCCATTAAAAGCTTAGGAGTATATTTTGGATACAATAAGACTCAATGTGATCAATTAAATTATGAAAAGCAAATTAATAAATGCAAAGCCATAATAAAAAACTGGAATCAGAGAAACATCTCATTATTAGGAAGAATAACAGTGTTCAAATCACTAATACTGCCCAACATAACATTTATAGGTTCCTGCACAATAATACCAAAAGAATATATCCAAACCTTTAAAAATATTGTATATGAATTCTTATGGAAAGGAAAGAAAGATCCAGTTAAGCGATCGGTTTTATCTAATGACTATTTAGAAGGAGGGTTAAAAATGACCAACATTAATACATATATTAAAGCCTTACAAATAAAATGGATATTAAGATTATTGGAAAATAGTAATGACAACTGGAAAATTATACCACAAAAGTATTTTGAGAATATAGGAGAAAACTTTCTCATATTTAATATGAATTTAGATAGCTTTAAATCTATGGAAAATGAATTAACAAAAAATATTCCAGCATTTAATAAAGAATTATTGAAAACATGGATTACCTGTAGAGGGAGGGAAAATAAAAGTCCAAACAATTTTAGAGAAATAAGAAAACAAATAATATGGGGAAATAAGTATATAAAATATAAAGGCAAATGCTTAGTAAAAGTTAATTGGATAAAAAGTGGAATCATTTTTATTAATGATATTTTAGATGAATATGGTCATATTTCAGAATATAAAATTATAACCAAATTAAGAAACAAACAAAACTGGATATCTGAACTGAATATTTTGAAAAATGCAATCCCTAAACTGTCCCATGGTAAAACAATAGCCCCTTTTAGGATTATTCATACATTATCGGCGACGGTCGCCCGACCATTGACCGATTGTCGTGCAATTTTCGCTTTCTATTGTTTTTATTAAATAAGAGAAATGTCTTAGAGAAATCTATTGTATACTAATTTAACCTCGTCACTTTTTATTGAAGTACCTGAACTCAGCCAGGAGGGGTAATTTATATGTGTGTTAGGGATATCGAATTTCCATATCTCTACGATTTTTCTATTGAATGCTGGAACTGTTGCGACAGTGTGATATATATTTTTTTCATTTTATTATAGGTTATGAAAAAAACCCAGCTGAGTTGCAATTTAAAAAAAAAAATATGGTTGTGATCGTCTTCCGTAATTAAAATCGTCAAAATGAAATACAACCGAATCAAATGGTGACTTGCTTCAACCTCATTTAAAATATACCTTGACATTCTTTCATACTTGTTCACGATCTTTTATTACAACATTATTTCACTCATCGATGATCATGAGATTCACTAAGATAAATAGCACGGTCTATGCAATATTTATTTATTTATTTATTTATTTATTTATTTATTTATTTATTTATGCTTTGGTGTCAGTGTTTCAATTGTTGACAGAGTTTTAAATTCAACATGGGTAGACTTAATTACCTTTCATCTTAACTGAACTTGAGACGTCGTGGTCGTATGGTAGTTGAAGTTACAACTACCTGCGCAATCGTTGTCTATTATCACTATTGCATACTGGAACTGTTTCGACAGTGTGCTATATATTTGTTCATTTTATTATAGGTTATAAAAAATCAGCTGAGTTGCAATTGTTAAAAAAAATATGATTGTGATCGTCTTCTCTAATTAAAATTGTCAAAATGAAATACAACCGAATCAAATGGTGATTTGTTTCAACCTCATTTAGAATATACCTTGACATTCTTTCATTCTTGTATATCACGTTCACGATCTTTTATTAGAACATTATTTCACTCAAGTGTACATTTGTTCCTGTTCTAGTTAAAGGACTTTATCAAACAGAATCACACAGTTTACATGTAATGCAGTTAATGCGCGTTTAAGAGCCCCAGCTTTATACTGCTCATGCTCAGCAACGGACCACCTTCGTCAATTGTTCTAGCTCATCGATGATTATGAGATTCACTAAAATAAATAGCACGGTCCGTGCAATATTTATTTATTTATTTATTTATTTATTTATTTATTTATTTATTTATTTATGCTTTGGTGTCAGTGTTTCAATTGTTGACAGAGTTTTAAATTCAACATGGGTAGACTTAATTACCTTTCATCTTAACTGAACTTGAGCCGTCGTGGTCGTATGGTAGTTGAATTTACAACTAACTGTGTAATCGTTGACTATCACCACTATTGAATGCTGGAACTGTTTCGACAGTGTGCTATATATTTGTTCATTTTATTATAGGTTATGAAAACGACCCAGCTGAGTTGCAATTGTTAAAAAGAAATATGGTTGTGATCGTCTTCGTAATTAAAATCGTCAAAATGAAATACAACCGAATCAAATGGTGACTTGCTTCAACCTCATTTAAAATATACCTTGACATTCTTTCAAACTTGTACATCACCTTCTCGATCTGTTATTAGAACATTATTTCACTCAAGTGTACATTTTTTCCTGTTCTAGTTAAAGGACTTTATCAAACAGAATCACACAGTTTACATGTAATGCAGTTAATGCGCATTTAAGAGCCCCAGCTTTATACTGCTCATGCCCAGTAACAGACCACCTTCGTCAGTTGTTTTAGCTCATCGGTGATTATGAGATTCACTAAGATAAATAGCACGGTCCGTGCAATATTTATTTATTTATTTATTTATTTATTTATGCTTTGGTGTCAGTGTTTCAACTGTTGACATAGTTTTAAATTCAACATGGGTAGACTTAATTACCTTTCATCTTAACTGAACTTGAGACGTCGTGGTCGTATGGTAGTTGAATCTACAACTACCTGTGCAATCGTTGCCTATTACCACTATTGAATGCTGGGACTGTTCCGACAGGGTGCTATATATTTGTTCATTTTATTATAGGTTATGAAAAAAAAAACAGCTGAGTTGCAATTGTTAAATAAAATATGGTTGTGATCGACTTCCGTAATTAAAATCGTCAGAATGAAATACAACCGAATTAATATCAAATGGTGACTTGTTTCAACCTCATTTAAAATATACCTTGACATTCTTTCAAACTTGAACATCACGTTCACGATCTTTTATTAGAACACTATTTCACTCAAGTGTACATGTTTTTCCTGTTCTAGTTAAAGGACTTTATGCGCAAAATACAGCTGGTTGATTAAACGAGTCTCCCAAAAAATGGGAATTATAGATGGATAACTTAAATATTTAATCCTGAGTCTATATGATATTATATAACTACCTATATTAATGTGAAATATCAATACAAAGACTGATTTATACAGTAACTACAGAACTAATTAACATTTCACTAAACCTGTTGCGATCTTGTTTACATAATCCAAGATGTCTGCGCCCAGTAGAGTCAACAGTGATGACAGTATTTCTTGTTCTCAGCCAAATATATCCACTTCAACTCCTATTACTAATAAAAGAGCTTCGCCTGTCAGTCCCGATGACCTCCCAGCAATAGAAAAACAAGAAAAAAGACAAATCAGGCGACGAAACTCAATTTCTGATCTAACCGACATCATTCCCAAAAAGGCCCCCAGTACCAGGAAAACTATTACGAACAAAGTATTAGAGGCTCTCACTAGCCATGACGTTCTCAACAAAATCATTCCAATCCTTTCTGCGAAAATATGTGAAACAATAGAAGCAACCATAAAAGATATTGTTGATGATAAAATCAAAACACATGTTGATGCTCATGTAAATCCATTAATAGAAACTGTCAACAAGCAACAAAAAACAATAATTGAGCAGGCACAAACACTTTCAAAGCAAGCAGCTATTATTACTACTCTCCAAACAACAGCTAAAGACCATACATTGGCTTTGAAAGAACATTCAACTGAAGTTGATGCATTGTACAACAAAATTATAGAGCTTGAATCCAGGATAGAAGGTCAGGAACAATATTCAAGGCGTACCAGCCTTCGTTTCCACAACATTAAGGTGCCTGTTGATGAAAGGGGAAATGTCAAGCACCCTGTTAATACAGATGAGCTTATTCTCAATGTGTGTAATGACAAACTTGGGCTTGATATAAACTTACATGACATTGGAAGGTCACATATTATTGGGAAGGTAAAAGATGGAAAATCTCAAGTAATTGTGAGATTCATTTCATACAGAACACGTAACAAAGTGCATAGTAATAAAAAGGGCCTGAAAAACCACCCAGGTAAAATCTTCATCACTGAAAACCTTACCAAATACCGAACCGAACTTGTAAAGCAGCTTGCAGAACTAAAATATAATGGCCTACTATGCACATACTGGACATCTGATGGTCGTATATTTCTTAAGCAGAACACAACAAGCCGTAAAATACTGATAAACAACCGTGATGATAACCTGGACTTCACCCACAGCACTGAACATGACACATCCACTTAGACATATACAATATCACAACACCTGTTATTTTGAATAAAATTTTGATTTTGATTTATTTTGTTCATTGCACACACATTTTGTTATTTTTTTCTAGGTTTGCTCGAATAATCTCCATTGTTAATAATACTATTTGCCATGTCATTTATCTCAAATTCAGTAAATATTTGGTTTTCTTTTTAAGTATATCATTACACAATGTACGTTAAATGATAAAATAAACCAAACATAAATATATTACTGTGAGTCCAGTATCATGATATCATTTTAAAAAAAATAATAATGTTATTGTTTTTTTCCCCTTCCTCTTATGACCTTTGTGTATTGTAACATGTGATTTATAAATAGTATGGAGGGTTTGTCTCAAAGTACAAATTATGCCAAAAAATGTATACATTCAAAAGTTATTTGTTTATAAACTGAAAGAAATTTCCACACACCAAGCATGACAAACTTGGCTATCATCCAACTCACTATACTCATGACACTGATTATCAAATTCAATCTAGGAATAAAATTGAATTACGACAACAATCGTCCAAATATTCAGTAATTTATCATTCACTATTACTATTTGTGATATGATTTGGTGGTTCTTTACAGTATATGCCGTATATTTCTAACAGCTAGGTATACTGGTTCTATATTCATATCTTTGGGGGCCTGATATTTCAAATAAGATTATAAATAGCTAATTTGAATTCAAAGTATGTTTTATTGTTATGCGATGTGCATTTTTTTCATGTTTTCCCATACTGTACAGACGTACCAAGATAACATTCTCTATCACCCACATGTTTTTAATGCTATTGTTTTTTTGCTACCTTTAGGGACCTTTGTGTAACGTAACATTTGATTGTTAAATAGAATGGAGGGTATGTCTCAAAGGACAAATTATGCTAAAAAAATGTACACATTCAAAAGTTATTTGTTTATTGATGGAAAGAAATTTCCACACACCAAATATGACAAACTTGGTTATTATCCAATACACTATATTCATGACACTGATTATTGAATTTAATTTAGGAATAAAACTGAATACGGAAATGGTCAAAATATTAAATAAATTATCATTCACTGTTTTTTTTCATAAGAAACACTGGTCGCTAATATAATTATTTAGTATGTGTCGTATATCTCTTACAGCTGGTTTTATTGTAATATGATGTGTCCCTTTTCATGCTTTCTCAAAACTGTACCGACATTATCGGTGTGTTCGTTTCCTCACACATTTGGACTGAAACTAGCATACTTGTCATTCACTTATGTATGTTGTAAACAATTGGATTTTTGTGTATTTAATAACATGTTATGAAATTTTAAGCTTATACAGTATTTTGTCGGTAATTGGAGTTAGAATTTGATATTATAATAAAGCTTTAGTTTTCAACAAACATCATGTTTTTCGAACTGGATAAAATATTAATCCATGAATAATTCTTTTAAATTAACGACGGGACATGTAGTGACATTTTTGTTCTCAAATGGGTCTATCATCTCATATATGCGGGGACGCATAAGTCACCCATGATGTGGGGAGATGGATTCATTCTCGATATAAAGGATGTCATATAGATTTAATTATGACTATTATGTAACATTCCCATTTTATTTTTTCGAAACTTTTCATTCGATGACATTTCAATTACATGTACATTTTCCAAACTTTTTATATGTAGTATCTATGTTTGTGATCTTACTTTTTTCTAGATCACAAGTGTTTAATTTTCTAATATCATTAATACACAAGGGGATGTGTTATGGTTCTGGGTCGGCGAAACATCTGCATAGCCAGGAAGCAAATGATAAAACCATTTTTTTAAAAACCAAATGGGCAACAACTTAGATGCTTATAGAGCGGCTATCAGACTGTGTCATGCCTGTAAAATGAGTCTTAGTATCGGCTATGATTCTCACTCTGACACCTTTCATGATATCTTAATTACTAACTTACGATGTTCCGTCCTATTTGCTTCACTTTTAATCCTTCAAAGTCTAAATCCAAAAGTTAATGTTGCCTTCATCCTTTTTGCTTTACATTTTTATTACTGGTTGGCAATATTGAATCCAATCCTGGACCTGAGTCTGCTTATATATCGAGTACACCGTTGAGTGCGGTAGATATTTTGTCCGATAAATCTATATCCATATGCAATATCAATATTAGAAGTATAAGAAATAAAATAAATGTTCTCCAAAATTTTGTTGATGAATTTGATATTATTGTTTTAACTGAAACACATCTTGACAACAGCATTGAAAACAGAGATATCGAACTCGATTCATTTGATAAAAATCCTCATCGAAAAGATCGTACTAATTCTGGTGGCGGGTTACTTATGTACTCAAAGGAAGACATCGGCATTTGCAGGAAACACGAACTTGAAAATGACATAGATGAAACGATTTGGGTTGAAGTTCATGCCAAAGGTCACTCTTTTTTTTGTGTAATACATATCGACCTGAATGGACCGACTCTGAATATTGGGCACGCTTAAATCATGCTATAGGTTTAGCATATCAAGTCAACGAAAATATTGTGATCTCTAGAGATCTGAACTCTGATCTTATGTCTTTAAACAATAACAAATTGATTGATATGATGAGGCTTTTTAACTTTAAAAATGTAATAGAGAAACCAACAAGGGTGACAAATCATAGTAGAACATTATTAGATCCCATTATAGTAAGTGACACAAGTAATTATGCATTTTCTGATGTTTTTAAATTACCTGATAATATTAGTGATCATGATGCCTCAGTCGTAATTCTTCAATGTTCCAAAAATATCTCACGATCATTTAAAAGAGAAATTTGGCAGTATCAAAAAATTAATTACGAAAAGTTTGAAGAAAAATTAAATGAAATTAACTGGAATGAAAAACTCGACCACTTGAATGACGTCGATGAAATGTCAGAAAAATTTACAAAGTGTTTCCTAAAAATAGCACAGGAATGTATCCCGACAAAAATAATAACTATTCGGAATAATGATAGGCCGTGGTTTAACAACGAAATACGAAAAGAAATTCGCATAAGGGACCGATTTAGAAAAACTGTTTTGAAATTTCACAGGGAAAGGGATATTAAACTATATAAAAAACAGAGAAATACAGTAAATAACATGAAAAAAATTGCAAAAGAAAATTTTGAAAATAATTTAGATCACATTCTTTTAGAAAACTAGTCCAATCCAAAAACATACTGGAAAATTATGAAAATGCTTATCAAATCAAATAAGGGAAACAACTGTATTCCTCCTCTTAGAAACTCTATAAATGATGAAAACTTCGACGATATTGTGTATGGAGATGAAGACAAGTGTGATTTATTAAATAAATACTTTAGTCTTATACCGAAGATGGAGGAGGAGAACGTGTCTCTTCCAGACTTTGATATAAAAACTAATAATGTAATAAATGAGATTTTTGTAACCATAAGTGAAATTGTAGATATTTTAAAAATTATTGATCCATACAAAGCTTCTGGACCCGACAAAATGTTAAAAATATCCCCTGAAAAGATAGCCATCCCACTACAAATTATTTTTAGCAAATCTCTCCGCCAATGTAAATATCCCTCTAGTTGGAAAAATGCGCATGTCATAGCGATTTTAAAAAAAGGTGATACGTCTTTACCTTCTAATTACCGCCCAATATCACTGATTAGCTGTGTCGGAAAAGTAATGGAAAGGATTATATACAAACACGTATATAACCATTTAATTCAAAACAAGCTTATCTACCAGTATCAATCTGGTTTTTTGCCTAAGCATTCCTCAGTCCACCAATTAATAGAACTATATAATACTATCTTAAGCTCTCTTGAAAAAAAAAGAACTATGTTGCTTCGTTTTCTGTGATTTCTCAAAGGCTTTCGATAAAGCTTGGCACAAAGGTTTGATACATAAAATGAATTGTTATGGAATAAAAGGGAATTTATTAAAATGGTTTGAAAATTATTTATATTGTAGACACCAAAAAGTAGTAAACAGAGATTCGTCGTCCTCATATGTGTCTGTGTCGCTGGGGTCCCCCAAGGGTCTGTCCTCGGGACCTCTGCTATTTCTGGTTTACATTAATGATATTGATGATAAGCTTCTTTCCTTAAGCCGTTTGTTTGCTGATGGTACTTCCCTTGGCTATGCAAGCCAAGATGAAGATCAAATAAAATATGTCATAAATCATGATCTACATGAACTTGGTGGCTGGTCAAAGAGATGGTTGATGTCTTTAAACCCAGACAAAACTGAAATCATGCTTTTTAAAAATGTAGAAAACTCAACAAATTTAAATTTTAATTTGATGGAAAATTAATCCCACTTAAATCAAACCATAAACATTTGGGGATAACATTTAGCGAGGAAGCAAAATGGAATAAACATGTAGCAAATTTAATAAAAAGTGTCTCTAAACACATATGTGTTTTGCGTAAATTGAAATATAAATTAAATAGAAAAAATTTAGAGAAATTATACTTAATTTACATTCGACCAATATTTGAGTATGCATGTGAGGTCTGCGACAACTGTGGTGTCTCTAATTCGTGCAAATTGGAGAGGCTACAGTTGGAGGCAGCTAGAATTATCACCGGATTTCCAATCTTTACCAACACAGAATATCTATATAGAGAAACTGGCTGGGAGAGATTGGAAAAAAGAAGAACTAGGAGAAAGCTCCAATTATTATATAATATCCAAAGCGGTAGCACACCCTCTTATTTACTCGATCTTATTCCCCCAACAATCCAAAGTACGTAATCTTGACACACTATCTAAATATAAAAAGTCAATCCGCAGCTCAATCTCAATGCCAATTCCGAGACACTATTCTTATGGTTCTAGAAAACTAAATATAATTCTAACACAGCTTCGCTGCAATGCATCCTTCTTGAATTGCGAATTATGTAAAGTAAAAATTTTATCAAATGCTTCCTGTATCTGTGGCGCACCATGTGAAAATTCTCACCATTTCTTTTTTGATTGTGATAAATATACAGATAATAGGGAAATATTATTTAATAGTCTTAACTGGCTACCTTCTAACATTAATATTGATGTAAATCTACTGACAAAAGGAAGTGATCTCCTAACATATCAAGACAATATAACCATTTTTAAACATGCTTTTAAATATATTAAAGACTCCAAAAGATTTACAATTGTCTAAATGATCTAAAGAACCAACACACATCTCCAAAAGTATTTATTCTCTTTTCTTTTTTCTTTATTTTTTTTTTTTCGTATATTGTCTATAATTATGTTTTTGTATATAGTTATTCTTTGTATATTTAACTCTATGCTATTATATGCATATTATATCATTTCATTGCGCATGCTAATCCATATTGTAAATTATTGTATTCGGGAGAAGACTTCATAAGTTGGAAAAACTTGTGTCCGATCCCTATTTCTTATATTTAGCAAATAAAAATATGTTTAAACTAAAAAAAAAAGGACTTTATCAAACAAAATCATTTCTATTTTCCACACCTTGTAGTGTGGGGTCGCTATTGTGCATGCGAAATAGTAATTGCAAACTCCATTGACTGGCTATTTTCTGCCTGTCTAGAATATATATTATTTTCTTGATCGACAGTTCAGAAGCTAGAAAACAAGGTGAAGAATATTGTCTGTCAATCATGCAAACAATAACTTATGCACATGACAGAACGCATTTTCAATGCACTACATACACAAAATTTTGATCCATCATTTGTCCATTGGAGGTTGATTCTTTAATTTGGGCGCAAAAGGGGAAGCTTTATATAATTTATGAAAATGTGATGTGAATTTTAGGGATCCTCAGATTCAAATCCATTTATCTACTTTTCTACACATTTATACATAATATACATATGCATACCCGTTATTTCAAATGATAGTAATGCTATTCTAAAATATTTCCTCTTTGTTTTACTTGTCGTTTTCTTTTCAGAGCCCCAGCTTTATACTGCTTATGCTCAGCAACGGACCACCTTCGTCAATTGTTTTAGCTCATCGATGATCATGAGATTCACTAAGATAAATAGCATGGCCTGTGCAATATGTATTTATTTATTTATTTATGCTTTGGTGTCAGTGTTTCAACTGTTGCCAGATTTTTAAATTCAACATGGGTAGATTTATATAAAGTGTGTTATCGTAAAATGCAGTGGCCAACCATCCCAGTCTGGTGGCAAAAGAAAAGGTATTGTTCTAATATGCCTAACGTTGTGTCTGCAATTGACTGAACTTCACATGAGATACAAATTTCATCGAATGAACCCCAACAAAAAAACACACTTTCAGCAAACCAATTCTTTTCATTGATTGATATGAAAAAAAAGTTTATAAACAGTGATAATCATAAATTCCATCAACATCAATAAAACAATTACCTTTCATCTTAACTGAACTTGAGCCGTCGTGGTCGCATGGTAGTTGCATTTACAACTACCTGTGCAATCGTTGCCTATCACCACTTAAGTTGTGAGTTTAAACACCAGTCATGGCGAGGTGTACTCGATAAAACATTATGTGATAAAATTTGTCAGTGATTTGCGACAGATCTGGATTTCTCTGGGTACTCCAATTTCTGCCACAAAAGTAGTAACTGAAATATTTTTGAAAGTGGTCTTAAACACCTAACCTCCAATGGACAAATGATGGATCAAAAGTAGTGCATAACATAAAACACCGTTGGGTCATAATGTGGCATATCTTTACAAGTACCAATAATACTACAACAATATTGTTTCCCACACAATTATGGGAACTGTTACACACATATCATGTCATTAAACAATATACTGAAAAAGAAACAACTTCACTTTCAAAGGAGTAGGTATGATAAGGGCAGAAATTGGCCTAAAAAATAGACAAATTATAAATGAAACGTATAGCTTTCGTTGTTTCTTGATTTTATAAAACCTGTACCCCAACTACTAATTTGGTAACAATTTTCCATATTTGCACGTGCGATGACGTCACACTAGTCAATTAAAAGTCAATCGTTTCGTGAAAATATATGAAATCTAACAAGAAATGTGTATTTAATGTCAATTTTCAGTATAACCACAAGCAGGTACCAAAGACATATTTTAGTATGATGTTTAATATACATAAACACATATCTCATTTAATTTTTGTGTTGATACTCGAGTGTGGAGAGTATGAAATCTGCAATGAAAAAATCATTTTAAGGTCGATTTCTCGTCAGCGGCCATTTTTTATTGACCGTTTTCATCCGTAATAGTCAGAAATAGAAATCGACCTTTCAATCTCATCCAAAATAAAGTTGGTTATCGTAGTTGTTTTGCTACGGGAGTAAAACTTGAGCAATTTTTATGAAACAGTTTTGACGTTATATAAATTTTGGAGGTGATTTACTGCCGACATGCTTGTGCATTGAGTTCGACGTGTTTTTTTTCTCACCCTCAGTGGAATTTCATGTGTTACTTTACTAAAGTATACTTTAATATTATCCCTACAATTCACAAAAAGTACAGAAAACAAAACAAGCAACCAAAAAGAAAATTAGTACGTCAAATTATCTTAGAAATTAATTCATTGGACATGTAAGCACATCAGAACTTTCTATTTTTAGTAGTCCCTTTACTTTTTCTTTTTTTTCTTTTTCTTTAACAAATATATTTTATTTAGCTCTTTCGCAAAGTGAATTGCCGATGAATAATTGTATTAACGTAAATTTGATTTATATATAGCTTAATATTAACGTTGCGGTGGCATAATGACTGCCGAAAACAACCTCGTGAGATCAATATTTTATTATTGCTTATTTAAATAACGTATGGAAAAATAAACAATATATTTGATAATTCATAATTCATCTAATACAGTACATATAATGATATAACATGCATGTTTTAACATAGTACACGGATGTCAGGTTTGAATTACATATTCGGTGTTTTGTTTATAATGGTCCTTTTGTTATCCTTACTAAGAATGTCATTGATATAGTCCATCGTTTATGAGTCAGTGCTAAATGTGTAGTATTACTTGGAATTTTAGTGGTATGATTTTACTTTAATGGGCCATGACCGATAATACAGTATTACCAAGCATTATATTTATATAATCTATCACGTTTTACTTTTCTCAACAAAAAATGTTTGAAGATACAGTAAATGTAAATTACCGTCTTCCAATCAAAGTCTACTACTGTATTTGTACTCTTAGACATATCAGAATCGAAATAAATCATGGAAGCCAGAATGTGTTTTGAGTTTTAACATGGATTGGCGGATATTAGTAAATTTTATCCCTCGCTTCTGGCACGGGATACATTACTATTCTCTGATTATCTCGTGGCAAGTAAAATTTTGATTGGCTATAGAGGTACTTTTAAAACTTCAGGAAAGCCGTGCGGTGACAGAAAATCAATAATAGCTCTCACCTATTTGCTGTCCATTTACATTGTGCACAGCAGACGACACACATTTCACAAGATGACAGAAAATCAATAATCGCTCTCTGTGATCTTTGTCCAAAGATACACGTATTTATGTTTTTCCTATAATAAGGACATACTTATTAATGTTGGAACATTCAGATATAAATATTATCAGTCTCTAGATGTTATATATCCCGTTTTAAAGGGCAGTGGTTTTGTTAAAAGTTTCGACCTGTTAGCAAAACCACTGCCTTTTAAAACGGGATATATAACATCTCGAGACTAATATATCCGCCAATCCATGTTAAAACTCCCAACACATTCTGGCTTCCATGATTTATTTCTTAATTATTCAACATGGATTATATCCTTTCCTGCCGCTGTTGCGCTGCTCTACCATGTTATGCAGTTGACTTGGTTCCTTTGACATTCTAATTACTGAGAATAATTTCCTCTCATGATTTAAAAATAAAAAGATCAGCATTTGGTTATAAAAAGATTTAAAAAAAGCAATTTAAAGAGCTCAGCATTGACGAGTTTCTGCGGTTGCTAGGGATAATACTTGGTTACTAGGGACATTGTAAGGTTTAAGGGATTCTTATAATATATACTGGTTAGTAAATGATAAGATGTCTCTAGATCTGCTAAGGTGCTGTTGTAGAATGTTTTTTCTTGATTAAATAAAAGGTCCATGAAATCTACAGGAAAATCCTGTGCATAGGGAAACCTGTTGCTATGGACGGGGCATAACTATGAATACAAATATCAAAATGTACTTTTGAAAAATGAAATGACATTTGTAGTGTGTATATCTTGACAAAAATGTACCGCTTAATCAAATATCAAGTCAAAAGATCGTAGATGTCAAAATTCAACCATTAATTGCAATAACATAGGCTAATTTAATGTTTACAAAACCGTTGCTAGGGTGACAAAACTACACAAAAATACTATATGCTACCATAGAGAATTGGAATATTATTGTTAGAGTGTACATATATAGAATATAACAATTTGTCGAAAAGACTATGCAAGATATATGTAAAATAAAACCACCATATTTGAATTTCCACTGATTAATTAGACTCTCCTCCATTTACCTTGCTAAGCAACAAAGGACAAAGTGAAATCATAAAAAAAAAATTCTTACCTTTCAATGATTGTGTTTAATATTATATCTATATAAACAGTTTCTGAGATTGGGCCAAAATCTACCCTTATCATACTCACTCCTTTGTTATTAACAATTAAATTGAATTATCTCCATGATCTCAAAATTATGCTTCAGTGTTTAGTGCATTTTATCACATATTTTATTGAAATAAAGCCGAATTTGCATGTGTGATAAAAGCATAATTTGCGGGGTGTTATTTGCCTCCGGGGCAATAACATGTTATCTGCCCTCTTGTGGTTTTTATGGACCCTATGCCATGGACAGGAATAATTACATAGAGATCCACCCAACCCAAGCACAAGTTGCAAAAATTTCATATCACCACCCATCAAAATATCTAAATCAAAATGTTTCCCCTCAACTTCAATACTTGCTTTTTCGCATAATGTGTTTATTTTCTGAAAAATGGGTTTGCAAGCAAGTTTTAAATGATCATAATCTTCTTTGCAGTTTACAATGCAAAAAACATTTTGATCTTTTGATGATAATGTCAAATCATCGGTAATTACAGAAAAGGACAATACGACAAAGTTTGAAATTCTACTAACTTTTGACCCGTCCACCGAAATTTTAATTCTTATCTTGTCTGTTTCAGGATTTACATGATACTTGATGTACCGGATAATTTCGCTTTCTAGACTAACATATGCGCCAGGAATATTTCCCGGAATTCTTTCAAAATGATATAAACTGTTAATATCTTCCTGGCATTGATGAAACCAGATATGTTCGTGGTAGCCCAGCACAAAATACTGTCAGTTCCCTATAAGCGCTCTCGCTAACATTAAATTTTTCCAAAATAAATAACAAATCTTTAATTTGTTGTCTTTCTTCTTCAGGCAAATCTTGATATGAAGATTTGCTGGACGACGGATTGAAATCGACTTTAACAATCTGCCCATCAGTACTTTCTAATTTTAAGTACTGGGATACAAGACCATAGGACTCTACAAACCAAAGCGCAGTTTAAGGCTTCGATTTAAATTCTTTTATTTTCCTTGATTTGTTATTTTCGGTAATTTCCGAAAACTCTTTTTCACTATTCGCGGTTCCAACTTTATTATTTATTGATGTTACATAATCTATAAGGCGACTGTTCGTATCTTTCACAGTCAAATTGATTTGACAGATTCTGGTTTTTTGCCAGCAAAACCCCCTTAAGACATATTTCTTCCTGTAAACTATTATGTAAATCAGAACACTTTTTTTTCAAATTTTATGTTGTCGCCTTCAAACTTTTGTAAGCTAAAATTTAATTGTTGTACATTTTCTAACTCATCTGAGAATATTGCGATCTTATGCACATTATTATCAAAAGCAATTCGCTTCCTCCCTGTCAATTTTCTATTTGATAACAAAACTTTAATAGTCTTACTTGAAAGTCTGTTTTCAAGTCTCTCTGTGAATTTTAACTGAAATGACTGTAATTGGGAATTTAAAATTTCTATATATTTAAAATCGAGGTATTTGTCCTTTGGTTTGGAAAGCACCTTGAAAAAGGAGCTTGTAATTGAAAATGTGAGAGCTATCTGTTTGATTGTGCCCAAAGCATATCTACTTCTTTTGGATCAAACTATTTTACTTCAATTTAGAAGTAGCATCGATAGACCATTAAACCTACCTCAGTATCCCGGTAGTATTAAGAGATTATGACATGACATTTTCCATATCGGCCCTGGTATTAGCCCGAGACTCCCATATCAAGCCCGACAGCGAAGCTGGAGGGCTGATATGGGTCGAGGGTTGATACCAGGGACCATATGAAAAATTTCATGTCATAATCTTTTCATCACATATTTTACATTGACCTTTTCCAAGCATTGACTTTTAAATTGCAAAATAGATCTATGAACAGACAAATTGCGAAAATAAATCCTTTATAGAGTTGCCTTTGTTCAACTTGTAAATATTTTTGTTTCGAATCTGGTTTCAAAAATATACCAAACAATGTCGATCTGTACAATGACGTTAGAAACGGTTTGAAAAATCTACCCAAGACGTTGACATTTGAATGGAAATTCCTATTCAGCACGACGTATATATTTGAGCTAACTATTCCGTTTCAAGTTATTTAAAATTTATTCCAATATATTGAAATCTGTTATTTTGATTGAAATACGATTGTATGCATATCGTTATGCATCATCTTTCCTTGTACTTTGACATATACTCTTTGAGAACACTGCGTAGATACCGGAAGTTGAATACGGGGGCAAATACGGATATATGAGGGCAAATACGGATAATTAAGGGCAAATACGGATATTTTCATATTTCATAATTTAGAAGATCCTGTTTTATTATTTTTTTTTATATATGATTAAAGAATTAAAGGAAATTTAAATGTTATGGAAATGTATACTAAATAAAGACAACATACCATCCTGAATGATGTGTAAATGTTGTACACTTCACTGATCCAGATAATGTCTATAATATTTGACAATTTACACAGATGGTAGATAGCAGCTAATTAACGGTGCTTCCATGTAAACTTCCGCAAAATTTTATTACCGATATAAAGATCTTGTATATAACAGGATTAAAAATTTGTACTTTTAAATCCCTTATCGCATGGGCTCATATAACTTTGTCCGTTATCATTATTTTATATGCGAGCGCTAGCGAGCTCTTTATGGTATAAAATGTGTACTTAGGATTTTTTAACAAAATGGCTGCACATACTGATGAATAAAAAAAAGTTCGACGCATTGTAAACACTTTTCGTGTAGCACACTAACACACTCAACTAATGAAGATCTTCTTAACTTAAAACGCAAAGGTGATCCTATGTCTCGTACCCTCTCTCGTACGTCCGATACCAATGAAATCCTGAACCCGTGTGTAATGCAAGTTATTTTGTTAGCTTGTTTTACTTATATTGATATTTGTTGATTTATTAAATCTCTTCTGACATGCTGATAATATTTTTTGCTTCTTCGCGGAAGATAACTTTTGAGATTTCGTATGGAACGACAGTTCGATTGAATGGGACTAGATTCGCCCCTAAGCAAAAGTCGTCCCCTATATATCTCGGCCCAAAAAATCTCGACACTTTTTGATGCACTGGTGAGCGTGAAATTGACAGATAATTTTCAGATTCGCGAGCATTCATGACCGTGCCTGTGTTTCATATTAATTATTATATGATTTACATAATTAGAAATTCTATACTCTGATTGGGTATAAGCGCTTATGGAGGCGGGGTTTTTGTCATTTTTTTTTCGAGGAACGATGTTCAACCAGACTACTTTTTTTGTAATGTAATCAAAATGGCGGCTTGGATTCCCGATAATAAAATAAGATAAAAGATTTTTTTTTTATTGTTAATAAACGACAATTATTGTTAGATATGAAATAAAAAAATAAATGCCAATGGAAAGAAAAACTTGTATTGTTGACATAGAAAATAATTCCGAAAAAAATACCTAAGACCACCATCTATCGACTTTGAATTTTGTAATATTTCGTCATCCTGTGACGTTGTTTGCAAAGGACGCTGATTGACACAAGTTGGTTACTGATTTATTTTACGATTTTGTGAACATTTTACTTGTTTGAGTAGCTAAATGCAAAATGCCATCAAATTGGAAAATATCAGTAACATAATTACATCACCGTCTAGTTATCAATGTAGGAAAACAAGGTTAGTGCATTTTGTTATGCATGGCTGCGCCGACACACATCAATGGAATGTAGCATATGTGTGCATACTGGGGATCCCCAAAGATAAATTTTCAAAACAAATGAAAAAAAAACTTAGTTACAGAATTATAAAAATTAAGCGCATGTATAACCTGAACCAATTCACTCACAAACAAATACAAGTCATTTGCTTGTGAGTGAATTGGTCGAGGTAATGCATATCGTCACGGTATGTGCTTTCGTATGCCATATGATTTCGTATCATCCATTTTTATTTTGATTTCCACAGCGCACGCATTATTTTTGACGTGTCTTCCGGTTTCAATTTCTGGATCGTAAACAGGACTCCAACGTGACATATGTATAAAATGTTCAAGATTGCTTTTAAAGACGTAAGTACTAAGAATAGTGAACCTACCTACTGAAACATACTTTTTGTAATGCCAAAAAAATACTTTATTTATAAAGGAGCTGGACAAAATTCCAAAAGAGCTATATAAAATTGAACTATGTCGTCTGCCTCTCAGACACCTGTTCTTCCTGTTATGTGACTGGCATGGGGTCAACGATCGTACTTGTAAGCAAAAGAGCTGAATGAAATGTGCCTGTTTCTTTTATGAAATACACGTCACTTTGCAGTGCGTTGTGGTTTCAGCACTACAAAAAACATCAACAGTAAACATAATTTTGAGAGTGATCTTTTCAAACAAACTGTTATCTTATTTAGATGTAGTATGATTTGTAGATGGCCAGAACCATGAAATTTTAAAACCAGCCATTTCCGGATTTTATATTCGTTTCCATCCCGTATATCGGCCCTGTTTTTACTTCATACGAAAACATATGACGCCATTTTACTGACAGCAAAAGTTGCCAGATAATCGAGAATATATTAAAATACAAGAATGGCTTTTAAAAAATCTTATGTACAAAAAAATGTTTAACCAGCCATTCTTTGAAAATTCCAATCGTCATATGAATGAAGGGTTAGCAATGTTAATTGCTGTATCTGAAAATCGATAATAGTACGAAAACCCATCACACGATGCTAAATAAACTCTGGAAAAAATACGTTTAATCCTATAGTCAATTGTGTTATTTTTGGTATTTGGTTCAGATTATCGATTTTTTATTGATTGAATTACCCGCAATCCTTTTCGCTGTATGGCGTAAAACGAAGCAGACACGAACATATCAGGGAGACTATCAAGTTCAATATTAAGTAAAAATCGTCAGTTATTCCTTTTATTCTAGCTTGTTGAGTTCCTTGAGTCACCATTTATTGTTGTAATGTAGTAGTGTATGGCGAGGGCCCTGATTTATTTGTATTAATTTATTTTGCGGCCCTCCTCCTAGTTCGAATGTATACATCAATCTAATGCGATTCATCTGACACGTCGAAATATTGCATTTCAATTGTTTTTGTCGCGGCTATGAATATCACACACTAACTAGACAAATCAATTGAGATATTCCATAGGAAAACGCACAAATAAAAAAAAAAAAAAATAAACCCACTTGAACAACTTAAGAAAAAACCAATACAAAACAAAACAAACAAAAACAAAAACACCACAGGTACAAACGTACTATGATAAAGAGGAATACGGTCTTGCCCTCCCTCAGTCACAACGTGACTGAGTTAACCACAGCAAACAAACAAATTGTGTGTGCATTATCTATTATTCTATTTACTAGTTAAATTTGCCATTGTATATTAATCTGATGGATACATTTAAGAAAAAAATATATATCATGTGTTAATTTTAATTTGTGCATAACATAGTAATTTCATACATAAATGAAACTTAAATTTATTACAATTTTTTTTCCAGACCCCAGTATGTTGAGGCGCTCAAATCGAAGGCGTTCTGTTCCAGCAGGGAGGGGCGACGCAATTGCTGCCTTTGCTAAGAGGGTTATCCGTAACCCCCATTCAACAGTAGGATCAACCACATCTACAGCAATTTCAGGGAACACTGAGATTAATCACAGCAGAGGAGGTATGTCAGCTTCCTTTGTCCGTTCAATAAGCTCACCCACAGTTACACCCAGCGTACATGTATCTATAAGCGACCTCGCCCTCTCTTGGGACGCAACTTGCTCCAACTGCAGTTGGGACACCATTAACTGCTGTTGCATCGAGTGCTGCTGATACATGTAGTAGTCTTGCTAATCAATCAGATAATATTAATTTTCATATCTTGTCTCAGTGCAACAAAGGTAGTGATGACCTATTTAGAAATGTGCCAGTAAATTTAAAGCAAAAAATAATTGCTAATGAATACATTGACTTGGCATTATTACTAATCAACTCTCAAGCATCTTTGTCTGATAAGCACACAGTAATTGTTTCTCATGGTGAGCTGTTGATCGAACCAAAACAACAACATAGAAAAATGGTAAATATAGAAACTTGGACCGATGCGTTTTTGATCTTTACTAACATTTACTGTACCGCACATCTTCTCAAATTTCAAGACCTTCTGAAATACATTCATTGTATTCGGCTTGGCTCTAAGCGGTGTTCTGGTGGTTGGAAAGCAACAAGTTCAATTACAGTGGTAATTTTACGAATCATGCATGTGCTTTCAGTCATTCTTGCCTCCGGTGTTTTGGTGAACATCCACTCATTCAGTGTTCACGACAATTTTGTTTGCCAAATAAGTCAGGTGGTGCGCCAAGACTTTGTCATCCTCAAACTAGACCCAGAGTCCGCTACCAAATAACTCAGTTCAATATCCTCCTAGGCAAAGAACACAAGTCACTGCTTCAGGTCAACCTAGCTATAATTATTATTAAACTTACAGTTCTTCATGTAATCTGACAAATTTTATATGGACTTTCTTTGAACTTGTACATGGAACTTATCGTCATTTTCAGATGCTTATAAAGGCAGTAGAAAAGAAGAACTTTTATCTCAATTGTGGGAAGAAAGAAAAACTCCAATGAATGTTGTTAATTTGGAAAAAGTACCTTGCCAACTACCCGAAACGAATTGATGCAGAGCTTAAACGGGTTTTCTGAGGGGCTTAGATTACAATATGCAGGGCCTCGTTTTTCTTCATCCGTCAAAAATATTTTGTCTGCTGAATTACATCAAGCTGAAACACTAGCTAAGTTGAACAATGCAATTGATTTAGGGCGGATGCTAGGTCCATTTTCTACAAAACCAATATCGTCACTTCGTATTTCACCAATAGAACTAGTGCAAAAGTCCGACAATAGTTGGCGTCTCATATCACATTTATCTTTCCCTAGTGGAAGTAGTGTAAACGACTTCGTACATGAAGATTTTCGCCGTGTTAAATATTCGTCATTTGACAAAGTTGTAGAAATTATTTCATCATTAGGCAGGAGTGCAAACATTGGGAAAATTGACATTCTGCAGGCTTCTAATAATAAACCCGGCAGATTTAGTTCTTATGGGCATTACATTTTGTGACATGTATTATGTAGACAAATGTATACCCCTCGGTTGTGTTAGTTCATGTCAGTTGTTTGAACGTTTTTCCTCATTCTTGCATTGGCTAGTTCAGGACACATCTGGCATTGAAACATTAGATCACTATTTAGATGATTTTATTTTTGTTGGGTCAGAGTCCAATAATAATTGCAAAATACTCATGGATACTTTCATATATATTAGTAGCGAATTGGGGGTCCCCATTGCAGAAAACAAGACTGCATGGCCTACAACATTTTCAACGTTTCTTGGTCTTGATATTGATACGTTGCTCATAGTTGTGAAAATCCCAGCAGACAAGTTATGCAAACTTAAGGCGGGTATCCAATCCATTGTTAGGGTGAAGAAGATTAAATTAAAGGATTTATAATCTGTAGTCGGTTTCATGGCTTTTTGTGCAAAGGCTATTCCTTCAGCACGGGCTTTTATTATGCGATTCTACGATGCTATATCATCCGTCAAACATGCAAAAGCATATTACTACGTCAAAGTTAATCAAGAAATGAGGTCTGGCGTATTTGTCTGGTTAAATATTTTAGAAAATTTTAATGGGGAATGCTACTTGCCGGACAAGCTTTGGCGGTTTAGTGATACTCTTGAGCTGTTTACTGATTCGGCTGGAAATATAAACCTGGGTTCTGCTGCATATTTGTCGGGTCATTGGGCTCAGCTACGATATCCAGCTCATTGGAAGGACATATAATTTGTCTGGCATCTCATTTCTTGAGTTAGTTCCAATTTTGATGACACTCTTTATTTAAACCCCCCAATTTGTAAACAAGAAGCTATTATTACGGATAAACAGTCAAACACTGGTTTTTATTATAAATAAAAGAACATCAAAATCTAAATTTGTCATGAAGTTGCTTCGTCCAATGGTTTTGCTATTGATGTCCAAAAATATCCATGTTCGTGCTGTGCATATTCTTGGTGTAAATAATGCTATTGCTGATTCTCGGTCTTGTTTTCAGCTCCACCGTTTCAGGGACTTGGCACCTACAGGAGATCAAGCTCCATGAGATATTCCTGTGGAGTTCCTCTCGATAATTTCGGATCTGAAATAGACTTCCTGTTGAACCATTCGCTTGTTCCTAGCACTGCTAGATCATACAATAGAGTTATAAAAATGTCTAGTTTTTTCAGAAAGGATTTGGGTCTTCCACTCGTATGGCCAGCCCCTTTGCAAGACATTACTGCTTTTGTAGCATACATGTACACGTTAGGCTTATCACACTCGACCATCAATCTTATATATCGGGTTTAAGTTTTAATTGTAATGTGAATGACGTTGAGGATAACACTAGAGTTATTGTACGAAAATTGATTGACGGGATAAAACGTCCTAGGTCACCTCAAATAGACAATAGGTTGCCAATGTCAAAGGAATTGTTAGGCAGAATCATTTTTGTGTTACCCAGCATTTGTAGTTCCAATTATGAATCTGCATTTCTTAAAGCAGCCTTTTCATTGGCATTCCATGGGCTATATAGGATCAGCGAATTAATAGTTTGCCCTCAAAATATTTCAAACCATACTGTTGTACACAATGTTGAAATTTGCAATGACTACCTAGACGTTTATTTAAGCTCTTCCAAAACCGATCAGTTTGCTAAGGGTACAACTATCCATACATCTGCTCAAGCAGACCATAAAACTTGCCCGTTAAATTTACTGAAGAGCTTTCTACAAATTAGGAGAAATTTAGAAGGGCCGTTATTTTACCATTTTGACGGAACTCCTTTAACCAGATACTAATTCTCTGCATTGCTCATGAGTTCGTTGTCTACTTTGGGATTACGTAGCTCCCGTCTTACTTCCCATTCGATCAGAATAGGAAGGGCAACAACCTTTGCCATTGAGGGTTTGTCCGATGATGAAATAAAACGCATAGGTCGGTGGGAATCAAACACATATTTAAGATATATTCATTCCAGTTTAAATATATTTGCATATTTCAGGAAGGGGGGAGGGGGTAGTTGCGTTTTCTTGCAAACACCTTGGCAAATGTCTAATTGCTATTTAAGTTTGCAGGTTGCTCAGCCAATGTATGGATCGTTGGGTCTTCCATCACTAAAGGGGCATTTCTTGAGGCAAAGCAGCATCCATGAGTAATACATTTGACGCTACAGAGACCGGGTGTTAATATTTTGTGACAGGGCAGGAGCGGCTTAGCGCTTGACCGGTCAAAGAATCATATAAGAACATTATCGTCACTGGAAGACCCTCCAAAGTATATATTGTTTCACATTGGTAGAAATGATCTTGGATGCAAAAAGTTAGGTTATTTTCACCACTACCTACTAGTACGGTTTTTTTCATGGCTAGCTGAAAAAATGTCGGATTCCATGTTGATATGGTCTCAAATTCTTCCCCGTTTGAACTGGCGCTATTCAAATAATTTGGCAGTTATGGATAAGTGTAGAAGACGTTTAAATATTTCCATTGGTGCCATATTACTCTAAATGGGGGCTGCTATATCCGTTTTCCAGATTTCAAAGCAACAAACCAGTTTATTTCCACAGATTGGGTTCACTTAACCAAACTTGGGAATGCTATTTTTCTGAACACTATCCAGGGAGGTTTAGAAACCATCATCCTAAGCAACACAGGCCGCGTCACTTATCCAAATGACTATGTTTAATATGTAATTGGTAATTTGAAAGAGTTATAGAAACACTCCATTTTGTTTGCATATCTATTGCTAGCTTGGCATCAACATATGGCATTCAGACATTTGTATTGACATTCATATACATTTTGTTGTGTTTTAATGACATCTTTGACTTAACAAGTAATGTATAATAGTGATAATACATTCTTATATTGTTAATAACGTTTGGGTAGTTCTCTGAAATCCTATATTTATAAATCGTGTTCTGGCAGCAGGTGGCAAAGCTTTGGCGCAGCTCCCCCCTCAATAATATTGGCGGTTGACAGATAAGCTTCTTTTTCAAGCAAGTCAACAATTGCGCTGAGCTGTCAATTTGGCTGATTTCGCTGCGCTTTGATAACATATTTTCGGTTAATAGACTTGTTTACTTCTATGATAGCATTGGTCTCTGATTTCCAGGGTTAATGGCTTATCTAAATTATGTCCTTTCACTATATGATCTGCCACCTTACATATTTTCGGCAATCATCATATGACATTTCGCCAAATACAGATTTCAACTTTATTTAGTACATTTCATCTCATTTGCAATTTTTCACATATGCTCATTTATATATATTAATAAATGCTGTGGCCATTTGTTGCCAATAATACTTGTTTTTTTTTTGTATTTTTTTATATGAGCATCAGAGATAATAGGATTTAAAAATTGTACTTTTAAATCCCTTATCGCATGGGCTCATATAGCTTTGTCCGTTTATCATGCTTTTGTCAATTGTGTTTTATTTGGTATTTGGTTCAGATTATCGATTTTTCATTGATTGAATTACTTTTAGTACCCACAATCCTTTTCGCTGTATGGCGTGAAACGAAGCAGACACGAAAATATCAGGGAAACTATCTAGTTCAAAAGCCCACCCTCCCTTGCCCTTACTTGTTTGAGAGATGCTGCGCTTTGTTTATGTATTTGCAGGTTGGTTGTGTGTATATGTCAGCGTGCGAAGTTCCGGTTGAAGTGCCAGAAAAAGCCTTTTTCATGCACACCGACTTGTGAATACGTTTGGAGAATCAGCATGATTGGAAGTTGGAGAAACATACTTTTTGATACTTTCCGTAATTGTAGTTCTGACATCATGAGTAGTTGTGAACTTACAGTTTATTGAAGTACTGTCCCATCTTGCAGTCTGGATATTTAACTTTGATGGCTAATTTCGCTTCTCTTTGATACTATAATTTCAGTAGATATACTTTTTAATTCTGGCTGATTTTGTTGCGATTTGATAACATATTTTCGGTTAATAGACTTGTTTACTTCTATGACAGCATTAGCCTCTGATTTCCAGGGTTAATCATTTATCTACATATTGCTCGTTCACTATATGATCTGCCACCTTACACCTTGTCGGGGGTCCATACATTTACCCAAGAATACCCCAGAATACCCCAAAATACCACTAGAATACCCAAAAATACGTTTGAAAGATTTTGGATTTAAATTTTTTTTTATTCTGTTGACGGAGATATCTCACAGAAGGCAACGCTGATTGAATTATTATTTGTACTTCTTAACTATTGATCATTAGTCCTATTTTCATTTATATTCTTTATTATAATTTATTTTAATAGTATTTACTTTAATGTATTTTTTTGATTTTTTTTGGAGACTGTTAATATTGATTTCATACATGTAAATGTGGTGAATTCCACATGTTGATTACGGCTGATTAGATATTATTAATAATTTGTGCATGAAGAAAAAAAAGAATAACAAAGGCATGACTCCATTTCATTTCTCCTTGTTATAGTTCATGCTTATTCAACACATTTTTCCTCTTTTATTTGGATTTATTGCTTTTTTTTTATTTGTTTGCGTGTCTTTTTCATTTTCGTTTCGATATGTATTTTGTTCATCTTATGGATTCGTTTGTGTTATCTGCTTTTCAGTGTCCATCTGACTGTCACCTTTCCCTAAGATCTGTATAAACGCCTCAATGTCAAATTAAATTTTTACTTGGTAAAGTTGTATTTGCTGTAAAAACTTAAGATATAGTAAGTATTCATTGTTTATTATACACATAATATATATATATATTTATAGTATTCACATTCATATAGATAATAAATAAACAAAATTATGTACAATGCTGTACATGTATCAAGCTATTTATCAACATTTTCAGAATTTCGATTAGATTTATTTTTTTCACTGATACAATTTCACAACGTTAATGTCTTTTGGAGGTTTTGGCATTCACCGGTCTCTTCTTTTGAGCAGGCTTTTTGGCAACTTCTTGTTTTCTTTTTTGGTACCGAGTACTGGTCATCTGTTGATGTGATGTGTAGTGGCTTAGACAGTGATGACGTGATAACATTTAAAAAGTATTTCTTTTGGTCTTCAACTGAATTTATTTCCATATTCGACCTCGTTTAAGGAGTGTATTTCTGGAAAAAAACGAGTTCAATATGAAAATAAATCTTACTGAATGAAATTTGTAAGTTAAAGAACTATTTTGGAAATTATTTACCAATTATCGGGCAATACGTTAAATATAAAACAAATTCATCTGTCAGGATTTATTATCATATTCGACCTCGTTTAAGGAGTGTATTTCTGGGCAAAAGGAGTTCAATATGGAAATAAATCTTACTGAATGAAATTTATAAATTAAAGAAATATTTTAAAAATTAGTTGTCAAATGTCGAGCTTCCCTATATCAAGCCATGCAATGATTATTTGTTTTTGTTCGCATTGTTCTAATTTGAACATGTAAGAGCTATTATGTCGGGAAATTGTACCATTAATTTTCATCGTTATCATTTTAATAAGATTTTGGTAGTTTTTCGTTGTTTCGGGAAATAGAGAAATTTTGTATCTGTTTCTCGATCTTTCAGGGATATTCACAGGTCCTCTGAGGGTATTCCTGGGTAATATGGGGGTATTCTTGGGTATTCTTAGGTATTCTGTGATATTCTTGGGTATTGTTGGGTATTCTGTGGTATTCTTGGGTAAATGTATGGACCGCATTTTCGGCGATCATCATATGATTTTCGACAAATACAGATTTCAACTTAGTTAGGACATTTCATCTCATTTGCAATTTTTCACAAATGTACATTTATATATATTAATAAATGCTGTGGCCATTTGTTGCCAATAATACTTGTTTTTTTTTAAATAAGCATCAGAGATAAATAAAATTCTGATCAAAAAGGATAGTTCCCATCCATGTTTTATGGCGACGCAATTGAAAAAGGTAAAAGTACAAATCTGGCACATATAAAGAAATATTTGTAAAGGCTATGAGGGAGCAGGGTTGGCAAAAAACCGGTCAATACTAGTATTGACCGGGTCGGTGGTTAATACTGGTTTTAACTGGTCAATACTAGTCAATACTCGTCGATTGGAGTAAAAACCATATAGGATTATGTAAATTGATTCCTAAGAGGGTCTTTTTATTGGGGTATCAATTTTTAACTAGTAATGATTTTAGGTTAGTATTTCTTTAATTTAATAAAATAAAATATAGAATGAAAGTGTCTAATTTAGATTTCATTATAAATCATTTGGTTAGAAGCCATACAGAAGAGAAGCTTTGAAGAATAAACCCCCTATAAGCTTTCCATTTCCTGCATTCAGAATCATTCTGTCTCACATATGAATGAATTTTAAACATTTTATTGTTTCAAGCTTGCCACCTGTTTTACCCTTTTCCTTCTTATGAAAACATTTATTGGGGTTATAATGTTTTAGCAATTTAAATTTCTTAATTGACCACCTGTCAGCCAGGTGTACAGCTACCTGTCCAGCACTTTAATTAAGCTACATGTAACTTACCTGTTGTAATCGCACATTTTGAATTAAATAAATGTGTATGTAATGATACATGTATTTAGTACTGCACCTGAAAACCTGAAAATGCGCCTTAAATAGATTTCAATAGTAATTCAGTGATGTTTTAAGATATTCAACAGATTAATACAGCAATACAAATTTAAATTGGGACTTCAAAAGAAAATGTTCATAATTTTAGATATCAAAAAGAACAAAATTGACCATGTTTCACTTAAAATAATAGTATTGACCAGTATTGACCGGGACGGTTAAAACCACCGGTTAAAACCGGGGCCGGTTTTAACCCGATTTTAACGCCAACCTTGTGAGTGAGTGAGTGTTGCTTAGCACCAACTTAGCAATTTATCAGCTATATCATGGCGAGAAGAAATACATTTTCAATAAAATGATGATGATGTCGGCTTTGTACTAGACCAACAAGCTTACTTGGATTTTTATGGTGTTAGTTGACTGCAACAACAGTCCACGGGTAGACATATCGCCCAACGCAGACAACTTATCATGATTCCATGCCAACCAGTTTTTTTCCTTTCTCCTTAATACTGTGTGCTTAGTGGAGAAGGAGCAAATCCCAATTTTATAGTCTTTGATTTGACCCGATCGGGACTCGAACCCACGATCTACCACACTCGAGGCGAACATGATAACCATTATACCACCGATGTTGTGTAAAAGCTGACTTAGGTTCAGTATATGATGAACATTTACTTTAGTAAGTCAAACTACCAATTCAATTATTACATTTATATTTCATTCCATATCATATTACTAGTCTTTGTTTAATATTTGATTCCAACAATATGATGACCTATATATTCTGGTCTCCCAAGAAGACCATTAAATTCTTTGAATGTTCATGACTAATTTATATCAAATACAAAAATGTATGTTAAAAGTATTTGTTATGATTTATTTTTGCTTAAAGAGTAGTGGTCTTTAATCAACAGATTCAACCTTCATAGCTAGTAGTCAATTAACTACGAGCATTTACTGACCCTTCTATTGTACATGTACGGCCCATGTTTGTCTTGACATTCGTTTTTGTGATAATATGCGGCCATTTTGAGTGGAAGCGAATATGTGTAGGTTGTTTGTAATCATTTGTTAATATACATATTACCATTTTTTAGTGTAAGAGAAGCTGTGGAGGTTTTTTTATGATTTGTTTATATATATACATATTGCCATTGAATATTCAGTGATCATAGGGGGAGGGGGGGATCCCATTAACAGGTACAACCCCGTCATATTTTTTGTGTATGTAGCAAGCAAGGACCTGGATATCCAACGTCGCATGTCGTAGTCTTGTTGTGTTTAATGATTTTATTTTGGCATTAGAATTAATGAGCACAGCAATAAAAAATGATACTAGTATAAATGGAATGAAATTAACAACGCTGAATATTTACTTAGTCAATATGCAGATGACTCATCCTTTATTTTAGATGGGGGTGATGATTCGCTTAGACAATCTCTATATATTTTAGGAAAATTCTCAGAATGTGCAGGACTAAAAACAAATTTAGAGAAAACCAAAGCCATATGGATTGGGT
This sequence comes from Bathymodiolus septemdierum, assembly GCA_963383655.1. Taxonomy (NCBI): domain Eukaryota; kingdom Metazoa; phylum Mollusca; class Bivalvia; order Mytilida; family Modiolidae; genus Bathymodiolus; species Bathymodiolus septemdierum. Next base: position 27,158,176 of record OY726524.1, on the reverse strand, counting down.
CAAAAGTACATTCAAAAGAAAGATTATTGCCAGGAAAAAAATTAAAATTGAACCAATCTGGAAAGTTTTAATTACTTGGTATTAACTATGACCTTTCTACTGAAGACAAAACAGCTATAAATTGTAAGAAAAAAGTAGAAAAAAAAAGAACATTGTTAAATTCATGGATTTATTGGGATCTGCCTTATATGAGAAAAATTACAGTAATAAAGTCATTAGCAATGCCAATCTTAATCCAATTTCTCAATGTTTTGCCCATCACTTTAGATAAAATAATAAATGAAATACAAAACATGTTCTATTTATTTTTATGGAGTGGGAAGCCAGACAAAATTAAAAGGAAAGTTATTATTGGCCAGTATGAGGAGGGATGACTTAAAATGCCACAAATAAAATCTTTTTGCCACAGACTGAAAATGGTATGGATAATTAAAATGTTGGACCCATTAAGAATATCCCCATGGAAGACATTATTTATTGATCAGTATAATACATATGGGGCGGATAAAATATGGATGTTACACCAATATGCGCTCTCAAAAGTCGCATCACATTTTAACAGATTTTGGGCAAACATCGTTCAAAACTGGGGAAAATTAAGGGAGAGGTGTTCCGAAAGTGATGATATTCCTATAAATATTTTGACCCAGTCCATACGGTTTAATAAAATGCTAAAAATTGATAATATCATTGTTTTTTGTTTTTTTATCATAAATGGTGTGATGCAGGAATATTTTTTATTAATGATTTACTTGATGAGAACAATGAATTCCTTTCCTTCAATCGATTTCAAGAAAACTATGGGATAGAGCCCACCTTTTTACAGTATATGGGAGTTTTACATATGATACCACTAATTTGGAAGGTTAGAATTAAACATACAAACAAATCACAGTGATAACTCCTGAAAATTTTGAATAGGTAAAAAAACAAGAAATCGTGCCAATATTTCTACAGAAAAATTGTGTTTGTTAAACCACTTTGAACAACCAAGAAAACAACAAGAAAGATGTAAAGAGGAATTATATACAGAAATTGTGAACTGGAATCTGATATACAAAATTCCTTTCTATTGTACAAAAAAAAACAATCAATTTACTGTTTTTCAATGCAAAATATTGCATATAATTGTGCGTGCTATTTCCCTCCTGATTAGATGTATATTAGAAGAGACCCAACTATGTAATTTTTGCAATGAAACAAAATAAACAATTTTGTACCTATTCTGGGAATGTAATACTGTCAATATCTATGGTTGGAAATGGCAGAAATATTAAAAAAACAAGCCTAATGTAGAAATTCCTATTTCAGCAAAACATATAATACTTGGATCAGACATGCTTGATTACTCTATTAATATATTCATTGTTCTCATTAAGTAATACATATACTATTGTAAATTTTCTGGACAGAAACCATGTGTATCAGGTGTAATAAATATATTAGAGAAAGAATTGTGAAGAAATGGGAAGATATTAAGATAATATTGGTTTTAGGGAAGTAACTCAAAATATATACTGTTCTAGACAAATTTTAAATGGACCCACCACACATATGGATAGAGGGTAAATGCATCCACAATGGCTATTATAGTATTGTATTGTATTGTATATTATAAATATAGTTCAGTTATTGATAAAAACCACTTTTAAGCTTATGAAGTATGTAATTTCTATTTCGAAAATTAGACCTTTTGAAAATGATCTATTTTTTATTAGTTAATTATTTAAACTAACAATGATGGTAACATAAGCAAATACCGTATTTGAATGTACACTGTATGATAATGTTTTATAATGCTAATAGGTGTGACACTGTCCTGCTAAATATATCAGTAGTATTATATGTGTAATGTGAAAGTAGAAAATAAAAAATAAATAAAAAAAAAGATAAGAGATAATGGTTCGTTTTGTTGATATTGGTAGAATTGGTGGTCATAGCTTTTCATACATGTACTTTCTTTTCATAAAATGACGACTCGTTGTATAGGACACATTACATACATTATTTGTACTTCGGAACAAATCTATGTCATTTGTGTACAGATACACGTAAAACATATTAATGCATTGTAAAAGGATTGCATGTGGTGGAACAGGCGCCATTACCCTTCAGGAGTACCTGAGTTCATACCGATTTGTAGTGTTGTTTGTTATTACCCCCTTGATATCTTCAAACTTTTCTCAATATGTCGAATGTAGTTAGTAGCATAGCTAGATTTAAATTCAACTACCTTAGCTAAATATTGCTGAAAGAAGCGCAAATCACCATAAAATCAAACCAAACCAATCAAATATATATATGGTAAGACGGTATTCTAGGAAATATATTCTATTGTTGACTGTTGTTCTTCATACCCGAAAACAATTGTCTTATAAATAGTTAAGCATGAACAATTGCTATTGCTTCATGATTAATTGATTAGTTATTGCTTAACGTCTAACGAATAGTATGACAGATAAAAAAGAGGTATGGATGGGCGAACGAGGCAACTACTGTTGACTGCCACTGGGAAAATATGGAAAATTGAAATCTAGAAAACAGGTATTTAACGTACAAGGAGCGTGGCAACCTCCAAACACGGTACTCACGGTGGTCCACGGTCATGCTTTCGGTATCACAATCTTAATCGAGAGGACACCGCTATCCGACACATTGGGACACACTGAGCAGCTCTGTGGGTGTATCCTTTGGCCACCTGCACCACTACCCAACAGGCAAACGTCCGTTCCATGTAATGCACAACAGCTGCTACAATCACAGCAAGCATAGTATAATTAATAGCTTACATGGATAGGATTGATGTGAGTACTGGACACGGAAGTGAAATATTGTTGAAAGTGGAGTCGGACATCATAACTCTAACACTGCATATTGTCCAGTTATTGGTGAGCTATTCATTTTATAAGATTAAAATCAAGTTTGCAGCATATCACATAGTAACAAAAATACTAAGAACTTATATATATATATATATTATCATATCCGATTATAATATAAAAACAAATTAGTCTAAGCAATAGAGAAGTTATGCACCAGCAGAAATTGGAGGCATTTATATAGTCTACATGCAAGATAAAAATCACAAACCAATGATATATTGAAGTAGAATATTTACGCCCCAATCATATATACATTTATGTGACAAAAGTATTTCACGTTTATTCAATATTTAGTAACATGAACATTAGCTTTAATTTCGTGTCTTATCCGTCTTTGTATGACAGATGCAGAAAAAGTTGACCCATTTCAGTGCCACATGTGCATGTACATGTGCCCGTGTATAGGAAGTGACCCCTTTTGTAATGAAATATGTTCTGTTTATTGTGAATGTGGATGACTTTGTGAATGATATTACATTACGTTGATCACTTCACCAAGGAGAGAGGTTTTGGCCCATCACTTCACCAAGGAAGGAGGTTTGGGCCCATACAATTAGTTTAATCCTGACACTGATGTCGTCGTGGTCGTGATCATATGGTAGTTGGATTAATAACTACCTATGCAATAAGTGCATGTCACCACTAACGTTGCGAATTGAAATCCCGCTCAGGCGAGGTGTACTCCGGTTTCCTCCTCAAATGAAACTCACCGCCACGATATAGCTGAAATAGTGTTGAAAGTGGCGCTAAACACCATAACCCCTAGTTTAAATGTTTAGTTTCTACCATTAAACACAGATTTGTTGGTATTTCAAACTCACACCAAGATATGCTTACTATGTAGTTTCCAGTGTACAAGCATCATTATTGATAATAATCATCATAATAATGATATTTTCTTTGCTATATTTTGCTAAAGTATCTTTGTTCATGAACTCAGCATAGGTAATTATTTTTCCCAAGAGAGTTAAAATGAATTTACTGCCTTTAAATATGCTTGCGGAGAGTAGACTGGCTAAAGATTATTGTTATTAAAGGAAACCATAAACAGTGATTGTCAACAATTCCACCATTATCAACTAAACGAACAATTACCGCTCACATTCTTCCACAGAATACAAAAATACCACGACTTATGACGTTAGTAATCCAGATCTTGACTCGGGACAGAAACAATGATGTGGTGGGGTGTGTTTGGATCCCAACCTCCCCCTATGGATAACTGAATCTCCAATGGCAAACAATATATAAACAAACGATAGAAAAACAGTACATATTGGCTTCCACTCAAAATGATCACATACAATCACAAAAATGAATAATAACAAAAACATGAACAGTATAATAGCAGAGTCAATGAATGTTGTATATTAAGCCTGAGTTTACAGTTCCATCGTCTTGGTTTGATCTAACAATCATTCAATATCGAGGCGCATGTGGCAGTGCTGTCTCGTGTGCTCCCATTTATACCTAATTTAATAGAAAATGTAGTGCTTTGAACAAAATTATATTACACATAGTTTTTTTTATTATGACTCAATTTGTTGAATTCACAGACATTTTTAAGTGAGGATTTCATGATATATATCAACATCGAGAAGAAGGTTGCCATTACGAGTCTTCTGCTCTCGCTTCCGGTTTTGTCTATCCAGATTATGTTTTCTTTTTACTTTTCCCTTTACTTTGAATCTTTCAAATATTACAAATATTATAATATTACTTATTTCATATGACTTTCTTGAGTGTTTTATGTATATCATTTTAATTTTAAAGTACAGATGACGTAACAGGACATTGACAATTATATTTACGTTCTAGTTGACTATTGTTTCCCTACTATGTCTTGGGATTGTCTTGTTTACTATCTAATATTTAAATGATGGTTGAGGCCATCGGCTTTCTTTGATAGAACTAATATCAACATATGACAACGATTAAATATACTATGTATACTGTTCAAGATTATAACGGTCTATATAATAACGCTTTTCTTCCGGTTATATGACATTTTACTCCCAAGTGGAAAACATGTGGTGTGACTGCATCAGTTCACAAAGAGATGAGGTTGGGTTCATAAAAGTAGCTTAACCCAGTCACCTTTATTGAAATGCCTGTACCAAGCCAAGAAATTGAGCAGTCATGTATTGTTGTGTTAGGGTTATCGATTTGCCTCTTTCTATGATATTTCTGTTGAATTATGGAATTATTTCGACAGTGTGGTATTTAATCTTGATGATACATTCCATCATGCAAGTCACATTTATGTATGGTAAGGTACGGACTGTATTTGGTAGGTGTACTTGCCTAAATGATAGAATGGTTAGCTTCGAGAGCGATCAAACGTGGGCTATGTCCCCGGTCGAGACGTCAAACCAAATTATAAGCTCATTGCATTATGGAGGATGAGCAAAGTCAGTTTCACTCTGAATGAGGACCATGTATCCGATCAGACCGACATATCAACATGAACACTGATATTTCAGTAAGCTAGAACCATAACAATCCAACACAGGGGGTTAGCTTGGTATAGAACAAACATCTTAATCTCATTAATAAACAACTTATTTTGACCATGCTATCACTGAAAATGTTCTCACTTGGCGTTAAACAACAATCCCCCCCAACCAGGGAACATAAACATAAACAGATTTTGCCATTTGATTTCATCGTATTGATATGAAGTTAAAACAACTTTGAATGTTACCTTGTATATAACAGCTATCGTTGTAGAACGGGCTACTGGTGAGGGACGGTTGTGTTTCATCTTATATATGATATAATAAACAACCATCACAGCTACAAACGCAACAAACACAATACTGGAAACAGTTCCATAAATTGTTCTGTTTCAATAAAGAGAGTACTATTACATGATATTTCTAATAAATATACTTTACTAATTAAAAACGAACAATTGTATTGATCTTTAGCCGTTTTAGCGATAGATTGACTGGACTAAAACCCTTGTTTCTCAGCTTGATAAAATATCCTTAATAAATAACGACTAACCTAATAATACAGTCAATAACGACCGCGCGATGATAACTAGTGCATGAATTCATTATTATCATTGTTCGATTACTAGTATCAGAGCTTTATTTTTTACATGTGGAATGCAAGAATGGGTATGCTGTTTATTACATAGATCTTCCGCTTTGGCTTGCGCTAATAAGACATTTCAGAAACGTCTACAGCGGCTAGTGAAACTGTTACCATGGCAATATATCTGAGGATTCAACAAAGAAATATTACCATGGTATTTTGTTATACTAAACCCGTCAAACAGAAAACATATTCGACTTTGTCTATCCAATGTTGTCGTTATTATTTAGCTTTAATGTCCGTGTATGTGAATTATCTGTGAATATAATACGACAACAGACAATTAGGGAGCTCAAATACATCCTGAAGCAAAATATATGTGACGTGAGGACCATGTGCTTTGTAATGGTAAGCTTTTCATGCTCCATTGGTTAGTACAATGTTATCGTTGTGAAGTCCTAATTTACAAATAGATGTAGAGAAAATATTTGTTAAACTGAGACGAATAAAAACATAGTATATCAACATTAGTACACACGACGCGTGTTTGAAATAATTTTCACCAGGATGGAAATATTGAAAAGCCAAATAATTTAGTAATCGTTTGGAGCAATAAAACCAAAGGGCCTAAACGGGATAGATGAAATAAGCTAAGGTAATCAATGTCCGTAGATAGGAACGAAATTAGGATATATATCCTTACTGGGAATTGTTGACTAAATCGGGATTACGACAGTACACACTTTTTGTACTTAACACGCAAACATTCGGAAACAGATAAATATGGATTGGTAAAAGACCACAGTTGTAATACCTTTCTTTACACCATAATTAATACGTTGGCTTTAATAATCAGCATAGCTCACATCTCAAAGTGAACCGCACCCTCTGTAATGTCTTACGTGATACCGTTAAAGGACAAACACTGAGAAGGAGTTAATGTTAAGGTTATGGTTTTTAACGCCACTTTCAACATTATATCATTTATATCGTGGCTGCCAATTTTATTAGTGGAGGAAAACGGAGTACACGAAGAAAGCTAACGATCTGTCGCAAGCAATTGACAAACTTTATTACATATTGTTGTATGAGTGAGTTTTGAACTCACAACTTTATTGGTGATAGGCACTGATCCCACATGTAGTTGTAAATCCAACTTCCATAAGATCATGACCAAAGAGTCCCCTCTTCTGTTTGTGCATTATTATTCTAAAGCAAATTTTATACAGTGATAGTCAACAATTCCACTACTATCAACAAAGCGAACAATCACCTCTTATTGTACCTTAAATAACTTAGAAAAAAAACATAGAAAAACAGATTTTCAGTTAAAATTCTACCTTTTACACTTTCGAGATGAATGTTCTGACGTCTATACAATAAAATAATTAAGACAGACCAATATCTTTCTTGATTAAGACTAAGTAATTTTGAGGTATTACAGTCAAATATGTGCTAAAAGGTCACATTTGTGACAAAATAAGTGGGTTTTAAGAGAGGTGACCTCTTGAAAGAGGTTCAATTCATATCCATTTCCCATGGTGGGACAAGAAAAAGACGACCATTTAATACAGGTAGCTGATTAATAGATGTGACCGCATGGGTAGGTTTGATTGTATCTTTTTTAGTGTAAATTGAAAAAACCCAAGCACTAATGAATATTTCAACTAAATATAGAATGTTGAATAAACTTAAGATTAAGCATTGCAATGTTACTTACACTTTAGTTTTACTTGGTGCTTCTGTTGTTGTCGTCGTCGTCGTCGTCGTCGTCGTCGTCGTCGTTCTACAATGGTAATACATGTCTATGAATGGTTGTATCCTTTAAGTCAATTACAACTTAAAATAACTTATTTACAATGTTTGTATTATTTAAGTTAATTTCAACTTAAATTACATTATCTTAAGATGTTTGCATCATTTAAGCTAATTACAAATTAAAATAACTTACTTAAAATGTTTGTGCTATTTAAGTTAATTTCAACTTAAGTTACCTATTTTAAAATGTTTGTATCATTTAAGCTAATTACAACTCAAATTAAATTATTTTAAAAATGTTTGTATTACTTAAGCTAATTACAATTTAAAATAACTTACTTAAAATGTTTGTGCTATTTAAGTTAATTTCAACTTAAGTTACCTATTTTAAAATGTTTGTATCATTTAAGCTAATAACAACTCAAATTAAATTATTTTAAAAATGTTTGTATTATTTAAGTTAATTACAAATTAAATTGGCTTATTTTAAAAAATGTTTGTAATATTTAAGCTAATTACAACTCAAATTAAATTATTTTAAAAATGTTTGTATTATTTAAGTTAATTACAAATTAAATTGGCTTATTTTAAAAAAATGTTTGTAATAATTAAGCTAATTACAACTTAAATTTACTAATTTTAAACATGTTTGTATCATATAAGTTCATTACAACTTAAATTAAATAATTGTAAGCCTCTTTAATAAATTATTTAAGTTAATTTAAACATAAGTTAACTTATTTTAAAAATGTTTGTATTACTTAAGTTAATTATAAGAACAAAATTACTTATTTCAAAAATATTTGTGTTATTTAAATTAATTATGACTAAAAATTAACTTATTTAAGAAAAATGTTTTTATCATTTTAGTTAAAAACAACTTAAATCAACTTATTTTAAGCAGGTCTGTATTATTTAAGTTAATTTCAACTTAAACCAATTAACTTTAACCATATTTAGCATATTATTTAAGTTAATTTCAACATAGATTAACTTATTTAAAAAAATGTTTGTATTACTTAAGTTAATTTCAGCTTAAATTAACTTATTAAAAAATGTTTGCATTATTAAGTTAATTACAAATTAAATTAACATATCTTAAAATTTTTCATATTTCAAAAGAAAACTAAAGACTTATCTAAGAACATTAATATATCTGGGGCTTATTCATTTGAGTATATGAAATGAGATTTACTTAGTTTGAGTATATGAAATGAGATTTACTTAGTTTGAGTATATGAAATGAGATTTACTTAGTTTGAGTACATGAAATGAGATTTACTTAGCTTGAGTACATGGATTGAGATTTATTCATGCAAGTACATGAACTTAGACTTATTGTTTGAGTACATGAAATGGAACTTATTTGTTTGCACGCATCATTTATGATTAATAGCAAAGACTGATTGTCTCGGAATCAAAATAATGTGTCCGAGTAGAACAACATCTCTGTTGGGTCAGTGATCTAGCACTATCAAAACTCCAAGATAGCGTGTTGGTCTAGTACAAAGAGGACATCATCTTCATCTTATCGAATGTACATGTAATTTGTTCCAGCCATAGCTGCAATATTGTTCATTTGGCGTTAGACTCACTCACTCTAGTTTTTACATTAGGTGATTCATGATTTTTAATTTGTAATCCTTATATTTTCCACATGTTTCAGATTTGCGCAAAAAAAATCCTCCCCAGTTTAGAGCTTGATTCCCACATATCACGAGGTGTAGTCGACACAACTTAATTTGATCAAGGATTACCATTCTCTTGCGGTATTGTGAGTACGTTTTTTTTCTCCACCAATAAAACTGAGCACCACGAAATATTATAGCTATATATTGTTGAAAGTGACGACAAACACAAATAATCACCACCCTTTTACCGAGCGGTTTCTTGTACAGATCTATAGCGAGTATGAGATCGTGTCATTGTAATCAGAAATGCCCGTGTCAACGAGTTCAAATGAAGGATAAGAAACAAATTCAGCATATTGTACAATAATTGAGATCTTTTAAAAGATTTAACTCAGCATACTTATACTTTCATTTTGCATTGATAAATGCAGTAGTCTATCACTGTAAGTTAATTTCAATTCATCTCTGGATGCCCTCAGCTGACGGGACACTCTGTGCTTCAGCTCCTATGCCTTAATCCGATACTTCCTTTTTAATCTACATAACATTCATGACAGTACATCGATGCACACGTACATATATGTCGCCTTTGTTTAAATTTTTCCAAAAACAAATATAATATTTCTCAATGTTCTGGTACATCTGGGGTCGTCATTGTCGTTGTCGTATGGTAATTGGATTTACAACTACCTATGCAATCAGTACCTATCACCACTAACGCTGCTAGTTCGAATCCCACTCAGGCAATACAACAGTATTTGATAAAGTGTGTCACTGACTTGCGGCAGGTTGGTGATTTACTCCGTGTACTCTGGTTTCATCTACCAATAAAACTGACCGCCACAATATAGCTGAAATATTGTTAAAAGTGTCGCTAAACACCATAAACCAAACCAACCAAACGATCTTTATATCATATTAACGGATGACGACATGCTCTCTTACTCAACTAAATTAATGTAAGCATTTACTTACTGAGCAAATGAATCGCAATCTGAGCGGCTATGCCTGCTACCGGTACAATACCATATACCACTTATTTCACAACAGGAGCCGGTATCGCAATAATGGTAATACGTTCCATAAGTACACCTTTCATAACCTACACACAGAGAACAACAGAACGTTATGTTGTGGCAATGAAATGTTAAATGTTCCTCTGCATTGAGGTGGCAGAGATCATAATCGGCAGAGCAAATATAATTCTTTCGCTTTAGCATATTTTTAACCATGGAATATATGCTGATATAGAAAAACAAGTTGCATTTGTGACATTGACTAACCATCTTCATGTTGTATATTTTACAATGCTAATTATTCAGCAATCCTGCCATGGTTGTAAATCTTTTTACGATAAAAGGCACACACATTATACGGGAAATCTAAAATATTTAAATATATGAGGCAGATGTAGGACAATTGGGCTACGATTTTGGACTGCCGATAGAAAAGTATTGAGAGTTGTGTAGGGACGATACGCCACAGCCAGGTTCTCTCACACCCTCCCCCATTACCAAGAGGGTAATACGAAGTCGTTAATCAAAGGACATATATTTATTATTGAAATTTACAGTTCCGAAATAATGTAATTATTATTAACACTAAGGTTCTTTTCTTTCAGAAATATATGTATCGATTATGCCAGTGTTCCCACGTTTTTCATATTTGCTTTGAACTGCATCGGCAGTGTAATGGTTAGCGTGCTCACCTCAAGTGTGGTAGCTCGTGGGTTCGAGCCCAGCTCTGATCAAACCAAAGACTATGCAATAGGTATTTGTTGATTCTACGCTAAGCACGCAATAGAAGACATTATACGACTATGACTATATTGTTTAGGACATTTCAGTTTCGTGCTCACCGACTATGGCTATATTGTTTAGCCCTTTCAGTTTCTTGCTCGCCGACTACGGCTATATTGCTTAGCCCTTTCAATTTCTTGCTCGCCGACTATGGCTATATTGTTTAAGCCCTTTCAGTTTCTTGCTCGCCGACTATGACTATATTGTTTAGACTCATTGAGTTTCTTGCTTGCCGACAATGACTATATTATTTAGGCCCTTTCAGTTTCTTGCTCGCCGACTATGGCTATATTGCTTAGGCCCTTTCAGTTTCTTGTTCGCCGACTATGGCTATATTGCTTAGACCCTTTGAGTTTCTTGCTCGCGACAATTGCTATATTGCTTGGGTCCTTTGAGTTTCTTCCTCGCCGACCATGACTATATTGCTTAAGCCCTTTGAGTTTCTTGCTCGCCGATTATGGCTATGTTACTTATGCCCTTTCAGTTTCTTGCTCACCGACAATGACTATATTACTTAGATCCTTTGAGGTTTTTGATCGCCGACTATGACTGTATTATGTAGGCCCTTTCAGTTTCTGGCTCGCCGACTATGGGTATATTGCTTACGCCCTTTCAGTTTCTTGTTCGCTGGCTATAGCTATATTGCTTAGGCCCTTTGAGTTTCTTGCTCTCCGACTTTTGCTATATTTCGTAGGCCCTCTGAGTTTCTGGCTCGCTGACTATGACAATATTGCTTAGACCCTTTGAATTTCTTGCTCGTCGATTATGACTATATTGCTTAGCCCCTTTGAATTTCTTGCTCGCCGACTATGGCTATATTGCTTAGGCCCTTTGAGGTTCTTGTTCGTCGACTATGACTATATTGTTTACACCCTTTCAGTTTCTTACTCGCCGACTATTGCTATATTGCTTAGGCCCTCTGAGTTTCTTGTTCGCCGACATTGACTATATTGCTAAGGCCCTTTCAATTTCTTGCTCGCCGACTATAGCTATATTGCTTAGGCCCTTTGAGTTTCTTGCACGCCGGCTATAGCTATATGGTTTAGGCCCTTTCAGTTTCTTGCTCGCCGACTATGGCTATATTGCTTAGGCCCTTTCAGTTTCTTGTTCGCCGACTATGACTATATTGCTTAGATCCTTTGAGTTTCTTGCTCGTCGATTATGACTATGTTGTTTAGGCCCTTTCAGTTTCGTGCTCGCCGACTATGGCTATGATCTTAGGTCCTTTCAGTTTCTTGCTCGCCGACTATGGCTAAATTGCTTAGGCCCTTTCAGTTTCTTGCTCGCCAATACTTTCAAATTATTTGGCTTTCAACTCTTTCGACTTTCAATGTACATGATAAAGTTATTCCTGAAGCGCGTTGTGCGAACTAATTTTGATATCTACTTTTTCATTCCTATATTTTGGAATCCATGGCATTTATTTGTCAGCACGGTATATAACTATTCAAGTAAAATAAAGTTGTTTATAATCATTTACTAATATATTTCTGGGCGCAAATAATGACACCATATGTATGCATAATGTGTATCATACGTCGTTGTTGTCATTTATACAAGAATACAATAATACAAGTTTATTCGACCAAACAGGGGCCCTCAAGGGGCAAACACAGTACAATAAATGATTCGATGACATATACAGTAATAAAAATGAACAATTCAATGATAAAGACCAATCAAAACCATAATTTTGTTTTAAGGTTGTTTTTAAAGTTACACCTGACTTTTAATAAGCCAGAGGAAATATTTTCTAGACAGTGCCAAAATCCATTAGTCGCTTTAAAGCATTCGAAAATATTAGGCAATCTGCCTACTTCAGACATAACTCCACAATTTTATCTATTCTTATGCACGCCAAGTATACTTTTAACAAAATGTACATCCATGTTAGAGGAAGGAGAGAAAGTAGATTGTTTTGTCCAGTCACACAAATGTTCCAGCTTAAAGGAGGGAGGTAAATAACAAGTCTCTGCACCATATAGCAATATAGCTTTTATGGTGTAATCAAATATATGCAATGAGGATCTGATCCTGGGTCGAAGGGAGACATAGTGAGCCCTTAATTTAAAAAGGACTTTAACAGTTTTTCTATATAAGTAAAGTTTTGCTTCTTGAAAGGACCATGATAGGGTTAAAGTTATTCCTAAATATTTATATTGGTTTACACAGTCTAATGGTATGCTCCTAAATTAAAAGTTTTTCTTTTTAATAATAAAGATGAACTTCACTTCTCAATTAAAAGACCACAAACTCCGGTATTGTTATGTTTCTTTTATAACAATATTTAGTCCTTCTACTAAGATGTGTTTGCAGTTTTAGATTGTTCTTAAATATGAACGTGCTAATATATATTCCGCGGGTTTAAAAAGAAGAGGTCGAAGATACCATAGGGGCAATCAGAATCCGTATATCGAAGAAGAACAAACAACACAATGGCCAAAAGAAAAAGTACAAAAGGACAAACAACGATCAATAAACTTACATATAAAACAAAACATCGAGTAACACGAACCCGACTAAAAACCGGTGGTGAACTCAGGTGCTCCGGAAGGGTAAGCAGTTCCTGCTCCACTGGTGACACCCGTGGTGTTAATCTAGTTACAAACCCGGTGATTAACCCGCTATTAACCTCTTAAACGACATTAAGGAGATATCCAAGTTGTTTTTTGTTTTTTTTTTAAATAAAGACGTTTGTCATATCATCATATTAAATGTTGATATTCAAGTCTATAGGTACACTATGTGGACATAAGTGTCCGTCCTTGAATATTGTCCACATTTTTTATCCAAAACCATATACAGAGTTTATTTCTGACCAATTTTACTGAAATTTCCGCAAAATATTTTGAAGTTTGTTGTTATTATTTAATTCCATTTTTTTTTTATTTCTAGTTTTCAACTTTCTATGATTTAAGCGCAGTTTTGAATTGTTGAAGTTCATAATTACTACAATTGTATAATAGTTTGTCGCGTTCAAATTAAAAGTTGTGCTAAATGGTGATATATTTGAAATTGTAATGTTATAAAATTATACCCAGATTATAAATAAAAACTTCAAAACAGATATGGGAGAAAATTTCAACGAAATTTGTTTAAGAAAATAGCCTCTGTATAATGCACTTTTAATTGTGGTTTTAAATGACATATTTAGGGGAAAATCGGAGGTGTGGAACAATTATGTCGACTTACTGCATCTCAATCTGGGATAAATCTTTTTTCTTTTTAAATAAATCGAAGTCAAATGTCGATCCATATGTGTTAGTAACATCAGATTACTCAACTAAAGGACCATCGTGGTCGTGATCGTATGGTAGTTAAATAAATAACTACCTATGCAATCAGTGCACGATCAAGGTGGCCATGTTTATTTCGTTTCGATTGTCTCCAATAGTAATAAAACTAAAATTTCAATAATGTTCACATCAAACTGAATATATTCACTAACTATATATTAAGCATTACCACTTACCGAATGTTTGTATAAAACAGATACATAAAACAAGCATTCCATAGAAAGCATATGTACCCATATCGATGTAGTATTCTAGAGACAAATTAACAAACTAAATGTTCTAATGTAATGTGAACAACTGTGCATGTTCTTTACATGATACGTATGAAATATGTCACTCCCCGATCTCATATTAAACCCCGCATATCTGGAAATTACCTAAATAAACCAGTGTAAAGAGATCCTGTACTTCCTTGTTGTTTTGAACTATTTGATCTATGACCAGAAACTGTTCTTTAAACACATGTTATTGTTCAGAAAAAACAACTAGAGGCTCCCAGGAGCCTGTATAGCTCACCTGGGTATAATAACAACATCAGTCAATAAAACTTGATAACTTCGGTAAAAAAAAATTAACAAATGTAGCCTTCGTCATTGCAGACCACTTCTCCAAAAAAATTTGGGCAGGGGTTCCCCCTTTAATGTAAGTTATCAAAATTGCTGTTAAAAAACATATATGTCAATGAATCTGAAAAGTTAGCTTTTCCTATTTCACATTTCGTAATAGAGTTGCTTCCCTTTGATTATTTGAGTAACCAAAAGCAGTGAGTCAACAAAAAAATGCATTTCAAGAGGAATAACTCTTCACAGTTGTCGCACATTTTTAACTGTGGGAAATTGTTTGTAGATCTTGACATGCTGAACATTTTTGCAGCTTAAATTTTCCCTCTATCTCTAATAGTTTTTGAGATATAAGATGATAGTATTAAAATTGATGAAAAAGGGCAATAACTCCAAAATGGGTAATCGGATTTACTTCAAAATTGCAGGGTAGGAAGATCTTGACATGCTGCAAATTTTCGCTATTAAACTTAACCTTTATCTCTTATAGTTTTTGAAATATAAGACGAAAAGTATTTTTTTTTTTTTTAATTTGATGATAAAAAGGCAAGAACTCCAAGATGGGTAATTAGATTTATTTCAAAATTGCAGGGTAGGTACATCTCGACATGGTGCACATTTTTGCAATTAAACTTAACATCTATCTCTTATTGTTTTTGAAATATAACACGAAAAGTATTAAAATATAAAAACAAATTGATCGAAGGGCCGAACCGCCGGACACATTTTTGGAAGAGAACCATCCAATGATAATTTCATCAACATTTTGTTCTTATTGAGCAAATGCTTTCAGACAAGATGATTTTTATGTGAATTTCCCATAGGGTTCTATGTTAAATTAAGTTTGGCTGTGGCGGCCATCTTGGTCGGTGTTCTGAAATGCCGCACACAAGTTTGGAAGAGGACCACCCAAGAATCATTTCAGCAAAATTTGGTTGAGATTGGCTCAGTAGTTTCAGAGGAGAAGATTTTTTTTTAATTTCATCCCCTCTTTTTTCTAATTTGCATAATCGGACAAAATCGGTAAAAGTTCAAAGTTCATAAAAAATCCCGTAATAAATGTTAAAAAGCTCATCATTATGCTTATACAGTTCAAATTTGGGCACTTTCTGGCTTAAAATAGAGCAGTTTTGGCCATTTGAAGAAATTTCTATTTTTAGTAATGGCGGCCATGTTGGATACAGGACGGCGCTGACGGACACAATTTTGAAAGGGGACCACCCAAGGATCATTTCAGCAAAGTTTGGTTGAGATTGACTCAGTAGTTTCAGAGGAGAAGATTTTTTTTTAATTTCATCCCCCCTTTTTTTCAAATTTGCATAATCGGTCAAAATCGGCAAAAGTTCAAAGTTCATAAAAAATCCCGTAATACATGTTAAAAAGCTCATCATTGTGCTTATATAGTTCAAAATTGGGCACTTTCTGTCTTAAAATAGAGCAGTTTTGGCCCTTTGAATAAATTTCTATCTTTAGTAATGGCGGCCGTCTTGGATACAGGAGGGCGCTGACGAACACATATTTGAAAGGGGACCACCTAAGGATCATTTCAGCAAAGTTTGGTTGAGATTGGCTCAGTAGTTTCAGAGGAGAAGATTTTTTTTTTATTTCAGTCCCCTTTTTTCTAATTTGCATAATCGTCAAAATCGGCAAAAGTTCAAAGTTCATAAAAAATCCCGTAATATATGTTAAAAACCTCATCATTATGCTTATACAGTTCAAATGTGGCCATCTTGGATATAGGACGGCGCTGACGGACACAATTTTGAAAGGGGACCACCCAGCGATCATTTGCTGAGCTCTGTAAATTGCTTTTTTTAAATCTTTTTATTACCGAATGTTGATCTTTTTATTTTTTAAATCATGAGAGGAAATTATTCTCAGTAATTAGAATGTCAAAGGAACCAAGTCAACTGCATAACATGGTAAAGCAGCGCAACAGCGGCAGGAAAGGATATAATCCATGTTGAATAATTAAGAAATAAATCATGGAAGCCAGAATGTGTTGGGAGTTTTAACATGGATTGGCGGATATATTAGTATCGAGATGTTATATATCCCGTTTTAAAAGGCAGTGGTTTTGTTAACAGGTTGAACCTTTTAACAAAACCACTGCCTTTTAAAACGGGATATATAACATCTAGAGACTGATAATATTTGTATCTGAATGTTCCAACATTAATAAGTATGTCCTTATTATAGGAAAAACATAAATACGTGTATCTTTGGACAAAGATCACAGAGAGCGATTATTGATTTTCTGTCATCTTGTGAAATGTGTGTCGTCTGCTGTGCACAATTTAAATGAACAGCACATAGGTGAGAGCGATTATTGATTTTCTGTCACCGCACGGCTTCCCTGAAGTTTTAAAAGTACCTCTTTAGCCAATCAAAATTCTACTTGCCACGAGATAATCAGAGAATAGTATTTTATCCCGAGCCAGAAGCGAGGGATAAAATTTACTAATATCCGTCAATCCATGTTAAAACTCAAAACACATTCTGGCTTCCATGATTTATTTCGATTCTGATATGTCTAAGAGTACAAATACAGTAGTATACTTTGATTGGAAGACGGTAATTTATATTTACTGTATCTTCAAACATTTTTTGTTGAGAAAAGTAAAACGTGATAGATTATATAAATATAATGCTTGGTAATACTGTATTATCGGTCATGGCCCATTAAAGTAAAATCATACCACTAAAATTCCAAGTAATACTACACATTTAGCACTGACTCATAAACGATAGACTATATCAATGACATTCTTAGTAAGGATAACAAAAGGACCATTATAAACAAAACACCGAATATATAATTCAAACCTGACATCCGTGTACTATGTTAAAACATGCATGTTATATCATTATATGTACTGTATTAGATGAATTATGAATTATCAAATATCAAAAACCACCGACCTGTCGCAAGTCACTAACAAATTTCATCACATAATGTTGGATCGAGTACACCTCGCCTGAGAGAGTTTCGAACTCACAACGTAATGTAATCAAATATCTTTCTCGGTTCCTCAAGCACAGTCTTAAACATGAAATTGTCATAATCTGTCATAGAAAGACAAAATAATTACTTTAGGTAAATTCCGCTATTAACCCGCTATTAACCTCTTAAACGACATTAAGTAAATATCTAAGTTTTTTTTGTTTTTATTTTTGTTTTTGTTTTTTTTAATAACGACGTTTGTCATACCATCATATTAAACGTTGATATTCAAATCTATAGTTACACTAAGTAGACTTGTACAATAATACCCTCAGCAAAGCTATTGTAAATGCGGCCTCTAATATTAAATAGAGGCCGGTAATAGATGATACAAGTCGCTAATAGAGGCCGCTATTAGCGGCCGATGATACAGGCCGCTGTTCTTTTAATTTGACCCATTTTCGGGACAAGGTTAATATCGTTCGCCTGGTCATTTAAATATGAAAAATATTTAAACTCGTTCTCAGACAAAACAGTTACAATTTCCCTGGATCGTGGAAAAAAAATGGATTAAATGTCATACCATATGTTTTTTTTCAACAACACTATTATTTTACAAGTAAGATACATTATTATTGAAGCAAAAGAAGTTGCCCGTAATGGAAATAGCGGATTTCTTTTTCCGCATGTGTATTCAGGGAACCTGATTTCACATCCGGGGGAAAAACCCGTTTTATCCGATACTGGCAACTTCTTTTGTTTCAATAATAATGTATATTATTGGTGTATTACCACTAAACATGGGTACCAGTCGAAAAGAACGTATGGGAAAGTAGTACGTAAACAGAAAATGAATCCTGTATGAAAGCTCAATTTTTTTTAATTTAACATAGAAGGCTATGGAGAATTCTTTAGTGGTATTACACCTTTTAGGCAAAAAAACAAGAAACTTAATTTTGATGGTACCATGCTCAGATTGGCTTTGAACAGTCACAACAGACCCAGTTTGACATTTTCCACACCAAAATGTTACAAAATACATCAAGGTGTCATGTTACAGCTTCAATATGAATATTATGCAATATTTTGGAAAATGTTCCCCATGCACTAGATGTACATGCACAGAGGGTATTGAAATATAACTTTATACTTATTTATGACTGTACAGTTATTGAGACTGGTAGATTTAATGTGTTTTTGTAGTAAAAGGGCAGATGATGTTGAAAAAGATTGCTAAAATTAAGAATTTTAACAATTTCATGTTGCGACATTTAGTTGACTTCAAATACGGTATATGGTGATACCATTTTTGAAAATTTTATAATCCTACTTGTTTTACTCAAAAATTTTGATAGTTATAGTTAGAACACATGTAAAATGTACATATGAAAAAATATAAGGCTATAGAAAGCAGCTTTATTTCAGAATTATGTACTTAAAACCAGGTAATTTTAGTGATCCCAGGAAAATTGTATTTGTCACTGGACATTTACTGTTAATTTTTCAAATTGTCAATGTGGATTTTATATTTTAGAGTATAAATTGACTGTAAATGTACATTTGTGCATCCGGCTAACTTGAAACATAACAAAAGTTGTCAAGAAACATTCATTTATTGAGTTTTGAAGAAAATTACAGTTGCAGGTCACAAGAAATAACAGAAACCTGAAAATCAACAATCATAATTTTACATATTTTGGGCAGTTTGAAGTAATTTTTGCTTAATATCTAGGTATTAGGTCTTATTTAATGTCTTGCAATGCATAATTAATGGGAACATAGCATGAATTAACATAATTTAGTATATTGTGAGATCATTTCTAGGAGACAAAAAAAAAGGGGGGGGTATGCTTAAAATAAACATTTTCATATTAATTAGATGTTAAATGTACAAATGAAGCATATATACATGTCATAAGTTGCTTATGTGTTGAAAATCAGCTTCATACTTGTAATATATTGAGATAAAAAGCCATCGTCATGTTATTTCACAATCTGAACTCAACAGCTGAAAAATCAGATTTTTTCATTAAAAGCTTGATGGAGGTACCTTTGCATATGAACATTAATTCTTTCAAATATTGGACTGCCATATACCTGATATAGTTTTTTTGACTGGATATTGATATAGGAATATAAATAAGGCAAAGAAAAGGTTAAAGAAACAAGTTTTGCTCCTAGGCAAAAAACAAGAAACTTAATTTTGATGGTATCACACTCAGATTGGCTTTGAACAGTCACAACAGACCCAGTTTGACATTTTCCACACCAAAATGTTACAAAATACATCAAGGTGTCATGTTACAGCTTCAATATGAATATTATGCAATATTTTGGAAAATATTCCCCATGCACTAGATGTACATGCACAGAGGGTATTGAAATATAACTTTATACTTATTTATGACTGTACAGTTATTGAGACTGGTAGATTTAATGTGTTTTTGTAGTAAAAGGGCAGATGATGTTGAAAAAGATTGCTAAAATTAAGAATTTTAACAATTTCATGTTGCGACATTTAGTTGACTTCAAATACGGTATATGGTGATACCATTTTTGAAAATACCTTGAAGAACTAAGTAATACTAGTACATATAAAGAAGATACATCATTAAAACAAAAACTAGAAATAACAATTAAAAGACTAGATAAACTGTACACGGGAAAAACAAAAGGGAGACAAATCAGATCTAGAGTTAAATGGATCGAAGAAGGAGAAAAAAATACAGCTTTTTTCTTGGGGCTCGGAAAAACAAGACAAACAAAAAAGGCTATAAATGAATTATATGACAAAAATGGTAAATCTACTACTGATCAAAATGAGATAATGGAAATAGAAGTTGACTATTATAAAAAATTATATAAATCAACAAATCCAGATAATGACAAACTGAAAAAATATATTGAAAATACAAAAGTTCATAATAAACTAAGTAACAATGAAAGCGAGAAATGTGAGGGAGAAATAACTATAGAAGAATGTACAAATGCTATTTTTAAAATGAAACTAAATAAAGCTCCAGGACTTGATGGTTTAAGCGTCGAATTCTATAGAAAATTTTGGAATAGCTTAGAAAAACTTGTTACAAAAGTATTTAATTTTAACTATGAGAGGGGACATTTATCAACAGACAACCTTCGTCAGTTGTTTTAGCTCATCGATGATTATGAGATTCACTAAGATAAATAGCACGGTCCGTGCAATATTTATTTATTTATTTATTTATTTATTTATTTATTTATTTATTTATTTATTTATTTATTTATTTATTTATTTATGCTTTGATGTCAGTGTTTCAACTGTTGACAGAGTTTTAAATTCAACATGGGTAGACTTAATTACCTTTCATTTTAACTGAACTTGAGCCGTCGTGGTCGTATGGTAGTTGAATTTACAACTACCTGTGTAATCGTTGACTATCACCACTATTGAATACTGGAACTGTTTCGACAGTGTGCTATATATTTGTTCATTTAATTATAGGTTATGAAAAAAAACCAGTTGAGTTGCAATTGTTAAAAAAAATATGGTTGTGATCGTCTTCCGTAATTAAAATCGTCAAAATGAAATACAACCGAATCAAATGGTGACTTGCTTCAACCTCATTTAAAATATACCTTGACATTCTTTCATACTTGTACAGCACCTTATCGATCTGTTATTAGAACATTATTTCACTCAAATGTACATGTTTTCCTGTTCTAGTTAAAGGACTTTATCAAACAGAATCATACAGTTTACATGTAATGCAGTTAATACGCATTTAAGAGCCCCAGCTTTATACTGATCATGCTCAGCAACGGACCACCTTCGTCAATTGTTTTAGCTCATCGATGATTATGAGATTCACTAAGATAAATAGCACGGTCCGTGCAATATTTATTTATGTATTTATTTATTTATTTATGCTTTGGTGTCAGTGTTTCAACTGTTGACATAGTTTTAAATTCAACATGGGTAGACTTAATTACCTTTCATCTTAACTGAACTTGAGACGTCGTGGTCGTATGGTAGTTGAATTTACAACTACCTGTGCAATCGTTGCCTATTGCCATTATTGAATGCTGGAACTGTTCCGACAGTGTGCTATATATTTGTTCATTTTATTATAGGTTATGAAAAAAAAACACCTGAGTTGCAATTGTTAAAAAAAATATGGTTGTGATCGACTTCCGTAATTAAAATCGTCAGAATGAAATACAACCGAATTAATATCAAATGGTGACTTGTTTCAACCTCATTTAAAATATACCTTGACATTCTTTCAAACTTGAACATCATGTTCACGATCTTTTATTAGAACACTATTTCACTCAAGTGTACATGTTTTTCCTGTTCTAGTTAAAGGACTTTATGCGCAAAATACAGCTGGTTGAGTAAACGAGTCTCCCCAAAAAATGGGAATTATAGATGGATAACTTAAATATTTAATCCTGAGTCTATATGATATTATATAACTACCTATATTAATGTGAAATATCAATACAAAGACTGATTTATACAGTAACTACCGAACTAATTAACATTTCACTAAACCTGTTACGATCTTGTTTACATAATCCAAGATGTCTGCGCCCGGTAGAGTCAACAGTGATGACAGTATTTCTTGTTCTCAGCCAAATATATCCACTTCAACTCCTATTACTAATAAAAGAGCTTCGCCTGTCAGTCCCGATGACCTCCCAGCAATAGAAAAACAAGAAAAAAGACAAATCAGGTGACGAAACTCAATTTCTGATCTAACCGACATCATTCCCAAAAAGGCCCCCAGTACCAGGAAAACTATTACGAACAAAGTATTAGAGGCTCTCACTAGCCATGACGTTCTCAACAAAATCATTCCAATCCTTTCTGCGAAAATATGTGAAACAATAGAAGCAACCATAAAAGATATTGTTGATGATAAAATCAAAACACATGTTGATGCTCATGTAAATCCATTAAAAGAAACTGTCAAAAAGCAACAAAAAACAATAACTGAGCAGGCACAAACACTTTCAAAGCAAGCAGCTATTATTACTACTCTCCAAACAACAGCTAAAGACCATACATTGGCTTTGAAAGAACATTCAACTGAAGTTGATGCATTGTACAACAAAATTATAGAGCTTGAATCCAGGATAGAAGGTCAGGAACAATATTCAAGGCGTACCAGCCTTCGTTTCCACAACATTAAGGTGCCTGTTGATGAAAGGGGAAATGTCAAGCACCCTGTTAATACAGATGAGCTTATTCTCAATGTGTGTAATGACAAACTTGGGCTTGATATAAACTTACATGACATTGGAAGGTCACATATTATTGGGAAGGTAAAAGATGGAAAATCTCAAGTAATTGTGAGATTCATTTCATACAGAACACGTAACAAAGTGTATAGTAATAAAAAGGGCTTGAAAAACCACCCAGATAAAATCTTCATCACTGAAAACCTTACCAAATACCGAACCGAACTTGTAAAGCAGCTTGCAGAACTAAAATATAATGGCCTACTATACACATACTGGACGTCTGATGGTCGTATATTTCTTAAGCAGAACACAACAAGCCGTAAAATACTGATAAACAACCGTGATGATATCCTGGACTTCATCCACAGCACTGAACATGACACATCTACTTAGACATATACAATATCACAACACCTGTTATTTTGAATAAAATTTTGATTTCGATTTATTTTGTTCATTGCACACACATTTTGTTATTTTTTCCAAGTTTGCTCGAATAATCTTCATTGTTAATAATACGATTTGCCATGTCATTTATCTCAAATTCAGTAAATATTTGGTTTTCTTTTTAAGTATATCATTACACAATGTACGTTAAATGATAAAATAAACCAAACATAAATATATTACTGTGAGTCCAGTACCATGATATCATTTTAAAAAAAATAATAATGTTATTGTTTTTTTCCCCTACCTCTTATGACCTTTGTGTATTGTAACATGTGATTTATAAATAGTATGGAGGGTTTGTCTCAAAGTACAAATTATGCCAAAAAATGTATGCATTCAAAAGTTATTTGTTTATAAACTGAAAGAAATTTCCACACACCAAGCATGACAAACTTGGCTATCATCCAATTCACTATACTCATGACACTGATTATCAAATTCAATCTAGGAATAAAATTGAATTACGACAACAATCGTCCAAATATTCAGTAATTTATCATTCACTATTACTATTTGTGATATGATTTGGTGGTTCTTTACAGTATATGCCGTATATTTCTAACAGCTAGGTATACTGGTTCTATATTCATATCTTTGGGGGCCTGATATTTCTAATAAGATTATAAATAGCTAATTTGAATTCAAAGTATGTTTTATTGTTATACGATGTGCATTTTATTCATGTTTTCCCATAGTGTACAGACGTACCAAGATAACATTCTCTATCACCCACATGTTTTTAATGCTATTGTTTTTTTGCTACCTTTAGGGACCTTTGCGTAACGTACCATTTGATTGTTAAATAGAATGGAGGGTATGTCTCAAAGGACAAATTATGCTATAAAAATGTACACATTCAAAAGTTATTTGTTTATTGATGGAAAGAAATTTCCACACACCAAATATGACAAACTTGGTTATCATCCAATACACTATATTCATGACACTGATTATTGAATTTAATTTAGGAATAAAACTGAATACGGAAATGGTCAACATATTAAATAAATTATCATTCACTGTTTTTTTTTATAAGAAACACTGGTCATTAATATAATTATTCAGTATGTGTCGTATATCTCTAACAGCTGGTTTTATTGTAATATGATGTGTCCCTTTTCATGCTTTCTCAAAACTGTACCGACATTATCGGTGTGTTCGTTTCCTCACACATTTGGACTGAAACTAGCATACTTGTCATTCACTTATGTATGTTGTAAACAATTGGATTTTTTTGTATTTAATAACATGTTATGCAATTTTAAGCTTATACAGTATTTTGTCGGTAATTGGAGTTAGAATTTGATATTATAATAAAGCTTTAGTTTTCAACAAACATCATGTTTTTCGAACTGGATAAAATATTAATCCATGAATAATTCTTTTAAATTAACGACGGGACATGTAGTGACATTTTTGTTCTCAAATGGGTCTATCATCTCATATATGCGGGGACGCATAAGTCACCCATGATGTGGGGGGATGGATTCATTCTCGATATAAAGGATGTCATATAGATTTAATTATGACTATTATGTAACATTCCCATTTTATTTTTTCGAAACTTTTCATTCAATGACATTTCAATTACATGTACATTTTCCAAACTGTTTATATGTAGTATCTATGTTTGTGATCTTACTTTTTTCTAGATCACAAGTGTTTAATTTTCTAATATCTTTAATACACAAGGAGATGTGTTATGGTTCTGGGTCGGCGAAACATCTGCATAGCCAGGAAGCAAATGATAAAACCATGTTTTTAAAAACCAAATGGGTAACAACTTAGATGCTTATAGAGCGGCTATCGGACTGTTTCATGCCTGTAAAATGAGTCTTAGTATCGGCTATGACTCTCACTCTGACACCTTTCATGATATCTTAATTACTAACTTACGATGTTCCGTCCTATTTGCTTCACTTTTAATCCTTCAAAGTCTAAATCCAAAAGTTAATGTTGCCTTCATCCTTTTTGCTTTACATTTTTTATTACTGGTTGGCAATATTGAATCCAATCCTGGACCTGAGTCTGCTTACATATCGAGTACACCGTTGAGTGCGGTAGATATTTTGTCTGATAAATCCATATCCATATGCAATATCAATATTAGAAGTATAAGAAATAAAATAAATGTTCTCCAAAATTTTGTTGATGAATTCGATATTATTGTTTTAACTGAAACACATCTTGACAACAGCATTGAAAACAGAGATATCGAACTCGATTCATTTGATAAAAATCCTCATCGAAAAGATCGTACTAATTCTGGTAGCGGGTTACTTATTTACTCAAAGGAAGACATCGGCATTTGCAGGAAACACGAGCTTGAAAATGACATAGATGAAACGATTTGGGTTGAAGTTCATGCCAAAGGTCACTCTTTTTTTGTGTGTAATACATATCGACCTGAATGGACCGACTCTGAATATTGGGCACGCTTAAATCATGCTATAGGTTTTGCATATCAAGTCAACGAAAATATTGTGATCTCTGGAGATCTGAACTCTGACCTTATGTCTTTAAACAATAACAAATTGATTGATATGATGAGGCTTTTTAACTTTAAAAATTAATAGAGAAACCAACAAGGGTGACAAAACATAGTAGAACATTATTAGATCCCATTATAGTAAGTGACACAATTAATTATGCATTTTCTGATATTTTTAAATTACCTGATAATATTAGTGATCATGATGCCTCAGTCGTAATTCTTCAATGTTCCAAAAATATCTCACGATCATTTAAAAGAGAAATTTGGCAGTATAAAAAAAATAATTACGAAAAGTTTGAAGAAAAATTAAATGAAATTAACTGGAATGAAAAACTCGACCACTTGAATGACGTTGATGAAATGTGCGAAAAATTTACAAAGTGTTTCCTAAAAATAGCACAGGAATGTATCCCGACAAAAATAATAACTATTCGGAATAATGGTAGGCCGTGGTTTAACAACGAAATACGAAAAGAAATTCGCATATGGGACCGATTTAGAAAAACTGTTTTGAAATTGCACAGGGAAAGGGATATTAAACTATATAAAAAACAGAGAAATAAAGTAAATAACATGAAAAAAATTGCAAAAGAAAATTTTGAAAATAATTTAGATCACATTCTTTTAGAAAACTAGTCCAATCCAAAAACATACTGGAAAATTATGAAAATGCTTATCAAATCAAATAAGGGAAACAACTGTATTCCTCCTCTTAGAAACTCTATAAATGATGAAAACTTCGACGATATTATGTATGGAGATGAAGACAATTGTGATTTATTAAATAAATACTTTAGTCTTATATCGAAGTTGGAGGAGGAGAACGTGTCTCTTCCAGACTTTGATATAAAAACTAATAATGTAATAAATGAGATTTTTGTAACCATAAGTGAAATTGTAGATATTTTAAAAATTATTGATCCATACAAAGCTTCTGGACCCGACAAAATTAGTCACAAAATGTTAAAAATATCCCCTGAAAAGATAGCCATCCCACTACAAATTATTTTTAGCAAATCTTTCCGCCAATGTAAATATCCCTCTAGTTGGAAAAATGCGCATGTCATAGCGATTATTAAGAAAGGTGATACGTCTTTACCTTCTAATTACCGCCCAATATCACTGATTAGCTGTGTCGGAAAAGTAATGGAAAGGATAATATACAAACATGTATATAACCATTTAATTCAAAACAAGCTTATCTACCAGTATCAATATGGTTTTTTGCCTAAGCATTCCTCAGTCCACCAATTAATAGAACTATATAATACTATCTTAAGCTCTCTTGAAAAAAAAAGAACTATGTTGCTTCGTTTTCTGTGATTTCTCAAAAGCTTTCGATAAAGCTTGGCACAGAGGTTTGATACATAAAATGAATTGTTATGGAATAAAAGGGAATTTATTAAAATGGTTTGAAAATTATTTATATTGTAGACACCAAAAAGTAGTAAACAGAGATTCGTCGTCCTCTGTTATTTCTGGTTTACATTAATGATATTGGTGATAAGTTTCTTTCCTTAAGCCGTTTGTTTGCTGATGATACTTCCCTTGGCTATGCAAGCCAAGATGAAGATCAAATAAAATATGTCATAAATCATGATCTACATGAACTTGGTGACTGGTCAAGGAAATGGTTGATGTCTTTCAACCCAGACAAAACTGAAATCATGCTTTTTAAAAATG
Source organism: Bathymodiolus septemdierum (assembly GCA_963383655.1). NCBI lineage: Eukaryota > Metazoa > Mollusca > Bivalvia > Mytilida > Modiolidae > Bathymodiolus > Bathymodiolus septemdierum. Next base: position 27,130,408 of record OY726524.1, on the reverse strand, counting down.
TAGAAAACTCAACAAATTTTAATTTTCATTTTGATGGAAAATTAATCCCACTTAAATCAAACCATAAACATTTGGGGATAACATTTAGCGAGGAAGCAAAATGGAATAAACATGTAGCAAATTTAATAAAAAGAGTCTCTAAACACATATGTGTTTTGCGTAAATTGAAATATAAATTAAATAGAAAAAATTTAGAGAAATTATACTTAATTTACATTCGACCAATATTTGAGTATGCATGTGAGGTCTGGGACAACTGTGGTGTCTCTAATTCGTGCAAATTGGAGAGGCTACAGTTGGAGGCAGCTAGAATTATCACCGGACTTCCAATCTTTACTAACACAGAATATATATATAGAGAAACTGGCTGGGAGAGATTGGAAGAAAGAAGAACTAGGAGAAAGCTCCAATTATTATATAATATCCAAAACGGTAGCACACCCTCTTATTTACTCGATCTTATTCCCCCAACAATCCAAAGTACGACTATTTATCCCCTTCGAAATGGCAACGATATTATTGTTCCATTCTGTAGACTATCTTTAACTAGAGATTCTTTCGTCTCAGCTACAGTAAGGGAATGGAATAACCTTAATCTTTCAGTCCGTAATCTTGACACACTATCTAAATTTAAAAAGGCAATCCGCAGCTCAATCTCAATGACAATTCCGAGACACTATTCTTATGGTTCTAGAAAACTAAATATAATTCTAACACAGCTTCGCTGCAATGCATCCTTCTTGAATTACGATTTATGTAAAGTAAACATTTTATCAAATGCTTCCTGTATCTGTGGCGCACCATGTGAAAATTCTCACCATTTCTTTTTTGATTGTGATAAATATACAGATAATAGGGAAATAATATTAAATAGTCTTAACTGGCTACCTTCTAACATTAATATTGATGTAAATCTACTGAAAAAAGGAAGTGATCTCCTAACATATGAAGAAAATATAACCATTTTTAAACATGCTTTTAAATATATTAAAGACTCCAAAAGATTTACAATTTTCTAAATGATCTAAAGAACCAACACACATCTCCAAAAGTATTTATTCTCTTTTCTTTTTTTCTTTTTTCTTTTTTTTTTCGTATATTGTCTATAATTATGCTTTTGTATATAGTTATTCTTTGTATATTTAACTCTATGCTATTATATGCATATTATATCATTTCATTGCGCATGCTAATCCATATTGTAAATTATTGTATTCGGGAGAAGACTTCATAAGTTGGAAAAACTTGACTCCGATCCCTATTTCTTATATTTAGCAAATACAAATATGTTTAAGCTAAAAAAAAAAGGACTTTATCAAACAAAATCATTTCTATTTTCCACACCTTGTAGTGTGGGGTCGCTATTGTGCATGCGAAATAGTAATTGCAAACTCCATTGACTGGCTATTTTCTGCCTGTCTAGAATATATTTGTTTTTCTTGATCGACAGTTCAGAAGCTAGAAAACAAGGTGAAGAATATTGTCTGTAAATCATGCAAACAATAACTTATGCACATGACAGAATGCATTTTCAATGCACTACATGCACAATATTTTGATCCATCATGTGTCCATTGGAGGTTGATTCTTTAATTTGGGCGCAAAAGGGGAAGCTTTATATAATTTATGAAAATGTGATGTGAATTTTAGGGATCCTCAGATTCAAATCCATTCATCTACTTTTCTACACTTTTATACATAATATACATATGCATACCCGTTATTTCAAATGATAGTAATGCTATTCTAAAATATTTCCTCTTTGTTTTACTTGTCGTTTTCTTTTCAGAGCCCCAGCTTTATACTGCTTATGCTCAGCAACGGACCACCTTCGTCAATTGTTTTAGCTCATCGATGATCATGAGATTTACTAAGATGAATAGCATGGCCTGTGCAATATGTATTTATTTATTTATTTATGCTTTGGTGTCAGTGTTTCAACTGTTGCCAGATTTTTAAATTCAACATGGGTAGACTTATATAAAGTGTGTAATCGTAAAATTCAGTGGCCAACCATCCCAGTCTGGTGGCAAAAGAAAAGGTATTGTTCTAATATGCCTAACGTTGTGTCTGCAATTGACTGAACTTCACATGAGATACAAATTTCATCGAATGAACCCCAACAAAAAAACACACTTTCAGCAAACCAATTCTTTTCATTGATTGATATGAAAAGAAAGTTTATAAACAGTGATAATCATAAATTCCATCAACATCAATAAAACAATTACCTTTCATCTTAACTGAACTTGAGCCGTCGTGGTCGCATGGTAGTTGCATTTACAACTACCTGTGCAATCGTTGCCTATCACCACTTAAGTTGTGAGTTTAAACCCCAGTCATGGCGAGGTGTACTCGATAAAACATTATGTGATAAAATTTGTCAGTGACTTGCGACAGATCTGGATTTCTCTGGGTACTCCAATTTCTGCCACAAAAGTAGTAACTGAAATATTTTGAAAGTGGTCTTAAGCACCTAACCTCCAATGGACAAATGATGGATCAAAAGTAGTGCATAACATAAAACACCGTTGGGTCATAATGTGGCATATCTTTACAAGTACCAATAATACTACAACAATATTGTTTCCCACACAATTATGGGAACTGCTACACACATATCATGTCATTAAACAATATACTGAAAAAGAAACAACTTCACTTTCAAAGGAGTAGGTATGATAAGGGCAGGAATTGGCCTAAAAAATAGACAAATTATAAATGAAACGTATATCTTTCGTTGTTTCTTGATTTTATAAAACCTGTACCCCAACTACTAATTTGGTAACAATTTTCCATATTTGCACGTGCGATGACGTCACACTAGTCAATTAAAAGTCAATCGTTTCGTGAAAATATATGAAATCTAACAAGAAATGTGTATTTAATGTCAATTTTCAGTATAACCACAAGCAGGTACCAAAGACCTATTTTAGTATGATGTTTAATATACATAAACACATATCTCATTTAATTTTTGTGTTGATACTCGAGTGTGGAGAGTATGAAATCTGCAATCAAAAAATCATTTTAAGGTCGATTTCTCGTCAGCGGCCATTTTTTATTGACCGTTTTCATCCGTAATAGTCAGAAATAGAAATCGACCTTTCAATCTCATCCAAAATAAAGTTGGTTATCGTAGTTGTTTTGCTACGGGAGAAAAACTTGAGCAATTTTTATGAAACAGTTTTGACGTTAAATAAATTTTGGAGGTGATTTACTGCCGACATGATTGTGCATTGAGTTCGACGTGTTTTTTTTTTCTAACCCTCAGTGGAATTTCATGTGCTACTTTACTAAAGTATACTTTAATATTATCCCTACAATTCACAAAAAGTACAGAAAACAAAACAAGCAACCAAAAAGAAAATTAGTACGTCAAATTATCTTAGAAATTAATTCATTGGACATGTAAACACATCGGAACTTTCTATTTTTAGTAGTCCCTTTACTTTTTCTTTTTTTTCTTTTCTTTAACAAATATATTTTATTTAGCTCTTTCGCAAAGTGAATTGCCGATGAATAATTGTATTAACGTAAATTTGATTTATATATAGCTTAATATTAACGTTGCGGTGGCATAATGACTGCCGATAACAACCTCGTGAGATCAATATTTTATTATTGCTTATTTCAATAAAGTATGGAAAAATAAACAATATATTTGATAATTCATAATTCATCTAATACAGTACATATAATGATATAACATGCATGTTTTAACATAGTACACGGATGTCAGGTTTGAATTACATATTCGGTGTTTTGTTTATAATGGTCCTTTTGTTATCCTTACTAAGAATGTCATTGATATAGTCCATCGTTTATGAGTCAGTGCTAAATGTGTAGTATTACTTGGAATTTTAGTGGTATGATTTTACTTTAATGGGCCATGACCGATAATACAGTATTACCAAGCATTATATTTATATAATCTATCACGTTTTACTTTTCTCAACAAAAAAGGTTTGAAGATACAGTAAATATAAATTACCGTCTTCCAATCAAAGTATACTACTGTATTTGTACTCTTAGACATATCAGAATCGAAATAAATCATGGAAGCCAGAATGTGTTTTGAGCTTTAACATGGATTGGCGGATATTAGTAAATTTTATCCTTCGCTTCTGGCTCGGGATAAATTACTATTCTCTGATTATCTCGTGGCAAGTAGAATTTTGATTGGCTATAGAGGTACTTTTAAAACTTCAGGAAAGCCGTGCGTTGACAGAAAATCAATAATAGCTCTCACCTATGTGCTGTCCATTTACATTGTGCACAGCAGACGACACACATTTCACAAGATGACAGAAAATCAATAATCGCTCTCTGTGATCTTTGTCCAAAGATACACGCATTTATGTTTTTCCTATAATAAGGACATACTTATTAATGTTGGAACATTCAGATACAAATATTATCAATCCCTAGATGTTATATATCCCGTTTTAAAGGGCAGTGGTTTTGTTAAAAGTTTCGACCTGTTAGCAAAACCACTGCCTTTTAAAACGGGATATATAACATCTCGAGACTAATATATCCGCCAATCCATGTTAAAACTCCCAACACATTCTGGCTTCCATGATTTATTTCTTAATTATTCAACATGGATTATATCCTTTCCTGCCGCTGTTGCGCTGCTCTACCATGTTATGCAGTTGACTTGGTTCCTTTGACATTCTAATTACTGAGAATAATTTTCTCTCATGATTTAAAAAATAAAAAGATCAACATTCGGTTATAACAAGATTTAAAAAAAAGCAATTTAAAGAGCTCAGCATTGACGAGTTTCTGCGGTTGCTAGGGATAATATTTGGTTACTAGGGTCATTGTAAGGTTTAAGGAATTCTTATAATATATACTGGTTAGTAAATGATAAGATGTCTCTAGATCTGCTAAGGTGCTGTTGTAGAATGTTTTTTCTTGATTAAATAAAAGGTCCGTGAGATCTACAGGAAAATCCTGTGCATAGGAAAACCTGTTGCTATGGACGGGGCATAACTATGAATACAAATATCAAAATGTACTTTTGAAAAATTAAATGACATTTGTAGTGTGTATATCTTGACAAAAATGTACCGCTTAATCAAATATCAAGTCAAAAGATCGTAGATGTCAAAATTCAACCATTAATTGCAATAATATAGGCTAATTTAATGTTTACAAAACCGTTGCTACGGTGACAAAACTACACAAAAATACTATATGCTACCATAGAGAATTGGAATATTATTGTTAGAGTGTACATATATAGAATATAACATTTTGTCGAAAAGACTATGCAAGATATATGTAAAATAAAACCACCATATTTGAATTTCCAATGATTAATTAGACTCTCCTCCATTTACCTTGCTAAGCAACAAAGGACAAAGTGAAATCATAAAAAAAAAAATTCTTACCTTTCAATGATTGTGTTTAATATTATATCTATATAAACAGTTTCTGAGATTGGGCCAAAATCTACCCTTATCATACTCACTCCTTTGTTATTAACAATTAAATTGAATTATCTCCATGATCTCAAAATTATGCTTCAGTGTTTAGTGCATTTTATCACATATTTTATTGAAATAAAGCCGAATTTGCATGTGTGATAAAAGCATAATTTGCGGCGTGTTATTTGCCTCCGGGGCAATAACATGTTATCTGCCCTCTTGTGGCTTTTATGGACCCTATGCCATGGACAGGAATAATTACATAGAGATCCACCCAACCCAAGCACAAGTTGCAAAAATTTCATATCACCACCCATCAAAATATCTAAATCAAAATGTTTCCCCTCAACTTCAATACTTGCTTTTTCGCATAATGTGTTTATTTTCTGAAAAATGGGTGTGCAAGCAAGTTTTAAATGATCATAATCTTCTTTGCAGCTTACAATGCAAAAACATTTTGATCTTTTGATGATAATGTCAAATCATCGGTAATTACAGAAAAGGACAATACGACAAAGTTTGAAATTCTACTAACTTTTGACCCGTCCACCGAAATTTTATTTCTTATCTTGTCTGTTTCAGGATTTACATGATACTTGATGTACCGGATAATTTCGCTTTCTAGACTAACATATGCGCCAGGGATATTTCACGGAATTCTTTCAAAATGATATAAACTGTTAATATCTTCCTGGCATTGATGAAACCAGATATGTTCGTGGTAGCCCATCACAAAATACTGTCAGTTCCCTATAAGCGCTCTCGCTAACATTAAAATTTTCCAAAATAAATAACAAATCTTTAATTTGTTGTCTTTCTTCTTCAGGCAAATCTTTATATGAAGATTTGCTGGACGACGGATTGAAATCGACTTTAACAATCTGCCCATCAGTACTTTCTAATTTTAAGTACTGGGATACAAGGCCATAGGACTCTACAAACCAAAGCGCAGTTTCAGGCTTCGATTTAAATTCTTTTATTTTCCTTGATTTGTTATTTTCGGTAATTTCCGAAAACTCTTTTTCACTATTCGCGGTTCCAACTTTATTATTTATTGATTTTACATAATCTATAAGGCGACTGTTCGTATCTTTCACAGTCAAATTGATTTGACAGATTCTGTTTTTTTGCCAGCAAAACCCCCTTAAGACATATTTCTTCCTGTACACTATTATGTAAATCAGAACACTTTTTTTTCAAATTCTATGTTGTCGCTTTCAAACTTTTGTAAGCTAAAATTTAATTGTTTTACATTTTCTAACTCATCTGAGAATATTGCGATCTTATGCACATTATTATCAAAAGCAATTCGCTTCCTCCCTTTCAATTTTCTATTTGATAACAAAACTTTAATAGTCTTACTTGAAACTCTGTTTTCAAGTCTCTCTGTGAATTTTAACTGAAATGACTGTAATTGGGAATTAAAAAATTCTATATATTTAAAATCGAGGTATGTGTCCTTTGGTTTGGAAAGCACCTTTAAAAAGGAGCTTGTAATTGAAAATGTGAGAGCTATCTGTTGGATTGTGCCCAAAGCATATCTACTTCTTTTGGATCAAACTATTTTACTTCAATTTAGAAGTAGCATCGATAGACCATTAAACCTACCTCAGTATCCCGGTAGTATTAAGAGATTATTACATGACATTTTCCATATCGGCCCTGGTATTAGCCCGAGACTCCCATATCAAGCCCGACAGCGAAGCTGGAGGGCTGATATGGGTCGAGGGTTGATACCAGGGACCATATGAAAAATTTCATGTCATAATCTTTTCATCACATATTTTACATTGACCTTTTCCAAGCATTGACTTAAATTGCAAAAAAGATCTATGAACAGACAAATTGCGAAAATAAATCCTTTATAGAGTTGCCTTTGTTCAACTTGTAAATATTTTTGTTTCGAATCTGGTTTCAAAAATATACCAAACAATGTCGATCTGTACAATGACGTTAGAAACGGTTTGAAAAATCTACCCAAGACGTTGACATTTGAATGGAAATTCCTATTCAGCACGACGTATATATTTGAGCTAACTATTCCGTTTCAAGTTATTTAAAATTTATTCCAATATATTGAAATCTGTTATTTTGATTGAAATACGATTGTATGCATATCGTTATGCATCATCTTTCCTTGTACTTTGACATATACTCTTTGAGAACACTGCGTAGATACCGGAAGTTGAATACGGGGGCAAATACGGATATATGAGGGCAAATAAGGATAATTAAGGGCAAATACGGATATTTTCATATTTCATAATTTAGAAGATCCTGCTTTATTATTTTTTTTTTATATATGATTAAAGAATTAAAGGAAATTTAAATGTTATGGAAATGTATACTAAATAAAGACACATACCATCCTGAATGATGTGTAAATGTTGTACACTTCACTGATCCAGATAATGTCTATAATATTTGACAATTTACACAGATGGCAGATAGCAGCTAATTAACGGTGCTTCCATGTAAACTTCCGCAAAATTTTATTACCGATATAAAGATCTTGTATATAATAGGATTAAAAATTTGTACTTTTAAATCCCTTATCGCATGGGCTCATATAACTTTGTCCGTTATCATTATTTTATATGCGAGCGTTAGCGAGCTCTTTATGGTATAAAATGTGTACTTATGATTTTTTAACAAAATGGCTGCACATACTGATGAATAAAAAAAAGTTCGACGCATTGTAAACACTTTTCGTGTAGCACACTAACACACTCAACTAATGAAGATCTTCTTAACTTAAAACGCAAAGGTGATCCTAAGTCTCGTACCCTCTCTCGTACGTCCGATACCAATGAAATCCTGAACCCGTGTGTAATACAAGTTATTTTGTTAGCTTGTTTTACTTATATTGATATTTTTTGATTTATTAAATCTCTTCTGACATGCTGATAATATTTTTTGCTTCTTCGCGGAAGATAACTTTTGAGATTTCGTATGGAACGACAGTTCGATTGAATGGGACTAGATTCGCCCCTAAGCAAAAGTCGTCCCCTATATATCTCGGCCCAAAAAATCTCGACACTTTTTGATGCACTGGTGAGCGTGAAATTGCCAGATAATTTTCAGATTCGCGAGCATTCATGGCCGGGCCTGTGTTTCATATTAATTATTATATGATTTACATAATTAGAAATTCTATACTCTGATTGGGTATAAGCGCTTATGGAGGCGGGGTTTTTGTCATTTTTTTTTTCGAGGAACGATGTTCAACCAGATTACTTTTTTTGTAATGTAATCAAAATGGCGGCTTGGATTCCCGATAATAAAATAAGATAAAAGGATTTTTTTTTATTGTTAATAAACGACAATTATTGTTAGATATGAAATAAAAAAATAAATGCCAATGGAAAGAAAAACTTGTATTGTTGACATAGAAAATAATTCCGGAAAAAATACTTAAGACAACCATCTATCGACTTTGAATTTTGTAATATTTCGTCATCCTGTGACGTTGTTTGCAAAGGACGCTGATTGACACAAGTTGGTTACTGATTTATTTTACGATTTTGTGAGCATTTTACTTGTTTGAGTAGCTAAATGCAAAATGCCATCAAATTGGAAAATATCAGTAACATAATTACATCACCGTCTAGTTATCAATGTAGGAAAACAAGGTTAGTGCATTTTGCTATGCATGCTGCGCCGACACACATCAATGGAATGTAGCATATGTGTGCATACTGGGGATCCCCAAAGATAAATTTTCAAAACAAATGAAAAAAAAACTTAGTTACAGAATTATAAAAATTAAGCGCATTTTTTCCGGAGTTTATTTATGCATAACCTGAACCAATTCACTCACAAACAAATACAAGTCATTTGCTTGTGAGTGAATTGGTCGAGGTAATGCATATCGTCACGGTATGTGCTTTCGTATGCCATATGATTTCGTATCATCCATTTTTATTTTGATTTCCACAGCGCATTATTTTTGACGTGTCTTCCGGTTTCAATTTCTGGATCGTAAACAGGACTCCAACGTGACATATGTATAAAATGTTCAAGATTGCTTTTAAAGACGTAAGTACTAAGAATAGTGAACCTACCTACTGAAACATACTTTTTGTAATGCCAAAAAAATACTTCATTTATAAAGGAGCTGGACAAAATTCCAGAAGAGCTATATAAAATTGAACTATGTCGTCTGCCTCTCAGACACCTGTTCTTCCTGTTATGTGACTGGCATGGGGTCAACTATCGTACTTGTAAGCAAAAGAGCTGAATGAAATGTGCCTGTTTCTTTTATGAAATACACGTCACTTTGCAGTGCGTTCTGGTTTCAGCACTACAAAAAACATCAACAGTAAACATAATTTTGAGAGTGATCTTTTCAAACAAACTGTTATCTTATTTAGATGTAGTATGATTTGCAGATGGCCAGAACCATGAAATTTTAAAACCAGCCATTTCCGGATTTTATATTCGTTTCCATCCCGTATATCGGCCCTGTTTTTACTTCATACGAAAACATATGACACCATTTTACTGACAGCAAAAGTTGCCAGATAATCGAGAATATATTAAAATACAAGAATGGCTTTTAAAAAATCTTATGTACAAAAAAATGTTTAACTAGCCATTCTTTGAAAATTCCAATCGTCATATGAATGAAGGGTTAGCAATGTTAATTGCTCTATCTGAAAATCGATAATAGTACGAAAACCCATCACACGATGCTAAATAAACTCTGAAAAAAATGCGTTTAATCCTATAGTCAATTGTGTTATTTTTGGTATTTGGTTCAGATTATCGATTTTTTATTGATTGAATTACCCGCAATCCTTTTCGTTGTATGGCGTAAAACGAAGCAGACACGAACATATCAGGGAGACTATCAAGTTCAATATTAAGTAAAAATCGTCAGTTATTCCTTTTAATCTAGCTTGTTGAGTTCCTTGAGTCACCATTTATTGTTGTAATGTAGTAGTGTATGGCGATGGCCCTGATTTATTTGTATTAATTTATTTTGCGGCCCTCCTCCTAGTTCGAATGTATACATCAATCTAATGCGATTCATCTGACACGTCGAAATATTGCATTTCAATTGTTTTTGTCGCGGCTATGAATATCACACACTAACTAGACAAATCAATTGAGATATTCCATAGGAAAACGCACAAATTAAAAAAAAAAAAAAAAAAACCCACTTGAACAACTTAAGAAAAAACCAATACAAAACAAAACAAACAAAGACAAAAACACCACAGGTACAAACGTACTATGATAAAGAGGAATACGGTCTTGCCCTCCCTCAGTCACAACGAGACTGAGTTAACCACAGCAAACAAACAAATTGTGTGTGCATTATCTATTATTCTATTTACTAGTTAAATTTGCCATTGTATATTAATCTGATGGCTACATTTAAGAAAAAAATATATATCATGTGTTAATTTTAATTTGTGCATAACATAGTAATTTTATACATAAATGAAACTTAAATTTATTACAATTTTTTTTTCAGACCCCAGTATGTTGAGGCGCTCAAATCGAAGGCGTTCTGTTCCAGCAGGGAGGGGCGACGCAATTGCTGCCTTTGCTAAGAGGGTTATCCGTAACCCCCATTCAACAGTAGGATCAACCACATCTACAGCAATTTCAGGGAACACTGAGATTAATCACAGCAGAGGAGGTATGTCAGCTTCCTTTGTCCGTTCAATAAGCTCACCCACAGTTACACCCAGCGTACATGTATCTATAAGCGACCTCGCCCTCTTTTGGGACGCAACTTGCTCCAACTGCAGTTGGGACACCATTAACTGCTGTTGCATCGAGTGCTGCTGATACATGTAGTAGTCTTGCTAATCAATCAGATAATATTAATTTTCATATCTTGTCTCAGTGCAACAAAGGTAGTGATGACCTATTTAGAAATGTGCCAGTAAATTTAAAACAAAAAATAATTGCTAATGAATACATTGACTTGGCATTATTACTAATCAACTCTCAAGCATCTTTGTCTGATAAGCACACAGTAATTGTTTCTCATGGTGAGCTGTTGATCGAACCAAAACAACAACATAGAAAAATGGTAAATATAGAAACTTGGACCGATGCGTTTTTGATCTTTACTAACATTTACTGTACCGCACATCTTCTCAAATTTCAAGACCTTCTGAAATACATTCATTGTATTCGGCTTGGCTCTAAGCGGTGTTCTGGTGGTTGGAAAGCAACAAGTTCAATTACAGTGGTAATTTTACGAATCATGCATGTGCTTTCAGTCATTCTTGCCTCCGGTGTTTTGGTGAACATCCACTCATTCAGTGTCCACGACAATTTTGTTTGCCAAATAAGTCAGGTGGTGCGCCAAGACTTCGTCATCCTCAAACTAGACCCAGAGTCCGCTACCAAATAACTCAGTTCAATATCCTCCTAGGCAAAGAACACAAGTCACTGCTTCAGGTCAACCTAGCTATAATTATTATTAAACTTACAGTTCTTCATGCAATCTGACAAATTTTATATCGACTTTCTTTGAACTTGTACATGGAACTTATCGTCATTTTCAGATGCTTATAAAGGCAGTAGAAAAGAAGAACTTTTATCTCAATTGTGGGAAGAAAGAAAAACTCCAATGAGTGTTGTTAATTTGGAAAAAGTACCTTGCCAACTACCCGAAACGAATTGATGCAGAGCTTAAGCGGGTTTTCTGAGGGGTTTAGGTTACAATATGCAGGGCCTCGTTTTTCTTCATCCGTCAAAAATATTTTGTCTGCTGAATTACATCAAGCTGAAACACTAGCTAAGTTGAACAATGCAATTGATTTAGGGCGGATGTTAGGTCCATTTTCTACAAAACCAATATCGTCACTTCGTATTTCACCAATAGAACTAGTGCAAAAGTCCGACAACAGTTGGCGTCTCATATCACATTTATCTTTCCCTAGTGGAAGTATTGCAAACGACTTCGTACATGAAGATTTTCGCCGTGTTAAATATTCGTCATTTGACAAAGTTGTAGAAATTATTTCATCATTAGGCAGGAGTGCAAACATTGGGAAGATTGACATTCGGCAGGCTTCTAATAATAAACCCGGCAGATTTAGATCTTATGGGCATTACATTTTGTGACATGTATTATGTAGACAAATGTATACCCCTCGGTTGTGTTAGTTCATGTCAGTTGTTTGAACGTTTGTTCTCATTCTTGCATTGGCTAGTTCAGGACACATCTGGCATTGAAACATTAGATCACTATTTAGATGATTTTATTTTTGTTGGGTCAGAGTCCAATAATAATTGCAAAATACTCATGGATACTTTCATATATATTAGTAGCGAATTGGGGGTCCCCATTGCAGAAAACAAGACTGTATGGCCTACAACATTTTTAACGTTTCTTGGTCTTGATATTGATACGTTGCTCATAGTTGTGAAAATCCCAGCAGGCAATCTATGCAAACTTAAGGCGGGTATCCAATCCATTGTTAGGGTGAAGAAGATTAAATTAAAGGATTTATAATCTGTAGTCGGTTTCATGGCTTTTTGTGCAAAGGCTATTCCTTCAGCACGGGCTTTTATTATGCGATTCTACGATGCTATATCATCCGTCAAACATGCAAAACCATATTACTACGTCAAAGTTAATCAAGAAATGAGGTCTGCCGTATTTGTCTGGTTAAATATTTTAGAAAATTTTAATGGAGAATGCTACTTGTCGGACAAGCTTTGGCGGTTTAGTGATACTCTTGAGCTGTTTACTGATTCGGCTGGAAATATAAACCTGGGTTCTGCTGCATATTTGTCGGGTCATTGGCCTCAGCTACGATATCCAGCTCATTGGAAGGACAAATAATTTATGTCTGGCATCTCATTTCTTGAGTTAGTTCCAATTTTGATGGCACTCTTTATTTGAACCCCCCAATTTGTAAACAAGAAGCTATTATTACGGATAAACAGTCAAACACTGGTTTTTATTATAAATAAAAGAACATCAAAATCAAAATTTGTCATGAAGTTGCTTCGTCCAATGGTTTTGCTATTGATGTCCAAAAATACCATGTTCGTGCTGTGCATATTCCTGGTGTAAATAATGCTATTGCTGATTCTCGGTCTCGTTTTCAGCTCCATCGTTTCAGGGACTTGGCACCTACAGGAGACCAAGCTCCATGAGATATTCCTGTGGAGTTCCTCTCGATAATTTCGGATCTGAAATAGACTTCCTGTTGAACCATTCGCTTGTTCCTAGCACTGCTAGATCATACAATAGAGTTATAGAAATGTCCAGTTTTTTCAGAAAGGATTTGGGTCTTCCACTCGTATGGCCATCCCCTTTGCAAGACATTACTGCTTTTGTAGCATACATGTACACGTTAGGCTTATCACACTCGACCATCAATTTTATATGTCGGGTTTAAGTTTTTATTGTAATGTGAATGACGTTGATGATAACACTAGAGTTATTGTACGAAAATTGATTGACGGGATAAAACGTTCTAGGTCACCTCAAATAGACAATAGGTTGCCAATGTCAAAGGAATTGTTAGGCAGAATCATTTTTGTGTTACCCAGCATTTGTAGTTCCAATTATGAATCTGCATTTCTTAAAGCAGCCTTTTCATTGGCATTCTATGGGCTATATAGGATCAGCGAATTAATAGTTTGCCCTCAAAATATTTCAAACCATACTGTTGTACACAATGTTGAAATTTGCAAGGAATATCTAGACGTTTATTTAAGCTCTTCCAAAACCGATCAGTTTGGTAAGGGTACAACTATCCACACACCTGCTCAAGCAGACCATAAAACTTGCCCGTTAAATTTACTGAAGAGCTTTCTACAAATTAGGAGAAATTTAGAAGGGCCGTTATTTTACCATTTTGACAGAACTCCTTTAACCAGATACTAATTCTCTGCATTGCTCATGAGTTCGTTGTCTACTTTGGGATTACGTAGCTCCCGTCTTACTTCCCATTCGTTCAGAATAGGAAGGGCAACAACCTTTGCCATTGAGGGTTTGTCCGATGATGAAATAAAACGCATAGGTCGGTGGGAATCAAACACATATTTAAGATATATTCATTCCAGTTTAAATATATTTGCGTATTTCAGGAAGGGGGAGGGGGTAGTTGCGTTTTCTTGCAAACACCTTGGCAAATGTCTATTTGCTATTTAAGTTTGCAGGTTGCTCAACCAATGTATGGATCGTTGGGTCTTCCATCACTAAAGGGGCATTTCTTGAGGCAAAGCAGCGTCCATGAGTAATACATTTGACGCTACAGAGACGGGGTGTTAATATTTTGTGACAGGGCAGGAGCGGCTTAGCGCTTGACCGGTCAAAGAATCATATAAGAACATTATCGTCACCGGAAGACCCTCCAAGTTATATATTGTTTCACATTGGTAGAAATGATCTTGGATGCAAAAAGTTAGGTTATTTTCACCACTACCTACTAGTACGTTTTTTCTAATGGCTATCTGAAAAAATGTTGGATTCCATGTTGATATGGTCTCAAATTCTTCCCCGTTTGAACTGGCGCTATTCAAATAATTTGGCTGTTATGGATAAGTGTAGAAGACGTTTAGATATTTCCATTGGTGCCATATTACTCTAAATGGGGGCTGCTATATCCGTTTTCCAGATTTCAAAGCAACAAACCAGTTATTTCCACAGATTGGGTTCACTCAGCCAAACTTGGGAATGCTATTTTTCTGAACACTATCCAGGGAGGTTTAGAAACCATCATCCTAAGCAACACAGGCCGCGTCACTTATCCAAATGACTATGTTTAATATGTAATTGGTAATTTGAAAGAGTTATAGAAACACTCCATTTTGTTTGCATATCTATTGCTAGCTTGGCATCAACATATGGCATTCATACATTTGTATTGACATTTATATACATTTTGTTGTGTTTTAATGACATCTTTGACTTAACAAGTAATGTATAATAGTGATAATACATTCTTATATTGTAAATAACGTTTGGGTAGTTCTCTGAAATCCTATATTTATAAATCGTGTTCTGGCAGCAGGTGGTAAAGCTTTGGCGCAACTCCCCCCTCAATAATATTGGCGGTTGACAGATAAGCTTCTTTTTCAAGTAAGTCAACAATTGCGCTGAGCTGTCAATTTGACTGATTTCGCTGCGCTTTGATAACACATTTTCGGTTAATAGACTTGTTTACTTCTATGATAGCATTGGTCTCTGATTTCCAGGGTTAATGGCTTATCTAAATGATGTCCGTTCACTATATGATCTGCCACCTTACATATTTTCGGCGATCATCATATGACATTTCGCCAAATACAGATTTCAACTTTATTTAGTACATTTCATCTCATTTGCAATTTTTCACATATGTTCATCTATATATATTAATAAATGCTGTGGCCATTTGTTGCCAATAATACTTGTTTTTTTTTGTGTATTTTTTTATATGAGCATCAGAGATAATAGGATTTAAAAATTGTACTTTTAAATCCCTTATCGCATGGGCTCATATAACTTTGTCCGTTTATCATGCTTTTGTCAATTGTGTTATATTTGGTATTTGGTTCAGATTATCGATTTTTCATTGATTGAATTACTTTTAGTACCCACAATCCTTTTCGCTGTATGGCGTGAAACGAAGCAGACACGAAAATATCAGGGAAACTATCTAGTTCAAAAGCCCACCCTCCCTTGCCCTTACTTGTTTGAGAGATGCTGCGCTTTGTTTATGTATTTGCAGGTTGATTGTGTGTATATGTCAGCGTGCGAAGTTCCGGTTGAAGTGCCAGAAAAAGCCTTTTTCATGCACACCGACTTGTGAATACGTTTGGAGAATCAGCATGATTGGAAGTTGGAGAAACATACTTTTTGATACTTTCCGTAATTGTAGTCCTGACATCATGTGTAGTTGTGAACTTACAGTTTATTGAAGTACTGTCCCATCTTGCAGTCTGGATATTTAACTTTGATGGCTAATTTCGCTTCTCTTTGATACTATAATTTCAGTAGATATACTTTTTAATTCTGGCTGATTTTGTTGCGATTTGATAACATATTTTCGGTTAATAGACTTGTTTACTTCTATGATAGCATTAGCCTCTGATTTCCAGGGTTAATCATTTATCTAAATATTGCTCGTTCACTATATGATCTGCCACCTTACACCTTGTCGGGGGTCCATACATTTACCCAAGAATACCCCAGAATACCCCAAAATACCACTGGAATACCCAAAAATACGTTTGAAAGATTTTGGATTTTAATTTTTTGTTTTTCTGTTGACGGAGATATCTCACAGAAGGCAACGCTGATTGAATTATTATTTGTACTTCTTAACTATTGATCATTAGTCCTATTTTCATTTATATTCTTTATTATAATTTATTTTAATAGTATTTACTTTAATGTACTTTTTAGAATTTTTTTGGAGACTGTTAATATTGATTTCATACATGTAAATGTGGTGAATTCCACATGTTGATTACGGCTGATTAGATATTATTAATAATTTGTGCATGAAAAAAAAAAAGAATAACAAAGGCATGACTCCATTTCATTTCTCCTTGTTATAGTTGATGCTTATTCAACACATTTTTCCTCTTTTATTTGGATTTATTGCTTTTTTTTATTTGTTTGCGTGTCTTTTTCATTTTCGTTTCGATATGTATTTTGTTCATCTTATGGATTCGTTTGTGTTATCTGCTTTTCAGTGTCCATCTGACTGTCACTTTTCCCTAAGATCTGTATAAACGCCTCAATGTCAAATTAAATTCTTACTTGGTAAAGTTGTATTTGCTGTAAAAACTTAAGATATAGTAAGTATTCATTGTTTTTTATACACATAATGTATATATATATTTATAGTATTCACATTCATATAGACAATAAATAAACAAAATTATGTACAATGCTGTATATGTATCAAGCTATTTATCAACATTTTCAGAATTTGATTAGATTTATTTTTTTCACTGACACAATTTCACAACGTTAATGTCTTTTGGAGGTTTTGGCATTCACCGGTCTCTTCTTGTGAGCAGGCTTCTTGTTTTCTTTTTTTGGTACCGAGTACTGGTTATCTGTTGATGTGATGTGTAGTGGCTTAGACAGTGATGACTTGATAGCATTTAAAAAGTATTCCTTTTGGTCTTCAACTGAATTTATTTCCATATTCGATCTCGTTTAAGGAGTGTATTTCTGGAAAAAAACCAGTTCAATATGGAAATAAATCTTACTGAATGAAATTTGTAAGTTAAAGAACTATTTTGGAAATTATTTACCAATTATCGGGCAATACGTTAAATATAAAACAAATTCATCTGTCAGAATTTATTATCATATTCGACCTCGTTTAAGGAGTGTATTTCTGAGCAAAAGGAGTTCAATATGGAAATAAATCCTATAGAAAGAAATGTGTAAGTTAAAGAACTATTTTGGAAATTATTTACCAATTGTCGGGCAATACGGCAATTATAAAACAAATTCATCTTTCAGAATTTATTTTCATATTCGACCTCGTTTAAGGGGTGTATATCTGGACAAAAACGAGTTTCATATGGAAATAAATCTTACTGAATGAAATTAGTAAGCTAAAGAACTATTTTGGAAATTATTTACCAATTATCGAGCAATACGGTAAATATAAAACAAATTCATCTGTCAGAATTTATTATCATATTCGACCTCGTTTAAGGAGTGTATTTCTGGACAAAAACGAGTTTCATATGGAAATAAATCTTACTGAATGAAATTTATAAATTAAAGAAATATTTTAAAGATTAGTTGTCAAATGTCGAGCTTCCCTATATCAAGTCATGCAATGATTATTTGTTTTTGTTCGCATTGTTCTATTTTGAACATGTAAGAGCTATTATGTCGGGAAATTGTACCATTAATTTTCATGGTTATCATTTTAATAAGATTTTGATAGTTTTTCGTTGTTTCGGGGAAATAGAAAAAATATATCTGTTTCTCGATCTTTCAGGGATATTCACAGGTCCTCTGAGGGTATTCCTGGGTAATATGGGGGTATTCTTGGGTATTCTTGGGTATTCAGGGATATTCTTGGGTATTGTTGGGTATTCTGTGGTATTCTTGGGTAAATGTATGGACCGCATTTTCGGCGATCATCATATGATTTTCGACAAATACATATTTCAACTTAGTTAGTACATTTCATCTCATTTGCAATTTTTCACAAATGTACATTTATATATATTAATAAATGCTGTGGCCATTTGTTGCCAATAATACTTGTTTTTTTTAAGTAAGCATCAGAGATAAATACAATTCTGATCAAAAAGGATAGTTCCCATACATGTTTTATGGCGACGCACTTGAAAAAGGTAAAAGTACAAATCTGGCACATATAAAGAAATATTTTTAAAGGCTATGAGGAAGCAGGGTTGGCAAAAAACCGGTCAATACTAGTATTGACCGGGCCGGTGGTTAATACTTGTTTTAACTGGTCAATACTAGTCAATACTCGTCGATTGGAGTAAAAACCATATAGGATTATGTAAATTGATTCCTAAGAGGGTCTTTTTATTGGGGTATCTATTTCTAACTTGTAATGATTTTAGGTTAGTATTTCTTTAATTTAATAAAATAAAATATAGAATGAAAGTGTCTAATTTAGACTTCATTATAAATCATTTGGTTAGAAGCCATACAGAAGAGAAGCTTTGAAGAGTAAACCCCCTATAAACTTTCCATTTCCTGCATTCAGAATCATTCTGTCTCACATATGAATGAATTTTAAACATTTTATTGTTTCAAGCTTGCCACTTGTATTACCCTTTTCCTTCTTATAAACACATTTATTGGGGTTATGCTGTTTTAGCAATTTAAATTTCTTAATTGACCACCTGTCAGCCAGGTGTACAGTTACCTGTCAAGCACTTTAATTAAGCTACATGTAACTTACCTGTTGTAATCGCACATTTTGAATTAAATAAATGTGTATGTAATGATACATGTATTTAGTACTGCACCTGAAAACCTGAAAATGCGCCTTAAATAGATTTCAATAGTAATTCAGTGATGTTTTAAGATATTCAATAGATAAATACAGCATTACAAATTTAAATTGGAACTTCAAATGAAAATGTTCATAATTTTAGATATCAAAAAGAACAAATTTGACCATGTTTCACTTAAAATAATAGTATTGACCAGTGTTGACCAGGACGGTTAAAACCACCGATTAAAATCGGAGGTGATTTTAACCCGATTTTAACCGCCAACCTTGTGAGTGAGTGAGTGTTGCTTAGCACCAACTTAGCAATTTATCAGCTATATCATGGCGAGAAGAAATTAATTTTCAATAAAATGATGATGATGTCCGATTTGTACTAGACCAACAAGCTTACTTGGATTTTTATGGTGTTAGTTGACTGCAACAACAGTCCACGGGTAGACATATCGCCCAACGCAGACAAATTATCATGATTCCATGTCAACCATTTTTTTTCCTTTCTCCTTAATACTGTGTGCTTAGCGGAGAAGGAGCAAACCCCAATTTTATAGTCTTTGATTTGACCCGATCGGGACTCGAACCCACGATCTACCACACTCGAGGCGAACATGATAACCATTATACCACCGATGTTGTGTAAAAGCTGACTTAGGTTCAGTGTATGATGAACATTTAATTTAGTAAGTCAAACTACCAATTCAATTATTACATTTATATTTCATTCCATATCATATTACTAGTCTTTGTTTAATATTTGATTCCAACAATATGATGACCTATATATTCTGGTCTCCCAGGAACACCATTAAATTCTTTGAATGTTCATGACTAATTTATATCAAATACAAAAATGTATGTTAAAAGTATCAGTTATGATTTATTTTTGCTTAAAGAGTAGTGGTCTTTAATCAACAGATTCAACCTTCATAGCTAGTAGTCAATTAACTACGAGCATTTACTGACCCTTCTATTGTACATGTACGGCCCATGTTTGTCTTGATATTCGTTTTTGTGATAATATGTGGCCATTTTGAGTGCAAGCGAATATGTGTAGGTTGTTTGTAATCATTTGTTTATATACATATTACCATTGAATATCCAGTGATCATAAGGGGAGGGTTGGGATCCCATTGACAGGTACAACCCCGTCATATTTGTTGTGTCTGTAGCAAGCAAGGACCTGGATATCCAACGTCGCATGTCGTAGTCTTGTTGTGTTTAATGATTTTATTTTGGCATTAGAATTAATGAGCACAGCAATAAAAAATGATACTAGTATAAATGGAAAGAAATTAACAACGCTGAATATTTACTTAGTCAATATGCAGATGACTCATCTTTTATTTTAGATGAGGGTGATGACTGGCTTAGAAAATCTCTATATATTTTAGAAAAATTCTCAGAATGTGCAGGACTAAAAACAAATTTAGAGAAAATCGAAGCCATATGGATTGGGTCAAAAGTACATTCAAAAGAAAGAGTATTGCCAGGAAAAAATTTAAAATGGAACCAATCTGGAAAATTTAAATTACTTGGTATTAACTATGACCTTTCTACTGAAGACAAAACAGCTATAAATTGTAAGAAAAAAGTAGAAAAAAAGAACATTGTTAAATTCATGGATTTATTGGGATCTGCCTTATATGAGAAAAATTACAGTAATAAAGTCATTAGCAATGCCAATCTTAATCCAATTTCTCAATGTTTTGCCCATCCCTTTAGATAAAATAATAAATGAAATACAAAACATGTTCTATTTATTTTTATGGAGTGGGAAGCCAGACAATATTAAAAGGAAAGTTATTATTGGCCAGTATGAGGAGGAATGACTTGAAATGCCACAAATAGAATCTTTTTGCCACAGACTGAAAATGGTATGGATAATTAAAATGTTGGACCCATTAAGAATATCTCCATGGAAGACATTATTTATTGATCAGTATAATACATATGGGGCGGATAAAATATGGATGCTACACCAATATATGCTCTCAAAAGTCGCATCACATTTTAACAGATTTTGGACAAACATCGTTCAAAACTGGGGAAAATTAAGGGAGAGGTGTTCCGAAAGTGATAATATTCCTATGAATATTTTGATCCAGTCCATACGGTTTAATAAAACGCTAAAAATTGATAATATCATTGTTTTTTGTTTTTTTATCATAAATAGTGTGATGCAGGACTATTTTTTATAAATGATTTACTTGATGAGAACAATAAATTCCTTTCCTTCAATCGATTTCAAGAAAACTATGGGATAGAGCCCACCTTTTTACAGTATATGGGAGTCTTACATATGAAGGTTAGAATTAAACATACAAACAAATCACAGTGATAACTCCTGAAAATTTTGAATAGGTAAAAAAACAAGATATCGTGCCAATATTTCTACAGAACAAATGTGTTTGTTAAATCACTTTGAACCACCAACAAAACAACAAGAAAGATGTAAAGAGGAATTATATACAGAAATTGTGAACTGGAATCTGATATACAAAATTCCTTTCTATTGTACAACAAAAACAATCAATTTACTGTTTTTCAATGCAAAATAATGCATATAATGGTGTGTGCTATTTCTCTCCTGATTAGATGTATATTAGAAGAGACCCAACTATGTAATTTTTGTAATGAAACAAAATAAAAAATTTTGTACCTATTCTGGGAATGTAATACTCTCAAAAGTATATGGCTGGAAATGGCAGAAATATTAAACAACAAGCCTAATGTAGAAATTCCTATTTCAGCAAAACATATAAAACTTGGATCAGACATGCTTGATTACTCTATTAATATATTCATTGTTCTCATTAAGTATTATATCTACTCTTGCTGATTTTCTGGACAAAAATCATGTGTATCAGGTGTAATACATATATTAGAGAAATAATTGTGAAGAAATGGGAAGATATTAAGATAATATTGGTTTTCGGGAAGTAACTCGAAATATATTCTGTTCTAGACAAATTTTAAATGGACCCACCACACATATGGATAGAGGGTAAATGCATCCACAATGGCTATTATAGTATTGTATTGTATTGTATTGTATTGTATATTATAAATATAGTTCAGTTATTGATGAAAACCACTTTTAAGCTTATGAAGTATGTAATTTCTATTTCGAAAATTAGACATTTTGAAAATGATCTATTTTTTATTAGTTAATTATTTAAACTAACAATGATGGTAACATAAGCAAATACCGTATTTGAATGTAGACTGTATGATAATGTTTTATAATGCTAATAGGTAATGTCTGACACTGTCCTGCTAAATATGTCAGTAGTATTATATGTGTAATGTGAAAGTAGAAAATAAAAAATAAATTAAAAAAAGATAAGAGATCCTGGTTCGTTTTGTTGATATTGGTAGAATTGGTGGTCATAGCTTTTCATACATGTACTTTCTTTTCATAAAATGATGGCTCGTTGTATAGGACACATTACATACATTATTTGTACTTCGGAACAAATCTATGTCATTTGTGTACAGATACACGTAAAACATATGAATGCATTGTAAAAGGATTGCATGTGGTGGAACAGGAGCTATTACCCTTCAGGAGTACCTGAGTTCATACCGATTTGTAGTGTTGTTTGTTATTACCCCCTTGATATCTTCAAACTTTTCTCAATATGTCGAATGTAGTTAGTAGCATAGCTAAATTTAAATTCAACTACCTTACCTAAATATTGTTGAAAGAAGCGCAAACCACCATAAAATCAAACCAAACCAATCAAATATATATATGGTAAGACGGTATTCTAGGAAATATATTCTATTGTTGACTGTTGTTCTTCATACCCGAAAACAATTGTTTTATAAATAGTTAAGCATGAACAATTGCTATTGCTTCATGATTAATTGATTAGTTATTGCTTAACGTCTAACGAACAGTATGTCAGATAAAAAAGAGGTATGGGTGGGCGAACCGAGGCAACTACTTTTGACTGCCACTGGGAAAATATGGATAATTGAAATCTAGAAAACAGGTATTTAACGTACAAGGAGCGTGGCAACCTCCAAACACGGTACTCACGATGGTCCACGGTCATGCTTTCGGTATCACAACCTGAAAACCTAATCGAGAGGACACCGCTATCCGACACATTGGGACACACTGAGCAGCTCTGTGGGTGAATCCTTTGGCCACCTGCACCACTACCCAACAGGCAAACGTCCGTTCCATGTAATGCACAACAGCTGCTACAATCACAGCAAGCATAGTATAATTAATAGCTCACATGGATAGGATTGAAGTGAGTACTGGACATGGAAGTGAAATATTGTTGAAAGTGGAGTCGGACATCATAACTCTAACACTGCATATTGTCCAGTTATTGGTGAGCTATTCATTTTATAAGATTAAAATCAAGTTTGCAGCATATCACATAGTAACAAAAATACTTAGAACTTATATATATATTTATTTTATCATATCCGATTATAATATAAAAACAAATTAGTCTAAGCAATGGAGAAGTTATGCACCAGCAGAAATTGGAGTCATTTATATAGTCTACATGCAAGGAGAGAGGTTTGGGCCCATACCATTAATTTATTCCTGACACTTTTAATAGAAGTACCTGTATCAAACCAGAAAAGTGAACTGTCATGTATTTATGTCTTAGGGGTAGCGATATTTCCTCTTTCTGCGAATTTGATTTGATTTTTGAATTTTTCTGACAGTGTTATTTTGTTTTTGTTTTTCATTTGATCACTTGTGTCGTTTAAGTGTTGTTGAGATGTCTTCGTGGTCGTGATCATATGGTAGTTGGATTAATAACTACCTATGCAATAAGTGCATGTCACCACTAACGTTGTGAGTTGAAATCCCGCTCAGGCGAGGTGTACTCCGGTTTCCTCCACAAATAAAACTCACCGCCACGATATAACTGAAATATTGTTGAAAATGGCCTTAAGCTCCATAACCCACTAGTTTAAATGTTTAGTTTCTGCCATAAAACACAGATTTGTTGGTATTTCAAACTCACACCAAGATATGTTTACTATGTAGTTTCCAGTGTACAAGAATCATTATTGATAATAATCATCATAATAATGATATTTTCTTTGATATATTTTGCTAAAGTATCTTTGTTCATGAACTCAGTATAGGCAATTATTTTTCCCAAGAGAGTTAAAATGAATTTATTGCCTTTAACTATGCTTGCGGAGAGTAGACTGGCTAAAGATTATTGTTATTAAAAGAAACCATAAACAGTGATTGTGAACAATTCCACCATTATCAACTAAACGAACAATTACCGCTCACATTCTTCCACAGAATACATAAAGATCACAACTTATGACGTTAGTAATCCAGATCTTGACTCGGGACAGAAAAAAAGATGTGGTGGGGTGTGTTTGGATCCCAAGCTCCCACTATGGATAACTGAATCTCCAATGGCAAACAATATATAAACAAACGATAGATATTGGCTTCCACTCAAAATGATCACATACAATCACAAAAATGAATAACAAAAACATGAACAGTATAATAGCAGAGTCAATGAATGTTGTATGTTAAGCCTGAGTTTACAGTTCCATCGTCTTGGTTTGATCTAACAATCATTCAATATCGAGGCGCATGTGGCAGTGCTGTCTCGTGTGCTCACATTTATACCTAATTTAATAGAAAATGTAGTGCTTTGAACAAAATTATATTACACATAGTTTTTTTTATTATGACTCAATTTGTTGAATTCACAGATATTTTTAAGTGAGGATTACATGATATATATCAACATCGTGAAGAATGTTGCCATTACGAGTCTTCAGCTCTCGCTTCCGGTTTTGTCTATCCAGATTATGTTTTCTTTTTACTTTTCCCTTTACTTTGCATCTTTCAAATATTACAAATATTATAATATTATAATTATTTATGTATCAAGGAATTATAAAAGTATATGTATTTACTTATTTCATATGACTTTCTTGAGTGTTTTATGTATATCATTTTAATTTTAAAGTACAGATGACGTAACAGGACATTGACAATTATATGTACGTTCTAGTTGACTATTGTTTCCCTACTATGTCTTGGGATTGTCTTGTTTATTATCTAATATTTAAATGATGGTTGAGGCCATCGGCTTTCTTTGCCAGAACTAATATCAACTGTTCAAGATTATAACGTCTATATAATAACGTTTTTCTTCCGGTTATATGACATTTTACTCACAAGTGGAAAACATGTGGTGTGACTGCATCAGTTCACAAAGAGATGAGGTTGGGTTCATAAAAGTAGCTTAACCCAGTCACCTTTATTGAAATGCCTGTACCAAGCCAAGAAAGTGAGCAGTCATGTATTGTTGTGTTAGGGTTATCGATTTGCCTTTTTCTATGATATTTCTGTTGGATTATGGAATTATTTCGACAGTGTGGTATTTAATCTTGATGATACATTCCATCATGCAAGTCACATTTATGCATGGTAAGGTATGGACTGTATTTAGTAGGTGTACTCGCCTAAATGATAGAATGGTTAGCTTCGAGAGCGATCAAACGTGGGCTATATCCCCGGTCGAGACGTCAAACCAAATTATAAGCTCATTGCATTATGGAGGATGAGCAAAGTCAGTTTCACTCTGAGTGAGGACCATGTATCCGATCAGACCGACATGTCAACATGAACACTGATATTTCAGTAAGCTAGAACCAAAACAATCCAACACAGGGGGTTAGCTTGGTATAGAACAAACATCTTAATCTCATTAATAAACAACTTATTTTGCCCATGCTATCACTGAAAATGTTCTCACTTGGCGTTAAACAACAATCCCTCCCAACCAAGGAACATAAACAGATTTTGCCATTTGATTTCATCGTATTGATATGAAGTAAAAACGACTTTGAATGTTACCTTGTATATAACAGCTATCGTTGTAGAACGGGCTACTGGTGAGGGGCGGTTGTGTTTCATCTTATATCTGATATAATAAACAACCATCACAGCTACAAACGCAACAAACACAATACTGGAAACAGTTCCATAAATTGTTCTGTTTCAATAAAGACAGTACTATTACATGATATTTCTAATAAATATACTTTACTAATTAAAAACGAACAATTGTATTGATCTTTAGCCGTTTCAGCGATAGATTGACTGGACTAAAACCCTTGTTTCTCAGCTTGATAAAATATTTATAGCATAACTATTATTTCTTTGTGAATATCCTTAATAAATAACGACTAACCTAATAATACAGTCAATAACGACCGCGCGATGATAACTAGTGCATGAATTCATTATTATCATTGTTCGATTACTAGTATCAGAGCTTTATTTTTTACATGTGGAATGCAAGAATGGGTATGCTGTTTATTACATAGATCTTCCGCTTTTGCTTGGGCTAATAAGACATTTCAGAAACGTCTACAGCGGCTAGTGAAACTGTTACCATGGCAGTATATCTGAGGATTCAACAAAGAAATATTACCATGGTATTTTGTTATACTAAACCAGTCAAACAGAAAACATATTCGACTTTGTCTATCCAATGTTGTCGTTATTATTTAGCTTTAATGTCCGTGTATGTGATTTATCTGTGAATATAATACGACAATAGACAATTAGGAAGCTCAAATACATCCTGAAGCAAAATATATGTGACGTGAGGACCATGTGCTTTGTAATGGTAAGCTTTTCATGCTCCATTGGTTAGTACAATGCTATCGTTGTGAAGTCCTAATTTACAAATAGATGTAGAGAAAATATTTGGTAAACTGAGACGAATAAAAACATAGTATATCAACATTAGTACACACGACGCGTGTTTGAAATAATTTTCACCAGGATGGAAATATTGAAAAGCCAAATAATTTAGTAATCGTTTGGAGCAATAAAACCAAAGGGCCTAAACGGGATAGATGAAATAAGCTAAGGTAATCAATGTCCGTAGATAGGAACGAAATTAGGATATATATCCTTACTGGGAATTGTTGACTAAATCGGGATTACGACAGTACACACTTTTTGTACTTAACACGCAAAAATTCGGAAACAGATAAATATGGATTGGTAAAAGACCACAGTTGTAATACCTTTCTTTACACCATAATTAATACGTTGGCTTTAATAATCAGCATAGCTCACATCTCAAAGTGAACCGCACCCTCTGTAATGTCTTACGTGATACCGTTAAAGGACAAACACTGAGAAGGAGTTAATGTTAAGGTTATGGTTTTTAACGCCACTTTCAACATTATATCATTTATATCGTGGCTGCCAATTTTATTAGTGGAGGAAAACGGAGTACACGAAGAAAGCTAACGATCTGTCGCAAGCAATTGACAAACTTTATTACATATTGTTGTATGAGTGAGTTTTGAACTCACAACTTTATTGGTGATAGGCACTGATCCCACATGTAGTTGTAAATCCAACTTCCATAAGATCATGACCAAAGAGTCCCCTCTTCTGTTTGTGCATTATTATTCTAAAGCAAATTTTATACAGTGATAGTCAACAATTCCACTACTATCAACAAAGCGAACAATCACCTCTTATTGTACCTTAAATAACTTAGAAAAAAAACATAGAAAAACAGATTTTCAGTTAAAATTCTACCTTTTACACTTTCGAGATGAATGTTCTGACGTCTATACAATAAAATAATTAAGACAGACCAATATCTTTCTTGATTAAGACTAAGTAATTTTGAGGTATTACAGTCAAATATGTGCTAAAAGGTCACATTTGTGACAAAATAAGTGGGTTTTAAGAGAGGTGACCTCTTGAAAGAGGTTCAATTCATATCCATTTCCCATGGTGGGACAAGAAAAAGACGACCATTTAATACAGGTAGCTGATTAATAGATGTGACCGCATGGGTAGGTTTGATTGTATCTTTTTTAGTGTAAATTGAAAAAACCCAAGCACTAATGAATATTTCAACTAAATATAGAATGTTGAATAAACTTAAGATTAAGCATTGCAATGTTACTTACACTTTAGTTTTACTTGGTGCTTCTGTTGTTGTCGTCGTCGTCGTCGTCGTTCTACAATGGTAATACATGTCTATGAATGGTTGTATCCTTTAAGTCAATTACAACTTAAAATAACTTATTTACAATGTTTGTATTATTTAAGTTAATTTCAACTTAAATTACATTATCTTAAGATGTTTGCATCATTTAAGCTAATTACAAATTAAAATAACTTACTTAAAATGTTTGTGCTATTTAAGTTAATTTCAACTTAAGTTACCTATTTTAAAATGTTTGTATCATTTAAGCTAATTACAACTCAAATTAAATTATTTTAAAAATGTTTGTATTACTTAAGCTAATTACAATTTAAAATAACTTATTTAAAATGTTTGTGCTATTTAAGTTAATTTCAACTTAAGTTACCTATTTTAAAATGTTTGTATCATTTAAGCTAATAACAACTCAAATTAAATTATTTTAAAAATGTTTGTATTATTTAAGTTAATTACAAATTAAATTGGCTTATTTTAAAAAATGTTTGTAATATTTAAGCTAATTACAACTCAAATTAAATTATTTTAAAAATGTTTGTATTATTTAAGTTAATTACAAATTAAATTGGCTTATTTTAAAAAAATGTTTGTAATAATTAAGCTAATTACAACTTAAATTTACTAATTTTAAACATGTTTGTATCATATAAGTTCATTACAACTTAAATTAAATAATTGTAAGCCTCTTTAATAAATTATTTAAGTTAATTTAAACATAAGTTAACTTATTTTAAAAATGTTTGTATTACTTAAGTTAATTATAAGAACAAAATTACTTATTTCAAAAATATTTGTGTTATTTAAATTAATTATGACTAAAAATTAACTTATTTAAGAAAAATGTTTTTATCATTTTAGTTAAAAACAACTTAAATCAACTTATTTTAAGCAGGTCTGTATTATTTAAGTTAATTTCAACTTAAATCAATTAACTTTAACCATATTTAGCATATTATTTAAGTTAATTTCAACATAGATTACCTTATTTAAAAAATGTTTGTATTACTTAAGTTAATTTCAGCTTAAATTAACTTATTAAAAAATGTTTGCATTATTAAGTTAATTACAAATTAAATTAACATATCTTAAAATTTTTCATATTTCAAAAGAAAACTAAAGACTTATCTAAGAACATTAATATATCTGGGGCTTATTCATTTGAGTATATGAAATGAGATTTACTTAGTTTGAGTATATGAAATGAGATTTACTTAGTTTGAGTATATGAAATGAGATTTACTTAGTTTGAGTACATGAAATGAGATTTACTTAGCTTGAGTACATGGATTGAGATTTATTCATGCAAGTACATGAACTTAGACTTATTGTTTGAGTACATGAAATGGAACTTATTTGTTTGCACGCATCATTTATGATTAATAGCAAAGACTGATTGTCTCGGAATCAAAATAATGTGTCCGAGTAGAACAACATCTCTGTTGGGTCAGTGATCTAGCACTATCAAACTCCAAGATAGCGTGTTGGTCTAGTACAAAGAGGACATCATCTTCATCTTATCGAATGTACATGTAATTTGTTCCAGCCATAGCTGCAATATTGTTCATTTGGCGTTAGACTCACTCACTCTAGTTTTTACATTAGGTGATTCATGATTTTTAATTTTTAATCCTTATATTTTCCACATGTTTCAGATTTGCGCAAAAAAAATCCTCCCCAGTTTAGAGCTTGATTCCCACATATCACGAGGTGTAGTCGACACAACTTAATTTGATCAAGGATTACCATTCTCTTGCGGTATTGTGAGTACGTTTTTTTTCTCCACCAATAAAACTGAGCACCACGAAATATTATAGCTATATATTGTTGAAAGTGACGACAAACACAAATAATCACCACCCTTTTACCGAGCTGTTTCTTGTACAGATCTATAGCGAGTATGAGATCGTGTCATTGTAATCAGAAATGCCCGTGTCAACGAGTTCAAATGAAGGATAAGAAACAAATTCAGCATATTGTACAATAATTGAGATCTTTTAAAAGATTTAACTCAGCATACTTATACTTTCATTTTGCATTGATAAATGCAGTAGTCTATCACTGTAAGTTAATTTCAATTCATCTCTGGATGCCCTCAGCTGACGGGACACTCTGTGCTTCAGCTCCTATGCCTTAATCCGATACTTCCTTTTTAATCTACATAACATTCATGACAGTACATCGATGCACACGTACATATATGTCGCCTTTGTTTAAATTTTTCCAAAAACAAATATAATACTTCTCAATGTTCTGGTACATCTGGGGTCGTCATTGTCGTTGTCGTATGGTAATTGGATTTACAACTACCTATGCAATCAGTACCTATCACCACTAACGCTGCTAGTTCGAATCCCACTCAGGCAATACAACAGTATTTGATAAAGTGTGTCACTGACTTGCGGCAGGTTGGTGATTTACTCCGTGTACTCTGGTTTCATCTACCAATAAAACTGACCGCCACAATATAGCTGAAATATTGTTAATAGTGTCGCTAAACACCATAAACCAAACCAACCAAACGATCTTTATATCATATTAACGGATGACGACATGCTCTCTTACTCAACTAAATTAATGTAAGCATTTACTTACTGAGCAAATGAATCGCAATCTGAGCGGCTATGCCTGCTACCGGTACAATACCATATACCACTTATTTCACAACAGGAGCCGGTATCGCAATAATGGTAATACGTTCCATAAGTACACCTTTCATAACCTACACACAGAAAACAACAGAACGTTATGTTGTGGCAATGAAATGTTAAATGTTCCTCTGCATTGAGGTGGCAGAGATCATAATCGGCAGAGCAAATATAATTCTTTCGCTTTAGCATATTTTTAACCATGGAATATATGCTGATATAGAAAAACAAGTTGCATTTGTGACATTGACTAACCATCTTCATGTTGTATATTTTACAATGCTAATTATTCAGCAATCCTGCCATGGTTGTAAATCTTTTTACGATAAAAGGCACACACATTATACGGGAAATCTAAAATATTTAAATATATGAGGCAGATGTAGGACAATTGGGCTACGATTTTGGACTGCCGATAGAAAAGTATTGAGAGTTGTGTAGGGACGATACGCCACAGCCAGGTTCTCTCACACCCCTCCCCCATTACCAAGAGGGTAATACGAAGTCGTTAATCAAAGGACATATATTTATTATTGAAATTTACAGTTCCGAAATAATGTAATTATTATTAACACTAAGGTTCTTTTCTTTCAGAAATATATGTATCGATTATGCCAGTGTTCCCACGTTTTTCATATTTGCTTTGAACTGCATCGGCAGTGTAATGGTTAGCGTGCTCACCTCAAGTGTGGTAGCTCGTGGGTTCGAGCCCAGCTCTGATCAAACCAAAGACTATGCAATAGGTATTTGTTGATTCTACGCTAAGCACGCAATAGAAGACATTATACGACTATGACTATATTGTTTAGGACATTTCAGTTTCGTGCTCACCGACTATGGCTATATTGTTTAGCCCTTTCAGTTTCTTGCTCGCCGACTACGGCTATATTGCTTAGCCCTTTCAATTTCTTGCTCGCCGAATATGGCTATATTGTTTAAGCCCTTTCAGTTTCTTGCTCGTCGACTATGACTATATTGTTTAGACTCATTGAGTTTCTTGCTTGCCGACAATGACTATATTATTTAGGCCCTTTCAGTTTCTTGCTCGCCGACTATGGCTATATTGCTTAGGCCCTTTCAGTTTCTTGTTCGCCGACTATGGCTATATTGCTTAGACCCTTTGAGTTTCTTGCTCGCCGACAATTGCTATATTGCTTGGGTCCTTTGAGTTTCTTCCTCGCCGACCATGACTATATTGCTTAAGCCCTTTGAGTTTCTTGCTCGCCGATTATGGCTATGTTACTTATGCCCTTTCAGTTTCTTGCTCACCGACAATGACTATATTACTTAGATCCTTTGAGGTTTTTGATCGCCGACTATGACTGTATTATTTAGGCCCTTTCAGTTTCTGGCTCGCCGACTATGGCTATATTGCTTACGCCCTTTCAGTTTCTTGTTCGCTGGCCATAGCTATATTGCTTAGGCCCTTTGAGTTTCTTGCTCTCCGACTTTTGCTATATTTCGTAGGCCCTCTGAGTTTCTGGCTCGCTGACTATGACAATATTGCTTAGACCCTTTGAATTTCTTGCTCGTCGATTATGACTATATTGCTTAGCCCCTTTGAATTTCTTGCTCGCCGACTATGGCTATATTGCTTAGGCCCTTTGAGGTTCTTGTTCGTCGACTATGACTATATTGTTTACACCCTTTCAGTTTCTTACTCGCCGACTATTGCTATATTGCTTAGGCCCTCTGAGTTTCTTGTTCGCCGACATTGACTATATTGCTAAGGCCCTTTCAATTTCTTGCTCGCCGACTATAGCTATATTGCTTAGGCCCTTTGAGTTTCTTGCACGCCGGCTATAGCTATATGGTTTAGGCCCTTTCAGTTTCTTGCTCGCCGACTATGGCTATATTGCTTAGGCCCTTTCAGTTTCTTGTTCGCCGACTATGACTATATTGCTTAGATCCTTTGAGTTTCTTGCTCGTCGATTATGACTATGTTGTTTAGGCCCTTTCAGTTTCGTGCTCGCCGACTATGGCTATGATCTTAGGTCCTTTCAGTTTCTTGCTCGCCGACTATGGCTAAATTGCTTAGGCCCTTTCAGTTTCTTGCTCGCCAATACTTTCAAATTATTTGGCTTTCAACTCTTTCGACTTTCAATGTACATGATAAAGTTATTCCTGAAGCGCGTTGTGCGAACTAATTTTGATATCTACTTTTTCATTCCTATATTTTGGAATCCATGGCATTTATTTGTCAGCACGGTATATAACTATTCAAGTAAAATAAAGTTGTTTATAATCATTTACTAATATATTTCTGGGCGCAAATAATGACACCATATGTATGCATAATGTGTATCATACGTCGTTGTTGTCATTTATACAAGAATACAATAATACAAGTTTATTCGACCAAACAGGGGCCCTCAAGGGGCAAACACAGTACAATAAATGATTCGATGACATATACAGTAATAAAAATGAACAATTCAATGATAAAGACCAATCAAAACCATAATTTTGTTTTAAGGTTGTTTTTAAAGTTACACCTGACTTTTAATAAGCCAGAGGAAATATTTTCTAGACAGTGCCAAAATCCATTAGTCGCTTTAAAGCATTCGAAAATATTAGGCAATCTGCCTACTTCAGACATAACTCCACAATTTTATCTATTCTTATGCACGCCAAGTATACTTTTAACAAAATGTACATCCATGTTAGAGGAAGGAGAGAAAGTAGATTGTTTTGTCCAGTCACACAAATGTTCCAGCTTAAAGGAGGGAGGTAAATAACAAGTCTCTGCACCATATAGCAATATAGCTTTTATGGTGTAATCAAATATATGCAATGAGGATCTGATCCTGGGTCGAAGGGAGACATAGTGAGCCCTTAATTTAAAAAGGACTTTAACAGTTTTTCTATATAAGTAAAGTTTTGCTTCTTGAAAGGACCATGATAGGGTTAAAGTTATTCCTAAATATTTATATTGGTTTACACAGTCTAATGGTATGCTCCTAAATTAAAAGTTTTTCTTTTTAATAATAAAGATGAACTTCACTTCTCAATTAAAAGACCACAAACTCCGGTATTGTTATGTTTCTTTTATAACAATATTTAGTCCTTCTACTAAGATGTGTTTGCAGTTTTAGATTGTTCTTAAATATGAACGTGCTAATATATATTCCGCGGGTTTAAAAAGAAGAGGTCGAAGATACCATAGGGGCAATCAGAATCCGTATATCGAAGAAGAACAAACAACACAATGGCCAAAAGAAAAAGTACAAAAGGACAAACAACGATCAATAAACTTACATATAAAACAAAAGATCGAGTAACACGAACCCGACTAAAAACCGGTGGTGAACTCAGGTGCTCCGGAAGGGTAAGCAGTTCCTGCTCCACTGGTGACACCCGTCGTGTTAATCTAGTTACAAACCCGGTGATTAACCCGCTATTAACCTCTTAAACGACATTAAGGAGATATCCAAGTTGTTTTTTGTTTTTTTTTTAAATAAAGACGTTTGTCATATCATCATATTAAATGTTGATATTCAAGTCTATAGGTACACTATGTGGACATAAGTGTCCGTCCTTGAATATTGTCCACATTTTTTATCCAAAACCATATACAGAGTTTATTTCTGACCAATTTTACTGAAATTTCCGCAAAATATTTTGAAGTTTGTTGTTATTATTTAATTCCATTTTTTTTTTATTTCTAGTTTTCAACTTTCTATGATTTAAACGCAGTTTTTAATTGTTGAAGTTCATAATTACTACAATTGCATAATAGTTTGTCGCGTTCAAATTAAAAGTTGTGCTAAATGGTGATTTTTTTTGAAATTCTAATATTATAAAATTATACGCAGATTATAAAGAAAAACTTCAAAACGGTTATGAGCGAAAATTTCAGCGAAATTTGTTTAAGAAAATAGTCTCTGTATAATGCGCTTTTAATTGTGGTTTTAAATGACATATTTAGGGGAAAATCGGGTGTGTGGAACAATTATGTCGACTTACTGCATCTCAATCTGGGATAAATCATTTTTCTTTTTAAATAAATCGAAGTCAAATGTCGATCCATATGTGTTAGTAATATCGGATTACTCAACTAAAGGACCATCGTGGTCGTGATCGTATGGTAGTTAAATAAATAACTACCTATGCTATCAGTGCACGATCAAGGCGGTCATGTTTATTTCGTTTCGATTGTCTCCAATAGTAATAAAACTAAAATTTCAATAATGTTCACATCAAACTGAATATATTCACTAACTATACATTAAGCATTACCACTTACCGAATGTTTGTATAAAACAGATACATAAAACAAGTATTCCATAGGAAGCATATGTACCCATATCGATGTTGTATTCTAGAGACAAATTAACCAACTATATGTTCTAATGTAATGTGAACAACTGCGTATGTTCTTTACATGATACGTATGAAATATGTCACTCCCCGATCTCATAGAAAACCCCGCATATTTGAAAATTACCAAAGTAAACCAGTGTAAAGAGATCCTATGCTTCCTTGTTGTTTTGTACTATTTGATCTATGACCAGAAACTTTTCTTTAAACACATGTTATTGTTCAAAAAGTTAAAAATATAAGACACAAGGTAAACAACTTAGACAGTCTTTACTTTAAACATGATACAAATATTGCCTGCACTTTAGATGGACATCATAATTGTTCACACGAGGGAAAACAACATCCCAAGGGTGAACAATTATGATGTTCACCGCAAGTGAAGGCAATAATTGTTTTATTATACCGAAACTCTATTTACAATAATGTTGGATGCAATCAGCACTTATTTGTTTGTTTTTATCTTGTGTTTTCATAAACTTCATATTTGTGTTTTTAACTTCCGGTCAATATTGTAATTCTGGAATGCAAAAACGGATACATTTTCGGACAGATATGGAACATAACATTTGTCGACCGGTGAACAACAGTGATGTTTCCCTGGGGTACCAATTTATTAAAAACATCACTTTTATTTTATTACATGGTGAACAACAGTGATGTTTCCCTGGGGTACCAATTTTGTTAAAACATCACTTTTATTTTATATATAATATATAATGTAATAAAATAAAAGTGATGTTTTCACAAAATTGTTACCCCACGGTAACATCACTGTTTTTCACCGGTCAACAAATGTTATGTTCCATGTCTGTCCGGAAATGCATCCGTTTTTGCATTACGGAATTACAATCTTGACCGAGAGCTAAAAACACAAATATGAAGTTTATGAAAACACAAGATAAAATCACATAAATAAGTGTTTATTGCATCCAACATTATTGTAAATAGAGTTTCGGTAAAACAACAAGCTATTGCCTGCACTTGCGGGTGAACATCATACGTGTTTACACTTGGGATGTTGTTTTCCCTCGGCTAAAACCGTCGGGAAAACAACACCCCTCGGGTGAACAATTAAGATGTTCACCTTAATTGCAGGCAATAATAGTATATTGTAAAACAAATACAGACAATGGATCAGACACAAGTTATAGATTTACGAGGTCTTCTCCGTTACATATAAATCTCTTTAAGTAGACAATATATTACAAAAACATGACGTTATTTCATTCAGAATTATTTGAGAAAAATGACAACGTATTGCAAGATATATTGTGATTGACATTGAGTCGTTGCCGTCAGGGGCCCGGATGGCTCAATATGTTAGGTCGTTGGATTTAACAGCTCATACAAGCCTATCACCAATACGGCGTGGGTTGGCGCCAGCTTTATATATTACAAAAAGAGTGCACTCGACTCGCAGTCGCAAGTGATAAAGTTTACCAGTTGCTTGCCCAGGGTCGATGGTTCTCTCCGGGTACTCCGGGTTCTCATCCACCACTAAAACTTGTCGCCATGACATAGCTGAAATATTGCTGAAAATGGCGTTAAACACCAAAATTCAAATTCAAATTCGTTGCCGTCAGATGAGTTAGAAGTACGTAAACATTAGACAAATCTTTTAGTGTCTAGTAGGTATCTGTGAACAGCTGTAATAAGTGAGCAGTTGACATCATATGCAAAATTTGAATTTCCATAATATTGTTCATCATAGCATTTCTCTGATTAACAAATAATTCACAGTGCAAGAAGTAGTGGTCATTGTTTTCCACATAATTATCACAGCTACAATAACAAGAATCGATCAGATTACATCTAAAAAGGTCACCTTTTAAGCTACTACAATTTTGCCTTAAACGAGTATGTAGAATACTTGCCAGACATGAACCAAACGAAACCTTAGTTAGGAGGATTTAATGGATTGTTGTAGTAAGTCTTTAATCTAGATTTGAGTATGCAATTACTAGGTGAATCTCTGATATATTGGGGTAGATTATTCCACAGATGAATAGTGGCTGGAAAAAATGAATTTTGATATAGGGTAAGACGACACCGTGGAATAGTGAAGTTATTTGCATTTCGTAAATTGTAGTTGTTTGACTGGTTGACAGTCCGCGACATCAAATCACATAATTAATCGGTTGTATCACCATTAACTATGTTATACAAAAGTGACAACTTTCTGATTATGCGTCTGATATTAAGCTTCACTCCCCCCCCCCCCCCCCCCCCCCCCCCCGCTTTCTGCATATAAAGAAGACAAACTTGCATAAGCTGTCAGACACAGACATGTGACGATTCTAGAAGCTTTAAGTTGAAGCTGCTCAAGTCTGCCGGCATCGGCAACTGTACAACTGTCCCAAACCTCGCAAGAATATTCAAGAAGCGACCTAATGAAGACAGTCATCTCCCATTACATATATTTCAAAATTCACAATTGAACATAATAATATTTAATTACACAAATTTATAGTAATTGTTTATAGTAAATGAAGGCATGAAGAACAAAAATATAATAAACAATTAAACAATTGAAACCCTAATGGAGCCTCATTGACTACATGATCAAAATATAGATAACCTATTGATACACATCGAACAGACCCAAATGCGTACTACGTGGCAATGGACATATTAAATGTCATTCATCTATTGGGTTTTAACCAGAAACTTAAAACTACTGATGTGAATTCGAACACGAATACCCACATGAATGGTTAAAGCTTGTAGACACCCAGCCACGGTTAGGGAATGTCAACGGTCAATTCTTTACAGCCCTCCATGTCCCCTAACAAATCTGATAGCCACGATATACAAATGTAGCTGGAACTTTAATTAGTAAGAGCATATATGGGAGTGGGAATGGGAGTTATTGTGGTTGAAGCCATTTTCAACAATATTTCAGTTATGTCGTGGCGGTCAGTTTTATTGGTGGAGGAAACCGAGTACCCGGAGAAAACCACCTGCGCACTTCACTGACAAACTGTATTACATATTGTTGCTTCGAGTACTCCTCGCCTGAACGGGATTCCAACTCACAACGTTAGTGGTGATTGGTATTGATTGCATAGGTAGCTATAAATCCAACTACCGTACGATCACGACCACGACGGCGCTTAGGAAGTAAATGGACACGAGAGACTATTCATCGTTGCACTAAGCTTACACATAAATTCAAGTAAAGGAACAGCACTTTCATTGCTGTTCTAATATTCACAATCACAGTAGGGTCTTCAACAATGAGCGAAACTCATACCCTAAAATGAGTGTGATACGAGCCCTCGCGTGCAGTTGATCGCTACTCTTTACTTCTGTCGACAAACGCTACATCTGGAATGTTTTGCTTTATTGTTTCGATGTTACTTGGTGTATATAATTTAATATCCAAGATACGGGGCTTAATGAGAAACCAAAACACGGGTGAAGCAATCTTACAAATCCCGTCATCATTATGAACGACATTACAAGACGAGATTACAAATATATATAGACACCATAGCAATTTTGTAGTAGTCAGTCTTTGATATCATGGAATCAATAACTAACCTAAAGTAGTTTATTTTCATGGACAACATGCTGGTATTGTCGAATTATAATTGTATTAATCTTCTGGTGCAAGCCTGTTTACACAATTAAACATTAACACACCTTTATTATATTCTTTGTATTCTACCAGTTCACCAACCATTTTTTTAAATCGTTTTTACCACTAGTGTTAAATTTATAGAACATAGTATGTAATACATGTAGCATCTTATTGTTCAAACATTTGTTGAACACCATTTATATGTGTTTTATTTCATATTGTGTATTTTTTCTTTCTTTGACAATCACCAGGTCTTTGTCCTTTTCATCTACATGCAATTGCTCATTTTGTCCCTCACATGCATTTGACTGAAAATTAAGAATGTATATTGCATTAGTAGACAGGTTAAGGGAGATCAAGATTAGGTGTTACTGCTACACTGAATCTGTTTTCATGGGAAGTGCATATTTTACATTTTGAATTTTAATTTTCATAGGGAGTTTAATACGACACGTCATTAACGCCGTCCCCAACCCTGACCCTTATAAACCGTAAACACTTTTCAATCCTTAACACTTGCAACCTTCATTATCCACTGTTTATATTGACCTTTTGATAATAACATCAATTCAATGCTAATCTTCTTGCAATATAAAGATGGACCTATAGTGAAAACATTTCTGAAATAAGATGAAAACTATAGATATGTATGTATTCAATTTGTGATTTCGTGGATTGTTATACTTTTCTTGAATGGAGCCATATTCGATGTTTTCCGGAAAGCTTGCTTATTGAGAAGTGCGAGAATGACACGTGCACGTTTATCGTTAATTTGATACTTAACTAGTGGAAGTTTACAAAAAAGGGAAAAGGTACACATCGTAAGTTAAAGACATATGATACCGAGAGATACTCATTGTGAACTTTCCATTTATATGTAGCAATATTCCAGCAGCAGCTGCATATGGAATACATATCTCAGTTGATGCGATATTCCAGAGCTTGTGGTTCCTATCAGTATTTCCTTAATAGAGGGTGGCTGTTAACAAGGTAGGTACTGAAGCAATGGTTCCTATTTGTTAAGGTGATATCATCACTGCGAAATAATTTTATGCAAATCTGTGTCACAAATGACCACGAATATATTCCACTTGTAAAGACTTTTCAGTTTTTTCCTTACTCATGACTTATCGCTGGGATTGTAACAAGAGTAACATGACGGGTGGCACTTATGGAGCAGGAACTGCCTACCCTTCCGGCGCACCTAAGATCACCCCCGGTTGTTCCTGTTGCTCGATCTTTATTTTTCTCTGTAGTTATATGTATATCGTTGTTTATTCTTGTCTCCTTTTTCTTTTGAGAGTAGTGTTGTCTATCCTTCTTCTATTTGCGGATTGTAACCCATTTGGTATCTTCAAACTCTTCTAATGACAATGTCCCGATGCACGATCAGTTGATAAATAGGGTCATATTTCTGTCACCTGTCAAAAGCTTCTAGGGAATCATAATACAATACTTAGACCTGGAACTTTATCATGTGTATTACGAACACTTACGATATCTTTGTTAGAGAACAAGATCTTTTATTTGCCGTATCAATTATTTTGTAATAACGAATAAGTCACCCTCCTTTTTCAAGGTATGAAACACAATTCAAAATAACATAATCAACTTAATGAGTAAAAAAGATGAAAACCATACAATAAAAGTTACAACCTTATAAAAATGTATGTAGATGGGTTGGTGATCCTATTTTTTTAATTCACAGCTATGTAATGTCATTTGATTTCTTTACAAGTGAATACATACAAAATGTAGACTAGTCACCTACAATCTTTGAAAGGGCGAATTATCCATGTTCACTACTGGTGAAGGACCAATTATCAATACAGGTGCATACTTATACTCACCAACCAAACAGTATTTGTGTATTTCCAGAGAATAACATCCTTTTCCTCAGTTTGTTTCCTCAACATTAATATACACAAAGTGGATCTGATAAAAGAGCAACTGGCTTGTATTGGTCTGGTACCAGTTAGAGTTTTTTTCCTATAAACCGAGTTTGTATAGCAAAGACATACATCTTTTTATTAGCCAACAACATTCATGATCTACAAAGTGAATATTGAAATGAAACGATTATGTAATTAAAATCAAAGATGGGTGATGTTAGGCTACAATGAAAACTTTTACAAAATCAAAAATTAAGTGCTAAATATTCCTAAAAGTTATTGCAATAACAACTATATAGATAGTTACCTATTTATGCGTAATTTATATCGTGGGGCATATATCAAAGGAGTAGGAGTTGATCGGAGAGTTGGGCATATTCTTAGGAGAAGTTAAATTGGGGAAGGAGAGGTGGCAAGTTTTGCTGGTTGATCGGAAAGGGGGGAAGTGGAAACATGGCTAGTGGAAACGGGCCGGAAAGTGTGTGTGTGTGGGGGGGGGGGATTATTGTTAGTGGACGGGAACGTGAGGAAGGAGACAAGCTTTCAAAACTGACAAGCGAAAATTAAAACGGTATTAATTTTGTCTTCAAACACCAGTGACCTCTTGATTTATTTTGATAATGTATGGCTTCACGCTAGAAATTAATTGGTGGAGATAACATCTGGTAAGCGACATTTCCTTTTTATCCATTTTTAATACTTAGTCAGATATTATATTACCTTTAAAATTTAAATATGCAAATGTGACCAAGCGATAAAATATTAATAAATTTCAAATGAATTCAATGTTGAATGCGGAAGTGTTTTGTTATTATAATATAGTGAATAATGAAGATCTGAATATGAAAGAACACACTAAAAACATTTATTATATCAATATTAACAAAATAAAGTACATTATATTTTTTCATTACAATTTATACTTCCATGTAAATAATGCCATTTGAATATGCATCGGGTCAAATCAAGGACTATAAAATTGGTATTTGCTGCTTCTCTGGTAATCATGCAGCATTAAGGAGAAAGAAAAAAGACTGGTTTTCTCGGAAGCAGGATAAGCTACAGGTCTACCCGCGGACAGTTGTTTCAGTAAGTTAGAATTTAAAAAACCCAATTAAGCGTGTTGGTCTAGTACATAGTGAACATCATTATCATTCTATCGAAAGTAACTTGTTCGCGCCATGATTTGTCTATATATAGAGAGATGTAGCTGAACATTTGCTCATATGTCTTTAAACAACAATAAGTCACTCCATTTGTATATACTAAAGATAACTATATATGTAAACAATGACACGGATTGTGTACATACACACGAGAGTTTATCAACTGCTACACTTTATTACTATTAATAATTTTGCACATATTTAGGTGTATGTTATGGTGTTTTACGCCACTTTCAACAATATTTCAGTTATATCGTGGCGGTAAATTGTATTGATGGAGGACACTATAGTACCCGGAGAAAAGCACTGACCTGTCACAAGTCACAGGCAAAATTAATCACATAATGTTGTATCAAGTACACATCACCATGAACGAGAATCGAACTCACAACGTTAGAGGTGATAGGCACTGATTGCACAGGTAGTTGTACAATTAATCATAATGGCAGTTGTTGGAAATTGTTCACTCGTCATGGCTCACCAACGACCACTCCTAATAGAGTACCGCTCGTAGCGATCACCTGTATGTGGTCATTCATTCGTGACCGAATAATTGTAGATTTGTTTGTTCTGTGCAAACAGCAGATATGCAAATTTCGATAGGGGAGGAGGTGGGTGTTTTATGCAACGGAGGAGAAACATTGTGTTTGTCCTTCTTTGGTAGAGTTTTAGCTCAAAGTGTAAGAGGTATCATTTTACCTGAAAGTGTAAGAGGTAGAGTTTTAGCTCAAAGTGTAAGAGGTAGAGATTTGACTGAGAGTGTAAGAGGTAGAGCTTAAACTGAGAGTGTAAGGGGTAAATATTTAACTCAAAGTGTAAAAGGTAGAGCTTTAACGGAGAGTGTAAGAGGTAGAGTTTTAACTGAGAGTGAAGAGGTATATTTGTAACTGAAGGTGTAAGAGATAGAGTTTTAGCTGAAAGTGTAAGAGTTAGAGTTTTAGCTGAAAGTGTAAGAAGTAGAGTTTTAACTCAAAGTGTAAGAGGTAAATTTGTAACTGAAAGTGTAAGAGGTAGAGTTTTAGCTGACAGTGTAAGAGGTAGATTTGTAACTGAAAGTGTAAGTGGTAGAGTTTTAACTGAAAGTGTAAGAGATAGAGTTTTAACTTAAAATGTAAGAGGTAGATTTATTACTGAAAATATGTTTTACTATGTTTTTACTTCTAAGTTATTTAAGGTACAATAAGAGGTGAATGCACGTTTTGTATAGTGGTAGAATTGCTGACTATCACTGTTGAATAGTTTCATAGGTTTTATAATAATAAAACAAGCACAGAAGAAGGGAACTATTTAGTCATGCTCTTATGGAAGATGGATTTACAAATACATGTACAATCAGTGCCTGTCACCAATAAGTTGTGAGTTCAAGCAACATGATGTAATAAAGTTTGTCAATTACTTGCGACAGATCGCTAACATTCTCCGGGGACTCCGTTTTCATCCACTAATAAAATTGACAGCCACGATATCAATGAAATAATATTGAAAGTGGCGTTAAACACCATAGCTAGCCTTAACATTGAGTCCTTCTCAGTGTTTGTACTCCAACGTAATCACGTAAGACATTACAGAGGGTACGGTCCACTTTGAGATGTCAGCTATGCTGATTATTAAAGCCATCATATTAATTATGGTGTAAAGAAAGGTTGTACAACTGTGGTCTTGTACCAATCTATATTTAACTGTTTTTGTTTTGTGTTCACTTACTTCCATATACTTTCGTGTTAAACACAAAATTGTGTTCTGTCGTAACCCTGATTTAATCAACAATTCTCAGTAAGGATATATATCCTAATTTCGTTCCTAACTGCGATTCTCCAAGACATTTTGAAAAACGACAGTTTACTATGCCAAGTATATTTAATCCAAGTTCGTACGAGGGGTCATTTGAACAGTGAGTTGAAATAATCATGCAATAAGGGATGTTAATCAATAAAATCGATACTGTTACGTTCCAAATTAAATTTGGTGGTCAGACCATACGCGTATGGTCGAATATATGAGCATACGTATTTGGTTCGGACCATACGCGTATGGTCCAAATCAGGTGCGGATCCAGGATTTTACGTTAGTGGG
The DNA here is from genome assembly GCA_963383655.1 of Bathymodiolus septemdierum. Taxonomy (NCBI): domain Eukaryota; kingdom Metazoa; phylum Mollusca; class Bivalvia; order Mytilida; family Modiolidae; genus Bathymodiolus; species Bathymodiolus septemdierum. Next base: position 27,086,355 of record OY726524.1, on the reverse strand, counting down.
CGCACTTCTTCGTGAGGGATCCCCAGCAGGTCCAGGGCAGCGCCCGGTGGGGGGACCGGGGGAAAAGCTCTCTGGAAGCTCCTGGGAATTCGAAAATATAGGACCTCTTTTCTGAACCGAAATTGATTAAAATTGTACCATGTGCGGCATGCGATCGTTTTGCTCGTGGTACATCAGACGCAGCATCCATGAATGCAAAAAGTAAAATGTAACCGATGCCGGTTTTTACATGATCCGGAACGGGGCAGCAAAGACATGTGCAAATATTCATTGCAATGGAGGGATGAGTCGAAAGAACAAAGTGTTAATATCACGTATTTAACATCAAACGATTGTCAGTCCAATCACGCCAATCCTTTTCTTTGGGGGGCGCCGGATGCGCCCCCGCCTGGATCCGCGCCCGCTAATACGGATTTGGTCTGGAACATATATATATAGGGTGGACACATGCAAGTTGTTGTTAGCATACAATTGTATGAATATTGACACGAACAAGTTAATATATGGAAGAAAAGTTGAAATACTAAAGAAATAAAGAAATGTTATTGAAAATATATTTGCAAACAGAAAGCTTAAAAAAAGGGGGAGGTGCTAAGTCAATACCAGAAGCGCGTGTGGAGTGGCCGTGATTATGGCGTAAGGGTTATTTCATTTATAACGTAAGGTTGGTGCATTTATACATGTAGGATCTCGGTATAAAATAGAAGGTCAATTTCTATTAAAAAAATATTCACCACATTAATAATGTAAAACTTCTGTGTACTCGAGTCTTGGCGTAACTTTTGTCATGCATGCTTTAGTACAGGTGTTGTCAAATGCAAGAGCGAAATTATCGCGACTTCCGGAAAAGTATCATAAGCCCCGCCTGTTGCAAACAGATTGACAGATAACCAAAGATCAAGATGCTTGGAAAGTGTTACGTTTGTTTCTATAAATTTATAAATGGCATTATTTCGCATTTACTATTCTATCACAACGAACATATAATTATTAAATATTCAGTACGACAGAGTATAGATTTATCAAAGTCGTACAACAATGCTATTCAAAAAACAGACGTCTGCGTCATTAAATACTACATTGTCATCAATTGTCATAAATTTATGTTGACAAAAAACAGGACAACCTTAACCTCACTGCGTAAGGGGGTTATAGTAATTGTGCTTGACGTCACTTTCAACAATATTTCAGTTATATCGTGACGGCCAGTTTCATTAGTAGGGGAATCCGGAGTACCCAGAGAAAACCACCGACCTGTTGCATGTCATAGACAAACTTTATCACACAATGTTGTATCGTGTACATCTCGCTTGCGCGGAATAATAACTCACAATTTTAGTGGCGATAGACACCTATTGCATAGGTAGTTGTACATCCAACTAACCATACGATCACGACGACTCCTAATACATACTATGCTATGTTCAATATTTAGATCCAACAAATTGATTTATTCTGATCTCCTACGAAAACCATCAATTTCTTAATGTTATTGACTGAAGGAGACAGTCTTTAAGAACTAAATTATACATTTTAGTTGCATAATTCGCCCATTCAAAGATTGTAGGTGATAGGTCTACATTTTGTATGTATTCACTTGTAAACAAATCAAATATTATGACATATCTGTGAACTTAAAACAAAATAGGATCACCAACCCATCTACATACATTTGTATTAGGCTTCAAACTTTTATTTAATGGTTTTCATCTTTTTTACTCATTTAGTTGATTATGTTATTTTGAATCGTGTTCCATAATACTTGAAATAAGGGGGTGACTTATTCGCTATGACAAAATAATGGATTCGGCAAATTAAAGATCTTGTTCTCTAAAACATTATCTTGTTGGTGTTGGTAATACACATGATAAAGTTCCAGCTCTAAAGATCTTATTATGATTCCCTAGAAGTTCGGAACAGGTGACAGAAATATGACCCTATTTATATTATCAGCTGATCGTCCATCGGGACATTGTCATTAGAAGAGTTTGAAGATACCAAATGAGCTACAATCCGCAAATAGAAGAAGGATAGACAACACTACTGTCAAAAGAAAAAGGAGACAAGAATAAACAACGATATACATATAACTACAGAGAAATATAAAGATCGAGCAACACGAATCCCGCACGAACAATCGGGGGAGAACTTAGGTGCGCCGGAAGGGTAAGCAGTTCCTGCTCCATTGGTATCACCTGCCGTGTTACTCTTGCTACAAACCCGGTGATAAGTCATGAATAAAGAAAGGACTGAGAAGTACTTACGACAAGTCGAATATATTCGATTTGTGACACTGATATTGCGTAAATTTTTCGCAGTGATCACATCAACTTAACAAATAGGAATCATTGCTTCAGTACTTTCCTTGTTAGCAGCAACCCTCTATTAAGGAAATACTGATAGGAACCACAAGCTCTGGGATCGGATCAACCGGGAGACATATACTCCATATACAGATCCTGCTGGAATATTGCTACATATAAATGGAAAGTTCACAATGGGTAGCTCTCGGTATCATATGTCTTTAACTTGCGATGTGTACCTTTTCCCTTTTTTTTTGTAAACTTCCACTAGTTAAGTATCAAATTAACGATAAACGTGCATGTGTCATTTTCGCACTTGTCAATAAACAAGCTTTCCGGAAAACATCGAAAATGGCTCCATTCAAGAAAAGTATAACAATCCACGAAATCACAAATTGAATACATAAATATCTATAGTTTTCATCTTATTTCAGAAATATTTACACTATATTTCCATTTTTATATTGCAAGAAGATTAGCATTGAATGTATGTTATTATCAAAAGGTCAATATAAACAGTGGATAATGAAGGTTGCAAGTGGTAAGGATTGGAAATTGTTTAGGATTTATAAGGGTCAGGGCTTGGGAAATCGTTAATGACGTATCGTATTAAACTCCCTATGCAAATTTAAATTAAAAATGTAAAATACGCACTTCCCATGAAAACAAGATACAGTGTAGCATAAACACATAAGCTTGATCTCCCTTATCATGTTTTCCAATGCAATATACACTCTTAATTTTCAGTCAAATGCATGTAAGGGACAACATGAGCAATTACATGCAGATTGAAAGGACAAAGAGCTGCTGATTGTCCAAGAGAGACAAAATACACAATATGAAATAAAACGCATATAAGTGGTGTTCAACAAATGTATGTTGTGTTCATAGTTGAACAAAAAGATGCTACATGTATTGCATATTATATTTTATAAATCTAACACTAGAGGTTTAAACAGAGGTGAAAACAGAGGGTTGGTTAACTGGTAGAATGCAAAGAATACAATAAAGGTGTGTTAATATTTAATTGTGTAAACAGCTGTGCACCAGAAGATTAATACAATTATAATTCGATAATACCAGCATGTTGTCCATGAAAATAAACTGTTTTCATGAGATGATACAATTTTCAGAAGGTTGGCCATGAAAATGAGCTAGCGTATGTCGCCCTAGTTTGTGATATTCGTATGAAAGGGCAATGTATGACAATAAGCAACCTGACATCGCTCAAACATGTGGGATATGTATTAGAAAGTCGCCCATGAAAATAAACCACCTTACGTCAGCATTATGTGTTTCAGTTGACACTATGCAATTATTGACTTTTGTTGTGATAAAAGAATGGCGCGACGTTGTACGAGATCTTCTCTGCCGAACTATTTTGTCATGACGTCATTTCATTGGAATGCGGGGGAAAAACTTCAATGTAAGCAACGTAAGTAAAGCAAAAGAATGAACTGCAAAAATAACGTGACGTCATGCACAAAATGTAGTCTCCACCAGAGTATGGTACAAACTTATTAATCTTATTTCAACCCTTGTTATTTGCTTAAATTTTTTTTTATTGGAATGTTAGATAAACTTATTACATGCATAGTGTGTTGGTACAACATGTTGTGTCAGGTCTTGCCTGTTGTGTGAACAAGCCGCATCACAACTCGGCTCGACCTGATACAAAGTCTTGCACAACCACACTATGTATGTCATGGGTATATATTAATAGAAATGAAAGTCAGTAATTGTTTTATTATAAAACTATTATTAATGTCCTCTGGGTCATGTTTGCTTAAATTGGCATTAAACACTACATGCGGGTTTTTTTTGTAAATGTTTATGGTAACAATAAAAGATGTATGAATACTGCAAAGAATAATTTAGATCGTTCCAGAGGAACCTTTGGAATTGTATACCCTTTGCGAGCAACTGGGTTCACCCCTGGCTTTTGGTCGGGTCGGTGTTGCTCATCTTTTTTTTGCAGTTTTCTATGTTGTGTTTTTGCTTTGTTTGTCTTCTTCCTGTGTCTTGTGCACAAATGTTGTCGGTCTTTCTGGATCGTCCATTCTTGATTGCCCTTTCAGCTTTCTGTAACGTTTATTATTTCTATTAGATCTATATGTTAGTTATTGACTGCATGATATCAAAGTTAGTACTGACTATTACAACTTTGTTTTGTTGTCTTTATATTTCCTAATGGGAGCCATGTGTTTGTAATATTGTCTTGTGATGTCATACACAATGATCACCGTATTTGTAAAATTGCTTCACTCGGGTTTTGTTTTCTTATTCATAGCCCCGCATCTGGGATATTAAATTATATACACCAAGTAACATCGAAACAATAAAGCAAAAATTCCCAGATGTTGCGCTTATCGACAGAAGTAAAGAGTAGCGATCAACTGCACGCGAGGGCCCGTGTCACACTCATTTTAGGGTATGAGTTTCACTCATTATTGAAGACCCTACTGTGATTGTGAAATACAGAACAGTAATGCAAGTGCTGTTCCTTTAATTGAATGTATGTCGAAGTGCAACGACGAATCGTCTATCGTGCCCATTTACTTCCTAAGCGCCGTCGTGGTCGTGATCGTACGGTAGTTGGATTGATAGCTACCTATGCAATCAGTGCCTTTCAACACTAACGTTGTGAGTTCGAATCCCGTTCAGGCGAGGTGTACTCGAAACAACATTATGTAATAAAGTTTGTCAGTGAATTGCGGCAGGTTGTTTTCTCCGGGTACTCCGGTTTCTTCCACCAATAAAACTGACCGCCACGATATGACTGAAATATTATTGAAAGTGGCGTTAAACATCATAACTCTCATATCTTTTCTTAATATTCAAAGTTTCAGCTACATGTGTATATCGTGTCTATCAAATTTATTAGGGGGACATGGAGGGTTGGCAACAGTTGCATAAATTGATCTGTTTCAATAAAGACAGTACAATTACATGATATTTCTAATAAACATACTTTACTATTTAAAAACTAACAATTGCGTTGATTTTTAGCCATTTTAGTAATATATCAACTGGACTAGAATCCTTGATTCTCAGCTTAATAAAATATATATAACATAACTATTCTTTCATTGTTAATATCGATAATAAATAACGACTAACTTAATATCACAGTTAATGACGAATGACGAATGTATGATGATAACTAGTTCACGAATACATTATTATCATTGTTTGATTATCAGAGCTTTATTTTTTACATGTGGAATGCCAGAATAGGTATGTTGCTTATTACATAGATCTTTCGCTTTTGTTTGCGCTAATAAGACATTTCAGAAACGCCTATCAGCGGTAAGTGAAACTGTTACCATGGCAATATATCTGAGGATTCACCATTGAAATATTACGATGGTATTGTCTTACAAAAGCAGTCAAACAAACAATAAATATTCGACTTTGTCAATCCAATGTTGTCGTGATTATTTAGTTTTAATGTCCATGTACGTGATTTATCTGAGAATATAATACGATAACACACAATCAGGAAACACAAATACTTCATGAAACAAAAGATAGGTGACGTGACGACAATGTGTTTTGTAATGATAAGCTTTTCATGCTCCATAGGCGAGTACAATGCCATCATTGTGATGTTCTAATTTATAAATAGATATAGAGAAAACATTTGTTAAACTAAGACGAATAAAAACATAAATATCAACATTAGTACACATGACGCGTTTTTTAAATAACTTTCATCACGTACGCTCATGATGGAAATATTGAAACGCCAAATAATTTAGTAATCGTTGGGAGCAATAAAACCAAATGGCCTAAACGGGATAGCCGAAATAAGCTAAAGTAATCAATGTCCGAGATAGGGAAGACAAATTTAATACATACTTACATAAAATAACCGAAAATACTACCATAGGATTGATTTCCGACAAACAAGCGGAAAGAATAAAAAATGTGTTGCGGACTGTGTTTAATGAATAAAATATTACAGAAAATTCGAGGTTCCTCCAATATGTGAAAGGTATGAAGCTGTTTACGGACAAAAAGCTAATGACGGTATATTAGTAGGAGCTAATGCAGTTAGTGAATTTATTGATGAAGATCAAATTGAATAGTTGTATGAAAATGATTCACTGACTGACATTGTAGCTGAGACAGACTCACAGACACATTCACAGACCGACTCGCAGACTGACTCGCAGACTGACTCACAAACTGACTCAACTACAGACTCACAGACTGAATCAACGACAGAGTTGGACTCAGAGACCGATCTTCAGACGGATTCACAAGCAGATTTACAGACGGACGTCGAATGCGAGACAATTACACATCCTGATGTTTCACAGACGGACATTGAACCAGGAACAAGCACACAGACGGACTCACAGACTACGTACGGATTATGGTAATGTACTGTATGAGGTAAGTGATCACAGATCACAGATCATCTCAGCAGGAAATTGTGTCTGAAGATGACTTTGTCATTTTACATGACCTTATTGACGGACGGGACTGCTGACCAGACAGATGAAGTAACATTACAATCAACAACTAGTGTTAAGCATGACAAAATTCGTAAAATGGTTGATGCTAATTACGCTAAAACTGTACACAATACTATGAGAAAATACAACAAAAAAGCATCTAGAGGTAGTGATTCAATTGTAAAGGATAGTTTTGTCACTGTTAGAATTCCTACAGTTGATAGGGCTTTTGGCACTTGCCTAAGCTTCTTTGTAAGGTAGTAGATGTAGTTGGGAAAGATGGGAGTCTTTTTAAACTAGCATGTCCTTACGAAATTCTGAATTCATTATATGATATGGGTGATCTGAAATTGCTAAATTCAGTGGTTGATATTTCTCATTGGGTCGAAACTCTCATCTCTCTCCACGCAGCAGCTGAACAAGCAAGTTTTTCATAGTCTTGCAAATCGAAAACCTGCTCGCTTCGAGTACATTTATTGCACCTTATTTCCATTATGTCATTCAAACTAGTGCAATAAATGTACTCGAAGCGAGCAGGTGTACGATTTTTCATGCCTTGTGGATTATTAGTATCTATATAGGTTCGACACATGCAAGTTGTTAACATAAGATTGTATGAATATTGACACGAGCAAGTTAAAACAAGGAAAAAGAGATGAAATAATAAAAAAAATAAAGAAATGGTATTGAAAATAAATTTGTAAACAGAGAGTTTGAAAAAGGGTGTGGTGGTAAGTCCGTGCCACGAGCGCCTGTACGGATGTATCAATGCATGTGTTACCCATTTTTTTTCAGTGGGTAGCATATCGACAGTAAGACAAATATTCTTCAATGGCGCAAGCTTAGTGTCTGGGAGCAAGTCCCTATGACCCGGTTGGGAACATGTGGTAGTAATACATTACATCGTCAGTCTATCATACATCATACATGTACATTTTTATTTATTTAATTAATTATAAACGAAAACCAGGATTTGCTACCAACTTTAAGATAAAGAAAAATTTCATTTCAGGTCGATAAGATATGCACAGATTAATTAGTTTGCCTGCCACTGATGTGTGTGTAAAATGGGGGGGGGGGGGGGGTATAAGCTAGTTGTATCTAAGGGCAGCACTGGTCCACAGCGGTCATGTTGCAGGTTCCGATGTGGAGTCCTGGTATGGGTATACTGTCCTACTTTTTACTCTTCGCTATGTTCATGAATTGAGTATCAGGAGATTGTTATTTGTATATACTAGATTACTACAGAAGGGTGATAGAAAAATGTAGGAGCCGTCGTGGTCGTGATCGTATGGTAGTTGGATTAACAGCTACCTGTACAATCACTAATCAGTGGGTATCACCTCTAAAGTTGCGAGTTGGAATCCCTTAAATGGCGAGGTGTACTCGATACAACATTATGTGATTGAGTTTGTCAGTGATTTGCGACAGGTCTGTCGTTTTCTCCAGGTACTCCAGTTTCCTCTACAAATAAAACTGATCTCCACATATTTAACTGAAATATTGTTGAAAGTGGCATTAAACACCATAACACTAACCTTAACCCTGCAAAAATGTATTTATATATATATACCTAACTGTAATTATCATACAAAAATGATAATGACTGCAGGATAAACACTATTTCTTGATTTTAACAAAGTTCTGTCTTTAAGTAAGCTATGAAAATATCAACATTGAACGTGCAACTTAATTGTTCGTTAGTTATGCATAATATTGATGTCTTTGCCCCCTCCCCCATTTTTTTTGGCAAAAATTTAACTTAATTACAGTTTCAGTTCATGGTACTTTGTTATATTTTATATCAGGAGATACTTGTGGTTTCTCTGCGTTATTAAGTTCATCTGATTATTGCAATCAATTTATAGTTTTTAATCTATCTTTAAATGAAAAATACACAGATCAAGCTTGTTCTTGCAGTTTCCTTTCAAAAGACAACATTTCAATACCTAACATCTCTGTTGAGTGACAACAGTCTCCATGGAACCTATTTTTTTCACTCTATAAAGGGGTTGTATTAAAAGCATGTAAAACGCATAATTTTTATTTAAGGTGGAAATGTTGAAATTGTCTATTAAATTTAGTTTGATACATGTACAATGAGTTCTTTGACTAACTTGGTTTTTTTTTTAGAGTTACCACAAAGAAAAAAAACAATGGATGATTTAAACTCAAAGAAGATTTAAATACCACAGAAGAATCAACATCAATTTTAAAGGAACAGGAATATTTTACTTAAAAAGAACCCAGCTATATACTCATACATTTGCATGATCAGAAGTAATCGATAAAATGTAATTTTGGAGCTGTTTGTATTGTGTAGAGTCTGTATGTATTACATGTGGTAGTGAACAGGACACATCATACAAGTATATCTATACAAAAATGTACATATGATGTAAAACAATGTGTTTGAGTTCCTCATAGTCTACTTGTATAATCCAAAGAATACAATGGTGTGGATATTTTGGATTCAATATTCAGCCATCAAAGACAGAAAGATGTGATGAATTAAGTGATTGAATTTTTATTTAATGATTCAGAAACACCTGAATAATTATAGTTTTCAGTTCAGACAAGAAATCAGGATTCAGCCATACCTACATGTACATATTAAGATGCTGTAAACACTGAAACATAATTTTGAGATCATGCAGATAAATTAATTTAACTTAATTGTTAATAAAAAGAAATGAAAGTGAAGTTGTTTCTTGTTGAGTACATTGTTTAATGACATGATATGTGTATAACAGTTTCCATAATTGTGTGGGAATCAATATTGTTGTAGCATTATTGGTACTTGTAAAGATATGCCACATTATGACCCAAAGGTGTTTTATGTTATGCACTACATACACAAACTTTTGATCCATCATTTGTCCATTGGAGGTTAGGAGTTTAACACCACTTTCAAAAATATTTCAGTTACTACTTTTGTGGTGGCAATTGAAGTACCCAGAGAAATCCACAGACCTGTCGCAAGTCATTGACAAACTTTATCACATAATGTTTTATCGAGTACACTTCGCCATGAATGGGGTTCAAACTCACAAATTAAGTGGTGGTAGGCAACGATTGCACAGGTAGTTGTAAATTCAACTACCATTCGACCAGGACGGCTCAAGTTCAGTTAAGATGAAAGGTAATTGTTTTATTGATATTGATGGAATTTATGATTATCACTGTTTATAAACTTTCTTTTCATATCAATCAATGAAAATAATTGGCTTGCTGAAAGTATGTTTTTTGTTGGGGTTCATTGGATGGAATTTGTATCTCATGTGAAGTCCCGTAAATTGCAGACACAACGATGGGCATATCAGAACAATATCCTTTCTTTTGCAACCAGATTGGGATGGTTGGCCACTGAATTTTACGATTACACACTTTCTATAAGTCTACCCATGTTGAATTCAAAACTCTGTCAACAGTTGAAACACTGACACCAAAACATAAATAAATAAATAAATAAATAAATAAATAAATAAATAAATAAATAAATAAATAATAAATCAAATAAAAAATAGTGCACGGAACGTGTTATTTATCTTAGTGAATCTCATAATCATCGATGAGCTAAAACAATCGACGAAGGTGGTCCGTTGCTGAGCATGAGCAGTATAAATCTGGGGCTCTTAAAAGAAAACGACAAGTAAAACAAAGTGGAAATATTTTGAAATAACATTACTATCATTTGAAATATACATATGTATAAAAGTGTAGAAAAGTAGATGAATGGATTTGAATCTGAGGATCCCTAAAATTCACATCACATTTTTATAAATTATATAAAGTTACCCATTTTGCGCCCAAATTAAACTTTTAACTTCTATCAGTTCCATTCTCTTCAATCAAAGGGAACTATCCATCCGGTGCCTTGAAAATGCGTTCTGTCATGTGCATAAGTTATTGTTTGCATGATTGACAGACAATTCATCATATTGTTTTCTAGCTTCTGAACTGTCGATCGAGAAAAAATAAATATTCTAGACAGGTAGCATATAGCCAGTCAATGGGGTTTGCAATTACTATTTCGCATGCACAATAGCGACCCCACACAGCAACGTGTGAACACAGAAATGTCCTTATGTGGTTTACATATGTACTAACAGTGTGAACTGTATGATTCTGTTTGATAAAGGACTGTAACTAGAACAGGAAAAAATGTACGCTTGAGTGAAATAGTGTTGTAATAAAAGATCGTGAACGTCATGTATAAGTATTAATGAATTTCAATTTGATATCAATTCGGTTGTATTTCATTTTGACGATTTTAATTACGGAAGACGGATCACAACCATATTTTTTTTTAGCAATTGCAACTCAGCTGGTTTTTTTTCATAACCTATAAAAAAAATGAAAAAAATATATATCAGACTGTCGGAACAGTTCCAGCATTCAATAAAAAAAATCGTAGAAATATGTAAATTCTATATCCCTAACACACATATAAATGACTCCTCCTGGCTTAGTTCAGGTACTTCAATAAAAAGTGACGGGGTTAACCTAGTATACAGTAGATTTTTCTAAGGCATTTCTCTTATTTAATAAACACAATAGAAAGCGAAAATCGGTCAATGGTCGGGCGACCGTCGCCGATAAGGTATAAATAGGCCTAAAAGGGGTTATTGTTTTTACCATGGGACAGACAAGTTTTGGGAGAATGGAATCATTTAATTTTCTTTACATATGAAATCAGAAATGTTCCATTCAAAATCCAGCTTTACATAACTATTATACTGCTTGATTTTCCTTAGTTAGATTATTTTTTTTCTCCCAAGTCTGGTAAAATTATTTATTTGTGCGAAAGTTTAAATCAGAAATATTTAAAAAAATTATAAATAAATTTGAAAAGCACTCCTCCTTGAAGTATATCTATGAATAGCGTTTGAGGAAAATATGTATTTTGTATGCAGACTGTAATGTCACTGTCAAACCATTATTTGGCCAGTGATATTAATTTGTAACTGTTTTAAACACCGAAATGAAAAAACAATATATATCTAATCACTTACACTCAATGAACAATTGAAGAGAAATGTTGCAATAAGGTCTCCCTCAAAAGATTTTTACGTAAAGTAACATTGTTTCGTTATGTTACGGGATACGTTCGTTCGTCAGTTATCGAGAAATCTCTATTACTGGAATCCAGTCAATTATTAAATGGTAGAACATCATCAATATACCTGGGAGTGAGATTAAAGGCTTAAGCATCTCTACTTTTTTGTTGTCTTTGATAAGTGTATGCATAAACTCAGACTCATAGGAGAATAGAACAAGTTGGAGAGGAGAGGGGCATAGTTTGCTCCCATAGGGATACCTATCTACGATTTGCTGAAAATTGTGCCATTCGAACTCCACAAATATATGTTATCGATAAAGAACTCCAACATTTTGATGACTTCATTTTATGTGTAGCGCTTTTTACCTTCTGTTTCCTGCTTGACAAAATAAGCTAATTCGTGAGCCAATACTATAAACTTGTAACGTTGCCACCATTTTCTAAGGTAAAATGCGTTGTGAATAATTAACTATAAAGAGGAAATGAAAGTGTAAAAGGTAAAAAAGTCAAATATTTGGCTAGATGAAATTTTCGAGAATTAAAATTATCCTCTTCTTTCAGTATCCACTTTTGATTGATTGAGTGAGTGAGTGTTTGTTGTTTAATGCCAATTCAACAATTTGTCAGCTCTATTATGGCGAGAACAAGTTAATTATCAATGACCAATACGCTGAATTGGATTTTAATAGTATTAGCTCACTGAAACAACAGTCCGCAGGTAGAATTGTCACTCCATTCGGACACATTATTCTGATTCCGAGCCAACCAATAGTTGCTCTTTCTCCATAATGTTGCGTGCTTAGCGGAGAAGCAACACATATCAATTTAATAGTCCTTGGTTTGATCCGACCGAGGCTCGAACCCACGATCTACCGCACTCTAGGCGAGCACACTAACCATTACGCCACCGATGCGGTGCTTTGGATTGATGTTATCACGTGAACATACTTTGTCACAGTATGATAGTAGTCCTCCTTTGACTGCATGCAAAATTTTAGTCATAGTTATAGATAGTTCTTTTGTTGAAAAAGTAGAAGAACCGGGAATATACCTGTCTAAATATTGATTCTTCTGAAATTTTGGTATCCAATATAAAGTAGATATTTCACAATTTTCTTCATTTATCGGAATATTCAGTGATGACATGAATGACTTGTGATTTGCCAAAATGTCTTCTTTGTCAAAATTTGTATTTTTGTAAGGCTTACCAGAGTTCTTGGAAATATCAAGTTCTTCATATTGCTCGTTTGGCGTTAAACAACAATCACTCTACTTATTTACCAAACCTTATTTCTTGTGGTTTTTGAATATTTTTATGATGTTTATCTATTTGAAATTAAGCATGTTTGTAAGTTCAACTGGCCCAAACGGCCAAGTGAAGTATTATCATTTTGTGTCCGTCGTCTGTTATCCATAACTTTTCATATTAATATTTAATCTTTGTTATGCCCCTCCGACGAAGAGTAGGGGGCATATTAATTTACCCCTGTCCGTCTGTTCGTTCGTTCGTCCGTTCGTCCGTACGTCCGTCTGTCCGTTCGTCCGTCCGGATATAAATACATGGTTTGTCCGGCTATCTCCTCCTACAGTTTTTGAGCTACAACTTTAATATTTTGCATGATGTTTATGCACATAATGGAGGTATGCATGTCCACAGGATTTTGATGGTCAGGTGAGGGCATCATTTGTGTCTTACAGACACACTTTATTTTTAAAAAATCACTCCTAACAACACAACTTTGTCCATAAATATCAAGTGTAGGGGCATACTTCTTTTCTAGTCTTAGAAACTTCAAAACCAAATGCTTTAACTATTTTACGCTATCAAGTTTTGGGACTATTTTCTAGAGCGTGCATATATTGTACTTGTATATGCAAAACGCACATGGATCAACGCTTACCTCTCCATGACCAGAACCAAAGGGTCATATAAGGTATTATCATCACATTGCGTCCAGCGTGATCTGTAAATCTTTAACATTAACATTGAAGGGATGTAGGAGAGTTGTGTATTCAGTGACGTCTTAACGCATGGGTACGAGGGGAAGTTACCCAGGGCCCACGAGCATAGGGGCCACATGCTTATCTATGTATGTTGTGTACTGTATGTATTTCTAATGCTTAAACACTGACTTTGTTGAAAATACCAATACAATATATATATGTTTAATTTTATATACATTTACAGTTGTATTCCTATGAGTGGTTGTGTAGGTATGGGTCCCAGTGCACTGCTTTTCCCGGTGGCCCGTGAAGCTGTTCAGACGGCCCTGCTTCTATTGTTATTATCCAAAAAATAGTAGAGAGGGTCTACACATGTGAAATGCTACGGTAACGTTATTGTTTAGATATTTCAGCAGATAAACAATACAAATTAATTTGTGAAGAAGGAAGCCTTTAAAGCACATCCATGAAACATGTATTTAAGGAAAAGTGTTACTACGCTGATTATTAAATGAAAATGAAAACGACGATTGTATTACATGACGTTTACTGTGACGTAACTTATCCGGAATATTTACACGCCCGCAATCGATATTACAAAAATCCTACGTCTTAAAGTGTTTTAAAATTATCGTTTTTTAGTATTTGTTTATTAAATTTGTAAAGATGCAATAGAACAACGGCATCCCGAAGACTGATCTTGGAAAAATGTTAACAGTCAACAGACTTTATTATTCAATACGATATTATCATATGGCAAATAATACAGGGATTGAACGTAGCAAGAAAAATCCCATAGAACTCGGAAAAAGGGGGGTTTCTTGCATATTTGGCCTTTCAATATATTCGCACATTTAATTAAATGAAATTCAACACTTTGCCACGCATTTTTCTTGAAAAAGAGGATAACCCCAATCCGCCGGTTGCTTCATTATTTATATTGAACATCGCTATGCCATTGTTCTGCTCGGTTTTAGTGGTCACGATGCTATTTTCTCTTTAATGTGATTACATGACCTTTGTGAATGATTCCTCATATTATTATTTTTTCATTTTGAGTAGATCACACGTAATTTTATTGGTTTATGGCTTAGATGAGTAAAATTAATGCATTTTCGCGTGTATTGAACACGTTTTTTATGGATTTTCAATAGACCAATACGGGAGTTCGGAATTAGAAAGTCTTTTGTGAAGGAGGTAAAATAGTACTGTTTATATTTCCCGTCGTTGGAAGTTTATTCAAAATGGCGGGTTTAACTCTGTAATATGTTCCTTTGAATTGAACATTAATGCAGGAAAATATTTAAAAAATGATACCCACAGCTATTTATGTATTCTTTCTAATAGGACAAATAATAATTGGTTTGTCTGTAAATCTAACATTGATACAGGGAAAATACCTTCGAAAAAAAAGAAGTATGTTTCTTTTAATGTGACAATTAAAATCATAAAATGTCAATTATTTTCATTAAATATAGTCTTTTCATAAAGCAGGTAATTTAGACCTGAAATGTTCAGTGTCATCCACGGTACCTAATTTTGAACATTGTAATTACATCCCATGCGGTGATACTGCACAATATAGCAAAGTTTCTTTATCTGCAGTTTCAACTTCTGATGAATAATCCTAACCTAGCCAGGCAATGATCAGTGATAACATAGAATATGAAATTAACACGCAACCACTGCTCAGTAAGGTATAAAAAGGACAGTTTTTTCTTTGCTGATAATGACAGCTATTTGTAACAAAAGGCGGCAGCCATCTTAAAAACGTGCCCGAAAATGAGACCCGATGTACACCTTATGTACTCTTAACGACAAAGAGCTAGACACTGGACATAATTCTTCTCCTAACCCCAAACTGTCGTATTTCACGTTACAGCCGCCATTATGGTTCAAAGGTCAATCGGAGTGAAAAAACGTAAACAAGACGTCATTGCATTTGTAAACACGGTGACGCAGTTTATTCATCGTGGCAGTTATGCACATATTGTCACGGTCGTAAGGAAGTGTTCGTGAATTTGTTGGTTAGGAAAATAATTTATGACTACATGTATCCCGTAGATCTTGAAAATAATGAGAGATCGTGTGAATATTCAGCTATAGTAGTTCCAACTTCCAAGGATATTGTGACACAATCTCGCAAATAGTACTGTTTACAAAACATCCTAGACCTGCAAGAATAAATAAAATATATCATCCTAGTGGGTACTTATCGATTAACTTTAAGAAAAGTAATCTAAATCACGTATATTTTGTTGTCTGACTATCATATAAAGGGGGGGGGGGGGTCCTTATATAAAAGGGAAATCAAAAGAAGTCTTTTACACCTAAACGACTGGCAGGTATTCTTACAAAAAACAGATTTGTAATGTTAATGCTTTAAAGTTGTAAATTATGTTGGATTTCTGCATGGTTTTATAGTATATCATATTTATATCACATTAAACATGCAATTTGTAAATTATCATATTATGGAGCATCAACTAAAGCTTTTTAAAAGGCCCAACTTAAAACTGGTATGCCCCTTTTGTTAGAGAATGTATAAAGTCTGTGTGTAAGACACTTTGTACTAACTTAAAAATGATTTAGTTCAACTATATATGATTTTGTGATTTATTAGAAGTCAAAATCCTGTAAGAATGCACACCTTTAGTATTTGTACATTAAACGCACTGCACAATATTACAAAAACTCTAGCTTAAAACTATAGGGAGGGACAGACAGGGGTTAAATAGTATAGACTATACATTGACAGTCATGTTCCATTCTTACATGTATGTCAAGCACATTATTATGGTGTGGTTTCTGTTCGTGAGGCACTTCATCCTTTCTTGTTGATGCCAATGTCTGGAGACCAATAATAACAGATAAGGATTAGTATGGAAAACCTGCTAAATTCAGGAACAAGGCAGTCTTGGTTGGGTAAAATATGTACATGCACATGTACTTTGTAAACGATTCAACTCGATAATCTTTGTAAATTATAGAGCACAAAAATTAAATAAATATTTATTAACAAGAAAATATTTATTGCAAAAACAAAACATTATTAAAAGGTCAGCTACATGTATAATAACAATGTTGTAAAATAACAAAACTATGAACTGGAACATTGAAGAATGGGTAATAAAACACATTCCCTTAAATCCAGGTGAAGTTAATGACTGAATGAAAATTATATTGCTTTTAACATCAAAAAGTTAATATTGGGGGACACTATGCAATTTTCTCTATCCTTTAGTTATTGAATTGAGAAGTTAAAAAATCTGACAAAAGTTCCAACTCCCCCACTCCCCACCCCAAACAAACCCATGCAACATGTAATCAGGTTCAATACTCCTTTAATTTCAATATATTTGTCTCAGACTTTCTCAGGTAAGTGAACAAAGCCCAAAATATTCAATAATGTTACATGAAAAACAACACTCATATGGGGGATAAAAACATTATATTCATAGAATTTTTAAACAATAAACAACAAGAAGCATAAATTATAACATGTGATGTGTAAACTATCTAAGCATGAGCAACAGGAAGTACATTTAGATACAAAATATGAAAAGCCAACACCCTTAGATGGATTTTAGAGTGCTAGTCCATTGAAACAACAGTCTGTGGGTAAATATGTCGTTCCACTCTGAAACATTATTCTGATTCTGACCCGATCAGTCTTTGTTCTTACTCCTTATTGCTGCTTTCTTGCCAATTTTATAATCTTTGGTTTGACTAGACAGGGGCTAGAACCCATGGATCTACCACACACAAGGTGAGCATGCTAACCATTACACAACATGTTTGCGGTCGTGTAAAAATCACACTGAGAAAGGAGTAGTTCTTAAAAACTTTCATTAAATAAGGGTAATAACAAAATTACCGAACTCCGAACAATCTTACAAAGGGAAAGTCAAAACTCATAAGTATATAAACAGACAAAATCAGTCAACAACCGGAAAACTGTGAAAACCGTAATGACCCTGACTTGGAACAAGCATTTCTACTTGTGTCCAAGTTAGTTAATGCAGTCAACATGATCAAGCATATATTAAAATAAACCCACAGATTAGCTTCCAGAGAGATTTGAACTGACATTCTCTCAAACATTATTGAAATGTACTGATTCATTGACACCATAGTAACTACAACATGCTGTCATGAATTTGGTGTGAACATTTCAGCCAGGATTGGTTGCAATCCCTTCTGTTATTATCTAATGGTCCTGAATTGGCACTGCATAGACACGATAGAGAATTAAAAAAAACATGCATAAATGGCGCATACCTTGCATAAACTCCTTCTGTCAAACCATCATCTTCTTTGGCGCAATATCTGTACATTGTGGGGGTCGTCATCCAGTGTCTGTGATGGTGAACACTTTGTTCTTAAAATACACAAGGTGTTGTTGTTCGACTTCGTCTTTAAGAAGTATGCCTCCTGCAACCACCCACTTAAAAATATTCAGACCTGGGAAGCCTTATAGGCTTTCAGCTTGTCATTTGCCAATGCAACATAACCATGGGCTAACAAGAACTGTTTGATGTCTGTAAAAAAAATATTGGTGTCCAAAATCGCATACCATCAATCATGTTCATCAAGCCTACCAAAATACATTTGAAGGGGGTCTGAAATTCCAGTCACTCAATATTGTGTCGTAGCACCTCTTGTTATCTTGTAAAACATAATCTTGTGATGGCACCAAAGGCAAGTTTAACTTACATGCCAACAAGACAAGCCTGAAGGCCGTTGGCGTTAGTATGAAAAAATTTTCCCCCATAAATAATTTCCTGTTATAAAAGTTCTGGTAGAACATATTTCACAGGAAAATTATATTATATAAGTTCAACTGATGTGAAATTTGTTCCTGTAAATTACCTGGTGAAATAAATTCCAGAGTTGTGAAAAAAGTTCCCTCATTTCTTACCAGGTGAAATAAGTTCCATAGCTGTGAAATAGATTCCACTGATGCATGAAAATCATGCATTGTGTTCATTAGTAAGTTTTAAAAGTCTCAATCTTGTTTATTTTCTGAATTGAACGCAGTTGTAAAGAGAAATGGATCCTGAAGAGTATGAACACATAGTTGGCTATTTAAGCGATAAATGACATAAAAGAATCAGGAAAAAGAAGTATAAAGGCCTTATTCCATTCAAAAATATTGTGGTAAGGGAAATTACTTGTTAAATGGCAAATGTAAGACTATGATCAGAAAAATAAAAAAATAAATGATTTTTGTGTTTTTGATTGCTATTAAATTAAATAAACCAAATTAATTATAAGTATTTGCTTTTCATTTAGCCGAAAGACCTAAATACATGTGTAATATTGTATATACATTCATATTTATTTTTAATAACATTTGGAATCTTACACCATTGTCTGCTAATTAATCAAATGTTGGAGAAAAAAATTAAACTTTGTCTAACAAAGAAACTAATAATTGTTTTTGTAATGTTCATTTCGAAACAATTTTCACTGTTGGTCGTGAAATGGGTACCAGAACAAATTTCACATAGACGGAATAAATTTTCCTATGAAATATGTTCTAGGAACTATTTTTTTCATTTAAAAAGTTCCGACAGAACAAATTTTCTGGAAATAGGTTGCGGCGGAACAAATATCATGCCGGAAAAAATATTGTGTTACATTAGCTCCCCCTTCGTTATTGTTTTCGTCAGACCTCTCATCGTCAAGATTCTCGACTTTCCAACATCTAAACTCATCAATAGTGTAGATTTTATCACCAGGATCCATGTGTAAATGTAAAAAAAAATTACATAGTTGAATAGAATTTCGAAAAGGTTAAAAATGAAGTGGTAGTCGAAAATCAGGGCATCGCCATGAAATAATCCAAACAGTAAGGCCGCTTACCACCCAGATTTTACTCCGATTGGACTTTGGACCAAGGCCGCTTACAACAAAAAATAGGTTAATGTGAAATTGGTCTATTGATGGACAACCTAAACATGACTGCGTATCTATATATTAAGAATAGTAATCCTGCCTACATAGACAAAATAACATTTACTGAAGTAAAAGATAAACATAGAAAAAATAAAACAACGTTTACAGGTTCAATATTAAATTACATAAGTTAGAGATAAAAAATAGACAAAATAAAACGAAGTTTACATGTTTCATATTAAATTACAGAAGTAAGAGATAAACATAGAAAAAATAAAACAACGTTTACAGGTTCAATATTAAATTACATAAGTTAGAGATAAAAATAGACAAAATAAAACGAAGTTTACATGTTTCATATTAAATTACAGAAGTAAGAGATAAACATAGATAAAATAAAACGAAGTTTACATGTTTAATATTAAATTACAGAAGTAAGAGATAAACATAGACAAAATAAAACGAAGTTTACATGTTTAATATTAAATTACAGAAGAGTACATCAATCTGAATATTTTGAAAATTAACTTAGTTAAACATGATAATTATTTATTGGTCTACATAAACACTGTACATGATACATTTTTTTCTTTTTCTTTTTCATTCATATGTTATTGCTTTATTTTGATTACGGATTATGATTACCCGTTTGGTATCTTCAAACTCTTCTTACCCCCATTACACCACAGAAGCGGTTAGGAAACCTATGAAAACCACTGACTTGACACATGTCATTGAAACAAACTTGATCACATATAGTTGTATGGTTGTACACCTCACCAAAAACGAGATTATTAATGTTAGGAAATGTTGTGGTGTCTAACGCCAATTTCAACAATATTTCAGTTATATCGTGGCGGTCAGCTTTATTAGTGGAGGAAACCGGAGTATTCGGAGAAAACCACCGACCTGTCACTGAACAATTGTATCACATAGTTTTGTATCGAGTACGCCGCACCATGAGCGGGGTTCTAACTCACAGCGATAGTAGTGATAGACTCTGATTGCATAGGTAGTTGTAGATCCAACTACCATGCGATGACGACCACGAAGACCCTGCATTTATGTGCATGTACTTTCTGTTTTAGATTACGAAAAATGTTCAAGTGTTTATTTTTACCTTTATTGTAATACCGGGTCAGAAGTATATGGGGACAGCTCAGTTAGTATTTGTGGTGGTGGAGCATGGTTGTGGAGCTACCGGGAGAGATCGCTAAATTCAGGAACAAGTCAGTCTTTATTGGGCAAAATATGCACATGCACATGTACTTTGTAAATGATTCAACTCGATAACTTTTGTAAATAATAGAGCACAAAAATCAAACAAATATTCATTAACAAGAAAATATTTATTGCAAAAGCAAAGCATTATTAAAAGGTCAGCTACATGTATAATAACAAAGTAAAATAACAAAATTAAGAACTGGAACATTGAAGAATGGGTAATAAAGCACATTCCCCTCATCCTGGTGAAATCTTAAGTTAATGATTGAATGAAAATTATATTGTTTTAACATCAACAAGTTAATATTGGGGGACACTATGCAATTTTCTGTATCCTTTAGCTATTGAATTGAGAAGTTAAAAAAATCTGACAAAATTTCCCCCCCCCCCAAAAAAAAAAAATAACCATATTGCATGTAATAAGGTTCAAATCTCCTTTAATTTCAAAATATGTATCTAAGAATCTCTCAGGTAAACGAGCAAAGCCCAAAATATTAAATAATGTTACATGAAAAACAACACTCATATGGGGGATAAAAACATTATATTCATAGAATTGTTAAGCAATAAACAACAAGGAACATAAACTATAACATGTGATGTGTAAACTATTTAAGCATGAGCAACAGGAAACATATTTAGATACCAAAAATGAAAAGACAAACACCCTTAGTTGGATTCTTAGAGTGCTAGTTCATTGAAACAACAGTCTGTGGGTAGATATGTTGTTCCACTCTGAAACATTATTCTGATTCTGACCCCACCAGTCTTACTCCTTGTTCTTACTCCGTAATGCTGCATTCTTACCAATTTTGTAATCTTTGGTTTGATTAGATAGGGGCTAAAGCCGATAGATCTACCACATTCAAGGTGAGCATGCTAGCCATTACACAACATTTTTGCGGTCGTGTACAAATCACACTGAAAAAGGAGTAATTCTTCGAAACTTTCATTAAGCTAGGGACTTGTGTCCAAATTAATTAATTAATGAAGTCAACATGATCAACCTTGTACTATGGAAGCTATATACATGTAATGTAATTGTTAGTAGTTGACAAACCTAATATGTACTCAGATCATTAGCTTCCAGAGGGATTTGAAATGACATCTCTCAAACATTATTGAAATGTACTGATTCATTGACACCATAGTAACTACAACATTTTGTCATGCATTTGTTAGGAACATTTCAGCAAAGATTGGTTGCAATCCCTTCTGTTATTATATAATGGTCCTGAATTGGCACTGCATAGTCACGATAGAGAATTAAAAAAAACATCCATAAATTTCATACCCTGCAGTGCAAGAACAATATGCTCCTTCTATCAAACCATCATCTTCTTTGGCGCAATATCTAAACATTGTGGGGGTCGTCATCCAGTGCCTGTGATGGTGAACACTTTGTTCTTAGAATGCACAAGCTGTTGTTGTTCGACTTCGTCTTTAAGAAATATGCCTCCTGCAACCACCCACTTAAAAATATTCCGACATGGGCAACCTTATAGGCTTTCAGAATGTCATTTGTCAATGCATCATAACCATGGGCTAACAAGAACTGTTTTATGTCTGTAAAAAAATATTGGTGTCGAAAATCGCATACCATCAATCATGTTCATCAAGCCTACCAAAATACATTTGAAAGGAGTCTGAAAATCCAGTCACTCAAAATGTTGTCATATTACCTCTTGTTATCTTGTAAAACATAATCTTGTGATGGCACCAAAGGCAAGTTTAATTTACATGCCGACAACAGAAGCCTGAAGGCGTTGGCGTTAGTGTGAGCCAAAATAAGTTCCTGTGAAACAAGTTCCCCCAGAAATAATTTCCTGTGATATAAGTTCTGGTAGAACATGTTTCACAGGAAAATTATATTATATAAGTTCCACTGATAAATAAGGGTACTAACAAATTACCGAACTCCGAACAATCTTACAAAGGGAAAGTCAAAACTCCTAAGTATATAAACAGACAAAATCAGTCAACAACCGGAAAACTGTGAAAACCGTAATGACCCTGACTTGGTACAGGCATTTCTAAAGAAATGGTTGGTTGAATCATATTTTAAAGCGCCAAACCTCCCCCTTTCATTACGGTTCAAAGTTTCCGGCTGTCACTATAACAGTATTTATAGCAATACTTGAACAAAACAGGTAAAACAGTTGTCAAAGCAGCGCCAAGCTCAGTGAAGTAAATGTCAAAGACACTTTTACGTCACACATTGATAAACAAATATATTTGACATTTTTGTTGACACCTTATCTTTATACATTTACACTATGTGAAAATCCATCGTTTATAATTTTTTCAGCAGAGACGGAATATATTTCGACAAGATCTTGGTATCGGAATATAAAGTTTTTAAGAAATCGAATAAGGCGAATCTTTTATAGCCCTGGTCCAGTAGCCTGTTTCTCAGATGAAGATGACGTTTCAGGAAATCAGAATAATTGCTACTGGCCCTTGCATAGCGAATCAATTGCGAGATGAAAATACCATATGCAGGAGAAGCTGATATATTGCTGCACATTTTTGGAAAATTTATGATTTTGAAATTGAAGTCGTCCCGTTTATCATAAATTTTAGTACTGATTTGACCACTGTCGTCAAATTCGAGGTATAAGTCCAAAAAATGATGCGGACGAAGCAGTATCTGTGGTCTCTTTAACTTCCAGCTCTGGGGGATATATCAATGGAAGATTTTTTTCAAATCTAGATTTATTGATAGATAATTATATATAAACGTCATCAATATACCTGTATGTGAAATTAAAGGCTCTACCCTCATGAATCTTCTTATCTTTTACAAGCATTTGAAGAAACTCCGACTCATATGAGAATAAAAATAAATCGGTTAGAAGAGGGACACAATTCCTACCCATTGGTATGCCGACGACCTGCTGAAACAGTATCCCTCCAAAAGAGACACATATGTTATCGATCAGGAACTCCAGCATACTGATCACTTGTTCCTCGGAGTAGCATGTTTTATCTTTATGAATTTGTTTGAAAAATATGTGGAATTGTAGCCTAACACAACAAATTTTGAATCATAGTTTCTATGACTGAAAGCTTTGTGAATTGTTTCTTTTAAGCGGGTTTTTAATTTGTCATGCGGTAGGGTGGTATATAAAGTTGAAAAATCTAAAGTTTTGATGGAGGATACCTGCGAGAAAGATCTTGATTTAAAAGTTATCAAAAAGATGTTTAGAGTTTTTCAAAATCCACATGTGATTTATGCCACTACGCGAGTAAACAGTTTCACAATATTTCTGTTGTCCCTCTTTCACTGCAGACAGAATCTTTGTCAGGTGAATAGACAATTCTTTCGTCGAACAAGTTGATGAACCCGCTATGTACCTTTCTTTGTATGGTCCAATATTTTATTTATCCATACCATTTTCAGTCCATGGCAAAAATATTTTATATGTGACATTTCAAGTCCTCCCTCCTCACACTAGCCAATAATAACTTTCCTTTTAATTTTGTCTGGCTTTTCACTCCATAAGAATGAATAAAACATGCTCTGTATTTAATTTATTATCTTATCTGAAGGGTTGGGCAAAACAGTGAGAGATTGGATTAAGAGTGGCATTACTAATGTTTTTATTACTGTATTTTTTCCCATGTATGCCAGATCCCGATAAATCCATGAATTTAACAATGTTGTTTTTTTTTCATTTTTTTTATTTAATTTATAGCTGTTTTTTCTTCAGTAAAAAGATCATAGTTAATACCAAGTAATTACAATTTTCCTGATTGGTTCAATTTTAAATTTTTTCCTGGCAATAATCTTTCTTTTGAATGTACTTTTGACCTAATCCATATGGCTTCAATTTTTTTCTAAATTTGCGCTTAGTCCTGCACATTCTAAGCATATTACTAAAATATATAAAGATTTTCCCAGGAGTCATCACACTCATCTAAAATAAGAGATGAGTCTTCTGCATATTGACTAAGTAAATATTCAGAGTTATTAATTTTCATTCAATTTATACTAGTATCATTTTTTATTGCTGTGCTCATTAATTCTAATGCCAAAATAAAATCATTAAACACAAGAAGACAACGACATGCGACGTTGGAAATCCACGTCCTTGCTCGAGACAGACACAAAAAATATGAAGGGGTTATACCTGTTAATGGGATCCCCCCCCCCCCCCCTTTTGATCACTGAATATTCAATGGCAATATGTATATATATAAACAAATCATAAAAAAACCTCCACAGCTTCTCTTACACTAAAAAAGATCACATACTATCGCAAAGAAGAATGACAACATAAACATGGATAGTACAATAGCTGGGTCAGTGAATGTTGTAGTTAATTGACTATTAGCTATGCAGGTAGAATCTGTTGATTAAAGACCAGTACTCTTTGAACAAAAATAAATCATAATTGATACTTTTAACATATTTGATATAAATTAGTGATGAACATTCAAAGAAATTAATGGTGTTCTTGGGAGACCAGAATAAATAGGTCATCAAATTGTTGGAATCATATATTAAGCAAAGATTAGTAATATAATATGGAATGAAGTATAAATGTACTACCTTAATTGTTAGTTCCATCTACTAAAGTTAATTTGTATCAAACACTGAACTATAGTTGTTAAGTCATAGCCTTTACACAGCATCGGTTGTGTAATGGTTGGCGTGCTCTCCTCGAATGTGGTATCTTGTAGATTCGATCCTCGATTAGATCATTCCAAAGACTATCAAGTTGGTATTTGCTGCTTCTCCGCTATGCACGCAGCATTAAGGAAGAAGGACAAAGACTGGTTGCAAGTGGCGGAACAAATAATATTACCCTTCCGGAGTACCGGTTTTTAGTGTGGTTTGTTATTACCCCTTTGATATCTTCAAGCTTTTCTTAATATGACGATTGTAGTTAGTATCATAGCTAGGAACTGCTTACCCTTCCGGAGCACACCTGAGTTCACCCCCGGTTTTTAGTGGGTTTCGCGTAACTCGATCGTTAGTTTTATATGTGTTTTGTTAATCGTTGCTTGTCCTTTTATACTTTTTCATTTGGCCATTGTGTTTTGTGTTCTTCGATATGCGGATTCTGATTGCGCCTTTGGTATCTTCAAACTCTTCTTAAATTCAAGTACAACACGATACCGGAAACATCAGTATTTTAATCTTGCAAAAATGTTTAATCTTCTATTATTTTTGTCGGGAGTTCATGTTTAATAATGCTCTTTGTATTTATTTATACATACAGGTGTCCAAGACGATTTTCAAAATCTGTAGCTTTCTGCGTAGTATTTGCGTAATTCATTGTTTGTTCTTTAGTACTTTTCCCTATGGTCATTATATTGTCTATTCTTCTTCTAATTATGACTTGTGATACTAGTAAGCCCTTTGGTATCTTCAAACGTTTTTCACTATATCTGGTGTCGGTTGCACAATTCTAAAGATCGAGCAACACGTACCTCACTAATAACCGGGGGTGACACCAAGTGTTTCAGAAGGGTGAACAGTTTCTGCTCCACTTGTGACATTCGTTGTGTTACTGTTAAACGACACGAGCATCACTTGATATGGCAATCGTGTTGGACAGTAGTATAGTGTTAGTATATATGTGAGTAGCTCGATGGTATCTTATATGAAGCGGAACTGCTTACTCTTCGCGAGAGCCTGATTTCACCCCCTGTGTTGGTGGTGTCGGTGTTGCTCATCATGGCTTTTTAGATTTCTGTGTTGTGATTTGTTTGTCTTCGTCCTATGTCTTGCTGTCCAAATGTTGCCAGTGTCTCCGAACTGTCCATTCTTGATCGCTCCTTCTGTTTTCTCTAACGTTTATTTGTTTGTTTATGTCATGTGTTTCGTGTACCCAATGTAGTCAGTGTCTCCGGACTGTCCATTCTTGATTGCTCCTTCGGGTTTCTATAACGTCATGTATCCTGTGTACCCAATGTTGCCAGTGTCTCCGGACTGTCCATTCTTGATTGCTCCGTCGGTTTTCTCTAACGTTTACTTGTTTGTTTACGTTATGTATCCGTGTACCCAGTTGTTTTCTATAACGTCATGTATCCTGTGTACCCAATGTTGCCAGTGTCTCCGGACTGTCCATTATTGATTGCTCCTTCGGTTTTCTCTAATGTTTATTATTTTTTATATAAAATCTATATGTTGGATATTGGATATACTGCATATTAAAGGTATCATTGACTATTACAACATTGATTTGTTGTCTTTAAATTTACCTGACGGGAGTCTTGTGATTGTGCTTTGTCTGTATTTGTTATGCATAATGATGACAGTATTTTTAAGATTGCTTCACCCGTTTTTTGATTTCTGATTGATAACCCTGCATCTTGGATATTAAATTATATACACCAAGTAACATCAAAATGACAAAGATGCCAGGATGTAGCGTTTATCGACTGAAGTAAAGAATAACGCTCAACATCAGGCTAGCGGCTGTTTCACACCCATTTTAGGTTATGAATTTCGTTCATTGTTAAAGGCCCTACTCTGACTGAAATGTAGAACAGCAATGCAAGTGTTGTTCTTTTACTTGAACTTACATGCTTGTTAAGTGTAATGACGAATAGTCTCCCATGTCCATTTACTGCCATGTTTTTTCTTACTAATAAAAGTTTCAGCTATGTCGTGTCTATCAGACTTATTAGGGGGACACGGAGGGTTGCAAAGAATTGACCGTTGACACCTCCAGCCGTGGTTGAGTTTCTACAAGCTTAAATCTTCAGATTGGTATTTGTGTTCGAATTCACATCAGTGGTTTTGAGTTTCTGGTCATAAATCAACTAGTATTGAACAACTAGGAAGTTTATGATTTTGTTTTACAGTATTTTGTACTTTTGGCTCTAGTGATCTCCTTATACTGTTTAATTACGCCGTTTTAAATACAATTTAATACACTTTCTAGCTGATTTATCAGAGCAATAATCTAAAAAATCTATTAATTTTGGCTTCATTGGAATATTTCAATAAAAAGATTTAAATACAAAATGTTAGGGAAATTCCAAAAATGAGTGTTTGCTTACTGATGCAGATCAGGGAAATGGTATATTTCATACATATGTAATTATATATATAACGGCTTACATATGCCTTCTATGGAATACTTGTTTTATGTATCTGGTTTATACAAACATTCTGTAAGTTGTAATGCTTAATATATAGTTAATGTGTATATAGAGTTTGATGTGAAAATTATAAAATTTTTAGCTTTATTATTGTAGCACACCAATCGAAAGGAAATGAACACAATATTTTCTTCAAGCTTCCTTGATGCTGTTCAGGTTCAAGGTGCTTAACGCCACTTTCAACAATATTTCAGTTATTCCGCGGTGGTTAGTTTTATTGATGGAGGATACCCAGAGAAAACCACCGACTTCTCGCAAGTTACTGAGATACTTTATTACATAATGTTGTATCGAGTACACCTCGCCATGAGCGAGATTCTAACTCACAACGTTATTGGTGATAAGAACCGATTGCATAGGCGGTTGTAAATCCAACTACCATACGATCACGAACACGACTGTCCCTTAATTGAGTAGTCCGACGATACTACCACACAGGGATCGGCATTTAACTTCGATTTACTTTATTTAGTATTCAAAGTGAAAAATGATTTCTCCCCGGTTGAGATCCATTAGATTAAATGGACATTATTGTTCGTCACCTCCGATATTTTCTTATAAATT
Source organism: Bathymodiolus septemdierum (assembly GCA_963383655.1). NCBI lineage: Eukaryota > Metazoa > Mollusca > Bivalvia > Mytilida > Modiolidae > Bathymodiolus > Bathymodiolus septemdierum. The sequence continues at coordinate 27,057,775 of OY726524.1, read as the reverse complement.
TTATGTAACATCAAAAATGTTCAAACAAATATACAGAAGTTATTTCTTGACCAATTTTGATGAACCATTTGTTCAAAAGGAAAAATGATATATCCCAGATTAAGATACAGTAAGTCGACATAATTGTTTCTCATCTCCAATTGTACCCTAAATATTTCATGTAAAACCACAACTAAAAAAGAATTATACAGAAGTAATTTTTTAGCAAATTTTGCTGAAATGTTCGCTCTCAAGCGCAAAACGTTTTGAAGGTGCGTATAATTTTGTGATATTAGAATTTAAAAAAAAATCATGATTTAACACAACTTTTAATTTGAACGCGACAAACTACTAGACAATTGTAGTAATTTTGAACTTCAAGAATTCAAAACTGTGTTTGAATCAAGAAAAGTTGAATACTAGGAATCAAAAAATTGGTAATACAATTATAACTAAAAACTTTTGTGAACGAAAATTTCAGTAAAATGGTCAAGAACAAATCTCTATATAAGGTTCTGAAAAAAGAAATGTGAAAAATATATAGGGATGAACACTTATGTCCACTTAGTGTAGCCATAGACTTCAACATCAACACTTAATATGATGGTATGAAAAACGTATTTATGCAAAAAAAAAAAAAAAAAACTTACATATCTAATTTAATATCGTGTAAGAGGTTAATTAGCGGAATTTAATTAAAGTAAATATTTTCTGTCTTTCTATCAAGAACATTATAACATTTTCTGTTTAAGAGTATGTTTGAGGAACCGAGACAGACAGTTAATCACATTTCATATTCCTTGCCGCTAATTACATTTGCGAATCAGATAAAAAAAAGTTTTTTTTAATCTATGTGACGGAGATTCTTCATTGATATTCGGATGTCTCCGAAGAGGGGACACATTTCTATGTTTCGAGGGTCTTGGAGAAGCATAAGACAGGAAGGTGGTCCAGTAAATTTACCCGACATTTTATTGGTACTTGGGTAGTATCTTCCTAATCAATGAAGGACTCATCATTTATCGTTCTAAAATCGACAATGACATTACAATCGCACAATATTTGGTTGGAATTCGCTGAATATACAACACGTTAATAGTAAAAAAATCTAAAATTGTAAACACATCCTCTTAGAAGGATTAAATAATGTGATAACAAAAACATAAAAATACTGGAGTTTGTGCACTTTGAATTGAGAAGCGAAGCTCATCTTTATAATATAAAAGAGAGTAACGTATGACAAACAATATGCATACATACGGTGTCATTATTTGTGCCTAGAAATATATATATAGTAAATGATTTTAAAAACTTTATTTTACTTGAAACGTTATATACCGTGCAAAATTAGTAGTCACGACGTGCTTCTGGAATAACCTTTATCATGTACGTTGAAGGTCGAAAGAGTTGAAAGCCAAATAATTTGAAAGCATTAGCGAGCAAGAAACTGAAAGGGCCTAAACAATATAGCCATAGTCGACGACCAAGAAACTGAAAGGGCCTATATATAGCCATAGTCGGCGACCAAGAAACTGAAAGGGCCTAAGCAATATAGCCATAGTCGGCGAGCAAGAAACTGAAAACGCCTAAACAATAGAGTCAAAGTCGGCGAGCAAGAAACTGAAAGGACTTAAGCAACATAGTCATTGTCGGCGAACAAGAACTGAAAGAGCTTAAACAATAGAGTCATATTCGGCGAGCAAGAAACTGAAAGGGCCTAAGCAATATAGACATAGTCGGCGAGCAAGAAACTGAAACGGCCTAAGCAATAGAGTCATAGTCTGTGAGCAAGAAACGGAAACGGCCTAAGCAATAGAGTCATAGTCGGCGAGCAAGAAACTGAAAGGGCCTAAGCAATATAGCCATAGTCGACGAACAAGAAACTGAAAGGGCTTAAGCAATATAGTCATAGTCGGCGAATGTCTTCTACCGCGTGTTAAGTGTAGAAGAAACAAATACCAATTTCATAGTCTTTGGTTTGATCAGATTTGGGCTCGAACTCACGATCTACCACACACGAGGTGAGCACGCTAGCAATTACACTGCCGATGCAGTTCAAAGCAAATATGAAAAACGTAGAAACACTGGCAGAATCGATACATATATTTCTGAGAGAGGAGAACCTTAGTGCTAAATATAATTGCATTATTTCGGATCTGTAAATTTCAATAATAAATATATCTTATAATCCAAGTCTGTGCGCGAAGTAGTGACTACTGGGCGGATGTATCTATCGGGGAAAATAGTCCACCACCATAGGTATTGGTACCGACCCAGCGATTGTTATATACATGTAATAGTAACTCTGTAATGGGGTACGGACTCTAGAAAAACAAAAATGGGCGCATCCAATATCTCGGACATCTAATCCGTTTATGGAATGTCCTTTGAGTTACCACTTCTTATTACCCTCTCCATGATGGGCGAGGGGTGTCAGAGAACCTGGCTATGGCGTATCGTTCCTACCCAACTCTCAATACTTTTCCATCGACAGTCCAAAATCGTTGTCCGGTTGTTCTAGATTTGCCTCATTTCTTTAAAGATTTTAGAATTCCCGTATAATGTGTGTAACTTTGATTGTAAAAAGATTTACAACTTTGACTGAACCATGGCAGGATTACTGAAAAATTAGCTTTAAGTACAATATACAAAACGAAGATAGTTAGTCAAGGCCACAAATGCAACTTTCTTTTCTTAATCAGCATATATTTCATGGCTAAAAATACGCTATTAAGAAAGAATTATATTTGCACCGCCGATTATGATCACTGCCACCTCAATGCAGAGAAACATGTAACGTTTCATTGCCACAACATAACGTGCTGTTATTTTTATTTGCAGGTTATGAAAGGTGTACTTATGGAACGTATTACTATTTTTGTAATACCGGCTCCTGTTGCAAAATAAGTGGTATTTGGTATTGTACTAGTATAACGGTTAGCCTCTCAGATTGCGATTCATTTGCTCAGTAAGTAGACGCTTACATTAATGTAATTGAGTAAGAGAGCATCCCGTCATCCGTCTTAAATATTTATTTTTGAAGAATTAAAGCAATTACAAAGGCGACATATGAATGCGTGCTCTCTTACTCAATTAGTTTCTTGCTCGCCGACTATGGCTATATTGCTTAAGCCCTTTCAGTTTCGTGCTCGCTGAATATGACTGTATTGCTTAAGCTCTTTCAGTTTCTTGTTCGCCGACTATGGCTATGTTGCTTAAGTCCTTTCAGTTTCTTGCTCACCGACTATGACTCTATTGTTTAGGCGCTTTCAGTTTGTTGCTCGCCGACTATGGCTATATTGCTTAGGCCCTTTCAGTTTCTTGGTCGCCGACTATGGCTATATTGCTTAGGCCCTTTCAGTTTCTTGCTCGCCGACTATGGCTATATTGCTTAGGCCCTTTCAGTTTCTTGGTCGCCGACAATGGCTATATATAGGCCCTTTCAGTTTCTTGCTCGCCGACTATGACTATATTGCGTAGGCCCTTTCAGTTTCTTGCTCGCTAATACTTTCAAATTATTTGGCTTTCAACTCTTTCGACTTTCAACGTACATGATAATTGTTATTCCAGAAACACGTCGTGACTACTAATTTTGCACGTTTTTAACGTACAAGGAGCGTTGCTCCCTCCAAACACGGAACCCACGATGGTCCACGGTCATGCTTTTCGTATCATAACCTGACAACCTAATCGAGTGGACACCGCTATCCGACACATTGGGACACACTGAGCAGCTCTGTTGGGGTGTCCCCTGGCAACCTGCACCACTACCCAACATAAACACGTCCGTTCCATGTAATACACAACAGCTATTACAATAACAGCAATCATAGTATAATTAATAGCTTACATGAATAGGATTGAAGTGAGTACTAGACACGGAAGTGAAATATTGTTGAAAGTGGCGCCAGACATCCTAACCCTAACCCTGCATATGGTTTACTTATTAATTTTATAAGTTTAAAGTCAAGTATGCACCATATCACATAGTAAAAAAAATACTAAGAACTGATACATATATTCATTTTATCATATCCGATTGGATTATAATTAAAAAAAAAATAGTATATGCAATGAAGAAGTTATGCACCTGTAGAAATTGGAGCCATTTATATAGTCTACATGCAAGATAAAAATCACAAACTAATGATATATTTAAGTAGAATATTTACGCCCATATCATATATACAGTTATGTGACAAAAGTATTTCATGTTTACGTCGTCACGCTAAGTTACGCGGTAGAAATTTGTTGAAGCAAAAACTTCATGATCAATAACATTATACTCACCAAACATTCAGTATTTAGTAACATGATCTTTAGCTTTAATTACATGTCTTTTTCGTCCTGGTATGACAGATGCAGAAAAAGTTTACCCATTCCAGTGGCACATGTGCATGTACATGTGCCCGTGTATAGGAAGTGACCGTCTTTGTAATGAAATATGTTCTGTTTATTGTGAATGTTATGGATGACTTTGTGAATAATATTACATTACGTTGATCACTTCACCAAGAAGAGAGGTTTGAACCCATAAAACTAGTTTAAAAACTTTAATCGTGACAATTTTTATTGAAGTACCTGTACCAAACCAGAAAAGTGAACTGTCATGTATTTGTATGTTAGGGGAAACAATTTTTCCTCTTTCTGAGATTTTGATTTGATTTTAGAATTTTTGAATTTTTCTGACAGTGGTATTTAGTTTTTGTTTTTCATTTTATCACCTATGTCCTTTAAATGTTGTTGATATGTCATCGTGGTCGTGATCATATAGTAGTTGGATTGATAAATACCTATGCAATAAGTGCATTTCGCCACTAACGTTGTGAGTTGAAATCCCGCTCAGGCGAGGTGTACTCGATATAACATTATGTGATAAAGTTCGTCATTGACACGTGTGAGGTCGGTCGTTTTCTCCGGGTACTCCGGTTTCCTACACAAATAAAACTCACCGCCACGATATAGCTGAAATATTGTTGAAAGTGGCGTTAAACACCATAACCCCCAAGTTTAAATGTTTCGTTCTACCATAAAACACAGATTTATTGGTATTTCAAACTCACACCAAAATAGTTTTACTATGTAGTTTCCAGTGTACAAGAATCATTATTGATAATAGTCATCATAATAATGATATTTTCTTTGTTATTTTTTGCTAAAGTATCTTTGTTCATGAAGTCAGTACAGTTAATTATTTTTCCCGAGAGAGTTAAAATGAATTTACTGCCTTTAAATATGCTTGCGGAGAGTAGACTGGCTAAAGATTATTGTTATTAAAGGAAACCATAAACAGTGATTGTCAACAATTCCACCATTATCAACTAAACGAACAATTACCGCTCACATTCTTCCACAGAATACAAAAAGACCACGACTTATGACGTTAGTAATGTTCTCTGGGGACAGAAACAAAAAATGTGGCGGGGTGTGTTGGGATCCCTACCTCCCACTATGGATAACTGAATCTTCAATGGCAAACAATATATAAACAAACGATAGAAAAACAGTACATATTCGCTTCCACTCAAAATGATCAAATACTGTCACACAAATGAATGATAACAAAAACATGAACAGTATAATAGCAGAGTCATTAACTGTTGTACATTATGCCTGAGTTTACAGTTCCATCGTCTTGGTTTGATCTAACAATCATTCAATATCGAGGCGCATGTGACAGTGCTGTCTCTTGTGCTCCCATTTATACCTAATTTAATAGAAAATGTAGTGCTTTGAGCAAAATTACATTACACATAGTCTTTCTTATTATGACTCAATTTGTTGAATGCACAGACATTTTTAAGTGAGGAGTTCATGATATATATCAACATCGAGAAGAAGTTTTCCATTACGAGGCTTCAGCTCTCGCCTCCGGTTTTGTCTATCCAGATTATGTTTTCTTTTTACTTTTCCCTTTACTTTGAATCTTTCAAATATTACAAATATTATAATATTATAATTATCTATGTATCAAGGAACTATATAAGTATATGTATTTACTTATTTCATATGACTTTCTTGAGTGCTTTATGTATATATTTAAGTACAGATGACGTAACAGGACATTGACAATAATATTTACGTTCTAGCTGACTATTGTTTCCCTACTATATCTTGGGATTGTCTTGTTTACTATCTAAATGATGGTTGAGATCATCGGCTTTCTTTGACAGAACTAATATTATACATATGACAACGATTAAATATACTATATATAATGTTCAAGATTATAACGGTCTATATAATAACGCTTTTCTTCCGGTTATATGACATTTTACTCACAAGTGGAAAACATGTGGCGTGACTGCATCAGTTCACAAATAGAATGAGGTCCATAAAACTAGCTTAACCCGGCCACTTTTATTGAAGTGCCTGTACCAAGCCAAGAAAGTTGGCAGTCATGTGTGGTTGTGTTAGTGTTATCGATTTGCTTATTTCTATGATTTTTCTATTAGATTATGGAACTGTTTCGACAGTGTGGTATTTTTTCTTTTTCATTTTATTACAAATGATTGCACTCTGAATTAATTTTAATGATATACCCAATCTTTCAAGTCACATCTCTGTATTGTAGGGAACGGACAACCCGTGTGCTGTATTTAGTAGTTGTACTCGCCTTAATGATAGAATTGATCAAACGTGGGTTATATCTCCGGTCGAGACGTCAAACCAAATTATAAGCCCATTGCATTATGAAGAATGATCAAAGTTAGTTTCACTCTGAATCAGGACAATATATCCGATTAAAACGACATGTCAACACGAGTACTAATATTTCAGTAAGCTAGAACCATAAAAATCCAACACAGGGAGCTACTGTGGTATAAAACAAACATGCTAATCTCATTAATAAGACTTTGATTTCATCGTATTGATATGAAATCAAAATCACTTTGAAAGTTACCTTGTATATAACAGCTACCACTCTAGACCGGACTACTGGTGATGGAGGGGTGCGCATTTGTTTCCACTTTGATGTGATAGTTCCACTAACCACCATAACTACAAACGCAAAAACCGCAATACCGGCAACACCATAAGCTATTCTGTTTCAATAAAGACAGTACTATTACATGATAGTTCTAATAATATTCTTTACTATTTAAAAACGAACAATTGCGTTCATTTTTAGCCATTTTAGTGATATATTGACTGGACTAGAACCCTTGATTCTCAGCTTAATAAAACATTTATTGCATAAATATTCTTTCATTACGAATATCGATAATAAATAACGACTAACCGAATAACACAGTCAATGACGAATGCGCGATGATAACTAGTGCACGAATACATTATTATCATTGCTCGATTATCAGAGCTTTAATGTTTATATGTGAAATGCAAGAATAGGTATGCTGCTTATTACATAGATCTTTCGCTTTTGCTTGCGCTAATAAGATATTTCAGAAGCGTGTATCAGCGGTAAGTGAAACTGTTCCCATGGCAATATATCTGAGGATTCAACAAAAAATACTGCCATGGTATTTTGTTTTACTAAAGCAGTCAAATAAAAAAAAATATTCTACTTTGTCTATCCAATGTTGTCGTTATTATTTAGTTTTAATGTCCGAGTACGTGATTTATTTGAGAATATAATACGATAACACACAATCAAGAGGCACAAATACAATGCCATCGTTGTGAGGTCCTATTTACAAATAGATGTAGAGAAAACATTTGGTTAACTGAGACGAATGAAAAAAATAGATATCAAGATTAGTACACACGACGCGTTTATTAAATAACTTTCATCAGGTACGCTCATGATGGAAATATTGAAAAGCCAAATAATTTAGTAATCGTTGAGAGTAATAAAACCAAAGGGCCTAAACGGGATAGGCGAAATAAGCTAAAGTAATCAATGTCCGAGATAGGAGAATCGTAGTTAGGAACGAAATTAGGATATATATCCTTACTGAGAATTGTTGACTAAATCAGAATTACAACAGTACACACTTTTTTGTGCTTAACACCAAAGTATATGGATGTATGTGAGCACAAAACAAAAATTCGGAAACAGATAAATATCGATTCGTAAAAGATCATAGTTTTAATACCTTTCTTTACACCACAGTTATTACGATGGCTTTAATAATCAGCATAACTCACATCTCAAAGTGAACCGTACCCTCTGTAATGTCTTACGTGATAACGTTAGAGGACACACACTGTTAAGGAGTTCATGTTAAGGTTATGGTGTTTAACGCCACTTTCAACATTATTCCATTGATATCGTGGCTGTCAATTTTAATAGTCGAGGAAAACGGAGTACACGGAGAAAGATAACGATCTGTCGCAAGTAATTGACAAATTTATAATATAGTGTTGTTTGCGCTATATTTGAATTCACAAGTTTATTGGTGATAGGCACTGATTGCACATGTAGTTGTAAATCCAACTTCCATAGGATCATGACCAAAGAGTCTCCTTTTCTGTGATTGTATTATTATTCTAAAAACTAATTTTAAAAAGTGATAGTCAACAATTCCACCACTATCAACAACACGAACATTCACCTCTTATTGTACCTTAAATAGCTTAGAAAAAACATAAAAGAAAGATTTTCAGCTACAAATCTACCTCTTACAATTTCGAGCTGAATGTTCTGACGTTTAGCACAGACCGGTATCCTTCTTGATTAAGAATAAGTTTGAGGTATTACAGTCAAACTTGTATTAAGAGGTTCAATTCATATAAATGTTCCATGACAGGACAAGAAAAAGACGACCTTATAATACAGATAACTGCTTAATAGAGGTGACCGCATGGGTAGGTTTGATTGTATCTTTTTTCAGTATAAATTAACAAACCACACATTAATGAATATTTCAAATTAACATGCGAGCGAAGCGAGGTCTTTATGGTAAAATCATGTGAACCTAGGATTTTTTGACAAATTTAATCTTCTCCAATCTTCATATGGCTTCACATACTGATGGATATATTTTTCTGCACATTTTAAGCATGTTCCGTGTAGCACACTAGCACGATCTACTAATGAAGATCTTCTTAACATAAAGCGCAAAGGTGATACTAAATCTCGTACCCTCTCTCGTACGTCCGATACCACTGAAACACGGAACCCGTGTGTAATAAAAGTAATTTTGTTAGCTTGTTCTACTTATATTGCTATTTTCAAATTTTATTAAATCTCTTCTACTGACAGGAAATATTTTTTTCAGCGCGGAACTTAACTTTTGATATCTCGTAAGGAACGAGAGTTCGATTTAATGAGACTAGACTCGACCCTAAAAAAGTGGTCCCCGATATATCTCGGCCCAAAAAATCTCGACACTATTTTGATGCAATGGATGGACGTCAAATTGGTAGATAATTTTCAGATTCGAGAACATTCATGGCCGTGCCTGTTTCATATTACAGAATGTTGAATGAAATTAAGATTAAGTATTGTAATGTTACTTACATCTCACCACTGATTGCTATTGGTTCTGTTGTGTTTGTTGTTGTTGTCCATCTTGTTGTCGTTCTACAATGGTAGCATATATCTATTGATGTTTGTATCATTTAAGTTAATCACAACTTAAAATTAACTTATTTTAAAATGTTTGTATTATTTAAGTTAATTTCAGCTTATATTAACTTATTTTAAAATGTTTGCATTGTTTAAGCTAATTACAACTTAAATTGACTTATTTAAAAACTGTTTGTGTTATTTAAGATAATTACAAATTAAATTAACTTATTTTACAAATGTTTGTATTATTTAAGCTAATTGCAACATAAATTGACTAATTTTCAACATGTTTGTATCACTTAGGTTCTTTACAACTTAAATTAACTAATTTTAAACCTGTTTAATTAATTATTTAAGTTAATTTCAACTAATATTAACTTATTTTAAAATGTTTGTATTATTTAGGTTAATTACAACTTAAATTAACTTATTTTAAGCATGTCTGTAATATTTAAATTAATTTCAACCTAAATTAGCTAATTTTAAGCATGTTTGATATACTTTTTAAGTTAATTTCAACTTAATTGAACTTATTTGAATTTTTTTGTATTATTTAAATTATTTGCAACTCAAATTAGCTTATTGTAAAAAGGTTTATGTTATTTAAGTTAATTACAAATTAAATTAGCTTATTTTAAAAATGTTTGCATTATTTAAGCCAATTACAACTTAAATTGACTACATGTTTGTATCATTTAAGTTCATTACAACTTAAATTAACTAATTTTAAACCTGTTTGATAAATTATCTAAGTTAATTTCAACTTAGATAAACTTATTTTAAAATGTTTGTATTATTTATGTTAATCATGACTTAATATTAACTTGCTTTAATAATGTTTGTATCATTTAAGTTAACTACAACTTAAAATTAACTTATTTTAAACATGTTTGTATTATTTAAGTTAATTTCAACTTAAATTAACTAATTTACACATGTTTAATATATTATTTAAGTTAATTTCAACTTAATTTAACTTTTTAAAAAATATTTGTATCATTTATGTTAATTTCAACTTGAATTAACTTATTTTAAACATGTTTGTAATATTTAAGTTAATTTAAACTAAAAATTTACTTATTTAAAAATGTTTGTATTATTAAGTTAATTACAAATTAGATTAACATGTTTCAAAAGTAAACTATTACTTATTTGAGTGCATGAAAATAGCTGGGGCAAATTTATTTGAGTATATGAACTGAGACTTATTTCGTTTGAGTACATGATTTGAGACTTATTTATGTAAGTACATGAACATAGACTTATTCTTTGAGTACATGAATTGAGACTTATTTGCTTGAATACATGAACTTGGACTTATTGTTTGAGTACATGAAATGAAACTTATTTGTTTGCACGCATCATTTAGGAGTAAGAGCATAGATTGGTTTTCTCGGAATCAGAATAATGTGTCCGAGTGGAGCAACATCTCTGTTGTTTCAGTGCAATAGCCCTATCACAATCTAACTAAGCGTGTTGGTCTAGTACAAAGCGGACATAATCTTCATCTCATCGAATATAGATGTAATTTGTCCCACCCATAGCTGGAATATTGCTTATTTTGTCGTTAAGCTCACTCACTCTAGTTTTTGCATTAGGCGAATACTGATTTATTTTTTTAAAAGGTGAAATGCAAATGTTTTTGAGTATCTTATTTTATTGCTATACTGGATAAAGATACAAAAAAAAATGACGAAAACAACTATTTTTCGACGCCAAGTGTGTCGCCGTTTATCTGTAAACACAGGTAAATTTATGATTTATTGTAGAATTTTAGCATTCGCTTCTTATCAGTATACTGTGCCTACGAGAATAACATAGCTTCTCGCTATTCTGATGATGAAAATGACCAAAATAGCATCATAGGCATCGATTCAAAATTTAAAAAGATATATAAAAATGTATAAATAAAAAAAAAACACAAAAAAAAACATTTATAATTTGAAATAAACAATATTAAAACAAAAAGTACAAGCCGTACTTTTGTATAATAAATAAATGCTAAATATTAATAACTTTTTTTTTGCACTTGAACCTGCACATTTTCCTGCCTTTAATGCATTTTTGCATCAAATGTATTACTTATGATTAGCCAGTAATCGTTGAATTGAGAACAGCGAGATGTGGAATTCATGTCCGTGACACACTAAGTCATTTTAGCCTTCATGTACGTTAGTCATAATTTACAAAATTTACTTTAAGGGCTCGCCCCATAAAGTGTCATTTTCGCCTTTCACAGAGAACAAAATTCAATAAAACTTAAATCCTTTTCATAATATATATCTACGATTTTAGGGGACCCACTACCATTAACTATAGAAAAGGAATGCCAGTCTCTAAAAGTAAATGATCCGGCCTATGATGCCTTGGTGTACTTTAGGGACCCACTACCATATATACTAGAATTTAATTAATAATAAAAATTAAATTCGGTTATTGTCATTCGAAATAAATTATATCGAGTCTTTCATCAATATTGATTTATTTGTCCCTTATTTGTGTACCCCTTGATATTCGTATGCTAATGAGTGTGGCCCGCGAAAACACGGTCCGTGCATTTCACCCCTGCTACAAATGACCAGTCGGAAGAAAGGTTTTGACCAGGCAACACGTTTTTAAAATCATTTAAAGTCAACACGTGTAGATTTTCGTAGATTATCGTTGCAAAACTGCAGATAAGTATTATTTTCTTGTTTACTTCTTTTATTGTGTAATCATGGATATTTTTGTTGAATTTTTAAGCATGGACTGAGAAAACGTAAAGAAAAATCAATAGATAATGTTTATTTCCTTACAAAGATGTGAATTATATTTACAAAGGTTGAAAATCGATAAATTATATGAAATTATAGAGAAGTGACAATTATTTCAACTGGTATAATCATAACTTTTAAAGCAGAGCGTAGCGAAAAAGACCCACATTGTGAAAAACTTAGGTTCTACATTCGGCCAACAAATATATTGTTTATTTGCAATTTTACACTAAGCGAATTGAATATTGTCAACCTAACGAATATTTATCTCACAGTGTGCATGTACAAGAAAACGTAAACAACTGTTACAAATATAAATACAGGCATATTAAATAATACAGGTACGTATATAAAAAACAAATTATACAAATCTACTAGACCGTGACATGAATACACAACCGAACTGTACTCGTCATCTGATTGATTGATAAATAATGTGTGAATCAAATTATTGATTGAATTGTTGTTGTTGTGCCAATATTTACCGTTTATGTAAATAAGTATATTAAATTATTATATAATTTATTATTGGTGTATGTGATGGGATGTTTATTTCGAATGAATACATGTACTTAACATTAGAATATTATTAAAATAATGCTGCTTAATGGCCGACAAATACTCTGTTCATTTGTTATAAACGGTTAATTCGTGTTATTAATAATGTCTCTTTTATTTACATATGCCTAGAGGAAAAGGTAGAAAGGTTTTACCATACCGGAATGCAGCGGCGGGGAGACGACCGCCTCCAGTAGCACCACGTCAGGTGGAACGCCAGAATCTTAGAAGGAGAAGACCACGGGCACAGTTAGAGCAAGCGGAAGACCATAGGGTCCCTGTTCAAGTTCAACATCCCAATGATAATGACCCTCAACCTGCCTATCAGCCTGCTCCTGCTCAGGAACATCACAATGAAAATGCTCCTCCACCACATATACTTCTTGCACCCCAAGTTGTACAACCGGTGCCACAGATTGAAAATGGTGAGGCTTTAATTATACCTACAAAGAATGATATTGATGTTTTTGTATCACAAAAAATGTCTAATCAAATATGGAATTTAGAATATATTGAATTGGCACATCTACTTTATAAAAATTTTGTTAGCAATATTGATAAACCGAAAAAAGTACTTGGTTTTGATGAAGATGGTGATATCTTAATTGAACGCAGCAAGTACTCGAAGGTAAAATCTATCACAAATATTGAAGAGTGGTCGGAGGGCTTTTTGAATTATATAAAAATTTTGCTAAAAAGATTTCCGGCACTTGCCAATGATTTAATCAGTTACATGTCTATTATAAGAAGTGCCGTTCCGTATGTACCATTTGAAAAAATGTACAAATATGACCAACAGTTCCGTCTAAGAATGGCAAGGGACCACAAGCGATCATGGGCCACAATTGATGGTCAGTTGTGGTTACAGTTTGTAGCAACTGGTGGGCACAGTGTAACACAAAACACACCACGTATGTCATGCACTGTAAATAGGCCGTGTTATGACTATAATTTCAAAAGTTATTGTACACGTATAAATTGTATATATAATCATACATGTATCCGTTGTGGTAAATTTCACCCATCGGTTTATTGTCAACAGTCATTTAATAATTTTCGCAATCCTGGTGGCTATACAGTTAGACCACCAAACATTGCACATAGATATTCACCAAATATGCGGATGGAAAGCCCGTCTGTACAACCAGCTTACCGCAATTCTTATGCCCCGAGAGCTAGGCAAAACTTTGATTTTCGTTTTAAGCCAAACATTGCCAGATTTCCTGGACAGCAACTCAGTTTACACAAAATGCAAAATTAAAATGTTTTTGAAATGAATTGTTTTTTTGCCGGAAGGGACAGGCATTTGGACATATGGTGTATGGGGTATTCTCCAATTAATCTTCATATTTTGTCAACATTGTTATCTGTTTATCCTGACCGAGAGGCAGCAGATATTTTATACAATGGCTTTATATATGGTTTTCGTATAAATTATGCAGGACCGAGAGTACCTTATGAATCAAGAAATTAAAAATCAGTTTTGAATAACCCTGCAATATTGTGGGAAAAGGTAATGAATGAAGTAAATGCTGGTAGAATTGCAGGGCCGTTTTCCTATCGTCCAATTTCAAATTTGAGAGTGTCTCCCATTGGACTGGTCCCCAAAAAGACTGGCGGAATTCGCTTAATTACAAACTTGTCGTCACCAATTAATGGAAGTGTTAATGATTTTATTGATACAAGTTACACATCAGTTCAGTATTCATCTTTTGATAGAGCAGTTGTTATGATTACAAAACTTGGTTTTAAAGCACAGTGTTCAAAAATGGACGTAAAATCTGCATTTAGATTATTGCCAATGTATCAAGGAGAATTTGATTTGCTAGGATTCAAAATTGGTAATTGGTACTTTATTGACAAATGTCTACCCATGGGCTGTTCGGTTTCATGTAGTCATTTTGAACGGTTTTCTTCTTTTTTGCATTGGGTTACGGAAATGGAATCGGGTTTACATGAAATTGATCACTATCTTGATGATTTTTTATTTGCTGGTGCAGATAAAACTAGTAATTGTTCAAAGTTAATGAATACCTTCACCGAAATTTGTTCACAATTAGGTGTCCCAATAGCTGATGATAAAACGGAAGGTCCATCAACAAGGATAACTTATTTGGGCCTTTTAATTGACACTGAAAAGATGTTAATTCAAATTCCTGATGAAAAGGTGCAAGAGCTATTATATTTTTTAAACGAAGCAAGTAAGCGAAAAAAGATAACATTACGACAACTTCAGTCATTATGTGGTTCATTAGCATTTTGTGCGAGAGCTTTACCAGCCGACCGTGCATTTAGTAGGCGCTTGTATTTAGCATGTGCCAGGACCAGGAAGCTCACCATTTGATAAAGATAACAAAAGCTATGCAGAGTGATATATTAACATGGAAAATGTTTTTATAAAATTTTATCGGTTTTTCTTATATTTTGGATGACTCGTGGGTCTCCAATTCAGTATCAAGACTTTTCACAGACAGTGCTGGGGGTGTTTCTAAAGTGTTGTGGTATTTATTTTGACGGTAAATGGGCATGTTTGAATTGGCCCTCTGAATGGAAACACGGGAATATTTTGAAGGATATTACATATTTAGAATTAATACCCATTGCATTATCAGTGTATCTATGGGAAAATCAATGGCATGGAAAGATAATATTATTCCACTCTGACAATCAGTCTGTTGTAGAGATTTTGAGCTCTTGCACATCAAAATCAGAGAGGGTTATGACACTTGTTAGGCATATTGTGTTTTGGTCTTTACTAGGAAACTTCCATATAAAAGCACAATTTATACCTGGCTTTACCAACATTTTCGCTGACTTAAGTTCTCGTGGTAATTTTCAGAAATTCAAGAAATTGGCACCATTGGCGGATATTTTTCCGACATCAGTTCCAGAGACGTTTTGGAAACTTTTAGACCACAATGTGTGAAGTTATTAGAAGCGTCCAATTCAGATAATACTTGGTTAACTTATCGTAATGGCTTGTCATCTTTTCAGGAATTTCGACAAAATCATGGTTTGAATAATGTTTGGCCATGTCCTATAACTCATATAGTTAATTATGTAACATTCATGTTCAAACAAGGTTATTCCCCCTCAACGGTCAAAGCATATTTGTCAGGAATTAGCTATTACATTAAGAGTAACGGCCTTGAAGACGTTACACAGTCCTTCATAATTCAAAAGATGATGAGAGGAATGTTTCGTTTAGACAAAAGGCATGACTGCCGTAAACCTATCACGTTAAAAATACTGATTAAGCTTACAGAAGCGTTGAACAAAGTTTGCTTTTCTGTTTATGAATCCGTTTTATTCAGTTGTGCATTTTCAATTGCCTTTTTTCGGGTATTTACGGGTTGGTGAAATAGCCATGTCAAACTTGAATAGTAATCATATTGTAAAGATATCTGATGTAGCGTTTGATTCTAAAGCCGAGATTCTTTACGTAACAATTCCATTTTCAAAGACTGACCCGTTAGGGCATAAAACTACTTTAATACTGAAGCGAAGTGTTCACACTTCAGTGTGTCCTGTTAATTTAATGTTGAATTATTTTTCAATGAGGCCAAATGTGGAAGGGCCATTGTTTTGTCACATGAATAACAAAAATCTCACTCGTTATCAATTTTCAAAAATGTTGAGAAATGCTTTGGCGTTCACTGGCTATAGTCCAGATGAATTTAATACCCATTCATTGCGTATAGGTGCTGCAACACAATCAATTTTAAATGGCATGGACGAAAAAACTATTATGGCAAATGGTCGCTGGAAGTCGTCATGCTACAATCGGTATATTCGGTTGAATATGTTACATTAAATTTTGTTTTCAGGCATTAACAAAGATATATGGGTGGTTGGTTCTTCAATAATTCAAAGAGCTGGTGAGCACTCAAAAATTAGACCAACAGGTACATTTTTAGGTTTACAACAACTTGGATGCCAATTAGTGTGGGTTGGAATGCCTGGTATGAGATGGGAAAACGTTTTTCCTTTGATTCACAGTTTGATAAATTACAGGGACATTCCGTTTGCAGTAATTATACATTGCGGAGGTAATGATATTGGTCTTGTCCCCTGTGGAGAATTACTTTTTCACATTAAGTTTACTATCGCTATTCTTTCAAGTATGTTACCTGATGCATCTCTTGTATGGTCAAGTATCCTACCTAGAATGAAATGGAGGTATTCCGAAAATATAAGAAATATGAAAATAACCAGAAAGAGGGTGAATAGAGGCGTCCGTTCTTACTTATTAAAGATAGGCGGATATGTTATAAGACATCCGGATTTCGATGACAAACACCCCGCTTTGTTTAAAAAGTACGGTGTGCATTAGTCGTTTATTGCCAATGACATTTTTCTCAACTAAATACAAGGTGCTCTCGAAACATTTTTGAAATACCCTCATTGTTTGGTTTATCCTTTTAACTGAGATAAGAAAATGTTGAAATGAATGCTTTGTATTGTTGTTGCCTTTGTTAAAGATGCTTACTCCATTTCATGGAGCCAATTTGAAATATGGATAATTAGATTGTTTACCATGTTGATTGTCATGTTTTTCTGAAGCTTGAGTTGTAATTTTGAAAAATCTAAAGTGTGTTGAATTTGACAATTTATTAAATTTTGAATTTTTACATAATACTTTTTGTCAATGTTGTTTGTAAATGATGCAGAAGACTGCCTAATTTGTCATGGGGTAATTTGTTTGGCGGATTTACAGTTTACTGTTGTAGAACTGTAAATTATGGCCGAATTTACCTTCTGCTGCTATGGTGTACCCAGCAGCTGATTATAGACTTACCTTACTGTTGGCTCGCACTTCAGTACATTGAAGAATCGTCATCATTTATTGATTGACAATTTGATTGTTTGTTCATTTGTTTGATGTTTAAAAAATGTTTGAGTAAATGCCATAACAAATTAGCAGCCAAACACATAGTTTTGTTTTGTTTAGCCTCAAATAAGAACTCAATCACTATGCTACACAACTGTTCTTCTACAAACCGTAAATCATGTTCTCATAAGGTTTTCTTGGGATACAAGCTAATATGCAATAACTGGTTCATATCATAAGACAACACCATTCGTTTTAGAAAATAATGTGAGTCCCCTAAAGTACCTAATAAATATCGTGAAGAAAATTGATACATTATATGGTGAGTTCCCGGCTTTCTTTTTTTTCAAGATATGTAGAGCACCCTAAACTACATAAAGGCCTGACACGATAATTCACCAAAGCAGTATATTATATTGTACAATAATTGAGCCCTTTTAAAACATATATCTCAGCATACTTATGCTTTCGTTCTGCATTGATAAATGCAGTAGCCTTTCACAGTATATTCATTTTACTTCATCTCTGGGTGCCCTCAGCTGACGGGACCCTCTGTGCTGCAGCGCCTATACCTTAATCCGATACTTCCCTTTTAATCTACATAAAATTCACGAGAGTACATCGATGCACACGTACATATATGTCGCCTTTGTTTTAATTCTTCAAAAAACAAATACAATGTACATGTAATAAAATATTTCTCAATGTTCTGGTTCATAAGGGGCCGTCGTGGTCGTGGTCGCATGGTAGCTGCATTTGTAACTACATATGCAATCAGTACCTATAGCCACTACCGCTGCGAGTTCGAAACCCAATCAGGCGATACAAAATTATTTGATATAGTGTGGCAGTGACTTATGGCAGGTCGGTGGCTTACTCCGGGTACTCTGGTTTTCTCTACCAATAAAACTGACTGCCATGATATAACTGCAATATTGTTAAAAGTGGCGTTAAGCAATATACACCAAACCAACCAAGCGATCGCTATATCATATTATCGGATGACGACATGCTCTTTTACTCAACTAAATTAATTTAAGCGTTTACTTACTGAGGTAATGGATTGCATTCTGAAATGCCAAGGTAGTTAACAGTACACTGCCAATCGCCGTCTATTTTACAACAGAATCCGATAACACACGCCTGTACATAACTACAGCTTTCATTATAACCTACAAACAAAAATAACAGGACGCTATGTTGTGGCAATTTTACTGTAAATATTTCTATGCATTGAGGTGGTAGCCATCATAATCGGCGGTGCAAATATAATTCTTTCGTTTTAGCGTATTTTTAACCATGGAATATATGCTGGTTAAGAAAAGAAAGTTGCATTTGTGACCTTGACTAACCATCTTCTTTATGTATATTTTACAAAGCTAATTCTTCTGCAATCCTGCCATGGTATGGTTGTAAATCTGTTTACGATCAAAGCCACACACATTATGCGGGAAATCTAATTTTTTTTTAAAGAAATGAGGCAGATATAGGACAACGGGGCAACGATTTTGGACTGCCGATGGAAAAGTATTTAGAGTTCTGTAGGGACGATACGCCACAGCCAGGTTCCCTGACACCCCTCTCCCATCATCGAGATTGTAATACGAAGTCGTAAATCAAAAGACATACTATAAACAGATTATATGTCCGAAATATGGATGCGCCCATTTTTTTTTTTCGAGGGTCCGTACTCCATTACTGAGTTACTACTATTACGATCACTGGATCGATACCTATACCTATGGTGATGGACTATTATTCCCCGATGGATACATCCGCCCAGTAGTCACTACTTTGCGCACAGACTTGGATTATAAGATATATTTATTATTGAAATTTACAGTTCCGAAATAATGTAATTATTATTAACACTAAGATTCTCCTCTCTCAGAAATATATGTATCGATTCTGCCAGTGTTCCCACGTTTTTCATATTTGCTTTGAACTGCTTCGGCAGTGTAAAGGGTAGCGTGCTCACATCGAGTATAGTATATCGTGGGTTCGAGCCCTGATCTGATTGTAAAGGAACCGTAATGCCGAGCGGAATACTAAGAAACAATTCGTGGAGGCTGCATGTGAAGTAACACTAATGTGTAAAATAAATAATGTTTATTTTGCAGGATTGCAAATAAGTTTCAATGTTCCAAATAATAAAATACTACAATGTTTAAATCAAAGAACCTGCATAATTTCAGTGTTTAGAAATAAATAATTATATCAATAATGTGATTCTAATTTTATGCCGGGTTTGGGCTAAAAATACTTTACGGAAAACGCCACCTTCAAGTAAAATGTGTAACGGAATTCACCTGTCTTTATACACTGGCAATACTGGAAGATGTGTAATAAAATGCTTAAAAACAGCTTAACTTAAAATGTAAACAAAATTCACAGTATCAAATGTGAAATTAACAGGTGAGGAGAACGAACACAGCCGCTCTCTGGGACAGTTGAATTTAAACTTACCAACTTGTTTACGGCGTCGGTTGCTATAATCCTAGCACAGTTAATTTCTCGTAATTACCAGTATTTCGCGGATCTCAAGTAAACGTTAATTTCACTGACAAACATACAGAATAATAAATCATTAATGATAAATAACTATATTTAATAACAAAAGTATTTCAATATGTAAACACGGAATATATTTCCGTGTTGTAAAAATAACTCTATTTGTGCATCAAGATGGATAACTCTTACGTGAAAAATAGAACCGCAAGTTGGCGAAAAATGTAAACATTGCCGATGTTTTCCTGAAACCATGGTAAATAAACGTAAGCATGATTGAATTATGGTTCCAAAGAATCTTTATACTATAAATAAAAATGAACTTTACCCTTAAATACACGACGAATCATATTTACGAGAAAATACACGTTTAAATTTGGTTCATCTAAAAACCAAAGTAGTTTCACAACACTACCCCCCCTTGTAGAATAAATTTCGTCCCCGAAATTCCATATATGTTCTAAAACAACAAAAAAATATGACTGACTCAAATAAAATTTAATGCTGAGGACTACTCCTCCTTTAAGCATTAAATTAATTTCAAACTGCTTGAAAGAAAAATAAATAAATATCAGAATTAAAAATCTGTTAAAATCTACACTACTTATTAAATTTAAGTAGTAATCAACAAAATTTTACCAACTGATGCGACATATACACCTCCGTTAAGCAAAAACAAATTTTACAATAAATGCAAAATTTAAATAAAGTCACAACTAAAACAGTCTCTTTGCTACACTTTTCATTTTCTTTTCACAGGGCTTATCGTTCTCCTTGTCCTCCTCAACAAAACATATACCTCCTCCTTCTTTTCCAATTCATATTGCCGTCTCTCAATTTTCTCCTTAAAATTTCTAAATCGTTGTCTTTATGTCTCATTTCTCTTTCTAGGCATCTAATTTTATTATCTTGCTGTTTCATTTGTTGTTTAAGTTTACTGTTCTCTCATTCCTTCTTGGTAATCTCATCTTCTTTTCTAGATATGAAGTTTGCAAATTTATTAGGCTCCGCTTGGTGCATACCTTTCATGACATTCATTTCTGCCTTTAGATTTCCACTACTTTCACAAGTTTCATTAATTTGACATGAATTGTCCATAAAATTAAATTCTAAACTTTCTTTAATAATATCTAACACAGGTTCATGTATATCCTGTAAAAGTTCAGTGTTCTCAAGTACTGCATCACATGTTGATATATTGCTGCCTAACTTTACAAAATATGGATTTTTAGATTTTATCAGAAATATCTTATCATCATTGTTGCCATTCTGTAGTTGAATGTGCGGTCTGTAAATTGAACAGTGAGGTTCTAGCGTACGGAAATTACAGGCTCTAAAGTGACAAGGAGAGCAATGGAATGGTACTTGTTCTTCATCTACGTGGTTCATGATTACGTGCCATATGATTTCTCTTTTTCCACCTTCAACCACACAATCTGTCCAATTACATCTGTAAGCATCTGACATTATGCTGAATATATAGTTTATGCAAATTCTCAGAACCTATATAATCATACAAAATTGACTGACTGCAGGTACCCTTGATTTGATTTGGTTTCAAATTTAGTTCTGTATCTTCTTGAGAATAGTATTAACCCAAGCTAGAACATCATTTGACTGGTACAACTTCAGTCTATAATGGTGGACATTTTCAATTTTTCTGCAATTCTGAATTTTATACAAAACTGGACTCAGAACTTCTTTCACGACAAAGGGACTAGACCATTTTTCTTAAATTTTTTACAAAAATTATTGTATTTGTAAACCAGAGATCTAACATGAAGCTCATTCTGTGACAAACGAGTGTCATAATTTCTTTTCTGACATACAGCAGAATCATTTAAATTTTTCCTTCCCAAATGAAAAATCTCTGCAAGCTTATCTCTCACATCAGAAACATAAGAGTCTTGGTCAACTTTATCAACACGCGGTAGAAGGAACATCAACTGATTAGGAGTATAAGCTTCTCTCCCAAATATTAGCATATTTGGGGTATAACCTGTTGAGGGGTGAGGTGTGCTTCTGTAAGCAGACATCACAATTCCAATGTATGAATCCCAATTACTGGCATTTTTATTAACAAAACTACGAATCATTTTGTCCAATGTACCATTGAATTTCTCTATAATTCCATTAGAACAGGTTCTATATGAAGTTGTTCTGGTTTTCCTGACTTTTTTCAAAAAGCTTACAGATCTCAGAAAACAGAGAATTTTCAAAATTCTTCCCTTGATCAGAATGAGTCTCTAAGGGGGTTCCATAACGGGCAATACATTCATGAACCAATTTCACAGCAATTGTCTCAGCTTGTTGGTTTGGAAGTGGGTACGCTTCCATCCAACGAGTAAAATGGTCTCCTATCACTAAAATATATCTGTTATTATTTTTACTCTTAGGTAAAGGACCAATAACATCAATACCAATCCTGTCCATAGAATGACCAACCAAATACTTATGCAAAGCAGCTCTGGGTTTCTTATTCAGAGATTTAAATCTATTACAAACAGTACAACATTTAACATGAAATTTAACATCTTCAGACATTTTGTACCAGTGAAAATCCTTCTTGATTATATCAAGAGTCTTTTGGAACAAGTAACTGATAAGAAATCTCCGAAGATTTAGACAATTTATGCTTCTGAAAAAGGACACCATTCCAGCAAATAAAAATTTAACCAATACAATCGAAGTGCGGGACTAAACGAAGCAACCTCATCTCTACTTGGTTGTTGTTTGTCGTTGTCGAACCATTTATGGACATATTTTAAATCTAAATCTTCCCTTTGAACATTTTCATTTTCCTAATTGGAATACCCTTGTAACCATATACATTGTATTGATTCCTTATCCTGACATCTAGTGACAACTCTGATAGTATCTGTAGCCGAACCAATACCTAGGTTTCCAACATTATCAACTTTACAACTAAAATCAGACCATTCTTCAGACATGGAAATACATATGTCACATTTAACATTACTTTCGCCCTTCATTTGGTGTTCACATAATGGATGGTCTCCATCTTTTCTAGAAAGCTTCAACGAACCATGGTCGTTTCTTAATAACAATTTCCTACCGAAGAGAAAGTGACGAAACTGATGAATGAATGTTATAACAGCTAAAAGTTCACGCCTTGCTACACTATATCTCAGCTGTTGTTTGTCAAGTTTTTTCGAACCATATGCAATAACTTTCTCTTTATTGTCTTGCACCTGAGATAGAACACCACCAATACCAACATTTGAGGCATCTGTATCTAACACAAACAATCCTTTAGGTAAAGGGTAAGCTAATATAGGAGCTTCACATAAAGCTTTCTTCAAAAACAAAAAATGGAGTATTTTTCCTAGTTAATGAACTAAGAGGTGACGCCTTTTCACTAAACTTCGGCACGTATTGACGAGAATATGAACATAAACCCAAATATTTTTGAACTTCCTTAACTGTTTCAGGAGTTTTCCGATTCTTCACTGACTCAATCACCTTAGGGTAAGGTTTAATTCCATCTTTACATATAACATGTCCTAAGTAAACAACCTCGTCCTTAAGAAATTCACATTTATATGGCTTTGTTCAATCTAGATAAAGCTTCATTTACTTTATCAAAATGGTCATCAAGACTCGAACTATGCAAAATGATATCATCTAAATAGATGAGTAGGGTTTTCCATTGCATTCCCCAAAAGATCAGCTCCATACACCTTTGAAACGTAGAAAGGGCATTGCATAAACCAAATGGCATCTTAGTATACTCAAATAAACCATATTTGGTAATAAAGGCTGTTTTATGACGGTCATCAGGGGCTGCTTGGAATTGCCAATAACCAGAGTGTAAATCCATTACAGAGAAAACGGACGCATTAGCCAGAAAATCGAGACACATTAAAATTTTTGGGAAAGGGTAAGCGTCCTTTACAGTACAATCATTAAGTCGTCTATAATCAATGCACCATCGCACTGAACCATTTTTTTTCCTGACTAAGCAAACAGGAGAAGCCCAACTAGATTTAGACGGCTTAACAACACCAATTTCAATTTCAGATATTTCTCCTCTTCTCCGTCAAAATCTTGTGGTGTTCTTCTTAAAGGTTGGCGCATAGGTTTGGCCCCACCCGTATCAATTTTGCGGGTTATCATAGAACAAGTAGCTAAATTCAATTTATTCCTAGAAAAAGCATCACTATTTTGGAACAAAACCTCTGCAAATTTAATTTTATGTTTGTGACTTATGAGTTTTTCTGAACTTTTTTCATACAGATCTACAAGATGATCAGATCTCTTAGGAATTTCGGCCAATTCTCTCTCATTGCCTACATCAAGTTTACACTCACGACAATTCCAATCTTCAGGTATCAATGGAATACATGTATCATCCTTGCTAAAGTCAATTGACTTGATATCAGGACTTGTTAAATTAAAAGTAGGGTCAGATAACTCTTCACTCGAAAAGTGTTCAATGTGAGTGACAGGATGTAATTCCCCAAGCAAATAATTGTTCTTGATTTTAACAGGAAATCTTTCTAAATTAACTTATCTGATAGGAATGGTGTCTTTGTAGGGGTCAACTAAACATCTATTGATAACAATTTCAACATCACTTAATTCATTATCATTATCAACAGGACAACAACTAATGTCATTTTCCTTTTGAAAGCACAAGTCTGAAACCTCGGAAGGCTTTGACTCAACTATCTTAGCTTTCCCATCATCACAAGAAACCTGTTTATCATCACTTTTTGAACTAATTTTCTCATGACATACATGTACTTTATTATACTGAACATTAAAATCACCATCTCCATTTTGTGACAAATTGCTGCAAATATCTAAACAAGAAGCATGGGCTAAGTCTTGGCCGTCAGTCTTAGCCCTTTCTATTTTAACGACTTTTTCTGTTGCCAATTGGTACTCTGTGAACTGTTTTGCTTATCAGAAGTACCACTCTTACCATAATTACTGTTTTTGTAAACACCGTTGTTTCCTTGTTTATTTTTATTTGGACACCTCCTGCTAGTGTGACCCTTTTCATGACAACTAAAGCATGTAAAATCAGCATGTAAAATCAGCTGCATTTTTAAAGTCACGGTTTTGTTTGTCATGATTTCCTTTTTGATCTAATTTTTCGTGGAGAGATGCAGCGAATTTATTTATTTCTCCAGTCAGATTCTGAACAATCTGTTTATTCATTTCAGTAAGTCTAGCTTCTGTTATATATTTATGATCTATGTTACTGACTTTCCTGATATCTGATTCCGTAAAATCTGATTCAGACTCCTGCTCCACACATCGGACATTTACCTGTTTTTTCACCTCCGTTTTTGCAACATTTGTGCCAAGTAGCAGGCCGGATTGTCTCCTCAATAGTTTTCGGACTTTTTGTACGAACCTTGTACGCGAGTGCTTGATCTGGTAACCTTCGCAGTAGATTTTCAATATTCAATGTTGTTACAAGCTCCGGTGGACTTAACCAGGGGTAAGCTTTATTTACTAAGTCACCAACTCTGGATGCGTACTCAGTAAGTGTCTCTTTAGGGATCTTTCTTATCTGGTTAAGATTTCCCCTGTACTGCTCAATGTAGCAAATAATCTCCATACCTCTGCTTTAATGCAGCATACAATGTATGAATACCACCTTGGACTGAAGCGGGAATCTTAGCTACAAATGTTAAAGCATCATCTTTCAATGAACAAAGTAATTGCTCAATTTGTTTATCTCTATTCCAATTGAACTTTCTCATACCAATTTGAAATATGGTCCAAAAACTCTGAAAATCACTCTTAAAGTTGAAATACGGCAGTCTAAGCTTAGACTCGTCTGAGTTACTGTTACTGACATATCCTGAGGATCTATTATTATAAATAGAAGAGGACCCCTGAGGTGCCAAATTAGTTGTATCAAGTTGAAAATTTGAACCAAAGACTCTATTCTCATGTTGGATTATATGCTGAATTCCCAGAGTGAACATGGTTGTAGTCAAAGCTTTACATTGAGTTAGTATTTTGTGGCATGTACTCATTACCCTCATTTATGTATGTACTATGAGTACTCGAGTTTACCTGGAAATTAATTTTTGGTTGTTCAACATTATTCTGTCTCTTACTTATCTCCTGCTTCAAATTATCTACGTCTGTATTAGCTCTACAAAGCTCACCTTGAAGTCTTAAATTCAGCTTGTTGTACTCACTTAGCTCATTATGCGAACGTAAATTATGCATGCGCATCTCTTCATTAAATGAACACTCATTTCTGGTATCTACTAACTGTTGCATTGTATTATACAATTCTATTTTTGTGTCTCTGAGCTCATTTTCAGCTTCATTCATTTTACCTGTAGTGTACTCAAGTTTTGTACTCATCTCAACTAACTGTAGTTTGAGTTCTGTGATCTGCTGTTCCATCGTTTTCTTATATTGTGTTACCTTATTAGCATCGCTTTTGTTACATGCTTTTTCTAGTGCACTATCACTGTTTTGTCCGTTTTCTAAAATATCCATTTGTACCTCACTTGCCACGTTTTTTGGACTTGAGCTATGATAATTATTTACAAAATTATCTGATCTTTTATCAACTTCATCAATTTCTATTAAATCATGTCCATTTCCCCCCTTCAACATTTGGGAGCGGGTCAAAACACCTGGATGGGAACTAGAATGGGGTACAGAATCGTCCATGAGCTATTTTATTGCTCAAACTTCAAATAAAAAAAAAATTAATGCACTCTTCAAAATACCTGTAGCATTCACTACTTTTATGCACCTGAACTATTCAGTTCTAGGATACAGAAAAATTCAAAGTCAAACTTAACTCTCAGTTAAAGGAATTCACGTTCAAGCAAAGAGGTATTGCATCAAACTATTCAGTTCTTCAACAATCAAAATATAACAGGCAGCAACCACTTCCAATAATCAATACACTAAAACCAATACACATATGCAACTTCAATAATCTCGAGAAATGGGTAAGTCGCTGCCACCAATTGTGAAGGAACCGTAATGCCGAGCGGAATACTAAGTAACAATTTGTGGAGGCTGCATGTGAAGTAACACTAGTGTGTAAAATAAATAATGTTTATTATGCAGGTTTGCAAATAAATTTCAATGTTCCAAATAATAAAATACTACAATGTTTAAATCAAAGAACCTGCATAATGTCAGTGTTTAGAAATAAATAAGTATATCAATAATGTGATTCCAATTTTAGGCCGGGTTTGGGCTAAATATACTTTACGGAAAATGCCACCTTCAAGTAAAATGTGGAACGGAATTCACGGTCTTTATACACTGGCAATACTGGAAGATGTGTAATAAAATGCTTAAAAACAGCTTAGCCTAAAATGTAAACAAAATTCACAGTACCAAATGTGAAATTAACAGGTGAGGAGAACGAACACAGCCGCTCGCTGGGGCAGTTGAATTTAAACTTATCAACTTGTTTACGGTGTCGGTTGCTATAATCCTAGCATGGTTAATTTCCCGTAATTAGCAGTATTTCGCGGATCTCAAGTAAACGTTAATTTCACTGACAAACATACAGAATAATAAATCATTAATGATAAATAACTATATTTAATAACAAAAGTATTTCAATATGTAAACACGGAATATATTTCCGTGTTGTAAAAATAACTCTATTTGTGCATCAAGATGGATAACTCTTAGGTGAAAAATAGAACCGCAAGTTGGCGAAAAATGTAAACATTGCCGATGTTTTCCTGAAACCATGGTAAATAAACGTAAGCATGATTGAATTATGGTTCCAAAGAATCTTTATAGTATAAATAAAAATTTACTTTACTCTTAAATACACGACGAATCATATTTACGAGAAAATACACGTTTAAATTAGGTTCATCTAAAAACCAAAGTAGTTTCACAACATGATCGAACCAAAGACTATACAATAGGTATGTGTTGCTTCTACACTAAACACTCAGTAGACGACATATGTCAACTATGACTATATTGCTTAGGCCTTTTCAGTTTCTTGCTCGCCGACTATGGCTATAGTGCTTAGGCCTTTTCAATTTCTTGCTCGCCGACTATGCCTATATTGATTAGGCCCTTTGAGTTTCTTGCTCGCCGACTATGACTGTATTGCTTAGGCCCTTTCAGTTTCTTGCTCGCCGACAATGGCTATATTGCTTAGGCCTTGTCAGTTTCTTGCTCGCCGACTATGACTATACTGTTTAGGCCCTTTGAGTTTCTTGCTCACCGACTATGGCTGTATTGCTTAGACCCTTTCAGTTTCTTGCTCGCCGACAATAGCAATATTGTTTAGGCCCTTTGAGTTTCTAGCTCGCCGACTATGACAATATTGCTTAGGCCCTTTCAGTTTCTTGCTCGCCGACTATGACTATATTGCTTAGGCCCTTTGAGTTTCTTGCTCGCCGACTATGGCTATATTGCTTAGGCCCTTTCAGTTTCTAGCTCGCCGACTATGGCTATATTGCTTAGATCCTTTCAGTTTCTTGCTTGGCGATTATGACTATATTGCTTAGGCCCCTTGATTTTCCTGCTCGTCGACTATGACTATATTGTTTAGGCCCTTTGAGTTTCTTACTCGTCGACTATGGCTATATTGCTTAGGCCCTTTCAGTTTCTAGCTCGTCGACTATGGCTATATTGCTTAGATCCTTTCAGTTTCTTGCTTGGCGATTATGACTATATTGCTTAGGCCCCTTGATTTTCCTGCTCGTCGACTATGACTATATTGTTTAGACCCTTTCAGTTTCTGCTCGCCAATATTTTCAAATTATTTAGCTTTCCACTCTTTTGACTTTCAACGTACATGATAAAGGTTATTTCAGAAACGCTTCGTCCCCACTAATTTTGATATCTACTTTTTCATTCATATATTTTGGAATTTATGGCATTTATTTTTTCAGCACGGAATATTACGTTTCAAGTAAAATAAAGCTTTTTAAAATCATTTACTAATATATTTCTGGGCACAAATAATGACACCGTACGTATGCATGATGTTTGTCATACGTTTTTGTTGTCTTTTATATAATAAAGATGAGCTTCACCTCTCAATTAAAAGAGCACATACTCCAGTATTTCTATGTTTCTGTTATAACATCATTTAGTCCTTCTCCTAGGATGTGTTTGCAATTTTAGATTTTTTTTTAATATGAACTTGCTGATATATATTTAGCGGGTTTAAAAATAAGAGTTTGAAGATACCAAAGGTGCAATCAGAATCCGTATATCGAAGAAGAACGGACAACAAAATGGTCAAAAGAAAAAAGTACAAAAGGAGAAACAACGATGAACAAAACATACATATAAAACTAAAGATCGAGTAACACGAACCCCACTAAAAACATGGGGTGAACTCAGGTGCTCCGGAAGGGTAGGCAGTTCCTGCTCCACTAGTGACACCCGTCGTGTTAATCTAGTTACAAACCCGGTGATAAGTCATGAACGAGGAAAGGACCGGGAAGTTTTTATGACAAGTCATGTTGGCGACAGTAAAACTTTCGAAGTGATGGCTCAGTAGCTTCCTTGTTAGCAGCAGCCCTCTATCAAGGGAATCCTGATAGGAACCACAAGCTCTAGAATATCGTATCAACTGAGAGATATATACTCCATATTTAGGTGCTACTGGAATGTTGCTACATATGATTGGAAAGTTCGCAATGGTAAAATTGAAATCATTTCTTTTGTCGTAAAGTTTCGTTCATAACCGCCCCTCACTGTCAATTTCGAGGTGTAGGTCAAGGTATGAAACAGACGTATCTGTATATGTGGTATCCTTTATTTCAAACTCAATGGGATATATGCGATCAATGAAATCACCAAGCCTAGAATTATTTAGTGAAAGGACATCATCTATATAGCGGAACGTGAAATTAAAGGATAGGGCTAGTTTCTTTTCGTTTTTCTTGATAAGTCCCTGTATGCAATCTGCCTCATTGTAATGTTATTGTCGATTTTGGAACGATAAATGATGAGTCCTTCAACGGGTTAGGGCTAAAGTTATGGTGTTTAATGCCACTTTCAACAATATTTCAGTTATATTGTGATGGTCAGTTTTATTGGTGGAATAAACATGAGAAAAACACCAACCTGTCGCAAGTCACTGACAAATTTTCGAACTCACAACGTAATGTAATTAAATGTCTTTCTCGGTTCCTCAAGCATACTCTTAAACATGAAATTGTCATAATCTGCCCGATAGAAAGACAAACTATTTACTTTAAGTAAATTCTGCTATTACCCCGCTATTAGCCTCTTAATCGACATTAAGTAGATATCTAAGGGTTTTTTTTGTTTTTTTTTGTTTTTTATTAAAGACGTTTGTCATACCATCATATTAAACGTTGATAGTCAAGTCTATAGTTACACTAGAGTTTACTTCTTGACCAATTTTACTGAAATTTTCGCAAAATATTTTGAAGTTTCTTGTCATCATTTAATTACATTTTTTTTAATTTCTAGTTTTCAACTTTCTATGATTTAAACGCAGTTTTGAATTGTTGAAGTTCATAATTACTACAATTGAATAATAGTTTGTCACGTTCAAATTGAAAGTTGTGCTTAATAGTGATTTTTTTGAAATTCTAATATCATAAATTTATACGCAAATTATAAAGAAAAAATTCAAAACGTTTATGAGCGAAAATTTCAGCGAAATTTGTTTAAGAAAATAACCTCTGTATAATGTTTTTTTAATTGTGGTTTTACATGACATATTTAGGGGAAAGTCGGAGGTGTTGAACAATTATGTCGACTTACTGTATCTCAATCTGGGATAAATCCTATTTCTTTTTAAATAAATCGAAGTCAAATATTGATGCGTGTGTGTTAGTAATATCGGATTACTCAACTAAAGGATCATCGTGGTCGTGATCGTATGGTAGTTAAATAACTAACTACCTATGCAATCAGTGCACGATCACGGCGGCCATGTTTATTTCGTTTCGATTGTCTCCAATAGTAATAAAACTAAAATTTCAATAATGTTCACATCAAACTGTATATATTCACTAACTATACATTAAGCATTACCACTTACCGAATGTTTGTATAAAACAGATACATAAAACAAGTATTCCATAGGAAGCATATGTACCCATATCGATGTTGTATTCTAGAGACAAATTAACCAACTATATGTTCTAATGTAATGTGAACAACTGCGTATGTTCTTTACATGATACGTATGAAATATGTCACTCCCCGATCTCATAGAAAACCCCGCATATTTGGAAATTACCTAAATAAACCAGTGTAAAGAGATCCTATGCTTCCTTGTTGTTTTGTACTATTTGATCTATGACCAGAAACTTTTCTTTAAACACATGTTATTGTTCAAAAAGTAAAAAATATAAGACACAAGTTAAACAACTTAGACAGTCTTTACTTTAAACATGATACAAATATTGCCTGCACTTTAGGTGAACATCATAATTGTTCACACGAGGGAAAACAAGATCCCAAGGGTGAACAATTATGATGTTCACCGCAAGTGAAGGCAATAATTGTTTTATTATACCGAAACTCTATTTACAATAATGTTGGATGCAATCAGCACTTATTTGTTTGTTTTTATCTTGTGTTTTCATAAACTTCATATTTGTGTTTTTAACTTCCGGTCAATATTGTAATTCTGGAATGCAAAAACGGATACATTTTCGGACAGACATGGAACATATTTGTCGACCGGTGAACAACAGTGATGTTTCCCTGGGGTACCAATTTATTAAAAACATCACTTTTATTTTATTACATGGTGAACAGCAGTGATGTTTCCCTGGGGTGCCAATTTTGTTAATACATCACTTTTATTTTATATATAATATATAATGTAATAAAATAAAAGTGATGTTTTCACAAAATTGGTACCCCACAGTGACTTGCGGCAGGTCGGTGGTTTTCTCCGGATACTCCGGTTTCCTCCACGAATAAAACTGACCGTCACGATTTAGCTGAAATATTGTTGAAATTGGCGTTAAACACCATAGCCTTAACCTTAACCCCCTCTATTTGTTTTTATTTTTAATGAAACTTTATATTAAATTAAATTTAGGGAAATGCTATTTTGATGTATAATACGATTATTTTTTTATAACATACTTTTCAAAGAGTCCTTTTGCATTTTTGCATTAATATTGACATGCATTTTCTGTATATTTTTATAACGTATATGTGAGAGAAAAAAAACGTTTTAAATCTATTGTTGTATTTTGTCCTTTTTTATATATTGATAGTATTGCTATGCTTTAAATAAAAGTCATCCTATCAAAATTAAAAGGTGTGTCGTTTTTCTATTTTTTTATTGGCCATGTAAAAAGAATCAATTGGGTGTACTCGGGTATGGCAATGTTTGCCCATGTACCACTGATGAGATAATTGTGTGATATTAAAAGCCAACGTACCATTTTTTGTATATTTTATTCGTTCCACATAACCACCCGGTTCAACTTATTGAGGACTGTCGTGGTATGACAGCATGGTAAATGTACATGTAGGTGGAATTACATATTGGTGGTTTTCGCCTGGTACATCGGTTTATTTTCCACCAATAAAAGTGACCGCCACGATAATATTTTTGAAAGTAGCATTATAAACCACTGAATCTTATATATCTTAAAAGTGAAGTATGCTCATTTTTTGTGAAACAAATCCAATAAGAAAATAAACCATTAAATAAAACTAACCGAAATAATACACTTTATCACAGTAAAACATGCATTGAGTATTTAAAGGAAAGAAAATAGACATATATATTCTTAAAATGAAAATGTTATTAAGTTCTATTTTTAGATGTTATTTTTGAAAAGACAATTATTTCTTTCATTTATATGTAAATAGACTTTTTAATTATCAAAATTAGTAATATTTAATAATAAATATTCATATGTTTTCATATTTCATGTGTGCTTATATAGTTTCAAGGACGTATATACGTCCTTGATAGTTTTAAAGATTAATATAAATATTCATTATTATGTTTTTCATATGTCATGTGTGCTTATGTAGTTTTAAAATTTAGTAATACATATTCATGATTATGTTTTCATATTTCACATGTGCTTATAAAGTTTTAAAATTTAATAATAATTATGCATTAATATGTCTTGTCAGTGGTATATGGGCAAACATTGCCATACCCCGAGTACACACAATTGATTCTTTGAGCATGGCCAATCAAAACATAGCGAAAGAACACGCCTTTTAATTTTTATTGGGATGAATTTTATTTTATGCATAACAAGACTATCAATATATGAAATAAGACAAAATACAAGAACAGATTTAAAACGGGTTTATTTCTCCTCACATGTACCTTGCAAAAATATACACAATATGCTTACCAATATTATACCATGAAAATTGCAAATGAACTCTTTGAAAAGTATTCATAGAAAAAAAGGTAATCATATCAATTATACATCAAAACAACATTTCTGTAAATTTAATTTAATGAAAAAATAAATAAATATTTTATCATAGTGTCACATATTTGATCATTCATAAAAATGTAAAACGGTTTCATGCATTCAAAGAAAAGATCAAATACCCAGCGTAAAAAAGACTTACGAGACACTTATATATGTATACATTAAAATTCAGGGGTTCGTTGTTGAACTTGTGATTAAGCTAATCGCATGATTAGCCCAGAGTGATTAGCCCTAATTATATTCTTAATTCCTAATCACATACTTAAGCTAATGCAATAATTAAATTATGTTGTTCAACTGTTTTAAGAGCGATGGGAATTTGCGCCATTTTACCTGAGATGTGACAGGACATTTACGCCACAAAAGTATAACCGTTTTGCGCCACGTTTTCATACTAATAAAAAAAAATGATATAGCACATTTGTATTAATTAATCATATTTAATCATTGCACTAGCTAATTATGTGATTAGGAATTAAGAATGTAATTAGGGTTAATCATATGATTAGCTTAAGCACAAGTTCAATACAGGACCCCTGTATTGTATTTAAAAGGGCATCGCACAATCTAAAAAAATAACAGATTTCTTAAAAGTGATTTCAGACTAAGTAAAAGGTTTTGAAAATAAAATTCAAAGTAAATCAAATGTGATAACTAGTATCTTCCATTTCTATTTCTCCTATTTTAATTAATACATTTCTTACTAATAGTTATGGAAGGTTATTGTTACAAAACAAATAATTGATCTTTAATTGATCTAAATGAACCTTAGCCTTCTCTGATGAAATTGAAAAAAGTGTATATGGCAATGTAGACTGGATTTCGTCACAGTGCATTAAGCTTATAAATTTAAGGTCAAAGCTTAAATGTTCAAAATTTTCAATGAAAGTATTAGCTTTTTCAAAAAGTTCGTTTCTCAAATCTTCATATAATGATCAATTCATAAGAAAATGTCTTTCGTCTTCCAAGTCGTCTGATCGGCACACCCAGCATTTACATGGATTTGCAGACGGACATATCGACCAGTCTTGATGACCAGCGGCAAAGACCCGCTACGGAACAGGGCCGAAACACGACGGACTGACCTCGGTAGTTGTATTTTTACGTATTTATCTGTCTCTACAGAAGTTTGAACAATCTGAATGTACGATGTTTATTTCTATTTATATTGTTAGAGTCATTAAATAATTCATGCACAAATTCTTCATTATTTAACTGGGTCATTCTGTCTTTAATAATGTTCATGGCTGTTTTAGTTACAATAGAAGTGTCATTTACAATTGCTGAAGAGTTGATACAGTTGTTGATGAAAATTATTTACAGTAACAAAAAAACACCCCTTTCGTGTCCGCGCCGTCCATGCGGCTATTTTCCGTGTTTGGCGAATGTCATCAGTTCTATTAATTCTACACAGTAAGCGTATACATGCAAGCTGTTGCTTAGTAGAACACAAAGTCCATCCGATGTCGCCGCTGATTGCTATATTTGAAGTGTATCTTCCAACTGAACAGAATAATTTGGCGGCTTTGCTCTGAATACAGTTTATAACAGAGTATTGGTTAGCCCCCCATACACCGGCACCGTGAAATAAGACAGATTCAACAATCGTTGTGTAAAGTTTTGCATAAACAGCATTTGTCATTCCGCCTGCACAAATAAACTGTCCATGTAACGCACCAAGCGCCCTGCTAGCGGATTTTGGAAGCTTTTTAGCGCATTTATCCATTTTAATATTAATTATTATCAAAGATAACAATGAATAGAGGGTGTAAGGGCAATGGTGTTTAACGACACTTTCAACAATATTTCAATTATATCGTGGCGGTCAATTTTATTCGTGGGGGAAACCGGAGTACCCGGATATAACCACCGACCAGTCGCAAGTTACTGAAAAACTTGATCACATAATGTTATATTGAGTACACCTCGCCTGAGTGGGGTTTGAACTAATTACGCTAGTGGTGATAGGCACTGTTTGCATAGGTAGTCATAAATCAAACTACCATGCGATCACGACCACGACTGCCCCCATTAAGACAAGTAGATGGGAACCAACAATATAAGCACAAGCAATGGTAAACTAACATTATTGTATCATATTGGTGAAAACGGATATTGTCCAAAGTCCATACAATTGCTATTTGTTGCTTCTCCGCTAAACACAGAGCACTATGCAGTAATAGCAAAGACTGGTAATTGGTTGAAAATCAAAATAATTTGTCAGAGTGAAGCGACATGTCTACCCGCGGGCTACTGTTTCAGTGGGCTACTATTGCAAAATTCGAACTCAACGTGTTGGTCTAAAGCAAAGCGGACATAATCGTCATCATATCATCCAAATGTAACTTGTACTCGCCAAGATATAGCTGGAACAAAATTGCTCTTTTGGCGTAAAGTAATAATATTGAAGCGAAACAGCATTTCATAGTTTAGAAGATCCTGTTTTATGATCTTTTTTATATACGATTAAGGAATTAATGGAAATTTAAATGCTATGGAAATGTATCCTAAATAAAGACAGCATACCATCCTGAATGATGTTTAAATGTTTTACGCTTCACTGATCCAGACAATGTCTATCATATTTAACAATTTACATAGATGGTACGTAGCAGTTAATTAACGGTGCTTCATGTAAGCTTCCCCAAAATTGTACTACCTGTATATAAATGCAATTCTGATCAAAACGGTTATTTCGCATTAATGTGATTATGGTGACGTAATTGATATTACTAAAAGTACAAATCTGACACATCTAAAGACATATTTGTAAACGCTATGAGTGAGTGAGTATTGTTTAACGCCAACTCAACAATTGTTCAGCTATATCATGGCGAGAACAAGTTATTTTTCAATGAGATGATGTTGATGCCCTCTTTGTGCTAGACCAACATGCTTAATTTGATTTTTATAGTGCTAGTTCACTGAAACAGCAGTCGGAGGATAGACATGTCGCCGCACGCGGACACATTATACTGATTTTGAGCCAACCAGTCTTTGCTCTTTCTCCTTAATTCTTCGTGCTTAGTGGAGAAGCAACACATACCATTTTATAGTCTTTGTTTTGACCTAATCGGGACTCGAACCCACGATCTACCACACTCGAGGCGAGCATGCTAACCATTATACCACCGATGTTGTGTAAAAACTGAATTAGATTCAGTATTTGATGAAAATTTACTTTAGTAGGTCAAACTACCAATTAAATTAGTACATTTATATTTCATTCCATATTATATTACTAGTCTTTGATTATTATTTCATTCCAACATTTCGAATACCATTAATTGCTTTTTTGTATGTTCATAACTAATATATATCAAATCTGTTAAAAGTATCAGTTCTGATATTTTTTTGTTTAAAGGGTAATAGTCTTTAATCAACATATTCTAACTTCGTGACTAGTCGCCAGTTACATGTGTAACTACAACAATTCAATGACCCTTCATTTGTAATGAAGAAATATTTAGACGACACTATTTATAGAAGTTTCTGTACCAAACCAGAAAAGTGACGATCATGTATTTGTGTGTTAGGGGTACAGGTTTTGCCTATTTCTGCGATTTGTATTTTATTTGTGAATTTTGACGCTACAGAGACGGGGTGTTAATATTTTGTGACAGGGCAGGAGCGGCTTAGCGCTTGACCGGTCAAAGAATCATATAAGAACATTATCGTCACTGGAAGACCCTCCAAATTATATATTGTTTCACATTGGTAGAAATGATCTTGGATGCAAAAAGTTAGGTTATTTTCCCCACTACCTACTAGTACGGTTTTTTTCATGGCTAGCTAAAAAAATGTCGGATTCCATGTTGATATGGTCTAAAATTCTTCCCCGTTTGAACTGGCGCTATTCAAATAATTTGGCTGTTATGGATAAGTGTAGAAGACGTTTAAATATTTCCATTGGTGCCATATTACTCTAAATGGGGGCTGCTATATCCGTTTTCCAGATTTCAAAGCATCAAACCAGTTTATTTCCACAGATTGGGTTCACTTAACCAAACTTGGGAATGCTATTTTTCTGAACACTATCCAGGGAGGTTTAGAAACCATCATCCTAAGCAACACAGGCCGCGTCACTTATCCAAATGACTATGTTTAATATGTAATTGGTAATTTGAAAGAGTTATAGAAACACTCCATTTTGTTTGCATATCTATTGCTAGCTTGGCATCAACATATGTCATTCATACATTTGTATTGACATTTATATACATTTTGTTGTGTTTTAATGACATCTTTGACTTAACAAGTAATGTATAATAGTGATAATACATTCTTATATGGTTAATAACGTTTGGGTAGTTCTCTGAAATCCTATATTTATAAATCGTGTTCTGGCAGCAGGTGGCAAAGCTTTGGCGCAGCTCCCCCCTCAATAATATTGGCGGTTGACAGATAAGCTTCTTTTTCAAGCAAGTCAACAATTGCGCTGAGCTGTCAATTTGGCTGATTTCGCTGCGCTTTGATAACATATTTTCGGTTAATAGACTTGTTTACTTCTATGATAGCATTGGTCTCTGATTTCCAGGGTTAATGGCTATCTAAATTATGTCCGTTCGCTATATGATCTGCCACCTTACATATTTTCGGCGATCATCATATGACATTTCGCCAAATACAGATTTCAACTTTATTTAGTACATTTCATCTCATTTGCAATTTTTCACATATGTTCATTTATATATATTAATAAATGCTGTGGCCATTTGTTGCCAATAATACTTGTTTTTTTTTGTATTTTTTTATATGAGCATCAGAGATAATAGGATTTAAAAATTGTACTTTTAAATCCCTTATCGCATGGGCTCATATAACTTTGTCCGTTTATCATGCTTTTGTCAATTGTGTTATATTTGGTATTTGGTTCAGATTATCGATTTTTCATTGATTGAATTACTTTTAGTACCCACAATCCTTTTCGCTGTATGGCGTGAAACGAAGCAGACACGAAAATATCAGGGAAACTATCTAGTTCAAAAGCCCACCCTCCCTTGCCCTTACTTGTTTGAGAGATGCTGCGCTTTGTTTATGTATTTGCAGGTTGATTGTGTGTATATGTCAGCGTGCGAAGTTCCGGTTGAAGTGCCAGAAAAAGCCTTTTTCATGCACACCGACTTGTGAATACGTTTGGAGAATCAGCATGATTGGAAGTTGGAGAAACATACTTTTTGATTCTTTCCGTAATTGTAATCCTGACATCATGTGTAGTTGTGAACTTACAGTTTCTTGAAGTACTGTCCCATCTTGCAGTCTGGATATTTAACTTTGATGGCTAATTTCGCTTCTCTTTGATACTATAATTTCAGTAGATATACTTTTTAATTCTGGCTGATTTTGTTGCGCTTTGATAACATATTTTCGGTTAATAGACTTGTTTACTTCTATGATAGCATTAGCCTCTGATTTCCAGGGTTAATCACTTATCTAAAATTTGCTCGTTCACTATATGATCTGCCACCTTACACCTTGTCGGGGGTCCATACATTTACCCAAGAATACCCCAGAATACCCCAAAATACCACTAGAATACCCAAAAATACCCTTTGAATGCCCAAGAATACCACAAAATACAAATAATATAAAGATTTTGAAAGATTTTGGATTTAAATTTTTTTTTATTCTGTTGACGGAGATATCTCACAGAAGGCAACGCTGATTGAATTATTATTTGTACTTCTTAACTATTGATCATTAGTCCTATTTTCATTTATATTCTTTATTATAATTTATTTTAATAGTATTTACTTTAATGTATTTTTTTGATTTTTTTTGGAGACTGTTAATATTGATTTCATCAATGTAAATGTGGTGAATTCCACATGTTGATTACGGCTGATTAGATATTATTAATAATTTGTGCATGAAAAAAAAAAGAATAACAAAGGCATGACTCCATTTCATTTCTCCTTGTTATAGTTCATACTTATTCAACACATTTTTCCTCTTTTATTTGGATTTATTGCTTTTTTTTTATTTGTTTGCGTGTCTTTTTCATTTTCGTTTCGATATGTATTTTGTTCATCTTATGGATTCGTTTGTGTTATCTGCTTTTCAGTGTCCATCTGACTGTCACTTTTCCCTAAGATCTGTATAAACGCCTCAATGTCAAATTAAATTCTTACTTGGTAAAGTTGTATTTGCTGTAAAAACTTAAGATATAGTAAGTATTCATTGTTTATTATACACATAATATATATATATATTTATAGTATTCACATTCATATAGACAATAAATAAACAAAATTATGTACAATGCTGTATATGTATCAAGCTATTTATCAACATTTTCAGAATTTCGATTAGATTAATTTTTTTCACTGATACAATTTCACAACGTTAATGTCTTTTGGATGTTTTGGCATTCACCGGTCTCTTCTTTTGAGCAGGCTTTTTGGCAACTTCTTGTTTTCTTTTTTGGTACCGAGTACTGGTCATCTGTTGATGTGATGTGTAGTGGCTTAGACAGTGATGACTTGATAACATTTAAAAAGTATTTCTTTTGGTCTTCAACTGAATTTATTTCCATATTCGACCTCGTTTAAGGAGTGTATTTCTGGAAAAAAACGAGTTCAATATGGAAATAAATCTTACTGAATGAAATTTGTAAGTTAAAGAACTATTTTGGACATTATTTACCAATTATCGGGCAATACGTTAAATATAAAACAAATTCATCTGTCAGAATTTATTATCATATTCGACCTCGCTTAAGGAGTGTATTTCTGAGCAAAAGGAGTTCAATATGGAAATAAATCCTATAGAAAGAAATGTGTAAGTTAAAGAACTATTTTGGAAATTATTTACCAATTGTCGGGCAATACGGCAATTATAAAACAAATTCATCTTTCAGAATTTATTTTCATATTCGACCTCGTTTAAGGAGTGTATTTCTGGAAAAAAACGAGTTTCATATGGAAATAAATCTTACTGAATGAAATTAGTAAGCTAAAGAACTATCTTGGAAATTATTTACCAATTATCGGGCAATACGGTAAATATAAAACAAATTCATCTGTCAGAATGTATTATCATATTCGACCTCGTTTAAGGAGTGTATTTCTGGACAAAAACGAGTTTCATATGGAAATAAATCTTACTGAATGAAATTTATAAATTAAAGAAATATTTTAAAGATTAGTTGTCAAATGTCGAGCTTCCCTATATCAAGCCATGCAATGATTATTTGCTTTTGTTCGCATTGTTCTATTTTGAACATGTAAGAGCTATTAAGTCGGGAAATTGTACCATTAATTTTCATGGTTATCATTTTAATAAGATTTTGGTAGTTTTTCGTTGTTTCGGGGAAATAGAAAAATTATATCTGTTTCTCGATCTTTCAGGGATATTCACAGGTCCTCTGAGGGTATTCCTGGGTAATATGGGGGTATTCTTGGGTATTCTTGGGTATTCTGGGATATTATTGGGTATTGTTGGGTATTCTGTGGTATTCTTGGGTAAATGTATGGACCGCATTTTCGGCGATCATTATATGATTTTCGACAAATACATATTTCAACTTAGTTAGTACATTTCATCTCAGTTGGAATTTTTCACAAATGTACATTTATATATATTAATAAATGCTGTGGCCATTTGTTGCCAATAATACTTGTTTTTTTTAAATAAGCATCAGAGATAAATACAATTCTGATCAAAAAGGATAGTTCCCATACATGTTTTATGGCGACGCAATTGAAAAAGGTAAAAGTACAAATCTGGCACATATAAAGAAATATTTTTAAAGGCTATGAGGAAGCAGGGTTGGCAAAAAACCGGTCAATACTAGTATTGACCGGGCCGGTGGTTAATACTGGTTTTAACTGGTCAATACTAGTCAATACTCGTCGATTGGAGTAAAAACCATATAGGATTATGTAAATTGATTCCTAAGAGGGTCTTTTTATTAGGGTATCTATTTCTAACTTGTAATGATTTTAGGTTAGTATTTCTTTAATTTAATAAAATAACATATAGAATGAAAGTGTCTAATTTAGACTTCATTATAAATCATTTGGTTAGAAGCCATACAGAAGAGAAGCTTTGAAGAGTAAACCCCCTATAAACTTTCCATCTCCTGCATTCAGAATCATTCTGTCTCACATATGAATGAATTTTAAACATTTTATTGTTTCAAGCTTGCCACTTGTATTACCCTTTTCCTTCTTATAAACACATTTATTGGGGTTATGCTGTTTTAGCAATTTAAATTTCTTAATTGACCACCTGTCAGCCAGGTGTACAGTTACCTCTCAAGCACTTTAATTAAGCTACATGTAACTTACCTGTTGTAATCGCACATTTTGAATTAAATAAATGTGTATGTAATGATACATGTATTTAGTACTGCACCTGAAAACCTGAAAATGCGCCTTAAATAGATTTCAATAGTAATTCAGTGATGTTTTAAGATATTCAACAGATTAATACAGCAATACAAATTTAAATTGGAACTTCAAATGAAAATGTTCATAATTTTAGATATCAAAAAGAACAAATTTGACCATGTTTCACTTAAAATGATAGTATTGACCAGTATTGACAGGGACGGTTAAAACCACCGGTTAAAACCGGAGGTGATTTTAACCCGATTTTAACCGCCAACCTTGTGAGTGAGTGAGTGTTGCTTAGCACCAACTTAGCAATTTATCAGCTATATCATGGCGAGAAGAAATTAATTTTCAATAAAATGATGATGATGTCCGATTTGTACTAGACCAACAAGCTTCCTTGGATTTTTATGGTGTTAGTTGACTGCAACAACAGTCCACGGGTAGACATATCGCCCAACGCAGACAAATTATCATGATTCCATGTCAACTAGTTTTTTTCCTTTCTCCTTAATACTGTGTGCTTAGCGGAGAAGGAGCAAATCCCAATTTTATAGTCTTTGATTTGACCCGATCGGGACTCGAACCCACGATCTACCACACTCGAGGCGAACATGATAACCATTATACCACCGATGTTGTGTAAAAGCTGAGTTAGGTTCAGTGTATGATGAACATTTACTTTAGTAAGTCAAACTACCAATTCAATTATTACATTTATATTTCATTCCATATCATATTACTAGTCTTTGTTTAATATTTGATTCCAACAATATGATGACCTATATATTCTGGTCTCCCAAGAAGACCATTAAATTCTTTGAATGTTCATGACTAATTTATATCAAATACAAAAATGTATGTTAAAAGTATCAGTTATGATTTATTTTTGCTTAAAGAGTAGTGGTCTTTAATCAACAGATTCAATCTTCATAGCTAGTAGTCAATTAACTACGAGCATTTACTGACCCTTTTATTGTACATGTACGGCCCATGTTTGTCTTGACATTCGTTTTTGTGATAATATGTGGCCATTTTGAGTGGAAGCGAATATGTGTAGGTTGTTTGTAATCATTTGTTTATATACATATTACCATTGAATATCCAGTGATCATAAGGGGAGGGTTGGGATCCCATTAACAGGTATAACCCAGTCATATCTTTTGTGTCTGTAGCAAGCAAGGACCTGGATATCCAACGTCGAATGTCGTAGTCTTGTTGTGTTTAATGATTTTATTTTGGCATTAGAATTAATGAGCACAGCAATAAAAAATGATACTAGTATAAATGGAATGAAATTAACAACGCTGAATATTTACTTAGTCAATATGCAGATGACTCATCTTTTATTTTAGATGACGGTGATGATTCGCTTAGACAATCTCTATATATTTTAGGAAAAATTCTCAGAATGTGCAGTACTAAAAACTAATTTAGAGAAAACCGAAGCCATATGGATTGGGTCAAAAGTATATTCAAAAGAAAGATTATTGCCAGGAAAATTTTTAAATGGAACCAATCTGGAAAGTTTTAATTACTTGGTATTAACTATGACCTTTCTACTGAAGACAAAACAGCTATAAATTGTAAGAAAAAAGTAGAAAAAAAAGAACATTGTTAAATTCATGGATTTATTGGGATCTGCATTTATATGAGAAAAATTACAGTAATAAAGTCATTAGCAATGCCAATCTTAATCCATTTTCTCAATGT
The DNA here is from genome assembly GCA_963383655.1 of Bathymodiolus septemdierum. Taxonomy (NCBI): domain Eukaryota; kingdom Metazoa; phylum Mollusca; class Bivalvia; order Mytilida; family Modiolidae; genus Bathymodiolus; species Bathymodiolus septemdierum. Next base: position 27,014,210 of record OY726524.1, on the reverse strand, counting down.
TTTGCCCATCCCTTTAGATAAAATAATAAATGAAATACAAAACATGTTCTATTTATTTTTATGGAGTGGGAAGCCAGACGAAATTAAAAGGAAAGTTATTGGCCAGTATGAGGAGGGATGACTTAAAATGCCACAAATAGAATCGCTTTGCCACAGACTGAAAATGGTATGGATAATTAAAATGTTGGACCCATTAAGAATATCTCCATGGAAGACATTATTTATTGATCAGTATAATACATATGGGGCGGATAAAATATGGATGTTACACCAATATGTGCTCTCAAAAGTCGCATCACATTTTAACAAATTTTGGAAAAACATCGTTCAAAATTGGGGAAAATTAAAGCAGAGGTGTTCCGAAAGTGATGATATTCCTATGAATATTTTGATCCAGTCCATACGGTTTAATAAAACGCTAAAAATTGATAATATCATTGTTTTTTGTTTTTTTATCATAAATGGTGTGATGCAGGAATATTTTTTTATAAATGATTTACTTGATGAGAACAATGAATTCCTTTCCTTCAATCGATTTCAAGAAAACTATGGGATATAGCCCACCTTTTTACAGTATATGGGAGTTTTACATATGATACCACTAATTTGGAGGGTTAGAATTAAACATACAAACACATCACAGTCATAACTCCTGAAAATTTTGAATAGGTAAAAAAACAAGAAATCGTGCCAATATTTCTACAGAAAAATTGTGTTTGTTAAACCACTTTGAACAACCAAGAAAACAACAAGAAAGATGGAAAGAGGAATTATATACAGAAATTGTGAACTGGAATCTGATATACAAAATTCCTTTCTATTGTACAAAAAAAAACAATCAATTTACTGTTTTTCAATGCAAAATATTGCATATAATTGTGTGTGCTATTTCCCTCCTGATTAGATGTATATTAGAAGAGACCCAACTATGTAATTTTTGTAATGGAACAAAATAAACAATTTTGTACCTATTCTGGGAATGTAATACTCTCAAAGTCTATGGTTGGAAATGGCAGAAATATTAAAAAAACAAGCCTAATGTAGAAATTCCTATTTCAGCAAAACATGTAATACTTGGATCAGACATGCTTAATTACTCTATTAATATATTCATTGTTCTCATCAAGTAATACATATACTATTGTAGATTTTCTGGACAAAAACCATGTGTATCAGGTGTAATAAATATATTAGAGAAAGAATTGTGAAGAAATGGGAAGATATTAAGATAATATTGGTGTTAGGGAAGTAACTCAAAATATATACTGTTCTAGACAAATTTTAAATGGACCCACCACACATATGGATAGAGGGTAAATGCATCCACAATGGCTATTATAGTATTGTATTGTATTGTATTGTATATATTATAAATATAGTTCAGTTATTGATGAAAACCAATTTTAAGCTTATGAAGTATGTAATTTCTATTTCGAAAATTAGACCTTTTGAAAATGATCTATTTTTTATTAGTTAATTATTTAAACTAACAATGATGGTAACATAAGCAAATACCGTATTTGAATGTACAATGTATGCTAATGTTTTATAATGCTAATAGGTGTGACACTGTCCTGCTAAATATATCAGTAGTATTATATGTGTAATGTGAAAGTAGAAAATAAAAAATATATTAATAAAAAGATAAGAGATCATGGTTCGTTTTGTTGATATTGGTAGAATTGGTGGTCATAGCTTTTCATACATGTACTTTCTTTTCATAAAATGATGACTCGTTGTATAGGACACATTACATACATTATGTGTGCTTCGGAACAAATCTATGTCATTTGTGTACATATACACGTAAAGCATATTAATGCATTGTAAAAGGATTGCATGTGGTGGAACAGGAGCTATTACCCTTCAGGAGTACCTGAGTTCATACCGATTTGTAGTGTTGTTTGTTATTACCCCCTTGATATCTTCAAATGTTTCTCAATATGTCGAATGTAGTTAGTAGCATAGCTAGATTTAAATTCAACTACCTTAGCTAAATATTGTTGAAAGAAGCGCAAACCACCATAAAATCAAACCAAACCAATCAAATATATATATGGTAAGACGGTATTCTAGGAAATATATTCTATTGTTGACTGATGTTCTTCATACCGAAAACAATTGTCTTATAAATAGTTAAGCATGAACAAATGCTATTGCTTCATGATTAATTGATTAGTTATTGCTTAACGTCTAACGAACAGTATGTCAGATAAAAAAGAGGTATGGATGGGCAAACCGAGGCAACTACTTTTGACTGCCACTGGGGAAATATGGAACATTGAAATCTAGAAAACAGGTATTTAACGTACAAGGAGCGTGGCAACCTCCAAGCACGGTACTCACGATGGTCCACGGTCATCCTTTCGGTATCACAACCTGAAAACGTAATCGAGAGGACACCGCTATCCAACACATTGGGACACATTGGGCAGCTCTGTGGGTGTATCCTTTGGCCACCTGCACCACTACCCAACAGGCAAACGTCCGTTCCATGTAATGCACAACAGCTGCTACAATCACAGCAGCATAGTATAATTAATAGCTTAAATGGATAGGATTGAAGTGAGTACTGGACACGGAAGTGAAATATTGTTGAAAGTGGAGTCGGACATCATAACTCTAACACTGCATATTGTCCAGTTATTGGTGAGCTATTCATTTTATAAGATTAAAATCAAGTTTGCAGCATATCACATAGTAACAAAAATACTAAGAACTTATATATATATTTATTTTATCATATCCGATTATAATATAAAAACAAATTAGTCTAAGCAATGGAGAAGTTATGCACCAGCAGAAATTGGAGGCATTTATATAGTCTACATGCAAGATAAAAATCACAAACCAATGATATATTGAAGTAGAATATTTACGCCCCAATCATATATACATTTATGTGACAAAAGTATTTCACGTTTACGACGTCACGCTAAGTTATGTGGTCGAAGTTTGATGATGTTTGGGAAGCTATAACCTCATGATAAATAACATTATACACACCAAATATTCAATATTTAGTAACATGAACATTAGCTTTAATTTCGTGTCTTATTCGTCTTTGTATAACAGATGCAGAAAAAGTTGACCGATTTCAGTGCCACATGTGCATGTACATGTGTTCGTGTATAGGAAGTGACCCCCTTTGTAATGAAATATGTTCGGTTTATTGTGAATGTGGATGACTTTGTGAATGATATTACATTACATTGATCACTTCACCAAGGAGAGAGGTTTTGGCCCATCACTTCACCAAGGAGGGAGGTTTGGGCCCATACAATTAGTTTATTCCTGACACTTTTTATAGAAGTACCTGTATCAAACCAGAAAAGTGAACTGTCATGTATTTATGTCTTAGGGGTAGCGATATTTCCTCTTTCTGCGAATTTGATTTGATTTTTGATTTTTTTTGACAGTGTTATTTTGATTTTGTTTTTCATTTGATCACTTGTGTCGTTTAAATGTTGTTGAGATGTCGTCGTGGTCGTGATCATATGGTAGTTGGATTAACAACTACCTATGCAATAAGTGCATGTCACCACTAACGTTGTGAGTTGAAATCCCGCTTAGGCGAGGTGTACTCCGGTTTCCTCCACAAATAAAACTCACCGCCACGATATCACTCAAATATTGTTGAAAATGGCGTTAAACTCCATAACCCACTAGTTTAAATGTTTAGTTTCTGCCATAAAACACATATTTGTTAGTATTTCAAACTCCCACCAAGATATGTTTACTATGTAGTTTCCAGTGTACAAGAATCATTATTGATAATAATCATCATAATAATGATATTTTCTTTGTTATATTTTGCTAAAGTATCTTTGTTCATGAACTCAGTATAGGTAATTATTTTCCCAAGAGAGTTAAAATGAATTTATTACCCCTAAATATGCTTGCGGAGAGTAGACTGGCTAAATATTATTGTTATTAAAAGAAACCATAAACAGTGATTGTCAACAATTCCACCATTATCAACTAAACGAACAATTACCGCTCACATTCTTCCACAGAATACAAAAAGACCACCACTTATGACGTTAGTAATCCAGATATTGACTCGGGACAGAAACAAAGATGTGGTGGGGTGTGTTTGGATCCCAACCTCTTCCTATGGATAACTGAATCTCCAATGGCAAACAATATATAAACAAACGATAGAAAAACAGTACATATTGGCTTCCACTCAAAATGATCACATACAATCACAAAAATGAATAATAACAAAAACATGAACAGTATAATAGCAGAGTCAATGAATGTTGTATATTAAGCCTGCGTTTACAGTTCCATCGTCTTGGTTTGATCTAACAATCATTCAATATCGAGGCGTATGTGGCAGTGCTGTCTCATGTGCTCTCATCTATATCTAATTTAATAGAAAATGTAGTGCTTTGAACAAAATTATATTACACGTAGTTTTTTTTATTATGACTCAATTTGTTGAATTCACAGACATTTTTAAGTGAGGATTTCATGATATATATCAACATCGTGAAGAAGGTTGCCATTACGAATCTTCAGCTCTCGCTTCCGGTTTTGTCTATCCAGATTATGTTTTCTTTTTTTCTTTTCCCTTTACTTTGCATCTTTCAAATATTACAAATATTATAATATTATAATTATTTATGTATCAGGAACTATAAAAGTATATGTATTTACTTATTTCATATGACTTTCTTGAGTGTTTTATGTATATCATTTTAATTTTAAAGTACAGATGACGTAACAGGACATTGACAATTATATTTACGTTCTAGTTGACTATGGTTTCCCTACTATGTCTTGGGATTGTCTTGTTACTATCTAATATTTAAATGATGGTTGAGGCCATCAGCTTTCTTTGACAGAACTAATATCAACATATGACAACGATTAAATATACTATGTATACTGTTCAAGGTTATAACGGTCTATATAATAACGCTTTTCTTCCGGTTTTATGACATCTTACTCACAAGTGGAAAACATGTGGTGTGACTGCATCAGTTCACAAAGAGATGAGGTTGGGTTCATAAAAGTAGCTTAACCCAGCCACCTTTACTGAAATTCCTGTACCAAGCCAGGAAAGTGAGCAGTCATGTATTGTTGTGTTAGGGTTATCGATTTGCCTCTTTCTATGATTTTTCTGTTGGATTATGGAATTGTTTCGACAGTGTGATATTTAATCTTGATGATATATTCCATCATGCAAGTCACATTTATGAATGGTAAGGTACGGACAACCCCTGTGCTGTATTTAGTAGGTGTACTCGCCTAAATGATAGAATGGTTAGCTTCGAGAGCGATCAAACGTGGGCTATATCCCCGGTCGAGACGTCAAGCCAAATTATAAGCTCATTGCATTATGGAGGATGAGCAAAGTCAGTTTTACTCTGAGTGAAGACCATGTATTCGATCAGACCGACATGTCAACATGAACACTAATATTTCAGCAAGCTAGAACCATTACAATCCAACACAGGGGGTTAGCTTGGTATAGAACAAACGTCTTAATCTCATTAATAATCAACTTATTTTGACCATGTTATCACTGAAAATGTTCTCACTTGGCGTTAAACAACAACCACCCCCCCCCCTCCCCCAACCAAGGAACGTAAACAGATTTTGCCATTTGATTTCACCTTATTGATATGAAGTTAAAACAACTTTGAATGTTACCTTGTATATGAGCTATCGTTGCAGAAAGGAATGATGGTAAGGGATGGTTGTGTTTCATCTTATATCTGATATAATAAACAACCAACACAGCTACAACCGCAACAAACACAATACCGGAAACACTTCCATAAATTGTTCTGTTTCAATAAAGAGAGTACTATTACATGATATTTCTAATAAATATACTTTACTAATTAAAAACGAACAATTGTATTGATCTTTAGCCGTTTTAGCGATATATTGACTAGACTAAAACCCTTGTTTCTCAGCTTGATAACATATTTATAGCATATCTATTCTTTCTTTGTGAATATCCTAAATAAATAACGACTAACCTAATAATACAGTCAATAACGACCGCGCGATGATAACTAGTGCATGAATTCATTATTATAATTGTTCGATTACTAGTATCAGAGCTTTATTTTTTATATGTGGAATGCAAGAATGGGTATGCTGCTTATTACATAGATCTTCCGCTTTTGTTTGCGCTAATAAGACATTTCAGAAATGTCTACAGCGGCTAGTGAAACTGTTACAATGGCAATATATCTGAGGATTCAACAAAGAAATATTACCATGGTATTTTGTTATACTAAACCAGTCAAACATAAAACATATTCGACTTTGTCTATCCAATGTTGTCGTTATTATTTAGTTTTAATGTCCGTGTACGTGATTTATCTGTGAATATAATACGACAACAGACAATTAGGAAGCTCAAATACATCCTGAAACAAAATATATGTGACGTGAGGACCATGTGCTTTGTAATGGTAAGCTTTTCATGCTCCATTGGTTAGTACAATGCTATCGTTGTGAAGTCCTAATTTACAAATAGATGTAGAGAAAACATTTGTTAAACTGAGACGAATAAAAACATAGATATCAACATTAGTACACATGACGCGTGTTTGAAATAATTTTCACCAGGATGGAAATATTGAAAAGCCAAATGATTTAGTAATCGTTTGGAGCAATAAAACCAAAGGGCCTAAACGGTATAGGTGAAATAAGCTAAGGTAATCAATGTCCGTAGGTAGGAACGAAATTAGGATATATATCTTTACTGGGAATTGTTGACTAAATCAGGATTACGAAAGTACACACTTTTTGTGCTTAACACGCAAACAATCGGAAACAGATAAATATGGATTGGTAAAAGACCACAGTTGTAATACCTTTCTTTACACCATAATTAATACGTTGGCTTTAATAATCAGCATAGCTCACATCTCAAAGTGAACCGCACCCTCTGTAATGTCTTACGTGATACCGTTAAAGGACAAACACTTTGAAGGAGTTAATGTTAAGGTTATGGTTTTTAACGCCACTTTCAACATTATATCATTTATATCGTGGCTGCCAATTTTATTAGTGGATGAAAACGGAGTACCCGGAGAAAGCTAACGATCTGTCGCAAGTAATTGACAAACTTTATTACATATTGTTGTATGAGTGAGTTTTGAACTCACAACTTTATTGGTGATAGGCACTGAATCCACATGTAGTTGTAAATCCAACTTCCATAAGATCATGACCAAAGAGTCCCCTCTTCTGTTTGTGCATTATTATTCTAAAGCAAATTGTATACAGTGATAGTCAACAATTCCACTACTAACAACAAAACGAACAATCACCTCTTATTGTACCTTAAATAACTTAGGAAAAAACCCATAGAAAAACAGATTTTCAGTTAAAATTCTACCTTTTATACTTTCGAGATGAATGTTCTGACGTCTATACAATAAAACAATTAACACCGACTAATATCTTTCTTGATTAAGACTAAGTAATTTTGAGGTATTACAGTCAAATATGTGCTAAAAGGTCACATTTGTGACAAAATAAGTGGGCTTTAAGAGAGGTGACCTCTTGAAAAAGGTTCAATTCATATCCATTTTCCATGGTGGGACAAGAAAAAGACGACAATTTAATGCAGGTAGCTGATTAATAGATGTGACCGCATGGGTAGGTTTGATTGTATCTTTTTTATTGTAAATTGAAAAAAAACCCAAACACTAATGAATATTTCAACTACATATAGAATGTTGAATAAACTTAAGATTAAGCATTGCAATAATACTTACAATTTAGTTTTACTTGGTGCTTCTGTTATTGTCGTCCTCGTCGTTGTCGTCGTCGTCGTCGTCGTTCTACAATGGTAATATATGTCTATGAATGGTTGTATCCTTTAAGTTAATTGCAACTTAAAATAACTTATTTACAATGTTTGTATTATTTAAGTTAATTTCAACTTAAATTACCTTATTTTAAGATGTTTGTATCATTTAAGCTAATTACAACTTAAATTAACTTATTTTAAAAATGTTTGTATTATTTATGCTAATTACAACTTAAATTGACTAATTTTAAAAATGTTTGTATTATTTAAGTTAATTACAATTTAAAATAACTTACTTAAAATGTTTGTGTTATTTAAGTTAATTTCAACTTAAATTACCTATTTTAAAATGTTTGTATCATTTAAGCTAATTACAATTCAAATTAAATTATTTTAAAAATGTTTGTATCATTTAAGTTCATTACAACTTAAATTGAATAATTGTAAGCCTCTTTAATAAATTATTTAAGCTAATTTAAACATAAGTTAACTTATTTTAAAAATGTTTGTATTATTTAAGTTAATTATAAGATAAAATTTACTTATTTCAAAAATATTTGAGTTATTTAAATTAATTATGACTTAAAATTATCTTATTTTAAAAATGTTTTCATCATTTAAGTTAATAACAACTTAAATTAACTTATTTAAAAATGTTTGCATTATTAAGTTAATTACAAATTAAATTAACATATCTTAAAATTTCTCATATTTCAAGAGAAAACTAAAGACTTATCTAAGAACATTAATATATCTGGGGCTTATTCATTTGAGTATATGAAATGAGATTTACTTAGTTTGAGTACATGGATTGAGATTTATTCATGCAAGTACATGAACTTAGACTTATTGTTTGAGTACATGAAATGGAACTTATTTGTTTGCACGCATCATTTATGATTAATAGCAAAGACCGATTGTCTCGGAATCAAAATAATGTGTCCGAGTAGAACAACATCTCTGTTGGGTCAGTGATCTAGCACTATCAAACTCCAAGATAGCGTGTTGGTCTAGTACAAAGAGGACATCATCTTCATCTTATCGAATGTACATGTAATTTGTTCCAGCCATAGCTGCAATATTGTTCATTTGGCGTTAGACTCACTCACTCTAGTTTTTACATTAGGTGATTCATGATTTTTAATTGTTAATCCTTATATTTCCCACATGTTTCAGATTTGCGCAAAATAAATCCGCCCCAGTTTAGAGCTTGATTCCCACATATCACGAGGTGTATTCGACACAACTTAATTTGATCTAGGATTACCATCCTCTTGCGGCATTGTGAGTACGTTTTTTTTCTCCACCAATAAAACTGAACACCACGAAATATTATAACTATATATTGTTGAAAGTGACGACAAACACAAATAATCACAACCCTTTTACCGAGCGGTTTCTTGCACAGATCTATAGCGAGTATGAGATCGTGTCATTGTAATCAGAATTGCCCGTGTCAACGAGTTCAAATGAAGGATAAGAAACAAATTCAGTATATTGTACAATAATTGAGATCTTTTAAAAGATATAACTCAGCATACTTATACTTTCATTTTGCATTGATAAATGCAGTAGCCTATCACTGTAAGTTAATTTCAATTCATCTCTGGATGCCCTCAGCTGACGGGACACTCTGTGCTTTAGCTCCTATGCCTTAATCCGATACTTCCTTTTTAATCTACATAACATTCATGACAGTACATCGATGCACACGTACATATATGTCACCTTTGTTTTAATTTTTCCAAAAACAAATACAATATTTCTCAATGTTCTGGTACATCATGGGTCGTCATTGTCGTTGTCGTATGGTAATTGGATTTACAACTACCTATGCAATCAGTACCTCTCACCACTAACGCTGCGAGTTTGTGTGTCACTGACTTGCGGCAGGTTGGTGATTTACTCCGTGTACTCTGGTTTCATCTACCAATAAAACTGACCGCCACAATATAACTGAAATATTGTTAAAAGTGGCGTTAAACACCATAAATCAAACCAACCAAACGATCTTTATATCATATTAACGGATGACGACATGCTCTCTTACTCAACTAGATTAATGTGAGTATTTACTTACTGAGCAAATGATTCGCAATCTGAGAGTCTCTGCGTTCTACAATACCATTTACCGCTTATTTTACAACAGGAGCCGGTATTGCAAAAAAGGGGTTTCCTTCCATAAGTACACCTTTCATAACCTACAAACAGAAAACAACAGAACGTTATGTTGTGGCAATGAAACGTTAAATGTTCCTCTGCATTGAGGTGGCAGAGATCATAATCGGCAGAGCAAATATAATTCTTTCGTTTTAGCATATTTTTAACCATGTAATATATGCTGATATAGAAAAACAAGTTGCATTTGTGACATTGACTAACCATCTTCTTTTTGTATATTTTACAATGCTAATTATTCAGCAATCCTGCCATGGTTTTAAATATTTTTACGATCAAAGGCACACACATTATACGGGAAATCAAAAATATTTAAATATATGAGGCAGATGTAGGACAATGGGGCTACGATTTTGGACTGCCGATAGAAAAGTATTGAGAGTTGTGTAGGGACGATACGCCACAGCCAGGTTCTCTGACACCCCTCCCCCATGACCGAGAGGGTAATACGAAGTCGTTAATCAAAGGACATACTATAAACGGATTATATGTCCGAGATATGGATGCGCCCATTTTTATTTTTCGAAGGTCCGTACTCTGTTACTGAGTTTCTACTATTACGATCGCTGGGTCGATACCTATACCTTTGGTGGTGGACTATTATTCCCCGATGGATACATCTGCCCAGTAGTCAGAACTTTGCTCACAGAATTGGATTATAAGATATATTTATTATTGAAATTTACAGTTCCGAAATAATGTAATTATTTTTAACACTAAGGTTCCCCTCTCTCAGAAATATACGTATCGATTCTGCCAGTGTTCCTACGTTTTTCATATTTGCTTTGAACTGCATCGGCAGTGTAATGGTTAGTGTGCTCACCTCAAGTGTGGTAGCTCGTGGGTTCGGGCCCAGCTCTGATCAAACCAAAGACTATGCAATAGGTATTTGTTGATTCTACACTAAGCACGCAATAGAAGACATTACACGACTATGACTATATTGTTTAGGACATTTCAGTTTCGTGCTCACCGACTATGGCTATATTGTTTAGCCCTTTCAGTTTCTTGCTCGCCGACTATGGCTATATTGCTTAGCCCTTTCAATTTCTTGCTCGCCGACTATGGCTATGTTGTTTAGGCCCTTTAAGTTTCTTGCTCGCCGACTATGACTATATTGCTTAGGCCCTTTCAGTTTCTTGCTCGCCGACTATGACTATATTGTTTAGACCCATTGAGTTTCTTAATTGCCGACTATGACTATATTATTTAGGCCCTTTCAGTTTCTTGCTCGCCGACTATGGCTATATTGCTTAGACCCTTTCAGTTTCTTGTTCGCTGACTATGGCTATATTGCTTAGACCCTTTGAGTTTCTTGCTCGCCGACAATTGCTATATTGCTTAGGTCCTTTCAGTTTCTTGCTCGCCGACTATGACTATATTGTTTAGACCCATTGAGTTTCTTGCTTGCCGACTATGACTATATTATTTAGGCCCTTTCAGTTTATTACTCGCCGACTATGGCTATATTGTTTAGACCCTTTGAGTTTCTTGCTCGCCTACAATTGCTATATTGCTTAGGTCCTTTGAGTTTCTTCCTCGCCGACCATGACTATATTGTTTAAGCCCTTTGAGTTTTTTGATCGTCGACTATGACTATATTACTTAGACCCTTTGAGGTTCTTGATCGCCGACTATGACTGTATTATTTAGGCCCTTTCAGTTTCTGGCTCGCCGACTATGGTTATATTGCTTAGGCCCTTTCAGTTTCTTGTTCGCTGGCTATAGCTATATTGCTTAGGCCCTTTGAGTTTCTTGCTCTCCGACTATTGCTATATTTCTTAGGCCCTCTGAGTTTCTGGCTCGCTGACTATGACTATATTACTTAGACCCTTTGAATTTCTTGCTCGTCGATTATGACTATATTGCTTAAGCCCTTTGAATTTCTTGCTCGCCGACTATGGCTATATTGCTTAGGCCCTTTGAGGTTCTTGTTCGTCGACTATGACTATATTGTTTAGACCCTTTCAGTTTCTTACTCGCCGACTATTGCTATATTGCTTAGGCCCTCTGAGTTTCTTGTTCGCCGACAATGACTATATTGCTAAGGCCCTTTCAATTTCTTGCTCGCCGACTATAGCTATATTGCTTAGGTCCTTTGAGTTTCTTGCACGCCGACTATAGCTAATTGGTTTAGGCCCTTTGAGTTTCCTGCTCGCCAACTATGACTATATTGCTTAGGCCCTTTGAGTTTCTGGATCGCCGACTATGACTATATTGCTTAGACCCTTTGAGTTTCTTGCTCGTCGATTATGACTATATTGCTTAGGCCCTTTGAGCTTCTTGCTCACCGACTATGGCTATATTGCTGAGGCCCTTTGAGTTTCGTGCTCGCCGACTATGGCTATGATCTTAGGTCCTTTCAGTTTCTTGCTCGTCGACTATGGCTATATTGTTTAGGCCATTTCAGTTTCTTGCTCGCCAATACTTTCAAATTATTTGGTTTTCAACTCTTTTGACTTTCAATGTACATGATAAAGGTTATTCCTGAAGCGCGTTGTGCGAACTAATGTTGATGTCTACTTTTTCATTCCTATATTTTGGAATCCATGGCATTTATTTGTCAGCACGGTATATAACTTTTCAAGTAAAATAAAGTTGTTTAAAATCATTTACTAATATATTTCTGGGCGCAAATAATGACACCATATGTATGCATAATGTTTATCATACGTCGTTGTTGTCATTTATACAAGAATACAATAATACAAGTTTATTCGACCAAACAGGGGCCCTCAAGGGGCAAAGACAGTACAATAAATGATTCGATGACATATACAACTGTACAGTAATAAAAATGAACAATTCAATGATAAAGACCAATCAAAACCATCATTTTATTTTAAGGTTGTTTTTAAAGTTACACCTGTCTTTTAATAAGCCAGAGGAAATATTTTCTAGACGGTGCCAAAATCCATTAGTCGCTTTAAAGCAATCGAAAATATTAGGCAATCGGCCTACTTCAGACATAACTCCATAATTTTAACTATTCTTATGCACGCCAAGTATACTTTTAACAAAATGTACATCCATGTTAGAGGAAGGAGAGAAAGCAGATTGTTTTGTCCAGTCACACAAATGTTCCAGCTTAAAGGAGGGAGGTAAATAACAAGTCTCTGCACCATATAGCAATATAGCTTTTATGGTGTGATCAAATATATGTAATGAGGATCTGATCCTGGGTCGAAGGGAGACATAGTGAGCCCTTAATTTAAAAAGGGCTTTAAGTGCTTTTCTATATAAGTAAAGTGTGGCTTCTTGAAAGGATGGGGTTAAAGTTATTCCTAAATATTCATATTGGTTTACACAGTCTAATGGTATGCTCCTAAATAAAACGTTTTCCTTTTTAATAATAAAGATGAACTTCACTTCTCAATTAAAAGACCACAAACTCCGGTATTGTTATGTTTCTTTTATAACATTATTTAGTCCTTCTACTAGGATGTGTTTGCAGTTTTAGATTTTTCTTAAATATGAACGTGCTGATATATATTCCGCGGGTTTAAAAAGAAGAGGTCGAAGATACCATAGGGGCAATCAGAATCCGTATATCGAAGAAGAACAAACAACACAATGGCCAAAAGAAAAAGTACAAAAGGACAAACAACGATCAACAAAACATACATATAAAACAAAAGATCGAGTAACACGAACCCCACTAAAAACCGGTGGTGAACTCAGGTGCTCCGGAAGGGTAAGCAGTTCCTGCTCCACTGGTGACACCCGTCGTGTTAATCTAGTTACAAACCCGGTGATTAACCCGCTATTAACCTCTTAAACGACAATAAGGAGATATCCAAGTTGTTTTTTTTTTTTTTTTAATAAAGACGTTTGTCATATCATCATATTAAATGTTGATATTCAAGTCTATAGGTACACTAAGTGGAAATAAGTGTCCGTCCTTGAATATTGTCCACATTTGTTTTCCAAAGCCATATACAGAGTTTATTTCTTGACCAATTTTACTGAAATTTCCGCAAAATATTTTGAAGTTTGTTGTTATTATTTCTATGATTTAAACGCAGTTTTGAATTGTTGAAGTTCATAATTATTACAATTGTATAATAGTTTGTCGCGTTCAAATTAAAAGTTGTGCTAAATGGTGATATTTTTGAAATTCTAATGTTATAAAATTATACGCAGATTATAAAGAAAAACTTCAAAACAGTTATGAGCGAAAATTTCAGCGAAATTTGTTTAAGAAAATAGCCTCTGTATAATGCGCTTTTAATTGTGGTTTTAAATGACATATTTAGGGGAAAATCGGGGGTGTGGAACAATTATGTCGACTTACTGCATCTCAATCTGGGATAAATCTTTTTTCTTTTTAAATAAATCGAAGTCAAATGTCGATCCATATGTGTTAGTAACATCGGATTACTCAACTAAAGGACCATCGTGGTCGTGATCGTATGGTAGTTAAATAACTAACTACCTATGCAATCAGTTCAAGATCAAGGCGGTCATGCTTATTTCGTTTCGATTGTCTCCAATAGTAATAAAACTAAAATTTCAATAATGTTCACATCAAACTGTATATATTCACTAACTATATATTAAGCATTACCACTTACCGAATGTTTGTATAAAACAGATACATAAAACAAGCATTCCATAGAAAGCATATGTACCCATATCGATGTAGTATTCTAGAGACAAATTAACAAACTAAATGTTCTAATGTAATGTGAACAACTGCGCATGTTCTTTACAAGATACGTATGAAATATGTCACTCTCCGATCTCATATTAAACCCCGCATATCTGGAAATTACATAAATAAACCAGTGTAAAGAGATCCTATACTTCCTTGTTGTTTTGTACTATTTGATCTATGACCAGAAACTGTTCTTTAAACACATGTTATTGTACAGAAAGACAACTAGAGGCTCCCAGGAGCCTGTATAGCTCACCTGGGTATAATAACAACATCAGTCAATAAAACTTGATAACTTCGGTAAAATTTTTTTTACCAATGTAGCCTTCGTCATTGCAGACCCCTTCTCCAAAAAAATTTGGGCAGGGGTTCCCCCTTTAATGTAAGTTATCAAAATTGCTGTAAAAAAACATATATGTCAATGAATCTCAAAAGTTAGCTTTTCCTACTTCACATTTCGTAATAGAGTTGCTTCCCTTTGATTATTTGAGTAACCAAAAGCAGTGAGTCAACAAAAAAATGCATTTCAAGAGGAATAACTCTTCACAGTTGTCGCAGATTTTTAACTGTGGGAAATTGTTTGTAGATCTTGACATACTGAACATTTTTGCAGCTTAAATTTTCCCTCTATCTCTAATAGTTTTTGAGATATAAGATGATAGTATTAAAATTGATGAAAAAGGGCAATAACTCCAAAATGGGTAATCGACTTTACTTCAAAATTGCAGGGTAGGAAGATCTTGACATGCTGCAAATTTCCGCTTTTTAAACTTAACCTTTATCTCTTATAGTTTTTGAAATATAAGACGAAAAGTATTATTATTTTTTTTAATTTGATGAAAAAAGGCAAGAACTCCAAGATGGGTAATTAGATTTACTTCAAAATTGCAGGGTAGGTACATCTCGACATGGTGCACATTTTTGCAATTTAAACTTAACATCTATCTCTTATTGTTTTTGAAATATAACACGAAAAGTATTAAAATATAAAAAAAAATTGATCGAAGGGCCGAACCGCCGGACACATTTTTGGAAGAGAACCATCCAATGATAATTTCATCAACATTTTGTTCTTATTGAGCAAATGCTTTCAGACAAGATGATTTTTATGTGAATTTCCCATAGGGTCCTATGTTAAATTAAGTTCGGCTGTGGCGGCCATCTTGGTCGGTGTTCTGAAATGCCGCACACAAGTTTGGAAGAGGACCACCCAAGAATCATTTCAGCAAAGTTTGGTTGAGATTGGCTCAGTAGTTTCAGAGGAGAAATTTTTTTTTAATTTCATCCCCTCTTTTTTCTAATTTGCATAATCGGACAAAATCGGTAAAAGTTCAAAGTTCATAAAAAATCCCGTAATAAATGTTAAAAAGCTCATCATTATGCTTATACAGTTCAAATTTGGGCACTTTCTGGCTTAAAATAGAGCAGTTTTGGCCATTTGAAGAAATTTCTATCTTTAGTAATGGCGGCCGTCTTGGATACAGGACGGCGCTGACGGACACATATTTGAAAGGGGACCTCCCAAGGATCATTTCAGCAAGTTTGGTTGAGATTGGCTAAGTAGTTTCAGAGGAGAAGATTTTTTTTTAATTTCATTCCCCTTTTTTCTAATTTGCATAATCGGTCAAAATCGGTAAAAGTTCAAAGTTCATAAAAAATCCCGTAATAAATGTTAAAAAGCTCATCATTATTCTTATACAGTTCAAATTTGGACAATTTCTGGCTTAAAATAGAGCAGTTTTGGCCATTTGAAGACATTTTTATTTTTGTAAGGGCGGCCATCTTGGATACAGGACGGCGCTGACGGACACAATTTTGAAAGGGGACCACCCAAGGATCATTTCAGCAAAGTTTGGTTGAGATTGACTCAGTAGTTTCAGAGGAGAAGATTTTTTTTTAATTTCATCCCCCCTTTTTTCAAATTTGCATAATCGGTCAAAATCGGCAAAAGTTCAAAGTTCATAAAAAATCCCGTAATACATGTTAAAAAGCTCATCATTGTGCTTATATAGTTCAAATTTGGGCACTTTCTGGCTTAAAATAGAGCAGTTTTGGCCATTTGAAGAAATTTCTATTTTTAGTAATGGCGGCCATCTTGGATACAGGTCGGCGCTGACGGACACAATTTTGAAAGGGGACCACCCAAGGATCATTTCAGCAAAGCTTGGTTGAGATTGGCTCGGTAGTTTCAGAGGAGAAGATTTTTTTTTAATTTCATCCCCCTTTTTTTTTATTTGCATAATCGGTCAAAATCGGGCAAAAGTTCAAAGTTCATAAAAAATCCCGTAATAAATGTTAAAAAGCTCATCATTATTCTTATACAGTTCAAATTTTGGCACTTTCTGGCTTAATATAGAGCAGTTTTGGCCATTTGAAGAAATTTATATTTTTAGTAATGGCGGCCATCTTGGATACAGGACGGCGCTGACGGACACAATTTTGAAAGGGGACCACCCAAGGATCATTTCAGCAAAGTTTGGTTGAGATTGGCTCGGTAGTTTCAGAGGAGAAGATTTTTTTTTAATTTCATCCCCCTTTTTTTTTATTTGCATAATCGGTCAAAATCGGGCAAAAGTTCAAAGTTCATAAAAAATCCCGTAATAAATGTTAAAAAGCTCATCATTATTCTTATACAGTTCAAATTTTGGCACTTTCTGGCTTAATATAGAGCAGTTTTGGCCATTTGAAGAAATTTATATTTTTAGTAATGGCGGCCATCTTGGATACAGGACGGCGCTGACGGACACAATTTTGAAAGGGGACCACCCAAGGATCATTTCAGCAAAGTTTGGTTGAGATTGGCTCGGTAGTTTCAGAGGAGAAGATTTTTTTTTAATTTCATCCCCCTTTTTTTTTATTTGCATAATCGGTCAAAATCGGGCAAAAGTTCAAAGTTCATAAAAAATCCCGTAATAAATGTTAAAAAGCTCATCATTATTCTTATACAGTTCAAATTTTGGCACTTTCTGGCTTAATATAGAGCAGTTTTGGCCATTTGAAGAAATTTATATTTTTAGTAATGGCGGCCATCTTGGATACAGGACGGCGCTGACGGACACAATTTTGAAAGGGGACCACCCAAGGATCATTTCAGCAAAGTTTGGTTGAGATTGACTCTGTAATTTCAGAGGAGAAGACTTTTTTTAAATATCATCCCCCCTTTTTTCTAATTTGCATAATCGGTCAAAATCGGCAAAAGTTCAAAGTTCATAAAAAAACCTGTAATACATGTTAAAAAGCTCATCATTATTCTTATACAGTTCAAATTTGGGCACTTTCTGGCTTAAAATAGAGCAATTTTGGCCATTTGAAGAAATGTTTATTTTTAGTAATGGCGGCCCTCTTGGATACAGGACAGCACTGACGGACACAATTTTGAAAGGGGACCACCCAAGGAGCATTTCAGCAAAGTTTGGTTGAGATTGGCCCAGTAGTTTCAGAGGAGAAGATTTGTTTTTAAATTTCATCCCCCTTTCTTCAAATTTGCATAATCGGTCAAAATCGGCAAAAGTTCAAAGTTCATAAAAAATCCCGTAATGAATGTTAAAAAGCTCATCATTATGCTTATACAGTTCAAATTTGGACGATTTCTGGTTTAAAATAGAGCAGTTTTGGCCATTTGAAGAAATTTCTATTTTTAGTAATGGCGGCCATCTTGGATACAGGACGGCGCTGACGGACACAATTTTGAAAGGGGACCACCCAAGGATCATTTCAGCAAAGTTTGGTTCAGATTGGCTCAGTAGTTTCAGAGGAGAAGACTTTTTTTTAAATATCATCCCCCTTTTTTTATAATTTGCATAATCGGTCAAAATCGGCAAAAGTTCAAAGGTCATAAAAAATCCCGTAATACATGTTAAAAAGCTCATCATTATTCTTATACAGTTCAAATTTTGGCACTTTCTGGCTTAAAATAGAGCAGTTTTGGCCATTTGAAGGAATTTCTATCTTTAGTAATGGCGGCCATCTTGGATACAGGACGGTGCTGACGGACACAATTTTGAAAGGGGACCACCCAAGGATCATTTCAGCAAAGTTTGGTTGAGATTGACTCAGTAGTTTCAGAGGAGAAGATTTTTTTTTAATTTCATCCCCCCTTTTTTCAAATTTGCATAATCGGTCAAAATCGGCAAAAGTTCAAAGTTCATAAAAAATCCCGTAATACATGTTAAAAAGCTCATCATTGTGCTTATATAGTTCAAATTTGGGCACTTTCTGGCTTAAAATAGAGCAGTTTTGGCCATTTGAAGAAATTTCTATTTTTAGTAATGGCGGCCATCTTGGATACAGGTCGGCGCTGACGGACACAATTTTGAAAGGGGACCACCCAAGGATCATTTCAGCAAAGCTTGGTTGAGATTGGCTCGGTAGTTTCAGAGGAGAAGATTTTTTTTTAATTTCATCCCCCTTTTTTTTTATTTGCATAATCGGTCAAAATCGGGCAAAAGTTCAAAGTTCATAAAAAATCCCGTAATAAATGTTAAAAAGCTCATCATTATTCTTATACAGTTCAAATTTTGGCACTTTCTGGCTTAATATAGAGCAGTTTTGGCCATTTGAAGAAATTTATATTTTTAGTAATGGCGGCCATCTTGGATACAGGACGGCGCTGACGGACACAATTTTGAAAGGGGACCACCCAAGGATCATTTCAGCAAAGTTTGGTTGAGATTGGCTCGGTAGTTTCAGAGGAGAAGATTTTTTTTTAATTTCATCCCCCTTTTTTTTTATTTGCATAATCGGTCAAAATCGGGCAAAAGTTCAAAGTTCATAAAAAATCCCGTAATAAATGTTAAAAAGCTCATCATTATTCTTATACAGTTCAAATTTTGGCACTTTCTGGCTTAATATAGAGCAGTTTTGGCCATTTGAAGAAATTTATATTTTTAGTAATGGCGGCCATCTTGGATACAGGACGGCGCTGACGGACACAATTTTGAAAGGGGACCACCCAAGGATCATTTCAGCAAAGTTTGGTTGAGATTGACTCTGTAATTTCAGAGGAGAAGACTTTTTTTAAATATCATCCCCCCTTTTTTCTAATTTGCATAATCGGTCAAAATCGGCAAAAGTTCAAAGTTCATAAAAAAACCTGTAATACATGTTAAAAAGCTCATCATTATTCTTATACAGTTCAAATTTGGGCACTTTCTGGCTTAAAATAGAGCAATTTTGGCCATTTGAAGAAATGTATATTTTTAGTAATGGCGGCCCTCTTGGATACAGGACAGCACTGACGGACACAATTTTGAAAGGGGACCACCCAAGGAGCATTTCAGCAAAGTTTGGTTGAGATTGGCCCAGTAGTTTCAGAGGAGAAGATTTGTTTTTAAATTTCATCCCCTTTTTCTTCAAATTTGCATAATCGGTCAAAATCGGCAAAAGTTCAAAGTTCATAAAAAATCCCGTAATGAATGTTAAAAAGCTCATCATTATGCTTATACAGTTCAAATTTGGACGATTTCTGGTTTAAAATAGAGCAGTTTTGGCCATTTGAAGAAATTTCTATTTTTAGTAATGGCGGCCATCTTGGATACAGGACGGCGCTGACGGACACAATTTTGAAAGGGGACCACCCAAGGATCATTTCAGCAAAGTTTGGTTCAGATTGGCTCAGTAGTTTCAGAGGAGAAGACTTTTTTTTAAATATCATCCCCCTTTTTTTATAATTTGCATAATCGGTCAAAATCGGCAAAAGTTCAAAGTTCATAAAAAATCCCGTAATACATGTTAAAAAGCTCATCATTATTCTTATACAGTTCAAATTTTGGCACTTTCTGGCTTAAAATAGAGCAGTTTTGGCCATTTGAAGGAATTTCTATCTTTAGTAATGGCGGCCATCTTGGATACAGGACGGTGCTGACGGACACAATTTTGAAAGGGGATCACCCAAGGATCATTTCAGCAAAGTTTGGTTGAGATTGGCTCAGTAGTTTCAGAGGAGAAGATTTTTTTTAAATTTCATCTCCCCTTTTTTCTAATTTGCATAATCGGTCAAAATGGGCAAAAGTTCAAAGTTCATAAAAAATACCGTAATATATGTTAAAAAGCTCATCATTATGCTTATACAGTTCAAATTTGGACAATTTCTGGCTTAAAATAGAGCAGTTTTGGCCATTTGAAGAAATTTATATTTTTAGTAATGGCGGCCATCTTGGATACAGGACGGCGCTGATGGACACAATTTTGAAAGGGGACCACCCAAGTATCATTTCAGCAAAGTTTGGTTGAGATTGGCTCAGTAATTTCAGAGGAGAAGACTTTTTTTAAATATCATCCCCCCTTTTTTCTAATTTGCATAATCGGTCAAAATCGGCAAAAGTTCAAAGTTCATAAAAAATCCCGTAATACATGTTAAAAAGCTCATCATTATTCTTATACAGTTCAAAATTGGGCACTTTCTGTCTTAAAATAGAGCAGTTTTGGCCCTTTGAATAAATTTCTATCTTTAGTAATGGCGGCCGTCTTGGATACAGGACGGCGCTGACGGACACATATTTGAAAGGGGACCTCCCAAGGATCATTTCAGCAAAGTTTGGTTGAGATTGGCTCAGTAGTTTCAGAGGATAAGATTTTTTTTTAATTTCATTCCCCTTTTTTCTAATTTGCATAATCGGTCAAAATCGGCAAAAGTTCAAAGCTCATAAAAAATCCCGTAATATATGTTAAAAACCTCATCATTATGCTTATACAGTTCAAATGTGGAAAATTTCTGGCTTAAAATAGAGCAGTTTTGGCCATTTGAAGACATTTTTATTTTTGTAAGGGCGGCCATCTTGGATACAGGACGGCGCTGACGGACACAATTTTGAAAGGGGACCACCCAAGGATCATTTCAGCAAAGTTTGGTTGAGATTGACTCAGTAGTTTCAGAGGAGAAGATTTTTTTTTAATTTCATCCCCCCTTTTTTCAAATTTGCATAATCGGTCAAAATCGGCAAAAGTTCAAAGTTCATAAAAAATCCCGTAATACATGTTAAAAAGCTCATCATTGTGCTTATATAGTTCAAATTTGGGCACTTTCTGGCTTAAAATAGAGCAGTTTTGGCCATTTGAAGAAATTTCTATTTTTAGTAATGGCGGCCATCTTGGATACAGGTCGGCGCTGACGGACACAATTTTGAAAGGGGACCACCCAAGGATCATTTCAGCAAAGCTTGGTTGAGATTGGCTCGGTAGTTTCAGAGGAGAAGATTTTTTTTAAATTTCATCCCCCTTTTTTTTTATTTGCATAATCGGTCAAAATCGGGCAAAAGTTCAAAGTTCATAAAAAATCCCGTAATAAATGTTAAAAAGCTCATCATTATTCTTATACAGTTCAAATTTTGGCACTTTCTGGCTTAATATAGAGCAGTTTTGGCCATTTGAAGAAATTTATATTTTTAGTAATGGCGGCCATCTTGGATACAGGACGGCGCTGACGGACACAATTTTGAAAGGGGACCACCCAAGGATCATTTCAGCAAAGTTTGGTTGAGATTGACTCTGTAATTTCAGAGGAGAAGACTTTTTTTAAATATCATCCCCCCTTTTTTCTAATTTGCATAATCGGTCAAAATCGGCAAAAGTTCAAAGTTCATAAAAAAACCTGTAATACATGTTAAAAAGCTCATCATTATTCTTATACAGTTCAAATTTGGGCACTTTCTGGCTTAAAATAGAGCAATTTTGGCCATTTGAAGAAATGTTTATTTTTAGTAATGGCGGCCCTCTTGGATACAGGACAGCACTGACGGACACAATTTTGAAAGGGGACCACCCAAGGAGCATTTCAGCAAAGTTTGGTTGAGATTGGCCCAGTAGTTTCAGAGGAGAAGATTTGTTTTTAAATTTCATCCCCCTTTCTTCAAATTTGCATAATCGGGCAAAATCGGCAAAAGTTCAAAGTTCATAAAAAATCCCGTAATGAATGTTAAAAAGCTCATCATTATGCTTATACAGTTCAAATTTGGACGATTTCTGGTTTAAAATAGAGCAGTTTTGGCCATTTGAAGAATTTCTATTTTTAGTAATGGCGGCCATCTTGGATACAGGACGGCGCTGACGGACACAATTTTGAAAGGGGACCACCCAAGGATCATTTCAGCAAAGTTTGGTTCAGATTGGCTCAGTAGTTTCAGAGGAGAAGACTTTTTTTTAAATATCATCCCCCTTTTTTTATAATTTGCATAATCGGTCAAAATCGGCAAAAGTTCAAAGGTCATAAAAAATCCCGTAATACATGTTAAAAAGCTCATCATTATTCTTATACAGTTCAAATTTTGGCACTTTCTGGCTTAAAATAGAGCAGTTTTGGCCATTTGAAGGAATTTCTATCTTTAGTAATGGCGGCCATCTTGGATACAGGACGGTGCTGACGGACACAATTTTGAAAGGGGATCACCCAAGGATCATTTCAGCAAAGTTTGGTTGAGATTGGCTCAGTAGTTTCAGAGGAGAAGATTTTTTTTAAATTTCATCTCCCCTTTTTTCTAATTTGCATAATCGGTCAAAATGGGCAAAAGTTCAAAGTTCATAAAAAATACCGTAATATATGTTAAAAAGCTCATCATTATGCTTATACAGTTCAAATTTTGGCACTTTCTGGCTTAATATAGAGCAGTTTTGGCCATTTGAAGAAATTTATATTTTTAGTAATGGCGGCCATCTTGGATACAGGACGGCGCTGACGGACACAATTTTGAAAGGGGACCACCCAAGGATCATTTCAGCAAAGTTTGGTTGAGATTGACTCTGTAATTTCAGAGGAGAAGACTTTTTTTAAATATCATCCCCCCTTTTTTCTAATTTGCATAATCGGTCAAAATCGGCAAAAGTTCAAAGTTCATAAAAAAACCTGTAATACATGTTAAAAAGCTCATCATTATTCTTATACAGTTCAAATTTGGGCACTTTCTGGCTTAAAATAGAGCAATTTTGGCCATTTGAAGAAATGTTTATTTTTAGTAATGGCGGCCCTCTTGGATACAGGACAGCACTGACGGACACAATTTTGAAAGGGGACCACCCAAGGAGCATTTCAGCAAAGTTTGGTTGAGATTGGCCCAGTAGTTTCAGAGGAGAAGATTTGTTTTTAAATTTCATCCCCCTTTCTTCAAATTTGCATAATCGGGCAAAATCGGCAAAAGTTCAAAGTTCATAAAAAATCCCGTAATGAATGTTAAAAAGCTCATCATTATGCTTATACAGTTCAAATTTGGACGATTTCTGGTTTAAAATAGAGCAGTTTTGGCCATTTGAAGAATTTCTATTTTTAGTAATGGCGGCCATCTTGGATACAGGACGGCGCTGACGGACACAATTTTGAAAGGGGACCACCCAAGGATCATTTCAGCAAAGTTTGGTTCAGATTGGCTCAGTAGTTTCAGAGGAGAAGACTTTTTTTTAAATATCATCCCCCTTTTTTTATAATTTGCATAATCGGTCAAAATCGGCAAAAGTTCAAAGGTCATAAAAAATCCCGTAATACATGTTAAAAAGCTCATCATTATTCTTATACAGTTCAAATTTTGGCACTTTCTGGCTTAAAATAGAGCAGTTTTGGCCATTTGAAGGAATTTCTATCTTTAGTAATGGCGGCCATCTTGGATACAGGACGGTGCTGACGGACACAATTTTGAAAGGGGATCACCCAAGGATCATTTCAGCAAAGTTTGGTTGAGATTGGCTCAGTAGTTTCAGAGGAGAAGATTTTTTTTAAATTTCATCTCCCCTTTTTTCTAATTTGCATAATCGGTCAAAATGGGCAAAAGTTCAAAGTTCATAAAAAATACCGTAATATATGTTAAAAAGCTCATCATTATGCTTATACAGTTCAAATTTGGACAATTTCTGGCTTAAAATAGAGCAGTTTTGGCCATTTGAAGAAATTTATATTTTTAGTAATGGCGGCCATCTTGGATACAGGACGGCGCTGATGGACACAATTTTGAAAGGGGACCACCCAAGTATCATTTCAGCAAAGTTTGGTTGAGATTGGCTCAGTAATTTCAGAGGAGAAGACTTTTTTTAAATATCATCCCCCCTTTTTTCTAATTTGCATAATCGGTCAAAATCGGCAAAAGTTCAAAGTTCATAAAAAATCCCGTAATACATGTTAAAAAGCTCATCATTATTCTTATACAGTTCAAAATTGGGCACTTTCTGTCTTAAAATAGAGCAGTTTTGGCCCTTTGAATAAATTTCTATCTTTAGTAATGGCGGCCGTCTTGGATACAGGACGGCGCTGACGGACACATATTTGAAAGGGGACCACCCAAGGATCATTTCAGCAAAGTTTGGTTGAGATTGGCTCAGTAGTTTCAGAGGATAAGATTTTTTTTTAATTTCATTCCCCTTTTTTCTAATTTGCATAATCGGTCAAAATCGGCAAAAGTTCAAAGCTCATAAAAAATCCCGTAATATATGTTAAAAACCTCATCATTATGCTTATACAGTTCAAATGTGGAAAATTTCTGGCTTAAAATAGAGCAGTTTTGGCCATTTGAAGAAATTTCTATTTTTAGTAATGGCGGCCATCTTGGATATAGGACGGCGCTGACGGACACAATTTTGAAAGGGGACCACCCAACGATCATTTGCTGAGCTCTGTAAATTGCTTTTTTTAAATCTTTTTATAACCGAATGTATGATCTTTTTAAATCATGAGAGGAAATTATTCTCAGTAATTAGAATGTCAAAGGAACCAAGTCAACTGCATAACATGGTAAAGCATCGCAACAGCGCCAGGAAAGGATATAATCCATGTTGAATAATTAAGAAATAAATCATGGAAGCCAGAATGTGTTGGGAGTTTTAACATGGATTGGCGGATATTTGACCTTTTAACAAAACCACTGCCCTTTAAAACGGGATATATAACATCTAGAGACTGATAATATTTGTATCTGAATGTTCCAACATTAATAAGTATGTCCTTATTATAGGAAAAACATAAATACGTGTATCTTTGGACAAAGATCACAGAGAGCGATTATTGATTTTCTGTCATCTTGTGAAATGTGTGTCGTCTGCTGTGCACAATTTAAAAGGACAGCACGTAGGTGAGAGCGATTATTGATTTTCTGTCACCGCACGGCTTCCCTGAAGTTTTAAAAGTACCTCTTTAGCCAATCAAAATTCTACTTGCCACGAGATAATCAGAGAATAGTATTTTATCCCGAGTCAGAAGCGAGGGATAAAATTTACTAATATCCGCCAATCCATGTTAAAACTCAAAACACATTCTGGCTTCCATGATTTATTTCGATTCTGATATGTCTAAGAGTACAAATACGGTAGTATACTTTGATTGGAAGACGGTAATTTATATTTACTGTATCTTCAAACATTTTTTGTTGAGAAAAGTAAAACGTGATAGATTATATAAATATAATGCTTGGTAATACTGTATTATCGGTCAAGGCCCATTAAAGTAAAATCATACCACTAAAATTCCAAGTAATACTACACATTTAGCACTGACTCATAAACGATAGACTATATCAATGACATTCTTAGTAAGGATAACAAAAGGACCATTATAAACAAAACACCGAATATATAATTCAAACCTGACATCCGTGTACTATGTTAAAACATGCATGTTATATCATTATATGTACTGTATTAGATGAATTATGAATTATCAAATATCAAAAACCACCGACCTGTCGCAAGTCACTAACAAATTTCATCACATAATGTTGGATCGAGTACACCTCGCCTGAGAGAGTTTCGAACTCACAACGTAATGTAATCAAATATCTTTCTCGGTTCCTCAAGCACAGTCTTAAACATGAAATTGTCATAATCTGCCCGATAGAAAGACAAAATAATTACTTTAGGTAAATTCCGCTATTAACCCGCTATTAACCTCTTAAACGACATTAAGTAAATATCTAAGTTTTTTTTGTTTTTATTTTTGTTTTTGTTTTTTTTAATAAAGACGTTTGTCATACCATCATATTAAACGTTGATATTCAAATCTATAGTAACTATAGATTTGAATACTAAGTAGACTTGTACAATAATACCCCCAGCAAAGCTATTGTAAATGCGGCCTCTAATATTAAATAGAGGCCGGTAATAGATGATACAAGTCGCTAATAGAGGCCGCTATTAGGGGCCGATGATACAGGCCGCTGTTCTTTTAATTTGACCCATTTTCGGGACAAGGTTAATATCGTTCGCCTGGTCATTTAAATATGAAAAATATTTAGACTCGTTCTCAGACAAAACAGTTACAATTTCCCTGGATCGTCGAAAAAAAAATGGATTAAATGTCATATCATATGGTTTTTTTCAACAACACTATTATTTTACAAGTAAGATACATTATTATTGAAGCAAAAGAAGTTGCCCGTAATGGAAATAGCGGATTTCTTTTTCCGCATTTGTACTCAGGGAACCTGATTTCACATCCGGGGGAAAAACCCGTTTTATCCAATACTGGCAACTTCTTTTGTTTCAATAATAATGTATATTATTGGTGTATTACCACTAAACATGGGTACCAGTCGAAAAGAACGTATGGGAAAGTAGTACGTAAACAGAAAATGAATCCTGTATGAAAGCTCAATTTTTTTTAATTTAACATAGAAGGCTATGGAGAATTCTTTAGTGGTATTACACCTTTTAGGCAAAAAAACAAGAAACTTAATTTTGATGGTACCACGCTCAGATTGGCTTTGAACAGTCACAACAGACCCAGTTTGACATTTTCCACACCAAAATGTTACAAAATACATCAAGGTGTCATGTTACAGCTTCAATATGAATATTATGCAATATTTTGGAAAATGTTCCCCATGCACTAGATGTACATGCACAGAGGGTATTGAAATATAACTTTATACTTATTTATGACTGTACATTTATTGAGACTGGTAGATTTAATGTGTTTTTGTAGTAAAAGGGCAGATGATGTTGAAAAAGATTGCTAAAATTAAGAATTTTAACAATTTCATGTTGCGACATTTAGTTGACTTCAAATACGGTATATGGTGATACCATTTTTGAAAATTTTATAATCCTACTTGTTTTACTAAAAAATTTTGATAGTTATAGTTAGAACACATGTAAAATGTACATATGAAAAAATATAAGGCTATAGAAAGCAGCATTATTTCAGAATTATGTACTTAAAACCAGGTAATTTTAGTGATCCCAGGAAAATTGTATTTGTCACTGGACATTTACTGTTAATTTTTCAAATTGTCAATGTGGATTTTATATTTTAGAGTATAAATTGACTGTAAATGTACATTTGTGCATCCGGCTAACTTGAAACATAACAAAAGTTGTCAAGAAACATTCATTTATTGAGTTTTGAAGAAAATTACAGTTGCAGGTCACAAGAAATAACAGAAACCTGAAAATCAACAATCATAATTTTACATATTTTGGGCAGTTTGAAGTAATTTTTGCTTAATATCTAGGTATTAGGTCTTATTTAATGTCTTGCAATGCATAATTAATGGGAACATAGCATGAATTAACATAATTTAGTATATTGTGAGATCATTTCTAGGAGGCAAAAAAAAAGGGGGGGTATGCTTAAAATAAACATTTTCATATTAATTAGATGTTAAATGTACAAATGAAGCATATATACATGTCATAAGTTGCTTATTGGGTTGAAAATCAGCTTCATACTTGTAATATATTGAGATAAAAAGCCATTGTCATGTTATTTCACAATCTGAACTCAACAGCTGAAAAATCAGATTTATTCATTAAAAGCTTGATGGAGGTACCTTTGCATATGAACATTAATTCTTTCAAATATTGGACTGCCATATACCTGATATAGTTTTTGTGACTGGATATTAATATAGGAATATAAATAAGGCAAAGAAAAGGTTAAAGCAACAAGTTTTTATTGCTCCTAGGCAAAAAACAAGAAACTTAATTTTGATGGTACCACACTCAGATTGGCTTTGAACAGTCACAACAGACCCAGTTTGACATTTTCCACACCAAAATGCTACAAAATACATCAAGGTGTCATGTTACAGCTTCATTATGAATATTATGCAATATTTTGGAAAATATTCCCCATGCACTAGATGTACATGCACAGAGGGTATTGAAATATAACTTTATTCTTATTTATTACTGTACAGTTATTGAGACTGGTAGATTTAATGTGTTTTTGTAGTAAAAGGGCAGATGATGTTGAAAAAGATTGCTAAAATTAAGAATTTTAACAATTTCATGTTGCGACATTTAGTTGACTTCAAATACGGTATATGGTGATTCCATTTTTGAAAATTTTATAATCCTACTTGTTTTGCTCAAAAATTTTTATAATTATAGTTAGAACACATGTAAAATGTACATATGAAAAAATATAAGGCTATAGAAAGCAGCTTTATTTCAGAATTATGTACTTAAAACCAGGTAATTTTAGTGATCCCAGGAAAATTGTATTTGTCACTGGACATTTACTGTTAATTTTTTAAATTGTCAATGTGGATTTTATATTTTAGAGTATAAATTGACTGTAAATGTACATTTGTGCATCCGGCTAACTTGAAACATAACAAAAGTTGTCAAGAAACATTCATTTATTGAGTTTTGAAGAAAATTACAGTTGCAGGTCACAAGAAATAACAGAAACCTGAAAATCAACAATCATAATTTTACATATTTTGGGCAGTTTGAAGTAATTTTTGCTTAATATCTAGGTACTAGGTCTTATTTAATGTCTTGCAATGCATAATTAATGGGAACATAGCATGAATTAACATAATTTAGTATATTGTGAGATCATTTCTAGGAGGCAAAAAAAAGGGGGGGGGGTATGCTTAAAATAAAACATTTCATATTAATTAGATGTTAAATGTACAAATGAAGCATATATACATGTCATAAGTTGCTTATTGTGTTGAAAATCAGCTTCATACTTGTAATATATTGAGATAAAAAGCCATTGTCATGTTATTTCACAATCTGAACTCAACAGCTGAATAATCAGATTTTTTCATTAAAAGCTTGATGGAGGTACCTTTGCATATGAACATTAATTCTTTCAAATATGGGACTGCCATATACCTGATATAGTTTTTTTGACTGGATATTGATATAGGAATATAAATAAGGCAAAGAAAAGGTTAAAGAAACAAGTTTGTATTGCTCTTAGGTGTATTACCACTAAACATGGGTACCAGTCGAAAAGAACGTATGGGAAAGTAGTACGTAAACAGAAAATGGATTCCTACATTGTTGGATAAAAGATAAACCCTATTAGATACTGCAAAATACTGAATGTCAGCAGAAACCTACATATTTTAGGATAATTTTAAGCCCATATTTGATGTCCTTGTGGTTTTTAATAAAAAATTGATTGCATTGGAAAGAAACCACCTGAATTTGTGTTAAATCGAAAGTGAAAGTAGGATTTTTGACGGTAGACATCTTCAGACTGTCTGTTTTTTCTTATATGCCATTAAATGTATGTTGATTTTCGGAGTTAAGCTTCCAATTAGGTACCCCTTCCATGAGATATGAGTGTCACTTAGATTAAACTTAACATGAATCCTGTATGAAAGCTCATTTTTTTTTAATTTAACATAGAAGGCTATGGAGAATTCTTTAGTGGTATTACACCTTTTAGGCAAAAAAAAACAAGAAACTTAATTTTGATGGTACCACGCTCAGATTGGCTTTGAACAGTCACAACAGACCCAGTTTGACATTTCCCACACCAAAATGTTACAAAATACATCAAGGTGTCATGTTACAGCTTCATTATGAATATTATGCAATATTTTGGAAAATATTCCCCATGCACTAGATGTACATGCACAGAGGGTGTTGAAATATAACTTTATACTTATTTATGACTGTACAGTTATTGAGACTGGTAGATTTAATGTGTTTTTGTAGTAAAAGGGCAGATGATGTTGAAAAAGATTGCTAAAATTAAGAATTTTAACAATTTCATGTTGCAACATTTAGTTGACTTCAAATACGGTATATGGTGATACCATTTTTGAAAATTTTATAATCCTACTTGTTTTACTCAAAAATTTTGATAGTTATAGTTAGAACACATGTAAAATGTACATATGAAAAAATATAAGGCTATAGAAAGCAGCATTATTTCAGAATTATGTACTTAAAACCAGGTAATTTTAGTGATCCCAGGAAAATTGTATTTGTCACTGGACATTTACTGTTAATTTTTCAAATTGTCAATGTGGATTTTATATTTTAGAGTATAAATTGACTGTAAATGTACATTTGTGCATCCGGCTAACTTGAAACATAACAAAAGTTGTCAAGAAACATTCATTTATTGAGTTTTGAAGAAAATTACAGTTGCAGGTCACAAGAAATAACAGAAACCTGAAAATCAACAATCATAATTTTACATATTTTGGGCAGTTTGAAGTAATTTTTGCTTAATATCTAGGTATTAGGTCTTATTTAATGTCTTGCAATGCATAATTAATGGGAACATAGCATGAATTAACATAATTTAGTATATTGTGAGATCATTTCTAGGAGGCAAAAAAAAAGGGGGGTATGCTTAAAATAAAAATGTTCATATAAATTAGATGTTAAATGTACAAATGAAGCATATATACATGTCATAAGTTGCTTATTGTGTTGAAAATCAGCTTCATACTTGTAATATATTGAGATAAAAAGCCATTGTCATGTTATTTCACAATCTGAACTCAACAGCTGAAAAATCAGATTTTTTCATTAAAAGCTTGATGGAGGTACCTTTGCATATGAACATTAAATCTTTCAAATATTGGACTGCCATATACCTGATATAGTTTTTTTGACTGGATATTGATATAGGAATATAAATAAGGCAAAGAAAAGGTTAAAGAAACAAGTTTGTATTGCTTTTATGCAAAAAACAAGAAACTTAATTTTGATGGTACCACACTCAGATTGGCTTTGAACAGTCACAACAGACCCAGTTTGACATTTTCCACACCAAAATGTTACAAAATACATCAAGGTGTCATGTTACAGCTTCAATATGAATATTATGCAATATTTTGGAAAATATTCCCCATGCACTAGATGTACATGCACAGAGGGTATTGAAATATAACTTTATACTTATTTATGACTGTACAGTTATTGAGACTGGTAGATTTAATGTGTTTTTGTAGTAAAAGGGCAGATGATGTTGAAAAAGATTGCTAAAATTAAGAATTTTAACAATTTCAAGTTGCGACATTTAGTTGACTTCAAATACGGTATATGGTGATACCATTTTTGAAAATTTTATAATCCTACTTGTTTTACTCAAAAATTTTGATAGTTATAGTTAGAACACATGTAAAATGTACATATGAAAAAATATAAGGCTATAGAAAGCAGCATTATTTCAGAATTATGTACTTAAAACCAGGTAATTTTAGTGATCCCTGGAAAATTGTATTTGTCACTGGACATTTACTGTTAATTTTTTAAATTGTCAATGTGGATTTTATATTTTAGAGTATAAATTGACTGTAAATGTACATTTGTGCATCCGGCTAACTTGAAACATAACAAAAGTTGTCAAGAAACATTCATTTATTGAGTTTTGAAGAAAATTACAGTTGCAGGTCACAAGAAATAACAGAAACCTGAAAATCAACAATCATAATTTTACATATTTTGGGCAGTTTGAAGTAATTTTTGCTTAATATCTAGGTATTAGGTCTTATTTAATGTCTTGCAATGCATAATTAATGGGAACATAGCATGAATTAACATAATTTAGTATATTGTGAGATCATTTCTAGGAGGCAAAAAAAAAGGGGGGTATGCTTAAAATAAAAATGTTCATATAAATTAGATGTTAAATGTACAAATGAAGCATATATACATGTCATAAGTTGCTTATTGTGTTGAAAATCAGCTTCATACTTGTAATATATTGAGATAAAAAGCCATTGTCATGTTATTTCACAATCTGAACTCAACAGCTGAAAAATCAGATTTATTCATTAAAAGCTTGATGGAGGTACCTTTGCATATGAACATTAATTCTTTCAAATATTGGACTGCCATATACCTGATATAGTTTTTTTGACTGGATATTGATATAGGAATATAAATAAGGCAAAGAAAAGGTTAAAGAAACAAGTTTGTATTGCTTTTATGCAAAAAACAAGAAACTTAATTTTGATGGTACCACACTCAGATTGGCTTTGAACAGTCACAACAGACCCAGTTTGACATTTTCCACACCAAAATGTTACAAAATACATCAAGGTGTCATGTTACAGCTTCAATATGAATATTATGCAATATTTTGGAAAATATTCCCCATGCACTAGATGTACATGCACAGAGGGTATTGAAATATAACTTTATACTTATTTATGACTGTACAGTTATTGAGACTGGTAGATTTAATGTGTTTTTGTAGTAAAAGGGCAGATGATGCTGAAAAAGATTGCTAAAATTAAGAATTTTAACAATTTCATGTTGCGACATTTAGTTGACTTCAAATACGGTATATGGTGATACCATTTTTGAAAATACCTTGAAGAACTAAGTAATACTAGTACATATAAAGAAGATGCATCATTAAAACAAAAACTAGAAATAACAATTAAAAGACTAGATAAACTGTACACGGAAAAAACAAAAGGGAGACAAATCAGATCTAGAGTTAAATGGATCGAAGAAGGAGAAAAAAATACAGCTTTTTTCTTGGGGCTCGGAAAAACAAGACAAACAAAAAAGGCTATAAATGAATTATATGACAAAAATGGTAAATCTACTACTGATCAAAATGAGATAATGGAAATAGAAGTTGACTATTATAAAAAATTATATAAATCAACAAATCCAGATAATGACAAACTGAAAAAATATATTGAAAATACAAAAGTTCATAATAAACTAAGTAACAATGAAAGCGAGAAATGTGAGGGAGAAATAACTATAGAAGAATGTACAAATGCTATTTTTAAAATGAAACTAAATAAAGCTCCAGGACTTGATGGTTTAAGCGTCGAATTCTATAGAAAATTTTGGAATAGCTTAGAAAAACTTGTTACAAAAGTATTTAATTTTAACTATGAGAGGGGACATTTATCAACAGACAACCTTCGTCAGTTGTTTTAGCTCATCGATGATTATGAGATTCACTAAGATAAATAGCACGGTCCGTGCAATATTTATTTATTTATTTATTTATTTATTTATGCTTTGGTGTCAGTGTTTCAACTGTTGACAGAGTTTTAAATTCAACATGGGTAGACTTAATTACCTTTCATTTTAACTGAACTTGAGCCGTCGTGGTCGTATGGTAGTTGAATTTACAACTACCTGTGTAATCGTTGACTATCACCACTATTGAATACTGGAACTGTTTCGACAGTGTGCTATATATTTGTTCATTTAATTATAGGTTATGAAAAAAACCCAGTTGAGTTGCAATTGTTAAAAAAAATATGGTTGTGATCGTCTTCCGTAATTAAAATTGTCAAAATGAAATACAACCGAATCAAATGGTGACTTGCTTCAACCTCATTTAAAATATACCTTGACATTCTTTCATACTTGTACAGCACCTTCTCGATCTGTTATTAGAACATTATTTCACTCAAATGTACATGTTTTCCTTTTCTAGTTAAAGGACTTTATCAAACAGAATCATACAGTTTACATGTAATGCAGTTAATACGCATTTAAGAGCCCCAGCTTTATACTGATTATGCTCAGCAACGGACCACCTTCGTCAATTGTTTTAGCTCATCGATGATTATGAGATTCACTAAGATAAATAGCACGGTCCGTGCAATATTTATTTATTTATTTATTTATTTATTTATGCTTTGGTGTCAGTGTTTCAACTGTTGACATAGTTTTAAATTCAACATGGGTAGACTTAATTACCTTTCATCTTAACTAACTTGAGACGTCGTGGTCGTATGGTAGTTGAATTTACAACTACCTGTGCAATCGTTGCCTATTGCCACTATTGAATGCTGGAACTGTTCCAACAGTGTGCTATATATTTGTTCATTTTATTATAGGTTATGAAAAAAAAAACAGCTGAGTTGCAATTGTTAAAAAAAATATGGTTGTTATCGACTTCCGTAATTAAAATCGTCAGAATGAAATACAACCGAATTAATATCAAATGGTGACTTGTTTCAACCTCATTTAAAATATACCTTGACATTCTTTCAAACTTGAACATCACGTTCACGATCTTTTATTAGAACACTATTTCACTCAAGTGTACATGTTTTTCCTGTTCTAGTTAAAGGACTTTATGCGCAAAATACAGCTGGTTGAGTAAACGAGTCTCCCCAAAAAATGGGAATTATAGATGGATAACTTAAATATTTAATCCTGAGTCTATATGATATTATATAACTACCTATATTAATGTGAAATATCAATACACAGACTGATTTATACAGTAACTACCGAACTAATTAACATTTCAATAAACCTGTTACGATCTTGTTTACATAATCCAAGATGTCTGCGCCCAGTAGAGTCAACAGTGATGACAGTATTTCTTGTTCTCAGCCAAATATATCCACTTCAACTCCTATTACTAATAAAAGAGCTTCGCCTGTCAGTCCCGATGACCTCCCAGCAATAGAAAAACAAGAAAAAAGACAAATCAGGCGACGAAACTCAATTTCAGATCTAACCGACATCATTCCCAAAAAGGCCCCCAGTACCAGGAAAACTATTACGAACAAAGTATTAGAGGCTCTCACTAGCCTTGACGTTCTCAACAAATTCATTCCAATCCTTTCTGCGAAAATTTGTGAAACAATAGAAGCAACCATAAAAGATATTGTTGATGATAAAATCAAAACACATGTTGATGCTCATGTAAATCCATTAATAGAAACTGTCAACAAGCAACAAAAAACAATAACTGAGCAGGCACAAACACTTTCAAAGCAAGCAGCTATTATTACTACTCTCCAAACAACAGCTAAAGACCATACATTGGCTTTGAAAGAGCATTCAACTGAAGTTGATGCATTGTACAACAAAATTATAGAGCTTGAATCCAGGATAGAAGGTCAGGAACAATATTCAAGGCGTACCAGCCTTCGTTTCCACAACATTAAGGTGCCTGTTGATGAAAGCGGAAATGTCAAGCACCCTGTTAATACAGATGAGCTTATTCTCAATGTGTGTAATGACAAACTTGGGCTTGATATAAACTTACATGACATTGGAAGGTCACATATTATTGGGAAGGTAAAAGATGGAAAATCTCAAGTAATTGTGAGATTCATTTCATACAGAACACGTAACAAAGTGTATAGTAATAAAAAGGGCCTGAAAAACCACCCAGATAAAATCTACCGAACCGAACTTGTAAAGCAGCTTGCAGAACTAAAATATAATGGCCTACTATACACAAAATAATTTAGATCACATTCTTTTAGAAAACTAGTCCAATCCAAAAACATACTGGAAAATTATGAAAATGCTTATCAAATCAAATAAGGGAAACAACTGTATTCCTCCTCTTAGAAACTCTATAAATGATGAAAACTTCGACGATATTATGTATGGAGATGAAGACAAGTGTGATTTATTAAATAAATACTTTAGTCTTATATCGAAGTTGGAGGAGGAGAACGTGTCTCTTCCAGACTTTGATATAAAAACTAATAATGTAATAAATGAGATTTTTGTAACCATAAGTGAAATTGTAGATATTTTAAAAATTATTGATCCATACAAAGCTTCTGGACCCGACAAAATTAGTCACAAAATGTTAAAAATATCCCCTGAAAAGATAGCCATCCCACTACAAATTATTTTTAACAAATCTCTTCGCCAATGTAAATATCCCTCTAGTTGGAAAAATGCGCATGTCATAGCGATTTTTAAAAAAGATGATACGTCTTTACCTTCTAATTACCGCCCAATATCACTGATTAGCTGTGTCGGAAAAGTAATGGAAAGGATAATATGCAAACACGTATATAACCATTTAATTCAAAACAAGCTTATCTACCAGTATCAATCTGGTTTTTTGCCTAAGCATTCCTCAGTCCACCAATTAATAGAACTATATAATACTATCTTAAGCTCTCTTGAAAAAAAAAGAACTATGTTGCTTCGTTTTCTGTGATTTCTCAAAGGCTTTCGATAAAGCTTGGCACAGAGGTTTGATACATAAAATGAATTGTTATGGAATAAAAGGGAATTTATTAAAATGGTTTGAAAATTATTTATATTGTAGACACCAAAAAGTAGCAAACAGAGATTCGTCGTCCTCATATGTGTCTGTGTCGCTGGGGTCCCCCAAGGGTCTGTCCTCGGCCCTCTGTTATTTCTGGTTTACATTAATGATATTGGTGATAAGTTTCTTTCCTTAAGCCGTTTGTTTGCTGATGATACTTCCCTTGGCTATGCAAGCCAAGATGAAGATCAAATAAAATATGTCATAAATCATGATCTACATGAACTTGGTGACTGGTCAAAGAGATGGTTGATGTCTTTCAACCCAGACAAAACTGAAATCATGCTTTTTAAGAATGTAGAAAACTCAACAAATTTTAATTTTTATTTTGATGGAAAATGAATCCCACTTAAATCAAACCATAAACATTTGGGGATAACATTTAGCGAGGAAGCAAAATGGAATAAACATGTAGCAAATTTAATAAAAAGTGTCTCTAAGCACATATGTGCTTTGCGTAAATTGAAATATAAATTAAATAGACAAAATTTAGAGAAATTATACTTAATTTACATTCGACCAATATTTGAGTATGCATGTGAGGTCTGGGACAACTGTGGTGTCTCTAATTCGTGCAAATTGGAGAGGCTACAGTTGGAGGCAGCTAGAATTATCACCGGACTTCCAATCTTTACTAACACAGAATATATATATAGAGAAACTGGCTGGGAGAGATTGGAAGAAAGAAGAACTAGGAGAAAGCTCCAATTATTATATAATATCCAAAACGGTAGCACACCCTCTTATTTACTCGATCTTATTCCCCCAACAATCCAAAGTACGACTATTTATCCCCTTCGAAATGGCAACGATATTATTGTTCCATTCTGTAGACTATCTTTAACTAGAGATTCTTTCGTCTCAGCTACAGTAAGGGAATGGAATAACCTTAATCTTTCAGTGCGTAATCTTGACACACTACCTAAATTTAAAAAGGCAATCCGCAGCTCAATCTCAATGCCAATTCCGAGACGCTATTCTTATGGTTCTAGAAAACTAAATATAATTCTAACACAGCTTCGCTGCAATGCATCCTTCTTGAATTACGATTTATGTAAAGTAAACATTTTATCAAATGCTTCCTGTAACTGTGGCGCACCATGTGAAAATTCTCACCATTTCTTTTTTGATTGTGATAAATATACAGATAATAGGGAAATAATATTTAATAGTCTTAACTGGCTACCTTCTAACATTAATATTGATGTAAATCTACTGAAAAAAGGAAGTGATCTCCTAACATATGAAGAAAATATAACCATTTTTAAACATGCTTTTAAATATATTAGACTCCAAAAGATTTACAATTTTCTAAATGATCTAAAGAACCAACACACATCTCCAAAAGTATTTATTCTCTTTTCTTTTTTCTTTATTTTTGTTTTTCGTATATTGTCTATAATTATGTTTTTGTATATAGTTATTCTTTGTATTTTAACTCTATGCTATTATATGCATATTATATCATTTCATTGCGCATGCTAATCCATATTGTAAATTATTGTATTCGGGAGAAGACTTCATAAGTTGGAAAAACTTGTGTCCGATCCCTATTTCTTATATTTAGCAAATAAAAATATGCTTAAACTAAAAAAAAAAGGACTTTATCAAACAAAATCATTTCTATTTTCCACACCTTGTAGTGTGGGGTCGCTATTGTGCATGCGAAATAGTAATTGCAAACTCCATTGACTGGCTATTTTCTGCCTGTCTAGAATATATATTATTTTCTTGATCGACAGTTCAGAAGCTAGAAAACAAGGTGAAGAATATTGTCTGTCAATCATGCAAACAATAACTTATGCACATGACAGAACGCATTTGCAATGCACTACATACACATAATTTTGATCCATCATTTATCCATTGGAGGTTGATTCTTTAATTTGGGCGCAAAAGGGGAAGCTTTATATAATTTATGAAAATGTGATGTGAATTTTAGGGATCCTCAGATTCAAATCCATTCATCTACTTTTCTACACTTTTATACATAATATACATATGCATACCCGTTATTTCAAATGATAGTAATGCTATTCTAAAATATTTCCTCTTTGTTTTACTTGTCGTTTTCTTTTCAGAGCCCCAGCTTTATACTGCTTATGCTCAGCAACGGACCACCTTCGTCAATTGTTTTAGCTCATCGATGATCATGAGATTCACTAAGATAAATAGCATGGCCTGTGCAATATGTATTTATTTATTTACTTATGCTTTGGTGTCAGTGTTTCAACTGTTGCCAGATTTTTAAATTCAACATGGGTAGACTTATATAAAGTGTGTAATCGTAAAATTCAGTGGCCAACCATCCCAGTCTGGTGGCAAAAGAAAAGGTATTGTTCTAATATGCCTAACGTTGTGCAATTGACTGAACTTCACATGAGATACAAATGTCATCGAATGAACCCCAACAAAAAAACACACTTTCAGCAAACCAATTCTTTTCATTGATAGATATGAAAAGAAAGTTTATAAACAGTGATAATCATAAATTCCATCAATATCAATAAAACAATTACCTTTCATCTTAACTGAACTTGAGCCGTCGTGGTCGCATGGTAGTTGCATTTACAACTACCTGTGCAATCGTTTCCTATCACCACTTAAGTTGTGAGTTTAAACCCCAGTCATGGCGAGGTGTACTCGATAAAACATTATGTGATAAAATTTGTCAGTGACTTGCGACAGATCTGGATTTCTCTGGGTACTCCAATTTCTGCCACAAAAGTAGTAACTGAAATATTTTTGAAAGTGGTCTTAAACACCTAACCTCCAATGGACAAATGATGGATCAAAAGTAGTGCATAACATAAAACACCGTTGGGTCATAATGTGGCATATCTTTACAAGTACCAATAATACTACAACAATATTGTTTCCCACACAATTATGGGAACTGCTACACACATATCATGTCATTAAACAATATACTGAAAAAGAAACAACTTCACTTTCAAAGGAGTAGGTATGATAAGGGCAGAAATTGGCCTAAAAAATAGACAAATTATAAATGAAACGTATATCTTTCGTTGTTTCTTGATTTTATAAAACCTGTACCCCAACTACTAATTTGGTAACAATTTTCCATATTTGCACGTGCGATGACGTCACACTAGTCAATTAAAAGTCAATCGTTTCGTGAAAATATATGAAATCTAACAAGAAATGTGTATTTAATGTCAATTTTCAGTATAACCACAAGCAGGTACCAAAGACATATTTTAGTATGATGTTTAATATACATAAACACATATCTCATTTAATTTTTGTGTTGATACTCGAGTGTGGAGAGTATGAAATCTGCAATCAAAAAATCATTTTAAGGTCGATTTCTCGTCAGCGGCCATTTTTTATTGACCGTTTTCATCCGTAATAGTCAGAAATAGAAATCGACCTTTCAATCTCATCCAAAATAAAGTTGGTTATCGTAGTTGTTTTGCTACGGGAGTAAAACTTGAGCAATTTTTATGAAACAGTTTTGACGTTAAATAAATTTTGGAGGTGATTTACTGCCGACATGATTGTGCATTGAGTTCGACTTGTTTTTTTTTCTAACCCTCAGTGGAATTTCATGTGTTACTTTACTAAAGTATACTTTAATATTATCCCTACAATTCACAAAAAGTACAGAAAACAAAACAAGCAACCAAAAAGAAAATTAGTACGTCAAATTATCTTTGAAATTATTTCATTGGACATGTAAACACATCGGAACTTTCTATTTTTAGTAGTCCCTTTACTTTTTCTTTTTTTTCTTTTCTTTAACAAATATATTTTAATTAGCTCTTTCGCAAAGTGAATTGCCGATGAATAATTGTATTAACGTAAATTTGATTTATATATAGCTTAATATTAACGTTGCGGTGGCATAATGACTGCCGATAACAACCTCGTGAGATCAATATTTTATTATTGCTTATTTCAATAAAGTATGGAAAAATAAACAATATATTTGATAATTCATAATTCATCTAATACAGTACATATAATGATATAACATGCATGTTTTAACATAGTACACGGATGTCAGGTTTGAATTACATATTCGGTGTTT
The DNA here is from genome assembly GCA_963383655.1 of Bathymodiolus septemdierum. Taxonomy (NCBI): domain Eukaryota; kingdom Metazoa; phylum Mollusca; class Bivalvia; order Mytilida; family Modiolidae; genus Bathymodiolus; species Bathymodiolus septemdierum. The sequence goes on along the minus strand of OY726524.1, from coordinate 26,973,349 downwards.
TGTTTATAATGGTCCTTTTGTTATCCTTACTAAGAATGTCATTGATATAGTCCATCGTTTATGAGTCAGTGCTAAATGTGTAGTATTACTTGGAATTTTAGTGGTATGATTTTACTTTAATGGGCCATGACCGATAATACAGTATTACCAAGCATTATATTTATATAATCTATCACGTTTTACTTTTCTCAACAAAAAATGTTTGAAAATACAGTAAATATAAATTACCGTCTTCCAATCAAAGTATACTACCGTATTTGTACTCTTAGACATATCAGAATCGAAATAAATCATGGAAGCCAGAATGTGTTTTGAGCTTTAACATGGATTGGCGGATATTAGTAAATTTTATCCCTCGCTTCTGGCTCGGGATAAATTACTATTCTCTGATTATCTCGTGGCAAGTAGAATTTTGATTGGCTATAGAGGTACTTTTAAAACTTCAGGAAAGCCGTGCGGTGACAGAAAATCAATAATAGCTCTCACCTATGTGCTGTCCATTTACATTGTGCACAGCAGACGACACACATTTCACAAGATGACAGAAAATCAATAATCGCTCTCTGTGATCTTTGTCCAAAGATACACGTATTTAAGTTTTTCCTATAATAAGGACATACTTATTAATGTTGGAACATTCAGATACAAATATTATCAGTCTCTAGATTTTATATATCCCGTTTTAAAGGGCAGTGGTTTTGTTAAAAGTTTCGACCTGTTAGCAAAACCGCTGCCTTTTAAAACGGGATATATAACATCTCGAGACTAATATATCCGCCAATCCATGTTAAAACTCCCAACACATTCTGGCTTCCATGATTTATTTCTTAATTATTCAACATGGATTATATCCTTTCCTGCCGCTGTTGCGCTGCTCTACCATGTTATGCAGTTGACTTGGTTCCTTTGACATTCCAATTACTGAGAATAATTTCCTCTCATGATTTAAAAAATAAAAAGATCAACATTCGGTTATAAAAAGATTTAAAAAAAGCAATTTAAAGAGCTCAGCATTGACGAGTTTCTGCGGTTGCTAGGGATAATATTTGGTTACTAGGGACATTGTAAGGTTTAAGGAATTCTTATAATATATACTGGTTAGTAAATGATAAGATGTCTCTAGATCTGCTAAGGTGCTGTTGTAGAATGTTTTTTCTTGATTAAATAAAAGGTCCATGAGATCTACAGGAAAATCCTGTGCATAGGAAAACCTGTTGCTATGGACGGGGCATAACTATGAATACAAATATCAAAATGTACTTTTGAAAAATTAAATGACATTTGTAGTGTGTATATCTTGACAAAAATGTACCGCTTAATCAAATATCAAGTCAAAAGATCGTAGATGTCAAAATTCAACCATTAATTGCAATAATATAGGCTAATTTAATGTTTACAAAACCGTTGCTAGGGTGACAAAACTACACAAAAATACTATATGCTACCATAGAGAATTGGAATATTATTGTTAGAGTGTACATATATAGAATATAACATTTTGTCGAAAAGACTATGCAAGATATATGTAAAATAAAACCACCATATTTGAATTTCCAATGATTAATTAGACTCTCCTCCATTTACCTTGCTAAGCAACAAAGGACAAAGTGAAATCATAAAAAAAAAATTCTTACCTTTCAATGATTGTGTTTAATATTATATCTATATAAACAGTTTCTGAGATTGGGCCAAAATCTACCCTTATCATACTAACTCCTTTGTTATTAACAATTAAATTGAATTATCTCCATGATCTCAAAATTATGCTTCAGTGTTTAGTGCATTTTATCACATATTTTATTGAAATAAAGCCGAATTTGCATGTGTGATAAAAGCATAATTTGCGGCGTGTTATTTGCCTCCGGGGCAATAACATGTTATCTGCCCTCTTGTGGCTTTTATGGACCCTATGCCATGGACAGGAATAATTACATAGAGATCCACCCAACCCAAGCACAAGTTGCAAAAATTTCATATCACCATCCATCAAAATATCTAAATCAAAATGTTTCCCCTCAACTTCAATTCTTGCTTTTTCGCATAATGTGTTTATTTTCTGAAAAATGGGTGTGCAAGCAAGTTTTAAATGATCATAATCTTCTTTGCAGCTTACAATGCAAAAACATTTTGATCTTTTGATGATAATGTCAAATCATCGGTAATTACAGAAAAGGACAATACGACAAAGTTTGAAATTCTACTAACTTTTGACCCGTCCACCGAAATTGTATTTCTTATCTTGTCTGTTTCAGTATTTACATGATACTTGATGTACCGGATAATTTCGCTTTCTAGACTAACATATGCGCCAGGGATATTTCCGGGAATTCTTTCAAAATGATATAAACTGTTAATATCTTCCTGGCATTGATGAAACCAGATATGTTCGTGGTAGCCCATCACAAAATACTGTCAGTTCCCTATAAGCGCTCTCGCTAACATTAATTTTTTCCAAAATAAATAACAAATCTTTAATTTGTTGTCTTTCTTCTTCAGGCAAATCTTGATATGAAGATTTGCTGAACGACGGATTGAAATCGACTTTAACAATCTGCCCATCACTACTTTCTAATTTTAAGTACTGGGATACAAGGCCATAGGACTCTACAAACCAAAGCGCAGTTTCAGGTTTCGATTTAAATTCTTTTATTTTCCTTGATTTGTTATTTTCGGTAATTTCCGAAAACTCTTTTTCACTATTCGCGGTTCCAACTTTATTATTTATTGATTTTACATAATCTATAAGGCGACTGTTCGTATCTTTCACAGTCAAATTGATTTGACAGATTCTGGTTTTTTGCTAGCAAAACCCCCTTAAGACATATTTCTTCCTGTAAACTATTATGTAAATCAGAACACTTTTTTTCAAATTCTATGTTGTCGCTTTCAAACTTTTGTAAGCTAAAATTTAATTGTTGTACAATTTCTAACTCATCTGAGAATATTGCGATCTTATGCACATTATTATCAAAAGCAATTCGCTTCCTCCCTGTCAATTTTCTATTTGATAACAAAACTTTAATAGTCTTACTTGAAAGTCTGTTTTCAAGTCTCTCTGTGAATTTTAACTGAAATGACTGTAATTGGGAATTTAAAATTTCTATATATTTAAAATCGAGGTATTTGTCCTTTGGTTTGGAAAGCACCTTGATATGGGTCGAGGGTTGATACCAGGGACCATATGAAAAATTTCATATCATAATCTTTTCATCACATATTTTACATTGACCTTTTCCAAGCATTGACTTTTAAATTGCAAAAAAGATCTATGAACAGGCAAATTGCGAAAATAAATCCTTTATAGAGTTGCCTTTGTTCAACTTGTAAATATTTTTGTTTCGAATCTGGTTTCAAAAATATACCAAACAATGTCGATCTGTACAATGACGTTAGAAACGGTTTGAAAAATCTACCCAAGACGTTGACATTTGAATGGAAATTCCTATTCAGCACGACGTATATATTTGAGCTAACTATTCCGTTTCAAGTTATTTAGAATTTATTCCAATATATTGAAATCTGTTATTTTGATTGAAATACGATTGTATGCATATCGTTATGCATCATCTTTCCTTGTACTTTGACATATACTCTTTGAGAACACTGCGTAGATACCGGAAGTTGAATACGGGGGCAAATACGAATATATGAGGGCAAATACGGAGAATTAAGGGCAAATACGGATATTTTCATATTTCATAATTTAGAAGATCCTGTTTTATTATTTTTTTTATATATGATTAAAGAATTAAAGGAAATTTAAATGTTATGGAAATGTATACTAAATAAAGACAACATACCATCCTGAATGATGTGTAAATGTTATACACTTCACTGATCCAGATAATGTCTATAATATTTGACAATTTACACAGATGGTAGATAGCAGCTAATTAACGGTGCTTCCATGTAAACTTCGCAAAATTTTATTACCGATATAAAGATCTTGTATATAATAGGATTAAAAATTTGTACTTTTAAATCCCTTATCGCATGGGCTCATATAACTTTGTCCGTTATCATTATTTTATATGCGAGCGCTAGCGAGCTCTTTATGGTATAAAATGTGTACTTAGGATTTTTTAACAAAATGGCTGCACATACTGATGAATAAAAAAAAGTTCGACGCATTGTAAACACTTTTCGTGTAGCACACTAACACACTCAACTAATGAAGATCTTCTTAACTTAAAACGCAAAGGTGATCCTAAGTCTCGTACCCTCTCTCGTACGTCCGATACCAATGAAATCCTGAACCCGTGTGTAATACAAGTTATTTTGTTAGCTTGTTTTACTTATATTGATATTTTTTGATTTATTAAATCTCTTCTGACATGCTGATAATATTTTTTGCTTCTTCGCGGAAGATAACTTTTGAGATTTCGTATGGAACGACAGTTCGATTGAATGGGACTAGATTCGCCCCTAAGCAAAAGTCGTCCCCTATATATCTCGGCCCAAAAAATCTCGACACTTTTTGATGCACTGGTGAGCGTGAAATTGACAGATAATTTTCAGATTCGCGAGCATTCATGGCCGTGCCTGTGTTTCATATTAATTATTATATGATTTACATAATTAGAAATTCTATACTCTGATTGGGTATAAGCGCTTATGGAGGCGGGGTTTTTGTCATTTTTTTTTTCGAGGAACGATGTTCAACCAGACTACTTTTTTTGTAATGTAATCAAAATGGCGGCTTGGATTCCTTATAATAAAATAAGATAAAAGAATTTTTTTTTATTGTTAATAAACGACAATTATTGTTAGATATGAAATAAAAAATAAATGCCAATGGGAAGAAAAACTTGTATTGTTGACATAGAAAATAATTCCGGAAAAAATACTTAAGACCACCATCTATCGACTTTGAATTTTGTAATATTTCGTCATCCTGTGACGTTGTTTGCAAAGGACGCTGATTGACACACGTTGGTTACTGATTTATTTTACGATTTTGTGAACATTTTACTTGTTTGAGTAGCTAAATGCAAAATGCCATCAAATTGGAAAATATCAGTAACATAATTACATCACCGTCTAGTTATCAATGTAGGAAAACAAGGTTAGTGCATTTTGTTATGCATGGCTGCGCCGACACACATCAATGGAATGTAGCGCATTTTTTCCGCAGTTTATTTATGTATAACCTGAACCAATTCACTCACAAACAAATACAAGTCATTTGCTTGTGAGTGAATTGGTCGAGGTAATGCATATCGTCACGGTATGTGCTTTCGTATGCCATATGATTTCGTATCATCCATTTTTATTTTTATTTCCACAGCGCACGCATTATTTTTGACGTGTCTTCCGTTTCAATTTCTGGATCGTAAACAGGACTCCAACGTGACATATGTATAAAATGTTCAAGATTGCTTTTAAAGACGTAAGTACTAAGAATAGTGAACCTACCTACTGAAACATACTTTTTGTAATGCCAAAAAAATACTTCATTTATAAAGGAGCTGGACAAAATTCCAGAAGAGCTATATAAAATTGAACTATGTCGTCTGCCTCTCAGACACCTGTTGTTCCTGTTATGTGACTGGCATGGGGTCAACGATCGTACTTGTAAGCAAAAGAGCTGAATGAAATGTGCCTGTTTCTTTTATGAAATACACGTCACTTTGCAGTGCGTTGTGGTTTCAGCACTACAAAAAACATCAACAGTAAACATAATTTTGAGAGTGATCTTTTCAAACAAACTGTTATCTTATTTAGATGTAGTATGATTTGTAGATGGCCAGAACCATGAAATTTTAAAACCAGCCATTTCCGGATTTTATATTCGTTTCCATCCCGTATATCGGCCCTGTTTTTACTTCATACGAAAACATATGACGCCATTTTACTGACAGCAAAAGTTGCCAGATAATCGAGAATATATTAAAATACAAGAATGGCTTTTAAAAAATCTTATGTACAAAAAAATGTTTAACTAGCCATTCTTTGAAAATTCCAATCGTCATATGAATGAAGGGTTAGCAATGTTAATTGCTGTATCTGAAAATCGATAATAGTACGAAAACCCATCACACGATGCTAAATAAACTCTGGAAAAAATGCGTTTAATCCTATAGTCAATTGTGTTATTTTTGGTATTTGGTTCAGATTATCGATTTTTTATTGATTGAATTACCCGCAATCCTTTTCGCTGTATGGCGTAAAACGAAGCAGACACGAACATATCAGGGAGACTATCAAGTTCAATATTAAGTAAAAATCGTCAGTTATTCCTTTTATTCTAGCTTGTTGAGTTCCTTGAGTCACCATTTATTGTTGTAATGTAGTAGTGCATGGCGATGGCCCTGATTTATTTGTATTAATTTATTTTGCGGCCCTCCTCCTAGTTCGAATGTATACATCAATCTAATGCGATTCATCTGACACGTCGAAATATTGCATTTCAATTGTTTTTGTCGCGGCTATGAATATCACACACTAACTAGACAAATCAATTGAGATATTCCATAGGAAAACGCACAAATAAAAAAAAACAAAAAAAACCCCACTTGAACAACTTAAGAAAAAACCAATACAAAACAAAACAAACAAAAACAAAAACACCACAGGTACAAACGTACTATGATAAAGAGGAATACGGTCTTGCCCTCCCTCAGTCACAACGTGACTGAGTTAACCACAGCAAACAAACAAATTGTGTGTGCATTATCTATTATTCTAGTTACTAGTTAAATTTGCCATTGTATATTAATCTGATGGCTACATTTAAGAAAAAAATATATATCATGTGTTAATTTTAATTTGTGCATAACATAGTAATTTCATACATAAATGAAACTTAAATTTATTACAATTTTTTTTTCAGACCCCAGTATGTTGAGGCGCTCAAATCGAAGGCGTTCTGTTCCAGCAGGGAGGGGCGACGCAATTGCTGCCTTTGCTAAGAGGGTTACCCGTAACCCCCATTCAACAGTAGGATCAACCACATCTACAGCAATTTCAGGGAACACTGAGATTAATCAGAGCAGAGGAGGTATGTCAGCTTCCTTTGTCCGTTCAATAAGCTCACCCACAGTTACACCCAGCGTACATGTATCTATAAGCGACCTCGCCCTCTCTTGGGACGCAACTTGCTCCAACTGCAGTTGGGACACCATTAACTGCTGTTGCATCGAGTGCTGCTGATACATGTAGTAGTCTTGCTAATCAATCAGATAATATTAATTTTCATATCTTGTCTCAGTGCAACAAAGGTAGTGATGACCTATTTAGAAATGTGCCAGTAAATTTAAAACAAAAAATAATTGCTAATGAATACATTGACTTGGCATTATTACTAATCAACTCTCAAGCATCTTTGTCTGATAAGCACACAGTAATTGTTTCTCATGGTGAGCTGTTGATCGAACCAAAACAACAACATAGAAAAATGGTAAATATAGAAACTTGGACCGATGCGTTTTTGATCTTTACTAACATTTACTGTACCGCACATCTTCTCAAATTTCAAGACCTTCTGAAATACATTCATTGTATTCGGCTTGGCTCTAAGCGGTGTTCTGGTGGTTGGAAAGCAACAAGTTCAATTACAGTGGTAATTTTACGAATCATGCATGTGCTTTCAGTCATTCTTGCCTCCGGTGTTTTGGTGAACATCCACTCATTCAGTGTCCAGGACAATTTTGTTTGCCAAATAAGTCAGGTGGTGCGCCAAGACTTCGTCATCCTCAAACTAGACCCAGAGTCCGCTACCAAATAACTCAGTTCAATATCCTCCTAGGCAAAGAACACAAGTCACTGCTTCAGGTCAACCTAGCTATAATTATTATTAAACTTACAGTTCTTCATGTAATCTGACAAATTTTATATGGACTTTCTTTGAACTTGTACATGGAACTTATCGTCATTTTCAGATGCTTATAAAGGCAGTAGAAAAGAAGAACTTTTATCTCAATTGTGGGAAGAAAGAAAAACTCCAATGAATGTTGTTAATTTGGAAAAAGTACCTTGCCAACTACCCGAAACGAATTGATGCAGAGCTTAAACGGGTTTTCTGAGGGGCTTAGATTACAATATGCAGGGCCTCGTTTTTCTTCATCCGTCAAAAATATTTTGTCTGCTGAATTACATCAAGCTGAAACACTAGCTAAGTTGAACAATGCAATTGATTTAGGGCGGATGTTAGGTCCATTTTCTACAAAACCAATATCGTCACTTCGTATTTCACCAATAGAACTAGTGCAAAAGTCCGACAATAGTTGGCGTCTCATATCACATTTATCTTTCCCTAGTGGAAGTAGTGTAAACGACTTCGTACATGAAGGCATTATTTACACGGAAATATAATGTGCAATAACAAAACCACTTTATTTTGTGAGTATTGCAATAATAAATGCTTTTAGTGTGTGTGTTTATTCAGATCTTCATTATTGACTATAGTATAATCAATATAAAACTTGCTTTCGCATTCAACATTCAATACATTTGAGTCGCAATTTAACATTTAAATTATAAAGGTAATATAATATCTGTTTAAGTATTAGAAAAGGATAAAAAGGGAATGTCGCTTACCAGATGTTATCTCCACCAAATAATTTCTAGCGTGGAAGCCATACGTTATAAAAAAAAATCAAGAGGTCACTGGTGTTTGAAGACAAAATTAATGACCGTTTTTATTTTTGCTTGTCAGTTTTGAAAGCTTGTCTCCCTCCTCACTTTCCCGTTGACTTACAATAATTACAACCTCCACTTTCTGGTCCACTTCTACTAACAATGTTTCGACTTCCCACTTTCCGACCAACTAGCAAAACTTGCTCCCCCTCCCTCATTTTAAGGTATCTTAAAACATGCCACACTCCGATCAACTCTTATGCCTCTGATATATGCATCACGATATATTACGTATAAAGCAGTAACTATAAATATATATAAATATTTACGTCTGAAAATTTAACCAAACAGTGTTAGAATTCGATTTTTGAGCTGTCAAATTGGTGTTCTTCCCTCGACGGGATTTGAACTCGCATCATTGATACATTGCAGCACCAATCGCTTAGCTTTATGTCCAGCGCCCTAGACCACTCGACCACATCCGCTCCATATATATATATTATTTCAATAACTTTTAGAAACAATTTACACTTAATTTTGAATTTTGTAAAAATTTACATTCGAACATAACATCACCCATACATAATCGTTTCATTTCAATATTTACTTTATAGATCATGAATGTTGTTGGTTAATAAAAAAGATGTATGTCTTTGCTATGCAAACTCTTTTTATAGAAAAAAAACTCTAACTGGTATTAAACCAATACAAGCCAGTTGCTTTTTTTTATTAGAACCATTTTGTGCACATTAATTTGGAAAAAAAATACTATGAAAAAGGATGTTATTCTCTGGTAATACACACATACTTTTTGGTTGGTGAGTGTTAGTATGTACATACAATGAGTATTGGTAACACACCATTAGTGATCATGGACAATTTGTCCGTTCAAGGTAGTATGAAGATTTCAAATGTTTGGTCTACATTGTGTATGTGTGCACTTGTAAAGAAAACAAATGCAAATAGGATCTCCAACCCATCTACATAAAATGTTACCAATCTCCAAATTTGAACTCATGTGATCCACTAGTGGCACCCGTCGTGTTACTCTTGTTTCAAACCCGGTGATAAGTCATGAATAAGGAAAGGACCGATAAGTCTTTACGACAAGTGGAACATATCCGTGGTCATTTGTGACACAGATGTTCAGTAATAGTTAACCATAATACTTTCGAAGTGATGAGTTCGACTTAGCCAACAGGAAACCTAGGTGCAGAGCATTCCTTGTTAGCAGCAACCCACTATCAAGGAAATCCTAATAGGAATCACAAGTTCTGGAATACAGGATTAACTGGGAAACATATAAAATGCATACTCCATATGTAGATGCTACTGAAATGTTGCTACATACAAATGGAAAGTTCTCAATGGGTAACTCTCGGTATCATATGTCTTTAACTTACAATGTGTACCTTTTCCGTTTTTGTGAATATCCACTAAATAAGTATCAGAATAACGATGATCGTGCGTGTATCATTCTCGTTCTCGTCAATAAACAAATGTTCCGGAAAACTGAGAAAATGACGCCACTCAAGAAAAGTATAACAATCCATGAAATCACAAAATGAACTCATAAGCATCCATAGCTTCCATCAGAGAAATGTTTACAATATATTTACCTTTTAATATTGCAAGAATATTAGCATTGGATATATGTCATCATCAAGGTAAGTATAAAGGGTGGATCAGGAGGATTGTGGTGCTGTAGGCTGGAAAGGGTTTATGGTTTAAAGGGGACTGGGTTGGGAGGGAGTTAATGACGTGTCGTATTAAATTCCTTATGAAAATTTAAATTCAAATGCAAAAATGTACAAACCATGAAAACAAGTTACGGTGTAACATAACGTCAAAAAATTGATCTACCACGTCCTGTATACCAATAATAATAATAATAATAATAATAATATTTTTTTATTTATAGAGGGTTACACAGTTAGTTAATAACTAATCTTCCCTGAGGCCCTCATTGATATATTTAAACATACATTGTAAAGTACACTATATAAAAGTTACACACAAGAAGCAATACATTGTAATAAGTATACACAAAAAGATTAAGTAAATATGTGATGGTAATTTAAGGTACATCATCTTTTAAAATGAGACTTTTAACTTTTGTTTTAAATGAATTAGGAGAAGAAGCTTGCCGTCTCGAAAACGGAAGTTCGTTCCATAGCTTTGGTCCAGAGTATGTGAAAGTTTTCTTAAAAAGTTCAGTTTTTGCCAATGCAATGTAAGTTCCTTATTCTCAGTCAAAGATCTATGAGGGAATAAATGAGCAATCACGTGTAAATTAAAAGAAAAGGAGCAGCTGGTTTTCACAGAGAGAAATAATACATAATATAAAATAAAACAAATATATATGGTGTTCATAGTTGAACAAAAAGATCCTACCTGTATTACATATTAACTCTTATAAATTTATAAAAAACATAAAAAAATGGTTGGTAGAATACTAAGAATATCATAAAGATGTTTTAATGTTTAATTGTGTAAACAACTGTGCACCAGAATATTTGTATAATATCATTTCTTTTGTCTTGTCTTTGCAAATTGATGTTCAATTTTGGACTTGCTTTCAATAAATTACTTTGAACTTTGAACGTTAAACTTTGTATAATTGCTTGCATAAACATAAATCCGAGATCATATGAAAATAGAAATTGATTTGTTCCAAGAGCGAATTCCAGTTTCACGTAAAGAAAACGTTTCATTAATCAGGTATTATACTATGAGGATGACTTGTACTCGCATAACATTTTCAAAAAGAAATTTATGGAATATTATAAAAATATTTGAACAGGCTATGCAACCTATTCAATCATTTCAAATATTCCTTTCATTTAATTTTAACAGCAAAATTTAATGAGTCCTATATTTCTATTTCGATTATCTCATGGGACTAGTTCAATTAGTAGTTTACGAATGAATATGTTGGTGACGTCACAATACTAACCCAGGTTATCAAGTATAACCATTGTTGATCCAGGCTGATCAGCCAATCAGATAGCAGTATTCACAGCAAATTAAATTATAATAATGAAACAAAAGAATAATGTTAAAATTTATATATATTTAAGTAAAGAAACAGGACGATATATAGTGTATATATGTTGCATTAAAATACGAGCGATCTTGTACCTTCTTTGCTATATAACAGGTATCTGAATTTGAAAATGAGATACTCCACGCCTCTTCGTCGCATTTACATGTACATCGTTATAGGAAACAATATATTAAAATAGTATGGGTGCTTCAGTTGCTATTAGGTGTCACGAGCAATATTCGTACAAAAGTAAGAGCCGTCATGGCCGTGATCGTATGGTAGTTGGATTTATAACTATCTATACAATCTATGCCTATCACCACTGACGTGGTTGGTTCAAATCCCGCTCAGGACGAGGTGTACAACATTATATGATAAAGTTTGTCAGTGACTTGAGGCAGTTCTACATATTGGTAGACATTATGTTTAAACTTTCTTTTCACAGAACTTATATAATGCATGCATTGTACAATGATATATGCAAGGGATCGTGGTGGGTTTGATCGGATGGTAGTTGGATTTACAACTTCCTATGTAATCAGTGGCTATCACCACTAAGTTGTGAGTTCGATACAACATTATATGATAAAGTTTGTCAGTGACTTGTGGCATGTTAATGGTTTTATCCGGGTACTCCGGTTTCCTCCACCAATAAAACTGAAAAATTGACGAAAGTGGCGTTAAGCACCTTAAAAATAAAACCAAACCAGATCGTATAAAAGATAGAAGAATGAGTCAGATCGTATAAAAGATAGAAGAATGAGTCAGATCGTATAAAAGATAGAAGAATGAGTCAGATCGTATAAAAGATAGAAGAATGAGTCAGATCGTATAAAAGATAGAAGAATGAGTCAGATCGTATAAAAGATAGAAGAATGAGTCAGATCGTATAAAAGATAGAAGAATGAGTCAGATCGTATAAAAGATAGAAGAATGAGTCAGATCGTATGAAAGATAGAAGAATGAGTCAGATCGTATAAAAGATAGAAGAATGAGTCAGATCGTATAAAAGATAGAAGAATGAGTCAGATCGTATGAAAGATAGAAGAATGAGTCAGATCGTATAAAAGATAGAAGAATGAGTCAGATCGTATAAAAGATAGAAGAATGAGTCAGATCGTATAAAAGATAGAAAAATGAGTCAGATCGTATAAAAGATTAAAGAATGAGTCAGATCGTATTACAGATAGAAGAATGAGTCAGATCGTATAAAAGATAGAAGAATGAGTCAGATCGTATAAAAGATAGAAGAATGAGTCAGATCGTATAAAAGATAGAAGAATGAGTCAGATCGTATAAAAGATAGAAGAATGAGTCAGATCGTATAAAAGATAGAAGAATGAGTCATTGATCTTTGGTAGATAAAAGGTAAACAATGATTTGTTATTACATCATGTGAAGAACAAGTTTGTTGTCGGTCAGAAAATGATTTAATAGACCGTCATACCGGGTTGGATTTTATGGTGCTACTACATGTTCACTGAAACAACAGATGTCAGGTAGTCCGGATATAAATGGAAATGATATTGCCAGTGATATATTTAATTGATACAGTTACGAAAATAAAGTTTAAACATCATTCTATCAATATCAACGAAATGAACAATGATCTCTCATCTTAACTCACTGAACACAAAAACCACTACAACATATGCAGTCGGAAATCAATAACATTATTGAGGAAAGGCACAAAACTGAGGTGGGGTTAAATCGGTTAATGGGATGCCATTTGTTTTATTGTCTCGCACATTTTTGTCTTGATGAAATAATTTTGAGTGATCGGTAGACCAAGGAGATAGTGTTAGGGATTAATGAGATATTAATGCCAGTGTATTCACTGTGGAATAATTAGTACGTAGAATGATTATCAATGGACAAGCTTAATAGCAATGCTCATTTTATTTTATTGAAATCAACAATTAATCAGATTCCCTCTGGAACCATTAGGAAACTTGACACATTAGATAAATATCTGTCGACAGCCATCAATGTGATGTATGATTCAAGCTATTGTTAGATGATTAAAATTACTTGAGCGTTTCTAATGAAGCTTGTTCCATAATCTCGTGGTGTGCAATAAATTTGATATCAGAGAGCGTACCTGATGAAGCTTGTTCCAGAAACTTGTGGTGTGCCATACATTTGATATCAGAGAGCGTACCTGATGAAGCTTGTTCCAGAAACTTGTGGTGTGCCATAAATGTGATATCAGAGAGCGTACCTGGTTACGCTTGCTGCAGAAACTTGTGCTGTGCAATAAATTTGATATCAGAGAGTGTACCTGATGAAGCTTGTTCCAGAAACGTGTGGTGTGCCATAAATTTGATATCAGCGAGCGTACCTGATGAAGCTTGTTCCAGAAACTTGTGGTGTGCCATAAATGTGATATCAGCGAGCGTACCTGATGAAGCTTGTTCCAGAAACTTGTGGTTCGGTATAAATTTGATATCTGCGTTTTTATTAAAATTTTAATGAAAGGTTCGTCTTTATTCGCGCTCTTTGGATTTAGTGGGATTTAAGCATTGAAACAATTTTCCATTTGAAGGGTTATTATATGAAGTGCAAATAAATCATGAAATTACCGTCTTAACATGTGATATAATTCACTATGATATCATACTTTCATTTGGTGCCATCAGTATGGATTAGAGATTACTACATATAATAGTAAAGCCTAAGACCACAAAATGAGAATGAGTAACGACGAAACACCTTGCAATTCTGACAATGCTGTGTTGTGCCAGCAGTAGAAATATTAGAGATTTCTGCATAGTTTAATAAAGCTTAATACCACAAAAAAACAATGCATGACGACGGAACTTGCAATTCTGACAATGCTGTGTTCACCGTGAGGAGACATGAAACACAGTATATGATCACAAGTGTAATTTTATATGTGTGTATTGCCATTATGGTTGTATGTACGATTTATATTGTATGTAAACTAACGATATGTCGGAAACGCTTGCAGTCCAACATTACAAATGCAGTTGAACGTCGGAATAAAAGATCAGCAGTGATTGTGGTATTCATCTGTATTATTTTTATTCTGTCAGAAGCAATTCATATTGCAGCCACGGCCATTTTTTCTAAACCCAACAGTTCCGATGTTTCGGTATTTGCAAAAAACTTGGCACAGTTTGTTCTTATAAGTTGGGAAGTGGGATTTTCGATGAATTTCATTGTGTATCTGGTATTAAGCAAACAACTACGGAAGACTATATGTAAAGTATTTAGAAGAAGAGGAATATTCTCGTTCAAAAACAGCGGTTCAGGAGTAGAGATATCAACGTCATCTTTTAAAATGGAAAATACTACTAAATCGAGATAACAATGTACAAGGTCTCAGTTGGTAGATATATTAGCCACAATTCTTAAGATTTAAGAAGGTTAAAAACATATAAGCACTTTATTGTTATATTACGATTATAAGTTATATTGGATGACAGAAATAAAGAAGGTTAAAAACATATAGAAATACTTATTCTTCGACTGAGATTATAAGTTGTATTGAATGACAGAATTAAAGAAGGTTAAAAACATATAGAAATATTTATTCTTCGACTGAGATTATAAGTTATATTGGATGACAGAATTAAAGAAGGTGAAAAACATATAGAAATACTTATTCCTCGACTGAGATTATAAGTTACATTGGATGACAGAATTAAAGAAGGTTAAAAACATCTAGAAATACTTATTCTTCGACTGAGATTATAAGTTATATTGAATGACAGAATTAAAGAAGGTTAAAAACATATAGAAATACTTATTCTTCGACTGAGATTATAAGTTATATTGGATGACAGAATTAAAGAAGGTGAAAAACATATAGAAATACTTATTCTTCGACTGAGATTATAAGTTATATTGGATGACAGAATTAAAGAAGGTTAAAAACATATAGAAATACTTATTCTTCGACTGAGATTATAAGTTATATTGGATGACAGAATTAAAGAAGGTTAAAAACATATAAACACATTCATTCTCATATTGAGAGTATAAGTTCCATTGGATGATAGAATTTAAGAAAGTTAAAAATATATCGATACATTTATTCTAATATTAAGATTATCAATTCCATTGGATGACAAAAAATAAGAAGGCTAAAAACATATAGAAATATTTATTGTTATATTGAGATTATAAGTTTCATTGGATGACAAACTACTTTAAGATAAGTCTTTGAAGTAGCCAGTATATGTAAATTAAGAAATAATTCATGGCAGGCATAGAGTTGTGCAAATTTACACATGGGCTGGGCCTTTATATTCGAATTTTACCCCGATCGATAGCGAGTGGTAAAATCTAAGAATATAAAGACCCAGCCCATGTGTAAATTTGCACAACTCTATGCCTACCATGAATTATTTCGATTCTAATAGGATAAATACGGTAATGTTTAACCATTCGTGAACTGCATACACACGGCATTTGGTGGCTGTTCCATTTACCTCCCTCGGAAATTTTGAATTGATTTTGAATTATTTGTATTTGAACGAGATATTTTAAAACAAAGATATGGATGTTGACATGAAAAACATATGTATTGTGAATTTTCCAACATAGATTCGATTGAACAATTCCTGCGTAAAAATATTTAAAACAAAGTCGGAGTTCATTCGTTCATCATTTCGAGCGCTAACAAAATGCGGAGCGGAGTTGTCAAACATAATATCGAACACTTGAACAGTTGTTAATAATCGACAATTATTGTTAGATATGAAATAGAAAAAATAAATGTCAATGGAAAAAAAAGCTTGTATTGTTGACATAAAAAATATTTCCCGAAAAAATACTTAAGACAACCATCTATCGACTTTAACTTTTGTAATATATCGTCATCCTGTGACGTTGTTTACAAGGGACGCTGATTGACACAAGCTAGTTACTGATTTATTTTACGATTTTGTGAGCATTTTACTTGTTTGAGTAGCAAAATTCAAAATGCCATCAAATTGGAAAATATCAGTAACTTAATTACTTCACCGTCTAGTTATCAATGTATACGTAGGAAAACAAGGTTAGTGGAATAGTGCATTTTGTTATTCATGGCCGACACATACAATACATATCAATGGAATGTATATGTGCGTACTGGGGATCTCCAAATGTAAATTTTCAAAGCAAATGATAAACAAATACTTAGTTACAGAATATTTATAATAACTGGAGGGGGGGGGGGATTTTTATTTTAAGGACTTTAAAAATACGTTATATGCGGTGTTTTGTTTGTTTACACTCGGTCGACACGGTAATGTCACAGCGGGAGACACATGGAACAGCCAGATTTGTTGTGTACTGCACTTCCGCTAAATATAGAGTTGTTGAGTATTATCGTGTGTGCCGTTTTATAGACGTCATATTAGAATATGGTTTTGTTTATAAATTATTGTTGTGTCAGTTGGGAACTTTGTGTTGTCATTTTCTATTTTATGCTTAAAAAAAGCTTGAAGATACTAAAGAGGTAATCAAAAGCCACAAATCGAAGAAGAGCATACTTGTAACGCAGCGACCAAACGAAACCGACAAATTATTCAAAATACTACACAGAAAACCAAAGACCCTCAACTAAAACCGGGGACAAACAACGGAATGATGCACAATGCCTGCTCCATTAGTGGCACCCATCATCATTATATGATTGCATTGCGGTTTCCACGATTACAATAGGTTTGTTAGAAAAAACGTAAGCAAGTTTGCTGTAATTTGTAGACTTATATTATCCGATGTTTAAAATGGATGAAAGCAGCGTGATGATTTAAGGTCACACATTGTATTCAATTTATACATTATAAAAAAAATATCTTATCTTAAATATTTTAACAACCTTAATAGGTGGGACAATCAAGAATGGAAAACCCATTGGCATTGACAACATTGGGTTCACAAGACACAGGACAAAGGCAAACAAATCAAAAACACAACACAGAAAACTAAAAAGATGAGCAACACGAACCCCACCAAAAATCGGGAGTGAATCCAGGTGCTCGAGAAGGGTACACAGTTCCTGCCTTTTAAAAGATACCCATTGTGTTACTCATATCGTCAATACGACGACGAAAAACAAAGCAAAAACATAACACAATATGTGTTGGACACCACTATGCTCAAGCAAACACAAGTAACATAAATAAGACATCAACCATCCTACAAACCACTTGGGGTAAAGACGAACCAAATATCGTTTTTATACGGAAATCGTAAAACGAAAGTAAAGAAGTAGAAAAAATATTGTCTACCTTCAAAATTAGAGTAAATATATATATATACAATATCCATTAATTTTGTACTATAATATAATTTTATATAGATACCGATACAAGTATCATAGAAACAGGCTAGTAACGTCAAAGTTTTTTTTCACAAGAAACAAATACAGAAATAAATTTCCACTTGAAGATCGACGTTGCATATCAAAGTATGCTACTGATAAAGTTTTCCGGTGGTTTATTGTATTGCTCTTCCATTAAATGCAAGGGAGATAACTCTAGGATTATCCGAAAATTACATTAAGAATCAAAATACAGTAATAATATATTGTTTAATTTAAAATGTTATATATATATTTGCAAGGGAGAAATCCCACACTTACATGGAGGTCTTGAATACCTCAAATATTATATCAAGATAGAAAAAAACCTACACGTTTTACA
Source organism: Bathymodiolus septemdierum (assembly GCA_963383655.1). Taxonomy (NCBI): domain Eukaryota; kingdom Metazoa; phylum Mollusca; class Bivalvia; order Mytilida; family Modiolidae; genus Bathymodiolus; species Bathymodiolus septemdierum. Next base: position 26,955,067 of record OY726524.1, on the reverse strand, counting down.
TGTCCCCCAAACAGAAAGAGCATATTAATATAAAGGAATAGGTTATTGTTGAGGCGGCAATGCATGGCGGATTATATTTTGATACATATTATATTATCTTTGTTCTTGTATTTTAAATCGTTTATATGAAAACAAAATATCTTTTTATGTGTATTATTTTGTGTATTTTTTGTATCTATAGTGTATGCATTGAACTTCATCTGTGTAACACTTTCCTATTTTTAAAATAAACAATTACAACTAAAAATCTCCAAATTGTTATTTCTCAAAATGATTATACAAATAAGCGTTCATGTTGTAAAGTTTCGCTTGACAACAAATGTATTGATGCAAAATTAAAATAAAATGGGTTGCTAAGCGCTTGGGCAACAATGACCTCCAAAAGACGCAAAAGCTACAACACTCGTGTATTTTCTCCAGGAAAATATGCTGTTGTCCCTCCAAAGAAGGCCCCTAACAATCATGTTTCCATATACTACTTACAGAAGTTGTATTCACTTGGCAAGCCTACATATACCCGCCGACACTTACGACAGAAAACATCCGAGATATTGACAAATGTGTTTGGCATCGCGAACAAGACGAAGAACTGGATTTTGCCTGTCCAAAGTGGATACCTAACCAATAACGTTATATTACTGGGTCCCCAACATTCCCCATGGGATCCTTTTCTATATTATTAATATATATTCTATCAATAGTCAAAGTAGAGCTTCATAGTTACTGTGACACTATGGCTGATGTCAATCAGATGTGGATTCTAGAAACAATCTAAATATTTGTCACAGTACAAACAATAAAGGGAATTCTTTTCATGCAATAGCATTAAAACTTCTCTACCAGTTAGGCAACTACCCCACTCTATGTACGGTAGATTGAACGAATTGGTCCAACTGTGTTTCATGAAAAAGAATCGCCAACATAGATACAGGAATGAACAATTATTATTTATAAATAACACTGATTCTAACAAAAACTTCACTGAAACTGATATGATCAAAATGATCGAATGTTTGATTGACAACATATTAGTTATTTGGCAGCGTATTTCTCAACAGTCGGATTCCTATGGGCACCAGCTGTGCTCATCATGTTCCTTTATTCCTATGAAGCATTCGTCACACAAGGGCTTCCCAAGCTAGCCCGATTTTTTAATTTCACGATTCTCTACATAGATGATATCCTTTCTCAAAATAAATAAACGCTACAATGTTGACGCATCTATAATATTGATATTAAAATAAAGGATGCATAGAGACTGACAGTGAAGGCCTTTTAAAATCGAAAATTTATGATAAAGTATATGATTTCAATCTTCTATTTATATTTTACAATATACCAGCAGCACATACATATGGAGTACATTTCTCTTAGTTGCAACGGTATTCAAGGACTTTTAGTTTCTATCAGAATTTCCTTGATAGAGAGTTGCTGCTAATCAACAGTTTACTCTACAGACGGTTCAAAGTGGCTAAAGTTGAAGCTATCACTTAATAAACTTTACGGTCGTCATCATGACCTGATCATCCGTTATGACATATATGTGTCTCAGATGTCCACGTATATGTTTCTCTTATCGTAGTCACAATCCGTCCTTTTTCGCTGTCTTGACTTATCCCCTGAATTGAAGCAGAAATAGCATGACGGAAGCCATAATATTGCGTACTCATCCCGTGCACATGCATTCAACCCCGGTTATTGAGTGGGTGCGTACTAAATATGAACTTCTTACCCTTTCAGATTACATGAATTCACCCCGGTTTAAAGTTGGTTTCGTATTACTCAATCTTTTTTCTTCAGTGCTTGATCGATTGTTTGTCCTCTGTTTGTCCTCTGTTTGTCTTCTTATCCGTTTTCTTTCTTCCTGTCTTACGATTTACGGCTTATGTTTACACCATGTTCTCAGTGTTCTGGAAATCAGCCAGTAAATATATACTTTTTTTCTTAAAAATAAATTATATTTTTCTGTGTTTTCTTATTGTCCCTTTTCGTTTGGGCATTTTATTGCATGTCTTCAATTTACTGTTTCTGATTACCTCTTTGTCCTAGTAAAGCTAATCTAACTTTCGGCTAACAGGCGTGACATGCTCCATTATGCACAGACTATACATATAAACTTCAAGTTGATATGTACTCCTAATTTGTCATATAAACCAATATATTTGCCATGCAATGCAGCATCAGTTGTTTATGTTCACACAAATATGAAAATTACTTATAAGAACTAGTACTCTATTACTCGTTTTGATCTGTAGGAGTTTACCATTGTAATGTAGTATATGTATATGAAGAAATATGTATGATTCGTAAATGTTAAAGAAATAAAGAAGTATAAAGATTGAAAAAAACGAGGTAAGCACCGGACAACTGATCAGGTATAATCCTCTTCAACATGTTTTAGTTTTGATATTGGCAAAATTAATATATATATTAATTAAATAAACGTTAGAGAATACCGAAGGGGCAATCAAAAATAGACAATCCAAAGAAAGTGGCAACATAGGGTACACAAGACAGTACAATATGTGTTAGACACACAAACAACTGGAGGTAAAGATGAACCGAACATCTTTTTTATGCGGAATCGTAATTAATTTTCGTTATCAATCAGAAATGGTCATTAGTCTTTTTATATTGAATATTTTGAATACTTAATGTTTGTAAAATATTAAATGAGATGAATTATGAGTCGTGTTTACTGAATTCGATATCTATGTTTTTATTACCACTGCGAGGTCCATGCCTCTGCTGGTGAAATAGTAGTCCCAGAGCATCATTAAACCAGTAGCCAGTGTTTCGACACTGATATGGTTTATAAGATATATATTTATTGTTTTTATTCACAGATCATAAATAATGTAATTATCATTAAACCTAAGATTCTCCTCCTTCCGGTCTAGGTGACCATTACTAACTAAGGCACTATATCATTTAATAACATTCTCAGTTCTTAAAATCAAAGCTGAAGGAAATTTACACACTTTGGAAATATCCCTGCAGGTTATGCTTAGATTTTATGACGGCATATTAAAATTTGTCATACTGAATACAAGTAGTTTACATATCTCAAGAGAGTATAATTTTATTATCCAAAATCAATCTACTGCTTGCTTAGTTAAATATTTACTCTGTCGCCCAACGGGACGGCCTTATAGTTGTCATATGCTTCTCCTAAAGTACTGTTGACTTTTCTCAGAGACAGAGCGTGCTTTCCGAAATGCAAACACCTATTTATCTTTTTTAAACGAGAACACAATCGTTTTCTAATGTCGCCAGTTGTTTTCCAACAACATTTTACCACGACGGGATAAACTTTGGAATAATGTCTCGCAATGTATCAAAGTGTTTTCCTGTATCATTTTCCTTGCCAGACGTTTGGAACCTACACATAAAGTGTATACTGGCAGGAGAAATAATATCAGTAAATATTGTGATTATCTGTATATTTTTACGAGAACAATATAGTTCGGCTGTAACGGTTTTATTGTCTGCTTTCGCTGTTACAGACTTATTAACTGCATTGTGTGCTACTCTTCCAAACTTTATTGCTTATTATTTCTATTATCATGAATTAGATCACACTGATGGCACAAATCTTGCATGGAATAGAAAATATCCAGATTGTGTTGTGTTCTATGTTTTCGATGACTGTGTATATGCTTTTCATATGATGTCTGTTTTAACAACAACGCTATTGTGTGTTCAGAAGGCTGGCACTATGCGTTTCCTTTTTGGGCGAAATATCATATTAATAAGCAATTATCTTTTCTTGGAATTTTAATTGTCATGTTAGTTAGCATACCGTTATTTGTTCCGTATGCATATTCCGGAATAAGTGAAATATTTCAAGGTAATAGGGGAGGGTGTTGCTACTCTGAAAATCATATATTTGTAACAAATTTATTTGACACATGTCTTAATGGACGGAACGAATCTAGAATAATGCTAGCAATCACTACAAAGAGTATTACTAGGAGGAAGAAGGTGGTTGCACCTACATTGATAATGAGGATGTATATGTTGTACTTGAACCTGTACAGTTCAACCTCAGAAAAACGACCGTAACTGAGACCAAAGAAATCGGCTTGTTTTCACAGGTTCCGGTTTTGGGAGGTTCTGGAAATAGATGCTTCCGTTCAGCATATTAATATCGGAAGTATTCGATATTGATCTCGTGAACGTCAATTATGCTGTGATTACGCTATTTATGTATGTTTTTCTAAAAAAAATCAATGTATCTTAGCTTTGTGATTGTTTTTAAATGTGCTTAGAATTAAGAAAAAATACATTATACTGTTGTAAGTGTATTGATTTTATTATTTATCTATTTAAACATTAAATATATGAAAAACAGATAAAGACATTTTAATGTCTGAAAATAGCTACATTTTATTTATTTGCTCAAATAAAACGATTAGAGAAACGTGTGATGATAACAAAGGTGTATTCAGAAGCCATAAATCAAAGAAGAACAGACAATACAATGGCTCAAGTAAATGGACAAACAACGATCTACAAAACACTACACCGAAAATTAAAGACAGGGACTAAAATTAGGTGGTTCCTGTCGTACAATACATCCTAGTGGAAAATATATCATACAAAGCATAAAGAATATATTTATTTAATGACGTTTATAATAGTGTTGTATTTACACAATTACAATCACAATACTGCATAAGTGTTTGAGTTGTTCGTCATCGTGGTATCAAAAGTCACGTGTGTCAAATTACAATTCACCAAATCAAAATTCAGTGCATCCAAAGTGATGCATGCCTAACAGCGACGCCACATTGAACCCCAAGAATGTTATTATACTTCAGGTTTAGGTTATCCTAGCAGATGTTGGCTATTCTGTTTAGGCTTGTTGGTTTTCTTGCTTCCAAAGACTTTGAATTAATTGGCTTTTCAATATTATGACTTGGAGCATGCCTGATTAAGGTTATTCCAGAAAACGTGTCGTTTACACGTGCTTTTAGAATGTCATTCCAGATCCTTCCCAGTGATGAGAGATCGGGCAAAACGGTATGCCATGGTAGTATATTGACATTATGCTGTACCAGAAATTCCATCACAACACGTGCAACATGGGGTCCTGCTGAAATGTGATAGCATAACTTGTTATCATGTTATCTCATCACGGTATCGTATGCAAATTTCTATAGAATATGACTGCAAGAATTCGGTTACGAGCAGCAATTCCAACTGACACTACCACACAGTCACCGCCACACTGTCCATGTGAAAACATATCTCCTCTGTGAAGAGAAATTGGCCCAGAATCTTATATAGGGCTTACATCATGTCAGTCTAGCGTGGCGGTGGCGTGGCGATTGCAAGTCGCCGTGATTCGATACCATGCCCGCACAGCCGATTACGTAATTTCCTACCACTATCTCGTCTCAATCTCGGGATGTTGTGATAGACATTAAGAAAAGTTTGGAGATACCATAGGGAGTAAAAGCCGTCAGTTGAAGAAGAACATACACTAGAATGGCCAGAAGAAAGAGCACAAAGGACAAACAATGATCTACAAAACATTACAGCAAACTAACGATGAGCATCACGAGCCCTACTAAAACAAAATATAGTTTGGAATATTTTTCATTCATAGTGAAAACTAATATTTGTCTTAAAACTAATATCGCATACAATGTATTTATTTTCACGATTAAGCAGCTAAATTCAGTGACATTATACTGAGTGAACTGGTTGCGTTAATTTAAACATGATTTTAATAATTTGTGTTTTTATTCCAACTTAACCCATTAGGCGACTAGTAACCGGAATTGTGAGTATCTAAATCACAAAGAAATGGAGATATATTTGGAACGTGAACGTTTTTCTATGAAATCTTCACACTGCCCTTCAGGACAACACATCTTACTTCCGGTCTTGACATGATTTCGTGTTGTCAAGGTCTTGGCCCTTTGCTTTTGAATTAGAACCGCATCTGTGGTACAATGGTAAACCACCTTGAGTGTCGTAGGTCGTGGGTTCCAGCTCCAGTCGAGTCAAACCAAAGAATATATAGTTGGTGTATGTTGCTTCTCAGGTAAGCACCCATCTTTGTTGAGTAAGAGCAAAGACTGGTTGACTCGGAATAAGGATAATGTGTCCGAGTGAAATGACATGTCGACTCGTGGATTTCTGTATCAGTGAACTAGAAGTATAAAAATCCAACTTAGCGTGTACTCATCATATGCGACTTGTTCTCCAATGATATAGCTGATAAATTACTCATTTGGCGTTGAACAACAATCACTCACTGACGTATTGCTTTACATGTATGCTCGTTCTTTCTTGTTTCGTATTTAGATCTTTCCTGTACATGTCCCGTCGGGAGCTTGTGTACCATGCGTCTGTCATATAATTAGGAAACATTTGATAAAATTGAACTGAATCAAGCCAGGAAAGTGAGCAGTCCTGCATTTGTGTATTAGAGGTATCGATTTTACCTCTTTCTACGATTTTTCTTTCGTATTTTGGAACTGTTCCGACAGTGTGGTATTTATTGTTTTTCAGTTTATGTCATAAACATGTATACTTGTGATATGCATGCAAAGTGTATGCATACTTGTATATATTTTATTCAAAGTTTGATTAACCTACATAACTCGAGTCGTCACACCACATATTATATATTATGTATGGTCAAATTCACACAGATTTACACTTTAACTGTTTACATTCAAAATTATAAATAGGATTAATAATATAACTGCAAAAAATCATTCGTCTATAATTTTATGCAGTTCTGGGTCGTTGGATAATGGAATTTTGACATAAATGTTTCTTTTGATCTACACACATTTCATACCTTAATAAGTTGAAACCAGACATAATCATCTGTTTTGTGATATATTGTTACATACTTTTGAAAGGCGAAACATGTCTTTATTTAGACAAGATAATCATATTGTATTATGGTGGTTAGCTTTAGGAACACTGTCCTCTAATAGCACAGGTAAGTGTATTTTTACCATATTATTCATTATAGTGAACATGACTAAAATCGGATTTGCACAAGATTATTGCACCACATTAACATACACTTAGTAGTTATCAGCATACACACATAAAAACCTTTAAACGGGCAAATGTACGAAATGACACATTCCATATTAAGGCAATATTTTGACGAATAGGATTAGGTTTATGGTGTTTAACGCCACTTTCAACAATATTTCAGCTATACCATGTGATGGAAATATAACGATTTTCATAAATGTACTCATTAGTCGCCGCGAGGACGCTGCGACTCTATTTGTGATTAATAATTGTAACTACCATGGGGGGTCACGTGGTTAGTGAATAGTTTACATTTTATTTTCGAACACAACTTTCGTGAATAGTTCTCTTTTTTTCTATTGTTTTAAAATTTCTATGCAAGTCAACGATGTATTTATGTGTATTAATTGTTCTTAAATGCAATTAAAATTAGTTTTTTAATATAATATTCGTTGTTTATGAAATAAGGGCGTGTTTCTTTATCAAGAAATATGCTTTCTAGTTCGTAGTAGTGTTTGATTAATAATTGTAGTTAATCCAGAATTGAAACGTCTTATCCAAGATACTCAAGCAATAATATGATACGAACATTAAATAAATAAATAAATAAATAATGTAATCCCAATATGTAATCCTGATCAGTTCTTTCATTAATAAAGCGGCGAAATCTATGTGTGTTGAAGTAAACTCATTCGTTTCTAAAAATACCCTATAACGTAAGACTGTACTTAGCTTATACAGAGACGGTGTATTTATCGTCTCTGGTTGATGGATGCGGGTTTTTTTATTGACGACAATTACTCACATGTGCAAGTGGAAATAATCAAAATATTCATCATTTAGTGGTGTTGAAATGGTATATGTGATGAATATTTACACTATGTTTTTCTTTGTTTCATTATATTTTGCATAAATACAAATAACGCCCGCCGGTATCGGATACGCACAAACGTGAGAACTTAATCAGCCGCAGCAACAACAACCAAAATCCACTGCTTGCATTCTGTGCATAGGTCCAAACCAGACAAAGAAACTAATGTGAGTAATTCAACATCATATTAAGAAAAATCCAATGAAAGACCCTGATCCGTTAAATAACATACAACAAAAAAGAGACAGCAACACACACAGACTTTGACAAAGGTTCGTGGCTTAGGACAGGCACACGTAAATATGGAGGGGTTAAACTAATTTTGTGAGATATCAACCCTACCCCTGAAATTCCCAATGTCAAAGCACAACAACAATCCACAATAAAAATCAATATCAATAAATGATTCAATTTAGCTAGAAAAATAACTACACAAAAGGACTACAAAAATACAAGACTAGAGAGATATTTCCTAGTGAACACTCACTGTTCATAACAACAATCCAATAAAACAGCAAAATACAAAACCTCAGATAACGTTGAGCAGTCTTCAGCAAAGGACCAAAGTCCACTGATTGGTGTTCTGTACATGGAACCTGACCTGAAAAAGAACCCAATGTGAATAATTCATCATCAGACTAAGAACAACCCAATGAAAGACACTATTCAAGACAAATAACATACAACAAAAAGGAGACGGTAAAAACAAAACTTTTAAAAAGTTTTTATCACTTTGTTCCTGTTCAGAATAGTTTTGCGGCGACTTGGTGCTCAGCAACAAAGTTTTACTTGTAGATTTCTGTTGAAACTTGATATTATACAAGCTGATATCTTCAACAAAGAAGTATAATCTAAAATCCTAATATTTGTTATGAATAAAATGAAACCGAGAAAACTCCCTTTTTCAATATAGATTTGATGTATAATTGAGATAGTTGACATATTTTGATTTAGTCTAATTTTTTTTTTTTTTTTTGTCACAAAGAGTATACTCAATTCAAAAATAAACATGTCATCCAGTATAAATAATAGTTTAGTTTTGTGTTTTTCATAGTTGAATACGTATAGAAATTGCCTAAGTGATACATTACAGTAATTTTCGATTTTGTATTCAGAGGTTTAAACAATTCATTGTTCATTTATTTGGGAGAAGAAAATATCGTAGAAAAAATCTTTCGACTGACTGCTTGGTCGCTGATGCCGGTATATTCTAATGATGCCTAAAAGCGACACCAAATAAACTATTATAATAATATATTATTATTATTATTATTATTATTATTATTATTATTATTGTATATAATTTTGCAACTGTATTGAGACTTGGCTGAAATGCAACCGTTGACTTTTTAACCATCAAATAATAGTTGTATTGTAGACCGGTATATCGGTAATTTGTTGAGTAATAATTGTGGTAAGTAATTGTGGTAAGTAATTAAAAACAAACGATTTGATTTGGCTACTATATGTCATGGCATTTTATTACTTCAACAACACATATTGTCAACAAATAACAACAAGTTGACGATGGATCACTGAAGGGTATTCCAATCAGTGTAACAAAACAAGCTGCTTGGGTCAACCAGAGCAGCAAAGTTGATAAATTTCGCCATATTCCACATCAACTAGTTGTCGCCATGACGAGTAATGTTGACTTTCACAATTCTATATATCCTTTAGTCCTTTCACCAAACTGCAAAATAAAATAAAAACAGCAGAAATCATGTTTAAACGGGATGGGAAGGGTGGGTTTTTGTGTCTTCAATCCTTCGCATCTCCTTTACAACTGAATATCCTACACGGAAGCACTCGTTTTTAAAGGTTTGTTAGACCTGAGAAATACAGAAGCTCGTGCTGCAGTTTGGCGGCAAATTAGGCATTATATAAACAGATGTCTAAACATAGTATATTTTAATGTTGGCGTTATATAAGTTTTAGATTTGTTAATCGGAATAACTTAATACAATAAACGAATTTAATAATAAACTATTAAATTACATTATTTGTGCATGAAAGCAAAACGTTAAAAACACATTTGTTTCTCTTTTATTGACTTTCAAAAACCAGGGTTCATGCTTTATTTAGAATCCTTTGTATTTATTTACGTGTACTGGTGTCCAACATGATTTCCATATCAGATGACCTTTTTGTCGTTTAACAGTAACACGACGGGTGACACTAGTGGAGCAGCAACTGCTGATCTTTCCGGAGCATATGCGTTCACTCTCTGCTTTTTGTAGGGTTCGTGTTACTCGATCTTTAATTTCCGGTGTAGTATTTTGCAAATCATTGTTTCTGCTTTTGTCCTTTTTCTTGCTGCGGTTTTACTCATAGGCATAGTCCGGTAGACGTCTTGTTTGTAATAGAGAAAAGAGAAAATTCTACGCAAAAGAGAACACATAAACGTAAAAGGGAAATATCAATTGCCATTTGAGAAATATATACTTCGCCACGGGCAATCTGTTGGTGATGATAACATTGTTTTAGCAGCTCTCTCCAGACAATATATCTACTGGGCACAAGCCCTATAATAAATTATGAGTTTAAACGTGTAAACTCCATATGATGGTACTGTGCTAGAATAACGTATGAGATGTAAAGTGTAAATCCATACACGTGTGCTGCTCGAATATTGAATGGGAAGTTGACTGTTAGAAAAGTGAAATCATCACGAGTTTTGTTTTTAATCTTCGGTCGTTCCTGATTTCAAGGTACATATTAATGTATGAAGCAGACACCTGAGTATCAGTAGTGCCCTTTACTTCGACCTCCTTTGGATAGCTGAGATGCAGACAATCACCGAATCGAGATTTATTCAGTGACGAAATATAATCTATATATAGGAAGCTGGAATTAAAGGCTTTGGCTACTTTTCCATCCTTATTCATGAGCAGCCTTGCCTCATAATCAGGTATAATCAAATCAGCGAGTAGTGGAACGCATTGATTATCTATTGGAATATAGGTTGTTTGGTTGATACACTGGTCCACCAAACTAGGGAAAAAAATCTAACATTAGAAAGATCTCGTCCTGTTTATATTTGCTATAAGATGTTTGCGTTTTGACAAATACGACTTATCTCTACAAATACAGATACCTTTGCATTCCGTTCTTCTTTGAGAAGAAACGCCGAATCAGTTCTTTCAGTCTAAGTTTATTTTAATCTAAGGACGTGATAATAAATATACAAAGGTAATTAACAATGGAAGCTTGTAGACACATATTAACAGAAACGATTTATTTGTATGAGCCGTTGGATATATTTTAATTTCAATAATTTAATGACATATACCTATTTTAAGAGCCATGTCAGTTACCATCACCCCTACAGAGTTCCAGCTGGAATTATGCACATACCTCAAGGGAATTGACATTGAATTTCGGAACATCTACTATGAGTGGCTTTTGGAACAAGTTCCGAGGAGAAGAGATTAAAGATTACGATTGTATTTCAAATACCAACAACGTCTACATATTCAAGTAAGCCGGTACCATTTATGTGGTGTCACCGTTCACATATATGATCCATTGCTTTTAGATGAATATCCTGTTCAATGTCAATAGTGTAATCTCTTTAGTGGATGATCAATTTGTTCCATTCCAGGGCCTCTACCGTCCATCCGCTATTTCGTTAATTTCTCTTCCGAAAACACACGGCCATTTGAATCTGAACAAGTCAGGACCAACATAATTACTACATGTTCAATTGAAAGTTAATTTTGCAGGAAGAATGGTTCATAGATACCAAATGGGTAATAAGAAGCCGACAATAACAATATATAACAGTCGCAAATTACATATAGGTTTGCTATTAAAAAAAATAATTCTCATCACATTTGAATTTGGAGCAACCTGTTTTTCTATAGAGTTCATTCCAATCGAATTCTGAATTATGAGCACTTTCTTACCAGAAATTGATTAGAATGCTCAATATGTGTGGTCCGGAAAATATACATATGTCAGACATTAATTTGCATATTCAACATGAACGTTTTATTCAAATGCAATTCTCGTACCTATTTGATTGTTTGTGTGTTGTTTAACGTGCAGAGGTGTATATCTCATGTATATTCAGGACAAGAACAAGTTCCACAAATATACAGTCAGGAGGAAGGAATGAAACAACCGCAGCAATTATCTTGAATTGCTACTGGAAAATGGTTATGGTTATGGAGTTTAATGACACCTTCAACAATATTTCAGTTATATCGTGGCGATCAGCTTCATTGGTGGAGGAGTATCCGGAGAAAACCACCGACCTGCCGCAAGTCACTATAAAACTTCATCACATAATGTTGTATCAAGTACACCTCGCCATGAGCAGAATTCGAACTCGCAACGTTATTGGTGATAGGCACTGATATTGCACAGGTAGTTGTAAATGCAGTTAGCATATCATCACGACCACGACGGTCCCTCTACTGGAACTGCATTGAGAGCGAGATATGAGATACAGCTTAATCTTTTGTCGTGGTTACAATACGCCTACATTGGTCAAAACCTACTTTGGGACAGAGGGGCGATTTCAATAGATACAATAACACAACAAAAGAAATGAAAAAGCCACACCGTCGGAGCAATTTCAAAATCAAATATTAAAATCGTAGAATGAGTCAAAATCGATACCCTAACACACAAATACATGACAGTCCCTCACTTTCCTAACTTGGTACAGGCACTGCAATAATAACTGGCGGGGTTAAGCTAGTTATATGGGCCCAAACCTCCCCTCTTAGTGAAATGATGCGGTCATGTAAGTGCCTTCCACGTGTGAGTAAAATGACAACTCTCACATATAACCTGACAGTTATATAGAAGTTAATTATTGGCTTAAGGATATGAAAACACTCTTTCCGATAGATACTTATACTATAGAAGAGCAGTTTAATTTGGAAAAGCGCTAGATGCATTTTTGGTATTTTCTTGATAATAGCCTGATCTGTAATATAGATTAATTGATTGATGTTTAGCGCCTTATTAAGAAAAGCTTGAACATCTCTAAAGGGGAAAGTAGAAGCCATAAATCGAAGAATAATACACAATGCAATAGCCAATACAAAAGTAGAAAAAAACAAACAACGATCTACAAAACACTGCAGAGAAAACCAACGATTGAGCTCCGCTAAAACGGACGTGACTTATGGGTTTCTGGGAATAAAGACACTTCCTGCTCCACTAGTTGCATTCTTCGAGTTACGCTTGTTCCAAGCCCTGTCATAAGTCATGAATGAGGATGTTGATTAAGATAGACGTAACATATTTGTTAAGAAACGTTTGAAAATACCAAAGGAGTAACCAGAATCCATAAATCGAAAACGGACAGAAAACACAATGTTAACTTAGACAAGTGTTGAGGTTGAAAATACAACCCACCATTTCTTTGGAAATGCCTGCTACAAGTCAGGGCCATTGCGGTTTTCCCAGTTTTCCTGTTGTTGACTGATTTTGTCTGTTTATTGACCTGAGTTTTTACTTTTCCTTTGGATGATTGCTCGGTGTTCGGTAATTTTGTTATTACCCTTATTATGATATGTTATGTAACACTATATTTTACTACATATTGATACATTATCTATATTGGTTTGCCTTTTCAGAAGTCAAGATACTTTCTCAAACAGAGGGGATATCAAACGGTTATTTCTGTGTATGAAAATGACTATGGCGTCGTCAAATCTCTTTTATTTTTATTTATTGGCAGGTAAGTGTATATAAACGTCCGTATAATAACTGATACAAATGTGATACACTTTTCTAAAGTTACCTTTATTGTCCACTACTTTATAAAATGATGCTAAAGACAATTTGTCATATCTAAGCATTCAATGTTGCTACCCCTTAAATCTGTCAGAGAAATATCATACGAATTCTGATTACCCCTTTGGTATCTTCAACTCTTCTTGTAGCGAATACACGTCTTTTTCAGTTATAAATTTCTATATCGATCTGTGAAGAAATTATTTCTGTCATTGACCAGACAAAAATACATTTGAAAAAAGACGTCTTTTGAATTGTTGAATATAAATGTGATTATGTTTTCTTTGGCTGCCGAATAATAATGTTAAACTGTCATATGTCACAGTTCCTGGTGTCCTCGTGTGAACATCCAAATATAGCAATGCGACACAGTTACAACTCCTGCGAACGAAACGTAGAGCAGTCCCCCCCTCCCCCCAATGAACAGTAGTTAAGAATGGTGGTTAATGTGTCATTACAGGACATCCTGTTCCAATTTTCTGACTGGTGACTTTATCACATATCTTCATTCTTCATAAAAACAATGACCATGTTAGTGGTACACTGGTACACGTTTTGTCTTGACCAAGTTGTCCGCACCATGAATAGATCTGAAATATTTCACAATTGATATTCAACAATACTTGTATATTCATGAATAGGTTTGAGTCGTCGATTGGTTAAGATTTTTACCACAAGCCTAATTCCACAGATAATGGTTCAAGCCACAATGCCTACCTTAAGGGTTAAAGCTTCCAGACCTCTACCCATGACAGGGGTGGGTGTGGTTTCAGATGTTGGCTATGAATAACCGTCTAGGCTCTTATCTCACATTGCATCTGGTAGTCAGGATGAAACTGAGAAAAATATAATACAGAACATGAAAATTAAACAAAATGTCCACCTTCCGTAGATACTTGATATTATATAATTTTAAATAACACGAACAATCTCACCGACAAGAACGAGTCTTGACAATATATAGATTTGGACATATAACACATTTTTCTACATCATGCATTATTATACCTTACATAATAGTTTACTATATAAATATAATAAGACAATATGGATGTATTTCTGTATATTTGATAACGAGTGAGACAACCCTGTGAACAACCCAAGCATATATATTGTAGAGGGAGACAATAGGTTGTCGCTCGGTCTACAACCCCTGACAATCGGAAGTGCGTTGAAAATCTTTTTTTTTCTGTCCGGTTCCGTAATTGTATTTTCTATGCAGGAAATTGTGTGGTTGTCTTCTGCAAAGCAAAACATAAACATCTTAGAGTAGTTTATGTTCACCTGGATTGAAGGTAATAATTGTATATTGTTTCTCACGTGTTCCCGTCATAAATGCACATGTATCTATATGTCTGCCCACTTGGCTCTAAGCAACAATCAACCAATCAATTAAAGGATGATATACTTAGTGGAACTGTGCGCAAAACTTGACAGGGGACAATAGCAACAATACATAATTAACAGGTGGTCGCGAAAGAAAATATACATAGTAGACAAACAGATAAACTATGTCCTATTCCTATGCTCACCCGTTGTTTCCATCGAGAAGTCAAACATCAAATTGGACTATTGTTTCTGCTTAGATGTATTTAGAAAGAAATGGATGTAGTGCCTTCTCAGAAAATTTGTGTTTCAGATATTGAAACAGGTTCTAACATTGAACCAAATCCCGAAAGAGTGTACATTGCAAACGAAGGCCTCAGTGATGCTCTTCCAACATGTGATTATTGCCTGTATACTACGTCACCGCCTGATGATGACTTCCGAATCCTCCGTAGAAGTGGTAAGATATTCACGATAGCTCTCGATCGAACACTCGTCTATGTGGAAATGAAGAAAGGGAAAGCTTGATGATATCACAGGGGTAAAAAAAAAACGCAAATCGATGAAGGACAGACAACTTAATAGAAATAAAGGTTAACAATGATCTTCAAAACACAACACAATAAACTAAGGATTGAGCAACACGAACCCCACAGCAATGGGGGAGAACTCAAATTCTCCGGAAGGACTATCAATTCCTGCTCCACTATTGACACCCGTCCTGTTAGTGTTAAAGGACAGTTACATTATATGATATGGAGATCGTTTTGGACACACACACAGAGTAAGATACATTTACCAATATTCAGTCAACTAAGACCGACACACCGATGTGAACAAATAACTATGACATGACCAAGATATTAATTACGTTCAAAATGGCGTTTATCGAACCACTTGGATAATTTGAATCGTTTGCACCAACGGGCTAAATACATAAATACACTTTAAACTGAATATATTGTGCAAACACAGGTTAATTTGCAACAACAATTACTTTTATCTTGTTTTGATAGATCCTTTGAGAGATCTCTGGTATTCATCAAAGCCACATGAACACTGCGTACACAAGTTCGAATGTATTTTCAAGTAAAGTATAACAAAAACAGTCGAAACATATGAATGCGAAAAGAAACCTCAAAGGTCAAATTCGAACAATACGAAATAGTACTAAACCCTGGTGAGAGTCAATACCTCAGAAAGGATTTGTTACATTTGTCACATGCTAATAAAATTGTTATGCTATATAGAATTCCATTGGTTAAAACTTTGATTTACATCCTCATACTGTAGCAAAGTGTTCTAATGTACAAATTGAATTCCTAAAATAGTACAATATAAGAACATTGCTTATTTCAAGAACTATATTTAATAAGATTTCATTCACCTTTAAAGCATAAAATTAGCAGAAAAATGCCCAATGTGTGCGTGTTAAATGGGAGGTCATATCGTTTTGTGACGCTTATATCGCAGAACCGTCAATTATGTGTATATCTTGTAATATAAATACAAAGATAACACAATAATATTTTATGGTGTAGATAATATTAGTGCATTGCCATTTTGTTTTACATCTATTTGTTATATGCATTAATGTAGACACTGCCTTCTTAATCACATAGGACAAAGTTCAGAGAATTTATCGGGAAATGTGTCTATATGCCTGCCTTGTGATGCCACTTGTACTAGTAGTGAGTATATTAGTTTTATCATAATATCATGGAGCTATATAAAGGCAAAATGCCACTGTATGAGAGCAGATGGTAATGGTTTTTTTCTGGTGTCCAATTAAAGAAGTTTTGTTTTCTGCTTACACATCTTAATCTCGAATTTACTTTTTTTCTGATGATAGAATTTAAAGTTATTTCACCAAAAATAAATATTGGTCAATATCTATTGCTAAAATATTAAACATGCAATCGCGTATTCATAGCATGACCGCTACATTTAATATAATAATCCTTGTTTGTCTTTAATTTACGCTTTGATCCAAATAAAATAGAATTATGTCTTCCCGAGATGTAAATGAGGCTTGTTGTTCACGAGACATTTGCTACACGACAGTAGTTCATCGCCTATTTTTCCTCCAATAAAGTCCACATTATTTGTGAGAGAAACTAATAGTGTTCTCGACGTCTTATCGTGCGCGTTTGCAGTCGTAGTTGATGGTTATCGGCAAATAAAAGCATACCGTATGATATTTACAACACACAATTAGCCCCTCTTTGTTTGCCGACGTATCCAAAATCTTTAAATTATAAACAAATTGTTCAAAATAAAACTGTTCGAATTAAAAACAAATGCAAGAATACTTGACCAAGGTCTAATATACGACACAATGAATTATCGAGTCTTTGACTCCTAAAGATCGTGGCTGTGATCGTATGGTAGTTGGATTTACAAGTACCTATGCAATCAGTGCCTATCACCACTGATTTTGTGAGTTCGAATCTCGACCAGGGCGAGATGTATAACATCATGTGATAAAGTTTGTCAGTGACTTGCAACAGGTCGGGTCCTCCGGTTTCCTCCGTTAATAAAACTGACCGCCACGATATAACTGAAATGTTGTTGAAAGTGGCGTTAAACACCATCAGAAAACGAAACAAAGAAACTTATATATTGAACATCGAAAAAGATTTTAATCATACAGAAACACATTTTGCGGGTAATCGGGATTTTCATAGTAGTATTAAATCATATGACGTTTTGAAAATCCATATTCGGAAAGATGTGACTTGCAAGTCAACCATTTACTGGTCCACTCAATAAGACACAACGGATGTCAAGCATAAAACAAATTAATATGGTGACCCTTTCAAAATGACTAGTCTTACCGACCTTTTGTTATATGAGGCCTTTCTGCTTGTATTTTAACTGGTGTTAATTTGTTTATTCGAATCGTTATTTGTTTATATCTATAATATGTATTCCACAAACAAAAGATGAAATTAAGCGGACTATTTTGTAGCACCTGTTTCCTGTGGAACACCGCCTGTCGTGTCTCATACATCAAATGTTAACACGGGAACAGACTATGACGACACCATTACGTACACGTGTTTATCTGGTTATGAAAAAACATCTGGAAATTTAGTCCGTACTTGTCAAGCTGATGAAAATTGGAGTGGTAGCCCTCCTGTGTGTTGTAAGTATCATCTGATATGTTTCAATATATCGATCAATTCCGACTACAAGCATGTAGTGTACCCCAGAAGCATGTACTGAATTTAGTCGTTGTAGACTTAAAGTAACAATTACTAAACTAAGGTTCTCCTCCCTCAGACAACCATGACCTTTTCCACTTTTGGCTATTCTTATTCTGTATATTCCCTTTCGTATTCCTGCTCTCAAAACCTTTCCCTTGATGATGAGTGTACCTGATAAATGTTATGCCAGAAAAGCGTCGTGCACACTAAATTATATTTTTGTTATTGCTATCACTGGGTGAATACCTTGCCAGCGGACTATTAGTCCTGGATGATATGCCCAGTAGTCAATGTTTCGGTAATGACCTGGTTTATTAGATATATATTTATTATTGAAATTTACAGTTCTTAAATAATGTAAGTATAAATAAAGATAAGGTTCTCCTGCCTCATGTGACCATTGCCGATTTTGTATATTTTGTTTGGTTTCCCAATCTTTTGACTTTTATGGTACCTGATGAAAGTTATTTCAGAAACGTGTCGTGTGTGATAAATTAGATATCTACGTTTTTTGCTGTCAGAAGAAACACAATTGTGCAGGTTTGATGTTAAACTCGAATAAAAATAATTTCCCTTCGAGATTTTTTTTTAAAATACATTCAACAATTGGAAGTAATACAAGTAACGGATTTCAATAATAGAAATTGATAAAAAAAATTGCTGAATGACGTCAATGCTCGCAATGAAGTTTTTTCATGTTACACAAATCAAATTATTTACAATTCAACGGAACTAATAGCATGTTAATATTTCGGTGCATCTTTTCACCCTGTTTTGTGCTAATTCGGGATTTCCGGTCTTCTGTTCTATATTTTCATTTATTTTTCGTTTTACTTCCGTTGTTTTGCTTATATGTATGGCAATTTGTTTGTTCCCTCTAATCTCTATACTATGAATTCACTTAATTCATGGATTCTGATTTTCGTGCATTGTAGAAAAATAGTTTTTTCGTGGATTCGCGGAATTCTAATTTCATGCTTTGGTACTATTCACAAAATCGACAAATTATAGTGAATTAACAGTATTAATGTTCACGGAATTCTATAAGTACTATTCACAAAATCAATGAGAAGTACCGAATTCATAGTATTACATTCTTTGCTTTTGATCTATTTTAACTAGGCAATCTCTGGATTGATATGGTCCTGTTTTTCTTATAGCACCTGTTTCCTGTGGATCCTTGGGTGCAGTATCCCATACAACAACTGTTCCGACAGGAATATATTATACAAACACCATTACGTACACCTGTGTTTCTGGTTACGAACATACATCTGGGACCTTGATTCGTACTTGTCAAGCTAGTAGGAACTGGAATGGTAGTCCCCCTGTGTGTAGTAAGTATAGTCAAGCTAGTAAGAAGTGGAATGGTAGTTCCTGTGTGTAGTAAGATTAATGTGTAATGTTTAAAGAAACCCTGGTTATTGTTGATACAGTATTTTGTATTCTAGAATAGCAAAATAAACATATATTAAGAAGGTTGGGTCGAATTTCAAAAAGAAATACCAAGTTCTCAAATTTTTGTCTGATGATAGGTACATATGCTTTGGGCTGAAAAACCGAACAAATTAGCATAGGTCATTGAACTAATATTTTGCTAGTCGCCCAGCTTTGTGCTGGGGTGGCTATATGAGGTACCAACTGAAGTAATTTTGCAATATCTGAGATCGGAAAACTCTTAAAAAAAAAAAAAAAAAATAGCAGATTTTCACCCTGGCCCTAGAGTTGGTTTCCTCCATACAACACTCCTTCGCTCATAAATATGTTGCGAGAAATACCATGTTATCCATGTGTGCATAATGATGTGCTCAGTTGTATCTAGAATGAAACTACCTTTTTAAAAAAAGACGGTCAAGTGACATAGGAGCAAGTATTAATGGAAGATAACTCTTACAATAGTCTACTGACTTTTATTTACGTCTTCACAGGGGTTTTGGATAATTTGTTTTTTAGAAGTTACTCTTACATTTCCATTACATTTTGCACTTAAATGATGAAATACTCGCGACAACTATGCGCGATAAAGATGCATAGGTACAATACGAACCAACCTCTTTAAGCCTTTTACAGTTTGTTGTGAATATGTGCGTAGCGTGTGTGATATTTTCTTTAAAAACTATTTTTTGTTGTTGAAATCTTGGACAAAGGGAAATTACTTCAAAACCACAACATATTGAAACACACCATACTGACTGCAGGTCAAGCAATCTTTCCTTTTATTACTGAATGTTTCGTGCTTCATCAACTACTCGTGTTATAGTCTATTGTTAGCTCAGACCATGGACCGAACTAAGAATCTGCTCAACTAGAATCAACGCTCGCCATTAAGCCCTCGAGGTGGTCTACCAAGTTAAATTACTAAGCCAATACGTAAAAATTATTACAATTTCACATTTAAATCAAATAAATTGATCATCAGCCAAGGTTGTTATTTTGACAAATGATGAAAAATTACTCCAAGCCCAAAGGGCAAAAAACTTAAGTCAACTTAAAAAATGCATATTAATGAGGAGGTTTGGCCCAATCAACCGCTTTGTTTAATTACCAATTCAAAGCCAGGAAAGTGAACTTTATTGTTTATGCGTGGTCCGTCCGTCCGTCAGTATATCACTAGTGGAACAGGAACAACTAACCTTTCCGGAGCACCTGAGTTCATATCCTGTTTTGAGTGGGGTTCTTGTTGTTCAATTCCTTAGTTTTCTGTGAAGTGTTTTGTAGATCATTGTTGTCATATTTCTAATTTTCACTTGGTGCCCCGTGTGGGTCAGGGGGTATTATAAATAGGTCCATGGCACCCTCTTGTTAGTCGTTGAAGGCAGAATAAACCAGACGACACGTCTGCAGTGTGTTGCGACCCGTGATGGTGAAGGACGGGATCCTGGAGGTTGAAACAAGCCTATTTGGCCCTTTCTTCACCTATACGGGAGGTCGAATGAACCCTATTCGATCAATCGACTGGTCATTTCAAGCTCTGATCCTGTGAACACTATTCGAGTATTAGATCGGTAACATCTGAATACTCTGCAATTTATACTGATGGTTCAAAGGATGGTGAAAGAGTAGCATCGGCAGCTATTTTCGGACAGCAGGTCTATTCCCCTCGATTGCCATCTTCCAGTTCGATCTACAAGTGCAGAGGCTAATGCAATACTTCTTGCTTCGTTCGTTGCCTCTTCTAATGAGGGTAAATTCATGATCTGTTTGTATTCTATTTCTTGCCTGTTAGCAATTGAGAGTTTTATTGACATCGATAAACATGTCATTTTTACATAGATCCCTAGGTATCCACGGGAACACAGTCATTGACCAGGAAACCAAGGACCCATTGGATAACCCAATATCCAAATGTTCTCTCTGCATATAATGATTTTAAAATTTGCATAGAGAAATATATTTTAAAGCGCTGGCAAAATAGCTGGGACCAGCAAATTTATATCAAATTGCACGAAATAAATTCATTAGTTGACAAGTCGCATTGTTCTTACGGTCAAAATAGGAAAGACCAAGTAGTCTTGACCAGATGTCATATAGGTCATGATAAACTTACTCATGGTTATTTGCTAAATAATGAAGAACGACCGGAATGTATTCCGTGTAATTCCAATTATTCAGTGAAACACATTTTTATTGACTGCGTAGATGTTGCCGATATTCGGCAAACATTCTACATAGACATCAATTTATATGATTTATTTACAAATGTCGCAGACGGCACAATTTTTAAATAACTTGGACACCTACAAGACCTTCAGAAATAACAAATACTTTACTATAAAACAATCGTATTATATGTACAAATAAAACAAACATTATACGTAAATATAGTTAGATTACATAAGTTCTAAATATCTGTTTTTTTTATATTTTAATGTTTGTTTTATTTGTACATATAATACGATTGTTTTAGAAACAAGTATGTTTTACTTCTAAGAGTCCTGTAGCTGTTATAATTATAAACTTTGTTCGCCCCACGATAGAGCTGAAATATTTCTAAAGTTGGCGTTAAACACCAATCAATCAATTAATCAATCAATTTTCTTGTGGACATTGTATTGTCAGTAATTCTTCGATTTACGATATTCCGAGGCCTATGTACTTTACAAGGATTTTCAAGACAGAGGATTGCTGCTGACGAACGAATTGCCTACACATGGGTTCATGATAATTAAATGGATGTCTTCATTGCGGTCAACACTTAATGGTCGCCATCATGGATTAGTTGTTTGGCTGTCTGCCTTACAGATAGCTCATAAATTGTTTGCACTGTCGTGGAATGCTACGTGTAATTATCAAATTTGTAAAAATGTAACTAACATTCTTCCCCTATGTTGACATAATATTCAGGGCCAGTGTTTTACTGGGAAACTGCTTACCCTTCGCGAATACATGGGATCACCCCCGGATTTGTGCTATGGTCCACGTTGCAGATCTGTTTAGATTTCTTTTGTGTTTAGTTTTTTTCCGTTTTTTTTTGTTTGTCATTGGCCTGTGTCTTGTGTGCTCGATGTTTCGTGTGGCTCTTGATTGATTGTCGATTGTTGCTTGCCCCTTCGGTTTTCTCTAACATTTATTATAATGTTGTCCTTACAATGTACATAATGTTGGAAAACAAATAGATAGCACCAATGAAATGTATATTGTACACGTTTTTAATGTACAATTAACCAATATTTCTTCTTCTTTCAAAAGTGATTAAGAAAATCATGTTGGCGTGGCCAACTCTCCATGCTTTTTCAGTGACAGTCAAACGTCGTTGACCCATCCCTTCCCTCATTTCTATATAGTTTTTTCTTTTATATATTTCATTGAACTTGTTCTTGAGCTTGCGAGTGCAATATGAAATACTGCGAGGGACAATATTCCTCATTATTATATAGATAGCTGTGAATTACAGAATTTTCCGAGTTAAATAAAAACGATAATTTCACAGTGAAATTATCGTTTTTATTTTCCCTCCCGCTATATTTCGCGCCATTTCGTTGTCGGAACTACTTTTCTGATAGCGAAATGGCGCGAAATATAGCGAGAGGGAAATTAAAAACGATAATTTCACTGTGAAATTGTCGTTTTTATTTAACTCGGAAAATTCTGTAATTCTACGCTACACACGAAATATAGTGCAATACGGGAGTTCGGAGTTAGAAAGTCTTTTGTGAAGGAGGTAGAATAGTACTATTCATATTTCCTGCCGTTGGACGTTTATTCAAATTGGCGTGTTTTACTCTGTATTATGTTCCTTTGAATTGAACATTGATGCAGGAAAATATTAAAATAATAATTTCCACAGCTATGTATGTATTCTTTCTAATATGACACATAATAATTGGTTTGTCTGTATATTATGTTACTGTAAATCTAACATTGATACAGGGAAAATACCTTCGTACAAAAAAAGAAGTATATTTCTTTTAATGTGACAACTAATATCATAAAATGTCAATTATTTTCATTAAATATAGTCTGCTCAATTTTGTTTTTCATAAAGCAGGTAATGTTACACCTGAAATGTTCAGTGTCATCTACGGTAACTAAATGTGAACATTGTCATTACATCCGATGCAGTGATACTGCACAATATAGCAAAGTTTCTTTATCTGCAGTTTCAGCTTCTGACGAATAATCCTAACCTAGCCAGGCAATGATCAGTGATAACATAGAATATGAAATGAACACGCAACCACTACCCAGTAAGATATAAACGGGAAAATGTTTTCTCTGCTGATAATGAAAGCTATTTGAAACAAAGGCCGGCAGCCATCTTAAAAAAGTGTTCGAAAATGAGATCTGAATGTACACCTTATGTACACTTAACGGCGAAGAGCTAGATACGGGACATAACTCTTCTCCTAACTCCGAACTGTCGTATTAAACTCATTTTATATTGAATTCGATTCGAAGCATTTTTTAACTGCATACTAAATACTATGACTAATTGACGAGTTTCATTATCAAAAATATGTCACTCATGACCAAATACCGTTGTAACTCACTCATGCGATGCGCACATTCGTGAGTTACTGCGTTATTTTGTCATTTGTGACATATTTTTGATATTAGGTGTAGCGTGCATAACTGCCCATGCCGACGAGCCGCCATCTTGGCTAGTATTGACCAAAACAATCAGGACTTATCGAAGATCATCCAATAACTATAATTGTCAATCCAAACTAAAACAAAAATTATATGAGTTAATATTTAAAGTTGAGCAAAAGAAACTTAGTATTCAGTAATATCCAGGAAAAGTTATCAACTTAGTGACACCAGTAGACCCTCCCCCCTCAACTGTATATATATTATATCTCGTCCATAAACCTACATGTCCATCCAAAAACTAGCTAAATTTATGCAAAAACCTAGATCAGTGACAATTGGTCATAAAACCATAACTCCAGTGATTATATCTGACAGCAAGGGTGAATACCTCAAATCACAAATTATTCATCCAGAAGATCGTAATATAATCTGGTGGTGCAAACGTGGAACAACGATTGATCAGAGTCAGCGCTGGCTGAGGTCGAATATTGACTCCAAAATTCAACAGCTTGATAACATACACTTTTATGTCTGGCTAGGGACCTGCAACATAACTACCAAAACCTCTGACTTTACTATAGCGCTAACAAGCCAATCTAGCGATGCCTCCAATAGTGTATTCAACAAATTTAAGGAATATATTGATATTATAAAACCATACCCAAATTGTAAACTAACTTTTGTTGAAATACACCACTATTCAATTGTACGCTGGAATAAAAGAATAAAACATGCAAAAGCCGAAAGCCTAACCGAACAAGATATACAACTTGAAAATCAAATAGAGGGATTGAATAAACTTATCCACGCTTGGAACACTGCACAAGAGGTGCACTCTCCACTTTTGAATATACACCTTATAGCAAGGAAGCAAATTCGGAGAGGCAAAAACAAACCGTCTAAAAAATACATCAACTACAATCTTTTGGTAGACGGAATACACCCAAAACCTATTCTTGCTAAAAACCTGGTTGGCTGAACTATCACAGCAAATACGAAAAGACTGTTGGCACTAACTATTCTAATTAGCATATCTTAGATGTGAATCAGACGGCATGGGATGACCAAGCCACGCTGTGAAGCACTAAATATATGTTGAGAGAATTAAGTATAACCACCAACAACTGAATAATTGATAGATATGGCAACAAACCTATTACCTGTACATAACCCAAGGGATACTGTACAGATTCATCCCCGTTCAACAATGCGAGATTCACAATCATCTGTAGAAAGTAACTACATACTGAATATAAATAAAGCGCTGAGCAAGAAACTGGAAGCCACACAAAGAAAGCAGAATATTGAGTATATATTTAAAGAAGGAGGAATTGTTATGACAGCAGATGCTGTTACCTTCGAACTTCTGAAACTGACAACAATAAAACTTTTTGAACAACTAGAGGGCCAAGCACATATAAGAAAAGTGGACGATAAAACCCGAACAACCACTGTGCAGTATACCATCAAAGTTAAACGCCAAGAGGCAAACTATACCATCAACATATATACAACAACCAGCCGACTAATGATTAATGACCCAGGCGCAAACTATTTTTTATCTAACGACATGGTAGCAATACATAGGATAATCATTGACAGCTTAAGAGAGGAAGGAATCAAGAAATTAAACATAGATCAACTAAACAGAGATCTTGGTCAGCAATTAGAACAATTACTAAACAACGTTGACATAAATAAAATGAATAAGAATCATGAAACTGTTGAAACTGGTCACACCACTTGTCCAAAATGCAACAAGAAATGTAGAACTAGGAGCACATATTGTACTGATGGCCAACACTGGGTACACTACAAATGCCAAAAACTAACCAACCAAGAGATCCAAGAAATTGAAAGCTCCAAATCAGACGATCAATATCAATGCAAACTGTGTATGGAGCAACGAGGGAGTGTTAATTTGGCAATCAAGGGGCCAATTATTGCAAAACCCACTGCACAAGATCATGCACAACAGCTCCTGGATGAGGAATTGACCTTTACCAGCACACGATCAAATTCACTATCAGACGACTTTTACGATTATGCTATTTGCGATAACATGGTAATTGAACCGGATGGACAAATATGTTGTATATGTAGTAGCCTTTGCCATAGCAAATGCCTGATAGAACTAGATGAAATATATACTTGCGTGGCATGCGTAGCCAACAATGAGAGCATACATCAGTTAAAAAGAACAATCAATGACGCAAATATGTTTTCTGCTTTGGACCATACAACTGACACAGAAGAAACCCTAGTTAAACAACCTAGTGATGATATTCAAACCAGAAGTAAGTCCATACCTAAACCTAGGAAAGCAAAAAGAGGCGAGACAACTAGAAACAAAACTGCAGACGAACCAAAAACCAAGCTCAGTGAAATAAGAACTAGGGAAATTAAGCTCAGGAAACAAGAGGAGCAGATGAAAATGAAAGAAAAATCTCTATATGAGCTCAATAACAATAGAATATTACTTGAAGCCCGAAATTTTGAACTTGAGCAAACCGTAAAATTGCTCAAAAGGCGGATTCAGGCCAATGATGACTTAACAATAACAAATGACCCCATGCCACACGTCCCTGATACCCAAACGCATGAGTTGAACGTATATGGAAAAATGAAACAGCAAATTGACAGCCGAGTTGCAGAAATGCATTTGAAACTAACCAACGTGGTTCTCGACGAAATGGATAGGCAATTAGATAAAATTAAACTCTTCAAAGATCAACCTGACAGTACTGAGCATGCCCAAACACAGAAGCCGACAATTAACGGTGAGCCGGTCATAGCGAAAATGCCTACATACAGTGCAAAAACCAATTTCCAGTGACTAACTGGGCAACCACTTGCCTATTCTCCTAAACCCGTTCAGGTACAGAGAAACAACGCTGAAAATCATCAACCACCACTCTCATGCATGGACGTTTCCTCTGCATATCCACTCAACACGTACAGAACCCCCAAATTCGTACATCAGAAAGAACAAATCTGCAAACAGCACATCATATTCAACTAGGCATCCATGAAACTGGCACTACACATATGGGGGAAAATAGAAGTTTACACTACCAACCACAGAATTTTTTAGACTACCCAAACCTCTACACACAACGAATGTAACACCAAGCTCAGACGTTGAGAAAAGAATGAATACCAGCCTGCGTATCATATCATTCAATTGCAAAAATATTAAAACCTGTGGCCCAGTTCTACATAAGCTCTTCATAAAAAATGACATCATACTCATTCAGGAACACTGGCTATTTCAGGCCCAAATCCATCTTATCGGAGGGCGCCATAGTCAAATAAATTATGCAGCAAAAGGAGTTGATATCAATGACCCACTATTACCCATTAGTATGCCTCGTGGATACGGAGGAGTCGCTGTCATTTGGAAAAAATGAAATTGATCACCTTGTTCGACCCATACAGGATGACTCAGAGAAAATACAAGCCGTCGAAATACAAGGAAAGGCAGGTGACCGCCTTCTTTTAATATCAGTTTACATGCCAGCGAAAGGGAGCAAAAATCATCAAATAGAGTATCATGATTGTGTAGATCAGTTATACGAGCTATATCAAAAATATAGGGACTCCCATACAATAATTATAGGAGGAGATATGAATGAGGATTTAAATAACCCAATCAGTAACAAACGGAACCAATACCTACTGGACTTTATTAGAGAAACACAACTTGCCTATAATAACTCTTCAAAAACTTTTGTTAACTCCATGGGACAAGAAACCTCAAAAATAGACTATTTTTTGCATAGCATCAAAGAAGAAGAATACTTAAAGAAAACAGTCCTGTAAAATCTTCCAGAAAACACCTCCGATCACCATCCGATAAATTTGTCTATAGATTTTTAATACTCCTTGCAACCGATGAAACAAAAAGATAACACACCTGGAATTACGAAAGTAAAATGGGGAAAAGTTGATAAGGAATGGTACTTCTGAGAGAAAATATCAGCAGTATTAAACACAAACTAGTAACAGGAGATATACCAATTGGAGAGAATATGCTCAAAATTTGTGAAATCATGAAATCAGCAGCAATGACCTCTTCATCAAACAAAGCTATTTTCAAAGCGAAGCCAAAACTGAAGGTATGGACTAACGAAATTAAAACAGCAATCTCAAACTCAAGATCAAAATATAAAATTTGGAGAGATAATGGAAAACCATCAGAAGTTGAAAACCTACACTTACTAGGGAAAAAGAAGGCAAAAAGGCATTTAAGGAAGACAATCCGCATAGAACAAGCAAAACAAAGAAATAAAGAAAAGGAGCTCATTATGGAGACTAAAACCAAAGACATGAAACTATTCCATAAATTAGTACGAAACAACAGAAAGAAAGGTACAGATACAATTACAGAGCTCAGTGATAATGGTAATGACTACAAAGGGGAGAAAAATGTGGTCAAAGCATTTCAGGACCACTTCCGCAAATTAGCAACATTCAGCCTGCAAGACAACATTGACTTGCCATACCATAACATGGTAGAAGAAGATATCGAAATCCTAGATGAACTTGCACGAAGCAGAAATGTTACGGCAGTGAGTGCAGACGAAATAACCAAGGCAATAAAATCCATAAATAAAGGAAAATCAGCTGACTTCCATGGTATCACAATTGAGCATATCATCTTCGCAGGAAGTGAAATGGAAAAACTTCTAGCCCTATTCAACATTATTTTTGAATGTGGGGAAATACCTGAAATTTTGAAAATGGGCCTACTATCGCCAGTGTACAAAAAAAAGGAACAAAACAGCAAGCATCAAATTATAGTGGTATAACAGTACTTCCAGTTATAAGTAAAATCATCGAGACCATAATTAAAAACAGATCTCAAAAGCTAGTGCTTAAGACTCAAAACAGAGCCCAACGGGGTTTCACTACTGGATCTTCTCCAATGAATTCAGCACTTATTGTAGAGGAGTGTTATAGAGAGGCAAAGGACAAAAACATTGATTTCCAACTAATCCTTCTTGATGCAAAAGCGGCATTTGATACTGTCGTCCATAGTCACATGCTCAGGAGGGTTTTTCTGTCAGGAATTGACAATAGACACTAAACTCTAATTAAAAGCTTACATGAAAATGCCAAAAGCGCGGTAAAATGGGATGGAAATATTTCTGAACCGTTTAATGTCAATCAAGGTGTAAGACAGGAGGAATTTTGAGTACCGACCTTTATAAACTTTATATTAATCCACTTTTGGACAGACTGGAAACATCAGGATTGGGTTTAAAAATCGGTAACATCAGCGTTAGTAACACTGCATGTGCTGACGATATAGCTCTGATTAGCGAAATACCAGATGAGGCACAAACACTAGTCAACATGGCTACCGACTTCGCATTCATGGAAGGATACCAACTTCAACCTACTAAAAGTGTTGTTATTAATGTGTCATCCAAAAGGAATCAGACATACAATAGCAAGTCGCCCTTACAAATAGGAAGTAACAACATGCCTTTTGTTGACACCGCCGTACATCTCGGGATTATAAGCACAACTTCGCTAAGGGGAAATACGACAACAAATGTGGATGAGAACATAAAGAAAACCAGGAGAAGTGCATATGGTCTATATAGCAGTGGATTTCATGGTTATAATGGCCTAGATGTCGACACTATGCTGCACCTGTACAAAATCTACATACTACATGTCTTACTATATGGGCTAGAATTTATTTTACCACAAGAACCTCAAATTGATCAGTTGGAAATTGCTCAAAAGAGGCTACTCAAGCAAATACTGGCACTCCCTAACAGTGTGGCGGACATAGCAGTCTATATCTTAACTGGAATATTACCAATAGAGGCGCAGATGCACATCCGAGCTCTTGGACTATTCAATAACGTTTGCCGTCAAGCCGAGGATTCCTCTGAAAAAGCTCTAGCCAGGCGACAACTAATAGTGAAGCCAGATTCTAGTGCAAGCTGGTTTGTGGGAACCAAGCACCTCCATAGGAAATACGAATTAAAAGAAGCAATAAGTTATCTTGACGAGCCAGAAAGAAAAACAAAATGGACTCGCACTGTGAAAGAGGCAGTATATAAAAAGTGGGTAGACAAAATAACCAGCTTAATCCCGTTATGCAAAGGACTAACATTCCTAACGTTCGAAAACCTAGAAAAGGGAAAGATCCATCCATTGTTTAAGGTCAACTGCCATACGGGTAAAGACATCTCCAGACTTTCTGTGAAAGAGAATACGAATGTACAAGACCGAAACAGAAGCAACTTGCTTGCTATGCAAAGAAAAGGAGGAAACTATGGAACATTTCATCCTGGGGTGCCGTTGCTTAGAAACAGTCCGAAATCCAGTGTTACATGAACTAGTAACTAAGCTAAAAGAGTGTGATATTGACTTTTGGCAGCTTAATGAAACGAACAAAATACAGCTAATTCTAGATAGCACAACTATTGGAAAAACAAGGAAAATAACCTCAGCCAGCGCACAACGGGTAGAACTTTTAACTCGACGTCTGATTTTTCAACTCCATATTACAAGTCAATATTCTATACAGTTGAGGGGTAGACAAAAGTGGACATCTCTATTTCTTAACCTACCACGGCAAATTCCAGCTTGTACATGTAACAAGCCATCCTTTTATTTTAGCGAACTGTGATACCTATTTTATACAGTTTCAGAAGTCAACACTCTGATGAAGGAGGTTTTTCTTAATCTTAGCGAATAGACTGTAAATAGATAGTGAGGGCATTACCCGAACTCTTTTTTATCCGTTTTAAATCTGTGCACACAAATATGCGTTTGGTGGAGGATAAATCACTGTACATAATTTTGGAGCACTAGTTCTAAATACAGAGGACCCTGTATGGTTCCCCTATAAAGGGGGTGAAGATCCGGAGGTAAGGTAAGGATAATGAAACTCGTCAATTAGTTATAGTATAAATATTAGTGCAATAACCCTTTTATAATATAGTACCAAATATTTCAGTCTATGACAATTACATTTAAACATATTTCTTTGCATCATGTAGTCAACATAATTCCGCCATATTGTTTATCTCTCGTCCGCTAGCGTACAAATATAGTTTAACTCGGAACCTCTCTAGTGCGTACAAAACATAAAGGGGAAAGAATGGAATGCAATATCGGTCAAGATGCAATATGCTTAACTCATTCGGAATTGCTCTACTTTTTAGGGATATTTATAAAGAAAAACTAGTAAGAATATTGGAAAATATTGCATATTTATTTTACAAAGAAATCTACATGAAATATTTGATACTATATTATAAATATGAGATACTGCTCGCTGGACCTTAAGCAATAATCAAGTAATCAATCGCTGTCATGGAAAAAACACATGTATTTGGATTTATAGCAAATACACCATATTAATCAATTTTGAATATTCTGGAGATCCAAATCAAATAGAATCTCTTAATTCCTGTATTATCATATTAGTTTCATATTGCACGAGTTATTATTATTCGTGTATAAGCTCCTCGTCTCCTACTTTTCCGGGGGAGGGGTATATATAAGTAAGAGTTCAATGTACATTTTGGTTATTTCAATTATGAAAATTATCAAGAACAACTACAACTTATTATGTAAAAACACACTGGTAATTACATAATATATTTTCTGTAAAAATCTGATACTATCACTTAACAGGCACGATGAGTTATCTCTCTTTTTTATGCGTTTTTTGATAGCACCGAGTTATCCTTCTTTACGTAGATGTTATTTAAGAATTGAATGCAATCGTTTTTAGTTTTATTGGCATGTAAAAGCGTTGGTCGAAGTACATCATGTATTTAAGCACGATAGAGCTTCATATAAAAATACGTACTTCTGTCAACGTTTCTGCAACCCTACACAAATTCTAAAATTGCATTCAATGCTTAAAATTACGTTTAAACATTATTAAATATGATTAAAATTAGTATTATTTGTTTTAATATTTCATATTGTCAGCTGTTGTTATTCTGGGTAGTTTAGTTTTTCCGATATTCCGGAAGTAGGTGTGGTTCAGGGGCGGATCCAGGATTTCTAGTTAGGGGGGATGAGTTACAAAAATTGCGCCGAGCGGAGGGAGTATTTCGTGTGAAAAATCACGATTTTACGCCAAAAAAATCATATTTTTTCCAAATTTGGGGGGTGGGGGGGGGGGGGGGGGGGGGGGAGGGGGCAGGGTGCGCCCCCTCCCTGGATCCGCCCCTGTGGTTGAATTGCTATGTGCTCTTCGTTGATTCGAAGTTTTAATTCCGAAGTCATGTAAAAGTGCATGTCAATTTTTTGACCAATCAAATGAGTTTTCTAAATGAAATGAACACATAATGTGATTATTTCTTATTTGAATGATACATTTCTCATTTTAGATGCTGTTCTACCAACTACAAATGAGGAAGTGGCCATGATTACAACAGGAACCACAAGTGGGTCCATTTTATTAGTTGTAATAGTATTCATGGTTGTCTGTTTATTTCTGAAATGCAGAGCGCAAAAAAACAGCAATTTAAACAGTAAAAAGCGATCAAGATACACAAGGTCTTATATTCAGAATGTTTATAATATATAAAATGTTAAAACTTAATACTTGGTATTTATATGTATATATCACAGTATATATTCATTACGCGACCTTTCGGATGAAATCGACTCTACATGGGCCATTTACAAAACATCTTTCGTAAGTGAAATCTGAGATGTCAGGCGTCATATTAAAGTTTAATTTTTAATTCTTTAGACATAAATTGATCGATCAAATTGTACATTAAAAGGTGTGATTGATGCTGCAATTTGTTATGGGTGAACTGGTAAAGATTCCCGGGGCTCAAATCCACAGAGCTGCTCAGTGCACTAAAAGCATTAATCAATTAATCAATCAATCAAATTTTCGTAAAATGAACATTTGTTGCAATTTTAAGAGAAACAGATGTTCATGATCATTAAAATGCAACTTTCACTATCAAAAAGCCAGGAATGTATAAAACGACGAGAGATTACATAACTCGTGCTCTTGTTTGTCTTCTGCTAACGTAAGCAACATAAAACAATGTTCGCCATCTTAAATGAAGCAATGCCATTCAATAAATATATTAGAAAATAAAATGAACCACCAATCGCAAACAATGTATTGATTGCAATGTGTACTTTGAAAAAGATCACTTGGTCTTGGCAACCCTCGGCTTCTCTACTCTGGCGATTGTATTCAATATGGTAATTAGTATGGTGTTAAACGCCACTTTCAACAATATTTCGGCAATATCGTGGCGGTTAGTTTGATTGGTGGAAGAAACCAGAGTACTCGCAAACGCCAACAACTTGCCGCAAGTCATTGACAAGCTTTTCACATTATGTTGTATTTGTGCACCTCGCCATTTGTGGGATTCGAACTTACAACTTCATTGGTGATAGGCATTGAGTGCATATAAATGAATATAATAATACACAGAGGATAATATTTTCATATAGCATTTTACAATTGTGTGTACAACACAAGATATGAATAATTCTGGATTAAAATTTATATTAATGTCCTTGCAATTAATTGCACAGTTCAGTGATTAAACACCCAGAGTATTCATTTCTAGAAGCAAAATCGATGTGAATTGTAACAGCATATTCTACTTTATCCTGCAATGGTGTGATTTTTAGTACTAATAAAGGGGTCAATAAACTTCAGTGTTATTTGGCCATGGACATAATAAAAAGCTTTTCTGGTATCTGATTCATGTAGAGCTACGGTAAGCGCCGGTGTCAATAGGAACTGGTACCTGATTCATGTAGAGCTACGGTAAGCGCCGGGGTCAATATGAACTGGTACCTGATTCATGTAGAGCTATGGTAAGCGCCGGAGTTAATAGGAACTGGTACCTGATTCATGTAAAGCTACGGTAAGTGCCGGGGTCAATATGAACTGATACCTGATTCATGTAGAGCTACCGTATGCGCCGGGGTCAATAGGAACACCATCGAAAACGATTAGAACGATCATTGTTTCTGCTCTTTTCGGGCGATTTGACAGTTATTTTGGACTTATTGGCTTTGCAAGATAGCCACAATTAAGTATATTGTCAGTAAATGTAAATTTAATTTACACTCGACTGGAAACAGGACAGAAAAACTTACCAAAAATTCACTTTTCTACCTGTTGCTAAAGCTCGTACAGATAAACTTTATATTGTTCAACAATGCACGTATATTGTATATCAGTCTATCATTCTGTTGTTTTATGTATTACAAAATATATTTTGATTGTTTCATGTTTTGATCATATAGTTCATATACATGTAAATTGATTGATTGATTGATAGATTGATTGATCGCCTGTTGTTTAACGCCAGAATTAGAAACATTTCATACATGTAATGACGAGAGTAGTCAGAAGGTACCAGGACGTAATCAAAAGATTGAAAGCAATAGAAAACGACAAGATCATAGTAAAAACAAAAAAAGACATAAAGAAACACAATTCATAATGATTTATTGCATATATCTGTTAATAAAGCTTACAGTACCTTAATAAATGTATATCATTAATAAAACTAAGACCCATGTCATTGGCGACCTTCGTCAATTTTGGCAATTCTGTTTAAACCCTTTTGTATTCCTGCTCTCAAAACGTAATTTTTGAGGGGCTTTCCCATCTTTTGACTTAGAGCCTTCTTGATGAAGGTTATTCCAGAAACACGTCGTGCGCACTAAATTAGATATCTACGTTTTTATCACAAATACTTAGCACAAAAAAGGACCAATTACTTATTTTATTTGCATAATTTGTGTTTGTTTGATATGTATATGATCTAATTTGCTTTTGTGATCATATTTGCTTTTTATGTGATCTTGTTTGCTTTTGTGATATGATTTGCCTTTGTGATATTATTTGCTTGTGTGATCTTATTTGCTTTTTATGTGATCGTATTTGCTTTTATATGATCTTATGTGCTCCTATTTGCTTTTTATGTGCTCTTACTTGCTTTTATGTGCTCATATTTGATTTATCTGTGCTTGCCTGTTTAAAAAATTTATGTTTGCTTGTATATATGTTATAGTCGGTTTTAAGTGTTTCATGTAACTCATGTTATTTGTTATATCTGCCGACTTTAAATACAATTTACTTACTTACTTACTTACTTGCTTACTTACTTAATGCTATTCACAACCAAAAAACCGAAGGTGAACTAATACATATGGTGCTATCAATATAAAAGTGTTTAATTGTGTTAGATACATTATACAAAAACTACAAAAAAAGTTAAATAACAAGATATCATTATTTTAGGACACGAACAAGTTAAAAATGTTACGATGAAAGGTAGACAAATCTTCACAGCTATAAGTTTTAGTTTAAACATATTTTTATTTGCTAAATATAACAAACAGGGATCGAACACAAGTTTTTCCAACTTATGAAGTCTCTTCCCGAATACCAAAAATTACAATATGGATTAGCATGCGCAATGAAATGATATAATATGTATATAATAGCATCGAGTTAAATATACAAAGAATGATTATATACAAAAACAATATACAAAAAAAAAAAAAAAAAAGTAAAGAGAATAAATACTTTTGGAGATGTGTGTTGGTTCTTTAGATCATTTAGACAATCGAAAATCTTTTGGAGTCTTTAACGGGACATTAGCTACGATTTTGACCAAAACAATTACATGTTTTGGGAATTGGTAAATAACTTTAGAATGATGAAATAAAGATAAATAGTTCACATTAAACAGCTTATCGTACCACTTTTCGCCTTTTGAGAACGAAAATTACCATCGATTTATTATTTCCTTGCAAGCAAATAAGTTGACCTCGCTTTCTCCGTATGCAACTGACCTTTCTAGTGACAAGTATCAATCATATCTGATAGTTTTTATAGGTAACAAAAATTTACGATTTTGGCAAATAATGCCCCTTTAATATATTTAAGCGCATGTTTAAAAATAGTTATATTTTCTTGATATGTTAGGAGATCACTTCCTTTTGTCAGTAGATTTACATCAATATTAATGTTAGAAGGTAGCCAGTTAAGACTATTAAATAGTGTTTCCCTATTATCTATATTTATCACAATCAAAAAAGAAATGGTGAGAATTTTCACATGGTGCGCCACAGTTACAGGAAGCACTTGATAAAATTTTAACTTTACATCAATCGTAATTCAAGAAGGATGCATTGCAGCGAAGCTGTGTTAGAATTATATTTAGTTTTCTAGGACCATAAGAATAGTGTCTCGGATTTGGCATTGAGATTGAAATGCGGATTGCCTTTTTAAATTTAGATAATGTGCCAAGATTACGCACTGAAAGATTAAGGTTGTTCCATTCCACTTACTGTAGCTGAGACGAAAGAATCTCTAGATAAAGATAGTCTACAGAATGGAACAATAATATCGTTGCCGTTTCGAAGGGGATAAATAGTCGTACTTTGGATTGTTGGGGGAATAAGATCGAGTAAGTAAGAGGATGTGCTACCGTTTTGGATATTATATAATAATTGGAGCTTTCTCCTAGTTCTTCTTTCTTCCAATCTCTCCCAGCCAGTTTCTCTATATAGATATTATGTGTTGGTAAAGATTGGAAGTCCGGTGATAATTCTAGCTGCCTCCAACTGTAGCCTCTCCAATTTGCACGAATTAGAGACACCACAGTTGTCCCAAACCTCACATGCATACTCAAATATTGATCGAATGTAAATTAAGTATACTTTCTCTAACTTTTGTCTATTTAATTTATATTTCAATTTACGCAAAACACATATCTGTTTAGAGACACTTTTTATTAAATTTTCTACATGTTTATTCCATTTTGCTTCCTCGCTAAATGTTATCCCTACATGTTTATGGTCTGATGTAAGTGGAATTAATTTTCCATCAAAATAAAAATAAAAATTTCTTGAGTTTTCTACATTTCTAAAAAGCATGATTTCAGCTTTGTCTGGGTTGAAAGACATCAACCTTCTCTTTGACCAGTCACCAAGTTCATGTAGATCATGATTTATGACATATATTATTTGATCTTCATCTTGGCTTGCATAGCCAAGGGAAGTGTCATCAGCAAACAAACGGCTTATGGAAAGAAGCTTATCACCAATATCAGCTATAAGTAGAATATTAGTCTATATTTTTTTTTTGCATTTCATAATTTCCTTTAAATATCGAACAATGGTATGTAAAAAAATCGCTTAAAGAATTGATCGAATACATGAACACATACTCATTTGATATCACGAAGATCTCTGATAACTAAATCATGTTCTATAGTATAACATGAATTTCATTGAATCCATTCAGATAGTTGACCTTCATTTAAAATAACATTATTACTCATTCTAGTATGACCAATAACAATTATGCGTCAACTTGTCAAAATTACTTGTTCCATACGAATTTTACAATAAGAACAAGTAATTTTACAAATCATAGACTGAATTCAATGCAATGGGTTTTTTTTTCGCGGGTCCAAATATCCTGTCAAATTTTAACACTGTATTTCTCTATGTATTGCTTAAAATCATTCCCGTCATCCTCGGCGTCCTGATCAATGAGTTCATGAACATGTTCTCTGAGCTGTCCTTCTTACATTTTCAACATATATAGTTAACACTATATATTGGTGGAAGGAGTGTATTATTAATTCAGCCCCCAAGTTTAAGCTTTAGGGGAGGTAAACGTTTTCTCGGTACTACCATATCAATGGATAAAACAACGCTTTATAGATATAATTATCGGTGGCAATCCATATACTATATGTACGTGAACCGCGCATTTATCCAAGTGTTTAAGCCTCATTCATAAGAAAAGCTGTATATTGTTAAGCACTCCACTACTATCGTCTGTATACAATAACACTCACAATTTTGCTAAATGTTGGGTCAAATATATCTAGAACTACTTTGTAATATTAGTATATAAAATACGTTTCTTGGATAGTTATGGTGTAAAATAGATTTACACAAAATGTAAATATTTTGTCGACCAATAATAACAATGACTTTCTTCTATCTCAACTTTTAATATTCGAATATAAATGTTAAAAATATTATATTACAGTATGTCAGCTACATACATGACGAGAAAAGGTTAACAAACAAACAAATTATACTGGGAGAAAAGGTTAACGAACAAACAAATTATACTGGGAGAAAAGGTTAACAAACAAACAAATTATACTGGGAGAAAAGGTTAACGAACAAACAAATTCTACTGGGAGAAAAGGTTAACGAACAAACAAATTCTACTGGGAGAAAAGGTTAACAAACAAACAAATTATACTGGGAGAAAAGGTTAACAAACAAACAAATTATACTGGGAGAAAAGGTTAACGAAGAAACAAATTCTACTGGGAGAAAAGGTTAACAAACAAACAAATTATACTGGGAGAAAAGGTTAACGAACAAACAAATTATACTGGGAGAAAAGGTTAACAAACAAACAAATTATACTGGGAGAAAAGGTTAACGAACAAACAAATTATACTGGGAGAAAAGGTTAACAAACAAACAAATTATACTGGGAGAAAAGGTTAACGAACAAACAAATTCTACTGGGAGAAAAGGTTAACGAACAAACAAATTCTACTGGGAGAAAAGGTTAACAAACAAACAAATTATACTGGGAGAAAAGGTTAACGAAGAAACAAATTATACTGGGAGAAAAGGTTAACAAACAAACAAATTATACTGGGAGAAAAGGTTAACGAACAAACAAATTATACTGGGAGAAAAGGTTAACAAACAAACAAATTATACTGGGAGAAAAGGTTAACAAACAAACAAATTATACTGGGAGAAAAGGTTAACGAACAAACAAATTATACTGGGAGAAAAGGTTAACAAACAAACAAATTATACTGGGAGAAAAGGTTAACGAACAAACAAATTATACTGGGAGAAAAGGTTAACAAACAAACAAATTATACTGGGAGAAAAGGTTAACGAACAAACAAATTCTACTGGGAGAAAAGGTTAACGAACAAACAAATTCTACTGGGAGAAAAGGTTAACAAACAAACAAATTATACTGGGAGAAAAGGTTAACGAACAAACAAATTCTACTGGGAGAAAAGGTTAACAAACAAACAAA
This sequence comes from Bathymodiolus septemdierum, assembly GCA_963383655.1. NCBI lineage: Eukaryota > Metazoa > Mollusca > Bivalvia > Mytilida > Modiolidae > Bathymodiolus > Bathymodiolus septemdierum. The sequence continues at coordinate 26,915,781 of OY726524.1, read as the reverse complement.
TTATACTGGGAGAAAAGGTTAACGAACAAACAAATTCTACTGGGAGAAAAGGTTAACGAACAAACAAATTCTACTGGGAGAAAAGGTTAACAAACAAACAAATTATACTGGGAGAAAAGGTTAACGAACAAACAAATTATACTGGGAGAAAAGGTTAACAAACAAACAAATTATACTGGGAGAAAAGGTTAACGAAGAAACAAATTCTACTGGGAGAAAAGGTTAACAAACAAACAAATTATACTGGGAGAAAAGGTTAACGAACAAACAAATTATACTGGGAGAAAAGGTTAACAAACAAACAAATTCTACTGGGAGAAAAGGTTAACAAACAAACAAATTATACTGGGAGAAAAGGTTAACGAACAAACAAATTATACTGGGAGAAAAGGTTAACAAACAAACAAATTATTCTGGGAGAAAAGGTTAACAAACAAACAAATTATACTGGGAGAAAAGGTTAACGAAGAAACAAATTCTACTGGGAGAAAAGGTTAACAAACAAACAAATTATACTGGGAGAAAAGGTTAACGAACAAACAAATTATACTGGGAGAAAAGGTTAACAAACAAACAAATTAGACTGGGAGAAAAGGTTAACAAACAAACAAATTATACTGGGAGAAAAGGTTAACGAAGAAACAAATTCTACTGGGAGAAAAGGTTAACGAACAAACAAATTATACTGGAAGAAAAGGTTAACAAACAAACAAATTATACTGGGAGAAAAGGTTAACGAACAAACAAATTATACTGGGAGAAAAGGTTAACAAACAAACAAATTATACTGGGAGAAAAGGTTAACGAACAAACAAATTATACTGGGAGAAAAGGTTAACAAACAAACAAATTATACTGGGAGAAAAGGTTAACGAACAAACAAATTATACTGGGAGAAAAGGTTAACAAAGAAACAAATTATACTGGGAGAAAAGGTTAACAAAGAAACAAATTATACTGGGAGAAAAGGTTAACGAACAAACAAATTATACTGGGAGAAAAGGTTAACAAACAAACAAATTATACTGGGAGAAAAGGTTAACGAACAAACAAATTATACTGGGAGAAAAGGTTAACAAACAAACAAATTATACTGGGAGAAAAGGTTAACGAACAAACAAATTATACTGGGAGAAAAGGTTAACAAACAAACAAATTATACTGGGAGAAAAGGTTAACGAACAAACAAATTATACTGGGAGAAAAGGTTAACAAACAAACAAATTATACTGGGAGAAAAGGTTAACGAACAAACAAATTCTACTGGGAGAAAAGGTTAACAAACAAACAAATTATACTGGGAGAAAAGGTTAACGAACAAACAAATTCTACTGGGAGAAAAGGTTAACGAAGAAACAAATTCTACTGGGAGAAAAGGTTAACGAACAAACAAATTATACTGGGAGAAAAGGTTAACAAACAAACAAATTATACTGGGAGAAAAGGTTAACAAAGAAACAAATTATACTGGGAGAAAAGGTTAACGAACAAACAAATTATACTGGGAGAAAAGGTTAACAAACAAACAAATTATACTGGGAGAAAAGGTTAACGAACAAACAAATTATACTGGGAGAAAAGGTTAACAAACAAACAAATTATACTGGGAGAAAAGGTTAACGAACAAACAAATTATACTGGGAGAAAAGGTTAACAAACAAACAAATTATACTGGGAGAAAAGGTTAACGAACAAACAAATTATACTGGGAGAAAAGGTTAACAAACAAACAAATTATACTGGGAGAAAAGGTTAACGAACAAACAAATTCTACTGGGAGAAAAGGTTAACAAACAAACAAATTATACTGGGAGAAAAGGTTAACGAACAAACAAATTCTACTGGGAGAAAAGGTTAACGAAGAAACAAATTCTACTGGGAGAAAAGGTTAACGAACAAACAAATTCTACTGGGAGAAAAGGTTAACAAAGAAACAAATTCTACTGGGAGAAAAGGTTAACGAACAAACAAATTATACTGGAAGAAAAGGTTAACGAAGAAACAAATTCTACTGGGAGAAAAGGTTAACGAACAAACAAATTATACTGGGAGAAAAGGTTAACGAACAAACAAATTATACTGGGAGAAAAGGTTAACGAAGAAACAAATTCTACTGGGAGAAAAGGTTAACGAACAAACAAATTATACTGGGAGAAAAGGTTAACGAAGAAACAAATTCTACTGGGAGAAAAGGTTAACGAACAAACAAATTATACTGGGAGAAAAGGTTAACGAAGAAACAAATTCTACTGGGAGAAAAGGTTAACGAACAAACAAATTATACTGGGAGAAAAGGTTAACGAACAAACAAATTATACTGGGAGAAAAGGTTAACGAAGAAACAAATTCTACTGGGAGAAAAGGTTAACGAACAAACAAATTATACTGGGAGAAAAGGTTAACGAAGAAACAAATTCTACTGGGAGAAAAGGTTAACGAAGAAACAAATTATACTGGGAGAAAAGGTTAACGAAGAAACAAATTCTACTGGGAGAAAAGGTTAACGAACAAACAAATTATACTGGGAGAAAAGGTTAACGAACACACAAATTATACTGGGAGAAAAGGTTAACGAACAAACAAATTATACTGGGAGAAAAGGTTAACGAACAAACAAATTCTACTGGGAGAAAAGGTTAACGAACAAACAAATTATACTGGGAGAAAAGGTTAACGAACAAACAAATTCTACTGGGAGAAAAGGTTAACGAAGAAACAAATTCTACTGGGAGAAAAGGTTAACGAAGAAACAAATTCTACTGGGAGAAAAGGTTAACGAACGAACAAATTATACTGGGAGAAAAGGTTAACGAAGAAACAAATTCTACTGGGAGAAAAGGTTAACGAACAAACAAATTATACTGGGATAAAAGGTTAACGAAGAAACAAATTCTACTGGGAGAAAAGGTTAACGAACAAACAAATTATACTGGGAGAAAAGGTTAACAAACAAACAAATTATACTGGGAGAAAAGGTTAATGAACAAACAAATTATACTGGGAGAAAAGGTTAACAAACAAACAAATTATACTGGGAGAAAAGGTTAACGAACAAACAAATTATACTGGGAGAAAAGGTTAACAAACAAACAAATTATACTGGGAGAAAAGGTTAACGAACAAACAAATTCTACTGCGAGAAAAGGTTAACGAACAAACAAATTCTACTGGGAGAAAAGGTTAACGAACAAACAAATTCTACTGGGAGAAAAGGTTAACGAACAAACAAATTCTACTGGGAGAAAAGGTTAACGAACAAACAAATTCTACTGGGAGAAAAGGTTAACGAAGAAACAAATTCTACTGGGAGAAAAGGTTAACGAACAAACAAATTCTACTGGGAGAAAAGGTTAACGAAGAAACAAATTCTACTGGGAGAAAAGGTTAACGAACAAGCAAATTCTACTGGGAGAAAAGGTTAACGAAGAAACAAATTCTACTGGGAGAAAAGGTTAACGAAGAAACAAATTCTACTGGGAGAAAAGGTTAACGAAGAAACAAATTCTACTGGGAGAAAAGGTTAACGAAGAAACAAATTCTACTGGGAGAAAAGGTTAACGAACAAACAAATTCTACTGGGAGAAAAGGTTAACGAAGAAACAAATTCTACTGGGAGAAAATGTTAACGAAGAAACAAATTCTACTGGGAGAAATGGTTAACGAAGAAACAAATTCTACTGGGAGAAAAGGTTAACGAAGAAACAAATTCTACTGGGAGAAAAGGTTAACGAAGAAACAAATTCTACTGGGAGAAAAGGTTAACGAAGAAACAAATTCTACTGGGAGAAAAGGTTAACGAACAAACAAATTCTACTGGGAGAAAAGGTTAACGAACAAACAAATTCTACTGGGAGAAAAGGTTAACGAACAAACAAATTCTACTGGGAGAAAAGGTTAACGAACAAACAAATTCTACTGGGAGAAAAGGTTAACGAAGAAACAAATTCTACTGGGAGAAAAGGTTAACGAAGAAACAAATTCTACTGGGAGAAAAGGTTAACGAAGAAACAAATTCTACTGGGAGAAAAGGTTAACGAAGAAACAAATTCTACTGGGAGAAAAGGTTAACGAACGAACAAATTATACTGGGAGAAAAGGTTAACGAACAAACAAATTCTACTGGGAGAAAAGGTTAACGAACAAACAAATTATACTGGGAGAAAAGGTTAACGAAGAAACCAATTCTACTGGGAGAAAAGGTTAACGAACAAACAAATTATACTGGGAGAAAAGGTTAACAAACAAACAAATTATACTGGGAGAAAAGATTAACGAACAAACAAATTATACTGGGAGAAAAGGTTAACAAACAAACAAATTATACTGGGAGAAAAGGTTAACGAACAAACAAATTATACTGGGAGAAAAGGTTAACGAACAAACAAATTCTACTGGGAGAAAAGGTTAACGAACAAACAAATTCTACTGGGAGAAAAGGTTAACGAACAAACAAATTCTACTGGGAGAAAAGGTTAACGAACAAACAAATTCTACTGGGAGAAAAGGTTAACGAACAAACAAATTCTACTGGGAGAAAAGGTTAACGAACAAACAAATTCTACTGGGAGAAAAGGTTAACGAAGAAACAAATTCTACTGGGAGAAAAGGTTAACGAACAAACAAATTCTACTGGGAGAAAAGGTTAACGAAGAAACAAATTCTACTGGGAGAAAAGGTTAACGAAGAAACAAATTATACTGGGAGAAAAGGTTAACGAAGAAACAAATTCTACTGGGAGAAAAGGTTAACGAAGAAACAAATTCTACTGGGAGAAAAGGTTAACGAAGAAACAAATTCTACTGGGAGAAAAGGTTAACGAAGAAACAAATTCTACTGGGACAAAAGGTTAACGAAGAAACAAATTCTACTGGGACAAAAGGTTAACGAACAAACAAATTCTACTGGGAGAAAAGGTTAACGAAGAAACAAATTCTACTGGGAGAAAAGGTTAACGAAGAAACAAATTCTACTGGGAGAAAAGGTTAACGAAGAAACAAATTCTACTGGGAGAAAAGGTTAACGAAGAAACAAATTCTACTGGGAGAAAAGGTTAACGAAGAAACAAATTCTACTGGGAGAAAAGGTTAACGAAGAAACAAATTCTACTGGGAGAAAAGGTTAACGAACAAACAAATTCTACTGGGAGAAAAGGTTAACGAACAAACAAATTCTACTGGGAGAAAAGGTTAACGAACAAACAAATTCTACTGGGAGAAAAGGTTAACGAACAAACAAATTCTACTGGGAGAAAAGGTTAACGAAGAAACAAATTCTACTGGGAGAAAAGGTTAACGAAGAAACAAATTCTACTGGGAGAAAAGGTTAACGAAGAAACAAATTCTACTGGGAGAAAAGGTTAACGAAGAAACAAATTCTACTGGGAGAAAAGGTTAACGAAGAAACAAATTCTACTGGGAGAAAAGGTTAACGAAGAAACAAATTCTACTGGGAGAAAAGGTTAACGAAGAAACAAATTCTACTGGGAGAAAAGGTTAACGAAGAAACAAATTCTACTGGGAGAAAAGGTTAACGAAGAAACAAATTCTACTGGGAGAAAAGGTTAACGAAGAAACAAATTCTACTGGGAGAAAAGGTTAACGAAGAAACAAATTATACTGGGAGAAAAGGTTAACGAAGAAACAAATTCTACTGGGAGAAAAGGTTAACGAAGAAACAAATTCTACTGGGAGAAAAGGTTAACGAACAAACAAATTCTACTGGGAGAAAAGGTTAACGAACAAACAAATTCTACTGGGAGAAAAGGTTAACGAAGAAACAAATTCTACTGGGAGAAAAGGTTAACGAAGAAACAAATTCTACTGGGAGAAAAGGTTAACGAACAAACAAATTCTACTGGGAGAAAAGGTTAACGAAGAAACAAATTCTACTGGGAGAAAAGGTTAACGAAGAAACAAATTCTACTGGGAGAAAAGGTTAACGAAGAAACAAATTCTACTGGGAGAAAAGGTTAACGAAGAAACAAATTCTACTGGGAGAAAAGGTTAACGAACGAACAAATTATACTGGGAGAAAAGGTTAACGAACAAACAAATTCTACTGGGAGAAAAGGTTAACGAACAAACAAATTATACTGGAAGAAAAGGTTAACGAAGAAACAAATTATACTGGGAGAAAAGGTTAACGAACAAACAAATTATACTGGGAGAAAAGGTTAACAAACAAACAAATTATACTGGGAGAAAAGGTTAACGAACAAACAAATTATACTGGGAGAAAAGGTTAACAAACAAACAAATTATACTGGGAGAAAAGGTTAACGAACAAACAAATTCTACTGGGAGAAAAGGTTAACAAACAAACAAATTCTACTGGGAGAAAAGGTTAACGAACAAACACATTCTACTGGGAGAAAAGGTTAACGAACAAACAAATTCTACTGGGAGAAAAGGTTAACGAACAAACAAATTCTACTGGGAGAAAAGGTTAACGAACAAACAAATTCTACTGGGAGAAAAGGTTAACGAACAAACAAATTCTACTGGGAGAAAAGGTTAACGAAGAAACAAATTCTACTGGGAGAAAAGGTTAACGAACAAACAAATTCTACTGAGAGAAAAGGTTAACGAAGAAACAAATTCTACTGGGAGAAAAGGTTAACGAACAAACAAATTCTACTAGGAGAAAAGGTTAACGAAGAAACAAATTCTACTGGGAGAAAAGGTTAACGAAGAAACAAATTCTACTGGGAGAAAAGGTTAACGAAGAAACAAATTCTACTGGGAGAAAAGGTTAACGAAGAAACAAATTCTACTGGGAGAAAAGGTTAACGAAGAAACAAATTCTACTGGGAGAAAAGGTTAACGAAGAAACAAATTCTACTGGGAGAAAAGGTTAACGAAGAAACAAATTCTACTGGGAGAAAAGGTTAACGAAGAAACAAATTCTACTGGGAGAAAAGGTTAACGAAGAAACAAATTCTACTGGGAGAAAAGGTTAACGAAGAAACAAATTCTACTGGGAGAAAAGGTTAACGAAGAAACAAATTCTACTGGGAGAAAAGGTTAACGAAGAAACAAATTCTACTGGGAGAAAAGGTTAACGAAGAAACAAATTCTACTGGGAGAAAAGGTTAACGAAGAAACAAATTCTACTGGGAGAAAAGGTTAACGAAGAAACAAATTCTACTGGGAGAAAAGGTTAACGAAGAAACAAATTCTACTGGGAGAAAAGGTTAACGAAGAAACAAATTCTACTGGGAGAAAAGGTTAACGAACAAACAAATTCTACTGGGAGAAAAGGGATGTCAAGGATAGGGTATTTGTCAATTGTCCATGAAGGACCTCTCCTTACAGTATGAATCTTATTAGGAACTGGAGTCAGCTGTATATTATGTACTCCAGACCATTATTTCAGATCCGTCCCCAGGGTAGTGGGAGGGGTGGGTGGTGGTAGTGTATTTTATTTGTCCCCAATAACATCTTTCGGGAATGTTTTCGTCCTAACACCGAAGAAATTAGGACCTATTTCAATACCCAATGTTTCCTCGGGGCTTTTATAAAATTGAATACCCGTGTACTAGTGTATTACATTATAAGCAACAATAGAGTTGGTTAGTTGAGAAGAATGTTATCCATGCTTTACCAATAGGATATTAAATTGTTATTTTCGTGGCTTGTTTCACCGAATTTCCCTTTTCAAAACGTTTTATGTATATTGTAATTTAATACTAATATCTCAAAGCAGAAAAATAACACCTTAGATTAAAAAGAGAGATTACATTTTATTATTTGACATGATTAATACAATTAGTTATACCTTGATATATAGTGACACTTATATTGTATGATGTCAGAGTGATCCGATCGTCAGGTTGATCGCTTCAATGACGTCAGAGAACATTAGGAGACAGGAATTTAAAATCATTTATGGTTGAAATCAGATAACACTATATGACCTTGACAAGCACTTTTAACTTGTTTTAAAGATTTTATTATTTCGTATTTCAATATCTTTTGCGCTTAAAATTTTTTTTTTTTGCTTTATGTTTTTGCTTTTTTGTTATTTTATTTGCTTTGTTTTTGTTATTTTTTAAGCACCAACTGACAAATGACAAACATCGATAATTCTATAAGATTTAAGTTAATAGGAGTTTCCAGACATGAAGTCTTCAAAACGACGAATTTTATGTGAAAACTTTAAAATTACTAAATCCTTAAAAGAACAAATAGAAAGTTGAAATTTGCTCTCCAGTACAATACCCGAATAAGAACCGCGGAGTATGAAAACAACTACATTGTATATATAAATAAGCATTTATCATGATCTTGACAATTTCTTGATATTTAGTTGACGGATCTTGATGAGGTAACCATAGCACCGCATTTTGTTTTCTTAAAGCTATATATAAGTAATATATATATTAGCGAGCATTCACTCTTTTGACATTGCATCAAAAGTCGGGAGTTAAACCCCTATAATTATTTGCATTGTTAAACGTGACTACTTATTTATATTTCACGCATGAATAGAACAAGATTTAATATAGAAATCTGATTTATATCTTATTACTTTTTAAAACCTATTTTTATTAATTCTAATTGCATTATTATGTTTTTCTTTTAATCCATAAAGATATTTAATTAGAAATAAACACAAGAACATATAGCTCTAATTTGACTATTTTGGGGGCAAACGGTGACAGTTCCTGGTAATTTAACCCGCACAGCCGCCCATATTGTCCACATGTGGCCGATAACGGATTTGCCATTTCGATTTGGCAGGAGGGGGAGGCTGGGGGGAAATACACAAACCCTTTCTGTTGATCATTGTGGGTGGCGTGTTTGAAGAGTGCTGCGCACTTGACCAGTAAAAACACTGTTTGTATATTTCGAAAGGGAGTAGGCGCATTCTACATATTCTAACAATAGCAGCTACAAAAGGCTAATTTATTTCTTCTCTTTAAATCTCCACACCTTTCCATTGGCAGTCAGAAGGACATGACCCATTTGTCCCATTTCTCTCTCGGTCCTGTATATTATATTTCATATTTTGTTGAACTTGTTCTTTATCAGAATAAGCATGAAATATTTGTCGCTGCATGTTATGCATTTAACAATTAATCAATTAAGGCCATCTGCTCTCTTTAATAGAACTAATGTTACATATGACAATATATTATGTATTCAAGAATATAGCGATGTTTATAATAACGCTGTTCGTACAGTTACATATGAGGGTTTGCCATCTTACTTCAGACGTGGAAAGCATATGCATGACCGCATCATTTCACAAAGAGGGGACCTTAGAGCCCATAAAATTAATTGAATCCCGCCACTTTTTATTGAAGTGCTTCTACCAAGCCAGGAAATGGAGCGATCATGCATTTGTGTGTTAAGGGTATCGGTTCTTCCTCTTTCAACGATTGTTCTATTGGACTTTGAAATGTTCCGACAGTGTGGTAATTTTCGTTGTTCATGGTATTATTATTTGACTTTTAAAAATAATAAAACATGAAATAAAAATATAACAATTACAAGATTTAATGTCCAATATCAAAATGTTAAGTAATTTAATATATCAAATAGGATCATAGAGTGAGTAAGTAATTGTTGCTTAACGCCAACTCAATAACTTTTCAACTATATCATTGCTCGAACAAGTTACATTTCAATGAGATGATGATGATGTCCGCTTTATACTAGACCAATGCGGGTTTTTTTAATTTGATCTTTACAGAGTGCTAGCTCACTGAATCAATAGTCCACTGGCAGACGTGTTTCTCCACTCGGACACGTTATCCTAATTCCGAGTCAAACATTCTTTGCTCTATCTCCTTAATGCCGAGTTCATATCGGAGAAGCAACAGATACCCATTTTATAGTTTTTGGTTTGATCCGAGCGGGTCTCGAACCACCGATCTACCAGGATCATAGAATATCTACATGGTACATGTAGTTAGTATCTACAAGTATACGTGATTCATAATCATATCATCCAATCACACATTATTTTCAAGGTTAAAGAGATAGCATGTCAACATTAAGATAAAGTATCGCGAGGTGTACTTGATACAACATTATGTGATAAAGTTTGTTAGTGACTTGCGACAGGTCGTTGCTTTTCTCCGGGTACTTCGGTTTCCTCCACCAATAAAACTGACCGCCACGATATAATTGAAATACTGCTTAAGGTGGTGTTAAACACCACAAACCAGCCAAACATCTAAAGCAATCGAATTATTGGTGATAATAGTTTGGAAGAATTATAACATTCATATGTCACTCATTCATCACCTTGTTACATGATAGAAAGCAGTACAGTCATTTACAACATATTGTAATTTAAGGAAAGTTTGAAGATACCAACGGGATACTCAAAAACCGTAAATCGAGGAAGGACCGAACTAGAGGATCACCTGAGCCTGTATCGCCCAAATATTCATTCATAAAATATATGTTCAATTATATATAGATAATTCTATACATTTGGTTTACTATTTCCCAAGAAATGTGACGACGTTAATTGACCGATATTTTTGCGACGACGTGCAATCCGTCAGGGGCATAATGGACGTTAAGAGTCAAATACAAGAACGTTGCCTTCTTGTTCAAATGAATTAATTATATTCGGTAGATTGAGAAATAGTACAGTCAATCTATATGATAAAAATAACCGAACTGGGATAACCTTCCCAATACTCTTAATCAATACCGAGTATAAAAGAGTCGTGACGCCATGCTACATAAATAACACGTTTTACATTGACCTAATAATGTAAATACCAAAGCACCTTTAAAATTATAATTATTATAAACGAAATAAAGTTATCAGCAACTGTCATGTTTGTTTATGTTATTTCAGCACCATTATCGTAAATATCGGTTAAAGCACGATTTTTCGTAGCTGTATTATATATTAAACAGGTATAATTATCATAATTTGCTTACAAAAATAATTGATTATAATTAAATATTTATAAAACTTTAAAAGTGTTTTGTAGTTGTATGATATATAGTTCATCGCGCCCAATAGTGGAACATCCATTGAATATCGAGAACATCTAGTCGTGCATGTATAACAAGCCTCCTTCCGAAAAAGACAAAAGAAAATTATTAAAAACATGCATTGTCGGAAAATATAGCATTTATTTGTACGAAACGGGAGCATTTGGCGAGTCTTTCTGTCCTGTTTCACAGAAGGTGGAAAGGAATTATATATTTTCCGACAATGGACGTACATTGTGTTCATCCTGTAATGTCTACAAACTCAAAACAGCTGCCATATTGTCTAAAAAGAGCAGAAACAAATGTTGTTCTCATCGTTTTTGATGTTGTCTTCTGTTACGTACGCGCTTATATTTTTACCATTTCTTAATGTCGTTCAACATGAATCAGATGTTCTATAGCCGTATATAGCCAAACAAACCTATCAATTCATTGCAGTTTAACTGTTCAAATAGAATCAGTGCTGGATAAAATGAAATATCGAATCTTTACAAATCGATGGTTGTAGATATTTGTGACATACATTTGGTTTCATCCTTTCTTTCAATTCTCATTTCTTTGTTATTATTTACATGTTTTGTATGCGAAAAAAATGTTTTCCACAACAGCTTTTGTTTTCGAAATAATACGTCAGATATGCTTGAAAGCTATAACTTAAAAAGAATTCCAATGTGACGTACTTCATCTGTTATATACACAAATAGAATTATTGATATATTTTACTTAGCACATGCGTATTTACGGGAAAATAAATGTTGACATCAGTCCTGAGTGATTGTATGTATTCATACAAGACCATGGTGCTCGTGTATATATTATTGTTCGCCTGGTGTCAGTGCATATTTATATATTTTCTCCGGGAACATAACTCGGTAGTTATGTTCACAGCGAAAGGTGTTCTAAGAAACAAACGATGTCAGCAACTTTCACAAACGTTCTCAGTGTTTGGGAATGCATATTGTAGTTTTATCTTCACCTTCATTCACATGAAATATCAATTATGATTTATCGAATGTTTCCTATTTTTTAAACGGTTTTAATTTGTTAAGTCTCTTGCACGGGTTTTAATATTAAGCTTATTAACGTTTTAAAATATTGTAAAAATAAAGTTTAAGTTTAATTGTTATTAATTAACATGTTATTTGGTACACTTGTAGAACATTTTCAAATTAAACAGTTCAGCTATAGTCATCCGGTATGTATATTTGATTTTATTTGCTACTGCAAGTAAGAAATCTTAAAGATACTAAAGGAGTAATCAGAAGCCGTAAATCGAAAAAGGAAAGACAATACAATGGCCAATAGAAAAAAGACAAAAGAACACACAATGATCTACAAAAACTAAATATTTAGCAACACGAACCAGATTCGGGTGCTCCGGAAGGGTAGGTAGTTCACATAAACTATTCACATACTAAGTACATTTGACTTAACATTTTCGATTTATTTGCGGCATGTGCATCACATTTGTCATTTTTAGCTTGACTACCGTCTTCCATATTTACCCTTTGTTGTTTAAGTCAGCGTAAACAGTCTTAATATGTGAATGCATGCATTTTAAATCGCTCGGGATAAAAGTTTACGAAAATAATGTTATCCATGTTAAAACTGAATACAAACTATGCCATCCATGAATTGTTTCTTAAATTGCCAATCGTATAAAATTAACATGGAACAAAACAGACGGATCTGAATTTATATACATATAATTATTCAGTACTGATCAACAAAGGATTTGTTCCAAACTAAAAATATCATTAGTCATGAAAATCTTATTTTCAAAACGCATGATCTATGCTTTAAAAGGACAATCTATTTTCAAATGTCTCATTTGTCTGTACACTTAAATAACAAAGACACTTTTTGACGATTAACATTGATTAAAAGCGATCAAAAGAAGATCCAGTTATCAAAAGAAGAGGGTTAAGATCCCATTAATCGATTTATCTCCGCCACATGTTTGTACCTGGCCAAGCCAGGACCTAGATTTCCAATATCATATATCATGCTCTTTTTTGTGTTCAGTGAGTTTAGTTAAGATGAGAGGTGATTGTGTGTTTTGTTGCTATTGGTGAAATATATGACCACTGCTGTGTAACCCTTTTTTTTATAAAACCTTCATTATATTATGATTTCAGAAAATTGTTATCCTGCTAATATATAGCATAGCATAAGAAGAGGAGAAACTAGGCCATGTTTCATGTTCTGCTGCTTGTGGTCTGCCTCAGTGGAATGACGGTCGGTCATAGTAATTTTCTTGATCTACTGAAAAAGGCTAGAGTAGCCGCAAAGGAATACTATGGGAATTATTGGGATTCCTCTTCATCATCACCATACGATTCCACAATGAACTCATGGAGTACCTCCTCACCATCACCGTATGACATGAATTACGGGAATAGCTGGGATTCATCAACACAGTCATCTTATGATAACTGGAATAATTGGAATAGCTGGGATGCATCAATCCAATCGCCATATGGCATGAATGACTGGAATAGTTGGGATTCCTCAAGCCAGTCGCCTTATAACATAAATAACTGGAATAGCTGGGATTCCTCAAGCCAATTGCCTTATGACATGATTAACTGGAATAGTTGGGATTCCTCAACCCAATCGCCTTACAACATGAACAGCTATGACACCTCTGCTTCTCCATACTATGGATATGGTCATTATGGTATATATAATCATATTTGCTTGCCACATTTAAAATGACATATGTATCTATAAAAATATACTTGACTATGGATTATAGACGTATAAGGCCGATTTCAATAATATTTCAATTAAAAGGTGGAAATAAGGGGTAGATAATAGGAATATTTCCCTTCAATAGACCACCAGCGAGCATTCCGAAAAAATGTCACTCTGTTTGAACTTTGATAAGTTGTCGTTTACGTGTAAGAGTGTTGACTTTTCCAAGAATTTGACGTTATTTATTCGCTTCAGCATTAATGCATTTACCATTAGCATTGATTTTTGAGATAGGTGGTGTAATTATACGACAACATTGCAATACATAGAGATGTTGTATTTCAAGAATTCAATATGGTGGTAGATTCAAAGTAGAACACTTACTTATGATATGTCAACCATTGATTTGACTGTAAACAGTAACCAATTAAAACAGATATAAAAATTGCATTAGGGTAATAAATTGACATTAAACAGAGTCTAACACTAGCTATATTTAATCTATTTCGTCGCGATCAGGTTCACAATCTTTCGGATATAGAATACGATATATCTGTATGAATTTGATGTCAATGTGTCGGTTTATTCGCATCTAGTTATCGGCTGCTAGCTTTAAGATAAGATAAGATAAGATAAGTTTTATTTATAGTCGGCATATTTAAATAACAATACAACACAAGCCCTAGTGGGCTTTTGACCGACATACACAATACAAGAATAAATAACAGTTAAAAACAACAAAAGCATGCACACAAATTAATAATTTAGATAAAAGCACTCATAGTAGCAAAATACAGCAAATAAAAAAATATTCTGATTCCCAATGTTGCTGAAAAAAATATTCTGATTTTGGTGGAGGAAAAAAATAATAATCTGATTCAGAGTTTTTGTCATATAACCTAATGTTAAATTTTGGAAAAAAAAATTCGCGCTTTGCGCCACAAAAAAAAAAAAAATTCTAACTCTTGTGTTGTCCGAAAACAGTTTTCTGAACCAAACAAAAAGCCATAAGTTTTCTTCCCAACAGCAATAGCTTGAAATTTATCTCGGTGGGTTTGCATACAATTAAGATTAAACCATTCAATTAAAATAGAATTTTCTTTTTCTAAAACATTAATTAAGGTATTATAATCTTGATCTGCATATGATAAGGTGTTGTCATCAGCATAGTTGTACAATGTTCCTTGTTCAATGAAGTAAAATATATCGTTTATAAAAATGTTAAAAAGCAAGGACTCCATTATGGAACCTTGAGGAACATCTTTCTGTAAAATTTGCCAACTACTGACCACCCCTTGATGTTTGATTTGTTGCTTACGGCCTGTGAAATAATTTTCTAGTAATGTTACTGATTGGGATGACAGTCCATAAGCAGCCAATTTACTGAGAAGAATGTCATGTGGCAGACAATCAAAAGCTTTCGAAAGATCCATCAAAATAGCTGCCACATAACAATTATTGTCGAGAGCTGATTTCCAATCTTCAAGGAGTCTCAGTAGTGTGGTCTAATATCCATGGCCCTTTCTGAAAGCACAAAGAAAATCATGGAAAATATTATTAAAAAATTCAACTAACTGATCTGACAGCACTATCTCATAGATTTTTGAAATTGTTGGCAGAATACTGACAGGACGATAGTTTTTTTTGTCTAAAGGATAATTTTTTTTGTGCAGAGGTACAACTTGTGCTTCTTTTAGTCTGTTTGGAAATTGACTGTGTTTTATTGTGTTGTTTGAAAGTGTGGTGAGATGTTTATTGAGTACAGGTGAACCAGCTTTGAGAAGTTTACATGATAGTTGGTCAACACCAGTAGCTTTCTTGATTTTTATTTTGTTGACCAGTTTAGTTATAGTGTCTGTGTTTGTTGGTTTGAAATCAAAATCAATGTTGTTCTTTGGAGCGTTTTTTCTGATACGGTCTATGCTAGGGTGGTTGTTTTCATCAAATATAATTCCTTTACCAATATCATTTGCAACATTTATAAAAAAGAGAATAAAAAGTATCACATACATCTTTTTTATCATTTAAGATTACATCATTTTCCATTAAGACAATTTTTTGCTGACCACCTGTGGATTTTTTTGACAAAAATGGTTTAACTGTATGCCAGAAGTTATTTGCCTTGTGACCTCCTATACACCTCTCTAAAAAATATGTTCTGACTGATCTTTTTTTCAGTTTTGTAACAAGGTTGCGTTGTTTTCTGTATGCCTCCCATGTTTTGTCTGTATGGTATTTTTCATATTTATTTCTTAGCATTTATTTGTTCTGGGGTGGCGGTGTTTGACTGGAACATGTTTGTCAGACCTTCGAGACCTCACATTCAAAGTGATCATACTCTATATCTATATCTGTAACATTATCACAAGATTTATTTAAAAGACGAATCTTATCCAAATCATTAACATATGCATCAACATAAAAAATTTTAAAACTTCTATAAGGTTGCTTTATGTTTTCACAAATTGGTATATTACCTTTGATAAATGTACTAATTAAATGATGACAGTCACTTACACCAGTGTTAAAATTCAGTGACTTAAAACAAGATTTACTTTTGTTGGTAAGTATAACATCTACTAATGATGGATTACAGTCTTTCTTGAAACAAGTTGGCTCCTTGATAATATTTGTCAGATCAAAAATATCACACAAATCATCAAGTGTTTGTGATTTTTCAGTACATAACAAGTCATAATTTAAATCTCCTATAACAATTAAATTTTCATAGTATTTGATATCTTTGTCCAATAATGTACTCATGTGTTTGGTAAATAAATTGTTTGGCATAGATGGTGGCCTATATAATGCAAATATTAACCACTTTACTTTATCTAATGTTACTTCATAAACAATGTTTTCTAGTGTCTTACATTCGATATCGAATCTTCGTTTTGCTGGTATGTCAGTCCTCATAAAGGTTGCTATTCCACCACCACTATCTGTACGGTCCCTCCTCTGGAGATTGTAACCATCAACTTCAAACAGAGAATCTTTAAACGTTGAATCTATTTTTGTTTCTGACACAATAAGACAGTCTACAACTACAGGTTTGTTTATTATTGCTTGCAATTATTAGAAAGAAAAACAAATACCGTGAAGACATTTAATTTCGTTGATTCCAGTTTCTGTGGCTTTAGTAAGAATGTCTATTTGTGCATTTGTAATTTGCTGGAATTTTTGATTTCGTGGTTTGATACTTTCCATTAAATTCGCGAAAATAGGTATACCACAAATAATAAGGAATTCACAATATTTATAACTACAATGTAACATTTAAATACAAGAAACGTATCTATATTACAACTTATATTTGAATTATAATATAAGATATTAAAACTCTCAAATAAATCTTATATTTTAGGAAAAAAAAGACTGAACGGTGGATTGAAGAAAACAATTTCGAAGGAGAGCTTGGAACTAGAATTGTATCGTAAATTGAGAGAAATGTTGAAGGTCGAAGACGAAATACGTGAAGGGAAATCCAACAAAATGCACAAGATATAGAAAATCATAGAAATACAAAGAAGGATCTAGCAAAATTTGTTCAAAGAATTCAACAATGAACACAACATTACCTAATCAGAAATATGACTGTCAATTGTTATCTTGTCGGTATTTGACGCGATACCATACACAGCACTATAATGTCCTGTATTCCATGTTACTACAATACACATTGTTGTACACATGTTATACTATTTTAATACAGGTCAGAAAAGTGGGCTGTGTTGTGTGGTGTTATTGTCGTTGAACGTGACTAACAGACTTAAGAAAATAAATTATGATACCTAAGTGGTAACCAGAAACAGCAAATCGAAGAAAGACAGGCAATAAATGAACAAAAGAAAAAGAGCAAAAAGAAAAATAATGATCTGCACAAAAAATAGAGATTGAGCAACACGAACCCCACTGTAAACTCATGGACCCAGGAAGGGTTAGAAGTTTCTTCTCCACTAGTGACACCCGTCGATGTACTGGTTGAAGAAAGCCTGGACAGTTGTATTGATATAAAATGAATAAAATAAAATAAATAAAATTAAAAAAATATAGTTGCACAGCAAACAATCAGCTAAGTTGAATTAATGTAGATTTGATGTTTTTTGGTATCTGGTATAAGACAATCTAATTAAAATCACATTTCTGTCTTGTTCAACATTACAGATATGTCGCCATGTGGGAAACACAACACGGCGATCTATCAGTGAAGGAGAACAAGTGAGAGATTTGAGTTTAATCAGATTTGATGCAAGACATAGGACCAAAAAACAACAACGCAACACAGAAGATGAGAAACACGGACCCCACTAAGAAAACAGAAACAAAACCGGGGATGAGCACATGTGATTGCGAAGTGAAAGCAGTTAATGCTTCTTATAAGACACCCGTAATGCTAGTCATATAGTCTGGTCGTGTATGCCACGAAACCTCATACAAACAAAACACGTATGCACTGAATGAATATGTAGATCTAAACCCAAATAACATACTATTGCATCCATGACGAGGCCTCTATTTTAGACGAATTTTCAATTAAACTAATAAAAACGTAGGTTTAAAATTCAGTGCGTTTCTGGAATAACCTTCACCAGGTACGTTCAAAATAGAAAGATTGAAAAGCCAAATAATTTAAAGTTTTGGGAACAATAAAACCAAACAGCCTAAGCAGGATAGCCAAAATCGGCTAAGCTGACTCACCTATGCCGGAGGGTGGAGAACCTTAGTTTTATTAATAATTACATTATTTAGGAATTGCAAATTTCAGTAATAAATATATCTAATAAACAAGATCAGTGCCGAAGCAATGACTTCTGGGTGGATGAAACTTTCGGGGACTAATAGTCCCCCAGCAGAGGTATCGACATAGTGATCATAACAAAACCGCAAATATCCAATTTAGTGCGTACGACGCGTTTCTAGAATAATCTTCATCAGGTACGCTTAAAATCTAAAATTTGGGAGCAATAAAACCAAAGGGCCTGAACAGAATAGCGAAAATCAGCTAAGGTCACCCATGCCTGATGGTGGAGGACGTAATGACCGGGTTCTTTTAAGTACATGTAGTATAAAATGGCTATTACTGAAAAAAAATTGTCCTAACATAACAAAGTCGTTAATTCAATGGTAAGTCAATGGGCCAATACCTTTAGTAATTCTGGGAGTTGCTCTGCATTTTTTAAATTAGAACTCTCTCTTGGAAACCTTGAACCAGAATATTTTAATGAAAAAACCATATGTAAAACCAACAAATATTTCTTTATGTGGGTAATGCTTAATATAATTTTTTAAATTGAAACTTTTACTGGGGAATTTCCCAAGGAGTAAATGTTTAATGTCTCCTTATATTCTGAAACCTCTACCTGGGATCTTGTTACAATGGGCCCTTCTGTGTCTGCCAGGACAATCAGTGCAATTATTATAATATCTACAATACATGCTTGAATTAGAACTTTGTTGATTTGCTCTTGGTTTTATGTTGTTTTGTGGATTAACCTGGTTTGAGTTGAACTGCATCTTATTTTGTGTGTATATTCTCGGAACGTATGTTTGCTGTTGACCAGTTTGATAGCTGTGCTGCCCCGATGTTGAGGGACTGTTTACATGTAGTAACCAGTATTGACCATGAATATTACCCCAAGACAAATTGTTTTTTTTCTCGATTTTAAGTCTAAACTGTTCATCATAAATAGCTCAGTTCTCAGACCTGGATGCTGCCAATCGGATGTCCCGCATGTATTTAAGCAGCTCTTGAGGCCGGGTCCTATATTTTCTAATATAAACGCTCATGTACACCATGAAAGCGGAAGTCCAGTCATTTATGGACAACTCAACACCCGACGATCGTTTTTCTATGCAAAGTCTCCCCTTTTTGCATTTCAGATCGCCTTCGATTTCTTCCATTTCCCTTTGAGATTTTAGGAGAGTACTCATCTCGATGAACGTTCCGTTCCAAATTTTCTTTTTAATTTCACGAGGAACATGTTCCCCAACCGTGTCATGAATGCTGGTTTTCTGTGTGGGGGTAAAATATATTGTGCTATGAGAAATTCGGAAGTTTTGTACTGTTGTGTCATGTGAAATTTGAGGAAATGTACCTCCGACTGCTACCGGACGACTCTGATAGTGAGGATTCCGTTTCCGTGGCATTTGCTTGCCGATCTGCAATCACATGTGGTGGTACCGTGGCCTCTCTTCGCTTGGTTACTGGACTGGTTTTCTGCTGCTTTTTGTGACCTGTGGCTCTTGATGGCGTTACCCTGGCCAATTTCTGTTTTCCTGGCCTCTTCTTTTTGGAGTTGTAACTGCCGATGATCTGGATTACTCGCGATTGAATTTGTATGATGTTGTTCGTTTTCCGAAACTTTGCGAGAGAGCGACTTCCGGTAATTCGAAAAACAAGTACCACTAGCGCCACCTACAGGTTTTGCTTAACGCCCTCTATCGATGTCTCTGTCATAATAAAATGTAAACAACCAGAACGAACCACAACTGTTCGATTGAATTAAATCGGATTATCGAAAATATAAAATTATGATAATCTTTATTATTTGTGTTATTTGTATTTACTTAC
Source organism: Bathymodiolus septemdierum (assembly GCA_963383655.1). Taxonomy (NCBI): domain Eukaryota; kingdom Metazoa; phylum Mollusca; class Bivalvia; order Mytilida; family Modiolidae; genus Bathymodiolus; species Bathymodiolus septemdierum. The sequence goes on along the minus strand of OY726524.1, from coordinate 26,895,549 downwards.
CCATACCGGTGTCCAACACAATTTCCATATAAGATTATGTTATTTTTGCTAAATAGTACCATGACGGGTGTCCTTGTGGAAGCAGGAGCTGCTTACCTTTTCGGCGACACCTGCTCGACTTCATCCTCAGTTTATAGTGGGGTTAATGGTGTTCAATATGTTGTTTTATTTTGGTGATTGTATTATCTGTCCTTCGCTTTATTACTTCTGATTAGCGCCCTGAGAACTGCAATAGCTTTGCTGTAATCATTTTCAAAAAGCTTGAAGATACCAAAGCGGTATTCAGAAGCCGTGAAAATAAGGACGACAATACAACGGCTAAAAGACAAAGGTCAACTAATGATCTACAAAACACTCACATAAAACAAATGATTGAGCATCATGAACCGCACTAAAATAGCAGACTCCAAATAGTAAATTGATATTAAACATTTACAACATCTAAACCTCAACGTTATGTAATAACGTTTGCCAGTGACTTGCGACAGGTCGATGGTTTTCTCATATAACTGAAATATTGTTGAAAGTGGCGTTAAACACCATAAATCTAATATAATCTAAATCTCAAAACATATATTATTAGTAAATGTTCTAGTTTATTTCTCTTGTCTTAAACATAACATAAACAACTTTAGAACTCTAAGACATACGTAGCTAGCGTGGGCGATAGTGCACATATTTTATTCAAAAATAAACATTTAAATGTCAAGACTTGTGTTCCTAATAAGAGTTTTAATGCACTTGTCCATAATGGAAAATACCCGTAAAACATGTTGGTGTTTTTGTACTTAAGTAGCCATAAGACACACAAGATTATTATAAGAATAGATCACATGTTTAATAATTAAACTTGTAATAATGCTTTAATTCTACGATATGTTGGTACCCATCATTCACACAACCTTGCTTCCATTCAGATTTACAAAAAATATACTAGAATAATAAAAACGCTTAAAACTCAAAATAATTACATGTAGATTTATTATAATTCGTTTATTTTAGAATATTCTATCCATGTAAGGGTTTAGACTATGGATAATAAATTCAATAGGGGCCATCATGGTCGTGATCGTATGGCAGTTAGACTTTCAACTATCTCTGCAATCACCACTACAGTTGTGAGTTAGAACCACGTTCATGGCGAAGTGTACTTGATACAACAGTATGTGATAAAGATTGTCAGTGACCTGCGACAGGTCGGTGGTATTCTCTGGTTACTCCGGTTTCCTCCACCAATAAAAGTGACTGCCACGATATAACTGAAATATTGTGGAAAGCGGCGATAAACAACATAAGCCAACCAACCTAAATTCGATATTGTAATTGTTGATTGATTATAAATTGTACAAATAAATATATTATTTATATTTGATCTATAATATTTTCCATAAATTTTGCCAGGTTTTCATTTTTCCCCTCTGTGAAGTCTAAGAACATTTTGAAGATACCAAAGGCCAAAGGAGTAGTTCGAAGCTATAAATCCCAGAAGGACAGGCAATGAAATGGCTAAAAGGAATTGACCTAGGAAAAAGCAACAATCTACAAAACATTACACAGAAAACAAAAGTTGACCAACACTGCACACTACAACCGGTGGTGATCTCAAATGGACCGGAAAGATAAACAGCTTATAGTCCACTCTAGATGACCCGGTATTAAAACTTAGTATTGTAAGTGAGACATTGCATTGTTTTACCTGTATATTTTGACAAATCATCACTATGCGGACAGTTGTTTCAGTGAGATAGCACTATTCAAAATCCACCTCAGCGTGTTGGTCTAGTACAAATCGGACATCATCACCATCTCATCAGAATGTAAACCGTTCTCTCCATGATACTATGATATAGCTGAAAAATTAATCACTCCCTAATCATATGCAATGCTATTGTGTTAGCTAAGTGCGTAAATGTCTGTGGGGTTTTTTGTCGGTCAAATCCGTTGAAGGTATTGCAAAATATGAATATATTGTAGCAACCTAGCTGATGAACATTTTGTGTACCCATACTAATGAATATTATGGAAAATTGTTCAATATATATAAATTATTATTATTATTAAATGTACAATATAAACTTAAATTTTAGAACTCTAAGACGGACGTTGTTAGTGTGGGCGGTCGAGCAGTTGTCTTATACAAATATAAATATTTAAATGTCACGCTTTGTATCGCTAATAAGAGTTCTAATACAAAAAGGAAAATACCCGTATAGCATAAAACATTTCGGTGATTTTGTGCTTATGCAGCCATAAAGCACATGCGATTATTATAGAAATAGAAATCATGTTAATAATTAAACTTGAAATAATGCTTTAATTCTACGTTATTTTTAATAGTTGGTAAACATCATTCACACAACCTTTTTCCCATTCGAATTTACAAAACGTATAATAATAAACTATACAAATATGCTAAAAATGCTTGAAACTCAGAATAATTAGATCAATTATGATGCGTATATTTTTGTCTTATAAGAAGCAGGAACTGTGTCTTGTGTGCCCTATGTTGCCAGTTTCTCTATCTTTGGTTGCCCCTTCCAAACTCTCTAATGTTTATTTCAAAATATGCAAGGGTTTAGAAAAAGGATACTAAATTCAATTTATGTAATTGCTGATTGATTATAGATTGCACAAATAAATAAATTATTTATATTTGATTTATAATATTTTCCACAAATTGAGCCAGGTTTTCCTTTTCCCCTATGTGAAATATAGGGAAAGTATGAAGATACCAAAGGCCAAAGGAGTAATTCGCAGCTGTAAATCCCAGAAAGACAGATAATAAAATGACCAAAAGGAATTGACATAGGGGAAAACAATAACTTACAAAATACGACACAAAAAAACAAACCTTTGACCAACACGAACACCACTACACATTACAACCGGTGTTGATCTCAAGTGGACCGAAACTGAAAGGGTAAACAGTTTCTGGTCCACTCTAAATGACCCGGTATAAACAAAATTAGCATTGTAAGTGAGACATACCATTGTTTTACCTTTATATTTTAACATAGGATCACTATGCAGACTGTTGTTTTATCTTTATATTTTAACCTAGGATCACTATGCGGACTGTTGTTGCAGTTATTATTTAAACTCCAACTTAATGTGTTGGTCTAGTACAAAGCGGACATCGTCATCATCTCAGCAAAATGTAAATTGTTCTCGCCATGACACTATGATATGAAAAAATAATCAATTGGTATTAAACATCAATCATTCAATCACTCTCTAATCATGTTTTTTATTGCGTTTGCTTAGTGCATAAATGTCAGGCATTTTAACATCAGATATTTTAGCACCAGGGATTTGCACGTCTGTGAATTAGTTGTCGGTCAAAACATTTGAAGGTATTGCAAAACATTTGTCTGTTGTAGTAACCTAGTTGATGGACAGTTTGTGTACTTATATGAATGAATATTATGGAAAAATTTTGAATATCATTTAGAGTATAACGTCGACCTGAAAACAATATGTTAAATGACAATGAATGAATATGGCCCGATTTAGAGAAAAAAAGATCGAATTTCAGAAATTTAAATAGTGTTTAAAATATGTAATTCTAGTGGAGTAATTTCACAATCCTATCATAAATAATATATCAAAGCCTGTTTGTTCTTGCTTACCCCGTTCAAGTCCAATCATATAAAATCGAGAAAAATAATAATAAATTGACATAAATCGTCCCGTTGTTGCAATACGAGGTAAGAAATGTATTTAAATAATACGCGCAAGAAATATTATGCACTTTTCATACACTGTTTGTAGTACTTTTGATAATTCTCAAACAAATGTTTGAAATTCGTTTTTAAAATAGTTTTGACGAGTATTATTGTAAATAATTTATCTGAATTTGTTTTTTTTAAATGTAATTTTAATTTTTACAACAATTTTTAATGAATTCCATACATTTATTCTTTTTCGATAAAAAAAAATAATAATATTAAAAAAAAAATCGATAATTACGGCTGCTGATTACTCCTTGGACATCTTTATATTTGTTTAAGTCAAATTGATCATCATGGCATCATTTAATGGTTCATAGAATAATAACATATGAGCGTACTCTAACTAGTATGTGTTATGTCCTAGAATACAAATCTAATTAATATTAGATCTCCGCACTTGCTCCTTATTTTTATCGGTCGTTTACTAGTCACCGCGTGGAATCGCTGCGACAAGAAAACAACTGACACAGCAAGATTTAAATTGTTATTAGATTGACTAGAATACAAACGTTAATATTTTATTTAGTGCACACAATGCGTTTCTGGAAAAACCTTCTTGAAGTACGCTCAATGTCAAAAGATTGGAAACCAAATAACTTAAAAGTCTTTGAGCGCTAGGAAAACAACGAGACCTCTATTTTTAGACGTGTTTTAATATAAAACTAAGCTTAATAGTTATATTCAAAGAGTCAAAAGTTACATTCTCACTTTCGGCCCATAAAATTAGTCTAACATCGCCACATTTTATTACTAAGCCTGATATGTGAGCGGCCATGTTTTGTGTATTTTAGCGGTATCGGTTTTGCTTCTTTCTATAATTTTTGTGTGGATTTTGGAAATGTGTTGACAATGTGGTATTTTCTGTGTATCCCTTTTTTAATAGAAATGTACCATTCAAACAAGCTTAATCAAAATTTCAAATTAACACCACACACACACCGGATACCAATTAAGCAATACTTATCTCATAGTCATATTAAACTTCATTTGGTGTTTTTTTATGTTTTGAAGATTTATAACATTACATTATAGACAAACATGGCCAGATTTCTGCAATGGTTGTTGATTGCTGTTTGCCTTGTATCGGTTGCCCTTTCAAAACCTTCCAAAACCAAAGCTGGAAATGAAAATGGATTGAAGAGGCAAGCTGGTAGTTATGGAGGTAAGCTTTTTAACATATTACAACTATTCTGCTGGAGTTTAATTTCTAGTACAATCATGTTCTATATTACACCTAGTGTCAATGTCGTATTAATTAGCTATTGCACCCTTTTATCAATCATTAATTGAGTTATTGCTGTTAAATGTCAAGCGAGAAATATTACAGCTATATTCAAGAAAAAAACATGATAAGCATAAATATCATGTAGGAACATGGAAAACGGTGCCATTAACACGGGGGGTGGGGCTATGGGTAGAAATCTACTAACATTAAACCATGTAGCAAAATGTGGTATGAGTTGGGGATGGAGGCATGGACGGATGTCATCATGCCACAAGAGATACTAGTAATGGATATAAAAGAAATTATGTTGACCTTCAGTTAGCTACTAACGAGCGTGTAATGGCCACCCATAATAAGTTGTTTTTCTTGTTAGGGTTAGGAGGATTATGGTGCTTAACGCCACTTTTAACGATATTTCAGTGATATCGTGGCGTTTCTAATTAGGGGATAGTACAAGTTATCAAATGTGTATTGGGCGTAACATTCTACAAGCACGAGATAATTACCTGCTTCCGGTCTATCAAGGCGAATTTTTCATTTGAATCAACACGGGAAAGCACCGGAGGGACTTTTGCAATAAAATGTTACGTGCATGTTTTATTATGTAAGTATCTAACTACAGTGTAAGCCTTTGCATGAATATGATAAGGAATAAGTTGGATTTACAACTACCTGTGCAATCAGTGCCTACTACTAACGTGTTCAGCAGTGTAATCTTAGATTACTTTCTGTTTCGAATGAAATGGATAAAAAATACAAATGCTTTAATTCGTTTATTTTTTCATATACAGCTGTTAGTGAAAATTGATGTACCTGCTTTTACCTATATTCTTTATTATCACGTGGTTACATATATGTGTATCTCGCAATCAATTACTGTTTGAATGCATGTGTATGTCTCCTTTCATTCAGAAAAAAATATGAAAAACAAATTTTGAAAAAATTAGGTTATTGTCGTAAAAGTACTACTGCTCGAAAGAATGTTAAAACGATACAACCTCTTATATGGGTCGCTTAATTGTGTTCTCTAGGTATTCCGGTTTCTTCATGCAATAACACAGATTGCCACGATATAACTGAAACATTGTTGAAAGTGGAAATGAACACCGTAACCCTTACACCCTATCCTTCTTCGATTTGTTTTCAATCATCAATTGCCATATTCTTTGTTCTAGGTTTAAAGGACTTTCTGTTATCATGACAAGTATCATAATTTATGTAATGATCATGATAAATTTTCTTGCAGATACATTCTATTGTCCAGGCGAGACATACAGCCATCCTAGCTCCTGGATATGTGATGGTTATTCAGATTGTTATGATGGTTATGATGAGATTGGTTGTGGTGAGAATCTAGATTTTTCTGCTAATTGTGTGCATTTGCATGTTCCAAAATAATTGATATTTGTTGTTTTTCCGCTAAGCACGCAGAATTATCGAAAAAGAGAAAATAATAGTTGGCTTGGTATCTGTCAATCAGGATGCTATGTCCTAGTGGAGCGAGACGTCTAACCGCGTAATGGTGATTTCGGTGAGCTAGCACTATAAAGATCCAATTAAGCAAAGCGTACATCATTTCACCAAATGCAACTTGGTCTCCATGATATAACTGAACAATTGCTCATTTAGCATTAAACAACAATCACTCACTCACTCATTCACTGACTCACTCTCTCATTCACTCACGTGTTGGCATAGTACAAAGAAGACATTATCATCATCTCTTATGTGCAGCTAAACTTGTTCTAGGCATGACATTGCTGCGAAATGTCTCTTTGACGTTAAACAACAACCAGTCACTCACTCACTCACTCTTAGTCAATATAAATTGAACATGGCAAATTAGTGTTTTTGCTACAACCATCAATATAAAAATGTAATACAATCCGGTAATACGAAACAGCATCAGGGAAACAGGATATATCTAACATAACAAAATATTGGAAGACACGACCTCGGAAAGAGAAAGCATGACACCATCTTTGAATCCTACGTTACCATTGATAAAGCTGTAGGCAGTATAAACGATGACAAAAACAACTTTTGAAAATAAATTGATAGACTCACATATCTTGCATATTAAATCGATGCACAAATTCAAAAGGAAGTTAAGGTTAAAATATTCATAAATTCAACAAAATGCTCCAACTGAAACTGTGCATAAGCGGTCATTGGATGGCTGCCATCGCAGTTTGTAACATTTGACGCAATGGCAAAATGAATACAATATGTTTCTTAGAAACAACAAACATGATTGAACCCAAACTCTACATGCATGGTCATTTGGGGGTGGAGGAGCCCTTCATGGATAATAGTTATTTGGTATTTATTTTTCTATAATGGCAAAGATAAAGAAATATATATAAAAAATGAATTCAGTATACACGTCAATGGACTTGGTATCATCGTGGTATGAAAAGTACATTTTTTTGTTTTGCTGTCATTTGTTGACATATAATTTTTCTTAGTTTGTTTTTATAATTTCAATCTTATTATCATTCAGATTATGATTCAAGCTGGGGCACATGGAACGACCCTTATTCTACTATACCCCCCTATTATCATTCAAGCTGGGACACATGGACTGGCTATGATCCAAGCTGGAATACATGGAGTGACGATAATTCAGACTGGAGCATGTGGAGTGATTACTACCAGACTTCAACACCATATTACGATGGGAATAACTGGAGTAATTGGGGGAGTTGTAGTAAGTAATAGGGTTGTGATAAGAGACAGGGTCATGGTAAGCAACAGGGTTGTGGCTAGTGCCGTGGTCGTGGTAAATAACAGGGTTGCGATAAGTGCCAGAGTCTTGGCAAGCAACAGGGTTGTGGTAAGTTCCGGGGTCGTGGTAAACAACAGGGTTGTGATAAGTGCCAGGGTCATGGCAAGCAACAGGGTTGTGGTTAGAGCCGGGTCGTGGTAAACAACAGGGTGGTGATAAGTGCCAGTGTCATGGCAAGCAACAGGGTTGTGGTAAGTGCCAGGGTCACGGTAAGTAATAGAGCTGTGATAAGAAGGCAACAGTTTGAGGTAAGTCATAGGATTGAAAAATGTATATATCTACGCTACATACAATTGTAATTTATTATAATTGTTTTTAATTAAGATTTGTCTCCACACATGAGATATTTAACCATGGAAGCCAGAATGTGTTTTAAATTTTAACGTGGGTTGGTGGATATTAGTATTTTATCCCGAGCCAGAGGCAAGGGATAAAGTTTACTAATATCCGCCAACCCATGTTAAAACTCAAAACACATTCTGGCTTCCATAAATTATTTCGATTCTGATATGTCTAAGAGTACAAATACGGTAGTATACTTTGATTGAAAGACGGTAATTTATATTTACGCTTGTGGACAATGTCGCACACAATATATGCTGCCAAATTCGAGCAGACGATAATTCATCAACACGTACATTTACGACGGGAAAGTCAGTCACATGAACCGCCGCATGTGCTAATGAGATTATACCCAATCGATAAATCGCTCGTTTGTTAACAAAACTAATGAAGGACGTCATGTTATAATGTATTTTATCTTACAGGTTACGGAGAAATCCAGTGTCTAAGCGGAGCGTGCTCTCCTGTTGATTATGTCTGCGATGGATATGAAGACTGCTTCAAAGGCGAAGATGAACTATTTTGTCCAGGTAAAATACAAAATAAACTTATAATAAAACAGGAATGTTTGAAGATACTAAAGAGGAATCAAAATCCGCAAATCGGATGACAGACAATACAGTGGCGAAGAAATGGGACAAAATGGCAAACAATGATCTACTAAACACCACACATAAAACAAAAGATGGCACAACTTGGACCCAACTGAAAAATGATGTGTGAATACAGGTACTCCAGAATAGTAAGCAGTAATTGCTCCACTGGTTGAACCCGTCGTGTATCTCTCAGTAATAAGTTATGAATAAATAAAGGATGTTAGCACTACACATACATGTATATACACAAATATATATTCAGATATATACCTTCATACAGTGACGGCCAAAAGGCCCTTCGTCATGTTTTTTTATGTTTTATTTTTATATACATGTTTAATTTTATCAGACTATACATCCATGGTGAATGACTACTACAAGAAACAAGCTGAAAAGCGAAACCTGGGTAAAAAGATAGACGACAAAGAACTGAAGGCCAAGGTGTATTATGAACTAAGAAATCGTCATGCCAAAGGTGAAATGAAGAAGGGGAAGCAGGTCAAACGTGTCCGTGAACGAAAACTCGACAGAACAAACGAAGAAGACTTAAAACGGCTAATGGAAAACAGAAATGAGAAATTAAAACATAGGTTGGGGAAGAAACCAAGCAATAAAAAGATAATAAAATAAAAGGACCCCACACGACGACGACAACAGAACAGTATTCGGAAAATGACGACGACGAAAGCTTTTTAAAAAATATATAAATGTATTAACTCTTCTTTTTTTAATTTTCGTTATATGTGTATTGTCTATCTTTTATTATATATAAATGTGTGAGCATAATGTGTATCACCTTGTTATTACTTGAAATAAAATGAAGAAAAAAAAAAAATCCGACAGAAAGATCGTAGATAAGGGTAATAACAAGATTATCGAACTCCGAACAATCTTACAAAGGGAAAGTCAAAACTCATAATTATATAAACAGACAAAATCAGTCAACAACCGGAAAACCGTAATTACCCTGACTTGGTACAGATATTTCTAAAGAAATGGTGGGTTGAATCAGATTTTAATGCGACAAATTTGATACCCTAACAAAATTACATGCATACATGACCGCTCACTTTTCTGGCTTGATACAAACATTGTAATAAAGAGATGGCGGGGTTAAACTGGTTTTATTATCCCAAATTTGAATATTTAATAAAATGCAGTCAGATAAAAACGAAAATAAAAACACAATAGCAAACTGAAACACGAACATCATCATAACCCACGAAATAAATGGAGGAGGTCATGCTCAAAGTTAATGGTTTTGGTGTTAGACGCCACTTACAACATTATGTCAGCTATATTATGGGAATAAGTTTTATTGGTGGAGGAAACCGGAATACCCTAGGAAAAACACCTCATTGCGGCAAGTCACTGACCAACTTTTATCGAGTACACCTGACCATGATTGCATAGTTAGTTGTAAATCCAACTACCATGCGATCACGACCACGACGGTCTCCTCCAAATTAATGAAATGTCAGTTCAGAGAGAGGTGAAATGTTGATGAATATTTTCCGAGTGAGTGAGTGATTGTTGGTTAAAGCCAAGTGAGCAATTTTCAGCTATATCATGGCGAGAGCAAGTTGTATTCAATGAGATGATGCTGATGTCCACTTTGTACTAGACCAACACGATTCGTTGGATTTTGATAGTACTAGCTAATTGAAGCCAGTCTTTGCTCTTTCTCCTTAATGCTACGTACAATTCATAGCTTTCGGTTTAACCCGACCTTTACACCATTAATCCAGTTTTAAGTTGAAAAATAATAACTCTACATATAAAAGGCGTGTCATTAACATGGTGACTATGCGTTCTAGATTGGATTTTAATCTTCATCTTTATATATGATTGTCAAATACTAACACATTTTAGAGAACATATGTATGAATAAACATACTACTTAGTAGTATACAGTCGCCTAAATTTTAATCCACCTTAGGAGCGTCGTGGTCGTGATCATATGGTGCAATCAGTGCCTATCACCACTAACATTGGGCGTTAGAATCTCGCTCATGGTGAGATGTGATCGATGAAACATTATGTGATCAAATTTGTCTATGACTTGCGGCAGGTCGGTGGTTTTCACCCGTTTCCTCCACCAATAAAACTGATCGCCACGATATAACTGAAATATTGTTAAGCATCACAACTAACCCTAATCCTCATTACATGGCGTAGAATCGCCAATATGAAAACATTCCTCGTGCAAATAGTGCAAAACCTAATAGGCTATACCTTTTAAATACAATAAATAATTTGTCGCGCATATTACAAAACAAAGTCGTGTTTATTGTTCTTTTTGGGGAGTTTAACACACAACAAAAAACATACTTCAATCTAATGCTTACAATTTCAAGTATTCCCCCCCACCCTGCCCCACATGTTTATGATTTCTCAAAAATATGTTACGCCATTAGTAAGTAATGTGTTATTCTAATGTGAGAAGATAAGTTTTATTTTATTAGACCAATAATATCAAATCTCGATACAGTATTGAAAACGAGTAAACAATAAATTATGGTAAAAAAATCAGAACTGATTATTTTCCCATTTATATGTAGCAGTTTGAACATCCAGCATGTGTACTGTACATGTATTTGGTACCTTAAGAAGTATTTAATTTGACAGCACTATAACCGTGTGATTGAACATCAATTATAGGATTGGCATGGATTTGGTTCAATGATAAATCTAGTGTGCATATGATTAGAGTCATAGGGTGAAAATATAATGTCTGGAACATATTAAAAATAAAAGGTTTTCATGATTTAAGCGCCAAAATAAAATGTTGGTACAGGTAACCCACTTAAGGTAAGTCATTCAATTTAAGTCATCCGCCACGATATAACTGAAATATTTTTAAAAGTGGCGTTAAGCACCAAAACCAAAACAAATTAACTATTTAAGTCTCTGTTAAATAATTAGACTTTTCATTCTTATTTTTGATTCAAGTAAACAACCAAACACCGATCAAATTTGACAGGAAAAGTACTACTCCATTGTAGAATAAGGTCCGTGTTGTTTTTGGTATCTTTGAATCATCATTGAAGATCGTTTTGTGGAACAATGAAAGGGTGAGTGAGTTATTCTTGTCTAACGCTACATTTTTTTTTAGCAATTCTTAAGCTATAACATGAAATGAGGTACGCTTTTTCTAGACAAACACGCTAATATTTTATCAATTACTAATATTTTATCTATTACTAATATTTTAGTTTTTACTAATATTTTACGTTAATAACATACACAAATATGTTTTGAGACCAAAATGCAGATTTTCAAACCAAATTGCAGTCCGTTACATGCAAAATAGAAATCGTTGATGTGTGCATTGTTTCTTTTCCAGGTTTTAAGCAGTAAGTTATGTATTTTTTGGAGTTCTTTAGGAGAATATCACGTCATCATAATTATTTATGGTAAGATGGCTGCTAAAATGCAATTACATGAATTTATCAGCTGAATAAATGTGGCTTTTAACAAGAACGAGACATTGCACATATATACATTTTTGTGAATGTAAGAAGTATATCTTTACATTGAACATCATTCAAATAGATTTAATTATGTAATGAAACAGAAAAAAAAATACCACACTGTCCAAACAGTTCCAATATCCAAAATCAAAATTGTAGAAAATACAAAATCGATACCCCTAGCACAAATACATGATGACTCACTTTCGGAGTTCGGTAATTTTGTTATTACCCTTATTTCCTGACTTGACATAGGCACTTCAATTAAAAGTGAAGCCCGATGAATTACAGTTTTATGGGACCAAACCTCCGCCCTAAGTGGAATGATGCGATCTTGCATGTTCTTTTCACATGTGACTACAAGGTACACTCTCACATATAACCAGGTGAACAGCATTAATATATACATTGTATAAAAAACGACGGGTGCCACTAGTGGAGCAAGAACTGCCTACTTTTCCGGAGCCCTTGAGTTCACCCCGGTATTCAGTGGGGTTCGTGTTACTCGATCTTTAGTTCTATGTATATGTTTTGTAGATCGTTGTTTGTCCTTTTGTCCTTTTTCTTTTGATCATTGTGTTGTCTGTTCTTCTTCGATATACGGATTCTGATTACCCTCCTATGATCTTGAACAGTGCTTGCTCACTGAAACAACGTAGCGAACAAACAACAAATACCAATTTCACAGTCTTAGATTTGGCTCGACCGGGACTCGAACCCACGATCTACCTCACGCTAGCCATTACAACATCGATGCAATTTCAAGGTTTTAAAGGCACAATATGATGCAGTAAAATCGTAGATATCAAATTTAGTGCTCACGATACATTTCTGGAATAACTTTCATCAGATACGCTCAAATCCCAAATATTTGAAAACGAAATAATTTAAAACATGCATATGGTAGTTTTACATCAAACCTTTACCATACAGGTCATAAGAAGAGTTTGGAGGTACCAAAGGGTAATCATAATCCGTATATCGAAGAAAAACTGACAACACAATGACCAAAAGGACAAACAACGATCTACAAAACAGACACATATATAAGGGTAATAACAAAATTATCGAACTCCGAACAATCTTACAAAGGGAAAGTCAAAACTCATAATTATATAAACAGACAAAATCAGTCAACAACCGGAAAACTGTGAAAACCGTAATGACCCTGACTTGGTACAGGCATTTCTAAAGAAATGGTGGGTTGAATCAAATTTTAAAGCGCCAAACCTCCCGCTCTCATTACGGTCGAAAGGTTCCGGCTGTCACTATAACATTATTTAAATACAGGAACAAAATAGGTAAAATAGTTGTCAATGCAGTACCATATTCAATGAAGTAAATGTCAAAAACATGTTTACGTCACACATTGATAACAAAATATTTTTGACATTTTTCTTGACTTCTTTATCTTTATACATTTTCACTATATGAAAATGCATCGCTTATAATCGTTTCTGCAGAGACGAAATATATTTCGACAAGATCTTGGTATCGGAATATCAACTTTTTAAGAGATCGAATAAGGCGAATCTTTGCATAGCCCTGGTCCAGTAGCCTGTTTCTCAGATGAAGATGACGTTTCAGGAAATCAGAATAATTGCTACTGGCCCTTGAATAGCGAATCAATTGCGAGATGTAAACACCATATGCAGGAGAAGCTGGTAAATTGCTGCACATGTTTGGAAAATTTATGAATTAACTAAATTTATGATAAAACTAAAGATCAAGTAACACGATCCCCACTAAAAACCGGGGGTGAACTCAGGTGCTCCGGATGGGTAAGCAGTTCCTGCTCCACTAAAAACAAACAGAACGTAGAGTTTTTCTGATTGGTTTGATTTATGGTTTAATGCCACTTTTTCATAATATTTCAGGAGTATCCGTAGAAAACCACCGATCTGTGGCAAGTCACTCACAAACTTTATCACATAAAGTTGTATCGACTACACACTCGAACTCACAACTTTAGTGGTGATTTGCGCTGATTGCACAGCTAGTTGTAAATATAATTACCATATGATCACAACCACGACAGCCCCATTTCTGATTCGAGGGTTAGAGATAAAAGGAAATTGTGACCATCACTATTTAAATTTGTTCCCATAAATAATATTGAATCTATATTTGTATACATTTTCAGGTTGGTTTTGGTTACTGTTCAGTTGGGCACGGTTATCTTAATATATAATGTGGAAAAGAAATTTCACCTCTCCTTAAATAACGAGGATATAACGATTAGCGTACAAAATGTAAATATGCCTAGAATCAATAATGCTAGGAAAAGTGTCAAAGATCTGAAATATAATAATACCCATAGGAAAGAAAGAATTTCAAACAATTTAGAGAACGATACAATAGAATGCAAGAAAAGGCAGATGAACGTAGCATTTCTGAAAGTACACAAAGCAGGCAGTACAACGGTCCAAAACATGTTTCTTCGATTTGCTAAACGTAATGAGTTAAATGTAATTCTACCGAGACCTCATAATTATTTAGGATTTGACGAAACAATAAATATGCAGAATGTTTACCCACCGCCGAAGAATGAAAATTACAATATATTATGCAATCATGTGATTTATAATAAAGCGGCATTTTATAAGTTCATGCCACGTGACACAGTATTTACTGCAATCGTGCGTAATCCTATCACACATATTTTATCAGCCGCGCAATTTTACCATTTCTATGATGATTTAAGGAGTATCTTGGGCAATTTAACAGAACAACACTTGATGTCAACGTTTCTTCAAAGTCCAGATATTTGCACAAAAGAACAAAAGAAATTCATTAGTGCCCGGATGTCATTGGATTTTGGAATCCCAAAAAGGAACGTGGCATATCCAAACGAAGTTCTAGATCATTTAAAGGTTTTAGATTCTGATTTTATTTTGGTCATGGTCATGGAAATGTTTGATGAATCACTAATTCTACTTAAACGAAACCTATGCTGGAGTCTAAAGGACGTGGTATATGTTCCGTTAAATGCTAGGCATTCCAAAAATAGCGTGGTCATAGTAGGCAAAGACCTCAAAAACTTGAAAAAGTATAATCAAGCAGATTTTATATTGTACGATTTCTTTAAAACAAAATTTGTAAAAAGAATTAACGAACAAAGCGACGATTTTCACGAAGAAGTAACACATTTTAAAAGAACAATAAGTCAAATAAAACATTACTGTTCAGAAAATTACAGACGCAAAACAATAATTATCAAAGCTAGTAAATGGAATGAGGAATTCAGTATTTCTAGGGAGGAGTGTGATTTCATGTCTAAGCACGAACTTATTTGTATGTACTATCTCACTATGGAACACAAAAGAAAATTACAATAACAAAGTAGATAAATAAATAAAAGCAGACAAGCCGTATTTTGTTTTCTTGTTGATAAACCCGAGTAGTATATGGGTACGGACAAATTAGTATTTGAGGGGGTGCTACCGGAAGTCACATGACCGGAAGAGGCCATGTCCGGAAGTATGTTCTGCGCATGCGCAACATGAAGTTGCACAAAATCCTCCTTAGTGGGGATCTTTTGACGGGAATTGACCTCAGTCACTTAGTAGTAGTACAAAATGTAGTAATCGTAACTTGGTAACTTTGTAACCAAGCTCTTTCGTAACTTATTTCGTAACATCTTCGTAACCTTTTCATACTTTTTTCGTAATTTCGTACCTTTTTCGTAACTGATGTTATATCTCGTAACTTGGTAACTTCGCAAAAACCAAGGTCTTTCGTAGCTTATTTCGTAACCAAGATAACCAACGTCTTTCGTATCTATTTCGTAACCTCTTCATAACCTTTTCGTATCTTTTTCGTAATTTCGTACCTTTTTCGTAACGTCTTACCATTTTTGCAACTTCGTACCCTTTTCGCACCTTTTCGTAACTTCGTATTTTTTTACGTAACTTGTAGCCCTTTCATTTATATATTGATCTATGGTACTTTCAAACCTGTCAGTGACGTCATAAGCAAGCTGGGTGACATCAATCGATCTTTCTCATTGATAGTATAGAATTAACTGTAAAGAATAGACCCTCACCCAGACACTTGTTTGTAGTACGAACTCTCGCGCGATTGGCGCTCGCCTAACTTCGTAGTGAACCCTAACCCTTGTTGGTGTAGTGATCTTCCGGCTATGGGAGCTTTGCTCACATATTAAATAATATGCGTCCTATAACCATAGGAAACTACCCCTTTCCCGCCATTTTATTTTCATAATTACATTATTTATTTCAATAATTACATTTCTTACAAAAGTTGTCATCACCACCACCATCTCTCTAGGACGTCCGCGTCCTATTACCATTTCCTAGCCCTTTCATTGGTTATCTTCCCTCCATTTTATTTTCATAATTACATTATTTATATCAATAATGGTTTTCACCTACGGTGTTTTCAGATATGTTGTGTAGTACTCCAAAGGTGTCCGCGTTCTCACTGTGGTATTTCTAAGAACAAAATGAATATGAAATTGTAAATTTGATCCCTACTTGCATAGTCTCTAACAGAAAAATATTTCAGGATGATTCTTCTCAATTCTGAAAAACAATGTATAGAAGGAGGAGGAGGAGGAGGAGGAGGAGGTTTCTTTGGGTGTAATTATGACTAATACAGAAATCTTCCATATTTTCCATATCATTTCACTATGCAACTTGCCCTTTTTCCATATTTTCCATATCTTTTCACTTTTCAACTTACTTTTCTTCCATATTTTCCATATCATTTCACATTTCATTCATATTTTTCCCATCTTTTCACAATTTCTTCTGTATTTTCCAAATTTTTTCACTATTCAACTTACTTTTCTTCCATATTTTCCCTATCATTTCACAATTCTGTATTATCACTATTCAACTTGGGTTTCTTCCTAATTTTCTTTAGAAATGCCTGTACCAAGTTAGGGTCATTACGGTTTTCAGTTTTCTGGTTGGTGACTGATTTTGTCTGTTTATATACTTATGAGTTTTGACTTTCCCTTTGTAAGATTGTTCGGAGTTCGGTAATTTTGTTATTACCCTTATTTTTATATCATTTCACAATTCGACCTACTTTTCTGCCGCATTTTCCAAATCTTTTCACTTTTCAACTTACATTTCTTCCATAATTTCCAAATCATTTCACTGTTCAGCTTGGCTTTCTTCCATATTTTCCATATCATTTCACTATTAAACCAACTTTTTTTCCTAAATTTTCATATCTTTCCACAATTTTCTTCTGTATTTTCCAAATCATTTCAATATTCAACTTACCTTTCTTCCATATTTTCCATGTCATTTCACTATTCAACCTACTTTTCTTCCATATTTTTCATATCTTTTCACAATTTTCTTCTGTATTTTCCAAATCTTTTTTCACTATTCAACTTGGGTTTCTTCCATATTTTCCCTATCATTTCACAATTTTCTTCTGTATTTTCCAAATCTTATCACTATTCAACTTGGATTTCTTCCTTATTTCTCATATCATTTCACAATTCAACCTACTTTTCTACCCCATTTTCCAAATCTTTTCACTTTTCAACTTACTTTTTTTCTATATTTTCCAAATCATTTCACGATTCAACTTGGCTTTCTTCCATATTTTCCATATCATTTCACAATTTAACCTACTTTTCTTCCGCATTTTCCATATCATTTCACTATTCAACTTACTTTTCTTCCATATTTTCCCTAACATTTCACAATTTTCTTTTGTATTTTCCAAATCATTTCACTATTCAACTTATCTTTCTTCCATATTATCCATATCATTTCACATTTCAACTTGTCCATATCTTATCACTATTCGACTTACTTTTCTTCCATATTTTCCAAATCATTTCACTATTCAACTTACCTTTCTTCCATATTTTCAAATGTTTTCCAGTTATTAGAAACAAGCATTAACAGTTATGTTATCTCCTTTATGTACAAACGGCCATGATATAACTGTAATATTGTTGAATGTGGCATTAAACACCATCAACCTAACCCTTTATTTACAAAGACATATACATACCTACCTATCTACATTTGTATCTACATTTTTATCAGAATTATAGACTTTATTCAATTTTTGCTAATTATTTTCCTATCTTGATGAGTTTCAATTTCCACAATCAAATTTATTTTACATAACAGCCTAACACAGTGTTCTATTTTTAGTGCAGTAAGAAAAAAACTTACTTCCTGAACAGGGTTTTAGTATATATTTACCTGCCAAAGGCAAGCAAATATCTGTATATAAGTTTAAATATATCTATTTTCCTGCCAAGGGCAAGTAACTCTCTGTATATAAGTGTTCCTACGGCAGTGTTATCCCACATAAATAGCTATGTCCCCATATTGCAGTGTTAAATCTCCACATAAAGAGCTATTCCCCCTACTTTAATATTATCCTTGCACATACAGAGTTGTAACTTATTCCCCACATAAAGAGTTATGTCCCCTATTACAGAGTTATCCCTTCAGATACAGAGTTATTCCTCCTTACTGTAGGGCATAATGTAAACTTAAATAAATTACATGCAGTATTAATTGTTTTGTAAAAAAAATATTTGTCTTCCATATTTTCCATATTTTTCATATCTTTTCACAATTTTCTTCTGTATTTTCCAAATCTTTTGACTATTTGACTTGCCTTTCTTCCATATTTTCAATATTATTTCACTTTTCAACTTACTTTTCTTCCATATTTTTCATATCATTTCACTATTCAACCTACTTTTCTTCAATATATTTCATATTTTTTCACACTTTTCTTCCATATTTTTCATATCTTTTCACTTTTCAACTTACTTTTCTTCCGTATTTTTCATATCTTTTTACTATTCAACATGCCTTTCTTCCATATTGTCCATTTCTTATCACTATTCAACTTACTTTACTCCCATATTGTTCATATCTTTTCACTATTCAACTTGCCTTTCTTCCATATTGTCCATATCTTTTCACTATTCAATTTGCCTTTCTTCCATATTTTCCATATCATTTCACAATTCAACCTGCTTGTCTTCTGTATTTTCTATATCTTTTCACTGTTCAACTTACTTTTCTTCCATAATTTCCCTATCCTTTCACTGTTCAACTTACGTTTCTTCCATATGTTCCATATCTTTTTTTTTTTATTGTTTCTAATGATTCTTTCAAATCAGAATTTTCTTCTCTCCATGTTTGCTGGTTTTCCAAGATTAATTCTGTTTTGCTAATTCTGGAAATATAAAAGAATGATTAAAATCCTAACTTCATACGCCATGACTATGATATTGCAGTGTTTACTCTCAGAACAGTGAAATATATATAAACATATTAAAACTCTGTAAAACGAATATAACTTGCAACGTTACTAATTTTCCGCGTACATGACGTCATAAGACATTTTATTTTACCGTACTTTTTCAAACTGCAACGTTTCAATTGCAACGTTACTTGTTTTCCGCGTACGTGACGTCATTTTCAGCGTATCATTTTCCCATACTTTTAAAAAAAAAAAATCATTTTCGTCACAGAATCTATTTTTTTTACAAGGTTTATTATTTTCCTGCATTTTCATTTTCAGCACAGAATCTATTTTTACTATCAATACTACAGCATGTTATATCTTCTAAATGCAACCACATTAATACAATGTTGCCCAATGCGATGGTCTTAGCTCCTTTACAACAGCTGAAGATTACATATGAATTGTCTTACCAATCTACTACCAGGCTGAAATATATTGATGCATTTGACCAATTGCTGATCATCCAACAGTGAACATCTACGGTTCATAACACTGTACGATCGTTGATACATTTCACCATTCTTATATGATACTATGTAGTAAAGCATTTCCCATCATTTATAAAATCATCATTAAATAACTGGTGTTCAATTAAAATGTTTATAATATTACATGTGTGGATCCTGTTTACGTGTAACAGACAACAATAGCAGTGACTATATTACATAAAATGCATTACAGCATAAAGGTTCCAAAAACAAAAAACGGATTATTGGTTTTCAAAATATAATAGGGTTCTTCATCATTACTCTGTGAGTATTGCAGCGGTGGTGGTGGTGGTGGTGGCATGTTAGGGGTTTGGTCAGTACTTGACTGTTTTGAGGACCTGTAGACCATCATAATTTGGGAAAGGTGTGCTACCGGAAGTGACGTCACCAGAAATGACGTCACCAGATGTGACCAGAAGTGACATGACCGAAAGTGACGCTAGTCACGTGACCGAAGGTGACGTCACACGAAGTGACGTTATTTTCCCGCGTTTTTTTCTTATTAGAGTAGTAGTACAAAATGTCCCATTGTTGTTTGTCATTCGATTTAAGGCTTCTGATTATTCCTTTGGTATCTTTTGGTCATTGTGTTGTTTTTCATTCGATTTACGGCTTCTGATTATTCCTTTGGTATCTTTTGGTCATTGTGTTGTTGTCATTCGATTTACGGCTTCTGATTATTCCTTTAGTATCCTCTAGTTTTTCGTGTAAGGGGACATTTTGTAAGAAATGTAATTATTGAGATAAATAATGTAATTATGAAAATAAAATGGCGGGAAAAGGGGCAGTTTCCTATGGTTATAGGACGCATATTATTTAATATGGGAGCGAAGCTCCCATAGCCGGATGATCACTAGACCAACAAGGGTTAGGGTCCACTACGAAGTTAGGCGAGCGCCAATGCCGCGAGAGTTCGTACTAAAAACAAGTGTCTGGGTGAGGGTCTTTTCTTAACAGTTAATTCTATACTATCAATGAGGAAGATCGATTGACGTCACCCAGTTTGCTTATGACGTCACTGACAGGTTTGAAAGCACCATAGATCGATAGATAAATGAAAGGGCTACAAGTAACGAAAAAGGTACGAAGTTACGAAAAGGCATGAAAAATGTACGAAGTTACGAAAAAGGTACGAAGTTACGAAAAAGGTCCGAAGTTACGAAAAAAGTACGAAAAGGTTATGAAGAGGTTACTAAATAGTTACGAAAGACCTTGGCTACGAAATTACCTTGGTTACGAAATAAGTTACGAAAGACCTTGGTCACGAAGCTACCAAGTTACGAGATATAACACCAGTTACGAAAAAGGTACGAAATTACGAAAGGGTATGAAAAGGCTACGAAGAGGTTGCGAAATAAGCTACGGAAGACCTCGGTTACGAAGTTACCAAGTAACGATTACTACATTATGTACTACTACTCAGAAAAAAGCACGGGGAAAACCGGGCATGCGCAGAACATACTTCCGGTAGTGGCTGCTTCCGATCACATGACAAAGTGACTGACGTCACTTCCGGTCAAAATGCCCTCACTTGGACGGATATTACGCAACGTACGGTTGCGCATGCGTAGAACATACTTCCGGACAGGGCCTCTTCTGATCACGTGACTGACGTCACTTGCGGTGACGTCACTTCCGGTCATGTGACTTCCTGTAGCACCCCCTCACAGCACCCCCTAACATACTAATTTGTCCTTACCCATATACTACTAACTCGCATCTGGGAATAATATTGTATACACCAATTTACACCAGAACGACAAAGATACCCAGATGTTGCGTTTATCGACGGAAATAATGAGTATATCTAACTAGGGATAATTTCACACTCACTGTAGGGTGTGATTTATTTTCATTGTTGAAGACCCTACTGTGACTGTGAATTTTAGAGCAACAATAAAGGCGACATTCACTTACTTGAATGTGTGTCGAAATGCATCGTTGTATAGTCTCTTATGTTCATTTACAGCCATATCTGTTCTGACTAATGATGTTTCCTCTGGTATTGATATAAAATTGAATATCAAATCTTTTATGTAGAACAGTATTAAAAGCACTGTTCCTTTGCTTTGGTTTGTTTCTAAGTGTAATGTGGGATAATTTCTCATGTTCATTTGTATCCATATCCTTTCCTTATGATAGCATACCTGTAAATAGTACACAGTCTCATTATATATCCTTTACCATTTTGTTTGTGACATTTCTCGAGGGAGAGAACAACAAATAAAAACGTAGATATCTAAATTCGTGATCAAGGCACGTGTCTGAAATAACCTTCATCAGCTACGCAGTCAACAGAATATAAAAATTAAAAAGATGCACATGTCCTTGGGAGCAAGAAAATCAATACGCCTAAGCAGGATTCATGTAGCCAATGTCGGCTAAACGTTAGATATACCCCAGGGAGATTAACCTTAGTTTTAATGATAATTACATAGCTTAGGAACTGTATATTTCAGTAATAAATATATTTAATAAAATGTCGAAACACTGACTACTGGGCAGATGATAGCTTCGAGGATTAATAGTCTACCAGCCGAGCTATTGATCTGGTGACAGTGATACAACTGTAGATAACACATGTAGTGCGTAACACTCGTTTCTGTAATAAATGTCATCAGGTACGCTACAAGACGAATTATTAGATTTTATTTGATTTGATTTTTGGTGTTTAACACCACTTTCAGTAATATTTCAGCTATATCATGGCGACCAGAATTAGTGGTGGAAGAAGCCGGAGTACCCGGAGAGAACCACCGACCATGGGCAAGCAACGGGTAAACTTTATCACTTGCGGCTGCGAATTATTAGAAGAGAAATCGGATGTAATATAAAATTCAAATCCAAATGCATATGGGTACACACAACAGTTACACAAATTTATTAACAATACCCTTAGTCGTAAGACAAGTTTGAAGATACCAAAGGGGTAATCAGGAGCTGTAAATAGAAGCAGGACAGATAATACAATGACCAAAAGATACCAAAAGGAGTAATCAGAAGCGGTAAATCGAAGGACAGACAATGGACAAAAGATACCAAAGGGGTAATCAGAAGCAGTAAATGGAAGGACAGACAATACAATGACCAAAGAAGAATTAGGAAAACAGGACAAACAATGATATACAAAACTCTATAGGTATACAGAAAACTAAAGTAATATTTGTTTGATTAGAAAACGGAAAATTTGAGTTTTCTCGAAAACAATACATTTTTTTAAAACACAGTAAATGAGAGTTTTGTGCAGAATTTCACTACCATTTTTAAAATATGCATTTCATCTAACCATATTCTTTCATTATTGCTGCACTCATCTGAAATTTGACATTTCCCCCGATTTTTACCGCCAAAATAGAGGTGGTAGTAAACTAACTAGAGATAGCAGCCAGGTAAATCTTACACGTGTACAGGCATATTTTGCCACACCATTTTTAAACTTTGAAATCTTTCTAAAAGTTCACATAAAATGTCTTCATAAACCTATTTTTTGACATCTTAACATATATAAACATCGCAAGAATGGGTAAAACAAAGGACTTGTCAAAAGATTGTAAAAACATCTATTCAAGTTTTTTTCAGCTTGAGAAGGCCAGGGGAAGACCACTTTATTCCCCAGATAATTTGATTAAAGGAACATGCAAGGCTGCTGGTATATCTTACAGTTCTGTGTATAGAGTTGTAAACGGTAAAAGTCCTCCTGAATCCAACAGACCGAAATAAAGAAAGAAAACTCTTGATGATTTTGACCGTTGCGTTATTAAACGGACCGTTCATAGCATGTACAACAGGAAAATTGCCCCAACAGTCTCAAAAATTAAGAAAGAAATTGAAGATACAATTAAAATCTCGAAATCAACGCTTACTTTAACTTTATTAGATCTTGGTTATAAGTACAACAAATCCGGCGATAATAGGAAGCTTTTATTTGATCAGAGGTCAGCAATAAATGATCGGTGTAATTACCTCCGAAAAATCAGGAAGTTTCCAGAGGATGGGTATGAAATTGTATATTTGGATGAGACCTGGGTTAATCAGAATCATGCCACTGACTACATGTGGTTATCATTTGATGGTTCTGATGCCCCAAAAATCCCTTCGGGAAAAGGTAAAAGGTTGATAGTTTTGCACGCTGGTAATCGTGAGGAGGGTTTCATTGAAAAGTGTGATTTGGTTTTTCTTGCCAAAGCTAAAGAAGGGAATTATCACCAAGAAATGAACGGACTCATCTTTCTAAACTGGTTCGGAAATCAGCTTATGCCAGCATTAAAAAACTTCGGTGAATTTACTAGCAGAAAAGACCGTTATTTTTCTAATTCTTTCCAAAAAATTGAAATAACTTGGTCAAATTAAAAATCAGTAATTATGGAAATTTATGATTTCACGTTTTTTTCAAAATTTTCCAGGCAAATCTCAGTGTATAAATGTCACGTAGTCAAATGCAGTAACCGTGAAAGGAACAATAGCCTTCTCCGGCACTTCGACGAGAGACAATAGACCAGCTGCGAGACCACCGTCGTTTCTATTGTTATATGGGATTACGTCCGCGGTGAGTTGGCTGTCACATTTAACGAGCAAAATTGGCGTATTTTGAAGAACTTAACCTGAAATAAAGACCAAAATAACGCTAAAATTGGTAATTTTTTCAGAAGAGCAGGGCCTTCAGAATAATTTCAACCGTAAATATTTATACAATTCCAAAATGGTAGTAAAATTCCTGACAAAACTCTCGTTGGATGCGTTAAAAAATATCTACGGTTTACGAAATATTTAGATTTTTCCGTTTTTTAATCAAAATATTATTACTTTAATATAAAGATTATGCATAGTTTCAAGATGGATATATCAGGTAAATGATATTGAATCCATTTACGAATCTATAAAATTGAATATGCTTTATTACGTGTATCTAAAACATTTATAAATCTAAAAAAAATATTATGATGAAAATAGACTACAACAAATAAAAATATATTAAAATAATTAAATATTAGATATAAGTACAATGAAAAATAGCACCCCCATAGTCAACTAAAATGGGCCGTCGTGGCCGTGATCGTATGGTAGTTTGCTTTACAACTACCTGCGCAGTCAGTATCTATCGCCATTAAAGTTGTTAGTTTGAACCCCGTTGAGGGACATGACATGACATTTGATGGTGGCAGACGTCTTTTTGGGAGCTCCTGAATTTTATGTGGAATTATTGGTGTCGGTATAGATTTATTGGTTTTTTAAAGAGTGTATCCTATTTTTAATACATCACATCATCTAATTATATATCATCTACCAGAAACATTGTTTTTTAGCGACAGATACATACAATTTTTACTGAAGTTTGATTACCCGCCATTTATTGAGACAAAAGCGTGAAAAAATGGCCGACTTTTAATATTTTGATTAGTACATTTCTTTTACCTTGTTTATAGTGTTAAATTAATTTAAAGAATTATATTTTTATGTTTTATTGTACCCTATAAAATATAAAATAGATAGCAGATTAAAATTTATAATTGAGAGATTGTCACCGAACATTCGTGGGATAACACCCCCTGTCCGTATGTAAACACAAAAGATGGCGGCTTAAATTCTTAAAGACAGAAATCTATTGAAACAAGTAGCAGTAGAAAAAGACACAAAATTATTTATCCAAGGTTCAATCGAGTAAAAATCATAAAAGATTTGAAAACCACGCAAAGGGAGATAATCGTTAAATTATCATACAACCAGAGCACACCTGTGTTTTAGATTTTAGTGACGATATATATAAACAAAGTATATAATTTTAAACAATATTCTATTGAAACATTTTAACAGTATATGCACTATTCATGACTGACTCCAAATTAATAAAATACCTTGAAAAGATCAATTCAAAGACAGACCAAGCCCCTATACGACCGTTTATTATATCTGACAGTAAAGGAAGATACCTACGAGAACATATCCAATCGCCGGTAGAAAATCAAATCATATGGCAATACAAGGGTGGTAGAACAACATACGAGGGCTATAACTGGCTATTACAAAACATAGATCATCAAATAGGACAACACGATAATATTCATTTCTACATCTGGCTAGCAACATGTGATCTTACTAGCTACAATCCACCATTTATATATCTGGCTTGTGAAAACAATGATGGCATTCATCATATAATCGACACATATCATCAAATTACTGAAACGGTGAATCATTACCCACACTGTAGAGTAACATTTCTTGAAACGCCTGTGTACTCGATATACGAGCATAACAAATACAAAGGTCAAACAGACTCTGAATTCAAGAAGTTGGACAACAAACTCCTATCGCAAATTAATGAGCTAAACCAAATTACCAGGGAAATAAATATTAGATTAAACAATACATCACCTGTATTCTCAACTGATCTCAGCCGGCAGCACGGGAAAAACTCAAAGACAAAACAAACACCCCGATATCAATATAATTATAACTTGCTCAAGGACGGACTTCACCCAGGCATAAATTTGTCAAAAGTTTGGTTAAAGAAACTAGAATTACAAATAAAAAAGGACTGTTGGGAAAACTGGCACTAGTCAACTGTGGGGGCATCCACAACGTACTATTATCGGTTAGATCATCTCCTTTATTTTGTATATACTAGCTCTGAAACATTAACAGACAAAAACATGGCAACTTGAAATAGCAATGGCAACCAATGGATCTATTGCAAGATATAAAAAGGACAATAAACATCAAACTAGAAGCATGCGTGGCACAGCTAGCTCAATTACAAATACGTACACTCTCAATATAGACAAAGCGTTGAAGAAAAAACTAGATGCTACCAAACGTCAACAAAATGTACTGTATGAATACACCAAAGGAGGACTAGTTATAACAGCGGATGCAGCAACATTTGAGCTATTAAGGATAGCCGCAAATATTTATTATGAAAAAATCCCAGAATCACTTGGAAAGGCTTATATAACACAAAGTACTGACTCTACAAAATGCAACAATGTGCAGACTACAATACGAGTACATGAACAAGAACAACCTGCATATACAATCAATCTGTATTTAATTAGTAGCAGAATCCTAGTAAATGGCAAAAAGCTGACACTATTTGTGGAAAGAGATATTACTGGAATTCATGACATCATTCATGCAGCCACATGTAATGGCAACCAGATAAATCTGAATAAACTGAACAACATACTAGCGGAACAATTGCAACGTATAATAGGAACAACTACAAGCATGGATGAACTCGGGAAGGCACCAGCAACAAAACAACATGAAATTGAAGACATATCATGTAACAAATGCAGAAAGAACTGTAAGACACGTAGCACATACTGTACTGTAGGCGAACATTGGATACACTACAAATGTGAAAAGCTTAATCCTGAACAGATAACAGCAATAGAAGCAACAACAACATCAGACTATACATGTACACTCTGCCAGAATGGAAAATTTAATATTTGTGCTAATGCACTAGCTATTCTAGATGAATGTAATCTAAGGAAAGATGAAGTACAAGATGAAACTCGTTGTAATCTGTGTGATAAAACAATTGACGACCAAAATTATGACTTATGTACATCATGTAACAACATATACCATCTGACGTGTATGGAAACTAACAACGATCACAAAACATGCTACTCGTGTAAATCATATATAGATGAATTGGAAAATCAAAATGAGAGTGAAGTCAAACAACCAGAATTAGATGAACATACCACTATTCTGAAAGAAACCAGCAGTAACAACAATAGATGTACTGGTGCAATACAAACACAAAGTCAAAATAATCTGAATGAAAACCATAGCATCAATGCCAACAAACACGAGACATCGCCTAAAAGACTTTTACTACCAAGTTCAATAACTAAAAGTCATGATGAGGAATCCATAGCAGCCAAATTAAGAGAACTACGAAATAAAGAAACAAAATTAAAAAAACTAGAGGAAACACTCAAAATAAGTGAAAAATCTCTAACTGAGCAAAGGAAAAGTAGAATAGAAATGGAAACGTATTGTAATAAACTTGAAGCTAAGAACACCGAGCTCCAATTAATGGTAAAAACATTACAAAGGAGTATAGAACAACATGAACAGTCGAGTGATAATCCATCAACTTCACCTGTAAATACAACTACCAACTCGGATATTAACTCTAGAATGAAAGAACAACTTAACAACAAGATATTGGCAGTACATGATAAGATTACAAACATGGTTTTCGAACAAATCGATAAACAACTTGAGTTAGTCAATATTTCAATGAACAGTACTAGTCAAACAACAAATCAAATTAACTCCGATTGTTATAAAGAAATGACTAAAATGAGCACAGCTAGAGACAATATGCCCAAATGGAACAATGAAGCAACGACGACTAGTCATGACTACAGGCTGATCAACAATTCTCAAGATATATGTACCTCACAGACAATCCGAGAAGATAAAACCCCGCATATGATTACACCTGAGTTAGCAACAGGTATTCCAATATATTACAAACAGAGAAGCTCAAATAATGTAACAAAACCATATCGCCGACCTCAACAGCAAACTAAAGCATATAGGATACCGACTATACAAGACCGAGAAAACTATGGATCAAATACCAAAGATAACACTGACAGATTGAATGCCAACTATCCTTTTTTAGGCGAGACATGCCTCCAGCAGCAACTGAGATAGCACATAGTCCAACTAGTTCTAAGGGAGAAGGAGAGATACATATAGCGTCCTTGAATTGCAAAAACTTAAAAACCAGTGCCTACATTATAGAAGAGCTATTGAAACAACATCAAATTATCTTAATACAAGAACATTGGCTATTTGAGGCTCAAATCAACACAATTGGCGACCTGAATAAAAACATCAATTTTGTCGGAAAAGGAGTTGATAAATATAATCCAGTCTTACCAAAAAGCATACCGAGAGGATATGGAGGAGTTGCAATTATTTGGAAGGAAAACATTGATCATTTAATAAAAATACTACCAGATGGCACTGAAAGGATACAGTGTGTAGAAATCAATAGTAATAATGATACAAAATTCTTAGTAGCTTCAGTCTATTTACCATCAAAAGGAAGCCATGACTATGTCGATGAATTCTATGACTGCATAGACCAACTATATGAAATCTACCAAAAGTATCAAGGAACACATAAAATTATAATCGGTGGTGATCTAAATGAAGACCTCAACAATGAAAAGACAAATAAGAGGAAAAAATACTTATTTGATTTTATCAAAGAGTGTGGCTTATCATATGATATCAGTGGAAAAACATTCATTAAACCAAATGGGGAAGAATGTTCTGAATTAGACTATTTCCTACATACCATCAACTACAAGTTCTGCACAAAGAAAGAAGTGCTCAACAATACTATCACAAACGTGTCAGACCATCATCCTGTAAAAATGACTATAATGCTAGACCACGACATCAAGAACTTAAAAGAAGGGGAAAACAGCAATATTCGTCTGAAGGTAAAGTGGGAAAAGATTGATATAGACTTGTATAAAGCTTTAACAGACCAATCTATTGATGCCTTAAACAAGACCACAAGAACATTAAGCGATACAGAACACTTGACAGAAAAGATATGTACAATCATGAATGAAGCTGCTACAAAAAGCACAACTGTGAAAGCTAGATATTCGGCAAAACCTAAGCTTAAAGTGTGGACTCCAAAAATCAAGGATCTATTAGAAAATATGAGAAGTAACTACAAACGATGGGTAACTTACGGAAAACCAACGAATCCAACAAATATAATATACTCTCAGAGAATATTGAGCAGGAAAGTTTTTAGAAAGGCTATACGCATTGAAGAGGCGAAACAAAGAGAATCTGAACGCGACATGATACTAGACACAAGAACTAGAGACATGAGATTATTCCATAAACTAGTAAGAAACAACAGGAAAAAAGGGCATAATCTTATTGACGATCTTTATGTAAATGGTGAAACGTATTCAGGAAAGGAAAATGTACTACACGGATTTACAGAACACTTTCGACAACTAGCAACAAATAACCAAAATAATGAGAGTGAATATCACAGGAAAATAGAACAAGAAATCCAACTAATAAATCAGCTTGTCAAAAATAAAGCGATACCGGTGGCAACAATATCCGAATTGGAAAAAAGTATCAAATCCATCAATACAGGGAAGTCGGCAGATATATACAACATCACCATTGAACATATCATCAATGCTGGAGAACAAATGATAACCATATTGCTACAAATAGTAAACGCCATATTTGATCATGGCAGTGTACCCGACATTCTGAAAGTAGGCCTACTTACACCGGTCTTTAAGAACAAAGGGAATATAGCTGAAGTGATAAATTACAGAGGCATAACCGTCTTACCAGTCATCAATAAAATAATCGAAACCATAATAAAAAACCGGATAAACCATAATATACTGGCAATCCAGAATCCAATACAACGTGGATTCACTAAAGGATCATCACCCTTAAATTCTGCTTTGCCAGTTGAAGAAACGTACAGAGAAAATGCAGATAACAAAAATGAATGTCAGCTAGTATTACTGGATGCAAAATCGGCATATGACGTTGTTATGCATAGTCATCTGATGAGACGGGTATACCATGCTGGAATACAGGACAAACACTGGTCACTAATCAACAGTATGCACCAGAAAGCTAGTAGTTCGGTAAAATGGGATAACAAAATATCACAACAATTCCCAGTAACTCAAGGAGTTCGACAAGGAGGTATCCTAAGCAGTGACCTATACAAAGTCTACATAAATCCTCTATTAAACAATCTTAGTGACTCATATCTAGGAATGAAAATCGGAAATGTAAACTGTAATGCTAGTGCATGTGCAGATGATGTAGCACTAATGAGTATACGTGAACATGAAACGCAAGTCATGATTAATATAGCACATGAACTTGCTACAATGGAAGGATACAAACTTCAGCCAGCTAAAAGTGTTATCATCAACATACAACCAAACAAGAGAAAGCAAAGTATGATGGACCAAGAATATATTCTTGAAAATAATGTAATGCCTAATGTAAAGCAAGCCATTCATTTGGGAATAATAAGAACAAACACATTAGCTGACAACATGACAGTAAATGTAGAAGAGAATATCAAGAAATCTAGAAGATTGGTCTGTTTGGAGGAGGATTCCATGGCAACAATGGACTAGATCCTGAAACTCTAATACATTTATTCAATACATACATAACGCCAGTATTAATGTACGGTATGGAACTAATCATCCCAAAGACCACAGCACTAGAACAGTTAGAACGATATCAAAAGAAGCTTCTCAAACAACTACTATCATTACCACCGAATACACCCGACCCAGCAGTTTATTTACTATCCGGAACATTGCCAGTTGAAGCTCAACTACATATACGAGCATTAAATTTCTTCAATAACATCTGCAACCAAGAAGAGAAAAGCATAGAAAAATTACTAGCAAGGCAACAACTAAGAACAAAAACCATCAACAGTAACAGCTGGTTTATAGAAATTAAGAAAATGTTGATAAAATACAACCTGCAAGACCCAGAGTACTACTTGGACAATCCTATGACAAAAAGGCTGTGGATAACATCAATAAAGAGAGAAATTCAAAATTACTGGCAAGAACTCATAACTTCAATGGCTTCATACTACCCGAGATTGAAATACCTAAACTCCGCAGACTACCGACCGGGAAATATACATCCACTATTGAAAATTAAA
Source organism: Bathymodiolus septemdierum (assembly GCA_963383655.1). Lineage (NCBI taxonomy): Eukaryota > Metazoa > Mollusca > Bivalvia > Mytilida > Modiolidae > Bathymodiolus > Bathymodiolus septemdierum. The sequence continues at coordinate 26,863,906 of OY726524.1, read as the reverse complement.
TGCTCATCATCTATAGAAATAAGTAGAATTCCACCAAAACTGAAAATGTTAACAGGAACATATATATTGCAAACTATTAGAACAAAAATGCATGCCGACGAAGATGCGAAATGTCAACTATGCAAAGTAGAAACTGAAACTCTGGAACACTTATTGTTGAACTGCACAGAGCTATCAAATATCCGAAACATCAGTTCAAATGCAGATACTATTAGACATCACCAGAATATCGAAAGTGTTGAGATTAACAGATGATCAAATCAGACAAATTGAATATCATATAAGGAGACTAATGTATGCACTCCACAGTGAGAGATACAAAATCTTGAACATTCATTGGAAATTAAAGAAAAGGCATAAATAATCCGGCGCTACTAATATACAGCCACCATCATTATTGATCTGTTGTGCATATACAGTAACACGATAAGATAAGCTTTCTTTTTTAGACTCATTATTGAACGTGTTTAATCACAGTTTTATATTTTAAAATCATATATATTTTACGCAAGGAACGTCAACTATCTTAAACCCTAATGTTTTAGCAGACTTTTTATCCTGGATTTATTACATTTTATGCGTATGCACCGTGTATATATATCATGGACTTTTATTGTTAATATTTATAATGCTGCACTTGTAAATACTACACATGGTTTTTATTGGAGATGGGATGTTCTACATGCCAAATGGCATGGTTATCCTTAGAAGGATGTGAAGATACAGAGGTAAGGTAAGGTAAGGTTCATGGCAAGGTGTAATCATACAACATTATGTGATAAAGTTTGTCGATGACTTGCGACAGGTTGGTGGTTTTCTCCGGGTACTCTTGTTTCCTACTCCAATAAAACTGATCGCACAATATATATGTAACTGCAATATTCTTGAAAGTGGTGATAAGCATCATGAACCTTTGTCTTTGTCTTTGTACAGGTAAAATTCCTCCGGAATTCGGAGCACTCCAATTAAGGATAAAATTATAAAACCTAACTTAACGGGCACATACTTAAAAAGATACGTATTTACAGTTATAATCAAATATACGTAGTAGTTAAAAGTTCATCATTTCCATGTTGTATAAATTTGGTTAGTGGCATAAAAACGTATTTACATCCATTACTAAAAAGTATAAAAAGCGTGTTGTAAAATAGTCGTTTCAGTAGTAATATAATTGATAGCGTTGTTAAAAATCCATTCTGTTGTTTAATTATTCATATTAGTAAAAACGTATATACACATAGTACTAAAAAGATAAAAGCGCAATCGTAATTTATACAATGTTCTTTCCTTCACGCACTCTCCGAATACAGCAATTCTTCCGTTGTTAAAACAAATTAACTCATAAAAGGTAAAATCATCATTTAAGTATGGGTATAGACTTTAAAAGGTAAAACCAACCAGTCAACAAAAATGTGTTAAACAGTAGACAAATTTGCATTTAATACATTCAGGTCGTTGCCCTATATTTAAAATAAGGCAACGCGCCATTCTACACGACAGTATGTCAAAATTACACACTTCTTAATATATCAAATAAATATTATTATACATTTCTTAAAAAAGCATAATAGGAAGTCAGAAAAGTTAAAGATACCAAAGAGGTACACAGAAGACGTAAATCGAAGGACACACAATGTGAAAAAGAAAAAAGAACAAAAAGACAAACTCGGATCTGCAAAGTTCTACACAGAAAGCTATAGAACAAACCCCACTAAAAACATGAATTCACCACCTGTATTAGTGGAGTTCGTGTTGATCCGGTATGCTAGGGTAAGCATGTATGCTCCACACGTGACACCAGTCACGTTGCTCTTGTTGCAAACCCGGTAACAAGTCGTATTTTACGACAGGATTGTGATTACGACAAAAGGAACATATTAGTGGTCATTTGATACACAGATACTGAAGATTTCAACTTAACCACTATCAAGGAAATTGTGATATGAACCAACAGCTCAACTGTCTACCGCACCCGAGGTCAGTGTCTTACCCATTATGCCACCGATACGGTTAATAGTTTGAAGATACCAAAATGATAAATAGAAAGTAAATCAAAGGACAGACAAGTGGTTAAAAACAAAAAGGCAAAAAACAAACAATATATGATCTACTAAACACTACATAGAAAACAAAAGATTGTGAAACAAAAACCCAATTAATAACTGAGGGTGAACTAAAAGAGTAAGAAGTTCCTACTCCACTAATGGCAGTTGTCATGTTACTTATATTAAAAATCTGATGAATGACGAAAGAAGGACAGGATTGGGACTACGACAACCGGAACATGGCCCCGTGGCCATCTGTAACATTGACATACATGTCCCGTAACTGTTAACCAAGTCATGATGGCAATAGCAAAACCTTTTAAGTAATCAAACTGCATTGGTGATATAGCTGTTAGCTTGCTAGCCTCGAGTGCATGCACAGTAGTTCGTGGGTTCGAGTCCCGGTCGGGTCAAACCAGACTATAAAATTGGTATTTGTTGCTTCATCCCTAAGCACACACCATTAAGGAGAAAGAGCAGACTGGTTGGCTCGGAATCAGAATAATGTGTCCCAGTGGAGCGACATGCATAGAGGCGGACTGTTGTTTCAGTGAGCAAGCACTATAAAAATCCAACTAAGTGCTTTGGTCTAGTGCGAAGCAGACATCATCATCATCCTCATCAAATATAACTTGTTCTCGCCATGATATAGCTGAACAAAATGTTCATTTGGCGATAAACAGTAATCACTCACTCTAAGTGATCACATTATCACATGGAAGCCTTGGTGTAGCAGCTTCTTTATAATTTAAATTAGCCATCAAGGAACTGCTGACAGGAAACACAACATATTCCTGTATACTATTGAGGTATGGGGGTCTAAAAACACTCAAAAAAGAATACATAATTTTTTATTTAATCATAATGTATTGTTAATTTTCACTGCAAAACAAATAAAAAACATACATAACTTGTATATAACAAATATACAGTGAAATATGTCCAAATCAAACACACCAATTTTTGTTTTAAATAGTGAGGTTCAATTTCAGATACTGAGATTGAATTTAAAGTTTGGATTACACACACAAGTCTGCTTTATTCATGATTTGATTCAAACAGGTTTCACTGTAATAATGAAGATAAGTAACACTATGATTAATTACACATGGAATAAACACTTGTTGTTCAGTTACAACTCTAGTGCTAATAATGTATTGAACAAGCCAATACACATTTTGCATATTCCGGAATTGATTCTAAAATTATAGTTTTTTTTACATTTTTTTTATTTGGAGTTATTTCCCTTTCAGTAGACAACATTTAAGAGCAATGGAACTTATGAAAAATAATTTTGAGAATAATTTTCTTAAATGTTGTAGATATTGAACCTTGTTAAAAAATCACAAGTTGTTACAATATTTAAAGTGTATACAGAGTATGAGAACAATATATGTTATTTTCATTGATCTTTGCATGAAATGGACACTATGTCCCCACATTAAAGGGAAGTACTGCATAAACATTAAAAATTGTATAATTTTAGAATCAATTCGGTAATGCGCAAATAATCTACTGTAGTCTAATTATCTTACATGACAGATGTATGCTGTCATGTTCCAAATCTACTGTCTACTTACATAAGGTAGGATATTAGGGATTACGTTGGACATCGTTATTTTTTCTACGGTACATGCATGAAACATTATATTTTCAAAATTAATTATCATAAAAAATGTGAACATCTAAAAAAATTATTTCAACAAAGTTGAAGCTATAATTTTGTTCACTAATGAAAGTTTATAATAAACACCACCTCCTGGAATGACAGCATATCCCCCAACTTCAAAATGTGCACCGATAAGAGAGAAATTAGGTCATACCATACTAATCTTTTGCTGGTATTTACATAATAATGTTTCTTAGCTGTTATTTTATCAAGGTCATGGTGACAGGAACCAAGATTATGTTTGATTGATTTGTTAAGCAATAATCAATCAAATCAATCAATCAATCAATCAATCAATCATAATCTTGCCTCTTGTCATCATGACCTTGGTAAAATCACAGCTATGTCAAGATAACCTGATACAGGTTTATGTAAAAAAAAAAAAATCATTTATTTTACGGAAGTAAAATGTAGGTCATAATAAGGTCGTAAATAGGTCTTCATGATAATACCGTCAGCAAGCTATAACTACTATCATTTCTTCTCAAAATAATTTTAGTAACCATACTTTTCAGAGCAAAACTGTAGTAACAGTAGATATGACAAATCTAGGTCATTTTAAGGACATGGAAATCTAATATTAATGTTAACCTATAAATGACAAATCTAGGTCAGTGTCATGATCATGGAAATCTAATATCAATGTTAACCTAAATTGGATGCAAAACATAATAATACCACATTTTTTTGCAGTGTTGTATACAAAATTGTTAAAATCAGAGAAGTGCTAATAACAGAAAATATGATTACTTTGGCCTTTTGTATTTATCAGTACAGAGTGCACATAACTGCAGAAAAAATAAGAAAAAATTGGGGAAAACTAGCAATGCACCAAACATATGCAAATTAAAATTAAAAAAAACCCACATGCAACAAATGTACAAAAATAAAACATATGAAACAAAGTTAATTAATAAAAAAAAAAAATAATTGAAACAAAACAGGCATACAGATAAATTCTCAACTCACAATAGCATATCTGTTTAAAAAAGTGAACTTCTTTATTCGTGCTCAAATGATTGACAACATAATACACTTGTAACTAATTTACACACTTCATGAGATCAAAATTTTCATCAATCAATTATTGCTTATAACATTCATTTCTCTAATCTCATGATCGAACACATATCTTGTGGAAATCATGGTTTTTTTTAGACCCCAGAAATAATTTATCTATACCGGGGTCATATCCTGTTCTATGGTACAGTGATAGTTAAATTTTTTAAATTGGTGGCGAAAATTGGTTGAGATAGCATGAGAATACACAGCACCGTGGGACCCACAGTACGATATGATCAGACTATATATTGACTGGCACAAGTTGACAATATTTCATGATTGACTTTGACATACATGAAGCAATAACCACAAAAAAACTTAACTTCTAAACTGTTAAGGCCAAAGAAAAAAATATGTGTGTTTACGGTCACCCGACCTACCCTAATTTTTGCTAGCGACCCTATGCATTTTTACACAGAATTCGGATAACCATTTGTGTTGTTTAACCAGCAGCAATGTTTTATTTACTCAACTGCTAGCTTTTTGTCGAAATTGAGAGCAAAGAAGGTAGAAAAACTGCATAATTCGTCATTTTACCGGAATTTTCGAAAATTAAATACCGGAATCGTATTCCGGAACCGGGAACGACTATTTCCGGTTTTGTCGATAATAAAAAAAAAAAAAAAAAAAAATTAATCCTGACCGACCGACCCTAGATTTTTTTGACATGTGACAGTAAACACATATATTTTTTTTTGGCCTAATACTAATATATCTATAACTAAAGCCATTAGTTATCAATTACATGAAACACATTGTAAGTTTGGCATTGTGGTATTTTTCTGTATGTAAGAACAAAAATGATGAATTTGTGGGGGGTGGTTCTCAAGTTCCAATGAAACATCATCGATTTTTGTTTCTACACTGAGTAATCCTTCTAGGTCATCTTCGTCTGCCCCCAGACTAAATGACACTCTGTCATGCATTCCTGATGTCACACGTGGACTTCCATACTGTGGCTTCCATTCTGTCATCTGTGAGACAATGGAGGATAACTCAATGTCTCCTGTTATTATTTCCCCTTTTGATGAACTGTCAATTATGGGCGAGGGTGATTTTATGGGGGTGGGTTTACTTTGTATCAAAGATATTGGATCCAGAAAATTGTGTGGTATCCTGGATGAAAATGAATCGAGATGATTTCGAATGTAGTCTGTGATGGATGGTGATGATATGGATGTATTCATCTTTAGAGATGCTGCATTCTGATTTTCTTCTTCTTGGATTTCTTTGGTATTTGTACCGACCAGTTTATTAAATTGAATGTCCTCTGAATTTGGATTCACCCCTGAAAATCAAGAACATAGGTTAAAGATAGTATGCATCTCTGACTTCTAACATAACTGCACCGGTCAGTCAAGCCAAAGACAATATAATCGGTATTTGTTGCTTCTCCAATAAACACGCAGCATTAAGGAGAAAGAGGAAATACTTGTTAGCTTGGAATCAGGATAATGTGTCTGAGAGGAGAAACATGCCTACTTGTGAACTGTTGTTTCAATGAGCTTACACTATTAAAAATCAAACTAAGCATGTTGGTCTGGTACAAAGCGAACATCATCTCACCGAATATAATTTGTTCTGGTCATGATATAGCTGACAAAATGTAACTTGTTCTGGTCATGATATAGCTGACAAAATGTAACTTGTTCTGGTCATGATATAGCTGACAAAATATAACTTGTTCTGGTCATGATATAGCTGACAAAATGTAACTTGTTCTGGTCATGATATAGCTGACAAAATGTAACTTGTTCTGGTCATGATATAGCTGACAAAATGCTTAGTTAGAGTTTAACAACAATAACTCACTGAAAAAATAACTTGCATATCAACAATATATCATGACAACCATCTTTAGTAGTTGAAGAAATTGTAGTTCCTACATAAAACTTCAGATCACTTGTAAGTACAACCAAACTTGTAATCAACGGTCACTGTTTGGACAAATGAAAAATGACAGGATTGTTTGTTTGTTTTGTTTGATGGTGCTTAACGCCACTATTAACAATATTTCAGTTATATCATGGTGGTCAGTTTTATTGGTGGAGGAAACCGGAGGATCCGGAGAAAACCACAGACCTGTCGCAAGTCACTGACAAACTTGATCACATAATATTGTACACCTCGCCCTGATCGAGATTCGAACTCACAACATCAGTGGTGATAGACACTGATTGCATAGATAGTTGCAAATCCAACTACCATACAATCACGCCCACTAAATGACAGGAAAAGACCAGTACATGTACTTGCTTATTTAAGATAGATTGATCTGGATTGATACATGTTTGAAAATAACAAATACAATGTCAATAAACGTACATTTCCATTCCTCCACAGCTGCTGTAGCTATAAACTTGTCTAGCTGTAACTTAGCCTGTTCATTTCCAGCATCTGCAGACTTTTGGTACATAATTAAGGCACTGACTTTGTCCTCTGGTAAACCTAAAAACAAATCTTATATATTGAAAATCTATCTACACAAAAATAAATGTCCAGTATTAGGTCTACTTCATTATTTATTAGGGTAGTAAGGGAGCTGGAAAATATTCTACAGTGGAACTTGTGCAATCTAACACCTGAGTTTTCCGACATCCTGTGACATCTGACAAAAAATTATGGTCCCAAAGTATTTCTCTTAACTAAAATAAAACCGGAGTATTCCGACATCCTGCACAATCTGACACATTAACCTGGTCCAGTGTTGTGTTGGATTAAACAGGTTCCACTGTATTTATATATCAAAAACTCTTGATATACTATAATCTATGGACAAGTTTAGGTAATTAAAGTTCCATTTTAATGACAAATTCTATGAAAGAGTTTCGACTTTAGAAACTCTCGAGTTTTGGTCCCAAACCAACATATTTAAAGGCACAACTTTGATTGGCTTGATGCCACTCGTCACTCCAATCCTAGCACATATCAGGGTTAAGAAATGTTATAAGTGACCAATCGATTCTAAACCCTAGATATCCACTTGAAATCGCCATACGATAATACCACATATCATATTTCAAATAAGGACCCCATTGCATTATGACCTCTATGACCTTTGCCATGATTTCACTTAGCTCTCATTTCAGTTGTCTTGTCTATTTTGATTGTGATTCAACACCATGGTTTGTGTCTCTCAATTTCTGATTCAACACCATGATTATTGTCTCTCAATTACTATACTGTACCTCCTAAAGCTAGTTCATGGAAGACTCCTAAATTGTACATTGCTCCATCATGGCCACTTGAAGCAGCTTTACTATAAAGTTCAGCACTTTTACATTCGTTGACTTCAACACCGAGGCCTTCCTCATAACAAACGCCTAAGAAATATTGAGCTTCGGGTTCCTAAAGAAAGAAAAAGATATGATAAATTTTATGTATTAATTCAATTTTGAATTTGAATAAACTAAAAGACGAACCTCATTTTTCTCAAACTTAAATATGTATTTTCCTTTGAAAGCCTGGAGTGGAATATTGACATGTTCATAATAGGTCTTAATTTGATTTACCTGATATAACTGTGATTCTCTGTTTCAAAGTACAATCATATGTCCCTTTGACTTTATCAGAATGAGATATTGCTTGTACATAATGATTTGATTTCCAATGGTAGAGGGGCTGTCATGGTCGTGATCATATGGCAATTGGATTTATAACTACCTGTGCAATCAGTCCCTATCATAGCTAAAGTTATGATTTTGAATCCCAATCATGGCGAGGCATACTCGCTACAACATCATGTGATAAAGTTTGTCAGTGACTTGCGGCAGGTCAGTGGTTTTCTCCGGTTTCCTCCACCAACTGACTGCCACGATAAAACTGAAATATTATTGAAAGTGGCATTAAACACTATAACCCTAACCCTCAATCTGTGTAGTTGTATTCTATATACTGTTACAACTTTGTGTCATAAAGTTTATCAGTTATTTGCGATAGAATTGCACTTTTTGCCAGATATATTTAATTTGCTTATTCTGGTTTACTCAACCAATAAAACTGGCTGCAATGACTAAAGCTGAAATATCAGCTTTTTAAATACTCATATACAGTGCTCCCTCGGTCTATCTCCCCCCATTTTATCGCCAACCTCGCCTATCACCAAAATTCTTGTCTGTCCCGATTTTCCCCATTAAAAATACCCCGCTATACTGCCAAAGTCAGCTACCGCCATCCGCCACAAGCTTTCAGACACAAAAGTCGTAAAACCAATTTAAATTCCCCCATTAGTACCGCCCACAACTACCTTTAGACAGCTGTGTATTGATCGGTAATTATGGAATGTCAAGACTGGTCATCGAACATGGTCATTGATCTCATAGTTGAGGGTCGGAACAGGTGAGTTGTTTTGATTAGAATAATTACCTGTACAATATATTTACTTTTCTAGTGATTACTTTTAATCCGGAGTAAAAATTGTAATTTAATGAGTTGTCATAAAAATGTCGTCCTTGAAGAGAAAGTGTAATTTATTAGACGACAAACAGAAACGTGAAATTATGTTATGCAAAGGAAAATCCAAAATTAACACAACAACAAATTGCCGATAATTTGACAATTAAAAGGAATCTATTTATACTTATGTCTTTGTAAAAGTGCAAAATGTATGTCAGTCGAGTTGAAACAATTTGAGAAAGTTTATCTTTTCATTTGACCACATGACTTCCGGTTTTCAATGTCCTCAGTTTATCGCCAAACTCGTTATACCACCAAACTACCGACTGCACAGAAGGTGGTGGCTTAACGAGGGAGCACTGTACATAATCCCCAAAAAGTAAGTAGCTATGGAAAGTTTAAACAGTGATGGTCATAAATTCCACCTGCATCAACAAAATGAACAATCCCTTCTCACCTTAATTTCTTGAACACAAAAATGACCATGATACATGACTTGGAAATTCAGGTCCTACTTTGGGACAGGCACTGAAATGTGGCTGGGTTAAATATTTTGTTCTCCTCAGACTTAAACTAATGAGATGAAAGTGTAGTAATTTATGCAAATCATTTTCAGTCATGAAAATATTTTTCATCATCGGAGAATATGTATAAAAACACAAATTGGTTTCACCATTATTTGGCATGTATTTATTTTGAATGATTGCCAACTCTGCTACTTAATATTTGTGTTTATTTTGATTAATATGAAACCTTACATTTTGTTCGGCAGCTGCCTTGAAGAATGACACAGCCTTTTCTAGGTCTTGGGTTTCTTCTTCAGTATAATACACACCAAGATGTGTCTGGGCCTGTAAAAGTATAAACAAAATATTTTTTTTATATTTTAACAAAGCTGCGTTACTATTTTGATTATGCAAATGTGTTTTTGTCAGGAAATCAATCAATTCAATTGAAATAAAAATTGAAATCCTCCAACGTCAAGTTACATAGTTTGTCAATTGATAGTACATGTAATTTATCTCAAAGTGTTGGCTTGTTGAATTAAACATATTTTATTGCTCTAATATCAGTAATGGATTGGGCACAAGTTATAACAACATTATAAACAACCTCTCTCTTTGAATTGTATCTGAAGTGAGTAAAGTTAACCAGGACTGACTATTGGAATCGATAAATGGATGGACGCCCAAATAAAGACTAGTTCTTGTTTAGGGGATAGAGATGTCTCTAGATTCAGGTTAATGTTATCTGATTGTCATACATATCTGTGTGGCCTCTCTACCTAAGGCCATCTAAAGATTGAAAAAAAATGTTGGTTTGCTGTTAACTGACCTATCAAAATTGAACATCTTTCAAAAATTTAAAAAGGGTTTTATTTTTATTATTTTAAACATGTTTTTACTTCAAAAATGTCTTTTTAGAATTTTAAAGTAGAAAAAAAAATAATTGCATATCAACCTATTTGCAATAAATATTATGAGATTTAAATAAAGGGCATTATATGACTGTAGCAAGATGACAACCATCTGAATCAGATGAAAAATAAACTCTCCATGTAAAAATACCAGAAACATCCACATTTGCACCCTAGGGTCTCTTGCTTTGAAACGGGTAGGGTTACAATACTTCAAATCAATACCACCCTTTATTCAGTGTCAATGACCATTGTGTTCAATTTAGGTCATAGCACGGAAACAATTTTATCTACAGACAGAGGACAATGATGACAACTCCATAACACAATATGATCGTAAAAATTTTCCAATCGTATACAAAAATATTCAAATACCGGTTATTCCATATTTTTTCCTGTCAAGGATTTATTTTTATTCAACATTACCTGACAAAGACCATTTGCAGCAGCCTTCTGTAAGAGTTCAATGGCTAATGGTACATTCTTTTCTATACAACCTTCACCCTTCAGATACAGTAATGCTAAATTGTACAGAGCTTGAGAGTGACCTTCTTCAGCTGCTAGTTTGTAATATTTTTCTGCCTGTTAAAAATAAAAACCGAAAAATGAATACAAAATGTATAAAAGAAATATTAGAATAATCAACAGGAACAATCACATCAGTCAAAGTGGAGCATTTAAATAAACAAATGATTATAATTGCTATTAGGTCAAAAAAAATAATATGTGTGTTTACTGTCACATGTAAAAAAAATCTAAAGTCGGGCGGTCGGCATTCATTTTTTTCTTTTTTTTTACTATCGGCAAAACCAGAAATAGTCGTTCCCGGTTCCTGAATCCGATATTTCATTTTCCAAATCTCTGGTAAGCCGTCATTTACTTTGAAGCTGTTTTATGAGAGTTACACAGTTTTTCTACCTTCTTTGCTCTCAATTTCGACAAAAAGCTAGTGGTTGAATGTATAAAACATTGCTGCTGATTAAACAACAAAAATGGTTATCCGAATTCTGTGTAAAAATTGATAGGGTCGGTCGGTTGACCGTAAACACACATATTTTTTTTTTGGTCTTATTGGTAATGTGGACATTTTTCCTTATACATGTATCTCACCGAGTGATATTATCACTATCAGTATCAAAGAACTGACTCTGATATTTAAAATTATCAGTCAGTGTGACGTCATATACATGTACATAATGTCATTACCAATAAAAACATTAACATCAGTTTTCAAGATCTCGAACAACATTATTACCAATATCATAACTCGTTCTATCATACTCGCTGCAATACTAGTGATAATGTCTGTCTCGACCTTAAAAATTGCCCTTATTCTATATACTTTCATAGATTTAAAAAAACAAAACTTTGTGTTAATGGTGTTCAACACTCGATTACATTGTTAAATTATTAAAACAATAGCAAATAATTACATTATATGTTCATTTCACTTAAAAAGACCAATTCCTGGTACATACTTTATCTCTTGTTACATACATACTGTTACTCATAATCATAATAAAAAATAATAAAAGAAAACAAACAATTTGTTGTGGTTTTTTTTTTTAAGTTAAAACGTTTTTTTTAGTGCAACTATAACAAGGGAAAAAAATGTAAATAAATTCCAACCTTTTGTAGATTCATTCTAATTCCTCTCCCTATTTCATAGCAAAGACCAAGGTTAAACTGTGCTTTTGTGTATCCTAGATGAGATGCATCTACCCAGCTACTGACAGCTTTTGTCAAATGACTTTTGGCAGCTTCATGAAGTCCCTGAATATTTCTGCCAATTCCTACATACTTCTTACATATGCCTTCAAACTCATTCATGACTTTGCACAAAGGATCTTCATCATCAGATGGTTTCTGTAAAAATATATATTTCTTTCAAACTGGTATTTTATGCAAGGAAAAGATGTATTATGTTATGATAATCATTTAAATAACATGCGTATTAGCCAACTTTGTAAGAATATTTATTAAGTAAAATTTTATATAATGATTGCTCTACTATAGTGATTTTCCTCAAAACTGGAACTTCCACATTTAATCAGTGCGAACGATGAAATGTAATGGAAAAGAAAAGAATTGAAAAGTTTTATCCAGAGACTGTTTTGCACCAGAATAACATGATAAAATTTGGCAAATCTATGTTTACATTGCAAGCTAGCAGTTTTTATTTATTTTTCCTTGTTTGTATGAAATATATGAATCAAAATCTATGTGTTCGCGAAAAACTGTCAAAGTTGGCGTCACCACCAATCAATCAATGAAATACATGCAAGTTCTTTCTAACTGACAGGTTGCACAGGCACGGAACCTTTGAAATAGACAAGCATATTTACTTCAACTTAATTAAAATTCTGTACTGGAACTTCCAGTGGAAGACAAAAAAATTGCTTGATTTCTCCAACATCAAATTATTGCTACTAGTATAAACATTTTTATCTGGCATTATATTGAAATTATGGTAAATTTAGTTACAATTGGATGTTCATGGGATCCTTTAACATATGTCTACCTGGTTATCCAATAGTGTTTAACAATATCTTGGATTGGGTCATGTTCAGTAACGTTCCATTAAAACTAAGAAGTTCTCTACTCCTCTATTATGTTCATAAACCACACTGTTGATATGTAACTCACTCTGTAAGCTAGTCCCTCATTCTGTTTGCATTTTTGAAATATTATCTCTGATATGGTCTGCCTTATTCTGGGCGTAGATAGATATGGAAGTAAGAAATTAGGTGTTGTCAGATGTGGACTCCCAATACTGTGTATTATTAGATGTATCCACACGCTACTGTGTTTTGTTAGATGTGGCCACCCGATAATGGGTGTTCAGAGCTTCAGATAAGGTTTCTTAAATTGGGTTTTTAATTCACCTGTTTAGCATTTCCATTGGGTGTTCTATTTATTAAATGCTTTACTTCAATTTTTTTCACTCACCAGAATAAGATTCAATTGGGTTTTTTACCCACCATGAAGAAATTGAATTGGGTCTTTTACTCTCTGTACATGACATGCATTGTTTTTTTGTTGCAGGTATATCAGGCATTGAAAATGTATACATCCAGTTTTATTCTCCTGATGTACATTATACTGTATTCTTTAAATATTTTTCATTGGTGTAGATCATACGTACATGTAAAGAGAGGGGGGGTCTGTCCCGCATTCCCGCTAAAATAAATAGACTATCCCGTTATGTCAAGTTACTGCAGAAAACTGGAAGTTGGGGGTACCCTCATGTCCCCACACACTACTGATTTTAATACCCTTGGAAGCAGATGATATGCATTCTGTGCATTGCAAATATGGAATACCGTTTTTCTCTACTTTACATACAGTAGCCATGGAAATTTTTCTTTCCAAGTGACAAAAGTATTGTCTGTGACTGAATGTTTCCGTTTCGTTGAATTATTGTCAGTCTTTACTGCCCCTTTCAAAATATCACAATGATTTCTGTTGCAACAATCTTACTATGATTTACAGCATTTTCAATCAGCATATCTAAAATTCGTGTAACCATGGCTTTTGAATCTGTCTTTAAATAATTAGCAATAGAATAATTCGCCCATAAAGGGGCTTTCTTCCTCCGTTGACGATTCATAATAATAGACTGAAACCACTACAAAATTAATTTCAAGGCAAACAAGACTAAATTCTAGCAGGGAACCGGAATTTATTTCCTCCGAATTCTGCGGATATTTGGAACTCCTCGCACCCTTAGATAGAAGTAACGGATCCCATCAGAACTATATATCGCCAAACCTCGGAAGATTTGCAATCTTACGAGTGTTGACGAGTGAAAGAGAAAGTAAAATGTCACGCAACAGAAATCATACGATATGCTTTAATTACACAACTAAATAAAAATGAATGAGTGAAGTAAGCACTCATTAAACGAAGAATTGGGTTATATCTGGATGGAATTGGGCTCAACAACGCAAAGGAAATAGAAAAATTGGGTTTTTGTTAATTTTATTTGCGTAATCACGCAAAAACGCAGCTTATCTGGAGCTCTGGGCGTTGTTAGGTATGGCCATACAATGAGTTGGTAGATGTGGCCACTCGATAGTGTGTACTGTTAAAAGTGGCCACCCAATACTGGGTGTTGCTAGATGTGGCCAATTGATACTGTGTGTTGTTATATGTAAGTAGAGATCCAAATGAAAAAATAATTCAAAACACCACAAAATCTAAACCTAATTAGAGGAGCTATTGAACAATAAGAAATATTTAAGCATCGCTAATAAAAAAAACCTACTGTCTCTGTATCTGCTTTACTCTGTTTCTTCTCAGAACTAACAATTGACTTCCTTGTAAGTCTGTCTTCATCAGGTAGAGCATAAGCTACCTGCCACAGAAAGCAATATTTTCTCCTGTTATTAGTCTGCCTTACTCTTTGTCTTTGCTGTTGTGTCGGACATTTTGAAAAGTGGATACCAAGTACTACAGCTGCACCCTGTAAACAAAACATTATTAAACTAGAGGCTCAGTGGGCTGAGCCTGTGTCGCTCACCTTTCATTCTGCTTTGAGGAAACTTAATACAGAACCTTCCATAGATTTGATTTTGATTTTTGGTGTTTAATGCCATTTTCAGCAGTATTTCAGCTATATCATGGCGACCAGTTTTAGTGGTGGAGGAAGCCGGAGTACCCGAAGAGAACCACCGACCCTGGGCAAGCAACTGGTAAACTTTATCACTTGCGGCTGCGAGTCGAGTGTACCCTTTTTGTAATTTACCACAGAGAAGAAGATTTAAAAAAATTGGCCAATCAGAAACAAAAATGGCCTGTGGTGGCCATGTTTATTAATGGATGGGAACTAAATGCGCAATCTTTATAGATGACCTTCCAAGGATGCTTCCTACCAAGTTTTGATTCATTTGGCAAAGCAGTTTCAGAGAAGAAGATTTTTTAGAAATCATCCAATCAGAAACAAGAATTGCCTGTGGCGGCCATGTTTGTTAACGGATCGGGACAAAATGAGCAAACTTTATAGAGGACCTGCCACAGATGCTTCCTACCAAGTTTCGGTTCATTTGGCAAAGCGGTTTCAGAGGAGAAGATTGAAAAAAAATCGGCCAATCAGAAACAAGAATTGCCTATGGCGGCCATGTTTGTTAACGGATCAGAACAAAATGAGCAATCTTTATAGAGGACATTCCAAGGATGCTTCCTACTAAGTTTCGATTCATGTGTCAAAGCGGTTTTAGAGCAGAAGATTTTTGAGAAGTTAACCAATCAGAAACAAGAATTGCCTGTGGTGGCCATGTTTGTTAACAGATCGGGACGAAATGCGCAATATTTATAGAGGATCTGCCATAGATGCCTCCTACCAAGTTTCGGTTAATTTGGCCAAGCGGTTTCAGAGGAGAAGATTTTTAAAAATCGGCCAATCAGGAACAAGAATTGTCTATGGCGGCCATGTTTGTTAATGGATCGGGACAAAATGAGCAATCTTTAGAGTGGACCTTCCATAGATGCTTCCTACCAAGTTTCACTTCATTTGGCTGAGGGGTTTCAGAGGAGAAGATTAAAATGTGAAAAGTTAACAGACGACTGATGCCAAGTGACGGCAAAAGCTCATGTTGCCTTTGGCAATGTGAGTTAAAAATGAAATTTTATTTCTTTTGTCATTGATTGTAAAAATAACTCAGTATTATACTTGCCTATTAAGTGTATTAAGCAATTTAAGAGTAAATATACAGTCAAACCTTAAAAGGTACCCATATTTAACAAATCAGTCTATAAAGGGCAGTTTTATTTTCTCCATTTCATGAAAAGTGCACACATAATTTGAAGGTGTATATTAAGGGCAAATGCTCATAATGGGCACATTTTCAGGTTCCGTTGAGTGCCCTTTATATAATACAGAGGTTTGACTAGATGATTTTTACTCATATATATGTTGTATATGTAATTTTCCCACCAGATTAATACATAGAATACAGCTGTCTTTTGTTGTAGTTATTGCTGTTTAATATTTCTGACAAATATTATGAAAATTGGAACGTAAATGCTACAATTTATTAACATTTGAAACAATACAATCAAGCTCTTTGTTCGAACTAAAAGATGACCTTTAAGTTTATTTGTAATATTCTCCCCTGCACTTCCTTTATTGCAAGTACCATGATCTAGGGACTAATCTAGTCAATGGAAAGCCAATTTAAGCTAGTATTTGATAATCAAGTTTTTATTCTGAAATGTTCACTACAGTTGTCAAAAAAAAAAATTGTCAAAGGGAAATAACTAATACCAAATTTAAACAACATTATTTTGATCAAAGGGAAATAACTCATACCAAATTTTACTACAATTACAAATAAACAAAGAAATTGGGCAATGAATCACTGGACAAATTTTGTTAACTCCATGCATTTTTATTGGCCACTCAAAATTCATAAGGACATAATAATCTAAACTTAGTTGTGTCATAATTTAATGGAACAAAAGTTTAACATATGATTTTAATTCCATTTATTTTTTTACCATTTAGTCTACCTGTTAAATAAAATAATATAATTCTACCACAATTCAGTGGCATAGGATGCAGGGGGATTGCAAGAGGGACAATTCTTCCTCCCTGTTCTTGCTCGACAGTTTTGGGAACCCCTTCCCTCCCCCCCCCCCCCCAAATTACTAGTCCATCCCAAAAATAAAGACCCTAACATTAAAATATATCATTTTGCATCTTTTCAAAGAATCTTGGTACAAGTCAGTTATAGACACTGGGCATACATTTTTCGAGATATAGTTACAACTTATCCCCAATTATTTGCAGTCCCATGATAATTACAGCTTGACGATTGAACCAGACACCATCGTAACTAATCCTACATTCATTGAATATAGAAACCTACCCATCCTAAAGCTTCTAATGTACAGTGGTCTCCTTGGAAGAAAGAACAGAAATCTTTCTTATAATTCTTGTACCATTTGTCTTGGTCTGGTCCATTCTTGGACTTTTCTTCTCCTTTGGACTTAAAACTGTAATATTAAATTAACAGTATTAACAAACAGATACAATATTAACTTGTCTATACATTTTCTAGCTTGTGTTTGATTTGACTCCCTTTCACGATTAATGGAAATATGTTTGCACATTCTCAACTTGATTCTAAAATTATATGTTTTTACGTCATTTTTATACAAGTTATTTCCCTTAGGCTTATGAAGAGCAAAATGGTACTTGCATGGTCTACTAAGAGCAATGAAAAGAACAACAAATTTTAGTTTATTCTACTCATTATTTGCATATATTTGAACTTCGTAAAAAATCAGAGGATAACTTTATAGCAATAGAAATTCACACATTAGTTAGAATCAAAGTCGGAAATTTTGTGCAAATGGTCTACTGGACATGCTGAATGCACATCAGTGGTTAATTTCTCCAACCTCCTTTGAAAGATAATTAAAAGCAGCTGCAAATTTTTTAAGTAATTATACCTGCAAGCAAAGAGTCCTAGTGTATGATTTTTAAATATACTGCTTTTCTCTTGCACATCTTTATACTGTTCAGTCTCTTCCTCTCTACAAACACCTGATGTTGATGCTCGAGGCCCGTGAAACTGCTGGCGTATTGCTAAAATATTTGAGAACGATAACCATGAATATAATGATACCTGCATTTTTATGCATAAATTATCAAAGGAAAATAGTGGAATAAAGAAAAATTTATTCCATAGAAAATATCATGCATAAAATGTCCATGTAATGCAATTATCTGAAATATTATTTTTGTCATTTTTTTAACTGGCAAGTTATATTCTCCCATTATTAGCACCATTTTCTAGTACAGGTTTAAAGAAGCTTTGATTACATATCCAAAATACTTGCTTACTTTTCTACGAAATTCTTAATCAGTTGTCTGCATGCATGCATTAGGTAATCAAGTTTGTGGCTGAATCAAGTAAAAAATTGGTACCACAACATAAGCAAGCATGTCAAATGTTCATCAACATGGAAGATTTATTACAATATATTTATTTTTCAGATTGTTTGAGATGAAAAATTACCCCCCCCCCCCCTTTTCTGAGACAAATTTCAATGAGATTATACCCCCTTTTTTCTATACATTTTCGCTCCTTCCAGTTGCCACCTGAGAATTACCACCAATGTTTTATAGACATTTTAGATGTTTACAAAAGCCAATTACCTATATATAAAGAAATATTTGATATTATAATGAAAATGGATCTTGTTTTGAAAAAACAAAATGTATTTCGAAATAAATAATATAATGTGGGTCAAGTTCTACATTTTCACATTGCAGTTACCTCCCCTCAAACGAGTGTGCCAATATATATAATATTGCAACTGATCTTTCAGTATAAGAAGAGGCTGTGGAAGTGTGTCTTTAAATTTACGTCATTTAAGTCGAAAAATTTATGTCTGATTCTTTATTTGCGTATACTGCTAAACCTGAATGGATAAGGTGACCTTCCTCAACACTACTCATCCATGCATGACCCGTTTGTTTTTGTTTGGTTTATTTATTATTATCAAAACAATCATGTGTCATGCAAAAACATTGACATAAAAAACGAAACCTGGTATTCTATGTTAATTTTCACTTATTGTTACCTCTTGGCAAACTGTTAATCCACCTCAACATATCTTTTTACTACATTTTCACACAAACAACTTGTTTTGTTGTCCTCCTTGTCGCTCACACTCTTCCGAATGCATAGATTGTGCGTCACATGACCATAACTGGAAATGTGGTGGATATGGAAAAGTAAGAGAGAATCGAACGTTGGGATTTTTGGTGGCTGAGATTGCTATTTTTAGATAATTGAACGTGGAGGTTGCTAACTTTAGTTTATTTTAGTCCACTCTGTCAGTGACATAGGTGTTCATGTACTTTAATGAACAACTGACTTAATAAGGTAACTGATCACCTGATTAGTCTTTGCTATAATTCGTGGATATCCCCCATATTCAACAAATATTTACCTCTACTTCGTGAAGACTGCCTTGACGGCTTGAGCCTGAGCCGCCTGAGGGCACCTCGGAATCTTTCCACGTGTTAGTAGTTGTTATATTGTTGGTGGGCAGCTCATTCCAATCCCTTATGGTCAAGGGGAAAATGAGTTCGAGTATGCATCGTTTGAGATCCTGTAATGGTAGAACTAGTCCGAGATTCTAGAACTTGTGTTGATGTGAAAGTGACAGGTCATGCAAAAAATGATGGATCATGTATGACCATAACCACACATCCACAGTAGATGTAATTCTTCTGTCTCTGACTCTATAGTATAGAGCAAAAGTGTTTTTTTTTTTTATATAATCACTAGAAAAAGCAAAAAATCAATTAAATATTACGAAAACTAATTAGTATGTGTCCTATTGGGTATTACATATACGATTATACAGCTTAGAGCTAATATCAGTACACAAAGTAAGTCCGGAAGTCACAGTAAGACGAAAATTAATATGGAAGAAATAGAGGTGGACATAGTGGCTGAACAAGCCAGCGTCCACTGAAGATCCTATGGTATCCTATGGTACATGTACATATAATAGTTGAGTCCAACAATGTCAACATGCCGGTAAAACATCTTGAACTTCATGACATCTTCGTGGACTGCCAACATGGCTTCAGGGCCAAGAGAAGCTGTGAGACCCAATTAATCTCTCTTTCACACAAGATAACCAACCATCTCCACTCTGGCATACAAAATGATTTAATAATAATACTTGACTTCTCTAAATCCTCTGAGTTTGATATAGCTATATAGTGCCACACAAGAAACTACTCGCTTGATAATTATGGCATAAGAGATACCACCTTAAAATGGACAGGATCTGTCTCAAACTACAAAATGCAGCAGTGATTTCTTGGGGAGTCATCCAGCAAACTTCCAGTTGTCTGTGGGGTACCCCATGGGTCTGTCCTGGACCCTTGTCTTTTTTGTGTTTATAAATGATCTCCCAGCAGCTGTATTATCACACACTTGTTTCTTTGCAGATGACTGTATTCTCTATATAGAGCAATCAGGCACTTTTTTGACTGTGAAACACTGCAGATTTACTTGGATAAAGTAGCACAATGGGGCATGCAATTCCACCCTGCCAAATGTAATTCTATGTCTGTCACACGATCTAAAACACCCTTCAAATACAACTACATCTTAAAAGGACACACTCTTGAATCTGTAGATACAGCAAAAACCTTTGAGTCACCATCTTGTCCAACATGACCTGGAATGTACACATAAATAAAGTAGCATCAAACGCACAGAAATTAATAGGATTTTTTGGTAGACATCTTCAAATAAAGAACAAACAAACTAAGAGCATGGCATATAAATCCTTAGTTAGATCCAACTTTGAATACTGCTCAACCATCTGGTCACCACACATTAAAAAATAAAAAACCGAAATAGAAAAAGTTCAATGCAGAGCATCCAGATACACAACAGGTAGTAGATTCCACAACACTAACAGTATGACATCTATGCTGGACCACCTACAATTGAATTCCCTGACAGACACAGAAACATCTCCAAAGTCACTATGCTGTACAAAATCGCAGGTGCTCGTGGCACGGACTTACCGCCCCCCCTTTTTTCTAACTTTCTGTTTACAAATTTATTTTCAATAAAATTTCTTTATTTCTTTATTATTTCATCTCTTTTTCCTTATTTTAACTTGTTCGTGTCAATATTCATACAATCTTATGCTAACAACTTGCATGTATTGACCCTATATAGATACTAATCATCTATATAGGGTCAATACATGCAAGTTGTTGTTAGCATAAGATTGTATGAATATTGACACAAACAAGTTAATTTGTAAACAGAAAGTTAGAAAAAAGGGGGGGTGGTAAGTCCGTGCCACAAGCGCCTGTGTACAAAATAACACAAAATCTGCTTACCATTAATCCAGACATCTATATCTTTCCTCAGACATCACACACAAGATGCAGTCATAGTCTTCAATACCAAACCTTCAGCACATCCACTGACTACTTCAAATTCAGCTTCTTCCCTCATACAGTTGTCCTTTGGAATGCCTTACCACCTGTCAAGGTCTCTGTTTCTTCTTTGGATCAGTTCAAATCATTGACCTAAACCCACTACAACTACATATTAAACAGTTTCTATTTTGTTATACATGTACATGTACATAAACAATGTACAGTAAAACCTGTATTAAGAGATCACCCTTGGGACAAGAAAAAATGGCATCATAAGACAGGTGACCTCTTGAACGAGGTTCAATTCATATGAAATTTTTTATGACAGGACAAGAAAAAGATGACCTCTTAATACAGGTGACTGCTTAATAGAGGTGACCTCATAGGCAGATTTGAATGTATATGTAAACATGTTACTATTTTGTTTTCTTCAAATTGTAAATTGTAAATGCATAGTTGTCACCATTGACAAGAACATTGCATAATGTAGATGTATTGAGGAAGAGGAAAATAGGCAAGGAATGATCAGAAAATTATCCCTGTGTGCAGGAAAATTTATATAATGAATGCAAAATGGAAAATCAAAACATTTGTATCTAAATTGGTGAAATCTATAATATTAAGTTTTAATATTAATTGCAAAAGTAATTAACCATTTTAATAGTTTCAAGATGAAACAAATACATATTTCAAAGGTTATGAAATATTGTTTTATGTCTGGAAAATATTTAGAATTTAACATCTTAAATTTTTTCTTACCTTAAATTATAACTTAACATGTCATTTGACATTTAGAATTTGAATGCTGATCAGACATTTGTATTGTTGCAATGGCTGTGGACCCTCCCCCCTTTTCCACACATACTCCTGTTCAATAACTAATGTCTTGGAAATTCCCTAGAGGGATAAAAATAACAAGCATTGTATTGTCTGAATAAGCTGATATAAATTTACATGTATTTATGTATTTTATGACATTAATAGATTGTGAGGTTCCAACTGGGTGAAACATATCATTTTAAAACATTGTAATAACAAGTGGAATGCTGATAATATATAAATTTTGATAATGATCAGTTTAAGTTTCAAATACTTAAATCCTTTAATTTGAATAGTTGTGAAGAACAGACATTAAAGTGTTAATTATTCAAATAGGTCGAATGCATGAAATCTAATGTCCCTTATAATGATAGTACATGAACATTAGGTATACATTATAGATATACAGGTTTAGGCAAATACATGTATATAAGGTATGTGTCTGATATAAGTTCAATGATAAGTACAATAATTTAAGTCATAACTTTATGTTACCACATTATATTTTAATTTATTACACACCAGTGATAGAATTTGTACTATATGTAAAACTGGTGATGTAGAAAATGAAAGTCATTTCTTGTTTAAATGTGAAAAATATTCCAATTACAGGAGAAGTTTTCAATGTAATATTTTGAGTATACTACAAAAAAATCATTTATCTGAGAATCAAATGCTCAAATTTTGTATGAATAGTAATTCATTAAAAGTATTAAGAGTAACTTGCTCTTACATTAATAATTGTCTTAACTCTTAGAAATGAGATTATTCAGTATTCATTATTGTGTCATATTATTGTGTTTTCTATTCATAGACATGAACTGTAACTTCACTTTGGGTCTTTGCTAATTATTGTAATTGTGTTTGTGCCAATAAAATATTTGTCTTTGTATTTTAACCCATACCATGCTGAATTGTATACACAAGATATTACCTGTATGCTGAATTGTTTTGAAGAAATATCACAAAATTTAGCATATTTTGGTTTTTTACTCTGTAGTTGAAATTCTTGTAGATAATACTAGATATTACTCCAAAGTTTACAGGAAATGATATTAGTTGAGTATACTTTGATTTTCAAAACTTTGAAGACACATTTTATCATGGTTGCCATGGCAGCATATTTACCCCCTATTTTTTTATGAAAAATGATTTTTTTTTCGAATAAAGCCCATTTTTTGTATTATTTTTTTTAACACAAGAATTAAAAAAAATATCAGGATGTTAAAATTTTTTTACACATTGGCGGCAACAATATTTTCACCACAAATTTTTGTGAAAAAAGGAAAAAATTCAAATCAACCCCATTATTTTTTAAATTATTGTTAAAGCAAGAATTAAAAAAAAGTATCAGGATGTTTAAAAATGTTTTAAACATTATCATGGTTGCCATGGCAACATATTTTTTTCTCAAAATTATTGTGAAAATGAAAATTGGTCAAATGAAGCCCATTTTTTTTATTATTGTTTTTAAAGCAAGAATTAAAAAATATATCAGGAATGTTCAAAAAATATTTTACACATATTTTATTTGTAAACTAGAAAGACAACTTACTACTAGTACATGTGTAAAAATCAGTTTGATACTTGTATAACAGTACTGTATGGGGGTTGGTGTCGCTCTTATTTCTATAATTGTCTCACCTCAATGGAAGAGAGAATTAGTGGACTTATTGTATTTATAATGTAATGAAGATTTTTATATGTTATTGTTTTTAAAGATATAAATATGACAATGCACAAATATTTTATCAGATACATCTAAGAAACTAATATGCAAGATTTTTCCTTGGCTTTAGATTAGTATCATTAGGGCATTGTGCCTGTAATGTTGATAATCCTACTCTTTATTGTTACAACTGAAACCTTATAAACATAGTGGAAGCAGGAGGTTAGGTACCCAAAAAACCGATTCAACCCATCTTTTCCATTGGAAAAGCCTGTACCAAGTCAGGGCAATCACAGTTTTCCGGTTGTGGATTTTCGAATTGGTCTGTTTATGGACGATGGTTTTATGCCTTTCCCTTCAGACCAGTGCCTTTGTGTTCGGTAATTTTGTTATTACCCTTATTTGTTGACAACATTATAATTTCCATTAATTGGAATTATGTGGTTATATTAGTTATTGTCTCATTTATTATCGATTTGTTGGATTTGCATTTCCAAATTTTTGGGGGCCGTCATGGCCGTGATCGTATGGTAGTTGGATTTACAACTCAATCAGTGCCAATCACCACTAACTTTGTGAGTTTAAATCCATTCATGGCGAAGAGGACGCGATACAACATTATGTGATAAAGTTTGTCAGTGACTTGTGACAGGTCATTGGTTTCCTCCACCAATAAAGCGGACCGCCACAATATAACTGAAATATCATTGAAAGTGGCGTTAAACCCCATAAACCAAACCAACCAACCAAATTTTTGGAAGGGGCTGTCGTGGTCATGGTCGTGAGCGTATTGTAGTTGGATTTACAACTACATGTGCAATCGGTGCCTTTCACCACCAACTAAAGTTGTGAGTTCGAACCCTGTTCATGGTGAGGTGTACTCGATGCAACATTATGATTATGTGGTAAAGTTTGTCAGTGACTTGCAACAGGTTGGTGGTTTTCTCCGGGTACTCCGGTTTGCTCCACCAATAAAACTGACTGCCACAATATAGCTGAAGTATTGTTGAAAATGGCATTAAACACCATAAATTATTAACCATAACCATCAAAAAGAATGGAAAAATTCAACGCTTTCATATTAACTGATTAATAATGAAGAGGATTTCATTGAATGACAGATATTGTTAGATCCAGTCAACTAGTTGAATTGTTATAGCGCTAGCTCACTGAACCAGCAGTCTGCGGTTAGACATGTCTTTCTTCTCGGACACATTATCCTGATTCTGAGCCAACCAAACAGTGCTCTTTCTCCTTATGATGCTGTATGCTTAGTGGAGGACCAGCAAATAACAATTTTATAGTCTGACAGTCCTCACGATGAGCACCGGTTCCGTGGCCCAAAGACCAGTAAAATTTTGTTTGGACCAGTAAATTTTTCAGTTTTTATTTAGATATATAAAATAAATTCAAGAATTAGATTCGCAACAGTAAATTCAAATTTTTATTTCGAGGACTGAATCTATGGTTTGACCGGACCTGGTCTCAAACCCACGTTCCTCAGCACTTGAGGTGAGCATGTTAACCCAGAGTGCGCGAAATTGCATATGGGTTTGGTGGTCCTAGTGAAAAAAATGTCAGTCCTCATTAATTTTCTATTGCAAAATACCAATCTTGTGTCAGTCCTTAGCAAAATCTGCCCAAATTTTGCTGGTCATGTCTGACAGGACTGACACATTTCGCGAACTCTGCTAACCATTACACCACCGATGCGGTTTCACAGAATAAATCTGTACAATACATTCTAATTTTATATCGTGTACGTAGTAAGAATTATGGCATTTTTCATTGGATATAGAAACTAGATGTTGTAACTTCCCCATGTACACAAGTCAATATAAAACAAGTAATCAGATGTTGTTGCAGGTACAGAATGACAGACAAAGTGTTTAACTGTAGATTTACCAAAGAGTGTGCCAGTGTAAGCCTCATCTGTTTTCCCTGGGCTGGTGGTGGATCTAACTTCTATTCCCATTGGGGAAAAGATTTACCAGATTTTATTGAAGGTAAGTTATTGATTTTCAAATCTTGTTCTTTTCACCAGTAAAAGGGGAGCAAGTGAGAGATCTGATTTTAATAAGATTTTTGTAGGTGATGCCGTGATTGCTTAAATGGGATTGTTGTCACAGTTGCACTAGAAACCGCTGTGAAATTACATTTTAGCATATCTCAAGTTTAAAGTAAATATGAAATGACTCCTATCCAACTGTTAAGTGGTACACCTTTGTCTAAGCTGTTATAAGAATTTTAGGTGACGGGTACAATTTGTTTGCTATAATCGTAAGTCGTGTCGAAAAAACAGTGATATGCTGCAAGTATTCACCGACAAACTCTATCACTTAAGGTTGTATTGAGCACAGCTTGTAACAATGGGAGGGAATCAATCTCACAACTTTAGAGATAATATATACTGATTGTAACTCCAACTTCCATGCAATTCTCCCAAATTGATTAATGAAAAAATATATCCTACAAATGTATATATAGAAAAATCTATGGTTTTGAAGGTCGAACGAGACATAATCACTAGTTTTGCAATGAGTCCGGTAGGAGGAGCTGTGATACTAGGGATAATTGTTGAGACATTCAAAACTGACGTTATTGTTGTTTTTATCAGTATTAAACATTGTAATGTGATGCCACACTGACCGATACTTTCCTTTATCAGAGTCACTAAGTTGATACTGACAATATCTATCAGTGAAATCAAAGGAAAAATGTTAAATTTACAGATAAAAGATTATGGCTTATAAAACTAATTATATATGAAATGGTTCCAGTTTCAATCTGACTGTCGGGGTCGTCATATTCGTAATTTACAACTACCTGTGCAATCAGTACCTATCACCACTAAAGTTGTGTGTTCGCATTCCACTCATGCTGGGTGTACATTATGTGATAAAATTTGTCAGTTACTTGTGACAGGTCAGTGGTTTTCTCCGAGTACTCCGGTTTCCTCCACCAATAAAACTGACTGCCACGATATAACTGAAATATTGTTGAAAGTGGCATTAAAACACCATAAACCTAAACCCCCAAACCTCAGTCTGACTGTCAAAATCCAAACTAATTTATTTATTTATTTTATATACAGTCCATGCCATCACACTACCAGGAAGAGAGAGTAGATTTAAAGAGCCATGTCTGAAGGAGCTTAAACCTCTGGTAGATGATCTCGTAGATAAAATACACAACACATTCTCGAAGAAGAAATTTGCTTTCTTTGGACATAGGTATAATTAGTCAGATCTATCTTTCTTCAGACAACAATGGTATAGAGACAACAAAATTAATTATACATATAATATTGGTCTATGAAACATAAACCATAATGATGAATATATTTAGAACCGCATCGTGGTGAAATGGTTAGCTTGTGGTAGATCGTGGGTTTGAGCCCAGTCTGGTCAAATCAAAGACTATCAAAATTAGTTTTTGTTGTTTCTCTGCTAAGCACGCAGCATTAAGGAGAAAGAACAAAGACTGGTAGGCTCGGATTCTGAATAATGTGTCCAGTTGGGGCGACATGTCTATCCACGGACTGTTGTTTCAGTGAGCTAGCACTATAAACATTCAACTAAGCGTGTTGGTCTAGTACAAAGCAGACCTCACATCATCTCATTGAAAATTGACTTGTTCTTGCCATGATATAGCTGAGAAATTGCTTGGTGATAAACAACAATCACTCACTCACTCACTCTGTGTAAATGGAAGAGTTCTGAAAGTACTAGTAACGTATATTTGGTCACGGGTTGAACCAGTTCGCATTAAAAGTTTGGGAAAATAAAACTTTAAGTGTAAATATTGGATTCAATTCACTTTACATATTGAATCATTGATATAACTCTTACAATAAAAAGTTCACATAAGGGTAGGTGATAAACGGTAATCACAAATAACATACAATAATTTTGTCAGAAAAGGATTCATGGAGAATCATTGAATTTCGCTTTCACGATTCATGCCAAATAAATAACAACAAAAAATGACTGGAAAGAAATTTCCATGATCATGGAGAATGAAAATAATTAACCCGTCAAACTCCTCTATTTGGTTGTCAAATTTACATATTTATTGTTCAAAATTATATTTTTATCAGAATAAAGATCATGATTATTCATTTCTATCATTATAGTTTAAAATGTATTTTTGAAATAGATCCACATACAGGATCACCAGCTTGCATTAGTTTAAATTTTACCTTAAAATAAATGATAAATTGTTCAGAGTAATGTCCCTTTGTACATGGTACTTTGATATCCCTAACATACTAGTTATTGTCATCTTGTTTTGATCTTTTCAGTTTTGGTTCTTTACTAAGCTTTGAAGTAGCCAGGAAGTTAAAGAGTAGATACAACCTTGAACCTTATAAAATGTTTATATCTGGAACATCACCAGCACATGTAAGTATTTCACAACACTGCAATGTTTTCAGTTGCACTGCAGTATTTAAAAATAGGGGGAAAATGTTGCATTTTTGCTGCAGTAGCCAGTTGGGCATACCTAAAATAACATATTTTTATGGTCCAGCAAAATTTCTTTGACCCATCAACTGACTTTTTGGACATGAAATATATTCAAAATTATATTTGCCAGCTGGGCTACTGTCTGAAAATCTCCAAGGGCCCAAGCCAAAGTTTATTTATTGGTCTTGGGCAACTGGGCCTCTGTTAAGTTTTAAGCTTGAAAAATGAAGTGTATTTTTTATTTAATATTGTCTAATTATATATATTCTGCTGT
The DNA here is from genome assembly GCA_963383655.1 of Bathymodiolus septemdierum. Classification (NCBI taxonomy): domain Eukaryota; kingdom Metazoa; phylum Mollusca; class Bivalvia; order Mytilida; family Modiolidae; genus Bathymodiolus; species Bathymodiolus septemdierum. The sequence goes on along the minus strand of OY726524.1, from coordinate 26,835,157 downwards.
TAAACATCTTTCCAACCCCATTTTTTATAAAAAAAGGAAGTAAAAAACATTCCATCCATCCTAATTTTCTGAGTTTTAAATTGATTTCTTTTTTCTCTTGTTTTTTTGTTGAAAGGAAAATATAATTCAAAATGTTTTCGATTTTGTATATAAGACATGTTTTTGGACCTTATTTAAAAAAAAAATTCATGATATGTTCAGGTTTTTTTTCTTTTTCAAAGGCTGCTAGGACCATTATCTTAATTATTGGCTTAAATTTCATTTCTTTTTCTCAGAAACCACATATGAAATGGATTTGTTGCTTATTAGGAATGTTCATTGGTTTAGTTTTATGGTGTTTAATGCCGCTTTTAACAATATTTTAGTAATATCATGGTGGTTAGTTTTATTGATGGAAGAAACCGGAGTGCCCACAGAAAACCACTGGCCTGTCACAAGTCACTGACAAACTTCATCACATAATGTTGTATCGAGTACACCTCGCCTGAGGAGGATTCAAATTCACAACTTCAGTGGTGATAGGCACTGATTGCACAGTTAGTTGTAAATCCAACTACCATACGGTCACAACTATGACAGCCCCTAGGAATGTTCATTATATGACCCTTTTATATGCTTTGAAAATTGTGAGAAATAATTAAGATATGATTCTTTGAAAGGCTTATTATTTGAAACTACAAACTTGATTGAACTCAAATGTGCATGATTGATTATTGAATTGAGTGATCCATCATGAAGTTTGTGATATATGTATCTATCAGAAAATTGAGGTTGCCCCCATATTTTGAAATAGTTCAACGTCTGATCTGAAAACTAAGAGTGAGTAATTGTTGTTTAACGCCAAATTAGCAATTGTCAGCTATATTATGGCAGGAATAAGTCGTATTTCAATAAGATGATGTCCACTTTGTACTTGACCAATACACTTAGTTTCTGAACCAACCAGTCTTTGCTCTTTCTCCTAAGTACTGCATGGGTGAGTGCATGCATAGTACATAGCAGATAAGCAACATAATTAGTTTTTGCTTTGACACAACCTGGGCTTAAACCCACGATCTACCACACTTGACGCAAGCACGCTAACCATTACACCACTAACGGGTTTAAAAACTAAGAAGACCAATATTTCTTAACATAGTACCATACGGAAAATTGTTTAAAAATGCTTTTTTCTAATATAAGATCCTATAGTGAAACATTTTATATATACAGATATATTGAATTTTGGGAAATATTTTTTGTTCATCCGATTTTCAGTTAATAGCTTATAGCTATAAAATGAGGTTGGTGATATTGCACAGCTTCAGATAATCCTATATTTATTACTGAATTAGATAACACTCATTCAACAATAAGTACAAATTTATCTATATATTTTTGTATCTTTTAATTATAGTCTTCCTACAGAAAACGGGACCCAAAGTTTAAAGAAATGACAAATGCAGAATTTAAAAAGTTCCTGGGAGCAGTAGGTAAGCTTTGGAAACAAGGAGTTTGCTGGAGAATAAACAATAATTGATGAATAAAAACAATAATTTTTTTTTTATAGGGCTGAGTATATCTGCCACCTGGGGATGCACTAGGCCACTCTGTAGATTTGAACCCTGGGAGCTTTCACTAGTACCCACAAGTGTCAATGGATGATCCTCTAAAAGGAATTCTCACTTAGATCTAATCTGACACCAAATTTTGCAGCAATGGAAAAAATATTTTCTGATTGAATAACTATTTAGAAATTTGTTTATCAGAAACCAATGGGCTGAGAGACAATTTCAGAGATGGATCCAGACATTTCCATAGGGGGGATTTTAAAAACAATTTGTTTTTAAAAAAAATCAAAAGATACCGAGGTGTATTTCAAAGCAAAAATTACAAAACATGGTAAAAAGAAAATTCGCAAGGACGAAATTGGAAATATTCTGTTAAAACACGTTTTTACCAGTCTATAACTTAGCTCAGAAAAAGGGGGTCTGGGTCCACCTATGAATTTGGTGTGGATGAAAATGTCCTGACTTGTGTAGAATGGGTGAGGTTTCAGAAATTTTGATTGAAAGTTTTCCAGTCTCTCTTTTTCTGAATTTACCATCAAATCCTTTAAATTTTTGCCTTGTTTCTTTTTATACCCTCGCTCCACCAGAGGGGGGGGGGATATACTGTTTTACCTCTGTCCGTCCGTCTGTCCGTCCCAAGATATTTTCCGTTGCATTTTTCTAAGCAACTATTGATGGCAGAAATCTGATATTTGGTCACAACCTTCATATAGGTACCCCATATCGTGGGAAGCGTTTTTGGACCCGTCAGATTCCTACTTCCTGTTTGCCGACTTAGTTGGTTTTTATACACATTGAACATATATGCACATTTTTCGTCACATTTTTCTCAGCAACTATTGATGGCAGAAATCTGATATTTGGTCACAAGCTTCATATAGGTACCTCATATCGTGGGAAGCGTTTTTGGACCCATCAGATACCTACTTCCTGTTTACCGACTTTGTTGATTTTTATACACATTGAACATATATGCTCATTTTTCGTCGCATTTTTCTCAGCAACTATTGATGGCAGAAATCTGATATTTCATCACAATCTTCATATGGGTACGCAATATTGTGAGAAGTGTTTTTGGACCCGTCAGATTCCTACTTCTTGTTTGCCGACTAATAGTTGGTTTTTATACACATTGAACATATATGCACATTTTTCGTCACATTTTTCTCAGCAACTATTGATGGCAGAAATCTGATATTTGGTTACAAGCTTCATATAGATACCCCATATCATGGGAAGTGTTTTTGGACCCATCAGATTCCTACTTCCTGTTTGCCGACTTGTTTGGTTTTTATACACATTGAACATATATGCAATTATATATGCATTAGCTCACAGTTCATCTTGTTAAATTTGTTATAATATATAAATATTTTCATTACAGGAGGAACACCAAAAGAAGTTTTAGATAATGATGAATTGATGGAGTTATGTTTACCACCAATCAGAGCAGATTATCTCATGCTTGATCAGTTTGAGTAAGTAATATTACTAGTCGATAATTAAACGCTTCACCGATCCAGATTTACATCAACCAAGCAAATCTCCATATGCTGTAAATTAACAGAAATAATGATAGCAAAATCTATTTTAAAACTAAGCCTTTCATTACCCATGGAAAAGATCCTATGAATCTCTAATTTGATATACATTTGTAAAATGCTTTATGCAAAATAAAATATGATGTTGAATGTTAAAGGGATACATGCACATACATTTCGTAAACACCCAAAATTTAGAAAACAAATTTTAGGTCCGATTTTGTTAGTTTTTTCTCTTAGAACCCTTAAAAAATTTCCTGCATGCATATTTTTCAGCCAGATTTGACTTTGCTCTTGTGGTGTTAGAGATAAAAGGGGTCAAAGGAGAGCCAAAAAGGACCATCACCCAAAATGATAACTTTTTTTTATTTAAGTCTGATATGTATGCTGTATTTTTTACACTGAATACCTTTGAAAATTTACTGTATGCATACCTGTTAACCCTCCCCCTTTGCGTGGGAGTCTCCCGCGTAAGAGCCTTATCTCCCGCATGGACTGGGTCTCCTGCGCGGGAGACATTAATCTCCCGCACACACCTTTTCCTCCCGCACGATCTCCCCCCAACAAAAAAATCAAGTACAATAAAATCTTTACCTACATTTTGCGATCAATATTTCTGGAAATTCCCCATTTGGAACACCCACGCTGATGAAAAACGCAGAGAGATACAAATGGTAAAGGTGTTTAAATGATATCCGGTTATTGATCTGTTTGACACCTTTACAGGTAAATTGGGTCATGGAGATTAATTAAGGTGTTGATGATTATACAACAATTATCCACTGATTGACAGTTAATTGGGGATAAGGAAGTGGGTTTGTGGCATACGCTTAGATGAATAGAAGTGTGATAGCGGCAATTAAAAATAGTTATAAACCGTTGTGCAAACAGGAGTCGGACAACCTTTGATGCCGAGGAAAACTTCTTATTTCGATCAAACGTGCAATGAATTCATCTGGGATTGAGTTGCTATGGCTTGTTTGGGATCAAAGCCGATCAAAGTATTATTTAAGGACTAAGTTCCAGGATGGAATTGATAAACCACAAAAATGCTCTATGACTTTATTGTTCAGAACATTCTGTCTTCATTGTTATTGCTTTGTTATAACCTTATGATTATGAATGATTAGGAATCAATTATAAATACAGTTTTTATCCTTCATTCATCATATGAAACACTACTAATAAGACAGAAATGTAAACAATATATATTGAAATGGGATGCAGTTGGTTCAATACTGAAACAAGCAAAAAGAAAACATCAATTAACAATAAAAACATGCATCAAATACGTCGATAAAAAATCTCCAGTTATGAGACCGAATCTCCAGCCAAAAATTTACAAATCTCCAGTTGTAGCATAGCAACTCTATCACATGTATGCAATTACAAGGTACAATTTTGTGCGTCTAAAGGCGACGCACAAAATCTCCCCTTTAGAAGAGTTGGTAGGGGAAGATCTCCCCCCTAGCAGTTCCCAGAGGTTAACAGGTATGTGTATGGAGTATAGCAACAGATTTGTTTTAGCTTTTAACATTTCAATGATATGAGAGGACCAATAATCCTATTTTCATGGGTTAAAATTAACGTAGGACCATATATATATATATATATATATACAGTTGACTCTCGTTGTCTCGAATTTCCGGTTGAGTCAAATTTTTATCGAAGTCCCGAACTTCGTTGTGTATAAATATATATAATTAGACTCCTGTTGAGTCGAATTCGGATGAGTCGAAATTTCGGTTGTCTCGAATAAAAGTTTTGGTCCTGAGATGTAGAAAACCAACATCCGGTCATTGACTTTGACATTTTTACCTTAGGCTATTTCACATGTTTATTTTAACAATCTGTCAAATTAATTAGTGATAATATTTGAATTGGCTTGGTATAATCTATTATGACACAGGTTAAATGTGTACAATAACAAATTATCGATTTATAATTATTAATAAGTGCGCTTGGGTCGGCATACATCAATGATTGTGAAAAGTACACAACGGAAGCGTTTTATCTATTGATGTATTTGTCGGAAATTAATTTTCATTAAAGATGTATAATTTCTCAATTTTGAGAGATTTGAAAAAAATCTTACTCTTAATTAACTGTTGTAATAAAAGGGGAAATCACGCTATTTCTCAGAATTGGCATTATTTTCGGTCGAGAAAAGTTTTATTTTACACTTAATTGAATCAATGCAACACAACAGATAAACATAATCATACACACAAAAAAAAAAGATATCTAGCAGTTATCAGTCATTCCACAAGATTCAAAGAATTTAACAGAAAAAAAACAGCAACAAAAACATCGAATAAGTTTTAAATCGTTCCGAGAATCGAGACATGCGATGCTGGTTTTAGCTCTTCAAAAATTTTGCTCGAGTTGTCTCCCTTTCGTCGTTAAACAAACTACACTTCCATTATTTTCATAGCTCCTCTTGAGTCGAACTACGGTTGACTCAAATTTTTTCCATGGTCCCATCGAATTCGAGATAACGAGAGTCAACTGTATATGAAATGAATAAAATATTTGTTTCTGAAAATCTAGATTTGATTGAACATTAATTGTATGAATGAACAGATGAGTGGTACAGGCTCAGGTGAGCCTCTAGTTTTTATTGCCATTGCAATTTCTGTTCTTCTGTGAGAATAGTTTGAAGATGTCAAATGGGTAATCACAATCCGTATATCGAAGAAGAACAGACAATACAATGGCCAAAAGAACAAACAACGATCTGCAAAACATACACATACAACTAAAGATCAAGTAACATGAACCCCACAAAAACCGGGGGTGAACTCAGGTGCACCCGTAAGGGTAAGCAGTTCCTGCTCCACTAGTGACACCGGTCGTGTTAATTTAGTTACAAACCCGGTGATAAGTCATGAATGAGGAAAGGACCAGGATTTATAGATTCTGATTATCCCTTTGGTGTCTTCAAACTTTCTTATTATTTCATACTAATGGCTCTTTTATAACTTTCATTTTATTACATTTCAGTTTTCAACCTGAGCCAGGAATACCTGTTCTAACGTGTCCATTTGAAATGTTTGACGGAGATCAGGACAGAAAACATGATGAAGATGGTAAAATTTAGATTTAAGGGTCTTCTTTGGATCATATCACATATGTTATGATTGATTTATTTATTGTGTTTAATGCCACTTTCAGCAATATTTCAGCTAAATCATGTTTGAATATATCCACTATAATAAATATCAAAATTTTAGCAAATTCCAACCAACAGACTCAGAGCTGTTAATTCACTAGCCACATAGCAGCTTTTCTCTCTGTGGTTTTGATCACTGAGATGCTTGAAATCTGCATGTATACAAATATCATGATCAAAACGTTCAACTGATTTTAAAGAGTTATCTCCCTGTAGTGTATGGTACCCCCTTAAGACTTAAATTATTTGGCTTTCCAATCTTTTGACTGAACTTACCTGATGAAGGTTATTCCAGAAACGTGTCGTGTACTCTTAATTAGTTATTTACGTTTTTATTATTATAACTAAAAATATTATGGACTTCTCTCTCGAGAACAGAATTATCTTGTTGTGTTATCTCACGAAATATCGTGTCTTAATACGACTGTCGGCTCTGGCACTAAATCGTTGTACAATACTAGAGGAAAACAAAGTTCTCTCATTAGAAGTTTATGATAGAATATATGTTTAGACGATATTTCCAGCTCAATTAAAACCCCACAAAAACAGAGGTAGATGTAAATCCAACTACCATACAATCACAACAAACCATTGATACTTTTTTGGTATGATGGAAAGTATTGCTGAAAGAACATCATTTATTAAAAAAGAAAGTCATTCATATGAATTTGAAGCTGTATGTACAATGTTATGCGATAGTTGGCCATTATTTCTATACTGTATTTTCACAAGATGAAAAAGAAGAGCTGGATATATTAAGAAACATTTACTCTGAGTTATCTCCCTTTAACAGAAATTTCATCTTAATTTTTTAATTCCTGATTTGTTTCTTTTTTTTTTGTATTCTAGCATGGAAGGAACTTACAAGTGGTTCATTCAATCTACAGTATTTACCAGGAGGACATTTTTATATCAAGGACAAGAAAAATATCGAAGAAATACATGATTCTATATCAAAAGGTCTTGTGTGATAAAAAAAATCTAGATTGATATAATATTTACCAAGTGGTTTTTTTTTGTAGATGGTCAAATTTTCTTGAATTTGTTTTCATCAATTATTTGAATTTAAGAGCAAAGTGTATTAAATTTAAAAGGAAATTAAACTTTTCTTTTACTATAGATAACCTTTATGCCAATGATGTAAATACTCTGTCTTGGTAACCACAGAGATACCGTTGACATACAGTACACTCCAAGTGTATCAACGATCATACTCTCAGGTCGACATATTCCTCCCAAATGTCCGACAAATGTCCGACAAATTTGAGAGTCAACACTCTCTAAGTCCGACTATTTGGTCGGACATTTTGGTCGGACGTGAGAGTGGATATTAAAATTTTTTTTTTTTACATTTCTCGAGGTGAATATGTCAAACATTTTGTGATCGATGCGTATTTGTAAGCGTACTTTCTTTCCGGTGTGTAGAATGTGCGGGTACGTAAATACCCTAGTGTACGTAAATACCTTGCACCATATTCGCGCCAGGAAAGGTAGCTCCAAGGTCAATATTTGTCACGCTCGGGCACAACAGTCGTTCGATGCATAGGAGCACCTCATAATCAAAGAATTGTACAATGATTTCGAGTTACACCGTTTGTGTTTCTTTAATCTGTTTAATTTTAATAGATCTTTCTAGTACATTTAAATGCTATGATTACAATCGGAATGCTAGAAATATCGTAACTTTTCCGAAATCTAAATTTTAAAATTATATACGCCGAGTCCAGCCTGGCTTGGATTTCTCGAAAAAAGTTTTCTTAACAAACCAAATTAAATTTGAGTAAAAACTCGACTTAAGTTGGCGTTTTGACTTTGTTTGTTTGGAGAAATCACTGACGATTTAAAAAAAAATAATCTGTTGTCACTTAAAACAGAGTCAGTGAGGCCGGTACGGCTGTGTACATGAATGAATAAGAGATAATTCTTTCGGAGTGTGATATCCATATAAAGGTGAAATAACGGATGCAAAAATCACCGGCTAAAGTTACACAATATTCCGTTTACAAATATTTCAAGTCCCTATACTTGTTCATCTGTGATGGCAATATGTGTATTGGACTAGGTATTACAGCCAGCTTGATATGAATTAATTAGCTCAGGTTACAGGTGTCAATAATGGAAGGAACATCTTGTTGACACAAATTTTCAGGTGCCAGGGGGAGAACAATTATAATTAATTCTATTTAATGTTGTTGTTTTTTATTACTATTTGTTTGTAGGTTCATTTGCAATCATTGAAGTAAATTTAAATTGAGAGTCAACACTCTCTAAGTCCGACAATTTGGTGGATATTTAAAGATTTTTTTTACATTTCTCGAGGTAAACATGTCAAACATTTTGTGATCGATGCATATTTGTAAGCGTACTTTCTTTCCGGAATGTAGAATGTCCGGTTACGTAAATACCTTAGTGTATTTCTACCTTGCACCATATTCGCACCAGGAAAGGTAGCTCAAAGGTCAATATATAACTGAAATATTGTTGAAAAGTGACGTTTAAACACCCATAGCCTCATATAAATTATTGCAATAAAATATCGGTTAAGTAACGAAATTGATATAAATTATTTTCCAGTATATTTAGTATAAAAAGCTTGTTCTACACGTTCGCTGTGAGATGTATTGCAACCGGCATTTTTTACTACAATCACGTGCGCATCCTCTTGTTTGATGGAAAGCTATAGCTATATTTAGATATTTTGTGATAATAATTTTATATTGTAAATCGATCCACCCTGTGATTTTTTTCAACAAGATACATTTTTTATAGTATATATTTTATTATAAAATACAATATTGAACTGATTTTCGATAACACTTCAATCATTGAATATTGATTTTTTCGGATGTTGAATATTTTATCCCCAGAATTGCACCCCCAGTTAGTATACTTTTATTACTTTATTTTAAAAAAAAAATAACACCAAGAACATCGATGATACGAGTCTTCTTATTCAGAAATAAACCTACAGCAAAATAAAGGTATACATTTTTTGTACTGTGAACAAAATCGTCATTTTTATCTAGATTTATACGGTACTCCTCTACTATCCTAATTTGGATTAGGTGATGGGAATTAGGTGCCATCATCAAAATAAAGATTAAAAAATGTATTTCATGATAATGATGGCTGATTAAAATTGTTTGTCATGCATTAGCTGTCAGTTGTAATATACAGGATGTAACCAATATACAGGAAGAGCCCCTACTGTGAAGCCATTCAATGAAAATAACAACCTGACCATATTGTTAAATAAGAATAAGAATTAGATAAGAAATTAAAATTTATAGAAGGCAAGGATTTATATAATTAACACATTAAGTCACATTTCATTTATTTAGCTTGGTTCAGTTATCAATTAAAAAGACAAAAATGGTTTTAAAAAAAATCTGTCTAATAAGTATTTACCTAAATAACGATACCATGACGTATAATAATTTCTCATCGTAAATGTATTTATTTTATTAAGATATTTATACACATATATAAGAAAAAAGATATAAATTTATTTTTTAAGCACAAAAAATTGGAAGACAGCTTGAAAATCAAAAACGCAGAATAATTATCTATGTTTATAAGTCTTAGTAAAAAGAGTCTTGAGCAACGTTTTTTTTCACACCTGTGATAGGTGTATTTGTATATCATGAATGCGCGATGCAACAACATGCTGAGATGGGTGATGTTTTGACAGGTAAGCTGTAAAAAAAAAACCCCGTAGAATACACTAATAAAATATTATTTCACCTATATCAGGACGGTAGCATCCCAAATTGCCGATTCCCAGTTTGCCGAATCCCAAATTGCCGAGTCCAATTAGCCGATTCCCAAATTGCCGACATATGAAAAATATTGTTATTGCAAGTAGAATAATGCTTCTAATTTATGAAGAAAAATTGTAAATAATTAAATAAATATTTCTTTTGAAATGGTCCGACATAGCAGGGAGTTTAGATTATAGCATTCGAGCTCAAAGGGATATACGGTGGATTAGTCCTGCAGACAACCATGATTTCTGTCAAGATAATGATGCCAAGAAATAATTTCAAAACATATGCTCTGTGAATAATAACTAGCATAAACATGAGAGAATACACATTTTTTGTTTTGTAAATACGCCCCAAATTTGTTTGGAGTTAATTAATTGCCGATCATTTATTAAAATCTACCATAATCACCGAGCTTGGATATTGTGGGTATAGTACTAGTTCATTTTTAGATTACCGAAATCATCAATCAGTTCTAAGTAATTTGCTATTTAGCGACAATTTTCCGCATTGTTTTTCTTTCTTACTTAGAAAAGCTCTAAAAAAAACATTTACTTATTTGTAGTTTGTTTCCATTGTTCTTCAATTGTTTGAGTAATGATTATCAGCGGCCATCTCCTATTCAACAATCAGTATGCATTTGATTATGGTTTTTCTAAATAAAATTGCGCGAAAAAAAAATGCTTTCAATAAAATATGTACACATCAATCAATATTTTTTTTTTTAATAAAAAATAATATAATGAAATTTTGTCATTTTTAACAAAAGTCGGCAAAATGGAATCGGCAATATGGTATTCGGCAATCTGGGATTCGGCAATCTGGTACTAATTCATCAGGACTCCGCAGACTGCCAATTTTCAAGAAAAAAAACAGGATTTACGGATTTATGACCCATTCGCCATCAACAAAATAAAACTTAAATTTTACTGATTAATTTTAATCCAAATTTGCCTTTAAAGAAATAAATGTATAAATTAGAATTATTTACCCGGGTTCGTTCGCCCTACATTTGGCAAACACGTAAAAGAGCAAACGCACCCGATATCGTAAACCGGCAACTGTCTGCAACAAGTGAAAGGGCCTTGGCATCGATTGTCGCGAGTACATAGGGACATATTAATATTCACTTCTAGTGCACTTAAAACATGGGTACTGCATGTTAATACATTTTATTCATGGATATTATTGTATATATATCGCCCGTGACAGCCGTTAACATATCTATACTTTCCGTACTGTATATCACTCATTTACTTCAGCTTTACTAAGATACGCATGTTTCTTTATGCACAAATTTATTGGTTAGCAGAATTTTGGGACGTTTCCTGTTTACAGTTTAACTGTCTGAGAGTGGAGACTCACTCCGACCTGGGAGGATTTGGTCGGACATTTGTCGAACAATTTGGTCGGACATTTGTCGGACAATTTTAAGAGTGAAGTCCGACAAAACTCTGTGTCCGACCTGAGTGTTTGATCGTTGATACACTTGGAGGGATCTGTATGCAGAGAAGACAACCATGAAAATTTGATATATAAATTTATATATATGATTAACCCTTGGAGACATACATTTTCAATCATAAATGTGAACGATCATCCAACCATTTTCTATTTCCCCATAGGCCAGAATCATTATTCACACATGCCCCATAAAATTTTTATCTGAAGAAGAAAATTAAGTCGTCATTCATATATGGGGAATCTGAATGTGTTATGCTATTTGTCGCTGTTACAAATGAAAATATAAATTTGTATGGTAAAATATTTTTTTATATTTTTATGTGCCTGTCTTTAAGACGGGACGTATTATGGTATACCAATGTCCGACTGTCCGTCCGTTCGTTTCACATGTCACGCTCTAACTTAAGAACCCCTTGGCCAATTCACTTCAAATTTCACAGAGTTATTGGAATTGATGATCTTACTTTATGGTGAAATTTCGAATTTTCATTCCAGAGTTATGGGATTTTATTCATCAAATTGTAGGCGATTTTTCGTATGTCACGCTGTAAATTGAGAACTCCTTGGCCAATTCACTTCAAACTTCGCACAGTTATTGGAATTGATAGTCTTTACTGATTTCTCAAAAAATTTTGTTTTCAATTGTATAAATATTGTATAAATGTTCCAATTCATGTTTATGGTGCAGCTGTTGGTGAAATTAAAATTTTTCATTCAAGAGTTATGGGAAAGAAAATCTTTACAAATATTGTATGAATGTTGACGACGGGCGTATCATGCGCTCTTGGCGCAGCTGTTTATTGAGTTATCTTAGACCAAAGGGCTTTTGTTAGGTATTGTCAACACTTTAGGTTTGTCATCATCATTTGAGGCAGTCTGTTTACACAAGCGAAAAATACATTCTGATTGTCTGATATTTTAAAATTCTTCTCAGAATGTATGATGGGAATGTTCATTATATGATCCAAAAAACTTTTATTTTTATTGACGATTGGAAATCTAAGATTGCTTTCACTGCAGGACAACATTTTAGTGTATGGCAAATATATTAAAATTATTTATCTCTGATATCAATGAATGCTTTGAAAGTAAGCGTGGCTGGAATACTTGCTTGGATAGCCCTCAATTAGCTCAAGTAAAATGTCTGTTCCGTATGTCCATCAGAATAACTAATTAGGACAAGTTTTCAATATAGGACTGTATTGAAAAAAAACCAAATGTTTCTAAACAAATTGAGATAAGATTGAATATTCATTGGATATTACATGTAAAAAATGGATTGGAAATTCAAGATGGCCACCATGCTAAAACAAATTTAATATTGGACCCTTTGGAAAATACAGTATATATCTATACATTATTCTTATCTCAGACCTCTTTATCATTTTGATAGCAGACTTAGCTTGAGTGTTTCTTGGATGGCTCTTTTCCAAATGTATGTATTCTTTGTGTCAATTGAAAATGCAGGATGGCTGCCTATGTTGGACAAAGTTTTAAAATGAACTAAATAATTTTTTCTCAGATTCTAGAAATTTGATTTTCTGTTTCTAAGCATGACTTAAATAGTCATTTGGTGGTCTCATCTTTAGTCACAATCAAGAATCTAAGTTGACCCACTCCACAGAACACTGTTTTGCTATGGAAACATGGATCAGAAGGTTTTTTTTTTTTGTCTCAGAAACTACAACCTTGCTTGATCCCAAACAGTGCATGGATAACTATGTGAGTAATACAGGCTAATTGTCTTAAGGTTTAATTGTGATATTTACATTTCAGAATATTTATTATTGTATAATTCTTGCATTCAAAATATAGATTGAGTGTTCGAGTTATTTAAGGAATATTTGAAATTTTTTAACAGGTTTATAGCATATAACCTGGTTTGGGGAAGTTTACACTTAAAACACCATGAAGCGGTTTATGAAAAACATAAACTGTTCTAAACCAGGTTATACAAGTATAACCTGTTCTAAAATTTCAAATATTCCTTATAATTAAATTTTTACAACAAAATTTAATGATTACTTGATTTTAATTAAAATTATTTCATGTGACTATTTGAATTTTTTTTGGCGAATGAATGCTTTGGTGACGTCACAATATCAACCCAGGTTATCAAGTATAACCAATATTTTCTCCAAGCAGATCAGCCAATCAGATTGCAGTATTCAAATCAAATTAAATTATTGTTGTTTAATGCCAACTCAGGAATTTTTCAGCTGAGAAGAACAAATTAAATTTTAATCAGATGATGATGATATCCACTGTCTACTAGAACAACATGCTGATTAGACTTTTTATAGTTCTAGCTCACTAAAAACAACATGTCGCTCCACTCAGACACCTTTTCCTGATTCCAAGCCAATCATTCTTTGCTCTTACTCCTTAATGCTGCTTGCTTAGCAGAGAAGCAGCAAATACCAATTTTATAGTCTTTGATTTTAGCTGAACGGAGCTCAAACTCACGTTCTACCGCACTAGAGACGAGCACGCTGACAATTATTACACCACCGATGCGATTTCAAATATAGAAAATGAATCTGAAGTAAATTAACATTACAGTACTTCACGAATTAGCACATGAATTAATTATCATCCTTGTTTGGTTATGAATGATTTATTATCAAATAGTTATACAAATGTACTGTTTATTACATAGATTTTACACTTTTGATTCCATTAATAAGATGTTTTGTAAATGATCGTTTTTCATCATCGGAAGCTCAAAGATGTTTTTCATTATGACTGTTTGAAATACTTGTTTTTAAATCTCAGTATTTCACTGACATCTATGCATTAATTATAATTTATTTATTTTTTTATTTTTTTTCTATAATGATATCATTTATTATAAGATAATGTATATACATTAAAACAAGTTTATACTATATTATTTATTGGTATTTTTATATTCAACAATATTTTGTGGTATCATGTTATACCTCAAAGTGTTCGTCTATTTGGTTTGGTTTATGGTGTTTAATGCCACTTTCAACAATATATCAGTTATATTGTGGCAGTCAGTTCACTTGATGGAGGAAACCGGAGAAAACCACTGACCTGTCGCAAGTCACTGACAAACATTATCACATAATGTTGTATCGAGTACACCTTGCCATTAACAGGGTTCGAACTTACAACTTTAGAGGTGATAGGCACTGATTGCACATGTAGTTGTAAATCCAACGACCATATGGTCACGACCACAACGGCTCCTCGTCTATTTGATATTTTTATTTTTGTCAGCAAGTTTAAACAATGATAGTCAACAATTCCACCAATAACAACAAAATAAACAACCACCTCTTAGCTAACACAATTGAACATATAGAAGAACAGGACATATGGCTTTGGAAATCCAGGCATTGGCTTTGGACAGGCACAAAGGTGTAGCAGAGTTAAACTAATTAATGATATCCTAACCCCCTATTCCAACCCCACTCTGATAATGGGATCTCCAACCACAGTACAGATACATTTTGTTTAAACAAACAATAAAAAAAACTTTCAGATTAGGTTCAACTTAAATAACTTCACACTAGCACACCTTTTCTTTTCCTGTCATAGAAAATTTCGCATGAATTGAACCCCTATTAAGAGGTCACCTGTCTTATCAGGCCACTATTTCTTTCTCTCAAAGATGACCTCTAAATACAGATTTAACTACATATAACACTTGATTTAAATATAATAATATTCAGAACATTAAGTATTTATTATGTGAACAAAGAATTTATTCCTGTAATAGAGTGAGTGGTTGTTGTTTAAGCCAACTCAGCAATTTTTCAGTCATATCAAGGCGAGAACAAGTTAATTTTCAACCATATGATGATGAGGTCCGCTTTGTACTAGACCAGCATCCTTAGTGGGATTTTTATAGTGTTATCTCACTGATACAACAGTCAGTGGGTAGACACATTATCATGATATCGAGCCATTCAGTCTCTGCTCTTTCTCATTAATACTGTGTGCTTAGCGGAGAAGCAACAAATACCAATTTTATAGTCTGTGGTTTGACCCGATCAGGCCTGGAACCCACGATCTACTACACTCAAGGCGAGCACGCTAACCATTACACCACCAATGTGGTTTCCTGTAATAGACAACTGTAATAAACAACCTGTAATAGACAACCTATAATAGACAACTGTAATAGACAACCTGTAATAGACAACCTGTAATAGACAACTGTAATAGACAACTGTAATAGACAACCTGTAATAGACAACCTGTAATAGAAAACTGTAATAGACAACCTGTAATAGACAACCTGTAACATACAACCTGTAATATACAACTGTAATAGACAACCTGTAATAGACAACTGTAATAGACAACCTGTAATAGAAAACTGTAATAGACAACCTGTAATAGAAAACTGTAATAGACAACCTGTAATAGACAACCTGTAACATACAACCTGTAATATACAACTGTAATAGACAACCTGTAATAGACAACTGTAATAGACAACCTGTAATAGACAACTGTAATAGACAACCTGTAATAAACAACTGTAATAGACAACCTGTAATAGACAACTGTAATAGACAACATGTAATATACAACCTGTAATAGACAACCTGTAATAGACAACTGTAATAGACAACCTGTAATAGACAACTGTAATAGACAACCTGTAATAAACAACTGTAATAGACAACTGTAATATACAACTGTAATAGACAACCTGTAATAGACAACTGTAATAGACAACCTGTAATAGACAACTGTAATAGACAACCTGTAATAGACAACTGTAATAGACAACCTGTAATAGACAACTGTAATAGACAACCTGTAATAGACAACCTGTAATAGACAACTGTAATACACAACTGTAATAGACAACCTGTAATAGACAACTGTAATAGACAACCTTAATAGACAACTGTAATAGACAACCTGTAATAGACAACCTGTAATAGACAACTGTAATAAACAACCTGTAATAGACAACCTGTAATAGACAACCTGTAATAGACAACTGTAATAGACAACCTTAATAGACAACTGTAATAGAAAACCTGTAATAGACAACCTGTAATAGACAACTGTAATAAACAACCTGTAATAGACAACATGTAATAGACAACCTGTAATAGACAACCTGTAATAGAAAACTGTAATGGACAACTGTAATAAACAACCTGTAATAGACAACTGTAATAGACAACTGTATTAGACAACTGTAATAGACAACCTGTAATAGACGACTGTAATAGACAACTGTATTAGACAACCTGTAATAGACAACCTGTAATAGACAACTGTAATAGACAACCTGTAATAGCCAACCTGTAATAGACAACTGTAATATACAAATGTAATAGACAACTGTAAAAGACAACCTGTAATATACAACCTGTAATAGACAACTGTAATAGAAAACTGTAATAGACAACCTGTAATAGACAACCTGTAATAGACAACTGTAATATACAAATGTAATAGACAACTGTAGTAGACAACCTGTAATAGACAACCTGTAATAGACAACCTGTAATAGAAAACATGTAATAGACAACTGTAATACACAACCTGTAATATACAACCTGTAATAGACAACTGTAATAGACAACCTGTAACAGACAACTGTAATAGACAACCTGTAATAGACAACTGTAATAGACAACCTGTAATAGACAACTGTAATAGACAACCTGTAATAGACAACTGTAATAGACAACCTGTAATATAAAACTGTAATAGACAACCTGTAATAGACAACTGTAATAGACAATATAATAGACAACCTGTAATAGACAACTGTAATAGACAACTGTATTAGACAACTGTAATAGACAACCTGTAATAGACAACTGTAATAGACAACCTGTAACAGACAACTGTAATAGACAACCTGTAATAGCCAACCTGTAATAGACAACTGTAATATACAACTGTAATAGACAACCTGTAATAGACAACTGTAATAGACAATCTAATAGACAACCTGTAATAGAAAACTGTAATAGACAACCTGTAATAGACAACTGTAATAGACAACTGTAATAGACAACCTGTAATAGACAACTGTAATAGACAACTGTAATAGACAACCTGTAATAGACAACCTGTAATAGACAACTGTAATAGACAACTGTAATAGACAACCTGTAATAGACAACCTGTAATAGACAACCTGTAATAGCCAACCTGTAATAGACAACTGTAATATACAAATGTAATAGACAACTGTAATAGACAACCTGTAATAGACAACCTGTAATATACAACTGTAATAGACAACCTGTGATAGACAACTGTAATAGACAATCTAATAGACAACCTGTAATAGACAATTGTAATAGACAACCTGTAATAGAAAACTGTAATAGACAACTCTAATAGACAACTGTAATAGACAACTGTAATAGACAACCTGTAATAGACAATCTGTAATAGACAACTGTAATAGACAACTGTAATAGACAACCTGTAATAGACAACCTGTATTAGACAACTGTAATAGACAACCTGTAATAGACAACTGTAATAGACAACCTGTAATACACAACTGTAATAGACAACCTGTAATATACAACCTGTAATAGACAACTGTAATAGACAACCTGTAACAGACAACTGTAATAGACAACCTGTAATAGACAACTGTAATAGACAACCTTAATAGACAACTGTAATAGACAACCTGTAATAGACAACCTGTAATAGACAACTGTAATAAATAACCTGCAATAGACAACCTTTAATAGACAACTGTAATGGACAGCTGTAATAGACAACCTGTAATAGACAACTGTAATAGACAACTGTATTAGACAACCTGTAATGGACAACTGTAATAGACAACCTGTAACAGACAACTGTAATAGACAACTGTAATAGACAACCTGTAATAGCCAACCTGTAATAGACAACTGTAATATACAAATGTAATAGACAACTGTAATAGACAACCTGTAATAGACAACCTATAATATACAACTGTAATAGCCAACCTGTAATAGACAACTGTAATAGACAACCTGTAACAGACAACTGTAATTGACAATATGTAATAGACAACTGTAATAGACAACATGTACTAGACAACTGTAATAGACAGCCCGTAGTAGACAACCTGTAATAGGCAACTGCAATAGACAACCTGTAATAGACAACCTGTAATAGACAATCTGTAATAGACAACTGTAATAGACAACCTGTAATAGACAACCTGTAATAGAAAACTGTAATAGACAACCGCAATAGGCAACCTGTAATAGACAAACTGTAATATACAACCTGTAATAGACAACATGCAATAGACAACCAGTAATAGACAACCTGTAACAGACAACCTGTAATATACAACTGTAATAGACAACCTGTAATAGACAACTGTAATAGACAACCTGTAATAGACAACTATAATAGACAACCTGTAATAGACAACCTGTAATAGACAACCTGTAATAGACAACCTGTAATAGACAACGTGTAATAAACAACCTGTAATAGACAAACTGTAATAGACAACTGTAATAGACAACCTGTAATAGACAACCTGTAATAGACAACTGTAATAGGCAACCTGTAATAGACAACCTGTAATAGACAACCTGTAATAGACAACTGTAATAGACAACTGTTATAGACAACCTGTAATAGACAACTGTAATAGACAACATGTAATAGACAACCTGTAATAGACAACCTGTAATAGACAACTGTTATAGACAACCTGTAATAGACAACTGTAATAGACAACATGTAATAGACAACCTGTAATATACAACCTGTAATAGACAACTGTAATAGACAACCTGTAATAGACAACCTGTAATAGACAACTGTAATAGACAACCTGTAATAGACAACCTGTAATAGACAACTGTAATAGACAATCTGTAATAGACAACTGTAATAGCTGCTAATGAATAACCTCTTGTTAAGGGGTTTTGTGGCTGACATACATGTGTATTACTTCAAACATATTTTATTGTTCAATAATAAACGATTGGATAGGACACACGTTTCACAACTTAGAAACGTCTTCTCCAATACATACATGAATTAATACAAAATGAACTTTTATATGATATTATACATATTTTATATTCAATGAAGAAATGAAGCACAATATAACTGAAATATTGTTGAAAGTGGCGCTAAAAACCACTTGAAAAAAAGATAATCTAACAAAAACCAAAATTGTTAAGTGTCATGCAAATGAATTATCCAAACTAAAGTATACTTAATCGACCACGCCCTCTTATCTTAATGATACGAACACAGCGAACTTTCAATTTGGATTTAACTTGCATTTGGATTTATATTTAAAGTGGGTGCTTATAGTAGTGAACATATAGGGAGGAAGCATTCTTCTATTCACGTTTGGTAAGTGTATTGTTCTTTATTAAACTTTTTTTCTTAAAAACGGGTTATTCATTATTTGACGTCTCGCTAATTCATTTGCATGAGACTGTCTTGAAACTAGTTCATACGATCTTGATCAATAAAGTAAGACATAAATTCATTATTAATGTTCCATGTTACAAATATGACTAATTTACAAATATATATGATCATGTCATAGAAAAGTGACAGGTGTCTTTAGTGTATTTTTGCACAACCAACAATATAAGACAATTTACATCACAGCTAAGTGTTTCCTTTTCAAATAATAATGAGTCAATATTTACTGGAATTCCAATCAAATTCAACTTATTTATTTCAATTAAAATAATAATGAGCATTCGGCAAATCTGTTATACAACGCTCTTCTTTTCATTAACGTAAACATAAATAATAAGAATTTACAATTAAATTTGCATGATATAAATCTGCGTTTAATGCACTGCATTTAATTGCGCATTCTATGGCGTAATACACTGTGAAAACGGCCACCAATAGAATAATATTGAGGATTTGCTGAAGTTTTAGCGTAAAAGAGGAAAACGTAGGAAGATTTCTAATAATACGATAAAAAAAAATCCATGCTTGAAAAGTACATGGAAAATAAGAATTTTGGTAAACAGACATATGGTTTCCTTAACAAGCACATAACCATCGTGTGTGAAAAAAGAATGTATCTTCCTGTCTACACACAACATATGTAATCTTTTCAACAGGTCATGTCCGTGTCTCGTTATATTTTCAGATATGTAAGTTTTATCTACATGACCTTTAGGTTCTTTCTATTTACTAAAAACCTCGTGTCTTTGGCGATAAGTAAGGAAGCGCAAAATTATAAAGATCTCACCATCACAGATTTCTCCAATTGGGTGTGATCTTCCAATGTCAGTAAGATTGAGCCTGACTCCTAATTGGATTCTACAATTATCAGGGAATAATGGGTCAGTATCAATTGGTGTTTTTCACGACATTGTTTCCATTAGTTGGTAGTTTGCCATTATTTAACCTCAAGCTGGTTCTTCCTGAGTACTGTTCTTGTTCTTCTATCCATTTTTTTTCTAAATTATCTATTTTATTTTTCAGAGAACTTATCTGATCTTTGTGTTCTTTATTTTGAATTTCGCAAAGAATTAATGGATCTGTGTTGTGCTTCATGGTTTCTAGATGAGGCTGCATACATATACTATTTTGGCTATTTTGTGTTGATCTACCTGTAATCATCTAAAAATTCTACTCCAAGTCTCTATCCAATGACATCTATCTATTTACATGATATTTTCCAAGTAGTTTTGTTAAAGTACAATAATTATATTCTTACTAGAATTTATCAATAACTCGTAATCCGATTGGATATCCTCACTTATTCTACGTCATTCGAAAGGAATTTATAAATCAATATTTCCGTTTGCCGGAATACCTTTTTCCCCGGTCATTCCACGCATATAAATCTACGAGCAATACATCATTGCTACTAAGGGGTTCTGCTGGTAGGATCTGCCATCTTGAAAATGTGAAATGCTACATGTCATATTTACAACAATGCACAAAAATAATTAAGAAGCTTACCTTGAAAACTTATTTTAGTTAAATTGTATCAAACTTGAAGCGTACACGACGTCAAATAACGTCTAATCTTTACGCTTCAAACTGGAAGTGTTCAATTTATACAGGTCACATTATCAAAGATTTCCTAGTCAAGTTCATACAGAAATACCTTTTAGTATGGACCTTGATTTTGCATTAGATCATGTTTCTATAGCTTTATTTCAGTATTTTATATTACCTTTGTCAGGTGTATGCTGTAAAATGTTAAAGAATACCTAAGGGACAATTACAAATAGACAATCCAGAGAAACTGGCAACCTTGAGTACACAAAACACAGGACGAAGACAAGCAACTAAACAACAACAAAATCAAACAAACAAACACAAACAAAAACAAAAACAAAAACAAAACAAAGCAAACAAAACCCCCTAAGAATACAACATTACACAGAAAACTAAAAGATATGAGCCACACGGACCGCACTAAAAATCCGGGGATTATTCCAGATAAGGTAAGCCGTGTTATTCATATTGTCAAGACCGGTAACAGTCGGTGGTAGAGAAAAGAACAAGTAAACGTAAGCGGTAAAAGATCCAGCATTGCCATTTGAAATATGTTGAGATATGGATACTTAATTCGAAACGGTCAACCAGATTGCGATGGCAAACGTAGGATGTGTGTAGCGATGACGTACTTCAACCTAGGAGCATTTGAATTTTCAGAACTTCAGAACTTTATTGATATTAAGTCTTCAGACATATACAAGATATGCTACATGAGACATCAAATAATAATAACGAATACAAAATACTACCTAAATTAAAATATATATGTATATGACATCAATTACAATAGTTTTGAAAATTCTCTGACAAATTTACAAACATTTGTCAGCAATTGTACATGAAATATTGATAGTATTCCTTTCATTTTATATACATTTGGGTTATTATAAAAATATGGCGGTATGTATTTACACCTCAACAGATTTATATCAGTACTATTACAGGTGAATACATAATTAAACTCATCACCAATGCCATCGCTACAAACTTTACAGAGTCTTTTTTCCTGTGGGATAATCACTCATTTTCCTGTTTCTATTGGAATTTTCAAATTGCCAATTCATAGTTTACACAACCAGGTAAAATTGACTTGCGATAATTTTAATAAATACGGTTCTAATTTAAATTCATTTTTGAACATACCATAAAATTGTCCTCTTGAACTTTTATTCATATCAGATAGCCATGACTGTATAAATTGGTCTTGTGAAATACGTTTAAATTGCAATTTGATACATTGGTGACTAGATTCTAATTCTTTTGAATCTAAAACATAATTAATACCTGTTGAGTTGCATGTTTTAAAAATATGATCAAGCCAATTAAAACGGAAATGTTTTGACTCTTTCAAGGTAAAATGTAATTTATATACATTACTAGATAATTTGCTTGAACTCTTTCATTTTAACAAGAATCCAATCATTCTGACATTGATGAGGATATTCAAAGGATATCGTCCTAATTCCCCGTAAGCCATGTAATTTGATGTCTTTGTCTTATTTTTAATATTTTCTTACAAAATCGTAAATTTAACCTTTTCAATTTCAGCACAATTTTCAAAACCCCAAGCTTCACAAGAATATGTAGGAATAGGTAACACTATGCTGTCAAACAATTTTAGTTGTAAATTAACAGGTATACACAAATTTCGTACTTTTCTATAAACAGAATATAAAACTTTTTGTGCTTGTTGCACTAGCTTATTTTTCGCTTTTATAAAACTACCATTATAATTAAGTGTAAAACCAAGGTATGAACTATCTTCGCATACCTCTAATTTAGTGTTATCAAACAGAAAAAAACTATCAATTCCAAATTTTCCCTTTGAAAACACCATTATTTTAGTTTTATTTGTGCTAACTTTCAGTTTCCATTGTTTGTAGTATAAAGTAAAACCATTAAGTGCATTTTGTAAACCATTTGCAGATTCTGAAATTAACAGAATATCATCAGCATAGAGTAAAATCAAAATACGTAAATATGTTGTGATGTTTTCAATGGAAACATTGTCTATCAGATTGAGAATTCGAACATTATTGTAGCTAAAAAAAAAAGTCATGTAAATACAATGAAAACAGAAAGGGGATACATTTTCACCTTGCTTTACACCGACTTCACAAGCGAAAAAATCCGAAAATTCATTCCCTTGAGTAATATATGATTTAATCTTACTGTACATATTTGGAATTATTCTAAAACACTTTTCATCAATACAATTATCAAGTAATTTTTCCTAAATACCAGCTCTCCAAACAGTATCAAATGCCTTGTTGAAATCAACAAAACAACAAAAAAGTTTTTTTCCCACAGCCAAGGTATAATGAAATTAATCTATGCAGTATGAAAATGTTATCACAAGTAGGATGCCCTCTCCTAAAACTGCACTGATTTTTGTTTAAAATAGTATATTCCTCAGAGATTATACCTAATCTTCTGTTCAAAACAGCAGTGAAAACTTTGCCCATACAACTTGAATAAGGTCGATAATTCTCTGGATTTGTCCGATCACCCTTGATTTTTTTACAATGGTTTCATAACCCCAACAGTCCAACATTCTGGGAAAAATCCAGAATCAAAAACCAGACTAAAAAGCTTAACATAAATATGTATGCATTGATCAATGGTGGACTTTATATACTCATTTAATAATCTATCACAGCCACCAGCTTTACTATTTGATAATTTTTTCTTAAATATTCTTAATTTCATCCTCTGTAATAGACTCATTTAACTCTTTTGAGATACCATCATTCATACAAAAAAATTCATTCTCATTCTTTCCACATTCATCAATTTCATCAAAAGAATTTGTGGCTTTAAATAAATCATAGAGATCTTCAATTGAAATAGCGTTTGAATCAGTTCTAGACTCACAATATCTATTCCAAATATTCCAAAATTTCCTAGAATCAGATTTTGACGTTTGTCTTAGCTCGTTTGCAAAGCTATCATTAAATTTTCTATAACTTTCTTGCATAGTTCTCTTGTACTCGTTTGCATAAATTTTCATATTTCTACGTGTATTATAATTTTTGTTTTTATTATATTTTGCTCTGGCTTTGTGAACTTTCTTTCGCTTGTTCTCACAAGTTTTAGAAAACCATGTCTTATGTGTATTCAACAGTTTGTTTCCGTCAACATTTCTCGTCTTATAAATACCAAAAGTATCTTTAGCGGCATCAAGTAATACACTAGAAAATCCATTAACTAAATTATCAATATCTGATTGCAGTACATTTTCTGGCTTAATTGTATCTAAGACATTTATTACATTACTTATGTTTGTGGAAACTAAATCAACATAGTCTTCTTTACGTTCAGACTTCCATTTGATATACATTTTTGTTCACATTTGAGGAAGCAGAAACATCATTTGAAAAAAATCAGATTCTCCGTTTCTTTTACCAAAAATGAAATATGTATCGGAGAATGAACATTGGACAGCATAGGATCGAAGTTCATCAACTCAAACTCGTTTACCAATTGAAAAACATTTGAAGATAGAATGAAATAGTCTATTACAGTCGAGTTGTTACAAGTTTTTTTTCCCTAGGAATTTGTCTTTCCCTAAACGTCAATTACCGATATATAAAATGTGTGCTCTACATAACTGAATCAACATGTGACCGAAAGTATTTAAATTTGCAATACAACTAGTGTATCTTCCAGCAAGAACATCTACTTTGTACAATGCATAAAAATCATCCATATAATCAAGAAAATCTGAATCATCATAAACGTCTCAATACTGTGACATTTTTTCATATTTTGAAATATATCTTGAGTATCACCTGTTTTTGCATTAAAATATCCAATCAAAGAAAAATAATCACAACCAGAACTTAATTGAATTAATTCTGATTCAATTTCATTAAAAGCTTCTAATGAGGTGTATTTGGAGTTAACTGGTGGAATATCAATACAACCTAAAAATAAATCTGAATCGATCGTAACAAATATCTTTTAAAAACTATTACTATCCCACCATTTGGTTTTAACATTTCTTCTATGCTTAGCAAAACACATATAATTATTTGGTAATTCCAACACATCTAACTCGTCAGTTTTTGACTCTTGAAAAATCAAAATGTCATAAGATTCTATAAAAGTTCTAAAATCAGGATTCATTAACTTTGTTATTAAACCACAGACAATTAAACTGCATATTTTTTTTAACATTTCTGAACACTTTCATCATTGTTTTCTTTAAATTCAGTTTCAATATGTCCATTATCTGAAGGACAATAAGTGATTTCCTATGCGTTATATCCATTCCTGTTAACACTGATTTACAGTTCTGTCTCTATCTATAATATCAACGTATTTATTATAATTTCTTAAGAGTTGAACAATACCATGATTATTCAAATGAATACCATCTCTAAAATATAAATGTTTTGCTACTGAATTATCGGATAACAAAAAAAAACCTTGCATTTTCTATATAAGTAACATTTACAAAAGTACAAAGATTGTTTAACTTCGAATTGAAATAATTAACATTACAACCAGCTCTTGGCAGTATTTCAGATATG
Organism: Bathymodiolus septemdierum; assembly: GCA_963383655.1. Lineage (NCBI taxonomy): Eukaryota > Metazoa > Mollusca > Bivalvia > Mytilida > Modiolidae > Bathymodiolus > Bathymodiolus septemdierum. The sequence goes on along the minus strand of OY726524.1, from coordinate 26,809,156 downwards.
ACAACCTTGTAGTGTTGATGCCTGATAAAATGTATAATGTCACTGTACATCTGGATAAATTCTTTGGGACTCATCCGCTGACTGACATCATTGCCTCCAACATGCACAACTACTGTATGGTATTTAGACATGTCAATTTGCTTCAAATAATTGAAAATATCTAAATCTGTAGCTTTTTTGAGATTTGATATATAGACATTTCGTAATGGTCAACCAGATCGCGATGACGAACGTAGGATGTGTGTAGTAGTGATGATGTACTTCAGCCGAGGAGCAAAATAGTCTTGTTTGAGTAGCTTTTGTGTCAGCAGCGAAGCTCTATCCAGAAAATCAGTGCACACGACTACTTAGTGCAATCCCTGGAATAACGTACGAGTTGTGAAATGTAAATTACATACCCTGGTGATACATGCAAGTTAACAATGTCGTCTACACTCTATTGTAAATCTACAATCCCTCTTATCAATCTTGGTGGTATTTAAACAAACCTCAAAATATTCTGTCTCATTATGCACTTGTATGCTCTTAAAATTTATTTGTGCATGCGATTGATTTTAGTTAGGCTGACAAATACTCCCGTCATGCACACCTCCTGAATTTTGCCATGTTATGCGACAATGAACCACATGCGAGCCACATGCCTCACGAGAAAGACAAGAAATCGTATGTTAATCCACATTAGAGTGAGATCATAGGGATTATTAAATGTGGTTTTTTTTTCAAGCGGTTTGTTTGTAATTAACAGTTCGGGTACTAGCTAAATATTGTGTTGTAATATGTTTGTATACTTTTCAATTGACTATTACACATCATTTTCAATTTGGCGGTTATATCATAGCAGTTAGTTGCATAGATGGAAAATTAACAGAAAACAGAAAAAATAATAACATAAAGTTTATTGGGTGGTAGTCGAATGACACAACAATCGCTTTGACGATACAATTGATAACAGATAATGGACGAACGGACAAACACCGATCTACAAAACACTACTCGGAAAACTAAAGCTTGAGCAAAACAAACTCCACTAATAACCGGATGTGAACTCATGATGAGAAATGTTGTTTAATTGATCAATATATTTAAAGTTATTTATATAATAGGGTTAGGGTTATGATGGTTAACGTCACTTTCAACTATTTGTCAGTTATATCGTGGCAGTCAGTTTCATTGGTAGAGGAAATCCACCTACCTGCCGCAAGTCACTGACAAATTTTATCTCATAATTTTGTATCGAGTACACCTCACAATGGACGGGATTTGAACCCACAACTGATAGACATTGATTGCGCATATAATTGTAAATGTATCTACCATACGATCATGTCCACGACGTCGTCCCTAATTAGACGATAAAAGATTATGTGATCTTACGCACGGTATTGCGTCTTATACGGTAACGTCAGATTTCGACGTCCTAGCACGAAAATTCGTGTATTAAAAGCAACGTTGCTTACATGCATTTTATTCAGCTGGGGATATATTTATCAATTTGTCATTATGTGTGTGTGTTTGTCCCTGTTGTTATCTATTATTTTGGTTTTCCGAAAATTACTGACAGTCGCCTCTTTTTATTACCTTTTTCTGCTATGGGATATTTATATAGTCATGTTTCAAAATTGAATTGTGGTAAAGTTTGTAAATTGAAATTCTAATTATACATTTGTCAGGTTTTCTATATGCATTTTAATTTCAGTGTTGTAAGTCTTTCAAGACTTCCCGATCGGAATAACTGTCTTTACAAAAAGATCATTTTCTAAACCCTATTTGGAACTTTGTTTGAATGAATGGATTGTTTCTTGTAGAAATACAAATGTATACATAGATTCAAGTAAGCTCACCTATATCCCGCCTTCTCCATCAACATTACAGACATCCACTGAAAAAACTAAAATCATGGTGCACAACTACAATGTAGTTTAAATCTGTTGCATAAGTTTCTTTTTAATCAATTGAGTGGTTACATGAGTTGCGAACGGACGGACAGACATTCTTAATACTGTATACCACTCGCTTCACGAGAGCGTGGTATAATGATAATCAAGGTGGAGAGTTCATGCACATATTTCATTTATTGATTGAATACGTGTATCTAAAGACTTTGAAGAATGTCAAGATGTAACTCTTCCGGAACAGTAATTATATTTCCTTCTAATTCTGCACAAACGAAACGGATCGCGGCAGACTAACATGCGGCAGTTTTCCGGGGTATCAGTTTGAATAAAAATGGCTTGTTTTGTACCATGTCGTAATATAATCCTCTTTCAATTTTTGAACCACGATCAAATGTGCCACCCCAACTATCAGAAAAGCTCTGTGCAATTGTTTCTGGTCCTGTTGTCAGTTTTAGAAGGTTTTAATCATAATTAGGATCGTCAGTTAATACTGCAACCACCATACCTTTCTCAACAATATTTTCTATTATATCGCCATCAGAATCTATACGTTCGTCATTTTTTTCACATGAAGTTTCTACCATTTTAACTGTCCTATGGTTACCAATGAATTCTAATTTTTCGCAGCTTTGAATTTTACTAATATAGCAATCCTCACAGTAGTAACAAGATAAGTCTCGGATCAAAAGATCGTCTGAATTTAAGGAAATTATCTGGTGAATTTTTCTATTTTGACTGACAGATTTGAAGTTTTTACTTTGGAGGCGGAATTTCTTCAATGTATTTGAAAATTCGTCTTTTATATATACCACTGCGAAGGTTCTGGAGATTTCCGTGAGCAAAGTTGTACAGTTCATTTGCAGATTGAATTTTTGTCTTTCCCCGGAGAACCGCGAAGTCCGCCTGGCTTTTTAAAAAACCACCCGCAGCATCATGCGGGCCTTTACCGTGAGACGTTTCATAAAAGTTTCGTATCAGTACTTTGTATCCTAGCTCGGACCTACACGTATCGATTTCGGCTTTTATATTGCGCGCGCGCTACACCGGTCGGTGAATTCGTGCATAACCTCGATATCCGCATATATTGACTGCAAATAATTAGAAATTTCAGTGTGAACATATCGCGTGAAGAAACGGTCATGATCTAAATCTGGGCTTATGACAAATACCTGCTCGTTTACTATCACGGGTGACTCGGGGGTACTGTCAACGCCATCTACCTCAAGGATTGCATGTCGATGCAAGATACTCACATGGATGCTGACTTCAGTCCGCTGAAAGTAATTGGACTGTATCTATGTGCGATCGGAACATATGTTGTTCTCAGAGTAGTCATGAACACAGACTGCATGATTGATAGGGAGATTTTGAACGATGTTTCTGTATTGTTCACTTTGCCAATTTGCCCTATGTTGATGTGAAGGAAAATTTTCAATGAGGTACTTCAAATAGCGAAACATTTCTCCGGGATTTGTTTCCTTAGTAACAGATATTAGTTTTGTTCTAGTTTTTCCGCCTTTTCCGTTAATTTTTGTATATTCAAATTTTTCCCATTTTACTTTGCAAGCAGTTTTTGAATCATCCAATTCATCAGCGTGGTAGGACAATTTTGACATACCGCAATCCGCACACTTACGATTAAGGCACGAGATTTTCGGAGATGTTTTATCGCATAAAGTTGCTGCACACATATCATTTGTGTGTTAAAATACTGGATATGATTCTCTGTCAAAGTCTGGGATGTTTGAGCACAAGTTTTTACGAAATTCCATACATTTTTTAAACAATGAACAGACCTCAATGTGTTGTCGGGAACATTTTGACGTTTTGGCAATAATTCATGTCATTTTATTAAGTATTCCCGATATTTATGACAAAATTCTTTCAATTCGTAGGCGGAGTAGGTTCATACAAGTTTAAAATACAAAAGCATGCATGTTTTGTGTCAACTTATTTAAATAGAAACTGCATATTCAGAATTATATATAAGACTATCTATCATTGACTCAATATCGTGCGTAACGTCTCAAGATTACATGATAATACCCTATATGGTATGTTGTTTGTTTATAGCAATAATATATTTTAAAAGATACGACACACAAATAAATGTAATTTGAATCGAATAGAATATATATATCTGAATGAATGCTTCGATTAATTATGATTGCAACATGAATACATTCTTTTCCTTTGATCTTTTTTTTTCTCTATATATATCAGAATGTATGTAGTTTTATTACTATCAGAGAGCCGTGCAATTATCAACGATTTAGATGTGATATTGCATTTTTTATATTACAAATCATTTATTCCACAGTTTTGCGAGATAAACTGTGGTATAAATACTACATGTTATGTTACGCTCATGATGTATTTATTTACATTTATGTGTAATAGTGCTTATTTTGTTTTTGAAAGAAAATAATATATGAATTACAAATTTTCTCATTTTAATTTTTATTCCAAAAGTAAACAGGTAAACATAGATAATTGATACCTGATGATTTCCGTGAGTTTCCCCTCTATTGGCCCTATAATACATTTTAATGGCGGAGGTAATTGTCTTTTGATCATTTTGAAAGTTAACATTCGGGGAATCAGCCGATGTAACATATCTTTCATGTAACTCAGCTTGATAACTAATAATTGCGAAAACAACAGTATGCATCGTATGTGATTTTAAGAAAGTTGACGTTCGGTGGGGGTCTTCTATCTATTCTCACTTTTTAAAAGTACCTATTACAGGTATTCCCATGGTGCTTTCCCATTTATGCAACTTTTGAAAATCAGGTACATGTATTCCCATTTATCCAACTTTAATTTCTTACCTCTATCATTGTTTATTGAACATTAATTAGGTGTTGATTTGACCAAAATACCTGATAATTTACTCCGGTATATATATATGTATAAAGTTTGAATAAATGAAAAGGAAAACAAAGTTTACTATATGTAAATAAATGTGAAATTTTGAAATCTTTGTATTTATACAAAGTGAGTTTTAGAATAAATTTAAAGTGCAATGTACATAGTCTGAACAGTTTGAATAAATATATTTTGCGTGAAATAAGAATTATTATTCAAATAAAGCAGAAATTAGATTGAAATATTTTTTCATATAGATCGAAATAAATTATAAGAAAAGTAAAATATTTATTTATTTGTATCTTCGAAAAAAAAATACAATTCATCAATATTTCATAATAAAAAAACAAATAAAATATAATAGATAGAATTCAAGATAGTTTTTCCTTCATTTTTTATTATTAATGCTTATACGAGTGGAGCCAACTAATAAATAGTTGTTTAGTGCTTCCATGTATGTTTATTATTTCATTTACATTGTAATTTGAAAATTATATAATAACTTCTGTAAATCTCTTGAAATACGACTGTATCGCTTGATTGATAGAGATAATATTTATTCATGCATATATCATTTTGTATTAGAATTAAAATTATAAATTACTATATTTTGGCATCTTTTCTCTTTCACTTGCTTTGCAAGACACACACATTTACCTGAAGTTAATATGTTGGTGTTTATACACTCTACTCCCAAATGTTTGTACAATATTAGTTTATACAGTAATGACAGGTATTCCCACTTGAAATTTAAGATTTCCTTAATGAATTTTTAAAAAAGTTGGACTAGGTGGAATGAACCCGCGGAACATATCGTCCAAAGCCAGAGGCTCAGATTCACTTTCACTCGAAAAGACCACATACAATGAATGACCACATCAACATTGACAGTACAATAGCAGGGTCAATGGATGGTCGTAGTTAACTGACTAGTAGTTACTTATCGCTGTTTACACTTTCTTTTCGTGGTCATGGCCACGGTGACCTCTTTGCCATTATGAAATTAGATGCAGAAGGTTTCATGTATTCATGGGAAGGTCGTGCTCGTATGGTATTTGGATTTACAATTACCTATGCAACCAATGCCTATCGCTACTAACGTTGTGAGTTTGAATCCCGCTCAGGCGAGATGTACTCGAAACAACATAATGTGATTAATTTGTCAGTAACTTGCGACAGGTGGGTGGTTTTCTCCGGGTACTCCGGTTTCCTCCACCAATAAAACTGACCGCCATGATAAAACTGAAATATTGTTGAAAGTGGCGTTAAACACCATTACCCCGGTCCTTTTCACGGGATCTCAGTAGCCGAATAATTAATAAATATCGTGTAAAACAACCATTACTTATTTACTAGTATGGTATATTCAATACAACTTGTTGCATGTATCCTATAAATATAATTTAGTTGTTGTTAACTTCTGAATCAGATTTCAAGTCAAAATCTACAATACTCGTCCGTGTGAAACCGATTTCATTAATGTAATTACATTCTTTCAGATCAGGAATAGTTTGACATGTTGCTGATAATTCTGAAAAATGAGGGATATTTCCTAAAGATTCATTTGACAAATGGTTATTTGGTTCATACATAATATCAGATGACGAAGAATTTTGTGTGTTGATGTCATCATTTCTGTTTACTGCGTCACTAATCCATTCACTACGAGTCATCGTTGAATGTTTTGAAGAACTCAGAGTATATGATGAACTTGAAGAATGTGTGCGTTTTTTCCTGAAACAAAAGAATTGAGGAAATGAACGATTGTTTGTCCACGTGAGTAATGCTTCAAGTAATTAAACGTTAGCAGAGAATACCGAAAGAGGCAATAAAAAATGGACAATCCAGAGAAACTGACAACAAGATGAAGAAAAAAAAAACCAAAGAAAACACAGCACAACATGGGTTGGACACCACGATACGCAAACAATCACAAAGAACGCAAATAAGACATGAACACTACTACAAACAAGAAGTAAAACATGTGACGATACTGTCTGTATTGGCCCAGACCAACAATCCAAGCTGGAGTCTGTTAATGTAGTGCCCTTGAATCACATGTTCGCATGTATAAACTCGTTCCACTTTGAAGCATTATCATGACTACAAGTCAACTATCCTGTGTTGTTCTTACCCCTTATTAGTGATAGAAGAAACAATAGATACTAATTACAAATTATTTTATTTCATACTAACCAACGAATGTCCAACTCGAACAGAACACACTAGCAGTTGAATTATTGAAGCTGTACGTGTTCTTATTGTGAGGAAGAAAAACAAAACGTGAGATTTATATTAATTAAAATGTACATTTCTTTGTAAAACAGTAGTGATTAAAAGGCACTGCTATAAAATAGTGCGAAAAGTAATATATTGTCATTTACTTTATACATTAACGTACTCACAGGTGGAAAGCACTTGAATGACCGCAATATGTAACTAAGAGGGGAGGTGTTGTCCCATAATACTATTTCAACCTCACCACATTTATTGAGATGTATGTACCAAGCCAGGAAGGTGAGCGGTCATGTGTTGTGTGTTAGTGGTATAGAATTTCCCTCTTTCTACGATTTTGCTATGCATTTTGGACTTATTCAAACAGCGTGATATTCTTTGTTTTTTATTTTATGATGTACTCTATAGACATTTGGAAATAGTGGCATATGTATACCACGAATGTTTCTAACGGATCAATCCCGGTTTTTATTCGGGTTCGTCGTGTTCAATCTTTATTTTTCTGTATAATACCTTGCAGGTCATTGCTTGTACTTGTGTCCCTTCATATTTTACAAGCTATATAAAGTAAAGAGGGCTAAAGCTAGGATTATGGTGTTTAGCGCCACTTTCAACAATATTGCAGCTATAGCGTGGCAGTCAGTTTTATTGGTGGAGGAAACCGGAGTACCCTGTAAAAACCACCGACCTGTCGCAAGTCACTGACACACTTTATCACATAATGTTGCATCGAGTATGCCTCGCGATGAACGGGTAACTATCTCACAACCTTAGCGGTGATAGCTACTGATTACACAGGTATTTGTATATTCAACTACCATCCGGCCACGACGGCCCCAATATTAACAAGACAATTGCAACAAAATACTCTGTACTTACGATTTGTTCTTATTGCAGAATGATGGTAGATGATTTCTGAAATTGTCGTTGACCTCGATAAAGATATAAAAATTGACAGCATAATTTGAAAACTGTAATAAATATAATACCGCCTCGGAAAGTTCTAGTTTGGCAGTTGTTAAACTATTGTCTGGATCCTTAGCAAAGGAGTCCGTCACAAAAAAGATTGAAACTGGCAATGTAGTGACTAAGAAATAGATACTTGTAAAGAACAGCATCCGGGTTAGTTGTTTACTGCTTCGAATCAATCGACGTCGGATTTTTGGATTTGGTATGGAACATCTGCGAAAGACTCTTGATTCATGGAGTGATTTACCAATTAATAAGTTCATTGTAAACATTAAAATGAATGGTAGAACTGAGAGCATTACAAGATCAACAAATACATAATACTTTTCTTCAAAAATGTAGTATTCGCGTGTCGGATTTGTGCATTTGTACACATTACCAGTTTTAACCAAACTGTTTGTCCAGAAGAAATGTAGATTAAGACTTAGACAGACAATGAAAGATATCACCAACACAAGTTTTAATACTCTGGAAAATCGATGTGACAAATAAATAAACGGGTGTCGAATTTTAAAATATCGCTCCGCTGTGACGCACACTAACGTCCAAGATGAGAAATGCATTGAAAAATATATTAAAAATAAATGAAAGACACATCCAAAATTAGATATATCCCGAATATCAAGGTCGAAAACTGCTTTAATCCAGTATCGACTTAGCCCAACACAAAGAACGACAGAATCGTCAGCCGCAAGTATAAAGAGAAACACATATGTCCTTTTAGTCCAGAATTTCATTTTGTACAAAATGATCATAATTCCTGCATTTCCACCTACTCCAATCACAAATAGAATAGGAGATATTACTTTCCAAAGATAATTAGCTACTTCATGAATATCTTCACCAATTTCTGAATTATCATTTGAAATATTAGCCACAGTAGTTCCACTGATAATTTCGGTAATGTTATCGGTTGTTCCAGAATTCACAAAAGCCATAGATTATATTATTTTTTCAGTAACAACTTGGATACTTTGCTATGGTCGATGCATTATATATTTTACTACATATAGTCTTCAATATAATAAACATTCAGCTGGTCGTTTATTAATGATAGCGAATTGATATGCCTTTATTGATATAATCCCGAAAACAAGCAAGTACTGGTTTCTCATACCACTCAAGGATAATAGTATGTTTCGCAATTATCCCACATTACGTAACACGACGAGATCGTAGTATAATGATATCTTCAGTCAATCGAGTCATTTTCAAAAACGCATTTTTCACAAACTATCCAATGTTGAAAATTGATGGACTTTTGCCTTAATTTGTCTCATTTGAAGATTATTTGTTCACTATAATATTATCATAGGTTTTCTCCCAATTTAAATACAACTTTTTTAATTGATTAAAACCAAAGCTTGTTCATTCATGCGCACGTATTTAAATATTTCAATACACTTGAAAAACATATAGTATATGACTTAACACGTTATCTAATAATCATATATTTATTTAAAAGTACATGGATATACGTAATAGTTACAATGTATTCGGCCTAAGAAAATTGTTAAAGAAATAGATGGGAACATTACTTCTGCAAACACCTCAACAGATGAGAATTTTTGTATCATCCCGATTCTAAAATTATACGGTTCAAGACCAGTTATTTGACAAGCTCTATCAGAGTTATCGTTCCATAGCGAGACTTTTGTAAGTTTGGTAGAGATAGGTTATTTCCATTATGACGGACAAACTGGTACACGATTTAGACATTCTTTATAAACACTGTAAATGACATTCTTTGTGTACAAAGGAGCACAAAGAAACACAAAGAACTACAATGAATAGTTTTTAGTACAAAGGACCTACATATTGTTCAATTTTACGTAAAGCAAAAAATAATAAAATGCACAGAATGTATTATGAATTTTACTTATTAAGCCTTTATAGATATAATCCAGAAAACAAGGTAGTACTGGTTTCTCATACTACTCAAGGATAATTGTATGTTTTGCACCTATCCTAATTTACGTATCACGACGAGATCGTAGTGTAATAATATCTTCAGTCAAACGAGTCTATTTCAAAAACCCATTTTTCACAAACAATCCAATGTTGATAATTGATGGACATTTGCCTTAATTTGTCTCATTTGAAGATTATTTGTTCAGTACAATATTATCATTGTTTATCTACCAATTTAAATACAACCTTTTTGATTGATTAAAACCAAAGCTTGCTCATTCATGCGCACGTAATTAAATATTTTAACACACTTGAAAAAAAACATATAATTGATGACTTAACACGTTATCTAGTAATCATATGTTTATTTAAAACTAATGTATATGTACATGGATATATACGTAATAGTTACAATGTATTCGGCCTAAGACAAATGTTAAAGAAATAGATGTGAACATTACTTCCGCAAACACCTCAACAGATGAGAAATTTGTATCTTCCCGATTCTAAAATAATACGGTTCAAAACCAGTTATTTCACATACTCTTCTAGAGTTATCGTTCCTTAGCGAGAAATTTGTAAGTTTGGTAGAGATAGGTTATTTCCATTATGACGAACAAACTGGTACACGGTCTAGACATTCTTTATAAACACTTTTTTCCATTCATTTTGTTTATTTTCAAGGGTGATTTCAGAAAAATTCTAGCGGTTTTCTTGATTTTAGAAAGGGGTCTGATTCATCTCTACAAAGCAGCGTCCTTCGCATGCAATGTAGCTATATATCAGAATCAAGCTAAACATGTCAAAAAATCATCACTGGTAAATGATAATTTTAATCTGTGATATAATGCTTTAAAGTCAGATCCATTTAAAATATCTTTGTAGTTTTCATACAGATTTATCAATGAAAAACTGTCTCATTTCCAAGCAGGGCTAAAGTGTAATGTTGATTAAAAGGAAAAACAATTTAGAATGGTTAGAGCTTGTTCTTGATAAAGATATACTGATCTTTGAACACATTCCACTCAGTGATCGTTGTTATTCAAAATACCATTGAAAAGCCTTATCTTACAAACATGCACATATGAAACAGAATTCACGGTCTGTTTCACCCTTTCAATACTCGTCCCGAAGTCATTCGTCTCCATATCTATCAAACGAATGATACGCTGCAGAACTGGCTGGTCCAAGCTTGAAAAGGAATGATAAAACAATGAACAATGAAGGGAGTAAACACATTTCAAGGGTTTCTCCCGTTTTTTGCCTTTGCCTGATATTCAAGCCGGAAATAACAAATCAAAGTTTCCCCCCAGATGTGTGGGAATCATACAACATGTGAACGGAGGGACAGACGGACAGCGGTATACCATAATATTTTATATGTACGGATGGACAAAGGTAAATTAGCTTGCCCCCTAGCATATTGTTGCTGGGGCATAAAAATAACAATGCCCTGGCCAAGAAAATATTTGACCAAGGTGGATAATAATTGCATTTTAAGCTTACTATTAGTAGAAACAGCAGTGTCTTCCATAGTGAATATCTCTAGTTCAGGGGATCCTTGTTTCTCTAAAGCTTTTCTAAAGTTATCTACAAGAAAAAAAGAAAAAAATACTAATATGTAATTTTTCAGTGAAGTGTGCAATAAGTATACAAGGATTTTTTTTATTGTGCTTCATGTGCCATATACACATGATATAAAAAGTCATTATCTACCAATAAGACTGAAGAGTATTTGCATTTTGTTCCAGTACATTTTATGTCATTGCTACCATACATCTTGTCTTAAAAGGCAAACACATCAAAGTTCCAGGCATTAATTTAGTACCACAGACACTCTCGTTGTCTTCTATAAAAGATTCATCAGTGACGCTCTTATCGCAGAATTGTAAATGATATTATGACAATCGCATCAATCTGGGTTGTTAACAATTCTAGATTTTTACTATGCTTCTTCGATACTATCAAATTTTGTAGATTTTCTGAATTTTCATTTTTAATTTTGCAAAAAGAAACTTTTTTGACCCAAATAAGAAAATTGCTTCCAGAGTTGTTAAAAAATGAAGTCTCCTGTATCTTTGGTGCCAATAAACAATACAAATGACTTTGTTTTTTTTTATGTTTCTTTATTGAGGTTTTTCTCGAGTGACCAATTTGCCTTATCTCTGAATCAAACTTTTGATTTTTGACTTTTTTTAATGAAACTTCCACTGTCAATTTAGTGGAGAATCTCAGATCAATTTTACATTGATGCTCAAGATATACTACATAATTATAAATTTCCAACAAAAACAAGAATTTGTGATTAAATTATGCATAGGAAGAAGTGGTGTGTTTCTTGTGTAGGTCCCGGGTAGCTCAGTGAGTTAGGTAGTTGGATTACCTAACAACTCATACAAGCCTCTCACCAATACGGTGTGGGTTAGCGCCCTGCTTTGTATATTGCAAAAAGGGTGCACTCGACTCACAGCCGCAAGTGATAAAGTTCGCCAGTTGCTTGCCCATGGTCGGTGGTTCTCACCGGGTACTCCGGCTTCTTCCACCACTAAAACTGCTTAATACTATGATATAGCTGAAATATTGCTGGAAGCGGCGTTAAAACACCAAAGATAAAAATGTTTCTTGTGTTGTTTAGTATATATAGAATTGACATCAGACATACCAATATCTGTGAGAAGAGCCTGCTTGCTTTCTTCAGATACAGGATTCCTTTTAGAGCAGGAGTAGCACATTCCTGAAAGGAATATAAATCATTAGAAACAAATTAACCCAATTTTCTTAACATAATTTTATTTCTATTTCACACACAAGCTAATTTCTTCTTCAGGATTGATGTTGTTCAGTAATGCAGAAATATTTTTTTTTATTAAGAAATACATTCATGACACTATGAGGAAACTTTGATTACCATCATTTGAAGTAAATTATGAAAAATATTTTTTTCAAAATGTGGCTTATAATTAAAAGAATCACAATGAGAATCACTCAAATCACTCAAATAATGAAATTATATATTTCACATTTTGTTTGTTTATATATTTATGAGTTTTGACATTCCCTTTGTAAGATTGTTCGGAGTTCGGTAATTTGTTATTACCCTTATCAAATAGATTTGTCTGTGCTATTACAAATTCATTCATTCAATTTTGAGCAACTATGTTGGAATCAAAGGACTTGACCAGGGAAGATATTTATGTCTGTTCAGATAACAAGATCAAACTAGTTCAAGCTTGAGCTGTGAACCAAGCATTTAGATATTAATCAGCAAGACTATTATTTTAACATGCCGACTGTAAATACACTTTATCTTATCTATGTTATCTTACAGTTAGACGGGTGTGAAACATTAATGAAGCATGATTAATATGCTTGGTTGACATGGTGTGGTGTAATCGATACAACATTATGTGATAAACATTTGTCAATGACTTGAGACAAGTCGGTGCTTTTCTCTGGATACCCTGGTTTCCTCCGCCAATAAAACTGACGACCACAATATAACTGAAATATTTGTTGAAAGTTGTGTTAAACACCTTAACCCTAACCTTATATTATGTAAATCATGCACAAGTTTGTACTTCATTCAAGCCCTGTGTACATTTACATTTCTGTGTGGTTGTAAATCTCTTCAATTTTAATATTCATTAAAGACAAAAAGGGAATGATAAGCAGATCAAGAGATTATTAAGAAGGGAGGCATATGCAAAATCTGACACCAAAAACTAAATATGTTTTATGGATACAGTTACATTTGAAGGATATTAAATTGTTTACATGCTGTTATGTAGACCCTTCCCCTTTTTAAAGTACACAACGATTTGCGATTGATAAGATTTTACCTGCTCCAACTGGAAGAAATGTTCTGGATTTCAACCAAAAGGCTTTACATCTTGATGCTTGTACGCCTCTTGCACATTTCGCAGAACTATTGGCAGGATGAGTTGGAGCTTGGCATGTCCTCTTCTGTCGCTTCCAATAGACGCGCAAATCATCTCTATCTCTTGGAAATATTTGACAATTTACAACAGAAGTGTCTATTACAAATATTCCACTTCTACATAGAGTGAGAAGACCTTCTGGGAGGTTAATACCACAGTCATCGCCACAACATAGGGTCTGTTAATGTCTTTGAATTGTCTTATTACATTACATTGAACAACTGGGACACACATGACAGTAGATGCATAATGTTGTGATGGGCCACACTCTGATATATATGAAAAAACACATTTATGCCAACCTTACGGTGCTATTCAAAATGGGCAATTTTACAATTGAATATGCTTACTCTGGCATTTGAATTTATTCTAAAAATAGAAATGGCTATTTCTAAAAATAGAACGACCCATTTGTACTTTTGATGATATTTATGGAGTCACTACATGTTACCCTTCAGGACACATGATATAAATCTGATTTTCGAAACTTGCTTCAGAACGAAATTTAAAATTTTGCATGGTTTTCTCATAAACAATCTCTTAAATGACATTCTTTGCGTACAAAAAAGCACAAAGAAACACAAAGAACTACAATGAATAGTATTTAGTACAAATGACCTACATATTATTAAATCTTACGTAAAACAAAAAATAATAAAATGCACAGAATGTATTATGAATTTTACTTATTAAGCCTATAAAATGATTGGTTTGTCACAACTGTGTAAAGGTGATGAAATATAACTAATAAAATGAGTATCGGCACATATTCTAATATACGGAATTTGGTGTGCTATAATATACAGTCCATAGACATAAGTATTCGCCACCTTCGATTTTTTACTATATATTTCATAATAGCGAGCATCGCAAGATGCGAGGTAAGCAGCAACATGTGTGTAAGGAGATGAATATATACGAACAATACCAACCGGAAGTGGTTTTTAAGCTTCAGCATAGAATATACAATCGGAGTGAGTCACCGGAAATAGCCTATTAATTAGAATAAAAAATAACTATCCAGTTTAAAAATAAACCCAAAAAAATAGGAATCCGTACAGCTTCTTTACATGAAATGATTAATTTATTTAAAAGATTGACAATCACTAGACCTTCTTGTTTCGCCCCTAAAAAAGCTGTTGTCACACGATTTCCATAGTTTACGTCACACAAGTATTGTTACGTCACGTCATTCATTGATGATCGCTGTCACTGTCAAGAGTAAACAATCATTGCCCTGCGTTTCTCAAGTTGGTGGCGATTTACAGTTGGTTGCCGAATAATTGTTTATGTATTGAACGGTGCAGTTCCCAGCAATATGAAAAGAATGTCGTTAATATCTAAAATTAGTAAGATAAATCTTGAGTACGTTGCAATTTTCCTGACGGAGATTCCTCAATGTTTACAAAGACGTCACAGGGGATTTCTCGCATTCCTAACCTATGACGTCACGAAAGTTAGTTCCGACTAAAGTACGCATCTTGTATCACATAGGTTGTATCTATTAGCAAAATAGATGTATTTCTATAGAATACATACTTAAGGTTAGATAAATGATCATTACAGAGTGAAGTACAGGAAACAACCTTTTAATTTGAATAAAAAATTACTATCCAGTTTAAAAATACACCCCCCCCCCCAAAAAAAAAAATAAATAGAAAGGAAACCGTACAGCTTCTTTACATGAAGCGATTAATATATTTAAAAAATGGACAATCGTTAGACCTTCTTGTTTCTACCCTAAAGCTGATCATGTCGCTCATAGTTTCAAAACAAAGAAAAAAAAGGAATATAAAGACAATATTGATTCAGTTGCCATGCCACTCGTTTAAATACATTTTTGTACACATGAGACAGAAAAAAACATTCAAAGTCTTGTCGTTTGTGTGATGCAAAACTATCGTTTGCTATGATCTAGCTTTACAAGACACAATGGCGAAAAGAGCGAAAAAAAAAAATATAAAAGAAAACTGCTTTAAATCAGTGAAAGCCGCGTTAAAGGTAATTGCTATCTTAACAGCATATCTATGATTTTCTCTTTAATTCTAAATCTACATATCAAGACCCTTCCGTGCAAAAAACGTTGCATTTTTCTGCGATACGCCTAGTTTGCAGCCATAGGCCTACAAATTGACAATATATGGCCATTTATGGAGTTAGTACTACAAACGGTTTAAGTTAGCCTATATTTTATAGGCAGTAAACGAGTAGAACATGGACAAAAATTATAAGAGCGATTACCAGCAGCCTTTTCATTTTTTTTTTACCAAAAAAATAACATATTTCGGACATAACATGACTTCAAAGTTTAAAATATATTAGCAGGGGCTCCCAAATGCCCCTAAAATCTGGCATGTGCCACCATAATTACTGATATTCCTAATAATACATATAGTATAACTAATCGTAGATTTTGAATATCAAATTCTAATATGACGTCCCGTATTCGGTATACAAATAAAGGCATATTTGAATAACAATCAAATATAAGTCACACATGCGCGCTGCGCTAAGAAAAAACACCTACACAAACACTGACTATTTTCAGAAAATTCTTCATGGTTAGCGATTTTCTATTATTGTTTATCTAAAAATTGTTGAAATAAATGAAGTTAAAATTAAATAAATCCTAATCAAGTCTTATCATAATTAAACTCTTATAAACACGGCTTTGTTTACCTTTCGTCACAGTCTCCATGTTTATCTCCCTTTATCTCCGATCCGACTGGCTGCGTTCAACTGGTAATTTCGTTGTTAATCATTTAAAGTTGTTTATTTGTAATAAAATTTATATTGAACCTTGTCAATAAATTTCTTTTCGGTATTTTAAGCCACAGTTTCAACCACAATTTCGCTATCCATCTCTCAATTCCCAATTTTATCATTTTTAAAATTCCATAGAAAATTGATCACCTTGACCGCCTCGAATTTTAAAATTACCGTATTTGTCCTATTAGAATCGAAATAATTCATGCTGGCCATACTTTATTGTTATTCAAATATGGGTAGGCATTATATTAATGAGATTTAACCCCTAGCTGCAGAACCGCAGATATTTAGGTCCTTTTTATTTTTTTGGGGTTCCTCCCTATCATAAAATTTCACAAGGACCTAAAGAGCTATGGTTCCGCAGCTACAATAAAAATAAATCATGCTCTTAAATATATGTAGGATGGACAGATTGAGGTTCGGACATGAAAGACCCACTGACTCAGACTGTTGTGTAATATGTACATGTCTTCCTGTAAGAAATTTTGAAAACGCACTCAATAAATCATACACACACGTACAACCGCATTGTATCTTCTTCTTCTTCCAGTGTAGAACATGAGTTGTCGCCGACTGTTTTAAGTTCTGCGGGACTAGGCATACCAGGCACACACAGCTGATGTCCCCAAGACTATGTACAACTAAACACTTCACTATGACACAGTTAAAACTATTTACACTGGTTGGCGTGGCTAACCTGTTGTTGGAGGTTAGCCCTGAACTCCTCTATGGAGCTGGCCCCAACAGTGGTGTCTAGTAGGTGGTTCCATCCCCGTGCTGTTCTTTGGAAGGAGTTTCTGAGAGTGTCATAATTGGACCTCTCCTGGAAGAGCCTATGTTGACCTCTGGTTCTGCTGTCACCAGGTATGAGGTATAAGTCTCGGTCGATGTCCAAGAGTTGATGCTGGATCTTATACATCATAACGAGTCTGCTTATCCTCCTCCGTTGTTTTAAAGTCTGCCACTCAAGTGATGTTAACATGCTTGTCACGCATCCTTGTGTTCTGCTGGTGTAATCATTTATGACGAAGCGGGCAGCTCTTCTTTGTACATTTTCTAATGTCTGTATCAGGGTTTTGGTGGTGGGATCACAAACCATTGCTGCGTATTCCAGTGTTGGTCGTAAGATCGTGAGGTAGCTGGTTTCTCTTACTTGTTTCATTTTGATCAACTGCCGATTGGTCCGATCAAAATTGTTTGTTTACAAAAAGAGAAGTGGATCAGCGGGGGTAAGACATTCGATATGTTATGCCTTTTCTGTCGGAGTTATGAATTGATTTGTGCGTGAAAAGGATGATTATATGTTTCTTTATGAAAGCTATTATTTGTTTTCTTATATCATTGACATTTCTGTGGACTTTGAACCACATTTTTACAAATAATCATGTCAAAATTTAACGTTATGAACTTTCATCATTTATTTTACAAAACATGTACATAAGCACATACGAGCAACACGATTCTCTCCTGTAAGCTGTGCCTAATCCATATTATTTGTTGCCTCTCCGCTAAGCACACGGTATTAATGTGGCTGACATACATGTGTATTACTTCAAGCATATTTTATTGTTCAATAATAAATGATTGGATAAGACACAAGTTTCACAACTTAGAAACGTCTCCTCCAATACATACATGAATTAATACAAAATGAACTTTTATATGATATTATATACATAATTTATATTCAATGCAGATATTAAACACAATATAACTGAAATATTGTTGAATGTGGAGTTTTTTTAAAAACCATTTGAAAAAAAGTAAACTAACAAAAACAAAAAATATTAAGTGTCATGGAAATGGATTATCAAAGCTAAAGTATACTTAATCGAACACGCTTTGGATTTATATTTAAAGTGGGTGCTTATAGTAGTGAACATATAGGGAGGAAGCATTCTTCTATTCCCCTTCGGTAAGTGTATTGCTTTTTCTTAAACTATTTTTCTTAAAAACGGGTTATTCATTATTTGACGTCTCTCTAATTCATTTGCATGAGACTGTCTCGAAACTAGTTCATACGATCTTGATCAATAAAGTAAGACATAAATTCATTATTAATGTTTCATGTTACAAATATGGCTAATTTATGAATATATATGATCATGTCATAAAAAAGTGACAGGTGTCTTTAGTGTATTTTTGTACAGACAACAATATGAAACAATTTACATCACAGCTAAATGTTTTCTTTCCAAATAATAATAAGTCAATATCTACCGGAATTCCAATCAAATTCAACTTATTTATTTCAAAATAAAATAATAATGAGCATTCGGCAAACCTGTTACAATGCTATGGCGTAATTCACTGAGAAAACGGCCACCAACAGAATAATATTGAGGATTTGCTGACGTTTTAGTCTAAAAGAGGAAAACGTAGGAAGATTTCTAATAGTACAATAAAAAAAAATCCATGGTTGAAAAGTACATGGAAAGTAAGAATTTTGGTAAACAGACATATGGTTAAAAGGTACATATAATTGTGACTGCTACGTAAATTATGATTAACATTTGCTGCTACTAAAGGCGGAACTAATTCATGTAAATTGTCTGGTTCTTCGTTATTGACAATTTTGGACAGAAGATAGTGAAATATCATTAAAGTCAAATATTGAATTATTTTCTAAATGTCATAGTATCTGTTTTATTGGGATTGAATTTCACAAGCCATCTACATGACGATGCATTTAAATATTCTAAATCTGTACTTATTAAAATATGTAAATCTTCTTGCAGTATGGCCAATACAAATGTCATCAACAACTAGTCTACCAAAGCCAATCATATTGTCTGTTACGTCATTTACAAAAATTAGAAAAAGCAAAGGACCCACGACTGATACTTGGGGCACACCATCCTTCAATTCTCCAGTGCTTGATATTGCATCTTTAATAAATACTCTTTGTTTTCATATTGTAAGATAACTTTTTAATCAAATAAATATTCCCATTAATGCCATTCTCGAGCCTTTAATATAAGTGCTTTAATCCAAACTGTATCAAAGGCTTTACTAATATCAGCAAAGGTTATGCTAGTTATTTGTTTTTTTTTATCCAAGCAAGTAAATTATTACCATAGAGTTCAACTGATTGATAGTTGAATATCCTGGCAGAAAACCTGACTGGAATTTACATACAAGTTTGTGGATATGTAGATGATTATAAATGTGTCTATAAACTGTTTTTTTTTGTAACATCTTGCCAACACATGACAATAAGGAGAATGGACGATATATTTACGGTAGATATTTATCCCTTTTTTAAACAAAGCATTATTAATGACATGTGCAATCACCACTGACTTGGGGAAACACATTTCTTGAAACAATCTATTGAAAAACATGGGTAGTAGTTTTGTTATTTCATTTCTACAGCTAATAACATTCGGTTACTTATAATATCATGTCCAGCAGCCTCTTCTGCATTCAACGGGAAATAATTTCTATAATATCTTGTTCAGAAACTTCAATATCAGAGAGAACATAAACATCTGCATTCAAAATCCGGGAAAACTTTAAGCTTATTTGTTTTACTTTTTACGTAGATGTTTTCTTTCCTATGTCACCGCCAAGACTTCTACCGGACTTGATTATATATGAGCAACACGGCAGCTATCTTATATTAAGCAGGAACTGCTTATCTTTCGCGAGCACATGAGTTAATCTCCGTTGTTTGGTTGAGACCGTGATGCTCATCTTATTAGTTTTTTTAGTTGTCTTTGCGTTCTGAGTTCCGTTGTGATGTCCGTTACGATTTTTGCATAAAAATGTCTTTACCTCGAGTTTTTCTGTAGGAGGACGCATGTCTTATTTACGTTATTTCTGTTTGTTTGCGTAAAGTGGTGTCCAACACATATTTTTTGGGTTCTGTTTTTGTTTTATTTTTCTTCGTCTTGTTAAACCTATGTTGCCAATTTCTCTGGATTGTCCTTGATTGCCCCTTCAATATTCTCTAATGTTTGTTTTCATCTTAGTTGACAGCGCTCGTATAAATGAAGATGCAATGATAAAGTATGCAGCACAAGTGAGAATGGCAGTAAAGTGTGATGATTTTAGGGTGTGAAACTGTTTGCCTGTGACTAACTATTAATTTGGGTTGACTGCATATAATCATGTATATTGAAGATAAATATATTTATTTGAGCTTTTCCCCGTTTATATTGTTATTTGAAAATAAACTTTATTGAAAATGCATCGACTATTATTTTGCTGAAGCTATATATAGGGTCTACACATGTAAGTTCCTGTTAACATAAGATTGGCATGAATATGGACACGAACAAGGTAAATTAAGGAAAAGGAGATGATATAATAAAGTTATTTTATTGAAATTAATTTTGTAAGCAGAATGTTTAAAATGTCACGAGTGTCTGTGTGTACAAACTCAAGATTATGCAAAACCTCGCACGATTGTCGTTTTCCGAAGTAAGATATTCAAACTATATATATTAGACATTAACATAAGTTGTATTAGATGCAATTTGTCATATATTAAAATGTTATACAGACAATTTGTTTTTGTATATATTTCGTAGTCAAAGATTATTTAGCTCTATTAGTTAAAATATCGTAGGACCATATTACTTCAGTCTACTTAAACACTGTCGTCAAAAAGCTCCGATCGAAAATGCTTGGTCAACTTCCGGGATATTTTAAAGCGGTATTTTTAAAGCAGACACGGATAATTATCGTAAGTATTTATAAATACTGTGCATATAATGTTTTGAATTATGATGCTTTATGATTGTTATTATTATTAATTTCATATTTTTTGTCCAAATATTATTTATTTTTGTAGTGTAAAATTAAATTTTTCTATAACTTATAAGGAATCCGGCTTCAAAATCATTACAATCAACTGAAATATCGCTATATCTTGCATTTACGAATACAATTAAATGTTGCCCAAAAAGAAAAATATTGATGAATGATTGATTTTACTTAAAAATACTATTTTGTTGATGAAAAGTCAAATAGTAACTAGTTATGCCCTAAAACATGATGTCAACAGATGTTTTTGAAATCCGGCTTGGTCAAAATGTAAACATGTATACAAACCGGTTGGGTCATTTATATTTACATAAATAACCGGGTTTGTCAGTATGTAAATACCGCTAATCTCATTGTTATTGAGCATTATATTGCAATTTAACAATACCGGGGTAGTTATGATTAGGAAGTATCTCAAAGGCGATGAATACTGACCCATAGTATGAATATTCGTCGTGGTTGCTAATTTCAGCTACTTTGTACAATACAAAAATCGTTATTTCTATGTTAAATTGCTACTGTCGCGAACACTTGTTTTTTTATGCTTTTTGTGGCACTGACATCACGGTTGGTGCTCAATACGCTACACTCACTTTAAGTAGCTGTCCAGGCGCATCAATTGAGTAGTGGGATATTCTTTTTATAACGCAATATTTTAATTTTATATTCGTTGATAACAAAGAAAGTCACTCTGTGGAAATAACTTCAATTTGATTGTCAAACAGGTATTTAAAAGTATAATCTTGAATGTCGTGGATAAATGTGAGGAATAAATTAGTCATGAAGAAATAACAATAACAAAAGCCTGTGGTAATGTTTACATAATAAATCAAATAACATTCGAGAGAAAATATAATCTGAATATTAATACAAAATATTTCATTTACAACAAAAGACAAAATATATATACGCTCGTGATAACGTTTACCAGTTGCCTGCCCATGGTCATTGGTTCTCTCCGGGTACTCCGGCTTCTTCCATCACTAAAACTGGTCGCCATGATATAGCTGAAATATTGCTGAAAGTGGCGTTAAACACTAATGATCAATCAATCAATCAAAATATACATCAAGTGTGATGCACGGGCTATCTCTAATTCTCTGCATTACCACTAAAGATTTCCCCACCCAGTCTGTATATATCTTGTTTGTTTATGACAATCAATGGACGAAAACGTTCAGTTTCCTTAACAAGCACAGAATCATCGTGTGTCAAAAAAGAATGTATCTTCCTGTCTACACACAACATATGTAATCTTTTCAATAGATCATGTCTGTGTCTCGTTATATTTTCAGCTATGCAAGTTTTATCTACATGCCCTTTCGGTTCTTTCTTTTCACTCAAAACCTCGTGTCTTTGGCGATAAGTAAGGAAGCGCAAAATTATAAAGATCTCACCATCACATATTTCTCCAATTGGGTGTGTCTTCCAATGTCAGTAAGATTGAGCCTGACTCCTAGATGGATTCTACAATTATCAGGGAATAATGGGTCAGTATCAATTGGTGTTTTTCACGACATTGTTTCCAATAGTTGGTAGTTTGCCATTATTTAACCTCAAACTCGTTCTTCTTGCGTACTATTCTTGTTCTTCTAACCATTTTTTTTCTAAATTATTTATTTTATTTTTCAGAGAACTTATCTGATCTTTTTGTTCTTTATTTTGAATTTCGTAAAGAATTAATGCATCTGTGTTGTGTTTCATGGTTTCTAGATGAGGTTGCATACATATACTATTTTGGAGCTATTTTGTGTTGATCTTCCTGTAATCATTTAAACATTCTACTCCAAGTCTCTCTCCAATGACATCTATCTATTTGCATGATATTTTCCAAGTATTTTTGATAAAGTACAATGAATCCTGTGTAAACAAAACCTCCTTGGCACCAGCTGTTTTGTTCGGGATAAACAGGTGTTCAGTTTATACAGGTCAAATTAACAAAGATTTCCTACATATGGACTTTATTTAAATTCAAGCTTATACAGAAATACCTTTTTGCATGGACCTTGATTTTGCCTTGTTAGTTCATCTGATCTAGATCATGTGTCTGTAGCTTTTTTTCAGTATTATATATTACCTTTGTCAGGTGCATACTGTAAAATGGTAAAGAATACCGAAAGGGCAATCACAAATGGACAATCCAGAGAAACTGGCAACCTTGAGTACACACAACACAGAACGAAGACAAGCAACTAAACAACATCAAAGTCAAACAAACAAACACAACCAAAAACAAAAACAAAACAAAGCAAACAAAGCCCCTAAGAATTCAACATTACACAGAAAACTAAAAAATATGAGCAACACGGACCACACTAAAAATACCGAGGATTAATCCAGATAAGGTAAGCCGTGCTATTCATATTGTCAAGACCGGTAAAAGTCGGTGGTAGAGGAAAGAACAAATAAACGTAAGCGGGAAAAGATCCAGCATTGCCATTTGAAATATGTTGAGATATGGATACTTAATTCGAAACGGTCAACCAGATTGCGATGGCAAACGTAGGATGTATGTAGCGATGACGTACTTCAACCTAGGAGCATTTGAACTTTCAGAACATCAGAACCTTATTAATATTAAGTTCTCAGACATATACAAGATATGTTACATGAGACATAAAATAATAATAACGAATACAAAATACTACTTCAATTAAGATATATATGTATATGACATAGAGAACAATAGTTTTGAAAATTCTCTGCATGACAAATTTACAAACATTTGTCAGCAATTGTACACGACATATTGATAGCATTCCTTTCATTTTATATACGTTTAGGTTATTATAAAAATATGGCGGTATGTATTTACACCTCAACAGATTTATATTAGTACTATTACAGGTGAATAAATAATTAAACTCATCACCAATGCCATCACTACAAAATTTTCAGAGTCTTTTTTCCTGTGGGATAATCACTCATTTTCCTGTTTCTATTGGAATTTTCATATTGCAAATTCATAGTTTACACAATCAGGAAAAATTGACTTGCGATAGTTTTAATAAATACGGTTCTAATTTAAATTCATTTTTGAACATACCATAAAATTGTCCTCTTGAACTATTATTCAGATCAGAGACCCATGACTGTATACATTTGTCTTGTAAAATACGCCTAAATTGCAATTTGATAAATTGGTGACTAGATTCTAATTCGTTTGAATCTAAAAGATAATTAATACATATTGAGTTGCATATTCTAAAAATATGATCAAGTCATTTAAAATGGAAATCTTTTGACTTTTTCAAGGTGAAAAGTAATTGATATACATTACTAGATAATTTGTTTGAACTCTTTAACTTTAACAAGAATCCAATCATTCCGACATTGATGTGGATATTCCCCCGTAAACCATGTAATTTGAAGTCGTTTGTCTTACTTTTAATATGTTCTTACAAAATCGTAAATGAACATTTTCAATTTCAGCACAATTTTCAAAGCCCCAAGCTTCACAAAAATATGTAAGAATAGGCAACTCTATGTTGCCAAACAATTTTAGTTGTAAATCAACAGGTGTACACACATTTTGTACTTTTCTATAAACAGAATATAAAGCTTTTTGTGCTTGTTGTACTAACTTATTTTTCGTTTTTATAAAACTACCATTATAATTAAGCGTAATACCAAGGTATGAAATATCTTCGCATTCCTCTAATTTAGTGTTATCAAACAGAAAAAAACATCAATTCCCTTTGAAAACACCATTATTTTAGTTTTATTTGTGTTAACTTTCAGGTTCCAATGTTTTCAGTATAAACTAAAAGCAATAAGTGCATTGTGTAAGCCATTTGCAGATTCTGAAATTAACAGAACATCATCAGCATAGAGTAAAATCAAAATAGGTAAATATGTTGTGATGTTTTCAATGCAAAAAATGTCTATCAGATTGAGACTTTGAACATAATTGTCGTTAAAATTTTTTTCTAAATCATTTAAATACAATGAAAACAGAAAGGATGATACATTTTCACATTGCTTTACACCGACTTCACAAGCGAAAAAAATCCGAAAATGCATTCCCTTGAGTAATACATGATTTAATCTTACTGTACATATTTCGAATTATTCTAAAACATTTTCCATCAATACAATTATCAAGTAATTTTTGCCAAAGACCAGCTTTCCAAACAGTATCAAATGCCTTTCTGAAATCAACAAAACAACAACAACAAAATTTCCCACAGCAAGGTTTAATGAAATTAAATAATGCAGTATGCAAATGTTATCACAAGTAGAATGCCCACTCCTAAAACCGCACTGATTTTTGCTTAAAATATTATATTCCTTAGAGATAATACATAATCTTCTGTTCAAAATAGCAGTGGAAACTTTGTCCATAGAACTTAAATAAGGTCGATAATTCTCTGGATTTGTCGGATCACCCTTGTTTTTTTACAATGGTTTATAGTCCCAACAGTCCAACATTCTGGCAAACATCCAGAATCAAAAACTAAGTTTAAAAACTTGACATAAATATGTATGCATTGATCAATGGTGGACTTTATATACTCATGTAATATTCTATCATAGCCATCAGCTTTGTTATTTGATAAATTGTTTACAATATTCCTAATTTCATCCTCTGTAATAGACTCATTTAACTCTTTTGAGATACCATCATTCATACAAAAATATACATTCATCAATTTCATCAAAAGAATTTGTGGCTTTAAAAAAATCATAGAGATCTTCAATTGAAATAGCTTTTGAATCAGTTCTAGACTCACTATATCTATTCCAAAATTCCCTAGAATCAGATTTTGACGTTTGTCTTTTCTCGTTTGCAAAGCTATGATTACATTTTCTATTGCCTTCTTGCATAGTTCTCTTGTACTCTTTTGCATAGATTTTCATATTTCTACGTGTATTATAATTTTTTTTTTATTATATTTTGCTCTGGCTTTGTGAAATTTCTTTCGCTTGTTCTCACAAGTTTTAGAAAAGCATGTCTTATGTGTATTCAACAGTTTGTTTCCGTCAACATTTCTCGTCTTATAAATACCAAATGTATCTGTAGCGGCATCAAGTAATACACTAGAAAATCCATTAACTATATTATCAATATCTGACTGCAGTACATTTTCTGACTTAATTGTATCTAAAACATTTATTACAATACCTATATTTGTGGAAATTAAATGAACATAGTCTTCTTTAGTCAGGGTCATTACGGTTTTCACAGTTTTCCGGTTGTTGACTGATTTTGTCTGTTTATATACTTATGAGTTTTGACTTTCCCTTTGTAAGATTGTTCGGAGTTCGGTAATTTTGTTATTACCCTTATTTACGTTCAGACTTCCATTTGATAACATTCTTGTTCACATTTGAGGAAGTAGAAGCATCACTTGAAAAATTCAGATTCTCCGTTTCTTTTACACAAAATGAAATATGTATCGGAGAATGAACATCAGAGAGCATTGGATCGAAGTTCATAACCTCAAACTCGTTTACGAATTGAAAAACATTTGAAGAGAGAATGAAATAGTCTATTACAGTCGAGATTTTACAAGTCTTTTTCCATATAAATTTGTCTTTACCTAAGCTTCCATTACCGATATATACATTGTGTGCACTACATAACTGAATCAACATGTGACCAAAAGTATTTAAATTTGCAGTACCACTAGTGCATCTTCCAACAGGAACATCTACTGTGTGCAATGCATAAATATCATCCACATAATCAAGAAAATCTGAATCATCATAAACTTCTAAATACTGTGACAATTTTTCAGCTTTTGAAATATAATCTTGAGTATCACCTGTTCTTGCATTAAAATCTCAAATCAAAGAAAAATAATCACAACCAGAACTTCACTGAATTAATTATGATTCAATTTCATTAAAAGCTTCTAATGAGCTGTATTTGGAGTTTTCTGGTGAAATATAAATACAACCTACAAATAGATCTAAATCTATCGTAAAAAAGTCTTTTGAAATACGCACTCATTGTACAAATTCTGACTGAGGAAATAAAAGTTAAACTTTTCAACAAATATCTTTTAAAAACTATTACTATCTCACCAGATTTGGTATTAACATTTCTTCTATGCTTAGAGAAACACATATAATTATTTGGTAATTCCAACACATCTAACTCGTCAGTTTTTTACTCTTGAAAAATCAAAATGTCATAAGATTCTATATAAGTTCTAAAATCAGGATTCATTAACTTTGTTATTAAACCACAAACAATTAAACTGCATATTTTTTTATACATTTCTGAACAATTTCATCATTGTTTTCTTTAAATTCAGTTTCAATATGTCCATTATCTGAAGGACAATAAGCGATTTCCTATGCGCTATAACCATTCCTGTTAACACTCTGATATACAATTCTGTTTCTATCTATAATATCATCGTATTTATTATAATTTCTTAAGAGTTGAACAATGCCATGATTATTCAAATGAATACCATCTCTAAAATATAAATGTTTTGCTACTGAATTATCGGGTAGCAAAAAAAAAACCCCTGCATTTTATATATAAGTAAAAAGTACAAAGATCATTTAACTTCGAATTGAAATAATTAACATTACAACCAGCTCTTGGCAATATTTTAGATATGACAACCTTGAAGCGTTTATGCTTGATACAATGTATAATGTCACTGTAAATCTGGATACATTCTTGGTACTCATCCGCTGACTGACATCATTGCCTTCAACATGCACACCTATTGTATGGTATTTAGACATGTCAATTTGCTTCAAATCATTGAAAATATCTAAAGCTGTAGCTTTTTTTAGATTTGATATATAGACATTTCGCAATGGTCAACCAGATCGCGATGACGAACGTAGGATGCTTGTAGTAGTGATGACGTACTTCAGCCTAGGAGCAACGTAGTCTTGTTTGAGTAGCTTTTGTGTCAGCAGCGGAGCTCTGTCCAGAAAATCAGTGTATACGACTACTTGGCGCAATCCCTGGAATAACGTACGAGTTGTAAAATGTAAATTCAGCCGGAAAATTTGAGTCGTAATGAAAGGGGGGGGGGGGGGGGGGTTGGTGCTTTAAAATCTGATTCAACCCACCATTTCTTTAGAAATGTCTGTACGAAGTCAGGGTCATAACGGTTTTCACAGTTTTCCGGTTGTTGACTGATTTTGTCTGTTTATATACTTATGAGTTTTGACTTTCCCTTTGTAAGATTCTTCGGAGTTCGGTAATTTTGTTATTGCTCTTATTCCATATGCTGGTGATACATGCAAGTTAACAATGTCGTCTACACACTATTGTAAATCTACAATCCCTCTTATCAATCTTGGTGGTATTTAAGCAAACCTCAAAATATTATGTCTGATTATGCACTTGTATGCTCTTCAAATGTCTTTGTGCATGCGATTGATTTAGGCACACCTCCTTCTGAATTTTACCATGTCATGCCACAATGAACCACATGCGAGACACATGCCTCACGAGAAAGACAATAATTGGTATGATAATCCATAATAGAATGAGATCACAGGGATTATTAAATGTGGTTTTTTTCAAGCGGTTTGTTTGTGATTAACAGTTCGGGTACTAGCTAAATATTGTGTTGTAATATATTTGTTAACTTTTCAATTGACTATTAAACATCACTTTCAATTTGCCGGTTATATCATAGCAGTTAGTTGCATTTATGGAAAATTAACAGAAAACAGAAAAAATAATAACATAACGTTTATTGGGGGGGTAGTCGAATGACACAAAAATGGCTTTGGCGATACAATTGATAACAGATAATGGACGAACGGACAATCAGCGATCTACAAAAAAACTAAAGATTGAGCAAAGCGAACTCCACTAAACACGGGTGTGAACTCATGATGAGAAATGTTGTTTAATTGATCAATATATTTAAAGTTATTTATATAATAGGGTTAGGGTTATGATGGTTAACGTCACTTTCAACTATTTGTCAGTTATATCGTGGCAGTCAGTTTCATTGGTAGAGGAAATCCACCTACCTGCCGCAAGTCACTGACAAACTTTATCTCATAATATTGTATCGAGTACACCTTACAATGGACGGGATTCGAACCCACAACTGATAAACACTGATTGTGCATGTAGTTGTAAATGTATCTACTCTCCGATCATGGCCACGACGTCGCCCCTGATTAGACGATAACAGATTAATTAAAGGTTACACGATAATACCCTATATGATATGTTGTTTGTGTATAACAATAATATATTTTAAAGGAGACGACACACACATCAATGTAATTTGAATCGAATAGATTTAGGTGTCAAACCACTAATTCACCAATCAGAGCTTGGAACATATACGAAAGTAGCCCCTTTTCAAGAAAAAAGTTCCATTCACTTTGTAGTATTGTGAAAACTACTGAATGGAATGGACTAATTAAAATTGATAATTGAAGTTAAATAAATAGGGATTATTTTGAGCCCAAATTTGATGGATTTAGTTGTATTTTAATACCTCTATGGAGGATTTGATGCATGACCTATAAATAGTGAATTTCTTGGGGATGACCGAGCTATTTTTAGAGTAGGTGCTTTCCGTAGCATGGCATTTTACTGCAAGATTTTAAACATGCCCTGATATTTTGACAGAACGTAGAGGAATCATGTACGCTTCAGAAAATATATGGTTTTCAAAAGGTTAAACTTAAGATAAAATGACCAGGTAGGCTCGAAAAAACACAAATTTAGTAGAAAACCTTAAAGAAATTAATTGGTGGTTTGACACCTTAAGACAAAAACGTCAAAATTATCTTTTGTTGCTATCATGTTCAAATTAGCCTAAGCATGTCACAACAGACCCAGAGTGACATGTTTCATACAAAAATGTTACAAAATGCATTGTGGTGTCAGATTACATGGTCAAAATGCATGTTATGTAATATTTTGGAATATACATGGACACCAGGTATTGCAACTCATTTTCTTTTTCTTTATGACTTTATATTTATTGGGAATATGTTATTAAATGTGTTTTTGCAGTAGAAGGGCATATAATATTGAAAATATGGTTGATATTAAGAATTTAAAAAAATTCATCATGCGGCAGTTTGTTGACTTCAAATATAGGATATGGTGATATCATGATTGGATTTTTTTCAATCCTACACATTTTTCCTGGTAAATTTTGATAGTTTCAGTTAGAATACATGTACAATGTACTTACAAAATAATATAAGGCTATAGAAAGCAGTTTTAATTGAAAAGTATGTAGTAAAAACCTGGTAATTTAAGTGATCCCAGAAAAATTATTTTGACTGCTTAGCATTTTCTGTTAATTTTTCAAATTGTCAATTTGAATTTCATGTTTTAGAGTATTATTTGGCTGTAACAGTACATTTGAACATCCAGCTTACTTAAACAGTGGAAAAAAATGATATGGAAGCATATATTTATTGAGTTTTGGGGGAAATTATAGTTGTGCACCATCAGAAATTCCAAGACTTGAATATCAATAAATCATATTTTTGCAAATTTGATGGAATTAGAAGGAATTTCAAGTAAAGATGTATATACAAAAAAATATTTTATGTCTTAAACCACATAATTTATGGGATAAAAGCATGAATTAACAAAATTAAGAATGATATGAGCTCATTTTATGGGACGAAAAAAGGGGGAGCTAAATGCAAACATTTCATAGTATTTAGCTATTAAATATACAACTGAGGCATATATATGTGTTAAGATTGCTTATTATGTTAGAAACTAGCTTAATAACTGTAATATATAAGAGAATAGGTAAGTTTTGGTATATTACACAATCTGAACTCAACAGCTGTAAATGGAGATATTTTCATTAAAAATCTTCAAGGGGGTACCTTTGCATTTGAACACTTATACTTGCAAATATCAGACAGCCACATACCTTATGAGGTTTTCTTCGGTTGATATTGGCTAAGGAATAGAAATTAGGCCAACAAATGGTGAAAGAAATAAGTTTTTATGGTCTTTAGGTTTCAAACCACTAATTCACCAATCAGAGCTTGGAACATATACGAAAGTAGCCCCTTTTCAAGAAAAAAGTTCCTTTCACTTTGTAGTATTTTGAAAACTACTGAATGGAATGGACTAATTAAAATTGATAATTGCAGTTAAATAAATAGGGATTATTTTGAGCCCAAATTTGATGATTTTGTTGTATTTTAATACCTCTATGGAGGATTTGATGCATGACCTATAAATAGTGAATTTCTTGGGGATGACCGAGCTATTTTTAGAGTAGGTGCTTTCCGTAGCATGGCATTTCACTGCAAGATTTTAAACATGCCCTGATATTTTGACAGAACCTAGAGGAATCATGCACGTTTCAGAAAATATATGGTCTTCAAAAGGTTAAACTTAAGATAAAATGACCAGGTAGGCTCGAAAAAACACAAATTTAGTAGAAAACCTAAAAGAAATTAATTGGTGGTTTGACACCTTGAATATACATATCTGAATGAATGCTTCGTTTAATTATGTTTGTAACATGAATACATTATTTTCCTTTGATCGTTTTGTGTTGTTTATATATCAGAATGTAATTAAGCAACAGCTAAGAACTATGAAATAATACACACAGATAAGATACGAAATATTGCACACATTAAATTTGGGATGTAGTTTTATTACTCTCAGAGAGCCGTGCAATTATCAACGATCTAGATGTGATATTGCATTTTTTATGTTACAAATCTTTTATGCCACGGTTTTCCGAGTTAAACTGTGGTATAAATACTACATAGCGTGTATATATATATTTCAGTACTGTCAAATTAATATTTAATCGCATCGGTGATACAATGGTTAGCGCTCTCGCCTTGAGTGCGGTAGATCGTGGGTTCGAGCCCCCATCGGGTCAAACCAAAGACTACAACATTTGTAAATGTATATGTCTACATGTAACTGTTGATATGACCATAAAACCTTGCATGTTATGTTACGCTCATGATGCATAAATATTTGCATTTATATGTAATAATGCTTATTTTGTTTTTGAAAGAAAATGAAATATCAATTACAGATTTTCTTATTTTTATTTTTATTCCAAAAGTAAACTAGTAAAAATAGATAATTGATACCTGATGATTTCCGTGAGTTTCCACTCTATTGGCCCCATAATTCATTTTAATGGCGGAGGTCATCGTCTTTTGATCATTTTGAAAGTTAACATTCGATGAATCAGCCCATGTAACATATCTTTCATGTAACTCAGCTTGATAACTTATAATTGCTAAAACAACAATATGCATCGTATGTGATTTTAAGAAAGTTGTCGTTCGGTGGGGGTCTTCTATCTATTCCCACTTTTTAAAAGTAACTATTACAGGTATTCCCATGGTGTTGTCCCATTTTTGAAAATCAGGTATATGTATTTCCATTATCCAACTTTAATTTCTTACCTCTATGATTGTTTATTGAACATTAATTAGGTGTTGATTTGACCAAAATACCTGATAATTTGTTCCAGTATATGTATATGTATAAAGTTTGAATAAATGAAATGGAAAACAAAGTTTACTTATATGTAAATAAATGTGAAGTTTTGAAAACTGTGTATCTATACAAAGTGAGTTCTAGAATAAATTTAAAGTGCAATGTACATAGTCTGAACAGTTTGAATGAATATCGTTTGTGTGAACTAATAATTATTATTCAAATAAAACAGAAATTAGATTGAAATATTTTTTTTCATATAGATCGAAATAAATTATAAGAAAAGTAAAATATTTATTTATAAGATATATGTACCTTCGAAAAAAAAATACAATTCATAAATATTTCATAATAACAAAACAAATAAAATATAATAGATATAATTCAAGATAGCATTTACTTCATTTTTTGTATTAATGCTTATACAAGTGGAGCCAACTAATAAATAGTTGTTTAGTGCTTCCATGTATGTTTATTATTTCATTTACATTGTAATTTGAAAATTATATAATAACTTCTGTAAATCTTATGAAATACGACTGTATTGTTTGATTGATAGAGATAATATTTATTCATGCATAAATCATTTTGTATTAGAATTAAAATTATAAATTACTATATTTTAGTATCTTTTCTCTTTCACTTGTATTGTAGGACGCAAACTATTCCCACTTTTTAAAAGTACCTATTACAGGTATTCCCATGGTGCTTTCCCATTTATGCAACTTTTGAAAATCAGGTACATGTATTCCCATTTATCCAACTTTAATTTCTTACCTCTATCATTGTTTATTGAACATTAATTAGGTGTTGATTTGACCAAAATACCTGATAATTTACTCCGGTATATATATATGTATAAAGTTTGAATAAATGAAAAGGAAAACAAAGTTTATTATATGTAAATAAATGTGAAATTTTGAATTTTTTTTATTTATAAAAAGTGAGTTTTAGAATAAATTTTAAGTGTAATGTACATAGTCTGAACAGTTTGAATAATTATATTTTGTGTGAAATAAGAATTATTATTCAAATAAAGCAGAAATTAGATTGAAATATTTTTTCACATAGATCGAAATAAATTATTAGAAAAGTAAAATATTTATTTATTTGTACCTTCGAAAAAAAAAAATACAATTTATCAATATTTCATAATAAAAAAACAAATAAAAGATAATAGATAGAATTCAAGATAGTTTTTCCTCCATTTTTTATTATTAATGCTTATACGAGTGGAGCCAACTAATAAATAGTTGTTTAGTGCTTCCATGTATGTTTATTATTTCATTTACATTGTAATTTGAAAATTATATAATAACTTCTGTAAATCTCTTGAAATACGACTGTATCGCTTGATTGATAGAGATAATATTTATTCATGCATATATCATTTTGTATTAGAATTAAAATTATAAATTACTATATTTTAGTATCTTTTCTCTTTCACTTGCATTGCAAGACACACACATTTACCTGAAGTTAATATGTTGGTGTTTATACACTCTACTCCCAAATGTTTGTACAATATTAGTTTATACAGTAATGACTTGAAATTTAAGATTTCTTTAATGCATTTTTTAAAAGTTGGACTAGGAGGAATGAACCCGCAGAACACAACGTCCATAGCCAGAGGCTCAGATTCACTTTCACTCCAAAAGACAACATACAATGAATGACTACATCAACATTGACAGTACAATAGCAGGGTCAATGGATGGTCGTAGTTAACTGACTAGTAGTTACTTATCACTGTTTACACATTCTGTTCGTGGTCATGGCCACGATGACCTCTTTGCCATTAGGAAATTAGATGCAGAAGGTTTCATGTATTCATGGGAGGGTCGTGATCGCATGGTATTTGGATTTACAATTACCTATGCAACCAATGCCTATCGCTACTAACGTTGTGAGTTTGAATCCCGCTCAGGCGAGATGTACTCGAAACAACATAATGTGATAAATTTGTCAGTAACTTGCGACAGGTCGGTAGTTTTCTCCGGGTACTCCGGATTCTTCCACCAATAAAACTGACCGCCATGATAAAACTGAGATATTGTTGAAAGTGGCGCTAAACACCATTACCCGGTCCTTTTCACGGGATCTCAGTAGCCGAATAATTAATAAATATCGTGTAAAACAACCATTACTTATTTACTAGTATGGTATATTCAATACAACTTGTTGCATGTATCCTATAAATATAATTTAGTTGTTGTTAACTTCTGAATCAGATTTCAAGTCAAAATCTACAATACTCGTCCGTGTGAAACCGATTTCATTAATGTAATTACATTCTTTCAGATCAGGAATAGTTTGACATGTTGCTGATAATTCTGAAAAATGAGAGATATTTCCTAAAAATTCAGTTGACAAATGGTTATTTGGTTCATACATAATATCAGATGACGAAGAATTTTGTGTGTTGATGTCATCATTTCTGTTTACTGCGTCACTAATCCATTCACTACGAGTCATCGTTGAATGTTTTGAAGAACTCAGAGTATATGATGAACTTGAAGAATGTGTGCGTTTTTTCCTGAAACAAAAGAAGTGAGGAAATGAACGATTGTTTGTCCACGTGAGTAATGCTTCAAGTCAATAAACGTTGGCAGAGAATACCAAAAGAGGCAATAAAAATGGATAATCCAGAGAATCTGACAAGATGAAGAAAAAAACCCAAAACCCAAAACACAGCACAACATGGGTTGGACACCACGATACGCAAACAATCACAAAGAACGCAAATAAGACATGAGCCCTCCTACAAACAAGAAGTAAAAAATATGACGATACTGTCTGTATTGGCCCAGACCAACAATCCAAGCTGGAGTCTGTTAATGTAGTGCCCTTGAATCACATGTTCGCATGTAGAAACACGTTCCACTTTGAAGCATTATCATGACTACAAGTCAACTATCATGTGTTGTTCTTACTCCTTATTAGTGATAGGAGAAACAATAGATACTAATTACAAAGTGTTTTATTTCATACTAACCAACGAATGTCCAACTCGAACAGAACACACTAGCAGTTGAATTATTGAAGCTGTACGTTTTCTTATTGTGAGGAAGAAAAACAACAACGTGAGGTTTATATTAATTAAAATTTACATTTCTTTGTTAAACAATACAATAGTGATTAAAAGGCGCTGCTATGAAATAGTGAGAAAAGTAATATATTGTCATTTACCTTATACATTAACGTACTCACAGGTTGTAGGTACTTGAATGACCGCAATATGTAACTAAGAGGGGAGGTTTGGTCCCATAATATTATTTCAACTCCACCACATTTATTAAGATGTATGCACCAAGCCAGGAAGGTGAGCGGTCATGTGATGTGTGTTAGTGGTATATATTTTCCCTCTTTCTATGATTTTGCTATGCATTTTGGACTTATTCCGACAGCGTTATATTCTTTGTTTTTTATTTTATGATGTACTCTATAAAAATTTGGAAATAGTGGTATATATATACCACGAATGTCTCTAATGGATCAATCCCGGTTTTTATTAGGGTTCGTCGTGTTCAATCTTTATTTTTCTGTGTACATTGTTTGTACTTTTGTCCCTTCATTTGGTTATAATATTATCTGTCCTTCAATTTACGGTCTCTGATTAGCCCTTTTGGTATCTTCTAACTTTTCTATTCTAAGGTTGTTAAAGTTGAAAAGGGGAATACATTTATTGTATAACTCTTGAGTGAAAATATTTCACAAGCGATATAAAGTAAAGAGGGTTAGGGTTAGGGTTATGATGTTTAACCCCACTTTGAACATTATTGCAGCTATATCGTGGCGGTCAGTTTTATTGGTGGAGGAAACCGGAGTACCCGGTGAAAACCACCGACCTGTCGCAAGTCACTGACAAACTATATCACATAATGTTGTATCGAGTTTACCTCGCCATGAACGGGTATCTAGCCCACAACTTTAATGGTGATAGCTACTGATTGCACAGGTAGTCGTAAATCCAACTACCATACGGCCACGACGGCCCCAAAATTAACAAGACGATTGCAACAAAATACTCTGTACTTACGATTTGTTCTTATTGCAGAATGATGGTAGATGATTTCTGAAATTGTCGTTGACCTCGATAAAGATATAAAAATTGACAGCATAATTTGAAAACTGTAATAAATATAATACCGCCTTGGCAAGTTTTAGTTTGGCAGTTAATAAATTATTCTCTGGATTCTTAACAAACCAGTCCGCTACATTCAATATTGAAACAGGTAATGTAGTGACTAAGAAATAGACACTTGTAAAGAACAGCATCCGGGTTAGGTTTTTACTGCTTCGAATCAATTGACGTCGGATTTTTGGATTTGGTATGGAACATCTGCGAAAGACTCTTGATTCATGGAGTGATTTACCAATTAATAAGTTCATTGTAAACATTACGATGAATGGTAGAAATGAGAGCATTACAAGATCAACAAATACATAATACTTTTCTTCAAAAATGTAGTATTCGTTTGTTGGATTTGTGCATTTGTACACATTACCAGTTTTTACCAAACTGTTTGTCCAGAAGAAATGTAGATTAAGACTTAGACAGACCAGGAAAGATATCACCAACACAAGTCTTAATACTCTAGAAAATCGATGTGAAAAATACATAAACGGGTGTCGAGTTTTAACATATCGCTCCGCTGTGACGCACACTAACGTCCAAGATGACAATTGCATTGAAAAATATATTAAAAATAAATGAAAGACACATCCAAAATTAGATATATCCCTAATATCAAGGTCGAAAACTGCTTTAATCCAGCATCGACTTAGCCCAACACAAAGAACGACAGAATCGTCAGCCGCAAGTATAAAGAGAAACACATATGTCCTTTTAGTCCAGAATTTCATTTTGTACAAAATGATCATAATTCCTGCATTTCCACCTACTCCAATCACAAGTAGAATAGGAGATATTACTTTCCAAAGATAATTAGCTACTTCATGAATATCTTCACCAATTTCTGAATTATCATTTGAAATATTAGCCACAGTAGTTCCACTGATAATTTCGGTAACGTTATCGGTTGTTCCAGAATTCACAATAGCCATAGATTAAATTTTTTTTTCAGTAACAACTTGGATACTTTGCTATGGTCGATGCGTTATCTATTTTACGACATATAGTCTTCAATATAATAAACATTCAGCTGGTCGTTTATTAATGATAGCGAATTGATATACCTTTATAGATATAATCCCGAAAACAAGGAAGTACTGGGTTCTCATACCACTCAAGGATAATAGTATGTTTCGCAACTATCCCACATTACGTTACACGACGAGATCGTAGTGTAATGATATATTCAGTCAAACGAGTCATTTTCAAAAATCCATTTTTCACAAACTATCCAATGTTGATAATTGACGGACTTTTACCTTAATTTGTCTCATTTGAAGATTATTTGTTCACTATAATATTATCTTTGTTTATCTACCAATTTAAATACAACTTTTTTAATTGATTAAAACCACAGCTTGTTCATTCATGCGCACGTATCTAAATATTGTAATACACTTGAAAACAATATAGTGTATGATTTAACACGTTATCTAGTAATAATATATTTATTTAAAAGTATATGGATATACGTAATAGCTACAATGTATTCGGCCTAAGACAAATGTTAAAGAAATAGATGGGAACATTACTTCCGCAAACACCTCAACAGATGAGAATTTTTGTATCATCCCGATTCTAAAATTATACGGTTCAAGAACAGTTATTTGACAAGCTCTATCATAGTTATCGTTCCATAACGAGAAATGTGTAACTCTGGTAGAGATAGGTTATTTCCATTATAACGGACAAACTGGTACACGGTTTAGACATTCTTTATAAACACTTTAAATGACATTCGTTGTGTACAAAGGAGCACAAAGAAACACAAAGAACTACAATAAATAGTTTTTAGTGCAAAGGACCTACATATTATTAAATCTTACGTAACAACACAAAATAATAAAATGCACAGAATGTATTATGAATTTTACTTATTAAGCCTTTAAAAATGGTTAGATTGTCACAACCGTGTAAAGGAGATGAAATATAACTAATGAAATGAGTATCGGCACATATTCTAATATACGGAACTCGGTGTGCTATAATATACAGTCCATAGAAATAAGTATTCGCCACCTTCGATTTTTTTACTATATATTTCATATAAAATCACATTTTTTCAAAAAAATATTTTAAAGCTATCTCTGGGTAGATTTTTATGAAA
Organism: Bathymodiolus septemdierum; assembly: GCA_963383655.1. Classification (NCBI taxonomy): domain Eukaryota; kingdom Metazoa; phylum Mollusca; class Bivalvia; order Mytilida; family Modiolidae; genus Bathymodiolus; species Bathymodiolus septemdierum. The sequence goes on along the minus strand of OY726524.1, from coordinate 26,770,158 downwards.
TTTATTTCAAGACACGCATAATTCTTTAAATTTCATTTGATTATCTGATAGTAATTCTTGTCTGCATGATTTTTGTTTTCTTTTGATTTAAGCGCAAATGTTGATTTTTCCGATTTCATTTTTGTTAAAATATATAGCAAATTTGACGTCAGAAAACACAAATTGTCTTTAAATCATAAGAAAATAAAGGCAATCTACCGGAAAATCATGCTAAAATAAACAAATAATCTTTAAATATTTCTGCCTCGTCTGGTGCAAAAATGATCAAAATCTGTTTCGAAATACAAACATCACAATACATTTGTTTGAAAAATGTGGTTTTATATGAAATATATAGTAAAAAATCGAAGGTGACGAATACTTATGTCCATTGACTGTATGGCAGTAATCAAAGATTCATCATTGGGTAAAATATGACAAACACAATATGTAAAGTGGAGAAAACGGCCACAGTTCGGCACTGAAAAATGCAGGATCTGGCAAGATTAAACAGAATGTCGATTAAACGTCTGGACAAGTATGTGCCCCACTTGTAGCAATGGATGCACTAGTTTCTCCAAGTTAATCCTAGAGAGAACGAGAGGTACGATCTCCTTTTACACCGACTCATATTCGCATCACCTCATGGTTGATTTAATCAGGGGAGTGAAGATTAACAATTTACATGAATATAAGAAGCTAAGCTCAAACTGGTACCAGTTCAGAACCGGCCACTCATGGTAGACATAAGATGGTCTAAGCACCACTTCATGCGGTAACGCAGGAAGGTAAAAACATAATATGATCCGAGGTACAATACAGGAACGGATAGTGATCACCTTTATCTTGCCAGATCCCGCAATTCACCTGCAATATTACAATATTATTGACCATTGTTTGCAAATTTCTCCAACATTACACTTGCATATATCATAAAGGCGGAAGTCCAAACATTTTTGTTGATAATATAATTTTCCTTTTGATTAACAACAGTGAAAATCCCCCCTTTTATTGCTAGTTCACCCTCTAAACTTGGTTCATTTACAAGGTCTTTTGCGGATTTTAGAAACAAATTTAAATCAATGAATTCTCCCTTCCATATTTTTTCTTTTATTTTGACCGGAATGTGAGATGAAATGGAGTCAAAGACACTAGAAATATCTGACGGGGCATGGCTAACTTGCAGACGACCTTCAAATGAATTGACAAAATTTCCCATCCCCTGTGGTGATGAATGTTGCAACATACCAAGTTGTTATTTTCAGCACCATACGTCTCCTGGCCCGGTATTGGAAGAGAGTTTGCCTGCTGTTGTGGTCCTTGTTGCACACCTTGAATCTCCTGGCCTGCTATTGGAAAAGAATTTGCCTGCTGTTGTAGTCCTTGTTGAACAGTAGACGTTGACGGACCATATGTTGAAGGCGTTGATAGGCTGGATACATCATACAAGGGACGATCAGTTGGACGAGTGTCTTTGTGGGATGCCTCCATATCTGACGCAATCGGTACATTTTCACCATGTGGTACTGCTGTTGTCTGGCCATTTCGCCTCGAGGTGGTCTTTTACCCTTTTGGCGTCGATTTTTTTTTAAGTCTTTTTTTTGGAGGGTTTCGAAGTCTTTTTGGTGGCTTCATCTTATTTGGATCCTGGATGGCGTTGATTTTTTTTTCAATATCTTTTAAATATATTTTTTCGAACTCCGTTGCCTTCTGAGCAGCCAGGTCAAAGTAAGAACAATTCACTTTTATTAAATTGGTTTATCTTATAAAGTAGATAAACCTTATTATTGGAAGTAAATAAGAACTTCTATTGTTACTGGGTTTTTTTTATTATTGTATCCGTGCGTTACCATCTCATTCTTTACTGTAGACTTACTTGACTTCCTGTTTTTAATAATATGTATTTTATATAAAATCTGAAATGTTTTTACACCACACAAATATTCATTACCGTACGGTACCGTACAGATACCAATCGACAATTGTTCATAGCAATTATCGAATGTTTAAATAACTAATAAAACACAAAATATAATATTGATTATGCGTTTATCATAAAGGACATTTATTGCTAATTTTTTACATAATCAAATGGGCTTTGTGCTCTTTAAACTGTTCTTTGTTGTCCTTTTTGTTCGTGAGTGCACAAAGTGCTAACGCACTGAAACCAGTGCCCGGATAGACATGTCGCTCCACTCGGACATATTATTCTCATTCAGACCCAAACAGTCTTGCTCTTTTCCTTGAATGCGGCATGGCTAGCGGAGAAGCAGTAATTACCAATTTTATGCTTTTGTTTATTTGATTTTGTTTTGACCCGGCGGGGGCTCGAACCCACGATCTACCACACTAGAGGCGAGCACGCTAGCCATTACACCACCGATGTGGTTAATGATCATGTTGAAGGTTTGTAACCACCTAATACAAATTGCTTAGCAAATGGCGTTATCTGCCAGATCGCGGTTTAATATAGCAACATATGAATAATACGCTAGATATTATTGGCTATAGCGTGTAGCAATATTCTAATTTTATCGGTAAATAGTATAACATTTGATCTCACTGTGTGATATTGTCAGTATCAACATTCTGACTCGGATACTGAAAAATACCGGTCAGTGTGACGTCTCATGTTGACGTTCAATACCGATAAAAACAATAACGTCAGTTTTGATGATATCGACATACATTTTCACTAGCATTATAACTCTTCCTATCGGACTCATTGCGATATTAGCGATAATGTATGTCTAATAATTCAAAATTGCCGTTATTCTATATATACTGTCCACAGACAAATGTACTAAACATGTCCTGTTTCCAGTAGACACATAAACCTTTTATTAAGCTGCCTGTCATTGATACCATCTAAAAATCGTTCAAGTCCTGTTAGTTGTATTTGTCATGCAACTAATTTTTCAATCTGTTATTCATTCTTGGTATTTCTACCCCATTAAAGTTTAAATCGATTAAATCTACTGTAACAAACACCTCCATTAGTTATTGACATTGTATTGAGTATCGTATTATATATATATGCGACAACACATGGATCGCAACGCAATTTGATTTTCTACTGTAAAATAGGGTATGGCTTACACATACTTGAATAAGGCAATTTTAAACGATATTTTGGGAATATCACGACAGTCACTTTTCTTTTTGGGAGGTGTACCCAATGGAAGCCACCAAAGAAACACAAATAAATGCCACATACGCTTAATAGTGTGCACCTCGCAACAGAGTGAAGTCGCAATGATAACTTTCGGGTCGGAATTACACGAGTTCACCCCGATTTTCAATGTGGTTTGTACTGTTCAATCATTAGATTCTTTTGCAAAGTGATTCATGGACGATTGTTTGTCTTTTCGTCTTTTGTCGTTCGGCCATTGCATTGCCTTGTCAATAGATTTGTACAATTGATTGCTGCTAACAAGGAAGCTACTGAATCAAGGGTTCCTCTTAGTAAAGTTGAAGTCATCACAATTTTACGATCGCTACCATGACTTGGTTGACAGTTATGGAATATCTGTGTCACAAATGACCACGGATATGTTCCACTTGTCGTAAGCACTTCCAGATCCTTTCCTCATTCACGACTTATCACCAGATTTGTAACTAGATTAACACGACGGGTGCTACTAGTGGAGAAGGAACTGCTGCGTACCCTTCCGGAGCACCTAAGTTCACCCCCAGATTTTAATGGGGTTTGTGTTACTCGATCCTTACTTTTATGTGTATGTTTTGTAGATCGTTATTTGTCCTTTTCGTATTTTTTCTTTTGACCATTGTGTTGTTTGTCCTTCGATTTACGGATTCTGATTACCCCTTTGGTATCTTCAAACTCTTCTTGCACTGGTATTCTGAAACTTTTTAGTATTTGTTAAAGTATAAAAGTTCAATTAGAATGTGAGACGGCTATGTGAGGCCAGAACTGACATAAACAGATTGCTGATGTTTTAAATGTAATAAACTGCGTAAATCTGTCATCGAAGATATATATGTTTGTAAATCGAATGATTATTAATACGGGGCTTAGGTTAAACATATACTATTAATAGGCATGCAATATGCGTGTATATTATGGGAATAGTTTCACGTTCATTGTCTGATCCGTAGCAGTGAACCAGATAGTGGGAGGTGACTGTCCTAAGTTGACCGTACAAGGAAAATGTGTGTGTGTGTGTGTGGGGGGGGGGGGGGGGAGTAAAGTCTTAGGGTTGTTCCAGGAAGTGTGTTTGGGGGCACGTTTTGAAAGCTATCGAGTAAATAAAAAGCACTGTGGTTTCGAAGCAAGCCCATATTATTTTGGTTAATTGGATAATATAGATATTATTTTGCTTCCATGCTTACATTTTAGCTTTTTCGTTTGCCAAAAAGGGGAACAAAAACACAGTTGTGTCGACTTGACCGCGGCTTCTACGTCCCTGGATTCTTAATATGAATACAAATATCATTGACATCTAGTGTATTTTATGGTAAATCAACAAGAAACCGGAACACATAATTATTAAACTTATTTGATGATTGTGTTCCTATGTTTGATCAGCATATATAATAATGACAGTAATTATTTATAATAACAATTCCTTGCTATGTAAATATGGGGTCAAATATTTAATAGGCATAACGTATTTGATATCATATCAAATTATATAGATATAATCGAATCAATTATATCTGTCCATAGTTTACAGCTACTACAAGGATATCATTGCGTGCAATTAAACAAACATTATAGGGAAAATCAAACCAAACACTGCATGAATAACGATCTCAACTCAGTTTACTAACAGATTGATGTGAAATTTCACGGACAAGAATAACACGATAAATTGCAGATGCACCGCATGAAATAGCTAATGAAATGTTCAATAACAATAACATAGATTATCACGATTTCCGTGATAGAGTATTGCTGCTAACACGGAAGTTACTGAAGCAAGGGTTCCTATTGGTAGCGCTGAAGCTATCAAGTCAAATGTTTTACCGGCTGTCGCCACTATGACTTGGTCTTCCGCTGTGTCACATATGACAACGGATATGTTCCGTTTGCTGTAATCACAACCCTGTTCTTTCCTCTTTCATGACTTATCACCAGATTTGTGACAAAAGTAACACGACGGATGTCACTAGTTTAGAAGGAACTGCTTACCATTCCGAAGGAAATCTGTTATTTATGGGGTTCGCGTTAATCAATCCGTGTGGTGTTTTGTGGATCTTTGTTTGCGCTTTTGTCCTTTTTCTTTTAGTCATTGCATTGTCCTTCTTAAATATACTCCTTGTAATCAAACGTTGATATATCATTGCGTACGTTCATATCACGGTCGACATCGATGGTGTAATGATAAGCATGCTCGCATTGAGTGTGTCTGGCACTGGTCAGGACAAACAAAAGACTATAACATTGATATTTGCCGTTTCTCCTCTAAGCACATGACTTTTATAGTGACACAATGGTAATGACAATTTAGCAAATGACGAGTACCACTAGTGGAGCATGAACTGGATACCCTTCCTGATCATCTGAGTTCACATTAGCTTTTGATTGGGATTCGTGTTGTTCAGTTTTATGTGTAGTGTTTTGTAGATCATTGTTTGTTGCTTTGTTCTTTTTACTTTGGCAATTGTTGTCTGTCCTTTCTTGATTGACCGCTTCTGGTGGTATCTTCAAATTTTCTCATCCTGATGTTTTTGCTACCATTAGAATGTTTTCAGAACAAATAATGCACACATACTCGAATTAATGAACATTGTGAGAAAAATAGATTATCAATCATGAATTCTGAAAAACTTTTATTATTTTAAGTGCTCGCCAGCTAGATTTGTTGATGTGTTTGTGTCTACTTCTGCTCTTCTGCATCAGGTTTACCTGCATAATCCAGGTAAATGTTCACATTTTGTATCCAAAGTAGGTTAAAAATACAAATATGTTTTCATTTTTTATTGTAGGGGAGAAGAGATAAAAAAGAAAACTCCAATTAAAGAAATATAATATTTTAAAGATGTAAAGGATTAGAAGAGCAATATCACTAATTCTGCCATCTATGTAGACACATCACCCTGGTGGATACTCTACAAGTATAAAAAAGCCTAAGTCAAGTCTTTATCGCACGATCACATCGGTGGTGTAATAGGTAGCTCTCGCATCTAGTGTGATAGATCGTGGGTTCGGGTGCCGGTAGATTCAAATCAACAACTATTGAATTGATATTTGTTATTTCTCTGCCAAGAACGCAGCACGAAGGAGTAAGAACAAATATTACTTTGACCTGACTCAGGTTAGTGTGTCCTAGTGGCCTTGGTATATATAATATTCATGGGTTAATAAATCGTTGTATCCATCCCATTACAAGACATTAATTGTATAATATTCAACAGTTCGGATTGTTTTAGAAGAGGATTATGACGGTTTAACTTTAAATCAGTTAAATCGTTGTCTCAGCTTTTGGTAATGACATTCGGAGAATCTGTATACAACTACTGTCTACGGGAAATGAATCCGGATGCAAGCACTATTGACCAGAAAGCCATTCACATTACATCTCTGCATTGGCGGTAGTTATATTCACAAATCTCAAAAACGATAGGGTCCTATTGTATGCTAGATGTAAATGTAGATCGCAGAAATTGGAACCTGTATTTGCAAGTTGGAGCATAATATATCTCGTAAATAAGTCGTCAAATGAAAGAGATGTTGGATGTTGTATAGTATGTCAACATCGTTATGTCTTCTGCCACGGACGATGACCACGACTCAATGTTACTAAGGTTCGCCCTTAGACAGAGGTGACCTTACACGATGCTTACTATCCTGTTTTGGCCCTTTTGCTTACTTGCTCCCAAAGATCTTTCAATTAATTGGCTTTACAATCTTTTGATGATAAACGTATCTGATTAAGATTATTCCAGAAAAGCGTCATTCGGATTAATTTAAATCTCTACGTTTTTCTTTACATATTTCAATACAATATAAACATGTCATCAAACTAAACACAACGGGAGCAAAACTTTACGTACCACCACAGTAATACTTGTAACACTTTTTATATATGTAACCTACAATAGAAAGAAATCATTTAGAAAGATTTGCGTAAGACAGTGGCTGCATATTAGTCATTAGTCAAAAATATATAACAGTGTATACTATGTCAATTTGGATAGAATTTCTGGATAATGATTATGAATGCATATAATCAATTAAAATGTGTATTTACACACTAATTATGGTGTAAAAATGCCTCTTCTCAGAAAGGTGAGCGGTCATATATTTCTGGGTTAGAGATATCGATTTGCCTCTTTCTACAATTTTCTAATGGAGTTTGAAACTGTTATTACAGGGTGGTATTACAACACCACCGACAGGGACATCTGCTGATTGTTCCGAATTAATCAAGACAAAAAGATCAATCTAAGCAAAGGAAAGTTACGAGTGTTTCGTGTATAGAGAATATCACACTCCTTGCTCTCAAAATACCGCGTTCGGAAAGCTTCTAATAAACAAGACAACAATTATTGTACGTACCTGTCTATGCGAGTATCACACCAGAAATCATATAAGAAACAGGAACTGTTTACCCTTCGCGAGCATCTAAGTTCAACACTGTTTTAATGGGGTCCATGCTGCTCACGTTTGTAGTTTCTTGTGTTGTGTGTTTTTGTCTTCGTTCTGTGTCTTGTGCCCAATGCTGCTGGTTTCTCAAGATTGTCCATTCTTGAAAGCCCCTTCGATTTTCTTTAATGTTTCTTTTACCAAAAATGAAATATGTATCGAAGAATGAACATTGGACAGCATAGGATCGAAGTTCATAAACTCAAACTCCTTTACCAATTGAAAAACATTTGAAGAGAGAATGAAATAGTCTATTACAGTCGAGTTGTTACAAGTTTTTTTCCCCTATGAATTTGTCTTTCCCTAAGCGTCCATTACCTATGTATAAAATGTGTGCTCTACATAACTGAATCAACATGTGACCGAAAGTATTTAAATTTGCAGTACAACTAGTGTATCTTCCAGCAAGAACATCTACTTTGTACAATGCATAAAAATCATCCATATAATCAAGAAAATCTGAATCATCATAAACGTCTCAATACTGTGACAATTTTTCATCTTTTGAAATATATCTTGAGTATCACCTGTTTTTGCATTAAAATATCCAATCAAAGAAAAATAATCACAACCAGAACTGCTGATTCAATTTCATTAAAAGCTTCTAATGAGCTGTATTTGGAGTTTTCTGGTGAAATATAAATACAACCTACAAATAGATCTAAATCTATCGTAAAAAAGTCTTTTGAAATACGGACTCATTGTACAAATTCTGACTGAGGAAATAAAAGTTAAACTTTTCAACAAATATCTTTTAAAGACTATTACTATCTCACCAGATTTGGTATTAACATTTCTTCTATGCTTAGAGAAGCACATATAATTATTTGGTAATTCTAACACATCTAACTCGTCAGTTTAAAATGTCATAAGATTCTATAAAAGTTCTAAAATCAGGATTCATTAACTTTGTTATTAAACCACAGATATTTAAACTGCATATTTTTTTTTATACATTTCTGAACAATTTCATCATTGTTTTCTTTAAATTCAGTTTCAATATGTCCATTATCTGAAGGACAATAAGCGATTTCCTATGCGCTATAACCATTCCTGTTAACACTCTGATTTACAATTCTGTTTTTATCTATAATATCATCGTATTTATTATAATTTCTTAAGAGTTGAACAATGCCATGATTATTCAAATGAATAATATCTCTAAAATATAAATGTTTTGCTACTGAATTATCGGGTAGCCAAAAAAAAAACCCTGAATTTTATATATAAGTAAAAAGTACAAAGATCATTTAACTTCGAATTGAAATAATTAACATTACAACCAGCTCTTGGCAATATTTTAGATATGACAACCTTGAAGCGTTTATGCTTGATACAATGTATAATGTCACTGTAAATCTGGATAATTCTTGGTACTCATCCGCTGACTGACATCATTGCCTCCAACATGCACACCTATTGTATGGTATTATTTAGACATGTCAATGTGCTTCAAATCATTGCAAATATCTAAAACTGTAGCTTTTTTGAGATTTGATATATAGACATTTCGCAATGGTCAACCAGATCGCGATGACGAACGTAGGTTGTTTGTAGTAGTGGTGACGTACTTCAGCCTAGGAGCAACGTAGTCTTGTTTGAGTAGCTTTTGTGTCAGCAGCGGAGCTCTGTCCAGAAAATCAGTGTATACGACTACTTGGCGCAATCCCTGGAATAACGTACGAGTTGTAATATGTAAATTCAGCCGGAAAATTTTAGTCGTAATGAAAGGGGGAGGTTTGGCGCTTTATAATCTGATTCAACTCACCATTTCTTTAGAAATGCCTGTACGAAGTCAGGGTCATAACGGTTTTCACAATTTTCCGGTTGTTGACTGATTTTGTCTGTTTATATACTTATGAGTTTTGACTTTCCCTTTGTAAGATTCTTCGGAGTTCAGTAATTTTGTTATTGCTCTTATTCCATATGCTGGTGATACATGCAAGTTAACAATGTCGTCTACACACTATTGCAAATCTACAATCTCTCTTATCAATCTTGGTGGTATTTAAGCAAACCTCAAAATATTATGTCTGATTATGCACTTGTATGCTCTTCAAATGTCTTTGTGCATCCGATTGATTTATGCACACCTCCTTCTGAATTGTACCATGTTATGCCACAATGAACCACATGCGAGCCACATGCCTCACGAGAAAGACAATAATTGGTATGATAATCCATATTAGAATGAGATCACAGGGATTATTAAATGTGTTTTTTTTCAAGCGGTTTGTTTGTAATTAACAGTTCGGGTACTAGCTGAATATTGTGTTGTAATATATTTGTTAACTTTTCAATTGACTATTAAACATCATTTTCAATTTGCCGGTTATATCATAGCAGTTAGTTGCATTGATGGAAAATTAACAGAAAACAGAAAAAATAATAACATAACGTTTATTGGGTGGTAGTGGAATGACACAAAAATGGCTTTGGCGATACAATTGATAACAGATAAAGGACGAACGGACAATCAGCGATCTACAAAACACTACTCAGAAAACTAAAGATTGAGCAAAACGAACTCCACTAAACACCGGGTGTGAACTCATGATGAGAAATGTTGTTTAATTGATCAATATATTTAACGTTATTTATATAATAGGATTAGGGTTATGATGGTTAACGTCACTTTCAACTATTTGTCAGTTATATCGTGACAGTCAGTTTCATTGGTAGAGGAAATCCACCTACCTGCCGCAAGTCACTGACAAACTTTATCTCATAATATTGTATCGAGTACACCTTACAATGGACGGGATTCGAATCCACAACTGATAAACACTGATTGTGCATGTAGTTGTAAATGTATCTACTCTCCGATCATGGCCACGACGTCACCCCTGATTAGACGATAACAGATTAATTAAAGGTTACATGATAATACCCTATATGATATGTTGTTTGTGTATTACAATAATATATTTTAAAGGAGACGACACATACATAAATGTAATTTGAATCGAATAGAATATACATATCTGAATGAATGCTTCGTTTAATTATGCTTGTAACATGAATAAATTATTTTCCTTTGATCGCTTTGTGTTGTTTATATATCAGAATGTAATTAAGCAACAGCTAAGAACTATGAAATAATACACACAGATAAGATACGAGATATTGCACACATTAAATTTGGGATGTAGTTTTATTACTCTCAGAGAGCCGTGCAATTATCAACGATCTAGATGTGATATTGCATTTTTTATGTTACAAATCTTTTATGCCACGGTTTTCCGAGTTAAACTGTGGTATAAATACTACATAGCGTGTATATATATATTTCAGTACTGTCAAATTAATATTTAATCGCATCGGTGATGCAATGGTTAGCGCTCTCGCCTTGAGTGCGGTAGATCGTGGGTTCGAGCCCCCATCGGGTCAAACCAAAGACTACAAAATTTGTAAATGTATATGTCTACATGTAACTGTTGATATGACCATACAACCTTGCATGTTATGTTACGCTCATGATGCATAAATATTTGCATTTATATGTAATAATGCTTATTTTGTTTTTGAAAGAAAATGAAATATCAATTACAGATTTTCTTATTTTTATTTTTATTCCAAAAGTAAACTAGTAAAAATAGATAATTGATACCTGATGATTTCCGTGAGTTTCCACTCTATTGGCCCCATAATTCATTTTAATGGCGGAGGTCCTCGTCTTTTGATCATTTTGAAAGTTAACATTCGACGAATGAGCCCATGTGACATATCTTTCATGCAACTCAGCTTGATAACTTATAATTGCTAAAACAACAGTATGCATCGTAAGTGATTTTAAGAAAGTTGTCGTTCGGTGGGGGTCTTCTATCTATTCCCACTTTTTACAGGTATTCCCATGGTGTTGTCCCATTTTTGAAAATCAGGTACATGTATTCCCATTATCCAACTTTAATTTCTTGCCTCTATGATTGTTTATTGAACATTAATTAGGTGTTGATTTGACCAAAATACCTGATAATTTGTTCCAGTATATGTATATGTATAAAGTTTGAATAAATGAAATGGAAAACAAAGTTTACTTATATGTAAATAAATGTGAAGTTTGAAAACTGTGTATCTATACAAAGTGAGTTCTAGAATAAATTTAAAGTGCAATGTACATAGTCTGAACAGTTTGAATGAATATCTTTTGTGTGAAATAATAATTATTATTCAAATAAAGCAGAAATTAGATTGAATTTTTTTTTTTTCATATAGATCGAAATAAATTATAAGAAAAGTAAAATATTTATTTATAAGATATATGTACCTTCGAAAAAAAAATACAATTCATAAATATTTCATAATAACAAAACAAATAACATATAATAGATATAATTCAAGATAGCTTTTACTTCATTTTTTGTATTAATGCTTATACAGTGAAGCCAACTAATAAATAGTTGTTTAGTGCATGCTTCCATGTATGTCTATTATTTCATTTACATTGTAATTTGAAAATTGAATAATAACTTCTGTAAATTTCATGACATACGATTGTATTGTTTGATTGATAGAGATAATATTTATTCATGCATAAATCATTTTGTATTAGAATTAAAATTATAAATTACTATATTTTGGTATCTTTTCTCTTTCACTTGCATTGTAGGACACAAACGTTTACCTGAAGTTAATGTGTTGGTGTTTATGCACTCTACTCCCAAATGTTTGTACAATATTAGTTTATACAGTAATGACTTGAAATTTAAGATTTCTTTAATGCATTTTTTAAAAGTTGGACTAGGAGGAATGAACCCGCGGAACACACCGTCCATAGCCAGAGGCTCAGATTCACTTTCACTCCAAAAGACCACATACCATGAATGACTACATCAACATTGACAGTACAATAGCAGGGTCAATGGATGGTCGTAGTTAACTGACTAGTAGTTACTTATCACTGTTTACACATTCTTTTCGTGGTCATGGCCACGGTGACCTCTTTGCCATTAGGAAATTAGATGCAGAAGGTTTCATGTATTCATGGGAGGGTCGTGATCGCATGGTATTTGGATTTACAATTACCTATGCAACGAATGCCTATCGCTACTAACGTTGTGAGTTTGAATCCCGCTCAGGCGAGATGTACTCGAAACAACATAATGTGATAAATTTGTCAGTAACTTGCGACAGGTCGGTAGTTTTCTCCGGGTACTCCGGGTTCTTCCACCAATAAAACTGATCGTCATGATAAAACTGAGATATTGTTGAAAGCGGCGCTAAACACCCTTACCCCGGTCCTTTTCACGGGATCTCAGTAGCCGAATAATTAATAAATATCGTGTAAAACAACCATTACTTATTTACTAGTATGGTATATTCAATGCAACTTGTTGCATGTATCCTATAAATATAATTTAGTTGTTGTTAACTTCTGAATCAGATTTCAAGTCAAAATCTACAATACTCGTCCGTGTGAAACCGATTTCATTAATGCAATTACATTCTTTCAGATCAGGAATAGTTTGACATGTTGCTGATAATTCTGAAAAATGAGGGATATTTCCTAAAGATTCATTTGACAAATGGTTATTTGGTTCATACATAATATCAGATGACGAAGAATTTTGTGTGTTGATGTCATCATTTCTGTTTACTGCGTCACTAATCCATTCACTACGAGTCATCGTTGAATGTTTTGAAGAACTCAGAGTATATGATGAACTTGAAGAATGTGTGCGTTTTTTCCTGAAACAAAAGAAGTGAGGAAATGAACGATTGTTTGTCCACGTGAGTAATGCTTCAAGCTAATAAACGTTGGCAGAGAATACCAAAAGGGGCAAAAAAAAATGGACAATCCAGAGAAACTGACAACAAGATGAAGAAAAAAAACCAAAGAAAACACAGCACAACATGGGTTGGACACCACGATACGCAAACAATCATAAAGAACGCAAATAAGACATGAACCCTCCTACAAACAAGAAGCAAAAATATGACGATACTGTCTGTATTGGCCCAGACCAACAATCCGAGCTGGAGTCTGTTAATGTTGTGCCCTTGAATTACATGTTCGCATGTAGAAACTCGTTCCACTTTGAAACATTATCATGACTACAAATCAACTATTCTGTGTTGTCCTTACTCCTTATTAGTGATAGAAGAAACAATACATACTAATTACAAAGTGTTTTATTTCATACTAACCAACGAATGTCCAACTCGAACAGAACACACTAGCATTTGAATTATTGAAGCTGTACGTGTTCTTATTGCGAGGAAGAAAAACAAAAACGTGAGATTTATATTAATTAAAATGTACATTTCTTTGTAAAACAGTAGTGATTAAAAGGCACTGCTATAAAATAGTGAGAAAAGTAATATATTGTCATCGTTGAATGATTTGAAGAACTCAGAGTATACGATGAACTTGAAGAATGTGTGCGTTTTTTCCTGAAACAAAAGAAGTGAGGAAATGAACGATTGTTTGTCCACGTGAGTAATGCTTCAAGTCAATAAACGTTAGCTGAGAATACCAAAAGGGGCAAAAAAAAATGGACAATCCAGAGAAACTGACAACAAGATGAAGAAAAAAAAAACCAAAGAAAACACAGCACAACATGGGTTGGACACCACGATACGCAAGCAATCAAAAGGAACGCAAATAAGACATGAGCCCTCCTACAAACAAGAAGTAAAAATATGACGATACTGTCTGTATTGGCCCAGAACAACAATCCGAGCTGGAGTCTGTTAATGCTGTGCCCTTGAATCACATGTTCGCATGTATAAACTCGTTCCACTTTGAAGCATTATCATGACTACAAGTCAACTATCCTGTGTTGTTCTTACTGCTTATTAGTGATAGAAGAAACAATACATACTAATTACAAAGTGTTTTATTTCATACTAACCAACGAATGTCCAACTCGAACAGAACACACTAGCAGTTGAATTATTGAAGCTGTACGTTTTCTTATTGTGAGGAAGAAAAACAACAACGTGAGGTTTATATTAATTAAAATTTACATTTCTTTGTAAAACAATACAATAGTGATTAAAAGGCACTGCTATGAAATAGTGAGAAAAGTAATATATTGTCATTTACCTTATACATTAACGTACTCACAGGTTGTAGGTACTTGAATGACCACAATATGTAACTAAGAGGGGAGGTTTGGTCCTATAATACTATTTCAACCCCACCACATTTATTAAGATGTATGTACCAAGCCAGGAAGGTGAGCGGTCATGTGTTGTGTGTTAGTGGTATATATTTTCCCTCTTTCTATGATTTTGCTATGCATTTTGGACTTATTCCGACAGCGGTATATTCTTTGTTTTTTATGATGTACTCTATAAAAATTTGGAAATAGTGGTATATATATACCACGAATGTCTTTAATGGATCAATCCCGGTTTTTATTCGGGTTCGTCGTGTTCAATCTTTATTTTCTGTGTACATTGTTTGTACTTTTGTCCCTTCATTTGGTTATAATATTATCTGTCCTTCTTCAATTTACGGTCTCTGATTAGCCCTTTTGGTATCTTTTAACTTTTCTATTCTAAGGTTGTTAAAGTTGAAAAGGGGAATACATTTATTGCATAACTCTTGAGTGAAAATATTTCACAAGCGATATAAAGAAAAGAGGGCTAGGGTTAGGGTTATGGTGTTTAACCCCACTTTGAACAATATTGCAGCTATATCGTGGCGGTCAGTTTTATTGGTGGAGGAAACCGGAGTACCCGGTGAAAACCACAGACCTGTCGCAAGTCACTGACAAACTATATTACATATTGTTGTATCGAGTTTACCTCGCCATGAACAGGTATCTAACCCACAACTTTAGTGGTGATAGCTACTGATTGCACAAGTAATCGTAAATCCAACTACCATACGGCCACGACGGCCCCAAAATTAACAAGACAATTGCAACAAAATACTCTGTCCTTACGATTTGTTCTTATTGCAGAATGATGGTAGATGATTTCTGAAGTTGTGGTTTACCTTCAATGAAGATATAAAAATTGACAGCATAATTTGAAAACTGTAATAAATATAATACCGCCTTGGCAAGTTTTAGTTTGGCAGTTAATAAATTATTGTCTGGATCCTTAACAAAGGAGTCCGCTACATTCAATATTGAAACAGATAATGTAGTGACTAAGATATAGATACTTGTAAAGAACAGCATCCGGGTTAGGTTTTTACTGCCTCGAATCAATCGACGTCGGCGTTTTGGATTTGGTATGGAAAATCTGCGAAAGACTCTTGATTCATGGAGTGATATACCAATTAATAAGTTCATTGTAAACATTACGATGAATGGTAGAACTGAGAGCATTACAAGATCAACAAATACATAATACTTTTCTTCAAAAATGTAGTATTCGCTTGTCGGATTTGTGCATTTGTACACATTACCAGTTTTTACCAAACTGTTTGTCCAGAAGAAATGTAGATTAAGACTTAGACAGACAAGGAAAGATATCACCAACACAAGTCTTAATACTCTAGAAAATCGATGTGACAAATACATAAACGGGTGTCGAGTTTTAACATATCGCTCCGCTGTGACGCACACTAACGTCCAAGATGACAATTGCATTGAAAAATATATTAAAAATAAATGAAAGACACATCCAAAATTAGATATATCCCGAATATCAAGGTCGAAAACTTCTTTAATCCAGCATCGACTTAGCCCAACACAAAGAACGACAGAATCGTCAGCCGCAAGTATAAAGAGAAACACATATGTCCTTTTAGTCCAGAATTTCATTTTGTACAAAATGATCATAATTCCTGCATTTCCACCTACTCCAATCACAAGTAGAATAGGAGATATTACTTTCCAAAGATAATTAGCTACTTCATGAATATCTTCACTAATTTCTGAATTATCATTTGAAATATTAGCCACAGTAGTTCCACTGATAATTTCGGTAACGCTATCGGTTGTTCCAGAATTCACAATAGCCATAGATTATATTTTTTTTCAGTAGCAACTTGGATACTTTGCTATGGTCGATGCGTTATCTATTTTACTACATATAGTCTTCAAAATAATAAACATTCAGCTGGTCGTTTATTAATGATAGCGAATTGATATACCTTTATAGATATAATCCCGAAAACAAGGAAGTACTGGTTTCTCATACTACTCAAGGATAATAGTATGTTTCGCAACTATCCAACATCACGTAACATGACGAGATCGTTGTGCAATAATATCTTCAGTCAATCGAGTCATTTTCAAAAACCCATTTTTCACAAACTATCCAATGTTGATAATTGACGGACATTTGCCTTAATTTGTCTCATTTGAAGATTATTTGTTCACTATAATATTGTCATTGTTTATCTACCAATTTAAATACAACTTGTTTAATTGATTAAAACCACAGCTTGTTCATTCATGCGCCCGTTTCTAAATATTTTAATACAAGTGAAAACAATATAGTGTATGACTTAACACGTTATCTAGTAATCATATATTTATTTAAAGATACATGGATATACGTAATAACTACAATGTATTCGGCCTAAGTCAAATGTTAAAGAAATAGATGGGAACATTACTTCCGCAAACACCTCAACAGATGATAATTTTTGTATCTTCTCGATTCTAAAACTATACGGTTCAAAACCAGTTATTTGACAAGCTCTATCAGAATTATCGTTCCATAGCGAGACATTTGTAACTCTGGTAGAGATAGGTTATTTCCATTATGACGGACAAACTGGTACACGGTTTAGACATTATTTATATACATTTTAAATGACATTCTTTGTGTACAAAGGAGCACAAAGAAACACAAAGAACTGCAATGAATAATTTTAAGTACAAAGGACCTACATATTATTCAATTTTACGTAAAACAAAAACATAATAAAATGCACAGAATGTATTATGAATTTTACTTATTAAGCCTTAACAAATGGTTAGATTGTCACAACTATAAAAGGGATGAAATATAACTAATAAAATGAGTATCGGCACAGATTCTAATGTCCGGAACTTGGTGTGCTATAATATAGAGTCCATAGACATAAGTATTCGCCACCTTCGATTTTTTACTATATATTTCATATAAAGTCACATTTTTTCAAAAAAATATTTTAAAGCTATCTCTGGGCAGATTTTTATGAAATTTATTTCAAGACACACATAATTCTTTGAATTTCATTTGTTTATCTGATAGTAATTCTTGTCTGCATGGTTTTTGTTTTCTTTTGATTTAAATGCAAATGTTGATTTTTCCGATTATATTTTTGCTAAAATATAGAGCAAATTTGACATCAGAAAACACAAATTGTCTTTAAATCATAAGAAAATAAAGGCAATCTACCGGAAAATAATGCTAAAATAAACAAATAACATTTCAATATTTCTGCTTCGTCTGGTGCAAAAATGATCAAAATCTGTTTCGAAATACATACATCACAATACATTTGTTTGAAAAATGTGGTTTTATATGAAATATATAGTATAAAATCGAAGGTGACGAATACTTATGTCCATTGACTGTATGGCAGTAATCAAAGATTCATTATTGGGTAATATATGACAAACACAATATGTAAAGTGGAGAAAACGGCCACAGTTCGGCACTGAAAAATACAGGATCTGGCAAGATTAAACAGAATGTCGATTAAAGGTCTGGACAAGTCTGTGCCCCACTTGTAACAATGGATGCTCAAGTTCCTCCAAGTTAATCCTAGAGAGAATGAGAGGTACGATCTCCTTATACGCCGACTCATATCCGCATCACCTCATGGTTGATTTAATCAGGGGGGTGCAGATTAACAACTGACATGAATATAAGGAGCTAAGCTCAAACTGGTACCAGTTCAGAACCGGTCACTCATGGTAGACATAAGATGGTCTAAGCACCACTTCATTCGGTAACGGAGGAAGGTAAACACATAATATGATCCGAGGTACAATACAGGAAAGGATAGTGTTCCCCTTTATCTTGCCAGATCTCGCAATTCACCTGCAACTGTGACAAAATCATTTTATTACAATATAAACTATTGTTTTACAGATACACATCAACATAAGCATTTAACATTCTAATTCCTTTAAAATGTCACAAATTAAAACATAAAATGGCAAAGTGTCAACAATAAAACCTGATTACTCCTTTTCCTGTATGGTAGAACATTGCGACTGTGAGGCCACTATTTCAATGTTCCAACTGTTCTTGATTTCGCACTCCGTGCATGATCCGATAATTTTCCACAATGTATAAATATATAGTGTCCATTTGAAATTAACAAGTACATCCGACATTAATTCCGGTCGGCCTGAAAAAATAATAAAACAGCAACAGAAAAGATAAATTGTTGGTAGAAGTTGGGAGGGATTTTTTTTAGAACTCCGATGTCTACGGAGCAGCCAGGTCAAAGTGAGGGTTAATTAGCACGCGACTTTTTCAAACACAAAAGTAGAACGGATCCGAATTGTAATTTACCATATTCCGGAACATAACTATCAATCTAAGAACAATTCACCTTTATTAAATTGGTTTATCTTATAAATTAGCTAAGCCTTATTAATCAAAGATTCATTATTGGGTAAAATATGACAAACACAATATGCAAAGTTGAGAAAACGGCCAGAGCTCTGCACTGAAAAATACAGGATCTGGGAAGATTAAACAGAATGTCGTTTAAAGGTCTGGACAAATCTGTGCCCCACTTGTAGCAATGGATGCTCAAGTTCCTCCAAGTTAATCCTAGAGAGAACGAGAGCTACGATCTCCTTATACGCCGACTCATATTCGCATCACCCCGTGGTTGATTTAATCAAGGGAGTGAAGATTAACAATTTACATGAAGATAAGCAGTTAAGCTCAAACTGTTACCAGTTCAAAACCGGCCACTCATGGTCTAAATACCACTTCCTGTGGTAACGCAGGAAAGTAAAAGCATAATATGATCCGAGGTACAATACAGGAAAGGATCGTGACCCCCTTGATCTCGCCAAATGAATGAGTATATACACACTAACAGAACACCCGCCCCCTCACCACCACCCATACACTGTCCGAGGAGAACCTTTCCGAAAAATACACATCGATGCTTAATTTAGTGGGAAGGAACGAATTTGATTAGAGGACATGAATGTTTCTGCGGCCCCTTGTATATTATTCAAGTAAATGTCTACCCCTATATCAGACAAGTGGGTTCCATCGAATCGACACAGATTCTTTTCTCGAGCACGGATATGTGGGTGATGGATTACATAGTGACCGTCATTCTTTACAAATTTATTAACGACACTATTTATACGTTTGCGAGCTCATTCAATTGTTGTTCCATTATGGGCACAATCCCAGTATCTTCTCATTAAGATATCACTCCATATTATTCGTGTACTAGGAAATAGGAAACGCAGCCGGATAATATCTCTTTCTATAGTTTGAATTATATCAATGCTCTTACATGTTCCCAATATCGTGTTTGTATGTAAAACATATTACTTCGAATGCCTAATGAAAGAATTAGGCATAAATAGCAACACCTCTAGTAATACTACATAAAAACCAACTTCGTTCGACAAAGATGAAATCCTAGCTAACCACAGATCATTCATGATCTCTTTAAATATCCCCTCTGGTAAAGAACCTGAGGATTTACCCTATTTATATTGAATACCTAAACTCCATAAGACACCATGCAAATAAAGGTACATAGCTGGATCATCAAATTGTTCGACGACAGTATTGTCTATTCACTTGACAAAGATTCTGCCTGCAGTAAAAGAGGGACAAAGTAAATATTGTGAAACTGTTTACTCGCGTATTGGCATAAATCACATTTGGATTTTGAAAAACTCTAAAGATCTTTTGGATAACCTTAAATCAAGAATTTTCTCTCAGGTATCCTCCATCACAACTTTTGATTTTTCAACTCTATATACCACCCTACCGCATGACAAATTAAAAACCCGCTTAAAAGAAACAATTCACAAAGCTTTCAGTCATAGAAACTATGGCTCAAAATTTGTTGAGTTAGGCTACAATTCCACATATTTTTCAAACAAAATTCAAAAATGTAAGACATACTACTCCGAGAAACAAGTGTTCAGTATGCTGGAGTTCCTCATCGATAACATATTTGTTTCCTTTGGAGGGACACTGTTTCAGCAGGTCGTCGGCATACCAATGGGTACGAATTGTGCCCCTCTTCTAGCCGATTTATGTTTATGCTCATATGAGTCTGAATTTTTTGAAAAGCTTGTAAAATATAAGACGATTCATGAGGCTAGAGTATGGAACGCCATAGCTGCCTTATCTTGAACACTGTTATGTTGTGTACCTACATGTTGGGTCAGAATAACTTGTTGTAAAGGTGTAAATCCATGTCCTGTAGTTAGTATCTAAAGTCATTAAGTCATAATTCCATTCTGAAAAGTTGGTTAGTAAATATGCAAGGCTTAATCTGCATTATGTTGAGTTAACATGACATTATCTTTCGTCCAAAATCAAATTGTAAAGGTGAAATCTCATTATGTTATGTTGAAATTTCATTGCTTGAAGTTAACAATTTCTTACGTTAGGCCAAAGCAACACTATGTAAAGTGAGCATTGAATTATGATAGCTTGAAACTTCATTATGTTTCAAAGTCGGTTATGTCGAGCAAAAATCAAACCAACTTATGCTGAAAATACATTACGTAAAGTCGAAAAGTTTCAATGTAAAGATAAAAAGTTATAATGTAAAGTTAAAGCTTTATTATTGTCAATTTTTTAAATAATATTGAATAGAAAAGTAATGGATGTCAAAAATACTCGTAAAAATTGGCTTGGTCCATGTTGTGGGGAAATTCCAAAAGGAAACCATTTCCCCGGAAATAGTCCATATGTTATCCGAATACGAAATGAAAATACTGGGACTGCATCAGTCAGATATGATGAAGCTGCGAAATGCATGTATACTATTTGGTCCAGGACAGCTACTAAGGTCAAACCATGGATGTGGCCCACCACATTTCGATACACCAAAATCCATTTTAAGCAATTTTATAAGTGATGGATTCAAGATTTTCTATATTGCAAAGATTTTGGGCGTCTCTGAACGAACGATTTATCGCAGAATGCAGCAATTTAATTTATATGTTGAAAACTTTTCTGACATAAGTGATGATACCCTTTTCCTTGAAGTTGGAAAAACCGTGAAGGAATTTCCTTTTTGTGGTGAAAACATAGTAATGCAACTACTGAAGCAAAGGGGATTCCGTGCACAGCGATGGAGACTTCGGGATGCTCTATATACACTAGACGAAACTGGCATGCAAGAAAGAAAATAAGGTAGACTTCAAAGACGAGTGTACAATGTGAATGGACCCATCCACCTCTGGCATATTGATAGAAACCATAAATTGATTCGTGGTCATTTTGTTATTGTCGGAGGTATAGATGGCTACAGCAGACTTGTGACTTTTTTTTAACAGTGTAAGGACACTAATAAATCTGCTACTGTCTTAGAATGTTTTCTATCTGGCGTTTCCAAATTTGGACTTCCTCACATAATTACATCAGATAAAGGCCTAGAAAACATAGCAGTTGCTGATTTTATTATTTCCGCTAGAGGACCTGGACAAGTAAGCATGATCAGGAAAGAGCGTACATAATCAACGCATTGAAAGAATGTGGAGGGATGTTTTTCAAGGGGTTCTGTGTATTTACTACAACCTATTTCAATTCATGGAGGAACAACATATCATGGATCCACTTAATGACAGTCATGTAGCTGCCTTACAGTATACATTCTCCTAAACAATAAATGAAAAACTTAATATATGGAGAGAGGCTTGGACACAACACGGAATGAGAACCGTTCACTCTTCACCACAAGCACTGTGGGTTTCTGGACAAATTCAAAGTTCAACTGGTATATCAGTATCAGATTTAGGAAACTACGGTACCGAAGGGATTCTTGATGATGAAGATGATGAAAATGAAAGCAGGCCCTTAATGTTCCCATTTTCCTTTGACATAAGCGAGGAATGTAGAAATGACCTTTCAGCCATTGCTACCCAACAGTGGGCCTCCAACAACTATGGAATTGCCATACACCAGAAAGTCCTGACAATAATAAACTGTCATCATCCAAGTGAAACATAAACAATAACAGATGTGAATTCTGACAAATATTAAATAAACCTTACAAAAATATTCATAGCTGTGCAACCACACTAATTTGAAATAAAACTAGAACTGTGAGTGACCTCACTGAGTGATACCCTCCGCTTGCAATACTATGAAGTTCAAACTTTGGAATACAGGTATATTAGCAAGTTACCTGTGAAAAATGAACGGATATGGAGCTATGTCAAGGAGACAACATCCCATCTCCAAAATAAAATAACCAAGAACATACATCTAGGGGTCACCACAAGGTCTTCAACAAAGTGGGATTGTTTAAAACCAATACGGTTTCATCAGTATACATGATGATTACAACATTTCTTAACTTTCTTACAAGAGGATTTAGGTCACATCAAATGTTATTGATTCAAAATTAATTATATATTCTTGAGTAGTTTTTATATTGGGAAAATCACCTTCCAAATTGTTGACAGGAACCATATTCCTTCATGTACATCTGCAGGCAGTGTATTATAACTGTGTAAAGTTTCATTTAATTCCAATGAGCCGTTTAGGAGGAGTTGCGCTTACAAGCCCATCTCTCCATACATAGCGTATTTCAGAGTATAAGTTAAATTATCTCCCCTTCCAAATTTTGGACAGCAACCATATTCCTTCATGCACATCAGCAGGTACTGTATTACAACTGTGTACAGTTTCATAAAAATCCAATATGCTGTTTAGGAGGAGTTGCGCTTACAAGGTACATACCCTCCTTCTTTTCGTGAAAGTACAAGTTGAATTATCTCCCCTTCCAAATTTTGGACAGCGACCATATTTCATCAAGCACATCTACAGGTAGTGTACTACAAGTGTGCAAAGCTTCACAAAAATCGAATAAGCCGTTCAGGAGGAGTTGCGCTTACAAGGTACACGACCCTCCTTTTCGTGAAAGTATAAATTGAATTATCTATCTCCCCTTCTAAATTTTAGACAGCAACGGTATTCCTTCATGCACATCTGCAGGTTGTGTACTACAACTGTGTAAAGATTCATAAAAATCCAATAAACTGCTTAGGAGGAGTTGCGCTTACAAGGTGCATGCCCTCCTTCTTTTCGTGAAAGTACAAGTTGAATTATCTCCCCTTTTAAATTTTGGACAGCAACCATATTCCTTCATGCACATCTGCAGGTGGTGTACTACAACTGTGTAAAGTTTCACAAAACTCCAATAAGCCGTTCAGGAGGAGTTGCGCTTACAAGGTACACGACCCCCCTTTTCGTGAAAGTATAGATTGAATGATCTCCCCTTCTAAACTTTATTCAGCAACTGTATTCCTTCATGCACATCTGCAGGTTGTGTACTACAACTGTGTAAAGTTTCATAAAAATCCAATAAGCTGTTCAGGAGGAGTTGCGCTTACAAGGTACATGCCCTCCTTCTTTTCGTGAAAGTACAAGTTGAATTATCTCCCCTTTTAAATTTTGGACAGCAACCATATTCCTTCATGGACATCTGCAGGCAGTGTACTACAACTGTGTAAAGTTTCACAAAACTCCAATAAGCCGCTTAGGAGGAGTTGCGCTTACAAGGTACACGATCCCTCTTTTCGTGAAAGTATAAGTTGAATTATCTCCCCTTCTAAATTTTAGACAGCAACTGTATTCCTTCATGCACATCTGCAGTTGTGTACTACAACTGTGTACAGTTTCATAAAAATTCAATAAGCAGCTTAATAGGAGTTGCGCTTACAAGGTACATGCCCCCCCCCCTACACTTTTCGTGAAAGTATAAGCTGAATTATCTCCCCTTTAATGTTGTGGACATCAACCATATTCCTTCATGCACATCTGCAGATAGTGTACTGCAACTGTGTAAAGTTTCACAAAACTCCAGTAAGCCGCTTAGGAAGAGTTGCACTTACAATTTACAAGACCCCCTTTTCGTGAAAGTATAAGTTGAATTATCTCCCCTTCTAAATTTTAGACAGCAACGGTATTCATGCATGCACATCTGCAGGTTGTGTACTACAACTGTGTAAAGTTTCATATAAAATCAATAAGCTGCTTAGGAGGAGTTGCGCTTACAAGGTACATGGAAGGACGGATAGACGGACGAACGGACGGACGGACAGACGGACAGGGTGATTCCTATATAACCCTCCCAAACTTTGCTTGCGGGGGGTATAATAAATGCACAAGTCTTTTATATATTAGTTTATTAACGACTAATACAAATCAAAGGTAAACTATCAAGCATGCAACAAGCTGTTCCTGTTTTCAGCATTGTTTCATTTATTTTTTATGACCAAATATGCAACTTTAATATTTGGATCATATATATCAAATAGTATTAACAACCTGACGCTGTATCGCTCACCTAGTTTCCAAACTGACTTACATACAACATAATATATGCTTGTATTGAGACTTCAAAACTTTGATAATGATTCATTAAACATGGGGCCATATATGGCACTAAATAGTTCCCAGTTCTTTTTATCGCATTGACGCCGGACTGTATGCACTGAGTTTTCCTCCTGGTTTCAATGTACACAAACTGTACTTAAAATAAATACAATTATTTACAGAAACATTTGTTATTTGCTGATGAATTTCATTACTTGAAATGAATCATAAAATGTACAGAGATTGTGTATATATACATAATGGTCTCATATATGCAATCAGAAGAGTGAAAATATTGATTTTAAGGGTCGGGTCGAGGTTATAAATAAATTAATATTTAGCAACCTCCACCATCCTCCACAAACAAAATATTTTGATACAATCATCAACCCTCTATGCTCAAAACAACTGCTCAATTTAGTGTTGGTGGAAGACTGTGGAGGTATATAAAATAGCTAAAATGTACATTGAATATGTAGTTTATAGTCCATTCTTAGCATTATCCGTCTAATTATGATGTCATTATGACGTCATAACGCACCCAATTTCACGGAAAGATATATTTTTTGAAAATTTGTTTATATAACAATTAAATTAGTAAATTGTTTTTATTCTATGTCAAGCATTATTTTTTAATAAAATGTGGGGCCAAGTTTGCACCTTAACGCCTCTCCCTCTTTCTGAGAATATGAATTAAAAAAAAGTCCAATTTTAAACTATGTTCCCAATAGCGCCATGTCAGATGAAGGGTTATAATGTCGGACACAATTTTGCAGGGGACCACATAAGGATCACTGGGACATCGTTTGGTTTCAATTGTCCTAGTATTTTCTGATGAGAAGATTTTTTAAATAATTTCCCATGGTGTCCAATGTTAAACTATGTTCCCCGGTGGTAGCCATTTGGATATAAGGTGGAACTGTCGGACATAATTGTTGAAGGGGACCACCCAACGACCCAACACTTAGGTAAATGCACTCAACATAATGAAGTTTCAACCTATCATAATCCGGTGGTCATTTTACATAGTGTTGCTTTGGCTCATCGTAAGAAATTGTTTTCTTCAAGTAATGAAATTTCAACATAACATAATGATATTTCACCTTTACAGTTTGATCTTTGGACGAAAAATAATGTCGTGTTAACTCAACATAATGCAGATTAAACCTTACATATCTACTAACCAACTATACAGGATGGAATTATGACTTAACGACTTTAGATACTAACTACAGGACATGAATTTACAACTTTACAAGAAGTTATTCTGACCCAACATTTCGGTAAATACACTCAACATAATGAAGTTTCAACCTATCATAATCCCGTGGTCACTTTACATAGTGTTGCTTTGGCTTAGCGTAAGAAATGGTTAACTTCAGGTAATGAAATTTCAACATAACATAATGAGATTTCACCTTTACAATTTGATTTTTGCACGAAAGACAATGTCGTGTTAACTCAACATAATGCAGATTAAACCTTACATATTTATTAACCAACTTTAGGACATGGATTTACAACTATACAACAAGTTATTCTGACCCAACATGTAGGTACACAACATAACAACATAACAGTGTTCAAGATAAGGCAGCTATGGCGTTCCATACTAGAGCCTTTAATTTCACATACAGGTATATTGGTGACGTTTTATCTATCAATAATTCTAGACTTGCAGAATTTCTTCCATTGATATATCCTCCAGAGCTGGAAGTTAAAGAGACCACAGATACAGCTTCGTCCGCATTATTTTTGGACTTATATCTCGAATTTGACGACTGTTGTCAACTCAGTACTAAAATTTATCATAAACGGGACGAATTCAATTTTAAAATCTTAAATTTTCCAAATATGTCAGCAATATACCAGCTTCTTCTGCATATGGTGTTTACATCTCGCAATTGATTCGCTATGCAAGAGTCAGTAGCAATTATTCTGATTTCCTGAAACGTCATATTCATCTGAGAAACCGGCTACTGGACCAGGGCTATTAAAAGATTCGCCTTATTCGATCTCTTAAAAAGTTTATATTGCGATACCAAGATCTTGTCGAAATATATTCCGTCTCTGCAGATACGATAATAAATGATGTATTTTCATATAGTGAAAATGTATAAAGATAAGGAAGTCAACACAAATGTCAAAGCTATTTTTCTATCAATGTGTGACGTAAAATTGTGTTTGACATTTACTTCACTGAATTTGGTACTGCTTTGACAACTATTTTACCTATTTTGTTCCAGTATTGTTATTAATACTGCTTTAGTGACTGCCGGAACCTTTGAGCCGTAATGAAAGCGGGAGGTTTGGCGCTTTAAAATCTGATTCAACCCACCATTTCCTTAGAAATACCTGTACCAAGTCAGGGTCATTACGGTTTTCACAGTTTTCCGGTTGTTGACTGACTTTTCTTTTTATACACTTATGAGTTTTGACTTTCCCTTTGTAAGATTGTTTGGAGTTCGGTAATTGTGTTATTACCTTTATTTATGATGGGATTTGCGCAATTTGTAAGCAGCGTCGATAAGTCGTCGCGAAAAAGTCCGTCCAGGTACAATAAACTGACACGCAAAGTTCAATATTCCGATTAAATACTGTAATTCTCGGAGAGTGATTTTGTGACTGTTTAAAAATGATATAATTCGCTCTTTTATTTTGCTTACTTTCTCTTGTGGCAGCTTCAGAACCATATTAATAGTATTTAATTATATACCCAAAAACACCAAAACCTCGGTTGGTTCAACAGTCGTATTATCTGCTAAAGGGACCCGCATACTTTACAAGATTTTTGAAAAAATTTCAGAGTATTGCAGCATTGTGTGGTTTTAGCTTTCTCACCAAATACAAAATCATCAAGGTAATTTAAAATATTGTCATTATTAGACTCCTGCTCTAAAGCTGTTGAAAATTTATCGAATAATGAACAACTAATGGATAAACATTTGTCGACGAAATACTGATTTTCAAATTTAAACTCCATAAGATCGAAATCACCCGGTGACAGGCTAAGTAACCTAAAGGCAGATTTTATATCCCATTTGGCCAACTTCGCATTTTTTCCCAACTTATGGCTCATTTTAATTGCATCATCTATCGTTGAGTATTTAGCGGAACAAAATTCTTTATCAATAAAATCGTTGACTGACCCGTGTTCAGGAAATGGCAAATTATGTATCAGTCTATATTCAGAACTTGATCTTTTGGGAATAACCGAAATTGGTGAAATTCTTAATGTGGGAAAAGGGGGAAGTGAAACGGTCCGGCTATTCTACCCAAGTTTATTTCTTTGTAAATCGTATCTTTAGCAACGACGGCTTTCTCCCCAGCAATTCTTTTTTAGATGTATTTCAAAAGACCGACGCTAACCGGAGAACTGCAATATAAATCCGTATTTAAGTCCTTGAATTAATTCTTTGGCGATATCTGGTTGAGGATATTAATAAAGCGCCTTCTCAACATTTTTTATTATTAATGGGGAGCGGCCAAGAGAATATAACTGCGTTGAACCTGTAAATAAAAATACAATTAAAGAAAAACACACACACAACTGAGTTTATTTCAGGACCTACAAGCTGTTAAAGGGTGGCTCCCATTACATTTTGAACATTTATGCAAGTATTTGCAATTCCTACCAAAAGTACACTTCGCCTATTAAATGCTCTGCACAAATAGTTCCGAGGTTGTCCTCCGTTGTGACCCGTTCCACCATTATATTGGGAATTGGTAGCAGCGAGCTGTTGGCTATGTTGATTTACAAGTCCTGTGTTAAAAGGTCTTTATACTGTACTGAATTTCGGTGTAGCTACACACAAAAGCCAAAGCTCCATGTCAACGACTCCCCACGAAGAAGTGGGAAAACGGGCTTTCCTTAAACGAAATTGTTCATTATACTGAACCCATCCCCCATTAACCCCCTAGAAGCTGCCATTCTGACTGTTTGCATATACTTAAGGTATTATTGACCATTGTTTGGAAATTTCTCCAACATTACACTTGCATATATCATAAAGGCGGAAGTCCAAACATGCGTGTTGTTAATATATTTTCCTTTTGATTAACAACAGTGAAAATCCCCCTTTTATTGCTAGTTCACTCTCTAAACTTGGTTCATCTACAAGGTCTTTTGCGGATTTTAGAAACAAATTTAAATCAATGAATTCTCCCTTCCAGATTTTTTCTTTTATCTTGACCGGAATGTGAGATGAATTGGAGTCAAAGACACTAGAAATATCTGACGCCCTTCAAATGAATTGACAAAATTTCCCATCCCCTGTGGTGATGAATGTTGCAACATATCTAAGTTGTTATTTTCAGCACCATGCGTCTCCTGGCCCGGTATTGGAAGAGAGTTTGCCTGCTGTTGTGGTCCTTGTTGAACACACTGCGTCTCCTGTTCCGGTATTGGAAGAGAGTTTGCCTGCAGTTGTGGTCTTGTTGAAAACACTGCATCTCCTGGCCCGCTATTGGAAGAGAATTTGCCTGCTGTTGTGATCCTTGTTGAACAGTAGACGTTGACGAACCATATGTTGAAGGCGTTGATAGGCTGGATACATCATACAAGGGACGATCAGTTGCACGAGTGTCATTGTGGGATGCCTCCATATCTGACGCAATCGGTACATGCTCACCATGTGGTACTGCTGTCGTCTGGCCATTTCGCCTCGGGGTGGTCTTTTGCCCTTTTGGCGTCGATCTTTTTTGTTGAAATCCTTTTATTGGAGGGTTTCGAAGTCTTTTTGGTGGTTTCATCTTATTTGGATCCTGGATGGCGTTGATTTTTGTTTCGATTTCTTTTAAATATATTTTTTCGAACTCCGTTGTCTACTGAGCAGCCAGGTCAAAGTAAGAACAATTCACTTTTATTAAATTGGTTTATCTTATAAATTAGATAAACCTTATTATTGGAAGTAAATGAGAACTTCTATTGTTACTGGTTTTTTTTTATTATTGTATCCGTGCGTTACCATCTCATTCTTTACTGTAGACTTATTCGACTTCCTGTTTTTAATAATATGTATTTTATATAAAATCTGAAATGTTTTTACACCACACAAATATTCATTACCGTACGGTACCGTACAGATACCAATCGACAATTGTTCATAGCAATTATCGAATGTTTAAATAACTAATAAAACACAAAATATAATATTGATTATGCGTTTATCATAAAGGACATTTATTGCTTATTTTTTACATAATTAAATGGGCTTTGTGCTCTTAAAATGTTCTTTGTTGTCCTTTTTGTTCGTGAGTGCACAAAGTGCTAACGCACTGAAACCAGTGCCCGGATAGACATGTCGCTCCACTCGGACATATTATTTTCATTCCGAGCCAAACAGTCTTGCTCTTTTCCTTGAATGCTGCATGGCTAGCGGAGAAGCAGTAATAACCGATTTTATGTTTTTGTTTATTTGTTTTTGTTTTGACCCGGCGGGGGCTCGAACCCACGATCTACCACACTAGAGGCGAGCACGCTAGCCATTACAACACCGATGTGGTTAATGATCATGTTGAAGGTTTGTAACCACCTAATACAAATTGCTTAGCAAATGGCGTTATCTGCCAGATCGCGGTTTAATATAGTAACATATGAATAATACGCTAGATGTTATTGCCTATAGCGTGTAGCAATATTCTAATTTTATCGGTAAATAGTATAACATTTGATCTCACTGCGTGATATTGTCAGTATCAACATTCTGACTCGGATACTGAAAAATACCGGTCAGTGTGACGTCTCATGTTGACGTTCAATACCGATAAAAATAATATCGTCAGTTTTGATGATCTCGACATACATTTTCACTAGCATTATAACTCTTCCTATCGGACTCATTGCGATACTAGCGATAACATTGCCGTTATTCTATATATACTGTCCACAGACAAATGTACTAAACATGTCCTGTTTCCAATAGACACATAAATCTTTTGTTAAA
Source organism: Bathymodiolus septemdierum (assembly GCA_963383655.1). NCBI lineage: Eukaryota > Metazoa > Mollusca > Bivalvia > Mytilida > Modiolidae > Bathymodiolus > Bathymodiolus septemdierum. Next base: position 26,739,171 of record OY726524.1, on the reverse strand, counting down.
CTGCCAGTCATTGATACCATCTAAAAATCGTTCAAATCCTGTTAGTTGTATTTGTCATGTTACTAATTTTTCAATCTGTTATTCATTCTTGGTATTTCTACCCCATTAAAGTATAAATCGATTAAATCTACTGTAACAAACACCTCCATTAGTTATTGACATTGTATTGAGTATCGTATTATATATATATGCGACAACACATGGATCGCAACGCAATTTGATTTTCTACTGTAAAATAGGGTATGGCTTACACATACTTGAATAAGGCAATTTTAAACGATATTTTGGGAATATCACGACAGTCACTTTTCTTTTTGGGAGGTGTACCCAATGTAAGCCACAAAGAAACACAAATAAATGCCACATACGCTTAATAGTGTGCACCTCGCAACAGAGTGAAGTCGAAATGATAACTTTCGGGTCGGAATTACACGAGTTCACCCCGATTTTCAATGTGGTTTGTACTGTTCAATCATTAGATTCTTTTGCAAAGTGATTCATGGACGATTGTTTGTCTTTTCGTCTTTTGTCGTTCGGCCATTGTATTGCCTTGTCCATAGATTTGTACAATTGATTGCTGCTAACAAGGAAACTACTGAATCAAGGGTTCCTCTTAGTAAAGTTGAAGTCATCACAATTTTACGATCGCTACCATGACTTGGTTGACAGTTATGAAATATCTGTGTCACAAATGACCACGGATATGTTCCACTGTCGTAAGCACTTCCAGATCCTTTCCTCATTCACGACTTATCACCAGATTTGTAACTAGATTAACACGACGGGTGCTACTAGTGGAGAAGGAACTGCTGAGTACCCTTCCGGAGCACCTAAGTTCACCCCCGGATTTTAGTGGGGTTCGTGTTACTCGATCCTTACTTTTATGTGCATGTTTTGTAGATCGTTATTTGTCCTTTTCGTATTTTTTCTTTTGACCATTGTGTTGTCTGTTTTTCGATTTACGGATTCGGATTACCCCTTTGGTATCTTCAAACTCTTCTTGCACTGGTATTCTGAAACTTTTTAGTGTTTGTTAAAGTATAAAAGTTCAATTAGAATGTGAGACGGCTATGTGAGGCCAGAACTGACATAAACAGATTGCTGATGTTTTAAATGTCATAAACTGCGTAAATCTGTCATCGAAGATATATATGTTTGTAAATCGAATGATTATTAATACGGGGCTTAGGTTAAACATTTACTATTAATAGGCATGCAAAATGCGTGTATATTATGGGAATAGTTTCACGTTCATTATCTGATCTGTAGCAGTGAACCAGACAGTGGGAGGTGAATGTCACAAGTTGACCGTACAAGGAAAAGGTGTGTGAGTTTGTGTATATGTGTGTGTATGTGGGGGGGGGGGGGAGGGGGGGAGGGGGGTAAAGTCTTAGGGTTGTTCCAGGAAATGTGTTTGGGGGCACGTTTTGAAAGCTATCGAGTAAATAAAAAGCACTGTGGTTTCAAAGCAAGCCCATATTATTTTGGTTAATTGGATAATATAGATATTACTTTGCTTCCATGCTTACATTTTAGCTTTTTCGTTTGCCAAAAAGGGGAACAAAAACACAGTTGTGTCGACTTGACCGCGGCTTCTACGTCCCTGGATTCTTAATATGAATACAAATATCATTGACATCTAGTGTATTTTATGGTAAATCAACAAGAAACCGGAACACATAATTATTAAACTTATTTGATGATTGTGTTCCTATGTTTGATCAGCATATATAATAATGACAGTAATTATTTATAATAACAATTCCTTGCTATGTAAATATGGGGTCAAATATTTAATAGGCATAACGTATTTGATATCATATCAAATTATATAGATATAATCGAATCAATTATATCTGTCCATAGTTTACAGCTACTACAAGGATATCATTGCGTGCAATTAAACAAACATAATAGGGAAAATCAAACCAAACACTGCATGAATAACGATCTCAACTCAGTTTACTAACAGATTGATGTGAAATTTCACGGACAAAAATAACACGATAAATTGTAGATGCAGCCGCATGAAATAGCTAATGAAATGTTCAATAACAATAACATAGATTATCACGATTTCCGTGATAGAGTATTGCTGCTAACACGGAAGTTACTGAAGCAAGGGTTCCTATTGGTAACGCTGAAGCTATCAAGTCAAATGTTTTACCGGCTGTCGTCACTATGACTTGGTCTTCCGCTACGGAGTATCTGTGTCACATATGACAACGGATATGTTCCGTTTGCCGTAATCACAACCCTGTTCTTTCCTCTTTCATGACTTATCACCAGATTTGTGACAAAAGTAGCACGACGGATGTCACTAGTTTAGAAGGAACTGCTTACCATTCCGGAGGACCTGCATCTGTTATTTATGGGGCTCGCGTTAATCAATCCGTGTGGTGTTTTGTGGATCTTTGTTTGCCCTTTTGTCCTTTTTCTTTTAGTCATTGCATTGTCCTTCTTAAATATACTCCTTGTAATCAAACGTTGATATATCATTGCGTACGTTCATATCACGGTCGACATCGATGGTGTAATGATAAGCATGCTCGCATTGAGTGTGTATGGCACTGGTCAGGACAAACAAAAGACTATAACATTGATATTTGCCGTTTCTCCTCTAAGCACATGACTTTTATAGTGACACAATGGTAATGACAATTTAGCAAATGACGAGTACCACTAGTGGAGTATGAACTGGATACCCTTCCTGATCATCTGAGTTCACATTAGCTTTTGATTGGGATTCGTGTTGTTCAGTTTTATGTGTAGTGTTTTGTAGATCATTGTTTGTTGCTTTGTTCTTTTTACTTTGGCAATTGTTGTCTGTCCTTTCTTGATTGACCGCTTCTGGTGGTATCTTCAACCTTTTCTCATCCTGATGTTTTCGCTACCATTGGAATGTTTTCAGAACAAATAATGCACACATACTCGAATTAATGAACATTGTGAGAAAAATAGATTATCAATCATGAATTCTGAAAAACTTTTATTATTTTAAGTGCTCGCCAGCTAGATTTGTTGATGTGTTTGTGTCTACTTCTGCTCTTCTGCATCAGCTTTACCTGCATAATCCAGGTAAATGTTCACATTTTGTATCCAAAGTAGGTTAAAAATACAAATGTGTTTTCATTTTTTATTGTAGGGGAGAAGAGATAAAAAAGAAAACTCCAATTAAAGAAATATAATATTTTAAAGATGTAAAGGATTAGAAGAGCAATATCACTAATTCTGCCATCTATGTAGACACATCACCCTGGTGGATACTCTACAAGTATAAAAAAGCCTAAGTCAAGTCTTTATCGCACGGTCACATCGGTGGTGTAATAGGTAGCTCTCGCATCTAGTGTGATAGATCGTGGGTTCGGGTGCCGGTAGATTCAAATCAACAACTATTGAATTGATATTTGTTATTTCTCTGCCAAGAACGCAGCACGAAGGAGTAAGAACAAATATTACTTTGACCTGACTCAGGTTAGTGTGTCCTAGTGGCCTTGGTATATATAATATTCATGGGTTAATAAATCGTTGTATCCATCCCATTACAAGACATTAATTGTATAATATTCAACAGTTCGGATTGTTTTAGAAGAGGATTATGACGGTTTAACTTTAAATCAGTTAAATCGTTGTCTCAGCTTTTGGTAATGACATTCGGAGAATCTGTATACAACTACTGTCTACGGGAAATGAATCCGGATGCAAGCACTATTGACCAGAAAGCCATTCACATTACATCTCTGCATTGGCGGTAGTTATATTCACAAATCTCAAAAACGATAGGCTCCTATTGCATGCTAGATGTAAATGTAGATCGCAGAAATTGGAACCTGTATTTGCAAGTTGGAGCATAATATATCTCGTAAATAAGTCGTCAAATGAAAGAGATGTTGGATGTTGTATAGTATGTCAACATCGTTATGTCTTCTGCCACGAACGATGACCACGACTCAATGTTACTAAGGTTCGCCCTTAGACAGAGGTGACCTTACACGATGTTTACTATCCTGTTTTGGCCCTTTTGCTTACTTGCTCCCAAAGATCTTTCAATTAATTGGCTTTACAATCTTTTGATGATAAACGTATCTGATTAAGATTATTTCAGAAAAGCGTCATTCGGATTAATTTATATCTCTATGTTTTTCTTTACATATTTCAATACAATATAAACATGTCATCAAACTAAACACAACGGGAGCAAAACTTTACGTACCACCACAGTAATACTTGTAACACTTTTTTTATATGTAATCTACAATAGAAAGAAATCATTTAGAAAGATTTGAGTAAGACAGTGGCTGCATATTAGTCATTAGTCAAAAATATATAACAGTGTATACTATGTCAATTTGGATAGAATTTCTGGATACTGATTATGAATGCATATAATCAATTAAAATGTGTATTTACACACTAATTATGGTGTAAAAATGCCTCTTCTCAGAAAGGTGAGCGGTCATATATTTCTGGGTTAGAGATATCGATTTGCCTCTTTCTACAATTTTCTAATGGAGTTTGAAACTGTTATTACAGGGTGGTATTACAACACCACCGACAGGGACATCTACTGATTGTTCCGAATTAATCAAGACAAAAAGATCAATCTAAGCAAAGGAAAGTTACGAGTGTTTCGTGTATAGAGAATATCACACTCCTTGCTCTCAAAATACAGCGTTCGGAAAGCTTCTAATAAGCGAGACAACAATTATTGTACGTACCTGTCTATGCGAGTATCACACCAGAAATCATATAAGAAACAGGAACTGTTTACCCTTCGCGAGCATCTAAGTTCAACCCTGTTTTAATGGGGTCCATGCTGCTCACGTTTGTAGTTTCTTGTGTTGTGTGTTTTTGTCTTCGTTCTGTGTCTTGTGCCCAATGCTGCTGGTTTCTCAAGATTGTCCATTCTTGAAAGCCCCTTCGATTTTCTTTAATGTTTCTTTTACCAAAAATGAAATATGTATCGGAGAATGAACATTGGACAGCATAGGATCGAAGTTCATAAACTCAAACTCGTTTACCAATTGAAAAACATTTGAAGAGAGAATGAAATAGTCTATTACAGTCGAGTTGTTACAAGTTTTTTTCCTCTATGAATTTGTCTTTCCCTAAGCGTCCATTACCTATGTATAAAATGTGTGCTCTACATAACTGAATCAACATGTGACCGAAAGTATTTAAATTTGCAGTACAACTAGTGTATCTTCCAGCAAGAACATCTACTTTGTACAATGCATAAAAATCATCCATATAATCAAGAAAATCTGAATCATCATAAACGTCTCAATACTGTGACAATTTTTCATCTTTTGAAATATATCTTGAGTATCACCTGTTTTTGCATTAAAATATCCAATCAAAGAAAAATAATCACAACCAGAACTTCACTGAATTAATGCTGATTCAATTTCATTAAAAGCTTCTAATGAGCTGTATTTGGAGTTTTCTGGTGAAATATAAATACAACCTACAAATAGATCTAAATCTATCGTAAAAAAGTCTTTTGAAATACGGACTCATTGTACAAATTCTGACTGAGGAAATAAAAGTTAAACTTTTCAACAAATATCTTTTAAAGACTATTACTATCTCACCAGATTTGGTATTAACATTTCTTCTATGCTTAGAGAAGCACATATAATTATTTGGTAATTCTAACACATCTAACTCGTCAGTTTAAAATGTCATAAGATTCTATAAAAGTTCTAAAATCAGGATTCATTAACTTTGTTATTAAACCACAGATATTTAAACTGCATATTTTTTTATACATTTCTGAACAATTTCATCATTGTTTTCTTTAAATTCAGTTTCAATATGTCCATTATCTGAAGGACAATAAGCGATTTCCTATGCGCTATAACCATTCCTGTTAACACTCTGATTTACAATTCTGTTTTTATCTATAATATCATCGTATTTATTATAATTTCTTAAGAGTTGAACAATGCCATGATTATTCAAATGAATAATATCTCTAAAATATAAATGTTTTGCTACTGAATTATCGGGTAGCCAAAAAAAAAACCTGCATTTTATATATAAGTAAAAAGTACAAAGATCATTTAACTTCGAATTGAAATAATTAACATTACAACCAGCTCTTGGCAATATTTTAGATATGACAACCTTGAAGCGTTTATGCTTGATACAATGTATAATGTCACTGTAAATCTGGATAAATTCTTGGTACTCATCCGCTGACTGACATCATTGCCTCCAACATGCACACCTATTGTATGGTATTTAGACATGTCAATGTGCTTCAAATCATTGCAAATATCTAAAACTGTAGCTTTTTTGAGATTTGATATATAGACATTTCGCAATGGTCAACCAGATCGCGATGACGAACGTAGGTTGTTTGTAGTAGTGATGACGTACTTCAGCCTAGGAGCAACGTAGTCTTGTTTGAGTAGCTTTTGTGTCAGCAGCGGAGCTCTGTCCAGAAAATCAGTGTATACGACTACTTGGCGCAATTCCTGGAATAACGTACGAGTTGTAATATGTAAATTCAGCCGGAAAATTTGAGTCGTAATGAAAGGGGGAGGTTTGGCGCTTTAAAGTCTGATTCAACTCACCATTTCTTTAGAAATGCCTGTACGAAGTCAGGGTCATAACGGTTTTCACAATTTTCCGGTTGTTGACTGATTTTGTCTGTTTATATACTTATGAGTTTTGACTTTCCCTTTGTAAGATTCTTCGGAGTTCGGTAATTTTGTTATTGCTCTTATTCCATATGCTGGTGATACATGCAAGTTAACAATGTCGTCTACACACTATTGTAAATCTACAATCTCTCTTATCAATCTTGGTGGTATTTAAGCAAACCTCAAAATATTATGCCTCATTATGCACTTGTATGCTCTTCAAATGTCTTTGTGCATGCGATTGATTTAGGCATACCTCCTTCTGAATTGTACCATGTCATGCCACAATGAACCACATGCGAGCCACATGCCTCACGAGAAAGACAATAATTGGTATGATAATCCATATTAGAATGAGACCACAGGGATTATTAAATGTGTTTTTTTTTCAAGCGGTTTGTTTGTAATTAACAGTTCGGGTACTAGCTGAATATTGTGTTGTAATATATTTGTTAACTTTTCAATTGACTATTAAACATCATTTTCAATTTGCCGGTTATATCATAGCAGTTAGTTGCATTGATGGAAAATTAACAGAAAACTGAAAAAATAATAACATAACGTTTATTGGGTGGTAGTGGAATGACACAAAAATCGCTTTGGCGATACAATTGATAACAGATAAAGGACGAACGGACAATCAGCGATCTACAAAGCACTACTCAGAAAACTAAAGATTGAGCAAAACGAACTCCACTAAACACCGGGTGTGAACTCATGATGAGAAATGTTGTTTAATTGATCAATATATTTAACGTTATTTATATAATAAGATTAGGGTTATGATGGTTAACGTCACTTTCAACTATTTGTCAGTTATATCGTGGCAGTCAGTTTCATTGGTAGAGGAAATCCATCTACCTGCCGCAAGTCACTGACAAACTTTATCTCATAATTTTGTATCGAGTACACCTTACAATTGACGGGATTCGAACCCACAACTGATAAACACTGATTGTGCATGTAGTTGTAAATGTATCTACTCTCCGATCATGGCCACGACGTCACCCCTGATTAGACGATAACAGATTAATTAAAGGTTACACGATAATACCCTATATGATATGTTGTTTGTGTATAACAATAATATATTTTAAAGGAGACGACACATACATAAATGTAATTTGAATCGAATAGAATATACATATCTGAATGAATGCTTCGTTTAATTATGTTTGTAACATGAATACATTATTTTCCTTTGATCGTTTTGTGTTGTTTATATATCAGAATGTAATTAAGCAACAGCTAAGAACTATGAAATAATACACACAGATAAGATACGAGATATTGCACACATTAAATTTGGGATGTAGTTTTATTACTCTGAGAGAGCCGTGCAATTATCAACGATCTAGATGTGATATTGCATTTTTTATGTTACAAATCTTTTATGCCACGGTTTTCCGAGTTAAGCTGTGGTATAAATACTACATAGCGTGTATATATATATTTCAGTACTGTCAAATTGATATTTAATCGCATCGGTGATGCAATGGTTAGCTGGTTAGCGCTCTCGCCTTGAGTGCGGTAGATCGTGGGTTCGAGCCCCCATCGGGTCAAACCAAAGACTACAAAATTTGTAAATGTATATGTCTACATGTAACTGTTGATATGACCATACAACCTTGCATGTTATGTTACGCTCATGATGCATAACTATTTGCATTTATATGTAATAATGCTTATTTTGTTTTTGAAAGAAAATGAAATATCAATTACAGATTTTCTTATTTTTATTTGTATTCCAAAAGTAAACTAGTTAAAATAGATAATTGATACCTGATGATTTCCGAGAGTTTCCACTCTATTGGCCCCATAATTCATTTTAATGGCGGAGGTCATCATCTTTTGATCATTTTGAAAGTTAACATTCAATGAATCAGCCCATGTAACATGTCTTTCATGTAACTCAGCTTGATAACTTATGATTGCTAAAACAACAGTATGCATCGTATGTGATTTTAAGAAAGTTGTCGTTCGGTGGGGGGTCTTCTATCTATTCCCACTTTTTAAAAGGAACTATTACAGGTATTCCCATGGTGTTTTCCCATTTTTGAAAATCAGGTACATGTATTCCCATTATCCAACTTTAATTTCTTACCTCTATGATTGTTTATTGAACATTAATTAGGTGTTGATTTGACCAAAATACCTGATAATTTGTTCCAGTATATGTATATGTATAAAGTTTGAATAAATGAAATGGAAAACAAAGTTTACTTATATGTAAATAAATGTAAAGTTTTGAAAACTGTGTATCTATACAAAGTGAGTTCTAGAATAAATTTAAAGTGCAATGTACATAGTCTGAACAGTTTGAATGAATATCTTTTGTGTGAAATAATAATTATTATTCAAATAAGGCAGAAATTAGATTGAAATATTTTTTTTCATTATAGATCGAAATAAATTATAAGAAAAGTAAAATATTTATTTATAAGATATATGTACCTTCGAAAAAAAAATACAATTCATAAATATTTCATAATAACAAAACAAATAACATATAATAGATATAATTCAAGATAGCTTTTACTTCATTTTTTGTATTAATGCTTATACAGTGAAGCCAACTAATAAATAGTTGTTTAGTGCATGCTTCCATGTATGTCTATTATTTCATTTACATTGTAATTTGAAAATTGAATAATAACTTCTGTAAATCTTATGACATACGACTGTATTGTTTGATTGATAGAGATAATATTTATTCATGCATAAATCATTTTGTATTAGAATTAAAATTATAAATTACTATATTTTGGTATCTTTTCTCTTTCACTTGCATTGTAGGACACAAACGTTTACCTGAAGTTAATGTGTTGGTGTTTATGCACTCTACTCCCAAATGTTTGTACACTATTAGTTTATACAGTAATGACTTGAAATTTAAGATTTCTTTAATGCATTTTTTAAAAGTTGGACTAGGAGGAATGAACCCGCGGAACACACCGTCCATAGCCAGAGGCTCAGATTCACTTTCACTCCAAAAGACAACATACAATGAATGACTACATCAACATTGACAGTACAATAGCAGGGTCAATGGATGGTCGTAGTTAACTGACTAGTAGTTACTTATCACTGTTTACACATTCTTTTCGTGGTCATGGCCACGGTGACCTCTTTGCCATTAGGAAATTAGATGCAGAAGGTTTCATGTATTCATTGGAGGGTCGTGATCGCATGGTATTTGGATTTACAATTACCTATGCAACGAATGCCTATCGCTACTAACGTTGTGAGTTTGAATCCCGCTCAGGCGAGATGTACTCGAAACAACATAATGTGATAAATTTGTCAGTAACTTGCGACAGGTCGGTAGTTTTCTCCGGGTACTCCGGGTTCTTCCACCAATAAAACTGACCGCCATGATAAAACTGAGATATTGTTGAAAGCGGCGCTAAACACCCTTACCCCGTTCCTTTTCACGGGATCTCAGTAGCCGAATAATTAATAAATATCGTGTAAAACAACCATTACTTATTTACTAGTATGGTATATTCAAAGCAACTTGTTGCATGTATCCTATAAATATAATTTAGTTGTTGTTAACTTCTGAATCAGATTTCAAGTCAAAATCTACAATACTCGTCCGTGTGAAACCGATTTCATTAATGTAATTACATTCTTTCAGATCAGGAATAGTTTGACATGTTGCTGATAATTCTGAAAAATGAGCGATATTTCCTAAAAATTCATTTGACAAATGGTTATTTGGTTCATACATAATATCAGATGACGAAGAATTTTGTGTGTTGATGTCATCATTTCTGTTTACTGCGTCACTAATCCATTCACTACGAGTCATCGTTGAATGTTTTGAAGAACTCAGAGTATATGATGAACTTGAAGAATGTGTGCGTTTTTTCCTGAAACAAAAGAAGTGAGGAAATGAACGATTGTTTGTCCACGTGAGTAATGCTTCAAGTCAATAAACGTTAGCAGAGAATACCAAAAGGGGCAATCAAAATGGATAATCCAGAGAATCTGACAAGATGAAGAAAAAACCCAAAACCGAAAACACAGCACAACATGGGTTGGACACCACGATACGCAAACAATCACAAAGAACGCAAATAAGACATGAGCCCTCCTACAAACAAGAAGTAAAAATATGACGATACTGTCTGTATTGGCCCAGACCAACAATCCGAGCTGGAGTCTGTTAATGCTGTGCCCTTGAATCACATGTTCGCATGTAGAAACTCGTTCCACTTTGAAGCATTATCATGACTACAGGTCAACTATCATGTATTGTTCTTACTCCTTATTAGTGATAGGAGAAACAATAGATACTAATTACAAAGTGTTTTATTTCATACTAACCACCGAATGTCCAACTCGAACAGAACACACTAGCAGTTGAATTATTGAAGCTGTACGTTTTCTTATTGTGAGGAAGAAAAACAACAACGTGAGGTTTATATTAATTAAAATTTACATTTCTTTGTTAAACAATACAATAGTGATTAAAAGGCGCTGCTATGAAATAGTGAAAAAAGCAATATATAGTCATTTACCTTATACATTAACGTACTCACAGGTTGTAGGTACTTGAATGACCGCAATATGTAACTAAGAGGGGAGGTTTGGTCCCATAATACAATTTCAACCCCACCACATTTATTAAGATGTATGTACCAAGCCAGGAAGGTGAGCGGTCATGTGTTGTGTGTTAGTGGTATATATTTTCCCTCTTTCTATGAATTTGCTATGCATTTTGGACTTATTCCGACAGCGTTATATTCTTTGTTTTTTATTCTATGATGTACTCTATAACAATTTGGAAATAGTGGTATATATATACCACGAATGTCTCTAATGGATCAATCCTGGTTTTTTTAGGGTTCGTCGTGTTCAATCTTTATTTTTCTGTGTACATTGTTTGTACTTTTGTCCCTTCATTTGGTTATAATATTATCTGTCCTTCTTTAATTTACGGTCTCTGATTAGCCCTTTTGGTATCTTCTAACTTTTCTATTCTAAGGTTGTTAAAGTTGAAAAGGGGAATACATTTATTGTATAACTCTTGAGTGAAAATATGTTACAAGCTATATAAAGCAAAGAGGACTAGGGTTAGGGTTATGGTGCTTAACCCCACTTTGAACAATATTGCAGCTATATCGTGGCGGTCAGTTTTAATTGTGGAGGAAACCGGTGAAAACCACCGACCTGTCGCAAGTCAATGACACACTTTATCACATATTGTTGTATCGAGTTTACCTCGCCATGAACAGGTATCTAACTCACAACTTTAGTGGTGATAGCTACTGATTGCACAAGTAGTCGTAAGTCCAACTATCATACGAAGACCTCAAAATTAACAAGACAATTGCAACAAAATACTCTGTACTTACGATTTGTGCTTATTGCAGAATGATGGTAGATGATTTCTGAAGTTGTCGTTGACCTCAATGAAGATATAAAAATTGACAGCATAATTTGAAAACTGTAATAAATATAATACCGCTTTAGCAAGTTCTAGCTTGGCGGTTGTTAAATTATTGTCTGGATCCTCAACAAACGAGTCCGCCACAAACAAGATTGAAACAGGTAATGTAGTGATTAAGAAATATATACTTGTAAAGAACAGCATCCGAGTTAATTTTTTACTGCTTCGAATCAATCGTCGTCTGGTTTTTGGATTTGGTATGGAACATCTGCGAAAGACTCTTGATTCATGGAGTGATTTACCAATTAATAAGTTCATTGTAAACATTAAAATAAATGGTAGAACTGAGAGCATTACAAGATCAACAAATACATAATACTTTTCTTCAAAATTGTAGTATTCGTTTGTCGGATTTGTGCATTTGTACACATTACCATTTTTTACCAAACTATTTGTCCAGAAGAAATGTAGATTAAGACTTAGACAGACAATGAAAGATATCACCAACACAAGTCTTAATACTCTAGAAAATCGATGTGACAAATACATCAACGGGTGTCGAGTTTTAACATATCGCTCCGCTGTGACGCACACTAACGTCCAAGATGACAATTGCATTGAAAAATATATTAAAAATAAATGAAAGACACATCCAAAATTAGATATATCCCGAATATCAAGGTCGAAAACTGCTTTAATCCAGTATCGACTTAGCCCAACACAAAGAACGACAGAATCGTCAGCCGCAAGTATAAAGAGAAACACATATGTCCTTTTAGTCCAGAATTTCATTTTGTACAAAATGATCATAATTCCTGCATTTCCACCTAATCCAATCACAAATAGAATAGGAGATATTACTTTCCAAAGATAATTAGCTACTTCATGAATATCTTCACCAATTTCTGAATTATCATTTGAAATATTAGCCACAGTAGTTCCACTGATAATTCCGGTAATGTTATCGGTTGTTCCAGAATTCACAACAGCCATAGATTATATTATTTTTTCAGTAACAACTTGGATACTTTTCTATGGTCGATGCTTTATCTATTTTACGGCATATAGTCTTCAATATAATACACATTCAGCTGGTCGTTTATTAATGATAGCGAATTGATATGCCTTTATTGATATAATCCCGAAAACAAGGAAGTACTGGTTTCTCATACTACTCAAGGATAATAGTATGTTTCGCAACTATCCAACATTACGTAACATGACGAGATCGTTGTGTAATGATATCTTCAGTCAATCGAGTCATTTTCAAAAACCCATTTTTCAAAACTATCCAATGTTGATAATTGACGGACATTTGCCTTAATTTGTCTCATTTGAAGATTATTTGTTCACTATAATATTGTCATTGTTTATCTACCAATTTAAATACAACTTGCTTAATTGATTACAACCACAGCTTGTTCATTCATGCGCCCGTTTCTAAATATTTTAATACAATTGAAAACAATATAGTGTATGACTTAACACGTTATCTAATAATCATATATTTATTTAAAGATACATGGATATACGTAATAGCTACAATGCATTCGGCCTAAGACAAATGTTAAAGAAATAGATGGGAACATTACTTGCGCAAACACCTCAACAGATGATAATTTTTGTATCTTCTCGATTCTAAAATTATACGGTTCAAAACCAGTTATTTGACAAGCTCTATCAGAATTATCGTTCCATAGCGAGACATGTGTAACTCTGGTAGAGATAGGTTATTTCCATTATAACGGACAAACTGGTACACGGTTTAGACATTCTTTATAAACACTTTAAATGACATTCGTTGTGTACAAAGGAGCACAAAGAAACACAAAGAACTACAATGAATAGTTCTTAGTACAAAGGACCTACATATTATTAAGTCTTACGTAACAACAAAAAATAATAAAATGCACAGAATGTATTATGAATTTTACTTATTAAGCCTTTAAAAATGGTTGGTTTGTCACAACCGTGTAAAGGTGATGAAATATAACTAATGAAATGAGTATCGGCACAGATTTATTTCAAGACACGCATAATTCTTTAAATTTCATTTGATTATCTGATAGTAATTCTTGTCTGCATAATTTTTGTTTTCTTTTGAGCTAAGCGCAAATGTTGATTTTTCCGATTTCATTTTGTTAAAATATATAGCAAATTTGACGTCAGAAAACACAAATTGTCTTTAAATCATAAGAAAATAAAAGCAATCTACCGGAAAATCATGCTAAAATAAACAAATAATCTTTAAATATTTCTGCCTCGTCTGGTGCAAAAATGATCAAAATCTGTTTCGAAATACAAACATCACAATACATGTTTTTGAAAAATGTGGTTTTATATGAAATATATAGTAAAAAATATATAGAAGGTGACGAATACTTATGTCCATTGACTGTATGGCAGTAATCAAAGATTCATTATTGGGTAAAATATGACAAACACAATATGTAAAGTGGAGAAAACGGCCACAGTTCGGCACTGAAAAATACAGGATCTGGCAAGATTAAACAGAATGTCGATTAAAGGTCTGGACAAGTATGTGCCCCACTTGTAGCAATGGATGCACTAGTTTCTCCAAGTTAATCCTAGAGAGAACGAGAGGTACGATCTCCTTTTACACCGACTCATATTCGCATCACCTCATGGTTGATTTAATCAGGGGAGTGAAGATTAACAATTTACATGAATATAAGAAGCTAAGCTCAAACTGGTACCAGTTCAGAACCGGTCACTCATGGTAGACATAAGATGGTCTAAGCACCACTTCATGCGGTAACGCAGGAAGGTAAAAACATAATATGATCCGAGGTACAATACAGGAACGGATAGTGATCCCCTTTATCTTGCCAGATCCCGCAATTCACCTGCAACTGTGACAAAATCATGTTATTACAATATTATTGACCATTGTTTGCAAATTTCTCCAACATTACACTTGCATATATCATAAAGGCGGAAGTCCAAACATGTGTGTTGATAATATAATTTTCCTTTTGATTAACAACAGTGAAAATCCCCCCTTTTATTGCTAGTTCACCCTCTAAACTTGGTTCATTTACAAGGTCTTTTGCGGATTTTAGAAACAAATTTAAATCAATGAATTCTCCCTTCCATATTTTTTTCTTTTATTTTGACCGGAATGTGAGATGAAATGGAGTCAAAGACACTAGAAATATCTGACGGGGCATGGTTAACTTGCAGACGACCTTCAAATGAATTGACAAAAGTTCCCATCCCCTGTGGTGATGAATGTTGCAACATACCAAAGTTGTTATTTTCAGCACCATACGTCTCCTGGCCCGGTATTGGAAGAGAGTTTGCCTGCTGTTGTGGTCCTTGTTGCACACCTTGAATCTCCTGGCCTGCTATTGGAAAAGAATTTGCCTGCTGTTGTAGTCCTTGTTGAACAGTAGACGTTGACGGACCATATGGTGAAGGCGTTGATAGGCTGGATACATCATACAAGGGACGATCAGTTGGACGAGTGTCATTGTGGGATGCCTCCATATCTGACGCAATCGATACATTTTCACCATATGGTACTGCTGTCGTCTGGCCATTTCGCCTCGAAGTGGTCTTTTACCCTTTTGGCGTCGATTTTTTTTAAGTCCTTTTTTTGGAGGGTTTCGAAGTCTTTTTGGTGGCTTCATCTTATTTGGATCCTGGATGGCGTTGATTTTTTTTTCAATATCTTTTAAATATATTTTTTCGAACTCCGTTGTCTTCTGAGCAGCCAGGTCAAAGTAAGAACAATTCACTTTTATTAAATTGGTTTATCTTATAAAGTAGATAAACCTTATTATTGGAAGTAAATAAGAACTTCTATTGTTACTGGTTTTTGTTATTATTGTATCCGTGCGTTACCATCTCATTCTTTATTCTAGACTTACTTGACCTCCTGTTTTTAATAATATGTATTTTATATAAAATCTGAAATGTTTTTACACCACACAAATATTCATTACCGTACGGTGCCGTACAGATACAAATCGACGATTGTCCATAGTAATTATCGAATGTTTAAATAACTAATAAAGGACATTTATTGCTTATTTTTTTCAAAATTAAATGTGCTTTGTGCTCTTTAAAATGGTCTTTGTTGTCCTTTTTGTTCGTGAGTGCACAAAGTGTTAACGCGCTGGAACCAGTGCCCGGATAGACATGTTGCTCCACTCGGACATAGTATCCTCATTCCGAGCCAAACAGTCTTGCTCTTTTCCTTGAATGCTGCATGGTTAGCGGAGAAGCAGCAATAACCAATTTTATGTTTTTGTTTATTTGTTTTTGTTTTGACCCGGCGGGGACTCGAAACCACGATCTACCACACTAGAGGTGAGCACGCTAGCCATTACACCACCGATGTGGTTAATAATGACGTTGAAGGTTTGCAACCACCTAATACAAATTGCTTAGCAAATGGCGTTATCTGCCAGATCGCGGTTTAATACAACAACATATGAGTAATACGCTAGATGATATTGCCTATAGCGTGTAGGAATATTTTAATTTGATCGGTAAATAGCATAACATTTGATCTCACTGCGTGATATTGTCAGTATCAACATTCTGACTCGGATACTGGAAAATACCGGTCAGTGTGACGTCACATAATGACGTTCAATACCGATAAAAACAATAACGTCAGTTTTGAAGATCTCGACATTCATTTCCGCTAGCATTATAACTCGTCCTATCGGACTGATTGCGATACTAGCGATAATGTATGTCTCATAATTCAAAATAGCCGTTATTCTATATATAGTATCCACGGACAAATATAGTAAACATGTCCTGTTTCCAGTAGACACATAAACCTTTTTTATATAACTGCCTGTCATTGATACCATCTAAAAATCGTTCAATTCCTGTTAGTTGTATTTGTCATGTAACTAATTTTTCAATATGTTATTCATTCATCGTATTTCAATCCCATTAATGTTTAAATCGATTACATCTACTGTAACAAACACCTCCCTTAGATATTGACATTGTATTGAGTATCGTATTATATATATGGGACAACACATGGATCACAACGCATTTGATTTTCTACTGTAAAATAGGGTATGACTTACACATACTTGAATAACGCAATTTTAAACGATATTTTGGGAATATCACGACAGTCACTTTTCTTTTTGGGAGGTATACTCAATGTAAGCCACCACAGAAACACAAATAAATGCCACATACGCTTAATAGTGTACACCTCGCAACAGAGTGAAGTCGAAATGATAACTTTCGGGTCGTAATTACACGAGTTCACCCCGATTTTCAATGTGGTTTGTACTGTTCAATCATTAGATTCTTTTCCAAGTGATTCGTGGACGAATGTTTGTTTTTTCGTCTTTTGTCGTTCGGCCATTTCATTGCCTTGTCCATAGATTTGTACAATTGATAGCTGCTAGCAAGGAAGCTACTGAATCAAGGGTTCCTCTTAGTAAAGTTGAAGTCATCACAATTTTACGATCGCTATCATGACTTGGTTGACAGTTATGGAATATCTGTATCACAAATGACCACGGATATGTTCCACTTTTCGTAAGCTCTTCCCGATCCTTTCCTCATTCACGACTTATCACCAGATTTGTAGCTAGATTAACACGACGGGTGCCACTAGTGAAGGAGGAACTGCTGCGTACTCTTCCGGAGCACCTAAGTTCACCCCCGGATTTTAGTGGGGTTCGTGTTACTCGATCTTTACTTTTATGTGTATGTTTTGTAGATCGTTATTTGTCCTTTTTGTACTTTTTCTTTTGACCATTGTGTTGTCTGTCCTTCGATTTACGAATTCTGATTATCCCTTTGATATCTCCAAACTCTTCTTGCACTGTGTTTGTAAAAGTATAAAAGTACAATTAGAATGTGAGACGGCTATGTGAGGACAGAACTGACATAAACAGATTGCTGATGTTTTAAATATCATAAACTGCGTAAATCTGTCATCGAAGATATATATGTTTGTAAATCGAATGATTATTAATACGGGGTTTAGGTTAAACATTTACTATTAATAGGCATGCTATATGCGTGTATATTATAGGAATAGCTTCACGTTCATTATCGGATCCGTAGCAGTGAACCAGACAGTGGGAGGTGGATGTCACGAGTTGACCGTACAAGGAAGAAAAGGGGGGGGGTAAAGTCTGTTCCAGGAAGTGTGCTCGGGGGCACGTTTTGAAAGCACTGTGGTTGCAAATCAAACCATAAAACCATATTATTTTGGTTAACTGGATAATATAGATATTACTTTGCTTCCATGCTTACATTTTAGCTTTTTCGTTGCCAAAAAGGGGAACAAAAACACAGTTGTGCCGCCTTGACCGCGGCTTCTACGTCCCTGGATTCTTAATATGAATGCAAATATCATTGACAGCTAGTGTATTTTATGGTAAATCAACAAGAAACCGGAACACATAATTATTAAACATATTTCATGATTGTGTTCCTATGTTTGATCAGCATGCATAATAATGACAGTAATTATTTATAATAACAAATCCTTGCTATGTAAATATGGGGCCAAATATTTAATAGGCATAACGTATTTGATATCATATCAAATTGTATAGATATAACCGAACCAATTACATCTGTCCATAGTTTACAGCTACTACAATGATATCATTGCGTGCAATTAAACATATATAATAGGGAAAATCAAATCAAGCACTGCATGAATAACGATCTCAACTCAGTTTACTAACAGATTGATGTGAAATTTCACGGACAAAAATAACACGATCAATTGTAGATGCAATCGCATGAAATAGCTAATGAAATGTTCAATAACAATAACATAGATTATCACGATTTCCGTGATCGAGTATTGCTGCTAACACGGAAGTTACTGAAGCAAGGGTTCCTATTGGTAAAGCTGAAGCCATCAAGTCAAATGTTTACCGGCTGTCGCCACGATGACTTGGTCTTCCGCCGTGTCACATATGACAACGGATATGTTCCGTTTGCCGTAATCATAGCTTTGTTCTTTCCTCTTTCATGACTTATCACCAGATTTGTGACAAAAGTAGCACGATGGATGTCATTAGTTTAGAAGGAACTGCTTACCATTCCGAAGGAAATCTGTTATTTATGGGGTTCGCGTTAATCAATCCGTGTGGTGTTTTGTGGATCTTTGTTTGCCCTTTTGTCCTTTTTCTTTTAGTCATTGCATTGTCCTTCTTAAATATACTCCTTGTAATCAAACGTTGATATATCATTACGTACGTTCATATCACGGTCGACATCGATGGTGTAATGATAAGCATGCTCGCCTTGAGTGTGTTTGGCACTGGTCAGGACAAACAAAAGACTATAACATTGGTATTTGCCGCTTTTCCTCTAGGCACATGATTTTTAAAGTGACACAATGGTAATGACAATTTAGCAAATGACGAGTTCCACTAGTGGAGCATGAACTGGATACCCTTCCTGATCATCTGAGTTCACATTAGCTTTTGATTGGGATTCGTGTTGTTCAGTTTTATGTGTAGTGTTTTGTAGATCATTGTTTGTTGCTTTGTTCTTTTTTCTTTGGCAATTGTTGTCTGTCCTTTCTTGATTGACCGCTTCTGGTGGTATCTTCAAACTTTTCTCATCCTAATGTTTTCGCTTCCATTGGAATGTTTTCAGAACAAATAATGCACACATACTCGAATTAATGAACATTGTGAGAAAAATAGATTATCAATCATGAATTCTGAAAAACTTTTATTATTTTAAGTGCTCGCCAGCTAGATTTGTTGATGTGTTTGTGTCTACTTCTGCTCTTCTGCATCAGCTTTACCTGCATAATCCAGGTAAATGCTCACATTTTGTATCCAAAGAAGGTTAAAAATACAAATGTTTTTTCATTTTTTATTGTAGGGGAGAAGAGATAAAAAAGAAAACTCCAATTAAAGAAATATAATATTTTAAAGATGTAAAGGATTAGAAGAGCAATATCACTAATTCTGCCATCTATGTACACACATCACACTGGTGGATACTCTACAAGTATAAAAAAGCCTAAGTCAAGTCTTTATCGCACGGTCACATCGGTGGTGTAATAGGTAGCTCTCGCATCTAGTGTGATAGATCGTGGGTTCGGGTGCCGGTAGATTCAAATCAACAACTATTGAATTGATATTTGTTATTTCTCTGCCAAGAACGCAGCACGAAGGAGTAAGAACAAATATTACTTTGACCGGACTCAGGTTAGTGTGTCCTAGTGGCCTTGGTATATATAATATTCATGGGTTAATAAATCGTTGTATCCATCCCATTACAAGACGTTAATTGTATAATATTCAACAGTTCGGATTGTTTTAGAAGAGGATTATGACGGTTTAACTTTAAATCAGTTAAATCGTTGTCTCAGCTTTTGGTAAAGACATTCGGAGAATCTGTATACAACTACTGTCTACGGGAAATGAATCCGGATGCAAGCACTATTGACCAGAAAGCCATCCACATTACATATCTGCATTGGCGGTAGTTATATTCACAAATCTAAAAAACGATAGGCTCCTATTGCATGCTAGATGTAAATGTAGATCGCAGAAATTGGAACCTGTATTTGCAAGTTGGAGCATAATATATCTCGTAAATAAGTCGTCAAATGAAAGAGATGTTGGATGTTGTATAGTATGTCAACATCAGTATGTCTTCTGCCAAGAACGATGACCACGACTCAATGTTACTAAGGTTCGCCCTTAGACAGAGGTGACCTTACACGATGTTTACTATCCTGTTTTGGCCCTTTTGCTTACTTGCTCCCAAAGATCTTTCAATTAATTGGCTTTACAATCCTTTGATGATAAACGTATCTGATTAAGATTATTCCAGAAAAGCGTCATTCGGATTAATTCAAATCTTTACATATTGCAATACAATATAAGCATGTCATCAAACTAAACACAACGGGAACAAAACTTTACGTACCACCACAGTAATACTTGTAACACTTTTTATATATGTAACCTACAATAGAAAGAAATTATTTAGAAAGATTTGCGTAAGACGGTGGTTGCATATTAGTCATTAGTCAAAAATATATAACAGTGTATACTATGTCAATTTGGATAGAATATCTGGATACTGATTATAGATGCATATAATCAATTAAAAATGTGTATTTACACACTAATTATGGTGTAAAAATGCCTCCTCTCAGAAAGGTGAGCGTCATATATCTTTGGGTTAGAGATATCGATTTGCCTCTTTCTACAATTTCCTAATGGAGTTTGAAATTGTTATTACAGGGTGGTATTACAACACCACCGACAGGGACATCTGCCGATTGTTCCGAATTAATCAAGACAACAAGATCACCCTAAGCAAAGGAAAGTTACGACTGTTTCGTGTATAGAGAATATCAAACTCCTTGCTCTCAAAATACAGCGTTCGGAAAGCTTCTAATAAGCAAGACAACAATTATTGTACCGTACCTGTCTATACGAGTATCACACCAGGTATCATATAAGAAACAGGAACTGTTTACCCTTCGCGAGCATCTAAGTTCAACCCTGTTTTAATGGGATCCATGCTGCTCACGTTTGTTGTTTCTTGTGTTGTGTGTTTTTGTCTTCGTTCTGTGTCTTGTGTCCAATGCTGCTGGTTTCTCTTGATTGTCCATTCTTGAAAGCCCCTTCGATTTTCTTTAATGTTCATATGCTATGATTAGGCATATTGGAAGTCAATATTTGCCGACTTCTATCCATTATGTTTTTCTTTATTACTTGTAACAATCTAAATTTCATACATAGACTTCTCCCAGTGTCACATTCTAACCAACCTATTACACGAGTAGTCGCTATCAATCCTGTTCTCTCTAACAACATAGATGAACACCGACCGTATCGTGGTGTAATGGTTAGAGTGCTCGCCATGAGTGGATTCGAGCCGCTGTTGGGGTTTTTGATGCTTCAATGCTAAACACGTAGATTTAAGGAGTAAGAACAAATACTGGTTGGATCAGAATCAGGATAATGTGTCAGAGTGGAGTGACATGTCTACTCACGGACTGTTGCTTCAGTGAGCTAGCAATATAAAGATCCAATTAAACCTGTTGGTCTAGTATAAAGCGAACATCATCATCATTTCACTGAATGCAATTCAATTATATAGCTGACAACCTTTTCAACTGGCGCTATACAACAACCAATCAATCTTAGGATCTCCTGATTAAACATGGGCGCTTTTTCACTAAATAAAATAGTCCTCGAGTCATATTAAAAAAAACTGACATTTCTCACCAAAATTATTTATAAAGATATAATGTAGGTTAAACATATTTACCACTGTATGACTTGCAAATCGTGTCACAGGCTGCAAATATAAATTGAATTATTACGCAAGTATTTGTAAACATTTGTTCTCAGCAGGATATAATACTATTCGAACGTGTGAATGCAATAAGCATAAACTATTCATGATATTACTTTTAAATATCTGTGTAATATTTTGTTAATAGGTAGGGAATATATACAATTTCCCAAAACATAAATGTCGTTCTCTAAGAAATTAATAAGGTAATGTGTACAGCATACATTTTCCTTCAGATTGACATCGGTTGTGTGTGTGTGTGTGTGGTGGTGGTGGTGGGGAGGGGGGGGGGGAGGGTCGGATTTAATTATAATTAACAGAGTGATTTTATCTCGGTGATGTTTTAAAATTCTAGTTTTTTCATTATTTGTATGCTTTTAGTTTTTTTAAGATTTGTTTTGTCTTCATCCTGTGTCTTTCTTGTGTGCGCAATGTTGCCAGTGTCTCTGAATTGTCCATTCTTCATTGTCCCTTCGGTTTTCTCTAACATTTACTTTTATATCTTTTATATTAGTTTCTTCAGAAATGATTTACATCAAATTATATACTTATACTTACACACACATATTCCTTTTGATATATTACAGTATTCCTCGTCGTTACATTTTATATATGGACATTTAGTTTTGTCTACTGTAAATAAATTATCATTTAGTTGTTAATACTGTTAATAGATTATCATTTAGTTGTTACTACTGTAAATAAATTATCATTTAGTTGTTACTACTGTAAATACATTATCATTTAGTTGTTACTACTGTAAATAAATCATCAATTAGTTTTACATAAAGTTGATGACGACGGACGGCACTTGTGGAGTATGATTTGCTAATCATTGCGGAGCACATGAGTTCACTCCGGGTTTTAGTGGGTTCGTGGTGCTCAATCTTTAGTTTTCCGTATAGCGCTTTGTAGATCATTGTTTATTCTTTTATCCTTTTTTCTGTTGATCATTGTACTCTCTTCCCATCTTCTAAATACGGCTTCTGAGTACTCTCTTTGGTATTGTCAAACTTTTTCTGGCCTATTTACTTATAAAATGACATGTGAAAGGGTATCTTAAAAAAATATGTGGCCCTCTCATGCATAGTATATACTCATACATGGTTCTGAAAATAACAAGCGAATAAAATATAATATCATGTGAATATTTTTTACGTATGAGTATTTAATAGTAATTTTCCACAGAAATTTAAGATCCAGTCAAACTTGTAGTTCAATTTATTTCTGTTATTACTCGAATACACCGCTGTTTTAAAGCAAAATCATTTGTTCATTTAACCAAATACGATGCTTGATTGGACTTACACTATCAGTAGGGGCAGTCGTGATCGTATGGTACTTGGAGTTACAACTACCTGTGTAATCAGTATCTATTACTGCTAATGTTGTCAGTTTGAATTTTGCTCATGGCGGGTGTGCTCAATACAACATTATGTGATAAAGTTTATAAGTGACTTGCGACAGTTTAGTGGTTTTCTCTGGGTACTCAGGTTTCCTCCACCAATAAATCTGACCGCCACGATATAACTGAAATATTATTGGAAGTGTCGTTATACACCATGAACCAAATCAAGCCAAATCACACTATCAGTACCTGGCTTTATATGGTTGATAAATGTGTATTTCTAATAAAAATATAGATATAGAATTTTGTTTGGACCTAGCGTGTCTAGAATTACACTCATAATGTACACAGATGATTCTAAAATCTTGAGGGGCTAAGTAAACCAAAGGGCATAAGAAGCATGGCCAAAATAGTCTACGGTCACCTATGCCTAAGGGGTGAGAGCCTTAGTTTTATTAATGATTTATTGACATTATCCAGGAACTGAACATTTTAATAATACATATTAACCTTTGTGACTTACCTCTACAATACCCATTAAACCATTCGTAACCATAGTCACATTTACATCGTGGTCCAAATTTCATATCAACACATCTTTCATTCGGTTTATCACAGTAATCATATGGGACATCTGAGCAAGTTTTTACTACAAATAATAATAATAATAATAAAAATAAATATAGATTATAACATAGTTTTTTTCAATATCGGTCCTGGTATCATCCCGAGATTCCCATATGAGCCCAAGGCTATAGCAGAGGGTTGATATACGTCGAGAAATGATATCAGGAACAATATGGAAAAGGCTATGTTATAATTTGTTTATCACATATTTAGCCATAACTGAAATAAATTAATTATGAATGAATAAATCAATTTATGTTTATTCATCAAAATAACAACAAAACAAATAAGGTGTAAAAGTCAGCAAAATAATATAGTATTATTACGTGATGTTTTTCATATTGGCCTAGCTATAGGTCCGAGGCCTGCTGTATTGGCCTGAGGCGCAGTCGAACGCCAATATAGCAGACCGAGGACCTATAGCTAGGCCAATATGAAAACATCACGTAATGATACATTTATTAATTAACCATTCCAATATCTCTCGGGATTTTCCCTTGCAATTGTCGAAATGTCTAGCGGATTCCGATCTAGTTGTTATTGGACTGACTGGAATTGGGCCAATACGGACAATATCCGTATTGGACTGGTTTTTCCCGTATTGGTCCAATGAATGTTCTTCTATTGCATTGACAGATTTGATCATATAAAGGCTAATAAATCAAAGTTAATTAATAATTTACCGTATTTATCACAGTTATTAAACATAACTTTTCAATATAAACCAGAATGCCAATTCTTATCATTTGTGCCATAAACAAATTATTGTCACATTTTCCTGGATATTTGAATATGGCAATAGTGTTATTCTGAAGTTGGGCAAATTGGGAGCCAAATCGATAACGGTTTGCTTAGTAGAGTTATCGTTAGTAACCGTTGACTGGACAGAGTTATTACTGACGAAAATTGCAGTAACTGTTCTATTTTCATAGTTCTCAATAGTCGATATGATGGCGTAAATATCAACATTAGTCATCACTAAGATATCTACTGATGGAAACGCGGATACATTTCAATGAATCGGGTTAATTATCCTATTTGAATTTCGTGCGCGCTGAAAACAATATTGCCAGGTGCATGTACATCTCCTCGACTCCAATATATTCAGGATTACAGTGTTCTCCCACTGTTGATAGCCAATCCTTGAATATCCTTATGTCACTCTCAGATTTACGTTTTGCATTGACATTTTCCATCTCTGTTGTATCAGTTTTTTGTATGATGTTTGCTTTCGTCTCACAATGACGTCATCGACACAAGACGCAATAACCGGTTATTTGCCCCGGGCACTGATATGGATCTGGCACTTGTTCGTTTATCTCACACATGCAAAACCGTACGCATTACGTACAAATATGTGATAATAATAATAATAATAATAATAATAATAATAGTAATAATAATAATAATATTAATAATAATAATAATAACAATAATAATAATAGGATTTATTCATAATAGGAATAAATGACGTTATCCACAGCGAAATCGGGCAATTTATTCCCCGCAAATATTTCATGGTTCACAGATTTGAGCAAGAGTTATCCCGCTTTAATTTGAAGGGTGATACGTGACAATTTGCTGTGACATCGTACTTCCTTTCTGAATCTGCAATCAAAGCGCAACGCCAAGGTTACAGAAAAATCCGAGCAAGGGGAACAGTGTTTTTAAAATTCCCCACCCACCCTCACCAATTATCTGTCAATAAAACGAAGTTTTGTTCGTTTTTCTGCTGTTGTTATTTTATTTTTCAGATAGAGTCCTTCCCCTAAGTGAAACCTATCGTCACGGCTGGAGGAAAGCGAAAATAGCGACACAATGTATTCATATTATGTTGTGTTATTTTAATGGATTTGTTTATAGGCTGAGCTTCTGTTCCCAGGTCCAGCATTTTGATATTTTCATGGATAATGTGGATATGGTTTATATGAACATTATGATTTGTTGGAATATTATAATGGTTATGTGTTTATATTTCGGGCCTGCCATTGACGTTATCCGGCGGCCCATTATCTCCAAGCCGTGGCCGTACAATTTGTACAATTTACCAAACAAAGCAATGAATAAAAGCTTATTGTTTATTATTTGTCTATTTTTATTCTGTCCCGAATAGTCTTGGATAATAATATCACAGTAATCATATGGGACATCTTACCAAGTTTTAACTACAAATAATAATAATAATAATAATAATAATAATAACAATAATAATAGTAATAATTCCTTTATTACTGATGTAACATGCTTCAGTGTGACGTCAAACCATAATGCTGTTTATCTGAGATTTTCTTACCCACACAAACACCATATTTCATTGTGTAACCATATTCACAATTGCAGACAGGTCCTTTATCTGTATCTTCACATTCTTGGTATGGTTTGGTACATTTTCTTGGTACATGGGTACAGTTAACAGCTGCAAAAATATACCTAGTTGTATATATCTTGATTTATTACGTAGAAGCCCATGAAATACTGATGTTTCCAGGTGGCAGAAAAACGTGTATTTCACTGCCTGACGTCACATGACAAATGAAAAAGAACATCTTATTAGCGCAAACAAAAGTGTACACTTCCAGTTTTTCTCTATATATTCTATACAAAGCTATAGCATTTAAAACAATTATGCTGAAGTCAATTCACGTCAAATTATGATAATTATGTTATCAACAAAAGCAAAAAAAAAAAAAAATAATAAAAGACGGTACTTAATAGCCTATTGTATTTATTTAATAATTTAGTGTAATAATTATTAAAAATAAGGTTGTTCATCCTCAGAGTTATGGCTGCTCTAAAAACGTTTCATTTATTTGTCGATAAGAGAACTATCATTGGAATTTATTCGGACAAAATAAATTCAGCTTTGCATTTGACCTGAACATTTGTAGTTTTATATGACATACATAGGGAATACTGGAAGCATCCGAATACTTTTGTCCATTGTCTGCATGAAATTAACGGTATAACTGTTATTGTATTACGAGTATTTGTGAATTACTAAATTGTTCGGATACTCATTACTTATATCCAATATTCGGAATACAAGACTAGTTATACTATTGATATTTAAATTGATATTTACCCTATTAAATGACAGTTTTCAGAGGGCAAGGCAGACCTCTGTATGAGAGGTGCAATTCATTACAACATAGCAGTGTGGAACTCTGGCATTTTGAATCTAATGTAGCAATTTCTCTAATTTTCTGTGCTTGTCCCTTTTCACTTTTTCCTTTGACCATTGCATTGTCTGTCTTGTCTCAGTTTTACGGCTTCTGATTACTCTTTGACATACTCAAATTGTTCGTCAAGACGGGCACATTCAACATGATTCAAATAACTTCATAGCCCAAAGCAACCCCCATTCATATAGATATACCTTCTTAGAGATAGATACAAATAAAAACAATGATTAACACCCATACAATGTTTATTTGTTTGGTTGATGGTGTTTAACGCCACTTTCAACAATATTTCAGTTATATCATGGCGGTCAGTTTTATTGGTGGAGGAAACCGGAGAATCAGGAGAAAACCACCGACCTGTCGCAAGTCACTGACAAACTTTATCACACAATGGTATGCATCTCGCCCTGGTCGAGATTCGAAAGCACAACATCAGTGATGATAGGTACTGATTGCATAGGTAGTTGCAAATCCAACTACCATACGATCACGCCACGATAACCCCATATCCATACAATATACTCATTCAATTTGTAGTATGGGTATTTGAGGATAAAGTCTTTTGTGGTAAGTATATTAAATTTCACGAGAATACTGAACATCTGAACTCCAGTTATATAGCGAGAAATACAAATGGAGTGCGCTTAAACGGCTATTGAACACTTGAGAAACATCTAAGCGTCGTGGCTTTATATTATCGTATTCAGCATTGGCCCAATGATTGGGATTAAATTGCTTAATGTCCAAAGCGAATAGAAATCAGCATTTGTAGGGTTTTTTTTTCTTGCAATTCTTATTTAATTGGCTTTGATTTTTAATATGAAATATTAAACGTGGAATCTTTCAGTTGTTTATTATCTCTGTCAATTATACTTAGTTATATTTTGCTAAGAATTCTTTTCAATACAAGAACCACTGTTCCTTACGTAATCATCTCCACATCGGCATTCAAAGCCTGAATTTTTATTTATGCAAACTTCATGTGGTCTCTTACATTTATTTGGTGGATCGGAACGAACATTTATTACCACTATGCGACAAAAATATACAAAATTGTTTATTGATATATTTAGTTTCATTTTTTCTTCTACGAGGATTTGTGCATAGTTCCTAAGTCAATTAATTATTATTACAGGCATAGGAAAACGTAGCCGATTTGGGATAAACCGCTTAGTTTTAGTTTTCTTGTTCCCGTAGACTTTTAAATTATTTGGCTTCCTAATATTTTGGCCTTGAGCGTATCCGATGGAGCTCGAGGTTTTTCTAGAAACCCACCGTGCACACCAAATTTGATATCTACATTTTTCTGTTTACAGATCCCCTCTGCAAATAAATTTAGCGTGGTAGGAGTGACTTGCGTGTGAGTATAACAATATAGTAGAACTTACATATGAGGCAATGAATCAACGGAATATGTTTAATAGAATAGGAATAAACATCTCCCGTTAGTTTGGACCACGACTAACTTTTTGGTCAGAATTATATTAACACGGACATAGCATAGAATACAAATTAAAAAATACCACACCGTCGGAACATGCGCATGCAAATTACAGTTCTTAAATAATGTAGTTACTATCAAAGCTAAAGTTCTTCTCCCTCATGCATAGGTGACCTTATCCGATTTTGTCTTTTCTGTTTAGGCCCTTTGGTTTATTGCTTCCAAACATTTTTAAATTATTTGGCTTCAAATATTTCAAAACATATACCTGGCGAAGGTAATTCCAGAAACGCGCCGTGCGCACTAAATTTGATATCTACGTTTTTATTTAAAAACATTAGTATCTACTTCTTTTTTCAGTTACAGTCTTCAAAGATAATATTGTTGAAAGTGGCGCAAACAAGCAAACATATTGAAGGGTACTAACTTTGTAATAGGAAACTCTTATATGATGTTGTAGACATAATGTTATTGATATTAAAAGCCACGCTAAATTGGACATTTTCCCTTGATATTGTCCGTATCAACACACTGACTCCGATTCTTGAAAATAAAGGTCAGGGTGAAGTCACATCTATAACATTTAATACCGATAAAAACAATGACATCAATTATGAATTAAAAATCATTCACGATTAAAGTAAGAAGAGTTTGAAGATACCAAAGGGAGGTAATCAGAATCCGTATATCGAAGAAGAACAGACAGCACAATGGCCAAAAGAAAAAGTACAAAAGGACAAACAACGATCTACAAAACATACACATAAAGTTAAAGATCGAATAACACGACCCCACTAAAACTGGGGGTGACCTCAGGTGCTCCGGAAGGATGAGCAGTTCCTGTTCCACTAGTGACACCCATCGTAGTTAATCTAGTTGCAAATTAATCGTTTATCTCAAGAGGAGAAATTTACATTAAGCACAATTTATTGTAATATTAAACAAATCAGAAAAGCTTAGAATGGTTCAATAGTAGAGCATTACCTTTATATAAATTTTACTCAGCCATATTTGTAGGTCTCTCCAAAGCCAGGACCTAGATGCCAATCTGTTTTCATCCAAAAATATTTGTAAATCTATGAATTAGGTGAACATACAACTGTTACTATAATAAATACTATAATAAATATTATAATATCTAAAACATACCTTTAAAATAGCTACAGCTGCGTCAATCTGCATGGAAATAGCTATATTTAATCAAAATGTAGATGATCAACTCAAGTGCACACGACGTGTTTCCAGAATGACCCTTATCAAGCACGCTGACACCACTGTCAACAATAGTTCAGTTATATCGGGGTGGTCAGTTTTATAGGTGCAGAAAACCACCGACCTGTCACAAGTTACTGACAAACTTTATCACATAATGTTGTACACCTCGCCCTGATCGAGATTCGAACTCACAACATCAGTGGTGATAGGCACTGATTGCATTGGTAGAACTTGTAAATCAAACTACCATACGATCACGGCCCCGATAACGTCAAATAACTTAAAAGTCATGTGTGAGCAAGTAAAGCAAATGTCACAAACACAATAGCCAACATCGGTCATACACTACCTACAAACACAATAGCCAACATCGGTTATAGGCTACCTACAAACACAATAGCCAACATCGGTTATAGGTTACCTACAAACACAATAGCCGACATCGGTAATAGGCTACCTACAAACACAATAGCCAACATCGATTATAGGTTACCTACAAACACAATAGCCAACATCGGTTATAGGTTACCTACAAACACAATAGCCAACATCGGTTATAGGTTACCTACAAACACAATAGCCAACATCGGTTATAGGTTACCTACAAACACAAAAGCCAACATAGGTTACCTACAAACACAATAGCCAGCATCGGTTATAGGCTACCTACAAACACAATAGCCAGCATCGGTTATAGGTTATCTACAAACACAATAGCCAGCATCGGTTATAGGTTACCTACAAACACAATAGCCAACATCGGTTATAGGTTACCTACAAACACAATAGCCAACATCGGTTATAGGTTACCTACAAACACAAAAGCCAACATAGGTTACCTACAAACACAATAGCCAGCATCGGTTATAGGCTACCTACAAACACAATAGCCAGCATCGGTTATAGGTTATCTACAAACACAATAGCCAGCATCGGTTATAGGTTACCTACAAACACAATAGCCAACATAGGTTACCTACAAACACAATAGCCAGCATCGGTTATAGGCTACCTACAAACACAATAGCCAACATCGGTTATAGGTTACCTACAAACACAATAGCCAGCATCGGTTATAGGTTACCTACAAACACAATAGCCAGCATCGGTTATAGGCTACCTACAAACACAATAGCCAACATAGGTTACCTACAAACACAATAGCCAACATAGGTTACCTACAAACACAATAGCCAGCATCGGTTATAGGTTACCTACAAACACAATAGCCAGCATCGGTTATAGGTTACCTACAAACACAATAGCCAGCATCGGTTATAGGTTACCTACAAACACAATAGCCAACATAGGTTACCTACAAACACAATAGCCAACATAGGTTACCTACAAACACAATAGCCAACATCGATTATAGGTTACCTACAATGGTCAATAATAAATTAATGATGAATATATATTGAGAAATAAAATATACTTTACGAATTCATGATTTGGACACTCACTGCTACCTGGTTCCTTACGATATCCCGACGTTAATTTGAAGTTGATTATCACAATCACAATAAGGAGGCATTTGATGATCATGCTGGATGTTTTAGATTTCATTTACTGAAAAATACTCTCCAATTTTCATAAATGTTAGTGCATTAAACAATGCATGTATATTCAACTAATGCTAGTTGTGTGAGTAAAAACAAATAAAAATAAATAAAAACTAGATATTAAAAGACTGAATAAATTATCATAAATATTACCACATACAACAGCTGTTTCACTCAGACATCTTACTCTTGGTTTGAAGAAAAATAAAGTGTCTGCTTTTTTTTCATTGATATCCAGCAGTTCAAGATACATAACTTGTCATTAAACCATCGTATATATATACGTCTGAAAATTAAACCAAACAGTGTTAGAATTAGATTTTAGAGCTGTCAAATTGTTGTTCTTCCCTCGACGAGATTTGAACCCACACCAATGATACGCTGCAGCACCATTCCCTTAACCTTACGTCCAGCGCCCTAGACCACTCGACCACATCCACTCCCTTAAAAAAAGGAGCTTCAATAATCGTAGTATATATATTAATTAACTTTGATTTATTAAACTTTATATGATCAAATCTGTCAATGCAATATAAAAGCTTTCTTCGGGCCAATACGGAAAATTCCAGTCCAATACGGATACTTTCCGTTTTTCCCGATTCCAGTCAGTGCAATAACAGCTAGATCGGAAAACACTAGAGGTTTTGACATTCGCAAGGAAAAGTCCCGAAAGATATTGGACTGGTTAATTAATAAAGGTATAATTACGTGATGTGTTTCATATTGGCCCAGTTATAGGTCCTCGGTCTGCTGTATTGGACTTCCTTTGCGCCTGAGATCAATACAACAGGCCTCGGACCTAAACCTAGAGCAATGTGAAAAACAACACTATAATATACTGTTCAATAGGTTGCAGAAAATCTTGTCTAATGCCTTCACCCATTTTTCATCACAGATTAGAAAGATGCTTTGGATATCATATATTTGATACAAATATACTGTTTTGCTAAAATAAGCAAGCCATTTGTTGGCTTTTCTCCAGCCAATCAAGTACCTAGATTTCCATCGCCATATATCGTGACCTTTTTGTGTTCTGTAATGATATGAGGTGAGTGCTAATTGTTCGTATTGTTGCAATTGGACGATTGTTGATTATCACTATTTAAACTGTATCTTTACAAACAACATGCTTCGTATTTTGTCATCTTGTTTGAAGAGTATTACGGTTCCGTTCTGGTGTTTTTTTATTGTTTCTCAAAGCAAAACGTCTACTATTCACCCCCCCCCCCCCCCCCCCCCCCCCCCCCGCCCCCCCGTGAAAGACATTAGGTGATAGATAGAAAAGAATCTGTACACAAAATACAATGTGAAATGATATATAAATATACAAAACTGTATTAATCTGCCCCAAAGCTTACAGCTCGTTGGGTAGGTTGAGTGGGCCGGTCAGCTTAATTGACATTCAATTCAATACTATATCTAATGTAATACACATGGCAGGTCTTTTGTGCCTTCGGACTCTTCTGACATTGACTGTTGATCACATCAATCAACTCTGAACTTAAATGTAATTAATAACGTATATATTATACTGTTTTTTGCAATTGAACGCAGTTAACACTGGTAGCATATATATGTACATGAGAGATAAGAACAGCTGAATATACTATGTAAAATATATACCCAGTAAAATATATGTCATACTAAATGAACCATGTTATTTGTATTTACTTACGTATACTGGTGTCCAGCACGATTTCCATATAAGAGGATGTACGTGTCGCTTAACAGTAAAACGACCGGTGTCACTAGTGAAGAAGGAACTGCTAGCCCATCCAATGACATCCATTGAACCATAATTCATCCGTGGTTTATAGTGGGGTTCGCGTTGCTCCATTTCTAGTTTTCTGAGTAGTGTTTTGTAGATCATTGTTTCTCCATTTGTCTTTTTCTTTTGGCCATTGTATGTGTTCCCCTTCTTCGAAACCGCATCGACAGTGCTTGCCTCGAGTGCGGTAAATCATGGGTTTGAACCCCAATCGGGTCAAACTAAAGACTATAAAATTGGAATTGGTTGCTTCTCCGCTAAGCACGCAACATTAAGGAGAAAGAGCAAGGACTGGTTGGCTCAGAACCAGGATAATGTGTTCAAGTTGGACGACATGTCTTTCCGGGACTGTTGTTTCAGTGGGTTAGCGCTATAAATATCCAACTAAGCGTGTTGGTCTAGTACAAAGCAGACCCTATCAACATGCATTACAAATTAACTTGTTCTCGCCATGAAATAGCTGAACAATTGCTTAGTTGGCGTCAAACAACAATCACTCACTCCCTTCTGATTTCCTCTTCGGTAATTTTTTTTTAAATATAATCGTAATTAAGTTCAAAACTGATATATTGCATATTGCATGTGATATTTCTAATCTCTTCACCATTGCAATTAATCGTCATGTCATCGAGTTGACTCCGTTGACACGATCGCATAGTAGATGGATCTACCAGTTTGAACTCCATGCCCTAGTTGTGAAGCCTACAGGACACAGCATTGCTCGATAATGCATGAAAGATCGAGCTGAAACTTGTCTAATTCAATTTAGCCATGTCGGTAGTATAATGGTCATCGTGCTAACCTTGAGTGCCGTAGGAAGAAGAGTTTGAAGATACCAAAGGGTAACCAGAATCCGTATATCGAAGAAGAATAGACAACAGAATGGTCAAAAGAAAAAAGTACAAAAGGACAAACAACGATCTACAAAACATACACATAAAACTAAAGATCGAGTAACACGAACCCCACTAAAAACCGGGGATTGTGGCTTCGAGACCTGGTCTGGTTATCCCCGGGGACTGTGGGTTCGAGCCCTGGTCTGGTTATATCCGGTGATTGTGGGTTCGAGCCCTGGTCTGGTTATATCCGGTGATTGTGGGTTCGAGCCCTGGTCTGGTTTTACCAAAAACTTATAACATTGGTATTTGCTGCTTCTTCGCTAAGTATGCGCTATTAAAGAGTAAGATATTCGACTGCTTGGCTTGGAATCAGGATAATATGTCAAAGTAGTGAGTTAGACTGGTTGATTTGGAATCAGGATAATATGTCAAAGTAGTGAGTTAGACTGGTTGATTTGGAATCAGGATAATATGTCAAAGTAGTGAGTTAGACTGGTTGATTTGGAATCAGGATAATATGTCAAAGTAGTGAGTTAGACTGGTTGATTTGGAATCAGGATAATATGTCAAAATAGTGAGTTAGACTGGTTGGCTTTGAATCAGGATAATATGTCAAAGTAGTGAGCTAGTACTATAAAAATACAACTAAGTTTGTTGGTCTAGCACACAAATGTATTAAGAATGATTCATACCAAATAAGCCTGAGCTAAATCAATATATACAACATTTGGCATAATATTGATCATGTACATTTAAATGATTAGTGGTGAACGGCACTGATATGACCAACAAACGTAGTTGGATTTTTTTATAGTAGCAAACATGTGAGAATTGTCTGTAGTACGGATAGAGACATAACAAATTGTTTCATATTACATGTATCACCCGAATGCTATCTACAAGATTATAAACAGTCAAGCCATAATTTGAATTTGAATTTTGGTGTTTAACGCCACTTTCAGCAATATTTCAGCTATATCATGGCGACCAGTCTTAGTGGTGGAGGAAGCCGGAGTACCCGGAGAGAACCACCGATCCTGGGCAAGCAACTGGTAAACTTTATCACTTGCGGCTGCGAGTCGAGTACATCCTTTTTGCAATGTACAATGCCACAGTCAAAGCTGCCCATGTGGTCACCTCTATTAAGCATTCACCTGTCCTAAAAGGTTACATTGTTATTGTCCTGTCCAGGAGAATTGTATATGAATTGAACCTCTTTTAAGAGGTCACCTGTCTTAAAAGACCAATTTTTCTTTGTTTTAAGGGTGACCTCTTAATACAGGTTTGACTGTATTTTTTTAACGGCGGTTTAATTATTAAATGCATGTCATATTAGTACTGCTGGTTTGCCGTTTGAAAGTAGCATATCAATGATGGTAGTCGTACTGTAATATATTTTAATGGATTTATGTAATATACACACAACTCAATTGACCTTCATATACCACTTATTTATTGCGCAATACGAACCCAACTAAAATCCGGGGGGTGAACTCATCTGCTCTAGAAAGGTAAACATAAGCAGTTCCTTTGGCAAGATACTTCCGATATGGAAGACAATAATATATTGTAGATGTGTTGTTTGCACCATTCATTGTTCTATAATAACACATGTAAGGAGCGTGTAATATTGACAACAGTTCGCATGAGCCAGGATGACGCATGCGTTTTTCTTAGGAACAGTTGTGCAATAAGCGCAACTTTTGTTACATTACTGTTTCAAATCATTCATGGATGATAAGTTATATGTTTATCGTTTTATCATATACTTGTAGATAATATATAGCAAAAAGTTTACCCTGTGAGCTTTGCTTAGAATAATAAGAGGCACCATTCTTTATTTCAACCAGTTTCACAAGAATGATCCAAGCGGGCTGATAAAGTAAGTTTATTAACTGCTGCCGGAATGTTATTACATGTCTTTCCGTCAATGTTCGTAAGTTTATCACACGCCACTTTGTGAATTTCCGTAAAATGATATTGAAAGTGCTAAGAAAACGTGCATTTATTGGATTTGCATATTAAAACGATGCATGTCTTGTTCTATATCTATGTATTTAATTCTAGCCAAAAATGACAAAATATTTTGGTACAAATCAGTTATTTCCTCCGTTTCATGTTTCAAATAAACAACATACATCAATGAGAAATTTTGAAAATCTTTTGATCATATCAACATATATGAGAAAGGCCATGTCAGTAAATACCGTATAGCATATTCATGTATTTTAATATTTGTTTATGAAAATGAAAGATTGAGCATTATTTTGGATACTTTGGCATTCTAAAGAAAAACTCAACACAGAAATATAAGCTTTAGTTGTAACATGGGAATATTTATTTCGTGATATAATCGCAGTACAATTTTCAATATCACCGATATATGGTTGCATTTTAGACATACGGGTCTCGATAAATCTTGTTTTTTTCTCAAGAATCTACGGGTTGGAGTGTAATCTCTTATTTATCATCTTTCCATCTAAATGTATAAACACTTGCTTGACTGCAATCATAATCCGTATATTGAAGAAGAACAGACAACACATTGAACAAAAAGAAAAGTACAAAAGAAGAAACAATTTTTGTTTCTGGTTGGTCAATTTCCTCATTTCATACCCACTGGACAAACACATGGTCAACATGCTTTTGACTGGCTGAAGCTTAAACAAATCTTCTTCTCTGCAACTAGAAGGCACAGCAAATTACTATTTGGTAAACATGATGTATGGAATATCCTGTACAAAATTGCTAGATTTCGTTCCGATCGTTCGACTAATATGGTCGCCATAGAGAGTTTTTGTAGGTGATTTGCCAATTAAAAATGATCTTCTCTAAGTAGGGAATGCATATATAATATTTTGCATAAAGTTTGCTCAAAACAAAATGGCAGGTCAGGGATACAGATACATTGTAGGGGCCGTGGTGGTCGTGATCATATGGTAGGTGGATTTACAACTACCTATGCAATCAGTGTCTATCACCACTACAGTTGTGAGTTTAAATCCCGCTCATGGGAAGGTGTACTCAATAAAATATAAT
Source organism: Bathymodiolus septemdierum (assembly GCA_963383655.1). Taxonomy (NCBI): domain Eukaryota; kingdom Metazoa; phylum Mollusca; class Bivalvia; order Mytilida; family Modiolidae; genus Bathymodiolus; species Bathymodiolus septemdierum. The sequence continues at coordinate 26,701,794 of OY726524.1, read as the reverse complement.
GTTATAAAGTTTGTCAGTAACGCGCGTCATGGCTTTAATTTGAGAATTATGATTAAAAACACAATTATCATTGCAATCCTATTTACATACACTGGTGTCCAAAAAGAGTTCATATCAGATGATGCTCGTGTCATTTAACAGTAACACGATGGGTGTCAATAGTGGAGCAGTATTTGTTTACTTTTTCGCAGCACCCAAGTTAATCCACTCCCTCCGATGGGGTCGTGTTAATCAATCTTTAGTTTTTTGTGTAGTTTTTTGTAGATCATTGTTCAACTTTTTTCTTTTGGTCATTGTGTTGTCTGTTCTTTTTTGACTAACAACTTCAGATTACAACTTTGCTATCTTCAAACCTTTCTTGCACACCGAATACTATAATACGCTTTAATAACTGTTAATGCTGTTATGAGATATATCTTATATACTAGAACATTAAAATTGCTTTGTGTATTTGACGCTTACTAAAAAAAGGCGTCATTGGCAATATAAAATATAAAACTGTGTTTGTAATAAAAATTCGTTGTACATTTTTAAAGTATTAAAGCTTTTCTTGAAAGTAGAAAGTACTCAAGACAATAATACTTTCTGATAATTTCATTACTATTTGATACCATTGACACAAAATAGAATATAAATTATGAATTATAATAAGTATTTATTTATGCATTTATTTCTTCAGCTTGCTTATAGCATATAGTCAAGTTGGCTTGCCTACATCCGGTCGCCCATCAATTCCACTTATACCAATTCAAACGAATGCTCGCATCCCGTGTCCCCATAAAGTGAAAAAGTTGTAAATAAACAGGAAAAAAAGAGGCAACATAATAATGGGTTCCGATGAGAATGGAAATCACAAAAGGAAATTAGAAATAAAAGAACAATAACGATTTATTGTTGGAATATGTAGCTAATAATTCTGTCATTACTGCAAGCACGTCACGCTTGTGGGTACACTGCAAGAATAATAATAATAATTAAAAAAAAATAAGATTAAGTCAAATTAATCTTGATGACGAATACTTTCAGTGAATCAAATAATACGTATGCATTGGATGAAAAACTTCGCTATGATTGGTATGATATGGCCCGTTTGGCATTGTCATAAGCACGGCGTTCTTTTCATTTTCACGACTTATCATCAGCACTGTTGACCCTTCTTGGGCAGCTGAGTTAGTCTAATTTATTTCAGTGGAGTGCATGTTGTTCAATTTGTTCAATTACATGTCTTAACGGTTTTAGTTCCATCTTGATGACATCCTTTACGATTTCCCTGTAAAAAACTGTGTTCAGTTTGTCTTTATTCGTTTTTGTATTGTAGGAATTCATGTTTTATTTATGCTATTTGTATTCTACGCATACTGGTCTCCACCACGTTTAAGTTCGTATCGCTTAACTGTAACGTGACGGGTCACACCAATGGAACAGGAACAGATTACCAATCCAGAACACCCGCGTTTACTCTCGACATTCAGTTGGATTCGTGTTAATTAGTTTTCTGTGAAGTATTTTGTAGATCATTGTTTGTGCCTCTTCTTTTGGCCATTGCAATGTCTGCCCTCCTTCTTATAAATACGACTTCTCATTACCCTTTGTGATTTTCAAACTTTTCGTTGTAACCAATATAAGTATGCAATTAGATTAAACATAAGGTGTAAGCATATACGTACCACAACAGTAGTAATGATAGCACATACGATATGCATAACCTACAATAGAAAAGGTAGAAAAGATAAGCTACAGAAGATTATAAATATATAGCATTATCATACAGTCGAAAAATAACTTAAAACGGTTGACAAAAACTCTCGAAGATGCAATTTGTTATTTGTTTGCTTCTTTTTAACCGGGAATCTTCCAAAGGAAAAACAAAATATTGTGTTCTTTGTTTCAATTTTGTATACAAATGCATTTTCAAAAAATTAATGAATGGTATGTAATGTCCTTCACTTCAAAAATTAAACTCTTCTGACAAAAATGTCGACCCGCTCGAATTAAACCTTCTTATACTGTTAATAAACTTACTTGATGCAAGTTGGCCGTAGCACAGTTGGTAGCGCGTATCAACTCCGGTATTGTTCAAGTTAAAGGTATATGCTACGAATTTATTGACGGCTTCGTTTCACGAAATGCAATTGTTGGAATTGTTCAAGAAATATTTGCAAATATAAGAAGTCCGAAAATCACTAAAATGTATGATACAACTTTAAACGCGATTCCAAATTTACGGAAAAACGAAATACGTGCGATAAGTCCTGTCAATGTTGAGAGACTTCCATCTTGCTCTATTGTATCAAAATGTGTGTACCTGGCCATTTCAAGAATAGATTTAAAACGTGACGTGTTTATTAGTATTGTATTGCCTAAAGATAGCATCAACGACTAAATTTAAAAATATAGTCTGCGTTAGAGCAGTGAAAAGATGGGTTTTTCTTCTTTTCTAGATCCTTCGCCATTAATGTAAAGAAAAACCAAGTTAGCGATCTTACAAGTTCATGTCAATATTTTTCCTAGGTTCAATTTTGCATTCATGAACAGTAAAATTATATGATAAAACTGATCGAAATTATCAGATGAAAGACAGTTATGGGGTTGTCTGATTTACATACAGTTTTGAAAGACGGCATACATTTCAATATAAGTATAGCCATTTACGACCTTATCAGTGACAACGTGTACTTTTTCGATTTTACGGCTTCTGGTTATCCCTTTGCTATCTTCAAGTTATTCGTACACATACACTGAGAAACTTAACTGGTAACATTAGAATGTAAAATTTCATTTCATCACAATTAGTTAATCAAAACAATTTTGCATTTGATTTGTTTAAAGTCAAATAATTTTCAAGTTTTAATTGCTTAGTACAACGCGTCGAAGTGTTCATAAATATATATATATATCATTGATTGTGTTAGTTGCTTAATGTCCACTGGCAAATATTTCATGCATATTCAGGGAGAGCTTAAGAATATAAACAATTTAAACAGAAATAGGAGCGGAAGTAGACACAAGCTAGTCCATCTCTGTGCATCCATTCTATCGAGTATATCTTGTTCTCATTATTAATATATCTTGAATACTGCTCACTTCAATTTAGATAATAATCAAACAATTATTTTAATCTCCTCATAAAAATAAGATCGTCATTAACCGACCGATATGGGTGTCACTAGTGGAGCAGGAACTACATAACCTCCGGAACACCTACGGTTTGTGTTGCTCAATCTTTCAGTTTTCTGTCTAGTATCTGTAGATCATTGTTTTTCTTTTCTTCGTTTGTTCTTTTTCTTTGATCATTGCATTGTCTGTTCTTCGATTTACGTCTTGTGATTACCCCTTTGGTATCTTCAAATCTTTCATATTGAGGATTGTTTTCAAATTTCGCGTTTTACCTCCATGATAAGTTATAAAGATATAATATAAAATAGCTTACCACCATGTATACAACAGATTCCATGGCAGGCTGAATAAATAATAACTTTGATTATTACTTGAATACACAATGTATTTGTAAACATTTGTCCGAGCAGCCAATGATATCATTCGAAATTAACAGTCCAATTAATATAAACTTGCAACATTCGTTAAAAATTATAATGCAATTCCTTGTTTAGCAAACATAATATATAGAATTCAATAAAATTAATTTTTTGTTCCAAGTTTGGTCATGTACAAAATGAAAATATGGTGTTTTTTGCGTTTTTGTTGTTGTTGAAAATATATGTTATTATTATCTCATATCATTTAAAAGATGTGCATGCTTTAATTATCAAGTAGGTTGAAGTAAAATATCAATGGCCATGTCTTATTGGAATGACACATCACAACTCTTAAATAGTATGATAAAAACGTAGATATCAACATTAGCGCGCATGACGAGTGTCTGGAATAACCTTTATCAGGTATATGCAAGGCAACAATTATAATAAGATAAAAAAAAATGTGTTGAATACAATATTTTTCTGATATATAACACATCACGGGATTCATTTTGAAGTTTTGTGTTGCTTTGCATATTCTGATCAACACTGCCCTTTATTTTCCATGTCAAGGGCGTAGGAGCTTGACAGCCCTGAAAACATGCCTTCCTGTCCGGTCTACCCCTATGCCTCTTTATGTATTATATCTCACTTGATTTCGAGATTTTACATTAACGTCCAGTTAGAAATACATATATTACAACTATCACTTTGCACCAATTCTCTCAAAATATCTTCATCTAACGACCCAAAAGGACGTCGTGGGCGTGATCGTATGGTAGTTGGATTTACCTGTTAAATCAGTACCTATCACCACTCACGTTGCGAGTTCGAACCCCATTCATGGCGAAGTGTGCCCGATACAACATTATTTTTAATAAAACCTGCTACCACGATATAACTGAAATATTGTTGAAAGTGGCGTTAAACACCATAAACCAACCACCTCCATAGCATTTCGCGTATCATGCCAACCTCTGATTTATTTTCCATTCCAAATATTATATATATGATTTTCCTTTTGCTAGTTCAGTTGTATATAGTGGTAAGATGCTATACTGTGCTCATTGATCTCATAAAAAAAACAGAGAAGAGAAGGGGAGGGGGGTCATCTTACTATACAACAAGAAATATCAACTGATATAACAGAATAACATTTAAAAGTACCAATATAACAATATCATACTTTAATTAGAGATTTTCCCACCATCTCGTCGGTCTAATATTTAGTATGTTCGCATCGGTTGTCGAATAATAATGATGTTCCAGGAATTATGTTGTATTTTGAACTGTTACTCAAGATTTTGTTTCATTGCTTTATCTGACATCGGTTGTGTAAGGATTAACGTGCTCGTCTGGAAGTGTAGTAGATCGTGGGTTCAAACCCTGGTTGGTTCAAACAAAAGACTATAGCAATTGTCATTTGCTCCTTCTCGAGTAAGCACGCAGATTTAAAGTATAAGAACAAAGACTGGCTTGCTCGGAAATGAGATAATTTGTCCGAGTAAAGCCAAATGATGGTTATTTCAGTGCGCTAGCACTATAACGACCCAATTAAGAGTAATTATCTAGTACAAAGCGAATATCAACATCATTTTATTGAACGCAATTTTTTCTGTGATATAGCGGAAACATTGCTTATTTAGCGTTAGATAACACTCACTCTTTTACTCTTACAATAAGCAAATATTGAGTAAATAAGGGTAATAACAAAATTACCGAACTCCGAACAATCTTACAAAGGGAAAGTCAAAACTCATGAGTATATAAACAGACAAAATCAGTCAACAACCGGAAAACCGTGAAAACCGTAATGACCCTGACTTGGTACAGGCATTTCTAAAGAAATGGTGGGTTAAATTTTATAAATGTATATTTATACTCACAGATACATATGTCTCTGGATTTACAACAGTATTCACCGTATTTACATCTTGCATATGTACACTTTCCAGACACTTCTGTAAAAAATATTACTTAGTTATTACTACTGTAAAAAATATCATTTAGTTGTTATTACTGTAAACAAATTATCATTTCGTGGTTACCACTGTAAATAAATCATCGCTTAGTTATTACTACTATAAATAAATTATCATTTAGTTGTAGCTACTGTAAATAAATTATCATTTAGTTGTTACATGTACTGCTGTAGTGTAGGTAAATTATCAATCGCTTTTAGAAAAAGGTCGAGTGCCATTGGTGGAGCAAACACCGCTTGACCTTCTGTAGCACCCGAGTTCACCGCGGCTGTTAGTTGGTTTCAATAAAGGAAAAATAAACAATGACCTACAAAGCACTACACAGAAAACTAGAGATCCCACTAAAAACCTGGGGTAAACTCAGGTGCTAAGGAAGTGTCAGCAGTTCCTGCTTCACTGGTGAATCCCGTTGTGATTCTGCTAGAAGACGCAAACATGATCTGATATGGAAATCATCTTCGACATGTGGAATTAAACACAAATATCAAAATAAAAATGAAACCTCTATAAAACATATGAGAGTAAAGCCGAACGGATCATCGTTTTCACGGTCATGGACATCACAGTGGACACAACAGCACACCATCTTATGATCCTATATATATTAGTACTGAATGGTGTACATTATCTACAGACATATAATATACTGTCAAATATGTATTTTGTTTAGTTCAATTTAATCCTGATAACCCAAAACACTCCATTATTTTGGAGTTAACCCGAACCGTCGACAAAATCACAATATGGAAACTATTGTCAATAATGTTGGTTTCGCGATCGTCGTTCACTACACACATCGTGCATAGTGTCTACAAATGTCCATGATTCTTTACAGTGTGAATTGTGAAAAACCAAATTACCCCAGATGAAATGTAAATTGGAAAATGCAACGAAAATGTGCACAATACAATCTAATTTAGCGCACAAGAGGTTTTGCTGGAAAACCCTTCATCAGACACTTTCATAGTGAAAAAAAATGTAAGGCCACTGAATACTTTTACAAAACCCATCACACCGTGCGTACCATTTTCACATTTACATCGTGATGCGTTACTAGTATCAACACATTTTTCATTTGTTCTATCGCAATAATCAGATGGGACATCTAAACATGTTTGTACTGCAACTAATAACAATCAAATTTCATAATTTTACACTATATATTAAAATATTAAATTCGTATTTACGGCTTCGCCCCATAAAACTAGTAATCCCACATTTTCTTTATTGAAGTGACTTTGTAAATCCAGGAAAGTGAGCGGTCATGCATTTGTGTGTTTCGCTTTTTCAGCTTTCTACGATTTTTATGTTGGATTTTGCAAACGTTCTGAGAGTGATGTTTGCATATCATTTTAGTATGTTAAGTGACAATCATAATTGCTAGCATCTGCCCAGTAATGCTTCGACCTGACATTGTTTATTAGATATATTTATTACTGTAATTTACAGTTCCAAAATAATGTAACTATTAATAAATCTTAATACAACTAAGGTTGTCATACCCCAGGCATAGGTGACCTGAACTGAATTAGGCTATCCTGTTTACGCCCCTTTGGTGTTATTGCTCCCAAAACTGTATGTTATTTATTTTTCAAATCTGTTGATTTTGAACGTTCCTGATGAGGGTTATTAAAAAAATGCGTGGTAGACACTAAATTTGATATCTACTTTTTTATGCATGTTTTTTGTTATGCATTTTATATATCGTTTACTTCCACCATTTAAGAAACCTTCATCCATTAGCTCATTACATTTACAATCAATCCTCGATATCTCCAATAAGAAAAGTTTGAAGATACCAAAGGGGTAATCCGAATCCGTATATCGAAGAAGAACAGACAACACAATGACCAAAAGAAACAGTACAAAAGAATAAATAACGATCTACAAAACATGCATATAAAACAAAAGATCGAGTAACACGAACCCCACTAAAACCTAGGGGTAAGCTCGGGTGGGCATTGAGAATTTACCATCCTTCAGCACCACTGTACATCATACGGCATCGCCACAGCCTATACATAAGTTTTTCAGGGTGGTACAATCTCGCTGCCTATTGGCAAAGATGTAGATAACTGATAATGTATTTATCTATGATTTTCTTACCGAAACAGGTAAAATGACCTCAGGGTGAAAGGTTATGCAACCGGAAGTTGTTGCCTTTTGAAGGAAATAGGAACCGAGACCAATCATAAATTTATTATTTTGTGTGTATTTAAAATAAGATATGGAACTTGCTAACATTGAGTGTTTTATTTATACAAAGGTGTGAGTGTGTTTATTTCTGATTTTCTTACCCACACAATCACCATATTTCCGTTTGTAACCATGTTCACAATTACAGACAGTTCCTTTATATGTATCTTTACATTCTTCATGTGGTTTCATGCATTTCTTTGGTACATCAGCACAGGTAATAGCTACAATTAATTACATAATAATAATAATTTTCTTTGTTTAAACAGCATAGCACATATTAGCATACATCTATTTGCATTGTGGTCCTGTAGTTAATTAATTAACAAATCAACATCAACGCGAAAAGAAAGATAAATATTAGACACACACATTATACAGAATACATTACAAATATATTATCACATCAGAGTGGAAAATTTTGACCAGGTATGTTATTATCGAAATCGGACTCATATTGAAATTTTCAAAAAATATGTTAGACATTCTGAAACATTGCCCATAAAGTTTACATATATTCGCCAAATTTTGAGCTTTTAGTTTTCTCAGCAATAATCATTATACCAGTCCCTTCTCTAGAAAATAATGTCGACTGTTGATTGGCCAAGATCAATGGGTACAAAACCCATGCACCTCATTGCAAAATTTTGACAAGGTTGGTTATTATCGAAGTCTAACTCATATTGAAATTTCTGAATTCTTAATTTGTATATTGTACCACCAGTTCACTCAAATTATGAACGACATATTTTTTTCTCAATATAGTTGTTGACCCTGTTACTGGTGACGTCATGAATATTGTAACACTATCCAATTGACAAGAAGAGTGTGAAGACACCAAAGGGGTAATCAGAATCTGTATATCGAAGAAGAACAGACAACAAAATACCAAAAAAGAACAAGTACAAAAGGACACACAACGATCTATAGAACAATTATATAAAGCTAAAGATCGAGTAACACGAACCTCACTGAAGACCGGGGGTAAACTCAGGTGGACATTGAGATTGTACCACCCTTCAGCACCACTGTTCATCAGACGGCTTCGTCACAGGCTATACATAAGTGCTTCAGGGTGGTACAATCTCAATGCCTATGGGTAAAGATGTAGATAACTGATAATGTATTTATCTATGAATTTCTTACCGAAACAGGTAAAATGACCTCAGTGTGAAAGGATATGCAACAAGAAGTTGTTGCCTTTTGAAGGAAATAAGAACCGAGACCAATCATAAATTTATCATTTTGTGTGTTTCTAAAATAAGATATGAAACTTGCTAAGATTGAGTGTTTTATTTATATAAAGGTGTCAGTGTCTTTAACTGTTATTTTCTTACCCACACACTCACCATATTTCCGTTTGTAGCCATATTCACAATTAGACAGGGCCTGTATCTGTTTCTTTACATTCTGCATGTGGTTTCATACATTTCTTTGGTACATCAGCGAAGGTAATAGCTACAATTATTTACATAATAATAATAGTTTCCTTTATTCAAACAGCATAGCACATATTAGTATAAATCTAGTTTGCATTGTGGTCCTGTAGTTAATTAATTAACAACATTAACATCAATACGGAAGCAAAGATAAATATTAGACACACAAATTATACATAGTACATTACAAATATATTATTACACATCACCGGGAAATTTTGACCAGGTAGGTTATCATCGAAATCTAACTTATATTGAAATTGTCAAACAATATGTTAGACATTCTGAAACATTGCCGATAAAGTTTCAATATATTTACAAAATATTGAATGCTTGGTCTTCTCAGCAATGGTCACTAAACCAATCCTCCTCTCGATAAAGAGGTCGACTGTTGATTGGCCAAGACCAGTGGGCACAAAACCCATGCACCCGGCTTGTAGTGAATCTACGTCCTCTCCATCATAGGAACAACTCCAATTAACGCTTCAGCTATCGGTTGTTATATCTATACCTTAAAGACCAATTATTTCACGAATCTAGGATAACATCATTGAACATGAACTTATATGACATGTACAATGACCTCAAGGTGAAAGGTTATGTACTGGAAGTCGTTGCCTTTTCAAGGAAAAAAGGAACCGAGACCACTCATCAATTTCTTATTTGATGTGTTTTTAAAATAAGATATTAAGCTTGCTAAAATTGAGTGTTTTATTTATATAAAGGTGTGAGTATGTTTAACTGTGATTTTCTTACCCATACAGTCACCATATTTCCGTTTGTAACCATATTCACAATTACAGACAGGTTTTGTATCTGTATCTTTACATTCTTCATGTGGTTTCATACATTTCTTTGGTACATCAGCACAGGTAATAGCTACAATTATTTACACAATACTAATAATTTCCTTTATTTAAACAGCATAGAACATATCAATGTAAATCTAGTTTACATTGTGGTCCTGTAATATTTACCATATTGTACAAACACTATTATATATATAGTTGCTTAATTAACAGCATCAACATCAACACGAAAACAAAGTTAGATATTAGATCCACACATTATGCATAGTAGATTGCAAATATATGATTAGACCTGGTTCGAAAAATTTGACCACGTAGGTTATTATCGAAATCTAGCTTATATTGAAATTTTCAAATAATATTTTAGACATTCTGAAACATTGCCCATAATGTTTCCATATGTTCGCTACATTTTGAGTGCTTGATTTTCTCAGCAAAGGTCATTATAACAATCCCTCGTCTTGATAAATATGTCGACTGTAGATTTGCCAAGACCAGCGGGTAAAAAACCCATGCACTCGGCTTGTAGTGAATCTACGTCACTTGGCTGTTTGGGGAGGGGTGTCTTTACGTTGCTATATATGTAAAAATGTTTTCATACTCCAATAATTTCAAAGCGCGTTGGACTTGCCATATAATCGCAGGAGGACGATTGGCTTCGCTTGGTTTGGTTTTATGGTGTTCAGCGCATCTTTCAACAATATTTCAGTTATATCGTGATGGTTAGTTTTATTGGTGGACGAAACTGGAAGACCCGGAGAAAACCACCGACCCGCTTGAACACAAACATTTTAAAGTAAATCTACATGTTTTTAATCAACTGAATTCTTAATTTGTTTATTGTAACAGCAGCTCACTCAAATTATGAACGATATATTTTTTTCCAGACACAAAATTAAAGATCGAGTAACACGAATTCCACCAAAAACTGGGGTGAACTCTGGTGTTCCGGAAGGGTAAGCAGTTCAAGCACCACTAGTGGCATCCGTCGTGTTAATCTAGATATGATTGTGGAAAGGACCGAGGACTGCTTAGGACGAGTGGAACATATCAGTGGTCATTTGTGTCACAGATATTCCCGATTTTCGATAACATGTAGTTATCGTTCTTGGATAGAGTTATCTTTTCCTGACAGTAGGTATGCACACTTCCAGTTACTTAACTTAGGAACGTCACATAACGCACGTTATCGCTAAAAACGTTTAAAAAAAATTAAACAAACTATGTATTCTTATTCAAATAAAATCCGATTTATTTTTAGTTTATATCCTGAATGACCGTAATAATAAAACATAAATCAGGTATTTTATATTCAAAGATGTAGCATTTTCTCGAAAATCAGCTTTGTGGTAAAAAATACGGACGTTAATAGAGATGTATGAAAAATTCATTCCGATTTCCGCAGTGGAATCATTTGTTTTACTTCCTTTTACAGGGGATTATCTTAATTTTGAAATGATCAAGCTATTTTATCTGCTCGGAATCTATTAAAAAGATGTCTATTTTGGCATGATATGTAGTGTTTGTTTTCTTTTTTGAGAGATCCACAAAGATTCCGACAGGCTCCATTCAGGATAAAGAAATTGAATATTGTACCTTTAGTTATTTACATGGTTCATGACTATTCATTCTTTGGTTCCACTGCGGATTTTGTAATGAAGAAAGGAACATTTGGGATTTTTTCCGTATTTGGCCATCTACAAACGTCACACACGTCGGGTAGAAATATGGCCGTAGAGTTAGACAGCCGGCATCCGCTTCTTCCAAAAACTGGATGAGAAATGAAGACGTGACTCTGATTTTAAAAAAAAAAGTGGAAAGTTTTGCAGATACAAGTGCTTTCAATGCTAGGTGTAAAGGTAAAAAATACGAAAAAACAAAATTATTATTGCTAAAAATCGAAAACTTTCAACACAAAACTTAATATGCTTAAATATGATGCTATGACATATAGGCATCGTCTGCTTTATTTTAGAATTGCACCAATTTACATCAGGTACACCTTATATACCACAAATTTGTAAGATCGGTCGATCATTGTATCATAGCCACGACCCCTGCAGATTTACGCTGAGAGTGCGAATCTCATCGGAACAGTTTGGGTTTTATTTGCAACATAATGTGTTTCCTAATGAATTTTGGCTTAAGTGAGGACAATGTAGCCTATATATCAAGCTATCAATTTTTGTTTACATGTTATAAGAATTGTGAGTGCACAGTAGATTTGTATTCATTTTTCGAAAGCCGCACAACAAGCATTTCCTTACATATGAAACCATAACACGAATTTACATGCAAGCTGTTAATTTCATATTTTTCAATATTAACTATTCTGTCGTTTGCTTGTGTTTTCGAGCATCAGGTAAACCGTCATAATCATTAAAAATAAAGCAATTTAGCACATGTCGTGCTTATCGGAAGCAAGCCATCAGAGCTTTTTATCTAAAACATGCTTGTGCTTGGTAGTTCTTATCTGTAATCTGCAGTTGAGAAACCAAATCGTCTGCTATGCTTTCTAATTCGCATTTTACACCATCACTACTGTAAGTAATACATTTACTTGACTAAATGCGGGAGCACAGTAGTCATGATCGCATTGGCGCTGCCTTGTGATGGAATGAATAGTTCTAGAAGATGGTTCGAATCCCATCAGTCCTTTTTTGTTTGTCTACATTTTTAAGCTTAGCTTCAGAAAGCTATTTTTGGCTGTAAGATTATGAAACTGTAAATTCATTTGTTGCTAAATACCTTATTTGTCGTGAGTACTTAGACGGTATCGGAAATCATGGGGAGCGGTCGAGAAGTGTCTAAAAATACATCTTTTGATATGACAGATAAGTAGTTTCAATGGACAGAGGTGCGATCTCCAAATACACCATTAGATCGATTGCTTGTTATTGATATATTAAAAACAGAAAAAAGTCACGTTCGTGATCGTTTTATTTCCTATTCAAAATATTCCAGACGAGGGACATTATTAATGCAGAAAACAAGAGGGATCTGCTCTGACGGAAATCAAAACCAGGGATTTACTTCTTGACTGTACAAGTCGAGATGGCCGGAAAATGTTAGATGCAGGTGTTTAACTATTTGATAAGCGTACATTGCTAATGAAGACGCACAGACCGTTTCAAATACAGTGCAATATATTCTACCAAATCCGCTTCTGCTTTAACAAATGGTGAAGAAACAATATATTCTATTATTTCTAAAAATGCTTTCAAATTTATCTTGCTTTGACTCCGACCGCTCGAGTGTAATGTAAAAATCAAATACGGTTTTCAATGAAAGTAGAGAAAATCGTTTTAAAGAAAATATTCCTGCTTTCAGTGTGCAAGGCAAATGGCGCAGTGTTTGCGTTTTGCATAAACATCTGGTGACAATTATCTAAAATATTTCAGAAAGTTAATTATGTAGCATGTTCATTGGCATTATGAACATACCCATTTGTAGTTATTTGTACAAAAGTGTTACAAATCAAAAAAAAAATATGTTTTAAAGTAAATAAACTTTTTTAATAGAATTTATAAAAAAAGAAATGTCGTGTATATAATTTTCTTTATAAACGTTAAAGGCTCTTATGAACTGTCTGTAGCAGCTCCTTTTTTCATTGTCATCTGATCGGCTTTTTAAAAGATACGTCTTTACATCTTGGTGACTAATTTGAGGGAAGAGATTTTCTTTGATGGACCACCCGGTGTTCAATTCAGATATGAGGACTACCTCTCTATCTTCCACATAATCTTTATCATATTTCACATCGTCATCGGAGAAAGAATTAGCACAATAGATCACTTGATTTGGATTGAAAGCTCGAAGCCCAAGCTCATTCTTGTTACCATTGCGTTTTTTTATTACATTTTCGCAGAAACTGTAGAAGTTCAGTCTTTTTTAAAGTTACGAAGTCTTCAAGTGTTGCCTTGGAATCTATGTCATTTAATTTCATATTTTTTCGCACTTATTATTTATTCAGTCAATTTATAAAAAAACCGCCTGGAAAACTTTGCAACCGGAAATGCCAAGGACGATAATTCAAATTGCGAACGATAACTCCTTTTTCCGCAAAGTGGGAAGAATTCGCTAACGGTCAAACAAGTCATAATGAAAACTGTAAAACTTTCGAAGTGATGAATTCAACTCAACCAAGAGGAACCATTGGTTCAGTAGCTTCCTTATTAGCAGGAACTCTCTGTCAAGGAAATATTGATAGGAACCACAAGCTCTGGAATATCGTAGCAACTGAGAGATATATACTCCATTTGCGGGTGCTGCTGGAATGTTGCTACATATACATGGAAAGGTCGCAATGGGAAAATTGAAATTGTCTCTTGTGTCGTAAAGTTTCGTTCTTAAGCGCCCATCACCATACATATGGAAGTGTAGATCAAGGTATGAAGCAGACTTATCTGTATCTGTGGTATCCTTTATTTCAAATTCAATGACTGTGTTTCATGTCAGGTGTGTCCTTTCATGATATACATCAACATATATGAAGATCAAAAGGATAATTTAGGAATCAGTGATAATTAAATGTATCTCTGATTTTCCTACCGATACAATAACTATTTCTAAATGTTCGCATGGTATTCTCTATGAGGTCATTTTCAGATGTCTTTTATGATGTAATTTACAGATGTCATTAATGAAGTAGTTTCATGTGTCTTTCATAAGAGGTGTTTATATGGTATTGCTACATTTATATGAAGAACTCCTTATAGATATGACTAGATGTAGCTCGGAGTTTATTCTAATAAGACCTCAACAATTAAATAGATTTCAAAGTTTGTGGTAATAGTAAATTGTGTTAACAATCTTTGTATTCCTCTTATGTTATTATATGTATGAATTAAACATAAAAGGAAATAATTCACACCAAAACATTTAAGAAAAACTAGCTGGAAAGTTATTAAAAAAAACAAAGAAAAAATAGATACACAATCGCCCATGTCCTGGCTGGATGATATGATCTGATAAGAAGTAATGTAAAAAGGGACCTTTGGTTGACTTTAGACGATCACGTTGCATTGCTAGCAGGTGATGAGGAACAAAGCAATCGGATTGCTAAAAAAGAAGTAGGCTTAAAGTTTGTAAACTGACTCTAAGGTTTGTCAATCCATCTTTTAAGATTGTATGGGTTTTTTTAATTTAAAGACAACAACATATAGTATATCTATACAACACACATCTGATTTGCCTGCTTAGTAGGAGATCAAAGGAAACCCCATCACAAGTCACATGTGAATGCCCTATGTACTATCCAATGAAAATGTTACTAAGCTGGTTTCCATGCTACGAGCAATCCGATTTGCTGGAACATAACCGTATTTAGAAAATCATTATATATTGATGACAATTAACCTTTCGATGGGGAAGATTTTGAAAGAGTAAAAAAATCCAGTTATTGTCAATGCAAAAGGCATGTGAAATCACCATAGACAGCAATAATATGTTTATTAAATAATATAGTTACAATATATACGGTATATTATCCTTAAAATGTGTACTGACAATATTTATTTTGAAATAAGTTTCACTAAATAGCAAATCCCTTGCTATTTAGTGATTTACAACTAGGAATACTAAGCAAAAGCTGTATACCTAGTGAACTGTTAACAACAAAATGTAGTGCAATAAAATTGTATTTGTGTTTAATTAAAATATATATATATATATATTCATGACATCAATTCACTAACATGTTATCTGTAATGAGATGTCTTCATATCTACAGCAATATAGCAGTAAAAGGGGACCAGTGAGAGAAGTAATTTTAATCAGATTGATTATATTTTAACACGTTTCGATGAGACAAAGAAAAAGTCTTACCTTCACATTCTTTACACGCTGTATATTCTATAAAAGATGAATACAATGTTTAATTATGAACGTCTAAAATATCGAAAGAGTTTCTGATATGATTTTGTGTTCTACAACATCAACACTGATGAGTTCAGAATTTGTGAAGTACCTAGTTTTATAAGGGACGATCTATAATTTTTAAATCATTTGCCGACGACCGTAAATCCAAATTCTGAACTCATCAGTTTTGATGTTGTAAGTCTTTATACAAATATTCCGCACGATTTGGGAATTTCGGCAATAACATTTTGGTTGGAAAATAAACGAAACATTGTACAAGATCGCTTTTCTAAAGAATTTATTATTGAAACCGTGAACATTATTCTTGAAAGAAATGTTTTCTATTTTGACGGTAAGTTTTACCGACAGAAAAGAGGAACCGCAATGGGAACTAAAATGGCGCCAACTTACGCTACTCTTGTTCTTGGATACCTTGAACATATTTTATACGAACAACTTTTGAATAGCTACGGATAAGAATTTGCATCGTATGTACGACAAAACTGGAAGCGTTTTCTTGACGATTGTTTTATTATATGGAACTCTGACATTCCCAGTTTAAATGTTTCATACCGAACTTAATTCTTTAAATGACCAAATTCGTTTCACTATAAACAGAAGCAAAATAGAAATGCCGTTTTAAGACGTTTTAATTCGTATATCAACAAATAACAACATAATAACGGACATTTTCTAGAAAGATACTGACACCCATATGTATCTTAATTTCAGATCCAGTCACCCGAAACATATTAAAATAAACATTCCGTTTAATTTGGCTTCAAGAATTATAACGATCACAAACACAGAGGAGTTGAGAGATACGCGACTACGAGAACTTAGATTGTATTTGAAAAATCAACAATATCCGGAGGAAATAGTTGAACATGGTATACAGAAAGCGTTGGAAAAAGGACCGATACATACGGAACTGCGGGAACAAGTACATGTAACCTCAAATCAAAATAATATAATTCCGTTTGTAACTACTTACAGTCCAAGAGATTACAATATTTTCCATTTTATGAAACAAATTGAATTTAACTTAAACAGTAGCGAACGTATGAAAAATGTATTGCAAAAAAAGAAGATTATAAACAGCAAAAAGCAGCCGAAAAATCTGAAAGGCTTCTTGTCATCTTCAAAATTTGATTTTCATGAATCATCACCATCTGTTAAGAAATGTACCGACAAGAGATGTATGACATGTCCTAGTTTAATAGAAGGAACCTCGTTTACATTTAAGAATGGACGGACTTTTACAGTTATGCAAGATATATCATGCAAAATTACGAATCTTGTATACGCAATTATTTGCTCTAATTGTGGAGAATTCTATGTAGGTGAAACCAAAACTGAATTGCAGACTCGAATGACTGTTCACAGACAACAAACAAGGCACCAGGACCTTACTATAATAAGAGCTAATGAACATTTCCATGATTGTTCTGGAGGACATTTCAAAATATTCCCGCTGTATAAAGTTAATACAGAGGGTGATTTTTTAAGAAGAAGAAAAGAAACTTTATTAATTAATATTCTTAAACCTTCGTTAAATGATAAATGACTTTAAAGATTTTCGTTAATCTTACAATGACTTTAAAGATTTTTATTAATCTTATAACAACTTTAAAGATGTTCATTAATTTTATAGGTAATATATTTTACCGGGAATAGGTAACATCACAGTCTCCCTTTATATTGTTAACGTCACACTAATGTTAACGTCATATATATACACTTATAAACATTGTACCTGAAGATCTGCAACAGCAGTGAAAACGTTAGTACAAGAATGTTGTGAAAAATCCGTTTTGCTCTTTTTTAATAATTTCTTTTATATATATATATATATATATATGCGTGTGCATCATATGTCTGGGTTCGAATCCCTTTGAGGGAGAAGAAAATATTTTTCAGCTCAAAAATCCCATTCTAACACTGTCAGATTTAATATTCAGACATATACATACATGTATAATTTTACATTATCTTTGTTTTGGTTAGTTGTTGCTATAAATATACTGGTGATAATTATGATGCCATTTAAATAAACTTCACTCACCCTTTCATTCCCATTCACAGTTCTGACGAGCCTCTCCTGAGATAGAATAATGTTACCATAGTATTAATAGATGGTGCACAAGAACAATCGTAAGATATATCCACGATGAAAGATGAAAAGGGAAAATTATTCGACGAATTTTGCTTAAAGAAATTAGAGTGTAAAATAAATTGGATTTCAGATCTTAAAACGTTGAAAAAAGAGATTATTTAGAGAATTGGTTAAAATGTTTTCTGAAGAAAATTCTATAAGCAGTAAAGTAAATATCCCAAAAGAGAAAGTCATATGGAATAATAAATACATGAATATTTTTTTTTTTTCACAAACAAACTGTTTTACAATTTCTTGATTAAAGCGAAAGCACCAACTCCTGTTGGTTTCAGTAACTGGTCAAGACATTTAAATTTTGACGAAAAGCACAATATGGGACAAATATATTCGTTTGTTTTTTGCAAGAAAATAAACTTCAAATTTTCCGATGGAAATTGATTCAGTTTACTATTCAAGTAACAACATGATTAACTGTTTGAAGACTATCATATTGTAGTCTATGTATTTGTTGCTAAATAGAAGAAGATTATATTCATTTATTTATGTCATGTTCTGTCACATGTTTGGATAAAAGATACAGAACTATTAAAAAGGTCAATTTGGAAAACAGTATTTCTCTTAAACATCTAGTTTTTGGATATAAAATCTTTGATAAAGACTATTTCGATTTTAATTTCATTGAAGCAATTCTAGGGTATTTAATATACAAATCTGATAATGTGTCGGAACAAAAATCAAAAGCGATGGATTTATGCAGCTTATTTGTAAGAGAATTACGAACAAGGTTAAATGTATGTAAAATATATATTCAAGTATGTTGTTTAACAAGATACACACACAGTGTCCTCAACCAGCACCTTTACAGCGAATAATCTACTAAATTATAATTCTTACCTGGAAAATAACTGCAGTCGTGACAATCTACAACACAACCGTGGACAATAATTAATTAATATAATGTAAGTACTTAACAGAAAAATAATTGAGCATTTAAAACATAAAATATCCGTTCCGAAACTCCTTTCTACACAATGTATTTCCTAGTTGATACCAGTGATACTGTTGCATAACACCATATTTAAAAGAAAAGATAGCAACTATCAGAAGACGTTCGCAAATAGTACTGTATACAGAAGGAATGTGTTGACTCTAGATACAAATGTTTTGCTTACGATATGTCGCTGATGCCGCTGATGCCAGTTTGAAGTTGATGAGCACAATCACTATTAGAAAGCCTTTAACAACCATACTGGAGGTTATATGGTATGCACTCAATGACAACTGATTTTCAATTTCAATTAATATACTGATTAAAAAAGAATATATATATGTAAATGATTACCATTATTTACACAACCAATCATATAAGAGGAAAACGTTACGCGTTCTTTGCAGAGGACTCCATATCGGTTTGCAGGTAACGCACTGCAATGTGATGAACAAAGCATGAATTAATTAACCTAAATAGTCATTATCCTACACCTGATACAAATTTAGATCAGTATAGTGCTTTTTTGTTTCTTATATCATTTTATTTGCTTTGCGTTTTGTGCTTAGTGTGCTTTTTTGCTATGAATAAATGTTTGCACTTTTTGTTTTGGTATCTAGCATTACAAGAAAGCTAGTTTGACTGGACGGATTTTTTTTTGTATCTTTTTAGCGATCGCTAACACTGTACTGAAGAGTGATTTTTTTTCTCAGGAAAATGTAGAACGTTGAATCAGCCTTTTAGTGTTTGATATGCATGTAGATATACTATTAGAGTATTCGCGTTCGATCTATGTTAAGGATTTAAGAGTAATAAATCATGTTGTATTGTTGTATTTTTATATAAGACAAAATAGTGTTGCAATACAATTTAAGTAGTAAATAGAAATCTACAATTTCAATGGGTTTTTTTCAGATGGGAAAACGTTGGAGCTACCGTAAGGGATTATCAGACGACGTAATGGCCAATAGAGAAAGGTTTCTTGCCCATTTCCTTGATATCACAAATTGCTAAGATGTTTTATAGCTCGATTCAAAAATTATATATAAATATATTTGCATTTCCAGCAACCAACATATCACGTTTTCAAATATTGATGATTTCTCTGCTTGCGGAGTTCTCGAAGGTATCATTCGCCCAGTAATGAGTGCTTCGGGACTGACATGTTTCATGATATATATATATATATATATATACACATATATATAATATTTACAGTTCATAAATAATGTAATTTATCAAAACTAAGGTCAATCTCCATCAGCCACAGGTAGCCTTTGCTAATTTTGTCCATCATGTTTTCCATTTTTTTGACAATGAACATACCAGACGAAGGTTATTCAAGAAAGGAGACGTGATCACTAAATTATATATCTACGTTTTTACGGTATCTCTAATGGTGGTCTTGTAGCCACGAGGGTATTATTCACCTAGCGGTCAATATCTCGGGCACTGGCATGATTAGGGATATAGAGTCATTCGCGTATGATCTGTAATGGAGTTTCCGATCCCCCACCCCCCCCCCCCCCCCCCCGCTTGTATCAGTAAAGAGGAGGGAGTGTACATGCGAGATCTGATTTTAATCAAATTTCATTTTTTCACAAAATGAGTTAATATTTGAACAGTTTATCAAATTACATATGTTACGATTTTTTACGAAAATGTGGAAATTAGGTTAATTTCTACCAAAAGCAATATATAAACAATTTTCCTCTGAAACGACTCAACGAAATTTAACCCAACTTTGCAATGTTCGTTCCTGAGTAAGTCCCCTTCCAACTTATATCCAAGATGATCACTGTTACTGAAAAAAATAGAAATGGCACACCTGATCCATGCTATGCTAATATGAGCTTAAAATAAGATTTTTTAAGATAAAGAGTTGTTTGATATATTTGGACTTTTCATGACAAATTTGTAACTCGGACGCTTTGTTTTTAAGTTTCAAATTATAATTATTCTAGCAATAAATGATTTAAAAACTCTCTCTTCTGAAACCTCTTGGACATTTTGAACCCAACTTTGCCTATTCATTTGAATATGTAATTTAAAATAACATTCGAAGAATCTGATAAGTGATCAACATGGATGGTGTTACTAAAAATAGAACTTAGAGGTAAATATACAGTGTAAATTTCGGATATTTCTTCAAATGGCCAAACAATGAAATATTATAGATTATATTTCTGAGAACTTGCAAATATAAGACATATTCATTTATTCACATGTATTCAAATAATCTTTTTAATATTTAAATAACAGTTAATCATTGGCAGGCAACTACAAATTAATCGTGGACAGACAACTACATGTAATGAAATTAAAGCTTAAACAGTGATGGTCATCAATTCGACCAATATCAGCAATCAGAATTTTCTAAATCATCTACGGAAGTAAATTTTCCACGGGTTTTGGGGAGGTCGGAGGGAGGAAGCGGTGGCGTAATAATGGTAACGTCAGTTTATGTGTACAAAACTACATGTAGAACTATGCTTGCAAACAATAAAAAAAGTACTCTAACTCTAAGGTGATTTGTAAATAGTGTTCAAATTTCTAGTCCTATTCATTTTTACTGTACTTAAATAAATAAAACATGTTATTAGGAATAAACAGTGGGTTGATATTCACATTCTTGGTTAATTGCTTGATTTTTACCGCGAGTTCATATCCGAAATGGTAATAACATTTTTGCATAGTTGTTTTCTAAATTTAGCTAGCAAATTCCAATCACGGAAAGTAAGCATGGTTATAAACTATGCAGCTTACTGCTCCGAATCAATTATTAAAAACCACATCGGTGGTGTAATGGTTAGCGTGATGGCGCTGTTCTACCTGTGCTTATGCATTTAGTGGTGTTCATGGTTAGCGTGATGGTGCTGTTCCACATGTACATATGTATTTTGTGGTGTTCATGGTTAGCGTGATAGCGCTGTACCATCTGTACATATGTATTTAGTGGTGTTCATGGTTAGCGTGATGGTGCTGTGCCACTTGTACATATGTATTTAGTGGTGTTCATGGTTAGCGTGATGGTGCTGTACCACCTCTATATATGTATTTAGTGGTATTCATGGATAGCGTAATGGTGTTGTGCCACCTGTGCATATGTATTTCGTGGTGTTCATGGTTAGCGTCATGGCGCTGTACCACATGTACATATGTATTTAGTGGTGTTCATGTTTAGCGTGATGGCGCTGTACCACATGTACATATGTATTTAGTGGTGTTCCTGGTTAGCATGATCGTGCTGTACTACCTGTACATATCTATCTAGTGGTGCTCATGGTTAGCGTGATGTCGCTGTACCACCTGTACATATGTATTTAGTGGTGTTCATGATTAGCATGATGATGCTGTACTACCTGTGCATATGTATTTAGTGGTGCTTATGGTTAGCTTGATGGTACTCTTCCACCTGTACATATAGACAATAACAGTGCATTGACTTGACATATAATCGATATACGGATGAGGCTTAGAATAGGGGAAAATGCGAGGGCTTCCCGAGCCTTTTCCACGATTCGTGCCGAATACGTATATCGAATTTTATGTCAAGTCAATGCACTGTTATTATCTTTATACTGCAATCATTAGTGACATTAATGAATATTACTACCAATATTCAAATTATTTTAAAAGTTTGCTACCCCCATGAGGCACCAACTGATTTTGCGGAGTAATATGATTAGACAGAGAACTCAACTTTTCAAAGATCGATGCACAGGTAAACATACCATTGATATTCGGATAAGATTTTTGAAAATAAACAACAGTTTCGCTGAAAATATTTTTAACAATAAAATATAAGTGACAAGAGAATAAATATCAAAATTTGGTTCTAGGATTGAAGTTAATAAAATTGTTCATTTCAATGTTCATTTCATGTGACGTAAACACGATTATTGTCAATGGCTGTCGCACATGTGCACATTCATGGAGTTTACATGAAGAGTGGCTCCGTAAAACATGGAGGATATCCTGTTCGAGGTGTTAGTTTTGAAGCAGATAGAAGGATGTTCTGGTAAGTTTATGTCAGCTCACGTAGATGCTACAATTGCACGTGATACGTTGGTCGAGGCTGTTGCAGTTTGGATTGGAACAAGTGCGCGCGAATTGTCACTGTCAGCACCCGCGAGTACATTTGAGATGCGTTTGTGTTTCCCTTCGCTAATAGCGCTGTAGTTTCTCACCGTGTTTATGCCCTGATATTTGCATGATGTCTGTGTCTTCCACGTCATTGTCTTTCAGCGTTTGTACCAAATAGTTACGTGCGCTGTGGCTTGTTAGGCGCTAATTGGTGTCTAAACCTGCTTTTTGTTTCATGGTTTTCATAATAGAAGCCAACCATTGTTCACCCTCAGTTCCCCTAAGCGGAATCGTGCGCGTAGCAATGTAGAAGGGATCACTTGGGTTTCTCATTCCAGTTGGACGTTTCGACGAGTACAATTCATACAGAGCAACTGGGTTTCTGTCTCCAGGGCATTCGTACGTTTTAGGTGATACTTCCCGAACACCACTGATGTTTTCTCCAGTGCGCGTTTTTGCTTGACGTTCGCTTAATTCTAAGTAGCTGCCTCCATCCGAATCAATGTGCTGAGTGATATCACCCCATCTGAAAGCAAAATTTGCAACTTTTAAATATTTTGGCATTGCACAAAGTGAAAACAAAATATGTGTAGTTCCGGTTACCCTACATATTTTTTTTGCCATTGAAATGATTTTTGAATAAGCACTGTTAAAGTCACAATTTCTCTCCCGGTGACTAGATTTAAGAAAACAATTGTATAATATTGTACCTTCCCATATAGAAAAAAAATGATATAACTTGAACCACACACAATTATTTATTTGGCCTTATTGTAACATGAATGTGGATTTTATTTATTTATATACAGTGTACCATGTATGTTTTTTTTTCTGTTGTAGGGTCAAATGGTATAGCAACGAAGACAAAGTATGGTTGATGTACTGTAATGTTATATGACGCAATAGACCTGTTGCCTATTCAAGAATCTACTGGGTTTATATGACATCATTCAACAATCACTTTTCATCTGTGTCATCATAACTTTTCTATTGTGATGTCAAACATTTACAGGAATGTCTGTGATTTCCAGTAATGGGTGACAATTAGGGATGAAGTGTATAGAAAATGTCGGAAGTTTTGGATATCTCCATTCGAAACCAAACATCAAAATCTTCGGATATCTAATGTTGAAAATTATTTCATCGACAACTTCAAAAACTGAATCAATAGTGAAATGAACATTGAACATAGTGATAACAAATTGTGATACATGTACATGTATACACATACTTGGATTTTACATCAGTATGGATTAACAGTGACTGGATGGTGTTCAAATGAAGACATAATGGTTTCTGTGTGATATGTGGAAAAATTTAAACAGATTTATTCTTCAGGATTACTATATATGACACTCATTTTCAGGGAATATTGAGCAATGTGATTGATATACATTTATTTAATGTTAACTAGGAAAAACGGATATGGAGTGTTGTCGCAAATATAATAACGTTTATGTACCTCAGTTGGTAGTGTTCTTGGACTCCTGTTAGTCCAAAATGAACAGAGTTATTAAGCCGCATACTATTCACCAATGCCTCCGGAGAATTCCCACCCAACAAGTTTGATTCATATAGAATATCCATCTCAGAATCCGGGATTGGTCGATTAGGTTTGCTTCCTTTTCCTTGTTTCTTTAGCAATTTCATTTTAGTTTTTAGAGTTTCTTTTGTCAGTGGAAATTTGGTATGTCTCTCATCACCCCCAATATAATTGCCATATCTGTGTCTCCTCAGCTTTCTGTCAATGCTAGAAATAATTCCACGGATAGAGGTTGGTTCATAATCAGAGCCATCTTTTTTATTTGCAGCAATTATGAAATTAGCTATTAGGCTGTCAAGTTCATTAACTGGAATTTTGTGAATTTCACGGGTTTCATTCCTTTGTTTTAGAAAGTTTTCAACCTTTTTTATGTCATTTAGAGTTTTCTTTGATGTGTTTTTGTTATCATTAGATTCAATGAATTGCTTAATTTCATCATCATTTAGGGCTAAGGCCTCATTACAGTCACCATGAACGAATTCATTTGCCATAGTTAAAGGGCCAGGTTCCCCTGTAATATATGGTTGAGTGGGACTTGGAACAGGATCAGTGACACTGTGCATGGATTCAGTTGCCATAGTAATAGGACCAGGTCGAATTGTTTCAGCTTCAGAGCTTGTTTCCTCTGTATATGGTTGACTGGGAACAGGGTCAGTTTCAATGTAAGGTTGGGTGGGAGCTGGTTCAGTTGCACTAACGGGGGGGTTGATGGACTTCAGCTACAGTTAACATTGTGTTTTCATCAATATGAATATTTAGTGGAACATCAAGTGCAGTAAGTCGAAGGAAAGTGTTTTCCAATTCATCATCCATTTCAATTTGCTCTAATTCATTCCAATTAATATCAAAATTGGGAACTACAGACATTTCCATTATGAAATAAAGCAGACGACGTTTTAAAATGCATACTACAGTACTTTTATTAAATACAAACATCATAAAAAAATAATGTAGAATAAACACAAAAATCATGATGATCCAAATATGTACATAAGCACAAAGTATGAGAAATTTTAATTCATAAATGTCTTTTCACGGTGTTGTGATTTACGACAATACACTATATGTACGGTTTGCTTACATTCACAACGGAAATAACCTTCAAAGGTAAAAAAAAGTAGTCCCGTCAAGTAGGCGTGGCCTAAATGTCATAAACGGTCACTGACCGTTTATCACTTGTAAGTATACTATCAACGCATTTTTGACTGCTCAAATAGAACGATTGCAGTATAAATGTATTTAGTGGTGTTCATGGTTAGCGTGATGTCGCTGTGCCACCTGTACATATGTATTTAGTGGTGTAATGATTAGCGTGATGGTGCTGTGTCCCCTGTACATATGTACTTAGTGGTGTTCATGATGCTCGATTCTACGCTACACCGGATTGACCCTCTGCCTTTACTTCATTATTATTGTGGATTGTGAAAAAGCCTATTGATTCACTCTATGAATAAAGAGAAAAAATAATAGGTAGATATGATAATATGTTTCCACGTACACAGAAATAACACTACAACATTAAAAAAACTGTTATGTAAGAGGTGGAAACAGCTGAATATATGATGGCAAAAACTATAATAATGAAATAAATATAGTTAATACCAAATTAACTTGTAACATTCCGTGCAGGGTGCGACTTCACATTGTTACTTTATACCATTACAGTAACTATTTTTACAGATTTCAAGAGTATTATTTGAATATTATTTTCGCTGCTTTGAGCGTACCTGGTGCGGGTTTTCTAAAACGCGTTGCATGCTCTAGGTTTGATATCTACATTTTTATTTCAACGATATTCACACAGAGTGGTGCTGATCAGAGAATTCCGGAAAGTCAGAATTACAATTTATGATAATCAACTTGCCATGTCATTAAGGTTTGGATATACTTAAGTAAATAAATTTAGTCAATAGCGAAATTCTGTATCTTATAAGTAAAATACTTTGCAATTACCAGTACTGCACATAATAATTTTATTAATTTCTAAAAATCTAAAACACTCTGTACAATAAGCGTACATAGATTAAAAAAAAAAAAGAAGAGATTCATCATGATGGCGTACCTGTAAAAACTTTAAATTTGTAATCTTTTCTTACATATACTGGTGTCCACCACGGTGACCATCATGATTTCCATATCAGATGATGCTCGTGTCGTTTATTAGTAACACGACGGGTGTCGCTACTTGAGCAGTAACTGCTTATCCTTCCACAGCACCCAGGCTAACACCCTCCCTTTTAGATGGGCAGTGTCGTCTTAGCGCATGGCAACGCTGGGCAGTTTCCCGTGGGCCCATGATGATCTACGTATGCTGTGCATGGCATGTTTTTTAATGCATAAACACTGATTTTGTTGGAAGTACCAATACAATAAATATATGTTTAATTTTATCGACATTTATAGTTTTATTCAAGAGACTTGTTGTGTAGGTAGGGGTCCCATTGCACTCATTTTCCCAGGGGTCAATTATGCTGTTTAGACGTTCCTGTCGATGGGGTTCGTGTTTCTCAATCGTTTGTTTTCTGTGTAGTCTTTGGTAGGTCATTGTTTGTCCTTTTGTCTTTTGGCCATAGTGTTGTCTGTCCTTCTTTGATTTACGGCTTCAGATTTCTCCTATGGAATCTGCAAACTTTTCTTGCACACGGAATACTAGAATGCAATTTGATAACTGTTAATGTTGATATTAATAGCATCTTGTATACTAAGACATTTAAATGGTTGCTTGTATTTGAAGCTCATTTTTCACACAAAAAGTGTTTTTGGCTAAATCAACTAATATTCAAGATAAAAGGGTGTTTGTAATAATCTTTTGTTATACCGTTTATGTATTCAAAGTTTTCCTGAAAGTGGAAAGTGATCAAGACAATTAGGCAACGGCCATCATATAGCTGAAATATTGTTGAAAGTGACGTTAAACACAATTACCCTAACCCTAATAATTTCGTTACTATTTGATATCATTGAAACAAACTAGACTATCAATCATGAATTCTAATAAGAATTCATTTTTGGGAATCTTTTCCAGCTTGCTTATAGGATACGCTGATGCTATTTTTTTTCTAATTTCGGTCGTCCATCAATTCCACCTGCACGAACTCAAACGAATGCTCGCATCCCGTGTCCCCATAAAGTTAAATTGTTGTAAATAAACAGGAAGCAAAATAATAATCGGTTTCGATGAGAATGGCAATCATAAAAAGAAACTAGAAATAACAGAATAATAACATTTTAGTGATTTATTTTTGGAATATGTAGCTAATAATTCTGTCATTGCTGCAAACATATCACCCCTGTGGGATCACTGCAAGTATAACAAATATTAAGTCAATTTCCTCTTGATGACGAATAATTTCATTGAATGAAATAATAAGAATAAATTAGAGGACAAAACATTTCAATATGACCGGTATGATATGTTCCTTTTGTCGTAGTCACAAATACGTCTTTCTTTTCCCTGTCAAGACTTATCATCAGAACTGTTTACCCTTTGGGGCAGCACGTTAATCTATGGAATTAAGCGGAGTGTATGTTGTTCAATTTGCCCATTTACATGTCCTCACGTCTTCAGTTTCATCTTGTGACGTCCTTCACGATTTCCGGTTTTCGGTTTGTCTTCGTTCGTTTTTGTGTTGCATGCATTTATGTTTTATATATGTTATTTGCATCTTACGCAGACTAGTCTCCAACACGTTAATGTTAGTATCGCTTAGCCGTAACTTGACGAGTCACACCAGTGGATCAGGAACCGATAACCCATCTGGAACACGTGCGTTTACTCTCGACATTCAGTGGGATTCGCGTTGATTTGTTATCTGTGTAGTGTTTTGTCGATCATTGTATGACAGTTTGTCCTTTTCCTTTTGGTCATTGCATTATCTGCCCTTCATTGGTGTATGACTTCTGATTACTCGTTGATATTTCCAAACCTTCACAGTGTAAACAATGTAAGCATGCAATTAAATTAAGCATATGAAGTAAGTATATACGTCCCACCACAATGGAAATGATAGCACAAACGGTACCTAAAACCTACAATGGAAAAGGAATCATGTGGAATGATTAGCTGCAGAGGGTCATAAAATAAAACAATAGAAAAGGAACCACGTGAAGAGATTAGCTGAAAAAGTTTATAAATTAGAACAATAGAAAAGGAACAACGTGGAAAGATTAGCTGCAGAAGCCAATGAATTAGAACAATAGAAAAGGAACCACGTGAAGAGATTAGCTGCAGAAGGCTATTAATGAGAACAATAGAAAAGGAACAACGTGAAGAGATTAGCTGAAAAAGTTTATAAATTAAAACAATAGAAAAGGAACAACGTGGAAAGATTAGCTGCAGAAGCCAATGAATTAGAACAATAGAAAAGGAACCACGTGGAAAGATTAGCTGCAGAAGGTTATACATTAGAACAATAGAAAAGGAACAACGTGGAAAGATTAACTGTAGAAGGTTATGAATTAAAACAATATACATGTAGATACTATTGTTAAGCGAATACAATTCCTTGGTCGAATTAACGGATATAATGGTCGTTTATTATTGGATTAGGTTTTCTTTATGGTGTTTAACACCACTTGCAACAATATTTCAGTTATATCGTGGCGGACAGTTTATTGAAGGAGGAAAACGGAGTACCGGGGGAAAACCACAGGTTGTCTATTGCAGAGAGATTGCTTATTTCGATTAGCGTAGAGAGAGGTAGGACCACTTTGCCCAGATTTTTGTTCACAAGAGGGCCCACCTTAAAATGCATGACAATGCCATGATTAACGACACAAATAGGGAATAAAATACTTTCTGACGAATATAGCATTATCATATTGACAGGTCGAAAAATAACATATGAAAACGGTCGTCAACAAATTTCAAAACATGCAATTTGTCATTTTTTGCTTCACTTAAACCGGGAATTCCCCAAGAAAGATATCTAGAACCATAAGAAGATATGGTTTTATTTGTTCCAATTCTTCATACAAATGCATTTTAAAACAAATTTGTATGTAATGTCCTTCGCAGCAAAAATGAAACTTTTCAAACAAAAATGTCGGCTCGTTCGAGTTACATCTTCTTATACAGTTAACAAGCATGTTTTTATACAAGTTGTCCGTAATTCGGATGGTAATGCGTATCAACTCCGGTAATTTTATAGATAAATATATATGCTACGAGTTTATTTGCGGTCTCCTTTAACGAAATACTATTTGTGAAATTTTTCAAGAACAATTATAGAATTTACGAAATCCGCAAGTCATTAAAACGTATGATTCAAAATTTATGGAAAAACTAACAACGAGCAATACAATCATATCAATGTTGACAGATGTCCATCCATGACAATCGGCGTACATATGAAGGAATTTTTAAGTGCGACTTGAATATTTTTTATATGCTTCTCCATGAAATTTAATATAGCCACCTCTTGGATTCAACATTTTCCTTCAATATGCTTTCAATCTCTATACAGGGCTGTCAATCAGTGTCATCTGCCGCAAATATGTGTCAGTCTTAATTATATGGTGGCGACAAATACTATTCTTACACTCAGTATACTATTTCGGATGGACAAGATACAGGGCAGCACGTGCTTATCATGTTGCACAGCTTCAAAATATATGTTTCACCTGTGAGTGACGTGTCTTTAATTATTTAATTTTAAGTCTTACCCGATTGACATATTACACAATGTACTTCTAACAGAAGTTGCACAATGTATTTTTAACAGATAAACAACACACAATAATCGATTACCAAGAATTATATCATGACGTCCTTCTTTCGCTTTGTAAACAAACGAGCGATTTATCAATTTGGTATATTCTCATTCGCACATGTGGCGGTTCATGTGACTGACTTTCCCGTAGTAAATGTACCTGTTGATGAATTATCGTCTGCTGGAATTTGGCAACACAAATTGTGTGCGATATTGTCCGCAAACGTAAATATAAATTACCGTCTTCCAATCAAGGTATATTACCGTATTTGTACTCTTAGACATGTCAGAATCGAACTAAATATTTACAATGCACAAACATGTATATGCATCTACTTACTACCTAATGAACAACGTATTGACTTTTTTTCAATAAATATGTTGATAATCCGCTAATTACATTTCAAAAAGATTCTGTTCAACTGCTGTATTTAAATAAATACAATTTTAATCATAATTTACAGATATTTTTTTGTACTTTCGCTTTTGAAAAACAACTCGAGTTATCTTTCATTCTTTAGCTGAAATGCACGGAAAAATGGATATGCATGTTTCATTTTGTGCATCACATTGTAATGAAAATTATAGCTTATCGCGGTGGAATTTATTGTATCCCTCCTAACATAACTAAGGATAATTTAACACTATTGTTTTCATATAGAGATAGTCCTATTCATTTTTACTGTTCATAAAGAAATAAACTATTCTACTAAGTAAAAGAGTGCGCTGATATTCACATACTTGGTTAATTGCTTGATTTTTACTGCGAGTTCAAATCCGAAACGGTAAAAACATTTTTGCATAATTATGATTATAGTTGTTTTGTAAATTTAGCTAACAAATTAAAATCAAATCAAATTCTCACAGAAAGTAAGCATGGTTATACATTATGTAGCTTAGTCTTCCGAATGAATTATTAAAAACCACCTCCGTGGTATAATGGTTAGCGTGATGAAGCTGTACTACCTGTACATATGTATTTAGTGGTGTTCATGTTGCTCAATCTTTAGTTTTCGGAGTAGTATGTGTTGATCATTGTGTTTCCGCTTGTCCAATTCATTTGACCATATCATAATCTGTTCTTCAACAATTTAAGGCTTCTGGTTATCTGGTATTTTCAAACCTTTCATATTGAGGATTATTTGCAAATTTGCAAAAAAAAAAAAAAAAAAAAAAAAAAAAAAAATTTATTTATTTAAATGTGTGAGCGTGTTTATCTGTGATTTTCTTACCCACACAATGACCATATTTCTGTTTGTAACCATGTTCACAATTACAGACAGGTCCTTTATATGTATCTTTACATTCTTCGTGTAGTTTCAAACATTTCTTTGGTACATCAGCACAGGTAACAGCTACAATTATTTACATAGTAATAATAATTTCCTTTATTCAAACAGAATAGCACATATTAGTATAAATCTAGTTTGCATTGTGGTCCTGTAGTTAATTAATTAACAACATCAACATCAACACGTTAAAAAAAAGATAAATATTAGACACACACATTATACATAGTACATAACAAATATATTATTACACCTCAATCAAAAATGTTGTCCTGGTAGGTTTTTATCGAAATCTGACTTTTTTTGAAATTTTCATATATGTTAGACATTCTGAAACATTGCGCATAAAGTTTACATATATTCGCAAACTTTTGAGTGCTTGGTTTTCTCAGCAATGATCATTATACCAATCCACCCTCTAGATAGAAATATCGACTGTTGATTGGCCAAGACCAGTGGGTACAACACCAATGCACCAGGCTTGTAGTGAATCTACGTCACCTCAATCATAAGAACAACTCCAATTAAAGCTTCGGTAAACGATCGTTATAGCTAAAACTTAAAGATCAATTATTTTACGAATCTAGGATAACATCATTGCACATGAACTTATATGACATGCTAAATGACCTCAAGGTGAAAGGCAATGCAATCGGAAGTTGTTGTCTTTTGAATGAAATAGGAACCGAGACCAATCAAAAATTTAATATGTTGTGTGTTTTTAAAAAACAAATAAGATATTAAATCTGCTAAAGTTGAGTGGTTTATTTATATAAAGGTGTGAGTGTGTTTATCTGTGATTTTCTTACCCACACAATGACCATTTTTCCGTTTGTAACCATGTTCACAATTACAGACAGGTCCTTTATATGTATCTTTACATTCTTCGTGTGGTTTCATACATTTCTTTGGTTCATCAGCACAGGTAATAGCTACAATTATTTACATAATAATACTAATTTCCTTTATTCAAACAGCATAACACATATTAATATAAATCTAGTTTGCATTATGGTCCTGTAGTTAATTAATTAACAACATCAACATCAACACGAAAACAAAGATAAATATTAGACACACACATTATCCATAGTACGCTACACATATATTATTACACCCCAATGAAAAATGTTGTCCAGGTAGGTTTTTATCGAAATCTGACTTTTATTGAAATTTTCATATATGTTAGACATTCTGAAACATTGAGCATAAAGTTTACATATATTCGCAAAATTTTGAGTGCTTGGTTTTCTCAGCAATGATCATTATACCAATCCACCCTCTAGATAAAAATATCGACTGCTGATTGGCCAATACCAGTGGGTACAAAACACATGCACCAGGCTTGTAGTGAATCTACGTCAACTCAATCATAAGAAAAACTCCAATTAAAGATTCGGTAAACGATTGTTATAACTATAGCTTAAAGATCAATTATTATACGAATCTAGGATAACATCATTGCACATGAACTTATATGACATGTAAAATGACCTCAAGGTGAAAGGCAATGCAATCGGAAGTTGTTGTCATTTGAATGAAATAGGAACCGAGACCAATCATAAATTTAATATGTTGTGTGTTTTTAAAATAAGATATTAAACCTGCTAAAGTTGAGTGTTTTATTTATATAAAGGTGTGAGTGTGTTTATCTGTGATTTTCTTACCCACACAATGACCATGTTTCCGTGTGTAGCCATGTTCACAATTACAGACAGTTCCTTTATATGTATCTTTACATTCTTCGTGTGGTTTCATACATTTCTTTGGTACATCAGCACAGGTAATAGCTACAATTATTTACATAATAATAATAATTTCCTTTATTCACATATCATAGCACATATTAGTATAAATCTAGTTTGCATTGTGGTCCTGTAGTTAATTAACAACATCAACATCAACACGAAAACAAAGATAAATATTAGACACACACATTATACATATTACATTACAAAGATAGTATTACACCTCAATGAAAAATATTGACCAGGTAGGTTTTTATCGAAATCTAACTTATATTGAAATGCTCATATTTGTTAGATATTCTGAAACATTGTGCATAAATTTACATATATTCGCAAAATTTTTAGTGCTTGCTTTTCTCAGCAATGATCATTATACCAATCCACCCTCTAAATAAAAATGTCGACTGTTGATTGGCCAAGACCAGTGGGTACAAAACCCATGCACCCGGCTTGTTGTGAATCTACTTCACCTCAATCATAAGAACAACTCCAATTAAAGCTTCGGTAAACGATTGTTATAGCTATAAATGAAAGATTAATTATTTTACGAATCTAGGATAACATCATTGCACATGAACTTATATGACATGTCAAATGACCTCAAGGTAAAATGCAATGCAATCGGAAGTTGTTATCTTTTGAATGAAATAGGAACCGAGACCAATCATAAATTTAATATGTTGTGTGTTTTTAAAATAAGATATTAAACCTGCTAAAGTTGAGTGTTTTATTTATATAAAGGTGTGAGTGTGTTTTTCTGTGATTTTCTTACCCACACAATGACCATGTTTCCGTTTGTAACCATGTTCACAATTACAGACAGGTCCTTTATATGTATCTTTACATTCCTCGTGTGGTCTCATACATTTCTTTGGTACATCAGCACAGGTAATAGCTACAATTATTTACATAATAATAATAATTTCCTTTATTCAAACAGCATAACACATATTAGTATAAATCTAGTTTCCATTGTGATCCTGTAGTTAATTAATTAAGAACATCAACATCAACACGAAAACAAAGATAAATATTAGACACACACATTATACATAGTACATTACAAATACATTATTACACCTCAAAGAAAAATGTTAACCAGGTAGGTTTTTATCGAAATCTGACTTATATTGAAATTTTCATATATGTTAGACATTCTGAAACATTGCGCATACAGTTTACATAGATTTGCAAAATTTTGAGTGCTTGATTTTCTCAGCAATGATCATTATACCAATCCATCCTCTAGATAATTATGTCGACTGTTGATTGGCCAAGACCAGTGGGTACAAAACCCATGCACCCGGCTTGTAGTGAATCTACGTCACTTCAATCATAAGAACAACTCCAATTAAAGCTTCGGTAAACGATTGTTATAGCTATAAAGTAAAGATCAATTATTTTACGAATCTAGGATAACACCATTGCACATGAACTTATATGACATGTAAAATGACCTCAAGGTGAAAGGCAATGCAATCGGAAGTTGTTGTCTTTTGAATGAAATAGGAACCGAGATTAATCATAAATTTAATATGTTGTGTGTTTTTAAAATAAGATATTAAACCTGCTAAAGTTGAGTGTTTTATTTATATAAAGGTGTGAGTGTGTTTATATGTGATTTTCTTACCCACACAATGACCATGTTTCTGTGTGTAGCCATGTTCACAATTACAGACAGGTCCTTCATATTTATCTTTACATTCTTCATGTGGTTTCATACATTTCTTTGGTACATCAGCACAGGTAATAGCTACAATTATTTACATAATAATAATAATTTCAGTTATTTGCACATCATAGCACTTATTAGTATAAATCTATTTTCCATTGTGGTCCTGTAGTTAAATAATTAACACCAAGCAACATCAACACGAAAACAAAGATAAATATTAGACACACACATTATACATAGTACATTACAAATATAGTATTACACCTCAATGAAAAATGTTGACCAGGAAGGTTTTTATCGAAATCTGACTTATATTGAAATTTTCATATTTGTTAGATATTCTGAAACATTGTGCATAAAGTTTACATATATTCGCAAAATTTCGAGTGCTTGGTTTTCTCAGCAATGATCATTATACCAATCCACCCTCTAGATAAAAATGTCGACTGTTGATTGGCCAAGACCAGTGGGTACAAAACCCATGCACCCGGCTTGTAGTGAATCTACTTCACCTCAATTATAAGAACAACTCCAATTAAAGCTTCGGTATACGATTGCAATAACTATTACTAAAAGATCAATTATTTTACGAATCTAGGATAACATCATTGCACGTGAACTTATATGATATGTAAAATGACCTCAAGTTGAAAGGCAATGCAATCGGAAGTTGTTGTCATTTGAATGAAAAAGGAACCGAGACCAATCATAAATTTAATATGTTGTGTGTTTTTAAAATAAGATATTAAACCTGCTAAAGTTGAGTGTTTTATTTATATAAAGGTGTGAGTGTGTTTATCTGTGATTTTCTTACCCACACAATGACCATGTTTCCGTTTGTAACCATGTTCACAACTACAGACAGGTCCTTTATATGTATCTTTACATTCCTCGTGTGGTCTCATACATTTCTTTGGTTCATCAGCACAGGTAATAGCTACAATTATTTACATAATAATAATAATTTTCTTTATTCAAACAGCATAACACATATTAGTATAAATCTAGTTTGCATTGTGGTCCTGTAGTTAATTAATTAACAACATTAACATCAACACGAAAACAAAGATAAATATTTGACACACACATTATACATAGTACATTACAAATACATTATTACACCTCAATGAAACATGTTGACCAGGTAGGTTTTTATCGAAATCTGACTTATATTGAAATGTTCATATATGTTAGACATTCTGAAACATTGCGCATAAAGTTTACATATATTCGCAAAATTTTTAGTGCTTGGTTTTCT
This sequence comes from Bathymodiolus septemdierum, assembly GCA_963383655.1. Lineage (NCBI taxonomy): Eukaryota > Metazoa > Mollusca > Bivalvia > Mytilida > Modiolidae > Bathymodiolus > Bathymodiolus septemdierum. The sequence goes on along the minus strand of OY726524.1, from coordinate 26,665,619 downwards.
CAGCAATGATCATTATACCAATCCACCCTCTAGATAAAAATGTCGACTGTTGATTGGCCAAGACCAGTGGGTACAAATCCCATGCACCCGGCTTGTAGTGAATCTACGTCACCTCAATCATAAGAACAACTCCAATTAAAGCTTCGGTATACGATTGCTATAGCTATAACTTAAAGATCAATTATTTTACGAAACTAGGATAACGTCATTGCACATGAACTTATATGACATGTAGAATGACCTCACGGTGAAAGGCAATGCAATCGGAAGTTGTTGTCTTTTGAATGAAATAGGAACCGAGATCAATCATAAATTTAATATGTTGTGTGTTTTTAAAATAAGATATTAAACCTGCTAAAGTTGAGTGTTTTATTTATATAAAGGTGTGAGTGTGTTTATATGTGATTTTCTTACCCACACAATGACCATGTTTCCGTGTGTAATCATGTTCACAATTACAGACAGGTCCTTTATATGTATCTTTACATTCTTCATGCGGTTTCATACATTTCTTTGGTACATCAGCACAGGTAATAGCTACAATTATTTACATAATAATAATAATTTCCTTTATTTACACATCATAGCACTTATTAGTATAAATCTATTTTCCATTGTGATCCTGTAGTTAAATAATTAACACCATCAACATCAACACGAAAACAAAGATAAATATTAGACACACACATTATACATAGTACATTACAAATATAGTATTACACCTCAATGAAAAATGTTGACCAGGTAGGTTTTTATCGAAATCTGACTTATATTGAAATGTTCATATTTGTTAGATATTCTGAAACATTGTGCATAAAGCTTACATATATTCGCAAAATTTTGAGTGCTTGGTTTTCTCAGCAATGATCATTATACCAATCCACCCTCTAGATAAAAATGTCGACTGTTGATTGGCCAAGACCAGTGGGTACAAAACCCATGCACCCGGCTTGTAGTGAATCTACTTCACCTCAATTATAAGAACAACTCCAATTAAAGCTTCGGAATACGATTGTAATAACTATTACTAAAAGATCAATTATTTTACGAATCCAGGATAACATCATTGCACATGAACTTATATGACATGTAAAATGACCTCAAGGTGAAAGGCAATGCAATCGGAAGTTGTTGTCATTTGAATGAAATAGGAACCGAGACCAATCATAAATTTAATATGTTGTGTGTTTTTAAAATAAGATATTAAACCTGCTAAAGTTGAGTGTTTTATTTATATAAAGGTGCGAGTGTGTTTATCTGTGATTTTCTTACCCACACAATGACCATGTTTCCGTTTGTAATCATGTTCACAATTACAGACAGGTCCTTTATATGTATCTTTACATTCCTCGTGTGGTCTCATACATTTCTTTGGTTCATCAGCACAGGTAATAGCTACAATTATTTACATAATAATAATAATTTCCTTTATTCAAACAGCATAACACATATTAGTATAAATCTAGTTTGCATTGTGGTCCTGTAGTTAATTAATTAACAACATCAACATCAACACGAAAACAAAGATAAATATTAGACACACACATTATACATAGTACATTACAAATACATTATTACACCTCAATGAAAAATGTTGACCAGGTAGGTTTTTATCGAAATCTGACTTATATTGAAATGTTCATATATGTTAGACATTCTGAAACATTGAGCATAAAGTTTACATATATTCGCAAAATTTTGAGTGCTTGGTTTTCTCAGCAATGATCATTATACCAATCCACCCTCTAGATAAAAATGTCGACTGTTGATTGGCCAAGACCAGTGGGTACAAAACCCATGCACCCGGCTTGTAGTGAATCTACGTCACCTCAATCATAAGAACAACTCCAATTAAAGCTTCGGTATACGATTGCTATAGCTATAACTTAAAGATCAATTATTTTACGAAACTAGGATAACATCATTGCACATGAACTTATATGACATGTAAAATGACCTCAAGGTGAAAGGCAATGCAATCGGAAGTCGTTGTCTTTTGAATGAAATAGGAACCGAGACCAATCATAAATTTAATATGTTGTGTGTTTTTAAAATAAGATATTAAACCTGCTAAAGTTGAGTGTTTTATTTATATAAAGGTGTGAGTGTGTTTATATGTGATTTTCTTACCCACACAATGACCATGTTTCCGTGTGTAGCCATGTTCACAATTACAGACAGGTCCTTTATATGTATCTTTACATTCTTCGTGTGGTTTCATACATTTCTTTGGTACATCAGCACAGGTAATAGCTACAAATATTTACATAATAATAATAATTTCCTTTATTCACACATCATAGCACATATTAGTATAAATCTATTTTCCATTGTGGTCCTGTAGTTAATTAACACCATCAACATCAACACGAAAACAAAGATAAATATTAGACACACACATTATACATATTACATTACAAATATAGTATTACACCTCAATGAAAAATGTTGACCATGTAGGTTTTTATCGAAATCTGACTTATATTGAAATGTTCATATTTGTTAGATATTCTGAAACATTGTGCATAAAGTTTACATATATTCGCAAAATTTTGAGTGCTTGGTTTTCTCAGCAATGATCATTATACCAATCCACCCTCTAGATAAAAATGTCGACTGTTGATTGGCCAAGACCAGTGGGTACAAAACCCATGCACCCGGCTTGTAGTGAATCTACGTCACCTCAATCATAAGAACAACTCCAATTAAAGCTTCGGTAAACGATTGTTATAGCTATAAATGAAAGATCAATTATTTTACGAATCTAGGATAACATCATTGCACATGAACTTATATGACATGTCAAATGACCTCAAGGTAAAAGGCAATGCAATCGGAAGTTGTTATCTTTTGAATGAAATAGGAACCGAGACCAATCATAAATTTAATATGTTGTGTGTTTTTCAAATAAGATATTAAACCTGCTAAAGTTGAGTGTTTTATTTATATAAAGGTGTGAGTGTGTTTATCTGTGATTTTCTTACCCACACAATGACCATGTTTCCGTTTGTAACCATGTTCACAATTACAGACAGGTCCTTTGTATGTATCTTTACATTCCTCGTGTGGTCTCATACATTTCTTTGGTACATCAGCACAGGTAATAGCTACAATTACTTACATAATAATAATAATTTCCTTTATTCAAACAGCATAACACATATTAGTATAAATCTAGTTTCCATTGTGATCCTGTAGTTAATTAATTAAGAACATCAACATCAACACGAAAACAAAGATAAATATTAGACACACACATTATACATAGTACATTACAAATACATTATTACACCTTAAAGAAAAATGTTAACCAGGTAGGTTTTTATCGAAATCTGACTTATATTGAAATTTTCATATATGTTAGACATTCTGAAACATTGCGCATACAGTTTACATAGATTTGCAAAATTTTGAGTGCTTGATTTTCTCAGCAATGATCATTATACCAATCCATCCTCTAGATAATTATGTCGACTGTTGATTGGCCAAGATCAGTGGGTACAAAACCCATGCACCCGGCTTGTAGTGAATCTACGTCACCTCAATCATAAGAACAACTCCAATTAAAGCTTCGGTAAACGATTGTTATAGCTATAAAGTAAAGATCAATTATTTTACGAATCTAGGATAACATCATTGCACATGAACTTATATGACATGTAAAATGACCTCAAGGTGAAAGGCAATGCAATCGGAAGTTGTTGTCTTTTGAATGAAATAGGAACCGAGATTAATCATAAATTTAATATGTTGTGTGTTTTTAAAATAAGATATTAAACCTGCTAAAGTTGAGTGTTTTATTTATATAAAGGTGTGAGTGTGTTTATATGTGATTTTCTTACCCACACAATGACCATGTTTCCGTGTGTAGCCATGTTCACAATTACAGACAGGTCCTTTATATGTATCTTTACATTCTTCGTGTGGTTTCATACATTTCTTTGGTACATCAGCACAGGTAATAGCTACAAATATTTACATAATAATAATAATTTCCTTTATTCACACATCATAGCACATATTAGTATAAATCTATTTTCCATTGTGGTCCTGTAGTTAATTAACACCATCAACATCAACACGAAAACAAAGATAAATATTAGACACACACATTATACATATTACATTACAAATATAGTATTACACCTCAATGAAAAATGTTGACCATGTAGGTTTTTATCGAAATCTGACTTATATTGAAATTTTCATATTTGTTAGATATTCTGAAACATTGTGCATAAAGTTTACATATATTCGCAAAATTTTGAGTGCTTGGTTTTCTCAGCAATGATCATTATACCAATCCACCCTCTAGATAAAAATGTCGACTGTTGATTGGCCAAGACCAGTGGGTACAAATCCCATGCACCCGGCTTGTAGTGAATCTACGTCACCTCAATCATAAGAACAACTCCAATTAAAGCTTCGGTAAACGATTGTTATAGCTATAAATGAAAGATCAATTATTTTACGAATCTAGGATAACATCATTGCACATGAACTTATATGACATGTCAAATGACCTCAAGGTAAAAGGCAATGCAATCGGAAGTTGTTATCTTTTGAATGAAATAGGAACCGAGACCAATCATAAATTTAATATGTTGTGTGTTTTTCAAATAAGATATTAAACCTGCTAAAGTTGAGTGTTTTATTTATATAAAGGTGTGAGTGTGTTTATCTGTGATTTTCTTACCCACACAATGACCATGTTTCCGTTTGTAACCATGTTCACAATTACAGACAGGTCCTTTGTATGTATCTTTACATTCCTCGTGTGGTCTCATACATTTCTTTGGTACATCAGCACAGGTAATAGCTACAATTACTTACATAATAATAATAATTTCCTTTATTCAAACAGCATAACACATATTAGTATAAATCTAGTTTCCATTGTGATCCTGTAGTTAATTAATTAAGAACATCAACATCAACACGAAAACAAAGATAAATATTAGACACACACATTATACATAGTACATTACAAATACATTATTACACCTTAAAGAAAAATGTTAACCAGGTAGGTTTTTATCGAAATCTGACTTATATTGAAATTTTCATATATGTTAGACATTCTGAAACATTGCGCATACAGTTTACATAGATTTGCAAAATTTTGAGTGCTTGATTTTCTCAGCAATGATCATTATACCAATCCATCCTCTAGATAATTATGTCGACTGTTGATTGGCCAAAATCAGTGGGTACAAAACCCATGCACCCGGCTTGTAGTGAATCTACGTCACCTCAATCATAAGAACAACTCCAATTAAAGCTTCGGTAAACGATTGTTATAGCTATAAAGTAAAGATCAATTATTTTACGAATCTAGGATAACATCATTGCACATGAACTTATATGACATGTAAAATGACCTCAAGGTGAAAGGCAATGCAATCGGAAGTTGTTGTCTTTTGAATGAAATAGGAACCGAGATTAATCATAAATTTAATATGTTGTGTGTTTTTAAAATAAGATATTAAACCTGCTAAAGTTGAGTGTTTTATTTATATAAAGGTGTGAGTGTGTTTATATGTGATTTTCTTACCCACACAATGACCATGTTTCCGTGTGTAGCCATGTTCACAATTACAGACAGGTCCTTCATATTTATCTTTACATTCTTCATGTGGTTTCATACATTTCTTTGGTACATCAGCACAGGTAATAGCTACAATTATTTACATAATACTAATAATTTCAGTTATTTACACATCATAGCACTTATTAGTATAAATCTATTTTCCATTGTGGTCCTGTAGTTAAATAATTAACACCATCAACATCAACACGAAAACAAAGATAAATATTAGACACACACATTATACATAGTACATTACAAATATAGTATTACACCTCAATGAAAAATGTTGACCAGGTAGGTTTTTATCGAAATCTGACTTATATTGAAATGTTCATATTTGTTAGATATTCTGAAACATTGTGCATAAAGTTTACATATATTCGCAAAATTTTGAGTGCTTGGTTTTCTCAGCAATGATCATTATACCAATCCACTCTCTAGATAATTATGTCGACTGTTGATTGGCCAAGACCAGTGGGTGCAAAACCCATGCACCCGGCTTGTAGTGAATCTACTTCACCTCAATTATAAGAACAACTCCAATTAAAGCTTCAGTATACGATTGTAATAACTATTACTAAAAGATCAATTATTTTACGAATCTAGGATAACATCATTGCACATGAACTTATATGACATGTAAAATGTCCTCAAGGTGAAAGGCAATGCAATCGGAAGTTGTTGTCATTTGAATGAAATAGGAACCGAGACCAATCATAAATTTAATATGTTGTGTGTTTTTAAATTAAGATATTAAACCTACTAAAGTTGAGTGTTTTATTTATATAAAGGTGTGAGTGTGTTTATCTGTGATTTTCTTACCCACACAATGACCATGTTTCCGTTTGTAACCATGTTCACAATTACAGACAGGTCCTTTATATGTATCTTTACATTCCTCGTGTGGTCTCATACATTTCTTTGGTTCATCAGCACAGGTAATAGCTACAATTATTTACATAATAATAATAATTTCCTTTATTCAAACAGCATAACACATATTAGTATAAATCTAGTTTGCATTGTGGTCCTGTAGTTAATTAATTAACACCATCAACATCAACACGAAAACAAAGATAAATATTAGACACACACATTATACATAGTACATTACAAATATAGTATTACACCTCAATGAAAAATGTTGACCAGGTAGGTTTTTATCGAAATCTGACTTATATTGAAATGTTCATATATGTTAGATATTCTGAAACATTGTGCATAAAGTTTACATATATTCGCAAAATTTTGAGTGCTTGGTTTTCTCAGCAATGATCATTATACCAATCCACCCTCTAGATAAAAATGTCGACTGTTGATTGGCCAAGACCAGTGGGTATAACACCCATGCACCCGGCTTGTAGTGAATCTACGTCACCTCAATCATAAGAACAACTCCAATTAAAGCTTCGGTATACGATTGCTATAGCTATAACTTAAAGATCAATTATTTTACGAAACTAGGATAACATCATTGCACATGAACTTATATGACATGTAAAATGACCTCAAGGTGAAAGGCAATGCAATCGGAAGTTGTTGTCTTTTGAATGAAATAGGAACCGAGACCAATCATAAATTTAATATGTTGTGTGTTTTTAAAATAAGATATTAAACCTGCTAAAGTTGAGTGTTTTATTTATATAAAGGTGTGAGTGTGTTTATCTGTGATTTTCTTACCCACACAATGACCATGTTTCCGTTTGTAACCATGTTCACAATTACAGACAGGTCCTTTATATGTATCTTTACATTCTTCATGTGGTTTCATACATTTCTTTGGTACATCAGCACAGGTAATAGCTACAATTATTTACATAATAATAATAATTTCCTTTATTTACACATCATAGCACTTCTTAGTATAAATCTATTTTCCATTGTGGTCCTGTAGTTAAATAATTAACACCATCAACATCAACACGAAAACAAAGATAAATATTAGACACACACATTATACATAGTACATTACAAATATAGTATTACACCTCATTGAAAAATGTTGACCAGGTAGGTTTTTATCGAAATCTGACTTATATTGAAATGTTCATATATGTTGACATTCTGAAACATTGAGCATAAAGTTTGCATATATTCGCAAAATTTTTAGTGCTTGTTTTTCTCAGCAATGATCATTATACCAATTCACACTCTAAATAAAAATGTTGACTGTTGATTGGCCAAGACCATTGGGTACAACACCCATGAACCCGGCTTGTAGTGAATCTACTTCACCTCAATTATGAGAACAACTCCAATTAAAGTTTCGGTATACGATTGCTATAGCTATAACTTAAAGATCAATTATTTTACGAAACTAGGATAACATCATTGCACATGAACTTATATGACATGAAAATGACCTCAAGGTGAAAGGCAATGCAATCGGAAGTTGTTGTCATTTGAATGAAATAGGAACCGAGACAAATCATAAATTTAATATGTTGTGTGTATCTAAAATAAGATATTAAACCTGCTAAAGGTGAGTGTTTTATGTAAATAAAGGTGTAGGTGTGTTTATCTGTGATGTTCTTACCCACACAATGACCATGTTTCCGTTTGTAACCGTGTTCACATTTACAGACAGGTCCTTTATATGTATCTTTACATTCTTCATGTGGTTTCATACATTTCTTTGGTTCATCAGCACAGGTATTAGCTACAATTATTCGCAAAATTTGGAGTGCTTGGTTTTCTCAGCAATGATCATTATACCAATCAACCCTCTATATAAAAATGTCGACTGTTGATTGGCCAAGAATAGTAGGTACAACACCCATATGAGATGTAAAATGACCTCAAGGTGAAAGGCAATGTAATCGGAAGTTGTTGTCTTTTGAATGAAATAGGAACCGAGACCAATCATAAATTTATTATGATGTGTGTATTTAAAATAAGATATTAAGCTTGCTAAAGTTTAGTGTTTTATTTATATAAAGATGTGATTGTGTTTATCTCTGATTTTCTTACCCACACAATGACCATATTTCCGTTTATAACCATGTTCACAATTACAGACAGGTCCTTTATATGTATCTTTACATTCTTCATGTGGTTTCATACATTTCTTTGGTTCATCAGCACAGGTAATAGCTACACTTATTTACATAATAATAATAATGTCCTTTATTCAAACAGCATATCACATATTAGTATAAATCTAGGTTGCATTGTGGTTCTGTACTTAATAAATTAATTGTTATTCTTACCCACACAATCACCATATTTCCGTTTGTAACCATGTTCACAATTACAGACAGGTCCTTTATATGTATCTTTACATTCTTCATGTGATTTCATACATTTCTTTGGTACATCAGCACAGGTAATAGCTACAATTATTTACATAATAATAATAATTTCCTTTATTCATACAGCATAGCACATAGTAGTATAAATCTAGTTTACATTGTGGTCTTGTAGTTAATTAACAACATCAACATCAACACGAAAACAAAGATAAATATTAGACACACACATTATACGTAGTACATTACAAATATATTATTACACCTCAATGAAAAATGTTGACCATGTAGGTTTTTATCGAAATCTGACTTATAATGAAATGTTTATATTTGTTAGACATTCCGAAACATTGCGCATAAAGCTTACATATAGTCGCAAAATTTGAGTGCTTGGTTTTCTCAGCAATGATCATTATACCAATCAGCCCTCTAGATAAAAATGTCGACTGTTGATTGACCAAGACCAATAGGTACAACACCCATGCACCCGACTTGTAGTGAATCTACGTCACCTCAATCATCAGAACAACTCCAATTAAAGCTTCGGTAAACGATTGTTATAACTATAACTTAAAGATCAATTATGTTACGAATCTAGGATAACATCATTGCACATGAACTTATATGACATGTAAAATGACCTCAAGGTGAAAGGCAATGCAATCGGAAGTTGTTGTCTTTTGAATGAAATAGGAACCGAGATCAATCATAAATTTAAAATGGTGTGTGTTTTTAAAATAAGATATTAAACCTGCTAAAGTTGAGTGTTTTATTTATACAAAGGTGTGAGCGTGTTTATCTGTGATGTTCTTACCCACACAATGACCATGTTTCCGTGTGTAACCATGTTCACAATTACAGACAGGTCCTTTATATGTATCTTTACATTCTTCATGTGGTTTCATACATTTCTTTGGTTCATCAGCACAGGTAATAGCTACAATTATTTACATAATAATAATAATTTCCTTTATTCACACAGCATAGCACATATTAATATAAATCTAGTTTGCATTGTGGTCCTGTACGTAATTAATTAACACCATCAACATCAACACGAAACCAAAGATAAATGTTAGACACACACATTATACATAGTACATTACAAACATATTATTATACCTCAATGAAACATGTTGACCAGGTAGGTTTTTATCGAAATCTGACTTATAATGAAATTTTCATATAGGTTGACATTCTGAAACATTGAGCATAAAGTTTACATTTATTCGCAAAATTTTGAGTGCTTGTTTTTCTCAGCAATGATCATTATACCAATTCACACTCTAGAAAAAAATGTCGACTGTTGATTGGCCAAGACCAGTGGGTACAACACCCATGCACCCGGTTTGTAGTGAATCTACGTCACCTCAATCATAAGAACCACTCCAATTAAAGCTTCGGTAAACGATTGTTATAACTATGGCTTAAAGATCAATTATTTTACGAATCTAGGATAACATCATTGCACATGAACTTATATGACATGAAAATGACCTCAAGGTGAAAGGCAATGCAATCGGAAGTTGTTGTAATTTGAATGAAATAGGAACCGAGACTAATCATAAATTTAATATGTTGTGTGTATCTAAAATAAGATATTAAACCTGCTAAAATTGAGTGTTTTATTTATATAAAGGTGTGAGTATGTTTATCAGTGAATTTCTTACCCACACAATGACCATATTTCAGTTTGTAACCATGTTCACAATTACAGACAGGTCCTTTATATGTATCTTTACATTCTTCATGTGGTTTCATACATTTCTTTGGTTCATCAGCACAGGTAATAGCTACAATTATTCGCAAAATTTTGAGTACTTGGTTTTCTCAGCAATGATCATTATACCAATCAACCCTCTATATAAAAATGTCGACTGTTGATTGACCAAGACTAGTAGGTACAACACCCATATGACATGTAAAATGACCTCAAGTTGAAAGGCAATGTAATCGGAAGTAGTTGTCTTTTGAATGAAATAGGAACATAGACCAATCATAAATTTATTATGTTGTGTGTATTTAAAACAAGATATTAAACTTGCTAAAGTTGAGTGTTTTATTTATATAAGGATGTGATTGTGTTTATCTGTGATTTTCTTACCCACACAATGACCATGTTTCCGTTTGTAACCATGTTCACAATTACAGACAGGTCCTTTATATGTATCTTTACATTCTTCATGTGGTTTCATACATTTCTTTGGTTCATCAGCACAGGTAATAGCTACAATTATTTACATAATAATAATAATGTCCTTTATTCAAATAGCATATCACATATTAGTATAATTCTAGTTTGCATTGTGGTCCTGTAGTTAATTAATTAACAACATCAACATCAAAACGAAAATAAAGATAAATATTAGACACACACATTATACATAGTACATTACAAATATATTATTACACCTCAATGAAAAATGTTGACCAGGTAGGTTTATATCGAAATCTGATTAATATTGAAATGTTCATATATGTTAGACATTCTGAAAAATTGCGCATAAAGTTTACATATATTTGCAAAATTGTTAGTGCTTAGTTTTCTCAACAATGATCATTATTCCAATCTACCTCTAGATAAAAATATCGGCTACTGATTGGCCAAGACCAGTGGGTACAAAACCCATGCAGTCGGCTTGTAGTGAATCTACGTCACCTCAATCAACAGAACAACTCCAATTAAAGCTTCAGTAAACGATTGTTATAACTATAACTTAACGATCAATTATGTTACGAATCTAGGATAACATCATTGCACATGAACTTATATGACATGTAAAATGACCTCAAGGTGAAAGGCAATGCAATCGGAAGTTGTTGTCTTTTGAATGAAATAGGAACCGAGATCAATCATAAATTTAAAATGGTGTGTGTTTTTAAAATAAGATATTAAACCTGCTAAAGTTGAGTGTTTTATTTATACAAAGGTGTGAGCGTGTTTATCTGTGATGTTCTTACCCACACAATGACCATGTTTCCGTGTGTAACCATGTTCACAATTACAGACAGGTCCTTTATATGTATCTTTACATTCTTCATGTGGTTTCATACATTTCTTTGGTTCATCAGCACAGGTAATAGCTACAATTATTTACATAATAATAATAATTTCCTTTATTCACACAGCATAGCACATATTAATATAAATCTAGTTTGCATTGTGGTCCTGTACTTAATTAATTAACACCATCAACATCAACACGAAACCAAAGATAAATGTTAGACACACACATTATACATAGTACATTACAAACATATTATTATACCTCAATGAAACATGTTGACCAGGTAGGTTTTTATCGAAATCTGACTTATAATGAAATTTTCATATATGTTGACATTCTGAAACATTGAGCATAAAGTTTACATTTATTCGCAAAATTTTGAGTGCTTGTTTTTCTCAGCAATGATCATTATACCAATTCACACTCTAGAAAAAAATGTCGACTGTTGATTGGCCAAGACCAGTGGGTACAACACCCATGCACCCGGTTTGTAGTGAATCTACGTCACCTCAATCATAAGAACCACTCCAATTAAAGCTTCGGTAAACGATTGTTATAACTATGGCTTAAAGATCAATTATTTTACGAATCTAGGATAACATCATTGCAAATGAACTTATATGACATGAAAATGACCTCAAGGTGAAAGGCAATGCAATCGGAAGTTGTTGTAATTTGAATGAAATAGGAACCGAGATCAATCATAAATTTAATATGTTGTGTGTATCTAAAATAAGATATTAAACCTGCTAAAATTGAGTGTTTTATTTATATAAAGGTGTGAGTATGTTTATCAGTGAATTTCTTACCCACACAATGACCATATTTCAGTTTGTAACCATGTTCACAATTACAGACAGGTCCTTTATATGTATCTTTACATTCTTCATGTGGTTTCATACATTTCTTTGGTTCATCAGCACAGGTAATAGCTACAATTATTCGCAAAATTTTGAGTACTTGGTTTTCTCAGCAATGATCATTATACCAATCAACCCTCTATATAAAAATGTCGACTGTTGATTGACCAAGACTAGTAGGTACAACACCCATATGACATGTAAAATGACCTCAAGGTGAAAGGCAATGTAATCGGAAGTAGTTGTAATTTGAATGAAATAGGAACATAGACCAATCATAAATTTATTATGTTGTGTGTATTTAAAACAAGATATTAAACTTGCTAAAGTTGAGTGTTTTATTTATATAAGGATGTGATTGTGTTTATCTGTGATTTTCTTACCCACACAATGACCATATTTCCGTTTGTAACCATGTTCACAATTACAGACAGGTCCTTTATATGTATCTTTACATTCTTCATGTGGTTTCATACATTTCTTTGGTTCATCAGCACAGGTAATAGCTACAATTATTTACATAATAATAATAATGTCCTTTATTCAAACAGCATATCACATATTAGTATAAATCTAGTTTGCATTGTGGTCCTGTAGTTAATTAATTAACAACATCAACATCAAAGCGAAAATAAAGATAAATATTAGACACACACATTATACATAGTACATTACAAATATATTATTACACCTCAATGAAAGATGTTGACCAGGTAGGTTTATATCGAAATCTGATTAATATTGAAATGTTCATATATGTTAGACATTCTGAAAAATTGCGCATAAAGTTTACATATATTCGCAAAATTGTTAGTGCTTAGTTTTCTCAACAGTGATCATTATTCCAATCTACCTGTAGATAAAAATATCGGCTACTGATTGGCCAAGACCAGTGGGTACAAAACCCATGCAGTCGGCTTGTAGTGAATCTACGTCACCTCAATCATCAGAACAACTCCAATTTAAGCTTCGGTAAGCGAATGTTATAACTATAACTTAAAGATCAATTATTTTACGAATCTAGGATAACATCATTGCACATGAACTTATATGACATGTAAAATGACCTCAAGATGAAAGGCAATGCAATCAGAGATTGCTGTCGTTTGATGGAAAAAGGTACCGAGACCAATCATAAAATTATTATGTTGTGTGTATTTAAAATAAGATATTAAACTTGCAAAAGTTTAGTGTTTTATTTATATAAAGGTGTGAGTGTGTTTATTTGTGATTTTCTTACCCACACAATCACCATATTTCCGTTTGTAACCATGTTCACAATTACAGACAGGTCCTTTATATGTATCTTTACATTCTTCATGTGGTTTCATACATTTCTTTGGCACATCAGCACAGGTAATAGCTACAATTATTTACATAATAATAATAATTTCCTTTATCTAAACAGCATAGCACATACTAGTAAAAATCTAGTTTGTATTGTTGTCCTGTAATGTTCACAATATTTTACAAACACTATTATATATATAGTTAATTAATGAACAACATCAACATCAACACGAAAACAAAGATAAATATTAGACGCACACATTATATACAAATTTTGACCAGTTAGGCTTTTATCGAAATCTAACTCATATTGAAATTTTCAAATAATATTATAGACATTCTTAAACATTGCCCATAAAGTTTCCATAAAATCGCAAAATTTGGAGTGCTTGGTTCTCTCAGCAATGATCACTATACCAATCCCTCGTCTTGATAAAAATGTCAGTTGTAGACTGGCCAAGAACAATGGGTACAAAACTCATGCACCTAACTTGTAGTGAATCTAAGGCACGTGGCGGCTGGGAGGGGGGGGGGGGTGATGTCTTTACGTTGCTATATATGTAAAAATGTTGTCATACTCAAAGAATTTTAGAAGGCTTTGGATTTGCTATTCAATCGCGTGAGGACTATGGTTTCGCTTGGTTTGGTTTAATGGTGGATAGCCCATCTTTCAGCAATATTTCAGTTATATCGTGGCGGTCAGTTTTATTGGTGGACGAAACGAAAAGACCCAGAAAAAAAACCACTGAGCTACTTGAACACAAACATTTTCAAATCAATTTACATGTCTTTAATCATCTGAATTCTTAGTTTCTTGATTATACCACCAGCTCATTCAAAAGTATGAACGATATGTGTTTCCTCAATATAGTTCTTGACCCTATTACTGGTGACATATATGGCATATAAAATGACCTCAAGGTGAAAGGTTATGCAACTGGAAGTTGTTGCCTTTTCAAGGAATTAGGAACCGAGACCAATCATAAATTTCTTATTTTGTGTGTTTTTAAGATAAGATATTAAGCTTGCTAAAATTGAGAATTTTATTTATATAAAGGTGTGAGTGTGTTTATCTGTGATTTTCTTACCCACACAATCACCATGTTTCCGTTTGTAACCATATTCACAATTACAGACAGGTCCTGTATCTGTTTCTTTACATTTTTCATGTAGTTTGTTACATTTTTTTGGTACATCAGCACAGGTATTAGCTACAATTATTTCCATCATAATAATAATTTTCTTTATTTAAACAGTATTGGTATAAATCTAATTTCCATGGACAATTTTTGACCAGGTAATTTTTTTATCGAAATATTGAAATTTTCAAATAACATGTTAGACATTCTGAAACATTGCCCATACAGTTTCCATATATTCGCAAATTTTGAGTGCTTGGTTTTTTCAGCAATGATCATTATACCAATCCCTCGACTTGAAAAAAATGGAAACTGTAGATTGGCCAAGACCAGTGGGTACAAAACACTTTCACCAGACTTTTAGTAAATCTACTTTGCTATATATGTAAAAATACTGTCATACTCAAATTATTTCAAAGCGCTTTGGATTTACCATGCAATCGCGGGAGGATGATTGGGTTGCTTTGGTTTGGTTTTATGGTGATTAGCCAATCTTTCAGTTATATCGCGGCGGTCAGTTTTATTGGTAGGGGAAAGCTGAGGACACGGGAAAAACCACCGACCCGCCGGAACTGACTGCCAAACTTTATCATATAATGGTGTATACCTCGCCCTGAGCAGGACTTCGAACCCACAACATTAATGATGATCGGCACTGCTTGCATATGTAGTTGTAAATCCTACTACCATACGTTCACGTCCAAATATATAAAGAAAAAAAAACACTATGACAAGTTGCATTGATACATTTTTGATAGTCCTACTGTATTGATGGCAATGTTTACCGTATGTGTAACATTTGCTGATTCGCTCTACATGAAACTTTCCTTATTGATGTTATTTCAATTTTGTGTCTTTATAGAAATGATCAAGTTGCTAGAACACAAACAACTTAAAATCAGTTTACATGTTTTTATTCATCTGAATTCTTAATTTGTTTATTTTACCACTAACTCCCTCAAATTATGAACGACACATATTTTCCTCAATATTGTTCTTGACCCTATTACTGGTGACGTCATGCATATTGTAGCACTATCCAATTGACAAGAAGAGTTTGAAGATACCAAAGGGGTAATCATAATCCGTATATCGAAGAAGAACAGACAACACAATGGCCAAAAGAAAAAGTACAAAAGGACAAACAACGATCTTTAAAACATACATATAAAACAAAAGATCGAGTAACACGAACCCCACTGAAAACCGGTGGGCATTGAGATTGAACCACCCTTCAGCAACATCGTACATCATACGGCTTTGCCACAGGCTATACAGAAGTGGTTTAGGGTGGTACAATCTCAATGTCTATGGGTAAAGACGTAGATAACTGATAATGTATGAATCTATGATTTTCTTACCTACACAAGCACCATCATTACGTTTGTACACGCCAAATCCAAAAAATAAGAAGAAGAAGAAAATCACATCAACACAAGACAGAAAAACCTTGAACACTGGTTAATTGTACACTTTGTCAAAATGCATCCATATTTTCATCTCAGCTATGGTATTGTTGTACAAAAGGGTTATGATTACACTACAGAAAGAGCATCAACCGGTTTAACACCGATGCATATTTGTGTTTGTCACAAGCCAAGACCTTGTTTTCCAATGTCATTTGTCGTGGTCTTTTGAGTTGGTACCTATCTACATATAAACGTATAAGCACAATAGACAAGAAAAAGGACAAAAGGACACACAACGGTCTTCAAAACAGACACCATACTAAAGATCGAGTAGCACAACTTGGGGTGAACTCTTCTACCAATTGGCGGCCGCCATCATTCACTAAAGATACTGCCACTTTGGTGCGCATGCCAATTTTAAGCTTAATTTTTAAAACCTAGCAATAAAGTGCTGTGCAAAATAAATGTGCAAGTAAAAACAACTTGATTAATTTAATCAAGTAAGTGAGTCTTTAAGGATTCAAGACTCTTGACAGTGGCAGTGTCAGTGGGCAGAGCGCTCCAATCCCTGATGGTTCTTGGGTAGAATGACTCCTTCCTTATAATGGTGTTACTTGATGGTATCTGAAAGGAATGTTGGCTTATGTTTCGACTCACTCGTGATGGTTTTGCGAGTCTGTCAGTGGCATCAATTTTAACTAGACCATTTACCATCCTATACATTAAGACTAGTCTAGACCTTTGCCTTCTTTCTCTAATGTAGGCCATCTTAGTTCTTCTAGCATGCTAGTGACTGATGAAGTGTTGTGGTACCTGTTCACTACATACCTTGCCACCCTACGCTGGACCATTTCGATACATTTTTGTCCTCTTTAATGTATGGATCCCAGGTGGTACATGCATATCCCAATGTTGGTCTAACCAATGACTTGTAAGCCTTCCCTTTTATGTTTGAATTTCTGATATTTAGGTTTCGCTTTAATAAGCTCATGGTGTTGTTTGCTTTCTTGCACATGTTTGATATGTGTTGGTTCCACTTCATATCTGATGTTATGGAAACACCTATATATTTTGTTGTTGTTACGTGCTCTAGTTGGTGACCATGTAGGGTGTAACTATTCATAATTGGTTGTTTCTTTCTTCTGATGGTCAGGACATTACATGTCTCTGGATGGAAGCTCATTTTCCATCTTTTTTCCCATTTAGCCAATTTATTCAGGTCATCTTGAAGAGTTACACTATCGATATCAGATGTTATGGTAAGATATACGATGGTATCATCAGCAAACAATCTGGTTTTGGATCTTATATTTTCTGGCATGTCGCTGATGTAGAATAGGAACAAGCTGGGTCCTAACACTGATCCCTGAGGAACCGGTATGGAATTTGATGTCTCACCTTCTACTACTACTGACTGATTACGATCACGGATGAAGCTTTGAATCCATCTGTTGGTTTTACCTCTTATTCCATAGTGGTGTAATTTATGGATTAGTAGGTTGTGACATACTTTGTCAAAAACTTTGCTGAAATTCATAATCAGGCAGTCAGTTTGTTTACCACTGTCAAGGTTTCTAATTACATCATCTACAAATTCAACAAGATGTGTATCACAGGAAAGGCCTTTCCGGAATCCAGATATATGCGTTGCCAATTCTTTTAAGACTCCAGAGGTGATGTTGTGTGGTCCAAGTGCCTTATGAGGATTTAATTTGTTCAGCAATTTGGTAACTCCCTCCTCTGTTATCTGAATGTTATGCATAGATTCAAACTTCCTTTTCATGGTGCAGGTTTTTTCTGCTGATACTTCAGTCTTAGCTGAAAATGCCATTTGGAACTGCTTGTTTAGAATGTTGGCCTTATCTTTGGAGTCTGGATGTAGTATTCCATCTGCTTTGAGCGGAGGTATGGTGTTACTATTTTATGCTTAATATATGTCTGGAACCGTTTCATGCAATTTCTATTTCCTGTCCTCTCATCTACTTCGGGAGTAACAATGCCTTCTACATACTGCCAATATGCCTTTCAAAGTTGTCTATGGATTTCATGCTTCAGCTTGTTGTATTTAATTTTCTCTGCTTTATTCCCTGATTTCTTCTTTCTCTTATAACTGCGGTCTCCCTTACGAATCAATTTCTTTAGATCTCTATTTATCCATAGCTATCCATCTTTGGTTTTTGTTGTTTTATGGGGTATGTTGTTCTTGATGCTATTGTCCAAATTGGTCTGAAAATAGGTCCACCTGGAGTTCACTGATTCACCAATGTTCTTCATATTCATTTTTTCGTTGTAAATAACTTTTACATCGCTGATAACGTTATCCCATTTTGCTTTACTATACAAGAGGATCTGGTGTGGCTTTTGCTGCTGTCTGGTTGGTACAATATATATTTCAGTGTAGACAATCTCATGATCAGATACTCTTGGGATAATCTCTGTTCTACGAAAGCTTGACGGGTGATTTGTTGCAATTAGGTCTAGGATGTGTGTGCCTCTAGTTGGTTCCTCCACTATTTGTGTGAGTCCATTGTATTTCTGTAAATTTGTGGCGAATTGATGGATATTGAGTGCTAGTTGTGAGTGTGTTTCCTTTTGCAATCCCAGCTTGGAAGGTTGAAGTCTCCAGCTATCACTAGAAATGCAATTTTTATACCAGCAGCCCATTCCAAGCTCTTCCCAAGTTGGTTGATGCTCTCTTCATTTGATGTTCTTGGGTTGTAGTAAGAGCAATGATACAGAGCTTTGTGACCGACTAACTCTAATTTGCACCAGACGATTTCACATTCTGATTGGAGTTCAGGTGTAGCCGTTGCAATATAGTTGTTATTTACTGCTATTAAGACACCGCCACCGGAGATGTTACGATCATTTCTGAAGATGGTATAGCCTCTTGGAAAAATATGTGAATCTTTAATACTGTTGTCAATCCAGGTTTCAGTGCCAAATATAATATCTGGATATGTACTTCTAATCATATTTTCCAACAGGTGTTGTTTAGTTTTGTAGATTGGAAATTCATATTCAAAATTCTAAGTGGTTGTTGTTTTATTCCCTTTTGAGTTGAAAGTTCTCTGGTTGGTGTTGATGTATGCACTTAACTTTAATTTGGTTTGATGCTACTGGACTGGAAATTGATGTGTCAGATAAAACACTAAATTGGTTTGTGGTACTGAAAACCATGGAGAAGCAAACTGATGTATAATTGGGGCAGTTGCAGGCGAGGCAATCCCAAGCTACAGCAGAATCATTTACATGTTCTAGATATACGCCGGATTTCATATCCAGGTATATTGATGACGTTTTATCTATCAATAATCCTGGCTTTGCAGAATTCCTTCCATTGATATATCCTCCAAAGCTGGAAATTAAAGAGACCACAGATACAGCTTCGTCCGCATCATTTTTGGACTTATACCTCGAATTTGCCAACAGTGGTCAACTCAGTAGTAAAATGTATGATAAACGGGATGACTTCAATCTTAAAATCATATCTTTTCCAAATATGTGCAGCAATATACCAGCTTATGGTGTTTGCATCTCGCAATTGATTCGTTATGCAAGGGTCAGTAGCAATTATTCTGATTTCTTGAAACGTCATCTTTATCTGAGAAACAGGCTACTGGACCAGGGCTATTAAAAGATTCGCCTTATTCGATCTCTTAAAAAGTTTATATTCCGATACCAAGGTCTTGTCGAAAAATATTCTGTCTCTGCAGAGGCGATAATAAACGATGGATTTTCAGAAAGTAAATATGGAAAATGTATAAAGATAAGGATTAAGCAATCGTGGTTTAGAAATGACGTCATTCAACATCTCATTTGCAATCAAATTGCTTAAGATGATGACCGTTTAGTAAAACCGTTCTGCAGAGACGATAATAAACGATGGATTTTCATAGTACTGCGTGGACTACTATTATACCTATTTTATCCCAGTATTGCAAAAATGCTGCTATTGTGCCAACCGGGACCTTTTAACCGTAATGGAAGTGGGAGGATTGGCGCCGTAATATCTGATTCAACCCACCATTTCTTTGGAAATGCCTGTTCCAGGTCAGTTCCATTGCGGTTTCCCAGTTTTCCGGTTATTGACTGATTTTTCTGTTTGTTGACTTATGAGTTTTGCCTTTCCCTTTGGAAGATTGCTCGGTGCTCGGTAATTTTGTTATTATCCTTATTTATTATCTAGTTACAAAGCCGGTGATAAGTTATGATTGCGGAAAGGTCCGGGGAGTGATTAAGACGAATAAAACATATCCGTGGTCATTTGTGACAGAGATATTCCCGTTTTTCGATAACATGTAGTTATTGTTTTTGAATCGAGTTATCTTTTCCTGACAGTAGGTATGCACACTTCCGGTAGCATAACTTAGGAACGTATCAAAACGCCCGTTATCGTTAAAAACGTTTATTTTTTTTTAAAACAATGTATACTTATTCAAATAAAATCCGATTTATTGGACTTATTTTATTTAGATTTTATATCGTACGTTAATAGCGATGTATGCACAATTCATTCCGATTTCCGCAGTGGAATAATTTGTTTTATTTCCTTTTACATGGGATTATCTTAATCTTGAAATGATCAAGATATTTTATCTGCTCGGAGTTTATTAAAAAGATGTCTATTTTCGCATGATATTTAGTTTTGTTTTCATTTTTGAGAGATCAATGGAGATTACCATAACAATTCCGACAGGCTCCATTCAGGATAAAGAATTTGAACATTTTACCTTTAGTTATTTACATGGTTCATGACTATTTATTCTTTGGTTTCACTGCGGATTTTGTAATGAAAAAAAGGAACATTTGGGATTTTTACAGGATTTGGCCATCTGCAAACGTCAGAGACGTCGGGTAGAAATATGGCCGTAGAGTTAGACAGCCGGCACCCACTCCTTCCAAAAAGCGGATGAGAAAATGGAGATTTGACTCTGATTCAGAGGAAAAAAATTGAAAGTTTTGCATATACAAGTGCTTTCAATGCTAGGTTAGTAAAGGAAAAAAACACGAAAACAAAAAATATATAATTGTTAAAAATCGAGAACTTGCAACACAAAACTTTTCCCTTTGGTAACATAAAACGGCTTTCCCTTTTATGGAAAATATGCTTAAATATGAATTTATGAAACATAGGCATCGTCTGCTTTATTTTAGAGTTGCACACATTTACATCAGGTACACCTTATATACCGCAAATTTGTAAGGTCGGTCGATCATTGTACTATAGTCGTGATCGTATAGTCGCTTCTTCGCGACCCCTGCATTTTTACACTGTGTTTCACAGTATGATTTAAGAAATAGCAATAATTATGTTATACCTAATTGTCGATTAGAAATTACCATACAATCCTTATTCCCCTCTACTACCCGAGATTGGAACAATCTAATTTCGGAAATTAGAAATTCTGGTAATATTAACATATTTAAAAGAAAAATCAAAACATTACTTAAGAAAGCGCCTTTTTACTTCGGTTGGAGTGATAGAAAATTAAATATTATTCATAGTAGACTTAGAAATATGTGCAGCTCGCTAAATACAGATTTACACCTTGTCAATTTAAAGCCAAGTCATGCATGCATCTGTGGTCATGGTTTTGAAGATTGTATACACTTTTTCTTTGAGTGTCCTTTTTATAATGAAAATAGGGCAATCGTGTTTAATACATTGAAGAATTACAATTGAATTGATATTATCTGGTCATGAAAATCTTACTCCTAATCAAAACATCGAAATCTTCTCTGCTGTTTATTATTTTATTAGAAGCACCCAGCGCTTTAACTAATGTACTATCATACTCACTTCAGTCAATGTTGTGTTTTGTTTGTTTTTGTTTGTTTGAAGCCCTTCTTCTTTATTCCACTGTATTCAACATACTATTTCACCTTATTCTTCTTTATGCTTACTTTATTATAATCGTCTAAATATATCGTGTTGTAACATTTATTTGTATAATTATCGCCATTATGTGTAATCATTTTTTGTTTATATTTTTGTAAAAGGGAAAGGACTTCATTAATGTTGTTATAACTTGTGTCCAATCTTATTTGCAACTTTTATTCAAATAAAATATGCTTAAACTAAATTACACTGAGAGCGCAAATTCCATCGGAGCAGTTTGGTTCTTTTTTGCAACATAATGTGTTTCGTTATCGATTTTGGTTAAAGTGATAAAAATGTAGGCTATATATTAAGTTATTAATTTTATTTTACATATTATAGCAATTCTGAGTGCACAGTAGATATGTATTGATTTTCGAAAGCCGTACAACAAATATTTCCTTACATATGAAATCATAACGCGAATTTACATGCAAGCTGTTAATTTCATTTTTTTTTTCAATATTAACTATTCTGTAGTTTTTTTTTGTTTTTTTTTTCGAGCATCACGTAATCCGTCATAATCACTAAAAATAAAGCAATTTAGCACATGTCGTGTTTATCGGAAGCAAACCATCAAAGCTGTATATTTAAACAAACATGTTGTGCCTGGTAGTTACATTATCTGAAATCTGCAGTTGAGAAAAGAAATCGTCCGCTATGTTTACTGATTCACATTTTACCCCATCACTACTGTAAGTAATACATTTACTTGACAAAATGTTGGACCACAGTAGTCATGATCGCATTGGCGCTGTCTTGTGATAGAATCGATAGTTCTAGAAGATGGCTCGAATCCCATCAATCCTTTTTTATTGTTTGTCTACATTGTTAAGCTATTTTTGGATGTAAGATTATGACTGTAAATTCATTTATTGCAAAATAACTTATTTGTCGTGAGTACTTAGACGGTATCAGAAATCATGGGTAGCGGTCGAGAAGTGTCTAAAAATACATCTTTAATATGACAGATAAGTTTCAATGGACAGAGGTGCGATCTCCAAATACATCATTGTTTTTTAAATGATAGATCGATTGCTTGTAATTGATATATTAAAAACAGCAAAAAAGACGCGTTCGCGATCGTTTTATTTCCTATTCAAACTATTCCAGACGAGGGACATTATTTATCAAGAAAACAAGTGGGATCTGCTCTGACGAAAACCAAAAATTGGGATTTGCTTGTTGACTGCACAAGTCGAGATGGCCGGAAAATGTTAGATGCAGGTGTTGACCTATTTGATAAGCGTACATTGCTAATGAAGACGCACAGATCGTTTCAAGCACAGTGCAATATATTTCACCGAATTCGCTTCTGCTTTAACAAATGATGAAGAAACAACAGATTCTATTATTTCTAAAATGCTTCCAAATGTTTCTTGCCTTGTCTCTGTCCGCTCGAGTGTAATGTAAAGATCAAATACGCTTTTTAATGAAAGGAGTGAACATCCTTTTAAAGAAAATATTCCTGCTTTCACTGTGCAAGAAAAATCGTGCAGTGTTTCCATTTTGCATACAAATCTGGTGACAATTATCCAAAGCATTTCAGAAAGTTAATTATGTAATATGATCATTAGCAGTTTGAAAATACACGTTTGGAGTTATTTGTACAAAAGTGTTACAAATCCAGAGAAAAATATGTTTTAAAGCAAATAACCTTTTTCTATAGAAGTTTGAAAAAAAGAAATGTCGTGTATATGATTTTCTCTATGAAAGTTAAAGCCTCTCATGAACTGTTTATAGCAGCTCATTTGTTTTTTCATTGTAATCCGACCGGATTTTTAAATGATACGTCTTTACAACTTGGTGACTGATTTGAGAGAAGAGATTTTCTTTACTGGACCACCCGGTGTTCAATTCAGATATGAGTATCTTCCACATAATCGTTATCGTATTTCACATCGTCATCGAAGGAAGAATTAGTACCATAGATCACTTGATTTGCATTGAAAACTCGGATCGCAAGCTCATTCTTGTTACCACCGCGTTTTTTCTTTTATTAAATTTCCGTAGAAACTGTAGAAGTTCAGTCTTCTTTAAAGTTAGGAAGTCTTCAAGTGTTGCCTAGGATTCTATGTCAATTAATTCTATATTTGTTCGCACTTAGTATTTATTCAATCAATCTATTAAAAACCGCCAGGAAAACTTTGCAACCAGAAATGCTATATACCTACCGCCAAGGACGATAATTCAACTTGCAAACGATAACTCCCTTTTCCACAACGAGGGAATGCACTAATGGTCAACCAAGTCATGATGAAAACAGCAAAACTTTCGAAGTGATGAATTCAACTTAACCAAGAGGAACCATGGGTTCATTAGCTTCCTTATTAGCAGGAACTCTCTGTCAAGGAAATATTGATAGGAACCACACGCTCTGGAATATCGTATCAATGGAGAGATATATACTCCATATGCAGGTGTTGCTGGAATGTTGTTACATATACATGGAAAGCTCACAATGGGAAAATTGAAATCGTCTCTTTTGTCGTAAAGTTTCGTTCTTAACCACCAATCACTGTAAATATGGAGGTGTAGGTCAAGGTATGAAGCAGATTTATCTGTATCTGTGGTATCCTTTATTTCAAGTTCAATGACTGTGTTTCATGTCAAGTGTGTCCTTTCATGATATATATTGACATATATGATTTAAAGTAGATAACCTTTTTTCAATAGAATTTAAAAAAAAAGAAATGTCGTGTATATAATTTTCTTTATAAAAGTTAAAGCCTCTTATGAACTGTCTGTAGCAGCTGGTTTTTTCATTGTCATCTGACCGGCTTTTTAAAAGATATGTCTTTACATCTTGGTGACTAATTTGAGGGAAGATATTTTCTTTGATGGACCACCCGGTGTTCAATTCAGATATGAGGACTACCTCTCTATCTTCCACATAATCGTTATCGTATTTCACATCGTCATCGAAGAAAGAATTAGCACCATAGATCACTTGATTTGCATTGAAAGCTCGAAGCCCAAGCTCATTCTTGTTACCACTGTGTTTTTTTATTACATTTCCGTAGAAACTGTAGACGTTCAGTCTTTTTTAAAGTTACGAAGTCTTCAAGTGTTGCCTTGGATTCTATGTCAATTAATTCCATATTTGTTCGCACTTATTATTTATTCAATCAATTGATAAAAAAAACGCCAGGAAAGCTTTGCAACCGGAAATGCTATATACCTACCACCAAGGACGATAATTCAACTTGCAAACGATAACTCCCTTTTCCACAACGAGGAAATGCACTAACGGTCAACCAAGTCATGATGAAATCCGTAAAACTTTCGAAGTGATGAATTCAACTTAACCAAGTGGAACCATGGGTTCATTAGCTTCCTTATTAGCAGGAACTCTCTGTCAAGGAAATATTGATAGGAACCACAAGCTCTGGAATATCGCATCAATTGAGAGATATATACTCCATATGCAGGAGTTGCTGGAATGTTGCTACATATACATGGAAAGGTCACATTGGGGAAATTGAAATCGTCTCTTTTGTCGTAAAGTGTCGTTCTTAACCACCAATCACTGTAAATATGGAGGTGTAGGTCAAGGTATGAAGCAAACTTATCTGTATCTGTGGTATCCTTTATTTCAAGTTCAATGACTGTGCTTCGTGTCAGGTGTGTCCTTTCATGATATGTATTAACATATATGAAGATGAAAAGGATAATTTATGATCATCGGTAATTAAATGTATCTCTTATTTTCCTACCGATACAATAACTATTTCTAAATGTTGGCATGGTGTCCTCTATGAGGTCATTTTCAGATGTCTTTTATGATGTAATTTACAAATGTCATTAATGAAGTAGTTTTATGTGTCTTTTATAAGAGGTCTTTATATGGTATTTCTACATTTATATGTAGAACTCCCAATAGATATGACTCGAGCTAGCTCGTAGTTTATTATAATAAGACTTCAACAATTAAATAAATTTCAAAGTTTGTGGTAATAGTAAATTGTGTTAACAATCTTTGTAATTCTCTTATGTTATTATATATATGAATTAAACATAAAAGGAAATAATTCACACCAAAACAGTTTTAGAAAAACTAGCTGGAAAGTTATTGAAATAAAAAACAAAGGCAAAATAGATACGCAATCGCCCATTTCCTGGCTGGATGCAATGATCTGATAAGAAGCAATGCAGAAAAGGGAATCTTGGTTGACCCTGGACGATCAAGTTGCACTGTTAGCAGGTGACGAGAAATAAAGCAATCTGATTGCTAAAAAAGAAGTAGGCTTGAAGTTTGTAAACTGACTCTAAGGTTTGTCGGTCTGTCTTTGAAGTTTTTATGTTGTTTTCTTTAATTTTAAAAAATACAACATATATTATATCTACACAACATATATCTCACTTGCCTGCGGAGTAGGAGATCAGAGGAAATCCCATCACAGTTCACATGTGAATGCGCTATGTACTATCAAATGAAAATGGGGATTGCAAAAATATGAAAAATTTACTAAGCTGTTTTCCATGCTACGAGCAATCTGATTGATTGGAAAATAACCGCACTTAGAAAATCATTGTATATTCATGACAATTAACCTTTCGATGGGGATCGGTTTGAAAGAGTCAAAAATCTAGATATTGTCAATGCAAAAAGCATGTGAAATCACCATAGACAGCAATAATATGCTTATTAAATATCATAATTACAATATATACGGTATAGTATCCTTAAAATGTGTACTGACAATATTTATTTTGTAATACGTTTCACTAAATAGCAAATCCCTTGGTATTTAGTGATAAACAACTAGGGGTACTAGGTAAAAACTGTATACCTAGTGAACTCTTAACAGCCAAATTTAGTGCAATACAATTGTATTTGTGCTTAACAAAAATGTATATATATATATATATAGGGGAGTGGATGTGGTCGAGTGGTCTAGGGCGCTGGACGTAATGCTAAGCGAATGGTGCTGCAGTGTATCAATGGTGTGGGTTCAAATCCCGTCGAGGGAAGAACACAAATTTGACAGCTCTAAAATATAATTCGAGCACTGTTTGGTTTAATTTTCAGACGTATATATATATAGTCATGACATCAGTTCACTAACATGTGATCTGTTATGGGATGTCTTCATATCTACAGCGATATAGCAGTAAAGGGGGACAAATGAGAGATGTAATTTTAATCAGATTGATTATATTTTCATACGCTTCGATGAGACAAAGAAAAAGTATTACCTTCACAATCTCTACACGCTGTATATTCTGTAAAAGATCAATAACATGTTTAAATATGAACATCTAAAATATCGAAAGAGTTTCTCATATGATTGTGTGTGCTATATGTACTATCGTTAATTTGCCTTGCGATAATGAATTTCTCAGAGCAATCTCGCATCGACTGCATAGCCTGAGATGTGAGATGCGACGAGAAGTTCATTTCGAGCGATAGTTTTGGTGAGATAACGTCAGTGACGTCATTTTAGCGTCACATTCAACAACAGCGATGCTATGTTCACATCACGACAGTTGCTTGATAACAGATAGTATATCGTGTACCTATCAAAAGGAAAATGTACAAATCATCGAAAATGCAAATATATCTACTTCTTGACATTAGATTATACAAGGTACAAACCAGATTAACAAAACACCAACTTTAAGAATGTTTTCGACGAAACTGAAAACACATATATTTACTAGCCTGACAGAAAATATGATAATAATTGTTAAAGACAAAATAATTTGGCTTTCGATTCATTAACATTCTTAACACAACCGAATGAAGGTTATTACAGAAATGCGTCGTGTGCATTGAATTAGATATCTACGTTTTTATTGCTTTTTAAATAACTGTGTATACTCCACCAATAAAACTGACCGCCACGATATGACTGAAAAAAGTTGAAAGTGGTGTTAAACACCATAACCCACCCACCCTAATTCACTTTGAATGCTTTTAATAAGTTATTTATTGTACTTTGCTTCGTCTTTGATTTCGGTTATATATATATATATATATATACAACGTCTGAAAAACCAGTCAACGATCAATCTGATGGGGTGCTGGATCGTTACGGTATAATGATACTATACAAGTAAAACAATTATAAACGTCTGAAATGGTTTGTAAAGCAACACCAAGTACACAAAACAAAGTGATAAAGAATTAAACACTTCGTAGAATGACACAATTTTCGTCCCACCGATATTGTTCCTCGGTGGGACAAAACTTTTGTCATTCTACGAAGTTTTTAATTCTTTATCACTTTGTTTTGTGTACTTGGTGTTGTTTTACAAGCCATTTCAGACGTTTATATATATCCTTTGTATGTTTATATATATATATATATAAACCTACAAAGGATAAATACTTAGAGGAATCAATTAATACATTAAAATGTAATTCACTTGAAGCAAATAAACATGTTAAGGGTAATTTATGCCGCAACGAACGACCAGCTTTATTTAGATTAAAATCAGATAAATCGATCGTGATAAAAGAGGCCGATAAAGGTAATGCTGTTGTAATTTTAGATCGAGAATATTACAGAGACAAGATTTTGGACATGTTGAAAGATGGAATGTATTATGAAGAAACGGATAAAAAGGCAGATCAGAAGACATATAAAATGATAACTAAATTGTTACATGAACATGAAGGTGAATTACATAAAGAAGAAATTGATTATTTTACAAATTTTACATTTACAGAAAGCTATTTTTATGGATTGCCAAAAGTGCACAAAAGTGAAATAATCTCAAACGCAATACTGGAACAACACACAGAATGTATCAAAATTTTAAATCCAGATGATTTAGAATTTCGTCCTATTGTTGGCGGACCCAAATGCGTCACTCAACGATTACGCCATTTTATAGCATTATACTTAAACCACTATGTTGTGAAGTACCTAGTTTTATAAGGGACGATCTAGAATTTTTAAATCATTTGCCGACGACCGTAAATCCAAATTCTGAACTCATCAGTTTTGATGTTGTAAGCCTTTATATAAATATTCCGCACGATTTGGGAATTTCTGCAATAACATTTTGGTTGGAAAATAAACGAAGCATTGTACACGATCGCTTTTCAAAAGAATTTATTCTTGAAACCTTGAACATATTCTTGAAAGAAATGTTTTCTATTTTGACAGTAAGTTTTACCGACAGAAAAGAGGAACCGCAATGGGAACTACAATGGCGCTAACTTACGCTACTCCTGTTCTTGGATACCATGAACATATTTTACACGAACAACTTTTGAATAGCTACGGACAAGAATTTGCATCGTATGTACGATAAAACTGGAAGCGTTTTCTTGACGATTGCTTTATTATATTGAACTCTGACATTCCCGTTGAAATTTTTCATACCGAACTTAATTCTTTAAATGACCATATTCGTTTCACCATAAACAGAAGCAAAATAGAAATGCCGTTTTTTGACGTTTTAATTCGTATATCAACAAATAACAACATAATAACGGACATTTTCTCGAAATATACTGACACCCATATGTATCTTAATTTCAGATCCAGTCACCCGAAGCATATTAAAATAAACATTCCGTTTAATTTGGCTTCGAGAATTATAACGATCACAAACACAGAGGAGTTGAGAGATACGCGACTACAAGAACTTAGATTGTATTTGAAAAATCAACAATATCGGAGGAAATAGTTGAACATGGTATACAGAAAGCGCTGGAAAAAGGACCGATACATACGAACTGCGGGAACAAGTACATGTAACCTCAAATCAATATAATATAATTCCGTTTGTAGCTACTTATAATCCAAGGGATTACAATATTTTCCATTTTATGAAACAAATTGAATTTAACTTAAACAGTAGCGAACGTATGGAAAATGTATTGCAAAAAAAGAAGATTATAAACAGCAAAAGGCAGCCGAAAAATCTGAAAGGCTTCTTGTCATCATCACAATTTGATGTTCATGAATCATCACCATCTGTTAAGAGATGTACCAACACGAGATGTATGACATGTCCGAGTTTAATAGAAGGAGCCTCGTTTACATTTAAGAATGGACGGACTTTTACAGTTATGCAAGATATATCATGCAAAACTACGAATCTTGTATACGCAATTATTTGCTCTAATTGTGGAGAATTCTATGTAAGTGAAACCAAAACTGAATTGCAGACTCGAATGACTGTTCATAGACAACAAACAAGGTACCAGAACCTTACTATAATAAGAGCTAATGAACATTTCCATGATTGTTCTGGAGGACATTTCAAAATATTCCCGCTGTATACAGTTAATATTGAGGGTGATTTGTTAAGAAGAAGAAAAGAAACTTTATTAATTAATATTCTTAAACCTTCGTTAAATGATAAATGACTTTAAAGATTTTCATTAGTCTTACAATGACTTTAAAGATTTTTATTAATCGTATAACAACTTTAAAGATGTTCATTAATTTAATAGGTAATATATTTTACCGCGAAAACGTAACATCATAGTCTCCCTTTATATTGTCAACGTCACACTATTGTTAACGTCATATATATACACTTATAAACATTGTACCTGAAGATCTGCAACAGCAGTGAAAACGTTAGTACAAGAATGTTGTGAAAAATTCGTTTTGTTCTTTTTTTACTAATTTCTTTTATATATATATTTTATATATTTTATATATATAAAAGAATTTAGTAAAAAAAGAACAAACGGATTTTTCACAACATTCTTGTACTAACGTTTTCACTGCTGTTGCAGATCTTCAGGTACAATGTTTATAAGTGTATATATATGACGTTAACAATAGTGTGACGTTAACAATATAAAGGGAGACTATGATGTTACGTTTTCGCGGTAAAATATATTACCTATTAAATTAATGAACATCTTTAAAGTTGCTATAAGATTAATTAAAATCTTTAAAGGCATTATAAGATTAACGAATATATATATATATATAAAAGAAATTAGTGAAAAAAGAACAAAACGGATTTTTCACAACATTCTTGTACCAGCATATGTACCAGCATACGGATTTCATTTGACTTTTTAATACAGAGAACTTAATGAGTAACGGATCGTCGAGACATGACGATGCAACACAAACATAGTAAGTTATAGAAGTCTAGAAGATTGTGCAACGATATCGATAAAGGTGAGGAAGGTCATTTGTTGATCGAAAATGTTGTCAATATATATTTTGCAACACCTTTATCGGTGTCGTTGCACAATCTTCTAGATTTATATATATATATATATATATATATATGTTCTATTTAGGGAGTGGATGTGGTCGACTGGTCTAGGACGCTGGACGTAAGGCTAAGGGAATAATGCTGCAGTGTATCAATGGTGTGGGTTCAAATCCCGTCGAGGGAAGAACAAAAATTTGACAGCTCTAAAAATCTAATTCTAACACTGTTTGGTTTAATTTTCAGATATATATACGTCTGAAAATTAAACCAAACAGTGTTAGAATTAGATTTTAGAGCTATCAATTTTTTGTTCTTCCGTCATCGGGAAGTCTGGGTTCGAATCCCTTCGAGAAAGAACATCAGATTTTTCAGCTCAGAAATCTCATTCTAACACTGTCAGGTTTAATATTCAGACATATACATGCATGTATAATTTTACATTATTTTTGTTTTGTAATCGATTAGTTGTTGTTATAGATATACTGGTGAATGCTTGCTACGTAAATGATGCCATTTAAATAAACCCTTCACTCACCCTTACATTCCCATTCACAGTTCTGACGACGCTCTCCTGAAAATAATAATGTTACCATAGTATTAATAGAGTGTGCAAAAATAAATCGTAAGTTATATCCACGATGAAAAAGGAAAATTATCAGGCGAATTTTGCTAAAGAAATTAAAGTGTAAAGTAAATTGGATTTCAGAACTTAATACTTTGAAAAAAGGGATTATTAAGAGAATTGGCTAGAATCTTGTCTGAAGAAAATTCTATAAGCAATAAAGTAAATATCCTGAAAGACAAAGTTATATGGAATAATAAATACCTGGATATTTTTATTTTTTACAAAGAAATTGCTTTACCATTCCATGATTAAAGCGAAAGCAACAAAATCCTGTTGGCTTCAGTAACTGGTCAAGACATGTAAATTTTGACGAAAGGCACAATATATTACAAATATATTCGTTTGTTTTTTTTCAAGAAAATAAACTTCAAATTTTCTGATAGAAATTCATTCAGTTTACTATTCAAGCAACACAATGATTAACTGTTTGGAGACTATCGTATTGTAGTCTATGTATTTTTTACCAAATAGAAGAAGATTATATTCATTTATTTATATCATGTTCTGTCACATGCTTGGCT
The DNA here is from genome assembly GCA_963383655.1 of Bathymodiolus septemdierum. NCBI lineage: Eukaryota > Metazoa > Mollusca > Bivalvia > Mytilida > Modiolidae > Bathymodiolus > Bathymodiolus septemdierum. The sequence continues at coordinate 26,632,904 of OY726524.1, read as the reverse complement.
AAAAGATACAGAACTATTTAAAAAGGTCAATTTGGAAAACATTGTTTCTCTTAAGCATCTAGTTTTTGGATATAAAATCTTTGATAAAGACTAATTCGATTTTAACTTCATTGTAGCAATTCTAGGGTATTTTATATACAAATCTTATAATGTGTCTGAACAAAAAATGAAAAGCGATTGATGTATACAGCTTATTTGTAAGATAATTACGAACAAGCCTTAGCCAGCACCTTTACCGCGAATAATCTACTAAATTATAATTATTACCTGAAAAATGACTGCAGTCGTGGCAATCTACAACAAAACAATGGATTATAATTAATATAATGTAAAAATTTAACAGAAAAATAATTGAACATCTAAAACATAAAATATCCGTTCCGAAACTATCCTTTCTACACAATTTATTTCCTAGTTGATACCAGTGATACTTTTGCATAACAACATAGTTGAAAGAAATGATAACAGCAATCAGAAGACGTTCGCAAATAGTACTGTATACAGAAGGAATGCATTGACTCTAGATACAAATGTTTTACTTACGATATGTCGCTGATGCCGCTGATGCCAGTTTGAAGTTGATGATCACAATCACTATTAGAAAGCCTTTAACAACCATACTGGAGGTTGTATGGTATGCACTCAATGATAACTGATTTTCAATTTCAATTAATATAATGATTTAAAAAAAATGCATATATGTATATCATTACCATTATTTACACAACCAATCATATCTGAGGAAAACGTTACGTGTTAAATGCAGATGACTCCATGTCGGTTTGCAAGTAACACATTGCAATGGGATGAAAAAAGCATGAAGTAAGTAACATAAATAGCCATTATACTACACCTGATACAAATTTAGATCATTCTATTGCTTTTTTGTTTCTTATATTTTTTCTTGCTTTGTGTTTTGAGTTTTTTGTTTTTTTGTTTTAAATAAATGTTTGCACTTTTTTCCTTTGGTATCTAGCATTACAGAAAAGCTAGTTTGACATGACGGATTATTTTTGCATCTTTCTAACGATAATACTGAAGAGTGATTTTTTTCTCAGGAAAGTGCAGAACGCTGAATCAACATTTTTTTAGATAAAGAGTTGTTTGATATACTTGGACTTTTTACTAACAAATTTGTAATTTGGACGCTTTGTTCTTAAGTTTCAAATTATAATTATTCTAGCAATAAATGATTTAAAAACTCTCTCCTCAGAAACCTCTTGGACAATTTGAACCCAACTTTGCCTAATCATTTGAATATGTAATTTAAAATAATATTCGAAGAATCTGACAAGTGACCAACATAGATGGTGCTACTTAAATAGAACATAGAGGGAAATCTACAGTGTAAATTTCGGATGATTTTAGCATAAGATGTGGCTTTTTGGCAACTTAAAGAAATAATCGATATTTCTTCAAATGGTCAAACAGCGAAATGTTATGAATTATATTTCTGAGAACTTGCAAATATAAGATGTATTCATTTATTCACATGTATTCAAATCATCTTTATAATATAAAAACCGTTAATCATCGGTAGGCAACTACAAGTACATGTAATGAAATTAAAGTTTAAACGGTGATGGTAATCAATTCCACCAATATCAGCAATAGGAATTTTCTAAATTATCTACGGAAGTAAATTGTCCACGAGTTTCAGGGATGGGGAGGGGGTGTAATAATTGTAAGGTCAGTTTATGTGCACAAAACTACATGTATAACTATGCTTGAAAACAATAGAAAAAGTACTCTATCTCTAAGGTTATTTGTAAACAGTGGTCAAAATTCTCCTCGTATTCATTGTTACTGTACATAATGAAATGATGTTCATATACTTGGTTCATTGCTTGATTTTTACCGCGAGTTCAAATCCGAAATTGTAATAATATTTTTACATAGTAGTTTTGTAAATTTAGTTAACAAATTAAAATCACGGACATTAAGCATGGTTATAAATTATGTAGTTTAGTGCTCCGAATCAATTATTAAAAACCGCATCGGTGGTGTAATGGTTAGCGTGATGGTGCTGTACTACCTGTGCATATGTAATTAGTGGTGTTCATGGTTAGCGTGATGGTGCTCTACTACCTGTGCATATGTACTTAGTGGTGTTCATGGTTAGTGTGATGGTGCTGTACCACCTGTACATATGTATTTAGTGGTGTTCATGGTTAGTGTGATGGTGTTGTACCACCTGTGCATATGTACTTAGTGGTGTTCATGGTTAGTGTGATGGTGCTGTACTACCTGTACATATGTACTTAGTGGTGTTCACGGTTAGTGTGATGGCGTTGTACTATCTCTACATATGTATTTAGTGGTGTTCATGGTTAGTGTGATGGTGCAGTACCACCTGTGCATATGTACTTAGTGGTGTTCATGGTTAGTGTGATGGTGCTGTACTACCTGTACATATGTATTTAGTGGTGTTCATGGTTAGTGTGATCGTGCTGTACCACCTGTGCATATGTACTTAGTGGTGTTCATGGTTAGTGTGATGGTGCTGTACTACATGTACATATGTATTTAGTGGTGTACATGGTTAGTGTGATGGTGCTGTACCACCTGTGCATATGTACTTAGTGGTGTTCATGGTTAGTGTGATGGTGCTGTACCACCTGTACATATGTACTTAGTGGTGTTCATGGTTAGTGTGATGGTGCTGTACCACCTGTGCATATGTATTTAGTGGTGTTCATGGTTAGGGTGATGGTGCTGTACCACCTGTACATATGTACTTAGTGGTGTTCATGGTTAGCGTGATGGTGCTGTACTACCTGTACATATGTATTTAGTGGTGTTCATGGTTAGTGTGATGGTGCTGTACCACCTGTGCATATGTACTTAGTGGTGTTCATGGTTAGTGTGATGGTGCTGTACTACCTGTGCATATGTACTTAGTGGTGTTCATGGTTAGTGTGATGGTGCTGTACTACCTGTGCATATGTACTTAGTGGTGTAATGGTTAGCGTGATGGTGCTGTACTACCTGTGCATATGTAATTAGTGGTGTTCATGGTTAGCGTGATGGTGCTGTACTACCTGTGCATATGTACTTAGTGGTGTTCATGGTTAGTGTGATGGTGCTGTACCACCTGTACATATGTACTTAGTGGTGTTCATGGTTAGTGTGACGGTGCTGTACCACCTGTGCATATGTACTTAGTGGTGTTCATGGTTAGTGTGATGGTGCTGTACTACCTGTACATATGTATTTAGTGGTGTTCACGGTTAGTGTGATGGCATTGTACTACCCTTACATATGTATTTAGTAGTGTTCATCATTAGTGTGATCATGCTGTACCAACTGTACATATTTATTTAGTGGTTTTTATGGTGAATGTGATGGCGCTGAACTACCTGTGCATATGTATTTAGTGGTGTTCATCGTTAGCGTGATGGTGCTGTACTACCTGTGCATATGTATTTAGTGGTGTTCGTGGTAAGAATGATGGTGCTGTATTACCTGTACATATGCATTTAGTGGTGTTCATGGTTAGTGTGATGGCGCTGTACCACATGTACATATGTATTTAGTGGTGTTCGTGGTAAGAATGATGGTGCTGTACAATCTGTACATATGTATTTAGTGGTGTTCATGGTTACTGTGATGGCGCTGTACTACCTGTACATATGTATTTAGTGGTGTGCATGGTTAGTGTGATGGCGCTGTACCATCTGTACTATGTATTTAGTCGTGTTCATGGTTAGCGTGAAGGCGCCTGTACTACCTGTACATATGTATTTAGTGGTGTTCATGGAAAACGTGATGGTGCTGTACCACATGTTCATATGCATTTAGTGGTGTTCATGGTTAGCATGATGGTGCTGTATTACCTGTACATATGTATTTAGTGGTGATCATGGTTAGTGTGATGGTGCTGTACTACCTGTACATATGTATTTAGTGGTGTTCATGGATAGCGTGATGGTGCTGTACCACATGTTCATATGCATTTAGTGGTGTTCATGGTTAGCGTGATGGTGTTGTACTACATGTACATATGTATTTAGTGGTGATCATGGTTAGTGTGATGGTGCTGTACTACCTGTACATATGTATTTAGTAGTGTTCATGGTTAGTGTGATGGTGCTGTAATACCTGTACATATGTATTTAGTGGTGTTCATGGTTAGCGTGATGGTGCTGTACTACCTGTACATATGTATTTAGTGGTGTTCATGGTTACCGTGATTGTGCTGTACTACTTGTACATATGTATTTAGTGGTGTTCATGGTTAGCGTGATGGTGTTGTACCACCTGTACATATGTATTTAGTGGTGTTCATGGTTAGCGTGATGGTGCTGTACTACCTGTACATATATATTTAGTGGTGTTCATGATTAGTGTGATGGCGCTGTACCATATGTACATATGTATTTAGTGGTGTTCATGGTTAGCGTGATGGCACTGTACTACATGTACATATGTATTTAGTGGTGTTCATGATTAGCGTGATGGCACTGTACTACATGTACATATGTATTTAGTGGTGTTCATGGTTAGTGTGATGGCGCTGTACCACATGTTCATATGTATTTAGTGGTGTTCATGGTAAGCGTGATGGCGCTGTGCCATCTGTGCATATGTATTTAGTGGTGTTCGTGGTTAGCATGATGGCGCTATATTACCTGTACATATGTACTTAGTTGTGTTGATGGTTAGCGTGATGGTGCTGTGCTACCTGTACATATGTATTTAATAGTGTTCATGGTTAGTGTGATGGTGCTGTACCACCTGTACATATGTATTTAGTGGTGTTCATGGATAGCGTGATGGTGCTGTACTACCTGTACATATGTATTTAGTGGTGTTCATGGTAAGCGTGATGGCGCTGTGCCATCTGTACATATGTATTTAGTGGTGTTCGTGATTAGCATGGTGGCGCTGTACTACCTGTACATATGTACTTAGTGGTGTTCATGGTTAGCGTGATGGTGTTGTACTACCTGTACATATGTATTTAGTAGTGTTCATGGTTAGTGTGATGGTGCTGTACTACCTGTACATATGTATTTTGTAGTGTTCATGGTTAGTGTGATGGTGCTATACCACCTGTACATATGTATTTTGTAGTGTTCATGGTTAGTGTGATGGTGCTGTACTACCTGTACATATGTATTTAGTGGTGTTCATGGTTAGCATGATGACACTCTACTACCTGTACATATGTATTTAATGATGTTCATGATTAGCATGATGACACTCTACTACCTGTACATATGCATTTAATGATGTTCATGGTTAGCGTGATGGTGCTGTACCACATGTACATATGTATTTAGTGGTGTTCATGGTTACCGTGATTGTTCTGTGCTACCTGTACATATGTATTTAGTGGTGTTCATGGTTAGCGTGATGTCGCTGTACCACATGTACATATGTATTTAGTGGTGTTCATGGTTAGCGTGATGGTGTTGTACAACATGTACATATGTATTTAGTGGTGTTCATGGTTAGCGTGATGGTACTGTACTACCTGTACACATGTATTTAGTGTTGTTCATGGTTAGCGTGATGGTGCTGTACTACCTGTACATATGTATTTATTGGTGTTCATGGTTGGCGTGATGGCGCTGTGCTACCTGTACATATGTATTTAGTGGTGTTCATGGTTAGCGTGATGGCACTGTACTACCTGTACATATGTATTTAGTGGTGTTCATGGTTAGTGTGATGACGCTGTACCACCTGTACATATGTATTTATTGGTGTTCATGGTTAGCGTGATGGCGCTGTGCTACCTGTACATATGTATTCAGTGGTGGTCATAGTTAACGTGATGGCGTTGAACCACATGTACATATGTATTTAATGGTGTAATAATTAACGTGATGGTGGTGTGCCCCCTGTACATATATACTTAGTTGTGTTCACGATGCTCAATTCTACGCTACACCGGATCGACCCTCTGCGTTTACCTCATTATCATTGTGGATTGGGAAAAAAGCCTATTGATTCACTCTATAAATAAAGAGAACAAATAATTGTTTGATGTGATAATATGTTTCCACGTACACAGACATAACACTACAACATTAAAAAAACTGTTATGTAAGAGGTGGAAACAGCTGAATATATGATGGCAAAAACTATAATAATGTCATAAATATAGTTAATGCCAAGTTAACTTGTAACAGTCCGTGCAGGGTGCGACACGACATTGTTATTTTTTACCATTACAGTAACTATTTTTACAGATTTCAAGAGTATTATTTGAATCTTATTTTCGCTGTTTTGAGCGTACCTGATGAGGGTTTTCCAGAAACGCGTCGCATGCTCTAGGTTTGATATCTACGTTTTTAGTTCAAGGATATTCACACTGACAATGGTGCTGATCAGAGAATTACGACAGGTCAGAAATACAATCTATGATCATCTATTTGCCATGGCATTATGGTTTGCGTGTACTTAAGTAAATAAATTTAGTCAGTAGTGAAATCCTGTATTTTAAACGTAAAATACTTTGCAATTACCAGTACTGCATATAATAATTGTATTAACTTCTGAAAGTGCAAAACGCTCTGCACAAGAAGCATGGTACATAGATATGGAAGGATTTAACATGTTCGTGTATCTGTACACATTCAAATATGTAATCTTTTTCTTACATATACTGGTGTCCACCACAGTGTCCAACACGATTTCCATATCAGATGATGCTCGCGTCGTTTATCAGTAACACGACAGGTCGCTACTTGAGCAGTAACTGCTTACCCTTCCACAGCACCAGAGTTAACACCCCTCTCTCTTTCCAATGGGCAGTGCTGTCTGAACGCATGGACACCAGCATATGGGCCCAATGCTGATCTATGTATGCTTTGTTAATACACTGATTTTGTTGGAAGTACCAATAAAATAAATGTATGTTTATTTTATCGACATTTGCAGTTTTTCTACGGGAGTGGTTGTGTAGGTAGGGATCCCAGTGCACTCCATTTCCCAGGGGCCAATAATGCTGCTAAGACGTTCCTGTCGATGGGGTTTGTGTTGCCCAATCGTTAGTTTTCTGAGTATTATTTTGTAGATTATTGTATTTCCTTTTGTTTTTCGGCCATTGTGTTGTTTGTCCTTCTTGGATTTACTGCTTCAGATTTCTTCTATGGTATTTGCAAACTTTTCTTGCACACTGAATATTAGAATACACTTTCATCAATGTTAATGTTGATATTAAAAATGTCTTGTATACTAAGACATTAAACAGTTTGTTTGTATTTAAAGCTTATCTAAAAAGAAAGTACTTTTGGCTAAATCAATTAATATTCAACATAAAAGGGTGCTGATAATAAGTATTCGTTGTACCGTTTAGGTATTCAAAGTTTTCCTGAAAGTGGAAAGTGATCAAGACAATTAAGCAACCGCCTGGATATAGCTGAAATGTGTTGAAAGTGACGTTAAACACCATACCCCCAACCCTAATAATTTCGTTACTATTTGATATCATTGAAACAAAATAAACTATCAATCATGAATTATAATAAGAATTCATTTTTGGGAATGTTTTCCAACTTGTTTATAGGATGTGTTGATGCTCTTTGGTCTACTTTCGGTTGTCCATGAATTCCACCTGCATCAACGAAAACAACTGCTCGCATCCCGTGTCCTCATCAAAGTTAAAATGTTGTAAATAAACAGAGGAAGCAAAATGATAATTGGTTTCGATGAGAATGGAAATCATAAAAGGAAACTAGAAATAACAGAATACTAATATTTTAGCGATTTATTTTTGTAATATCTAGCTAATAATTATGGCATTACTGCAAACACATCACGTCGGTGGGTACACTGCAAGTATAATAAAAGACTAAGTAAAATTTCATGTGTTGACGAATAATTTCATTGAATCAAATAATAGGTATACATTGGACGAAAGACTTTGCTATGTCTGGTGGTTTTAAGCGGAAAGCATCCTATTCAATTTGTCCATTTACATGTCCTCACGTTTTTAGTTCCATCTTTTGACGTCGTTTACGATTTCCGGTTTTCGATTCCTCTTTGTTCGTGTTTGTGTTGTAGGAATTGATGTTTTATTTATGTTATTTGTATTTTACGCAGATTAGTCTCCAACACGCTGATGTTCGCATCATTTAACCGTAGCGTCTCGGGTCACATTAGTGGAACAGGAACCGATTACACATCCGGGACACCTGCACTTACTCTCGACATTCAGTGGGATTCGTAAATTATTTTTCTGTGTAGCGTTTTGTAGATCATTGTTTGTCCTTTTGTCCCTTTTTCTTTTGGCTATTATATTATCCTTCCTTATATATGTACGACTTCTGATTACCCTTTAATATTTTAAAACTTTTCGTTGAAAACAATATACATGTAAGTATGCAATTAAATTAAACATAAGAAGCAAGCACCTACGTACCACGACAGTAGTAATGATAGCACATACAGTATGTATAAACTATAATAGATAATGAACCATGTGGAAAGATTAGCTGTAGAAGGTTATAAATTAGAACAATATAAAAGGAACCATGTGGAAAGATTGGCTGTAGAAGGTTATAAATTAGAACAATAGAAATGGAACCACGTGAAGAGAATAGCTGCAGAAGGTTATAAACTAAAGCAATATGCATGTACGTTCTAGATTTAGGTGAATATAATTCCTTGGTAAATTTAACTGCTATACCTGTCGTGTATTGCTGGTTCCACTTTCCACGATATTTCTGTTATATCGTGGCGGTCAGTTTTATTGCAGGGAGATGGCCTAGTCCGATTAATGTGTAGAAAGAGGCAGGGACACTTTGTCCTGAATTTTTTTCACAAGACGGTAAATTTTAAAATGAATAGCAATGCCATTACTAACGATAAAAAATCTAGAAAAATGCAATATGTCATTTGTTGGCTTCTTTTAAACCGGGAATTCTGAAAGAAAAATATCTAGAACCAGAAGAAGATATGGTTTTCTCACCCCTTGGAAAAAGTAGTCCGTTAATTTAGGTGAACATTTTTGCTCTATCTTACCCCGGCTTCAGGGTATGACAAGCTACACGCCGTTTTTCCCGCAAAATTGTTTTCCATTCTTGAATTAAATTGTCGATGCATAGTGTATTGGCAGTATTTTAAATGTATTTCACAATAAAATACAATGTATTTTATCAATATATTATAAATGCTACTACAACAGCGATAAATACCTGTAGCAATGTTATTTGACGTTGGTCAAAGGGAGGTAATTTGTTTTTATTTACGTTAGTTACCTAACAAGGGAGAGCATTCTATATTTGCTCAACGTTAACAAATATTGACACGATAGAAAGAGATGATAAAAAGAGGCAAACATCGTGAAAGTTTGTTAATTTTATTATTTTGAACCTCTTTAAAGTTGTAAAATGAAAATTTGTTTTATTTTATTATGTGGCATTTTGGTCTTGTGATACGATTCGCAAATTAATGCGCCAAACTACATAAAAAGTAAACATACATTGACACGGTAGAAAGGGGTGAGAAAAAGAGTCAAACACCGTAAAAAATGCACGATAGTAAAATCTGTGACACCCTCGTGTGTCACAGATTTTACTATCTTGCACCTCTCTCGGTGTTAGACCCTATATTTCTTTGTTCCAATTCTTCATACAAATGAATTTTCAAACAAATTTGTTTGTAATGTCCTTCGCAGCAAAAATGAAACTTTTCTAACAAAAATGTCGGCCCGTTCGAGTTAAATCTTCTTATACAGTTAGCAAACATATTTTATACAAGTTGTCCGTAATTCGGTTGGAAGCGCACTAGCGTGTATCAACTCCGATATTTTTCAAGGTAAAGATATATGTTACGAATTTATTGGCGGTCTCCTTTAACAAAATACTATTGGTGAATTTCCAAATTTACAAAGTCTGATTTGAAATTTATGGAAATATTAACAATGAGCAATAAATCATGTCAATGTGATCAGATTTCCATCCATGACAATCGTCGTACATATGAAGGGTTTTTTAAATGCGACTTCAATTTTTTTTAATATGCTTTTCCATCAAAATGTTATAGAGCCACCTTTTGGATTCAACATTTTCCTTCAATATGCTTTCAATCTCTATACAAGGCTGTCAATCAATGTCATCTCACGCCCATATGTATCAGTCTTAATGATAGGGTGGGGACAAATACTATTTTTACACTCAGTAAACTATTGCGGATGGGCAAGGTACAGAGCAGCACATGCTTATCATGTCGCACTGCTTCAAAAGATATGTTTCATCTGTGAGTGACGTGTCCTTAATTAATTAATTTCAAGTCTTACCCGATTGACATATTACATAATGTACTTTTAACAGAAAAACAACACACAATAATCAATTACCAAGATTTCTAACATAACGTCCTTCTTTCGATTTGTTAAAAAACGAGCGATTTATCGATTTGGTATAATCTCATTCGCACGTGCGGCGGTCCATGTGACTGACTTTCCCGTCGTAAATGTACCAGTTGATTATCGTCTACTCGAATTTTGCAGCATAAATTGGGTGCGATATTGTCCACAAATGTAAATATATATTACCGTTTTCCAATCAAAGTATACTACCGTATTTGTACTCTTAGACATGTCAGAATCGAAATAAATACTTACAATGCACACACATGTATATCATTTACTTACTACCTAATGAACAGCATATTTCCTTTGTTCATTAAATATTTTGATAATCGCTAATTTCATTTTAAAATTTAAATCATAATTTACAGATATTTTTTTTTACTGTCGCTTTTGAAAAACAACTCGAGTTATATTTCTTTATGTGGCTGAAATGCACGGCAAACAATGAATATGTATGTTTCAATTTGTGCATCCCTTTGTAATGAAAATTCTAAATTATTTCGGTGGAATTTATTGTATCTCTACTAATACAATTAAGGGTAATTTAACAATTTTGTTTTCATATATGAATATAGAGATAGTCCTATTCATCGTTACTGTACATATCGAATTGTAACATAAATACGCATTTTTTCTTTGATGTTTTTATGCAGTAATCAACTTAAAAATAGTGAACTGTTTACAAACCATGGTTTAACATGAAGATCTTGATGTTATTCCATGATTTTGGCGTCATAGGTCTGTTATTCCATGATTTTGACGTCATAGGATCTGTTATTCCATGATTGTGACGTCATAGATCTGTCAATCATGTCATTTCTGTTACAAACCATATATACCATGGATCTTACGAATGAGCTTATCTAAACCAACTCATCCTTCGGATTCGTTGGTTTAAATAAGATAATTCGTAAGATCCATGGTATATATAATACTTGTAACATAAATACGCATTCTTCCTTTGATGTTTTTATACCATAATCAACTTAAAAATAGTTAACATTTACAAACCATGGTCTAACATGAAGATATTGATGTTATTCCATGATTTGAGGTCATATGTCTGTTATTCCATGATTTTGACGTCATACGATCTGTTATTCCATGATTTTGACATCATAGATCTGTCAATCATGTAATTTCTGTTACAAACCATATATACCATGCATCTTACTCATGAACCTATATGAACCAACTCATCTTCGGATTCGTTGGTTTAATAAAGGAAAAGAGTGCGTTGATATTCACATACTTGGTTAATTGCTTGATTTCCAAAACAGTAAGAACATTTTTGCATAATTATGATAATAGTTGTTTTGTAGATTTAATTAACAAATTAAAATCAAATCAAATAATCACAGAAAGTAAGCATGGTTATAAATTATGTAGCTTAGTGCTCCGAATGAATTATTAAAAACCGCCTCGGTGATATAATGGTTAGCGTGATGGTGCTGTACCACCTGTACATATGTATTTATTGGTGTTCATGTTCCTCAATCTTTAGTTTTCGGAGTAGTATTTGTTGATCATTGTGTTTCCGCTTGTCCAATTTATTTGACCAAAGCAGTCTGTTCTTCGATTTACGGCTTCTGATTATCTGGTATATTCAAACCTTTCATATTGAGGATTATCTTTAAACTTCGCGTTTTACCTCAATGATAAGATATGAAGACAAAAAATAAAATAGTTTACATCTATGTATACTACAGCTGCCGTGGCAGTCTGAAAACAATATTAATTTGAATATTACTTGATATCATTCGAAGCTACCAGTACAATAATCATAAGCTTGCATCATTCGCTATTAAATATACATGCAATCCATTATTTAGCAAACATATATGTAATTTCATAATGATGCTGATACTCCAGGAATTCTGTTTTTATTTTGAACTGTTACCCTTGATTGTGCTTAATTGGGTTATTTTACATCAGTCAATCGTATCGGTGGTGTAATGGTTAACGTGCTCGTATTGAATAGGGTAGATCGTGGGTGTGAACCAGATCGGATCAAGCCAAAGACTATTACAATATATATTTGCTTCGTCTCCGCTAATCACGTAGTTTTAAGTAATAAAAGCAAAATATGGTGTGCACGGAATAAGGATAATGTAACCTTCCACTCAGAGTTTTGATAATAAACTGCCAGTCCATTAAGACAGCAGGAAAACATGCAGAATTAGCCAATATTATTGAATCCACACAAGCGGATATAGTAATTGGTACAGAATCCTGGCTCAAACGATCAATAAAATCACCAGAAATTTTACCATCACACTTCAATTGTTACAGAAAAGACAGTTCCACAGGAGAAGGTGGTGGTGTATTTATACTAGTCTCTGAGAAATATGAAAGCGAGCAACCAGAGGAATTGAAAGTAGATAAGAATTGCGAACTTGTATGGACTAAGATTAAAGTTAGAGGATCCAAAGATCTATGCGTAGGATCATTTTACAGACCACCCAATAATATAGATGCTGAACATCTAGGCACACTTGAATCATATCTAGCTAGAATACCAATACATAATGGAGCACATCTATGGCTAGGTTGCGATTTTAATCTCCCAGATATAGATGGGACCAACGAAAACATCAAAACAAAGTCATTTCACACTTTAGAATGCCAGCAACTTCTGGAAATTAGCAAAAACTCAATGTTAGGTCAACTTATCCTAGAACCAACACGCATAACAGAAACTCAAGCAAACATCCTAGACCTCTTGTTCACCAACAATGAAACATCAGTAAATCAAGTGAGAATAATACCAAAAATCTCGGACCACGAGTCAGTTATCATTGAATCCAGCCTAAGACCAATGAAGAACAATATCCTTCCATATAAAGTATGGCAGTACCGTAAGGATAACTATGACCAACTAAGAGAGGAACTACATCAATACCAACAAGAATTTAACAAATTAGATGCATCAACAAGTACAGACGACACGTGGTTAGTTTTCAAGACCAAACTAATAACACTGATGAAAATATACATACCTCAAAAAACGGTAAAGGGAAACAAAAACAACAAGCAATGGATCAATAGAGAAGTCAAATCTGCATTAAGAAGAAGGAATATATTAATTAAGAAGAAGAAAGCATCACAAACACCTGGTGATATCAAGAAATATAAAGACGCTAACGCAACAGCTCAACGAATACAGAGGAAAACATATTGGGAATATGTGGACAACATATTTGAATTTGGAGACCCAGAGAAGGATGAGAACCCTGGAAAACAAACACGCTTCTGGTCGTATATAAAATCTCTACGCAAGGACACCAGCGGAGTATCCCCACTGAAAGAGAATGGCTAAATGCATGCGGACCCAAAGGATAAAGCAGACGTACTCAACAGACAATATAAATCCGTATTTACCAAAGAAGACACTAGTACAACTATACCAAAACCAGCAAGCAATTGCTTTCAATCGATGTCGGATATCAACATCTCCGAGGAAGGAGTACTCACATTACTGCTGAAAATCAACCCTAATAAACCTTGTGGACCAGACCTAATTACAGCTAGAATATTGACTTATCAAGAGAAATCGCACCTTTTCTGACTAGATTCGTCCAAAGCGCACTCAACAATGATGATGTCGCAAAAGATTGGAAGTATGCCAACGTTACTGCAATTTTCAGAAAAGGAGGTCGATTCAAGACCAGCAATTATCGATCCGTTTCCCTGACCTGTATATGCTGCATGGTACAAGAAAACATACTGACGAATAATATCTTGAAACACCTAGATCGGAATACCATACTCACAGACTGCCAGCATGGTTTTCGAGCAACAAGAAGCTGCGATGCACAACTCTTATCCTTGAAGGACGAACTGGCCATATCACTATGCAGTGGGATCCAACAAGACCTAATCATCTTATATTTTTCGAAGGCCTTTGACAAAGTTCCACACCAACGACTTTCAAAACTCAATTTCGATGGTATTAGAGGAACAACACTAAGTTGGATCAAAGCATTTCTCTCTGACAGATCACAACAAGTCATCGTAGATGAAGCCACCTCAGTAGACTGTGGCGTACCACAGGGCACCGTCTTGGAGCCTTTCTTATTCTTGGTATTCATCAACGACTGACCAGAGTGTTTAACATCTAGGACTTGTCTTTTTGCTGATGATGCCATTATCTACAGAGAGATAAGAAGGGACCAGGATTGCGATGAATTACAAACAGACTTATTAGCACTAGCCAAATGGGAAAAACTTTGGGGTATGTAATTCCATCCTGACAAATGTTATGTAAGATCGAAGAAACCCATAATGTATAAATACCAACTGGAAGCAGCCGATACGACCAATCATCTCGGAGTCGACTTAAGCTGTAGCCTATCCTGGAACCATCACATTGACCGCACTATGAAAAAAGAAAACATCATGATTGGCTTCTTGACAAGAAATCTGAAAATCAGTAATCAAGATACCAAATCAGCCGCATAATTTTCACTTGTAAGACCATATTTGGAATATTGCGCCTCAATCTGGAACCCATACAATATACAATCAATCAAGAATCTAGAAATGGTACAACGTCGAGCCGCTAGGTATGCCACAAACCGTTATAGGAACACCAGCAGCGTCACCGACATGTTAGATAACTTAGAGTGGGAGACAGTAGAGTCAAGAAGAACAACAATTCAACTTGTAATGCTTTTTCAAGATCATCAACAACCTAGTGGATATTCCATCCTCCAACTACCTCATACCAGCCAACAGCAAGACGAGATCCAACCACTCAAAGAAGATGCAGCGGTACCGTACAAGATCAGATGTTTTCAAGTACAGTTTCTTTCCTAGAACCACCCGAAACTGAAACCAGTTACCAGACATTAGCGGGGTCTGTCATCTGTCACTTTCTAATTTGCTAGGGTCCGAATTGTAAGTAAGTTCTAATGAAGATTAGAGCTGTGCCGGTGGGGTGTATGCACAGGGGCAGCTACGGCAGCCGGATTGGTCTAATCGAAAGAACCGAAAACGCAATTCGGAATTTTGTTTCTTTCCTTTGTCTCTTTTCTTTATCTTACAGTTTACTAATATGCTACTTTATTCTTATCAGTTGATAACTTTATTTCTAACCGCTCACGCCTCTGCGCACTAGTATTTTCGAAACGTAATGGTCTATCAAGACTTTGTTACGCATCCTGTAGATGTAGATGTAGATGAGTGGAGTGACAAGTGAACGGACTGTTGTTTCAGTGGGAAAACACTATAATGATATAATTAAGAGTGTTTGTCTAGTACAAAAAGTGGACATCAATATCATTTTATTCAATGCAACTTGTTCTCGTCGTCATTTAGCTGAAATATTGCTTATTTCACGTTGAACAACACTAACTCTCTTACTCTTACGTCAGTAAATAAACAAATATTCAGTAGATTAAATTACATGTGTGTACTTATACTTACAGATACATATGCCTCTGCGTTTATAACTGTATTCACCGTATTTACATCTTGTATATGGATACTTTCCAAACATTTATGCTAAAAAAATATCATTTAGTTATTACTACTATAAGTAAACTATCATTTAGTTTTTCCTACTGTAAGCAAATTATCATTTAGTTGCTACTATGCTAAGCAAATTATCATTTAGTTGTCACTACTGTAAGTAAATTATCATTTAGTTGTTACTACTATTAATAAATTATCATTTAGTTGTCACTACTGTAAGTAAATTATCAGTTAGTTGTTGCTACTATGAATAAATTATCATTTAGTTGTTACTACTGTAAGCAAATTATCATTTCGTGGTTACTACTGTAAATAAATTATCATTTAGATGTTACTGCTGTAAATAAATTATCATTTAGATGTTACTGCTGTAAATAGATTATCGCTTAGTTGTTTCTATTGTAAATAAATGATCACTTATATGTTACTACTATAAATAAATTATCATTTAGATGTTACTACTGTCAGCAAATTATCATTTAGTTGTTGCTACAGTAAATATATTATCATTTAGTTGTTACTACTGTAAATATATTATCACTTTAAAAGTAATACCACTACAGAATTTTCCATAGCCTTCTATGTTAAATTAAATCTGCTTGAGCTTTCATACAGGATTCATCTTCAGTTTAATTTAAATGACACTCATGTTTCATGGAAGGTGTATCTAATTGGCAGCTTAACTCCGAAAATCAACATACATTTAATGGCATATGAAAAAAACCAGACAGTCCGAAGATGTCTACCATCAAAAATCCTACCTTCACTTTCGATTTAGCACAAATTCAGGTGTTTTTTTTTCCAATGCAATCATTTTTTTTTATTTAAAATCACAAGGACATCAAATATGGGCTTAAGATTATCCTAAAATATGTGGATTTCTGCTGACATTCAGTAATTTGCAGTATTTAATGGGGTTTATTTTTTATCCAACAATGTAGAAATCCATTTTGTGTTTACGTACTACTTTCTCATACATCCTTTTCGACTGGTACCCATGATTAGTGGTATTACACCTTAGATTTACTACTATAAATAAAGTATCATTTAGTTGTGAATACCGTAAATAAATGATCAATTATCTGTTACTATTGTAAATAAATTATCATGTAGTTATTACTACTGTAAGCAAATTATCATTTAGTTGTTACTACTGTCAATATATTATCATTTAGTTGTTACTACTGTAAATATATTATCGCTTAGTTGTTAATATTGTAAATAAATGATCACTAATATGCTACTACTATAAATACATTATCATTTAGTTGTTACTACTGTAAGCAAATTATCATTTAGTTGTTGCTACTGTAAGCAAATTATCATTTAGTTGTTGCTACAGTAAATATATTATCATTTAGTTGTTACTACTGTAAATATATTATCACTTAGGGATCGTCTCAAAATGTGACAGTTTTTTTTCAAATGAAGTTAGTTTCATTTGGCTCAGACCACCCACCCACCCCCTCCAAATGAAAGTGTGAAAAACAGAATACCGATGTATTATAAATCAAACTCCACCTAACAATATAGGGTTTAGAACCATGTATTCTCCATATGCATGTCATGATAAAGGGTCTATCTATGAATCTTTTTCCTTTCAAAATCACAGACACTTGATTTCAACAAGTGTACATATAATTCAACAAACATACTGTACCAATAACATGATATTTATAGATTAATATGGACATCTCTGTAATGTGCATTCCTATAATAAATGCAAACATCTGGACCACTTATTTATTATTTGTGGAGCAGTACATGCATCTTGTATATCAGGAAATCCATTTAAAGCCCTTTCTATACATGTGAACCATAAAACGCTCCAAGAATCGGAAATATTATTTTCCTTAATTTGCAAAAGAAGACCGTTGCTTTTCGTTGCGTATCATATTTAGTTGTACGGCAAACAGGAAACCAGAGCTGTGTACATATACAATCGTAACTACTCGGCCATTCTCGCTACCCTACAAATAACCTCGTACGTAGATAGTAGAGATTTTTCTTAAATTGTTTGCCGGAAGTTAAGTTAAGTTAAGCCGCACAAGAATATAGTCCATTAAAATCCAATATGGAAGACATATTGAGTAAAATCTAATCATGTAAAACTAATTAAGACTAACTTTAATCCATGAAAATAAATAAAATATAGAAAATTGTTTAAAATATAACTTTTTCAAACTGTTATTTAAATGACATGTGAAAAGTAGTGCGATTTATACGCCTAATGCATACGAAGTTATTTGTAGGGTAGCGAGGATGGCCGAGTAGTTACGATTGTGTACATATACATCCATTACTTATTCAGTAGGCCGGGGTTCTCTCTTAAAAATGACCCCCCTCCACTTCTTGGAGAACTATTTTGCGGAGGTAAAAATTAAAAACGACCACAAATCATTTTTAAGAGAGAATTGATTTGAAATGAGTGATTTATTTTCATCTTTATTGATATTTGCAATAATTAAAACAATTTTAAGTACATTTTTTACTGTTTCTAAATTTTACAACAATCTTATAAAATGAGCGCTTACTGAGATAGAGTGGAACATAGAGGGAACGACAACTCTGGTTAAAGAATGGATCGTAAACGTGTAGGTTGGGACTCCACTATACCAACACAGATCTGCTACCAGGTGGCGCCGCAATGGCGCAATCGTGTGAAACGTAAATACCGTCACGTGGTATCATAGAACCCGCGGTACCATAAGAAGGGAGTGTACTAAAGAAACAGTGCAATATATAGACTCGAAAGAAATTGAAAACGATGTTCCATTCAATTATATGCCGTTTTTTAAGTGCATTTTTAAAGATTTATTGACAAATCTCAATGTGCGATTTTTGTTTTTTTCCAAACGTGACAGCTGAAAACCACCCGTCTACCAAACGAAACTAACCACATATACATCCATTACTTATTCAGTAGCCCGGGGTTCTATGATATCACGGTAGTTAATGTTTTACCAGAAATAAATAAAAACTGTTATATACCCGAGTGAAAATATGATTTGTATTACTTCAGCAGATCCCTTCCTTCATATCCAATGCATTATTTTTAACCAAATTATGCTTACAAGTCTATAATCGGCAATCACAGCAGCGTCCATTTTATAGGTCAAGAAAAGGAGATTCCTATGGTACCTATGTAGTTCCTAAAATCAATCTATGGAATGCTGTATTAAACATTAACAGCGGAAATCTGATAAATTATTGTCCAACGTGATTAAACAAGAAAATGTCCTTAAAATCATTTGTTATTGGTTTGTTCCAACTGTAAACACTCTCTACTTATCGTCTGTTTGCATATGTTCAAAACGAGGCCAAATGTAATTCCATTCCATCTATTAATAGATTAGTTGCTACTACTGTAAATAAATTATCAGGATAATATCAAGCAGCCGGCCTCAATACTGGTATTATCAGTATTGTACACAATACTGGTATTACCAGTTTTTTACCAGAATCTGCCAGTATCTGCAATACTGGTACAGATACTGGTAAATACTAGTATCCCAGTATCTTCCAGAATTTTCCAGTATCTGCAATACTAGAAGATACTAGTCATTGCCAAAATATGAGTATTGCAGATATCGGAAGATTCTGGGAAATAATGGTTATACCAGTATTGCAGATACCGGAAGATTCTGGAAAATACTGGTTATACCAGTATTGCAGATACTGGAAGATTCTGGAAAATACTGGTAATACCAATATTGCAGATACTGGAAAATTAGATACGAAGTTGCGGAATGTATTTGTATATTGTTTTTTTTTGTCCTGTCTGTGCGTCTGTTATGAGAGGACGGACAGTGTATAGGGAGAAAGGAAACTAGGGGCGGGAGAAAGGAGAAGAAGCAGAGAAAAAAGAGGGAAGGGAGAAAGGTGAAGCGAGGTGGGAGAAATGAGAAAAGAGGTGGGAGAATAAATTCACCAATGATAAAACAGGACATGTAACGTAATATTTCTGAAAGTTGAATTCATAATTTTAAAATAACGAATGTCCCACTCATTTCTAGTATTTTGATAAAAATGTAATTATTTATGTTTTAACTAGTGTGTTTTATTTCGTTATTGTCTTGTTTTTTTTCAGAATAAATTCAGGATACTAAAGTTTCCACTATTGTGTGTTTTACAATACTAGTATTACCAGTATTGCTGGATGAAGAAAACTGGAGCTTCCGATATTGTGCTTAGATCAACGATTCTGGTATTCCAGTATTGTAAATGCACGATACTGGTACATCCATTATTGTATATATACGACACTGGATTTCCGGTATTGTAACATTACAACACTGGTATTTCTAGTATTGTACAATGTTACGATACTGGTATTACCAGTATCGCGACCGGCTGCTTCATATTATCCAATTATCATTTAGTTGTTACATGTACTGTTGTAGTGTAAATAAATTATCAATCGCTTTTAGATAAAGTACGAGTGCCATTCGTGGAGCAAGAACTGCTTGCCCTTCTGGAGCACTCGCGTTCACGGCGGCTTTTAGTTGCGTTCAAAAAAGAAAAATGAGCAATGACCTACAAAACACTACACAGAAAACTGTGAACTGGGATGAACTTAGATGCTAAGGAAGGACCAACAGTTCCTGCTTCACTGGTGAATCCCGTCGTGTTTCTGCTAGAAGACGCACACATGATCTGATATGGAAATCGTCTTGGACACAAGCATGCGAAATTAATCACAAATATCAAAATAGAAAATGAAACCTCTACAAAACAAATGAGAGTAAAGCCGAACAGAACATAGTTTTCACGGCCATGAGCATCACGGTGGACACCACAACACACCATCTTATGATCTTATCTGTGCATTATCTACTGACATATAATATACTGTCAAACATTTAACATGATTAGCTTAATTTAATCCTGATATCCCAAAATACTCCACTATTTTGGAGTTAGCTTTATTGGTTGGCTCGACACGTCGATAAAATCACAATATGGGAAAGATTGTCAATAATGTTAGTTTCGCCAGAGTCGTTCACTACGCACAATATGCATAGGGTCTACAATTGCCCATGCTAATTTACAGTCTGAAGTATGGAAATGCAAATAGGTAAATGCAATGAAAATGTACATAATAAAATCATATTTAGCGCACAAGAGGTTCTCATCAGATACTTCTTTCATAGTAATATAAATGTAAGGCCATTACATACTTTTACAATACCCATCTCACCGTTCGTAACCATGTTCACATTTGCATCGTGGTCTATGACTAGTATCATCACATTTTTCATTTGGTCTATCACAATAATCCTATGGGACATCTAAACATGTTAGTACTAATAATAATTAAATTTCATTATTATATAGATATCGTTGAAATACCGTGATTTCCGGGCTAAATAAAAACGATAATATTATCATTTTTTTTCAATCTCGCTATATTTCGCGCCATTTTGTTGTCGACGTCATAGGAAGACTTCCAGTTTGAAACGTAAAAATTACACGTTATTTGGCTTCGTGAACGTTTCAATTTGGATAAAATTTAACTAAAATAATATTTCAAGGTAAGCATTTTAATTATGTTATTGTCGTGGGTGGGTGGCGCCATGTTTTTTTGAAGCGATGCACATTATATGTTATTCAGCTATCAGACAGGGTATATAATGTGACATTCCCGGCTTAGGATCTATATTCCCTGAGGAGCAGCCGAAGGGAATATATAGCATAAGCCGGGAATGTCACATTATATACCCTGTCTGATAGCTGAATAACAGATATATTACGGATTTAACCTTTTTTTTAAATACAACATCCAACTGTATTAAATAAATTTGCCTCTTTTATTTCATTTATCGTATCTCTAGATGTCCGTACCTTTGACGTCATTCTTCAATGACGTCAAAATATGTGTCACGTCATATTTCATGTATAAGGTGTCTCATGAAGGAAAATACTGTACTAAATTTCTAAATCAATACAGTTTCATATGTAGTAAATTTTATAAACTTTATAAATATAACATTAATATATCACATGACAAAACAACGGGTTTGCGAAACAGTTTCAATAATTTAATTGATAACTACATGTAAATAAAACCTTGGTGTGGCCCCATGACGTCGAAAGTTTTCAAGGCTCAACGTTTTGTTTATTTGTTATGGTACAGCCGTGGAACATAGGAGTTTGCTGATTCGATCAGGTATTTGTGACGGAATTAACCGTTGTAATATTGTTTTGTTCATGCAGCCCTTTTGAGTATTAAAACAGCATTTAATTTGGTAAAATTACATTTATTATTCCGTATTATACCATTGATTCAGTGAAGCCTAATGTTTTGTCGTCCATGAATTAATCGTTTTTGAGGACTGAAATATATACCCCGTCTGTTTTCGAATATATGCTGACATTCAGGGCTGAAGAACCAATGACAATATGTGTAACAAACTAAATTCGTAATATTATAGTATATTACGAATGTAATTGAGCGGTCATATATTTGTTTGTTTATTTTTTCAACTTTCTACGATTGTTATATTGGATTGTGGAACCTTTCTGACAGAGTAGTGATGTTTGCATTTCGTATTAGTATGTCAAGTGAAAAAATCATAATTGTTATCATCTACCCAGTATATTTATTACTGAAAATTACAGTTCCTAGATACTGTAATTGTTAATCAAACTAAGGTTCTCCTCCCTCGGGTATAGGTAACCTTAGCTGATGTTAGCTATCCTGATTAGGCTCTTTGGTTTTATTGCTCCCAAAACTGTATGTTATTTGACTTTCCAATCTTTCGATTTTGGACATACATGAGGAAGGTTATTCCAGAAAGGCGTCGTGCGCACTAAGTAAGATATCTACATGTTCATACATGTATTTTGCATATCGTTTATTATCACTATTAAAACAACATTCACCCCTGACCTCATTACATTTACAATGAAACCTCGATATCTCCAATAAATCGTTTTTATTGAGAACTCAAAGTGGTTATTTGTTCCGTTCCAAATACATTGCAATATCTGTTAGCTTAATTTAACTGTACATTGTGGGAATTCTGGTATATGCTTCAGCTTTGTTATTTTTCGAATTTCGTTTGATTATTCTTAATTAGTATTTGGTTGTATTGCTCCCAAACACTTTTAAATTAATTGTCTTTCCACTCTTTCGGTTTTGAGTGTAACTGATGATGGTTATTCCAGAAAGGCGTTGTGCGCACTAAATTTGATATCTACGTTTTCATTCAGTAATTTCCAATCTTTTGGGGAAATACCTTGTATTTCTTATCAATATTATTTTTATTTTTCTAAGCTTTGACAGATTTTGT
This sequence comes from Bathymodiolus septemdierum, assembly GCA_963383655.1. Lineage (NCBI taxonomy): Eukaryota > Metazoa > Mollusca > Bivalvia > Mytilida > Modiolidae > Bathymodiolus > Bathymodiolus septemdierum. The sequence goes on along the minus strand of OY726524.1, from coordinate 26,609,807 downwards.
CCACTTTATGGCTTAGAATGTAATAATGAGATCTTGCATCATAAAACTGTCTGCTATCAGTTGTCAGAGGTTACGCGTTGAGGTCAGAACATTTATTATTAAAGATATATTTCCCCAAAACATCGAAAGATTGTCAGAACTCCACAACTGTTAAACGTGCAACAATAGGTAAGGTTGGAAAATTATTAAGAAATTACGTTCTAAGTCCATCAGAATTGGTCGGATAAAAAATGAAGACCTCAAAGAATCGATAACCTTAAGTCGTAGATATCTAAGATCCCCACTTATCATTATCAGTTACCTAGAAAATAGTCTCAATGTCAAAGGTCATATGTGATATTCACCTTTAGCAATACATTTGCAATTACCATTACACCGTTCGTAACCATTTTCACATTTACATCATGGTCCATTACTAATGTCAACACATGTTTCATTTGGTCTATCGCAATAATCATATGGGACATCTGAACATGTTTGTACTTCAACTAATAATAATCAAATTTCATAATTTGACATTATACAATTTATTCATAAAAAAATATTAAATTTTTATTCAAGGTTTGGGCCCTTGAAACTAGCTAACCCCGCACCCCAGGCACTTTTTATTGAAGTACATTTAACAGTCCAAGAAAGTGAGCGGTCGATCATGTATTTGTGTGCTAGAGGTGTCGATATTTCAACTTTCCACGATTTTGATATTTGATTTTGGAAAAGTTCCGACGGGGTGGTGATGTTTGCTTTTCATTTTAGTATGTAAAGTGAAAACAAATCATAATTGTTATACATGTATTGTATGAGGTATTTTACATATCGCTTAGTATCATCATTAAAACAACCTTCATCGATGAGCTCATTACATTTAAAATCAATCCTCGATATCTGCAATTAATCGATTCCATTGAGAACTGAAGTAGCTGTTTGTTCCGTTCGAAATACATTGCAATATCTGTTAGCTTAATTTGACTGTACATTTTGGGAATTTTGCCCCTTACCTCAGCTTTGCTTTGTTATTTTTCCACTTTCGTGTCTTTACTTTTAGTCATTATTTAGGCTCTTTGGTTATATTGCATCCAAACACCTTTAAGTTATTTGGCTTTCCAATCTTTCAGTTTTGAGCGTATCTGACGAAGGTCATTCCAGAAACGTTTTGTGCGCACTAAATTTGATATCTACCTCTTTTTAATTAAGTTATTTCCAATCTTTCGGGGAAATACCCTGTATTTCTTAGCAATATTATTTTTATTTTTCCAAGCTTTCACAGATTTTGTCCACTTTATAGCTCATAATGTGATAATGAGATTTTGCATCATAAAACGGTCTGATATCGTTGCCAGAGGATAGGAGTTTAGGTCAGAAAATGTATCATTACAGATATATTTCTTTAAAAACACCGACAAATTGTCATCATGATAACTCCACAACCGTGAAAGGTACAATAATACGCAAGGTTAGAAAATTATTAAGCAATTACATCCTAAGTTCATCAGAATTGGTCGGAAAAATAATGAAAACCTCAAAGGATTAATAACATGAAGTCGTAGATATCTCAGATCCCCACTAATCATCATCAGTTCATGTCACCTAGAAAATAATCTCAATGTCACAGGTCATATATGAAATTCACCTTTAACTTACAACTTTGATGATTCGGGGAAGGTAAAACTCAAAAGTGAAAGATATTCGTCATGGAATGCAGCGATGTTACTATGTTTCACCGAAGAAATTCGAAAACTCCATCCACGATCTACCAGACTCGCAGACAGCACACTAACCATTACACCCTCAATGTGGTTTCGTAGCACATGTGACATAGCTTGGACGTCAAAGCAACAATTGATGTGTGTATGTCAACCAACAAAAGACATTATGGACACATGTTCATTTTCTATATGCGTATTAGATTTGACGGCATATTGAAGCAGTAATTAAACTGTCAACTTTGTCTATAAAAAGGCACTGAAGGTAATTAGGACATTGTTTCCTCTTTTTATCAATTGTTTAAAACAAATGAAGCTAGACCAGCCGTTATTAAAATTGTCTCCTCATTGTTTCTTTACATTGCCATGAATTACAGTGACAGTTTTTAGTCGTATTTGTTGTCTTCCTTATAAACGTTAGAGGAAACTGAAGTAGATGATCAAGAATGGACAATCCAGAGACACTGGCAACACTGGTCACACAAGATACCAGACGATGACAATCAAAACAAAACAAACCAAAAACAACAAACAAAAACACAAAAATACCAACACAATACAGAAAACTAAGAAGTTAAGCAACATGGACCCCACCACAAACAATAAGGGGGGACAACAACACAACACAATACAGAAAACTAAAAAGATAGGCAGCATGGACCCCACCAAAAACAACAGGGGGAAAACAACACAACACAATACAGAAAACAGAAAAGATAGGCAGTATGAACCCTACCAAAACCAACAAGGGGGAACACAACACAACACAATACAGAAAACTAAAAAGATAGGCAGCATGGACCCCACCAAAAATAACAAGGGGGAAAACAACACAACGCAATACAAAAAACTAAAAAGATAAGCAACATGGACCCCACCAAAAACAACAAGGGGGAAAACAACACAACACAATGCAGAAAACTAAAACGATAGGCAGCATGAACCCCACCAAAATCGCAGTGTTAATCTCAATTTCACCAAAGAATTTTCATTTTACATATTATGAAGAAGAATAGTGTATAGCAAACATTCAAGTTTCACGTTTAAGCAAAATAAATTTTCCTGCAAAATATGACTTTTAGACTGCTATCCATACAAAAGACCATTCCAATCTTTATATATGGTTTATGTATTACACATAGCTATCTCTATCAATGTTCCTATATATTTGTTTATTTGCTATATTTTTCTATGGCCTGTTTGAAGAAAATGTGCATAGATTATCTGTAATTATCTGTAATCCAAACATTACCCTGGGGATCGCTAAAATGAACCTTTATTCCTTTTTTTGTATTTCAGGACCCTTCCCAGAAAGCCGTGAGAAACTGTGTATTAGGATGGTCGTTGCCGTCCACCTTTCATTTGAAAGTTCATCTTCTTGAGAACCAGGACTATAAATGCACATTTATTTGGACAGTGAATACTCAGAGTTAATAAATCAAGGAGAATAAATATATAACATATAACATATATATAACATATATATAACATATGGACATATATAACATATAACATATGGACATATGGACATATATAAATATAACATATATAAATATAACATATAACATATGTGTCCATATGTGTCCATAATGTCCATGATTAATTTGTAGTTGCCTGCCAATGATTAACTGTTTTTAATATTAAAAAGATTATTTGAATACATGTGAATAAATGAATATGTCTTATATTTGCAAGCTCTCAGAAATATAATTCATAATATTCCATTGTGTTATTGAAGAAATATTAATTATTTCTTTAAGTTGCCTAAAAGTCACATCTTATACTAAAATCATCTGTAATTTACACTGTAGATTTACCTCTATGTTCTTTTTTTTAGTAAAACCATCCATCTTGACTACTTGTCAGGTTTTTCGGATATTATTTTATTTCAAATGAATAGGCAAAGTGCCCAAGAGGTTTCAGAAGAGAGAGTGTTTAAATAATTTATTGCTAGAATAATTCTAATTTGAAACTTAAAAACAAAGCGTCCGTGTAAAATGAAACTATAGGTATGTGCTTGAACGTGTGTCGAAGGGGTATATACATGGACATACATATTATAAAAACCCAGGTTGTGGTGTTTAACGCCACTTTCAACAATATGTTAGTAATATTTTGGCGGTGCATATAATAAACAAAATAATGCCATCAAATCTATTTTATTTCATTTGTATTATTGCATAAAAAATCAAAAATAAAAGTGATTGTAATATATAAAAATACAATATCTTATAGGATCAATTGGCCAAGCCATTTTGATTATGCTTACACCCTAAATGGCATAAGTGCCTACACTAAAATATTTAAAAGAATGTGAATTGATTGCGTTTTCTAAAATCATAAAATCAACCTTCTACTTCCTGGTTAATTTCCAACAAAGATATAATTGTGATACATGTATTTCCAAGAATAAGAATGTTGAATAGACATTAGTCAAATTAACTAAGATAAAATATAGTTATTATATTGACGAAGATAATTAAACTGGAATAATTGGATAGTTTAATTAATAGTGTTCTGACAATGTAGCTTAAAAGGTATTATTAAATATTAGATTGAATCACTCTGGAAAAATATGAAACGAATGAATTCCACGCATGATGGTACAGACGACTGATATGTAAAGACTATGGCCATTTAATTAAACATTATATCACATGCTTCAATGGATAATAAATATCCTTCCTTTAGTAATGGTTAGCGTATTGTATGCATGATCATGTTTGAAATCAGATGCTCTTTCAGTCAATTGCAAGAAAAGTTTGAATATACCAAAGGGGTAATCAGAAGCCGTAAGTCAAAGATGGACAGACAACACAATGGTCAAAAGAAAAAGAACTAGGAAATATTCGTGCTGGCTGCTTTTCTTCTAAGTACGCCATATCAAGGACTGACTGGCTATGGAGACGGTCTGTGTACTTGACAATATGATATGACCACTGTGGTCCATATGTTATATGTTATATGTTATATGGACATATATATGGACATATGGACACATATGGACACATATGGACATTATGGACACATGTTCATTTTCTATATGCGTATTAGATTTGACGGCATATTGAAGCAGTAATTAAACTGTCAACTTTGTCTATAAAAAGGCACTGAAGGTAATTAGGACATTGTTTCCTCTTTTTATCAATTGTTTAAAACAAATGAAGCTAGACCAGCCGTTATTAAAATTGTCTCCTCATTGTTTCTTTACATTGCCATGAATTACAGTGACAGTTTTTAGTCGTATTTGTTGTCTTCCTTATAAACGTTAGAGGAAACTGAAGTAGATGATCAAGAATGGACAATCCAGAGACACTGGCAACACTGGTCACACAAGATACCAGACGATGACAATCAAAACAAAACAAACCAAAAACAACAAACAAAAACACAAAAATACCAACACAATACAGAAAACTAAGAAGTTAAGCAACATGGACCCCACCACAAACAATAAGGGGGGACAACAACACAACACAATACAGAAAACTAAAAAGATAGGCAGCATGGACCCCACCAAAAACAACAGGGGGAAAACAACACAACACAATACAGAAAACAGAAAAGATAGGCAGTATGAACCCTACCAAAACCAACAAGGGGGAACACAACACAACACAATACAGAAAACTAAAAAGATAGGCAGCATGGACCCCACCAAAAATAACAAGGGGGAAAACAACACAACGCAATACAAAAAACTAAAAAGATAAGCAACATGGACCCCACCAAAAACAACAAGGGGGAAAACAACACAACACAATGCAGAAAACTAAAACGATAGGCAGCATGAACCCCACCAAAATCGCAGTGTTAATCTCAATTTCACCAAAGAATTTTCATTTTACATATTATGAAGAAGAATAGTGTATAGCAAACATTCAAGTTTCACGTTTAAGCAAAATAAATTTTCCTGCAAAATATGACTTTTAGACTGCTATCCATACAAAAGACCATTCCAATCTTTATATATGGTTTATGTATTACACATAGCTATCTCTATCAATGTTCCTATATATTTGTTTATTTGCTATATTTTTCTATGGCCTGTTTGAAGAAAATGTGCATAGATTATCTGTAATTATCTGTAATCCAAACATTACCCTGGGGATCGCTAAAATGAACCTTTATTCCTTTTTTTGTATTTCAGGACCCTTCCCAGAAAGCCGTGAGAAACTGTGTATTAGGATGGTCGTTGCCGTCCACCTTTCATTTGAAAGTTCATCTTCTTGAGAACCAGGACTATAAATGCACATTTATTTGGACAGTGAATACTCAGAGTTAATAAATCAAGGAGAATAAATATATAACATATAACATATATATAACATATATATAACATATGGACATATATAACATATAACATATGGACATATGGACATATATAAATATAACATATATAAATATAACATATAACATATGTGTCCATATGTGTCCATAATGTCCATGATTAATTTGTAGTTGCCTGCCAATGATTAACTGTTTTTAATATTAAAAAGATTATTTGAATACATGTGAATAAATGAATATGTCTTATATTTGCAAGCTCTCAGAAATATAATTCATAATATTCCATTGTGTTATTGAAGAAATATTAATTATTTCTTTAAGTTGCCTAAAAGTCACATCTTATACTAAAATCATCTGTAATTTACACTGTAGATTTACCTCTATGTTCTTTTTTTTAGTAAAACCATCCATCTTGACTACTTGTCAGGTTTTTCGGATATTATTTTATTTCAAATGAATAGGCAAAGTGCCCAAGAGGTTTCAGAAGAGAGAGTGTTTAAATAATTTATTGCTAGAATAATTCTAATTTGAAACTTAAAAACAAAGCGTCCGTGTAAAATGAAACTATAGGTATGTGCTTGAACGTGTGTCGAAGGGGTATATACATGGACATACATATTATAAAAACCCAGGTTGTGGTGTTTAACGCCACTTTCAACAATATGTTAGTAATATTTTGGCGGTGCATATAATAAACAAAATAATGCCATCAAATCTATTTTATTTCATTTGTATTATTGCATAAAAAATCAAAAATAAAAGTGATTGTAATATATAAAAATACAATATCTTATAGGATCAATTGGCCAAGCCATTTTGATTATGCTTACACCCTAAATGGCATAAGTGCCTACACTAAAATATTTAAAAGAATGTGAATTGATTGCGTTTTCTAAAATCATAAAATCAACCTTCTACTTCCTGGTTAATTTCCAACAAAGATATAATTGTGATACATGTATTTCCAAGAATAAGAATGTTGAATAGACATTAGTCAAATTAACTAAGATAAAATATAGTTATTATATTGACGAAGATAATTAAACTGGAATAATTGGATAGTTTAATTAATAGTGTTCTGACAATGTAGCTTAAAAGGTATTATTAAATATTAGATTGAATCACTCTGGAAAAATATGAAACGAATGAATTCCACGCATGATGGTACAGACGACTGATATGTAAAGACTATGGCCATTTAATTAAACATTATATCACATGCTTCAATGGATAATAAATATCCTTCCTTTAGTAATGGTTAGCGTATTGTATGCATGATCATGTTTGAAATCAGATGCTCTTTCAGTCAATTGCAAGAAAAGTTTGAATATACCAAAGGGGTAATCAGAAGCCGTAAGTCAAAGATGGACAGACAACACAATGGTCAAAAGAAAAAGAACTAGGAAATATTCGTGCTGGCTGCTTTTCTTCTAAGTACGCCATATCAAGGACTGACTGGCTATGGAGACGGTCTGTGTACTTGACAATATGATATGACCACTGTGGTCCATATGTTATATGTTATATGTTATATGGACATATATATGGACATATGGACACATATGGACACATATGGACATTATGGACACATGTTCATTTTCTATATGCGTATTAGATTTGACGGCATATTGAAGCAGTAATTAAACTGTCAACTTTGTCTATAAAAAGGCACTGAAGGTAATTAGGACATTGTTTCCTCTTTTTATCAATTGTTTAAAACAAATGAAGCTAGACCAGCCGTTATTAAAATTGTCTCCTCATTGTTTCTTTACATTGCCATGAATTACAGTGACAGTTTTTAGTCGTATTTGTTGTCTTCCTTATAAACGTTAGAGGAAACTGAAGTAGATGATCAAGAATGGACAATCCAGAGACACTGGCAACACTGGTCACACAAGATACCAGACGATGACAATCAAAACAAAACAAACCAAAAACAACAAACAAAAACACAAAAATACCAACACAATACAGAAAACTAAGAAGTTAAGCAACATGGACCCCACCACAAACAATAAGGGGGGACAACAACACAACACAATACAGAAAACTAAAAAGATAGGCAGCATGGACCCCACCAAAAACAACAGGGGGAAAACAACACAACACAATACAGAAAACAGAAAAGATAGGCAGTATGAACCCTACCAAAACCAACAAGGGGGAACACAACACAACACAATACAGAAAACTAAAAAGATAGGCAGCATGGACCCCACCAAAAATAACAAGGGGGAAAACAACACAACGCAATACAAAAAACTAAAAAGATAAGCAACATGGACCCCACCAAAAACAACAAGGGGGAAAACAACACAACACAATGCAGAAAACTAAAACGATAGGCAGCATGAACCCCACCAAAATCGCAGTGTTAATCTCAATTTCACCAAAGAATTTTCATTTTACATATTATGAAGAAGAATAGTGTATAGCAAACATTCAAGTTTCACGTTTAAGCAAAATAAATTTTCCTGCAAAATATGACTTTTAGACTGCTATCCATACAAAAGACCATTCCAATCTTTATATATGGTTTATGTATTACACATAGCTATCTCTATCAATGTTCCTATATATTTGTTTATTTGCTATATTTTTCTATGGCCTGTTTGAAGAAAATGTGCATAGATTATCTGTAATTATCTGTAATCCAAACATTACCCTGGGGATCGCTAAAATGAACCTTTATTCCTTTTTTTGTATTTCAGGACCCTTCCCAGAAAGCCGTGAGAAACTGTGTATTAGGATGGTCGTTGCCGTCCACCTTTCATTTGAAAGTTCATCTTCTTGAGAACCAGGACTATAAATGCACATTTATTTGGACAGTGAATACTCAGAGTTAATAAATCAAGGAGAATAAATATATAACATATGACCACAGTGGTCATATCATATTGTCAAGTACACAGACCGTCTCCATAGCCAGTCAGTCCTTGATATGGCGTACTTAGAAGAAAAGCAGCCAGCACGAATATTTCCTAGTTCTTTTTCTTTTGACCATTGTGTTGTCTGTCCATCTTTGACTTACGGCTTCTGATTACCCCTTTGGTATATTCAAACTTTTCTTGCAATTGACTGAAAGAGCATCTGATTTCAAACATGATCATGCATACAATACGCTAACCATTACTAAAGGAAGGATATTTATTATCCATTGAAGCATGTGATATAATGTTTAATTAAATGGCCATAGTCTTTACATATCAGTCGTCTGTACCATCATGCGTGGAATTCATTCGTTTCATATTTTTCCAGAGTGATTCAATCTAATATTTAATAATACCTTTTAAGCTACATTGTCAGAACACTATTAATTAAACTATCCAATTATTCCAGTTTAATTATCTTCGTCAATATAATAACTATATTTTATCTTAGTTAATTTGACTAATGTCTATTCAACATTCTTATTCTTGGAAATACATGTATCACAATTATATCTTTGTTGGAAATTAACCAGGAAGTAGAAGGTTGATTTTATGATTTTAGAAAACGCAATCAATTCACATTCTTTTAAATATTTTAGTGTAGGCACTTATGCCATTTAGGGTGTAAGCATAATCAAAATGGCTTGGCCAATTGATCCTATAAGATATTGTATTTTTATATATTACAATCACTTTTATTTTTGATTTTTTATGCAATAATACAAATGAAATAAAATAGATTTGATGGCATTATTTTGTTTATTATATGCACCGCCAAAATATTACTAACATATTGTTGAAAGTGGCGTTAAACACCACAACCTGGGTTTTTATAATATGTATGTCCATGTATATACCCCTTCGACACACGTTCAAGCACATACCTATAGTTTCATTTTACACGGACGCTTTGTTTTTAAGTTTCAAATTAGAATTATTCTAGCAATAAATTATTTAAACACTCTCTCTTCTGAAACCTCTTGGGCACTTTGCCTATTCATTTGAAATAAAATAATATCCGAAAAACCTGACAAGTAGTCAAGATGGATGGTTTTACTAAAAAAAAGAACATAGAGGTAAATCTACAGTGTAAATTACAGATGATTTTAGTATAAGATGTGACTTTTAGGCAACTTAAAGAAATAATTAATATTTCTTCAATAACACAATGGAATATTATGAATTATATTTCTGAGAGCTTGCAAATATAAGACATATTCATTTATTCACATGTATTCAAATAATCTTTTTAATATTAAAAACAGTTAATCATTGGCAGGCAACTACAAATTAATCATGGACAGACAACTACATGTAATGAAATTAAAGCTTAAGCAGTCATGGTCATCAATTCGACCAATATCAGCAATCAGAATTTTCTAAATCATCTACGGAAGTAAATTTTCCACGGATTTCGGGGAGGTCGGAGGGGGGAGCGGTGGCGTAATAATGGTAACGTCAGTTTATGTGTACAAAACTACATGTAAAACTATGCTTGAAAACAATGGTACAAAAAGTACTCTAACTCTACAATTATTTGTAAATAGTGGTCAAAATTCTACTCCTATTCATTTTTACTGTACATAAATAAATAAAACATGTTTTTAAGAAAAAAAACTGCGTTGAAATTCACATATTTGGTTAATTGCTTGATTGATACCGCGAGTTCAAATTCGAAATGGTAATAACATTTTTGCATAGTTGTTTTCACGGAAAGTAAGCATGGTTATAAATTATGTAACTTAGTGCTTCGAATCAATTATTAAAAACCATATCGGTGGTGTAATGGTTAGCGTGATGGTGCTGTGCCACATGTGAATATGTATTTAGTGGTGTTCATTGTGCTCAATCCTACGTTACACCTGATCGACCCTCTGCTTTTACTTCATTATCATTGTGGATTGTGGAAAAAGCCTATTGATTCCCTCTATAAATAAAGAGAAAACATAATAGTTTTATATCATAATATGTTTCCACGTACACAGAGATAACACTACAACATAAACAACCTTGTATGTTAGAGGTGGAAACAGCAGAATATATGATGGCAAAAACGATATTAATGATATACATATAGTTAATACCAAATTAACTTGCAACAGTCTGTGCAGGGTGCGACACCACATTGTTATTTTTTACCATTACGGTAATTATTTTTTACAGATTTCAAGAGCATTATTTGAATCTTATTTTCGCTGCTTGAGCGTACCTGATGAGGGTTTTCCAGAAACGCGCCGCATGCTATAGGTTTGATATCTACGTTTGTATTTCAAAGATATTCACACCGAGAATGGTGTTGATCAGAGTCAGAATTGCAATTTATGATAATCAATTTGCCATGTCATTATGGTTTGGATGAACTTAAGTAAATAATTTTAGTCAGTAGCGAAATGTTGCATCCTATAAGTAAAATACTTTGCAATTACCAGTACTGCATATAATAATTTTATTAAACTCTGAAAGTCTATAACACTCTGTACAATAAGCGTACATAGATATAAAAAAAAGGTTTAACATTATGATGTACCTGTAAAAACGTTAAATTTGTAATATTTTCTTATATATACTGTTGTCCACCACGGTGATCATCATGATTTCCATATCAGATGATGCTCGTGTCGTTTATCAGTAACACGACGGGTGTCGCTACTTGAACAGTAACTGCTTATCCTTCCACAGCACCCAAGTTAACACCACCTCCCTTTCCGATGGACAGGGTCGTATTTACGCATGGGCACGTTGTGCAGTTTCCCTGGGGCCCACGAGCATAGGGCCCATGATGATCTACGTATGCTGTGCATGGCATGTTTTTAATACATAAACACTGATTTTGTTGGACGTACCAATACAATAAATATATGTTGAATTTTATCGACATTTATAGTTGTATTCACGAGACTGGTTGTGTAGGTATGGATCCCATTGCACTGCTTTTCCCGGGGGTCAATAATGCTGTTAAGACGTTCCTGCCGATGGGGTTCGTCTTTCTCAATTGTTTATTTTCTGTGTAGTCTTTTGTAGATCATTGTTTGTCCTTTTGTCTTTTGGCCATTTAGTGTAGCGGCTATATTCAACAATTCACCCAAATATTTCACTTGTGCAGACAAGCATGAAATTTGGCACACATATCTGTCAGATAATACTGTTTCTAAAATCATGATTGGCCATCGCGATTTCCTCCATTTTCAAAATGGCTGCCGCTAAAACAAAATGGCAACATGTTCATACTGCCTGGCTTCGCGTACTGTCTATTTACTGTCATATTTATCATTGTTTGGCCGTTTTGTGGTATATTTTTGTACAAGATATTTTAATCATCCTGCTTAAGAAAAAGGCAAAATGACTTTCTTATTAAGCATTTCAGGTCTGAAATAAATCGATTTCTACTTGTGAATTAATAAAAGAGTAAATTGCAAACACTACCATGGCACAGTGGTGCAATTTATTACCGTGAAATGCGGCATGGGGTTCAGTATTGGCTTTGTTTTTATCTTAAAACAAACTCTCCCAAATACATCACGATCCGCCCCGTAGAAGGTCGTGATGTCGTATCCGAATTGTGCCGGAGTGTGCCAACGCGGGAGAGCCGAGCCAAGAGGGACAGGGCTTTAGTCCCCCGGATGGTGTACAGATCGCACGGGAGTTGAATAACACTGGATGAACGATCGGACTGGGTGTAGGAATTCCATCATCGAACCCAGTTGTATCCCATACAAAGAGTGTGTAAGTTGTAGGTGGTAAAAGGATAATCCCTCGGCCTTTCAACTTAATATTTGAGTTATCGTCTATACTATATTACCAATCCATTTATTTATTCAATTGTTTTTGTCTATTTGTTTTTGATTATTGGTTACTATGTCGAAAATATTTAGGTTTTCTTTGTCTGCTCAGGAGAAGCAGAGTACAGATTGGTCGAAGTGTTTTATTTGTCAGGAAGACAAACATGAGGCACTCAAATCACCTCCAATGAAAATTGATTTGGCAAAATCAGGATACAGAACCTTGTCAAAAAATATTTCCGAGTTTGCCAAGATCAATTCCTCTCGATATACGTCGAATCGACGAAGGAGATGGAATAGAGGCTGCTTTGATAAATAACGAGGCAAAATATCATGAGTCATGCAGGCTGATGTTCAATAGCACAAAACTTCAAAGATCCCAAAAGAGACATCACACTCCCGATACGAACCTTGGCATGTACCATCGTCATTCAAATTTACAAGAAAAAGTTCGACTGTACCAACAGAAGAGCGATCATTACATCTTGAAGAATGTTTCATCTGTGAGAAACAAGCATCGCTTTCTGAACTCTGTGAAACTATGACGATGCAACTCAACACAAGACTCCATCAGTGTGCACAGAACTTGCAAGATCAAAAACTTTTGGCAAAATTAAGCGCATGAAATGTTGTGGCACAAGAGCTAAAGTATCATGGTGCAACGAAAGAACCCATTTAAGGATGAAACAATCGATGACAGAAGATGCAGACGCCGAAGGTGAAATCAATCAAATTGTTGTTGCGCAGTTAATGACTCACGTAGTGGAAACACAACGCGGAAGCGCAGGAGGTGTATTATTTAAACTAGCTGACTTGTGCAATTCATACGAATCCAGACTTAAACAGTTTGAAACTAATTCAACATTCAACACAACACGTCTGAAAAATAAATTGCTGTCAAAAATCCCAGAGCTAAAACCATTTCACAAAGGACGAGAGGCTTTACTGGTTTTTGAAAAAAGATGTTGGACCAGCACTTGTTTCTGCCTGTGACTATACTGATGCCATGCATTTTGCTAAAGCAAGTGAAATTGTCCACAGAGTAATATTCATTGAACAAAATAAATGATTTGGTCATTTTGATAGAGATTCTGTCGTTGATTATGTTCCACGTTGTTTAGTTAAACTTGTGTCAATGATTGAGCACGGACCTGATATTGAGTCTCAAATAGAAAATGGTCTGGCAAAGTCAGAATTTGAGTACTTCAACAGTCACAAAAAGGGACCAAAAACACAATTGAACACTCGGGACATTCAAGTGACCGCGAACCATCTTTTGCTATGTATATAGGTCTTCTCTTGTATGCAAAGACAAGAAAGCGGCAACTGATAGATGCCCTGTTTCAGCATGGCATTTGCATCACATATGACTGAGTGCTGGAAATATCTACTCAGCTTGGGAAATATGTTGTTAGTCAAGTTATGGAAGATAGCGTTGTTTGTCCAGCCATTTTGCAAAGAGGTTTATTCCCAACGTCTGCAGTTGACAACATAGATCATAATCCTTTTGCAACAACAGCAACAACTTCATTTCATGGCACCGGTATATCTGTTTTTTTCAGCATCCAGTTTCGTCAACATTCTCTGATTCCCGAACGTTTTAATTCAAAGGCCAAAAGCCAAAGTCAAGAACTATCAGCTGTCTCCCCGAAACATACACAAATGTAAAACCAGCATTTTTGAAATCAAAGCCAAATCCACCGATCCTACAAACACCAATGAGAATGTCTGATCTCGAAACCTCCGTCTTGAGTATGAGTGGCTTCAATTTGTAAGCTTAACCAATGAAGTGTTAGATGTTGAGACAGTGTCATGGTCAGCATATCATTCGTCAAAAGGGATAGGACCACATGTTAACATCAGCATTTCATAATTGATGCCGATATTGCAAGAACAAGCTCATTCAGTAGTCACAATAAAGCATGCCATGGATAAAGTGAAGGAGGTAACATCCTTTTTAAATCCAAGACAAACGCCTGTGATGGCTTGTGACCAACCTTTATTTGTTCTTGCCAAACAGATACAATGGGAATGGCCGGAAATTTATGGTGAGGATAGATTTGTTGCTATGCTTGGTGGGTTGCATATTAAAATGGCAGCTTTTAAGCTGCTTGGTGATTTGTTGAAAGGAACGGGGTGGGTAACAGCATTATCTGAAGCAGACATTGCATCTCTTGGAACTGCCGAATCCTTCCTCACAGTTTCTAGCCTTGCTAAGACAAGGTAACCGCATCAGACTACTGCCTGTTGTTTGTATGACTTGATAAAAAAGGTATACCAACATACAACGGACCACGCTAATCCGGTGACCGGAAACACTAGACCTCCAAAGTCATGGAACATTTTTCTTCGGTGTGACGAAAACAAAACAGAACTTTTTGTTTTTTTAGCACACAAAATTGTATCCATAAATACAGATGCAACTAGTGTCGTTACTAAGGAAGAACATGTTGTCAGCAACAAAGCTATAAATACCGACTTTATAGCTCCTTGCACCCGTGAGCAAGCTGACACTCATATGTTTCTGCATGCAAAACTTGCAGCAATAGGTGGGAGCAAGTCGATTAACATAGTAAGTTCTGATACATATGTTATTGTTATAGGTGTGGCTGTGTTTGGTGATTTGAATGTGGATCACTTATGGATGACTTTTGGAAAAGGCAAAGCTTTGCGATGGATACCAATTCATGATATTGTTAGATAGCTAAGTCTTAGGTCGGAAGCATTACCCTTCCTTCATGCATTCACAGGTTGTGATACCGTGTCTGCATTTGTTGGAAAACGTGAAAAGATGGCATGGTAGGCCTGGAATGTGTTTGAGAATGCAAAAGAAGTATTCCATAACTTCAGTTCTCCATGTGACAATTTGACACAAAGTGAAATCGGTGTACTCAAAGAATTTGTTGTCATCATATACGACCGGTCCAGCAGTACCATTAACGTAAATGACGCGCGCCCTGACCTTTTTGCCCGTATACAGCGTCCCTATAATGGCATTCCTCCCTCAAGAGCTGCTCTTGTTGATCATATCAAAAGATATGTCTTGCAAGCAGGACATACTTGGGGGCAGTTGCTATGCATAAGTCGCAACCTTTACCATCACCTTCCAGGTGGGGTTGGGAAAAAGATAGCGGAGTTTGGTCCCACACTGGACATCATTGGTGCCAATAACAGCATCATGTCAAGAACTACTTAAATGTGGCTGTAGAATAAGTTGTTCTGCCAACTGCAAATGTTTCAGGTCAGGATTACCTCCTACTGCTCTATGCAGCTGTAACTTCTCTGAATATTAGGTCTTTCGCGTCCTATAAAACCACTACAGGCTGTATTTTGGCGCATGCGCAGTGCATATATATATGAAATGATACTTTAATCGTATGCTCGACCCCTTTTTGATTGATTATTTTAAAGGAAATTGAAATGTTGCAAAACAAACGTGAAAATACGAGATAAACGTTATGAAAATTGACGTCATTTTGAAAATCATGGCGGCCATTTTTAAAATGGCCGAAACCTGAATGGCCAACGATATTTCCTTTTCAGGTACTAGACAAGAAACCTTCATGCCAAATTTGGTGCTTGTCTCACCAAGTGAAATATTTTACCAACTATCCGCTCCACATATTGTGTTGTCTGTCCTTCTTTGATTTACGGCTTCAGATTTCTCCTATGGTATCTGCAAACTTTTCTTGGACACTGAATACTAGAATGCACTTTAATAACTGTTAATGTTGATATTAATAGTATCTTGTATACTAAGACATTTAAATGGTTGCTTGTATTTGAAGCTAATTTTTCACACAAAAAGTGTTTTGGGCTAAAAATAATGAAAGGGTGTTTATAATAAGCGTTCGTTACACCGTTTACGTATTCAAAGTTTTTCTGAAAGTGGAAAGTGATCAAGACAATTAGGCAACCGCCAAAATATAGCTGAACTATTGTTGAAAGTGACGTTAAACACTATAGCTCTAACCCTAATAAGTTCGTTACTATTTGATATCATTAAAACACACTAGACTATCAATCATGAATTATAATAAGAATTCATTTTTGGGAATGTTTTGCTGCTTGTTTATAGGATATACTGATGCTATTTTTGTCTACTTTCGGTCGTCCATCAATTCCACCTGCACGAACTCAAACGAATGCTCGCATCCCGTGTCCCCATAAGTTAAAATGTGGTAAATAACCAGGAAGCAAAATACTAATCGGTTTCGATGAGAATGGCAATCATAAAAGGAAACTAGAAATAACAGAATAATAACATTTTAGCAATTTATTTTTGGAATATGTAGCTAATAATTCTGTCATTGCTGCAAACATATCACCCATTTAGGATCGCTGCAAGTATAAAAAATACTAAGTCAATTTTCTTTTGATGACGAATAATTTCATTGAATGAAATAATACGAATAAATTAGAGGACGAAACATTTCGATATGACCGGTATGATATGTCCTGTTTGTCGTAGTTACAAGTACCTCTTTCTTTTCCCTGTCAAGATTTATCATCAGAACTGTTTACCCTCTTGAGACAGCACGGTTAATCTACGGCATTAAGCGGAGTGTATGTTGTTCAATTTGCCCATTTACATGTCCTCACGTTTTCAGTTCCATCTTGTGACGTCCTTCACGATTTCCGGTTTTCGGTTTGTCTTCGTTCGTTTTTGTGTTGCAGGAATTTATGTTTTATATATGCTATTTGCATCTTACGCAGACTAGTCTCCAACACGTTAATGTTAGTATCGCTTAGTCGTAACTTGACGAGTCACACCGATAACCCATCCGGAACACATGCGCTTACTCTCGACATTCAGTGGGATTCGTGTTAATTAGTTATCTGTGTAGTGTCTTGTCGATCATTGTTTGAGTGTGTGTCCTTTTCCTTTTTGTCATTGTATTGTCTGCCCTTCATTGGTGTATGACTTCTGATTACCCGTTGGTATTTCCAAACAATTGTAAACAATGTAAGCATGCAGTTAAATTAAACATAAGAAGTAAGTATATACGTACCACCACAACGGAGACGATAGCACAAACGGTACAGAAAACCTACAATAGAAAAGGAACCATGTGGAATGATTAGCTGCAGAGGGCTATAAATCAAAACAATAGAAAAGGAACCACGTGAAGAGATTAGCTGCAAAAGTTATAAATAAGAACAATAGAAAAGGAAAAAGGTGGAAAGATTAGCCGCAGGAGGTTATAAATTAGAACAATAGAAAAGGAACCACATGAAGAGATTAGCTGCAAAAGTTTATTAATTAGAACAATAGAAAAGGAACAACGTGGAAAGATTAGCTGCAGGAGGCTATAAATTAGAACAATAAAAAAGGAACCACGTGAAGAGGTTAGCTGAAAAAAGATTGTAAATTAGAACAATAGAAAAGGAACAACGTGGAAAGATTAGCTGCAGGAGGTTATAAATTAGAACAATAGAAAAGGAACCACGTGAAGAGGTTAGCTGAACAAGTTTATAAATTAGAACAATAGAAAAAGAACAACGTGGAAAGATTAGCTGCAGAAGACTATAAATTAGAACAATAGAAAAGGAACCACGTGTAGAGATTAGCTACAGAAGGTTATAAATGAGAACAATAGAAAAAGAACAACGTGGAAAGATTAGCTGCAGAAGGTTATATATTAGAACAATAGAAAAGGAACCAGGTGAAGAGATTAGCTGCAAACGGTTATAAATTAGAACAATAGAAAAGGAACAAGGTGGAAAGATTAGCTGCAGAAGGTAATGAATTAAAACAATATAAATGTAGATACTAGAGTTAGACGAATAACATTCCTTGGTCGATTTAACGGATATAATGGTCGTTTATTACTGGGTTAGGTTTTCTTTATGGTGTTTAACACCACTTTCAAAAATATTTCAGCTATATCGTGGCGGTCAGTTATTGAGGGAGGAAACCACGGGTTGTTTATTGCAGAGATATTGCTTATTTCGATTAGTGTAGAGAGAGGTAGAGCCACTTTGCCCAGATTTTTTTTCACAAGAGGGCCCACCTAAAAATGTATGACAACGCCATGACAAACGATACAAATAGGGAGTAAAATACTTTCTGACGAATATAGCATTATCATATTGACAGGTCGAAAAATAACTTATGAAAACAGTCGTAAAAAAATTTAAGCAAATGCAATTTGTCATTTTTTGCTTCATTTAAACCGGGAATTCCCCAAGAAAGATATCTAGAACCAGAAGAAGATATGGTTTTATTTGTTCCAATTCTTCATACAAATGCATTTTCAAACAAATTTGTATGTAATGTCCTTCGCAGCAAAATTGAAACTTTTCAAACAAAAATGTCGGCCCGTTCGAGTTAAATCTTTTTATACAGCTAACAAACATATCTTATACAAGTTTTCCGTAATTCGGTTGGTAGCGCGTATCAACTCCGGTAATTTTCGAGATAGAGATATATGCTATGAGTTTATTGGCGGTCTCCTTTCACGAAATACTATTTGTGAAATTTTTCAAGAAAAATTATCAAATTTACGAAGTCCGCAAGTCATTAAAACGTATGATTCCAAATTTATGGAAAAACTAACAACGAGCAATAAAATCATGTCAATGTTGACATATTTCCATCCATGACAATCGGCGTACATATGAATGAATTTTTAAATGCGACTTGAATTTTTGTTATATGCTTCTCCATGAAATTTGATATAGCCACCTCTTGGATTCAACATTTTCCTTCAATATGCTTTCAATATCTATACAGGGCTGTCAATCAGTGTCATCTGCCGCAAATATGTGTCAGTCTTAATTATATGGTGGCGACAAATACTATTCGTACACCCAGTATACTATTTCGGATGGGCAAGATACAGGGCAGCACGTGCTTATCATGTTGCACAGCTTCAAAAGATATGTTTCACCTGTGAGTGACGTGTCCTTAATTATTTAATTCCAAGTCTTACCCGATTGACAAGTTACACAATGTACTTTTAACAGAAGTTACACAATGTACTTTTAACAGATAAACAACACTCAATAATCGACCATATCATAGCCTGTTCTTCAACGGTTTACGGCTTCTGATTATCTGGTATATTCAAACCTTTCATATTGAGGATTATTTGCAAATTTCGCGTTTTACCTCAATGATAAGTTAATAAGATATAATATAAAATAACTTACCGCCAAATCTACTACATCTGTCGTGACAGGCTGAAACAAATATTACTTTGATTATTGCCTGAATACACAATGTATTTGTGAACATTGGTCCGAGCAGGAAATGATATCATTCGATGCTATCAGTACAATAGATATAAACTTGCAACATTCGCTATGCAATATACTTGGAATCCATTATTTAGCAAAGATATATGTAATTGTGTAATTTCATAATAATGCTGATGCTCCAGAAATTCTGTTTTTTTTTAGCTGTTACCCTTGATTGTGTCTCATTGCTTTATTTTACATCAGTCATTCGCGTCGGTGGTGTAATAGTTAACGTGCTCGCATTGAGTGGGGTAGATAGTGGGTTCGAACCCGATCAGATCAAGCCAAAGACTATCACAATATATATTTGCTTCTTCTTCACTAAGCACGCAGTTTTAAGTAATAAAAGCAAAGTATTGCCTTTTCGGAATTACGATAATGTGTCCGAGTGAAGCAACATGTGAACAGACTGTTGTTTCAGTGAGAAAACACTATAATTCCATAATTAAGAGTGTTTGTCTAGTACAAAATGAACATCAATATCATTTTATTGAATGCAACTTGTTCTCGTCGTGATTTAGCTGAATTATTGCTTATTTGACGTTGAGCAACACTCACTCTCTTACTCTTATGTCAGTAAATAAACAAATATCCAGTATATTAAATTACATGTGTGTACTTATACTTACATTTACATATGCCTCTGCGTCTATCACAGTATTCACCGAGTTTACATTTTGTTTGTGGACACTTAATTACTGTAAAAGATTTTCATGTAGTTATTAATACTGTAAATAAATTTTCATTTTGTTATTACTACTATGAATAAACTATCATTTAGTTTTTCCTACTGTAAGCAAATTATCATTTAGTTGTCGCTACTGTAAATAAAGTATCATTTAGTTGTTACTACTGTAAATAAATTATCATTTAGTTGTTACTACTGTAAGCAAATTATCATTTCGTGGTTACTACAGTAAATAAATTATCATTTAGTTGTTACTACTATAAATAAATTATCATTTAGTTGTTACGACTGTAAGCAAATTATCATTTCGTGGTTACTACTGTAAATAAATTACCATATAAATGTTCCTGCTGTAAATAAATTATCGTTTAGTTATTACTACTGTAAGCAAATTATCATTTAGTTGTTACTACTGTTAATAAATGATCACTTAGTTGTTACTACTATAAACATATTATCATTAAGTTGTTACTACAGTAAACAAATGATAACTTATATGTTACTACTACAAATAAATTATCATTTAGTTGTTACTACTGTAAGCAAATTATCACTTAGTTGTTGCTCCTGTAAATATATTATCACTTAGGAGCTACAACTGTAAATATATAATGACTTAGTGTTACTACTATAAATAAATTATCATTTAATTGTTACTACTGTAAATATGTTATCACTTAGTGGTCCTACTATTAATAAATTATCATTTAGTTGTTACTACTGTAAATATATTATCACTTAGTGGTACTACTATGCGTAAATTATCATTTAGTTGTTACTACTATAAACATATTATCATTTAGTTGTAACTACTGTAAATAAATTATCATTTAGTTGCTACATGTACTACTGTAGTGTAAGCAAATTATCAATCGCTTTTAAATAAAGTTCGAGTGCCATTGGTCGAGCAGGAACTGCTTCTGGAGCAGTCGAGTTCACAACGGCTTTTAGTGGGGTTCAAAAAAGGAAAATGAACAATGACCTACAAAACACTATACAGAAAACTAGAGATAGTGCAAAATTATCCCACTAAAACATGGAGTGAACTCAGATGCTAAGGAAGGATCAGCAGTTCTTGTTTCACTGGTGAATCTCGTCGTGTTTCTGCTAGGAGACGCAGACATGATCTGATATGGAAATCGTCTATGACACAAGCATGCGGAATTAAACACAAATATCACAATAAAAAAATGAAACCTATATAAAACAAAGGAGAGTAAAGCCGAACGGAACATCGTTTTCTCTGCCATCGACATCACAGGGGACACCACAACACACCATTTTATGATCTTCTCTGTATTTGTAAATAATGGTGTACATTATCTACTGACATATAATATACTGTCAAGCATTTATCATGATTAGTTCAATTTACTCCTGATAACCCAAAATACTCCACTATTTTGGAGTTAACTTTATCGGTCGGCCAGATCCGTCGACAAATTCGTAATCTGGGAACGAATGTCAAAAATGTTAGTTTCGCCAGTATTGTTCACTACGCACATTGTGCATAGTGTCTACAATTGCCCATGCTAATTTACAGTCTGAAGAATGGAATGCAAATAGGTAAATGCAGACCCAGAGAAAACCACTGAGCTGCTGGTGGGTCTTTACGTTGCTATATATGTAAAAATGCTGTCACACTCAAAGAATTTCAAAGCGCTTTGGATTTGCCATACAATCGCGTGAGGACTTTGGTTTGGTTTGGTTTTGTGGTGGTTAGCGCATCTTTCAACAATATTTCAGTTATATCGTGGCGGTCAGTTTTATTGGTGGACGAAATTGGAAGACTATGAGAAAACCACTGAGCTGCTTGAACACAAACATTTTCAAATCAATTTACATGTTTTTAATCATCTGAATTCTTAATTTGTTGATTGTATCAATATCCAATTGACAAGAAGAGTTTGAAGATACCAAAGGGGTAATCAGAATCCGTATATCGAAGAAGAACAGACAACACAATGGCCAAAGGAAAAAAGTACAAAAGGACAAACAACGATCTATATAACATACATATACAACTAAAGATCGAGTAACACGACCCCCACTGAAAACCGGTGGTGAACTCAGGTGGCCATTGAGATTGTACCACCCTTCAGCAACACTGTACACCATACGGCTTTGTCACAGCTATTCAGAAATGCTTCAGGGTGGTACAATCGCAATGTCTATGTGTAAAGACATAGATAACTGATAATGAATATTTTGTACTCGTGATACATGTTTGCGACATTTACCTAGCTTGAGGGGCCCTAGACTTTTGCATTTTGTAGCCTATAGGATAATCCAGCCCTGCGTAACAAGTTAAGACAAAATTTAATTACTTATGATAATATTCATAGTTCATATAATACGATAAAAGCATGACAAAAAGAGGGCACATTAAACATGCATAAAGAACTTCTGTTACACCGAAGTAATTCGACACCTCCATCATAGGAACAACTCCGATTAACGTTTCGTCTAACGATTGTTATATCTATAGCTTAAGGACAAGACTAATTACTTTAGTAATCTAGGATTACATCAGTGCATATGAACTTATATGACTTGTAAAATGACATCTAGGTGAAAGGCAATGCAACCGGAAGATGTTGCCTTTTCAAGGAAATTGGAACCGAGATCAATCATACATGTCTTCTTGTGTGTGTATTTAAAGTAAAATATCAATCTTGCTAAAATTGAGTGTTTAATTTATTTAAAAGGTGTGAGTGTGTTTATTTGTGATTTTCTTACCCACACAATGACCATATTTCCGTTTGCAACCATGTTCACAATTACAGACAGGTCCTTTATATGTATCTTTACATTCTTCATGTGGTTTCATACATTTTTTTGGTACATCAGCACAGGTAATAGCTACAATTATTTACATAATAATATCCTTTAAGAAGTCAAAAATGTCAAGAATATTTTTGGCAATGTGTGACGTAAAAATATTTTGACATTTACGTCACCGAATATGGTACTGCTTTGACACCTATTTTACCTATTTTGTTCCTGTATTTAAATACTGTTACAGTGACAGCCGGAACCTTTGAACCGTAATGAGAGCGGGAGGTTTGGCGCCTTAAAATCTGATTCAACCCACCATTTCTTTAGAAATGCCTGTACCAAGTCTGGGTCATTACGATTTTCACATTTTTCCGGTTGTTCACTGATTTTGTCTGTTTATATAATTATGACTTTTGACTTTCCCTTTGTAAGATTGTTCGGAGTTCGGTAATTCTGTTATTACCTTTATTTATTGAAAGAGCATAACACATATTAGTATAAATCTAGTTAGCATTGTGGTCCTGTACTTATTTAATTAACAAAATAAACATCAACACGAAAACAAAGATAAATATTAGACACACACATTATACATAGTACATTACACATATATTATTACATCTCAATGAAAAATGTTGACCAGGTAGGTTTTTATCGAAATCTGACTTTTATTGAAATTTTCATATATGTTAGACATTCTGAAACATTGCGCATAAAGCTTACATATATTCGCAAAATGTTGAGTGCTTGGTTTTCTCAGCAATGATCATTATACCAATCCACCCTCTAGATAAAAATATCGACTGTTGATTGGCCAAGACCAGTGGGTACAAAACCAATGCACCCGGCTTGTTGTGAATCTACGTCACCTCAATCATAAGACCAACTCCAATTAAAGCTTCAGTAAACGATTGTTATCAGCTATAACTTAAAGATCAATCATTTTACGAATATAGGATAACATCATTGCACATGAACTTACATGCCATGCAAAATGACCTCAAGGTGAAAGGCAATGCAATCGGAAGTTGTTTTCTTTTGAATGAAGTAGGAGCCGAGACCAATCATAAATTTATTATGTTGTGTGTTTTTATGATTAGATATTAAACTTGCTAAAGTTGAGTGTTTTATTTTTATAAAGGTGTGAGTGTGTTTATCTGTGATTTTCTTACCCACACAATGACCATATTTCCGTTTGCAACCATGTTCACAATTACAGACAGGTCCTTTATATGTATCTTTACATTCTTCATGTGGTTTCATACATTTCTTTGGTACATCAGCACAGGTAATAGCTACCATTTACATAATAATAATAATTTCCTTTATTCAAACAGCATAGCACATATTAGTATAAATCTAGTTTGCATTGTGGTCCTGTAGTTAATTAATTAACAACATCAACATCAACACGAAAACAAAGATAAATATTAGACACACACATTATACATAGTACATTACACATATATCATTACACCTCAATCAAAAATATTGTCCAGATAGGTTTTTATCGAAATCTGACTTTTATTGAAATTTTCATATATGTTAGACATTCTGAAACATTGCGCATAAAGTTTACATATATTCGCAAAATTTTGAGTGCTTGGTTTTCTCAGCAATGATCATTATACCAATCCACCCTCTAGATAAAAATATCGATAGTTGATTGACCAATACCAGTGGGTACAAACCAATGCACCCGGCTTGTTGTGAATCTACGTCACCTCAATCATAAGAAAAACTCCAATTAAAGCTTTGACAAACGATTGTTATAAACTATAACTTAAAGATCAATCATTTAACGAATCTAGGATAACATCACTGCATATGAACTTACATGACATGCAAAATGACCTCAAGGTGAAAGACAATGCAATCGGAAGTTGTTTTCTTTTGAATGAAATAGGAGCCGAGACCAATCATACATTTATTATGTTGTGTGTATTTAAAATAAGATATTAAACTTGCTAAAGTTGAGTGTTTTATTTTTATAAAGGTGTGAGTGTGTTTATCTGTGATTTTCTTACCCACACAATGACCATATTTCCGTTTGCAACCATGTTCACAATTACAGACAGGTCCTTTATATGTATCTTTACATTCTTCATGTGGTTTCATACATTTCTTTGGTACATCAGCACAGGTAATAGCTACAATTATTTATATAATAATAAGAAGTTCCTTTATTCAAACAGCATAGCACATATTAGTATAAATCTAGTTTGCATTGTTGTCCGGTACTTAATTAACTAACAACATCAACATCAACACGAAAACAAAGATAAATATTAGACACACACATTATACATAGTACATTATAAATATAGTATTACACCTCAATGAAAAATGTTGACCAGGTAGGTTTTTATCGAAATCTGACTTATATTGAAATTTTCATATATGTTAGACATTCTGAAACATTGGGCATAAAGTTTACATATATTCGCAAAATTTTGAGTGCTTGGTTTTCTCAGCAATGATCATTATACCAATCCACCCTCTAGATAAAAATGTCGACTGTTGATTGGCCAAGACCAGTGGGTACAAAACCCATGCACCCGGCTGGTAGTAAATATACGTCACCTCAATCATAAGAACAACTCCAATTAAAGCTTCGGTAAACGATTGTTATAACTATAACTTAAAGATCAATTATTTTACGAATCTAGGATAACATCATTGCACATGAACTTATATGACATGTTAAATGACCTCAAGGTGAAAGGCAATGCAATCGTAAGTTGTTGTCTTTTGAATGAAATAAGAACCGAGACCAATCATAAATTTAATATGTTGTGTGTTTTTATAATAAGATATTAAACTTGCTAAAGTTGAGTGTTTTATTTTTATAAAGGTGTGAGTGTGTTTATCTGTGATTTTCGTACCTACACAATGACCATATTTCAGTTTGTAACCATGTTCACAATTACAGACAGGTCCTTTATATGTATCTTTACATTCTTCATGTGGTTTCATACATTTCTTTGGTTCATCAGCACAGGTAATAGCTACAATTATTTACATAATAATATCCTTTATTGAAAGAGCATAACACATATTAGTATAAATCTAGTTTGTATTGTGGTCCTGTACTTAATTAATTAACAACATCAACATCAACAGGAAAACAAAGATAAATATTAGACACACACATTATACATAGTACATTACACATATATTATTACATCTCAATGAAAAATGTTGACCAGGTAGGTGTTTATCGAAATCTGAATTTTATTGAAATTTTCATATATGTTAGACATTCTGAAACATTGCGTTAAAAGTTGACATATATTCGCAAAATTTTGAGTGCTTGGTTTTCTCAGCAATGATCATTATACCAATCCACCCTCTAGATAAAAATATCGATTGTTGATTGGCCAATACCAGTGGGTACAAAACCCATGCACCCGGCTTGTTGTGAATCTACGTCACCTCAATCATAAGAACAACTCCAATTAAAGCTTCGACAAACGATTGTTATAAACTATAACTTAAAGATCAATCATTTTACGAATCTAGGATAACATCACTGCACATGAACTTATATGACATGCAAAATGACCTCAAGGTGAAAGACAATGCAATCGGAAGTTGTTTTCTTTTGAATGAAATAGGAGCCGAGACCAATCATACATTTATTATGTTGTGTGTATTTAAAATAAGATATTAAACTTGCTAAAGTTGAGTGTTTTATTTTTATAAATGTGTGAGTGTGTTTATCTGTGATTTTCTTACCCACACAATGACCATATTTCCGTTTGCAACCATGTTCACAATTACAGACAGGTCCTTTATATGTATCTTTACATTCTTCATGTGGTTTCATACATTTCTTTGGTACATCAGCACAGGTAATAGCTACAATTATTTATATAATAATAAGAAGTTCCTTTATTCAAACAGCATAGCACATATTAGTATAAATCTAGTTTCAATTGTGATCCTGTAGTTAATTAATTAACAACATCAACATCAACACGAAAACAAATATAACTATTAGACACACACATTATACATAGTGCATTACACATATATTATTACATCTCAATCAAAAATGTTGTCCAGATAGGTTTTTATCGAAATCTGACTTTTATTGAAATTTTCATATTTGTTAGACATTCTGAAACATTGCGCATAAAGCTTACATATATTCGCAAAATTTTGAGTGCTTGGTTTTCTAAGCAATGATCATTATACCAATCCACCCTCTAGATATAAATATCGACTGTTGATTGGCCAAGACCAGTGGGTACAAAACCCATGCACCATGCTTGTAGTGAATCTACATCACCTCAATCATAAGAACAACTCCAATTAAAGCTTCGGTAAGCGATTGTAATAATTATAACTTAAAGACCAATTATTTTACGAATCTAGGATAACATCATTGCACATGAACTTATATGACATGTAAAATGACCTCAAGGTGAAAGGCAATGCAATCGGAAGTTGTTGTCTTTTGAATGAAATAGGAGCCGAGACCAATCATAAATTTATTATGTTGTGTGTATTTAAAATAAGATATTAAGCTTTCTAAAGTTGAGTGTTTTATTTTTATAAAGGTGTGAATGTGTTTATCTGTGATGTTCTTACCCACACAATGACCATGTTTCAGTTTGTAACCATGTTCACAATTACAGACAGGTCCTTTATATGTATCTTTACATTCTTCATGTGGTTTCATACATTTCTTTGGTACATCAGCACAGGTAATAGCTACAATTATTTATATAATAATAAGAAGTTCCTTTATTCAAACAGCATAGCACATATTAGTATAAATCTAGTTTCAATTGTGATCCTGTAGTTAATTAATTAACAACATCAACATCAACACGAAAACAAATATAACTATTAGACACACACATTATACATAGTGCATTACACATATATTATTACATCTCAATCAAAAATGTTGTCCAGATAGGTTTTTATCGAAATCTGACTTTTATTGAAATTTTCATATTTGTTAGACATTCTGAAACATTGCGCATAAAGCTTACATATATTCGCAAAATTTTGAGTGCTTGGTTTTCTAAGCAATGATCATTATACCAATCCACCCTCTAGATATAAATATCGACTGTTGATTGGCCAAGACCAGTGGGTACAAAACCCATGCACCATGCTTGTAGTGAATCTACATCACCTCAATCATAAGAACAACTCCAATTAAAGCTTCGGTAAGCGATTGTAATAATTATAACTTAAAGACCAATTATTTTACGAATCTAGGATAACATCATTGCACATGAACTTATATGACATGTAAAATGACCTCAAGGTGAAAGGCAATGCAATCGGAAGTTGTTGTCTTTTGAATGAAATAGGAGCCGAGACCAATCATAAATTTATTATGTTGTGTGTATTTAAAATAAGATATTAAGCTTTCTAAAGTTGAGTGTTTTATTTTTATAAAGGTGTGAATGTGTTTATCTGTGATGTTCTTACCCACACAATGACCATGTTTCAGTTTGTAACCATGTTCACAATTACAGACAGGTCCTTTATATGTATCTTTACATTCTTCATGTGGTTTCATACATTTCTTTGGTACATCAGCACAGGTAATAGCTACAATTATTTACATAATAATAATAATTTCCTTTATTCAAACAGCATAACACATATTAGTATAAATCTAGTTTCCATTGTGGTCCGGTACTTAATTAACTAACAACATGAACATCAACACGAAAACAAAGATAAATATTAGACACACACATTATATATAGTACATTACAAATATAATATTACACCTCAATGAAAAATGTTGACCAGGTAGGTTTTTATCGAAATCTGACTTATATTGAAAGTTTCATATATGTTAGACATTCTGAAACATTGCGCATAAAGTTTACATATATTCGCAAAATTGTGAGTGCTTGGTTTTCTCAGCAATGATCATTATACCAATTCACCCTCTAGATATAACTATTGACTGTTGATTGGCCAATACCAGAGTGTACAAAACCCATGCACCCGCTTGCAGTGAATCTACGTCACCTCAATCATAAGAACAACTTCAATTAAAGCTTCGGTAAACGATTGTTATAACTATAACTTAAAGATCAATTATTTTACGAATCTAGGATAACATCATTGTACATGAACTTATATGACATGTAAAATGACCTCAAGGTGAAAGGCAATGCAATCGGAAGTTGTTGTCTTTTGAATGAAATAAGAACCGAAACCAATCATAAATTTATTATGATGTGTGTTTTTAAAATAAGATATTAAACCTGCTAAAGTTGAGTATTTTATTTATATAAAGGTGTGAGTGTGTTTATCTGTTATTTTCTTACCGACACAATGACCATGTTTCCGTTTGCAACCATGCTCACAATTACAGACAGGTCCTTTATATGTATCTTTACATTCTTCATGTGGTTTCATACATTTCTTTGGTTCATCAGCACAGGTAATAGCTACAATTATTTACATAATAATAATAATTTCCTTTATTCAAACAGCATAACACATATTAGTATAAATCTAGTTTCCATTGTGGTCCGGTACTTAATTAACTAACAACATCAACATCAACACGAAAACAAAGATAAATATTAGACACACACATTATATATAGTACATTACAAATATAATATTACACCTCAATGAAAAATGTTGACCAGGTAGGTTTTTATCGAAATCTGACTTATATTGAAAGTTTCATATATGTTAGACATTCTGAAACATTGCGCATAAAGTTTACATATATTCGCAAAATTGTGAGTGCTTGGTTTTCTCAGCAATGATCATTATACCAATTCACCCTCTAGATATAACTATTGACTGTTGATTGGCCAATACCAGAGTGTACAAAACCCATGCACCCGCTTGCAGTGAATCTACGTCACCTCAATCATAAGAACAACTTCAATTAAAGCTTCGGTAAACGATTGTTATAACTATAACTTAAAGATCAATTATTTTACGAATCTAGGATAACATCATTGTACATGAACTTATATGACATGTAAAATGACCTCAAGGTGAAAGGCAATGCAATCGGAAGTTGTTGTCTTTTGAATGAAATAAGAACCGAAACCAATCATAAATTTATTATGATGTGTGTTTTTAAAATAAGATATTAAACCTGCTAAAGTTGAGTATTTCATTTATATAAAGGTGTGAGTGTGTTTATCTGTTATTTTCTTACCGACACAATGACCATGTTTCCGTTTGCAACCATGCTCACAATTACAGACAGGTCCTTTATATGTATCTTTACATTCTTCATGTGGTTTCATACATTTCTTTGGTTCATCAGCACAGGTAATAGCTACATTATTTACATAATAATAATAATTTCCTTTATTCAAACAGCATAACACATATTAGTATAAATCTAGTTTGCATTGTGGTTCTGTAGTTAATTAATTAACAAAATAAACATCAACACGAAAACAAAGATAAATATTAGACACACACATTATACATAGTACATTACAAATATATTATTACACCTCAATGAAAAATGTTGACCAGGTAGGTTTTTATCGAAATCTGACTTATATTGAAATTTTCATATCTGTTCACAATCTGTAACATTGGGCATAAAGTTTACATATATTCGCAAACTTTTGAGTGCTTGATTTTCCCAGCAATGATCATTATACCAATCCACCCTCTAGATAAAAATGTCGACTGTTGATTGGCCAAGACCAGTGGGTACAAAATCCATGCACCCGGCTAGTTGTGAATCTACGTCATCTCAATCATAAGAACAACTCCAATTAAAGCTTCGGTAAACGATTGTTATAACTATAACCTGAAGATCAATTATTTTACGAATCTAGGATAACATCATTACACATGAACTTATATGACATGTAAAATGACCTCAAGGTGAATGGCAATGCAATCGGAAGTTGTTGTCTTTTGAATGAAACAGGAACCGAGACCAATCATAAATTTAATATGTTGTGTGTTTTTGAAATAAGATATTAAACCTGCTAAAGTTGAGTGTTTTATTTATATAAAGGTGTGAGTGTGTTTATCTGTGATTTTCTTACCGACACAATGACCATGTTTCCATTTGTAACCGTGTTCACAATTACAGACAGGTCCTTTATATGTATCTTTACAATCTTCATGTGGTTTCATACATTTCTTTGGTACATCAGCACAGGTAATAGCTACAATCATTTACATAATAATAATAATTTCCTTTATTTAAACACCATAGCACATATTAGTATAAATCTAGTTTCCATTGTGGTCCTGTAGTTAATTAATAAACAACATCAACATCAACACGAAAACAAAGATAAATATTAGACACACACATTATGCATAGTACATTACACATTATTATTACACCTCAATGAAAAATGTTGACCAGGTAGGTTTTTATCGAAATCTGACTTATATTGAAATTTTCATATATGTTGACATTCTGAAGCATTGAGCATAAAGTTTACATATATTCGCAAAATTTTGAGTGCTGTTTTTCTCAGCAATGATCGTTATACCAATCCACCCTCTACATAAAAATGTCGACTGTTGATAGGCCAAGACCAGTGGGTACAAAACCCATGCACCCTGCTTGTAGTGAATCTACTTCACCTCAATTATAAGAACAACTCCAATTAAAGCTTCGGTAAACGATTGTTATAACTATAATTTAAAGATCAATTATTTAACGAATCTAGGATAACATCATTGCACATGAACTTATATGACATGTAAAATGACTTCAAGGTGAAAGGCAATACAATCGGAAGTTGTTGTCTTTTGAATGAAATAGGAACCGAGACCAATCATAAATTTAATAAGTTGTGTGTTTTTAAAATAAGATATTAAACCTGCTAAAGTTGAGTGTTTTATTTATATAAAGGTATGAGTGTGTTTATCTGTGATTTTCTTACCCACACAATGACCATGTTTCCGTTTGTAACCATGTTCACAATTACAGACAGGTCCTTTATATGTATCTTTACATTCTTCATGTGGTTTCATACATTTCTTTGGTTCATCAGCACAGGTAATAGCTACAATTATTTACATAATAATAATAATTTCCTTTATTCAAACAGCATAGCACATATTAATATAAATCTAGTTTGCATTGCTGTCATGTAGTTAATTAATTAACAACATCAACATCAACACGAAAACAAAGATAAATATTAAACACACACATTATATATAGTACATTACAAATATATTATTACACCTCAATGAAACATTTTGACCAGGTATATGTTTATCGAAATCTAACTCATGTTGAAATTTCCAAATAATATCCTAGACATTCTGAAACATTGCCCGTAAAGTTTCCATATATTCGCAAAATTTTGAGTGCTTGGTTTTCTCAGCAATGATCATTATACCAATCACTCGTCTTGATGAAAATGTCAACTGTAGACTGGCCAGAACCAGTGGGTACAAAACCCATGCACCCTACTTGTAGTGAATCTAAGGCACGTGGCGGTTGGGGGGTGAGGGTCTTTACGTTGCTATATATGTAAAAATACTGTCATATTCAAAGAATTTCAGAGGGCTTTGGATTTGCCATACAATCACGGGAGGACTTTGGTTTCGTTTCGTTTGGTTTTATGGTGGTTAGCGCATCGTTCAACAATATTTCAGTTATATCGTGGCGGTCAGTTTTATTGGTGGACGAAACTAAAAGACCCAGAGAAAAAAACACTGAACTGCTTGAACACAAACATTTTCAAATCAATGTACATGTCTTTAATCATCTGAATTCTTAATTTGTTGATTGTACCACCAGCTCACTGAAAATTATGAACGACATATTTTTTCCTCAATATATATATAATATACGTACATTGTCGGTAAATATGAAATTTATTTGTACGAGCTTTAGAAACAGGCCGAATAGCGAGCCTTCGGAGAGCTTTTCAGGCCTGTCTCGCAGCGAGTACAAATGACTTTTATAATTAACGACAATGTACGTATATTGTGTTTATCCTACAATGTCAAAAAAGTCGGAAAACTTGTCAGATTTAAAACAAAAAGGACAGAAACAAGCGTCATTCCTCGCCTTTCATAAATGTTGTCAAGGTTGTCTTCTTTGTGGTCCGCGTTACATTAGTACCAGTTTCATACTTGTCTGCGCCCTCCGCTGTATATAGCTACAGGGTACCAGGAAAGTTTATTCGTAGGTTGAAAAGTGTATTCGTATAGTACGAAAGGTTTATTCGTCTAGTACGAATAAAGCAAAAATTAATTTGCATAGCATATTTGTAAAGCAAATGTACTGATTACAGGATAAAGTTCTTGACCCTATTAATTGTGACTTATACGACATATAAAATGACCTCAAGGTGAAAGGTTATGCAACTGGAAGTTGTTGCCTTTTCAATGAAATAGGAACAGAGACCAATCATACATTTCTTATTTTTTGTGTTTTTAAAATAAGATATTAAACTTAGTTAATTAATTAACAACATCAACACCAAAGCACAGATAACTATTAGACACACATATTATACATAACACATTACAAATATATTATTTCACCTCCTTAGAATTTTTCTTTATTTAAATCTAACTTATATTTAAATTTTCAAATAATATTTTAGACATTCTGAAATACTGCCCATAACGTTTCCATATGTTCGCCAAAATTTGAGTGCTTGGTTTTCTCAGCAATGCTCATCATACCAATCCCCCTCTAGATAAAAAATATCGACTATTGATTGACCAAGACCAATGGGTACACGATCCATGCACCCGGGCTGTAGTGGATCTACGTCACCTCCATCATAGGAAGAACTTCAATTAACGGTTTGTCTAACGATTGTTATATCTATATCTTAAAGACCAATTATTTTATGAATCTAGGATAACATCATTGCACATGAACTAATATGACATGTAAAATGACCTCAATGAGAAAGGTTATACAACCGGAAGATGTTGCCTTTTCAAGGAATTAGGAACCGAGATCAATTATAAATTTCTTATTTTGCGTGTTTTTAAAATAGGATATTAAGCTTGCTAAAATTGAGAATTTTATTTATATAAAGATGTGAGTGTGTTTATCTGTGATTTTCTTACCTTCACATTCACCATATTTCCGTTTGTAACCATATTCACAATTACAGACAGGTCCTTTATATGTATCTTTACATTCTTCATGTGCTTTCTTACATTTCTTTGGTACACCAGCACAGTTATTATCTACAATTATTTTTATAATATTAATAATTTCCTTTATTTAAACAGTATTAGTATAAATCTAGTTTCCATCGACAAATTTTGACCAGGTAGGTTTTTATCGAAATATAACATTGCCCATAAAGTTTCCATATATTCGCCCAAATTTGAGTGCTTGATTTTCTCAGCAATGATCATTATACCAGTCCTTCGTCTTGATAAAAATGTCAACTGTAGATTGGCCAAGACCAGTTGGTACAAAACCCATTCGGCCCGTGTCGGTTGGGGGTCTTTACGTTGCTATATATGTAAAAATGCTGTCATACTCAAATTATTTCCAAGCGCTTTGGACTTGCCATACAATCGCGGGAAGATGATTGGTTTGCTTTGGTTTGGTTCCATGGTGATTAGTGCATCTTTCATCAATATTTCAGTTATATCGTGGCGGTCAGTTTTATTGTTGGAGGAAAACTGATGAAACGAAGAAAACCACCGACCTGCTGCAACTCATTGCCAAACATTATCATATAATGCTGCATACCTCGCCCTTAGCAAGCCTCGAACCTGCAACATTAATGATGATCGGCACTGATTGCATAGGTA
Organism: Bathymodiolus septemdierum; assembly: GCA_963383655.1. Taxonomy (NCBI): domain Eukaryota; kingdom Metazoa; phylum Mollusca; class Bivalvia; order Mytilida; family Modiolidae; genus Bathymodiolus; species Bathymodiolus septemdierum. Next base: position 26,574,658 of record OY726524.1, on the reverse strand, counting down.
GTCATGAATATTGTAACACTATCCAATTGACAAGAAGAGTTTGAAGATACCAAAGGGGTAATCAGAATCCGTATATCGAAGAAGAACAGACACCACAATGGCCAAAAGAAAATGTACAAAAGGACAAACAACGATCTATAAAACATACATATACAACTAAAGATCGAGTAACACGAACCCCCCTGAAAACTAGGGGTGAACTCAGTTAGGCATTGAGATTCTACCACCCTTCAGCAACACTGCACATCATAAAGCTTTGCCACAGGCTATACTGAAGTGATTCAGGGTGGTACAATCTCAATGCATATGGGTAAAGACGTAGATAACTGATAATGTATTTATGTATGATGTTCTTACCTACACAAGCACCATCATTACGTTTGTACACGCCAAATCCAAAAAAAAGGAGAAGAAGGAAATCACATCAAAACAAGACAGAGGAACCTTGAACACTGGTTAATTGTACACTTTGTCAAAATACATCCATATTTTCACCTCAGCTATGGTACTGTTGTACAAAAAGGTTATGCTTACACTACAAAAAGAGTATCAACCGGTTTAACACCGATGCATATTTGTGTTTGTTACAAGCCAAGTTGGTTTCCAATGTCATTTGTCGTGGTCTTTTGAGTTCGTATCTATCTAGCTATTAACGTATAAACACAATAGCCAAGAAAAAGGACAAAAGGACAAACACAGGTCTTAAAAACAGACACAATTCTAAAGATCGAGTAACACAACGGGGTGTGAACTCTTCTATCAGTTTGCGGCCGCCATCATTCACTGATGATATTGCCACTTTGGTGCGCATGCCAATTTTAAGCTTATTTTTTTAAAACTTAACAATAAAGTGTTGTGCAAAATAAATGTGAAAGTAAAAACAACTTGATTAATTTAATCAAGAAAGGGAGTCTTGAAGGATTCAAGACTCTTGACAGTGTCAGTATCGGTGGGCAGAGCGTTCCAATCCCTGATGGTTCTTCGGTAGAATGACTCTTTCCTTATAATGTTGTTACATGATGGTATCTGAAAGGAGTGCTGGCTCATGTTTCGACTCAGTCGTAATGGTTGTACGAGTCTGTCAGTGGCATCAATTTTAACTAGACCATTTACGATCTTGTACATTAAGACTAGTCTAGCACTCTGTCTTCTTTCTCCACTGTAGGCCATCTTAGTTCTTCTAGCATGCTAGTGACTGATGAAGTGTTGTGGTACCTGTTCACTACATTCCTTGCCGCCCTACGCTGGACCATTTCGATACGTTTTTGTCCTCTATGGTGTATTGATCCCAGGTGGTGCATGCATATCCCAATGTTGGTTTAACCAATGACTTGTAAGCTTTCCCTTTTATGTTTGAATTTCCGATATTTAGGTTTCGTTTTAATAAGCTCATGGCGTTGTTTGCTTTCTTGCACATGTTTGATATGTGTTGGTTCCACTTCATATCTGATGTTATGGAAACACCTATATATTGTTCAGTTGTTACTTGCTCTAGTTGGTGACCATGCAGGGTGTAACTATTCATAATTGGTTGTTTCTTTCTTCTGATGGTCAGGATATTACATTTCTCTGGATGGAAGCTCATTTGCCATTTTTTTCCCATTTAGCCAATTTATTCAGGTCATCTTGAAGAGTTACACTATCGATATCAGATGTTATGGTAAGATATACAATGGTATCATCAGCGAACAATCTGGTTTTGGATCTTATATTTTCTGGCATGTCTTTGATGTAGAATAGGAACAAGCTGGGGCCTAACACGATCCCTGAGGAACACCTGATTCAACCGGTATGGAATTTGATGTCTCACCTTCTACTATTACTGACTGATTACGATCACGGAGGAAGCTTAGCATCCTTCTGTTGGTTTTACCTCTTATTCCATAGTGGTGTCATTTATGGATTAGTAGGTTGTGACATACTTTGTCAAAAACTTTGCTGAAATCCATAATCAGGCAGTCAGTTTGTTTACCACTGTCAAGGTTTCTAATTACATCATCTACAAATTCAACAAGCTGTGTATCACAGGAAAGGCCTTTCCGGAATCCAGATATATGCGTTGCCAATTCTTTTAAGACTCTATGGGTGATGTTGTCTGGTCCAGGTGTCTTATGAGGATTTATTTTTTTCAGCAATTTGGTAACTCCCTCTACTTCGGGAGTAACAATGCCTTCTACATACTGCCAATACGCCTTTCTTAGTTTTCTCTGGGTTTCATGTTTCAGCTTGTTGTTTTTAATTTTCTCTGCTTCATTCCCTGATTTCTTCTTTAGGTCCACGTGGAGTTCACTGATTCACCAATGTTCTACATATGCATTTTTTCATTGTAAATAACTTTTACATCGCTGATAACGTTATCCCATTTTGCTTTCCTATACAAGGGGATCTGGCGTGGCTTTTGCTGATGTCTGGTTGATACAATATATATTTCAGTGTAGACAATTTCATGGTCAGATACTCTTGGGATAATCTCTGTTCTACGAAAGCTAGACGGGTGATTCATTGCAATTAAGTCTCCGATGATAGTGTCTCTAGTTGGTTCCTCTACTATTTGTGTGAGTCCCTTGTATTTCTATAAATTTGTGGTGAATTCATGGATATTGAGTGCTAGATGTGAGTGTGTTTCCTTTCCAATCCCAGCTTGGAAGGTTGAACTCTCCAGCTATCACTAGAAATGTATTTTTATACTAGCAGCCCTTTCCAAGCTCTTCCCAAGTTGGTTGATGCTCTTTGCATTTGATGTTCTTGGGCTGTAGTAAGAACAAAGATATATAGCTTTCTGACCGACTAACTCTAATTTGCACCAGACGATTTCACATTCTGATTGGAGTTCAGGTGTAGTCGTTGCAATATAGTTGTGTTTTACTGCTATTAAGACAACGCCACCAGAGAGGTTACGATCATTTCAGAAGATGGCATAGTCTCTTGGAAAAATCTGAATCTGTTATACTGTTGTCAATCCAAGTTTCAGTGCCAAATATAATATCTGGATATGTACTTCTAATCATATTTTCCAACAGGTGTTGTTTAGTGTTTATGGATTGGAAATGTACATTCAAAATTCTAAGTGGTTGTTGTTTTACTCCCTTTGGTGTTGAAAGTTCTCTGGATGGTGTTGAGGTATACACTTAACTTTAATTTGATTTGATGATACTGGACTGGAAATTGATGTGTCAGATAAAACACTAAATTGGTTTGTGGTACTGAAAACCATGGAGAAGCAAAATGATGTATAATTGGGGCAGTTGCAGGCAAAGCAATCCCACGTTACAACAGAGTCATTTACATGTTCTAGATATACGCTGCATTTCATATATTGACAGTTAGCGTGATAACATTGATTGCATGTATCACTTACAATACCTCTATCATCCTATCTAACAGGTTTATCACTGGTACCACATGGATATAATGACCCAGATGTTGATGGTCCAGGATCTATGTTAACATCATTTGACAATGTGAGTAGGAACATTGAAAAGTATGTTAGGGTAACTTTTGGTCCATTTCTTGAACATAAACCTCTCAAACGGCTCTGATTTGTAATCACTCTAACCACAACGTATTCATGATCAGTTGGACACTCATGGTTGCTTACAGTAATACATTTATGTATTTCATCTCTTTTGTTGACTGATGTATGTTTAATGATGAAACCTTGGATAAGGAAGGGAAGGATCAGTCCTGTTGTTAATGACGCCATTGTTGTTTATCTACGATGTATGTCCAATCAGAGATTCTGACGGTGACAAGTAGATGTTCTGTGTTTGCCTTCAATATGATGTTGAGTAAGGTGTTTGTGTATTTAGATCTTACCCACTGAGCACTGCAAAATTTAAAGTAATTTTGAAAACGTGAAATGAGAAAAACATTAAAAAGATATCAGGTGCTGTTCAAAATTCCTGCCATTTTTGCTTGGCATGCGCACTCTAATGTTCCGGAAGGGTAATCAGCTCCTACACCACTAGTGGCATCCGTCGTGTTATACTCATATGAGTCGGAATGTTATACTCATATGAGTCGGAGTTTCTTGAAGATTCACTAAGCTAGAGCCTTTAATTTCACATACAGGTATATTGATGACGTTTTATCTATCAATAATCCTAGATTTGCAGAATTCCTTCCATCGATATATCCTCCAAAGCTGGAAATTAAAGGGACCACAGATACAGCTTCGTCCACATCATTTTTGGACTTATACCTCGAATCTGCCGACAGTGGTCAACTCAGTAGTAAAATGTATACTAAACGGAATGACTTCAATCTTAAAATCATAACTTTTACAAATATGTGCAGCAATATACAAGCTTCTCCTGCATATGGTGTTTACATCTCGCAGTTGATTCGTTATGCAAGGGTCAGTAGCAATTATTCTGATATCTTGAAACGTCATCTTTATCTGATAACCAGGCTACTGGAACAGGGCTATTAACAGATTCGCCTTATTCGATCTCTTAAAACGTTTATATTCCGATACCAAGATCTTGTCGAAAAATATTCTGTCTCTGCAGAGACGATAATAAACGATGGATTTTCAGAAAGTAAATTTGTAAAATATATAAAGATAAGGATTAAGTAATCGTGGTTTAGACATGACGTCATTCAACATCTCATTTGAAATCAAATTGTGTAAGAAGATGATTGTTTAGTAAAACCGCTCTGCAGAGACGATAGTAAACGATGGATTTTCCCAGTTTTCCGGTAGTTGACTGATTTTGTCTGTTTGTTGACTTAGGAGTTTTGCCTTTCCCTTTGGAAGATTGCTCGGTGCTCTGTAATTTTGTTATTATCCTTATTTATTATCTAGTTACAAAGCCGGTGATAAGTTATGATTGCGGAAAGGACCGGGGAGTGGTTAAGACGAATAAAACATATCCGTGGTCATTTGTGACAGAGATATTCCCGATTTTCGATAACATGTAGTTATTATTTTTGAATCGAGTTATCTTTTCCTGACAGTAGGTATGCACACTTCCGGTAACATAACTTAAGAACGCATCAAAACGGCTGTTATCGATAAAAAAACGTCTAAAAAAATATTAAATAACAATGTATACTTATTCAAATAAAATCCGATTTATTGGACTTATTTAATTTAGCTTTTTATATCGTCAGATTCCATCAGATCTGTGTTTTTAGTTTATATCCTGAATGACCGTAATAATAATAAATAAATCCGGTATTTTATATTGAAAGATGTAACATTTTCTCGAAAATCGGCATTGCGGTTAAAATTACGTACGTTAATAGCGATGTATGCAAAATTCATTCCGATTTCCGCAGTGGAATCATTTGTTGTATTTCCTTTTACAGGAGATTATCTTAATCTTGAAATGATCAAGATAATTTATCTGCTCGGAGTCTCGTAAAAATATGTCTATTTTCACATGATATTTAGTTTTGTTTTCATTTTTGAGAGATCTACCTTTAGTTATTTACATGGTTCATGACTGTTCATTCTTTGGTTTCACTGCGGATTTTGTAATGAAAAAAGGAACATTTGGGAATTTTACCGGATTTGGTCATCTACAAACGTCAGAGACGGCGGGTAGAAATATGGCCGTAAAGTTAGACAGCCGGCATCCACTCCTTCCAAAAACTGGATGAGAAAATGGAGAATTTACTCTGATTCTAAGGGAAAAAATTGAAAGTTTTGCAGATAGAAGTGCTTTCAATGCTAGGTTAGTAAAGAAAAAAAACACGAAAAAAAATATTTAATTGTTAAAAATCGAAAACTTGCAACACAAAACATTTTCCTTTGGTAACATAAAAAGGCTTTCCCTTTTATGTAAAATATGCTTAAATAGGATTTTATGAAATATAGGTATCGTCTGCTTTATCTTAGTCGCACAAATTTACATCATGTACACCTTATATACCGCAAATTTGTAAGGTCGGTCGATCATTGTACCATAGCCGTGATCACATAGTCGCTGCTTCGAGACCCCTGCAGATTTACAGTGTTTCACAGTATAATTTAAGAAATAGTAATAATTATGTTATACCTAATTGTCGATTAGAAATTACCATAAATTCCTTCTTCCCCTCTACTACCCGAGATTGGAACAATCTAAATCCGGAAATTAGAAATTCTGGTAATATTAACATATTTAAAAGAAAAATCAAAATATTACTTAAGAAAGTGCCTTTTTACTTCGGTTGGGGTGATAGAACATTAAATAGTATTCAGTTCGCTAAATGCAGATTTGCACCTTGTCAATTTAATGCCAAGTCCTGGATGTATCTGTGGTCATGGTTTTGAAGATTGTATACACTTTTTCTTTGAATGTCCTTTTTATAATGAAAATAGGGCAATGGTGTTTAATAAATTAAAGAATTATAATTGAATTGATATTATCTGGTCATGAAAATCTGACTCCTAATCAAAACATCGAAATCTTCTCTGCTGTTTATTGTTTTATTAGAAGCGTCCAGCGCTTTAACTAATGTACTAGCATACTCACTCCAGTCCATGTTGTTATTTGCTTGTTTTTGTTTGTTTGAAGCCCTTCTTCTTTATTCCACTGTATTCAACATATTATTTCACCGTATTTTTCTTTATGCTTACTTTATTATTATCGTCTAAATATATCATGTTGTAACATTTATTTGTATAATTATCGCCATTATGTGTAATCATTTTTTGTTTATATTTTTGCAAAAGTGAAAGGACTTCACTAATGTTGTTATAACTTGTGTCCAATCCCATTTGCAACTTTTATGCAAATAAAATATGCTTAATCTAAACTACACTGAGAGCGCAAATTCCATCGGAGAATTTTTTTTTTTTTGCAACATATTGTGCTTCGCTATGGATTTTGGTTAAAGTGATGAAAATGTAGGCTATATATTAAGTTATTTTATTTTTTTTACATATTATAGCAATTATGAGTGAACAGTAGATTTGCATTGATTTTTCGAAAGCCGTACAACAAATATTTCCTTACATATGAAATCATGACGCGAATTTACATGCAAGCTGTTAATTTCATTTTTTTTTCATCAATATTAACTATTCTGTCGGTTTTTTTTTGGTTTTTTTCGAGCATCACGTAATCCGTCATAATCACTAAAAATAAAGCAATTTAGCACATGTCGTGCTTATCGGAAGCAAACTATCAAAGCTTTATATTTAAAAAAAAATGTTGTGCCTGGTTGTTACATTATCTGAAATCTTCAGTTGAGAAACCAAATCATCTGCTATGTTTTCTGATTCGCATTTTACCCCATCACTACTGTAAGTAACACATTTACTTGACTAAATACGGGAGCACAGTAGTCATGATCGCATTGGCGCTGCCTTGTGATGGAATCGATAGTTCTAGAAGATGGTTCGAATCCCATCAGTCCTTTTTTTTTGTTCGTCTACATTTTTAACCTTAGCTTCAGAGAGCTATTTTTGGATGTAAGATTATGAAACTGTAAATTCATTTATTGCAAAATAACTTATTTGTCGTGAGTACTTAGACGGTATCAGAAATCATGGGTAGCGGTCGAGAAGTGTCTAAAAATACATCTTTAATATGACAGATAAGTTGCAATGGACAGAGGTGCGATCTCCAAATACACCATTGTTTTTTTTAAATGATAGATCGATTGCTTGTAATTGATATATTAAAAACAGATAAAAAGCCGCGTTCGCGATCGCTTTATTTCCTATTCAAACTATTCCAGACGAGGAACATTATTTATCAAGAAAACAAGTGTGATCTGCTCTGACAGAAACCAAAAATTGGGATTTGCTTGTTGACTGTACAAGTCGAGATGGCCGAAAATATTAGATACAGGTGTTGACCAGTGTTTCCATTTTGAATAAACATCTGGTGACAATTGATAAGCATACATTGCTAATGAAGACGCACAGACCGTTTCAAGCACAGTGCAATATATTACACCGAATCCGCTTCTGCTTTAACAAATGGTGAAGAAACAACAGATTCTATTATTTCTGAAATGCTTCCAAATGTATCTTGCCTCGAGTGTAATGTAAAGATCAAATACCCTTTTTAATGAAAGGAGTGAAAATCTTTTTAAAGAAAATATTCCTGCTTTCAGTGTGCAAGGAAAATCGTGCAGTGTTTCCATTTTGAATAAACATCTGGTGACAATTATCCAAAGCATTTCAGAAAGTTAATTATGTAACATGTTCATTAACATTATGAAAATACACATTTGGAGTTATTTGTACAAAGGTGCTACAAATCCAGAGAAAAATATGTTTTAAAGTAAATAACCTTTTTCTATAGAAGTTTATAAAAAAGAAATGTCGTGTATATAATTTTCCCTATGAAAGTTAAAGCCTCTTCTGAACTGTCTATAGCAGCTAATGTTTTCATTGTCATCTGACCGGCTTTTTAAAGGATACGTCTTTACAACTGTGTACCTAATTTGAGGGAAGAAATTTTCTTTGCTGGACCACCCTGTGTTCAATTCGGATATGAGTATCTTCAACAGAATCGCTATCGTATTTCACATCGTCATCGAAGGAAGAATTAGCACCATATATCACTTGATTTGCATTGAAAGCTCGGAGCGCAAGCTCATTCTTGATAAAACTGCATTTTCTTATTACATTTCCGTAGAAACTGTAGAGGTTCAGTCTTTTTTAAAGTTAGGAAGTCTTCAAGTGTTGCCTTGGAATCTACGTCAATTAATTTCATATCTTTTCGCACTTATTATTTATTCAATCAATTTATTAAAAACCGCCAGAAAACCTTTGCAACCGGAAATGCTATATACCTACCGCCAAGGACGATTATTCAACTTGCGAACGATAACTCCCTTTTCCGCAACGAGGGAATTCATTAACGGTCAACAAGTTCATGATGAAAACCGCAAAACTTTCGAAGTGATGAATTCAACTTAACCAAGAGGAGCCATTGGTTCATTAGCTTCCTTATTAGCAGGAACTCTCTATCAATGAAATCTCGATAAGAACCACAAACTCTGGAATATCGTATCAATTGAGAGATATATACTCCATATGCAGGTGCTGCTGGAATGTTGCTACATATACATGGAAAAGTCACAATGGGAAAATTGAAATCGTCTCTTTTATCGTAAAGATTCGTTCTTAACCGCCCATCACTGTAAATATGGAGATGCAGGTCAAGGTATGAAGCAGACTTATCTGTATCTGTGGTATCCTTTATTTAAAATTGAATGACTGTGTTTCATGTCAGTTGTGTCCTTTCATGATATATATTAACATATATGAAGATCAAAAGGATAATTGAGGAATCATCGATAATTAAATGTATCTCTTATTTTCCTACCGATACAATAACTATTTCTAAATGTTCGCATGTTGTCCTCTATGAGGTCATTTGCAGATGTCTTTTATGATCTAATTTACAAATGTCATTAATGAAGTAGTTTTATGTGTCTTTTATAAGAGGTCTTTATATGGTATTGCTACATTTATATGAAGAACTCCTTATATGACTCGAGCTAGCTCGGAGTTTATTTTAATAAGACCTCAACAATTAAATATATTTCAAAATTTGTGGTAATAGTAAATTGTGTTAACAATCTTTGTATTCCTCTTATGTTATCATATATATGAATTAAACATAAAAGGAAATAATTCACACCAAAACAGTTTTAGAAAAACTAGTTGGAAAGTTATTAAAATAAAAAACAAAGGCAAAATAGATACACAATCGCCCATTTCCTGGCTGGATGCAATGATCTGATAAGAAGTAATGTAAAAAGGGGAACCTTGGTTGACCCTGGACCATCAAGTTGCACTGTTAGCAGGTGACGAGAAATAAAGCAATTTAATTGCTTAAAAAGAAGTAGGGAAGTTTGTAAAATGAATCTAAGGTTTGTCGTTCTGTCTTTGAAGTTTGTATGTTTGTTTTCTTTAGTTTAAAAAATACAACATATAGTATATATACACAACATATATCTCACTTGCCTGTGGAGTAGGAGATCAGAGGAAATCCCATCACAGGTCACATGTGATGTACTATCCAATTGAAAATGGGGATTGCAAAAATATGAAAATGTTACTAAGCTGTTTTCCATGCTACGAGCAATCTGATTGGCTGGAAAATAACCGCATTTAGAAAATTATTGTATATTCATGACAATTAACCTTTCGATGGGGATCGCTTTGAAAGAGTCAAAAATTTAGATATTGTCGATGCAAAAAGTATGTGAAATCCCCATAGACAGCAATAATATGTTTATTAAATATCATAATTACAATATATACGGTATATTATCCTTAAAATGTGTACTAACAATATCTATTTTGTAATACGTTTCACTAAATAGCAAATCGTGGCAATCTACAACAAAACAATGGATTATAATTAATATAATGTAAGAATTTAAGAAAAAAATAATTGAGCATTAAAAGCATAAAATATCCATTCCGAAACTATCCTTTCTACACAATTTATTTCCTAGTTGATACCAGTGATACTTTTGCATAACAACATAGTTAAAAGAAATGATAGCAGCAATCAGAAGACGTTCGCAAATAGTACTGTATACAGAAGGAATATGTTGACTCTAGATAAAAATGTTTTACTTACAATATGTCGCTGATGCCAGTTTGAAGTTGATGAGCACAATCACTATTAGAAAGCCTTTAACAACCATACTGGAGGTTGTATGGTATGCACTCAAAGACAACTGATTTTCAATTTCAATTAATATACTGATTTAAAAAAAAAATCATATATGTATATCATTACCATTATTTACACAACCAATCATGTAAGAGGAAAACGTTACGTGTTATATGCAGATGACTCCATGTCGGTTTGCACGTAACACATTGCAATGTGATGAAAAAAGCATGAAGTAATTAACATAAAGAATCATTATCGTACACCTGATAAATATTTAGATCATTCTATTGCTTTTTTGTTTCTTATATTTTTTCTTGCTTTGTGTTTTGAGTTTTTTGTTTTTTTGTTTTAAATAAATGTTTGCACTTTTTCTTTTGGTATCTAGCATTACAGGAAAGCTAGTTTGACATGTCGAATTATGTTTTGCATCTTTTTAACGATAGTACTGAAGAGTGATTTTTTTCTCAGGAAAGTGTAGAACGCTGAATCAGCCTTTTAATGCTTGCTATGCATGTATATATACGACTAGGGTGTTCGCGTTCGATCTATGTTAAGGATTTGAGAGAAATAAATCATGTTGAATTGTTGTATTTTTCAATAAGACAAAATAGTGTTGGTATACAATTTAGCAGTAAATCGAAATCTACAATTTCTACGGGGTTTTTTTTAGATGGAAAAACGTTGGAGATACCGTAGCGGTTAATCATGTGCCGTAAATTGAAGGACAGACAACGCAATGGCCAAAAGAAAAAAGTTTCTTGCCCATGTCCTTGATATCGCAAATTGCTAAGATGCTTTATAACTCGATTCAAAAATTATATATAAATATATTTGCATTTCCAGCAACCAAAATATCTTGTTTTCAAATATTGTGCCAACTTATTTGATGATACCTCTGCTTGTGGATTTCTCGAAGGTATCATTCGCCCAGTAATCAGTGATTCGGGACTTACATGTTTATATATATACGTCTGAAAATTAAACCAAATAGTGTTAGAATTAGATTTTAGAGCTGTCGACGGGATTTGAACCCCCACCATTGATACACTGCAGCAGCTTAGCCTTACATCCAGCGCACTAGACCACTCGACCACATCCACTCCCTAAAAAAGGAGCTTCAATAATCGTAGTGTTACCTTTTCTCGTAAGGCAAATCTAGGGATAGGCGTAAGACATGTGTATAAGCGTGTGTAGATGGTACATATATACTTAATATTATAATTTGACAGCAATCTAACTCAGCAATTTTTAATATATTGTATAGGATAATGAAGAATTCATTATACAGTCACAGGAAATAAAGTATAGTATACAAACGTCTAGAAGCAAGTGACAACCATACAATATATCTGTAGCACAGGATCTCAAAGTTACTAAGGATACTAGGTTAATACTAAATATTATATACATCTGAACATTAAACAAGACAGTGTTAGAATTCGATTTTAGAGCTGTCAAATTATATATATATATATATATATATATAACATTTACAGTTCATACATAATGTAATTTATCAAAACTAAGATTAATCTGCATCAGCCACAGGTAGCCTTTGCTAATTTTGGCTATCATGTTTTCCACTTTTTTGACTATGAACGTACCTGCCGAAGGTTATTCAAGAAAGGCGATATATCTACGTTTTTATGGTATCTCTAATGGTGGACTTGTAACCGCGATGGTATTATTCACCTAGTGGTCAATGTCTCGGGCACTGGCATGACTAGGGATATAGAGTAATTCGCGTATGACCTCTAATGGAGTTTCTTCAGATACTCCCCTACGCTTGTATCAGTAAAGAGGAGGGAGTGTACATGTGAGATCTGATTTTAATCAAGTTTCATTTTAAAAATTTGAACAGTTGATCAAATTACATATGTTACGGATTTTGCAGAAACATCTTGCGTTTTGTCGACTTTTGACGAAAATATGCAAATTAGATTGATTTCGACCAAAAGCTATATATATAAAGCATTCTCTTCTGGAACGATTCAGCGAAGATTAACCCAACTTTGCAACGTTAATTCTTGAGTAAGCTCCAACTTCTATCCAAGATGACCGCTGTTACTGAAAATAAAACAGAAATTTCTTCAAATGGCAAACCTGATCCATGTTATGATTGTGTAAGCTTAAACTAAGATATTATAAGATTAAGAGTTGTTTGATATATTTGCACTTTTTACTGTCAAATTTGTAATTTGGACACTTTTTTTTAAGTTTCAAATTTTAATTATTCTAGCAATAAATGATTTAAAAACTCTCTCCTCAGAAACCTCTTGGACAATTTGAACCCAACTGTGCCTAATCATTTGAATATGTAATTTAAAATAATATTCGCAGAATCTGACAAGTGACCAACATGAATGGTGCTACTAAAATAAAACATAGAGGTAAATCTAAAGTGTAAATTTCGGATGATTTTAGCATAATATGTGGCTTTTTAATATTTCTTCAAATGATCAAACAGCGAAATATTATGAATTATATTTCTGAGAACTTGCAAATATAAGACATATTCATGTATTCACATGTATTCAAATAATCTTTTTAATATAAAAACCGTTAATCATCGGTAGGCAACTACAAGTGCATGTAATGAAATTAAAGTTTAAACAGTGATGGTCATCAATTCCACCAATATCAGCAATATGAATTTTCTAAATTATCTACGAAGTAAATTGTCCACGAGTTTCAGGGATGGGGAGGGGGCGTCATAATTGGAAAGTCAGTTTATGTGCACAAAACTACATGTATAACTATGCTTGAAAACAATAGAAAAAGTACTCTAACTCCAAAGTTATTTGTAAATAGTGGTCAAAATTCTCCTCCTATTAATTGTTACTGTGCATTAAGAAATAAACCATTTTATTAAGAAAAAAAACTGCGTTGATATTCACATACTTTGTTAATTGCTTGATTTTTACTGCGAGTTTAAATCCGAAATTGCAATAACAATTTTACATAGTGTTTTATAAATTCAGTTAGCAAATTAAAATCACTGAAAGTAAGCATGGTTATGAATTATGTAGCTTAGTGCTCCGAATCAATTATTAAAAACCGCATCGGTGGTGTAATGGTTAGCGTGATGGCGCTGTGCTACCTGTACATATGTATTTAGTGGTGTTCATGGATAGCGTGATGGCGCTGTACCACCTGTACATATGTATTTAGTGGTGTTCATGGTTAGCATGATGGTGCCGTGCCACATGTACATATGTATTTAGTGGTGTTCATGGTTAGCATGATGGTGATGTGCCACATGTACATATGTATTCAGTGGTGTTCATGGTTAGAGTTATGGTGCTGTAACACCTGTACATATGTATTTAGTGGTGTTCATAGTTAGCGTGATGGTACTGTACTACCTGTACATATGTATTTAGCGGTGTTCATGGTTAGTGTGATGGCAGTGTACCACCTGTACATATGTATTTAGTGGTGTTCATAGTTAGCATGATGGTGCTCTACCACCTGTACATATGTACTTAGCGGTTTTCATGGTTAGTGTGATGGCGGTGTACTACCTGCACATATGTATTTAGTGGTGTGCATGGTTAGCTTGATGGTGCTGTACCACCTGTACATATGTATTTAGTGGTGTTTATGGTTAGTATGATGGCGCTGTACCACATGCACATATGTATTTAGTGGTGTTCATGGTTAGCTTGATGGTACTGTACTACCTGTACATATGTATTTAGCGGTGTTCATGGTTAGTGTGATGGCGGTGTACCACCTGTACAGATGTATTTAGTGGTGTTAATGGTTAGCGTGATGGTGCTGTACTACCTGTACATATGTACTTAGCGGTGTTCATGTTTAGTGTGATGGCGGTGTACTACCTGCACATATGTACTTAGCGGTGTTCATGGTTAGTGTGATGGCGGTGTACTACCTGCACATATGTATTTAGTGGTGTGCATGGTTAGCTTGATGGTGCTGTACCACCTGTACATATGTATTTAGTGGTGTTCATGGTTAGCGTGATGGTGCTGTGCCACATGTACATATGTATTTAGTGGTGTTCATGGTTAGCATGATTGTGCTGTGCCACATGTACATATGTATTCAGTGGTGTTCATGGTTAGCGTGATGACGTTGTACCACATGTACATATGTATTTAATGGTGTAATGATTAGCGTGATGGTTGTGTGCCCCCTGTACATATATACTTAGTGGTGTTAATGATGCTCAATTCTACGTTACATCGGATCGACCCTCTGCCTTTACTTCATTATCATTGTGGATTGTGAAAAAAGCCTATTGATTCACTCTATAAATAAAGAGAAAAAATAATAGCTTGATATGATAATATGTTTCCACGTACACAGACATAACACTACAACATTAAAAAAACTGTTATGTAAGAGGTGGAAACAGCTGAATATATGATGGCAAAAACTATAATAATGAAATAAATATAGTTAATACCAAATTAACTTGTAACAGTTCGTGCAGGGTGCGACACCACATTGTAATTTTTTTACCATTACAGTAACTATTTTTATAGATTTCAAGAGTATTATTTGAATCTTATTTTTGCTGCTTTGAGAGTACCTGATGAGGATTTTCCAGAAACGCGTCGCATGCTCTAGGTTTGACATCTACGTTTTTATTTCAATGATATTCACACTGAGAAAGGTGTTGATCAGAGAATTACCGCAAGTCAGAAATACAATCTATTATCATCTATTTGTCATGTCATTATGATTTGCGTGTACTTAAGTAAATAATTTTAGTCAGTAGTGAAATCCTGTATTTTTAAAAGTAAAATACTTTGCAATTACCAGTACTGCATATAATAATTTTATTAAGTTCTGAAAGTCAAAAACGCTCTGCACAATAAGCAGGGTGCATAGATATAAAAAGGATTTAACATGTTGGTGTATCTGTACACATTCAAATATGTAATCTTTTCTTACATATACTGGTATCCACCACAGTGTCCAACACGATTTCCATATTAGATTATGCTCGCGTCGTTTATCAGTAACACGACAGGTCGCTGCTTGAGCAGTAACTACTTACCCTTCCACAGCACCCCTCTCTCTTTCCAATGGGCAGTGTTGTCTTAACGCATGGACACGCTGGGCAGTTGTCATTGGGTCCACGAACATATGGACCCAATGCTAATTTATGTATGTTGTGCATGGCATGCTTTGTTAATGCACTGATTTTGTTGGAAGTACCAATAAAATGAAAGTATGTTTAATTTTATCGACATTTGCAGTTTTTCTACGCGAGTGGTTGTGTGGGTGGGGATGCCAGTGCACTCCTTTTCCCAGGGGCCAATAATGCTGCTAAGACGTTCCTGTCGATGGGGTTTGTGTTGCCCAATCGTTAGTTTTCTGAGTATTATTTTGTAGATCATTGTTTTCCTTTTGTCTTTTGGCCATTGTGTTGTCTGTCCTTCTTTGATTTACGGCTTCAGATTTCTTCTATGGTATTTGCAAACTTTTCTTGCACACTGAATATTAGAATACACTTTCATAAATGTTAATGTTGATATTAAAAATATCTTGTGTACTAAGGCATTAAACAGGTTGTTTGTATTTGAAGCTGATCTAAAAAGAAAGTACTTTTGGCTAAATCAATTAATATTAAACATAAAAGGGTGCTGGTAATAAGTATTCGTTGTACCGTTTTGGTATTCAAAGTTTTCCTGAAAGTGGAAAGTGACCAAGACAATTAGGCAACCGCCTGGATATAGCTGAAATATTGTTGAAAGTGACGTTAAACACCATACCCCTAACCCTAATAATTTCTCTGCTATTTGATATCACCGAAGCAAAATAGACTATCAATCATGAATTATAATAAGAATTCATTTTTGGGAATGTTTTCCAACTTGTTAATAGAATATGCTGATGCTCTTTTGTCTACTTTCGGTAGTCCATCAATTCCACCTGCACCAACGCAAACAAATGCTCGTATTCCGTGTCCTCATCAACGTTAAAATGTTATAATAAACAGAGGAAACAAAATAATAATTGGTTTCGATGAGAATGGAAATCATAAAAGGAAACTAGAAATAACAGAATACTAATATTTTAGCGATTTATTTTTGTAATATGTGGCTAATAATTCTGCCATTACTGCAAACACATCACGTCGGTGGGTACACTGCAAGTATAATAAAAGACTAAGTAAAATTTCATTTGTTGACGAATAATTTCATTGAATCAAATAATAGGTACGCATTGGACGAAAGACTTTGCTATATCTGGTGGTTTTAAGCGGAATGTATGCTGTTCAATTTGTCCATGTACATGTCCTCACGTTTTTAGTTCCATCTTTTGACGTGTTTTACGATTTCCGATTTTCAATTCCTCTTTGTTCGTGTTTGTGTTGTAGGAATTGATGTTTTATTTATGTTATTTGTATTTTACGCAGATTAGTCTCCAACACGCTGATGTTCGCATCATTTAACCGTAGCGTCTCGGGTCACACTAGTGGAACAGGAACCGATTACACATCCGGAACACCTGCACTTACTCTCGACATTCAGTGGGATTCGTAAATTAGTTTTCTGTGTAGCGTTTTGTAGATCATTGTTTGTCCTTTTGTCCCTTTTTCGTTTGGCTATTATATTATCCTTCCTTATATATGTACGACTTCTGATTACCCTTTAATATTTTAAAACTTTTCTTTGAAAACAATATACATGTAAGTATGCAATTAAATTAAACTTAAGAAGCAAGCACATACGTACCACGACAGTAGTAATGATAGCACATACGGTATGTATAAACTATAATAGATAAGGAAAAATGTGGAAAGATTAGCTGCATAAAGTTATTAATTAGAACAATATAAAAGGAACCATGTGAAAAGATTGGCTGTAGAAGGTTATAAATTAGAACAATAGAAAAGGAACCACGTGAAGAGAATAACTGCTGAAGGTTATAAACTAAAACAATATGCATGTGCGTTCTTGATTTAGGTGAATATAATTCCTTGGTAAATTTAACTGCTATACCTGTCGTGTATTGCTGATTCCATTTTCCACGAAATTTTTGCTATATCGTGGCGGTCAGTTTTATTGCAGGGAGATGGCCTAGTCCGATTAATGTGTAGAAAGAGGCAGGGACACTTTGTCCTGGATTTTTTTCACAAGACGGTCAATTTTAAAATGCATAGCAATGCCATTACTAATGATAAAAAAGATGGAGTAAAAATACTTTCTAATGAATATATAGCATTTTCATTGAGTAGAGAGGGTGAAAAATAGCTTAAAATGGACGACAAAAATCTCGAAAAATGCAATATGTCATTTTTTGGCTTCTTTTAAACCGGGAATTCTGAAAGAAAAATATCTAGAACCAGAAAAAGATATGGTTTTCTCACCCCTTGGAAAAAGTAGTCCGTTAATTTAGGTGAACATTTTTGTTCTATCTTACCCCGGCTTCAGGGTAAGACAAGCTACACGCCGTTTTTTTCCGCAGAATTGTTTTCCATTCTTGAATTAAATTGTCGATGTATAGTGTCTTGACAGTATTTTAAATGTATTTCACAATAAAATACAATGTATTTAATAAATATATTATAAATGCTACAACAGCGATAAATAACTGTAAAAACGTTATTTGACGTTGGTCAAAGGGAGGTAATTTGTTTTTATTTACGTTATTTACCTAACAAGGGAGAGCACTCTATATTTGCTCAACGTTAACAAATATTGACACTATAGAAAGAGATTATAAAAAGAGGCAAACATCGTGAAAGTTTCTTAATTTTATTATTTTGAACCTCTTTAAAGTTGTAAAATGAAAATGTTGTTTTATTTTATTATGTGGCATTTTGGTCCTGTGATACGGTTCGCAAATTAATGCGCCAAACTACACAAAAAGTAAACATACATTGACACTGTAGAAAGGGGTGAGAAAAAGAGTCAAACACCATAAAAGATGTAAAATAGTAAAATCTGTGACACCCTCGTGTGTCACAGATTTTACTATCTTGCATCTCTCCTGGTGTTAGACACTATATTTCTTTGTTCCAATTCTTCACACAAGTGAATTTTGAAACAAATTTGTTTGTAATGTCCTTCGCAGCAAAAATGAAACTTTTCTAATAAGAATGTCGGCCCGTTCGAGTTAAATCTTCTTATACAGTTAACAAACATATGTTGCGAATTTATTGGCGGTTTCCTTTAACAAAATACTATTGGTGAATTTCCAAATTTACAGTCTGATTCCAAATTTATGGAAATATTAACAACGAGCAATAAATCATGTCAATGTGATCAGATTTCCATCCATGACAATCGGCGTACATATGAAGGGTTTTTTAAATGCGACTTCAATTTTTTTTTTATATTCATTTCCATGAAAATGTTATAGAGCCACCTTTTGGATTCAACATTTTCCTTCAATATGCTTTCAATCTCTATACAAGGCTGTCAATCAATGTCATCTCACGCCCATATGTATCAGTCTTAATTATAGGGTGGGGACAAATACTATTTTTACTCAGTAGACTATTGCGAATGGGCAAGGTACAGAGCAGCACGCGCTTATCATGTCGCACTGCTCCAAAATATATGTTTCACCTGTGAGTGACGTGTCCTTAATTATTTAATTTCAAGTCTTACCCGATTGACATATTACATAATGTACTTTTAACAGATAAACAACACACAATAATCAATTACCAAGATTTCTAACATGACGTCCTTCTTTCGCTTTGTAAGCAAACGAGCGATTTATCGATTTGGTATCATTCGCACATGCGGCGTAAATGTACCTGTTGATTATCATCTGCTCGAATTTGGCAGCATAAATTGGGTGTGATATTGTCCACAAATGTATATATATATTACGTCTTCCAATCAAAGTATACTACCGTATTTGTACACTTTTGAAAAACAACTCGAGTTATATGTCTTTATGTGGCTGAAATGCACGGCAAACAATGAATATGTATGTTTCAATTTGTGCATCCCTTTGTCATGAAAATTCTAAATTATTTCGGTGGAATTTATTGTATCCCTACTAATACAACTAAGGGTAATTTAACAATATTGTTTTCATATATGAATATAGAGATAGTCCTATTCATTGTTACTGTACATAGCGAATTGTAACATAAATACGCATTTTTCCTTTGATGTTTTTATGCAGTAATCAGCTTAAAAATAGTGAACTGTTTACAAACCATGGTCTAACATGAAGATCTTGATGTTATTCCATGATTTTGACGTTACAGGTCTGTTATTTCATGATTTTGACGTCATAGGATCTGTTATTCCATGATTTTGACGTCATAGATCTGTCAATCATGTCATTTCTGTTACAAACCATATATACCATGGATCTTACGAATGAGCTTATTTAAACCAACTCATCCTTCGGATTCGTTGGTTTAAATAAGTTAAATCGTAAGATCCATGGTATATATAATACTTGTAACATAAATACGCATTCTTCCTTTGATGTTTTCATACAATAATCAACTTAAAAATAGTTAACATTTGCAAACCATGGTCTAACATGAAGATATGGCTGGTATTCCATGATTTTGACGTCATACGATCTGTTATTCCATGATTTTGACGTCATAGATCTGTCAATCATGTAATTTCTGTTACAAACCATATATACCATGGATCTTACTCATGAAATTATATAAACCAACTCATCCTTCGGATTCGCTGGTTTAAATAAGTTAATTCGTAAGATCCATGGTATATATATTACATACATTATTTTATTAAGAAAAAGAGTGCGTTGATATTCACATACTTGGTTAATTGCTAGATTTCCAAAACAGTAAGAACATTTTTGCATAATTATGATTATAGTTGTTTGTAGATTTAATTAACAAATTAAAATCAAATCAAATAATCACTGAAAGTAAGCATGGTTATAAATTATGTAGTTTAGTGCTCTGAATGAATTATTAAAAACCGCCTCGGCGGTATAATGGTTAGCGTGATGGTGCTGTACCACCTGTACATATGTATTTAGTGGTGTTCATGTTGCTCAATCTTTAGTTTTTGGAGTAGTATTTGTTGATCATTGTGTTTCCGCTTGTCCAATTTATTTGTCCATAGCATAGTCTGTTCTTCGATTTACGGCTTCTGATTATCTGGTATATTCAAACCTTTCATATTGAGGATTATCTTCAAACTTCGCGTTTTACCTCAATGATAAGTTATGAAGACATAGAATAAAATAATATACATCTATGTAAACTACAGCTGCCGTGGCAGGCTGAACAAAATATTAATTTGAATATTACGTGATATCATTCGAAGCTACCAGTACAATAATTATAAGCTTGCCTCATTCTCTATTAAATATACATGCAATCCATTATTTAGCAAACATATATTTAATTTCATAATGATGCTGATGCTCCAGGAATTCTGTTTTTATTTTGAACTGTTACCCTTGATTGTGTTTAATTGCTTTATTTTACATCAGTCAATCGCATCGGTGGTGTAATGGTTAACGTGCTCGTATTAAATGGGGGTAGATCGTGGGTTCGAACCAGATCGGATCAAGCCAAAGACTATCCCAATAGATTTTTGCTTCTTCTCCGCTAAGCACGCAGTTTTAAGTAATAAAAACAAAGTCTGGTTTGCTCGGAATTAGGATAATGTAACCTTCCACTCATAGTTTTGATAATAAACTGCATTCCATTAAGACACCAGGAAAATATGCAAAATTATCCAATATTATTGAATCCACACAAGCGGATATAGTAATTGGTACTGAATCCTGGCTCAAACGATCAATAAAATCACCAGAAGTTTTACCATCAGACTTCAATTGATACAGAAAAGACAGATCAACAGGAGAAGGTGGTGGTGTATGCATACTAGTCTCTAAGAAATATGAACGCGAGGAACCAGTGGAATTGAAAGTAGAGAATAATTGCGAACTTGTATGGACTAAGATTAAAGTTGGAGGATCCAAGGATATATACGTAGGATCATTTTACAGACCATCCAATAATATAGATGCTGAATATCTAGGCACAATTGAATCATATCTAGCTAGAATACCAACACATAATGAAGCACATCTATGGCTAGGTGGCGATTTTAATCTCCCATGTATAGATTCGACCAACGAAAATATCAAAACAAAGTCATCTCACAGTTTATAATGCAATCAACTTCTGGAAATTAGCAAAAACTCAATGTTAGATCAACTTATCCTAGAACCAACACGTATAACAGAAACTCAAGCAAACATCCTAGACTTCTTTTTCACCAACAATGAAACATTAGTAAATCAAGTGAAAATATTGACTTAGCAAGAGAAATCGCACCTTTTCTGACTAGATTCTTCCAAAGCGCACTCAACAATGGTGATGTCCCAAAAGATTGGAAGTATGCCAACGTTCCTGCAATTTTCTGGAAAGGAGGCCGATTCAAGGCCAGTAATTATTGACCCGTTTCCCAGACCTGTATATGCTGTATGGTACAATAACACATACTAACGAATAATATCTTGAAACACCTAGATCGGAATACCATACTCACAGACTGCCAGCATGGTTTTCGAGCAACAAGAAGCTGCGATACACAACTCTTATCCTTGAAGCACGAACTGGCCATATCACTAGACAGTGGGATCCAACAAGACCTAATCATCTTATATGTTTCGAAGGCCTTTGACAAAGTTCCACACCAACGACTTTCAAAACTCAATTTCGATGGTATTAGAGGAACAACACTAAGTTGGATCAAAGCATTTCTCTCTGACAGATCACAACAAGTCAGCGTAGATGGAGCCACCTCAGTAGACAGTGGCGTACCACAGGGTACCGTCTTGGAGCCATTCTTATTCTTGATATTCATCAACGACTTACCAGAGTGTTTAACATCTAGGACTTGTAGTATATTACGAATGTAGTTTGCTACACATATTTTCATTGGTTCTTCAACCCTGAATGTCAGCTTATATTCGGAAAACAGACGGGCTATATATTTCAGTCCCCAAAAACGATTAAAGCATGGACGAAAAAACATTACACTTCACTGAATCAATGGAATAATACGGAATAATAAATGTATTTCTACCAAATTAAATGCTGTTTTTATACTCAAAGCGGCTGCATGAAAAAAAAAATATTACAACGGTTAATTCCGTCACAAATATCTGATCGATTCAGCAAACTCCTATGTTCCACGGCTGTACCATAGCAAATAAACAAAACGTTGAGCCTTGAAAACTTTCGACGTTATGGGGCCACACCAAGGTTCTATTTACATGTTGTTAACATTTAAATTATTGAAACTGTTTCGCAAACCCGTTGTTTTGTTATGTGATATATCAATGTTATATTTATAAAGCTTACAAAATTTACTACATATGAAACTGTATTGATTTAGAAATTTAGTACAGTATTTTCCTTCATGAGACACCCTATGCATGAAATATGACGTGGCACATATGTTGACGTCATTGAAGAATGACGTCAAAGGTACGGAAACGGACATCTAGAGATACGAAAAATGAAAATAAAAGAGGCAAATTTATTTAATACAGTTGGATGTTGTATTTAAAAAAAAGGTTAAATCCGTAATATATTTGTTATTCAGCTATCAGACAGGGTATATAATGTGACATTCCCGGCATACGATCTATATTACCTTCGGCTGCGCCTCAGATCCTAAACCGGTAATGTCAAATACTATAACTAATTGACAAGGTTCATTATCAAAATTATGTCACGAATGACCAAATAACCCAGTAACTCACGAATTCGCGCATAATCTATTGATGAGAAATGTTTTAATTTGCATTGAAGGTTTGGGCACATAAAACCAGTACCCCTTCCACATTTATCAAGCCAGGAAATTGAGCGGTCATATATTTGTTTGTTTATTTTTTTCAACTTTCTATGATTGTTATATTGGATTGTGGAACCTTTCTGACAGAGTAGTGATGTTTGCATTTCGTATTAATATGTCAAGTGAAAAAATCATAATTGTTATCATCTACCCAGTATATTTATTACTGAAATTTACAGTTCCTAGATAATGTAATTGTTAATCAAACTAAGGTTCTCCTCCCTCGGGTATAGGTAACCTTAGCTGATTTTAGCTATCCTGATTAGGCTCTTTGGTTTTATTGCTCCCAAAACTGTATGTTATTTGACTTTCCAATCTTTCGATTGTGGACATACATGAGGAAGGTTATTCCAGAAAGGCGTCGTGCTCACTAAGTAAAATATCTACATGTTCGTACATGTATTTTGCATATCGTTTATTATCATTATTAAAACAACATTCACCCCTGACCTCATTACATTTACAATAAAACCTCGATATTTCCAATAAATCGTTTTTATTGAGAACTCAAAGTGGTTATTTGTTCCGTTCCAAATACATTGCAATATCTGTTAGCTTAATTTAACTGTACATTGTGGGAATTCTGGTACATGCTTCAGCTTTGTTATTTTTCGAATTTCGTTTGATTATTCTTAATTATTATTTGGTTGTATTGCTCCTAAACACTTTTAAATTAATTGTCTTTCCACTCTTTCGGTTTTGAGTGTAACTGATGATGGTTATTCCAGAAAGGCGTTGTGCGCATTAAGTTTGATATCTACGTTTTCATTCAGTAATGTTCAATCTTTTGGGGAAATACCTTGTATTTCTTATCAATATTATTTTTCTTTTTTAAGCTTTGAAAGATTTTGTCCACTTTATGGCTTAGAATGTGATAATGAGATCTTGCATCATAAAGCTGTCTGCTATCAGTTGCCAGAGGATACGCGTTGAGGTCAGAACATTTATTATTAAAGATATATTTCCCCAAATCAACGAAAAATTGTCAAGACTCCACAACTGTTAAACGTGCAACAATACGTAAGGCTGGAAAATGATTAAGAAATTACGTTCTAAGTCCATCAGAATTGGTCGGATAAAAGATAATTACATCAAAGAATCGATAACATTAAGTCGTAGATATCTAAGATCCCCACTTATCATTATCAGTTACCTAGAAAATAGTCTCAATGTCAAAGGTCATATGTTATATTCACCTTTAGCAATACTTTTGCAATTACCATTACACCGTTCGTAACCATTTTCACATTTACATCATGGTCCATTACTAATATCAACATATTTTTCATTTGGTCTATCGCAATAATCATATGGGACATCTGAACATGTTTGTACTTCAACTAATAATAATCAAATTTCATAATTTGACATTATACAATTTATTCATCAATAATATTACATTTTTATTCAAGGTTTGGGCCCTTGAAACTAGCTTACCCCGCACCCCAGGCACTTTTATTGAAGTACATTTAACAGGTCAAGAAAGTGAGCGGTTGATCATGTATTTGTGTGCTAGAGGTTTCGATATTTCAACTTTCCACGATTTTGATATTTGATTTTGGAAAGGTTCCGACGGGGTGGTGATGTTTGCTTTTCATTTTAGTATGTAAAGTGAAAACAAATCATAATTGTTATACATGTATTGTATGAGGTATTTTACATATCGCTTAGTATCATCATTAAAACAACCTTCATCGATGAGCTCATTACATTTACAATCAATCCTCGATATCTGCAATTAATCGATTCCATTGAGAACTGAAGTAGCTGTTTGTTCCGTTCGAAATACATTGCAATATCTGTTAGCTTAATTTGACTGTACATTTTGGGAATTTTGCTCCTTACCTCAGCTTTGCTTTGTTATTTTTCGACTTTCGTGTCTTTACTTTTAGTCATTATTTAGGCTCTTTGGTTATATTGCATCCAAACACCTTTAAGTTATTTGGCTTTCCAATCTTTCAGTTTTGCGCGTATCTGACGAAGGTCATTCCAGAAACGTTTTGTGCGCACTAAATTTGATATCTACCTCTTTTTTATTAAGTTATTTCCAATCTTTCGGGGAAATACCCTGTATTTCTTAGCAATATTATTTTTTATTTTTCCAAGCTTTCACAAATTTTGTCCACTTTATAGCTTAGAATGTGATAATGAGATTTTGCATCATAAAACGATCTGATATCGTTGCCAGAGGATAGGAGTTTAGGTCAGAAAATGTATCATTACAGGTATATTTCTTTAAAAACACCGACAAATTGTCATCATGATAACTTCACAACCGTTAAAGGTACAATAATACGCAAGGTTAGAAAATGATTAAGCAATTGCATCCTAAGTTCATCAGAATTGGTCGGAAAAATAATGAAAGCCTCAAAGGATTAATAACATGAAGTCGTAGATATCTCAGATCCATACTAATCATCATCAGTTCATGTCACCTAGAAAATAATCTCAATGTCAAAGGTCATATATGAAATTCACCTTTAACTTACAACTTTGCTGACTCGGGGAACGTAAAACTCAAAAATGAAAGATATTCGTCATGGAATGCAGCAATGTTTCTATGTTTCACCGAAGAAATTCGAAAACTCCATCCACGATCTACCAGACTCGCAGACAGCACACTAACCATTACACCCTCAATGTGGTTTCGTAGCACATGTGGCATAGCTTGGACGTCAAAGCAACCAATTGATGTGTGTATGTCAACCAGCAAAAGACATTATGGACACATGTTCATTTTGTTTATGCGTATTAGATTTGACGGCATATTGAAGCAGTAATTAAACTGTCAACTTTCTCTGTAAAAAGGCACTGAAGGTAATTAAGACATTGTTTCCTCTTGTTATCAATTGTTTAAAACAAATGAAGCTAGACCAGCCGTTATTAAAATTGTTTCCTCATTGTTTCTTTACATTGCCATGAATTACAGTGACTGTTTTCTGTTGTATTTATTTTTCTTCTTTATAACCGTTAGAGGAAACTGAAGTAGATGATCAAGAATGGACAATCCAGAGACACTGACAACACTGGCCACACAAGATACCAGACGATGACAATCAAAACAAAACAAGCCAAAAAGAACAATACAGAAAACTAAAAAGATAGGCAGCATGGACCCCACCAAAAACAACAAGGAGGGAAAACAACACAACACAATACAGAAAACAGAAAAGATAGGCAGCATGAACCCTACCAAAAACAACAAGGGGGGAACACAACACAACACAATACAGAAAACTAAAAAGATAGGCAACATGGACCCCACCAAAAACAACAAGGGGGAAAACAACACAACACAATGCAGAAAACTAAAGCGATAGGCAGCATGGACCCACCAAAATCGCAGTGTTAATCTCAATTTCACCAAAGAATTTTCATTTTGCATATTATGAAGAAGAATAGTGAATAGCAAACATTCAAGTTTCAAGTTTAAGCAAAATCGATTTTCCTGCAAAATATGACTTTTAGACTGCTATCCATACAAAAGACCATTCCAATCTTTATATATGGTTTATGTATTGCACATAGCTATCTCTATCAATGTTCCTATATATTTCTTTATTTGATATATTTTTCTATGGCCTGTTTGAAGAAAATGTGCATAGATTATCTGTATTTTATGCTACCTTGTATAATACTTCTTTTTATTTTCCCCAAGCATTACCCTGGGGATCGCTAAAAGGAACCTTTATTCATTTTTTTGTATTTCAGGACCCCTCCCAGAAAGACGTGAGAAACTGTGTATTAGGATGGTCGTTGCCGACCACCTTTCATTTGAAAGTTCATCTTCTTGAGAACCAGGACTATAAATGCACATTTATTTGGACAGTGAATACTCAGAGTTAATAAATCAAGGAGAATAAATATATAACATATGCCCACAGTGGACATATCATATTGTCAAGTACACAGACCGTCTCCATAGCCAGCCAGTCCTTGATATGGCGTACTTAGAAGAAAACCAGCCAGCACGAATATTTCCTAGTTCTTTTTCTTTTGACCATTGCGTTGTCTGTCCATCTTTGACTTACGGCTTCTGATTACCCCTTTGGTATATTCAAACTTGTCTTGCAATTGACTGAAAGAGCATCTGATTTCAAACATGATCATGCATACATTACGCTAACCATTACTAAAGGAAGGATATTTATTATCCATTGAAGCATGTGATATAATGTTTAATTAAATGGCCATAGTCTTTACATAGCCGTCGTCTGTACCATCATGCGTTGAATTCATTCGTTTCATATTTTTCCAGGGTGATTCAATCTAATATTTAATAATACCTTTTAAGCTGCATTGTCAGAACACTATTAATTAAACTATCCCATTATTCCAGTTTAATTATCTTCTTCAATATAATAACTATATTTTATCTTAGTTAACTTGACTAATGTCTATTCAACATTCTTATTCTTGGAAATACATGTATCACAATTAGAACTTTGTTGGAACTTAACCAGGAAGTAGAAGGTTGATTTTATGATTTTAGAAAACGCAATCAATTCACATTCTTTTAAATATTTTAGTGTAGGCACTTATGCCGTTTAGGATGTAAACATAATCAAAATGGCTTGGCCAATTGATCCTATAAGATATTGTATTTTTATATATTACAATCACTTTTATTTTTGATTTTTTATGCAATAATACAAATAAAATAAAATAGATTTGATGGTATTATTTTGTTTATTATATGCACCCCAAAATATAACTAACATATTGTTGAAAGTGGCGTTAAACATCACAACCTGGCTTTTTATAATATGTATGTCCATGTGTATACCCCTTCGCCACACGTTCAAGCACATACCTATAGTTTCATTTTACACGGACGCTTTGTTTTTAAGTTTCAAATTAGAATTATTCTAGCAATAAATTATTAAACACTCTCTCTTCTGAAACCTCTTGGGCATTTTGAACCCAACTTTGCCTATTCATTTGAAATAAAATAATATCCGAAAAACCTGACAAGTGATCAAGATGGATGGTGTTACTAAAAAAAGAACGACGTAGAGGTAAATCTACAGTGTAAATTACATATGATTTTAGCATAAGATGTGGCTTGTAGGCAACTTAAAGAAATAATTTATATTTCTTCAATAACACAATGAAATATTATGAATTATATTTCTGAGAGCTTGCAAATATAAGACATATTCATTTATTCACATGTATTCAAATAATCTTTTTAATATTGAAAACAGTTAATCATGGGCAGGCAACTACAATTAATCATGAACAGACAACTACATGTAATGAAATTAAAGCTTAAGCAGTCATGGTCATCAATTCGACCAATATCAGCAATCAGAATTTTCTAAATTATCTACGGAAGTAAATTTTCCACGAATTTCGGGGAGGTCGGAGGGGGAGGCGGTGGCGTAATAATGGTAACGTCAGTTTATGTGTACAAAACTACATGTAAAACTGTGCTTGAAAACAATAGAAAAGTACTCTAACTCTAAAATTATTTGTAAATAGTGGTCAAAATTCTACTCCTATTCATTTTTACTGTACATAAATAAATAAAACATGTTATTAAGAAACAAAACTGCGTTGATATTCACATATTTGGTTAATTGCTTGATTGTTACCGCGAGTTCAAATTCGAAATGGTAATAACATTTTTGCATTTAGTTAACAAATTAAAAGCACGGAAAGTAAGCATGGTCATAAATTATGTAACTTAGTACTCCGAATCAATTATTAAAAACGCATCGATGGTGTAATGGTTAGCGTGATGGTGCTGTGCCACATGTGAATATGTATTTAGTGGTGTTCATTGTGCTCAATTCTACGTTACACCTGATCGACCCTCTGCCTTGTGGATTGTGAAAAAAGCCTATTGATTCCCTCTATAAATAAAGAGAAAACATAATAGTTTTATATGATGATATGTTTCCACGTACACAGAGATAACACTACAACATAGAAAACCTTGTATGCTAGAGGTGGAAACAGCAGAATATATGATGGCAAAAACGATATTAATGATATAAATATAGTCAATACCAAATTAACTTGCAACAGTCTGTGCAGGGTGCGACACCACATTGTTATTTTTTACCATTACAGTAATTATTTTTTACAGATTTCAAGAGTATTATTTGAATCTTATTTTCGCTGCTTTGAGCGTACCTGATGAGGGTTTTCCAGAAACACCCCGCATGCTATAGGTTTGATATCTACGTTTGTATTTCAAAGATATTCACACCGAGAATGGTGTTGATCAGAGTCAGAATTACAATTTATGATAATCAATTTGCCATGCCATTATGGTTTGGATGAACTTAAGTAAATAATTTTAGTCAGTAGCGAAATGTTGCATCCTATAAGTAAAATGCTTTGCAATTACCAGTACTGCATATAATAATTTTATTAAACTCTGAAATTCTATAACACTCTGTACAATAAGCGTACATAGATATAGAAAAAAAAGATTTAACATGATGGTGTACCTGTAAAAACGTTAAATTTGTAATATTTTCTTATATATACTGTTGTCCACCACGGTGATCATCATGATTTCCATATCAGATGATGCTCGTGTCGTTTATCAGTAACACGACGGGTGTCGCTACTTGAACAGTAACTGCTTATCCTTCCACAGCACCCAAGTTAACACCACCTCCCTTTCCGATGGACAGTGTCGTCTTAACGCTTGGGCACGCTATGCAGTTTCCCTGGGGGTCACGAACATAGGGCCCATGATGAACTATGTATTTCGTGCATGGCATGTTTTTTAATGCATAAGCACTGATTTTGTTGGACGTACCAATACAATAAATATATGTTTAATTTTATCGACATTTATAGTTTTATTCACGAGACTGGTTGTGTAGGTATGGATCCCATTGCACTGCTTTTCCCAGGGGCAATAATGCTGTTAAGACGTTCCTGCCGATGGGGCTCGTCTTTCTCAATTGTTTATTTTCTGTGTAGTCTTTGGTAGATCATTGTTTGTCCTTTTGTCTTCTGGCCATTTAGTGTAGCGGCTAAATTCAAATATTTCACTTTTGCAGACAACCATGAAATTTAAATTTGGCACACATATCTGTCAGATAATATTGTTTCTAAAATCATCATTAGCTATCGGGATTTCCGCCATTTTCAAAATGTCTGCCGCTAAAACATAATGGCAACATTTTCATACTGCCTGGCTTCACGTACTGTCTATTTACTGTCATATTTATCATTGTTTGGCCGTTTTGTGGTATATTTTTGTACAAGATATTTTAATCATCCTGCTTAAGAAAAAGGCAAAATGACTTTCTTATTACGCATTTCAGGTCTGAAATATATCGATTTCTACTTGTGAATTAATAAAAGAGTAAATTGCAAACACTACCATGGCACAGTGGTGCAATTTGCTACCGTGAAATTCGGCATGGGGTTCAGTGTTAGCTTTGTTTTTATCTTAAAACAACTCTCCCAAATACATCACGATCCGCCCCGTAGAAGGTCGTGATGTCGTATGCGAATTGACGGAGTGTGCCAACGCGGGAGAGCCGAGCCAAGAGGGACAGGGCTTTAGTCCCACGGATGGTGTACAGATCGCACGGGAGTTGAATAACAGTGGATGAACGATCGGACTGGGTGTAGGAATTCCATCATCGAACTCAGTTGTATCCCATACAAAGAGTGTGTAAGTTGTAGGTGGTAAAAGGATAATCCCTTGGCCTTTCAACTTAATATTTGAGATATCGTCTATAATATATTACAAATCCATTTATTTATTCAATTGTTTTTGTCTATTTGTTTTTGATTATTGGTTACTATGTCGAAAATAATTAGGTTTTCTTTCTCTGCTCAGGAGAAGCAGAGTACAGATTGGTCGAAGTGTTTTATTTGTCAGGAAGACAAACATGAGGCACTCAAATCACCTCCAATGAAAATTGATTTGGCAAAATCAGGATACAGAACCTTGTCAAAAAATATTTCCGAGTTTGCCAAGATCAACGAAATGCCAATTCCTCTCGATATACGTCGAATCGACGAAGGAGATGGAATACAGGCTGCTTTGATAAATAAGGAGGCAAAATATCATGAGTCATGCAGGCTGATGTTCAATAACACAAAACTTCAAAGATCCCAAAAGAGACATCAGACTCCCGATACGAGCCTTTCCGATGTACCATCGTCATTCAAATTTACAAGAAAAAGTTCGACTGTACCAACAGAAGAGCGATCATTACATCTTGAAGAATGTTTCATCTGTGAGAAACAAGCATCGTGTTCTGAACTCTGTGAAGCTATGACGATGCAACTCAACACAAGACTCCATCAGTGTGCACAAAACTTGCAAGATCAAACACTTTTGGAAAAATTAAACGCATGAGATGTTGTGGCACAAGAGCTAAAGTATCATGGTGCATGTCTAACATCGTTGTATAACAAGGAAAGAACCCATTTAAGGATGAAACAATCGATGACAGAAGATGCAGACGCCGAAGGTGAAATCAATCAAATTGTTGTTGCGGAGTTAGTGACTCACGTAGTGGAAGCACAACGCTGAAGCGCAGGAGGTGTATTATTTAAACTAGCTGACTTGTGCAATTCATACGAATCCAGACTTAAACAGTTTGAAACTAATTCGACATTCAACAGAACACGTCTGAAAAATAAATTTCTGTCAAAAAACCCAGAGCTAAAACCATTTCACAAAGGACGAGAGGCTTTACTGGTTTTTGAAAAAATATGTTGGACCAGCACTTGTTTCTACCTGTGACTATACTGATGCCATGCATCTTGCTAAAGCAAGTGAAATTGTCCACAGAGTAATATTCGTTAAACAAAATAAATTATCTGGTCATTTTGATAGAGATTCTGTCGTTGATTATGTTCCACGTTGTTTAGTTAAACCTATGTCAATGATTGAGCACGGACCTGATATTGAGTCTCAAATAGAAAATGGTCTGGCAAAGTCAGAATTTGTGTACTTCAACAGTCACAAAAAGGGACCAAAACACAAGTGAACACTCGGGACATTCAAGTGACCGCGAACCATCTTTTGTTATTTATATAGGTTTTCTCTTGTATGCAAAGACAAGAAAGCGGCAACTGACAGATGCCCTGTTTCAGCATGGCATTTGCATCTCATATGACCGAGTGCTGGAAATATCTACTCAGCTTGGGAAAACTGTTCTTAGTCAATTTATGGAAGATGGCGTTGTTTGTCCAGCCATTTTGCAAAAAGGTTTATTCCCAACGTCTGCAGTTGACAACATAGATCATAATCCTTTTGCAACAACAGCAACAACTTCATTTCATGGCACCGGTATATCTATTTTTTTCAGCATCCAGTTTCGTCAACATTCTCTGATTCCCGAACGTTTTAATTCAAAGGTCAAAAGCCAAAGTCAAGAACTATCAGCTGTCTCCCCGAAACATACACAAATGTAAAACCAGCATTCTTGAAATCAAAACCAAATCCACCAATCCTACAAACACCAATGAGCATGTCTGATCTCGACTATCTCGTTCGAAACCTCCGTCTTGAGTATGAGTGGCTTCAATTTGTAAGTTTAACCAATGAAGTGTTAGATGTTGAGACAGTGTCATGGTCAGCATATCATTCGTCGAAAGGGATAAGACCACATGTTAACATCAGCATTTCATAATTGATGCCGATATTGCAAGAACAAGCTCATTCAGTAGTCACAATAAAGCATGCCATGGATAAAGTGAAGGAGGTAACATCCTTTTTAAATCCAAGACAAACGCCTGTGATGGCTTGTGATCAACCTTTATTTGTTTTTGCCAAACAGATACAATGGGAATGGCAGGAAATTTGTGGTGAGGATATATTTGTTGTTATGTTTGGTGGGTTGCATATTAAAATGGAAGCTTTTAAGCTGCTTGGTGATTTGTTGAAAGGAACGGGGCGGGTAACAGCATTATCTGAAGCAGACATTGCATCTCTTGGAACTGCCGAATCCTTCCTCACAGTTTCTAACCTTGCTAAGACAAGGCAAGCGCATCAGATTACTGCCTGTTGTTTGCATGACTTGATTAAAAAGGCATACCAACATGCAACGGACCACGCTAATCCGGTGACCGGAAACACTAGACCTCCAAAGTCATGGAACACTTTTCTTCGGTGTGACGAAAACAAAACAGAACTTTTTGTTTTTTTAGCACACAAAATTGTATCCATAAATACAGATGCAACTAGTGTCGTTACTAAGGAAGAAAATGTTGTCAGCAACAAAGCTATAGATACCGACTTTATAGCTCCTTGCACCCGTGAGGAAGCTGACACTCATATGTTTCTGCATGCAAAACATGCAGCAATGGGTGGTAGCAAGTCGATTAACATAGTAAGTTCTGATACATATGTTATTGTTACAGGTGTGGTTGTGTTTGGTGATTTGAATGTGGATCACTTTTGGAAAAGGCAAAGCTTTGCGATGGATACCAATTCATGATATTGTTAGATCGCTAAGTCCTAGGTCGCAAGCATTACCCTTCCTTCATGCATTCACAGGTTGTGATACCGTGTCTGCATTTGTTGGAAAAGGTGAAAAGACAGCATGGCAGGCGTGGAATGTGCTTGAGAATGCAAAAGAAGTATTCCATTGCTTCAGTTCTCCATGTGACAATTTGACACAAAGTGAAATTGGTGTACTTTTTGCCCGTATACAGCGTCCCTATAATGGCATTCCTCCCTCAAGAGCTGCTCTTGTTGATCATATCAAAAGATATGTCTTGCAAGCAGGACATACTTGGGGGCAGTTGCTATGCATGAGTCGCAAGCTTTACCATCACCTTCCAGATGGGGTTGGGAAAAAGATAGCGGAGTTTGGTCCCACACTGGACATCATTGGTGCCAATAACAGCATCATGTCAAGAACTACTTAAATGTGGCTGTAGAATAAGTTGTTCTGGCAACTGCAAATGTTTCAGGTCAGAATTACCTCCTACTGCTCTATGCAGCTGTAACTTCTCTGAATATTAGGTCTTTCGCGTCCTATAAAACCACTACAGGTTGTATTTTGGCGCATGCGCAGTGCATATATATATGAAATGATATTTTAATCGTATGCTCGACCCCTTTTTGATTGATTATTTTAAAGGAAATTGAAATGTTACAAAACAAACGTGAAAATACGAGATAAACGTTATGATAATTGACGCCATTTTGAAAATCATGGCGGCCATTTTTTGAATGGCCGAAACCTGAATGGCCAACGATATTTCCTTTTCAGGTACTAGACAAGAAACCTTCATGCCAAATTTGGTGCTTGTCTCACCAAGTGAAATATTTTACCAACTATCCGCTCCACTTATTGTGTTGTCTGCCCTTCTTTGATTTACGGCTTCAGATTTCTCCTATGGTATCTGCAAACTTTTCTTGGACACTGAATACTAGAATGCACTTTAATAACTGTTAATGTTGATATTAATAGTATCTTGTATACTAAGACATGTAAATGGTTGCTTGTATTTGAAGCTAATTTTTCACACAAAAAGTGTTTTGGGCTAAATCAACTAATATTCAACATAAAAGGGTGTTTGTAATAAGCGTTCGTTACACCGTTTACGTATTCAAAGTTTTTCTGAAAGTGGAAAGTGATCAAGACAATTAGGCAACCGCCAGAATATAGCTGAACTATTGTTGAAAGTGACGTTAAACACTATAGCTCTAACCCTAATAAGTTCGTTACTATTTGATATCATTGAAACACACTAGACCTATCAATCATGAATTATAATAAGAATTCATTTTTGGGAATGTTTTGCTGCTTGTTTATAGGATATGCTGATGCTATTTTTGTCTACTTTCGGTCGTCCATCAATTCCACTTGCACGAACTCAAACGAATGCTCGCATCCCGTGTCCCCATAAGTTAAAATGTTGTAAATAAGCAGGAAGCAAAATACTAATCGGTTTCGATGAGAATGGCAATCATAAAAGGAAACTAGAAATAACAGAATAATAACATTTTAGCAATTTATTTTTGGAATATGTAGCTAATGATTCTGTCATTGCTGCAAACATATCACCCATTTAGGATCGCTGCAATTATAAAAAATACTAAGTCAATTTTCTCTTGATGACGAATAATTTCATTGAATGAAATAATACGAATAAATTAGAGGACGAAACATTTCGATATGACCGGTATGATATGTCCCGTTTGTCGTAGTCACAAATACCTCTTTCTTTTCCCTGTCAAGACTTATCATCAGAACTGTTTACCCTTTTGGGGCAGCACGGTTAATCTACGGCATTAAGCGGAGTGTCTGTTGTTCAATTTGCCCATTTACATGTCCTCACGTTTTCAGTTCCATCTTGTGACGTCCTTCACGATTTCCGGTTTCCGGTTTTTCTTCGTTCGTTTTTGTGTTGCAGGAATTTATGTTTTATATATGCTATTTGCATCTTACGCAGACTAGTCTCCAACACGTTAACGTTAGCATCGCTTAGTCGTAACTTGACGAGTCACACCGATAACCCATCCGGAACACGTGCGTTTACTCTCGACATTCAGTGGGATTCGTGTTAATTAGTTATCTGTGTAGTGTCTTGTCGATCATTGTTTGAGTGTGTGTCCTTTTCCTTTTTGTCATTGTATTGTCTGCCCTTCATTGGTGTATGACTTCTGATTACCCGTTGGTATTTCCAAACAATTGTAAACAATGTAAGCATGCAGTTAAATTAAACATAAGAAGTAAGTATATACGTACCACCACAACGGAGACGATAGCACAAACGGTACAGAAAACCTACAATAGAAAAGGAACTATGTGGAATGATTAGCTGCAGAGGGCTATGAATCAAAACAATAGAAAAGGAACCACGTGAAGAGATTAGCTGCAAAAGTTATAAATAAGAACAATAGAAAAGGAAAAAGGTGGAAAGATTAGCCGCAAGAGGTTATAAATTAGAACAATAGAAAAGGAACCACATGAAGAGATTAGCTGCAAAAGTTTATTAATTAGAACAATAGAAAAGGAACAACGTGGAAAGATTAGCTGCAGGAGGTTATAAATTAGAACAATAGAAAAGGAACCACGTGAAGAGGTTAGCTGAAAAAAGATTGTAAATTAGAACAATAGAAAAAGAACAACGTGGAAAGATTAGCTGCAGAAGACTATAAATTAGAACAATAGAAAAGGAACCACGTGTAGAGATTAGCTACAGAAGGTTATAAATTAGAACAATAGAAAAAGAACAACGTGGAAAGATTAGCTGCAGAAGGTTATAAATTAGAACAATAGAAAAGGAACCACGTGAAGAGATTAGCTGCAAACGGTTATAAATTAGAACAATAGAAAAGGAACAAGGTGGAAAGATTAGCTGCAGAAGGTAATGAATTAAAACAGTATACATGTAGATACTAGAGTTAGACGAATAACATTCCTTGGTCGATTTAACGGATATAATGGTCGTTTATTACTGGGTTAGGTTTTCTTTATGGTGTTTAACCCCACTTTCAAAAATATTTCAGCTATATCGTGGCGGTCAGTTTATTGAGGGAGGAAACCACAGATTGTTTATTGCAGAGATATTGCTTATTTCGATTAGTGTAGAGAGAGGTAGAGCCACTTTGCCCAGATTTTTTTTCGCAAGAGGGCCCACCTTAAAATGTATGACAACGCCATGAAAAACGATACAAATAGGGAGTAAAATACTTTCTGACGAATATAGCATTATCATATTGACAGGTCGAAAAATAACTTATGAAAACAGTCGTCAAAAAATTTAAGCAAATGCAATTTGTCATTTTTTGCTTTATTTAAACCGGGAATTCCCCAAGAAAGATATCTAGAACCAGAAGAAGATATGGTTTTATTTGTTCCAATTCTTCATACAAATGCATTTTCAAACAAATTTGTATGTAATGTCCTTCGCAGCAAAATTGAAACTTTTCTAACAAAAATGTCGGCCCGTTCGAGTTAAATCTTCTTATACAGTTAACAAACATATTTTATACAAGCTTTCCGTAATTCGGTTGGTAGCGCGTATCAACTCCGGTAATTTTCAAGATAGAGATAGATGCTATGAGTTTATTGGCGGTCTCCTTTCACGAAATACTATTTGTGAAATTTTTCAAGAAAAATTATCAAATTTACGAAGTCCGCAAGTCATTAAAACGTATGATTCCAAATTTATGGAAAAACTAACAACGAGCAATAAAATCATGTCAATGTTGACATATTTCCATCGGCGTACATATGAAGGAATTTTTAAATGCGACTGGAATTTTTGTTATATGCTTCTCCATGAAATTTGATATAGCCACCTCTTGTATTCAACATTTTCCTTCAATATGCTTTCAATATCTATACAGGGCTGTCAATCAGTGTCATCTGCCGCAAATATGTGTCAGTCTTAATTATATGGTGGCGACAAATACTATTCGTACACCCAGTATACTATTTCGGATGGGCAAGATACAGGGCAGCACGTGCTTATCATGTTGCACAGCTTCAAAAGATATGTTTCACCTGTGAGTGACGTGTCCTTAATTACTTAATTTCAAGTTTTACCCGATTGACAAGTTACACAATGTACTTTTAACAGAAGTTACACAACGTACTTTTAACAGATAAACAACACACAATAATCGATTACCAAGAATTATATCATGACGTCCTTCTCTCGCTTTGTAAACAAACGAGCGATTTATCAATTTGGTATAATCTCATTCGCACATGTGGTGGTTCATGTGACTGACTTTCCCGTCGTAAATGTACCTGTTGATGAATTATCGTCTACTCGAATTTTGCAGCACAAATTGTGTGCGACAATGTCCGCAAACGTAAATATAAATTACCGTCTTCCAATCAAGGTATACTACCGTATTTGTACTCTTAGACATGTCAGAATCGAGAGAAATATTTACAATGCACAAACATGTATATGCATCTACTTACTACCTGATGAACAACAGACTGTCTTTTTTCATTAAATATTTTGATAATCCGCTAATTACATTTCAAAATGATAATTTTCAACTGCTGTATTTAAATAAAAACAATTTTAATCATAATTTACAGATATTTTTTTTTTTATTTTCGATTTTGAAAAACAACTCGAGTTATCTTTCATTTTGTAGCTGAAATGCATGTTTCATTTTGTGCATCCCATAGTAATGAAAATTATAGCTTATCGCGATGGAATTTATTGTATCCCTACTAACACAACTAAGGATAATTTAACACTATTGTTTTCATATAGAGATAGTCCTATTCATTTTTACTGTACATTAAGAAATAAACTATCTTATTAAGAAAAAGAGTGCGTTGATATTCACACACTTGGTTAATTGCTTGATTTTTACCGCGAGTTCAAATCCGAAACGGTAAAAACATTTTTGCATAATTATGATTATAGTTGTTTTGTAAATTTAGCTAGCAAATTAAAATCAAATCAAATAATCACAGAAAGTAAGAATGGTTATAAATTATGTAACTTAGTGGTCCGAATGAATTATTAAAAACCGCCTTGGTGGTGTAATGGTTAGCGTGATGATGATGTGCCACCTGTACATATGTAATTAGTGGTGTTCATGTTGCTCAATCTTTAGTTTTTGGGGAAGTATTTGTTGATCATTGTGTTTCCGCTTGTCCAATTTATTTGACCATATCATAGCCTGTTCTTCAACGGTTTACGGCTTCTGATTATCTAGCATATTCAAACCTTTCATATTGAGGATTATTTGCAAATTTCGCGTTTTACATCAATGATAAGTTAATAAGATATAATATAGAATAACTTACCGCCAAATCTACCACATCTGTCGTGACAGGCTGAAACAAATATTACTTTGATTATTCCTTGAATACACAATGTATTTGTGAACATTGGTCCGAGCAGGAAATGATATCATTCGATGCTATCAGTACAATAAATATAAACTTGCAACATTCGCTATGCAATATACTTGGAATCCATTATTTAGCAAAGCTATATGTAATTGTGTAATTTCATAATGATGCTGATGCTCCAGAAATTCTGTTTATTTTGAACTGTTACCCTTGATTGTGTCTCATTGCTTTATTTTACATCAGTCATTCGCGTCGGTGGTGTAATAGTTAACGTGCTCGCATTGAGTTGGGTAGATAGTGGGTTCGAACCCGATCAGATCAAGCCAAAGACTATCACAATATATATTTGCTTCTTCTTCACTAAGCACGCAGTTTTAAGTAATAAAAGCAAAGCATTGCCTTTTCGGAATTACGATAATGTGTCCCAGTGAAGCAGCATGTGAACAGACTGTTGTTTCAGTGAGAAAACACTATAATGCCATAATTAAGAGTGTTTGTCTAGTACAAAATGAACATCAATATCATTTTATTGAATGCAACTTGTTCTCGTCGTGATTTAGCTGAATTATTGCTTATTTGACGTTGAGCAACACTCACCCTCTTACTCTTATGTCAGTAAATAAACAAATGTCCAGTATATTAAATTACATGTGTGTACGTATACTTACATTTACATATGCCTCTGCGTCTATCACAGTATTCACCGAGTTTACATTTTCTTTGTGGACACTTAATTACTGTAAAAGATTTTCTTGTAGTTATTAATACTGTAAATAAATTATCATTTTGTTATTACTACTATGAATAAACTATCATTTAGTTTTTCCTCCGGTAAGCAAATTATCATTTAGTTGTCGCTGCTGTAAATAAATTATCTTTTAGTTGTTACTACTATAAATAAATTATCATTTAGTTGTTACTACTGTAAGCAAATTATCATTTCGTGGTTACTACAGTAAATAAATTATCATTTAGTTGTTACTACTATAAATAAATTATCATTTAGTTGTTACGACTGTAAGCAAATTATCATTTCGTGGTTACTACTGTAAATAAAATACCATATAGATGTTCTTGCTGTAAATAAATTATCGTTTAGTTGTTACTACTGTAAGCAAATTATCATTTAGTTGTTACTACTGTAAATAAATGATCATTTAGTTGTTACTACTATAAACATATTATCATTAAGTTGTTACTACAGTAAACAAATGATAACTTATATGTTACTACTACAAATAAATTATCATTTAGTTGTTACTACTGTAAGCAAATTATCACTTAGTTGTTGCTCCTGTAAATATATTATCACTTAGTAGCTACAACTGTAAATATATTATGACTTAGTGTTACTACTATAAATAAATTATCATTTAATTGTTACTACTGTAAATATATTATCACTTAGTGGTCCTACTATTAATAAATTATCATTTAGTTGTTACTACTGTAAATATATTATCACTTAGTGGTACTACAATGCATAAATTATCATTTAGTTGTTACTACTATAAACATATTATCATTTAGTTGTAACTACTGTAAATAAATTATCATTTAGTTGCTACATGTACTACTGTAGTGTAAAAAAATTATCAATCGCTTTTAAATAAAGTTCGAGTGCCATTGGTCGAGCAAGAACTGCTTCTGGAGCAGTCGAGTTCACAACGGCTTTTAGTGGGGTTCAAAAAAGGAAAATGAACAATGACCTACAAAACACAATACAGAAAACTAGAGATAGTGCAAAATGATTCCACTAAAACATGGAGTGAACTCAGATGCTAAGGAAGGATCAGCAGTTCCTGTTTCACTGGTGAATCCCGTCGTGTTTCTGCTAGGAGACGCAGACATGATCTGATATGGAAATCGTCTATGACACAAGCATGCGGAATTAAACACAAGTATCACAATAAAAAAATGAAACCTCTATTAAACAAAGGAGAGTAAAGCCGAACGGAACATCGTTTTCTCTGCCATCGACATCACAGTGGACACCACAACACACCATTTTATGATCTTCTCTGTATTTGTAAATAATGGTGTACATTATCTACTGACATATAATATACTGTCAAGCATTTATCATGATTAGTTCAATTTACTCCTGATAACCCAAAATACTCCACTATTTTGGAGTTAACTTTATCGGTCGGCCCGATCCGTCGACAAAATCGTAATCTGGGAACGAATGTCAAAAATGTTAGTTTCGCCAGTATTGTTCACTACGCACATTGTGCATAGTGTCTACAATTGCCCATGCTAATTTACAGTCTGAAGAATGGAATGCAAATAGGTAATTGCAGACCCAGAGAAAACCACTGAGCTGCTGGTGGGTCTTTACGTTGCTATATATGTAAAAATGCTGTCACACTCAAAGAATTTCAAAGCGCTTTGGATTTGCCATACAATCGCGTGAGGGCTTTGGTTTGGTTTGGTTTTGTGGTGGTTAGCACATCTTTCAACAATATTTCAGTTATATCGTGGCGGTCAGTTTTATTGGTGGACGAAATTGGAAGACTATGAGAAAACCACTGAGCTGCTTGAACACAAACATTTTCAAATCAATTTACATGTTTTTAATCATCTGAATTCTTAATTTGTTGATTGTATCAATATCCAATTGACAAGAAGAGTTTGAAGATACCAAAGGGGTAATCAGAATCCGTATATCGAAGAAGAACAGACAACACAATGGCCAAAAGAAAAAGTACAAAAGGACAAACAACGATCTATAAAACATACATATACAACAAAAGATCGAGTAACACGACCCCCACTGAAAACCGGTAAGAAAATCATTGATAAATACATTATCAGTTATCTACGTCTTTACACATAGACATTGAGATTGTACCACCCTTCAGCAACACTGTACACCATACGGCTTTGTCACAGCTATTCAGAAATGCTTCAGGGTGGTACAATCGCAATGTCTATGGGTAAAGACGTAGATAACTGATAATGTAGTTATCTATGATTTTCTTACCGACACAAGCACCATCTTTCTGTTTGTATCCAGATTCACAATGACAGACAGGACTGCATCTGTATCTTTACATTCTTCGTGTGTTTTGCTACATTTAGTAGGTACATCAGCACAGGTAATAGCTACAATTATTTATGCATTGACAAACTTAGCCACATATTTCCTCTATTTCGTTGTAAGAACATGGCCAGATTATGACCTTTTGGGGCCCTAAACTAATGAAAGTATGCCCCCATTTCAGACAGAGCCACCTCCTAACTCACCCTCATCCGTCTTGAATATTTTGTACTCGTGATACATGTTTGCGACATTTACATAGCTTGAGGGGCCCTAGACTTTTGCATTTTTTAGCCTATAGGATAATCCAGCCCTGCGTAACAAGTTAAGACAAATTTTAATTACTTATGATAATATTCATAGTTCATATAATACGATAAAAGCATGACAAAAAGAGGACACATTAAACATGCATAAAGAACTTATGTTACACCGAAGTAATTCGACACCTCCATCATAGGAACAACTCCGATTAACGTTTCGTCTAACGATTGTTATATCTATAGCTTAAGGACAAGACTAATTACTTTAGTAATCTAGGATTACATCAGTGCATATGAACTTATATGACATGTAAAATGACCTCTAGGTGAAAGGCAATGCAACCGGAAGATGTTGCCTTTTCAAGGAAATTGGAACCGAGATCAATCATACATGTCTTCTTGTGTGTGTATTTAAAGTAAAATATCAATCTTGCTAAAATTGAGTGTTTAATTTATTTAAAAGGTGCGAGTGTGTTTATTTGTGATTTTCTTACCCACACAATGACCATATTTCCGTTTGCAACCATGTTCACAATTACAGACAGGTCCTTTATATGTATCTTTACATTCTTCATGTGGTTTCATACATTTTGTTGGTACATCAGCACAGGTAATAGCTACAATTATTTACATAATAATATCCTTTAAGAAGTCAAAAATGTCAAGAATTTTTTTGGCAATGTGTGACGTAAAAATATTTTGACATTTACGTCACCGAATATGGTACTGCTTTGACACCTATTTTACCTATTTTGTTCCTGTATTTAAATACTGTTACAGTGACAGCCGGAACCTTTGAACCGTAATGAGAGCGGGAGGTTTGGCGCCTTAAAATCTGATTCAACCCACCATTTCTTTAGAAATGCCTGTACCAAGTCTGGGTCATTACGGTTTTCACATTTTTCCGGTTGTTCACTGATTTTGTCTGTTTATATAATTATGAGTTTTGACTTTCCCTTTGTAAGATTGTTCGGAGTTCGGTAATTTTGTTATTACCTTTATTTATTGAAAGAGCATAACACATATTAGTATAAATCTAGTTAGCATTGTGGTCCTGTACTTAATTAATTAACAAAATAAACATCAACACGAAAACAAAGATAAATATTAGACACACACATTATACATAGTACATTACACATATATTATTACATCTCAATGAAAAATGTTGACCAGGTAGGCTTTTATCGAAATCTGACTTTTCTTGAAATTTTTATATATGTTAGACATTCTGAAACATTGCACATAAAGCTTACATATATTCGCAAAATGTTGAGTGCTTGGTTTTCTCAGCAATGATCATT
This sequence comes from Bathymodiolus septemdierum, assembly GCA_963383655.1. Lineage (NCBI taxonomy): Eukaryota > Metazoa > Mollusca > Bivalvia > Mytilida > Modiolidae > Bathymodiolus > Bathymodiolus septemdierum. Next base: position 26,530,877 of record OY726524.1, on the reverse strand, counting down.
ATACCAATCCACCCTCTAGATAAAAAATATCGACTGTTGATTGGCCAAGACCAGTGGGTACAAAACCAATGCACCCGGCTTGTTGTGAATCTACGTCACCTCAATCATAAGAGCAACTCCAATTAAAGCTTCAGTAAACGATTGTTATCAGCTATAACTTAAAGATCAATCATTTTACGAATATAGGATAACATCATTGCACATGAACTTACATGCCATGCAAAATGACCTCAAGGTGAAAGGCAATGCAATCGGAAGTTGTTGTCTTTTGAATGAAGTAGGAGCCGAGACCAATCATAAATTTAATATGTTGTGTGTTTTTATAATAAGATATTAAACTTGCTAAAGTTGAGTGTTTTATTTTTATAAAGGTGTGAGTGTGTTTATCTGTGATTTTCTTACCCACACAATGACCATATTTCCGTTTGCAACCATGTTCACAATTGCAGACAGGTCCTTTATATGTATCTTTACATTCTTCATGTGGTTTCATACATTTCTTTGGTACCTCAGCACAGGTAATAGCTACCATTTACATAATAATAATAATTTCCTTTATTCAAACAGCATAACACATATTAATATAAATCTAGTTTGCATTGTGGTCCTGTAGTTAATTAATTAACAACATCAACATCAACACGAAAACAAAGATAAATATTAGACACACACATTATACATAGTACATTACACATATATCATTACACCTCAATCAAAAATATTGTCCAGGTAGGTTTTTATCGAAATCTGACTTTTATTGAAATTTTCATATATGTTAGACATTCTGAAACATTGCGCATAAAGTTTACATATATTCGCAAAATTTTGAGTGCTTGGTTTTCTCAGCAATGATCATTATACCAATTCACCCTCTAGATAAAAATATCGATTGTTGATTGGCCAATACCAGTGGGTACAAAACCCATGCACCCGGCTTGTTGTGAATCTACGTCACCTCAATCATAAGAACAACTCCAATTAAAGCTTCGACAAACGATTGTTATAAACTATAACTTAAAGATCAATCATTTTACGAATCTAGGATAACATCATTGCATATGAACTTATATGACATGCAAAATTACCTCAAGGTGAAAGACAATGCAATCGGAAGTTGTTTTCTTTTGAATGAAATAGGAGCCGAGACCAATCATAAATTTATTATGTTGTGTGTATTTAAAATAAGATATTAAACTTGATAAAGTTGAGTGTTTTATTTTTTATAAAGGTGTGAGTGTGTTTATCTGTGATTTTCTTACCCACACAATGACCATATTTCCGTTTGCAACCATGTTCACAATTACAGACAGGTCCTTTATATGTATCTTTACATTCTTCATGTGGTTTCATACATTTCTTTGGTGCATCAGCACAGGTAATAGCTACAATTATTTATATAATAATAAGAAGTTCCTTTATTCAAACAGCATAGCACATATTAGTATAAATCCAGTTTCAATTGTGATCCTGTAGTTAATTAATTAACAACATCAACATCAACACGAAAACAAAGATAACTATTAGACACACACATTATACATAGTACATTACACATATATTATTACACCTCAATGCAAAATGTTGACCAGGTAGGTTTTAATCGAAATCTGACTTATATTGAAATTTTCATATATGTTAGACATTCTGAAACATTGCGAATAAAGTTTACATATATTCGCAAAGTTTTGAGTGCTTGGTTTTCTCAGCAATGATCATTATACCAATCCACCCTCTAGATAAAAGAATAGACTGTTGATTGGCCAAGACCAGTGGGTACAAAACCCATGCACTCGGCTTGTAGTGATTCTACGCCACCTCAATCATAAGAACAACTCCAATTAAAGTTTCCTTAAACAATTGTAATAACTATAACTTAAAGATCAATTATTTTACGAATCTAGGATAACATCATTGTACATGAACTCATATGACATATAAAATGACCTCAAGGTGAACGGCAACGTAATTGGAAGTTGTTGGCTTTTGAATGAAAAAGGACCACAGACCAATCATAAATTTATTATGTTGTGTGTATTTAAAATAATATATTAAACTTGCGAAAGTTGAATGTTTTATTTTTATAAAGGTGTGAGTGTGTTTATCTGTGATTTTCTTACCCACACAATGACCATATTTCCGTTTGCAACCATGTTCACAATTACAGACAGGTCCTTTATATGTATCTTTACATTCTTCATGTGGTTTCATACATTTTTTTGGTACATCAGCACAGGTAATAGCTACAATTATTTACATAATAATATCCTTTAAGAAGTCAAAAATGTCAAGAATTGTTTTGTCAATGTGTGACGTAAAAATATTTTGACATTTACGTCACCGAATATGGTAATGCTTTGACTCCTATTTTACCTATTTTGTTCCTGTATTTAAATACTGTTACAGTGACAGCCGGAACCTTTGAACCGTAATGAGAGCGGGAGGTTTGGCGCCTTAAAATCTGATTCAACCCACCATTTCTTTAGAAATGTCTGTACCAACTCTGGGTCATTACGGTTTTCACATTTTTCCGGTTGTTCACTGATTTTGTCTGTTTATATAATTATGAGTTTTGACTTTCCCTTTGTAAGATTGTTCGGAATTCGGTAATTTTGTTATTACCTTTATTTATTGAAAGAGCATAACACATATTAGTATAAATCTAGTTAGCATTGTGGTCCTGTACTTAATTAATTAACAAAATAAAAATCAACACGAAAACAAAGATAAATATTAGACACACACATTATACATAGTACATTACACATATATTATTACATCTCAATGAAAAATGTTGACCAGGTAGGTTTTTATCGAAATCTGACTTTTATTGAAATTTTCATATATGTTAGACATTCTGAAACATTGCGCATAAAGTTTACATATATTCGCAAAATGTTGAGTGCTTGGTTTTCTCAGCAATGATCATTATTCCAATCCACCCTCTAGATAAAAATACCGATTGTTGATTGGCCAATACCAGTGGGTACAAAACCCATGCACCCGGCTTGTTGTGAATCTACGTCACCTCAATCATAAGAGCAACTCCAATTAAAGCTTCAGTAAACGATTGTTATAAACTATAACTTAAAGATCAATCATTTTACGAATATAGGATAACATCATTGCACATGAACTTATATGACATGCAAAATGACCTCAAGGTGAAAGGCAATGCACTCGGAAGTTGTTGTCTTTTGAATGAAGTAGGAGCCGAGACCAATCATAAATTTAATATGTTGTGTGTTTTTATAATAAGATATTAAACCTGTTAAAGTTGAGTGTTTTATTTTTATAAAGGTGTGAGTGAGTTTATCTGTGATTTTCTTACCCACACAATGACCATATTTCCGTTTGCAACCATGTTCACAATTACAGACAGGTCCTTTATATGTATCTTTACATTCTTCATGTGGATTCATACATTTCTTTGGTACATCAGCACAGGTAATAGCTACAATTATTTATATAATAATAATAAGTTCCTTTATTCAAACAGCATAACACATATTAATATAAATCTAGTTTGCATTGTGGTCCTGTAGTTAATTAATTAACAACATCAACATCAACACGAAAACAAAGATAAATATTAGACAAACACATTATACATAGTACATTACACATATATTATTACACCTCAATCACAAATGTTGACCAGATAGGTTTTTATCGAAATCTGACTTTTATTGAAATTTTCATATTTGTTTGACATTCTGAAACATTGCGCATAAAGTTTACATATATTCGCAAAATTTTGATTGCTTGGTTTTCTCAGCAATGATCATTATACCAATCCACCCTCTAGATATAAATATCGACTGTTGATTGGCCAATACCAGAGGGTACAAAACCCATGCACCGGGCTTGTAGTGAATCTAAGTCACCTCAATCATAAGAACAACTCCAATTAAACTTCGGTAAACTATTGTTATCAACTATAACTTAAAGATCAATCATTTTGCAAATCTAGGATAACATCATTGCACATGAACTTATATGACATGCAAAATGACCTCAAGGTGAAAGGCAATTCAATCGGAAGTTGTTGTCTTTTGAATGAAATAGGAGCCGAGACCAATCATACATTTATTATGCTGTGTGTATTTAAAATAAGATATTAAGCTTGCTAAAGATTGAGTGTTTTATTTTTATAAAGGTGTGAGTGTGTTTATCTGTGATGTTCTTACCCACACAATGACCATATTTCAGTTTGTAACCATGTGCACAATTACATACAGGTCCTTTATATGTATCTTTACATTTTTCATGTGGTTTCATACATTTCTTTGGTACATCAGCACAGGTAATAGCTACAATTATTTACATAATAATAATACTTTCCTTTATTCAAACAGCATAACACATATTAGTATAAATCTAGTTTGCATTGTGGTCCGGTACTTAATTAACTAACAACATCAACATCAACGCGAAAACAAAGATAAATATTAGACACACATATTATACATAGTACATTATAAAAATAGTATTACACCTCAATGAAAAATGTTGACCAGGTAGGTTTTTATCGAAATCTGACTTATATTGAAATTTTCATATATGTTAGACATTCTGAAACATTGCGCATAAAGTTTACATATATTCGCAAAATTTTGAGTGCTTGGTTTTCTCAGCAATGATCATTATACCAATCCACCCTCTAGATAAAAATGTCGACTGTTGATTGGCCAAGACCAGTGGGTACAAAATCCAATGCACCCGGCTTGTAGTAAATCTACGTGACCTCAATCATAAGAACAACTCCAATTAAAGCTTCGGTAAACGATTGTTATAACTATAACTTAAAGATCAATTATTTTACGAATCTAGGATAACATCATTGCACATGAACTTATATGACATGTAAAATGACCTCAAGGTGAAAGGCAATGCAATCGGAAGTTGTTGTCTTTTGAATGAAATAAGAACCGAGACCAATCATAAATTTAATATCTTGTGTGTTTTTATAATAAGATATTAAACTTGCTAAAGTTGAGTGTTTTATTTTTATAAAGGTGTAAGTGTGTTTATCTGTGATTTTCTTACCTACACAATGACCATATTTCAGTTTGTAACCATGTTCACAATTACAGACAGGTCCTTTATATGTATCTTTACATTCTTCATGTCGTTTCATACATTTCTTTGGTTCATCAGCACAGGTAATAGCTACAATTATTTACATAATAATATCCTTTATTGAAAGAGCATAACACATATTAGTATAAATCTAGTTTGCATTGTGGTCCTGTACTTAATTAATTAACAACATCAACATCAACACGAAAACAAAGATAAATATTAGACACACACATTATACATAGTACATTACACATATATTATTACACCTCAATGAAAAATGTTGACAGGTAGGTGTTTATCGAAATCTGAATTGTATTGAAATTTTCATATATGTTAGACATTCTGAAACATTGCGTTAACAGTTTACATATATTCGCAAAATTTTGAGTGCTTGGTTTTCTCAGCAATGATCATTATACCAATCCACCCTCTAGATAAAAATACCGATTGTTGATTGGCCAATACCAGTGGGTACAAAACCCATGCACCCGGCTTGTTGTGAATCTACGTCACCTCAATCATAAGAGCAACTCCAATTAAAGCTTCAGTAAACGATTGTTATAAACTATAACTTAAAGATCAATCATTTTACGAATATAGGATAACATCATTGCACATGAACTTATATGACATGCAAAATGACCTCAAGGTGAAAGGCAATGCAATCGGAAGTTGTTGTCTTTTGAATGAAGTAGGAGCCGAGACCAATCATAAATTTAATATGTTGTGTGTTTTTATAATAAGATATTAAACCTGCTAAAGTTGAGTGTTTTATTTTTATAAAGGTGTGAGTGAGTTTATCTGTGATTTTCTTACCCACACAATGACCATATTTCCGTTTGCAACCATGTTCACAATTACAGACAGGTCCTTTATATGTATCTTTACATTCTTCATGTGGATTCATACATTTCTTTGGTACATCAGCACAGGTAATAGCTACAATTATTTATATAATAATAAGAAGTTCCTTTATTCAAACAGCATAACACATATTAATATAAATCTAGTTTGCATTGTGGTCCTGTAGTTAATTAATTAACAACATCAACATCAACACGAAAACAAAGATAAATATTAGACAAACACATTATACATAGTACATTACACATATATTATTACACCTCAATCACAAATGTTGACCAGATAGGTTTTAATCGAAATCTGACTTTTATTGAAATTTTCATATTTGTTAGACATTCTGAAACATTGCGCATAAAGTTTACATATATTCGCAAAATTTTGATTGCTTGGTTTTCTCAGCAATGATCATTATACCAATCCACCCTCTAGATATAAATATCGACTGTTGATTGGCCAATACCAGAGGGTACAAAACCCAAGCACCGGGTTTGTAGTGAATCTACGTCACCTCAATCATAAGAACAACTCCAATTAAACTTCGGTAAACTATTGTTATCAACTATAACTTAAAGATCAATCATTTTACAAATCTAGGATAACATCATTGCACATGAACTTATATGACATGCAAAATGACCTCAAGGTGAAAGGCAATTCAATCGGAAGTTGTTGTCTTTTGAATGAAATAGGAGCCGAGACCAATCATACATTTATTATGCTGTGTGTATTTAAAATAAGATATTAAGCTTGCTAAAGTTGAGTGTTTTATTTTTATAAAGGTGTGAGTGTGTTTATCTGTGATGTTCTTACCCACACAATGACCATATTTCAGTTTGTAACCATGTGCACAATTACATACAGGTCCTTTATATGTATCTTTACATTTTTCATGTGGTTTCATACATTTCTTTGGTACATCAGCACAGGTAATAGCTACAATTATTTACATAATAATAATACTTTCCTTTATTCAAACAGCATAACACATATTAGTATAAATCTAGTTTGCATTGTGGTCCGGTACTTAATTAACTAACAACATCAACATCAACGCGAAAACAAAGATAAATATTAGACACACATATTATACATAGTACATTATAAAAATAGTATTACACCTCAATGAAAAATGTTGACCAGGTAGGTTTTTATCGAAATCCGACTTATATTGAAATTTTCATATATGTTAGACATTCTGAAACATTGCGCATAAAGTTTACATATATTCGCAAAATTTTGAGTGCTTGGTTTTCTCAGCAATGATCATTATACCAATCCACCCTCTAGATAAAAATGTCGACTGTTGATTGGCCAAGACCAGTGGGTACAAAATCCAATGCACCCGGCTTGTAGTAAATCTACGTCACCTCAATCATAAGAACAACTCCAATTAAAGCTTCGGTAAACGATTGTTATAACTATAACTTAAAGATCAATTATTTTACGAATCTAGGATAACATCATTGCACATGAACTTATATGACATGTAAAATGACCTCAAGGTGAAAGGCAATGCAATCGGAAGTTGTTGTCTTTTGAATGAAATAAGAACCGAGACCAATCATAAATTTAATATCTTGTGTGTTTTTATAATAAGATATTAAACTTGCTAAAGTTGAGTGTTTTATTTTTATAAAGGTGTAAGTGTGTTTATCTGTGATTTTCTTACCTACACAATGACCATATTTCAGTTTGTAACCATGTTCACAATTACAGACAGGTCCTTTATATGTATCTTTACATTCTTCATGTCGTTTCATACATTTCTTTGGTTCATCAGCACAGGTAATAGCTACAATTATTTACATAATAATATCCTTTATTGAAAGAGCATAACACATATTAGTATAAATCTAGTTTGCATTGTGGTCCTGTACTTAATTAATTAACAACATCAACATCAACACGAAAACAAAGATAAATATTAGACACACACATTATACATAGTACATTACACATATATTATTACACCTCAATGAAAAATGTTGACCAGGTAGGTGTTTATCGAAATCTGAATTGTATTGAAATTTTCATATATGTTAGACATTCTGAAACATTGCGTTAACAGTTTACATATATTCGCAAAATTTTGAGTGCTTGGTTTTCTCAGCAATGATCATTATACCAATCCACCCTCTAGATAAAAATACCGATTGTTGATTGGCCAATACCAGTGGGTACAAAACCCATGCACCCGGTTTGTTGTGAATCTACGTCACCTCAATCATAAGAACAACTCCAATTAAAGCTTCAACAAACGATTGTTATAAACTATAACTTAAAGATCAATCATTTTACGAATCTAGGATAACATCACTGCACATGAACTTATATGACATGCAAAATGACCTCAAGGTGAAAGACAATGCCATCGGAAGTTGTTTTCTTTTGAATGAAATAGGAGCCGAGACCAATCATAAATTTATTATGTTGTGTGTATTTAAAATAAGATATTAAACTTGCTAAAGTTGAGTGTTTTATTTTTATAAATGTGTGAGTGTGTTTATCTGTGATTTTCTTACCCACACAATGACCATATTTCCGTTTGCAACCATGTTCACAATTACAGACAGGTCCTTTATATGTATCTTTACATTCTTCATGTGGTTTCATACATTTCTTTGGTACATCAGCACAGGTAATAGCTACAATTATTTATATAATAATAAGAAGTTCCTTTATTTAAACAGTATTAGTATAAATCTAGTTTCCATCGACAAATTTTGACCAGGTAGGTTTTTATCGAAATATAACATTGCCCATAAAGTTTCCATATATTCGCCCAAATTTGAGTGCTTGATTTTCTCAGCAATGATCATTATACCAGTCCTTCGTCTTGATAAAAATGTCAACTGTAGATTGGCCAAGACCAGTGGGTACAAAACCCATTCGGTCCGTGTCGGTTGGGGGTCTTTACGTTGCTATATATGAAAAAATGCTGTCATACTCAAATTATTTCCAAGCGCTTTGGACTTGCCATACAATCGCAGGAAGATGAATGGTTTGCTTTGGTTTGGTTCCATGGTGATTAGTGCATCTTTCATCAATATTTCAGTTATATCGTGGCGGTCAGTTTTATTGTTGGAGGAAAACTGATGAAACGGAGAAAACCACCGACCTGCTGCAACTCATTGCCAAATATTATCATATAATGTTGTATACCTCGCCCTGAGCAAGCCTCGAACCTGCAACATTAATGATGATCGGCACTGATTGCATAGGTAGTTGTAAATCCAACTACCATACGTTCACGTCCATCGATATACAGAAAAAAACAACACTGTAGCAAGTTGCATTGATATTTTTTTTTATATTCCTGCTGTATTGATGGCAATGTTTACCGTATGTGTACCATTTGCTGATTCGCGCTACATGAAACTGTGTTTATTGATGTTATTTCATTTTTGTGTCTTTATAGAAATGGTCAAGTTGCTAGAACACAAACATTTTAAGATCAGCTTACATGTTTTTATTTATCTGTATTTTGTATATGTTTATTTTACCACTAACTCACTCAAATTATGAACGACACATATTTTCTTCAATATAGTTCTTGACCCTTTTACTGGTGACGTCATGAATATTGTAACACTATCCAATTGACAAGAAGAGTTTGAAGATACCAAAGGGGTAATCAGAATCCGTATATCGAAGAAGAACAGACACCACAATGGTCAAAAGAAAATGTACAAAAGGACAAACAACGATCTATAAAACAAACATATACAACTAAAGATCGAGTAACACGAACCCCATTGAAAACTGGGGGTGAACTCAGGTAGACATTGAGATTGTACCACCCTTCAGCAACACTGTACATCATAAAGCTTTGCCACAGGCTATACTGAAGTGATTCAGGGTGGTACAATCTCATTGCATATGGGTAAAGACGTAGATAACTGATAATGTATTTATGTATGATGTTCTTACCTACACAAGCACCATCATTACGTTTGTACACGCCAAATCCAAAAAAAAGGAGAAGAAGGAAATCACATCAAAACAAGACAGAGGAACCTTGAACACTGGTTAATTGTACACTTTGTCAAAATACATCCATATTTTCACCTCAGCTATGGTACTGTTGTACAAAAAGGTTATGCTTACACTACAAAAAGAGTATCAACCGGTTTAACACCGATGCATATTTGTGTTTGTTACAAGCCAAGTTGGTTTCCAATGTCATTTGTCGTGGTCTTTTGAGTTCGTATCTATCTACCTATTAACGTATAAACACAATAGCCAAGAAAAAGGACAAAAGGACAAACACAGGTCTTAAAAACAGACACAATTCTAAAGATCGAGTAACACAACGGGGTGTGAACTCTTCTATCAGTTTGCGGCCGCCATCATTCACTGATGATATTGCCACTTTGGTGCGCATGCCAATTTTAAGCTTATTTTTTTTAAACTTAACAATAAAGTGTTGTGCAAAATAAATGTGAAAGTAAAAACAACTTGATTAATTTAATCAAGAAAGGGAGTCTTGAAGGATTCAAGACTCTTGACAGTGTCAGTATCGGTGGGCAGAGCGTTCCAATCCCTGATGGTTCTTCGGTAGAATGACTCTTTCCTTATAATGTTGTTACATGATGGTATCTGAAAGGAGTGTTGGCTCATGTTTCGACTCAGTCGTGATGGTTGTACGAGTCTGTCAGTGGCATCAATTTTAACTAGACCATTTACGATCTTGTACATTGAGACTAGTCTAGCACTCTGTCTTCTTTCTCCACTGCAGGCCTTCTTAGTTCTTCTAGCATGCTAGTGACCGATGAAGTGTTGTGGTACCTGTTCACTACATTCCTTGCCGCCCTACGCTGGACCAGTTCGATACGTTTTTGTCCTCTATGGTGTATCGATCCCAGGTGGTGCATGCATATCCCAATGTTGGTTTAACCAATGACTTGTAAGCTTTCCCTTTTATGTTTGAATTTCCGATATTTAGGTTTCGTTTTAATAAGCTCATGGTGTTGTTTGCTTTCTTGCACATGTTTGATATGTGTTGGTTCCACTTCATATCTGATGTTATGGAAACACCTATATATTGTTCAGTTGTTACTTGCTCTAGTTGGTGACCATGCAGGGTGTAACTATTCATAATTGGTTGTTTCTTTCTTCTGATGGTCAGGACATTACATTTCTCAGGATGGAAGCTCATTTGCCATTTTTTCCCATTTATCCAATTTATTCAGGTCATCTTGAAGAGTTACACTATCGATATCAGATGTTATGGTAAGATATACAATGGTATCATCAGCGAACAATCTGGTTTTGGATCTTATATTTTCTGGCATGTCGTCGATGTAGAATAGGAACAAGCTGGGTCCTAACACGATCCCTGAGGAACACCTGATTCAACGGTATGGAATTTGATGTCTCACCTTCTACTATTACTGACTGATTACGATCACGGAGGAAGCTTAGCATCCTTCTGTTGGTTTTACCTCTTATTCCATAGTGGTGTCATTTATGGATTAGTAGGTTGTGACATACTTTGTCAAAAACTTTGCTGAAATCCATAATCAGGCAGTCAGTTTGTTTACCACTGTCAAGGTTTCTAATTACATCATCTACAAATTCAACAAGCTGTGTATCACAGGAAAGGCCTTTCCGGAATCCAGATATATGCGTTGCCAATTCTTTTAAGACTCCATGGGTGATGTTGTCTGGTCCAGGTGTCTTATGAGGAATTAATTTTTTCAGCAATTTGGTAACTCCCTCCTCTGTTATCTGAATGTTATGTATAAATTCAAACTTCCCTTTCATGTTGCAGGTTTTTTGAAAGATTCGTCTGATACTTCTGTCTTAGTTGAGAATGCCATTTGGAACTGCTTGTTTAGAATGTTGGCCTTATCTTTGGAGTCTGGATGTAGTATTCCTTCTGCTTTGAGCGGAGGTATGGTGTTACTATCTGATCTTTTATGCTTAATATATGTCCAGGACTGTTTCATGCAATTTCCATTTCCTGCCCTCTCATCTACTTCGGGAGTAACAATGCCTTCTACATACTGCCAATACGCCTTTCTTAGTTGTCTCTGGGTTTCATGTTTCAGCTTGTTGTATTTAATTTTCTCTGCTTCATTCTCTGATTTCTTCTTTCTATAATAACTGCGGTTTCCCTTACGAATCAGTCTCTTTAGATCTCTATTTATCCATGGGTATCCATATTTGGTTTGTGCTGTTGAATGGGGTATTTTGTTCTTGATGCTATTGTCCAAATTGGTCTGAAAATAGGTCCACGTGGAGTTCACTGATTCACCAATGTTCTACATATGCATTTTTTCATTGTAAATAACTTTTACATCGCTGATAACGTTATCCCATTTTGCTTTACTATACAAGGGGATCTGGCTTTGCTTTTGCTGATGTCTGGTTGATACAATATATATTTCAGTGTAGACAATTTCATGGTCAGATACTCTTGGGATAATCTCTGTTCTACGAAAGCTAGACGGGTGATTCGTTGCAATTAAGTCTCCGATGATAGTGTCTCTAGTTGGTTCCTCTACTATTTGTGTGAGTCCATTGTATTTCTATAAATGTGTGGTGAATTGATGGATATTGAGTGCTAGATGTGAGTGTGTTTCCTTTCCAATCCCAGCTTGGAAGGTTGAACTCTCCAGTTATCACTAGAAATGTATTTTTATACTAGCAGCCCTTTCCAAGCTCTTCCCAAGTTGGTTGATGCTCTTTGCATTTGATGTTCTTGGGCTGTAGTAAGAACAAAGATATATAGCTTTCTGACCGACTAACTCTAATTTGCACCAGACGATTTCACATTCTGATTGGAGTTCAGGTGTAGTCGTTGCAATATAGTTGTGTTTTACTGCTATTAAGACACCGCCACCGGAGAGGTTACGATCATTTCAGAAGATGGCATAGTCTCTTGGAAAAATCTGAATCTTTTATACTGTTGTCAATCCAAGTTTCAGTGCCAAATATAATATCTGGATATGTACTTCTAATCATATTTTCCAACAGGTGTTGTTTAGTGTTTATGGATTGGAAATGTACATTCAAAATTCTAAGTGGTTGTTGTTTTACTCCCTTTGGTGTTGAAAGTTCTCTGGATGGTGTTGAGGTATACACTTAACTTTAATTTGATTTGATGATACTGGACTGGAAATTGATGTGTCAGATAAAACACTACATTGGTTTGTGGTACTGAAAACCATGGAGAAGCAAAATGATGTATAATTGGGGCAGTTGCAGGCAAAGCAATCCCAAGTTACAACAGAGTCATTTACATGTTCTAGATATACGCTGCATTTCATATATTGACAGTTAGCGTGATAACATTGATTGCATGTATCACTTACAATACCTCTATCATCCTATCTAACAGGTTTATCACTGGTACCACATGGATATAATGACCCAGATGTTGATGGTCCAGGATCTATGTTAACATCATTTGACAATGTGATTAGGAACATTGAAAAGTATGTTAGGGTAACTTTTGGTCCATTTCTTGAACATAGACCTCTCAAACGGCTCTGATTTGTAATCACTCTAACCACAACGTATCCATGATCAGTTGGACACTCATGGTTGTTTATAGTAATAAATTTATGTATTTCATCTCTTTTGTTGACTGATGTATGTTTAATGATGAAACCTTGGATAAGGATGGTAAGGATCAGTCCTGTTGTTAATGACGCCATTGTTGTTTATCTACGATGTATGTCCAATCAGAGATTCTGACGGTGACAAGTAGATGTTCTGTGTTTGCCTTCAATATGATGTTGAGTAAGGTGTTTGTGTATTTAGATCTTACCCACTGAGCACTGCACAATTTAAAGTAATTTTGAAAACGTGAAATGAGAAAAACATTAAAAAAATATCAGGTGCTGTTCAAAATTCCTGCCGTTTTTGTTGGGCATGCGGACTCTAGTGTTCCGGAACGGTAATCAGCTCCTACACCACTAGTGGCATCCGTCGTGTTATACTCATATGAGTCGGAATGTTATACTCATATGAGTCGGAGTTTCTTAAAAATCTTGTTAAAGAAAAGAAGATTCACGAAGCTAGAGCATTTAATTTCACATACAGGTATATTGATGACGTTCTATCTATCAATAATCCTAGATTTGCAGAATTCCTTCCATTGATATATCCTCCAAAGCTGAAAATTAAAGAGACCACAGATACAGCTTCGTCCGCATCATTTTTGGACTTATACCTCGAATTTGCCGACAGTGGTCAACTCAGTAGTAAAATGTATACTAAACGGAATGACTTCATTCTTAAAATCATAACTTTTACAAATATGTGCAGCAATATACAAGCTTCTCCTGCATATGGTGTTTACATCTCGCAGTTGATTCGTTATGCAAGGGTGAGTAGCAATTATTCTGATATCTTGAAACGTCATCTTTATCTGATAACTAGACTACTGGAACAGGGCTATTAACAGATTCGCCTTATTCGATCTCTTAAAAAGTTTATATTCCGATACCAAGATCTTGTCGAAGCATATTCTGTCTCTGCAGAGACAATAATAAACGATGGATTTTCAGAAAGTAAATTTGTAAAATATATAAAGATAAGGATTAAGTAATCGTGGTTTAGACATGACGTCATTCAACATCTCATTTGAAATCAAATTGTGTAAGAAGATGATTGTTTAGTAAAACCGTTCTGCAGAGACGATAGTAAACGATGGATTTTCCCAGTTTTCCGGTAGTTGACTGATTTTGTCTGTTTGTTGACTTAGGAGTTTTGCCTTTCCCTTTGGAAGATTGCTCGGTGCTCTGTAATTTTGTTATTATCCTTATTTATTATCTAGTTACAAAGCCGGTGATAAGTTATGATTGCGGAAAGGACCGGGGAGTGGTTAAGACGAATAAAACATATCCGTGGTCATTTGTGACAGAGATATTCCCGATTTTCGATAACATGTAGTTATTATTTTTGAATCGAGTTATCTTTTCCTGACAGTAGGTATGCACACTTCCGGTAACATAACTTAAGAACGCATCAAAACGGCTGTTATCGATAAAAAACGTCTAAAAAAATATTAAATAACAATGTATACTTATTCAAATAAAATCCGATTTATTGGACTTATTTAATTTAACTTTTTATATCGTCAGATTCCATCAGATCTGTATTTTCAGTTTATATCCTGAATGACCGTAATAATAATAAATAAATCCGGTATTTTACATTGAAAGATGTAACATTTTCTCAAAAATCGGGATTGCGGTTAAAATTACGTACGTTAATAGCGATGTATGCAAAATTCATTCCGATTTCCGCAGTGGAATCATTTGTTGTATTTCCTTTTACAGGAGATTATCTTAATCTTGAAATGATCAAGATAATTTATCTGCTCGGAGTCTCTTAAAAATATGTCTATTTTCACATGATATTTAGTTTTGTTTTCATTTTTGAGAGATTTACCTTTAGTTATTTACATGGGTCATGACTGTTCATTCTTTGGTTTCACTGCGGATTTTGTAATGAAAAAAGGAACATTTGGGAATTTTACCGGATTTGCTCATCTACAAAAGTCAGAGACGTCGGGTAGAAATATGGCCGTAGAGTTAGACAGCCGGCATCCACTCCTTCCAAAAACTGGATGAGAAAATGGAGATTTTACTCTGATTCTAAGGGAAAAAATTGAAAGTTTTGCAGATAGAAGTGCTTTCAATGCTAGGTTAGTAAAGAAAAAAAACACGAAAAAAATATATATAATTGTTAAAAATCGAAAACTTGCAACACAAAACATTTCCCTTTGGTAACATAAAAAGGCTTTCCCTTTTATGTAAAATATGCTTAAATAGGATTTTATGAAATATAGACAACGTCTGCTTTATCTTAGTCGCACAAATTTACATCAAGTACACCTTATATACCGCAAATTTGTAAGGTCGGTCGATCATTGTACCATAGCCGTGATCGTATAGTCGCTGCTTCGCGACCCCTGCAGATTTACACTGTGTTTCACAGTATGATTTAAGAAATAGTAATAATTATGTTATACCTAATTGTCGATTAGAAATTACCATAAATTCCTTCTTCCCCTCTACTACCCGAGATTGGAACAATCTAAATCCGGAAATTAGAAATTCTGGTAATATTAACATATTTAAAAGAAAAATCAAAATATTACTTATGAAAGTGCCTTTTCACTTCGGTTGGGGTGATAGAACATTAAATAGTATTCACAGTTCGCTAAATGCAGATTGCACCTTGTCAATTTAATGCCAAGTCCTGGATGTATCTGTGGTCATGTTTTTGAAGATTGTATGCACTTTTTCTTTGAATGTCCTTTTTATAATGAAAATAGGGCAATGGTGTTTAATAGATTAAAGAATTATAATTGAATTGATATTATCTGGTCATGAAAATCTGACTCCTAATCAAAACATCGAAATCTTCTCTGCTGTTTATTGTTTTATTAGAAGCGCCCAGCGCTTTAACTAATGTACTAGCATACTCACTCCAGTCCATGTTGTTATTTGCTTGTTTTTGTTTGTTTGAAGCCCTTCTACTTTATTCCACTGTATTCAACATATTATTTCACCGTATTCTTCTTTATGCTTACTTTATTATTATCGTCTAAATATATCATGTTGTAACATTTATTTGTATAATTATCGCCATTATGTGTAATCATTTTTTGTTTATATTTTTGTAAAAGTGAAAGGACTTCACTAATGTTGTTATAACTTGTGTCCAATCCCATTTGCAACTTTTATGCAAATAAAATATGCTTAATCTAAACTACACTGAGAGCGCAAATTCCATCGGAGAAGTTGTTTTTTTTTTGGCAACATACTGTGCTTCGCTATGGATTTTGGTTAAAGTGATGAAAATGTAGGCTATATATTAAGTTATTTTATTTTTTTACATAGTATAGCAATTATGAGTGCACAGTAGATTTGCATTGATTTTTCGAAAGCCGTACAACAAATATTTCCTTACATATGAAATCATGACGCGAATTTACATGCAAGCTGTTAATTTCATTTTTTTTCATCAATATTAACTATTCTGTCGGTTTTTTTTTT
Organism: Bathymodiolus septemdierum; assembly: GCA_963383655.1. Lineage (NCBI taxonomy): Eukaryota > Metazoa > Mollusca > Bivalvia > Mytilida > Modiolidae > Bathymodiolus > Bathymodiolus septemdierum. The sequence continues at coordinate 26,513,913 of OY726524.1, read as the reverse complement.
TTTTTTTTTCGAGCATCACGTAATCCGTCATAATCACTAAAAATAAAGCAGTATAGCACATGTTGTGCTTATCGGAAGCAAACTATCAAAGCTTTATATTTAAAAAAAAATGTTGTGCCTGGTTGTTACGTTATCTGAAATCTTCAGTTGAGAAACCAAATCGTCTGCTATGTTTTCTGATTCGCATTTTACCCCATCACTACTGTAAGTAATACATTTACTTGACTAAATGCGGGAGCACAGTAGTCATGATCGCATTGGCGCTGCCTTGTGATGGAATCGATAGTTCTAGAAGATGGTTCGAATCCCATCAGTCCTTTTTTTTGTTCGTCTACATTTTTAAGCTTAGCTTCAGAGAGCTATTTTTGGATGTAAGATTATGAAACTGTAAATTCATTTATTGCAAAATAACTTATTTGTCGTGAGTACTTAGACGGTATCAGAAATCATGGGTAGCGGTCGAGAAGTGTCTAAAAATACATCTTTAATATGACAGATAAGTTGCAATGGACAGAGGTGCGATCTCCAAATACACCATTGTTTTTTTTTAAATGATAGATCGATTGCTTGTAATTGATATATTAAAAACGAATAAAAAGCGCGTTCGCGATCGCTTTATTTCCTATTCAAACTATTCCAGACGAGGAACATTATTTATCAAGAAAACAAGTGGGATCTGCTCTGACAGAAACCAACAATTGGGATTTGCTTGTTGACTGTACAAGTCGAGATGGCCGGAAAATATTAGATACAGGTGTTGACCTATTTGATAAGCATACATTGCTAATGAAGACGCACAGACCGTTTCAAGCACAGTGCAATATATTACACCGAATCCGCTTCTGCTTTTACAAATGGTGAAGAAACAACAGATTCTATTATTTCTAAAATGCTTCCAAATGTATCTTGCCTCGAGTGTAATGTAAAGATCAAATACGCTTTTTAATGAAAGGAGTGAAAATCTTTTTAAAGAAAATATTCCTGCTTTCAGTGTGCAAGGAAAATCGTGCAGTGCTTCCATTTTGAATAAACATCTGGTGACAATTATCCAAAGCATTTCAGAAAGTTAATTATGTTACATGTTCATTAACATTATGAAAATACACATTTGAAGTTATTTGTACAAAAGTGTTACAAATCCAGAGAAAAATATGTTTTAAAGTAAATAACCTTTTTCTATAGAAGTTTATAAAAAAGAAATGTCGTCTATATAATTTTCTCTATGAAAGTTAAAGCCTCTTCTGAACTGTCTATAGCAGCTAATTTTTTCATTGTCATCTGACCGGCTTTTTAAAGGATACGTCTTTACAACTGTGTACCTAATTTGAGGGAAGAGATTTTCTTTGCTGGACCACCCTGTGTTCAATTCGGATATGAGTATCTTCAACAGAATCGCTATCGTATTTCACATCGTCATCGAAAGAAGAATTAGCACCATATATCACTTGATTTGCATTGAAAGCTCGGAGCGCAAGCTCATTCTTGATAAAACTGCGTTTTCTTATTACATTTCCGTAGAAACTGTAGAAGTTCAGTCTTTTTTAAAGTTAGGAAGTCTTCAAGTGTTGCCTTGGAATCTACGTCAATTAATTTCATATCTTTTCGCACTTATTATTTATTCAATCAATTTATTAAAAACCGCCAGAAAAACTTTGCAACCGGAAATGTTATATACCTACCGCCAAGGACGATTATTCAACTTGCGAACGATAACTCCCTTTTCCGCAACGAGGGAATTCATTAACGGTCAACAAGTTCATGATGAAAACCGCAAAACTTTCGAAGTGATGAATTCAACTTAACCAAGAGGAGCCATTGGTTCATTAGCTTCCTTATTAGCAGGAACTCTCTATCAATGAAATCTCGATAGGAACCACAAACTCTGGAATATCGTATCAATTGAGAGATATATACTCCATATGGAGGTGCTGCTGGAATGTTGCTACATATACATGGAAAAGTCACAATGGGAAAATTGAAATCGTCTCTTTTGTCGTAAAGATTCGTTCTTAACCGCTCATCACTGTAAATATGGAGGTGTAGGTCAAGGTATGAAGCAGACTTATCTGTATCTGTGGTATCCTTTATTTCAAATTGAATGACTGTGTTTCATGTCAGTTGTGTCCTTTCATGATATATATTAACATATATGAAGATCAAAAGGATAATTTAGGAATCATCGATAATTAAATGTATCTCTTATTTTCCTACCGATACAATAACTATTTCTAAATGTTCGCATGTTGTCCTCTATGAGGTCATTTTCAGATGTCTTTTATGATGTAATTTACAAATGTCATTAATGAAGTAGTTTTATGTGTCTTTTATAAGAGGTCTTTATATGGTATTGCTACATTTATATGAAGAACTCCTTATATGACTCGAGCTAGCTCGGAGTTTATTTTAATAAGACCTCAACAATTAAATATATTTCAAAATTTGTGGTAATAGTAAATTGTGTTAACAATCTTTGTATTCCTCTTATGTTATCATATATATGAATTAAGCATAAAAGGAAATAATTCACACCAAAACAGTTTTAGAAAAACTAGTTGGAAAGTTATTAAAATAAAAAACAAAGGCAAAATAGATACACAATCGCCCATTTCCTGGCTGGATGCAATGATCTGATAAGAAGTAATGTAAAAAGGGGAACCTTGGTTGACCCTGGACGATCAAGTTGCACTGTTAGCAGGTGACAAGAAATAAAGCAATTTAATTGCTTAAAAGGACGTAGGGAAGTTTGTAAAATGAATCTAAGGTTTGTCGTCCTGTCTTTGAAGTTTGTATGTTTGTTTTCTTTAGTTTAAAAAATACAACATATAGTATATCTACACAACATATATCTCACTTGCCTGTGGAGTAGGAGATCAGAGGAAATCCCATCACAGGTCACATGTGATGTACTATCCAATTGAAAATGGGGATTGCAAAAATATGAAAATGTTACTAAGCTGTTTTCCATGCTACGAGCAATCTGATTGGCTGGAAAATAACCGCATTAAGAAAATTATTGTATATTCATGACAATTAACCTTTCGATGGGGATCGCTTTGAAAGAGTCAAAAATCTAGATATTGTCAATGCAAAAAGTATGTGAAATCCCCATAGACAGCAATAATATGTTTATTAAATATCATAATTACAATATATACGTATATTATCCTTAAAATGTGTACTAACAATATCTATTTTGTAATACGTTTCACTAAATAGCAAATCGTGGCAATCTACAACAAAACAATGGATTATAATTAATATAATGTAAGAATTTAACAGAAAAATAATTGAGCATTTAAAGCATAAAATATCCATTCCGAAACTATCCTTTCTACACAATTTATTTCCTAGTTGATACCAGTGATACTTTTGCATAACAACATAGTTAAAAGAAATGATAGCAGCAATCAGAAGACGTTCGCAAATAGTACTGTAGACAGAAGGAATATGTTGACTCTAGATAAAAATGTTTTACTTACAATATGTCGCTGATGCCAGTTTGAAGTTGATGAGCACAATCACTATTAGAAAGCCTTTAACAACCATACTGGAGGTTGTATGGTATGCACTCAATGACAACTGATTTTCAATTTCAATTAATATACTGATTTAAAAAAAAAAAGCATATATGTATATCATTACCATTATTTACACGACCAATCATGTAAGAGGAAAACGTTACGTGTTATATGCAGATGACTCCATGTCGGTTTGCACGTAACTCATTGCAATGTGATGAAAAAAGCATGAAGTAATTAACATAAAGAGTCATTATCCTACACCTGATAAATATTTAGATCATTCTATTGCTTTTTTGTTTCTTATATTTGTTCTTGCATTGTATTTTGAGTTTTTTGTTTTTTTGTTTTAGATAAATGTTTGCACTTTTTCTTTTGGTATCTAGCATTACAGAAAAGCTAGTTTGACATGACGGATTATGTTTTGCATCTTTTTAACGATAGTACTGAAGAGTGATTTTTTTCTCAGGAAAGTGTAGAACGCTGAATCAGCCTTTTAATGCTTGCTATGTATGTATATATACGACTAGGGTGTTCGGGTTCGATCTATGTTAAGGATTTGAGAGAAATAAATCATGTTGTATTGTTGTATTTTTCAATAAGACAAAATAGTGTTGGTATACAATTTAAGCAGTAAATCGAAATCTACAATTTCTACGGGGTTTTTTTTAGATGGAAAAACGTTGGAGATACGTAGCGGATAATCATATGCCGTAAATTGAAGGACAGACAATGCAATGGCCAAAAGAGAAAAGTTTCTTGCCCATGTCCTTGATATCGCGAATTGCTAAGATCCTTTATGACTCGATTCAAAAATTATATATAAATATATTTGCATTTCCAGCAACCGAAATATCTTGTTTTCAAATATTGTGCCAACTTATTTGATGATACCTCTGCTTGTGGAGTTCTCGAAGGTATCATCCGCCCAGTAATCGGTGCTTCGGGACTTACATGTTTATATATATACGTCTGAAAATTAAACCAAACAGTGTTAGAATTAGATTTTAGAGCAGTCGACGGGATTTGAACCCACACCATTGATACACTGCAGCACCATTCGCGTAGCCTTACATCCAGCGCCCTGGACCACTCGACCACATCCACTCCCTAAAAAAAGGAGCTTCGATAATCGTAGTGTTACCTTTTCTCGTAAGGCAAATCTAGGGATAGGCGTAAGACATGTGTACAAGCGTGTGTAGATGGTACATATATACTTAATATTATAATTTGACAGCAATCTAACTCAGCAATTTTTAATAAATTGTATAGGATGATGAAGAATTCATTATACAGTCACAGGAAATAAAGTATATTATACAAACGTCTAGAAGCAAGTGACAACCATAAAATATATCTGTACCACTGGATCTCAAAGTTACTTTAAAGGATACTAGGTTAATACTAAATATTATATACGTCTGAAAATTAAACCAAACAGTGTTAGAATTAGATTTTAGAGCTGTCCAATTTTTGTTCTCTCGACGGGATTTGAACCCACACCATTGATACACTGCAGCACCATTCGCTTAGCCTTACGTCCAGCGCCCTAGATCACTCGAATACATCCACTCCCTAAAAAAGGAGCTTCAATAATCGTAGTGTTACCTTTTCTCGTAAGGCAAATCTAGGGATACACGTAAGACATGTGTATAAGCGTGTGTAGATGGTACATATATACTTAATATTATAATTTCACAGCAATCTAACTCAGCAATTTTTAATATATTGTATAGGATAATGAAGAATTCACTATACAGTCACAGGAAATAAAGTATAGTATACAAACGTCTAGAAGCAAGTGACAACCATACAATATATCTGTAGCACAGGATCTCAAAGTTACTAAGGATACTAGGTTAATACTAAATATTATATACGTCTGAATATTAAACAAAACAGTGTTAGAATTCGATTTTAGAGCTGTCAAATTATATATATATATATATATATATATAACATTTACAGTTCATGCATAATGTAATTTATCAAAACTAAGATCAATCTGCATCAGCCACAGGTAGCCTTTGCTAATTTTGGCTATCATGTTTTCCACTTTTTTGACTATGAACGTACCTGCCGAAGGTTATTCAAGAAAGGCGATATATCTACGTTTTTTTGGTATCTCTAATGGTGGACTTGTAACCGCGATGGTATTATTCACCTAGTGGTCAATGTCTCGGACACTGGCATGACTAGGGATATAGAGTAATTCGCGTATGACCTCTAATTGAGGTTCTTCAGATCCTCCCCTACGCTTGTATTAGTAAAGAGGAGGGAGTGTACATGTGAGATCTGATTTTAGTCAACTTTCATTTTTTAAATTTGAACAGTTGATCAAATTACATATGTTACGGATTTTGCAGAAACATCTTGCATTTTGTCGACTTTTGACGAAAATATGCAAACTAGATTGATTTCGACCAAAAGCTATATATAAAACATTCTCTTCTGGAACGATTCAGCGAAGATTAACCCAACTTTGCAACGTTAATTCTTGAGTAAGCTCCAATTTCTATCCAAAATGACCGCTGTTACTGAAAGTAAAACAGAAATTTCTTCAAATGGCAAACCTGATCCATGCTATGACAGTGTGAGCTTAAACTAAGATATTATAAGATTAAGAGTTGTTTGGTATATTTGAACTTTTTACTGTCAAATTTGTAATTTGGACACTTTTTTTTAAGTTTCAAATTATAATTATTCTAGCAATAAATGATTTAAAAACTCTCTCCTCAGAAACCTCTTGGACAATTTGAACCCAACTGTGCCTAATCATTTGAATATGTAATTTAAAATAATATTCGCAGAATCTGACAAGTGACCAACATGAATGGTGCTACTAAAATAGAACATAGAGGTAAATCTAAAGTGTAAATTTCGGATGATTTTAGCATAATATGTGGCTTTTTAATATTTCTTCAAATGATCAAACAGCGAAATATTATGAATTATATTTCTGAGAACTTGCAAATATAAGGCATATTCATGTATTCACATGTATTCAAATAATCTTTATAATATAAAAACCGTTAATCATCGGTAGGCAACTACAAGTACATGTAATGAAATTAAAGTTTAAACAGTGATGGACATCAATTCCACCAATATCAGCAATAGGAATTTTCTAAATTATCTACGGAAGTAAATTGTCCACGAGTTTAAGGGATGGGGAGGGGGCGTCATAATTGGAAAGTCAGTTTATGTGCACAAAACTACATGTATAACTATGCTTGAAAACAATAGAAAAAGTACTCTAACTAATTCTCCTCCGTTTCATTTTTACTGTGCATAAAGAAACAAAACATTTTATTAAGAAAAAAAACTGCGTTGATATTCACATACTTGGTTAATTGCTTGATTTTTACTGCGAGTTCAAATCCGAAATTGCAATAACAATTTTACCTAGTTGTTTTATAAATTCAGTTAGCAAATTAGAATCACGGAAAGTAAGCATGGTTATGAATTATGTAGCTTAATGCTCCGAATCAATTATTAAAAACCGCATCGGTGGTGTAATGGTTAGCGTGATGGCGCTGTACTACCTGTACATATGTATTTAGTGGTGTTCATGGATAGCGTGATGGCTCTGTACCACCTGTACATATGTATTTAGTGGTGTTCATAGTTAGCGTCATGGTGCTGTACCATATGTACATATGTATTTAGTGGTGTTCATGGTTAGCATGATGGTGCTGTACCACATGTACATATGTATTTAGTGGTGCTCATGGTTAGCATGATGGTGCTGTACCACATGTACATATGTATTTAGTGGTGTTCATGGTTAGCATGATGGTGCTGTACCACATGTACATATGTATTTAGTGGTGTTCATGGTTAGCATGATGGTGCTGTACCACATGTACATATGTATTTAGTGGTGCTCATGGTTAGCATGATGGTGCTGTACCACATGTACATATGTATTTAGTGGTGTTCATGGTTAGCGTCATGGTGCTGTACCACATGTACATATGTATTTAGTGGTGTTCATTGTTAGCGTGATGTTGCTGTGCCACATGTACATATGCATTTAGTGGTGTTCATGGTTAGAGTGATGGCGCTGTACTACCTGTACATATGTATTTAGTGGTGCTCATAGTTAGCGTGATGGTGCTGTACTACCTGTACATATCTATTTAGTGGTGTTCATGGTTATCGTGATGATGCTGCACTACGTATAAATATGTATTTAGTGGTGCTCATGGTTAGCATGATGGTGCTGTACCACATGTACATATGTATTTAGTGGTGTTCATGGTTAGCATGATGGTACTGTACCACATGTACATATGTATTTAGTGGTGTTCATGGCTAGCGTGATGGTGCTGTACCACATGTACATATGTATTTAGTGGTGTTCATGGTTAGCATGATGGTGCTGTACCACATGTACATATGTATTTAGTGGTGTTCATGGTTAGCATGATGGTACTGTACCACATGTACATATGTATTTAGTGGTGTTCATGGCTAGCGTGATGGTGCTGTACCACAGGTACATATGTATTTAGTGGTGTTCATTGTTAGCGTGATGGTGCTGTGCCACATGTACATATGCATTTAGTGGTGTTCATGGTTAGAGTGATGGCGCTGTACTACCTGTACATATGTATTTAGTGGTGCTCATAGTTAGCGTGATGGTGCTATACTACCTGTACATATGTATTTAGTGGTGTTCATGGTTAGCGTGATGGTGCTGTACTACCTGTACATATCTATTTAGTGGTGTTCATGGTTATCGTGATGATGCTGCACTACGTGTAAATATGTATTTAGTGGTGCTCATGGTTAGCATGATGGTGCTGTGCTACCTGTACTTATGTACTTAGTGTTATTCATGCTTAGCGTGATAGCGCTGTACCATCTGTACATATGTATTTAATAGTGTTCATTTTTAGCGTGATGGTGCTGTACCACCTGTAAATATGTATTTAGTAGTGTTCATGGTTAGTATGCTAGTGTTGTGCCACCTGTACATATGTATTTAGTGGTGTGCATGGTTAGCGTGATGGCGCTGTACCACCTGTACATATGTATTTAGTGGTGTTTATGGTTAGCGTGATGGTGTTGTACCACCTGTACATATGTATTTAGTGGAGTTCATGGATAGCGTGATGGTGATGTACTACCTGTACATATGTATTTAGTGGTGTTCATGGTTAACGTGATGGTGATGTACTACCTGTACATATGTATTTAGTGGTGTTCATGGTTAACGCGATGGTGCTGTACCTCCTGTACATATGTATTTAGTGGTGTTCATGGTAAGCGTGATAGCGATGTACCATATGTACATATGTATTTAGTGGTGTTCATGGTTAGCGTGATGGTGCCGTACTACCTGTAGATGTGTATTTAGTGGTGTTCGTGGTTAGCGTGATGGTGATGTACCACCAGTACATATGTATTTAGTGGTGTTCATGGTTAGGGTGATAGCGCTGTACCACCAGTACATATGTATTTAGTGGTGTTCGTGGTTAGAGTGATGGCGCTGTACTACCTGTACATATGTATTTAGTGGTGCTCATAGTTAGCGTGATGGTGCTATACTACCAGTACATATGTATTTAGTGGTGTTCATGGTTAGCGTGATGGTGCTGTACTACCTGTACATATCTATTTAGTGGTGTTCATGGTTATCGTGATGATGCTGCACTACGTGTAAATATGTATTTAGTGGTGTTCATGGTTAGCATGATGGTGCTGTGCTACCTGTACTTATGTACTTAGTGGTATTCATGGTTAGCGTGATAGCGCTGTACCATCTGTACATATGTATTTAATAGTGTTCATTTTTAGCGTGATGGTGCTGTACCACCTGTAAATATGTATTTAGTAGTCTTCATGGTTAGTATGCTAGTGTTGTGCCACCTGTACATATGTATTTAGTGGTGTGCATGGTTAGCGTGATGGCGCTGTACCACCTGTACATATGTATTTAGTGGTGTTTATGGTTAGCGTGATGGTGTTGTACCACCTGTACATATGTATTTAGTGGAGTTCATGGATAGCGTGATGGTGATGTACTACCTGTACATATGTATTTAGTGGTGTTTATGGTTAACGTGATGGTGATGTTCTACCTGTACATATGTATTTAGTGGTGTTCATGGTTAACGCGATGGTGCTGTACCTCCTGTACATATGTATTTATTGGTGTTCATGGTAAGCGTGATAGCGATGTACCATCTGTACATATGTATTTAGTGGTGTTCATGGTTAGCGTGATGGTGCCGTACTACCTGTAGATGTGTATTTAGTGGTGTTCGTGGTTAGCGTGATGGTGCTGTACCACCAGTACATATGTATTTAGTGGTGTTCGTGGTTAGCGTGATGGTGCTTTACTACCTGTACATATGTATTTAATAATGTTCATGGTTAGTATGCTAGTGTTGTGCCACCTGTACATATGTATTTAGTGGTGTTCATGGTTAGCGTGATGGCGCTGTACCACCTGTACATATGTATTTAGTGGTGTTCATAGTTAGCGTGATGGTATTGTACCACCTGTACATATGTATTTAGTGGTGTTTGTGGTGAGCGTGATGGTGCTGTACTACCTGTATATATGTATTTAGTCGGGTTCATGTTTAGCATGATGGTGCTGTACCACATGTACATATGTATTTAATGGTGTTCATGGTTAGCATGGTGGTGCCGTGCCACATGTACATATGTATTTAGTGGTGTTCATGGTTAGCGTGATGGTGCTGTGCCACATGTACATATCTATTTAGCAGTGTTCATGGTTAGCATGATGGTGCTGCACTACCTGTAAATATGTATTTAGTGGTGTTCATGGTTAGCATGATGGTGCTATGCCACATGTACATATGTATTCAGTGGTGTTCATGGTCAGCGTGATGGTGCTGTAGCACCTGTAAATATGTATTTAGTGGTGTTCATGGTTAGCATGATTGTGAGGTACCACATATAAATATGTATTTAGTGGTGTTCATGGTTAGCGTGATGGTGCTGTAGCACCTGTACATATGTATTTAGTGGTGTTGATGGTTAGCGTGATGGTGCTGTACTACCTGTACATATATCTTTAGTGGTGTTCATGCTTACCGTGATGGTGATATACCACCTGTACATATGTATTTAGTGGTGTTCATGGTTAGCCTGATGGTGCAGTAGCACCTGTACATATGCATTTAGTGGTGTTCATGGTTAGCGTGATGGTGCTGTACTACCTGTACATATGTATTTAGTGGTGTTCATGGTTAGCATGATGGTGCTGTACCACATGTACATATGTATTTAGTGGTGTTCATTGTTAGCATGATGGTGCTGTACCACATGTACATATGTATTTAGTGGTGTTCATGGTTAGCATGATGGTGCTGTACCACATGTACATATGTATTTAGTGGTGCTCATGGTTAGCATGATGGTGCTGTACCACATGTACATATGTATTTAGTGGTGTTCATGGTTAGCGTCATGGTGCTGTACCACATGTACATATGTATTTAGTGGTGTTCATTGTTAGCGTGATGTTGCTGTGCCACATGTACATATGCATTTAGTGGTGTTCATGGTTAGAGTGATGGCGCTGTACTACCTGTACATATGTATTTAGTGGTGCTCATAGTTAGCGTGATGGTGCTGTACTACCTGTACATATCTATTTAGTGGTGTTCATGGTTATCGTGATGATGCTGCACTACGTATAAATATGTATTTAGTGGTGCTCATGGTTAGCATGATGGTGCTGTACCACATGTACATATGTATTTAGTGGTGTTCATGGTTAGCATGATGGTACTGTACCACATGTACATATGTATTTAGTGGTGTTCATGGCTAGCGTGATGGTGCTGTACCACATGTACATATGTATTTAGTGGTGTTCATGGTTAGCATGATGGTGCTGTACCACATGTACATATGTATTTAGTGGTGTTCATGGTTAGCATGATGGTACTGTACCACATGTACATATGTATTTAGTGGTGTTCATGGCTAGCGTGATGGTGCTGTACCACAGGTACATATGTATTTAGTGGTGTTCATTGTTAGCGTGATGGTGCTGTGCCACATGTACATATGCATTTAGTGGTGTTCATGGTTAGAGTGATGGCGCTGTACTACCTGTACATATGTATTTAGTGGTGCTCATAGTTAGCGTGATGGTGCTATACTACCTGTACATATGTATTTAGTGGTGTTCATGGTTAGCGTGATGGTGCTGTACTACCTGTACATATCTATTTAGTGGTGTTCATGGTTATCGTGATGATGCTGCACTACGTGTAAATATGTATTTAGTGGTGCTCATGGTTAGCATGATGGTGCTGTGCTACCTGTACTTATGTACTTAGTGTTATTCATGGTTAGCGTGATAGCGCTGTACCATCTGTACATATGTATTTAATAGTGTTCATTTTTAGCGTGATGGTGCTGTACCACCTGTAAATATGTATTTAGTAGTGTTCATGGTTAGTATGCTAGTGTTGTGCCACCTGTACATATGTATTTAGTGGTGTGCATGGTTAGCGTGATGGCGCTGTACCACCTGTACATATGTATTTAGTGGTGTTTATGGTTAGCGTGATGGTGTTGTACCACCTGTACATATGTATTTAGTGGAGTTCATGGATAGCGTGATGGTGATGTACTACCTGTACATATGTATTTAGTGGTGTTCATGGTTAACGTGATGGTGATGTACTACCTGTACATATGTATTTAGTGGTGTTCATGGTTAACGCGATGGTGCTGTACCTCCTGTACATATGTATTTAGTGGTGTTCATGGTAAGCGTGATAGCGATGTACCATATGTACATATGTATTTAGTGGTGTTCATGGTTAGCGTGATGGTGCCGTACTACCTGTAGATGTGTATTTAGTGGTGTTCGTGGTTAGCGTGATGGTGATGTACCACCAGTACATATGTATTTAGTGGTGTTCATGGTTAGGGTGATAGCGCTGTACCACCAGTACATATGTATTTAGTGGTGTTCGTGGTTAGAGTGATGGCGCTGTACTACCTGTACATATGTATTTAGTGGTGCTCATAGTTAGCGTGATGGTGCTATACTACCAGTACATATGTATTTAGTGGTGTTCATGGTTATCGTGATGATGCTGCACTACGTGTAAATATGTATTTAGTGGTGTTCATGGTTAGCATGATGGTGCTGTGCTACCTGTACTTATGTACTTAGTGGTATTCATGGTTAGCGTGATAGCGCTGTACCATCTGTACATATGTATTTAATAGTGTTCATTTTTAGCGTGATGGTGCTGTACCACCTGTAAATATGTATTTAGTAGTCTTCATGGTTAGTATGCTAGTGTTGTGCCACCTGTACATATGTATTTAGTGGTGTGCATGGTTAGCGTGATGGCGCTGTACCACCTGTACATATGTATTTAGTGGTGTTTATGGTTAGCGTGATGGTGTTGTACCACCTGTACATATGTATTTAGTGGAGTTCATGGATAGCGTGATGGTGATGTACTACCTGTACATATGTATTTAGTGGTGTTTATGGTTAACGTGATGGTGATGTTCTACCTGTACATATGTATTTAGTGGTGTTCATGGTTAACGCGATGGTGCTGTACCTCCTGTACATATGTATTTATTGGTGTTCATGGTAAGCGTGATAGCGATGTACCATCTGTACATATGTATTTAGTGGTGTTCATGGTTAGCGTGATGGTGCCGTACTACCTGTAGATGTGTATTTAGTGGTGTTCGTGGTTAGCGTGATGGTGCTGTACCACCAGTACATATGTATTTAGTGGTGTTCGTGGTTAGCGTGATGGTGCTTTACTACCTGTACATATGTATTTAATAATGTTCATGGTTAGTATGCTAGTGTTGTGCCACCTGTACATATGTATTTAGTGGTGTTCATGGTTAGCGTGATGGCGCTGTACCACCTGTACATATGTATTTAGTGGTGTTCATAGTTAGCGTGATGGTATTGTACCACCTGTACATATGTATTTAGTGGTGTTTGTGGTGAGCGTGATGGTGCTGTACTACCTGTATATATGTATTTAGTCGGGTTCATGTTTAGCATGATGGTGCTGTACCACATGTACATATGTATTTAATGGTGTTCATGGTTAGCATGGTGGTGCCGTGCCACATGTACATATGTATTTAGTGGTGTTCATGGTTAGCGTGATGGTGCTGTGCCACATGTACATATCTATTTAGCAGTGTTCATGGTTAGCATGATGGTGCTGCACTACCTGTAAATATGTATTTAGTGGTGTTCATGGTTAGCATGATGGTGCTATGCCACATGTACATATGTATTCAGTGGTGTTCATGGTCAGCGTGATGGTGCTGTAGCACCTGTAAATATGTATTTAGTGGTGTTCATGGTTAGCATGATTGTGAGGTACCACATATAAATATGTATTTAGTGGTGTTCATGGTTAGCGTGATGGTGCTGTAGCACCTGTACATATGTATTTAGTGGTGTTGATGGTTAGCGTGATGGTGCTGTACTACCTGTACATATATCTTTAGTGGTGTTCATGCTTACCGTGATGGTGATATACCACCTGTACATATGTATTTAGTGGTGTTCATGGTTAGCCTGATGGTGCAGTAGCACCTGTACATATGCATTTAGTGGTGTTCATGGTTAGCGTGATGGTGCTGTACTACCTGTACATATGTATTTAGTGGTGTTCATGGTTAGCGTGATGGTGCTGTAGCACATGTACATATGTATTTAGTGGTGTTCATGGTTAGCTTGATGGTGCTGTACCACCTGTGTATATCTATTTGGTGGTATTCATGGTTAGCATGATGGCGCTGTACCAACTGTACATATGTATTTAGAGGTGTTCATGGTTAGCATGATGGTGCTGTACCACCTGTACATATGTACTTAGCGGTGTTCTTGGTTAGTGTGATGGCGGTGTACTACCTCTGCATATGTATTTATTGGTGTTCATGGCTAGCGTGATGGTGCTTTTACCACCTGTACATATGTATTTAGTGGTGTTCATGGTTAGCATGATGGTGCTGTGCCACATGTACATATGTAATTAGTGGTGTTCATGGTTAGCATGATGGCGCTGTACCACATGCACATATGTATTTAGTGGTGTTCATGGTTAGCGCGATGGTTCTGCACTACCTGTACATATGTATTTAGCGGTGTTCATGGTTAGTGTGATGGCGGTGTACCACCTGTACATATGTATTTAGTGGTGTTCATTGTGAGCGTGATGGTGCTGTACTACCTGTACATATGTATTTAGTGGTGTTCATGGTTATCGTGATGATGCTGCACTACGTATAAATATGTATTTAGTGGTGCTCATGGTTAGCATGATGGTGCTGTGCTACCTGTACTTATGTACTTAGTGGTATTCATGGTTAGCGTGATAGCGCTGTACCATCTGTACATATGTATTTAATGGTGTTCATTTTTAGCGTGATGGTGCTGTACCACCTGTAAATATGTATTTAGTAGTGTTCATGGTTAGTATGCTAGTGTTGTGCCACCTGTACATATGTATTTAGTGGTGTGCATGGTTAGCGTGGTGGCGCTGTACCACCTGTACATATGTATTTAGTGGTGTTTATGGTTAACGTGATGGTGTTGTACCACCTGTACATATGTATTTAGTGGAGTTCATGGATAGCGTGATGGTGATGTACTACCTGTACATATGCATTTAGTGGTGTTCATGGTTAACGTGATGGTGATGTACTACCTGTACATATGTATTTAGTGGTGTTCATGGTTAACGCGATGGTGCTGTACCTCCTGTACATATGTATTTAGTGGTGTTCATGGTAAGCGTGATAGCGATGTACCATCTGTACATATGTATTTAGTGGTGTTCATGGTTAGCGTGATGGTGCTGTACTACCTTTAGATGTGTATTTAGTGGTGTTCGTGGTTAGCGTGATGGTGCTGTACCACCAGTACATATGTATTTAGTGGTGTTCATGGTTAGGGTGATAGCGCTGTACCACCAGTACATATGTATTTAGTGGTGTTCATGGTTAGCGTGATGGTGCTATGCTACCTGTACATATGTATTTAGTGGTGTTCATGGTTAGCGTGATGGTGCTGTACTACCTGTACATATCTATTTAGTGGTGTTCATGGTTATCGTGATGGTGCTGCACTACGTATAAATATGTATTTAGTGGTGTTCATGGTTAGCATGATGGTGCTGTGCTACCTGTACTTATGTACTTAGTGGTATTCATGGTTAGCGTGATAGCGCTGTACCATCTGTACATATGTATTTAATGGTGTTCATTTTTAGCTTGATGGTGCTGTACCACCTGTAAATATGTATTTAGTAGTGTTCATGGTTAGTATGCTAGTGTTGTGCCCCCTTTACATATGTATTTAGTGGTGTTCATGGTTAGCGTAATGGCGCTGTACCACCTGTACATATGTATTTAGTGGTGTTTATGGTTAGCGTGATGGTGTTGTACCACCTGTACATATGTATTTAGTGGTGTTTATGGTTAGCGTGATGGTGCTGTAACACGTGTACATATGTATTTAGTGGTGTTCATGGTTAGTGTGATGGTGCTGTACTACCTGTACATATGTATTTAGTGGTGTTCATGGTTAGCGTGATGGCGCTGTACCACCTGTACATATGTATTTAGTGGTGTTTATGGTTAGTGTGATGGTGCTGTACTACCTGTACATATGTATTTAGTGGTGTTTATGGTTAGTGTGATGGTGCTGTACTACCTGTACATATGTATTTAGTGGTGTTCATGGCTAGCGTGATGGTGCTGTACTACCTGTACATATGTATTTAGTGTTGTTCATGGCTACCGTGATGGTGCTGTACTACCTGTACATATGTATTTAGTGGTGTGCATGGTTAGCGTGATGGCGCTGTACCACTTGTACATATGTATTTAGTGGTGTTCATGGTTAGTGTGATGGTGCTGTACTACCTGTACATATGTATTTAGTGGTGTTCATGGCTAGCGTGATGGTGCTATACTACCTGTACATATGTATTTAGTGGTGTTCATGGTTAACGTGATGGTGATGTACTACCTGTATATATGTATTTAGTGGTGTTCATGGTTAACGTGATGGTGCTGTACCTCCTGTACATATGTATTTAGTGGTGTTCATGGTAAGCGTGATAGCGATGTACCATCTGTACATATGTATTTAGTGGTGTTCATGGTTAGCGTGATGGTGCTGTACTACCTGTAGATGTGTATTTAGTGGTGTTCGTGGTTAGCGTAATGGTGCTGTACCACCAGTACATATGTATTTAGTGGTGTTCATGATTAGGGTGATAGCGCTGTATCACCAGTACATATGTAATTAGTGGTGTTCATGGTTAGCGTGATAGTGCTGTACTACCTGTAAATATGTATTTAGTGGTGTTCGTGGTTAGCGTGATGGTGCTTTACTACCTGTACATATGTATTTAATAATGTTCATGGTTAGTATGCTAGTGTTGTGCCACCTGTACATATGTATTTAGTGGTGTTCATGGTTAGCGTGATGGCGCTGTACCACCTGTACAGATGTATTTAGTGGTGTTCATAGTTAGCGTGATGGTGTTGTACCACCTGTACATATGTATTTAGTGGTGTTTGTGGTGAGCGTGATGGTGCTTTACCACCTGTACATATGTATTTAGTGGTGTTCATGGTTAGCGTGATAGCGCTGTACCATCTGTATATATCTATTTAGTGGTGTTCATGGTTAGTATGATGGTGATGTGCCACATGTACATATGCATTTAGTGGTGTTCATGGTTAGCGTGATGGTGCTGTACTACCTGTACATATGTATTTAGTGGGTTCATGTTTAGCATGATGGTGCTGTACCACATGTACATATGTATTTAGTGGTGTTCATGATTAGCATGATGGTGCCGTGCCACATGTACATATGTATTTAGTGGTGTTCATGGTTAGCGTGATGGTGCTGTGCCACATGTACATATCTATTTAGGAGTGTTCATGGTTAGCATGATGGTGCTGCTCTACCTGTAAATATGAATTTAGTGGTGTTCATGGTTAGCGTGATGGTGCTGTACCACCTGTACATATCTATTTAGTGGTGTTCATGGTTAGCATGATGGTGCTATGCCACATGTATATATGTATTCAGTGGTGTTCATGGTCAGCGTGATGGTGCTGTAGCACCTGTACATATGTATTTAGTAGTGTTCATGCTTAGCGTGATGGTGAGGTACCACATATAAATATGTATTTAGTGGTGTTCATGGATAGCGTGATGGTGCTGTAGCACCTGTACATATGTATTTAGTGGTGTTCATGGTTAGCGTGATGGTGCTGTACTACCTGTACATATGTATTTAGTGGTGTTCATGGTTAGCGTGATGGTGCTGTAACACGTGTACATATGTATTTAGTGGTGTTCATGGTTAGCGTGATGGTGCTGTACTACCTGTACATATGTATTTAGTGGTGTTCATGGTTAGCGTGATGGTGCTGTAGCACATGTACATATGTATTTAGTGGTGTTCATGGTTAGTTTGATGGTGCTGTACCACCTGTGTATATCTATTTGGTGGTATTCATGGTTAGCATGATGGCGCTGTACCAACTGTACATATGTATTTAGAGGTGTTCATGGTTAGCATGATGGTGCTGTACCACCTGTACATATGTACTTAGCGGTGTTCTTGGTTAGTGTGATGGCGGTGTACTACCTCTACATATGTATTTATTGGTGTTCATGGCTAGCGTGATGGTGCTTTTACCACCTGTACATATGTATTTAGTGTTGTTCATGGTTAGCATGATGGTGCTGTGCCACATGTACATATGTAATTAGTGGTGTTCATGGTTAGCATGATGGCGCTGTACCACATGCACATATGTATTTAGTGGTGTTCATGGTTAGCGCGATGGTTCTGCACTACCTGTACATATGTATTTAGCGGTGTTCATGGTTAGTGTGATGGCGGTGTACCACCTGTACATATGTATTTAGTGGTGTTCATGGTTAGCGTGATGGTGCTGTACTACCTGTACATATGTATTTAATGGTGTTCATGGTTAGCATGATGGTGCTGTACCACCTGTACATATGTACTTAGCGGTGTTCATGGTTAGTGTGATGACGGTGTACTACCTGTACATATGTATTTAGTGGTGTTCATGGTCATCTTGATGGTGCTGTACCACCTGTACATATGTATTTAGTGGTGTTCATGGTTAGCGTGATGGTGCTCTGCCACATGTACATATGTATTTAGTGCTGTTCATGGTTAGCGGGATGGTGCTGTGCCACATGTACATATGTATTCAGTGGTGTTCATGGTTAGCGTGATGGCGTTGTACCTCATGTACATATGTATTTAATGGTGTAATGATTAGCGAGATGGTTGTGTGCCCCCTGTAAATATATACTTAGTGGTGTTAATGATGCTCAATTCTATGTTACACCGGATCGACCCTCTGCCTTTACTTCATTATCATTGTGGATTGTGAAAAAAGCCTATTGATTCACTCTATAAATAAAGAGAAAATATAATAGCTTGATATGATAATATGTTTCCACGTACACAGACATAACACTACAACATTATAAAAACTGTTATGTAAGAGGTGGAAACAGCTGAATATATGATGGCAAAAACTATAATAATGAAATAAATATAGTTAATACCAAATTAACTTGTAACAGTCCGTGCAGGGTTTACAATTACAGTAACTATTTTTATAGATTTCAAGAGTATTATTTGAATCTTATTTTCGCTGCTTTGAGAGTACCTGATGAGGGTTTTCCAGAAACGCGTCGCATGCTCTAGGCTTGACATCTACGTTTTTATTTCAATGATATTCACACTGAGAAAGGTGTTGATCAGAGAATTACGGCAAGTCAGAAATACAATCTATGATCATCTAATTGCCATGTCATTATGGTTTGCGTGTACTTAAGTAAATAATTTTAGTCAGTAGTGAAATCCTGTATTTTTAAAAGTAAAATACTTTGCAAATACCTGTACTGCATATAATAATTTTAGTAAGCTCTGAAAGGCAAAAACGCTCTGCACAATAAGCAGGGTGCATAGATATAAAAAGGATTTAATATGTTGGTGTATCTGTACACATTCAAATATGTAATCTTTTCTTACATATACTGGTGTCCACCACAGTGTTCAACACGATTTCCATATTAGATTATGCTCGCGTCGTTTATCAGTAACACGACAGGTCGCTGCTTGAGCAGTAACTACTTACCATTCCACAGCACCCGAGTTAACACCCTTCTCTCTTTCCAATGGACAGTGTTGTCTTAACGCATGGACACGCTGGGCAGTTGTCATTGGGTCCACGAACATATGGGCCCAATGCTAATTCATGTATGTTGTGCATGGCATGCTTTGTTAATGCACTGATTTTGTTGGAAGTACCAATAAAATAAAAGTATGTTTAATTTATCGACATTTGCAGTTTTTCTACGCGAGTGGTTGTGTGGGTAGGGATCCCAGTGCACTCATTTTCCCAGGGGCCAATAATGCTGCTAAGACGTTCCTGTCGATGGGGTTTGTGTTGCCCAATCGTTAGTTTTCTGAGTATTATTTTGTAGATCATTGTTTTCCTTTTGTCTTTTGGCCATTGTGTTGTTTGTCCTTCTTGAATTTACGGCTTCAGATTTCTTCTATGGTATTTGCAAACTTTTCTTGCACACTGAATATTAGAATACACTTTCATAAATGTTAATGTTGATATTAAAAAATATCTTGTGTGCTAAGGCATTAAACAGGTTGTTTGTATTTGAAGCTGATCTAAAAAGAAAGTACTTTTGGCTAAATCAATTAATATTAAACATAAAAGGGTGCTGATAATAAGTATTCGTTGTACCGTTTAGGTATTCAAAGTTTTCCTGAAAGTGGAAAGTAATCAAGACAATTATGCAACGCCAGGATATAGCTGAAATATTATTGAAAGTGAGGTTAAACACCATACCCCTAACCCTAATAATTTCGCTGCTATTTGATATCATCGAAGCTAAATAGACTATCAATCATGAATTATAATAAGAATTCATTTTTGGGAATGTTTCCCAACTTGTTTATAGGATATGCTGATGCTCTTTTGTCTACTTTCGGTAGTCCATCAATTCCACCTGCACCAACGCAAACAAATGCTCGCATTCCGTGTCCTCATCAACGTTAAAATGTTGTAAATAAACAGAGGAAACAAAATAATAATTGGTTTCGATGAGAATGGAAATCATAAAAGGAAACTAGAAATAACAGAATACTAATATTTTAGCGATTTATTTTTGTAATATGTAGCTAATAATTCTGGCATTACTGCAAACACATCACGTCGGTGGGTACATTGCAAGTATAATAAAAGACTAAGTAAAATTTCATTTGTTGACGAATAATTTCATTGAATCAAATAGTAGGCATGCATTGGCCGAAAGACTTTGTTATATCTGGTTGTTTTAAGCGGAATTTATGCTGTTCAATTTGTCCCATGTACATGCCCTCACATTTTTAGTTCCATCTGTTGACGTCTTTTACGATTTCCGATTTTCGATTCCTCTTTGTTCGTGTTTGTGTTGTAGGAATTGATGTTTTATTTATGTTATTTGTATTTTACGCAGACCAGTCTCCAACACGCTGATGTTCGCATCGTTTAACCGTAGCGTCTCGGGTCACACTAGTGGAACACGAACCGATTACACATCCGGAACACCTGCACTTACTCTCGACATTCAGTGGGATTCGTAAATTAGTTTTCTGTGTAGCGTTTTGTAGATCATTGGTTGTCCTTTTGTCCCTTTTTCTTTTGGCTATTGTATTATACGTCCTTATATATGTACGACTTCTGATTACCCTTTAATATTTTAAAACTTTTCGTTGAAAACAATATACATGTAAGTATGCAATTAAATTAAACATAAGAAGCAAGCACCTACGTACCACGACAGTAGTAATGATAGCACATACGGTATGTATAAACTATAATAGATAATGAACCATGTGGAAAGATTAGCTGCATAAAGTTATAAATTAGAACAATATAAAAGGAACCATGTGAAAAGATTGGCTGTAGAAGGTTATACATTAGAACAATAGAAAAGGAACCACGTGAAGAGAATAACTGCAGAAGGTTATAAACTAAAACAATATGCATGTACGTTCTAGATTTAGGTGAATATAATTCCTTGGTAAATTTAACTGCTATACCTGTCGTGTATTGCTGGTTCCACTTTCCACGATATTTCTGTTATATCGTGGCGGTCAGTTTTATTGCAGGGAGATGGCCTAGTCCGATTAATGTGTAGAAAGAGGCAGGGACACTTTGTCCTGAATTTTTTTCACAAGACGGTCAATTTTAAAATGTATAACAATGCCATTACTAACTATAAAAAAGATGGAGTAAAAATACTTTCTGATGAATATATAGCATTTTCATAGAGTAGAGAGGGCGAAAAATAGCTTAAAATGGACGACAAAGAATCTCGAAAAATCTAATATGTAATTTTTTGGCTTCTTTTAAACGGGAATTCGGGAATGGTTTTCTCACCCCTTGGAAAAAGTAGTCCGTTAATTTAGGTGAACACTTTTGCTCTATCATACCGCGGCTTTAGGGTAAGACAAGCATCACGCCGTTTTTCCCGCAAAATTGTTTTCAATTCTTGAATTAAATTGTCGATGTATAGTGTCTTGGCAGTATTTTAAATGTATTTCACAATAAAATACAATGTATTTTATAAATATATTATAAATGCTACTACACCAGCGATAAATGCCTGTAAAAACGTTATTTGACGTTGGTCAAAGGGGGGTAATTTGTTTTTATTTACGTTAGTTACCAAACAAGGGAGAGCACTCTATATTTGCTCAATGTTAACACATATTGACAGGATAGAAATAGATGATAAAAAGAGGCAAACATCGTGAAAGGTGCAAGATTTTGTTATTGTATAATCTATCACAAGTTTGTTAACTCTATTATTTTGAACCTCTTTAAAGTTGTAAAATGAAAATCGTGTTTTATTTTATTACGTGGCATTTTGGTCCTGTGATACGGTTCGCAAATTAATGCGCCAAACTACACAAAAAGTAAACAAACATTGACACGGTAGAAAGGGGTGAGAAAAAGAGTCAAACACCGTAAAAGATGCAAGATAGTAAAATTTGTGACACCTTCGGGTGTGACAGATTTTACTATCTTGCACCTCTCCCGGTGTTAGACCCTATATTTTGTGTTCCAATTCTTCATACAAATGATTTTTGAAACAAATTTATTTGTAATGTCCTTCGCAGCAAAAACTAAACTTTTCTAACAAAAATGTCGGCCCGTTCGAGTTAAATCTTCTTATACAGTTAACAAACATATTTTTTACAAGTTTTCCGGAATTCGGTTGGTAGTGTGTATCAACTCCGGTATTTTTCAAGTTAAAGATATATATTGCGAATTTATTGGCGGTCTACTTTAACGAAATACTATTGGTGAATTTCCAAATTTACAAAGTCTGATTCCAAATTTATGGAAATATTAACAACGAGCAATAAATCATGTCAATGTGATCAGATTTCCATCCATGACAATCGGTGTACATATGAAGGATTTTTTAAATACGACTTCAATTTTTTTTATATGCTTTTCCATGAAAATTTTTTAGAGCCACCTTTTGGATTCAACATTTTCCTTCAATATGCTTTCAATCTCTATACAAGGCTGTCAATCAATGTCATCTCACGCCCATATGTATCAGTCTTAATTATAGGTTGGGGACAAATATTATTTTTACACTCAGTAGACTATTTCGGATGAGCAAGGTACAGAGCAGCACATGCTTATAATGTCGCACTGCTCCAAAATATATGTTTCACCTGTGAGTGACGTGTCCTTAATTATTTAATTTCAAGTCTTACCCGATTGACATATTACATAATGTACTTTTAACAGATAAACAACACACAATAATCAATTACCAAGATTTCTAACATAACGTCCTTCTTTCGCTTTGTAAACAAACGAGCGATTTCTCGATTTGGTATAATCTCATTCGCCCATGCGGCGGTTCATGTGACTGACTTTCCCGTCATAAATGTACCTGTTTTTATCGTCTGCTCGAATTTGGCAGCATAAATTGGTTGCGATATTGTCCACAAATGTAAATATATATTACCGTCTTCCAATCAAAGTATACTACCGTGTTTGTACTCTTAAACATATGAATTTACTTACTACCTAATGAACAGCAGATTGCCTTTGTTCATTAAATATTTTGATAATCCGCTAATTACAATTCAAAATATAAAACATCATTTACAGATATTTATTTTTTTACTGTCGCTTTTGAAAAACAACTCGAGTTATATTTCTTTATGTGGGTGAAATTAACGGCAAACAATGAATATGTATGTTCCAATTTGTGCATCCCTTTGTAATGAAAATTATAAATTATTTCGGTAAAAATAGTGAACTTTTTACAAACCATGGTCTAACATGAAGATCTTGATGTTATTCCATGATTTTGACGTCATAGGTATATTATTCCATGATATTGACGTCATATATTTGTCAATCATGTCATGTATGTTACAAGCCAAGTATACCATGGATCTTACGAATGATCCGTTGGTTTAAATAAGTTTATTCGTAAGATCCATGGTATATACAATACTTGTAACATAAATACGCATTCTTCCTTTGATGTTTTTATACAATAATCAACTTAAAAATAGTGAACATTTATAAACCATGGTCTAACATGAAGATATTGATGTTATTCCATGATTTTGACGTCATACGATCTGTTATTCCAAGATTTTGACGTCATAGATCTGTCAATCATGTAATTTCTGTTACAAACCATATATACCATGGATCTTACTCATGAACTTATATAAACCAACTCATCCTTCGGATTCGTTGGTTTAGATAAGTTAATTCGTAAGATTCATGGTATAAATAATACATAAACTATTTTATTAAGAAAAAGACTGCGTTGATATTCACATACTTGGTTAATTGCTTGATTTCCAAAACAGTAAGAACATTTTTGCATAATTATGATTATAGTTGTTTTGTAGATTTAATTCACAAATTAAAATCAAATCAAATAATCACAGAAAGTAAGCATGGTTATAAATTATGTAGTTTAGTGCTCCGAATGAATTATTAAAAAGCGCCTCGGTGGTATAATGGTTAGCGTGATGGTGCTGTACCACCTGTACATATGTATTTAGTGGTGATTATGTTGCTCAATCTTTAGTTTTCGGAGTAGTATGTGTTGATCATTGTGTTTCCGCTTGTCCAATTTATTTGTCCATAGCATAGTCTGTTCTTCGATTTACGGCTTCTGATTATCTGGTATATTCAAACCTTTCATATTGAGGATTATCTTCAAATTTGGCGTTTTACCTCAATGATAAGTTATGAAGATATAAAATAAAATAGTTTACATCTATGTATACTACAGCTGCCGTTGCAGGCTGAAACAAAATATTAATTTGAATATTACTTGATATCATTCAAAGCTACCAGTACAATAATTATAAGCTTGCATCATTCGCTATTAAATATACATGCAATCCATTATATAGCAAACATATATATAATTTCATAATGATGCTGATGCCCCAAGAATTCTGTTTTTATTTTGAACTGTTACCCTTGATTGTGTTTAATCGCATTATTTTACATCATTCAATCGTATCGGTGGTGTAGTGGTTAACGTTCTCATATTGAATGGGGTAGATCGTGGGTTTGAACCAGATCGGATCAAGCCAAAGACTATCACAATATATAGTTGCTTCTTCTCCGCTAAGCACGCAGTTTTAAGTAATAAAAGCAAAGTGTGGTTTGCTCGGAATTAGGATAATGTAACCTTCCAGTCAGAGTTTTGATATTAAACTGCCAGTCCATTAAGAGACCAGGAAAACATGCAGAATTAGCCAATATTATTGAATCCACACAGACGGATATAGTAATTGTTACAGAATCCTGGCTCAAACGAGTTTTACCATCAGACTTCAATTGTTACAGAAAAGACAAATCCACAGGAGAAGGTGGTGGTGTATTTATACTAGTCTCTAAGAAATATGAAAGCGAGGAACCAGAGGAATTAAAAGTAGATAAGAATTGATAACTTGTATGGACTAAGATTAAAGTTAGAGGATCCAAAGATATATGCGTAGGATCATTTTACAGACCACCCAATAATATAGATGTTGAATATCTAGGCACACTTGAATCATATCTAGCTAGAATACCAACACATAATGGAGCACATCTATGGCTAGGTAGCGATTTTAATCTCCTAGATATAGATTGGACCAACGAAGACATCAAAACAAAGTCATTTCACAGTTTAGAATGCAATCAACTTCTGGAAATTAGCAAAAACTCAATGTTAAATCAACTTATCCTAGAACCAACACGTATAACAGAAACTCAAGCAAACATCCTAGACCTCTTTTTCACCAACAATGAAACATTAGTAAATCAAGTGAGGATAATACCAAGAATCTCGGACCACGAGTCAGTTATCATTGAATCCAACCTAAGACCAATGAAGAACAAGATCCTTCCATGTAAAGTATGGCAGTACCGTAAGGCTAACTATGACCAACTAAGAGAGGAACTACATCAATACCAACAAGAATTTAACAAATTAGATGCATCAACAAGTACAGACGATATGTGGTTAGTTTTCAAGACCAAACTAACAACACTGATGAAAATATACATACCTCAAAAAACTGTAAAGGGAAACAAAAACAAAAAGTCAAATCTGCATTAAGAAGAAGGAATATATTAATTAAGAAAAAGAAAGCATCACAAACACCTGGTGATATCAAGAAATATAAAAATGCTAAAGCAACAGCTCAACGAATACAGAGGAAAGCATATTGGGAATATGTGAACAACGTATTTGAATTTGGAGACCCAGAGAAGGATGAGAACCCTGGAAAACAAGCACGCTTCTTGTCGTACATAAAATCACTACGCAAGGACACCAGCGGAGTATCCCCACTGAAAGAGAATGGCAAAATGCATGCGGACCCAAAGGATAAGGCAGACGTACTCAAACAGACAATATAAATCGTATTTATCAAAGAAGACACTAGTACAACTATACCAAAACCAGCAAGCAATTGCTTTCAATCGATGCCGGATATCAACATCTCCGAAGAAGGAGTACTCAAATTACTGCTGAAAATCAACCCTAATAGAACTTGTGGACCAGACCTAATTACAGCTAGAATATTGACTTAGCAAGAGAAATAGCACCTTTTCTGACTAGATTCTTCCAAAGGGCACTCAACAATGGTAATGTCCCAAAAGATTGGAGGTATGCCAACGTTACTGCAATTTTCAAGAAAGGAGACCGTTTCAAGGCCTGCAATTATCGACCCGTTTCCCTGACCTGTCTATGCTGTATGATACAAGAACACATACTGACGAATAACATCTTGAAATACCTAGATCGGAATACCATACTCACAGACTGCCAGTATGGTTTTCGAGCAAGAAGAAGCTGCGATACAAAACTCTTATCCTTGACGCACGAACTGGCCATATCACTAGACAGTGGGATCCAACAAGACGTAATCATCTTATATTTTTCGAAGGCTTTTGACAAAGTTCCACACCAACGGTTTTCAAAACTCGATTTCTATGGTATTAGAGGAACAACACTAAGTTGGATCAAAGCATTTCTCTCTGACAGATCACAACAAGTCATCGTAGATGGAGCCACCTCGGTAGACAGTGGCGTACCACAGGGTACCGTCTTGGAGCCGCTCTTATTCTTGATAATCATCAATGACTTACCAGAGTGATTAACATCTAGGACTCGTCTTTTTGCTGATGATGCCATCATCTACAGAGAGATAAGAATGGACCAGGATTGCGATGAATTACAAACATACTTATTAGCACTAGCCAAATGGGAAAAACTTTGGGGCATGTAATTCCATCCTGACAAGTGCTATGCACTTAGGGTAGTAAGATCGAAGAAACCCATAATGTATTAATACCACATTAAAGGCTACCAACTGGAAGCAGCCGATACGACCAATTATCTCGGAGTCGACTTAAGCTATAACCTATCCTGGAACCATCACATTGACCGCACTGTAAAGAAAGAAAACATCATGCTTGGCTTCTTGAAAAGAAATCTGAAAATCAGTAGTTAAGATACCAAATCAGCCGCATACTTTTCACTTGTAAGACCATATTTGGAATATTGCGCCTCAATCTGGAACCCATATAGTATACAATCAATCAAGAAGCTAGAAATGGTACAACGTCGAGCCGCTAGGTATGTCACAAACCGTTATAGGAACACCAGCAGCGTCACCGACATGTTAGATAACCTAAAGTGGGAGACAGTAGAGTCAAGAAGAACAACAATTCAACTTGTAATGTTTTTCAAGATCATCAACGACATAGTGGATATTCCATCCTCCAACTACCTCATATCAGCCAGCAGCAAGACGAGATCCAACCACTCAAAGAAGATGCAGCAGTACCATACAAGATCAGATGTTTTCAAGTACAGTTTCTTTCCTAGAACCACCCGAAACTGAAACCAGTTACCAGCCACTAGCGGGGTCTGTCATCTGTCACTTTCTAATTTACTAGGATCCGAATTGTAAGTAAGTTATAATGAAGATTAGAGCTGTGCCGGTTGGGTGTATGCACAGTGGCAGCTACGGCAGCTGGATTGATCTAATCAGAAGAACCGAAAACGCAATTCGGAATTTTGTTTCTTTCCTTTGTCTCTTTCCTTTATCTTACAGTTTACTAATATGCTACTTTATTCGTTTCAGTTGACAACTTTATTTCTAAACGCTCACGCCGCTGCGCACTAGTATTTTCGAAACGTAATGGTCTATCAAGACTTTGTTTCGTCTCCTGTAGATGTAGATGTAGATGAGTGGAGCAACATGTGAACGGACTGTTGTTTCAGTGGGAAAACCCTATAATGACATAATTAAGAGTGTTTGTCTAGTACAAAAAGTGAACATCAATATCATTTTATTCAATGCAACTTGTTCTCGCCGTGATTTACCTGAAATATTGATTATTTCACGTTGAGCAACACTCACTCTCTTACTCTTACGTCAGTAAATAAACAAATATTCAGTAAATTAAATTACATGTGTGTACTTATACTTGCAGATACATATGCCTCTGCGTTTATAACAGTATGCACCGTATTTACATCTTGTATATGGATACTTTCCAAACACTTCTTTAACAAAAATATCATTTAGTTATTACTACTATAAATAAACTATCATTTAGTTTTTCCTAAAGTAAACAAATTATCATTTAGTTGCTACTACTCTAAGCAAATTAGCATTTAGTTGTGACTACTGTAAGTAAATTATCATTTAGTTGTTACTACTATTAATAAATTATCATTTAGTTGTCGCTACTGTAAGTAAATTATCATTTAGTTGTTACTACTATGAATAAATTATCATTTAGTTGTTACTACTCTAAGCAAATTATCATTTAGTTGTCACTACTGTAAGTAAATTATCATTTAGTTGTTACTACTATTAATAAATTATCATTTAGTTGTCGCTACTGTAAGTACATTATCATTTAGTTGTTACTACTATGAATAAATTATCATTTAGTTGTTACTACTGTAAGCAAATTATCATTTCGTGGTTACTACTGTAAATAAATTATCATTTAGATGTTACTGCTGTAAATAAATTATCATTTAGATGTTACTGCTGTAAATAGATTATCGCTTAGTTGTTACTATTGTAAATAAATGATCACTTATATGTTACTACTATAAATAAATTATCACTTAGTTGTTACTACTGTCAGCAAATTATCATTTAGTTGTTGCTACAGTAAATATATTATCATTTAGTTGTTACTACTGTAAATATATTATCACTTTAAAAGAGGAGTAATACCACTACAGAATTTTCCATAGCCTTCTATATTAAATAAAATCTGTTTGAGCTTTCATACAGGATTCATCTTAAGTTTAATCGAAATGACACTCATATTTCATGGAAGGGGTACCTAATTGGAAGCTTAACTCCGAAAATCAATATACATTTAAAGGTATATAAAAAAAAAGACAGTCCGAAGATGTCTACCGTCAAAATTCCTACCTTCACTTTCGATTTAGCACAAATTCAGGCGGTTTTTTTTTCAATGCAATCATTTTTGGGGTTTTTTTTATCCAACAATGAAGAAATCCATTTTGTGTTTACGTACTACTTTCTCATACATCCTTTTCGACTGGTACCCATGATTAGTGGTATTACACCTTAGATTTACTACTATACATACAGTATCATTTAGTTGTGAATACCGTAAATAAATGATCAATTATCTGTTACTACTGTAAATAAATTATCATGTAGTTATTACTACTGTAAGCAAATTATCATTTAGTTGTTTCTACTGTCAATATATTATCATTTAGTTGTTACTACTGTAAATATATTATCAGGATAATATGAAGCAGCCGGCCGCAATACTGGTATTACCAGTTTTTTACCAGAATCTTCCAGTATCTGCAATACTGGTACAGATACTTGTAAATACTAGTATCCCAGTATCTTCCAGAATTTTCCAGTATCTGCAATACTAGAAAATACTAGTCATTGCCAAAATATGAGTATTGCAGATACCGGAAGATTCTGGAAAATACTGGTGATACTGGCAGATTCTGGAAAATACTGGTTATACCAGTATTGCAGATACTGGAAGATTCTAGAAAATACTGGTAATATCAGTATTGCAGATACTGGAAAATTAGATACGAAGTTGCGGAATGTACTTGTATATTGGTTTTTTTTTTTCCTTTCTGTGTGTCTGTTATGAGAGGACGGACAGTGTATAGGGAGAAAGGAAACTAGGGGCGGGAGAAAGGATAAGAAGGGGATAAAAAAGAGGGAAGGGAGAAAGGTGAAGCGAGATGGGAGAAATGAGAAAAAGAGTGGGAGAATAAATTCACCAATGATAAAACAAGAAATGTAACGTAATATTTCTGAAAGTTGAATTCATAATTTTAAATTAACGAATGTCCCACCCATTTCTAGTATTTTGATGGAAATGTAATTATTTATGTTTTAACTAGTATGTTTTATTTCGTTATTGTCTTGTTTTTGTTCAGAATAAATTCAGGATACTAAAGTTTCCAGTATTGTGTGTTTTACAATACTAGTATTACCAGTATTGCTGGATGAAGAATACTGGAGCTTCCGGAATTGTGCTTAGATCAGCGATTCTGGTATTCCAGTATTGTAAATGCACGATACTGGTACATCCAGTATAGTATATATATACGATACTGGATTTCCGTTATTGTAACATTACAATACAGTTATTTCTAGTATTGTACAATGTTACGATACTGGTATTACCAGTATTGTAATATTTACAATATTGGTATTTCCAGTATTGTAAATATTATAATACTGGTAATACCAGTATTGTAAATATTACAATACTGGTAATACCAGTATCGCGGCCGGCTGCTTCATATTATCCAATTATCATTTAGTTGTTACATGTACTGCTGTAGTGTAAGTAAATTATCAATCGCTTTTAGATAAAGTACGAGTGCCATTGGTGGAGCAAGAACGTCTTGCCCTTCTGGAGCACTCTAGTTCACTGCAGCTTTTAGTAGGGTTAAAAAAAGAAAAATGAGCAATGACCTATAAAACAATACACAGAAATCTGTGAACTGGGGTGAACTTAGATGCTAAGGAAGGATCAACAGTTCCTGCTTCACTGGTGAATCCCGTCGTGTTTCTGCTAGAAGACGCAAACATGATCTGATATGAAAATCGTCTTGGACACAAGCATGCGAAATTAAACACAAATATCAAAATAGAAAATGAAACCTCTACAAAACAAATGAGAGTAAAGCAACAGCACATACTTTTCACGGCCATGAACATCAGCGTGGACACCACAACACACCATCTTATGATCTTATCTGTACATTATCTACTGACATATAATATACTGTCAAACATTTAACATGATTAGTTCAATTTAATCCTGATAACCCAAAATACTCCACTATTTTGGAGTTAGCTTTATTGGTTGGCTCGACACGTCGACAAAATCACAATATGGGAACGATTATCAATAATGTTAGTTTCGCTAGCGTCGTTCACTACGAACATTATGCATAGGGTCTACAATTGCGCATGCTAATTTACAGTCTGAAGTATGGAAATGCAAATAGGTAAATGCAATGAAAACGTACATAATACAATCCTATTTAGCGCACAAGAGGTTCTCATCAGATACTTCGTTCATAGTAATATAAATGTAAGGCCATTACATACTTTTACAATACCCATCACACCGTTCGTAACCATTTTCACATTTACATCGTGGTCTATGACTAGTATCATCACATTTTTCATTTGGTCTATCACAATAATCATATGTGACATCTAAACATGTTAGTACTAATAATAATTAATTTAATTATTATATAGATATCGATGAAATACCGTGATTTCCGAGATAAATAAAAACGATAATATTACCATTTTTATTTCACTCTCGCTATATTTCGCGCCATTTCGTTGTCGACGTCATAGGAAACTTCCAGTTTGAAACGTGAAAATTTGACGTTATTTGGCTTCGTGTACGTTTCAATTTGGATCAAATTTAACTAAAATAATATTTCAAGGTAAGCATTTTAATTATTTTATTGTCGTGGGTGGGTGGCGCCATGTTTTTGAAGCGATACACATTATAGTATATCCCTACGCTACACACGTAATATAGTGCAATTAAACTCATTTTATATTAAATTCGATTCGAAACATTTTTGTTATCTTTATAATTAATACTATAACTAATTGACGAGTTTCATTATCAAACATATGTCACGAATGACCACAGAACACAGTAACTAACGAATGCGCGCATAATCTATTGATGAGAAATGTTTTAATTTGCATTGAAGGTTTGGGCACATAAAACCAGTACCCCTTCCACATTTATCAAACCTTTCTGACAGAGTAGTGATGTTTGAATTTCGTATTAGTATGTCAAGTGAAAAAATCATAATGGTTATTATCTGCCCAGTATATTTATTACTGAAATTTACAGTTCCTAGATACTGTAATTGTTAATCAAACTAAGGTTCTCCTCCCTCGGGTATAGGTAACCTTAGCTGATCTTAGCTATCCTGATTAGGCTCTTTGGTTTTATTGCTCCCAAAACTTATGTCCAAAATCGAAAGATTGGAAAGTCATCCAATCTTTCGATTTTGGACATACCTGACGAAGGTTATTCCAGAAAGGCGTCGTGCGCACTAAGTAAGATATCTACATTTTCATACATGTATTTTGTATATCGTTTATTATCATCATTAAAACAACCTTCACCCCTGACCTTATTACATTTACAATAAAACCTCGGTATCTCCAATAAATCGTGTTTATTGAGAACTCAAAGTGGCTATTTGTTCCGTTCGAAATACATTGCAATATCGGTTAGCTTAATTTAACTGTACATTGTGGAAATTCTGGTACATGCTTCAGCTTTGTTATTTTTCGAATTTCGTTTGATTATTCTTAATTTTCATTTGGTTTTATTGTTCCCAAGCACTTTTAAATTAATTGTCTTTCCGCTCTTTCGGTTTTGAGTGTAACTGATGATGGTTATTCCAGAAAGGCGTTGTGCGCACTAAGTTTGATATCTACGTTTTCATTAAGTTATTTCCAATCTTTTGGGGAAATACCTTGTATTTCTTATCAATATTATTTTTCCTTTTCTAAGCTTTGACAAATTTTGTCCACTTTATGGCTTAGAATGTAATAATGAGATCTTGCATCATAAAACTGTCTGCTATCAGTTGTCAGAGGTTACGCGTTGAAGTCAGAAAATTTATTATTACAGATATATTTCCCCAAAACATTGAAAAATTGTCAAGACTCCACAACTGTTAAGCGTGCAACAATACGTAAGGCTGGAAAATGATTAAGAAATTACGTTCTAAGTCCATCAGAATTGGTCGGATAAAAAATAAAGACATCTAAGAATCGATAACCTTAAGTCGTAGATATCTAAGATCCCCACTTATCATCATCAGTTACCTAGAAAATAGTCTCAATGTCACCTTTAGCAATACTTTTGCAATTACCATTACACCGCTCGTAACCATTTTCACATTTACATCGTGGTCCATTACTAATATCAACACATTTTTCATTTGGTCTATCGCAATAATCAGATGGAACATCTGAACATGTTTGTACTTCAACTAATAATAATCAAATTTCATAATTTGACATTATACAATTTATTCATAATTTTTTTTTTTTTATTTATTCAAGGTCTGGGCCCTTGAAACTAGCTTACCCCGCAACCCAGACACTTTTTATTGAAGTACATTTAACAGTCCAAGAAAGTGATCGGTCGATCATGTATTTGTGTGCTAGAGGTTTCGATATTTCAACTTTCCACGATTTTGATATTGGATTTTGGAAAAGTTCCGACGGAGTGGTGATGTTTGCCTT
The DNA here is from genome assembly GCA_963383655.1 of Bathymodiolus septemdierum. NCBI lineage: Eukaryota > Metazoa > Mollusca > Bivalvia > Mytilida > Modiolidae > Bathymodiolus > Bathymodiolus septemdierum. Next base: position 26,479,910 of record OY726524.1, on the reverse strand, counting down.
TCATTTTAGTATCTAAAGTGAAAAAAAATCATAATTGTTATACATGTATTGTATGAGGTATTTTACATATCGCTTAGTATTATCATTAAAACAACCTTCATCGATGAGCTCATTACATTTACAATCAATCCTCGATATCTGCAATTAATCGATTCCATTGAGAACTGAAGTAGCTGTTTGTTCCGTTCGAAATACATTGCAATATATGTTAGGTTAATTTGACTTTTCATTTTGGGAATTTTGCTCCTTACCTCAGCTTTGCTTTGTTATTTTTCGACTTTCGTTTCTTTAATTTTAGTCATTATTTAAGCTCTTTGGTTATATTGCATCCAAACACCTTTAAGTTATTTGGCTTTCCAATCTTTCAATTTTGAGCGTATCTGACGAAGGTCATTCCAGAAACGTTTTGTGTGCACTAAATTTGATAACTACCTCTTTTTTATTAAGTTATTTCCAATCTTTCGGGGAAATACCCTGTATTTCTTAGCAATATAATTTGATTTTTCCAAGCTTTCACAAATTTTGTCCACTTTATAGCTTAGAATGTGATAATGAGATTTTGCATCATAAAACGGTCTGATATCGTTGCCAGAGGATAGGAGTTTAGGTCAGAAAATGTATCATTACAGATACATTTCTTTAAAAGCACCGACAAATTGTCATCATGATAACTCCACAACCGTTAAAGGTACAATAATACGCAAGGTTAGAAAATGATTAAGCAATTACGTCCTAAGTTCATCAGAATTGGTCGGAAAAATAATGAAAACCTCAAAGGATTAATAACATGAAGTCGTAGATATCTCAGATCCCCACTAATCATCATCAGTTCATGTCACCTAGAAAATAATCTCAATGTCAAAGGTCATATATGAAATTCACCTTTAAATTACAACGTTGCTGACTCGGGGAAGGTAAAACTCAAAAATGAAAGATATTCGTCATGGAATGCAGCAACGTTACTATGTTTCACCGAAGAAATTCGAAAACTCCATCCACGATCTACCAGACTCGCAGAGAGCACACTAACCATTACACTCTCAATGTGGTTTCGTAGCACATGTGGCATAGCTTGGACGTCACAGCAACCCATTGATGTGTGTATGTCAACCAGCAAAAGACATTATGGACACATGTTCATTTTCTATATGCGTATTAGATTTGATGGCATATTGAAGCAGTAATTAAACTGTCAACTTTCTCTGTAAAAAGGCACTGAAGGTAATTAGGACATTGTTTCCTCTTTTTTTCAATTGTTTAAAACAAATGAAGCTAGACCAGCCGTTATTAAAATTGTCTCCTCATTGTTTCTTTACATTGCCATGAATTACAGTGACAGTTTTTTGTTGTATTTGTTGTCTTCCTTATAAACGTTAGAGGAAACTGAAGTAGATGATCAAGAATGGACAATCCAGAGACACTGGCAACACTGGCCACACAAGATACAAGACGATGACAATCAAAACAAAACAAACCAAAAACAACAAACAAAAACGCAAAAATACCAACACAATACAGAAAACTAAGAAGATAAGCAACATGGACCCCACCACAAACAATAAGGGGGGACAACAACACAACACAATACAGAAAACTAAAAAGATAGGCAGCATGGACCCCACCAAAAACAACAAGGGGGAAAACAACACAACGCAATACAGAAAACTAAAAAGATAAGCAACATGGATCCCACCAAAAACAACAAGGAGGAAAACATCACAACACAATGCAGAAAACTAAAACGATAGGCAGCATGGACCCCACCAAAATCGCAGTGTTAATCTCAATTTCACCAAAGAATTTTCATCTTGCATATTATGAAGAAGAATAGTGTATTGCAAACATTCAAGTTTCAAGATTAAGCAAAATCTATTTTCCTGCAAAATATGACTTTTAGACTGATATCTATACAAAAGACCATTCCAATCTTTATATATGGTTCATGTATTACACATAGCTATCTCTATCAAAGTTACTATATATTTCTTTATTTGTTATATTTTTCTATGGCCTGTTTGAAGAAAATGTGCATAGATTATCTGTAATTTATGCTACCTTGTATAAGACTTCTTTTTATTTTCTCCAAACATTACCCTGGGGATCGCTACAAGGAGCCTTTATTCCTTTTTTTTTGTATTTCAGGACCCCTCCCAGAAAGACGTGAGAAACTGTGTATTAGGATGGTCGTTGCCGACCACCTTTCATTTGAAAGTTCATCTTCTTGAGAACCAAGACTATAAATGCACATTCATTTGGACAGTGAATACTCAGAGTTAATAAATCAAGGAGAATAAATATATAACATATGCACACAGTGGACATATCATACTGTCAAGTAGACAAACCGTCTCCATAGCCAGCCAGTCCTTGATATGGCGTACTTAGAAGAAAAACAGCCAGCACGAATATTTCCTAGTTCTTTTTCTTTTGACCATTGTGTTGTCTGTCCATCTTTGACTTACAACTTCTGATTACCCCTTTGGTATATTCAAACTTTTCTTGCAATTGACTGAAAGAGCATCTGATTTCAAACATGATCATGCATACATTACGCTAACCATTACTAAAGGAAGGATATTTATTATCCATTGAAGCATGTGATATAATGTTTAATTAAATGGCCATAGTCTTTACATAGTCGTTGTCTGTACCATCATGCGTTGAATTCATTCGTTTCATATTTTTCCAGAGTGATTCAATCTAATATTTAATAATACCTTTTAAGCTACATTGTCATAACACTATTAATTGAACTATCCCATTATTCCAGTTTAATTATCTTCGTCAATATAATAACTATATTTTATCTTAGTTAATTTGACTAATGTCTATTCAACATTCTTATTCTTGGAAATGCATGTATCACAATTAGATCTTTGTTGGAACTTAACGGGAAGTAGAAGGTTGATTTTATGATTATAGAAAACGCAATCAATTCACATTCTTTTAAATATTTTAGTGTAGGCACTTATGCCATTTAGGGTGTAAACATAATCAAAATGGCTTGGCCAATTGATCCTATAAGATATTACAATCACTTTTATTTTTGATTTTTTATGCAATAATACAAATAAAATAAAATAGATTTGATGGTATTATTTTGTTTATTATATGCACCGCCAAAATATAACTAACATATTGTTGAAAGTGGCGTTAAGCACCACAACCTGGGTTTTATTAATATGTATGTTCATGTATATACCCCTTCGCCACACGTTCAAGCGCATACCAATGGTTTCATTTTACACGGACGCTCTGTTTTAAGTTTCAAATTAGAATTATTCTAGCAATAAATTATTTAAACACTCTCTCTTCTGAAACCTCTTGGGCATTTTGAACCCAACTTTGTCTATTCATTTGAAATAAAATAATATCCGAAAAATCTGACAAGTGATCAAGATGGATGGTGTTACTAAAAAAAGAACATAGAGGTAAATCTACAGTGTAAATTACAGATGATTTTAGCATCAGATGTGACTTTTAGGCAACTTAAAGAAATAATTAATATTTCTTCAATAACACAATGAAATATTATGAATTATATTTCTGAGAGCTTGCAAATATAAGACATATTCATTTATTCACATGTATTCAAATAATCTTTTTAATATTAATAGCAGTTAATCATGGGCAGGCAACTACAAATTAATCATGGACAGACAACTACATGTAATGAAATTAAAGCTTTAGCAGTCATGGTCATCAATTCGACCAATATCAGCTATAAATCATCTACGGAAGTAAATTTTCCACGGATTTCGGGGAGGTCGGAGGGGGGAGGCGGTGGCGTAATAATGGTAACGTCAGTTTATGTGTACAAAACTACATGTAAAACTATGCTTGAAAACAATAGAAAAAGTACTCTAACTCTAAAATTATTTGTAAATAGTGGTCAAAATTCTACTCCTATTCATTTCTACTGTACATAAATAAATAAAACATGTTATTAAGAAAAAAAACTGCGTTGATATTCACATATTTGGTTAATTGCTTGATTGTTACCGCGAGTTCAAATTCGAAATGGTAATAGCATTTTTGCATAGTTGTTTTGTAAATTTAGTTAACAAATTAAAATCACGGAAAGTAAGCATGGTTATAAATTATGTAACTTAGTGCTCCGAATCTATTATTAAAAACCGCATCGGTGGTGTCATGGTTAGCGTGATGGTGCTGTGCCACATGTGAATATGTATTTAGTGGTGTTCATTGTGCTCAATTCTACGCTACACCTTATCGACCCTCTGCCTTTACTTCATTATCATTGTGGATTGTGAAAAAAAGTCTATTGATTCCCTCTATAACTAAGGATAAAACATAATAGTTGTATATGATAATATGCTTCCACGTTCACAGAGATAACACTACAACATATAAAACCTTGTATGTTAGAGGTGGAAACAGCAGAATATATGATGGCAACAACTATATTAATGATATAAATATATTTAATACCATATTAACTTGCAACAGTCTGTGCAGGGTGCGACACCACATTGTTATTTTTTACCATTACAGTAATTATTTTTTACAGATTTCAAGAGTATTATTTGAATCTTATTTTCGCTGCTTTGGGCGTACCTGATGAGGATTTTCCAGAAGCGCGTCGCATGCTATAGGTTTGATATCTACGTTTGTATTTCAAAGATATTCACACCGAGAATGGTGTTGATCAGAGTCAGAATTACAATTTATGATAATCAATTTGCCATGTCATTATGGTTTGGATGAACTTAAGTAAATAATTTTAGTCAGTAGCGAAATGTTGTATCCTATAAGTAAAATACTTTGCAATTACCAGTACTGCATATAATAATTTTATTAAACTCTGAAAGTCTATAACACTCTGTACAATAAGCGTACATAGATATACAAAAAAAGATTTAACATGATGGTGTACCTGTAAAAACGTTACATTTGTAATATTTTCTTACATATAATGGTGTCCACCACGGTGATCATCATGATTTACATATCAGGTGATGCTCGTGTCGTTTATCAGTAACACGACGGGTGTCGCTACTTGAACAGTAACTGCTTATCCTTCCACAGCACTCACGTTAACACCACCTCCCTTTCCGATGGACAGTGTCGTCTTAACGCATGGGCACGCTGTGCAGTTTCCCAGGGGCCCACGAGCATAGGGCCCATGATGATCTATGCATGTCGTGCATGGCATGTTTTTTAATGCATAAGCACTGATTTTGTTGGAAGTACCAATACAATAAATGTATGTTTAATTTTATCGACATTCATAGTTTTATTCACGAGACTGCTTGTGTAAGTAGGGGTCCCATTGCACTGTTTTTTCTAGGGGCCAATAATGATGTTAAGATGTTCCTGCCGATGGGGTTCACCTTTCTCAATTGTTTGTTTTCTGTGTAGTCTTTTGAAGATCATTGTTTGTTCTTTTGTCTTTTGGCCATTGTGTTGTCTGTCCTTCTTTGATTTACGCTTCAGATTTCTCCTATGGTATCTGCAAACTTTTCTTGCACATTGAATACTAGAATGCACTTCAATACCTGTTAATGCTGATATTAATAGTATCTTATATACTAAGACATTTAAATGTTTTTGGCTAAATCAACTAATATTCAACATAAAAGGGTGTTTCTAATAAGCATTCGTTATACCGTTTACGTATTCAAAGTTTTCCTGAAAGTGGAAAGTGACCAAGACAATTAGGCAATCGCCAGGATATAGCTGAAATATTGTTGAAAGTGACGTTAAACACTATAGCTCTAACCCTAATAATTTCATTACTATTTGATATCATTGAAACACACTAGACTAGCAATCATGAATTCTAATAAGAATTCATTTTTGGGAATGTTTTCCAGCTTGCTTATAGGATATGCTGATGCTATTTTTGTCTACTTTCGGTCGTCCATCAATTCCACCTACATAAACTGAAACGAATGATCGCATCCCGTGTCACCATAAAGTTAAAATGTTGTAAATAAACAGGAAGCAAAATAATAATCTGTTTCGATGAGAATGGCAATCATAAAAGGAAACTAGAAATAACAGAATAATAATATTTTAGCGATTTATTTTTGGAATATGTAGCTAATAATTCTGTCATTGCTGCAAGCATATCACCTCGGTGGGGACACTGCAAGTATAAAAAATACGAAGTCAACTTTCTCTTGATGACGACTAATTTCATTGAATGAAATAATACGAATAAATTAGAGGACGAAACACTTCGATATGACCGGTATGATATGTCCCGCCTGTCGTAGTCACAAATGCGTCTTTCTTTTCCCTGTCAAGACTTATCATCAGAACTGTTTACTCTTTTGGGGCAGCACGGTTAATCTACGGCATTAAGCGGAGTGCATGTTGTTCAATTTGCTCATTTACATGTCCTCACGTTTTCAGTTCTATCTCGTGATGTCCTTCACCATTTCCGCTTTTCGGTTTGTCTTCGTTCGTTTTTGTGTTGCAGGAATTTATGTTTTATATATATTATTTGTATCTTACGCAGACTAGTCTCCAACACGTTAATGTTAGTATCGTTTAGCCGTAACTTGACGAGTCACAGCAGTGGAACAGAAACCGATAACCCATCTGGAACACGTGCGCTTACTCTCGACATTCAGTGAGATTCGTGTTAATTAGATATCTGTGTAGTGTTTTGTCGATCATTGTTTGACTGTTTGTCCTTTTCCTTTTTGTCATTGTATTGTCTGCCCTTCATTGGTGTATGACTTCTGATTACCCATTGGTATTTCCAAACTGTTCATTGTAAGCAATGTAAGCATGCAATTACATTAAGCATTGGAAGTAAGTATATACGTACCATGACAATAGAAACGATAGCACAAATGGTACGAAAAACCTGCAATAGAAAAGGAACCATGTGGAATGATTAGCTGCAGAGGGTTATAAATTAAAACAATAGAAAAGGAACCACGTGAAGAGATTAACTGCAAAAGTTTATTAATTAGAACAATAGAAAAGGAACAACGTGGAAAGATTAGCTGCAGAAGCCTACAAATTAGAACAATAGAAAAGAAACCACGTGAAGAGGTTAGCTGCAGAAAGCTATAAATGAGAACAATAGAAAAGGAACAACGTGGAAAGATTAGCTGCAAAAGGATATATATTAGAACAATAGAAAAGGAACAACGTGGAAAGATTAGCTGCAGAAGGCTATAAATTGGAAAAATAGAAAAGGGACCACGCGAAGAGATTAGCTGCAAAAGGTTATAAATTAGAACAATAGAAAAGGAACAACGTGGAAAGATTAGCTGCAGAAGACTATACATTAGAAAAATAGAAAAGGAATCACGCGAAGAGATTAACTGCAAAAGGTTATAAATTAGAACAATAGAAAAGGAACAACGTGGAAAGATTAGCTGCAGAAGGTTATGAATTAAAACAATATACATGTAGATACTAGAGTTAGACGAATAAAACTCATTGGTCGATTTAACGGAAATAATGGTCGTTTATTGCTGGGTTAGGTTTTTTTATGGTGATTAACACCACTTTCAACAATATTTCAGTTATATCGTGGCGGTCAGTTTATTGAGGGTGGAAAGGGGAGGACCGGGGGGAAACCACAGGTTGTTTATTGCAGACATATTGTTTATTTCGATTAGTCTAGAGAGAGGTAGGGCCACTTTGCCCAGATTTTTTCTTCACAAGAGGGCCTACCTCAAAATGTATGATAATGCCATGACTAAGGATACAAATATGGAGTAAAATTCTTTTTGACGAATATAGCATTATCATATTGACAGGTCGAAAAATAACTTATGAAAAAGGTCGTCAAAAAATTTCAAAAAAAGGAATTTGTCATTTTGTGCTTCATTTAAACCGGGAAATCCACAGGAAAGATATCTAGAACCAGAAGAAGATATGGTTTTATGTGTTCCAATTCTTCATACAAATGCATTTTCAAACAAATTTGTATGTAATGTCCTTCGCAGCAAAATTGAAACTTTTCTAACAAAAATGTCGTCCCGTTCGAGTTCTATCTTCTTATGCAGTTAACAAACATATCTTATACAAGTTGTCCATAATTCGGTTGGTAGCGTGTATCAACTCCGGTAATTTTCAAGATAAAGATATATGCTATGAATTTATTGGCGGTATCCTTTCACGAAATACTATTTGTGAAATTTTTCAAGAACAATTATTAAATTTACGAAGTTCGCAAGTCATTAAAACGTATGATTCCAAATTTATGGAAAAACTAACAACGAGCAATAAAATCATGTCAATGTTGACAGATTTCCATCCATGACAATCGGCGTACATATAAATGAATTTTTAAATGCGACTGGAATTTTTTTGATATGCTTTTCCATGAAATTTGATATAGCCACCTCTTGAATTCAACATTTTCCTTCAATGTGCTTTCAATCTCTATACAGGGCTGTCAATCAGTGTCATCTGTCGCAAATATGTGTCAGTCTTAATTATATGGTGGCGACAAATACTATTATTACACTCAGTATAATATTTCCGATGGGCAAGGTACAGGGCAGCACGTGCTTATCATGTTGCTTCAAAAGATATGTTTCACCTGTGAGTGATGTGTCCTTAATTATTTAATTCCAAGTCTTACCCGATTGACAAGTTACACAATGTACTTTTAACAGATAAACAACACACAATAATATATTACCAAGAATTATATCATGACGTCCTTCTTTCGCTTTGTAAACAAACGAGCGATTTATCAATTTGGTATAATCTCATTCGCACATGTGTCGGTTCATGTGACTGACTTTCCCATCGTAAATGTACCTGTTGATGAATCATCGTCTGCTCGAATTTGGCAGCATAAATTGTGTGCGACATTGTCCGCAAACGTATATATAAATTACCGTCTTCCAGTCAAAGTATACTACTGTATTTGTACTCTTATACATGTCATAATCGAAATAAATATTTACAATGCACAAACATGTCTATGCATTTACTTATTATCTAATGAACAACAGATTGCCTTTTTTCATTAAATATTTTGATAATCCGCTAATTACATTTCAAAATGATTCTGTTCAACTGCTGTATTTAAAAAAACAATTTTAATGATAATTTACAGACATTTTTTGTTACTTTCGCTTTTGAAAAACAACATGAGTTATCTTTTGTAGCTGAATTGCACAGAAAACAATGAATATGCAGGTTTCATTTTGTGCATCCCATTGTAATGTCAATTATAGCTTATCGCGGTGGAATTTATTGTATCCCTACTAACACAACTAAGGATAATTTAACACTATTCCTTGCATATAGAGATAGTCATTTTCATTTTTACTGTACATAAAGAAATAAACTATTTTTTTTAAGAAAAAGAGTGCGTTGATATTCACATACTTGAATAAATCGTTGATTTTTACCGCGAGTTCAAATCCAAAACGGTAAAAACATTTTTGCATAATTATGATTATAGTTGTTTTGTAAATTTAGCTAGCAAATTAAAATCAAATCAAATAATCACAGAAAGTAAGAATGGTTATAAATTATGTAGATTAGTGCCCCGAATGAATTATTAAAAACCGCCTCGGTGGTATAATGGTTAGCGTGATGGTGCTGTACCACCTGTACATATGTATTTAGTGGTGTTCATGTTGCTCAATCTTTAGTTTTCGGAGTAGTATTTGTTGATCATTGTGTTTCCGCCTGTCCAATTTATTTGACCATATCATAGTCTGTTCTTCAACGATTTACGGATTCTGATTATCTGGTATATTCAAACCTTTCATATTGAGGATTATTTGCAAACTTCGCGTTTTACCTCAATGATAAGTTATAAAGATATAATATAAAATAGCTTACCGCTATATCTACTACAGCTGCCGTGGCAGGCTGAAACAAATATTACTTTGATTATTGCTTGAATACATAATGTATTTGTGAACATTGGTCCGAGCAGGAAATGATATCATTCGATGCTACCAGTACAACAACTATAAACTTCCAACATTCGCTATGCAATATACTTGGAATCCATTATTTAGCAAACATATATGTAATTGTGTAATTTCATTATGATGCTGATGCTCCAGGAATTCTGTTTATTTTGAACTGTTACCCTTGATTGTGTCTCATTGCTTTATTTTACATCAGTCATTCGCGTCGGTGGTGTAATGGTTAACGTGCTCGCATTGAGTGGGGTAGATAGTGGGTTCGAACCCGATCGGATCAAACCAAAGACTATCACAATATATATTTGCTTCTTCTTCATTAATCACGCAGTTTTAAGTAATAAAAGCAAAATCTGGCATGTTCGGAATTACGATAATGTGTCAGAGTGGAGCGACATGTGAACGGACTGTTGTTTCAGTGAGAAAACACTATAATGACATAATTAAGAGTGTTTGTCTAGTACAAAGTGAACATCAATATCATTTTATTGAATGCAACTTGTTCTCGCCGTGATTTAGCTGAACTGTTGTTTATTTGACGTTGGGCAACACTCACTCTCTCACTCTTACGGCAGTAAATAAACAAATATCCAGTAAATTAAATTACATGAGTGAATTTATACTTACATTTACATATGCCGTTGCGTCTAGCACAGTATTCACCGAGTTTACATCTTGTTTGTGGACACTTTACAGACACTTCTGTAAAAGATTATCATTTAGTTATTACTACTGTAAATAAATTATCATTTAGTTATTACTACTATAAATAAACTATCAATAATTTTTCCTACTGTAAGCAAATTATCATTTGGTTGTCGCTACTGTAAATAAATTATCATTTAGTTGTTACTACTATAAATAAATTATCATTTAGTTGTTACTACTGTAAGAAAATTATCATTTCGTGGTTACTACTATAAATAAATTATCATTTAGTTGTTACTACTGTAAATAAATGATTACTGATATGTTGCTACTATAAATAAATTATCATTTAGTTGTTACTACTGCAAACAAATTATCATTTCGTGGTTACTACTGTAAATAAATTTTCATTTAGATATTACTGCTGTAAATCAATTATCATTTAGTTGTTACTACAGTAAACAGATGATGACTTATATGTTACTACTACAAATAAATTATCATTTCGTGGTTACTACTGTAAGCAAATGATCATTTAGATGTTACTGCTGTAAATAAATTATCATTTCGTGGTTACTACTATAAATCAATTATCACTTATATGATGTTATTATAAATAAATTATCATTTAGTTGTTACTACTGTAAGCAAATTATCATTTAGTTGTTGCTACAATAAATATATTATCACTTAGTCGCTACAACTGTAAATATATTATGACTTAGTGTTACTACTATACATAAATTATCATTTAGTTGTTATTACTGTAAATATATTATCACTTCGTGGTACTACTATGAATAAATTATCATTTAGTTGTGACTACTGTAAATAAATCATCATTTAGTTGTTACTACTATAAACATATTATCATTTAGTTGTAACTACTGTAAATAAATTATCATTTAGTTGCTACATGTACTACTGTAGTGTAAATAAATTATCAATCGCTTTTAAATAAAGTTCGAGTGCCATTGGTCGAGCAAGAACTGCTTCTGGAGCACTCGAGTTCACGACGGCTTTTAGTGGGATTCAAAAAAAGAAAATGAACAATGACCTACAAAACACTACACAGAAACCTAGAGATAATGTAAAGTGATCCCACTAAAAACATGGAGTGAACTCAGATGCGTAGGAAGGATCAACAGTTCCTGCTTCACTGGTGAATCCCGTCATGTTTCTGCTATGGAAATCGTCTAGGACACAAGCATGCAGAATTAAACACAAATATCACAATAGAAAAATGAAACCTCTATTGAACAGAGGAGAGTAAAGCCGAACGGAACATCGTTTTCTTTGCAATCGACATCACAGTGAACACCACAACACATTATCTTATGATCTTCTCTGTATTTGTACTTAAATTAAACACAAATATTAAAATAAAAAATGAAACCTCTACAAAACAAATGAGAGTAAAGACGAACAGAACATAGTTTTCACGGCCATGAGCATCACGGTGGACACCACAACACACCATCTTATGATCTTATCTGTGCATTATCTACTGACATATAATATACCGTCAAACATTTATCATGATTAGTTCAAATTACTACTGATAACCCAAAATACTCCACTATTTTGGGGTTAACATTATCGGTCCATCCGATCCGTCGACAAAATCGTAATCTCGGAACGAATGTCAAAAATGTGATTTTGACCAGTGTTGTTCACTACGCACATTGTGCATATTATCTACAATTGCCCATGCTAATTTACAGTCTGAAGTATGGAATGCAAATAGGTAAATGCAGACCCAGAGAAAACCACTGAACTGCTTGAACACAAACATTTTCAAATTAGTTTACATGTTTTTAATCATCTGAATTCTTAACTTGTTGATTGTATCATCAGCTCACTCAAATTATGAACGACATATTTTTCCGCAATATAGTTCTTCATCCTATTACTGGTGATTTCATGAATATTGTACCCATATCCAATTGGCAAGATGAGTTTCAAGATACCAAATGGATAATCAGAATCCGTTTATCGAAGAAGAACAGACAACACAATGGCCAAAAGAAAAAAAGTACAAAAGGACAAACAACGAACTATAAAACATACATATAAAGCTAAAGATCGAGTAACACGAACCCCACTAAAAACCGGTGGTGAACTCAGGTGGGCATTGAGATTGTACCACCCTTCAGCAACACTGTACATCATACGGCTTTGTCACAGCTATTCAGAAATGCTTCAGGGTGGTAAAAGCGCAATGTCTATTGGCAAAGACGTAGATAACTGATAATGTATTTATCTATGATTTTCTTACCGACACAAGCACCATCTTTCTGTTTGTATCCAGATTCACAATGACAGACAGGACCTGCATCTGTATCTTTACATTCTTCGTGTGTTTTGCTACATTTATTAGGTACATCAGCACAGGTAATAGCTACAATTATTTATGTATTGACAAGCTTAGCCACATATTTCCTCTATTTGGTTGTAAGAACATGGCCAGATTATGACCTTTTGGGCACCTAGACTAATGAAAGTATTCCCCCATTTCAGACAGAGCCACCTTCTAACTCACCCGCATCCGTCTTGAATATTTTGTACTCGTGATACATGCTTGCGACATTTACATAGCTTGAGGGGCCCTAGCCTTTTGCATATTATAGCCTATAGGATAATCCGGCCCTGAGTAAAAAGTTAAGACAAAATTTAATTGTTTATGATAATATTCATAGTTTATATAATACGATAAAGGTATGACAAAAAGAGGACACATTAAACATGCATAAAGTACTTATGTTTCACCGAAGTAATTCGACACCGCCATCATAGGAATAACACCGATTAACTCTTCGTCTAACGATTGCTATATCTATAGCTTAAAGACAAGACCATTTACTTTAGTAATCTAGGATTACATCAGTGCACATGAACTTATATGACATGTAAAATGACCTCTAGGTGAAAGGCTATGCAACCGGAAGATGTTGCCTTTTCAAAGAAATAGGAACCGAGATCAATCATACATTTCTTCTTGTGTTTGTATTTAAAGTAAAATATGAAACTTGCTAAAATTGAATGTTTTATTTATATAAAGGTGTGAGTGTGTTTATTTGTGCTTTTCTTACCCTCACAATGACCATAGCTACAATTATTTACATAATAATAATAATTTCCCTTATTCAAACAGCATAGCACACATTAGTATAAATCTAGTTTACATTGTGGTCCTGTAGTTAATTAATAACCAACATCAACATCAACACGAAAACAAAGATAAATATTAGACACACACATTATACATAGTACATTACAAATATATTATTACACCTCAATGACAAATGTTGACCAGGTAGGTTTTCATCGAAATCTAACTCAATAATATACTAGACATTCCGAAACATTGCTGATAAAGTTTCCATATATTTGCAAACTTTTGAGTGCTTGATTTTCTCAGAAATGATCATTATACCAATCCCTCGTCTTGATAAAATTGTCAGCTGTAGACTGGCCAAGACCAGTGGGTACAAAACCCATGCACCCAACTTGTAGTCAATCTAAGGCACGTGGGGGTTGGGAGGGTGAGGGTCTTTACGTTGCTATGTATATAAAAATGCTGTCATACTCAAAGAATTTCAGAGGGCTTTGGATTTGCCATATAATCGCGGGAGGACTTTGGTTTCCTTTCAGCTATATCGTGGCGGTCAGTTTTATTGGTGGACGAAACTAAAAGACCCAGTGAAAAAACCACTGAGCTGCTTGAACACAAATATTTTCAAGTCAATTTACATGTCTTTAATCATCTGAATTCTTAATGTGTTGATTGTACCACCAGCTCGCTCAAAATTATGAACGAAATATGTTTTCCTCAATATAGTTCTTAACCCTATTACTTGTGACTTATATGGCATGTGAAATGACCTCAATGTGAAAGGTTATGCCACTGGAAGTTGTTGCCTTTTCAAGGAAGTAGGAACCAAGACCAATCATACATTTCTTATTCTCTATTTTCTTAAAATAAGATATTAAGCTTAGTTAATTAATTAACAACATCAACACCAAAACAAAGATAAATATTAGACACACACATTATAAATAACACATTATAAATATATTATTACACCTCCTTGGAAAATTTTGACCAGGTAGGTTATTATTTAAATCTAACTTATTTTTAAATTTTCAAATAATATTTTAGACATTCTGAAACATTGTCCATAACGTTTCCATATGTTCGCAAAATGTTGAGTGCTTGTTTTTCTCAGCAATCATCATCATACCAAACCCTCCTCTTGATAAAATTGTCAACTGTAGACTGGCCAAGACCAGTGGGTACAACACCCATGCACCAAACTTGTAGTGAATCTAAGGCACGTGGCGGTTGGGGGTGAGGGTCTTTACGTTGCTATATATGTATAAATGCTGTCATACTCAAAGAATTTCAGAGGGCTTTGGATTTGCCATATAATCGCGGGAGGACTTTGGTTTCCTTTCAGCTATATCGTGGCGGTCAGATTTATTGGTGGACGAAACTAAAAGACCCAGTGAAAAAACCACTGAGCTGCTTGAACACAAACATTTTCAAATCAATTTACATGTCTTTAATCATCTGAATTCTTAACTTGTTGATTGTACCACCAGCTCACTCAAAATTATGAACGAAATATGTTTTCCTCAATATAGTTCTTAACCCTATTACTGGTGACTTATATGGCATGTAAAATGACCTCAAGGTGAAAGGTTATGCCACTGGAAGTTGTTGCCTTTTCAAGGAAATAGGAACCGAGACCAATCATACATTTCTTATTTTCTATGTTCTTAAAATAAGATATCAAACTTAGTTAATTATTTAACAACATCAACACCAAAACAAAGATAAATATTAGACACACACATTATAAATAACACATTACAAATATATTAGTACACCTCCTTGGAAAATTTTGACCAGGTAGGTTATTATTTAAATCTAACTTATATTAAAATTTTCAAATAATATTTTAGACATTCTGAAACATTACCCATAACGTTTCCATATGTTCGCAAAATGTTGAGTGCTTCTTTTTCTCAGCAATCATCATCATACCAAACCCCCTCTAGATAAAAAAAAATATCGACTATTGATTGGCCAAGTCCAATGGGTACAAGACCCATGCACCCGGACTGCAGTGAATCTACGTCACCTCCATCATAGGAAGAAGTTCAATTAACGGTTCGGCTAACGATTGTTATATCTATAGCTTTAAGACCAATTAATTTATGAATCTAGGAAAACATCATTGCACATGAACTTATATGACATGTAAAATGACCTCAAGGTGAAAGGCTATACAACAGGAAGATGTTGCCATTTCAAGGAATTAGGAACCGAGATCAATCATAAATTTCTTATTTTGCGTGTTTTTAAAATAAGATATTAAACTTGCTAAAATTGAGAGTTTTATTTATATAAAGGTGTGAGTGTGTTTATCTGTGATTTTCTTCCCTACACAATCACCATATTTCCGTTTGTAACCTTGTTCACAATTACAGACAGGTCCTTTATATGTATCTTTACATTCTTCATGTGGTTTCTTACATTTGCTTGGTACATCAGCACAGGTATTAGCTACAATTATTTTCATAATAATAATAATTTCCTTTATTTAAACAGTATTAGTATAAATCTAGTGTCCATCGACAAATTTTGACCAGGTAGTTTTTTATCGAAATCTAACTTGCATTGAAATTTTCAAATAATATTTTAGACATTCTGAAACATTGCCCATAAAGTTTCCATATATTTGCAAAATTTTGAGTGCTTGGTTTTCTCAGCAATGATCATTATACCAGTCCATCGTCTTGATAAAAATGTCAACTGTAGATAGGCCAAGACCAGTGGATACAAAACCCCTTCGGCCCGTGGTGGTTGGGGGGTCTCTATGTTGCTATATATGTAAAAATGCTGTCATACTCAAATTATTTCCAAGCGCTCTGGACTTGCCATACAATCGCGGGAGGATGATTGGTTTGCTTTGGTTTGGTTTCATGGTGATATAGCGCGTCTTTCATCAATATTTCAGTTATATCGTGGCGGTCAGTTTTATTGGTGGAGGAAAACTGAGGACACGGAGAAAACCACCGACCTGCCGCAACTCACTGCCAAACACTATCATATAATGTTGTATACCTCGCCCTGAGCAAGACTCGAACCCACAACATTAATGATGATCGGCACTGATGGCATAGGTAGTTGTAAATCCAACTATCATACGTTCACGTCCATATATATACAGAAAAAACAACACTGTAGCAAGTTGCATTGGTAATTTTTTTATATTCCTGCTGTATTGATGGCAATGTTTACCGTATGTGTAACATTTGCTGATGTGTGCTACATGAAACTTTGTTTATTGATGTTATTTCAATTTTGTGTCTTTATAGAAATGGTCAAGTTGCTAGAACACAAACATTTTAAGATAAGTTTACATGTTTTTATTCATCTGAATTTTGTATTTGTTTATTTTACCACTAACTCACTCAAGTTATGAACGACACATATTTTCCTCAATATATTTCTTGAACCTATTACTGGTGACGTCATGAATATAGTAACACTATCCAATTGACAAGAAGAGTTTGAAGATACCAAAGGGGTAATCAGAATCCGTGTATCGAAGGAGAACAGACAACACAGTGGCCAAAAGAAAAAGTACAAAAGGACATACAACGATCTATAACACATACATATAAAACTAAAGATCGAGTAACACGAACCCCATTGATAACCGGGGGTGAACTCATGTAGCCATTGAGATTGAACCACCCTTCAGCAACACTGTACATCATACGGCTTTGCCACAGGCTATACAGAAGTGCTTCAGGGTGATACAATCTCAATGCATATGGGTAAAGACGTAGATAACTGATAATGTATTTATCAATGATGTTCTTACCTACACAAGCACCATCATTACGTTTGTACACGCCAAATCAAAAAAAAAGAAGAACGAAATCACATCAAAACAAGACAGAGAAACCTTGAACATTGGTTAATTGTACACTGTCAAAATGCATCCATATTTTCACCTCAACTATGGTACTGTTGTACAACAAGATTATGAATACACTAAGAAAAGAGCATCAACCGGTTTAACACCGATGCATATTTGTGTTTGTTACAAGCCAAGACCTTGGTTCCCAATGTCATTTGTCGTGGTCTTTTGAGTTCGTATCTATCTACCTATTAACGTATAAACACAGTAGCCAAGAAAAAGGACAAAAGGAAAAACAACGGTCTTCAAAACAGACACAATTCTAAACATCGAGTACCACAACTGGGTGTGAACTCTTTTACCAGTTTGTGGCCGCCATCATTCACTGATGATACTGCCACATTGGTGCGCATGTCAATATTAAACATTTTTTTTAAAACTTAACAATAAAGTGTTGTGCAAAATAAATGTGCACGTAAGAACAACTTGATTAATTTAATCAAGTAAGGGAGTCTTGAAGGATTCAAGAGTCTTGACAGTGGCAGTGTCAGTGGGCAGAGCGTTCCAATCCCTGATGGTCCTTGGGTGGAATGACTCCTTCCTTATAATGGTGTTACATGATGGTATATGAAAGGAGTGTTGGCCCATGTTTCGACTCAGTCGTGATGGTTGTACGAGTCTGTCAGTGGCATCAATTTTAACTAGACCATTTACGATCTTGTACATTAAGACTAGACTAGCCCTCTGTCTTCTTTCTCCACTGTAGGTCATCTTAGTTCTTCTAGCATGCTAGTGACTGATGAAGTGTTGTGGTACCTGTTCACTACATACCTTGCCGCCCTACGCTGGACCATTTCGATACGTTTTTGTCCTCTTTAATGTATGGATCCCAAGTGGTGCATGCATATCCCAATGTTGGTCTAACCAATGACTTGTAAGCTTTCCCTTTTATGTTCGAATTTCTGATATCCAGGTTTCGTTTTAATAAGCTCATGGTGTTGCTTGCTTTCTTCCACATGTTTGATATGTGTTGGTTCCACTTCATATCTGATGGTATGGAAACACCTATATATTTTTCAGTTGTTACTTGCTCTAGTTGGTGACCATGTAGGGCGTAACTATTCAAAATTGGTTGCTTCTTTCTTCTGATGGTCAGGACATTACATTTCTCTGGATGGAAGTTCATTTGTCATCTTTTTTCCCATTTAGCCAATGTATTCAGGTCATCTTGAAGAGTTGCACTATCGATATCAGATGTTATGGTAAGATATACGATGGTATCATCAGCGAAAAATCTGGTTTTGGATCTTATATTTTCTGGCATGTCGTTGATGTCGTATAGGAACAAGCTGGGGCCTAACACGATCCCTGAGGAACACCTGATTCAACCGGTATGGAATTTGATGTCTCACCTTCTACTACTACTGACTGATTACGATCACGGAGGAAGCTTTGAATCCATCTGTTGGTTTTCCATCTTATTCCATAGTGGTGTAATTTATAGATTAGTAGGTTGTGACATACTTTGTCAAAAACTTTGCTGAAATCCATAATCAGGCAGTCAGTTTTTTACCACTGTCGAAGTTTCTAATTACATTATCTACAAATTCAATAAGCTGTGTATCACAGGAAAGGCCTTTTCGGAATCCAGATATATGCGTTGCCAATTATATTAAGACTCTAGGGGTGATGTTGTCTGGTCCAGGTGCCTTATGAGGATTAAAATTTTTCAGCAATTTGGTAACTCCCTCCTCTGTTATCTGAATGTTATGCATAGATTCAAACTTCCCTTTCATGTTGCAGGTGTTTTTGAAAGATTCGTCTGATACTTCTGTCTTAGGTGAAAATGCCATTTGGAACTGCTTGTTTAAAATGTTTGCCTTATCTTTGGAGTCTGGATGTAGTATTCCATCTGCTTTCAGCGGAGGTATGGTGTTTCTATCTGATCGTTTATGCTTAATATATGTCCAGAACCGTTTCATGCAATTTCCATTTCCTTCCCTCTCATCTACTTCGGGAGTAACAATGCCTTCTACATACTGCCAATATGCCTTTCTTAGTTGTCTCTGGGATTCATGTGTCAGCTTGTTGCATTTAATTTTCTCTGCTTCATTCCCTGATTTCTTCTTTCTCTTATAACTGCGTCTCCCTTACGAATCAGTCTCTTTTAGATCTCTATTTATCCATGGGTATCCATCTTTGGTTATTGCTGTTGTATGGGGTATGTTGTTCTTGATGCTATTGTCCAAATTGGTCTGAAAATAGGTCCACCTGGAGTTCACTGATTCACCAATGTTCTTCATATTCATTTTTTCATTGTACATAACTTTTACATCGCTGAAAACGTTATCCCATTTTGTTTTACTATACCAGGGGATCTGGCGTGGCTTTTGCTGATATCTGGTTGGTACAATATATATTTCAGTGTAGACAATCTCATGGTCAGATACTCTTGGGATAATCTCTGTTCTACGAATGCTAGACGGGTGATTTGTTGCAATTAGGTCTCAGATGGTTGTGTCGCTAGTTGGTTCCTCTACTATTTGTGTGAGTCCATTGTATTTCTGTAAATTTGTGGTGAACTGATGGATATTGAGTGCAAGATGTGAGTGTGTTTCCTTTTCAATCCCAACTTAGAAGGTGGAAGTATCCAGCTATCACTAGAAATGTATTTTTTTATACTAGCAGCCCTTTCCAAGCTCTTCCCAAGTTGGTTGATGCTCTCTGTATTTGATGTTCTTGGGTTGTAGTAAGAACAAAGATATATAGCTTTCTCATCGACTAACTCTAATTTGCACCAGACGATTTCACATTCTGATTGGAGTTTAGGTGTAGCCGTTGCAATATAGTTGTTTTTTCTGCTATTAAGACACCGCCACCGGAGAGGTTGCGATCATTTCTGAAGATGGTATAGCCTCTTGGAAAAATCTGTGAATCTTTTATACTGTTGTCAATCCAAATTTCAGTGCCAAATATAATATCTGGATATGTACTTCTAATTATATTTTCTAACAGGTGTTTCTTAGTTTTTATGGATTGGAAATTCACATTCAAACTTCTAAGTGGTTGTTGTTTTACTCCCTTTGGTGTTGAAAGTTCTCTGGTTGGGGTTGAGGTATGCACTTAACTTTAATTTGATTTGATGATACTGGACTGAAAATTGATGTGTCAGATAAAACACTAAATTGGTTTGTGGTACTGAAAACCATGGAGAAGCAAAATGATGTATAATTGGGGCAGTTGCAGGCAAGGTAATCCCAAGCTACAGCTGAGTCATTTACATGTTCTAGATAAACGCTGGGTTTCATATATTGACAGTTAGCGTGATGCCATTGATTGCATGTATCGCATACAATACCTCTACCATCATATTATAATTAGAATGTTTGCAACTTGAAGCAGCAAGGATTGTAACGGGTCTACCTATTTATTCTAGTGCTGAAAGTTTATATTTTGAAACTGGGTGGTCAAAATTGGAAGACCGTCGGAAGTCTAGGAAACTCAATTTATTTTATAAAATTGAAAATAATATGGCTCCCACATACTTATCTGACTGTTTGCCAACTACTATTGGGGAAACAGTAACATATAATCTCCGTAATAATGATGACTATCGCACTCAGAGGTGTCGTCTGCAAACTAGTTCCAAGTCTTTCTTTCCTTCCACTATAAAGTTGTGGAATTCCTTACCTGATAGTGTAAAATCTCTACTCACTTTTTCCAAATTTAAAAAAGCCATTCAGCCTGTCCAAATTCCGGTGGCTTCATTTTACAATATTGGCGATAGGAAAACTAACATAATACATACTAAGCAAAGACATAGATGTAGTGGCCTTAATGCCGATTTATATAGAGTAAATTTAAAGAATGATCCACGTTGTGTATGTGGTCATTTATTTGAATGTCCACTTTATCAACACGATAGAACTTCTCTGTTTAACTATTTTAATAACATTGTTCCCATCTCTATAGAATATATACTCTTTGGATGTAACGTAATTAGTGAAGAATTGAATACTTTATTGTTCTAGTCAGTGCAAAAATTTATTCGACAATCTTGTAGATTTAATAATTATTATCCCCAACCGTGATGTTATCTCAACACAATTTATTAGTTTTACCATCATATCTAACAGGTTTATCACAGGTACCACATGGATATAATGACTCAGATGTTGATGGCCCAGGATGTATGTTAACATCATTTGACAGTGTGATTAGGAACATTGAAAGGTATGTTAGGGTAACTTTTGGTCCATTTCTTGAACATAGACCTCTCAAACGGCTCTGATTTGTAATCAATCTAACCACAACGTATCCATGATCAGTTGGACACTCATGGTTGCTTACAATAATAAATGTATGTATTTCATCTCTTTTGTTGACTGATGTATGCTTAATGATGAAACATTGGATACGGATGGTAAGGATCAGTCCTGTTGTTAATGACGCCATTGTTGTTTATCTACGATATATGTCCAATCAGATATTCTGACGGTGACAAGTAGATGTTATGTGTTTGCCTTCAATATGATGCTGAGTAAGGTATTTGTGTATTTAGATCTTACCCACTGAGCACTGCAAAATTTAAAGTAATTTTGAAAACGTGAAATGAGAAAAATATCAAAAACATATCAGGTGCTGTTAAAAATTTCTGCCATTTTTGTTGGGCATGCGCACTCTAGTGTTCCGGAAGGGTAATCAGCTCCTACCCCACTAGTGGCATACGTCGTGTTATTAATTTCACATACATGTATATTAATGACGTTTTATCTATCAATAATCCTAGATTTGCAGAATTCCTTCCATTGATATATCCTCCAGAGCTGGAAATTAATGAGACCACAGATACAGCTTCGTCCGCATCATTTTTGGACTTATACCTCGAATTTGCCGACAGTGGTCAACTCAGTAGTTAAATGTATGATAAACGGGATGACTTCAATCTTAAAATCATAGATTTTCCAAATATGTGCAACAATATATCAGCTTCTCCTGCATATGGTGTTTACATCTCGCAATTGATTCGCTATGCAAGGATCAGTAGCAATTATTCTGATTTCTTGAAACGTCATCTTTATCTGAGAAACAGGCTACTGGACCAGGGCTATTAAAAGATTCGCCTTATTCGATCTCTTAAAAAGTTTATATTCCTATACCAAGATCTTGTCGAAAAATATTCTGTCTCGGCAGAGACGATAATAAACGATGGAAAATATATAAAGATAAGGATTAAGTAGTCGTGATTTAAACATGACGTCATTCAACATCTCATTTGAAATCAAATTGTGTAAGAAGATGACTGTTTAGTAAAACCGTTCTGCAGAGACGATAGTAAACGATGGATTTTGATAGTACTGCGTTGACTACTATTATACCTATTTTGTCCCAGTATTGTTAGAAATGCTGCTATAGTGCCAACCGGAACCTTTTAACCGTATTGGAAGTGGGAAGACTGGCGCCCTAAAATCTGATTCAACCCACCATTTCTTTGGAAATGCCTGTACCAGGTCAGGTCCATTACGGTTTTCCCAGTTTTCCGTTTTTGACTGATTTTGTCTTATTCTTGACTTAGGAGTTTTCCCTTTCCCTTTGGAAGATTGCTCGGTGCTCGGTAATTTTGTTATTATCCCTATTTATTATCTAGTTACACAGCCGGTGATAAGTTATGATTGCGGAAAGGACCGCAGAGTGCTTAAGACGAATAAAACATATCCGTGGTCATTTGTGACAGAGATATTCTCGATTTTCGATAACATGTAGTTATTGTTTTTGAATCGAGCTATCTTTTCCTGACAGTAGGCATGCACACTTCCGGTAGCATAACTTAGGAACGTATCAAAACGCCTGTTATCGTTAAAAACGTCTAAAAAAAAATAAAAAACAATGTATACTTATTCAAATAAAATCCGATTTATTGGACTTATTTAATTTACCTTTTAATATCGGCAGATTCCATGAGATCTGTGTTTTTAGTTTATATCCTGAATGACAGTAATAATAATAATTAAATCCGGAATTTTATATTCAAAGATGTAGCGTTTCCTCCAAAATCGGCATTGCGGTTAAAATTACGTACGTTAATTGCGATGTATGCAAAATTCATTCCGATTTCCGCAGTGGAATCACTTGTTGTATTTCCTTTTACAGGGGATTATCTTAATCTTGAAATGATAAAGATATTTTGTCTGCTCGGAGTCTCTTAAAAATATGTCTATTTTCGCATGATATTTAGTTTTGTTTTCATTTTTGAGAGATCAATGCAGATTCCCATACAAATTCCGACAGGCTCCATTCAGGATAAAGAAATTGAACATTTTACCTTTAGTTGACTGTTCATTCTTTGGCTGCACTGCGGATTTTGTAATGAAAAAAGGAACATTTGGGAATTTTACCGGATTTGGCCATCTACAAACGTCAGAGACGTCGGGTAGAAATATGGCCGTAGAGTTAGACAGCCGACATCCACTCCATCCAAAAACTGGATGGGAAAATGGAGATTTGACTCTGATTCTAAGGGAAAAAATTGAAAATTTTGCAGATAGAAGTGCTCTCAATGCTAGGTTAGTAAAGGAAAAAAACACGAAAAAAAATATATAATTGTTAAAAATCGAAAACTTGCAACACAAAACATTTCCCTTTGGTAACATAAAAAGGCTTTCCCTTTTATGGAAAATATGCTTAAATAGGATTTTATGAAATATAGGCATCGTCTGCTTTATCTTAGAGTCACACAAATTTACATCAAGTACACCTTATATACCGCACATTTGTAAGGTCGGTCGATCATTGTACCATAGCCGTGATCGTATAGTCGCTGCTTCGCGACCCCTGCAGATTTACACTGTGTTTCACAGTATGATTTAAGAAATAGTAATAATTATGCTATACCTAATTGTCGATTAGAAATGACCATAAAGTCCTTCTTCCCCTCTACTATCCGATGTTGGAAAAATCTAATTCCGGAAATTAAAAATTCTGGTAATATTAACATATTTAAAAGAAAAATAAAAATATTACTTAAGAAAGTGCCTTTTTACTTCGGTTGGGGTGATAGAAAATTAAATATTATTCATAGTAAACTTAGAAATATGTGCAGTTCGCTAAATGCAGATGTGTACCTTGTCAATTTAAAGCCAAGTCCTCCTTGTATCTGTGGTCATGGTTTTGAAGATTGTATGCACTTTTTCTTTGAATGTCCTTTTCATAATGAAAATAGGGCAATCGTGTTTAATAAATTAAAGAATTACAATTGAATTGATATTATCTGGTCATGAAAATCTGACTCCAAATCAAAATATTGAAATCTTCTCTGCTGTTTATTGTTTTACTAGAAGCATCCAGCGCTTTATCTAATGTACTAGCTTACTCACTCCAGTCCATGTTGCTATTTGCTTGTTTTTGTTTGCTTGAATCCCTTCTTCTTTATTCCACTGTATTCAACATATTATTTCACCTTATTCTTCTTTATGCTTACTTTATTATTATCGTCTAAATATATCATGTTGTAACATTTATTTGTATAATTATCGCCATTATGTGTAATAATTTTTTGTTTATATTTGTGTAAAAGGGAAAGGACTTCACTAATCGTGTTATAACTTGTGTCCAATCCCATTTGCAACTTTTATGCAAATAAAATATGCTTAAACTAAACTACACTGAGAGCGCAAATTCCATCGGAGCAGTGTGGTTTTTTTTTGCTTCATTGTGGATTTTGGTTAAAGTGATAAAAATGTAGGCTATATATTAAGTTATTTTATTATTTTTTTACATATTATAGCAATTCTGAGTGCACAGTAGATTTGTATTGATTTTTCGAAAACCGTACAACAAATATTTCCTTACATATGAAATCATAACGCGAATTTACATGCAAGCTGTTAATTTCATTTTTTGTTCATCAATATTAACTATTCTCTCGGTGTTTTTTTTTCCGAGCATCACGTAATCCGTCATAATCACTACAAATAAAGCAATTTAACACATGTCGTGTTTATCGGAAGCAAACCATCAAAGCTTTACTTAAGAAAAAAAATGTTGTGCCTGGTAGTTACATTATCTGAAATCTGCAGTTGAGAAAAGAAATCGTCTGTTATGTTTACTGATTCGCATTTAACCCAATCACTACTGGAAGAAATACATTTACTTGACTAAATACGGGAGTACAGTAGTCATGATCGCATTGGCGTTGCCCTGCGATGGAATGGATAGTTCTAGAAGATGGTTCGAATCCCATCAGTCCTTTTTTTTTGTCTACATTTTTAAGCTTAGCTTCAGAAAGCTATTTTTGAATGTAAGATTATGAAACTGTAAATTCATTTATTGCAAAATAACTTATTTGTCGTGAGTACTTAGACGGTATCAGAAATCATGGGTAGCGGTCGAGAAGTGTCTAAAAATATATCTTTAATATGACAGATAAGTTGCAATGGACAGAGGTGCGATCTCCAAATACACCATTGTATTTTAAATGATAGATCGATTGCTTGTAATTGATATATTAAAAACAGAAAAAAAAACGCGTTCGCGATCGTTTTATTTCCTATTCAAACTATTCCAGACGAGGGACATTATTTATCAAGAAAACAAGTGGGATCTGCTCTGATGGAAACCAAACATTGGGATTTGCTTGTTGACTGTACAAGTCGAGATGGCCGGAAAATGTTAGATGCAGGTGTTGACCTATTTGATAAGCGTACATTGCTAATGAAGACGCACAGACCGTTTCAAGCACAGTGCAATATATTACACCGAATCCGCTTCTGCTTTAACAAATGTTGAAGAAACAACAGATTCTATTATTTCTAAAATGCTTCAAAATGTATTTTGCCTTGTCTCCGACCGCTCGAGTGTAAAGATCAAATAAGCTTTTTAATGAAAGGAGTGAAAATCTTTTTAAAGAAAATATTCCCGCTTTCAGTGTGCAAGGAAAATCGTGCAGTGTTTCCATTTTGCATAAAAATATGGTGACAATAATCCAAAGCATTTCAGACAGTTAATTATGTAACATGTTCATTAGCATTATGAAAATACACATTTGGAGTTATTTGTACAAAAGTGTTACAAATCCAGAGAAAAATATGTTTTAAAGTAAATAACTTTTTTCTATAGAAGTTTGAAAAAAAGAAATGTCGTGTATATAATTTTCTCTAAGAAAGTTAACGCCTCTATAGCAGCTCAATTTTTCATTGTCATCTGACCAGCTTTTTCAAAGATACGTCTTTACAACTTTGTGACTAATTTGAGAGAAGAAATTGTCTTTGCTGGACCACCCGGTGTTCAATTCGGATATGAGTATCTTCCACAGAATCGCTATTGTATTTCACATCGTCATCGAAGGAAGAATTAGCACCATAGATCACTTGATTTGCATTGAAAACTCGGAGCGCGAGCTCATTCTTGATACCACTGCGTTTTCTTATTACATTTCCGTAGAAAATGTAGAAGTTCAATCTTTTTTAAAGTTAGGAAGTCTTCAAGTGTTGCCTTGGATTCTACGTCAATTAATTTCATATTTTTTCGCACTTATTATTTATTCAATCAATTTATAAAAAAACCGCCAGGAAAACTTTGCAACCGGAAATGCTATGTACCTACCGCCAAGGACGATAATTCAACTTGCGAATGATAGCTTTCTTTTCCGCAACGAGGGAATTCATTAACGATCAACCAAGTCATGATGAAAACCGTAAAACTTTCGAAGTGATGAATTCAACTTAACCAAGAGGAACCATTGGTTCATTAGCTTCCTTATTAGCAGGAACTCTCTATCAATGAAATCTCGATAGGAACCACAAACTCTGGAATATCGTATCAATTGAGAGATATATACTCCATATGGAGGTGCTGCTGGAATGTTGCTACATATACATGGAAAAGTCACAATGGGAAAATTGAAATCGTCTCTTTTGTCGTAAAGATTCGTTCTTAACCGCCCATCACTGTAAATATCGAGGTGTAGGTCAATGTATGAAGCAGACTTATCTGTATCTGTGATATCCTTTATTTCAAATTCAATGACTGTGTTTCATGTCAGGTGTGTCCTTTCATGATATATATTAACATATATGAAGATCAAAAGGATAATTTAGGAATCATCGATAATTAAATGTATCCCCTGTTTTCCTACCAATACAATAACTATTTCCAAATGTTCGCATGTTGTTCTCTATGAGGTCATTTCAGATGATTTTTATGATGTAACTTACAAATGTCATTAATGAAGTAGTTTCATGTGTCTTTTATAAGAGGTCTTTATATGGTATTGCTACATTTATATGAAGAACTCCTTATAGATATGACTCGAGCTAGCTCGGAGTTTATTTTAATAAGACCTCAACAATTAAATAGATTTCAAAGTTTGTGGTAATAGTAAATTGTGCTAACAATCTTTGTATTCCTCTTATGTTATTATATGTATGAATTAAACATAAAAGGAAATAATTCACACCAAAACAGTTGTAGAAAAACTAGCTGGAAAGTTATTAAAAAAAACAAAGGCAAAATAGATACACTATCGCCCATTTCCTGGCTGGATGCAATGATCTGATAAGAAGTAATGTAAAAATAAAGGAACCTTGGTTGACCCTGGACGATCAAGTTGCACTGTTAGCAGGTGACGAGAAATAAAGCAATCTGATTGCTAAAAAAGAAGTAGGCTTGAAGTTTGTAAAATGACTCTAAGGTTTGTCGGCATGTCTTTGAAGTTTGTATGTTTTTTTCCTTAATTTAAAACATACAACATATAGTATATCTACACAACATATATCTCAATTGCCTGCGGAGTAGGATATCAGAGGAAACCCCATCACAGGTCACATGTGAATGCCCTATGCATTATCCAATTGAAAATGGGGATTGCAAAAATATGAACATGTTACTAAGCTGTTTTCCATGCTACGATCAATCTGATTGGCTGGAAAATAACCACACTTAGAAAATCATTGTATATTCATGACAATAAACCTTTCAATGGGGATCGCTTTGAAAGGGTCAAAAATCTAGATATTGTCAATGCGAAAAGCATGTGAAATCACCATAGACAGCAATAATATGTTTATTAAATATCATAATTACAATATATACGGTATATTATCCTTAAAATGTGTACTAACAATATCTATTTTGCAATACGTTTCACTAAATAGCAAATCGTGGCAATCTACAACAAAACAATGGATTATAATTAATATAATGTAAGAATTTAACAGAAAAATAATTGAGCATTTAAAGCATAAAATATCCGTTCCGAAACTATCCTTTCTACACAATTTATTTCCTAGTTGATACCAGTGATACTTTTGCATGACAACATAGT
Source organism: Bathymodiolus septemdierum (assembly GCA_963383655.1). Lineage (NCBI taxonomy): Eukaryota > Metazoa > Mollusca > Bivalvia > Mytilida > Modiolidae > Bathymodiolus > Bathymodiolus septemdierum. The sequence goes on along the minus strand of OY726524.1, from coordinate 26,451,117 downwards.
TAAAAGAAATGATAGCAGCAATCAGAAGACGTTCGCAAATAGTACTGTATACAGAAGAAATATGTTGACTCTAGATAAAAATGTTTTACTTACGATATGTCGCTGATGCCGCTGATGCCAGTTTGAAGTTGATGAGCACAATCACTATTAGAAAGCCTTTAACAATCATACTGGAGGTTGTATGGTATGCACTCAATGACAACTGACTTTCAATTTCAATTAATATAATGATTTAAAAAAAAAATATATGTATATCATTACCGTTATTTACACAACCAATTATATAAGAGAAAAACGTTACGTGTTCTATGCAGAGGACTCCATGTCGGTTTGCACGTAACACATTGCAATGTGATGAAAAAAGCATGAAGTAATTAACATAAATAGCCATTATCCTACACCTGATACAAATTTAGATCATTCTATTGCTTTTTTGTTTCTTATATTTGTGTTTTGAGCTTTTTGGTTTTTTTTTGTTTTAAATAAATGTTTGCACTTTTTCCTTTGGTATCTAGCATTACAGGAAAGCTAGTTTGACATGACAGATTATTTTTGCATCTTTTTAACGATAGTACTGAAGAGTGATTTTTTTCTCAGGAAACTGTAGACCGCTGAATCAGCTTTTTAATGCTTGCTATGCATGTAGATATACGACTAGGGTGTTCGCCTTCGATCTATGTTAAGGATTTGAGAGAAATAAATCATGTTGTATTGTTGTATTCTTATATAAGACAAAATAGTGTTGCAATACAATTTAAGCAGTAAATCGAAATCTACAATTTCTGCGGGGTTTTTTTTTAGATGGAAAAACGTTGGAGATACCGTAAGGGATAATCAGATGCCGTAAATTGAAGGACAGACAACGCAATGGCCAATAGAGAAAAGTTTCTTGCCCATTTCCTTGATATCGGAAATTGCTAAGAGGCTTTATGGCTCGATTCAAAAATTACATATAAATATATTTGCATTTCCAGCAACCAAAATATCATGTTTTCAAATATTGTGCCAACATATTTGATGATACCTCTGCTTGTGGAGATCTCGAAGGTATCATCCGCCCAGTAATCAGTGCTTCGGGACTTACATGTTTCACGATATATATATATATAACATTTACAGTTCATAAATAATGTAATTTATCTAAACTAAGATCAATCTCCATCAGCCACAGGTAACCTTTGCTAATTTTGGCTATCAAGTTTTTCACTTTTTTGACTATGAACTTACCTGCCGAAGGTTATTCAAGAAAAGTGATATATCTACGTTTTTACGGTATCTCTAATGGTGGACTTGTAACCACGATGGTATTATTTACCTAGTGAACAATGTCTTGGGCACTGGCATGATTAGGGATATAGAATAATTCGCGTATGACCTATAATGGAGTTTCTTCAGATCCTCCCCCACGCTTGCATCAGTAAAGAGGAGTGTACATGTAATATCTGATCTTAATCAACTTTCATTTTTAAAATGTGAACAGTTGATCAAATTACATATGTTACGGATTTTGTAGAAACATCTTGCGTTTTGTCGACTTTTGGCGGAAATATTCAAATTAGATTGATTTCGACCAAAAGCTATATATAAAACATTCTCTTGTGGAACGACTCAGCGAAGATTAACCCAATTTTGCACCGCTAATTCTTGAGTAAGCTCCAACTTCTATTCAAGATGACCGCTGTTACTGAAAAAAATTGAAATTTCTTCAAATGGCAAACCTGATCCATGCTATGATAATGTGAGCTTAAATTAAGATATTATAAGATTAAGAGTTGTTTGATATATTTGGACTATTTCCTGTCAAATTTGTAATTTGGACACTTTGTTTTTAAGTTTCAAATTATAATTATTCTAGCAATAAATGATTTAAAAACTCTCTCCTCAGAAACCTCTTGGACAATTTGAACCCAACTGTGCCTAATCATTTGAATATGTAATTTAAAATAATATTCGAAGAATCTGACAAGTGACCAACATGAATGGTGCTACTAAAATAGAACATAGAGGTAAATCTACAGTGTAAATTTCGGATGATTTTAGCATAATATGTAGCTTTTTGACAACTTAAAGAAATATTTAATGTTTCTTCAAATGGTCAAACAGCGAAATATTATGAATTATATTTCCTAGAACTTGCAAATATAAGACATATTCATTTATTCACATGTATTCAAATAATCTTTTTAATTTAAAAACCGTTAATCATCGGTAGGCAACTACAAGTACATGTAATGAAATTAAAGTTTAAACAGCGATCGTCATCAATTCCACCAATATCAGCAATAGGAATTGTTTAGATTATCTACAGAAGTAAATTTTCCACGAGTTACAGGGTGGAGGAGGGGGGGGGGGGGTAATAATTGTTTATGTGCAAAAAACCACATGCAGAACTCTGCTTGTAAACAATAGAAAAGGTAATCTAACTCTAAGGTTATTTGTAAATAGTGGTCAAAATGCTACTCCTTTTCATTTTTACTGTACATAAAGAAATAAAACATTTTATTAAGAAACAAACTGCGTTTGATTTTTACCGCGAGTTCAAATCCGAAATTGTAATAACATTTTTACATAGTTGCTTTGTAAACATAGTTAGCAAATTAAAATCAAGGAAAGTAAGCATGGCTATAAATTATGTAGCTTAGTGCTCCGAATCAATTATTAAAAACCGCATCGGTGGTGTAATGGTTAGCGTGATGGTGCTGTACTACCTGTACATATGTATTTAGTGGTGTTCATGGTTAGCGTGATGGTGCTGTACCACTTGTACATATGTATTTAGCAATGTTCATCGTTATTGTGATGGCGCTGTACCACTTGTGCATATGTATTTAGTGGTATTCATGGTTAGCATGATGGCACTGTACCGCATGTACACATGTATTTAGTGGTGTTCATGGTTAGTGTGATCGTGCTGTACCACCTGTACATATGCATTTAGTGGTGTTCATGGTTAGTGTGATAGCACTGTACCACCTGTACATATGTATTTAGTGGTGTTCGTGGTTAGCGTGATGGTGCTGTGCCACCTGTACATATGTATTTAGTGGTATTCATGATTAGCATGATAGCGCTGTACCACCTGTACATGTGTATTTAGTAGTGTGCGTGATTAGCGCAATGGTGCTGTACCACTTGTACATATTTATTTAGTGGTGTTCATAGTTAGCGTGATGGCGCTGTACCACCTGTACATATGTATTTAGTGGTGTTCATGGTTAGTTTGATAGCACTGTACCACCTGTACATATGTATTTAGTGGTGTTCGTGGTTAGCGTGATGGTGCTGTGTCACATGTACATATGTATTTAGTGGTGTTTATGGTTAGTTTGATAGCACTGTACCACCTGTACATATGTATTTAGTGGTGTTCGTGGTTAGCGTGATGGTGCTGTGTCACATGTACATATGTATTTAGTGGTGTTCGTGGTTAGCGTGATGGCGTTGTACCACCTGTACATATTTATTTATTGGTGTTCATGGTTAGCGTGATGGTGCTGTACCACATGTACATATGTATTTAGTAGTGTTCATCGTTATTGTGATGGCGCTGTACCACTTGTGCATATGTATTTAGTGGTATTCATAGTTAGCATGATGGCACTGTACCGCATGTACACATGTATTTAGTGGTGTTCATGGTTAGCGTGATTGTGCTGTACCACCTGTACATATGCATTTAGTGGTGTTCATGGTTAGTGTGATGGCGCTATGCTACCTGTACATATGTATGTATTGGTGTTCATGGTTAGTGTGATGGCGCTGTACCACCTGTACATATGTATTTAGTGGTGTTCATGGTTAGCGTGATGGTGCTGTACTACCTGTACATATTTATTCATTGGTGTTCATGGTTAGCGTGATGGTGCTGTGCCACTTGTACATATGTATTTAGTGATATTCATGATTAGCATGATGGCGCTGTACCACCTTTACATGTGTATTTAGTAGTGTGCGTGGTTAACGCAATGGTGCTGTACCACTTGTACATATTTATTTAGTGGTGTTCATAGTTAGCGTGATGGCGCTGTACCACCTGTACATATGTATTTAGTGGTGTTCATGGTTAGTGTGATAGCACTGTACCACCTGTAGATATGTATTTAGTGCTGTTCGTGGTTAGCGTGATGGTGCTGTGTCACATGTACATATGTATTTAGTGGTGTTCCTGGTTAGCGTGATGGCGTTGTACCACCTGTACATATGTATTTAGTGGTGTTCATGGTTAGCGTGATGGTGCTGTGTCACATGTACATATGTATTTAGTGGTGTTCCTGGTTAGCGTGATGGCGTTGTACCACCTGTACATATGTATTTAGTGGTGTTCATAGATAGCATGATGGCGTTGTCCCACCTGTACATATGTATTTAGTGGTGTTCATGGTTAGCGTGATGGTGTTGTGCCACATATATATAAGTGTTTAGTAGTGTTCATTGTAAGCGTGATGGTGCTGTACCACCTGTACATATGTATTTAGTGGTGTTCATGGTTAGCGTGATGGCGCTGTACCACCTGAACATATGTATTTATTGGTGTTCATGGTTAGCGTGATGGCGCTGTACCACCTGTACATATGTATTTAATGGTGTTCATGGTTAACGTGATGGCGCTGTACCACCTGTACATATGTATTCAGTGGTGTTCATGGTTAGCGTGATGGCGCTGTGCCACCTGCACATATGTATTTAGTGGTGTTCATGGTTGGCGTGATGGCGTTGAACCATCTGTACATATGTATTCAGTGGTGTAATGATTAGCGTGATAGTGGTGTTCATGAAACAGCTGAATATATGATGGCAAAAACTATAATAATGATATAAATATAGTTAATACCAAATTAACTGGTAACAGTCCGTGCACGGTGCGACACCACACTGTTATTTTTTCCCATTACAGTAGCTATTTTTTCAGATTTCAACAGTATTATTTGAATCTTATTTCCGCTGCTTTGAGCGTACCTGATGAGGGTTTTCCAGAAACGCGTCGCATGATCTAGGTTTGATATCTACGGGTTTTTTTTTCAAGGATATTCACACTGAGAATGGTGCTGATCAGAGAATTGCAGTAGGTCAGAAATACAATCTATGATCATCTATTTGCCATGACATTATGTTTTGCGTGTACTTAAGTAAATAATCTTAGTCAGTTGTGAAATCCTGTATTCTAAAAGTAAAATACTTTGCAATTACCAGTACTGCATATAATAATTTTATTAAGTCTAAAACGCTCTGTGCAATAAGCAGGGTACATAGATATAGAAACGATTTAGCATGTTGGTGTATCTGTACACATTCAAATATGTAATCTTTTTTAACATATACTGGTGTCCACCACATTGCCCAACACGATTTCCATATCAGATGATGCTCGCGTCGTTTATCAGTAACACGACAGGTCGCTACTTGAGCAGTAATTGCTTACCCTTCCACAGCACCTTAGTTAAATCCCCTCTCTTTCCATTGGGCAGTGTTTTCTTAACGCATGGACACGCTGGGCAGTTGTCCTTCGGCCCACGAGCATATGGGCCCAATGCTGATCTATATATGTTGTGCATGGCATGCTTTGTTAATGCACTGATTTTGTTGGCAGTACCAATAAAATAAATGTATGTTTAATTTTATCGACATTTGCAGATTTTCTACGGGAGTGGCTGTGCAGGTAGTGATCCCAGTGCACTCCTTTTCCCAGGGGCCAATAATGCTGCTAAGACGTTCCTGTCGATGAGGTTTGTGTTGCCCAATCATTAGTTTTCTGAGTATTATTTTGTAGATCATTGTTTGTCCTTTTGTCTTTCGGCCATTGTGTTGTTTGTCCTTCTTGGATTTACGGCTTCAGATTTCTTCTATGGTATTTGCAAACTTTTCTTGCACACTGAATACTAGAATACACTTTCATAAATATTAATGTTGATATTAAAAATATCTTGTATACTAAGGCATTAAGCAGATTGTTTGTGTTTGAAGCTTATCTAAAAAGAAAGTACTTTTGGCTAAGTCAATTAATATTCAACATAAAAGTGTGCTGATAATAAGTATTCGTTGTACCGTTTAGGTATTCAAAGGTTTCCTGAAAGTGGAAAGTGACCAAGAAAATTAGGCAACCGCCAGGATATAGCTGAAATATTGTTGAAAGTAACGTTAAACACCATACCCTAACCCTAATAATTTCGCTGCTATTTGATATCATCGAAGCAAAATAGACTATCAATCATGAATTATAATAAGAATTCATTTTTGGGAATGTTTTCCAACTTGTTTATAGGATATGCTGATCCTCTTTTGTCTACTTGCGGTAGTCCATCAATTCCACCTGCACCAACGCAAACGAATGCTCGCATCCCGTGTCCTCATCAAAGTTAAAAGGTTGTAAATAAACAGAGGAAGCAAAATAATAATTGGTTTCGATGAGAATGGAAATCATAAAAGGAAACTAGAAATAACAGAATAATAAAATTTTAGCGATATGTTTTTGTAATATGTAGCTAATAATACTGTCATTATTGCAAACACATCACGTCGGTGGGTACAACGCAAGTATAATGAAAGACTAAGTCAAATTTCATTTGTTGACGAATAGTTTCATTGAATCAAATAATAGGTATGCATTGGACGAAATACTTTGCTATGTCTGGTGGTTTTAAGCGGAATGTATGCTGTTCAATTTGTCCATTTACATGTCCTCACGTTTTTAGTTCCATCTTTTGACGTCTTTTACGAATTCCAGTTTTCGATTCCTGTTTGTTCGTGTTTGTGTTGTAGGAATTGATGTTTTATTTATGTTATTTGTATTTTACGCAGATTAGTCTCCAACACGCTGATGTTCGCATCGTTTAACCGTAGCGTTTCGGGTCACATTAGTGGAACAGAAACCGATTACACATCCGGAACACCTGCGCTTATTCTCGACATTCCGTGGGATTCGTAAATTAGTTTTCTGTGTAGCGCTTTGTAGATCATTGTTTGTCCTTTTGTCCCTTTTGCCTATTGTATTATCCGTCCTTATATATGTACGACTTCTGATTACCCATTAATATGTTAAAACTTTTCGTTGAAAACAATATACATGTAAGTATGCAATCAAATTAAACATAAGAAGCAAGCACCTACGTACCACGACAGTAGTAATGATAGCACATACGGTATGTATAACCTACAATAGATAAGGAACCATGTGGAGAAATTAGCTGCATAAGGTTATAAATTAGAACAATGTAAAAGGAACCATGTGCAAAGATTGGCTGTATAAGATTATAAATTAGAACAATAGAAAAGGAACCACGTGAAGAGATTAGCTGCAGAAGGTTATAAACTAAAACAATATGCATGTACGTTCTAGATTTAGGTGAATATAATTCCATGGTAAATTTATCTGCTATACCTGTCGTGTATTGTTGGTTCCACTTTCCACGATATTTCTGTTTTATCGTGGCGGTCAGTTTTATTGCAGGGAGATGGCCTAGTTCGATTAATGTGTAGAAAGAGGCAGAGACACTTTGTCCTGAATTTTTTTTTCACAAGACGGTCAATTTTAAAATGTATAACAATGCCATTACTTAACGATAAAAAAGATGGAGGTAAAACACTTTCTGATGAATATATAACATTTTCATGGAGTAGAAGAGGTCGAAAAATAGCTTAAAATGGACGACAAAAAATCTCGAAAAATGCAATATGTCATATTTTGGCTTCTTTTAAACCGGAAATTCTCCATAAAAGATATTTAGAACCAGAAGAAGATATGGTTTTCTCACCCCTTGGAAAAAGTAGTCCGTTAATTTAGATGAAATTGTTTTTCCTATCTTACCCCGGCTTCAGGGTAAGACAAGCTACACGCCGTTTTTCCCGCAAAATTGCTTTCCATTGTTGAATTAAATTGTCGATTTATAGTGTCTTGGCAGTATTTTAAATGTATTTCACAATAAAATACAATGTATTTTATAAATATATTATAAATGCTAATACAACAGCAATAAATGCCTGTAAACAAGTTATTTGACGTTGGTCAAAGGGAGGTAATTTGTTTTTATTTCCGTAAGCTACCTATCAAGGGAGAGCACTCTATATTTTCTCAACGTTAACAAATATTGACACGATAGAAAGATATGAGAAAAAGAGACAAACGTCGTGAAAGGTGCAAGATTTTGTTATTGTAGAATCTATCACAAGTTTGTTAACTTTATTATTTTGAACCTCTTTTAAGTTGGAAGATGAAAATCTTGTTTTATTTTATTACCTGGCATCTTGGTCCTGTGATACGGTTCGCAAATTAATGCACCAAACTAAACAAAAAGTAAACAAACATTGACACGGTAGAAAGGGATGAGAAAAAGAGTCAAACACCGTAAAAGATGCAAGATAGTAAAATCTGTGACACCCTCGGGTAAGATTTAAATCGTATCGGACTTGCACAAGCCTCGTCCGATGCGATTTAAATCTTACCCTCGGGTGTCACATAATTTACTATCTTGCACCTCTCCCGGTGTTAGACCCTATATTTCTTTGTTCCAATTCTTCATACAAATGCATTTTGAAACAAATTTGTATGTAATGTCCTTCGCAGCAAAAATGAAACTTTTCTAACAAAAATGTCGACCCGTTCGAGTTAAATCTTCTTATAGAGTTAACAAACATATTTTATACAAGTTCGGTAGGTAGCGCACTAGCGTGTATCAACTCCGGTAGTTAAAGATATATGCTACGAATTTATTGGCGATCTCCCTTAACGAAATACTATTGGTGAATTTCCAAATTTCCAAATTTCCAAAGTTTGCAAGTCATTAAAACGTAAGATTCCAAATTTATGGAAAAAACTAACAACGAGCAATAAATCATGTCAATATTGACAGATTTCCATCCATGGCAATCGGCGTACATATGAAGGAATTTTTAAATGCGACTTCAATTTTTGTATATGCTTTTCCATGAAAATTGTATATCTCTACCTTTTGGATTCAACATTTTATTTCAATATGCTTTCAATCTCAATACAAGGCTGTCAATCAATGTCATCTCCCGCCCATATGTGTCAGTCTTAATTATAGGGTGGGGACAAATACTATTTTTCCATTCAGTAAACTATTGCGGATGGGCAAGGTACAGAGCAGCACGTGCTTATCCTGTCGCACAGCTCCAAAATATATGTTTCACCTGTGAATGACGTGTCCTTAGTTATTTAATTCCAAGTCTTACCCGATTGACAAGTTACACAATGTACTTTTAACAGATAAACAACCCATACAAATCGATTACCAAGAATTCTAACATGACGTCATTCTTTCGCTCTGTAAGCAACGAGCGATTTATCGATTGGGTATAATCTCATTCGCACATGCGGCGGTTCATGTGACTGAATTTCATGTCGTAAATGTACCTGTTGATTATCGTCTGCTCAAATTTAGCAGCATAAATTGGGTGCGATATTATCCACAAATGTAAATATATATGACCGTCTTCCAATCAAAGTATACTACCGTATTTGTACTCTTAGACATGTCAGAATCGAAATAAATGTTTACAATGCACAAACATTTATATGCATTTACTTACTACCTAATGCACAACAGATTGCCTTTGTTCATTAAATATTTTGATAATCCGCTAATTACATTTCAAAATAATTCTGTTCAACTGTTGCATTCAAAAAAAAAATTAAATAATATTTTACAGATATTTTTTTTTAACTGTCGCTTTTGAAAAACAACTCGAGTTATCTTTCTTTTTGTAACTGAAATGCACGGAAAACAATGAATATGTATGTTTCAATTTGTGCATCACATCGTAATGAAATTCTAAATTATTTCGGTGGAATTTATTGTATCCCTACTAACACAACTAAGAGTAATTTAACACTATTGTTTTCATATATGAATATAGAGATAGTCCTATTCATTTTTACTGTACATAGCGAATTGTACCATACATACGCATTTTTCCTTTGATGTTTTTATGCAGTAATCAACTTAAAAATAGTGAACTTTTAACAAACCATGGTCTGACATGAAAATATTGATGTTATTCCATGATTTTGACGTCATAGGTCTGTTATTCGATGATTTTGACGTCATAGGATCTGTTATCGCTATTTTGTTTATTTTCCCTTTGATGTTTAAAACCGATATGTCAATATCACAACAAAAATTATTTAATTATGAATACAAAATAGCGATAAAATAATTAAAGATGCTTTTTAAAACTCGAGGACGTTTCTCAGTCATCTCTCATCGAAGGGCGAAGTCCTGAGATGAGAGATGACTGAGAAAGTCATCTCGTTTTAAAAAACATCGTTAATCACTTATTATTACATGATTTTGACGTCATAGATCTGTTAATCATGTCATTTCTGATACAAACCATATATACCATGGATCTTACGAATGAACTTATTTAAACCAACTCATCCTTCGGATTCGTTGGCTTAAATAAGTTAATTCGTAAGATCCATGGTATATATAATACTTGTAGCATAAATACGCATTTTTCCTTTGATGTTTTTATGCAATAATCAACTTAAAATAGTGAACTTTTACAAACCATGGTCTAACATGACGATCTTGATGTTATTCCATGATTTTGACGTCATATGTCTGTTATTCCATGATTCTGACGTCATAAATCTGCCAATCATGTAATTTCTGTTTAAAACCATATATGGTATTTGTTGATCATTGTATTTCCGCTTGTCCAATTTATTTGTCCATAGCATAGTCTGTTCTTCGATTTACGGCTTCTGATTATCTGGTATATTCAAACCTTTCATATTGAGGAGCATCTTCAAACTTCGCGTTATACCTAAATGATAAGCTATGAAGACATAATATCAATTAGTTTACCTCTATGTATACTACAGCTGCGTGGCAGGCTGAACAAATATTAATTTGATTATTACTTGAATACACAATGTATTTGTGAACATTTGGCCGAGCAGGAAATGATATCATTCGAAGCTACCAGTACAATAATTATAAACTTGCATCATTCGCTTAAAAATATACATGCAATCCATTATTTAGCAAACATATATTTAATTTCATAATGATGCTGATACTCCAGGAATTCTGTTTTTATTTTGAACTGTTACCCTTGATTGTGTTTAATTGCTTTATTTTACATCAGTCAATCGTATCGGTGGTGTAATGGTTAACGTGCTCGTATTAAATGGGGTAGATCGTGGGTTTGAACCAGATCGGATCAAGCCAAAGACTATCACAATATATATTTACTTCTTCTCCGCTAAGCACGTGGTTTTAGTAATAAAAACAAAATCTGGTTTGCTCGGAATTAGGATAATGCAACCTTCCACTCAGAGTTTTGATAATAAACTGCCATTCCATTAAGATACCAGGAAAACATGCAGAATTAGCCAATATTATTGAATCTACACAAGCGGATATAGTAATTGGTACAGAATCCTGGCTCACACCATCAATAAAATCACCAGAAGTTTTACCATCAGACTTCAATTGTTACAGAAAAGACAGATCCACAGGAGAAGGTGGTGGTGTATTTATATTAGTCTCTAAGAAATATGAAAGCGAGGAACCAGAGGAATTGAAAGTAGATAATAACTGCGATTTTGTATGGACTAAGATTAAAGTTAGAGGATCCAAAGATATATACGTAGGATCATTTTACAGACCACACAATAATATAGATGCTGAATATCTAGGCACACTTGAATCATATCTAGCTAGAATACCAATACATAATGGAGCACATTTATGGCTATGTGGCGATTTTAATCTCCCAGATATAGATTGGACCAACGAAAACATCAAAACAAAGTCATCTCACAGTTTATAATGCAATCAACTTCTGGAAATTAACAAAAACAATGTTAGATCAACTTATCCTAGAACCAACACGTATAACAGAAACTCAAACAAACATCCTAGACCTCTTTTTCACCAACAATGAAACATTAGTAAATCAAGTGAGGATAATACCAGGAATCTCGGACCACGAGTCAGTTTTCATTGAATCCAGCCTAAGACCAATGAAGAACAAGATCCTTCCACATAAAGTATGGCAGTACCGTAAGGCTAAATATGACCAACTAAGAGAGGAACTACATCAATACCAACAAGAATTTAACAAATTAGATGCATCAACAACTACAGACGATATGTGGTTAGCTTTCAAGACCAAACTAACAACACTGATGAATAAGGGTAATAACAAAATTACCGAACTCCGAACAATCTTACAATGGGAAAGTCAAAACTCATAATTATATAAACAGACAAAATCAGTCAACAACCGGAAAACTATGAAAACCGTAATGTCCCTGACTTGGTACAGGCATTTCTAAAGAAATGGTGGGTTGAATCAGATTTTAAGGCGCCAAACCTCCCGCTCTCACTACATACCTCAAAAAACGGTAAAGGGAAACAAAAAGAAAAAGCAATGGATCAATAGAGAAGTCAAATTTGCATTAAGAAGAAGGACTATATTATTTAAGAAGAAGAAATCATTACAAAAGCCTGGTGACATCAAGAAATATAAAGACGCTAACGCAACAGCTCACCGAATACAGAGAAAGTATATTGGGAATATGTGGACAACATAATTGAATTTGGAGACCCAGAGAAGGATGAGAACCCTGGAAATCAAAAACCCTTCTGGTCGTACATACAATCACTACGCAAGGACACCAGCGGAGTATCCCCACTGAAAGAGAATGAAAAAATGCATGCGGACCCAAAGGATAAGGTAGCCATACTCAACACACAATATGAATCCGTATGTACCAAAGAAGACACTAGTACAACTATATCACAACCAGCAAGCAATTCCATTCCATCGATGCCAGATATCAACATCTCCGAGGAAGGAGTATTCAAATTACTGCTGAAAATCAACCCTAATAAAGCTTGTGGACCAGACCTAATTACAACTAGACTATTGATTTAGCAAGAGAAATAGCACCTTTTCTGACCAGATTCTTCCAAAGCGCACTCAACAATGGTGATGTCCCAACAGATTGGAAGTATTCCACCGCTACTGCAATTTTCAAGAAAGGAGACCGATTCAAGGCCAGCAATTATCTACCCATTTCCCTGACCTGTCTATGCTGTATGGTACAAGAACACATACGGACGAATAATATCTTGAAACACCTAGATCGGAATACCATACTCACAGATTGCCAGCATGGTGTTCGAGCAAGAAGAAGCTGCGAGACACAACTCTTAACCTTGACGCACGAACTAGCCATGTCACTAGACAGTGGGATCCAACAAGATCTACTCATCTTATATTTTTCGAAGGCCTTTGACAAAGTTCCACTCAAGGGACTACTTTCAAAACTCGATTTCTATGGTATTAGAGGAAAACACTAAGTTGGATCAAAGCATTTCTCTCTGACAGATCACAACAAGTCATCGTAGATGGAGCCACCTCAGTAGACAGTGGTGTGCTACCGGGTACCGTCTTGGGGACGCTCTTATTCTTGATATTCATCAACGACTTACCAGAGTGTTTAACATCTAGGACTCCTCTTTTTGCTGAGGATGCCATCGTCTACAGAGAGATAAGAAGCGACCAGGATTACGATGAATTACAAAAAGACTTATTAGCACTAGCCAAATGGGAAGAACTTTGGGCATGTAATTCCATCCTGACAAATGATATGTGCTTAGGGTAGTAAGATCGAAGAAACCCATAATGTATAAATACCACCTGAAAGGCCACAAACTGGAAGCAGCCGATACGACCAATTATCTCCGAGTCGATTTAAGCTATAGCCTATCCTGGAACCATAACATTGACAGCACTGTAAAGAAAGAAAACATCTTGCTTGGCTTCTTGAAAAGAAATCTGAAAATCAGTAATCAAGATACCAAGTCAGCCGCATACTTTTCACTTGTAAGACCATATTTGGAATATTGCGCCTCAATCTGGAACCCATACAGTATACAATCAATCAAGAAACTAGAAATGGTACAACGTCGAGCCGCTAGGTATGCCACAAACCGTTATAGGGACACCAGCAGTGTCACCGACATGTTAGAAAACCTAGAGAGGGAGACACTAGAGTCAGGAAGAACAACAATTCAACTTGAAATGTTTTTCAAGATCATCAACGACCTAGTGGATATTCCATCCTCCAACTACCTCATACCAGCCAACAGCAAGACGAGATTCAACCACTCAAAGAAGATGCAGCAGTACCATACAAGATCACATGTTTTCAAGTACAGTTTCTTTCCTAGAACAACCCGAAACAGGAACCAGTTACCAGCCACTAGCGGGATCTGTCATCTGTCAATTTCTAGTTTGCAAGGGTCCGAATTGTAAGTAAGTTCTAATGAAGATTAGAGATGTACCGGTTGGGTGTATGCACAGGGGCAACTATAGTAGCCGGGTTGATCTAATCAGAAGAACCAAAAACGCAATTCGTAATTGTGTTTCTTTTCTTTGTCTCTTTCCTTTATCTTACAGTTTACTATTATGCTACTTTATTCGTATCAGTTCATAACTTTATTTCTAATCGCTTACGCCGCTACGCACTAGTATTTCCGAAACGTAATGGTCTATCAAGACTTTGTTTCGTATCATGTAGATGTAGGTGTAGATGTAGATGAATGGAGCGACATGTGAACGAACTGTTGTTTCAGTGAGACAAAGTGAACATCAATATCATTTTATTCAATGCAACTTGTTCTCGTCGTGATTTAGCTGAAATATTGCTTATTTCATGTTGAGCAACAATCAGTCTCTTACTCTTACGTCAGTAAATAAACAAATATTCAGTAAGTTAAATTACATGTGTGTACTTATACTTACAGATGCATATGCCTCTGCGTTTATAACAGTATTCACCGCATTTACAGCTTGTATATGGATACTTTCCAAAGACTTCTGTTAAAAAAAATATCATTTAGTTATTACTACTGTAAAAAAAAATATCATTTAGTTATTACTACTATGAATAAACTATCATTTAGTTTTTCCTACTGTAAGTAAATTATCATTTAGTTGTTACTACTGTAGGCAAATTATCATTTCGTGGTTACTACCGTAAATAAATTATCATTTAGATGTTACTGCTGTAATTAGATTATCGCTTAGTTGTTGCTATTGTAAATAAATGATCACTTCTATGTTACTACTATAAATAAATTATCATTTAGTTGCTACTACTGTAAGCAAATTATCATTTAGTTGTTGCTACAGTAAATATATTATCATTTAGTTGTTACTGCTGTAAATAAATTATCATTTAGTTGTTGATGCTGTATGCAAATTATCATTTTGCTGTTCCTACTGTCAGCAAATTATTATTTAGTTGTTGCTACAGTAAATATATTATCATTTAGTTGTTACTACTGTAAATATATTATCACTTAGAGGAGTAATACCACTACATAATTGTACTTAACCTTCTATGTTAAATAAAATCTGTTTGAGCTTTCATACAGGGTTCATCTTATGTTTAATCTAAATGACACTCATATCTCATGGAAGGGGTACCTAATTGGAAAATCAACATACATTTAATGGCATATAAGATAAACAGACAGTCCGAAGATTTCTACCGTCAAAAATCCTACCTTCACTTTCGATTTAGTACAAATTCAGATGGATTTTTTTTCCAATGCAATCATTTTTTTTTTATTTAAAATCACAAGGACATCAAATGTGGGCTTAAGATTATCTTAATATCTGTGGATTTCTGCTGACATTCAGTACTTTGTAGTATATAATGGGGTTTATTTGTTATCCAACAATGTTGAAATCCATTTTGTGCTTACGTACTACTTTCTCATAGATCCATTTCGACTGGTACCCATGTTTAGTGGTATTACACCTTAGATTTACTACTATAAATAAAGTATTATTTAGTTGTGAATACCGTAAATAAATGATCAATTATCTGTTATTACTGTAAATAAATTATCATGTAGTTATTGCTACAGTAAGCAAATTATCATTTAGTTGTTACTACTGTCAATATATTATCATTTAGTTGTTACTACTGTAAATATATTATAACTTAGAGATACTACTGTAAATAAATTATCATTTAATTTTTACTACTGTAAATAAATTATCATTTAGTTGCTACATGTACTGCTGTAGTGTATGTAAATTATCAATCGCTTTTTAGATAAAGTACGAGTGTCATTGGTGGAGCAAGAACTTCTTGCCCTTCTGGATCACTCGAGTTCACGGCGGCTTTTAGTTGGGTTCAAAAAAGAACAATGTGCAATGACCTACAAAGCACTACACAGAAAACTGTGAACTGGGGTGAACTCAGATGCTAAGGAAGGATCAACAGTTCCTGTTTCACTGATGAATCCCGTCGTGTTTCTGCTAGAAGACGCAAACATGATCTGATATGGAAATCGTCTTGGACACAAGCATGCGAAATTAAACACAAATATCAAAATAGAAAATGAAACCTCTACAAAACAAATGAGAGTAAAACCGAACAGAACATAGTTTTCACGGCCATGAACATCACGGTGGACACCACAACGCACCATCTTATGATCTTATCTGTACATTATCTACTGACATATAACATACTGTCAAACATTTAACATGATTAGTTCAATTTAATCCTGATAACCTGTTAACTTTATCGGTCGATAAAATCACAATATGGGAACGATTGTCAATAATGTTAGTTTCGCTAGCGTCGTTCACTACGCACATTATGCATAGGGTCTACAATTGCCCATGCTAATGTACAGTCTGAAGTATGGAAATGCAAATAGGTAAATGCAATGAAAATGTACATAATAAAATCCTATTTAGCGAACAAGAGGTTCTCATCAGATACTTCTTTCATAGTAAGAAAAAGGTAAGGCCATTACATACTTTTACAATACCCATCACACCGTTCGTAACCATGTTCACATTTGCATCGTGGTCTATGACTAGTATCATCACAGTTTTCATTTGGTCTATCACAATAATCATATGGGACATCTAAACATGTTAGTACTAATAATAATTAAATTTCGTTATTATATTATCGATGAAATACCGTGATTTCCGAGTTAAATAAAAACGACTAGTGAAATTACCATTCTTATTTCACTCTCGCTATATTTCGCGCCACTTCGTTGTCGACGTCATAGGAAGACTTCCAGTTTGAAACGTAAAAATTAGACGTTATTTGGCTTCGTGTACGCTTCAATTTGGATCAAATTTAACTAAAATAATATTTCAAGGGAAGCATTTTATTTATTTTATTGTCGTGGGTGGGTGGCGTCATGTTTTTTGAAACGATACACATTATAGTATATCCCTACGCTACACACGTAATATAGTGCAATTAAACTCATTTTATATTAAATTCGATTCGAAACATTTGTGTTATCTATATACTAAATACTATAACTAATTGACGAGTTTCATTATCAAAAATATGTCACTCATGACCAAATAACGTTGTAACTCACTCATGCGCGCAACGCATGAGTGAGTTGCTGTGTTATTTGGTCATTCGTGACATATTTGTGATAATGAAACTCGTCAATTAGTTATAGTATAATAATTTGTCAGTATATAATCTATTGATAAAAAATGTTTTAATTAGTATTGAAGGTTTGGGCACATAAAACCAATACACCTTCCACATTTATCAAGCCAGGAAATTGAGTGGTCATATATTTGTTTGTTTATTTTTTTCAACTTTCTACGATTGTTATATTGGATTGTGGAACCTTTCTGACAGAGTAGTGATGTTTGCATTTCATATTAGTATGTCAAGTGAAAAAATCATAATTGTTATCATCTGCCCAGTATATTTATTACTGAAATTTACAGTTCCTAGATACTGTAATTGTTAATAAAACTAAGGTTCTCCTCCCTCGGGTATAGGTAACCTTAGCTGATTTTAGCTATCTTGATTAGGCCCTTTGGTTGTATTGCTCCCAAAGCTGTATGTTATTTGACGTTCTAATCTTTCGATTTTGGGCGTACCTGAGGAAGGTTATTTACAGAAAGGCGTCGTGCACACTAAATAAGATATCTACATTTTCATACATGTATTTTGCATATCGTTTATTATCATCATTAAAACAAACTTCACCCCTGACCTCATTACATTTACAATAAAACCTCGATATCTCCAATAAATCGTTTTTATTGAGAACTCGAAGTGGCTATTTGTTCCGTTCGAAATACATTGCAATATCTGTTAGCTTAGTTTAACTGTACATTGTGGGATTTCTGGTACATGCTTCAGCTTTGTTATTTTCCGAATTTCGTTTGTTTATTCTTAATTATTATTTGGTTTTATTGTTCCCAAGCACTTTTAAATTAATTGTCTTTCCACTCTTTCGGTTTGGGTGTAACTGATGTTGGTTATTCCAGAAAGGCGTTGTGCGCCCTAAGTTTGATATCTACGTTTTTCTTAAGTTATTTCCAATCTTTTGGGGAAATACCTTGTATTTCTTATCAATATTATTTTTCCTTTTCTAAGCTTTGACAGATTTTGTCCACTTTATGGCTTAGAATGTGATAATGAGATATTGCATCATAAAACTGTCTGCTCTCAGTTGTCAGAGGTTACGCGTTGAGGTCAGAAAATTTATTATTACAGATATATTTCCCCAAAACATCGAAAAATTCTCAGAACTCCACAACTGTTAAACGTGCAACAATACGTACGGTTGGAAAATGATTAAGAAATTACGTTCAAAGTTCATCATAATTGGTCAAATAAATAATGAACATCTCAAAGAATCGAAAACATTAAGTCGTAGATATCTAAGATCCCCACTTATCATCATCAGTTTCCTAGAAAATAGTTTCAATGTCAAAGGTCATATGTTATATTCACCTTTAGCAATACTTTGGCAATACCCATTACACCGTTCGTAACCATTTTCACATTTACATCGTGGTCTATCGCAATAATCATATGGGATATCTGAACATGGTTGTACAACAACTAATAATAATCATATTTCATAATTTGACATTATACAATTTATTCATGGAAAAATATAATTTTTTTATCTAAGGTTTGGGCCCATGAAACTAGCTTACCCCGCACCCCAGGAACTTTTTATTGAAGTGCCTTTAACAGTCCAAGAAAGTGAGAGGTCGATCATGTATTTGTGTGCTAGAGGTTTCGATATTTCAACTTTACACGATTTTGATATTGGATTTTGGAACAGTTCCGACGGGGTGGTGATGTTTGCTTTTCATTTTAGTATGTAAAGTGAAAAAAAATCATAATTGTTATACATGTATTGTATGAGGTATTTTACATATTGCTTAGTATTATCATTAAAACAACCTTCATCAATGAGCTCATTACATTTACAATCAATCCTCGATATCTGCAATTAATCGATTCCATTGAGAACTGAAGTAGCTATTTGTTCCGTTCGAAATACATTGCAATATATGTTAGCTTAATTTGACTGTACATTTTGGGAATTTTGCTCCATACCTCAGCTTTGCTTTGTTATTTTTCGACTTTCGTTTCTTTAATTTTAGTCATTATTTAAGCTCTTTGGTCATATTGCATCCAAACACCTTTAAGTTATTTGGCTTTCCAATCTTTCAGTTTTGAGCGTATCTGATGAAGGTCATTCCAGAAACGTTTTGTGCGCACTAAATTTGATATCTACCTCTTTTTTATTAAGTTATTTCCAATCTTTCGGGGAAATACCCTGTATTTCTTAGCAATATTATTTTTGTTTTTCCAAACTTTCACAGATTTTGTCCACTTTATAGCTTAGAATGCGATAATGATATCTTGCATCATAAAACGGTCTGATATCGTTGCCAGAGGATATGCGTTTAGGTCAGAAAATGTATCATTACATATATATTTCTGTAGAAACACCGACAAATTGTCATCATGATAACTCCACAACCGTCAAATGTACAATAATACGCAAGGTTGGAAAATGATAAAGCAATTACATCCTAGGTTCATCAGAATTGGTCGGAAAAATAATGAAAACCTCAAAGGATTAATAACATCAAGTCGTAGATATCTCAGATCCCCACAAATCATCATCAGTTCATGTCACCTAGAAAATAGTCTCAATGTCAAAGGCCATATATGAAATTCACCTTTAACTATGATCAAGAATGGACAATCCAGAAACACTGGCAACACTGACCACACAAGATACCAGACGATGACAATCAAAACAAAACAAACCAAAAACAACAAGCAAAAACAGAATACAGAAAACTAAGAAGGTAAACAACATGGACCCAACCAAAAACAACAAGGGGAGCAACAACACAACACAATACAGAAAACGAAAAAGATAGGTAGCATGGACCCCACCAAAAACAAAAAGGGGGGAACGCAACACAACACAATGCAAAACACTAAACAAATAGGCAGCATGGACCCCATCAAAAAAAACAAGGGGGGGGGGGAAATAACACAACACAATACAGAAAACTAAAAAGATAAGCAACATGGACCCACCAAAAACAACAAGAGGGGAAAACAACACAACACAATACAGAAAACTAAAAAGATAGGCAGCATGGACCCAACCAAAAACAACAAGAGGAAAAACAACACAACACCCTACGAAAAACTAAAA
Source organism: Bathymodiolus septemdierum (assembly GCA_963383655.1). Classification (NCBI taxonomy): domain Eukaryota; kingdom Metazoa; phylum Mollusca; class Bivalvia; order Mytilida; family Modiolidae; genus Bathymodiolus; species Bathymodiolus septemdierum. The sequence goes on along the minus strand of OY726524.1, from coordinate 26,430,583 downwards.
AGATAAGCAACATGGACCCCACCAAACCAACAAGGGGGGAAAACAACACAACACAATGCAGAAAACTTAAAAAGATAGGCAGCATGGACCCCACCAAAATCGCAGTGTTAATCTCAATTTCACCAAACAATTTTCATTTTACATATTATGAAGAAGAATAGTGGATAGCAAACATTCAAGTTTCAAGTTTAAGAAAAATCTATTTTCCTTCAAAATATGACTTTTAGACTGATATCCATACAAAAAACCATTCCAATCTTTAGATATGGTTTATGTGCTACACATAACTATCAATTTTCCTATATATTTCTTTATTTGTTATATTTTTATATGGTTTGCTTGAAGAAAATGTGCATAGATTATCTGTAATTTATGTTATCTTGTATAAGACTTCTTTTTATTTTCTCCAAACATTACCCTGGGTGATGGTGCTGTACCACATGTACATATGTATTTAGTGGTGTTCATGGTTAATGAGATGGCGCTGTACCACCTGTACATATGTATTTAGTGGTGTTCATGATGCTCAATTCTATGTTACACCGGATCGTCCCTCAGCCTTTACTTCATTATCATTGTAGATTGTGAAAAAAGCCTATTGATTCCCTCTATAAATTTATACATTTATAGTTTTATTCACGAGACTGATTGTGTAGGTAGGGGTCCCATTGCACTGCTTTTCCCATGGGCCCATACTGCTGTTAAGACGTTCCTGCCGATGGGGTTCGTCTTTCTCAATTGTTTGTTTTCTGTGTAGTCTTTTGTAGGTCATTGTTTGTCCTTTCGTATTTTGGCCATTGTGTTGTCTGTCCTTCTTTGATTTACGGCTTCAGATTTCTCCTATGGTATCTGCAAAATGTTCTTGCACATTGAATACTAGAATGCACTTTAATAACTGTTAATGTTGATATTAATAGTATCTTGTATACTAAGACATTTAAATGGTTGCTTGTATTTGAAGCTCATTTTTCACACAAAAAGGGTTTTTGGCTAAATCAACTAATATTCAACATAAGAGGGTGTTTGTAATTAGCAATTCGCTATACCGTTTACGTATTCAAAGTTTTCCTGAAAGTGGAAAGTGATCAAGACAATTAGGCAACCGCCAGGATATAGCTGAAATATTGTTGAAAGCGACTTAAACACTATAGCTCTAACCCTAATAATTTCGTCACTATTTGATATCATTGAAACACACTAGACTATCAATCATGAATTATAATCAGAATTCATTTTTGGGAATGTTTTCCAGCTTGCTTATAGGAAGCAAAATAATAATCGGTTTCGATGAGAATGGTAATCATAAAAGGAAACTAGAAATAACAGAATAATAAAATTTTTGCGATTTATTTTTGGAATGCGTAGCTAATAATTCTGTCATTGCTGCAAGCATATTACCTCGGTGGAGACACTGCAAGTATAAAAAATACTAAGTCAACTTTCTCTTGATGACGAATAATTTCATTGAATGAAATAATACAAATAAATTAGAGGACGAAACACTTCGATATGACCGGTATGATATTTCCCGCTTGTCGTAGTCACAAATGCGTCTTTCTTTTCCCTGTCAAGACTTATCATCAGAACTGTTTACCCTTTTGGGGCAGCACGGTTAATTACGGCAATAAGCGGAGTGTATGTTGTTCAATTTGCCCATTTACATGTCCTCACGTTTTCAGTTCCATCTTGTGACGTCCTTCACGTTTTCCGGTTTTCGGTTTTTCTTCGTTCGTTTTTGTGTTGCAGGAATTTTTGTTTTATATATGTTATTTGCATCTTACGCAGACTAGTCTCCAACACGTTAATGTTACTATCGTTTAGCTGTAGCTTGACGAGTCACACCAATGGAACAGAAACCGATAAACCATCCGGAACACGTGCGTTTACTCTCGACATTCAGTGTGATTCGTGTTAATTAGATATCTGTGTAGTGCTTTGTCGATCATTGTTTGACTGTTTGTCCTTTTCCTTTTTGTCATTGTATTGTCTGCCCTTCATTGGTGTATGACTTCTGATTACCCGTTGGTATTTCCAAACAATTGTAAACAATGTAAGCATGCAGTTAAATTAAGCACAAAAGTAAGTCTATACGTACCATGACAATAGAAACGATAGCACAAACGGTACCTAAAACCTACAATAGAAAAGGAACCATGTGGAATGATTAGCTGCAGAGGGCTATTAATCAAAACAATAGAAAAGGAACCACGCGAAGATATTAGTTGCAAAGGTTTATAAATTAGAACAATAGAAAAGGAACAACGTGGAAAGATTAGCTGCAGAAGCCTATCAATTAGAACAATAGAAAAGGAACCACGTGAAGAGGTTAGCTGCAGAATGCTATGAATGAGAACAATAAAAAAGGAACAACGTGAAAAGATTAGCTGCAAAAGGTTATAAATTAGAACAATAGAAAAGGAACAACGTGGAAAGATTAGCTGCAGAAGGTTATAAATTAGAACAATAGAAAAGGAACCACGTGAAGAGATTAGCTGAAAAAGGCTATGAATTAAAACAATATACATGTAAATATTAGTGTTAGACGAATAAAACTCCTTGGTCGATTTAACGAATATAATGGTCGTTTATTGCTGGGTAAGGTTTTCGTTATGGTGTTTAACACCACTTTCAACAATATTTCAGTGATAGCGTGGCGGTCAGTTTATTGAGGTAGGAAAGCGAAGTACCGGGGGAAAACCACAGGTTTTTTATTGCAGAGAAATTGCTTATTTCGATTAGTGTAGAGAGAGGGAGGGCCACTTTGCCCGGATATTTTTCACAAGAGGGCCCACCTTAAAATGTAGGACAATGCCATGACTAAGGAAAAAAATAGGCAGTCAAATACTTTCTGACGAATATAGCATTATCATATTGACAGGTCGAAAAATAACGGTCGTCAAGAAATTACAAACATGCAATTCATCATTTTTTGCTTCATTTAAACCGGGAATTCCCCAAGAAAGATATCTAGAACCTGAAGAAGATATGGTTTTATGTGTTCCAATTCTTCATACAAATGCATTTTCAAACAAATTTGTATATAATATCCTTCGCAGCAAAAATGAAACTTTTCTAACAAAAATGTCGGCCCGTTCGAGTTAAATCTTCTTATACAGTTAACAAGCATATTTTATACAAGTTTTCCGTAATTCGGTTGGTAGCGCGTATCAACTCCGGTATTTTTTAAGATGAAGATATATGATATGAATTTTTTGGCGGTCTCCTTTCACGAAATACTATTTATGAAATATTTCAAGAACAATTATCAAATTTACGAAGTCTGCAAGTCATTAAAACGTATGATTCCAAATGTATGGAAAAACAAACAACGAGCAATAAAATCATGTCAACGTCGACAGATTTCCATCCATGATAATCAGCGTACATATGAATGAATTTTTAAATGCGACTGGAAATTTTTTTGTATGCTTCTCCATGAGATTTGATAGAGCCACCTCTTGGATTCAACATTTTCCTTCAATTTGCTTTCAATCTCTATACAGGGCTGTCAATCAGTGTTATCTGTCGCAAATATGTGTCAGTCTTAATTATATGGTGGCGACAAATACTATTCTTACACTCAGTATAATATTTCCGATGGGCAAGGTACAGGGCAGCACGTGCTCATCATGTTGCACAGCTTCACAAGATATGCTTCACCTGTGAGTGACGTGTCCTTAATTATTTAATTTCAAGTCTTACCCGATTGACAAGTTACGCAATGTACTTTTAACAGAAGAACAACACACAATAATCGATTACCAAGAATTATATCATGACGTCCTTCTTTCGCTTTGTAAACAAACGAGCGATTTTTCAATTTGGTATAATCTCATTCGCACATGTGGCGGTTCTTGTGACTAAATTTTCCGTCGTAAATGTACCTGTTGATGAATTATCGTCTGCTCGAATTTGGCAGCATAAATTGTGTGCGACATTGTCCGCAAACGTAAATATAAATTACCGCCTTCCAATCAAGGTATACTACCGTATTTGTACTCTTAGACATGTCAGAATCGAAATAAATATTTACAATGCACAAACATGTATATGCATCCACTTACTACCTAATGAACAACAGACTGTCTTTTTTCATTAAATATTTTGATAATCCGCTAATTACATTTCAAAATGATTCTGTTCAACTGCTGTTTTTAAAAAAAAAACAATTTTAATCATAATTTACAGACATTTTTGTTTATTTTCGCTTTTGAAAAACAACTCGAGTTATCTTTCATTTTGTAGCTGAAATGCATCCCATTGTAATGCAAATTATAGCTTATCGCGGTGGAATTTGTTGTATCCCTACTGACACAACTAAGGATAATTTAACACTATTGTTTTCATATAGATATAGTCTTATTCATTTTTACTGTGCATAAAGAAATAAACTATTTTATTAAGAAAAAGAGTGCGTTGATATTCACATACTTGGTTAATTCCTTGATTTTTACCGCGATTTCAAATCCGAAACGGTAAAAACATTTTTGCATAATTATGATTATAGTTGTCTTGTAAACTTAGCTAACAAATTAAAATCAAATCAAATAATCACAGAAAGTAAGCATGGTTATAAATTATGTAGCTTAGAGCTCCGAATGAATTATTAAAAACCGCCTCGGTGGTATAATGGTTAGCGTGATGAAGCTATACAACCTGTACATATGTATTTAGTGGTGCTCATGTTGCTCAATCTTTAGTTTTCGGAGTAGTATTTGTTGATCATTGTGTTACCACTTGTCCAATTTATTTGACCATATCATAGTCTGTTCTTCAACGATTTACGGCTTCTGATTATCTGGTATATTCAAACCTTTCATATTGAGGATTATTTGCAAACTTCGCGTTTTACCTCAATGATAAGTTAATAAGATATAATATAAAATAACTTACCGCCATATCTACTACATTTGTCGTGACAGGCTGAAACAAATATTACTTTGATTATTGCTTGAATACACAATGTATTTGTGAACATTGGTTGGAGCAGGAAATGATATCATTCGATGCTACCAGTACAATAAATATAAACTTGCAACATTCGCTATGAAATATACTTGGAATCCATTATTTAGCAAACATATATGTAATTTTGTAATTGCATAATGATGCTGATGCTCCAGGAATTGTTTATTTTGAACTGTTACCCTTGATTGTGTCTCATTGCTTTATTTTACATCAGTCATTCGCGTCGGTGGTGTAATGGTTAACGTGCTCGTATTGAGTGGGATAGATAGTGGGATCTAACCCGATCGGATCAAGCCAAAGACTATCACGACAGATATTTGGTTCTTCTCCACTAAGCACGCAGTTTTAAGTAATAAAAGCAAAGTCTGGCCTGTTCGGAATTACGATAATGTGTCAGAGTGGAGCGACATGTGAACAGACTGTTGTTTCAGTGAGAAAACACTATAATGACATAATTAAGAGTATTTGTCTAGTACAAAGTGAACATCAATATCATCTTATAGAATACAACTTGTTCTCATCGTGATTTAGCTGAATTATTGCTTATTTGACGTTGGGCAACACTCAATTTCTTACTCTTACGTCAGTAAATAAACAAATATCCAGTATATTAAATTACATGTGTGTACTTATACTTACATTTACATATGCCTCTGCGCTCATAACAGTATTCACCGTATTTACATTTTGTATATGGACACTTTCTAGACACTTCTGTAAAAGATTATCATTTAGTTGTTACTACTATAAATAAATTATCATTTAGTTGTTACTACTGTAAGCAAACTATCATTTAGTTGTTACTACTATAAATAAATTATCATTTAGTTGTTACTACTATAAATAAATTATCATTTAGTTGTTACTACTGTAAGCAAATTATCACTGCGTAGTTACTACAATAAATAAATTACCATTTATATGTTCCTCCTGTAAATAAACTATCATTTAGTTGTTACTACTGTTAATAAATGATCACTTATATGTTACTACTATACATAAATTATCATTTTGCTGTTACTACTGTGAGCAAATTATCATTTCGTAGTTACTACGGTAAAGAAATTATCATTTAGATATTACTGCTGTAAATCAATTATCATTTCGTGGTTACTACGGTAAATAAATTATCATTTAGATATTGCTACTGTTAATAAATTATCATTCAGTTGTTACTACTATCAATAAATTATCATTTAGTTGCTACTAATGTAAGCAAATTATCACTTAGTTGTTACTACTATAAATAAATTATCATTTAGTAGTTATTACTGCAAATATATTATCACTTAGTGGTACTACTATGAATAAATTATCATTTAGTTGTGACTACTGTAAATAAATCATCATTTAGTTGTTACTACTATAAACATATTATCACTTAGTTGTAACTACTGTAAATAAATTATCATTTTGTTGTTACATGTACTACTGTAGTGTAAATAAATTATCAACCGCTTTTAAATAATGTTCGAGTGCCATTGGTCGAGCAAGAATTGCTTCTGGAGCATTCGAGTGCACGTCGGCTTTTAGTGGGGTTCAAAAAAGGAAAATAAACAATGACCTACAAAACACTACACAGAAAACTAGAGATAATGCAAAATGATCCCACTAAAAACATGGGGTGAACTTGGACTCAAGCATGCAGAATTAAACACAAATATCAAAATAAAAAAATGAAAACTCAATAAAACAAATGAGAGTAAAGCCGAACGGATCATCGTTTTCTCTGCCAAGGACATAACAGTGGACACCACAAAACACCATCTTATGATCTTATCTGTACATTATCTACTGACATAGAATATACTATCAAACATTTAACATGATTAGTTCAATGTACTCCTGATAATCCAAAATACTCCACTATTTTGGAGTTAACATTATCGGTCGGCCCGATCCGTCGACAAATCGCAATCTCGGAACGAATGTCAAAAATGTTAGTTTCGTCAGTGTCGTTCACTACGCACATCGTGCATAGTGTCTACAATTGCCAATGCAAATTTACAGTCTGAAGTATGGAATGCAAATAGGTAATTGCAGACCCAGAGAAAACCACTGAGCTGCTTGAACACAAACATTTTCAAATCAATTTACATGTTTTTAATCATCTGAATTCCTAATTTGTTGATTGTGTCTCCAGCTCACTCAAATTATAAACGACATATTTTTCCGCAATATAGTTCTTGATCATATTACTGGTGATTTCATGAATATTGTACCAATATCCAATTGACAAGAAGAGTTTGAAGATAACAGAATAATTATATAGAAGAAGAACAGACAACGCAATGGCCAAAAGAAAAAAGTACAAAAGGACAAACAACGATCTATAAAACATACATATAAAACTAAATATCGCGTGACACGAACCCCACTGCAAACTGGTCGTGAAATCAAGTGGGCATTGATATTGTACCACACTGTACATCATACGGCTTTGTCACAGCTATTCAGAAATGCTTCAGGGTGGTACAATCGCAATGTCTATGGGCAAAGACGTAGATAACTGATAATGTATTTATCTATGATTTTCTTACCGACACAAGCACCATATTTCTGTTTGTATCCAGATTCACAATGACAGACAGGGCCTGCATCTGTATCTTTACATTCTTCGTGTGTTTTGCTACATTTATTAGGTACATCAGCACAGGTAATAGCTACAATTATGTATGTATTGACAAACTTAGCCACATGTTTCCTCTATTTCGTTGTAAGAACATGGCCAGATTATGACCTTTTGGGGCCTTAGACTAATGAAAATATGCCCCCATTTCAGACAGAACCACCTTCTAACTCACCAGCATCCGTCTTGAATATGTTGTACTCGTGATACATGTTTGCGACAGTTACATAGCTTGAGGGGCCCTAGACTTTTGCATATAATAGCCTATAGGATAATCCGGCCCTGAGTAAAAAGTGAAAACCAAATTTAATTACTTATGATAATATTCATAGTTTATATAATACGATAAAAGTATGACAAAAAGAAGACACATTGATCATGCATAAAGTACTTATGTTTCACCAAAGTAATTCGACACCTCCATCACAGGAAGAACTCCAATTAACGCTTCGTCTAACGATTGTTATATATATAGCTTAAGGACAAGACTAATTACTTTAGTAATCTAGGATTACATCAGTGCACATGAACTTATATGACATGTAAAATTACCTCTAGGTGAAAGGTTATGCAACCGGAAGATGTTGTCTTTTCAAGGAAATAGGAACCGAGATCAATCATACATTTCTTATTGTGTGTGTATTTAAAGTAAAATATGAGACTTCCTAAAATTGAGTGCTTTATTTACTTAAAGGCGTGGGTGTGTTTATTTGTGATTTTCTTACCTACACAATGACCATATTTGCGTTTGTAACCATATTCACAATTGCAGACAGGTCCTTTATATGTATCTTTACATTTCTCATGTGGTTTCATACATTTCTTTGGTACATCAGCACAGGTAATAGCTACAATTATTTACATAATAATAATAATGTCTTTTATTTAAACAGCATAGCACATATTAGTATAAATCTAGTTTCCATTGTGGTCCTGTACTTAATTAATTAACAACATCAACATCAACACGAAAACAAAGATAAATATTAGACACACACATTATGCATCGTATATTACAAATATATTATTACACCTCAATGAAAAATGTTGACCAGGTAGGTTTTTATCGAAATCTGACTTATATTGAAATTTTCGTATATGTTAGACATGATGAAACATTGCTCATAAAGTTTACATATATTCGCAAAATTTTTAGTGCTTGGTTTTCTCAGCAATGATCTTATACCAATCCAACCTCTAAACAAAAATGTCGACTGTTGATTGGCCAAGACCAGTGGGTACAAAACCCATGCACCCAGCTTGTAATGAATCTACGTCAACTCAATCATAAGAAAAACTCCAATTAAAGCTTCGGTAAACGATTGTTATAGCTATAGCTTAAAGATCAATTATTTTACGAATCTAGGATAACATCATTGTACATGAACTTATATGACATGTAAAATGACCTCAAGGTGAAAGGCAATGCAATAGGAAGTTGTTGTCTTTTGAATGAAATAGGAACCGAGACCAATCATAAAGATATTAAACTTGCTAAAGTTGAGTGTTTTATTTATATAAAGGTGTGAGTGTGCTTATCTGTGATTTTCTTACCTACACAATCACCATATTTCCGTTTGTAACCATATTCACAATTACAGAGAGGTCCTTTATATGTATCTTTACATTCTTCATGTGGTTTCTTACATTTATGTGGTTCATCAGCACAGGTAATAGCTACAATTATTTACATAATAATAATCATTTCCTTTATTCAAACAGCATAACACATATTAGTATAAATCTAGTTTACATTGTGGTCCTGTAGTTAATTAATTAACAACATCAACATCAACACGAAAACAAAGATAAATATTAGACACACACATTATACATAGTACATTACACATATATTATTACATCTCAATGAAAACTGTTGATAAGGTAGGTTTTTATCGAAATCTGACTGATATTGAAATTTTCATATATGTTAGACATTCTGAAACATTGCGCATAAAGCTTACATATATTCGCAAATTTTTGACCTCTAGGTTTTCTCAGCAATGATCATTATACCAATCCACCCTCTAGATAAAAATGTTGGCTGTTGATTGGCCAAGACCAGTGGGTACAAAACCCATGCCCCCGGCTTGTAGTAAATCTACGTCACCTCAATCATACGAACAACTCCAATTAAAGCTTCGATAAACGTTTGTTATAACTATAAATTAAAGATCAATTATTTTACGAATCTAGGATAACATCATTGCACATGAACTAATATGATATGTAAAATGACCTCAAGGTGAAAGGCAATGCAATCGGAAGTTGTTGTCTTTTGAATGAAATAGGAACCGAGACCTATCATAAATGTATTATGTTGTGTGTATCTAAAATAAGACATTAAACTTGCTAAAGTTGAATGTTTTATTTATATAAAGGTGTGAGTGTGTTTATCTGTGATTTTCTTACCTACACAATCACCATATTTCCGTTTGTAACCATATTCACAATTACAGATAGGTCCTTTATATGTATCTTTACATTCCTCATGTGGTTTCTTGCATTTGTTTGGTACATCCGCACAGGTAATAGCTACAATTATTTACATAATAATACAATGTCCTTTATTCAAACAGCATAGCACATATTAGTATAAATCTAGTTTGCATTGTGGTCCTGTAGTTAATTAATTAACAACATCAACATCAACACGATAACAAAGTTAAATATTAGACAAACACATTATACATAGTACATTACAAATATATTATTACATCTCAATGAAAGATTCTGACCAGGTAGGTTTTTATTGAAATCTAACTAATATTAAAATTTTCAAATAATATGTTAGACATTCTGAAACATTGCCCATATAGTTTCCATATATTTGCAAAATTTTGATTGCTTGGTATTCTCAGCAATGATCATTATACCAATACCTTGTCTTAATAAATATGTCAACTGTAGATTGGTCAAGACCAGTGGACATAAAACCCATGCACCTGACTTGTAGTGAATCTACGTCACGTGGCGGTTGGTGGGGGGGGGGGGGTATTTACGTTGCTATATATGTACAAATGCATGCTGTCATACTCAAACAATTTCAGAGCGCTTTGGATTTGCCATACAATCGCGTGAGGACTTTGGTTTGGTTTGGTTTTATGGTGGTTAGCGCATTTTTCAACAATATTTCAGCTATATCGTAGCGGTCAGCTTTATTGGTGGACGAAACTGGAAGACCCAGAGAAAACCACTGAGCTGCCTGAACACAAACATTTTCAAATCAATTTACATGTTTTTAATCATCTGAATTCTTAATTTGTTGATTGTATCACCAGCTCACTCAAATTATGAACGACATATTTTTCTGCAATATAGTTCTTCATCCTATTACTGGTGATTTCATGAATATTGTACCAATATCCAATTGACAAGAAGAGTTTGAAGATACAAAAGGCGTAATCAGAATCCGTATATCGAAGAAGAACAGACAACACAATGGCCAAAACAAAAAAGCACAAAAGGACGAACAACGATCTATAAAACATACATATAAAACTAAAGATCGAGTAACACGAACCCCAATGAAAACCGATGGTGAACTCAGGTGGGCTTTGAGATTGTACCTCCATTCAACAACACTGTACATCATACGGCTTTGTCACAGCAATTCAGAAATGCTTCAGGGTGGTACAATCGCAATGTCTATGGGCAAAGACGTAGATATCTGATAATGTATTTATCTATAATTTTCTTACCAACACAAGCACCATCTTTCTGTTTGTATCCAGATTCACAATGACAGACAGGACCTGCATCTGTATCTTTACATTCTTCGTGTGTTTTGTGACATTTATTAGGTACATCAGCACAGGTAATAGCTACAATTATTTATGTATTGACAAACTTAGTCAAATATTTCCTCTATTTCTTTGTAAGAACATGGCCAGATTATGACCTTTTGGGACCCTACACTAATGAATGTATGCCCTCATTTCAGACAGAGCCACCTCCTAGCTCACCAGCATCCGTCTTGAATATTTTGTACACGTGACGCATGTTTGCGACAGTTACATAGCTTGAGGAGCCCTAGATTTTTGCATATTATAGCCTATAGGATAATCCCACCCTGAGTAAAAAGTAAAGACACAATTTAATTACTTATGATATTATTCATAGTTTATATAATACGATAAAAGTATGACAAAAAGAAAACACATTAAACATGAATCAAGCACTTATGTTTCACCGAAGTAATTCGACACCTCCATCACAGGAACAACTCCAATTAACGCTTCGTCTAACGATTATTATATCTATAGCTTAAAAGCAAGACCAATTACTTTAGTAATCTAGGATTACATCAGTGCACATGAACTTATATGACATGTAAAATGACCTCTAGGTGAAAGGTTATGCAACCGGAAGATGTTGTCTTTTCAAGGAGATAGGAACCGACATCAATCATACATTTCTTATTGTGTGTTTATTTAAAGTAAATATATGAAACTTACTAAAATTGAGTGCTTTATTTACTTAAAGGTGTGAGTGTGTTTATTTGTGATTTTCTTACCTACACAATCACCATATTTTCGTTTGTAACCATATTCACAATTACAGACAGGTCCTTTATGTGTATCTTTACATTCCTCATGTGGTTTCTTACATTTGTTTGATACATCAGCACAGGTAATAGCTACAATTATTTACATAATAATACAATGTCCTTTATTCAAACAGCATACCACATATTAGTATAAATCTAGTTTGCATTGTGGTCCTGTAGTTAATTTATTAACAACATCAACATCAACACGAAAACAAAGTTAAATATTAGACACACACATTATACATAGTACATTACAAATATATTATTACATCTCAATGAAAGATTCTGACCAGGTAGGTTTTTATTGAAATCTAACTAATATTAAAATTTTCAAATAATATGTTAGATATTCTGAAACATTGCCCATATAGTTTCCATATATTTGCAAAATTTTGATTGCTTGGTATTCTCAGCAATGATCATTATACCAATACCTTGTCTTAATAAATATGTCAACTGTAGATTGGTCAAGACCAGTGGGCATAAAACCCATGCACCTGACTTGTAGTGAATCTACGGCACGTGGCGGTTGGGGGGTGGGGGTATATATGTAAAAATGCTGTCATACTCAAAGAATTTCAAAGCGCTTTGGATTTGCCATACAATCGCGTGAGGACTTTGGTTTGGTTTTATGGTAGTTAGCGCATTTTTCAACAATATTTCAGTTATATCTTGGCGGTCAGTTTTATTGATGGACGAAACTGGAAGACCCACAGAAAACCACTGAGCTGCTTGAACACAAACATTTTCAAATTAATTTACATGTTTTTAATCATCTGAATTCTTAACTTGTTGATTGTATCATCAGCTCACTCAAATTATGAACGACATATTTTTCTGCAATATAGTTCTTCATCCTATTACTGGTGATTTCATGAATATTGTACCAATATCCAATTGACAAGAAGAGTTTGAAGATACCAAAGGGGTAATCAGAATCCGTATATCGAAGAAGAACAGGCAACACAATGGACAAAAGAAAAAAGTACAAAAGGACAAACAACGATCTATAAAACATACATATAAAACAAAAAATCGAGTAACACGAACCCCACTGAAAACCGGTGGTGAATTCAGGTGGGCATTGAGATTGTACCACCCTTCAACAACACTGTACATCATACGACTTTGTCACAGCTATTCAGAAATGTTTCAGGGTGGTACAATCGCAATGTCTATGGGTAAAGACGTAGATAACTGATAATGTATTTATCTATGATTTTCTTACCTACACAAGCACCATCTTTCTGTTTGTATCCAGATTCACAATGACAGACAGGACCTGCATCTGTTTCTTTACATTCTTCGTGTGTTATGTTACATTTATTAGGTACATCAGCACAGGTAATAGCTACAATTAGTTATGTATTGACAAACTTAGCCACATATTTCCTCTATTTCGTTGTAAGAACATGGCCAGATTATGACCTTTTGGGACCCTACACTAATGAATGTATGCCCCCATTTCAGACAGAGCCACCTCCTAACTCGCCCACATCCGTGTTGAATATTTTGTACTCGTGATACATGTTTGCGACAGTTACATAGCTTGAGGGGCCCTAGACTTTTGCATATAATAGCCTATAGGATAATCCGGGCCTGAGTAAAAATTAAGACAAAATTTAATTACTTATGATAATATTCATAGTTTATTAATACGATAAAAGTATGAAAAAAAGAAGACACATTAAACATGCATTAAGTACTTATGTTTCACCGAAGTAATTCGACACTTCCATCACAGGAAGAACTCCAATTAACGCTTCGTCTAACGATTATTATATCTATAACATAAAGACAAGAACAATTACTTTAGTAATCTAGGATTACATCAGTGCACATGAACTTATATGACATTCAAAATGACCTCAGGTGAAAGGTTATGCAACGGAAGATGTTGCCTTTTCAAGGAAATAGGAACCGAAATCAATCATACATTTCTTCTTTTCTGTGTATTTAAAATAAAATATGAGACTTGCTAAAATTGAGTGTTTTATTTACTTAAAGGAGTGAGTGTGTTTAAATGTGATTTTCTTACCTACACAATGACCATATTTCCGTTTGTAACCTTGTTCACAATTACAGACAGGTCCTTTATATGTATCTTTACATTCTTCATGTGGTTTCTTACATTTGTTTGGTACATCAGCACAGGTAATAGCTACAAGTATTTACATAATAATAATAATGTCCTTTATTCAAACAGCATAGCACATATTAGTATAAATCTAGTTTGTATTGTGGTCCTGTAGTTAATTAATTAACAACATCAACATCAACACGAAAACAAAGATAAATATTAGACACACACATTATACATAGTACATTACAAATATATTATTACATCTCAATGAACGATTCTGACCAGGTAGGTTTTAATTTAAATCTAACTAATGTTAAAATTTTCAAATAATATGTTAGACATTCTGAAACATTGCCCATAAAGTTTCCATATATTTGCAAACTTTTGAGTGCTTGGTTTTCTCATCAATGATCATTATACCAATCCCTCGTCTTAATAAAAATGTCAACTGTTGATTGGTCAAGACCAATGGGTACAAAACCCATTCACCCGACTTGCAGTGAATCTACGGCACGTGCCCGTTAGGGGTGGTCTTTACGTTGCTATATATGTAAAAATGCTGTCATACTCAAAGAATTTAAAAGTGCTTTGGATTTGCCATACAATCGCGTGAGGACTTTGGTTTGGTTTGGTTTGGTTTGGATTTATGGTGGTTAGCGCATTTTTCAACAATATTTCAGCTATATCGTGGCGGTCAGTTTTATTGGTAGACGAAACTGGAAGACCCAGAGAAAACCACTTAGCTGCTTGAGCACAAACATTTTCAAATCAATTTACATGTTTTTATTCATCTGAATTCTTAATTTGTTGATTGCATCACCAGCTCACTCAAATTATGAACGACATATTTTTCTGCAATATAGTTCTTGATCCTATTACTGGTGATTTCATGAATATTGTACCAATATCCAATTGACAAGAAGAGTTTGAAGATACCAAAGGAGTAATCAGAATCCGTATATCGAAGAAGAACAGACAACACAATGGTCAAAAGAAAAAAATACAAAAGGACAAACAACGATCTATAAAACATACATATAAAACTAAAGACCGAGTAACACGAACCCCAATGAAAACCGGTGATGAGTTCAGGTGGGCATTGAGATTGTACCACCCTTCAGCAACACTGTACATCATACGGCTTTGTCACAGTTATTCAGAAATGCTTCAGGGTGGTACAATCGCAATGTCTATGGGTAAAGACGTAGATAACTGATAATGTATTTATCAATGATTTTCTTACCGACACAAACAACATCTTTCTGTGTGTATCCAGATTCACAATGACAGACAGGACCTGCATCTGTATCTTTACATTCTTCGTGTGTTTTGCTACATTTATTAGGTACATCAGCACAGGTAATATCTACAACTATGTATGTATTGACAAACTTAACCACATATTTCCTCTATTTTGTTGTAAGGACATGGCCAGATTATGACCTTTTGGGGCCCTAGACTAATGAAAGTATGCCCCCATTTCAGACAGAGCCACCTTCTAACTCACCCACATCTGGCTTGAATATTTTGTACTCGTGATACATGTTTGTGACAGCTACATATCTTGAGAGGCCCTAGATTTTGCATATATATTATAGCCTATAGGATAATCCGGCCCTTAGCAAAAATCTAAGACAAAATTTAATTACTTATGATAATATTCATAGTTTATATAATACGATAAAAGTATGACAAAAAGAGGACACATTAAACATGCATAAAGTATTTATGTTTCACCGAAGTAATTCGACACCTCCATCATAGGAACAACTCCAATTAACGCTTCGTCTAACGATTATTATATCTATAGCTTAAGGACAAGACCAACTACTTTAGTAATCTAGGATTACATCAGTGCACATGAACTTATATGACATGTACAATGACCTCTAGGTGAAAGGTTAAGCAACCGGAATATGTTGTCTTTTCATGGAAATAGGAACCGAGATCAATCATACATTTCTTATTCTGTGTGTATTTAAAGTAAAATATGAAACTTGCAATAGTTGAGAGTTTTATTTATATAAAGGTGTGAGTGTGTTTATCTGTGATTTTCTTACCTACACAATGACAAAATTTCCGTTTGTAACCATGTTCACAATTACAGACAGGTCCTTTATATGTATCTTTACATTCTTCATGTGGTTTCATACATTTCTTTGGTTCACCAGCACAGGTAATAGCTACAATTATATACATAATAATAGTAATTTCCTGTATTCAAACAGCATAGCACATATTAGTATAAATCTAGTTTACATTGTGATCCTGTAGTTAATTAATTAATTAACACCATCAACATCAACACGAAAACAAAGATAAATAGTAGACACACACATTATACATAGTACATTACACATATATTATTGCATCTCAATGAAAGATTCTGACCAGGTAGGTTTTTATTGAAATCTAACTAATATTAAAATTTTCAAATAATATGTTAGACATTCTGAAACATTACCCATAAAGTATCCATATATTTGCAAAATTTTGAGCGCTTGGTTTTCTCAGTAATGATCAATATACCAATCCCTCGTCTTAATAAAAATATCAACTGTAGATTGGTCAAGACCAGTGGTTACCAAACCCATGCACCCGACTTCTAGTGAATCTACGACACGTGGCGGTTGGTGGGGGCAGATGTGGTGGGTCTTTACGTTGGTATATGTGTCAAAATGCTGTCATGCTCAAAAAATTTGAAAGCGCTTTGGATTTGCCATACAATCGCGTGAGGACTTTGGTTTGGGTTGGTTTGGTTTGGTTTGGTTTTATGGTGGTTAGCGCATCTTTCAGCAATATTTCACTTATATCGTGGCGGTCAGTTTTATTGGTGGACGAAACTGGAATCCCAGAGAAAACCACTGAGCTGCTTGAACACAAACATTTTCAAATTAATTTACATGTTTTTAATCATCTGAATTCCTAATTTGTTGATTGTATCACCAGCTCACTCAAATTATGAACGACATATGTTTTCCGCAATATAGTTATTGATCCTATTACTGGTGATTTCATGAATATTGTGCCAATATCCAATTGACAAGAAGAGTTTGAAGATACCAAAGAGGTAATCAGAATCCGTATATCGAAGAAAAACAGACAACACAATAGCCTAACGAAAAAAGTGCAAAACGACAAACAACGATCTATAAAACATACATATAAAACTAAAGATCGAGTAACACGAACCCCACTGAAACCCGGGGGTGAACTCAGGTAGGCATTGAGATTGTACCACTCTTCAGCAACACTGTACATCATAAGGCTTTGTCAAAGGCTATACTGAAGTGCTTCAGGGTGGTACAATCTCAATTCATATGGGTAAAGACGTAGATAACTGATAATGTATTTATGTATGATGTTCTTACCGACACAAGCACCATCATTACGTTTGTACACGCCAAATCCAAAAAGAAAGAAGAAGAAGGAAATCACATCAAAACAAGACAGAGGAACCTTGAACACTGGTTAATTGTACACTTTGTCAAAATGCATCCATATTTTCACCTCAGCCATGGTACTGTTGTACAAAAAGGTTATGAATACACTACAAAAAGAGTATCAACCGGTTAAACACCGATGAATATTTGTGTTTGTTACAAGCCAAGACCTTGATTTCCAATGTCATTTGTCGTGGTCTTTTGAGTTCGTATCTATCTACCTATTAACGTATAAACACAATAGCCAAGAAAAAGGACAAAAGGACAAACAACGGTCTTAAAAACAGACACAATTCTAAAGATCGAGTAACACAACGGGGTGTGAACTCTCCTACCAGTTTGCGGCCGCCATCATTCACTGATGATACTGCCACTTTGGTGCGCATGCCAATTTTAAGCGCATTTTTTAAAACTTAACAATAAAGTGTTGTGCAAAATATATGTGCAAGTAAAAACAACTTGATTAATTTAATTAAGAAAGGGAGTCTTGAAGGATTCAAGACTCTTGACAGTGACAGTGTCGGTGGGCAGAGCGTTCCAATCCCTTATGGTTCTTCGGTAGAATGACTCTTTCCTTATAATATTGTTACATGATGGTATATGAAAGGAGTGTTGGCTCATGTTTCGACTCAGTCGTGATGGTTGTACGAGTCTGTCAGTGGCATCAATTTTAACTAGATCATTTACGATCTTGTACATTAAGACTAGTCTAGCACTCTGTCTTCTTTCTCCACTGTAGGCCATCTTAGTTCTTCTAGCATGCTAGTGACTGATGAGGTGTTGTGGTACCTGTTCACTACATTCCTTGCCGCCCTACGCTGGACAATTTCGATACGTTTTTGTCCTCTATAGTGTATGGATCCCAGGTGGTGCATGGATATCCCAATGTTGGTTTAACCAATGACTTGTAAGCTTTCCCTTTTATGTTTGAATTTCCGATATTTAGGTTTCGTTTTAATAAGCTCATGGTGTTGTTTGCTTTCTTGCACATGTGTGATATGTGTTGGTTCCACTTCATATCTGATGTTATGGAAACACCTATATATTGTTCAGTTGTTACTTGCTCTAGTTTGTGACCATGCAGGATGTAACTATTCATAATTGGTTGTTTCTTTCTTCTGATGGTCAGGACTTTACATTTCTCTGGATGGAAGCTCATTTGCCATTTTTTTTTCCCATTTAGCCAATTTATTCAGGTCATCTTGAAGAGTTACACTATCGATATCAGATGTTATGGTAGGATATACGATGGTATCATCAACGAACAATCTGGTTTTGGATCTTATATTTTCTGGCATGTCGTTGATGTAGAATAGGAACAAGCTGGGGCCTAACACGATCCCTTAGGAACACCTGATTCAACCGGTATGGAATTTGATGTCTCACCTTCTACTATTCCTGACTGATTACGATCCCGGAGGAAGCTTAGAATCCTTCTGTTGGTTTTACCTCTTATGCCATAGTGGTGTCATTTATGGATTAGTAGGTTGTGACATACTTTGACAAAAACTTTGCTGAAATCCATAATCAGGCAGTCAGTTTGTTTACCACTGTCAAGGTTTCTAATTCCATCATCTACAAATTCAACAAGCTGTGTATCACAGGAAAGGCCTTTCCGGAATCCAGATATATGCGTTGTCAATTCTTTTAAGACTCTATGGGTGATGTTGTCTGGTCCAGGTGTCTTATGATGATTTAATTTTTTCAGCAATTTGGTAACTCCCTCCTCTGTTATCTGAATGCTATGCATAGATTCAAACTTCCCTTTCATGTTGCAGGTTTTTTGAAAGATTCGTCTGATACTTCTATCTTAGTTGAGAATGCCATTTGGAACTGCTTGCTTAGAATGTTGACCTTATCTTTGGAGTCTGGATGTATTATTTCATCTGCTTTGGGCGGAGGTATGGTGTTACTATTTGATCTTTTATGCTTAATATATGTCCAGAACTGTTTCATGCAATTTTCATTTCCTGCTCTCTCATCTACCTCGGGAGTAACAATGCCCTCTACATTCTGTCAATATGCCTTTCTTAGTTGTCTCTGGGATTCATGTTTCAGCTTGTTGTATTTAATTTTCTCTGCTTCATTCCCTGATTTCTTCTTTCTCTTATAACTGCGGTCTCCCTTACGAATCAGTCTCTTTAGATCTCTATTTATCCATGGGTATCCATCTTTGGTTTGTGCTGTTGTATGGGGTATTTTGTTCTTGATGCTATTGTCCAAATCTTTCTGAAAATAGGTCCAGGTGGAGTTCACTGATTCACCAATGTTCTTCATATTAATTTTTTCATTGTAAGTAACTTTTACATTGCTGATAACGTTATCCCATTTTGCTTTACTATACAAGGGGATCTGGCGTGGCTTTTGCTGATGTCTGGTTGGTACAATATATATCTCAGTGTAGACAATTTCATGGTCAGATACTCTTGGGATAATCTCTGTTCTACGAAAGCTAAATGGGTGATTCGTTGCAATTATGTTTCCGATGTTTGTGTCGCTAGTTGGTTCCTCTACTATTTGTGTGAGTCCATTGTATTTCTATAAATTTGTGGTGAATTGATGGATATTGAGTGCTAGATGTGAGTGTGTTTCCTTTCCAATCCCAGCTTGGAAGGTTGAACTCTCCAGCTATCACCAGAAATGTATTTTTATACTAGCAGCCCTTTCCAAGCTCTTCCCAAGTTGGTTGATGCTCTCTGCATTTGATGTTCTTGGGCTGTAGTAAGAGCAAAGATATATAGCTTTCTGACCGATTAACTCTAATTTGCACCAGACGATTTCACATTCTAATTCTAATTAAGACACCGCCACCGGAGAGGTTACGATCATTTCAGAAGATGGTATAGGCTCTTGGAAAAATCGGTGAATCTTTTATACTGTTGTCAATCCAAGTTTCAGTGCCAAATATAATATCTGGATATGTACTTCCAATCATATTTTCCAACAGGTGTTGTTTAGTTTTTATGGATTGGAAATGCACATTCAAAATTCTAAGTGGTTGTTGTTTTACTCCCTTTGGTGTTGAAAGTTCTCTGTTTGGTGTTGAGGTATACACTTAACTTTAACTTGATTTGATGATACTGGACTGGAAATTGATGTGTCAGATAAAACACTAAATTGGTTTGGGGTACTGAAAACCATGGAGAAGCAAAATGATGTATAATTGGGGCTGTTGCAGGCAGGGCAATCCCAAGTGACAGCAGAGTCATTTACATGTTCTAGATATACGCTGGATTTCTTATATTGACAGATAGCGTCATAACATTGATTGCATGTATCACTTACAATACCTCTATCTTCCTATCTAACAGGTTTATCACAGGTACCACATGGATATAATGACCCAGATGTTGATGGTCCAGGATGTATGTTAACATCATTTGACAGTGTGATTAGGAACATTGAAAAGTATGCTAGGGTAACTTTTGATCCATTTCTTGAACATAGACCTCTCAAACGGCTCTGATTTGTAATCACTCTAACCACAACGTATTCATGATCAGTTGGACACTCATGGTTGTTTACAATAATAAATTTATGTATTTCATCTCTGTTGTTGACTGATGTATGTTTAATGATGAAACCTTGGATAAGGATGGTAAGGATCAATCCTGTTGTTAATGACGCCATTGTTGTTTATCTACGATGTATGTCCAATCAGAGATTCTGACGGTGACAAGTAGATGTTCTGTGTTTGCCTTCAATATGATGTTGAGTAAGGTGTTTGTGTATTTAGATCTTACCCACTGAGCACTGCAAAATGTAAAGTAATTTTGAAAACGTGAATTGAGAAAAATATTAAAACAATTTCAGGTACTGTTCAAAATGCCTGCCATTTTTGTTGGGCATGCGCACTCTAGTGTTCCGGAAAGGTAATCAACTCCTACACCACTAGTGGCATCCGTCGTGTAATACTCATATGAGTCGGAATTTTATACTCATATGAGTCGGAGTTTCTTGAAAATCTTGTGAAAGAAAAGACGATTCACGAAGCTAGAGCCTTTAATTTCACACACAGGTATATTGATGACATTTTATCTATCAATAATCCTAGATCTGCAGAATTCCTTCCATTGATATATCCACCAAAGCTGGAAATTAAAGAGACCACAGATACAGCTTCGTCCGCATCATTTTTGGACTTATGCCTCGAATTTGCCGACAGTGGTCAACTCAGTAGTAAAATGTATGCTAAACGGGATGACTTCAATCTTAAAATCATAACTTTTACAAATATTTGCAGCAATATACAAGCTTCTCCTGCATATGGTGTTTACATCTCGCAATTGATTCGCTATGCAAGGGTCAGTAGCAATTATTCTGATTTCTTGAAACGTCATCTTTATCTGATAAACAGGCTACCGGAACAGGGCTATTAACAGATTCGCCTTATTCGATCTCTTTAAAAGATTATATTCCGATACCAAGATCTTGTCGAAAAATATTCTGTCTCTGCAGAGACGATAATAAACGATGGATTTTCAGAAAGTAAATTTGTAAAATACATAAAGATAAGGATTAAGCAATCGTGGTTTAGACATGACGTCATTCAACATCTCATTTGAAATCAAATTGTGTAAGAAGATGACTATTTAGTAAAACAATGCATACTTATTCAAATAAAATCCGATTTATTGGACTTATGTAATTTAGCTTTTTATATCGTCAGATTCCATGAGATCTGTATTTTTAGTTTATATCCTGAATGACTGTAATAATAATAAATAAATCCGGTATTTTATATTCAAAGATGTAGCATTTTCTCGAAAATCGGCATTGCGGTTAAAATTACGTACGTTAATAGCGATGTATGCAAAATTCATTCCGATTTCCTGAGTGGAATCAGTTGTTGTATTTCCTTTTACAGGAGAATATCTTAATCTTGAAATGATCAAAATAATTTATCTGCTCGGAGTCTCTTAAAAATATTTCTATCTTCGCATGATATTTAGTTTTGTTTTCATTTTTGAGAGATCTACCTTTAGTTATTTACATGGTTCATGACTGTTCATTCTTTGGTTTCACTGCGGATTTTGTAATGAAAAAAGGAACATTTGGGAATTTTACCGGATTTGGCCATCTGCAAACGTCAGAGACGTCGGGTAGAAATATTGCCGTAGAGTTAGACAGCCGGCATCCACTTCTTCCAAAAACTGGATGAGAAAATGGAGATTTTACTCTGATTCTAAGGGAAAAAATTGAAAGTTTTGCAGATAGAAGTGCTTTCAATGCTAGGTTAGCAAAGAAAAAAAACACGAAAAAAAAAATATAATTGTTAAAAATCGAAAACTTGCAACACAAAACATTTCCCTTTGGTAACATAAAAAGGCTTTCCCTTTTATGGAAAATATGCTTAAATAGGATTTTATGAAATATAGGCATCGTCTGCTTTATCTTAGAGTCGCACAAATTTACATCAAGTACACCTTATATACCACAAATTTGTAAGGTCGGTCGATCATTGTACCATAGCCGTGATCGCATAGTCGCTGCTTCGCGACCCCTGCAGATTTACACTGTGTTTCACAGTATGATTTAAGAAATAGTAATAATTATGTTATACCTAATTGTCGATTAAAAATTACCATAAAATCCGTCTTCCCCTCTACTACCCGAGATTGGAACAATCTAAATCCGGAAATTAGAAATTCTGGTAATATTAACATATTTAAAAGAAAAAGAAATATATTACTTAAGAAAGTGCCTTTTTACTTCTGTTGGGGTGATAGAACATTAAATAGTATTCACAGTTCGCTAAATGCAGATTTGCACCTTGTCAATTTAAAGCCAAGTCCTGGATGTATTTGTGGTCATGGTTTTGAAGATTGTATACACTTTTTCTTTGAATGTCCCTTTTATAAGGAAAATAGGGCAACGGTTTTAATAAATTAAAGAATTACAACTGAATTGATATTATCTGATCATGAAAATCTGACTCCTAATCAAAACATCGAAATCTTCTCTGCTCTTTATTGTTTTATTAGAAGCGCCCAGCGCTTTAACTAATGTACTAGCATACTCACTTCAGTCAATGTTGTTTTTTGTTTGCTTTTGTTTGTTTGAAGCCCTTCTTCTTTATTCCACTGTATTCAACATATTATTTCACCTTATTCTTCTTTATGCTTACTTTATTATTATCGTCTAAATATATCATGTTGTAACATTTATTTGTATAATTATCGCCATTATGTGTAATCATTTTTTGTTTATATTTTTGTAAAAGTGAAAGAACTTCACTAATGCTGTTATAGCTTGTGTCCAATCCTATTTGCAACTTTCATGCAAATAAAATATGCTTAAACTAAACTACACTGAGAGCGCAAATTCCATTGGAGAAGCTTGGGGGTTTTTTTTGCAACATACTGTGCTTCGCTCTGGATTTTGGTTAAAGTGATAAAAATGTACGCTATATATTAAGTTATTTTATTTATTTTTTTGCATATTATAGCACAGTAGATTTGCATTGATTTTTCGAAAGCCGTACAACAAATATTTCCTTACATATGAAATCATGACGGGAATTTACATGCAAGCTGTTAATTTCATTTTTTTTTCATCAATATTAACTATTCTGTCGGGTTTTTTTGGGTTTTTTTTTCAATCATCACGTAATCGTCATAATCACTAAAAATAAAGCAATTTAGCACATGTCGTGCTTATCGGAAGCAAACCATCAAAGCTTTTAGCTTAAAAAAAAATGTTGTGCCTGGTTGTTACGTTATCTGAAATCTTCAATTGAGAAACCAAATCTTCTGCTATGTTTTCTGATTCGCATTTTACCCCATCACTACTGTAAGTAATACATTTACTTGACTAAATGCGGGAGCACAGTAGTCATGACCGCATTGGCGCTGCCTTGTGATGGAATGGATTGTTCTAGAAGATGGTTCGAATCCCATCAGTCCTTTTTTTTGTTTGTCTACATTTTTAAGCTTAGCTTCAGAGGGCTATTTTTGGATGTAAGATTATGAAACTGTAAATTCATTTATTGCAAAATAACTTATTTGTCGTGAGTACTTAGACGGTATCAGAAATCATGGGTAGTGGTCGAGAAGTGTCTAAAAATACATCTTTAATATGACAGATAAGTTGCAATGGACAGAGGTGCGATCTCCAAATACACCATTGTTTTTTTAAATGATAGATTGATTGCTTGTAATTGATATATTAAAAACAGATAAAAAGCCGCGTTCGCGATCACTTTATTTCCTATTCAAACTATTCCAGACGAGAGACATTATTTATCAAGAAAACAAGTGGGATCTGCTCTGACAGAAACCAAAAATTGGGATTTCTTGTTGACTGCACAAGTCGAGATGGCCGGAAAATATTAGATCCAGGTGTTGACCTATTTGATAAGCATACATTGCTAATGAAGACGCACAGACCGTTTCAAGCACAGTGCAATATATTACACCGAATCCGCTTCTGCTTTAACAAATGGTGAAGAAACAACAGATTCTATTATTTCTAAAATGCTTCCAAATGTATCTTGCCTCGAGGGTAATGTAAAGATCAAATACGCTTTTTATTGAAAGGAGTGAAAATCTTTTCAAAGAAAATATTCCTGCTTTCAGTGTGCAAGGAAAATCGTGCAGTGTTTCCTTTTTGCATACAAATCTGGTGACAATTATCCAAAGCATTTCAGAAAGTTAATTATGTAACATGTTCATTAGCATTATGAAAATACACATTTGGAGTTATTTGTACAAAAGTGTTACAAATCCAGAGAAAAATATGTTTTAAAGTAAATAACATTTTTCTATAGAAGTTTAAAAAAAAGAAATGTCGTGTATATAATTTTCTCTATGAAAGTTAAAGCCTCTTCTGAACTGTCTATAGCAGCTAATTTGTTCACTGTCATCTGACCGGCTTTTTCAAAGATACGTCTTTACAATTTTGTGCCTAATTTGAAGGAAGAGATTGTCTTTGCTGGACCACCCGGTGTTCAATTCGGATATGAGTATCTTCCACAGAATCGGTATCGTATTTCACATCGTCATCGAAGGAAGAATTAGTACCATATATCACTTGATTTGCATTGAAAGCTCGGAGCGCAACCTCATTCTTGATAACACTGCGTTTTCTTATTACATTTCCGTAGAAACTGTAGAAGTTCAGTCTTTTTTAAAGTTAGGAAGTCTTCAAGTGTTGCCTTGGATTCTACGTCAATTAATTTCATATTTTTTCGCACTTATTATTTATTCAATCAATTTATAAAAAAAGCCGTCAGAAAAACTTTGCAACCGGAAATGCTATATACCTACCGCCAAGGACGATTATTCAACTTGCGAACGATAACTCCCTTTTCCACAACGAGGGAATTCATTAACAGTCAATCAAGTCATGATGAAAACTGTAAAACTTTCGAAGTGATGAATTCAACTTAACCAAGAGGAACCATTGGTTCATTAGCTTCTTTATTAACAGGAACTCTCTATCAAGGAAATCTCGATAGGAACCACAAGCTCTGGAATATCGTATCAATTGAGAGATATATACTCCATATGGAGGTGCTGCTGGAATGTTGCTACATATACATGGAAAAGTCACAATGGGAAAATTGAAATCGTCTCTTTTGTCGTAAAGATTCGTTCTTAACCGCCCATCACTGTAAATATCGAGGTGGAGGTCAAGGTATGAAGCAGACTTATCTGTATCTGTGGTATCCTTTATTTCAAATTGAATGACTGTGTTTCATATCAGTTGTGTCCTTTCATGATATATATTAACATATATGAAGATCAAAAGGATAATTTAGGAATCATCGATAATTAAATGTATCTCTTATTTTCCTAACGATACAATAACTATTTCTAAATGTTCGCATGTTGTCCTCTATGAGGTCATTTTCAGATGTCTTTTATGATCTAATTTACAAATGTCATTAATGAAGTAGCTTCATGTGTCTTTTATAAGAGGTCTTTATATGGTATTGCTACATTTATATGAAGAACTCCTTATATGACTCGAGCTAGCTCGGAGTTTATTTTAATAAGACCTCAACAATTAAATAGATTTCAAAATTTGTGGTAATAGTAAATTGTGTTAACAATCTTTGTATTCCTCTTATGTTATTATATATATGAATTAAACATAAAAGGAAATAATTCACACCAAAACAGTTTTAGAAAAACTAGCTGGAAAGTTATTAAAATAAAAAACAAATGCAAAATAGATACACAATCGCCCATTTCCTGGCTGGATGCAATGATCTGATAAGAAGCAATGTAAAAAAGGGAACCTTGGTTGACCCTGGACGATCAAGTTGCACGAGAAACAAAGCCATCTGATTGCTTAAAAAGAAGTAGGTTTGAAGTTTGTAAAATGACTCTAAGGTTTGTCGGCCTGTCTTTGAAGTTTGTATGTTTGTTTTCTTTAATTAAAAAAATACAACATATAGTATATCTACCCAACATATATCTCAATTGCCTGCGGAGTAGGATATCAGAGGAAATCCCATCACAGGTCACATGTAATGTACTATCCAATTGAAAATGGGGATTGCAAAATATGAAAATGCTACTAAGCTGTTTTCCATGCTACGAGCAATCTGATTGGCTGGAAAATAACCGCACTTAGAAAATTATTGTATATTCATGACAATTAACCTTTCGATGGGGATCGCTTTGAAAGAGTCAAAAATCTAGATGTTGTCAATGCAAAAAGTATGTGAAATCACCATAGACAGCAATAATATGTTTATTAAATATCATAATTACAATATATACGGTATATTATCCTTAAAATGTGTCCTAACAATATCTATTTTGTAATACGTTTCACTAAATAGCAAATCGTGGCAATCTACAACAAAACAATGGATTATAATTAATATAATGTAAGAATTTAACAGAAAAATAATTGAGCATTTAAAGCATAAAATATCCGTTCCGAAACTATCCTTTCTACACAATGTATTTCCTAGTTGATACCAGTGATACTTTTGCATAACAACATAGTTAAAAGAAATGATAGCAGCAATCAGAAGACATTCGCAAATAGTACTGTATACAGAAGGAATATGTTGACTCTAGATAAAAATATTTTACTTACGATATGTCGCTGATGCCGCTGATGCCAGTTTGAAGTTGATGAGCACAATCACTATTAGAAAGCCTTTAACAACCATACTGGAGGTTGTATGGTATGCACTCAATGACAACTGATTTTCAATTTCAAGTAATATACTGATTTAAAAAAAAAAGCATATATGTATATCATTACCATTATTTACACAACCAATCATATAAGAGGAAAACGTTACGTGTTCTATGCAGATGACTCCATGTCGGTTTGCACGTAACACATTGCAATGTGATGAAAAAAGCATGAAATAATTAACATAAAGAATCATTATCCTACACCTGGTAAATATTTAGATCATTCTATTGCTTTTTTGTTTCTTATATTTTTTCTTGCTTTGTGTTTTGAATTTTTTGTTTTTTTGTTTTAAATAAATGTTTCCACTTTTTCTTTTGGTATCTAGCATTACAGAAAAGCTAGTTTGACATGACGGATTAGGTTTTGCATCTTTTTAACGATAGCACTGAAGAGTGATTTTTTTTCTCAGGAAAGTGTAAAACGCTGAATCAGCCTTTTAATGCTTGTTATGCATGTATGTGTACGACTAGGGTGTTCGCGTTCGATCTATGTTAAGGATTTGAGAGAAATAAATCATGTTGTATTGTTGTATTTATCAATAAGACAAAATAGTGTTGCTATACAATTTAAGCAGTAAATCGAAATCTACAATTTCTACGGGGTTTTTTTTAGATGGAAAAACGTTGGAGATACCGTAGCGGATAATCAGATGCCGTAAATTGAAGGACAGACAACGCAATGGCCAAAAGAGAAAAGTTTCTTGTCCATGTCCTTGATATCGCAAATTGCTAAGATGCTTTATGACTAGATTCAAAAATTATATATAAATATATTTGTATTTCCAGCAACTAAAATATCTTGTTTTCAAATATTGTGCCAACTTATTTGATGATAACTCTGCTTGTGGAGTTCTCGAAGGTATCATCCGCCCAGTAATCAGTGCTTCGGGACTTACATGTTTATATATATACGTCTGAAAATTAAACCAAACAGTGTTAGAATTAGATTTTAGAGCTGTCGACGGGATTTGAATCCACACCATTGATACACAGCAGCACCATTCGCTTAGCCTTACGTCCAGCGCCCTAGACCACTCGACCACATCCACTCCCTAAGAAAAGGAGCTTCAATTATCGTAGTGTTACCTTTTCTCGTAAGGCAAATCTAGGGATAGGCGTAAGACATGTGTATAAGCGTGTGTAGATGGTACATATATACTTAATATTATAATTTGACAGCAATCTAACTCAGCAATTTTTAATATATTGTATAGGATAATGAAGAATTCATTATACAGTCACAGGAAATAAAGTATATTATTCAAACGTCTAGAAGCAAGTGACAACCATACAATTTATCTGTAGCACAGGATCTCAAAGTTACTAGGGATACTAGGTTAATACTAAATATTATATACGTCTGAATATTAAACAAAACAGTGTTAGAATTCGATTTTAGAGCTGTCAAATTTACAGTTCATACAGAATGTAATTTATCAAAACTAAGATTAATCTGCATCAGCCACAGGTAGCCTTTGTTAATTTTGGCTATCATGTTTTCCACTTTTTTGACTATGAACTTACCTGCCGAAGGTTATTCAAGAAAGACGATATATCTACGTTTTTATGGTATCTCTAATGGTGGACTTGTAACCACGATGGTATTATTCACCTAGTGGTCAATGTCTCGGGCACTGGCATGACTAGGGATATAGAGTAATTCGCGTATGACCTCTAATGGAGTTTCTTCAGATCCTCCCCTACGCTTGTATCAGTAAAGAGGAGGGAGTGTACATGTGAGATCTGATTTTAATCAATTTTCATTTTTAAAATTTGAACAGTTGATCACATTACATATGTTACGGATTTTGCAGAATTATCTTGCGTTTTGTCGACTTTTGACGAAAATATGCAAATTAGATTGATTTCGACCAAAAGCTATATATAAAACATTCTCTTCTGGAACGATTCAGCGAAGATTAACCCAACTTTGCAACGTTAATTCTTGAGTAAGCTCTAACTTCTATCCAAGATGACCGCTGTTACTGAAAAAAACAGAAATGTCTTCAAATGGCAAACCTGATCCATGCTATGATAGTGTGAGCTTAAACTAAGATATTATAAGATTAAGAGTTGTTTGATATATTTGAACTTTTTACTGTCAAATTTGTAATTTGGACAATTTTTTTTTAAGCTTTAAATTATAATTATTCTAGCAATAAATGATTTAAAAACTCTCTCCTCAGAAACCTCTTGGACAATTTGAACCCAAGTGTGCCTAATCATTTGAATATGTAATTTAAAATAATATTTGCAGAATCTGACAAGTGACCAACATGAATGGTGCTACTAAAATAGAACATAGAGGTAAATCTACAGTGTAAATTTCGAATGATTTTAGCATAATATGTGACTTTTTAATATTTCTTCAAATGGTCAAACAGCGAAATATTATGAATTATATTTCTGAGAACTTGCAAATATAAGACATATTCATTCATTGACATGTATTCAAATAATCTTTATAATATAAAAACGTTAATCATCGGTAGGCAACCACAAGCACATGTAATGAAATTAAAGCTTAAACAGTGATGGTCTTCAATTCCACCAATATCAGCAATAGGAATTTTCTAAATTATCTACAGAAGTAAATTTTCCACGAGTTTCAGGGATGGGGAGGGGGCGTCATAATTGGAAAGTCAGTTTATGTGCACAAATCTACATGTATAACTATGCTTGAAAACAATAGAAAAAGTACTCTAACTCTAAAGTTATTTGTAAATAGTGGTCAAAATTCTCCTCCTATTCATTTTTACTGTACATAAAAAAATAAAACATTTCATTAAGAAAAAAAACTGCGTTGATATTCACATACTTGGTTAATTGCTTGCTTTTTACTGCGAGTTCAAATCCGAAATTGCAATAACATTTTTACATAGTTGTTTTGTAAATTCAGTTAGCAAATTAAAATCACGGAAAGTAAGCATGGTTATGAATTATGTAGGTTAGTGCTCCGAATCAATTATTAAAAACCGCATCGGTGGTGTAATGGTTAGCGTGATGGCGCTGTAATACCTATAAATATGTATTTAATGGTGTTCATGGATAGCGTGATGGCGCTGTACCACCTGTACATATGTATTTAATGGTGTTCATTTTTAGCGTGATGGTGCTGTACAACCTGTAAATATGTATTTATTAGTGTTCATGGTTAGTATGCTGGCGTTGTGCCGCCTGTACATATGTATTTAGTGGTGTTCATGGTTAGCGTGATGACGCTGTACCACCTGTACATATGTATTTAGTGGTGTTCATGGTTAGCGTGATGGTGTTGTACCACCTGTACATATGTATTTAGTGGTGTTCATGGTTAGCGTCATGGTGATGTAGTACCTGTACATATGTATTTAGTGGTGTTCATGGTTAACGTGATGGTGATGTACTACCTGTACATATGTATTTAGTGGTGTTCATGGTTAACGTGATGGTGTTGTACCACCTGTACATATGTATTTAGTGGTGTTCATGGTTAGCGTCATGGTGATGTAGTACCTGTACATATGTATTTAATGGTGTTCATGGTTAACGTGATGGTGCTGTACCTCTTGTACATATGTATTTAGTGGTGTTCATGGTAGGCGTGAGAGCGATGTACCATCTGTACATATGTATTTAGTGGTGTTCATGGTTAGCGTGATGGTGCTGTACTACCTGTAAATGTGTATTTAGTGGTGTTCGTGGTTAGCGTGATGGTGCTGTACCAGCAGTACATATGTATTTAGTGGTGTTCATGGTTAGCGTGATGGTGCTGTACTACCTGTAAATGTGTATTTAGTGGTGTTCGTGGTTAGCGTGATGGTGCTGTACCAGCAGTACATATGTATTTAGTGGTGTTCATGGTTAGCGTGATGGTGCTGTACTACCTGTAAAAGTGTATTTAGTGGTGTTCGTGGTGAGCGTGATGGTGCTATACCAGCAGTACATATGTATTTAGTGGTGTTCATGGTTAGCGTGATGGTGCTGTACTACCTGTAAAAGTGTATTTAGTGGTGTTCGTGGTTAGCGTGATGGTGCTGTGCCACATGTACATATGTATTTAGTGGTGTTCATGGTTAGCGTGATGGTGCTTTACTACCTGTACATATCTATTAAGTTGTGTTCGTGGTTAGCGTGATGGTGCTGTACCACCTGTACATATGTATTTAGTGGTGTTCATGGTTAGCGTGATAGCGCTGTACCATCTGTACATATGTATTTAGTGGTGTTCGTAGTTAGCGTGATGGTGCTTTACCACCTGTGCATATCTATTTAGTGGTGTTCATGGTTAGCGTGATGGTGCTGTGTCACATGTACATATGTATTTAGTGGTGTTCATGGTTAGCGTGATGGTGCTGTACTACCTGTAAATATGTTTTTAGTGGTGTTCATGGTTATCGTGATAGTGCTGTACCACCTGCACATATGTATTTAGTGGTGTTCATGGTTAGCATGATGGTGCCGTACCACATGTGCATATATATTTAGTGGTGTTCATGGTTAGCGTGATGGTGCTGTACTACCTGTACATATGTATTTAGTGGTGTCCATGCTTAGCGTGATGGTGATGTACCACCTGTACATATGTATTTAGTGGTGTTGATGGTTGGCGTGATGGTGTTGTACCACCTGTACATATGTATTTAGTGGTGTTCATGCTTAGCGTGATGGTGCTGTAGCACCTGTACATATGTATTTAGTGGTGTTGATGGTTAGCGTGATGGTGCTGTACTACCTGTACATTTGTATTTAGTGGTGTTCAAGGTTAGCGTGATGGTGCTGTACCACCTGTGCATATGTATTTAGGGGTATTCATGGTTAGCGTGATGGCGCTGTGCCACCTGTACATATGTATTTAGTGGTGTTGATGGTTAGCGTGATGGTGCTGTACTACCTGTACATATGTATTTAGTAGTGTTCATGCTTAGCGTGATGGTGCTGTACCACCTGTGCATATGTATTTAGTGGTATTCATGGTTAGCATGATGGCGCTGTACCACATGTACATATGTATTTAGTGGTGTTAATGGTTAGCGTGATGGTACTGTACTACCTGTACATATGTATTTAGCGTTGTTCATGTTTAGTGTGATGGCGGTGTACCACCTGTACATATGTACTTAGCGTTGTTCATGTTTAGTGTGATGGTGTTGTACCACCTGTACATATGTACTTAGCGGTGCTCATGGTTAGTGTGATGGTGGTGTACTACCTGTAAATATGTATTTAGTGGTGTTCATGGTTAGCGTGATGGTGCTGTACCACCTGTACATATGTATTTAGTGGTGTTCATGGTTAGCGTGATAGAGCAGTGACACCTGTAAATATGTATTTAGTGGTGTTCATGGTTAGGGTGATGGTGTTGTGCCACATGTACATATGTATTCAGTGGTGTTCATGGTTAGCGTGATGGCGTTGTAACACATGTACATATGTATTTAATGGTGTAATGATTAGCGTGATGGTGGTGTGCCCCCTGTACATATATACTTAGTGGTGTTAATGATGCTCAATTCTACGATACACCGGATGGACCCTCTGCCTTTACTTCATTATCATTGTGGATTGTGAAAAAAGCCTATTGATTCACTCTATAAATAAAGACAAAAAATAATAGCTTGATATGATAATATGTTTCCAAGTACACAGAGATAACACTACAACATTAAAAAAACTGTTATGTAAGAGGTGGAAACAGCTGAATATATGATGGCAAAAACTATAATAATGAAATAAATATAGTTAATACCAAATTAACTTGTAACAGTCCGTGCAGGGTGCGACAACACATTGTTATTTTTTACCATTACAGTAACTATTTTTATAGATTTCAAGAGTATTATTTGAATCTTATTTTCGCTACTTTGAGAGTACCTGATGAGGGTTTTCCAGAAACGCGACGCATGCTCTAGGTTTGACATCTACGTTTTTATTTCAATGATATTCACACAGTCAGAAATACAATCTATGATCATCTATTTGCCATGTTATTATGGTTTGCGTGTACTTAAGTAAATAATTTTTGTCAGTAGTGAAATCCTGTATTTTTAAAAGTAAAATACTTTGCAATTATCAGTACTGAAAGTCAAAAACGCTCTGCACAATAAGCAGGGTGCATAGATATAAAAAGGATTTAGCATGTTGGTGTATCTGTACACATTCAAATATGTAATCTTTTCTTACATATACTGGTGTCCACCACAGTGTCCAACACGATTTCCATATTAGATTATGCTCGCGTCGTTTATCAGTAAAACGACAGGTCGCTGCTTGAGCAGTAACTACTTACTCTTCCACAGCACCCGAGTTAACACCCCTCTCTCTTTCCAATGGGCAGTGTTGTCTTAACGCACGGACACGCTGGGCAGTTGTCATTGGGTCCACGAACATATGGGCCCAATGCTAATTGATGTATGTCGTGCATGGCATGCTTTGTTAATGCACTGATTTTGTTGGAAGTACCAATAAAATAAATTTATGTTTAATTTTATCGACATTTGCAGTTTTTCTACGCGAGTGGTTGTGTAGGTAGGGATCCCAGTGCACTCCTTTTCCCAGGGGCCAATAATGCTGCTAAGACGTTCCTGTCGATGGGGTTTGTGTTGCCCAATCGTTAGTTTTCTGAGTATTATTTTTTAGATCATTGTTTTCCTTTTGTCTGTTGGCCATTGTGTTGTTTGTCCTTCTTGGATTTACGGCTTCAGATTTCTTCTATGGTATTTGCAAACTTTTCTTGCACACTGAATATTAGAATACACTTTCATAAATGTTAATGTTGATATTAAAAATATCTTGTGTACTAAGCATTAAACAGGTTGTTTGTATTTGAAGCTGATCTAAAAAGAAAGTACTTTTGGCTAAATCAATTAATATTAAACATAAAAGGGTGCTGATAATAAGTATTCGTTGTACCGTTTAGGTATTCAAAGTTTTCCTGAAAGTGGAAATTGACCAAGATAATTAGGCAACCGCCAGGATATAGCTGAACTATTTTTGAAAATGACGTTAAACACCATACCCCTAACCCTAATAATTTCGCTGCTATTTGATATCATCGAAGCAAAATAGACTATCAATCATGAATTATAATAAGAATTCATTTTTGGGAATGTTTTCCAACTTGTTTATAGGATATGCTGATGCTCTTTTGTCTATTTTCGGTAGTCCATCAATTCCACCTGCACCAACGCAAACAAATGCTCGCATTCCGTGTCCTCATCAACGTTAAAATGTTGTAATAGGTATGCATTGGACGAAAGACTTTGCTATATCTGGTGGTTTTAAGCGGAATGTATGCTGTTCAATTTGTCCATGTGCATGTCCTCACGTTTTTAGTTCCATCTTTTGACGTCTTTTACGATTTCCGATTTTCGATTCCTCTTTGTTCGTGTTTGTGTTGTAGGAATTTATGTTTTATTTATGTTATATGTATTTTACGCAGATTAGTCTCCAACACGCTGATGTTCGCATCATTTAACTGTAGCGTCTCGGGTCACACTAGTGGAACAGGAACCGATTACACATCCGGAACACCTGCACTTACTCTCGACATTCAGTGGGATTCGTAAATTAGTTTTCTGTGTAGCGTTTTGTAGATCATTGTTTGTCCTTTTGTCCCTTTTTCTTTTGGCTATTATATTATCCGTCCTTATATATGTACGACTTCTGATTACCCATTAATATTTTAAAACTTTTCGTTGAAAACAATATACATGTAAGTATGCAATTAATTTAAACATAAGAAGCAAGCACCTACGTACCACGACAGTAGTAATGCTAGCTCATACGGTATGTATAAACTATAATAGATAATGAACCATGTGGAAAGATTAGCTGCATAAAGTTATATATTAGAACAATATAAAAGGAACCATGTGAAAAGATTGGCTGTAGAAGATTATAAATTAGAACAATAGAAAAGGAACCACGTGAAGAGAATAACTGCAGAAGGTTATAAACTAAAACAATATGCATGTACGTTCTAGATTTAGGTGAATATAATTCCTTGGTAAATTTAACTGCTATACCTCTCGTGTATTGCTGATTCCACTTTCCACGATATTTCTGTTATATCGTGGCGGTCAGTTTTATTGCAGGGAGATGGCCTAGTCCGATTAATGTGTAGAAAGAGGCAGGGACACTTTGTCCTGAATTTTTTTCACAAGACGGTAAATTTTAAAATGCATAACAATGCCATTACTAACGATAAAAAAGATGGAGTAAAAATACTTTCTGATGAATATATAGCATTTTCATAGAGTAGAGAGGGTGAAAAATAGCTTAAAATGGACGACAAAAAATCTCGAAAAATGCAATATGTCATTTTTTGGCTTCTTTTAAACCGGGAATTCTGAAAGAAAAATATCTAGAACCAGAAGAAGCTATGGTTTTCTCACCCCTTGGAAAAAGTAGACCGTTAACTTAGGTGAACATTTTTGCTCTATCTTACCCCGGCTTCAGGGTAAGACAAGCTACACGCCGTTTTCCCGCAAAATTGTTTTCCATTCTTGAATTAAATTGTCGATGTATAGTGTCTTGGCAGTATTTTAAATGTATTTCACAATAAAATACAATGTATTTCATAAATATATTATAAATGCTACTACAATAGCGATAAATACCTGTAAAAACGTTATTTGACGTTGGTCAACGGGATGTAATTTGTTTTTATTTACGTTAGTTACCTCACAAGGGAGAGCACTTTATATTTGCTCAACGTTAACAAATATTGACACGATATAAAGGGATGATAAAAAGAGGCAAACATCGTGAAAGTTTGTTAATTTTATCATTTTGAACCTCTTTAAAGTTGTAAAATGAAAATTTTGTTTTATTTTATTATGTGGCATTTTGGTCCTGTGATACGGTTCGCAAATTAATGCGCCAAACTACACAAAAAGTAAACA
This sequence comes from Bathymodiolus septemdierum, assembly GCA_963383655.1. Taxonomy (NCBI): domain Eukaryota; kingdom Metazoa; phylum Mollusca; class Bivalvia; order Mytilida; family Modiolidae; genus Bathymodiolus; species Bathymodiolus septemdierum. The sequence goes on along the minus strand of OY726524.1, from coordinate 26,393,860 downwards.
TACATTGACACTGTAGAAAGGGGTGAGAAAAAGAGTCAAACACCGTAAAAGATGCAAGATAGTAAGATCTGTGACACCCTCGTGTGTCACAGATTGTACTATCTTGCATCTCTCGCGGTGTTAGACCCTATATTTCTTTGTTCCAATTCTTCATACAAATGAATTTTGAAACAAATATGTTTGTAATGTCCTTCGCAGCAAAAATGAAACTTTTCTAGCAAAAATGTCGGCCCGTTCGAGTTAAATCTTCTTATACAGTTAACAAACATATTTTATACAAGTTGTCCGTAATTCGGTTGGAAGCGCACTAGCATGTATCAACTCCGATATTTTTCAAGGTAAAGATATATGTTACGAATTTGTTGGCGGTCTACTTTAACAAAATACTATTGGTGAATTTCCAAATTTACAAAGTCTGATTCCAAATTTATGGAAATATTAACAACGAGCAATAAATCATGTCAATGTGATCAGATTTCCATCCATGACAATCGGCGTACATATGAAGGTTTTCTTAAATGCGACTTCAATTTTTTTATATGCTTTTCCATGAAAATGTTATAGAGCCACCTTTAGGATTCAACATTTTCCTTCAATATGCTTTCAATCTCTATACAATGCTGTCAATCAATGTCATCTCACGCCCATGTGTATCAGTCTTAATGATAGGGTGGGGACAGATACTATTTGTACACTCAGTAGACTATTGCGGATGGGCAAGGTACAGAGCAGCACGTGCTTATCATGTCGCACTGCTCCAAAATATATGTTTCACCTGTGAGTGACGTGTCCTTAATTATTTAATTTCAAGTCTTACCCGATTGACATATTACATAATGTACTTTTAACAGAAAAACAACACACAATAATCAATTACCAAGATTTCTAACATGACGTCATTCTTTCGCTTTGTAAACAAACGAGCGATTTATCGATTTTATATAATCTCATTCGCACATGCGGCGGTTCATGTGACTGACTTTCCCGTCGTAAATGTACCTGTTGATTATCGTCTGCTCGAATTTGGCAGCATACATTGAGTGCGATATTGTCCACAAATGTAAATATATATTACCGTCTTCCAATCAAAGTATACTACCGTGTTTGTAATCTTAAACATGTCAGAATCGAAATAAATATTTACAATGGACAAACATGTATATGCATTTACTTACTACCTAATGAACAGCATATTGCCTTTGTTCATTAAATATTTTAATAATCCGCTAATTACATTTCAAAATTTAAATCATAATTTACAGATATTTTTTTTTTTTTACTGTCGCTTTTGAAAAACAACTCGAGTTATATTTCTTTATGTGGCTGAAATGCACGGCAAACAATGAATATGTATGTTTCAATTTGTGCATTCCTTTGTAATGAAAATTCTAAATTATTTCGGTGGAATTTATTGTATCCCTACTAATACAACTAAATAAAGGTAATAACAAAATTACCGAACTCCGAACAATCTTACAAAGGGAAAGTCAAAACTCATAATTATATAAACAGACAAAATCAGTCAACAACCGGAAAACTGTGAAAACCGTAATGACCCTGACTTGGTACAGGCATTTCTAAAGAAATGGTGGGTTGAATCAGATTTTAATAACATCAAGATCTTCAGGGTAATTTAACAATATTGTTTTCATATATGAATATAGAGATAGTCCTATTCATTGTTACTGTACATAGCGAATTGTAACATAAATACGCATTTTTCCTTTGATGTTTTTATGCAGTAATCAACTTAAAAATAGTGAACTGTTTACAAACCATGGTCTAACATGAAGATCTTGATGTTATTCCATGATTTTGACGTTATAGGTCTGTTATTCCATGATTTTCACGTCATAGGATCTGTTATTCCATGATTTTAACGTCATAGATCTGTTAATCATGTCATTTCTGTTACAAACCATATATACCATGGATCTTACGAATGAGCTTATTTAAACCAACTCATCCTTCGGATTCGTTGGTTTAAATAAGTTAATTCGTAAGATCCATGGTATATATAATACTTGTAGCATAAATACGCATTCTTCCTTTGATGTTTTTATACAATAATCAACTTAAAAATAGATAACATTTACAAACCATGGTCTAGCATGAAGATATTGATGTTTTTCCATGATTTTGACGTCATATGTCTGTTATTCCATGATTTTGACGTCATACGATCTGTTATTCCATGATTTTGACGTCATAGATCTGTCAATCATGTAATTTCTGTTACAAACCATATATACCATGGATCTTACTCATGAACTTATATAAACCAACTCATCCTTCGGATTCGTTAGTTTAAATAAGTTAATTCGTAAGATCCATGGTATATATAATACATACACTATTTTATTAAGAAAAAGAGTGCGTTGATATTCAAATACTTGGTTAATTGCTTGATTTCCAAAACAGTAAGAACATTTTTGCATAATTATGATCATAGTTGATTTGTAGATTTAATTCACAAATTAAAATCAAATCAAATAATCACAGAAAGTAAGCATGGTTATAAATTATGTAGTTTAGTGCTCCGAATGAATTATTAAAATCCGCCTCGGTGGTATAATGGTTAGCGTGATGGTGCTGTACCACCTGTACATATGTATTTAGTGGTGTTCGTGTTGCTCAATCTTTAGTTTTTGGAGAAGTATTTGTTGATCATTGTGTTTCCGCTTGTCCAATTAATTTGACCAAAGCATAGTCTGTTCTTCGATTTACGGCTTCTGATTATCTGGTATATTCAAACCTTTCATATTGAGGATTATCTTCAAACTTCGCGTTTTACCTCAATGATAAGCTATGAAGACATAAAATAAAATAGTTTACATCTATGTATACTACAGCTGCCGTGGTAGGCTGAACAAAATATTAATTTGAATATTACTTGATATCATTCGAAGCTACCAGTACAATAATAGTAAGCTTGCATCATTCGCTATTAAATATACATGCAATCCATTATTTAGCAAACATATATGTAATTTCATACTGATGCTGATGCTCTAGGAATTGTTTTTATTTTGAACTGTTACCCTTGATTGTGTTTAATTACTTTATTTTACATCAGTCAATCGTATCGGTGGTGTAATGGTTAACGTGCTCGTATTGATTAGGGTAGATCGTGGGTTTGAACCAGATCGGATCAAGCCAAAGACTATTACAATAGATATTTGCTTCTTCTCCGCTAAGCACGCAGTTTTAAGTAATAAAAGCAAAGTGTGGTTTGCTCGGAATTAGGATAATGTAACCTTCCACTCATAGTTTTGATAATAATCTGCCATTCCATTAAGACACCAGGAAAACATGCAAAATTATCCAATATTATTGAATCCACACAAGCGGATATAGTAATTGGTACTGAATCCTGGCTCAAACGATCAATAAAATCACCAAAAGTTTTACCATCAGACTTCAATTGATACAGAAAAGACAGATACACAGGAGAAGGTGGTGGTGTATGCATACTAGTCTCTAAGAAATATGAAAGCGAGGAACCAGAGGAATTGAAAGTAGATAATAACTGCGAATTTGTATGGACTAAGATTAAAGTTAGAGGATCCAAAGATATCTACGTAGGATCATTTTACAGACCACCCAATAATATAGATGCTGAATATCTAGGCACACTTGAATCATATCTAGCTAGAATACCAACACATAATGGAGCACATCTATGGCTAGGTGGCGATTTTAATCTCCAAGGTATAGATTCGACCAACGAAAATATCGAAACAAAGTCATCTCACAAATCAGAATGCAATCAATTTCTGGAAATTAGCAAACACTCAATGTTAGATCAGCTTGTCCTAGAACCAACACGTATAACAGAAACTCAAGCAAACATCCTAGACCTCTTTTTCATCAACAATGAAACATTAGTAAATCAAGTGAGGATAATACCAGCAATCTCGAACCACGAGTCAGTTTTCATTGAATCCAGCCTAAGACCAATGAAGAAAAAGATCCCTCCGCATAAAGTATGGCAGTACCGTAAGGCTAACTATGACCAACTAAGAGAGGAACTACATCCATACCAACATGAATTTAACAAATTAAATGCATCAACAAGTACAGACGATATGTGGTTAGCTTTCAAGACCAAACTAACAACACTGATGAAAATGTACATACCTCAAAAAACCGAAAAAGGAAACAAAAACAACAAGCAATGGATCAATAAAGAAATTAAATCTGCATTAAGAAGAAGGACACAAACTACAATCTGTTCTTGCTCGTCCACAACTACATTGTTAACTCTAAAAGATTTGTCCACTACATTTATATATTGAAAATACATCAGACGACAACGACCTTGTATATACGTTTCCGTATTTGTGCTTAAAGATAAATATTATACAAAACTGACTCTTATATTCCAACCAATAGAACTGTTTTTGTCCTGTTATGCTATCTTCAATTTTTGCTGTAGTAGTTATTCATATTATCTGTATTTGTAATATATTGTCATTGCTAATGTTTATATATGTACCGGAGAAGACTTCATAAGCTTACAACTTGTGTCTTATCCATTTGTCTTGTTTTGTATGACAATGAAATGTGTTTAAAGTAAGGTTTAAAGTAAGGAATAAATTATTTAAGAAGAAGAAAGCGTCACAAAAACCTGATGACATCAAGAAATATAAAGACACTAAATCAACATCTCAATGAATACAGAGGAAAGCATATTGGGAATATGTGGACAACATAATTGAATTTGGAGACCCAGAGATGGATGAGAACCCTGGAAAACAAAAACGCTTCTGGTCGTACATACAATCACTACGCAAGGACACTAGCGGAGTATCCTCACTGAAAGAGAATGGCAAAATGCATGCGGACCCAAAGGATAAGGCAGCCATACTCAACAGACAATATGAATCCGTATTTACCAAAGAAGACACTAGTACAATTATACCAAAACCAGCAGGCAATTCCATTCCATCGGTGCCAGATATCAACATCTCCGAGGAAGGAGTACTCAAAATACTGCTGAAAATCAACCCTAATAAAGCTTGTGGACCAGACCTAATTACAGCTAGAATATTGACTTAGCAAGAGAAATAACACCTTTTTGGAGCAGATTCTTCCAAAGCGCACTCAACAATAGTGATATCCCAAAAGACTGGAAGTATGCCATCGTTACTGCAATTTTCAAGAAAGGAGACCGATTCAAGGCCAGCAATTATCGACCCGTTTCCCTGACCTGTCAATGCTGTAAGGTACAAGAACACATTCTGACGAGTAATATTTTGAAACACCTAGATCGGAACACCATACTCATAGACTGCCAGCATGGTTTTCGAGCAAGAAGAAGCTGCGAGACACAACTCTTAACCTTGACGCACGAACAGGCCACATCACTAGACAGTGGGATCCAACAAGACCTAATCATCTTAGATTTTTCGAAGGCCTTTGGCAAAGTTTCACACCAACGACTACTTTCAAAACTCGATTTCTATGGCATTAGAGGAACAACACTAAGTTGGATCAAAGCATTGCTCTCTGACAGATCACAACAAGTCATCATAGATGGTGCCACCTCTGCGAAAGCACCAGTAGTCAGTGGCGTACCACAGGGTACCGTCTTGGTTACGGTTTTATTCTTGATATTCATCAACGACTTACCAGAGTGATTAACATCTAGGACTCGTCTTTTTGCTGATGATGCCATCATCTACAGAGAGATAAGAAGGGACCAGGATTGCGATGAATTACAAAAAGACTTATTAGCACTAGCCAAATGGGAAGAACTTTGGGGCATGTCATTCCATCCTGACAAATATAATGTGCTTAGGGTAGTAAGATCGAAGAAACCCAGAATGCATAAATACCCCCTGAAAGACCACCAACTGGAAGCAGCCGATACGACCAAATACCTCGGTATCGACTTAAGCTATAACCTATCTTGGAACCATCACATTGACCGCACTCTAAAGAAAGGACACAACATGCTTGGCTTCTTGAAAAGAAATCTGAAAATCAGCAATCAAGATACCAAATCACCCGCATACTTTTCACTTGTAAGACCATATTTGGAATATTGCGCCTAAATCTGGAACCCATACAGTATACAATCAATCAAGAAGCTAGAAATGGTACAACGTCGAGCCGCTAGGTATGCCACAAACCGTTATAGGAACAACAGCAGCGTCACCGACATGTTAGATAACCTAGAGTGGGAGAAACTAGAGCCAAGAAGAACAAAAATTCAATTTGTAATGTTTTTCAAGATCATCAATGACCTAGTGGATATTCCATCATCCAGCTACCTCATACCAGCCAACAACAAGAGGAGATCCAACCACTCAAAGAAGATGCAACAGTACCATACCAGATCAGATTTGTCAAGTACAGTTTCTTTCCTAGAACCACCCGAAACTGGAACCAGTTACCAGCCGCTATAGCTGAGACCCCCGACTTAGTATCTTTCAAGCGGGGCCTGTCATCTGTCACTTTCTAGTTTGCTAGGGTCCGAATTGCAAGTAAGTTCTAATGAAGAATAGAGCTGTGCCGGTAGGGTGTATGGTCAGCGGCCGCTACGGTAGCCGGAATGGACTAATCAGAAGAACCGAAAACGCAATTCGGAATTTTGTTTCTTTCCTTTGTCTATTTCCTTTATCTTACAGTTTACTATTATGCTACTTTATTCTTATCAGTTCATAACTTTATTTCTAACCGCTCACGCAGCTGCGCACTAGTATTTCCGAAACGTAATGGTTTATCAAGATTTTGTTTCGTATCCTGTAGATGTAGATGTAGATGAGTGGAGCGACATGTGAACGGACTGTTGTTTCAGTGAGAAAACCCTATAATGACATAATTAAGAGTGTTTGTCTAGTACAAAAAGTGAACATCAATATCATTTTATTGAATGCAACTTGTTTTCGTCGTGATTTAGCTGAATTATTGCTTATTTGACGTTGAGCAACACTCACTCTCTTACTCTTACGTCAGTAAATAAACAAATATCCAGTATATTAAATTACATGTGCGTACTTATACTTACAGATACATATGCCTCTGCGTTTATAACAGTATTCACCGTATTTACATCTTGTATATGGACACTTTCCAGACACTTCTGTAAAAAAAATCATTTAGTTATTACTACTGTAAAAAAAATATCATTTAGCTATTACTATTATAAGTAAACTATCATTAAGTTTTTCCTAGTGTAAGTAAATTATCATTTAGTTGTTACTATGTAAGCAAATTATCATTTAGTTGTCGCTACTGTAAGTAAATTATCATTTAGTTGTTACTACTATCAATAATTTATCATTTAGTTGTTACTACTGTAAGCAAATTATCATTTAGTTGTCGCTACTGTAAGTAAATTATCATTTAGTTGTTACTACTATCAATAATTTATCATTTAGTTGTTACTACTGTAAGCAAATTATCATTTAGTTGTTACTACTGTAAATAAATTATCATTTAGATGTTACTACTGTAAATACATTATCGTTTAGTTGTTACTATTGTAAATAAATGATCACTTCTATGTTACTATTATAAATAAATTATCGTTTAGTTGTTACTATTGTAAATAAATGATCACTTCTATGTTACTATTATAAATAAATTATCATTTAGTTGTTACTACTGTAAGCAAATTATCATTTCGTGGTTACTACTGTAAATAAATTATCATTTAGATGTTCCTGCTGTAAATATATTATCATTTAGTTAATACTGCTGTAAATAAATTATCATTTAGTTGTTTCTACTGTATTAATTTTTTATTTAAAGTTTGGGCCCTTGAAACTAGCTTACCCCGCACCCCAGACACTTTTTATTGAAGTGCCTTTAACAGTCCAAGAAAGTGAACGGTCGATCATGTATTTGTGTGCTAGAGGTTTCGATATTTCAACTTTCCACGATTTTGATATTGGATTTTGGAAAGGTTCCGACGAGGTGGTGATGTTTGCTTTTCATTTTAGTATGTAAAGTGAAAAAAAAATCATAATTGTTATACATGTTTTGTATGAGGTATTTTATATATCGCTTGTATCATCATTAATACAACCTTCATCGATGACATCATTACATTTACAATCAGTCCTCGATATCTGCAATTAATCGATACTGTACATTTTGGGAATGTTGCTCCTTACCTCAGCTTTGCTTTGTTATTTTTCGACTTTCGTTTCTTTATTTTTAGTCATTATTTAAGCTCTTTGGTTATATTGCATCCAAACACCTTTAAGTTATTTGGCTTTCCAACCTTTCAGTTTTGAGCGTATCTGACGAAGATCATTCCAGAAACGTTTTGTGCGCACTAAATTTGATATCTACCTTTTTTTCTATTAAGTTATTTCTAATCTTTCGGGGAAATACCCTGTATTTCTTAATAAAATTATTTATATTTTTCCAAGCTTTAATAGATGTTATCCACTTTATAGCTTAGAATATGATAATGAGATCTTGCATCATAAAACGGTATGATATCATTGCCAGAGGATAGGCGTTTCGGTCAGAAAACTTATCATTACAGATATATTTTCTTTAAAAACACCGACAAATTGTCATCATGATAACTCCACAACCGTCAAAGGTACAATAATACGTAAGGTGGGAAAATTGTTAAGCAATTACGTCCTCGGTTCATCAGAATTGGTCGGAAAAATAATGAAAACCTCAAAGGATTAATAACATGAAGTCGTAGATATCTCAGATCCCCACAAATCATCCTTAGAAAATAATCACAATGTCAAAGGTCATATATGAAATTTACCTTTAACTTACAACTTTGCTGACTCGGGGAAGGTAAAACTCAAAAATGAAAGATATTCGTCATGGAATGCAGCAAGGTTACTATGTTCCAATTCACAGTTCGGCTACAGATAGTTATTTTACGACTCTAGGATTTTCATCATTGCATATGAACTTATGACATGTAAGATAACCCCAACGTTCAAAGATTATGTAACCGGAAGTTGTTGCCTTTTGAGGCAACTAGGAACACATATGTTGTAGAATCATAATAATGATAAATTCCTTATTTTGTGTGTGTTTAAAATAAGATATTAAACTTCCTGATATTGAGTGTTTTGATTTCTCCGTATTTATCTCTGTGGTTATGTAATGTTTACAATAGTTTACAAACAATACTAAATATAGTTAATTAATGGGGATCATTCACCAAATTTCTTTCGACAGACGTCGCTGTTGTTCCATAAGTGGTTAGCGGAACGCTTTAATCTCGATGACGCTTGAATTGTTAACGTTAGGTACAAGGACACGTCAATATATAATGCCCTTACAACATAAATAGGAAAATTCTGTACATTTCGTTCACAAACAAAACTGTTCTCACGACTTTTTTATATTATAAATTATAACAGTATTGTACAAGTTAGATAAACTACTATGAAACAAAAGAAGTTACCCGTATTGCGGGATAGTACTGTATCTTATACTTACAACCATTGCGTTGGAACAGTTGACTACAGAACGACAGGGATATTAGGTTATTAATTAAATTCCTAGCGGTGTATACGTGTATCACATTTCATTTCTTTGCATTTGCATTAGGGGAAAAGGGTGTATTTTATTCTGATATAAAGATTTCGATGCTATATTTTTGTACCTGAAAATAACAATGCACTCTGAAACAGAATTTTTGTCTGTGAAAAAATTGTCCCTTTATGACTAATAATAAAAATCTAGGTAAAAGGATAACAAATCAAAACCATACATGTACAATACACAGGCAGTAATATACAATTTTCAACAAACACAGAAAAAGAACAAGTAAAAAAATAATAAAAAAAAATTGTAACAATGAACAAATAGAATTTCTGTGTGCATAGACACCTTTTCAAGTAGCATAGTTGGTACTTTATATCATTTAATTGCGAGTTTATTCAAAATAAATATAAACACGGCCAATAATAAAAAAAATAATAATAGCAATAATAAATTTATGTTTGTAATTAACAATCCAAAGGGAACACATTTATGATTATTTTCAAAATATTTCAGCAAAAACTATTCTTCATCTGTATGATATATCCAGCTTACGGAAAGGGAAAACTTAATTAACCTTCCCTACCTAGATCAAGGATTTATATAGTAGTTCTACTATACAAATCCTTGCCTAGATTATCACAGTTTTTATTTTTGAAACATATTTTCCTTTTCTCATATCAGTATACCAAATAAAGTATATATTTTTTATTATGTAATGTTCTATCACGATAGTTACCATATGTATCTAGTTCTACAATATTTAACTCAGTAGTACGCAAGGGATCTTTGTGGTCGTGATAGCTGGATTTACGACTACCTATGCAATCAGTACCTATCACCACTAACGTTACGAGTTCGAATCTAGCTCAGGCGATACAACATTATGTGATAAAGTTTGCCAGTGACTTGTGGCAGGTCCGTGGTTTTCTCTGTGCTCTCCATTTTACTCCATCAATAAAACTGAGCCCCACTGAAATTTGTTGAAAGTGGTGTTAAACACCAAACCCAGTTGTCCGTACGTTTCCAATCATGTACGTTTACATCTTTTTATGTTTGGTTTTTTTATTGTATAGAACGCTGGGTTTTATACAAATTCTCGATTTTTTCCGTAGCATTACTGAAATTGTAATTCAAATCGTTTGACTTCATTTCAATAACAGGTAGCTAACTAAAGTTATCAATAACGTTTTTACCTGCATTAGAATGGAATAAACCTACAAAAATCATGTGCTTTGCCTTTAGTCCATTATCATTAAAAAGTTCATTATGCCAAATAATCCTAATCTTCAATATATTTTTACATATATACTACAATGAAATAAATTTGATAATTGGGATAATATAGTTGTGCGTGTATAGGTCAACAGATAAGAAAAGTTTGTAGATGCCAAAAGGGTTGTCGGAAGTCATAAATCGAAGAAGGGCGGGCAATGCAATGGCCAAACGAAAAAGGACAAAATGATAAACAGTGGTCTACAAAAAACTACACAGAAAACTGAAGACTGGGCAGCACGAATCCCACTTAAAACCTGGACGGAACTCTGTCGGTGACAACTTGAGTCTTTAGTTTTACATTGTATGGCAGTTCCAGGTTTTTTACGATGATCCGCCTGTCTGATTGTACAAAATATTTGAATGCTACCAAAATGTTTTAATAATAAGAAACAACGACTTTTCTTTATTTAAGTATTTATTATGCCATTCATAATACATCTGCTCAAAATCTTTCCAAAATAAATGCTATGATTAACCCGCTTGTTGTCGAATCTTTAACAGTTAATGACACTACACGAAGAAGGAATATATTATCTGTATAATTTTGTACCAAATAATTTTAAAGAGTGTGATTTAGATTTGAAGATTGCCTAAATATAGAGAGACCTAGATATATTAATTCAAAATTTTGTATGTGGAGACAGGGACTTTATTATTCTATTTTGTTCACTTGGAGGTAGTATTTCCCGAAATTCAGGTATACTTTAAAATGTTGGAAAGAAGTTCATCAGTATTGCAGTGTGAGTAACGAAGCATCATGTACACCTGTTATGAACATGCATAGGCTACACCAAGTTACATTGCTTGTAAACGTCCGTTTTATTTCTTAATATGGTCATAATAAAACTCTTTTCTTGCGACTTAAAGATAATACTTTTATTTTACATATACTCGTCAACTAAATATATACTTCTAACAGGTAATACTACACGCGCTGTACTAGTTAAGCTTCAATATTTGCACCTTCCAAGTTTTATAATTCAGTGCTGTCATTAGGTTAACGTTAAGATACAAGCGTCTTTGTGATTCAAACGCACAATTAACCACTTATGGAACAGTAGTGTCACCAAACGGGAGAAGCGGTGAATGATCCCTATTAACAACAACAACTAACAACATATAAGACACACAAATTATACATAGTACATTACAAATATAATATTACCCGTGATTGGAAATATTTGACAAGGTAAGTTATTATCGAAATCTAACTTGTTTTGAAAGGGGCAGTAGCTATAATTCAACAGTCCGATAGTCCGACAGTCCGATAGTCCGACAAATGCTTTATTTCTTTAAGAGTTTTGGACTTATAGTACAAAAGAGAAGGAATTTGAAAACTTAATTCATTTTGAGAACTTTTCATTTTGTGTAGAATTCGTCTTAAATGCCGAGTTGAAATTGTGAGGATTACATTATCATAATTTATTTTTGCTTGAAATTACATTGATGCAAAATGCCAATAATGTCCTCTTTATCCATGCTTCCCTATGCTTGCTATATTAGGAATGAATTCAAATGTTTGAGACTATTAAAATCATATTATGTCGAGCGCTAGACATATTTTTTTCAGAAAAAAAATGAATGCGTGTCCTAAATGTATCGCCGTAGAAAAATTATAACTACCAAACCAACTTTATTATTGACGATCCATTAAGTAGAAAACACAGGTCCCTTACTTTCGTCGACATTGCACTACATGTACTTTATACTCGTGTTTTCATTCGCAAATTTCCATCCATCTTCGAAAACCACCAGAATTATGTCCGTCCGTCCGCCATGCATATAAACAACCTCGCCTTAATCAAACTGATGAAAGTTTTGAAAAATAATTTGGCCAAAAATGATATATTCGTAATTTCAGGATATGGGCCATTCATTTGTATACGCCCGTCAAAATACGGGCTTATTATGGCATACCGCTGTTCGTCCGTCTGTCCACGCCTCGTACGATAACATCTCTCACTTGTTCCCACTTTTACTGATAGGTCACGTCGTGACATACATTGTATTGATAAAAGGGGAAGAAAGTGAGAGGTGTGATTTTAGTCAGTTTGGACAACGCTAGTTTTCATATGGTATATACAATTAATTGGTTTAAAAAATGCGGCATATTAATTACTGTTCTCACGCTGAGCAACTGACCTTCAATTGTCACAAAGGGGAGGGGGGCGTATCATGGACAGTTGTTTATTTTGTCATATTCCGATGCTGTTTCTTTCCGCGATATAAGGGGTCACATAGAGACAATTCCTTCAATCGTAACTTTTTATATATGTGCTTGTGGTAGAAGGCGACTATAGCAGGGTCACCCGTCGGAATCCCGGAGAATAAAAATAGGACCAACTTGTCGTCGGAAGAGACAGAAAAACAAGTTGCCGTGTTAAGTCGTTGCCCATGTTGACCCATCCCAGAGTCCCCTCTTTCTGATTTTTTGCTTACAAACTTTTCTCATCCTGAATATGACTGAAATATTGTTTGCTGGACCTTAAGCAATCATTCAATCAATCAATCAATTCGCACAAATTATTGTATCCAGCTCTATTGATGCGTCGACATTGCGTTTTAACATAAATATTCCATGATAAAGGGCGGGGGACACTGGTACGCTCTTCTTTTTGTCTTTTCCTTGTTCTTTGTATTTCTTTTTTTTTGTATTCATTTATTTCATCTTTCTTTTCAGTAGTGACTTTTCTTGGCTGGACTCGGCTACACGCTACTTGAATAAAGCCTGAAGTAGTCGCTACTAAAAAATATACGGGATACTTACACTACCGGTTCATCACGACTGGATCCAGGTTTTTATGGAGTCCGTGTTGTTCACTATATGTGTTTTCTTTTAGTTCTTGTGTGGCCCTACCAATTGTTTGTCCGTCTATGATATCGTGTTTCCGATGTTCTGGACCTTTCTTTGGTGAGAAAACGGTTCGGTTTCTGGCCCCATATTAATGTTATAGTGTTAACTTTCAAAGAAATAAAGCATTTGTCGGACTATCGGACTGTCGGACTATCGGACCGTCGGACTGTCGGACCATCGGACTATAAGACTGTCGGACTATCGAACTGTCGGATTATAGGTCGGACCCCGTTTTGAAATTGTCAAGTAAGATTTTAGACATTCTGAAACATTGCCCATAAAGTTTGCATATATTCGATAAATTTTGAGTGCTTGGTTTTCTCAGCAATGGTCATTATACCAATCTCGGGTTTGATACAAATATCGGCTGTAGATAGGTCAATGGCTCGTGTGCACAAAGTCCAAGCACCTGGTATGTAGTGAATCTATGTCATGGGGTGGGGACGGGTTCTATCTATGTCACTTTCTTTTCGTTATATATCTAAAATGGCGTCAAACGCAAACAATTTCAAAGTGCTTTGCACTCCCATACAATCGTGTGAGGGCGAAATTCTTGGGAAAAAATTAAACACGTCTTTATAGATACAGGGAAAAACAACAATGTAGCAAATTACATTAATAAATTTAATTTTCCTAATGTATTGGTGGCCATGTTTACCAGGATGTGTAACATTTGTTGATTCGCGTTACATGAAATTTTGTTTGTGATGTTATTTCAAATTTGTGTCTTTACAGAAATTGTCAAGTTGCTTGAATACAAACATTTTAAAATCAGCTCACATGTTCGTTATCATCTGAATTCTTAATTTGTTTATTGTGCCACCAGCTCGCTCAAATTATGAATAACATATGTTTTCCTCAATATAATTCTTCACCTTATTAATGGGACGTCAAGCATATCGTACCGCTATCCACGCGACAATACACGCCAAATAAACAACAGAAACAAATCACAACAAAAGAAGATGGAGAAACGTTGAAGATTGGTTAATTATACACTTTGTCAAAATGCATTCATATTTTCACCTGAGCTATGGTATTTTAGTACGAAAAGGTTATGCTTACGCTATAAAGAAAACATTAACCGGTTTAACCTCGATGCATATTTGCGTTCGTCCCAAGCCAGTATCTGTATCTCCAACGTCATCTGTCGTGGTATTGTTTGTGTTTAGGGAGAGCAGTTAGACGTATTATATAAGAATTTTTAAGTGCAAATATAGCATCTGTCTGAATGCAGAAACGCATCATAAACAAAATCAAACAATTAATGAACATCCCCTTTGTTGGACAGTACCTACCGTTGTGCCTTTCAATCGCTTTCAGTTTTTCGCTGACAAAAGATGCCCTTATTGATGGAGGCAACGGGAGTACCCGGAGAAAATCACCAACCTGCCGCTATTAACTGACAAATGTTATCACATAATGTTGCATCGAGTACACCTCGTTCTGAGCTGGAATCGAATTCCAACGTTAGTTTGTCACTGACAAAGGATGACTTTATTGATGGAACCAACGGGAGTACGCGGAGAAAAAACACCGATCTGCCGTAATTCACTGACAAATTTTATCACATAATGTTGCATCGCGTACATCTCACCCTCAGCTGGATTCGAATTCCAACGATAGTGGTGATAGGCACTGATTTGAAATCCAACTACCATACGATCACGACCTTGACGGCCCCAACCATTACCAGGAGCAACATAATGGGTTCAATATTCAGAACAAGAAATGCTTACTGTTCTGTAATATCCGAGCAATCTCGAATTTTGATAATTACCTATATTTAGCTCTGATTTACTTACCAGCACAATAATCATTTTTTCTGATGTATCCATATTTGCATGCACAAATAGATCCTTTATCTGTATCTTTACATTTTTCATTTGGTTAGGTAGATTGATATGGTTCATCGGCACATGTAAAAACTGCACAAATAAATACAATTTATTACACAGTTAGTTTTATATTTGTTTTAGGAAATGTTTTAGACTTATTCTATAAGAATTTTTAGGGGCAAATATGGCATCTGTCAGAGTGTAGAAATGCATCATAAACAAAATCAAGCAATTAATGAACATCCCGATTGTTGGACAGTACCTACCTTTGTGCGCAGTAATCTTTAAGCCTTTCAATTACCTTCAGGTTTTCGCTGACAAGAGACGACTTTATTGATGGAGGAAACTGGAGTATCCGAAGAAAACCAACTTATATTTAGCTTTGATTTGCTTACCCACACAATAACTACCTTTCCTGGTGTATCCATATTTGCATTGATAAATAGGTACTTTATTTGTATCTTTACATTTTCATTTGCTTTGGTACATTTATCTAGTACATCGACACATGTAATAGCTGCACAAATAAATGCAAATTTCTGTATTATTATGAGTTGTATATTTGTTCTAGGAGATCGTTTTAGACGTATTCTATAAGAATATTGAAGGGCAAATGTAGCATCTGCGTGAGTGTAGAAATGCATCATTAAAAACAAATAAAGCAATTAATGAACATCCCGTTTGTTGAACAGTACCTATCTTTGTGCACAGTAATGTGTAAGCCTTTAAACGCCTTTAGATTTTCGCTGACAAAAGATGACACATTTAACTTGCATAAAGTACCTTGATATTACCAGAATTTCTTACATTCGTACATATCTATCTTCTTGTAAATAGTAAAACCTACCAATAAAGGAACATAAACTTCCTTATTCAGAATTACATCACGCAGAATTTCTTTCACATATAACACTGGATCTGGTGCACTATATTTGCTTGAGGAGATGATTTTAGACGTCTTCTACCAGAAGATATTTGGAGGGAAAATATGACTTCTGCGTGAATGTAGAAATGTATCAGAACTTAAAATTCACTTGATCAATAAAAAGTTGTTTTTTTTTATTTTGCAAGAAGAGTTTGAAGATACCAAAGGGGTAATCAAAATCCGTAAATCGAAGAAGGACAGACAACACAATGGTCAAACGAAACAGGACAAAAGGACATACAATACATACATATAAAACTAAAGATCGAACCCCACTAAGAATTGGGGGAAATCAGGTGCTGCCGCAGGTTCAACAGTTCCTGCTCCATTAGTGGCACCCGTCGTGTTTATCTAGTTACAACTCCGGTGATAAGTCATTAATGAGGAAAGAACCTGAAAGTGTTTACGACAAGTGGAACATATCCATGGTCATTTGTGATACTGATATTCCATAACGGTCAAACAAGTCATGGTGACGACCGTAAAACTTTCGAAGTGATGTCTTCAACTTAACCAAAGCAAGATTCTCCATGTACAATATGCCATATCTTACTCTTTGTGTATCTCTATATCAACACTGACATAGAATGGAGCAAATATGTCTAACACATAGTATTGCAAAATCTAATTCAAGTTTGCTGAATATTAACGAACTCTTCGCATAGCAATATGTTAGCCTTGCAATCGCTCCCAATTCTCCATTCATAAAGACGAATATATCCTTTATGAATGAAATAGCTTTCTATTATTAAAATCCCACCATTAATATACATTTATCTCATTGAAAAATGACAAACTTGATATTAATGAGCACACAATAAACTGATTAGGAATTAGAATACGCAGTGCTTGTCTGACATATGATTCATGATATTGTGGCACGATCGGAATCGTTGAATTCTTTCATTTCCAGAAAACGATGGGTAGCATATTTAGAGCGTTAGCTGCACACCTTCCCGTATCACCTGAATTGATTTCGGGTTTTGATTAGATCCGTTTTGCTTATATTTATTTTCCTAGGTTTGTCATTTTTTAACCATATGTTTTTATTTATATATAAATTTAGGATTTTGTCTTAATTTTCTTTGTGCCTTCCGCCATTTGTAATATTGGCGAATGCTTGTAGCAAAGCTCATTAAAGATGACCTACATTCCATGAAGCACTTAACTTGTGAGATCCAAAGAACGAGAATAGAAAGTGGAGTGTATAATTTATTAATGAATGTTTGATGCATCTATATAAGCATTCTAATGTTGGCCAAACTATTGATATGTGTGATGGATTGAATAAAGAAATTCGTGTTATATTACTGTATTCGGCATATGGGAAAATATACATCTGTAGCACAAACCAAAAATTAAATAGAAAACAGCATGTACAAATACAGCGTAGTTCAGTTTCAACTGAAAAAACATCTGAGGATACCAAATGGTAATGAACAACGTAGTCGAAGAGGGACAAGACATACAGTGGTCAGAAGAAAAAGAACAAATAGAGAGTGGTTCACGAAACACTGCAGAGGTCTCTAACTATTGAGTAACAGGTATCCAATTGAAAACCTAGGATGAACTCAGGTCCTCAGGAAATGTGAGTAGTTTCTGCTCATTTGACTGTACCCGTTAAGTTATCCTTGTTTGTTCTAAGTGGTAATTAAAATAGATATTAAATTTAGTGCGCACTGCACGTCATTAACATGGCTAGTTGAAGTCTCCTAATCTTTTTTGTAAAATGAAATATTAAAATTGTACACATTCAGTGATTGGTTTTCTCACCATTATCACTACTTATCTTTACCTATGTAGAACCAGAGATTGCTATCATTCTGTAGTACCCATGTAATCTCGGTTTTCTTTATGATTCATTTAGTTCTGACTTACTTACCAACACAATAACAGTTTTTCCTGATGTATCCATATTTGCATACACAAATAGGTCCTCCATCTGTATTTTTACATTTTTCATTTGGTTTGGTACATTTATCTGGTACATCAACACATTTATTTGCTGAAGAATTATACAATTATTCCATATTATTATTTTAATATTGTAGTTTCAAGTTTTTTTTTTGTTGATGGCGTGAATTCATATATCTACTAGTAGGATGTTTCCCATAAGCAAAGAAAAATTATACTTTGTAGGAGTGTAATGTACGGATTCTTATTACCCCTTTGGTATCTTCAAGCTCTTTTCACAATAGCTGCAATCGAGGAGCCTAGCTTTGGCAGAGTTGCAATAAAGATAGCATAAAGCAACGAATGTTGTTGTAAAGAATACAAGACGTAATGTCGATTTCTTTTCTATAGATATTTATAATCTAATACTAAACAGCAGTTAATATGATAGCATTTCCTCTATGTACGAAATATAAATAATTCCAGCAAAAAAAGGTAAAACAAGGCATTTATGAGAAAATACCTTCCAATGTAAATTTATATTTATCTATTGTTTTGTCCATCGCAATTGTGTGTTTTCAGTAGACATATGAAAAACACGTTATATAATTTTGCTTGAATATCATTAACAAATTATCCAACAGTTAAGAGGATAGACTAGTACATTCAAATAAAGCTTCCGTTATAAATGGACAGCAATGAATAAATAGAAATTTATAATGTAAGGTATTTTCTCACAAATGCCTTGTTTTGCATTTATTTATAATGGACAAAATTGAAATATTGCTGAATATGGCGTTAAATACCATAACCATAACCCCTTCAGTCTAACTTATTATTGGTACACATATAGTTCAACGATAGAGTTTCATGTCAAGCTTGTCGTTTCAAGATATATACTAATATATATGAAGATCAAAAAGATAATTTATGAATCATCGGTAATTAAATTAATCTCTTATTTTCCTATCGACACAATATCTATTTTTCAATTTTGGTATGTCTCCTTTGAGATAGTTTTAGATGTCTTCTATGAGGCAGTATCATGTTTCCTCTATGAGGTAGTTTCAGATGTCCTCTATGAGGTCATTTTAGATGTCTTTCATGAAAGGTCATTTCATGATAGTGCTACATATATATGGAGAACACCATATAGATATGACTCTCTCGCGGTAGCTTTGAAGTTTAATATTTATATGACCCGAACAATTAAATATATTTTAAAGTTTGTGATAATAGTAAATTGTTTTAGCAATTTGTGTATCCCTGTTATGTTTGTATATATGTAAATTAATCACAGGAAGAAATTCACACCAAAACCGTATTAGAAAAAAAAACTAGTTGGAAAGTTATTAAAAAAACAAAGGCAAAATATATATACAATCGCTCATTTCCTAGCTGAATGAAATGATTTAATAAGAAGTAGTGCAGAATAGGTACACGGAGTAGAGCTTGGACGACCAAGGTGCATGACTAACAGGTATTGATGGAAAAGGCAATCTAATTACTAAGAAAGAAGTAAGCTTGAAGTTTGTAAACTGACTCTAAGGTTTGTCTTAGAAGTTTGTATGTTTTTCTTTATTTGAAAAATACAACATATAGTATATTTACACAACATGGACTCTCCCGTTTAGTATCTCATAGTGTGTGCCTACTTAGTATAATACAAATTCATTATATTTCAATCTAATTATAATCAGATCTCTGACTTCCTCGCGGTATGGGTGATCTGAGGATACCCCATTACGGGTTACATGTACTATCCAATAGAAATGGCGATTGCAAAAATATGAAAATGTTCCTAAGCTGTTTTCCATGCTACGAGCAATCCGATTGGCTGGAAATTGTCATAGCCGTATTTAGTATACCATTGTATATTCATGACATCCGTTCACTGACAGGTGATCTGTAACGAGGTTTCTTCATATCTACAGCGACATATCAGTAAAGGGAGACAAGTGAGATATGTGATTTTAATCAGATTTCTTTTATTGTCATACCTTTCAATCAGACAAAAAAAAATCTTACCTTCACACTCTTTGCACGCTGTATATTCTGTAAAAGATAAATAAAATGTTTAAATATGAAAGTCGAAAATATCGAAAGAGTCGCTGATATGAATTTGTGTGCTATATAAACTATCGTTGCTTTGTTTGGCGAGAATGTATTGCTCAGAGCAATCTCGCATCGAATGTGTAGCCTGAGATGTGAAATATGACGAGAAGTCCATTTCGAGCGATAATATGTTTATCGATGATTTTGGTGAGATGAAATCAGTGACGTTTTCATAGCGCCACGTTAGAAGAACAGCGTTATTACGTTCACATCACGATAATTGTTTCATATATAAAACGATATTATCTCGTTTACATATTAAAGAGAAAATATACAAATCATCGATAATAAAATTGACATTAGATTATTCAAGGTACAATCCAGAGTAACTAAGCACCAACGTTAACAAATATGTTCGACGGAAATGAATAAAAAGATGATAGTAATGGCTTTCGATTCATTAACATTCTTAACATAACCAAAAGAAGGTCATTGCAGAAATGCGTCCTGTGCACTAAACTAGATATCTACGTTTTTATTATTTTTAATCACTTTGCATCCTCCACTACTAACATTGACCATCAAGATATAACGGAAAAAAAATTGAAAGTGGTGTTAAGCACCATAGCTTAAATCACTTTGTGTGCTTTTAATAAGTTATTTATTGTACGTTTTGAGTCGGTTTTCCTTTCGGTTATACAAAAGATTTGTCAGCTCAAAAATATCATTCTGACACAGTCGTGTTTAATTTTCAGAGGTATATATGCATGCATAATTTTACATTATCTTTCATTTGTAATCGATTAGTTGTTTCTATAGATAGATTGGTGATTATTTCTCATGTAAATGGTCTCATATTTACATGCAATTTTAAATAAACTCTTCACTCACCTTTACATTCCAATTCACAGTTCTGACGACCCTCTCCTGGAAAGAAGAAAGTAACCATAGTAGCAATAGAGTATTCAAAAATAAATCGTAGAATATATCAATGTGACAATATTAATGCCAATGGCGTTAAGCAATGTTACCGGAAGTTGACAATTTATAAAGATCAAAGTCGACCCAAGTTAGGGTTAGGACAAAGCAAAAACTATGAAATTGTCAAGTGCTACTTTGCGCTAAACACGCACATTTGCTGGCTCTGAATTAGGATGGTGTGTCTGGGTGAAGCGACACGTCTACCCTGGCCTTTCATTATAAAAATCCAACTAAGTGTGTAGTTCTAGCACAAAGAGAATATCATTATTCATGTTCTTTCCATGATATAGCTGAAAAAATGCTCATTTCGCGCTAAGCAAATATTACTCACTCAATGCAACATTCATGATATACTACTTACCACATTATGAGGTTTGATAATTTAATATTTCATGAGAGTAATAAGCCATTCTAAAATGTTCTTGATTAGCAAGAAAGGATATGTGTATGCATGAACATGAGAGACCATCCAACATTACACTTAGACACAAATAAAAATAAAGAACAGCGCTTATATCGCTGTTCTACATTTTATAGTCACTCACAGTAGGGTATTCAGCAATCAGAATAACCAATACCCAAAAATGGATGTGAAACGACCCCTATTCTGCAGTTGATTGGTACTTTTTACTTCCGTCGATAAACGTATGGTATTTAAAATTAAAAATATAATCAAGTTTAAAGTAAATCATCCATTAATAAAATCACGAGTTAATGCATTAAGCAAAAATATCTTATTGTAAGCACTATATTTATTGATTGGTGTTTAACGCCAACTTTAACAGTATTTCAGCTATTTCGTGTCGTGAACAAATTTAATATTATCTTAGATACTTCTGTAAGCTTTCACAAATCTAACATTATAATCCCCTATATACACTTTATAAATTTGTGTCTGGAAAACTTAAAAAAAAAAATTCTCGTATAAATTTTGATAATTATATTGTATATTTAAAAGACACATAAGATTTTATAGTAATACGCAATGCTCCATTTGGAGAACATTATATATACACCGGTTTAATCCCACCCCCTCTTTATCACTGTCCTTAGCCAGCACCTTTCTCGCAAATAATATATTAAATTATAATTATTACCTGGAAAATAACTGCAATTGTGGCAATCTACAAAAAAACAATGGGGATTTTAATTGATTAATAATTATAATTAATTAATTTAATATAAAATATGAGTTGAAAAATAATTGAGCATTTAAAAGATAAAATATCCGTTCCGAAACTATCATTTCTAAACAATTTATTTCCTAGTTGATACCAGGGATGATTTTGGTCAACTACATACTTAAAGGAAACGATAGCAACAATCAGAAGACGTTCGCAAATAGTACTGTTTACAGAAGGAATTTGTCGACTCTAGAGAAAAGTTGTGCTTACGATATGCCGCTCATGCCGCTCATGCCAGTTTGTAATTGATGAGCACAATCACTATTAGAAAGCCTTGAACAAAGATAATGAAGGTTATATGGTATGCACTCAATGACAACTGATTTTCAAATTCAATTAATATACTGATTTAAAAAAAAATAGATATACATATGAATATCATTACCTTTATTTTCAAAACCAATCAAATAAGAGGTAAACGTTACGTGTTCTTTGTGCGGGAGTGCATATTGGTTTGCACTTAACGCATTGCATAAAATTATACAAGAAATGCAAAATGTGATGAAAAAAGCATCAATTAATTAACATACATATTCCTTATACTACAGTTGATACAAATTTTCAACATTCAATTATTTTTTTGTTTTTGCTTTTTGTTTTTTCTTTTTTGTTTTGTTTTAAATAAATGTCTACTTTGCGCTTTTTGTTGGTACTTAACATTACAAGAAAACTAGTTTGACTTGACGAATTATTTTTTGCATCGTTTAAGCGATCGCTAAGACTGTACTGAAGAGTGGTGTTTTTTTCTCAGGAAAATGTAGAACGTTGAATCAGCCTTTTAATGTTTGCTATGCATGTAGATATACGACTAGGGGCTTGACAGTTGATATATATTAAGGATTTAAGAGAAATAAATCATGTTGTATTGTTGTATTTGTAAATAAGACAAGATAGTGTTGCTATATAAACAGTAAATAGAAATCTACAATTTCTCAGAGTTTTTTTTCAGATGGGAAAACATTGGAGATACGTAAGGGATAATCAGAAGTCGTAAATTGAAGGACAGACGACGCAATGGCCAATAGAGAAAAGACAAAGAAAGTGAGCAGTTTCTTGCTAATTTCTTTGACATCATAAATTGCTCAGATGTCTTATGGCTCGATTCAAAAATTAGATATAAATATATTTTTATTTTTATTTTTATTTCCAGAAACCAAAATATCATGTTGTCAAATACTTTGCCAACTTATTTGATGATACCTCTACTTGTGGAGTTCTGCCCAGTAATCAGTGCTTCGGGATTGACATGGTTCATGAGATATATATATATATATATATATATATATATAATTTACAGTTTTTATCAAAACTAAGATCAATCTCTCTCAGCCACAGGTAGCCTTTGCTAATTTTAGCTATCATGTTCAAGCCCTTAGTTTATTTGCTCCCAAAGATTTTTAAGCTATCTGGTTTTCCACTTCTTTGACTATGAACGTACCTGATGAAGGTTACTCGCATATGACCTGTAATGGAGTTTCTTCAGATCCTCCCCACACCATGCCAGTATCAGTAAAGAGGAGGAAGTGTACATGTGAGATCTGATATTAATCAAATTTCATTTTTTTCACAAAATGAGATAAAATTTGAACAGTTGATCAAATGATATATGTTACGAGGTTTGTTGAAACATCTCCAAATTAGGTTGATTTTGGAAAAAAAAAATGATATATGAAAAATTATCCTCTAGAGCGACTTAGCGATGTTTAGCTTAACTCTGGTCCTTGAGTAAGTCCCCTTTCAAAATCGTATTCGACAGCTCTAACCTATATCCAAGATGGCCACAATAACGAAAAAAATAGAAATTTCCTCAAATGGTAAGATTGATCCACTTTATGGTTATATGAGTTCAAATTAAGACTGTATTTGATATATTTTGACCTTTTACTGTCAAAATTGTAATTTTAACGATTCTTTGCTTAATTTGTAATTTAAATTATTTTAAAAATAAATTATTTAAAACAATCTCCTCTGACACCTCTTGGAAAATTTGAACCAAACTTGTCCTATTCATTAGAATATGCAATTTAAAATTATTTTCGATAAACCTGACAAGTGACCAATCATTTAAATAACTGTAGCTATAATCCATGTTTCGGGGTTTATCTAAATATTTTGTCGAGGTTTTTTTATGGGGGGGTGGGGTTCTGTTTTGACAAAAATGTCCAATTCGGGGTGTTTTAGAAAGAAAACTAATTAGGAAATCTACTTATTTTAACATTTTTATACATCAAGGATGCTCTCCCTCTCGTGTTTCCATTGATATGGTACATTAGTATTTTAGTAGGATTTCAACATTAGCATTACTCCACAGTGTAAATTACATATTATTTTAGTAATCCTGTATTTTATAAGGAAAATGCCTTACCATTACCAGTATTGCATATAATAATTTTATTAAATTGTGAAAGTCTAAAAAGCTCCGTACAATAAGCGTGCATAGATATAAAAACTATTTAACGTGTTGGTGTGCCTGTATAACACATTCACGATGTATACAAGTATGACATTTCTTTACCGTAAGTGCTACTTCGTGTTACCGTAATATATCAAGAAGTCCTATAATTTTTTTACGATTGTCTTCATTCCATAAACGTGCGATGGAAGATCACAATTGTGTTTCTATTACTATCTACAACGGGGCTTACTCTAAGTCGGAAAAGAAAACAGACAAAACAGCAAAATTTGACTAGTTACATGTTAACAGACTACTGTATAAACATCAAGAATTGTAAAGAAACTTTCGGACAAATTGGTTATACAGGCCTATCTGTGAAAGAATAAATAAACAATTGTGGACAAACGAGCAGAGACTGGGGATAGTATGCATTGCTATTGTTCAGTATGATGTTTTAATGCAAAAATTCAAATTCAGCTATTTTGGATTTAAAAGTGACGACTTCAGTGAGATTGTATTTCATGCAAAGGACAGTCCTGTACATAATTCAATATCATTTGGAAAGAAGCAAAGCTAGATTCAGTAAACCGGTTTAAAAGAAACACATTCTCACAAGTTTATAAATCAATCACAATTCTTAGCTGTTTGATGGTGTTCATTGCTATAATATGGGAATTTGTGTTGCAATCGTCACAATAGCAATATCAACTTCGCGTTACTTCCTAATTGCCAAAGTCCAATGGTGTATCTAGTCATTTCTATTTAGTATGATAAAGACGATAGTGGCGTCAACAACGCCATTCGTTAAGACGACATATATTGAAATATATATCACATCTTTAAATCTAGATTCTGATAAGAAGTTGGAGCCAAAAAAGAAAGTATTCTATGTACTATGGTAATGACAAGATAAAGTAAACAAGATGCTTTTTTTTATAATTTTTTAAAAATCCCCACTGTAGGAACATTTCCAAAATTCAATAGAAAGATCGTTGAAAGAGGCAAAATCGATACCCCTAGCACACAAATATATAATACCTCCCACTTTCCTGGCATGGAACAGGCACTTCAAAAAAAGTGACGGTGTTAAACTAGTTTATGAACCCAAATCTAAATAGAATCCAAAAGTGTTAAGCTAGATTATGATACAAAAATATATAACACGTTTAAATCAATAAAGAAATCGGACCATACAATATTATGTAGCAACATCTGAGGGAAAGTCTACAAGACTCTTGCAAGCTAAGACACACTGAAATATATATTAATATGTCAATTATGATACAGATGTATTTACTACTTTTTATTAACCAGTAGGTTATTTTATGAATACTACAGACTGGTTTGTATTTATACAGCAAGAACATTATTTTGCTCCAAAATGCTTTGCCGGTCCATTATGGCTCTTAATGCCATAATGGATTGGTATAAGCCATAATGAACCGGTAAAAGCCATAATGGACCGATCCATTATGACTTTCTTCAAAAAGAATGAAGATTACCTAAAAATTTTAAAAATTTCATAAAATTTCAAAATTATAAAATCAATAAAAAAAATAATAATTTTAAGTTAAAAATTGCAAAAAAATTACAATATTTCAAAAATTTCAAAAAACTGAAAATTTCAAAAAAATTCAAAATTTCAAAATAATTCCAAATTTTCATAAGATTTCAAAATTTTCAAAAAAAATTCAAAATGATCAAATTTCCAAAACGTTTAAAAAATTTCAGTTTTCATAAAATTTCCAAATTTTAATATTTTATATATTAATATTGAAAAATGATAAAACAATTATAGCCTACCATTTCGGTCAATACTATGGCCTTCTTCAAAAAGAATGAAGATTACCTAAAATTGAAATTGGCTGGTTAATAAAAGTATTAAGAAATGGGTGTTTTCATAATGGACCGGTTATATGTCCTCGATTAATACTATGTAAATTAACTTATATTTTTTTCGTATTGTATAAAATATTGATAATTTATCAAATGCATTTCATATGTTTTATAAACTGAATGACGTTTTTGTCATACTTTAAAATACATTTGAGAGAATCGTTTTTTTCTTCTTCATAGACATGTATTTTAATATTCAATTAAAAAATAAAATATAAAGAGCAACATAAAATCAATATGATGATAAGAAATATTAAACATTTGCATGACCGTATCTTTTCATTAAGATGGGATAGGGGCTAAAAAAATAGTACAACCCCGCCACATTTTACTGAAGTGTCTGTACCAAGCCGGAAAAAATGTGCGGTCATGTATTTATGTATTTGTGTCTTAGGGGGTTACTGTAATATGCATGGATATCTCCATTTTGACTCTTTTTTCTTTGCAACGACGATGCTCACTTTGCTGTATGCGAGGGTTGGCACTTAAATATACACATGTGGACAACACTTGCATAGCCACAATATTATGCAAAGAGGGGAGGTTAGAGTCCTGAGAAATAGTTTAAGAAGAGTTTGAAGATACCAAAGGGATAATCAGAATCCGTAAATCGAAGACGAACAGACAACGCAATGGTCAAATGAAAAAGGACAAACAACGATCTAAAAAACATACTCATAAATCTAAAGATCGAGTAACACGAACCTCACTTAAAACCGGGGTTGAACTTGTGCGCTCCGGAAGGGTAAGCGGCTCTTTTTATTGAAGTATCTTTACCTAGTAGCCAGAGGTATGGTCATTTATATTTGTGATTTTCTGATTTTATTTTCTAGCTGCTCTGATGGCGTTATCATCCCATTAAAGCGGAAATCTAGGAGCAAGACCATATTGCTATGGGTCAGCTTCACTAGCTTTTGGTATGATACAAATAGTACTAAATCGATCAAAGGATCAGGGTTACATGTACATTGGAGAACATAAAAAAGTGAACGTAAAAATGGTATGACCTCACGACACACGGAAATTCCTTAATGGTAGTAAAATACCATAAAAATACTTGCTGGGTTTTCCGTGGCCTCTTTTTTTTCTTTACTTGGAAGACGAGCTTAGCTTCCACAAGAAAAACTTTAAAAAAAACGTCATTTTTTCCTATTTCCATATTTCTGTGTTTATGTGACTCAATCCAGGACCTAGAATTCAAGAGACACAACTTACCTATTTTTGTTTATTCAATCAGTTGGGGTGAGATTTTGGTTGTTCGTCTTATCGACCCCCGAATCTCCCGCAGCATCTGAGTTCGCCCCAGTTTTTTACCTGTATTAGTAGGGTGCGTGTTTTACATGTTGTCGAATTACATGTCTTCACTATTTTAGTTTCGTGCTGTGATGTCCTCTACGAATTTTGCATGCAACACAATTTCAATAGTAGATGATGTTCGTGTCTTTGACCAGTGGCACGATGGATGTCATTTATGGACCAGGACCTGCTACGAAGAGCTTAGAGATACCAAAGGGGTAATCAGAATCCGTAAACCGAGGAAGAACAGACAACACAATGGCCAAACGAAAAAGAACCAAAGGACAAACAACGATCTACAAAACATTACACATAAAACTCACGATCGAGTAACTTGAACCCCACTAAGCTCCGAGGGTGCACTGAGTGCTCCGGTAGGTTCTTGCTCAACAAGTGGTACCTGTCGTAGTAGTCTAGTTACAATCCCGGTGATAAGTCATGAGTGAGGAAAGGAACGGGAAATGTTTACGACAAGTGGAACATATCCGTGGTCATTTGCTAACCATCCCGCAGCGCCTGAGTTTACTCCCGGTTTTTAGTGGGATTCGTGTTGTTCGTTCGTCAGTTTTCGCTTGAGCATTGTACTCTCTGTCCTTCATTTACGACTTTCGATTATGGCTTTGGTATCTTCACACTTCTCTAACACTGGCACCGGCTACATATCTAATACATACAACACATCTATAATATATACAACACATCTCTAATATATACAACACATCTCTAATATATACAACACATTGTTACACTAATAAATTCTAATTTTCTAACAGGATCATTTATATCCTGAAAAGAATGCATTAGTGAAATTTGTTCTGCTAATTGGAAAGACCAACGCATCATATAAATGGAAAATAGTGCTGTTGTGATGTAAATGCTATTTTAATCTAATTTTCTGCACAGCTTCTAGATGTATTATTATATAGATTAAAATTTGTATTTTGCTTAGTCGACCGATGTTTAATTATTGAAACACCATTTATATATTGAATAGACAAATAAATACCTTTGTTATTTATTGGAGAGTTGCTGATTCATATTAATTTTTATTGAAAGTAAACATTTTAATCAAAGAATATTCGTATGATTTCTGAGAAGTGTTAAATATTCCGAATATATAGCAGAACAAGTGTAGTATGAATAGTGGTACGTTGACCTTGTGCAATAACATATGCAATATGAAACGTACATATGTTGATCTTGTGTAATGCCAAATATAATCTCAAACTATTCTTTAGAGTGAATGAGTGATTGTTGCTTAACGCCATATGAGCTATTTGTCAGTTGTATCATGGCGAGAACAAGCTACATTCAATGAAATGATGATGTTTTGGCCAACTGATCATACACGATATTGTATGTATGTATAAAACCATCCCTTTTATTTAAGCCTTGTATATGTGTATATCCCATAGCCATACGTTCAAACACACCCCTATTGTTTCACCTTACATAACAAAGCTTCGCATCGGTCAATGAAGCTATATTTATATATTGTAGAGTTACACACCATAATATAGTGAATGAGCACTTTTTCAACTTTATCATGACGAGAATAAGTCACATTCAATGAAATGATGATCATATCCGCCGTGTACTAGAATAACACGCTTAAGTGGGTGTTTATAGTGCTAGCAACCCATTGATGTGTGTATGTCAACTAGCAAAAGACATAATGGACACATGTTCATTTTCTATATGCGTATTAGATTTGACGGCATATTGAAGCAGTAATTAAAGTGTCAACTTTCTCGTAAAAAGGCACTGAAGGTATTTAGGACATTGTTTCCTCTTTTAATAAATTGTTTAAGAAAATGAAGCTAGACCAGCCGTTATTAAAATTGTCTCCTCATTGTTTCTTTTCATTACCATAAATTACAGTGATAGTTTTCTGTTGTATTTTTTTTCTTCCTTATAAACGTTAGAGCAAACCGAAATAGATGATCAAAAATGTACAATCCAGAGACACTGGCAACACTGGCCACACAAGATACAAGACGATGACAAACAAAACAAAGCAAAACAAAAACACCAAACAAAAACACAAAAATACCAACACAATACAGAAAATTAAAAAGATAAGCAACATGGACCCCATGAAAAACAACAAGGGGGGAAACAACACAACACAATACAGAAAACTAAAGGGATAGGCAACATGGACCTCACCAAGATCGCAGTGTTAATCCCAATTTCACAAAACAATTTTCATTTTACATATTATGAAGAAGAATAGTGCATAGCAAACATTCAAGTTTCAAGACTAAGCAAAATCTATTTTCCTGCAAAATATTACTTTTAGACTGATATCCACACAAAAGACCATTCCAATCTTTAGATATGGTTTATGTATTACACATAGCTATCTCTATCAATTTTCCTATGTATTTCTTTATTTGTTATATTTTTCTATGGCCTGTTTGAAGAAAATGTGCATAGATTATCTGTAATTTATGTTACCTTGTATGAGACTTCTTTTTATTTCCTCCACACATTACCCTGTGGATTGCTAAAAGGAGTTTTATTCCTTTTTTTTTTGTATTACATGATCTTGCATACATTACGCTAACCATTACAAAGGGAAGGATATTTATTATCCATTGAAGCATGTGATATAATGTTTAATTAAATGGCCATAGTCTTTACATAGTCGTTGTCTGTACCATCATGCGTGGAATGCATTCGTTTCATATTTGTTCAGAGTGATTCAATCTAATATTTAATAATACCTTTTAAGCTACATTGTCAGAACACTATTAATTAAACTATTCCATTATCCCAGTTTAATTATCTTCGTCAATATAATAGTTATATTTTATTTTATTTAATTTGACTAATGTCTATTCAACATTTTTATTCTGGAAATACATGTATTACAATTAGATCTTTGTTGGAACATAACCAGGAAGCAGAGAGTTGATTTTATGATTTTAGAAAACGCAATCAATTCACATTCTTTTAAATATTATAGTGTAGGCACTTATGCCATTTAGAGTGTAGACATAATCAAAATGGCTTGGCCGATTGATCCTATAAGATATTGTATTTTTATATATTACAATCACTTTTATTTTTGATTGTTTATGCAATAATAAAAAGAAAATAAAATAGAAGTGATTGTATTATTTTTTTTTTATTATATGCACCGCCAAAATATAGCTAACATATTGTTGAAAGTGGCGCTAAAAACCACAACCTGGCTTTTCATAATATGTATGTCCATGTGTATGCCCCTTCGCCACACGTTCAAATACATACCTATAGTTTCATTTTACACGGCAAGGTGTCACCTCGGTTAATGAAGCTATATTTTAATATTGTGGATTTACCCGTCATAATATAATGAGTGAGCTATGTCATGGCTAGAACATTCAGTGAAATGACGATCATGTCCGCTTTGTACTAGACCAACATACGTAATTGAAACACAAGTACGTGGATAGAACTGTTGCCCTACTGGGACACATTATCCTGATTCCGAGCAAGCCAATATTTGCTCATACTACTCTTACTGCGTGCTTAGAGAGGAAGAAACAAAGACAAATTTCATAGAAATTGATTTACCCCGGGACTCGAACCCACCATTTAACACACTCGAGGCGAGCCCGGCAATCATTACACCATTGATGATGTTAAATTGGTATTTGATCTTTATCTTAATATCGAGTTGCATTTTTACATATAGGCAATTATTATTAGGATAAGCATAGAAATTGCAAATGGGTAATATGACACCGGTAATCCAAAAGAATAAAAATAGATTGGTAATGGTAGAATTGTGTTGTCCTATTATGTATAGTTGGGTTCCGAGTTCCGTGTTGCGATGTCCGTTACGATTTCCGCATAAAACGATGTTCGGTTCATACTTTACCTTCAGTTATTTACGTTATTTTTGTTTGTTGTCTATAGTGGCGTCGAACACATTGAGCTGTGTTTTTGTTTTGTTTGTCTTCGTCCTGGGTCTTGTGTACCCTATGTTGCCAATTCCTCTGGATTCCCCATTTTTGATTGCCCCTTTGGTATTCGCCAACGTTTATAGTGCCAGTTCATTGAAACAACAGTCCGCGGATACACATGTCGTTCCACTCGGACACATTATCCTGATTCCGAGCAAACCAGTTTTTGCTCTTAGTACTTAATGCCGGGTGATTAGCGGCGAAGCAGCAAATACCAGTTTTATATTCTTTAATTTGACACGACCGGGCCTTGAAACCAAGATTTGACACGACCGGACCTTGAAACCAAGATTTGACACGACAGGGCCTTGAAACCAAAATTTGCTGCACTCGAGGCGATCACGCATGCCATTACACCACCGATGCGGTTCTCATATAATACGTGTGTTTGTATAATGAAATATATTATAGTCGATTGATTGTTATATTAGTCATTTTCCAAGAATTGCATTCACTTATTAATTTTATGTCAACATTTCATACAAAATGCATTTAATTAAAATGTCAATCATTCCCAAGGCAGTTTTCTGATTATTAAAGCAATTGTAATTTTGATCTGATATAATACTTGAATGGATACATCTTTTCTATGATGTTACAAAATAAAAGGGAAATTTCCATGCTAGATTAGTATTCAATGGCATCATTGTTATAAAGGTAATTGCTTATTGGTTCTTTTATTTTGGAAACCGGAACTGAGCAGTTCGTATCTTACGTATCTATATTAAGTTATCAGGTATTTACTTAAGATAAAATAAAATTAAGATAAATAGCAGAATTTTGAATAATTGATTCACTTCAATCTGTCAAGGACCAATACGAAAAAACTGTTACAATTTATGTGAATGAACATGAACATAAAATAATTCAATAATTCCACTTCCTGGAATGATATTGCACTCACTGTTTATTTCTATCTATTATAGTATACAACCACAGTGACCAATATACAAAATAAGTTAGAAGGAACTAGTTTACTGTAAGACATGTTCAAGACACAAAATATATCGTATAACGGTACTGCATTTAATACGCTTCTATTAGATAATACATCGTCGTTTCTATGGAAAATAATCTCACCGATAATCCTTACATTCGGATTAGTTGGAAATACTTTAATTGTTTATATCTTGATGAGAATGGGATTCTGGAAGAAAACATCTTATATTTATTTATTTATATTAGCTGTATCCGACTCGACCGTGCTGTGTGTTGGACTAAGTCGACGTTGGATCTTGGAGGAATTTGACGTCGACGTGAGACTTCTCTCAAATCTTGGATGTAAGGTCAATTTGTTCGTGGTATATTTTTCAATGCATATTTCCTCTTGGACGTTGGTGTGTCTAACAGCTGAACGGTTTCTGAAAGTGAAATTCCCATTTTATTACATTTCCTCAAATGTGTCAAAGAAATTAATGATATTGTATATATTCATCTTCATAACATGTGTTTTAGTCAACTGCCACTTTTTCTGGACAAACTCTTTGCTTGAATATCAAAACAAACAGCAATGCAACAATACATCTATCGAATATTACATTTTTGAAGAAAAATATTTTTCGATAATAGATTTAGTGATTTTATCTGTGATACCTTTTATTCTAATGTTTTCAATGAATATTGTGATTGAGAATGTTCTACGAAAGTCACAAAAATTTCGTACAAATGTTCAATTAAAGAATCAGAGTGGAAAATTCAACAAGAGGTGCAATAGATTGACAAGAATGTTATTTTTCACAAGTGCGTATTTTATGTGCTCTACATTGCCTATTTCAGTTCTATTCATTCTAGACTCGTATATTTCTCGTATTTCAACGGATGAAATGCAGGCACAACTTAATTTGGCGACCACAATATTTTATTTGTTCCAGTTTTCAAATTATGGTGTTAATTTCTTTATATATGTGACGATAAACAAACATTTTCGAAGATATTTACCTAGATTTGTGTTACGTCGACGTTTTATATTCAAGTAAGTATACTTAGTTATTTCTCTTCAATACAGTCAAACGTGCTTTATTTGAATTTCAAGATGAACACTGCAATATGGTCATATAAGACAGGTGGTCGCTAAATACAAGTCTTTACTAATAAGAAATGTACTTTGAGGGGAAATTGAAATTAAGAT
Organism: Bathymodiolus septemdierum; assembly: GCA_963383655.1. Taxonomy (NCBI): domain Eukaryota; kingdom Metazoa; phylum Mollusca; class Bivalvia; order Mytilida; family Modiolidae; genus Bathymodiolus; species Bathymodiolus septemdierum. The sequence goes on along the minus strand of OY726524.1, from coordinate 26,359,701 downwards.
CACACAATGATTTTGGAATTGTTCCGATAGTGTGATTTTATTTTTATTTTTCATTTTATTACAATACAAGTTATTGTTTAATAAGTGGTGGTCGCTAAAGCAGGTTTGACTGTATAATTTGATGTCTTAAAGCAATTCATTACTTTGTCTTTGTGCTTGCTGTTTTTTAATTGGTTGCGCGAAGGAACCTTAACATACAACAAGCTTGGTGGCAGCTATCAATACAAAACACAAGACGAAAGCCAACGCTATAATTCATGATTGTGTGAAATTATAACATAGAACCTCCGAAATCCACCATTACGCTTACTTTAATTTGTTTAATTTCCATATCAATTGAGATGAAATTCAACATAAGATACTGTACATTTATTTTATTTACATTAGTTTGGCAAATTCACTGTTTAGTTTTACATAAAAACGTAGATATCTTATTTAATGCGCATGATATTCATCAAGTGCGGGCGGTCAAAAACAACCGATTGGAAAGCCATATATATTTAAAATCTTTTGGATCAATAAAACCAAATAGTTTCAGGAGGATAACCAAATCATCTAAGGTGACCTATGCTTGAGGTAAAAAAAAAAACCTTAGTTTTGATAATAATTATATTTTATAGAAACTCTAAATTTCAAAAAATAAGCACGTCTAATAATTTTTTAGACCATGCATGTTTTTTTCAGTCATGATGAAATTATTGAAGAACAATAATTTATATCAATTCATCTAGTAGGTGAAGACTTTGATGTTTATAATTACATGTACCTTTGAAAGCTATGTAAGGAAATATGTAACAACTGTTCTTAATTTTCTATATGATATGAATTTTGACAGAATATTGCATGTGTATATAATTTGATATATCATCTTTAAAAGTTCATAAGTGAAGACTTTGATGTTTAGAATTAACTTTAAGAGCAATGTTGGGAAACATGTAACAACTAACTGTACTTAATTTTCTATATGATTATATGAATTATGACAAACTATTGTATCTGATCTTTCATTACTTTGAGAGGCTTTTTTCTTCCGAGAATAAGGGGTCAAAAACTACCCTTATTACAATTCTCTTTGGCATCAAGAGGGCCCGGGTGGCTCAATGAGTTAGGTAGTTGGATTACCTAACAACTCATACAAGCCTATCACCAATACGGCGTTAGTTCGCGCCCGGCTTTGTGAATTACAAAAAAGGTGCACTCGACTCGCAGTCGCAAATGATTAAGATTACCAGTTGCTTACTCATGGTCGGTGATTCTCAAAGGATACTTCGACTTCTTCCACCACTAAAACTGCCGCCATGATATAGCTGAAATATTGCTGAAAGTGGCGTTAAAACACCAAAAATCAAATCAAAATCCTTTGCATCATGAAAGCATACCACTTATGCATACATATGGAAACATACTTGCTTAGCACCATCTCAAAAAATATTTCAGTTACTTGATGGTTTATATTGATCTGCTCAGCTCCAAAAACATTCTGTACAGGAAAAGTGCTCCACAAATGTTGAAACACGTGAGAATAACAATATAAATTTGGAGATCTACATGGTATTACAATGGTGTAAAGTAAACAAATTTAAATAAATAAGCAATATTATTATTAACGAGTATCCAATACCAAATTAATAGATGACTTAAACTAATTTCTCAATTTCAGGACACAAGATGAAACAATGGAGATACATTCTGTAACACATTCATCTGAAATTCCTAAAGATAGCCGCATCGAAGTTATCAAGAAGGAAACACTATAGAAACTTGCAACAGGTCAAATTCAAATGACACTCAAATTTACCGATTGCGAGCCTACCCATATGGTCTACGCAATAAGTAATATTTATGGCACAAAATGTAACCAAGATGTGTTTTCACTTCTCTAGTTCTTCCTAGAAAATATCACGATACTGGATTCTTTCCAATCTACTTGTTTTCTTGATTCATTATTACTTGCTTGCATATATGTACCTTTCTCTCTAATCTGCATTATACTCTGAGCTTAAGCCCAATATAATTAAGAAAGGTTTCTGTTACAATTAATCGCTACAATTTTTTCTTCTAATTCAAATATATTTATATTTTACAATAATGTATTGTGCATTTACTAATGAAATCAATATATATCTGGGTTTTTTTCCATTTAAAGTGACTGGTCTTGTAATCAAAATTATCCTCCTCCAGTGAACACTTTAATATGTTAGTCTGACACAAAGGGTATGTAGTAGTATATGTTCAGATATACAGAATGCGTACATTGTCGGAAAATATATAGTTTATTTATACCAGCTTTAGAAACAGGTAGAAAGCAAGCCTTGATAATATTTCCTGGTCTGTTTCGCAGCGAGTGGAAATGCATTTTATATTTACTGACAATTTACGTATATTGTGTTTATCCAGAAATTTCAAAAAGTCAAAAACATCAACCAAATTGTCTGAAATAAGGCAGAGAAAAATATCATCCTTATATTTTTTAATGGTGTACTCAATCAAATCTGTGTTATACTGTTGTCGTTTCTGACCGTCGCTCTACATGATTAATGTACCAGTAAAACTTTTGTAGGTCCATTACTAACTAAGACTGATGTTTATTTCGCCCCTTTATTATTACGCAAAATCTCACAATTACAGGATAAACTTAAATATTCATTTAAATATAAATTTATTTGGCGTTTCAAAATTAGCTCAAATATCAGATTTTAGTATTAGATTTCACAATTTTAATCTGACTACTATCGTTCTAAGCTTTGCCCCTGTATTGTGGTTAGCAATCAGAGATTAAATTCGGCATGACACATGTATAGTGGACACTATTATTGGACATAATGCAAATTTATAAATACACAACACAAACTCTAATTTTGCATGTCACAACAAAATATATATTTTAAGTAATGACATTGTCGATATCATAACCATTATTATAAGATCCAGCTGATCAAGAAGGGATTAGAAACTGACAACGGGAACAATGGTATTCTGACATTTTCTACATTAATCAGATTTTATCACATATTTTTAGCGTCTTGTCTAGTTCATGGTACAAGAAAGGTAACTCCGTCAGTTTTATAAAAATGTTGATCTCAAACCTCGTTTTAATGTTAATTTCCGGTAAACCATTTCGCATTGTTTTTACAATTATCATATTGAAATAAAAACGTAGATATCAAATGTAATGCGCACGACGCGTTTCTGGAATAATCTTCATCAGGTACGCTCAAAATCGAAAGTAAGCTACAGCTTTGGGAGCAATAAAACCAAAGGACCTAAACAGAAAAGCCAACATCGGCTATGTTCACCTATACTTGAGGAAGGTGAACCTTAGTTTTATTAATAATTACATTATTTAGGAACTGTAAATTTCAGTAATAAAGATATATAATAAACCATGTCCTGCCGAAGAGGTATCGAGCAAGTGATAGTAATAAAAACGTAGATATTAATTTAAGCGCGCACGACGCGTTTCTATGAAATCTTCATCAGGTACGCTCTAAATCGAAAGATTGGAAAGCCAAATAATTTAAAGATTTGGAGCAATAAAATACAATTAATGACTTTTAGTGAGGTGGATACTTACAGATTAATGCATGGGCATTTCCATATTGGCCTGGTTTTTATCCCGAGACCCCCATATTGGCCCGAGACGCAGTCGAGGGCCAATATGGGTCAAGGAATGATGACCAGGCCAATATAGCATTCTAACGTCTTGCACCAATCTCAACCAAAACAAACGTTGTGATGAAATCTTATTTTAAGTGTGAAAGAAACATATAAAATGATATTATACAATGAATGACTTTCAATTCGATGGATACCAGGTTTTATCAACTCAAGAATAACATATTTATCTCTGCCGCTGGCCTCTATAAATATAATATTCGTGGGTTAATAAATCCTTGTATCCACCTCATTAAAAGTCATCAATTGTATAATATCGTATCACAAAGTGCATGTGTAGTTGTCTTAGCTATTGGCCTCATAAAAGTTATAAGTTAAACAGTTTAACTGAAGAACTAGCACAGATGATTGGGCTTGACTAACATTCAAGGGACGATATGTCATATGATACTGGTTTATCCTCGATTTATCTAAGTTACACCTTTACCACAAATTATAGACGTTATTCTCTTTTTTAAGTTTATTCGTATAAATTTGTCTTTTATGGATCTTTTTGTATGACATGTTAAATTTGTATTTTACTTTTATATTGTATGTTATCGATTTCATAATTTAATTTTTCAACATTTTTTTTTGTCGATGTCACACCCATAAACATTCCAATCAGTACAGAAATGTTGCAAAATAATCATATCAGGAAATGTCAATAGCCTCCGCCATCAATGAGCTTGGTACAGAAAATTTAATAAAATTCTTCCTCACATCTGATTTCAACTATATGATGTATTTCATTTTAAAACAAACAAAAACAAATTAAATTATACAGAGATTATTTCTTGACAAATTTTCCTAATCATTTGGTCACAAACGTAAATTGCTTTGAAGTATTTCTTCATAATATTCTTATAATATTTCGATCTACGATTTTTTTTTTTATCAATATTTAAGCACAATTTGAACATGACAAACAACCACATATTATTGGATTTCTGAACTTCAAGAAATCAATACTGGTAAAATCGTGAAAAGTTGAAAACTATGAATAAAACATTTTCCATTGTAATTGTTAAATATTTGGATTAAGTTGATGAATTATATATCGTAACTGGGAGTTTACCATCAGTACAGTGAAGAACCACCTGACCAATAGAGAGAACCATTCCGGTTACAATAACCTGCAACAGGTACACTTAATGCCAAAACATTTAAAAGCCAAATACTTGTGTTGTGTCAGCGAGAAATAAAAACTACTGAACAAGGAGAATATAATAAGCAGTATCTAAAATGTATCCTTCTAAGGAACCTAATATTATTATGAAATATCATTTGTTATTGCATATTTCTGTACATATAAGCGTTACCTGAGATATATATCGGAAACTTAATACGAAGTGGATTTACATCAGTACACGGGATTCAGTTGAATACAATGTAATCTCTTATCATATGAATAGGTTGCATGACACAATGTACAAATTAAAAACATTTTGTTCATGTCTTTTTATAAACGATTTATGTAAGATGCATCTCAAATGTCTATTATATTTACGTATTACATGTAATTCATATACACTGTTATTGTTGGTTTTTTTTTTTACAATAAACAATGTTTTCAAAGATTATTTTAAAAATATATTCATTATTAGAAATAAAATGAAAAACAAAGCAAAGAATACCATACTGTCAGAACAGTTTCAAAATCAAATACCAAAATCGTAGAAAGATGGTTTAGGTTAAGCTTATGGTGTTTAACGCCACTTTCAGCAATATTGCAGCTATATCGTGGATGTAAGTTTTATTGGTGGAGGAAACGGAGAACCTGCAGAAAAACACCGACCTGTCGCTAGTCACCGACAAACTGTATTACATAATGCTATATCGAGTACACCTCACAACTGTAATGGTGATAGGCATTGATTGCATAGGTAGTTCTAAATCCAACTACCACACGATGACGACAACGACGGCCGCGTCGTAGAAAGAGGCCAAATCATTACCCTTAAATACATGACCGCTGACTTTTCTGGCTTGATACAGGCACTTCAATAAAAAGTGGTGGGGTTAAGCTAGTTTAGGAACCCAAACCAAAAGGATACAATTACATTTTTTTAACTCATTAATGAATTATCAAATCAAATAGCTTAAACATATTTAATTCGCGTAAAAAAAGAAAAATGTATCAGACACAAGTAACGCAAACTGATAAAGTCTTCTCCGATTTACAATTTGATCTAGATATGTCATATTAGCTTTCACAGTTCAAAAGAATAAATTACAATTATTAAGCGAAATTTAAGCATAGAAAACAAAGGAAACATGAAAAGAGTAGATAACCACACTAGTTACGTATGTTATGTGTCAATGAATAGCTATATAAATCAAGGACAAAACCATCAAATTCACAGTAATTATTTCACATTAATATATTAGTGCACAATATATCTCTGAGTGTATTGTCTCCATTATGCGTACGCTTTCCTCCAACCCCGTCTAGTAAAATTACAATTGAAACTCGACCAGTTCTTTTAAGGTGAGTTCGACGCCTAAAACGGATAACTCGTCAGGTTTTGGCGGTTTTATAGATAACTCAGATAGAGTGAAATATATAGAACATCATTAATGTCTGATTAATTGGTTCGGATAGGACACGCTTTTTCTTTTATACTGAACAGAATGAAATTGAACTTCAGTTTTCTTTAATGTTTTTCGAAGACAGTGAAGTTATGTATTGTGTATTGTCAATGAAGTTATTCGATATTAAAAACTAAAAGTAACTGTAGTTTTAAGCTGTAGTCTTTAAGTAAACATCGGATAAATAAATATGACCTATGTTTTTTTTACTATGGGATGCAAACCCTCTACCTCAATACAGAACAGCCATAGGACGAACGTAAATCCAGATACACTGGTCACATTGGGCACTTGCACATTGAATGAAGACAAACAAAACAAATAAAAAAATCACACATAAAACTAAAAAGTTGAAAAACACCGAGACCCCACCAAAAACTAGGGGTGAACCCAGGTGCACGTGAAGGGTAAGAGTTTCTGTTTATTATCAGACACCCGATTTATGAAAATAGCTGAATAGTTTTTCAAGTAGTCATCATTATTTTTCAGTGCAAAGTGAGAATTGTGACTACTTAATATTAACTATTCATAATTAAAAATTAAAACTAATGTGGTGTAAACTTTTACTAATTATCAACTTTACAGTTAATCAAGAAATAACAATGAGAATGTGTTGGGTTTTTTTTCTTTATTATGTATTTAATTATCGGCTTTTTAACACTGCATAATTTTTATGAACGGGTTTGTTTTCCTTTAAATTTTGCAGCTGTCTATTTACCAGTACATAATAAATGTAAACCATAGATAATTACAGTGCATTGACTTGACATAAAATCGATATACGGATGAAGCTTAGAATCGGGGAAAATGCGAGGGTTTCCCTCGCATTTTCCCCGATTCGTGCCGAATACGTATATCGAATTTTATGTCAAGTCAATGCACTGTTATTGTCTCTATACTGCAATCATTAGTGACATTAATGGATATTACTACCAATATTCAAATTATTTCAAAAGTTAGTTGCCCCCAAGAGGCCCCAACTGATTTTGCGGAGTAATATGATTAGACGGAGAACTCAACTGTTCAAAGATCGATGCACAGGTAAATATACCATTGATATTCGGATAAGATTTTTGAAAATAAACAACAGTTTTGCTGAAAATATTTTTAACAATAAAATATAAGTGACGAGAGAATAAATATCAAAATTTGGTTCTAGCATTGAAGTCAATAAGATTGTTCATTTCAATGCTCATTTCATGTGACGTAAACACGAATATTGTCAATGGCGGTCGCACATGTACACATTCATGGAGCTTACATGAAGATTGGCTCCGTAAAACGTGGAGGATATCCTGTTCGAGGTGTTAGTTTGGGAGCAGATAGAAGGATGTTCGGGTAAGTTTATGTCAGCTCCTGTATTTGCTGCAATTGCTCGTGATACGTTGGTCGAGGCTGGAGTTGTAGATTGGATCGGAACAAGTGCGCGCGAATTGCCACTGTCAGCACTCGCGAGTACATTTGAGATGCGTTTGTATTTCCCTTCGCTAATAGCACTGTAGTTTCTCATCGATTGCACGCTTTTATGCCCTGATATTTGCATGATGTCCGTGTCTTCCACGTTATTGTTTTTTCAGCTTTTGTACCAAATATTACCTGCGCTGTGGATTGTTAGGCGTTTGTTGGTGTCTACACCTGCTTTTTGTTTCATGGTTTTCATAATAGAAGCCAACTTTTTCTCCCAAACTCGTTGTCGAACGAACCATTCTTCACCCTCAGTTCCCGTAAGCGGAATCGTGCACGTAGCAATGTAGAAGGGATCACGTGGGTTTCTCATTCCAGTTGGACGTTTCGACGCGTACAATTCATACAGAGCAACTGGGTTTCGGTCTCCAGGACATTCGTACATTTCAGGTGATACTTTTGCCGAACATCACTGATGTTTTCTCCAGTGCCCGTTTTTGTTTGACGTTCGCTTAATTCTAAGTATCTGCTTCCATCCGAATCAATGTGCTGCGTGATATCACCCCATCTGAAAGCAAAATTTGCAACTTTTAAATATGTTGGCATTACACAAAGTAAAAAAAAATGTGTTACCCTACATATTTTTTTTGCCATTGAAATGATTTTCCAATAAGTACTGTTAAAGTCACAATTTATCTCCCGGTGACTAGATTTAAGAAAAAAATTGTATAATATTGTACCTTCCCATTTAAAAAAAAATTGATATAACTGGAACCACACATAATTATTTATTTGGCCTTATTGTAACATGAATGTGGATTTTATTTATTTATATACAGTGTACCATGTATGTTTTTTTCTGTTGTAAGGTCAAGTGGTATAACAACAAGGACAAAGTATGGTTGATGTACTGTAATGTTATATGGCGCAATAGACCATCCAAAGTACAACTGTATACCAACTCAGAAACGGGGAAGATATAATCATTCCGTTCTGCAGACTTTCCATTACAAACGACTCATACATTCCATCGACCATCATACAGTGGAATAACTTGGACTTGTCCATAAAGAACGTTGGATCTATGCCCCATTGTAAAAGTGAACTAAAGAAATTGTCAAACTCCAATAGTGTAAATATTCCGAAATATTACTCGTATGGTCCACGTAAATTGAATATAGTGCTTACCCAGCTTAGATGTTCGACAACATTTTTAAGCTATGATCTGTTTAAAGTTAATATAATATCTAACCCATCCTGTAGCTGTGGTGCCATACGAGAAGATTCCTACCATTACTTCTTTGAATGCCCCATGTACAATGGAATTCGTAATGATCTACTAAATTGTCTGGATTGGTTACCTAATGATTGCCATTTGGATCTTAATCCGCTAATTTTTGGTAACTCAACCCTTACAAATGAACAGAATGAACTTGTATTAAGGAAAGTGTTTGACTATATCAGAAAGTCAGAACGGTTCCTGATTGTTCAATGTACATTTAATGTTGGTTTTTTTTCAACAAATCCACATCCATTCAACCATTGTATTGTTATCAATGTTATCAATGTTCTTTTCTATTCTTACTCTCCTTTTAACCTCTTTCTTTCTCTCAAATTTTTACTATTTTTACTTTCCTTTCTTCTTTCAAATTTTAGTATAAACGTCTAAATATCAGTAATATTTAAAACTATGTTCATTTTGCATGCTTAGTATTGTTGTAAAATTGTATGTAGGAGAAGATCTTGTAAGTACGTTGTAATTGTGTCCTATTCAATTTGTTATTTTGTGACAAATAAAATACGTTTAAACTAAACGCAATAGACTCGTTGCCTATTCAAGAATCTACTGGGTTTATATGACATCATTCAACAATCACCTTTCATCTGTGTCATCAGAACTTTTCTATTGTGACGTCAAAAATTTACAGGAATGTCTGTGATTTTCAGTAATGGGTGACAATTAGGAACGAAGTGTATAGAAAATGTCGAAAGCTTTGGATATCTCCATTCAAAACCAAAGATCAAAATCTTCAAATGTCTAATGCTGAACATTTTTTCATCGACAACTTCAAAAACTGAATCAATAGTGAAATGAACATTGAATATAGTGATAAAAAATTGTGATACATGTACACGTACACAAATGTATATAAATACTTGGATGTTACATCAGTATGGATTAACAGTGACTGGATGGGGTTCATATGAAGACATAATGGTTTCTGTGTGATATGTGGAAACATTTAAATAGATTTATTCTTCAGCATTACTATATATGACACTCATTTTCAGGGAATATGAAGCTATACGATTGATATACATTTATTTAATGTTAACTACGAAAAACGGATATGGAGTGGTGTCACAAATAAAATTACGTTTATGTACCTCAGTTGGTAGTGTTCTTGAACTCCTCTTAATCCAAAATCACCAGAGTTATTAAACCACATACTGTTCAGTAATGCCTCCGGAGAACTCCCACCCAACAAGTTTGATTCATTTAAAATATCCAGCTCAGAATCCGTGATTGGTCGATTAGGTTTGTTTCCTTTTCCTTGTTTCTTTAGCAATTTCATTTTAGTTTTTAGAGTTTCTTTTGTCAGTGGAAATTTGGTATGTTTCTCATCACCCCCAATATAGTGGCCATATCTGTGTCTCCTCAGCTTTCTGTCAATGCTAGAAATAATTCCACTGAGAGAGGTTGGTTCATAATCAGAGCCATCTTTTTTCTTTGCAGCAATTATGAAATTAGCAATTATGCTGTCGAGTTCATCAACTGGAATTTTGTGAATTTCACGGTTTTCATTCCTTTGTTTTAGAAAGTTTTCAACTTTATTTTATGTCATTTAAAGTTTTCTTTGATGTGTTTTTGTTATCATTGGATTCAATGAATTGTTGAATTTCATCATCATTTAGGTTTAAGGCCTCATTAGAGTCACCATGAACGAATTCATTTGCCATAGTTAAAGGGCCAGATTCCTCTGTAGTATATGGTTGAGTAGGACTTGGAACAGGGTCAGAGACACTGTGCACGGATTCAGTTACCATAGTTATAGGGCCAGGTAGAATTGTTTCAGCTTCAGAGCTTGTTTCCTCAATATATGGTTGAGTGGGACTGGGAACAGGGTCAGTTTCAATGTAAGGATGGGTGGGAGCTGGTTCAGTTGCTCTACAGGGGGGTTGATGGATTTCAGCTACAGTTACAATTGTGTTTTCATCAATATGAATATTTAGTGCAACATCAAGTGCAGTAAGTTGAAGGAAAGTGTTTTCCAATTCATCATCTATTTCAATTTGCTCTAATGCATTCCAATTAATATCAATATTGGGAACTACAGACATTTCCATTCAATGAAATGAAGCAGACGACGTTTTACAATGTACTAGTACTACAGTACTTTTATTAAATATAAACATCATAAAAAATAATGTAAAATAAACATACAAAAATCATGATGATCAAAAAATGTACATAAGCACAAAATATGAGAAATTTTAATTCATAAATGTCTTTTCACGGTGTTGTGATTTACGACAATACACTATATGTACGTTTTTTTTACATTCACAACGGGAATAGCCTTCAAAAGTAAAAAAAGAAAGTTGTCCTGTCAATCAGGTCAAGTAGGCGTGGCCTAAATGTTATAAACGGTAAATATACAGTCAACGCATTTTGACTGCTCAAATAGAACGACTGCAGTATAAATATGCTTAACCGGTGTTTTCCATTTATTATTTTTATGTGTATTTATTATGAGGTTCTTAAGAATATATCTTTAAATGCTTATGCATGTCATATTGATACGACATATTAAAATTCGTTCGATACGGTGGAGAACTTTAAGCTTTTCCAGAGTTATATAAACGTGTATGTCTTTATATGGTATTCAGTTCCAGAAACTAAAGTAACGGTATGTATGTATATGTTGTCCTTAATTCTGAATTATAAAGCATTATTATTTTTTCATTTATTGTCAAATACAAAAAAAGTATTTCTTCACTAAAAGTTCGTCTCTCCGAATAAGGTTTGTAAACTTATTTAAAGTTCTTAAAAATTAACCAGTTAAAATGACCTGTTTCATACTAGTACGTTAAAATACTACAAAAAAATGATGTTTCAAGATTAAATTGTACTTTTAGATATGTTAAATTTTGAGCTTAAATTGTAATTTTAAATTCTAAGTTTAAATTTTAAGCTGGTATTTAAATTCTAAAGTCCTAAAGTCATAATAATAAGCTATCTTATGTTATATCATGGTAGTTTAATGTTCATTTTGGATAAAGGTTGTCTTGGTATATATGTACTTATTGACCTAAAAAATTTAACATTTGTGATACGGTGTGGCAGAATTTTCTATTTAATATTTGGGTAGGGAAATCCATTGTCATTAGTACTTTCAAAATGCATTTTGCAAGTCGTAGCTTCCGCACTAACATAGTTATATATATACATTGTGTATGTATATTTATGTTTGAAACTAACGGTTCCTTAATAATGTATTTGATTAAAACTATGATCAATCGCCTCATGCATAGGTAACCGTAGCCGATTTTAGATATGCTATTTAGGCCCTTTGTATACTTGCTCCCGAAGACTTTTATTGCTTGGTTGATGGTGTTTAACGCCACTTTCAACAATATTTCAGTTATATCGTGGCGGTGCGAAGACTTTTAAATTATTTGGCTTTCCAATCTTTTGACTGAGTATGAGCGTACATGATTAAAGTTATTCTAGAAACGTGTCGTGTGCACTAAATTATATATCAGCGTTTTTATTACAAGCTCATGTTTCCCCCATTTTCACTAAAGTTGTGAATTATAATCCCGCTCATGGCCAGGTGTACTCCTTACAACATTATGTGATAAAGTTTGTCGGCTACTTGCGGCAGGGTCGCTAGTTTTCTCTGGATACTATTGTTGAAATATAATATTATTGAAAATGGTGTTAAACTGAAGATAATTTAGCATATTTATCTTTAATTGCAAAATGAAACATAAAAATGCAAAAAAGCAATGAAGTATGTAATTATGAATATTAATGAGTTATCACCCATGCTGAATGTTGAAAGCTCAATATTTAACGATATGTCATGTACACATGGTTTTTGTGGGGTTCGTGTAGCACAATCTTCAGTTTTCTGTGTAGTATTTTGTAGATCATTGCTTGTCCTTTAGAACTGTTTCCTTTGGTCATTGTGTTTCTGTACTTCTTCGATTTACGACTTCGGTTTACACCTATGGTATCTTCAGACTGAATGGACAACAAAGTGGATGCCAATATTGTACAGATGTTTATACAAATAATACACAATTTATATCAAAATAACAAGATCATTAAAGGCGGAACACTTTCAATGTGAAATTTAGAATATATGATTCCTTGTCATGCGATAGGATTTAGAATGTCAGGATGGGAACCAATAATTCAGCATGACATACTACATGTATCACCTCAGGATTACTTCCGGTGTTTGTGGTCGGCTTCTCAATACAAATTGGTTTGTGTCAATGTCCAATCAAGTATTTGTGCTTTCTCTATAGTTCCGGATAGCGTGTCCGAGTGAATTAACAAGACTAATTGCGTCCTTGTTTTAAGTGTGCTAGAACTATGGGGAAAACAAACAAAAACACAGAAAGAAAAACTCCGTGTGCGTGTTGGTCTAGACATGTTGAACACGTGTAATTAACAAAATAACTGAATTATAACTTTAATCAATATTACTTTTATTCATATTCTACACGCTTTCTTTCTACAGTAATTTCACAGAATTTTAGATCGAAAGTAGATGTTCCGAGTACATGTTTTGTATGCATACTCGCAAAACACCCAATATAAGTAAAGTGTTGGATGAATTTTGAGTACTAAACCTATAAAAGCAAGTTTTTCTTACTGCTAGACCATGCGATTATAACTTCATTTAGCAGCATTGGTTTGTTTTACCTGACAAGAATGCAAATCATTCATCAATTCGTTCGGAATTTAAACGACAATGCGACATGACAGTCTTCTGACTTTTTGGCATTTCTTTATTTCTTGAGTTGTGAGTTCGAATCCCGCGCAGGCGAGATGTACTCGATACACCATTATGTGATATAGATTGTTAGTGACTTGCAACAAGTCGATGGTTTTCTCCGGGTACTCCGGTTTCTTCCATCATGATCCGAATTACAAACCATATTGAATCCGTGCCATATACCACATAAGAATTGACAATTATACTGTTTTATTAGATGTCAGTGAACATATTTAATTGGTGTTATACATGTATCTCATTGTCTAATTTTAGAATCGGGTTGCAAATTTATATATGGGTGACCAAAATGAACATGTGATTTGTAATTCAATATATAGACTGATAAAATGTTTGCCTTACAGGTAGCAGGCAATGTGTATTTATTACCACGAATGTTTCGTGTGTTGTAGTCAAAAAGAACGATTGAATGAGCATTCATGCATAGTTTAGATGGCGGTATTCCGATCCACATAAAATTCCAACTTGACAAGATATATCCAATGACCATTCATGTAGTTTGCGCTAAATCATGATTGTAGTTTCTATGAAAAAGCTGTTATTCATTTTACCATATGGTCCTATGCTAAACACTTTGTCTTACAGTCAAGATCTTCTCGGGTTTTCCGATTTACATAAACGACAGCTTTGCACGGAACCATACAATAACCTGTATTATGAAGTTTGGGTTCAATCATGATTGCAGTTGCTACGAATATCTTGTATTCATTTTCCCCATAGGGATCAATGTTAAAAAGAAGTCCTGAGGCTTCTTGGGAAATAAATATATGTCTAAAAAAACAAATACATATTTAAATGCGTTAAATAAGTATGCGTTTCATAAAAGTAACTATTTCTTCATGACAAAAACATATATTAAGAATCAATATTTGTGAATAAAAAAATTATTTATCTTTACAAAAGTAAATTATTTATTTCAATTAAATCCATGCATTTCGTCTTACACACGCTTGATTGTGTTAGAAAAGAAATGTAAAGTTTAAATTAATTAATCCTTCCCTATTTATATATACCCGCTTGAACTTTATGAATAAAAAATATTCATCAACATATATTTATTAACATTTCATAAATACACTTTAAATAAGAGAGATAGATAGCAAGTTTGAGACCCGTCAAACCAAAGATTATAAAATTGACATTTGCTGCTTCATAGCTAAGCACACAGCATTAAGAGACAATACTGGTTACATTATAATTAGCATAGAGTATCTGAGTTGAGCGACATGTCTAACTGTTGACTGTTTTTTCAATTGAACACATTAAACTTCCAACTATAGATGTTGTTCTTGTCATGATATAGCTGACAAAATGCCCACTTGGCCCTAGGCAACAATTACCCACTCACCAACTCATTATTCATATTGCAAGGTTTTACTGAAAATTCAGTGGTCCACAATGTTAAATGTATTTCAAGTTCGATATTATTTTGTAGATAATGGATAAACTAGTGCCATCGTCTGGCTTTGATACAAACGCCGTACATGCGGGACAAAATGTCAATAAATGGGACATCACGCCATGCGTTCCTCCAATATATATGTCTGTATCGTTTGAATTAAAAGATCCTGACTACCTATCAAATAAGGTAGGTCATTTCACTTCATGATTTGCACATTTTTTACTTGAGCACGAAGCCTCATTAAATTTCGAATAGCCTTTTCTACGGTAAATGTGAAATACCAATTAGAGAGAACAGGTAACAGACAACATAAACCGACAAAACCACAGCGGTGTATAAAAAAAGATAAAATATCGGACAACGTTAAATTTCTCTTTCATCCAAGGTATCCGTTGTAAACAAAACTAGATCATCTATTGAAATATTTATGACGATTTGTTCTTCTTTTCTTTCTTTTTCTTCTATCATTATATATCATTTTCATATATTTCATAAAATGGAAGCATGTTTGTTGTTACTAAATTTCGTGTTGGCGGTAGAAGACATCGTATTTACTAGATTGGTTCTTTCTCACCAACACACGCGAAAGAAAGATGCGCGTACGAATTCTTGTCATTAAATCTGGTAGAATGAAAATTAGAAAAGAAAGAGCAGACTGATGGACAAAGCAAAGCGAACATTATTGTTCTGGTTCACATTCATTAACACATAGATATTTAAACACAACACACAGATACGAACAACAATAAAATTCCAACTCAGTGTATTGGTCTAGTACAAAGCGAACATCATCATCTCATCGAAATGTAACTGCTTCATACATTGACTTCCACCTCGAAATTGACAGTGAGGGGCGGTTAAGAACGAATCTTTATTACAAAAGAAATGATTTCAATTTTCCAATTGTTAACTTTCCATTTATATGTAGCAACATTTCAGCAGCACCTGCATATGGAGTATATATCTCTCAGTTGATACGATATTCCAGAGCTTGTGATTCCTATCAGAATTTCCTTGATAGAGGGTTGCTGCTAACAAGGAAGCAACTGAACCAAGGGTTCCTCTTGGTTAATTTGAAGTCATCACTGAAAGTTTTACGATCGCCACCATGACTTGGTTGACAGTTATGTAATATCTGTGTCACAAATGACCACGGATATGTTCCACTTGAAAGCACTTCCTGGTCCTTTCCTCATTCATGACATATCACCGGGTTTGTAATTAGATTAACACGACGGGTGTCACTAGTGGAGCAGGAACTTCTTACCCTTGCGGAACACTTGAGTTCACCCCCGGTTTTTAGCGGGGTTCGAGTTACTCGATCTTTAGTTATATGTGTATGTTTTGTAGATCGTTGTTTGTCCTTTTGCACTTTTCCTTTTGGCCATTGTGTTGTCTGCTCTTCTTCGATATACGGATTCTGATGACCCCTTTGGTATCTTCAAACTCTTCTTGGCGTTATACAACAACCACTCATCCACTCAGAGTCTTCCTCTTTTTATTCATTGAACAAATGGTTGTATCGACAATAACACATTGTTTGTAGATTTATTTTTAAAATTATGTAAATAAACACTGTTTAAACCTATAATACTGAAAACACATTAGATCTAGAGCTGCTATTTAAATACATGTATACCAATTGTAGCATTGCTGTGTGAATTAAAGAGAATGTTATCGAATTTAATATTTGTTCTGCTGTCTGGAAGGCCAATATCACATTTTATCATTTCAGCCTGACTTTTTCTATACTCGTGTCAGTAATCCAACAGGAAAATGTTTAGAAGAATGTATTGCAGCATTAGAAAATTCCAAATATGGTAATAATTGTATTATTTCAATCAGATGACCCTTCCTCTACAGGCTTACATTTTACATTGTCGTTTTGTGTTCGTTGATCCTCTAGTTAGCTGTGCTTTGGAGATAAATATCATGGTCACCTCATACTCTTAGATATCCATGTTTCTATAAAAAAACCTAACTGCATCGGTGGTGTAATAGCTACCTGTAGCGTGCTCACCTCGAGTGCGGTCAATCGTGGGTTCGAGCACCGGTTGGGTCAAACCAAAGACTACAAGATAGGTATTTGTTGCTCTCCGCTAATCACGCAGTATTAAGGAGAACGAGCAAAGACTGGATGGCTCGGAATCACTATAATGTGTCCGAGTGGGACAACATGTCTATCCGCGGACTGTTGAACTAGCACTATAAAAATCCAAATAAACGTGTTCGTCTAGTACAAAGCGGACCTCATCAGCATCATACTGAAAATTAACTTATCTTCACTTTAGATTTGACGTAAATGTTTTTCGTCGAGAAACAAAAAAAAATGTTGATTAAATATAAATCATTGTTTAGATACATCAGTTATACCAGCATATGAATAATACCAATGGGTATTAAAATCTTGCAATAAATATTTTCATGGCTGGTTTTTAATAATGCGGGTTAAATTAGGCCAAAACATGTAAAGTATAAATATCTCTGTTTATTAATTTTGTAATCACAAAATTATTGTTGGCAGTGTATATTAGTTCACCTTTTACATTGCTTGCAATACCTAACATTGGAAATACAACTTCTAATTTAAAGCATGTGTGTTTCCATCCGGTATGGCGGCCATAGAGGCAGTGCTCCAAATATTGAAAAGTGGGGACCATCTCATAACATTGAACAATGGATATGGAGGTAAGCGTAACGTTACAAAATACATTGTTGAGTATGATGTGAATAAAGCCAGATCAGATATCATGGTTACTATGAAAAAACAAGGAACTGAGAGCTGAAAACATGGCAGACAACGTTCACCTTTATCTTCTAGTAATACTCAATACATCAACGAAACAAACTCATTAACTTTAATTACATTAAATCGTTTAAAATACTATGAAATTTGCACCTGGAATGAATAGATACTAATATGCAAGGGAAATAACATATATATGAATATATATAACTTTTGAAATAAGAAATAGAAGTACATTTGTAATTAAAATGTAGATATATTATTAGCGCGTACAGCGCCTTTTTTATGTCTACATCAGGTACATCCAAACTCAGTGGGTCTCCAATAATCTCTAAAACCTCAAATGTTGCTAAACACCTGTCTCTCCTTCATGACAAATATGTTATTGTCTAGGCCGACAAGGCCCATAACAATATTGTTTTTGTGTGTAAATCACATAACATAGACTGCTTGATAAAGGAATTAGGTATTGACAATTCACTTGGCAACCCTACATATACCTCGACGACACTTACGAAAGAGGAAATCCTGGACAATCATAGGTCTGTTTTATGTTTCTTTGGAATTTCAACCAAAGATGAAGAACTGGGTCTACCATCACTCTACTGGATTCCTAAATTACACAAGTGTCCTTTCAAGCAGTGCTATATTGCTGAGTCTGCCAAATGCTCCACGAAACCTCTTTCCAAATTATTAACATGTATTATATCGGCGGTCAAAATCGGGCTTCAAAGTTACTGTGAAATTAGCTACTCGAGGGGTGGTGTGGATCAGATTTGGATTCTGAAAAACTCTAAAGATCTGTTATAGTACATACAATCTAGGTCCCTCTTCTCCTGTAATAGCATTAAACCATTTGACTTCTCTACCCTCTACATGTCTATCCCTCACTCTAAGCGGAAGGACAAATTAAGGGAGTTGGTCCAACTGTGTTTCATAAAAAAGAATAGCCAACGTAGATACAAATACCTTGTGCTAGGAAGAGACCGATCTTATTTTGTAAAAAAGCCGCTCTGATTCTAAAAAAAAACTCATCTAAAACTGATATCATCAACATGCTCAAGTGTTTGATGGACAACATATTTGTTATCTTTGATGTTTCTTTCAATAGACAGTCGGCATACATATGGGTACAAACTGTGCTCCTCTTCTCGCCGACTTGCTCCTTTATTCGTATGAAGTAGATTTCATACAGGGGATTCTCAAGAAAAACGAAAAGAAGCTATCCCGATCCTTTAATTTAAAGTTCCGCTATATAGATGATGTCCTTTCACTAAATAATTCTAGGTTTGGTGATTTCGTTGATCTTAATCTACACCTCGAAATTGACAGGGGTGGTAAAGAACGCAACTTTACGACAACAAAGATGATTTCAATCTTCCCATTCTGAATGTTCCATTTATATGTAGCAACATTCCAGCAGCACCTGCATATTGAGTATATATCTCTCAGTTGAAACGATATTCCAGAGCTTGTGGTTCCTATCCAGATTTCCTTGATAGAGGGTTGCTGCTAACAAGGAAACTACTGAACCAAGGGTTTCTCTTGGTTCAGTTGAAGTCATCACTTCGGAAGTTGATGATTTTGTTGACCGTTATGGAAAATCTGTGTCACTAATGACCACGGATATGTTCCAGTTGTCGTAAACACTTCCCGGTCTTTTTCTCATTCATTACTTATCACCGGGTTTGTAACTAGATTAACACGACGGGTGTTACTAGTGGAGCAGGAACTGCCCACTCTTCCGGAGCACTTGAGTTCATCCCCGGTGTTTAGTGAGGTTCGTGTTACTCGATTGTTCGTTTGTACTTTTCCTTTTGGCCATTGTGTTGTTTGTTCTTCTTCGATATATGGTGTCTTCAAACTCTTCTAAAACTATAAATTGGTATTGGAGTGTATTGTTTTTTTAATTTGTCAACATAAGCTTTAAGTTTAATGACTGGATATCGCATCACATAAAAGTTAGGGATGCTGTGTTTAACGCCACCTTCAACAATATTTCAGCTATATCGTGGTTATCAGCTTTATTGGCGGAGGAAGCCGAAGTACCAGGAGAAAACAACCTATATACCACAAGTCACTGACTAACTTTATTACATATTTATATGTTGTATCCAGTACATCTCGCAATGAGCGGGATTAGAACTCACAGTATTAGTGGTGATATGCATTGCTTGTATATGTAGTCGTAAATCAAACTACCATACGATCCCTTCGCATCGTAGATATTTGCATCCGGAGCTGTGTGAATGTGTAAACTTTATATTTGTACGAGTGTGTGTGTATTATAACAACAAGTTTTTTTATGGTAGAGGGATCAAACTTCTACATTTAGTGGATGATAGACATTGTTTACATAAATGCATGTGGATATGAATAGATATATATCAAATTACCATACGATGAGATCCACGACGACCCCTTAAATTAAAATGGTGCAATTTCCAATGCAAATGAAAAAAGGCAAGTTATTTAGAATTCTAATGAATTCAGGACACTCAGTTGATACATCCATTTCTGACAAAGGTTATATATTATGAAATATTGAAATATTATGAATAATACATACATTGTATAATATTAAAAGACAATGATAGTTGTTGATCCATTTTAGGAACTTATGAATATCTAACTAAAAGAGCAATTCCATCAGGAATAGATGTGACCTTTGTAGACTGTAACGACATACCAGGTGTTATATCAGCTTTGAAATCAAACACAAAAGTAAGCTTACCTAATATTCATAAACTGTAAGTAAAGAAAGGGAGAATGTATTATTTGGATTTCGACTGGATATACTATATCCATTACCTTTGCCTATATAGCGAAATGCATGCTTAATCTTTGTATTTAATTGCAAAGAGTAAATAAAACTTGTAATTAAGTTTAGACATGTTTTGATAGGTGTCAGTTAAGAAACAAGAAATGTGAAACCTTCCGAGAATCCTCGAATAATGTCAGGGTTTTGTAGGAGTTCTAGTCTTCTATGGTTTTTTGAGTGCCCGAGACTCGATTTTTTTTCATTTTTATTGCACCTATGTGACATCGCATATCAATGGAAAGCGAAAAATGTGCACAATCCAATAAGACATGTCGTCAAAGTGAAATATGGTACCTTTTCGATAAAATTAGGGTCAAAGGTCAAATTGTAACTTTTTATTGTTTTTGCAATGCATTACCATTTATCATTTTTAGAGACCTTTAAGAACATAATTTCATGAAAATCTTTTTTTTCAATAAATACTAAGCTTGTCTCAAGATCTGTCAAGATTTAATCTGTGTGACGTTTCATGACGTCATTTTGTTGACCGATTTATGAAACTATGGGTCTAGTAAACACTGATTGTCTTTTCAAATTATTTCTGCAATATGCATGATATATATGCATTTTGTTACATCTAAATATGTCAGAGTTTTTGTAGAACGAATACGAGATACATAATAATGTAAAAACAGGGGTCAGAACGTCTATGCATACGACGGAAATTGCTGTGAAAACATGATACAATAAGTCGGAAAATCAACGGCAAGATTCTTCTGGACTATAGACAACAAAACCAGGAATACTATTACTAGAATCGGTTTCTTATTAGGTAAGAAGGCTACCAACCACGTCAAGATCGGAAACCATCTGGCAGGGTTTATTGTTTTGATTTTTTGGGGTGGTTTTTTGTAAGCTTAAGAGGGAAGGGATTATTTACAGTTAGGAAACGTATTACACTAGTCTGCGTGAACGTAATGGAACATAAGTTTGTTCACATTACAAACTATACTTTATAACTCATCATACACCTGCTTATCCTGCTCGTCAACATTAGTTGTCTGTTGGTGGGTCAAACTATTCTGACAAAGATCACTTCCCTGACATGGGCACAACTCAGTGCAGCTTAAGCTTTGCTCATAGCAAATACAACCACGCTTGCATACAGATCTACTTTTACAGCTTCATATCAGATCTTGCAAGAAGTCTGATGACATCATACCAGTTAAATGAACTGGTCCAAGGCCGTTGTTTACCTTTTTTCAGCCAAAATCCAAGGGCGATCTTACCGGTGGATTAGCTAGATGAGATGTCATCCAAACTGTTGCTTTAAGGATGGTCACTAGGTGGAATACGAGAAAGGGAAGCATCTTTGCTTGTTGTTAATTTGACCCGCAACATGTTAAGATCGTGATGATACGACTTGAATTTTCCTTTGGGATCGCATAGCAAAGATACAGCTATCTTGCTGCATTTATTGTAGTTTCAAGATCAGCATTGGCCAGTGAAACCAAATCAGAGAACTCTTCCAAATTTTGTAAGCATAAATTTCCCAATTCTGAAAAAAGGAGAGGTAGTGTCACATCCAGTAAGAGCGTGAGGGGAGGGTAAAATCTGACATGTGATATTAGACAGCGTGAACTGGGATATATCTCCTACCATCATTACCACCAGATACAGTTCCCATGTATAACCACAGTTCTTCTGTGTGCTGTATATGTGGAAAGTAGAACACACAAAGAACAAAAACATCTGTAATGCGAGCCCCAAATGGAAAGAAGTAAATTTGCTTTTGCTTACAGACACAATGCATTCTGCTAAAGATAAACATTTTCGGAGCTTTCCTATTGGAACAGAAGTGCTATCGTTTGCTAACTCGAAGGCTATTGTTATCAAATCAACAAAATGTCTTTCTAATTTATGTTGTAGTCTGTGTGATGTGTAAATCTCCTTTCGATTAGAGGGCAGAAATTCAGGGGAAAAAAAGGTTAAAGTGAATATCTTTTTGTGAGTTAGCAAGTCATCTTTGATAGATGAAATGAAGGTTTGAAATAAGATATCATTTTCAGATGTTAAATAATCTTCACTGTCGTTGTAAATTTTTGTGAGTAAGTAACTTGTCATACAAGTAGCATGATATACTGCATTCTCTGCAAACCCATCATTAGTAATTATGTATACCATTTCGCCATCATCGGTCAGTGTTGCCATGTTCAAAAGTATTTTTGTTCTCTCATCTGATGAAATCTTGTGTAATTTTTTGCATCGTTTAAATGTTTTGCATTGACAGAACACGCATACAGACCAGTCTATATGAGAAGATCCACTGGACCGAGTAAGAACAAGACTACTCACTGAAGTAGTACTTACAGTGGGTTTGGAAACACTTTGAGCATTAGTAGAAAATACAGAGGCTGACAAATTATGCTTACTTGTAAAAGACTTGTAGCAACTTCTATAATATTGAATTTATTCTGTGTGTACATTTTCAATTGTCTTAAACTCGTTAACTAATCTCCTATAAACCTCATCTTTACGCTTAGCTATGGCAGAGATAAGTGCAAGACGGCCTTTACTCGTTGAACTACTCAATTGTTCTGATGAAAACACCAGACATATAACACAGCATTGCTAATTAATAGACGGCCTTCCTCTTCCCTGTTACTTTAACAGGACGTGGGTGATCAGACATATCTGATCTTAAAAAGGACTTTAATTTCAAGGAAATAAGTGATCTATTTCATGTTACATGTAACAGAGTCGAACTAGTTTGCTTTAATGTCAACACAAATACAATATTCGCTCACAGTTGACTTCATTGATTCATCTCATCGCAGTAATCGAGTAATGTACAGAGTGATTCGGTGTGATTAGCATACGGAACACACTTCGATAGAAGATGAGCAATCAATTCCGAACACAATAGTAATTTTAAAAAAGCAAAAAATACCCTTTCCGGTGTTTCCGCAAATCGATTTTAATGTGAAATGCAATTGACGTTGTCAATACTATTTAAAACATTTAAAATCGGAATATAATTTGCAAACTATTTAACACTAACTTTCTTTTATTCCTGATAGTATTAAAACTTACCGAATAGTTACATACATGTATAAGGGAAAATGTCCTGTCCGTAGACAAAATTCAGCGAATAAAGTACTCCAGTTTAAATTTCGATAAGTGTACAACCGTTCGCCCAAGAATAATAAACTATATATCAAATGAAAGGAATTTAAAAATCCTTTCCAGAAAAGTGAAGAATTTAGCAATTCAGACAAAATTGATTGAATTAGATTATTCCAAAGATACTTCATACATCAAAATGTAGGCAAGAACTTGACAAAATTCATATTTTTCAGCAAAAATTAATGTTGACCATGATAAAATGCACAATTGTTTTTGAAACTATGTACCTCTATGTTAATATTAACACACTCTAACACTACAACAGATAAAAATAAAATTGAAAAGGCTTGTGAAGAAAAGATATGTAGCATGTTTTTTTCCCTCTAATGTTTCAAATTCAAGATATTATTTCTGAGAAACTGTTTAACGATGCTGAAAATGTCTATGATTTTCATAAATTATAAACATTTGGGCCTCATAAAATGACAGTATCAGTTGTGTGTAATGAACTTTAAAATTAACCCCTTGTGAAACATGAAATGTGCATCTGATTGTGACTAGGCCGAAAGTTTACGCTCAATGTAGAGAAAAATTTCACAAAACCGTACAAAATCGCAAATTATATTAGAAAACTACATGATTGTTAAACATAAAGATATATGTCGTGTTGTCCGATTAATATTGCGTAAATAAAACGCATGCATTTATTTTCAAAGGTACATTTACAAAGAATATATGGTTTTCTGCAGTAGTACATGTATCAGTTAATTAGAATGAAATTTGAAAATTAATGTCAGATTAACAAAAATTGTACCGTACGATTTCGTGACGACAGCTTAAAACATGAAATATTATCATTTTACTTTCAATTAAAACAAGAATTAACTACATGTCAGGTGGGTGCATTAAACTCGAAAACTAAGCGTCTGTTTGAAAATTGTCACTGCACTATTTATTATACCAGTAATTCACACTAAGCTTGTCTTCCGTGTAAACAAAATAATTTAGTATATCTATATTTCAAAAATTCTTCTGTCATTCTGCAGACATCTAAGTAAGTTTGTCTTCTATGAAAAGAAAATATAATTTGGATCTTTTCATACTATAGAAAGGTTGATTAATGGAAAACATATATTATTTATTTATTATTATATGAGATATATAGAATCTAACACCGGCAAAAGTGCAAAACAGGGAAATCTTACCCGAGGGTGTCGGAAATTTCCCAGTCTTGCACTTTTTGCCGGTGTTTGATTTTATTTCTCACTTTTATCATCTGTTTTTAGTTTATTGCTTGACAGCTATGTACTTTTAGCAGACGATCATGTAAACAATGTGAGTTATTTCCCTTTCATGTCAATCAAAAAAGTAGTTCCGTATTTTTGTGTATTGCGTGAAGGTTATTATGTAATAATATGGCTGATTGTTAGGATTTGCGTGTTTATAAAAGATTGAAAACTTATATACAGTGAATTGTTTATTTTGAAAAGTAAAAACATGGAGAATTTTTTTTTTGGGGGGGGGGGGGCGGTTGACATAAACTGTACAGCCTGAATATGCCGGTAAAACGCACGTGATTTTTTTTTGTCTTGCACTAGTGCAAGATAAGAAAATCTCACATCGCTAAAAATAGGAACTGGTCTGTCTCAAAAGTGAGAAATATGTGTGAATATCTTTGTTAATAATATTATCTTTTTATTAGATGGTATGGCTGGAAACTATTACCAACCCTACAATGCAAGTGATAGACATTGACTCTATATCAAAGATGGTACATGAATTTAATGAAGACATACTGGTAGTAGCTGACAATACATTCCTCTCTCCGTGTTTACAGGTATCAGTTTACTCTCTCCGTGTTTACAGGTATCAGTTTACTCTTTCCGTGTTTACAGGTATCAGTTTACTCTCTTCGTGTTTATAGGTATCAGTTTACTCTCTCCGTGTTTACAGGTATCAGTTTACTCTCTCCGTGTTTACAGGTATCAGTTTACTCTCTCCGTGTTGACAGGTATCAGTTTACTCTCTCCGTGTTTACAGGTATCAGTTTACTCTCTCCGTGTTTACAGGTATCAGTTTAAAATATTTTAGAGGGGGCATGTTGCATTTTATTTTCTGAAAGATATAATATGCATAGATATTATTGCTGATTTGATTTGCGATATTGAATTTCTCAGGAGATTTTGATCCATAAAACTGCATTAACCCCGCCACTATTTTATTGAAGTGCCTGTGCCAATCCAGGAAAGTGAGCCGTCATGTATTTGTTTGCTAGGGGTATCATATTTAAACGTCCATTTCGAGCATAATATTATATCAACGTGAATAACCAACAATAAAAAGATACAACAAACATCTTATTTCAATACGGTTGTTTCGAATCATGTCAATTCCAAACGCGTTGTCCTTTTCGTGTCATGGCATCTGAAATGTTAGGCAGAATACTTCCGGTGTTTACGCTATTACTGTGACAACGTCAACATATCATAGTCGTAGATGCGGTCGATTATAGGTAATTGTTATATGGAGACGTCAAGAAAACGGCTGAGTAAATATTGGGGTTCAGTACCTGTCTGTCTGAAAACAGAAATATATCAAGACAGGTCGTTTTCCTTTCATGATGCTGGCAGTAGTAAATAAAGAAATAAAACAAATCTAATTTTAAAGAAATAATTGTCTGTGCATTGAAGTCTTTGATACAAATAAAATAATTTAATTATGTCTCCCCTTCTTCTTTTTCTTCTTCTTCTTCTTCTTCTTCTTCTTCTTCTTCTTCTTCTTCTTCTTCTTCTTCTTCTTCTTCTTCTTCTTCTTCTTCTTCTTCTTCCGCTTCTTCTCATCGAAGCTTGTCCGGACCATAACTTTTTTGTCTTTCCAGATAGGTCAATTATATTGGGCATGTGGGTGCATGACTATAAGGCGGTGTGTTGCGTACCGTAATGACCTTCGTGGGACCTTGACCTTTGACCTCTAGGTCAAATAATTGTTTTTTAAATAGTATTTATTTGGTATGTGGGTGCATGACCATAAGGCGGTGTGTCACATACCTTTGACCTCAAGGTCAAATAATTGTTTTTTAAATATTATTTTCTTGTCTAGCCCATAACATTTTTATCTTTCGAGATAGGTCAATTGTATTAGGTATGTGGGTGCATGACCATAAGGTGGTGTTTCACGTACCATAATGACCTTTGTGGGACCTTGACCTTTGACTTCAAGGTCAAATAATTGTTTTTAAATAGTATTTTATTGTCCGGGCCATAACGTTTTTGTCTTTCAAGATAGATCAATGATATTTGGTATGTGGGTGCATGACCATAAGGCAGTGTGTCGCGTATCGCAATGGCTTTCGTGGAGTCTTGAACTTTGACCTCAAGGTCAAATAATTGTTTTTTTAAATAGTATTTATTTGGTATGTGGGTGCATGACCATAAGGCGGTGTGTCGCATACCGTAATGACCTTCGTGGGACCTTGACCTTTGACCTCAAGGTCAAATAATTGTTTTTAAATAGTATTTTCTTATTCGGGCCATAACATTTTTGTCCTTCGAGATAGGTCAATGATATTTGGTATGTGGGTGCATGACCATAAGGCGATGTGTCGCATTCCGCAATGACCTTCGTGGGACCTTGACCTTTGACCTTAATGTCAAATAATTGTTTTTTAAATAGTATTTTCTTGTCTTGGCCATAACATTTTTGTCTTTCGAGATAGGTGAATGATATTTGGTATGTGGGTGCATGACCATAAGGCGGTGTGTCGCGTACCATAATGACCTTCATGGCACCTTGACCTTTCACCTCAAGGTCAAATAATTGTTTTTAAATAGTATTTATTTGATATGTGGGTGCATGACAATAAAGCGGTGTGTCGCATACCGTAATAACCTTCGTGGGACCTTGCCCTTTGACCTCAAGGTCAAATAATTGTTTTTAAATAGTATTTTCTTGCCCGGGCCATAACATTTTTGTCTTTCGAGATAGGTTGTTGCACAGATGGCCGCATTAAGGGGAGACATAAGCTTTAGGTATCTAAAGCAGTTCTTCCTAGTTGATATCTGTTTTTTACTGAAAATGTAAAAAATTCTTTAAGTTGAGTAACGTTAAAACGGCACTTATCGATTGGAGTTTTCGTTGTGTATATTGACACCGGAAGTCCAGTGCCTAACATTCCTTCGAAATCACGTGGTTTGGCAGACGAAAAAAAATGTTTTTTACGGAATGGAAATGATTCGACACAACCGTATTAGATTGATTTAATACCTCTTGCGTGTTATTTGTTTTTACCATTTGCTTTCAATTACTTCCGTCATTTGAACTGTAGCATATTTGTTGGTTGAAAAGTCAATTCAGAGACGTATTTAGTCGAAAAACGTGAAAATAAATTAACAAAAGTCATCACACACAAGTACGTATGATGACAAGCCTTTTTTCAACACTATCTACCCTTTTTCGTCGAACACTATCATGTGCGTGTGCACAATTGAATGATGGATTAATTAACAGATAACAGTAATATGGTACATGTACATTTGTATGTGTCTCATAAATGCATAGATGAATTAGTTACATGTATCTTTGCTACAGTAAAATGAAAAAGCAAAAAAGTATCACCCTGTCGGAACAGTTCCAGTGTCTAATCGGGAAATCGTAGGGATGCATATGAAATTGATACCCCTAATTAAAATCGAGAATAGTTTCTACAGTATTTTTTTGATTAATTTCACCTTAAAAGTGTATCACAAGAATGAATAAAAATTCTAATTCATTATTAAGCTTTCAAAATCTGAGTATGCAGTCATCATGCAGTTCGGTCAAAACCAGAATTAGGGTAGAATATTGCACTTAATACAGTGTTTGGATTCTGTTCATAATAAAAGAGTGTAATATTTTGTCTTAGCACTAAGGAAGTTGTGTCATAGTATGCACTGTATGCATAGCTTCTTTTTTTTGGGGCAATTGAAGTTTGGTTCATGCTTAATTACATTATTATGTCTCCCTAAACAATTAAATAAACGTTGAAAAATATTGAAGAAGTAATAAATAATGAACAATCCAGAAATACTGTCAACATGGATACACAAGACAACGAACACAGGACGAAGACAAATAAAACAAAAGAAATAAAAATATTAAAAGCATAACACAGAAGACTAAATCGATGAGCAACACGGGCCCGACCCAACACGGACCCGACCCAAAAACGGGAATGAACTCAGATGCTGGTGAAGGAAAAATGATATGGCAGTAATTTATTTAATGTTTTATTTTTTCCATTGCAGAGATCGCTAGACTTTGGAGTTGATGTCGTCGTGCATTCTGTCACTAAATACATGAATGGTAAAGTAGTAAGCATAATCGCATGTGATGTGTAATGCAAAAATCTAGATATCAAAAGTCCTTATTACATGTATCATTTGACCAGGGACAGAATGGGCGTCTACCATCATTCAGTGCACGCTATCCGACATTCTATCGAACAATACCTGGATTTTAACCTTCTTTTATACTTTAATCTTCGACATCAAACCATACATGTTTCTGATATTAACCTTTCAGAATTGTGTCGAATAGCCATGCATCCATGTAAGAAAACTTCAACATGTTGTTTTCCATATAAAATGACCGCATTTTCTATTGGAATGATCTGATAATAAACTATAGACGTATAATAATGAGCTTAAAATGTTCAGGTTTTTGCAATTTTGTCGATTTTGGTAGGTTACGCAATATGGGCCTAATTTGAACATAATTAAATAAACATCTTCTCTTTTGACGACCTCGACATACATTATCATTAGTATCACAGACCGACCTATCGGACCCGTTGCAATATTAGTGTTAATGTCTGTCTCGACCTTCAAAATTGCCGTTATTCTATATTTACTGACGAGTTGTAACATTAAAAGATTCAAAGATGGGTAATGATTTTATTACTTCTCTTCCTAATCTCGTGGTACTCTGAATTCGTTTTGATAGTAAATAATAAAATATGTGAATTGTCTAACAATTTTGAAACATAAAAAAATCATTAACTCTGTGGTTTCAAAGAGAGAAGGTCAAATCCAACCAAATTATATACGTCTTCCAAAAGTATATAGCATCGATGTAGGTGTTGTTTGAAAATAGTATACAGAAATAAGTAACATTTATTAAAATGATTTAAAGCGGGAATATTCAGTTTTTACGCAAAGATTACCATTTTTCAGTTGATACCCAAACTTGTTTTGCCATTAACAAGAATTTGAATATACCAAAGGGGTAATCATAATCCGTAAATCTAAAAAGAACAGACAACACAATGGCCAAAAGAAAAAATACAAAAGGACAAACAACGATCTACAAAATATACATATAAAACTAAAGATCGAGTAACACGAACCCCACTAAAAACTGGGGATGCACTCAGGTGCTCCGGGAGAGATTAACAAAATGTTATTGTAGTCTTTGTTTTATTTGTAGGTCATTCTGATGTAATGATGGGGGCAACTGCTTACAACCAGTCAGTATTAGATGACAGATTCAGGAGTCACATTCATTGTATGTACGATAAACAAATAGTATTCCCAGTCCAAAAATTTATTTTCAAGTAAAAGGAGCCGCAATGTAGATGAATTACTGTTAAAGTTGGTGGCATTAAACACCAATCAATTAATCAATAAATAAAGTGAAAGGATGTTGATGGTTGTATAAAAATTAATAGAAGCTCATACATAAACACAAAACAAAGAAATATAAATCAGAATTAGAGGTTTTGCTAGAGATGTTTGCACTTTTTGATAAACAAACGAATATGTTCAATAACACTGCGCCAAACTGCTTTAAAATCAAATTAAATTCGAAAACGGAGGAAATTACAACTTGTATGTGATAATCCAGGAAAGTGAACGGTCATGTCATGTTAATTGTGTGCTAGGGTATCTATGTTGACTCATTTTACGATTTTTTAAATGGATGTTGGAACTGTTCCGACAGTGAGACGTATTTTGGTTTTTTTTATATTTCATTTTAAGATCGTTGCAATAATTTTTTGAAACGAGATCAACTTTAGTAATAACAAGAGTTTGAAGATACCAAAGGGGTAATCAGAATCCATAAATCGAAAAAGAACAGACAACACAATGGCCAAAAGAAAAAGTACAAAAGGACAAACAACGATCTACAAAACATACACATAAAACCTAAATATCGAGTAACACGAATCCTACTAAAATCCGGGCTGAACTCAGATGCTCCGGAAGAAAAAGCAGTCCCTGCTTTACCAGTGACACCCGTCGTCTTATCTAGTTAGACATCCGGTGATAAGTCATGAATGAGGAATGGACCGGGAAGTATTTGTGGAACATATCCGTGGTCATTTGTGACACAGATATTCCATAGCGGTCAACCAAATCATGGTGGCGACCGTAAAACTTGCGAAAGGATGACTTCAACTTAATAATTCATGTAGGTAAAGTGTTGGTACACTGTGTTGTGCCTTGGCAGGAAATTTAGATTGCCACAGGAATACGGGAATACAATGAATACATAAATCATAGAAAAGCTTACCTTCTAACAGATCGCCAACCATTATTGACAAACTGCTGCTCATCGGAAACCATTGCAGTGTCTTTGTAACGTGCAAATAGTATGGTAATCCCGCAAAGCCATGCACTCTTTTACGTCCAATCCACGGGGCGGTCACCTAAGTTCATCCGGTTTTTAGTAGGGTTCGTGTTACCCTATCTTTAGTTTTCTGTGTACTGTTTTGTAGATCATTGTTTGTCCTTTTGTTCCTTTTCTGTTGACGATTGTGTTGTACTGATTACCCCTTTTGGTATCGTCAAGCTTTTCGTAGCGTGCGTCCTTTAAGAGGGGTTGCAACTGGTGTTGGAGTCCAGAGAAGAAAGATCATATTTGTATGCTCGTTGTTCTTCCAGGAATTATACCTCAAATAAAAAGGTGACCAGCTGGGTTTTCTATGGAACTCGTCACTATTTATCGGAAATGTACTGACGAATTCCAATTAAATATGGAATACGGAGATGTATCTTCTAATGTATTGTATTAGATGTTAAGTAATTGTATAATTCTGATGTATTGTAGTAACTGGTTGTTGTCCATCACCCTTTGATTGTTTCCTAGTCAACAGAAGTTTAACAACACTGGAACTTAGAATGCAGAAACATATGTCTAACGGTCTAGCTGTTGCAAGATTCTTAGAGACCCATCCGATGGTACTAAGCGTTAATCATCCTGGTATTTGCTTATATTATTATTTTGTGATAATAGAAATGTGTAATAGCTCTTAAAACTTTCTGGGATTTAGCAGTTTTGTACGAAAAAAGAAGAATTATCTTTTTTTTTCTTACATGCATTCAATATAAAGTGCATTTCATTGTAAGATTTAACATGTATGGAAATTATTTTCCCTCGGCTCTCTTTAATAAAATCATATTAAACAACAGAGGGATTCTGTGCCACCAAGATAAAATACATTTTTATTATTAAAACCGGTGAGATCGCATGTGCTCCGGAAGGGTATTCAATTACTGTTCCACCTAAGGCATACATGATTTCTCTTTCTATGCATGTTGTACAACATAGTGCATTGAAATATCTTCCGATGTTGTAAATAATGATGATTTTTTTAAACCATAAATCTTCCATCTATTTATCAGTAGAATTAATGTCAAAAATGTCTATTTTTTAATTGATATATAGGTTTACCTTCGCACCCACAGCATGATTTGGCCAATAAGTTGATGAAGGGTTACCCAGGGATACTATCATTTTATCTGAAAGGCAACTTTGAGGATTGTAGAAAGTTTTTATTGGGTTTGAAGGTAAGAAAAAAGCACAATAATTAATACAATAATGATCAACTTGCTATAGACAGTGATTAATTTAGGATTTTTTGTTTAAGCATATTGCATTTCCCAAATATTAAACAAAATGGATTAGACACTCAGTTAATCTAATGTATGGAGTTTTCTGCATTGAAGTATATTTGAAGTACTATAACAATATGAAAATATACTAGTCAACAAAAGAAACGATACAATATATATAAATATATTTGTATGTTAAAACCAAAACATTTGTTTATTATCATTTACGTCAATGTTTGCGTGAAACGCGTTTATACTCACATAGCAAACAATAGCATCCTGTTCCGTTACGGAAAAAAACCGGAGAGTCAATTTTCCGTCCCATGATCGAGCTTGCGATGATCGAATTGGCATTTAAATCAACTGCGGTCATTATTTGTGCTGTCAATAAAAGTAAACAATTTGCAATTCTGAAAATTTGAATTTTCACTGGGACGTCGATGCTAGGGCTCCGTCAAAATGACCATGAGCGAACGGTCGGTATGGGTCAGGCTGGAATGACTTGCCAGGCCGTTGCAGGCCACTTTGATGTGTCTATAATAACCATTTCAAGGCTAATGATTCGTCTCCGACAAACAGGTAATACGAATGACAGACCCCGTAACGACAGACCGCGTGTGACGTCACAGCATCAAGACAGACATTTACGCCTTAATCACCTCCGTAACCGTATGATAACGGCCGAGGACACTGCCCGTAGAACACCTGGTCTAGCAAACGTCCGAATTTCGGATTAGACTGTTCACAGAAGACTACGTGAATCTGGACTCCGAACTAGAGGTCCGGTGGTAGGATCAATCCTTAAGCACCGCCATAAGACCGCGAGTCTAGCCTGGGCTCGTGCACGCCGTTGTTTGAGGCTTCACACCTGGCGCAACACATCCATTTTAGTGATGAATCCCGATTTTCACTTCGTTTTAGCGATGAACGTTATCATGTGTACCGCAGGCGTGGTGAACGTTTTACGGACCAGTTTGTGTACGAGTACGACGGTTTTGGAGGCGGAATTGTTATGGTCTGGGCTGGAATTTGTCATGATGGTCGCGCTCAGCTCAAAATTTTTCAAGAACATTGAATGCCGTAAAATACAGACGATATTCTTAATCCTAGCGTTCTGTCCTTTCTGCAAAAGCGAAACTTTGATCACGTCTTTCAACATGACAATGCAAGATGTCACGTGGTTCATGTTTGTCAAGACTTTCTGAACCAGAATCACATCCGTGTTCCTCCTTGACCGGTATTATCACCGAATCTGTTACCAATTGAACATTTATGGGATAAACTAGGTAGACGTGTTCGCCACCGTCAAAATCCACCGGAAACACTACTGGAGCTGCGTGACACACTTGTGCACGAGTGGAACGACATCTCACACGCCCTTATACGACGATTTATTGGATCTATGCGTCGGAGATGCGAAGCTGTCGTTGCTGCAAGAGGTTGTCACCCACGTTACTGAACTCCGCAAACCTCCAAACTGCATGACAATTGCTATCTGTCTATGATTTGTTTTGATAATGATGTTGAGAAATGTTGTTGATATAGTCTTATTTGTTATGCCCATATGAATCTAAATTATACGATTTTTGTAGATTGTTTTTCTCAATGTAAAACATATTGAGTAGCAAACCCTTGTATCGTTATTTTTGTTGACTAGTATAGTTCAACGGACATGAAACATCAATTGTATACAGTCTAACATGGTGGTGTTAAAATCGAAGGGATCGATTATTGCAGTTGGAGTAAATCGAACATTCGAACTGTCTAATTTAATTTAGACCATAGACTACTACAGACGGACTATACATTGTCTTCTAGCAATACAATGAGACGAACAGTTTGAAGATACCAAAGGGGCAATCAGAAGCTGCAAGTCGAAGAATGACAGACAATACAATGGCCGAAAGAAAAATAGCAAAAGGATAAAACAATGATCTACAAAACACTACACACTAAAGATGGAGCAACATGCAGTCAGCTGCTCCGGAAGAGTAGGTAGTTCCTATTCCACTAGAGGCATCGCATCTATCGTGTTACTCTTTTTACAAAGCCGATAAGGAAGTCATGAATGGGGAGAGGCTCGGAGTGTGATTACGACAAACGGAATATATCTGTGGTCATTTCTGACACAGACATTCCGTAACGATTAACTAGGTCATGGTGGTTCTGTTAAACGTTCGAAGATCACAACGAACCCTTGATTTCAGTATCTTTATTGTTAGCAGCAACCCTCTATCAAAGCATAATAATAGGAACCGAATGCTCATGAATATCGTATCAACTGAGGGGTGCATACTTCATATGCAGGTGTTGTTGGGATGTTGCTACATATATGTAGAAAGTTCACAATGGGAAAGTTGAAATCATCTCTTTTGTCGTAAAGTTTAGTTCTTTACCGCTCTCATTGTCTCTTCCGATGTGTAGATGAAGGTATGAAACAGACCTAGCTGTATCGGTTGTATCCTTTATTTCAAGCTCAATTGGATAGATGCTGTCAACAAATCACCAACCTTAGAATTATTTAGTGAACGGACACCATCTATATAGCTGAATGTCAAATAAAAGGATCGGACTAGCTTCTTTTCGTTTATTTCTTGAGAAGCCCGTCTATAACGTCTGCATCGTTCTAATAAAGGTACCAGATTGTGAAAAGAGGAGCACATTTTGTATCCATATGAATGCCGACTGTGTGTTGAAAAACACGTCCACCAAAGACAACAAATGTGTTGTCTATCAGAAACTGGAGCATTTTTGATGATATCAGTTTCAGAGAACTTTTGGGTGCGGTGGGGTGGGGTGGGTTATGGTGCTTAACGTCACTTTCAACAATATTTCAGCTATATCGTGGCGGTCAGCTTTATTGGTGAAGGAAACCGGAGTACATGGAGAAAACCATCGAACTGCCGCAAGTCATTGACAAACTTTATCACATAATGTTGAAAACATTTGGTAGAATCAGCTTGTTCTTTACAACATAAAATGTGTCCCTTCCTAAGACTTGTTTTGTATCCAACGAATATAACCATACCAAAAATGATCATGTAGATTAATAGGTAATCTTCTGTCTAATTGTAGATTTTTACCTTGGCATTTAGCGTTGGATCCCATAAAAGTTACGCCTCGTTACCGTAAGTGCAATAAAACTGTTCAAACGTTATGGACAAAAACTCAAGATGTTTATCCTCCGTCAAATAAACGTTATAGAATACTGAAAGGGCAATCAAAAAAGGACAATCCAGAGAAACGGGCAACACAGGGTACACAAGACAAAGAAAAACACAATTTGTGCTGGACACCACTATACGCGAACAAACTCAAATAACATAAATAAGACATGAGCCCTCATACAAACAACTGGTGGTAACACTGAACCGAACATCGTTTTTATGCGGAAATCGTAACGGATATCGCAACACGAAACTGAGAACGTAACGACACATAATCGTTCATAGCTTTGTCCCTTCTGTTTTCTCTAGCGTTTACTCGAATAATCATTGAACACCTGGACTGGGTTGCACAAGCCTTATTTAAATTTAAGTGTCAATTAAAACTTAATCGACACTTAAAATTACTTGAATTGTACATGAAATTAATTTACACTTAAGGTTTAATTGAGACTTAAATTTAATTGAGGTTTGTGCAACCCAGTCTTGATTGTCGTTACTGGACAAAACAAGATAACATTAATAAATAAGTTCAAATATCTGATTAATCTAGGAGACGTCGAGGTCGTGATTGGACGGTAGGTGGATTTATACCTACCTATGTAATCAGTGCCTATCACCACTAACGTTGTAAGTTCGAATCCCGGTCAGACGAGGTGCATTCGATACAGCATTATGTGATAAAGTTTGTCAGTGACTTGTGACAGGTCGGTGGTTTTCTCTGGATACTCCGTTTCCTCCACTAATAAAATTGACCGCCACGATATAACTGAAATATTGTTGAAAGTAACGTTAAACACCCTACCCCCTAACTTACACACTGATAAATTTATTCTAGTAATAAAATGAAAAACAAGAAAATACTACCCTGTCAGGATATTTCCAAAAATCCAATGCAAAACTCGTAGAAAGAGGCACACCTAACACACAAAAAAATGCATGACTGATCACTTTCCTGGCGGGGGTAAGCAATAACATTTCCGACAATTGTTTTACTTCCGTGACCATTGCATGTATTTGAAACAGAACATTACCTTACCTTTTTGTATATTTTGTTTACTTGTAAATTGAATAATAACTGATAATATTTTACGTGTTCGCGTCTAATCGATGTAAAAAAAAGGTCATAAAGTTCTTTGTATAGGCTGTTTGTAGACCATATAAATGTTTAATATTACCATCCTGCATATACAACTATTATAATATATTCATATACCTTACTTAAAAATTCAATTTAATTTGCTTAAAAGAAGTACACTGTTGTGATACGCTGCAATTCCGCTATATAATAGTCTTTAACAAATAAATGAATCAGGTATAGATTAGCTAATTAATAACCAATAAAAAACAGAATACTTCTCGAGACCGCTTAACTTAAACGTCACCCATGGGCACACGTCAACGATGAGGGTTATGATTAGGGTTTGGATGTTTAACGCCACTTTCAACAATATTTCAGTTACACAAATGTATATCGTGATCGTCAGTTTTATCGGTGGAAGAAACTAGTGTATCCATAAAAAAAAACACCGACCTGCTGGAAGTCACTGACAAACTTTAAAATTTTGTATCGAGCACACCTCTCCATGAGGGGGATTCGAATTCACAATATTAGTGGTGATAGGCACTGATTGCATAGGTAGTTTTAAATCCAACTACCATAGGATTATGACCACGATCGTGGGTTCGACCCAGTCTGGTCAAACCAAGTACTATCAAATTCGTATTTGTTGTTTCTCCGCTAAGCCTGCAGCATTAAGGAGAAAGAGCGAAGAATGGTTTGCTCGGAATCAGGGTAATGTTTCCGAGTGTGGCGACATGTATATCCGCGGACTGTTGTTTCAGTGAGCTAGTACTATAAATATCCAACTAAGCGTGCTGGTCTAGTACAAAGCGGACTTCATCATCATCTCATTGAAAATTAACTTGTTCTCACCATGAAATAGCTGGAAAATTGCTGCGTTGACGTTAAACAACAATCACTTACTCACAAAATTAATTGTCCGATTTCTTCTTTCATTTGTCTTTTTTTTTCATTCTTTTAGTTATAATTATAGTATATATTATTTGACAGGTGGACAATGACACATGGAAGCTGTCCTGCAGATGACAAGAAAAAAGTAGGAATAACAGAAAACCTCATTCGTCTTTCGATTGGCTTAGAAGACCCAAAAGATTTGACAGATGACCTGAATCAATCTCTGTCCTCCCTCTGTTAATGATAATAGTGAAATATAAGCGTTTTTCTTCTATGTGGTTGTGGTGCAGATGTGGGCTAATATTTGTACTTCTGAAAACATGTGACTTTGCATCATGAGAGGTCATAGTGCTATTGTCCATATATAAAATAATTATAAAATAATACAAACAGTTATCAGTGAATCCCAATGTTACTTTGACTTCACAAGTATCCATTTCAGTATAATCATAATTTAAGCAGATGTAATTATTAATAAAACTAAGGTTCTTCACCCTCAGGCATATGCGACTTTGGCCGATATTGGCTCACCTGTTTAGGGCGTTGGGTTTTATTGCTCACAAAACTTTAAGTTATTTGCCTTTCCAATCTTTCGATATTGAGCGTACCTAATTTAAACATATGTTATTGTCCATAAACATGTACCAAGTCAGGGTCATTACGGTGTTCACAGTTTTCTGGTTGTTGACTGATTTTGTCTGTTTATATAATTATGAGTTTTGACTTTCCCTTTGTAAGATTGTTCTGAGTTCGGTAATTTTGTTATTACCCTTATTTATTATATAAACAACATACAGATACAATTGAACATAAATACACAAAATGTACAATCTTCATTAATTATAAAAACATGAAATATACGAGTGCAACACAATTTGATAAATGGCAAATCGAACACACCTTTACTATAATGGGACTAGTATATAGAACACACCTATAGTGAAGAAAATCAATAAATGTTATACAATTTAGTTGGATTATTAATTCGGTAAAGGTAGGATCTTTTAAAATTTGGTTTCAAAATATATAATAATATGATTATTTATTAATTAAGAATTGTTACATAAAGTTCCCACACGTGTGTATTGCAACATTCATTAATTCACAATAGGTCAGCCACAAGCAAATCGTCACCTGACTACATCAGGGGATATCATAGGGAAAGAGGATGGAATCGGTAAATAAATATGCTAGAAAATGGCCGATTTTACCATTCGATATATCTGTAGATTTTATAATAAGTAAGGAAATTCTCGTCTAGTTCTCGTATATCGAGAACCTTTTCATTGGATAATTTGTTGACGTATTTGAAGTGTCTATGCAAATTCAGAATTGACCGAAATAAATCGGAAAATACCGAAGTATAATTGTAATATACGGAAAATATCGAAGGAAATTCGGCAATATATTTATATTAAAGTGGGCGTTGATTATATAAATAAATCGAAAGTTCTTCAAGGTAGGTATATTTAATTTAAATAATTGCAACTATAATATTCATATAAATATGAACATAAAAAAAAATTATTGTTTAATATTGACAACAATTTCAAAATATAACAATTGAATGCAAAAAGTTGAATTAACAGTAATTATTGGGGAAAATGCTTTTAAGGAATATAAATAAAGGGAGATAATCATAGTACTGTATAGTATTATAAAATTACTACTGAAAAACTTTTTGTAAAAAAAAATTGAACCAATAGTGATTAAAAAAAATGAAATAAATATTTTACAATACTGTCTGTACTCCTGTAGGAGTATGAAGCCCATCTATGATCTAAATAGATCCTCTGTATTTAATAACAATTTATATTCATAAAATAAAATAATCAAAATGCATATGCTAAATAAAATTTGGATTAAGTGTTAACTATGTTAGATACAATGTATCTACGTACCATTAGTTGTTTACAAAATAC
The DNA here is from genome assembly GCA_963383655.1 of Bathymodiolus septemdierum. Lineage (NCBI taxonomy): Eukaryota > Metazoa > Mollusca > Bivalvia > Mytilida > Modiolidae > Bathymodiolus > Bathymodiolus septemdierum. The sequence goes on along the minus strand of OY726524.1, from coordinate 26,320,050 downwards.
ACTTATATATATATAATTATTGTTTGTAAACAAACATCTGCTTTGCATATCATAAATCCTCTGATTTACCATATTCTAAGAAAACACGTGTTTTTTTTAATTAATTTATTTCATAAAAATATATAACCAATATTTTCTGTTTTTATATATAATTATTAAGGTAAATATACCATACAAAAGAACAAAAAACCATTCAGAAAAATTTGTCAATCTAAAAATCTTTCTGATTCTGATCCTGATCTCACCAGCAGCTCGCTGGTAACATTTGGCCCAAAATTTGATTACATTTCACTTCACATCTAAAATTTTACAAGAAGACGTATGTTGAATGTAAAATAATACAAACCTCCTTGGGAAATATATATTTCAAACAATTACATCCATATTTTGTCACAATATATCCATAAATAAATGTCTGTCAAACTCATTTACCTAACACGATACACACATTAGCACCCCCCTATTGGTTGTAATGGCTGAGTATATAGCCAAGGGAGATCATCGTTTCCGTAGCCTGACTACATTCATGATAAATCAGCGGAAAGAATTTGAATTTGAATTTGAATTTTGGTGTTTAACGCCACTTTCAGCAATATTTCAGCTATATCATGGCGACCAGTTTTAGTGGTGGAGGAAGCCGGAGTACCCGGAGAGAACCACCGACCCTGGGCAAGCAACTGGTAAACTGTATCACTTGTGCCTGCGAGTCGAGTGCCCCCTCTTTTGTAATTTACAAAGCTTTGCGCGAACCCACGCCGTATTGGTGATAGGCTTGTATGAGCTGTTAGATCCAACGACCTAGCTCATTGAGCCCCTTCAGCGGAAAGAAAAGCGACATATTTCCTTAATATATGTAATGAATGCATGATTATTTGGGGCCGTCGTGGCCATGATCGTATGGTAGTTCGATTTACAACTACCTACGTAGCCAGTGCCTATCACCACATACGTTGTTAGTTCGAATTTCGATCAGGGCGAGGTAAAAACATTATGTGATCAAGTTTGTCAGTGACTTGCGACATGTCGGTGGTTTTCTCCGGGTCCTCTCGTTTCCTCCACCAGTACAACTGACCGCCACGATATAACTGAAATATTGTTGAAAGTGGCGTTAAACACCATCAAAGAAACAAGCGACATGTCTATTTGTGTCTATGTTATAAATTTGGTTTCCAAACAGCACCTGATTTATATAGGCGATGAATAAAACTGAAAATAATGAGTATTGTCCATCAAAAGTCATCACTAGGTAGAATTAGTTTGACAAGAGCAGGAAGGAATTTGATCAAGAAAAATAAAGGAAAATACTCATCGAATAAAAATTCATAATTTTAACGTTGGTCTCTTATGGTCCCCTCTTTTCTTTGAAACAATAAGAACTTCAACACATCTATTGCTATGCAGTAGAAATGCATATTTCAAAGGAATTAAGTGTGTAAAAAAACTACATATACAAATCAACTATAATAAATAAAATACAGCGGTAATCAGCAATTAAAGATATTTCTATATTTCAATATTAAACCTTTCTGATATATATGAAATATTTCAGATTTTTTCTTAATAAAAAACATGTAATAAAATGATGAAATTACTGTTCGGGTCGTCTTGTAAATTACTGTTCGGGTCGTCTTGTAAATTACATTGAATTTCTTCAAATATAACGCGTCCAGTTTGAGAAAATAATACGCTTCATTTAGTATGCTTCACATGACGAAAATCAACATGACCACAATCAACTTATATTTCCACCAAAATATTCAACATAACAAGCAGTATGCAAAAGTGTATAAAGAATACTGATTATTTGACGATTTTTACAGCAAGATCAGTTCATATTTAGCACCATCTTGAAAGACAGTTTAATATCTATATACAGTAAAACGTCTTGCCTACTTATATGTCACCTCAGAAAGTTTTCACACAATTTCAATATGATGCATTTTGTAACTGATAGAGAAAAAAATTCGCCCATTTACGATTTCATACGACGTACCAAACTAGCCAGTATAAAGATATTTGTTTGGGGTTATGCAGATGTGTGTCCATATCACACACACATTGTCTGTCGCATGTCCTACTAAACGTATGGATCCAGGTTTTCGAAATTGTTGATACCATTTATGTGGTATACAGAGTTAGCAGACGGACGTGTAAATACCTACATATCAAACCAGTATTGTCAGTCCTATCAAGTGTCATTTAAGTGTCTCGTGTTATTTCAGGATCTCCGATTAAGATATTCTAATAAATAACGAATTCGCTGCATTCGTATCTACATAAAACATTTTGGGCAAATTCCAAAGCTTAATCGAAAACGTGCTAAACATGATGGTCGCACTATTGTCTGGATGGGACGATCTTCTATAGGAAGAAGTAAAGGATCTATATTCTGGTGTTCTTCGCAATACGAAACAATTTCAGCTATGGTAAATGACACCTTTAACCTCTGAAGATTATGATATGTTCTTAATGCAACAACCTGTTCCTTGCATTCTGTAATGATTTTATCATCATCCATTGTGTTTTCATATTTGATCCAAATCTTATAAAAGAAAAGCAAAAAATAAATTACTTGGTTCCATTAGCATTATGTAAGGTGGTACCATACACAACAGGGAGATAACCCTTTAAAATCAGTTGAACGTTTTGATCATATGATGTTTGTATGCAGATTTCAAGCATCTCGGTGATCGAAACCAGAGAGAAAAGCTGCTATGTGGCTAGTGAATTTATAGCTCTGAATCTGTTGGTTGGAATTTGCTAAAATTTTGATATTTATTATGCCAAAAAAATAAGAAAATTAAACGAGCAGATCAAATTTTACCTGATATGTATGGTAACACCTTAAATTCTAAAAATAAATGAGGTATATTATTAATGTTATTCATTGGTACATGCACTAAGCACACTATTTCACTATAAACGCATCGGTGGTGTAATGGTTAGCGTTTTCGTCTCAAGTGAGGTAGATAGTGGATTCGATCCCAGATCGGGTCAAACCAAAGACTAACAATTATTATGTGTTGCTTCTCTGCTAAGCACACAGCATTATGGAGTAAGAGCAAAGATTGGTTGACCTAGTACAAAGCGGGCATTGTCATCATCTAAACTAATCAAATAAGTTGTTCACGCCATGATATAGAGGCAAAATTGTTCATTAGGCGCTAAACAACAACCATTCACTCTTTGATAATGCGATACTAGTATTCCATTATTGTCTTCTCCTGGTGGAACTGTTCTCATATAGTGTTGTCTGGTGAGATATGTGCATGATCCAACTGTTCCGAGGGAGAAGACAATAATATGTTTAGTACATAACATCTCATTCTGGAGATGTTGTCATGATCGCATAGTAGTGGGAATTTTACATCTACCTTATGTAATCAGTGCATATCAACATTGAAGTTGTGAAGTGGAATTCCGCTCATGCCGGGTTGTACTCGATACAACATAATGTGATAAAGTTTGTCAGTGACTTGCGCCAGGTCGGTGGTTTTCTCCGAATACTCCGGATTCCTCCACCAATAAAACTGACCGCCACGATATAGCTGAAATATTGTTCAAAGTGGCGTTAAACATCACCACCATCATACTATGTGCAGTGATTAAATATTATTCATTTGAAATGTTGTAACTTACGTGTGTAATAATGAAAAGCCGTCAAAAATCTCATCAACATTTTAATGTCCATTCAATTATTATGTATTATAAGGTCGGCTTTACTTCCGTCTGAAAGTGTGTTTAAAATGTATTACTTCCGGGAAAGTACAGTAACCGTCTATTTGTAAATTAATTGAACTTTTGTAAGTGTTTTCCGGAAGCTAAAGGCATATCATCATGTGAATATATTCCGCTACAATTGAATGGTTTACAGGCAGGGCCGAATTATGATCTTTGGGGCCCCTTGGCTAATGAAATCATGGGCCCCCTCAGACGGAGTTATATGAATTATTCAACAATGCAAAATATTAAAATTAATACTCATTTTAAAAACAAAATTATATTTGAAAATCTTTTAGCGGAGTCCCTTAAGCTTAGGGGTCCTAGGTTGCAGTCTATAGGATAATCTGGCCCTGTATGCATTGGAAAATAACACCTTTTTTAATATTGTGTGGGTCTAGTTTATTGTGCAAAGGGAATATTGCTACATACGCTATAACATAGAAATAGATTCAACATGTTTAATTTCCCGATAAGCTGTAGTATTTCCGCTAAATACACTTACATGTTGTACTAATAACATATTTATAATATTTATGATATTGTACAACAAAATCTATGCAGACTTCTTACAAGGTTAGGGGTTAGGGTTATGGTGTTAATGTCACTTCCAACAATAATTCAGTTATATCGTGCTGATCAGTTTTATTTGTGGAAGAAATCGGAATATCCGAAGAAAACCACCATCCTTCCCCAAGTCTACACTAATGTCAAAAGTGGTCTGAGTGATTCATTGCGCATATGTAAATAGCACGATGGCCTTGTCCACTATACAGGTGAACGAAGATGCACCCTATACTACCTTGTAAATTTCTCGTTGTTCACTAGATCTGTGACTGAAGTTTCCTCTAATAATACAGTATAATATATTAGGGTTAAATAAACATTAGAGAATACCGAAGGGGTAATCAAAAATGGAAAATATCCAGAGAAACTGGCAGCATAGGGTACACAATACGAAGAAGAAGAAAAACACAACACAATATGTGTTGAACACCACTATGCGCAAACAAAGATGCTTACTAACCTTTACTTTGGATAACGTAATCGTACTACATGTATTTACCTTTATGAACAAAAAATTACTGTGTACATTTTTACAGTTTATTATAACGCAATTGTATCGATTTGTTTTCGTACAAGCTAAGTCAGATACAGTGATTTGATATCTAGAGAAGTTACCTGCAATTGATCATAAGATGTTTTTCTTTGGTCTCAAAACGTACCGAAGCAAAAAAGATCTAGGAGCAAACAACTCGGACTCTTTCGCCTCTGTGCGATCAACAATTAACCAGATTAAATCCCACCACATTGCTTGGCTCTCCATAGTCTATGTAGTGGTCATTCTTATTTGTCTATAGTTTGAGCGAGAGGTATTCACCCGTTTTGTTTATATTGCTAGAATTGTTGATCATCAGTTTAAACAGTCTTTTTATAAAATCATGCATGTAATTGTCATGCTTTTGCAATGCACACGTACACAAGAGATACATCAAAGCTGTCGTCTTATGGTGTATTGTAGATTATACAAGGATCAATTACAACCGTGCCATTAATAATAGCAATTCATTTATATGACGGTCTTAACCCACATTTCATCTGTAATTTGCAAAGGCAGATCCACACATTTCCATGAGGGGTGTCCCGTGTTACTTTGATTAGGTTGTCAAAACAATTTGTTTTAAGAAAAATCAAGATACCAAGGCGTAATTTAAAGCAAAAATTACTAAACATGGTAAAAAGAAATATTACGATATTGGAAATATTTTGTTAAAACAATTTTTTCCAGTCTACAGCTTAGCTCAAAAAGGGGGCATCCCCCCGCCCTGTATCCGCCTATGATTCATTTTTTTTTGTAGAATTATTCTCTTTGGCATATTATTTTTTTAAAAAGGTGTCCACTTGACAATAAATGGCAAACAGCCAATCATCTTTACAGTTTGAGTAATATATAGTTTTCATTTATTTTCTGAGATATGATGGTAGTCCTGAATACGATTTTGTTAGTAGTCCGGATCTTTTGTGGGGATAGTCCTGCAGATTGAAACTGCCCTCTAGATTCATCTTGGATGTATGCAGTGTATGCCAAACGGTATAGCACCGCCACGTTTTTTGCCTGTCCCAATCCATTTCCTGGATTTCCAACGTCATATGTCGTTTTTGTGTTCAGTGAATTGAGGTAGTTGTTCTTTTGTTGATATTGGTTGAATTGTTAACCATCACTGTTTAAACTTTCTTTTCGTAATATAACTGAAAATGTATTGTAAACGATGATAAGGAATATGCTATGTAACAGTGGTTGTATTGCAGGTATTATGTATCTAGCATTCTCAAGTGGGTCTTCAATGATCAGAATAACTCATGTCTACGTGGTTAGTTTGAGATGGCATCTAAAACTACAAATCAGTTTTATGAGGTTAGGGTTATGGGGAAACCGGAATGCTCGGAGAAACCCACTGACCTGTCGCAAGTCACTGACACATTTTATCACATAATGTTGTATCAAGTACACTTCGCCTCAGCGGGATTCGAACGCACAACTTCAGTGGAGATATGCACCGATTGCATAGGTAGTTATAAATCGAACTACCATCAATCACGACCATGACGGTCCTTCAAATCAGTTGTAACTTTAGCCTGCAGATGACTCATACACGTAGCTTCTTGCCGATAAACATTGAAGATAGCCGATTAACTAAGCAAATTATAAATATGTTTCAACAGATCAAACATTGTGATTAGCATGTTTTACTGGGATGGACAGATAGCAGCTTAGTGTATATATGGCGATGTTGATACTCCATATATGAGATTATATATACTGTGAAGGGGCCGTCGTGGTCGTGATCGTATGGTAGTTGGATTTACAATTACCCGTACAATCAATGCCTATCACCATTAATGTTGTGAGTTCGAATCCCGCTTATGGTGAGGTGTACTCGATACAAAATTATGCAATGAAGTTTATCAGTTCCTGCGGCAAGTCGGTATTTTTCTCCGGATCCTCCGGTTTCCTCCACCAATAAAACTGACCGCCACGATATAACTGAAGTATTGTTGAAAGTGTAGTTAAGCCAAACAAAATACTGTGAAATAATTTTTATCTGTTGAATACTAATTTTCGTAGATTTTGCTGGTTCAATCAAACCACGAAATTTAATTCAAAACGAAAGACATAAAATTTCCAAGTTTCAGAACCACAAATGTAAATGTAAACGTATTTCTCAGTTTTTGTCAATCCATTAAAATAACAAAGCGAAACACACTGACCGCCACGATATAACTGAAATATTGTTAATAGTGACGTTAAACACCATAAAACCAAACGAAAATAAACGAGACCACAGTAATATAGTATTGTTGTTAAGATAATAATGGGTGTTTATCATTTTTGTTTTCTTCAAAAAATGTGTTCATCTCTTTCGTTACAGTCATGTGTATTAGTGATGAAAACCGGTCTTCTCCTATGAGAAAACCAATGACATTAATGTACAAACCATCTACCATATGATATAAGAAATGACATACAAATAACATGAAACCCTATGAAAATCATCTAAAGCATACTGTATTATATATAAGCCAGTATTTTACAATTATATGAAGACAGAATAAAAGACAGAAATTGTATTGTATATACTGTGAATTCATTAGTTTTCGTGGTATGCCCATTTTTGTGAAATTCGTGGATAGAATCAAACAACGAAATCAAAAATGCAACGAATATGTGCCACTATATATGTATGTACTGACTACAGCAGAGAATCCACAAATTTACATATCCATGAAAATAATTTTCAAACTAAAACCCCAAATATTGGAATCCACGAATCTAAATATTGTATTAATCGATTTGTATTGCTCTAACGATATGTAACAGGACAAAATGAACAAGTTCGTTTAATGTTGGTTTTCAGTGGAAAAATCCTATCAAGAATGCTACGAACACAGCCACAAGAATAGCGATACAATTAAGAATTCTGCTATGTGCTGGTTTTTCCGCTATTGATGTCATCTTTGCACGTATCCGTATCTTTTCCTGTTCCGCTATATATTTTTTAGAATCTTCTATATTTCCACAAATCCAATTTTTAAATGCATTATAGATAACTTTAGACTTTTTCTCTGAAAAGAAAACAAACAAACAGAATGTAAAAAAATTCAGCAATCGTAGACAATTTATCTATTACATATTATCATTTCTGTTTTGTGTTTTGCAGTATTATTATTATTATGGTAACAGAGGGGAAATGTCAATATTTTTGTGTCATCAAGTTATTTTCAGTTATCATTGTTTCGTTGTAGATTTATTAACAATTACTAATAAAATGTACGTTACACGAGCCTCATGTAACAATTTAAACGTACAAAGTGTCCTTTAGTATATGTATGTTTTGTAGATTGCTGTTTGTCCTTTTGTCCTTTTTCTTTTGGCCATTGTGTTGTCTGTTCTTCTTCGATATACGGATTTTGATTACCCCTTTGGTATCTTCAAACTCTTCTTAGTTAACATTTTGATAGATCTGTTCCGTTTGAATAGCTGATTCTACGTATGTAAAGAGTGAATATTACTATTATAGCTCTGAATTCGATTGTCGCTTTCTGCGGGGTGTATTTGATTCAACATTTTAAGTTTTTCCGTAACTGGCGGCAGGTCATTTATTTTATCCACGGACAATCCTGTTTCCTTAAACTACATGTATTAAACTGTACGCTACGAAACGAATGAGTCTTGTGTGTACATTATTTCTCTGTATCTTTACAGAAGTACTGACAAAACGTCTTTCTGAAGGACCACTTATGTCTAAAAGACAATATATGCACACATTATTATTATGTTTAAAACTACTACACGAGCCTTTCTGTGTAAATGTTTAATACATTTAGAGTTACTTACGGTTGGTAACGTTATTGGTTTTATTTTTTAATAGTTGCCCTACGTTTTCATCTTCTTCTTCATCTTCTGAGGATAACTCTGGTTCTTCCTGATCATCCTTTGTCCACCATGTAACCCGGTGTAACTACAATATGGAAAAATATAGGGGAGGGTTTACCTGTTTGTCTGAGAACAACATTATTTTGCTACGAAGTACCATTTTAAAGTGGATAGAAATACATTTCTCACACTTATCCACAGAGAACCTCATAAAATTGAAATAGGTCGTAGTTTCATCGCTAGTAGTGTTATGTCTGGGCATGCAATATTCACAAAAACATTATGCTATCTTTTGAATATGTTTTCATTATATATGTTTACCTTTTGTAATTACAAATTTCATACGATCATATATCAGCATCAAATTCATGAATATAATCACTTATACATGTTTGCAATGGGGATAACATAAACAAGAATATTTAAAAAAACGAAAATATTCATTGCAAATAATATTTTGAAAATAATATTTTAACACAAGTGGAGGAGGAACTGTTTACCCTTCCGGAGTACATGGATTGACCTCCGGTTTTTAGTAGGGTTCGTGTTGTTCAATCTTTAGTTTTCTGTGTAGTGTTTTGTAGATCATTGTCATTTTGATTTCTTTTGTTTAGCCATTGTGTTATCTGTCATTCTTTGATTTACGGCTTCTGATTACCCCTTTGGTGTCTGCATAATTCTTATATACATTTCAAAGCGTAATCTTATTTAAACCCACCTTTCTGTCTGGTCTTGGAGTAGTCATAAGACTAATTGCAACCATTAATACTGCACTTATAATTGATAAAATTGCAGCAAAATGTAAAAAGTCAACATATTTAGTTATTAATGGTCTCATGTCTTCATCGCCACTCCCACATGATGGGGCCGGGTACGCAAAATCCAATACCATGCGAATCACACCTATGACTAAGCTCAGCATAAGGCCCCAGAAGGCTCCCTGTATAGAAAAACGAGCATAAAAGAGAGTTGTACTTACTAATTGTTCTTATTGCATATTTGTTTTTTTCATTATCTAAAACAGGTATATTTCAATATTTTACTAGTTCATTTCTAAATGACAATAATAATGTGAAAACCTTAATTAATTACTTTATTAAGGTGATACCATACACTTCAGGTAAAATTTGATCTGCTCGTTTAATTTTCTTATTTTTTTTGGCAGTGTGTTTGAATATATCCACTGTAATAAATATCAAAATTTTAGCAAATTCCAACCAACAGACTCAGAGCTATAAATTCACTAGCCACATAGCAGCTTTTCACTCTGTGGTTTTGATCACCGAGATGCTTGAAATCTGCATGCAAACATCATATGATCACAACTTTCAACTGATTTTAAAGAGTTATCTCCCTGTAGTGTATGGTACCCCACTAAGACCATATGAGTACTGAGTTACAAGTTGAGCAGCTCCTACTCAGCTCCATAGAGTTTGCTAGGGTTAGTCGTTGATGGTCGTGTTTCAAGTCAAATTTGTCCGACCCTTTCCATTTTATCAGCGTTCTCTTGTGACAATTGAAATATAACCACTCATACGCCGATGCCAACGTAATCCTACATAAGATATAACCTTAAACCACTGATATGCTGTTCATTTGTCATTAAACAACAATCTATTATCGTCACGGTATGTATTTTCGTATGTCATATGTTTTCATATCATCCATTTTATTTTGATTTCCACAGTGCACGCGTTATTTTTGACGTGTCTTCCGGTTTCTATTTCTGGAACGTAAACATGACTCCAACGTGACACCTGTCAAAATTTTCAAGGTTGCTTTTAAAGACTTAAGTACCAGAAATAGTGAACCTACCTACTTAACTATGCTTCTTGTAATGCAAAAAAATTACTTCATTTATAAAGTAGCTGCCTCTCAGACACCGGCTCTTCCTGTCATGTGACTGTCATGTGGTCACTGATCGTACTTGTAAACAAAAGAGCTGACTGAAATGTGCCTGTTTCTTATATAAAATACATGTCATCTTGCAGTGCATGTGGTTTCAGCACTAATAAAAACATCAAAAGTAAACACAATTTTGAAAGTGGTCATTTTCAAACATTCTGTTATTTTATTTAGATGTAGTATGATTTGTAGATGGCCAGAACCATGAAATTTTAAAACCAGCCATTTCCAGATTTTATATTCGTTTCCATCCCGTCTATTGACCCTGTTTTTACTTTATACGAAAACATATGACGCCATTTTACTGACAGCAAAAGTTGCCAGATAATCGAGAGTATATTAAAATACAAGAATGGCTTTTAAAACAATCTTATGTACAAAGAAATATTTAATTAGCCATTCTTTGAAAATTCCAATCGTCATATAAATGCAGGGTTAACACTGTTAATCGCTATATCGGAAAATCGATAATAGACTGTACGAAAACCCATAACAAGATGCTAATATGCACATAGAAAGTGAAAATATACCTTGTACAATGTTTTTACTAAATAATTAGATTAATTTATAGCGATCCGAATTCTCCCTTTTTTTAGATATGATCTCAAACGACAATACAGATATATATTTTTTAAATGGAAAAACATGCACATTTTCGCTTTACCGGAAAGGACTGGGGCTATAAGGGCCATATATGGCCCCATATTTGATAGATGACATCATAACATTGATGAAAAAAATGTTTCCAATATCTCATGTTGGCTTCTGACGTGATGACGTCACAACTGTTACCTGTGTGTACTATTTCGCTGTGAGGAAATAGATGCACATATTAACTAACGGTATTTATTTCTGAAAATCACATACAGGAAATATATTTTGGAGAAAATGTTATCGACATTTGAGGTGGGGCCGATTTTGGCCCGTATAGCCCCCAGTCCTTTAGATATGACATATAAATTACGCACCTGTTCAGTTAGTCGTTTTCAGAAGAAAGCAAGCAGAAACAAGACACACATTGAGGGAAGTAAATAAGATCGTATTGCTTGTAAATAAAACCAGAACAACCCTCCTTGGGCTTCTTCCAATATTGGTATCCAGACAATCCTAAGGCAGACAAGAATCAGAACTGTTATCCTCCCAACAAGCATCAGTTCTGCTTGTGACCCATTCTTTCTAATCTGTCTCCAAATATCCATTGTCATTATTGAGCATGCGCTATTCAAGATCGACGTCATTGAACTCATTAAGCCTGCTAGAAGTGACGCTAACATGAGACCACGCAAACCTGTAAAACAGAATTTTAAGGTAATTTATTCTATTTTTACTGGAGGTTACTAGTGGAGCAGGAACTGCTTACCTTTCCGGAGCACCTGACTTCATCCCCGGTTTTTAGTGGGGTTCGTGTAACTAGATCTTTAGTTTTATGTGTATATCTTGTAGATCGTTGTTTGTCTTTTTGTACTTTTTCTCTTGGCCATTGTGTTGTCTGTTGCGGACATACGGATTCTGATTACGCTTTTGGTATCTTCAAACTCTCCTTCATATATTAATTATGTATCACAGATAATTCAATAATAATAATAACGATATTAATTTTGCATAGAGAAAGGATATGTCAATACAAGTATCCCTTTACGTGAAAAAAAAATGTCCGAATAACTACAAAACCTAATAGAAAAATCTTAGAAACAGAGGCAAATTTGATACGCCTAACACAGTGGTTTTTATACCAATGTTTACGATGTCTCTGGATTGTCCATACTTAATTACTCCTACAGTTTTTTCTAACGTTTATATAGTAAGTGTTCATTGTGGCTATATCATGGTACGACTAAGATGGCTCTTTCTAGTATGTACTAAATATGTGATAAAGACTTAATTCTATAGATTGAAGAAGTTCAAATTTATACACTTTCTGCAAAACAAAATCACGTACCCACCGGCATTATTCGCATCACAAGTAGCGGGTATGCAACATTACTGCATTCTGACTTAATTCCACAAAATTCGTCACATTTTACTGGATCAGCACAGGCAATTTCATCTGTAAAAATACAATTAAGGATGTTTTTAAATAATATCTAGTTAATAGTAAATATGTAACAAAAAATCCTCCATTGTTCCATCCCTTAGAACGAAAATATATGGAATGTTTTCAATTTCATTTGTGTAAAAGCATAAAACTTGTAGGTTTTTTTTTAATTGTTTGCCGTGATCAATCTATTGTTTTACAGTCGCATTATAAGGTTATGGGTTTCTAACGCTACGTTTAAGAAATATTGGTTGATAAAAACGGAATACCCAGGTAAAACCGTCAACCTCATACAAGCCACTGACACACTTTATCACATACGGTTGTATCGAGTACATCTCGTCATAAGAGGGCACCAAATCAACAATTGTCATGCTGATGGGCACGAATTTAGATGCAAATCAAACTACCATGCGAAAACGATGATGATGATCCCCTTCCCTTTATTAGTTCAGATTACAACATTATATATTATTATAGATGACGGTTAAACATCGAATAGCAAATATATGTCCTTAATACGTACCAGGGTATAAAATTATACTAATCATTCCAGGCGCTATGAACAAAAACAAGCCTGATATCTTCAATATAGCAACAAACAGCGAACCAGCTTTAGCATGAACCATGTTCTTAGCAGATAGAATTCTCTGGATCATTAGCTACACTGGAATATACAATAATAACTTAACACACTGCTGAAAAACATACACTAAAACAAGAACAAGGGAGGCATAAAAACAGGTAGTGAATATGAAATCAATCTCATTGCAATCTCTTAGAATAAAATATCAAATGTTCAGCAACAGAGCTCTTTTACATTTATCATAATCACAGAGTGGTCTTTGATAAAGGGTGAACTCGATTTACTATTTTTAATGGGATTATGTTAGCTGTATTCAATATTGAACAAATTTCCTATCTTTAGATCACACTGTTAACCAACACTAATCTCTAAGCATACAACCCTTCATACACAGCAAAACCTGTTAAAAATGCATATAAATATTACTGTATATAAAGGACAGATTCATTTTCTCAAATTAATGTATAGTGCATATAATTTGAACGTGTATAGAAAGGGAAACTTCTCATTAAGAACACATTTGCAGGTTGCCTTCTATGCACTTTAAATACATATCTGACTGTATGTGATTCTATTTCACCATCTTTGGATTATTAGATATACAGTCAAACCTGTCCATGTGGTCACCTCAATGAAACAGCCACCTGTATTAAAAGAACACATTTTTCTTGTCCAGTCATATAAAATTGTATATGAATTAAAACCTGTTTAATCGGTCACCTATCTTAAAGACCACATTTGTTTGTCCCAAAGGTGACCTTTCAACACAGGTTTGACTGTACATAAACTTACTTGATCCTGGCACCAATTATACATTCCTAGAACAGAAAGTCCAGTTAAAGCACCCGTCCATGGAATATCTCCTGTGGATGGATCACGGAATATATGCATGGCGTCCTTCCTGGGCAATCCACAAGAGTAATAGGTCTGGTTCGCCAGTGTATAGTTTGCTGTACTTGCCATATATTTCTCTGTCATAGCTTCCCCACCCCCAACTTTTACTATGCCTGTATCAAAGGGTTATATATTTTATTAAATACAAAGCAATGTGTATTTATTTAATAATTTACTTTTAGACACCCGAATTTCGAACCATCGAATTTCGAGAGAATAGGAGAAAATTAAGTTGAAAAGCACTAAGGATATCACAAGATTTCAGAAAAATTGCGACTTATCCAAAATTTCGAACAATCCGATTTTGACAAAGCGAGATTCAACTATATATTAATAATGATATGTCGCGTAGACACACAAATATTATGGAAAGTAGTTCAATTTCCAAAATGGTTTCTTTGTGACATTAAATAGTCTTTCATTTGCTATAGGGTTAGTGTTAGGGTTATGGTGTTTAACATCACTTTCAACAATATTTCATCATTTGCTATACTATTTGAAGATATTTATATAATTATTTATCTACAATAAACAGTACACATGCTATGAATGTCTATTCCTAATACGAAATGACAATTAATCATATTTATAGTGTATGGATTTAAACAGAGCAGTCAATAAAATAACAATAAGTACTCAATATTAAACACTAACCATCATGTTGATGATGTCCGTATCGTTTAACAGTAACACAACAGATGTCACTTGTGGAACAGGAACTGCTAACCCTTCCGGAGCAGATGAGTTCACCCGCGGATTTAATGGAGTTCGCTTTGATCAATATGTATTATTCTGTGTAATGTTTTGTCAGTCTTTGTTTGTCATTTTGTCTTGTATTTTCTGTTGGCTATTGTATTATATGTCCTTCTTCGTTTTACAGTTATATTTACGGTGTATTCATTTAAACAGAGTAGTAAATAAAAGAACAAGAAGTGTTCAATATCAAACACTAACCATTACAACGCACAAGAGAGTAATGTTATGTAATTATGGCGTTAAGTTGTATATAAGACATGGCTTATATATACGTTGTATATGCTATTGGTATGTCTAGTTATTGAACAGTGTAATAAACATCACCTGTATAATCTTAATGACTCTTAAGTTACGCCATATGTCTAAAACTTATCACTTTTGGGCCCATAACTAAATTCACACCAACACCATGTGAATAAACATAAATTGTAGATATTGCTTAATTTGATCTCGTCCTGAATATAACTCAAATACTGCTCGCTGAACAGAAGCAATGACAAATTAAACAGTTTTAAAAATCCATAATTTAGCTACCGTAAATATCCACTCTGAACAGACTTTTGTTTTCTGCAAACAAAACGAGGATATTAAAGTATTGTCATAAAGTACACAAGTCTGTTTAATTATAATTCTTTGGGTCATTTTCAAAAACATTTACTCTTTATTCCGATACATGGATGGACGGCAGCAACAATAGTCCACTGAAAGGATACGAAATCATAACGAAATGATTTTGCTACAAGCAAACAAGACAATACATTGCGTGAATCATTATATTAATAGCCTTATATACTTACCTAAAATAAACAGAATAGTAGCACTGATTACTAGAACGAATGATTGTAATGTATCTGTATACATGACTGCAGCTAAACCATCTGGAAATAAAATTAATTGTAAAAATAAGTTTTGTGTTTTTGCTTTTTAAATATGACTATATATCTAACAATGTACCTACAAACTATTGTTTATTCAGTAAATTGAATAAACAGTCGAAATATTGGTGGAATGGGTTTGCATTTTTTTAGCAGAAAGAAACTGAATCTGTATTCTGTTAGGGTCATGGTTATTAACGTCACGTTCAACAATATTTCAGTTCTATCGACGCGGTTAGGTTTCTTGGTGGAGGAAACCGGAGTACCCGCAGAAAACCACTGACCTGCCGCAAGCGTTAGTGGTGATAGGAACTGATTGCATAGGTGATTGTTGTAAATGCAACTACTATATCATAACGACCACGAAGGCCCCTTGTATTATACAAGAACTGCAATCACAGCATAGTTTAAATATCAGTGTAAATAACATTACATAGTTCTGTTGAAAGCGATTTCAAATGCAATTTTAAATGGAATATCATAAACACTTTTATCTATATAAATGTATAATTCATATAATAGAAATATACAATTTGAATAATATATAACATGTAATATTTTTAGAATGTTAATTAGAGTATTATCAAGCATTAGATGAAGATAATTAATTAATATACCATGCCCACAATAGTAAATAGAGATGTTACTGCCAGGATTACTAAGACACACAGATACATATTCCAATTCAGAATCCTCTGTAAAAATATGGCACCGGAATATATCTCTCCCTGCAATAGACATTTCTCTTTTATTAAAATTAATTAATTGATTGATTGCCGTTGTTTAACGTGTGGGTAACAGTATTTATGCCTTTTCGTGAGGAGAACAAATTTGCAAACAATCAATTACGTAAATAAATAAAGTAGAGATGGGACTGGCAGGAAATTTTTTAATGACTCACGTTACAAACGTTATTGGATTCTCCTGTAGGTGTGAGTAGACCCCTGACACGAGACACTTATTTACTTCCCTTTCAGTTGTGTATTTGATTTGTCTCGCAGAAATATTTAAATTATAAATTTTATTTGTTTTTTTAAACAAAAAAACTATCACTGTGTGGTGTGCTTAAAGATATTTTGTAAATATAGTAGATTTTTTAATTGGCATACACACTATGTAAAAAGAAACAGAAACTCCACCCAAAAATGTTTAAAATGTATAATACTATAATCCTAGAACATATGTTTTTGGTAAATACTAGACTTGGTGATCAGGGCATGTGTTCCGTAATAGTATACTATGTTATATTTTCGATTTCTGGTACAAATCTTTAGTAAAAAATAAAATAAAATAAAATATTTAAAAAAAATAGTTTCAGCTACATACTGACTTACATATATATAAGTTTGTGTACCTACTTTGTACCTGAGTTCACCCCCCGGTATTCTTGGTGGGGTCTGTGTTGCTCATCTTTTTTAGTTTTTTGTGTTGTCCTATCATGTGTCTTTACGTTCTGAGCTCCTTGCTGTGTTGTCCGTTACGATTTCCGCAAAAACAGAAAGTTCGGTTCGTCTTTACCTCCAGTTGTTTGTAAGAGGGTCATGTCTCATATACGTCATTTTTGTTTGTTTGGAATTGTGGTGTCCAACACATATTGTGTTGTGTGTTTGTGTTGTTTGTCTTCGTCTTGTTTGCCATGTGTTGTTAGTTTCTCAGGATTGTCCATTTTTGATTGCCCCTTCGGAATTTATTGAACACATTCTTGTCATTAACCGTCCTCACATACCTAGATCCCTACATGTATATTAGTTCTTATTGGATTGTGTTGTGTTGACTACCTACCGATATGTTGAAGACTATGTATCCAACTAAAGCAAAGCACGAGCAATACATCCTTATTCTTTTCCCACCAAGTCGCTTCCTCGAATATTCTGGCATGGTGAAGGCCTGGAATTCATATTAAAAGTTTTGACAAGAAGAGAAAATTAATTTCTAAATGTAATTGGTCAGTCTGATAACAATTACTATCCTTCAAAACATAAATAAGACAGTTAATATTATTTTGACATTGTCATTTAAATGTGCGCACATTCGATGTTATTTTAAAATGATCCAGCATACATTAAGAAATAATAATCTTAATAAGAAAAGTTTGAAGATACCAAAGGGGAAATAAAAATACGTAAGCAATGATCCACAGAACACTACACAGTACACTTAAAATTTAGCAACACGATATCCTTATAAACCGGGGATTCCCCGGAAGGGTTGGCAGTTTCTGCTCCACATGTGGCACCCGTTGTGTTACTGTTAACTGAAACAAACATCATTTGGTATTTAATTTCGTGTTTGTATTTATGGTGATTTGATTTTCGTAATCATTATTATCTAATTTAAAATTTGTGTTTTTATTGTGTAATTTCGTGTTTGTTTTAAACAGTGCAGATTGTGATATTCGCATTTTTCATTCAGATTATTAGCTAACCATTCCCTATTCATATTACAATTTATGCCATATTATGTAAACTTACCCCGCATGCTATGTAAACTGGATCAAATATCCACCCAAGGGCTATCAAGAAATACACAGCCTACAATATGAACAATAGTTTTATTGCAATTCAAAATAATTATTTGTTTTTCTAAGCAAATAAATCTTTATCACTGTGTGTTGTGTTTAAACCGGGACCGTGGGTACAAATAACTGTGGGCGGAGCAAACATTCAGAGTGTTCAGTTTTTTTACCACGGTTATCTCGAGGAGGAAACATCAATGATGCATAGTTTCGCAGTTACTTTTGGAGCAAATATTTGACTGGCATGGCTACTAGTGTTCCTCCCTACGAAACTTTCAGTATTATTAAAGAAAATATTCTTCGTCAGTCTGAAATCTACAAATATCACTTCGAAAATTCAAATTTCTGAGGTATGTTACCTTTAGGTCACGTCAAGTTGGTCATCTGACATACAGTTTCATAAATATGCTGTTCATATCAACGGGGATTTTTTATGATAAGCTCCGCCTACAAATTTTGTAGGATATTTTGTAAATATAGTCGTTTTTTTAATTTGTATTCACTATGTGAAGACAAAGCCGATTTTTCAGTTATGATACATGTTTTATTTATAACTCACATGCCACTCATAAATAGTAACAGCTATCCTTGATGCCGCTGCAGATCCTGCCAGTCCGACAAACATTGGCGCTCCTATGTTACTCGCATAAATAGAGGCACCGACCTGCAAAAGTCATGAATAAAATACATTAATATAAAGTATTAGTCCTAACAAGGCTCAATGATATATTGCCCTTCATTAGTTCGGATTGTAGAAACATTGATAAAACTTGAGGATATGTTGCCTTATAAGATTAAGTATTCCAGCTCATGATATATTTACTCACAGAAGAAAAATGTTCTTTAAAAGGTCTATACATTAATTTAGCAGTAGTGTTCTGAAAAATTGAAATTCGTAAAGTTTTGCAACATAAACGTTATAGAGTACACCGTAGTGTCAATCAAAAATGGACATTCCAGAGAAACTGGCTACATAGGGTCCAGAGAAACTGGCAACATAGGGTCCAGAGAAACTGGAAACATAGGGTCCATAGAAACTGGCAACATAGGGTCCAGAGAAACTGGCAACATAGGGTCCAGAGAAACTGGCAACATAGGGTCCAGAGTAACTGGCAACATAGGGTCCAGAGAATTTACAAACTTTTTAAGCATATTATGTTTCTGTCAATGTGCGCCTATTTAATAAAACAAAACAGATCTCCGGCAAAATAAAATTTGACGCCATACTTAACAGTTTGAAGATACCAAAGTGGTAATCCGAAGCCGGAATTGCAAGAACAGACAATAACATTTAGCCACAAGAAAAAGGAAAAAAGAATTAAGCAATGCTCTACAACACATTACATTGAAAACAATAGATCGAGCAACATGAACCCAACTAAAACAAATGGGTTGAGGACATACCAATTTTAAGGACAATCCATATTTTACCGTAGCCCATATTTATAGGCTGAATCTAATATTAGACAAGTAACAGAGATATTCTAGTCAAAGTGTTGATCAAATAAAAACTGTAATCAATCATGATCTACTCGAACTAAATGCCTGGTCTAGTAAATGGCTAATGTCATTCAATCCCGAAAAAACAGAAATCTTGTTTTTCTCCAATACTGATAACATAGACAACATCGAATTTTCTTTTAATGGCAAAAGTATCCCTTTATCTACTAGCCATAAGCATCTGGGAGTTATTTTCTCCCAAAATGCAAAATGGAATGAACTTTTAGAAAATATGATTACAAATATAACCAAACATTTAGGTATATTACGGAAATTAAAATTCAGTCTAAATAGATCCAACTTAGAAAAAATGTATTTAGTCTACATTCGCCCCCTTTTTGAATACGCTTGTGAAATCTGGGATAATTGTGGAATTGGCTATTCAGACAAATTAGAAAAACTTCAATTAGACGCTGCCAGAATTGTAACAGGTTTACCCATTTTTACAAAATCGGAGTATTTATATGCTGAGACAGGTTGGGAAACACTATCAGAGCGGAGATATCGCAGAAAACTCCAATTATTTTGTAATATAAAATTTGGAATGGCACCTGAATACTTGCGTCATCTAGTTCCCCCAACTATTCAGAGTACTACTATATACCCTTTGCGAAATGGTGATAATTTAATAGTTCCTTTCTGTAGACTCTCTATAACCAATTCGTCATTTATTCTTTCCACAGTTAAAGAATGGAATAAACTTGACATTGCAATCAGAAAATTAGATTCATTATCCAAATTCAAAAACGCTATTCGTCTTAACAGCCAATCAAATAAGATCTCAGTTCCCAAACTTTATTACTATGGCCCTAGAAAGTTAAACGTGATCCTAACACAAATTAGATGTACAGCTTCTTTCCTCAACCATGATCTACATAAGGTTCATATTTTATCTAGCCCAGCGTGTAGCTGCGGTGCCCCTTAAGAAGATGCGAACCACTTCTTTTTTGTTTGTACCAAATATTCTGAAATAAGAAATGAACTGTTTCTCAGCATAAGCGATTTGTCTCAATCGATCAATCCTTCACTTCTCACTTCAGGAAGTGAAACCTTAAGCTATGCAGATAATTGCTTTATTTTTTATTCAGTTTTCCGATTCATAAAAAGGTCTAAACGATTTCTAATCGTTTAATGTAGTAGCCAAACATCATCCAGCATCCATACACACACACACACATACTTGTTCTTCATTTCTTTTTACTCGTTTACTATTTTCAGCTATATTATATGATAAAATTGTATTTTTCTTGTTTTCTTGTGCATTCTCAATATAATGTAATAATGATTGTATATATAGGAGAAGACTCCACAAGTTGGTAAAACTTGTGTCTGATTCTCTTTGTATCATTGATCAAATAAAATAATTATAAACTAAAAAAGAGATGTGTGGTTTATAGGCTGACTTTATATATGATAGAGATTCATGATAAAGAATATATTAAATAAATGTCGCTGTAGATAGATTTACTATCTACAGTCAGTAATATTATTACTATAATATCATTCTCTTAATCAGTAAGTATTTTTATGATATGTTTCGACCTATTAACCCCAACGTAAACCAGGTGTATTGATATATGAACTAGTTTCTTCAATGCCATCATTTAGTTCCTCTTCTGTCATTACGTTAGCTCCTTTTGTGAGCTGACCGTCTACTTTCGCATTCAGACTTCTTGTCAACTTCCGTTCATGCGCCGTTTGTGACGACCGGACGTTGTAATCTAAAAAATGATAATTTATTGTGAAAATGAAAGGGCATTCAAATGAATTTAATACTATTAATGCGCTATAAACTATATATAAGTTTGATATCTGAATTAGAAATAGGGGTTACGTCATATATTGCCTTGTCATTTTCCGTACGTTTCATATTTCTATCAGATGACGTTCGTGTCGTTCAACAGTAACACGAAGAGAATTACAAGTGGATCAGGAACTTGTTATACTTCAGGATCACCTTAGTATACTCCCGCTTTTTAATGGGGTTCCTGTTCATCTGTGGAGTGTTTTGTAGAACGTTGTTTGTCCTCTTCTCCTTTTTCTTTTCGTCATTACATTGTATGTCCTTCGAATTACATTTTCTGATTATCCACTCAGTATCTTCAAACTTTTCTAGTATAAATTTGTTATTTTCACATATGCATTTAATACTATAGCTAAGCCTAGATTTAATTTTCTTAGTTGGATTTCTTCTTTTAGACATGACACTAAATTGTCGGTTTAGAGATCAATTGTATTATCCCCGTACTCTTACTTTTGTTTTGCATGTATGTTCAATCAGGGCCTATGAGAGGGGGTTCATCCGGGACATCGGTCCGGGTCCCGGAGAGACAAGAAGGGGCCCGTGAGTCTCTGAAGAGCCCCATAGCCTTAGCCACAGAAGTTTGTTTTTCTTCTTCTTTTCTGGCAGGTATTTTCAACTATTTTTAGTTTATTTAGAAAAATAATTATGTAAAATTCATTTAGACTTCAGAATTCTGGTTGTTGATCACTACTTACATTTACATTGTAACCAGAAAGGCCATCATTAGGAAATAAAGCATTTATGAAAGTTTACTAGCGGTTTTATTGGACCTCAAATCCTCAATTTTGAGAGAAGTCTCAACCTCTCCCCGAGGCCCCAAAGCAGTCATGTTCCGCCTTGCAAAATTTCTCTTGGATGCCCTGTGTTCAATAATGAGTTTAATTCCCGTTCGTGACGGTGTTTACTCTCGATGCAACTTCAGGAATTGTAACAGACCTATGATTTCCTCCGTGACGCGTTGTGGTTTCCTCCATTGAGCGCGATGATATAACTAAAATACTGTTGAAATTGGCGTTTTCTATCCATTACCACTTCCCCTAAATGTGGTGGTCTTATAAACATAAACGTAACAAGACTGACAATAGTACAACAAACCTTACCAATAGAGCAATTTCTTTCATCTGACATATCATGACAGTCTGGGAAGTTATCACAACGCCATTCCAAATCAATACATCCGCCATTAGCACATTGGAATTCGGCTGCTTCACAAGTGTAGCCACAATCAATGTCTACAAACACATTTCATGCTGTAATCCTGGCATACATAATATAGATTTTAGGCTTAGGTTTGGTTTATGGTGCTTAGCGTCACCTTCAATGATATTTCAGCTATATCGTGAGGGTCAGTTTTATTGATGGAGGAAACCGGAGTCCCCAGTGAAAACCACCGACCTGCCGTAAGTCACTGACAAACTTTATCACATAATGTTGTATCGAGTACACCTCGCCTAAGCGGGATTCGAACTCAAAACGTTAGTGGTGATATACACTGATTGCATAGGTAGTTATAAATCCAAATACCATACGATCACGCCCACGATGACCCGTAAATATGTTCTAACAAATTGTATACCTGTTCATATTTCTATAATCAGTGTTGCTTCATTGTTGCTAATGATCAACTAAGGTCAAAAGGTATTATAGGTCGAGTATAAAATATTGTGCAGACTGGACAATACATTGCAATTTATCATATCTATTTTGACAAGGATATGACGTCACATGTAATTGAAAATAAGATTACAAATACGATAAGGGGCCGTCGTGGTCGTGATCGTATGATAGTTGGATTTACAACTACCTGTGCAATCAGTGCCTGTCACCACTAAAGTTGTGAGTTCGAACACCTTTCGTGGCGAGGTCTCCTCGTTAGAGCATTATGTGATAAAGTTTGTCAGTGAATTGCGACAGGTCGGTGGTTTTCTCCGGGTACTCCGGTTTCTTCTACCAAATAAAACTGACCACCACGAAATAACTGAAACATCGTTGAAAGTGGCGTTAAGCACCATAAACCAACCAAACCAAAATTGTATTTCAGACTATTTGGAACGTAAATTCAAATACATTCAAAATTAGATGCGTATAGCAATCGTACGAACAAATGACACTACTTTGGTATATTTGGGCATTCGGTGTATACGCTATACATTAATTCAGAAGTTGCTACATGCACAAACGGATAAATGTTTTCTTCGATATATCCAAGGATACGACTTATCAGAGATCGAAATAACAGAGTTCGACTGTATTTAATAAAAAATAATATTAATTTGATCTCATCAATGTGTTTTTTCTCTCGAATAATGGCAGATCCGTTCTTGTTTGAACAATCTGACAGAAAACGTATTCTCAAAGACGTATCAAGGTAATAGAACGTTCTAGAAAGAGTACAAACATAAAAGTGGAACAAATCACATAAAGGCAAAGACAACAAGATTTAAATAAACGCTAGAGAAAACCGAAGGGGCAATCAAAAATGATCAATCCAGAGAAACTTGCAACATTGGATACACAAGACGAAGACAAACACTACTATACGCAAACAAACACAAATAACGTAAATACAAAACGAATCCTCCTACAAACAACAGTAGGTTTATTACGGACCGAACATCGTTTTTATGTGGAAATCCTAATATTTTATATAATGCAGCTACATTCTACAAACTGTGAAATATTGGCAATAATTTAAAGCTTATTAATAACTACGCATCAGTGGGAGATAATTTTGGCTAAAAATGATATCTTTTTATTGCTATCTAATGTACAGGTAAATAAATGTTTTCTTTTAATGTCCGACAATGAAATGAAATAGCGTATGCCCTGCCCTCACTGAGAAGATAATTACCAATTTGTAACAGGGGGTGTCGTGGTCGTGATCGAATGATAGTTGAATTTATAACTACAAATGCAATCAGTGCCTATCACCAATAATGTTGTAAGTTTGAAACCCGCTCAGGCGAGGTGTATCGATACATCTTTATGTGATAAAGTTTGTCAGTGACTTACGGCAGGTCGGTGGTTTCTCCGGGTACCCCGCTTTTCTTCACCAATAAAACTGATCGCCACGATACAACTGTAATATTGATGAAAGTGGCGTAAACACCATAACCCTAATAGTAGGGTGCCCAGTGTTAAAAAAGACGCTTAGTTATCGAGTTTGGGTTAACGGAATTACACACGGCTAATTTTGGTATTAAACGCCAGAAAAATTATTACATTTTGTATTTTTAATTGTCGTCGTAAGTTTCTGTGGTCACGATTTTTTTAATTTCACGTTTTTCAAAGGTACCCTCGGCTGACACATTGTACATGGTATTTTCAGGATGAAAAATAAAAATATTCTCCGCTATCTTAATAGCTATAAAGGTTTTTACATAAGAAATAATGTATCAAAGATATAATTAAAATAAAAACGGGAAGTAAATAATTGATTTTTGAAAGAGTATATCAGCCTTACTTTAAGCCTCAAATTTGACCCCAAATTAACCGTATTTTCAACAAAAGCAAAGTAATTATACTACATTATAAATGTACTTTGATTTTGAAGAAAACATATTGATGAAATGTACATGTGTGCCAAAAATAATAATCTAAATGTCAACGGTTGTTGAGAAATTGGCAAAATATAAACTCAAATAACTGTAAATTTCCTCTTTGTCATACACGGATTGTTATGTACCGGTTTTTGTTAATGATGTGTCGCTCGCCGGTCATTAACTAGCACGATCCCTGTCTCAATGCATTTAGTATTTTCTCTTCTTGTATGGCAAATATATTGGTTTTAATTGTTCAGTAGAATTGTTTGTGGTTTTTATGTTTTAAAAACATTCATTTTTATGTCGGTCGTTGATTGGTTTTAAAATTTGTTTAATTCATGTGTTTCTAATACACGGACCAATCCTGCAGGATACGTTATAAGTCCGGAAATGGCTCAGTTTCATAGAAGGTTTCTTGCAGTTGCTGCCAACAAACAAGCATTAATAAAATTTCTTGGTGAATCGATTGTGCAACACTATCGTTTATCATCTCTTGAGATGTCATCCGGGGAAGTTCCGTATCTTTATGGTGCTTCTAATCATTGCCAAGAACATCTGCAGAGATGGAGTCTCCGATTGCCAAGAGTTATACTGTACACATGAAGAGGCGGACACTCGTATGATTTTACATGCTATCCATGCAGACAAAGTGTTCGGTGAAAGTGAAATCAAAGGTCGGATCATTGTTAAATCGCCTGATACAGATTTCTTGATTCTATATGCATCCATTACTTTCCTTCAATGCAACATACACAGGAATGATGGTTTCATACGGGTTCTATCACACACACCAAGGATGGGCGTTTTCATTCCCGTACATTCGATCTGTAGCATCCTCAATCCTGTTTTATGTAACATTTTACCAGCTGCACATGCCATCACAAGATGTGATTCCACATCATCCTTGTTCGGGATTGGCAAACGAACAGTTTTTAAAGTACTTAAAGACAGTCCAGAAAACTTTAGAGATTTGTCCACCCTTGCAGACTGTGACACTGATAAATCTATAGATGCCGCCAGTAAACTTGTTTGTCGACTGTACGACCAAAAAGGAAAACTGAAGGAAGATCACGTCGATCTTAACAAATTGAGGGTAAGGTTAGCGACACTGAGGGATGCATGTTTGGCCAAACTTCCACCCTGTGAAGCCACCTTCACTCAGCATGTTTTGCGATCCTCACTACAGATAAATATTTGGATGACTGCCCATGTTGCAAAACCGCCAATGAAGTCTGCAGTGTTATTTGGATGGGAAGACAGGAATGGATTAGTTCCAGTTTATTTCAAAGGCCAGATGTCTTCTGATTTTTTGCAAGACCTTGTTTGTACTTGCAAAGGAAAATCTGTGTGCATGAAAGGATGCATTTGTTTTGAGCAAAGTCTATCTTGCACAGACCTTTGCCAAGCTGGCGACTTATGCCGCAATGAAAATACCCACCTAGTTATATCTAGAAATACTGATGAAGATGATGACATATGATCTCATTTTTTTTCTTTTTCATCCAGTCTCCATCTATTTCACCGAATAAAACTGTTGTTATCAAAACTATGATCTCAGATAAAACATTCTTTCATTTCCAACATTGTGACCATCAACTCACGTTAGTCATAGTTGTCCAGTTACCACGACTTCCCGTTGACGTCTTTTGTTTCATTGAGACTTGGTCTAATGTCTGTTTTAGGCAAGCATCACTGTTTTCTGTGCTTAGTAAACTTAGACAAGTTCATACGTACTATGTGTTTTTCAGTAAATAGCAGTTTCATTTGTTGCAATGTTTTTTAAGGTGTTCTTTTTATATGTTGTGGTGGTTATGTCGTAGCTTGTTTCCGTTTTATGTTTTTTCTGGAATTTGCCCAGTCTCCGGACTATGATTTCTTTAACATTTTCTATGACTTGTTCCTTTTGTTCCTTCGGTATACTACTGCCGATGTTTCAAACAAACAAACAAAATTTAAAAAAAAAAAAAAAAAAAAAAAACAACCTGCCAGTGGACTCTGACCTCTACGTGGTTGGTGGGCTTTCAAACTAACAAGAGAACACTTTCTTATTTGCCAAACATCTGAGATATTTGGAGTGTTTTGTAGCCACACATCGTCCAAGCGCATAATATGTCCATAGACCTTACGTTTTTAAACAAATGGCGTTTGACCTTTCCATAAATTGCCATGTTTTTGCACAGAATGTTCGTTAAGTATTGATTGACCCTACAAATGATATGTTGCAAACACATAAGCCATTAAATTTGAATTTTGGTACCTTTTACGAAGTTTGAGGTTAATAGATATTTTACCAGTAATTAGTAAAAGTGTACCATAACTGAAACATGTTTTTTTTTGGGATCCGTCCACCAGTTGTCAAATGTTAAGGGTTACAAAATAATTTGAAGGTTTCCTTTAAATGAATATCAAATAAAAATGAGAAATGTTCAAACTATGACAGGTCAAGGTCACTTTTATTTCTCATATATACGAAAATTGTAAAATGGCATTTTTTTTTTAGAAAATGGCCTTTTGCTATATATTCAAACAATGTAAAATAAAAAATAAGCATAAAATAATAAAATATTAAGCTTAACAAAAAAATTGGCATTCCAGTTTAAAGTTCTTCAGTCTTGTCGAAGAAGGGAGCCTTTTAAAACTTGTGGTGTGTTAGTTCCAATTTTTAGATCTTGACCTTTGACACCAATTTAAGAAAAACGTGACCACAATACATAGCGACGACATCTTTATTTCGATGCGGCTTGTTCTCCTCATTCCAACGATGTATCATACAGATGTGTGTAATTCCGTTAAGGCAAATTCGCAAAAATCTTTCGTCGGACACCCTACTATAACCCCCAACTTGCATTGAAACAATAGATTAATGGCATTGATAAACAAACCTTCCGAAAACAAAATTTCTAGTGGTTTTATAATTATAGTACTTCAAAATTTCATTGTCGAATTAGTAGGGTCATGGTACAGGAGTGAGTGATTGTTGTTTAACGCCAAATGAACAATTTTCAGCTATATCATGACTAGAACCATGCAGTTATATTAAATGAAATGATGATGGTGATGTCCGCTTTGCATACACCAACACGATTAATTGGATTTTTATAGTGCTAGTTGACCGAAACAACAGTCCGCGGGTAGACATATCGCTCAACTGAAGCACACTATCCTGATTGTCATGGTTTAGTCTACATCAACAACCATATATACATAGCAACAACGCAAATACATTTGGGTTTGGTGTTTGGTTTATGCTGTTTAACGCCACTTTCAACAATAATTCATTTATATCGTGGCGGTCAGTTTTATTGGTGGAAGAAACCAGAGTACCCGGAGATAACCACCGACCTGTCACAAGTCACTGACAAACTTTATCACATAATGTTGCATCGAGTGCACCTCGCCATGAACAGGTTTCGAACTCACAACGTTAGTGGTAATAGGCACTGATTGCATTGGTAGTTTTAAATCCAACTACCATAGTGATACGATCACAACCTCTACGGTCCCATTGAATAAATTTGGACATCTTGGTTATTTGCTTGCTTTTGGTGCTGCGACGTCATTTATATTCTTGAAAACCGATTTTCGTGGTTTGAGCGAATATTGTAGTATGTATGTGCATATGTAAATTATTAGAACCCCTGCTATAGTCAGTACGTACGCATACATGCACTGGGTACAGAAAGTCTCACAATATTCGTTCACTATTTAATTTCGTGGTTTAATACTATCCAAGAAATCCACGAAAATTGGTATATCGCGAAAACCACCGAAGAATTTAAATACACCAATACGAAAATCATTGAAAAAAAAAGAATTGTGCAATATATAATAAAATTGCATTGTTGCTATTAATGACATCAAAATATAAGATACAATGTATTTCCTGAATTGGTCAGGGGTATTGGGTTTCTTCTTTATTTTCATATGTAAAATAACAGCTCCATGTCACTTTAATCAAATAATTTCAACAGCAAAAATATCGAACAACATTCACTGTGAATGGTGTTACACCGGAAGAGATATTCAAAATTGATGCGATTCATCAATTCGAAAGTTTTAAGGTCGCCACCATGACCTGTGTAACCGCTACTAAATGTCTATGTCACAAATGAATACGGATATGTTCCATTTGTCGTAATCACAATCCGGTCCTTTCATGACTTCTCACTTGATTTTAAAAAAAAGAGTAACAGGACGGGTGCCACATGTGGAGCAGCAACTGTTAATACTTACGGAGCACCTGAGTTCACCCCCATTTTCAGTAGGGTTCGTGTTGCTCGATTTTTTGTTTTATGTGTAGTGTTTTGTCCTTTTCATTCTTTTCCTTTGGCCATTGTATTGTCTGCCCATCTTCGATTTACGGCTTCTCATTACCCCATTGGTATCTTCAAACTATTTTTGCATTCGTCAAAACCAACACTTTGTGTTGAATTGGTTAGATTGGTGTTCTAATAGCATGTTATTTACCGATAAAAGTAATAGTCAAATGAATTCACCATTTCTTTTTAATAATCAAACTGTCGATCTCATGCTGGCAAAAAGGGGCCGTCGTGGTTGTGATCGTATGGTAGTTGTATTTACAGCTACCTGTGCAACCAGTGCCTATCACCACTAGAGTTGTGAGTTCGAACCCCGTTCATGGCGAGGTTTACTCGATACAACATTATGTGATAAAGTTTGTCAGTGACTTGCGACAGGTCGGTGGTTTTCTCCGGGTATTCCGGTTTCCTCGAACAATAAAACTGACCGCCACAATATCGCTGACATATTGTTGAAACTGGCGTTAAACACCATAAACCAAACCAAACTATGCTGGCAAAATATGCGAATAAACATAACCCATTGTTCTATCTATTCCATGTGTTCTTACCGTTACATGAAGATTCGTCATCGCCATCTGAACAATCCCAGGTACAATCACAAACTTTATCATTGCGTATACAGGCCGAGTCCCAGCATTGGTATTGATTCTCCAAACAATTTTCTATGTCAAGCAATAGCAAAAATAGTATCAACGATATAACTATTACACTATTACATGGTTTATGGTGTGTA
Source organism: Bathymodiolus septemdierum (assembly GCA_963383655.1). Classification (NCBI taxonomy): domain Eukaryota; kingdom Metazoa; phylum Mollusca; class Bivalvia; order Mytilida; family Modiolidae; genus Bathymodiolus; species Bathymodiolus septemdierum. Next base: position 26,289,927 of record OY726524.1, on the reverse strand, counting down.
ACGCCACTTTCAACAATATTTCAGCTACATCGTGGCGGCCAGTTTTATTGGTGGAGGAAACCGAAGTACCTGGAGAAAACCACCGACCTGTCGCAAGTCACAGAAAAACTGCATTATTACAAAAATTTGAAAATATCCTCAACATTATACATATATTTGCTTTATTCATTATATTTTTTGGTTTTTGTTTTCTTTAAGTGTAGTTGATTTGCAGAACCTTTTCTTAAATATTAGTATACACTCACACAGCAACTGTTGCATACAATATCGGTATTCCTTCAACTTTTACATCTCGTGGGACTTTTCGTTTTAAACCAGGCATACATGTATATTTTATCTTAAGCTTCGTTGTTTGGGTAAGGGTTAGGGTTATTGTGTTTAACGCCACTTTCAACAATATTTTAGTTATATCGTGGCGGTCAGTTTTATTGGTAGAGGAAACATGAGTACCCAGAGAAAACCACCGACCTGCCGCAAGTCATTGACAAACTTTATCACATAATGTTATATCGAGTACACCTTGCCTGAGCGGGGTTCGAACTCACAACGTTAGTAGTGATAGGCACTGATTGCGTAGTTAGTTGTTATTCCATACGATCACGACGGCCCCCATTTGAGTACGTAAACATGCATTTTTTTTTTACTTTTCCAGTCAGAATCAAAATGAATCCCCAAATTTATGTTAAATTGAATAAATATAAGTACATATTATATATGTAAAGATATTCTCTGACTATTAACATAAAACAGCCAAACACTTTCTGAATTGTTGTCAGATGAAAATTTACCATATAGTATGTTTTCTGCTTCTGTTCCGTTGCTTGTTGTATTTGTCGCCACTGGTACACACATCACAGTTACTGAACACATGCAAGCTATAATCAATGGCAAAGAAATATTCCACATTGTCTTTGTCTCTGTTCATGGAAATGCCAGAACAACATGTTACTAATGCTGATGATTTTAAGAATGGATAGTAGTAGGCTTTTAATGTGTTTCACATTTCAATGAGTTATGGGTATGTCTGGACAAAAGTAACACGACGGGTGCCACTAGCTATGTAGGAACTGCTTGTCATTCCGAAGCACCTGAGTTCACTCTCTGTGGTTTTGTAAGTTTCGTGTTGCTCATTCTTCAGGGTTTTCTTTGTAGTATTTTGTAGGTCATTGTTTGTCCTTTTGTACTTTTTCTTTCGGCCATTGTATTGTGTGTTATTCTTCTATTATCGGATTCTGATTACCCCTTTGGTATCTTCAAAACCTTTGCCTTAAATATGCTGTATGGTTTGTATTTTCGGAATTTCAAGTTTGGGTTGTAGCAGGTTTACATTTAATGTGTTCTGTTTCAATGATTTTAAGGATATGTCGTAGTAGACTTACCTCTAATGTGTTCTGTTTCAATGATTTTAAGGATATGTCGTAGTAGGCTTACCTCTAATGTGTTCTGTTTCAATGATTTTAAGAATATGTCGTAGTAGGCTTACCTCTAATGTGTTCTGTTTCAATGATTTTAAGGATATGTCGTAGTAGGCTTACCTCTAATGTGTTCTGTTTCAATGATTTTAAGGATATGTCGTAGTAGGCTTACCTCTAATGTGTTCTGTTTCAATGATTTTAAGGGTATGTCGTAGTAGGCTTACCTCTAATGTGTTCTGTTTCAATGATTTTAAGAATATGTCGTAGTAGGCTTACCTCTAATGTGTTCTGTTTCAATGATTTTAAGAATATGTCGCAGTAGGCTTACCTCTAATGTGTTCTGTTTCAATGATTTTAAGAATATGTCGTAGTAGGCTTACCTCTAATGTGTTCTGTTTCAATGATTTTAAGAATATGTCGTAGTAGGCTTACCTCTAATGTGTTCTGTTTCAATGATTTTAAGGATATGTCGTAGTAGACTTACCTCTAATGTGTTCTGTTTCACTGATTTTAAGGATATGTCGTAGTAGACTTACCTCTAATGTGTTCTGTTTCACTGATTTTAAGGATATGTCGTAGTAGGCTTACCTCTAATGTGTTCTGTTTCAATGATTTTAAGGATATGTCGTAGTAGGCTTACCTCTAATGTGTTCTGTTTCAATGATTTTAAGAATATGTCGCAGTAGGCTTACCTCTAATGTGTTCTGTTTCAATGATTTTAAGAATATGTCGTAGTAGGCTTACCTCTAATGTGTTCTGTTTCAATGATTTTAAGAATATGTCGTAGTAGGCTTACCTCTAATGTGTTCTGTTTCAATGATTTTAAGAATATGTCGCAGTAGGCTTACCTCTAATGTGTTCTGTTTCACTGATTTTAAGGATATGTCGTAGTAGGCTTACCTCTAATGTGTTCTGTTTCAATGATTTTAAGGATATGTCGTAGTAGACTTACCTCTAATGTGTTCTGTTTCACTGATTTTAAGGATATGTCGTAGTAGGCTTACCTCTAATGTGTTCTGTTTCACTGATTTTAAGGATATGTCGTAGTAGACTTACCTCTAATGTGTTCTGTTTCACTGATTTTAAGGATATGTCGTAGTAGGCTTACCTCTAATGTGTTCTGTTTCAATGATTTTAAGAATATGTCGTAGTAGGCTTACCTCTAATGTGTTCTGTTTCAATGATTTTAAGAATATGTCGCAGTAGGCTTACCTCTAATGTGTTCTGTTTCACTGATTTTAAGGATATGTCGTAGTAGGCTTACCTCTAATGTGTTCTGTTTCAATGATTTTAAGGATATGTCGTAGTAGACTTACCTCTAATGTGTTCTGTTTCACTGATTTTAAGGATATGTCGTAGTAGGCTTACCTCTAATGTGTTCTGTTTCACTGATTTTAAGGATATGTCGTAGTAGACTTACCTCTAATGTGTTCTGTTTCACTGATTTTAAGGATATGTCGTAGTAGACTTACCTCTAATGTGTTCTGTTTCAATGATTTTAAGGATATGTCGTAGTAGGCTTACCTCTAATGTGTTCTGTTTCAATGATTTTAAGGATATGTCGTAGTAGGCTTACCTCTAATGTGTTCTGTTTCACTGATTTTAAGGATATGTCGTAGTAGGCTTACCTCTAATGTGTTCTGTTTCAATGATTTTAAGGATATGTCGTAGTAGGCTTACCTCTAATGTGTTCTGTTTCACTAATTTTAAGGATATGTCGTAGTAGGCTTACCTCTAATGTGTTCTGTTTCAATGATTTTAAGGATATGTCGTAGTAGACTTACCTCTAATGTGTTCTGTTTCAATGATTTTAAGGATATGTCGTAGTAGACTTACCTCTAATGTGTTCTGTTTCACTGATTTTAAGGATATGTCGTAGTAGGCTTACCTCTAATGTGTTCTGTTTCACTGATTTTAAGGATATGTCGTAGTAGACTTACCTCTAATGTGTTCTGTTTCAATGATTTTAAGGATATGTCGTAGTAGGCTTACCTCTAATGTGTTCTGTTTCAATGATTTTAAGGATATGTCGTAGTAGACTTACCTCTAATGTGTTCTGTTTCAATGATTTTAAGAATATGTCGCAGTAGGCTTACCTCTAATGTGTTCTGTTTCACTGATTTTAAGGATATGTCGTAGTAGACTTACCTCTAATGTGTTCTGTTTCACTGATTTTAAGGATATGTCGTAGTAGGCTTACCTCTAATGTGTTCTGTTTCAATGATTTTAAGGATATGTCGTAGTAGACTTACCTCTAATGTGTTCTGTTTCAATGATTTTAAGGATACGTCGTAGTAGACTTACCTCTAATGTGTTCTGTTTCAATGATTTTAAGGATATGTCGTAGTAGGCTTACCTCTAATGTGTACTGTTTCAATGATTTTAAGGATATGTCGTAGTAGACTTACCTCTAATGTGTTCTGTTTCAATGATTTTAAGGATATGTCGTAGTAGACTTACCTCTAATGTGTTCTGTTTCAATGATTTTAAGGATATGTCGTAGTAGGCTTACCTCTAATGTGTTCTAGGTTTAACGAAGTACCAAATTTTGAAAGAAAGCGTTAATTTTGTTTGAGACACCAAGGGATTTCCATCTGGTAGTGTAAAATGTCCCCGCCATTTGCTACTTACATTTATTATTTTTTGGAAACATATTACAAAATAGTCGGAATAATAGGGAAAATCTTGAACCACAGCATTTAGGGGAAAAATTGTAGATCTCATATTGTTCTAGTCTAAAAAATATTCTGTATTTCATTTTCTCTTTTAAATTATCTAAATTAATAAAGGGTTACATCATTGTCTGATTTTTGGTATTTAACGCCACTTTCAGCAATATTTCAACTATATCATGGCGAGAATTACAACAGAAGATGAAGAACAACATGTAAAAACACTGATCCTTGGCTTTTTTTATCACAATTTCTAATGTATTTTTCCATCTTTACCAAAGTTTGACATTTTTCTCGTTAGATATGTGATGTTGTTTCTGTGTGTATTTAATTTGCAGATGTTTGTTCTTTTTATTTACCAATAGAAACGATTTTCATTATAATCTGCCTTAAATGTGAATATTAGTGTTAACATTTTTTTGAAAAAACTATATTATGATGTAAAACAAAACAAATACAAAACAATTTACTCGCACGTGGAAATCACTTGCATGACAGCATCATTTCATTGAAAGGGGAGATTCGTGCCCATAAAACTAGCTTAACCCGGCTACTTTTTTTTTATTAAAGTGCACGTAGCAAGCCAGGAAAGTGAGCGGACATGTATAAAATTGTGTGTTTGGGTCTTTCTACAATTTTGATAAGTGATGATTTTGGTTTTTGTTTGTTGATTTGTTTGATGGTGTTTACCACTACTTTCAACAATATTTCAGCTATATCGTGGCGGTCAGTTTTATTGGTGGAAGAAACCGGTGGTCCCGGAAAAGAACACCGACCTGTTGATGATGTTGGAATTGTTCCGACAGTGTGGTATCTTTTGTTTTTGGTTAGGTCTGTATATACAATACATGTGTACATGAATATGATACAGTACAATTATGACAGGTATTTCCTTATTTTATTCTCGCTTCAAACTATTAAAATGAACGCCCCCGATGCATGCTTGTGACACAAACACTAACATTATAAAGTATTGTAATTTTATAATCTACATACCTAAAAACAATACTAGTAAGTACTCTTAATAGTATGTTTTACTTTCCCGTTGTGACTTTTAAGTAGACAGTCATATCCGTTTCTCTCGACTATGGGTTATGACATGCATCGTGGTTACCGCTAATATAATGTTTGTAACACATATGAACACTTCATGTCAAACATCTAAACTAAAACCCTTCATTCGGAACATACGAAGAGTTTGAATATATCAAAGGGGTATTCAGAATCCGTAAATCGAATGACAGACAACACAATGCCCAAAAGAAGAAGGACAAAAGAACAAACAACGATCTACAAAACATACACATAAAACTAAAGATCGAGTAACACGAATCCCACTATTAAACCGGGATGAGCTTAGGTTAGGTGCTCCGGAAGTGTAAGCTGTTCCACTAACGGTACCCGTCGTTTTACTCTAGTTACAAATCCGGTGATACATCATGAATGATAAAAGGGCCTAAAAGTGTTTACGACAAATGGAACATATCCGTGGTCATTTGTGACAGATGTTCCGTAATGGTTAACCAAGTCATATAGTCGTAAAGCTTTAGAAGAGATGACTTCAACATAACTAATCGGAATCATTGGTTCAGTAGCTTCCTTGTTGGCTGCGACTTTTTATCAGGGAAATCCTGATAGGAACCACAAGCTCTGGAATATCGGGTCAACTGTACATATAAATGGAAAGATCACAATGGGAAAATAGAAATAATCCCTTTTATCTGCAATCACCCTCGGTTTTAGAGAAGTTCGTGCTACTTTGTCCTTAGTTTTCTATATAGTGTTTTGTAGATCATCGTTATTCCTTTAGTCCTTTTTTCTTTTCGCCATTGTATTGTCTGTCCTTCCTCGATTTACCGCATGTGATTACTCCTTGCGTATCTTCAAACTTTTCTTGACTATAAGTGGATGCTTTTTATGTCAATAAAAACTGAAACATTTGATTAATTTTGTTCAATGTAGTTCTAGAAGGGTTTTTTTTTTCCTATTAATCATGACTTAGAGATTTGAGTGGGTGACTGTTGTTTAACTTCCAAAGAGCAATTGTTCAGCTATATTATGGCGAGAACAAGTTACATTTGACGAGATGATGTCTGCTTTGTACTAGAGCAACACGATTAATTGGATTTTTATAGTGCAAGTTACTGACAGAACAGGTAAACATGTCAAACCACTCTGACTCATTATACTGATTCCGAGCCAACATGTATGTGTTCTTACTCCTTAAAGCTTAGTGGAGAAGCAATAAATACAAATTGTACAGTCTTTGATTTGACCCGACAATACGATATAAAAAGTTTCAGGGAATCCTTCTTGTAGATGTAATTAATAACAGACTGGAATTATTGCTGACAATAGATCAAGAAAATGTTAAATTTCCACTTAAAGTGGGAAAACTTGTCGAATAATCCAAGCATTGGTCTAACACTAGTTATAGTTATTCTTTAAACAAGTATTGGTCTGACGCTAATTATAGTTATTCTCCAATCCAAGTATTGGTCTGGCACTAGTTAAAGTTATTCTCTAAAACAAGTATTGGTCTGACACCAGTTATAGTTATTCTCTACACCAAGTATTGGTATGACACCAGTTATAGTTATTCTCTATAACAAGTATTGGTCAGACTCTAGTTATAGTTATTCTCCGATCCAAGTATTGGTCTGGCGCCACTTATAGTTATTCTCTACACCAAGTATTGGCCTGATACCCGTTATTGTTATTCTCTGCACCAAGTATTGGTCTGGTACCAGTTATCGTTATTTTCTACACCAAATATTGGTCTGACACCAGTTATAGTTGTTCTCTAAGCCAAGTATTGGTCTGATACTAATTGTAGTTATTCTTTAAACAAGTATTGGTCTAGCATCAATTATAGTTATTCTCTACCCCAAGTATTGGTCTGGTACCAGTTATCGTTATTCTCTACACCAAGTATTGGTCTAACACCAGTCACCACTTATAGTTATTCTCTACACCAAGTAAAGATAGTCGAGTTGTCACTTGGAAGATATGATGACAAATTACATCGACTTATCATCATATTACGATAGTGGGAAATGCTATAAATTATTATTATTATTATTTACAATATTTATTTAGCGTATTATCTAATTAAAATGACTCTAAGCGCTTAACATGCTAAAAAAATCGTACAATAAAACTGAACATAGAATACATGTATAACAACAAAATAGATATGATAAATATAAATATAGAAGTTCTTAATAAAACATGTAAAACTGTCAGTGTAAGAAGTTTACATAAAATCATAATAAGCAATTCTAAACAGATAAGTTTTAACATTTTTCTTTAAAATTTCCAGGGACTGTTCATCTCGGGTTTCACTAGGCAGGTTATTCCAAAGAGTGGAGACTGTCTTGTCAAATCGTCTATCACCATAAGTTTTTATCCTTACACATGGTTGTTGAATCATCATGGCCAGGCCGGATTCAGATGAAGAGAGGTCCTAGGCTATTCCACAAGTGATGCCCCTCCCAAAGCCACCACCCTTGCGACTAGAGGAAGATGGAAGAGTATTTTAAACAAAATGCAGTGAAGCCGATTAAATACCTACAAAGCGTGGGATTATATTAGCAGGTGTGCTCAGTAGCGGCAATTAGGCCAACGGCTCTCTCTACGTCTGTTGGAAGAACATTTCTTGCGCCACGATGCCATAACAAATGTGATGTCTGGTAGCACCTTATTAGCTCACTTGTCCCAAAGGGCCATGCGATGTATAACCATCACTAGGCGTCCGTCGTCGTCCGTAACAAGAGGCCCAAAGAGTATAGATTAAATTTTTTTCATTTGTTTTTGATGATGATTTTTTTATGCATTCCTTAAGAATATCCCTTTCAGAAACATGCATGACGTCATTGTATAACTAATGCCGTTTTTGACATAAAAGGGGGAATTTACAAAATTTTTACTTTTTAAATTTGCATCCAATTTTAATGCATATTTTTTGCAAAGTGTTCATTTTTATGAGTTATTTATGGACCATAATTTGTTTTAACTATTTAATTTCAAAAAGGGGTCTAAAAGGGTTTCAAAGTCAGAAGTCCAGTCCGTTTTTAGATCATACAGATCCCTTTCATTAGCCCAGTCCGTCTTTTATATTATACCGATTCTTTTCAGAAGTCCAGTCCGTCTTTTAGATTACACTTAGGTGTAATCGGTTTAAATATGATGACTAAAATTATGGCGTCGACAAATTTCACTGATTGGTTTTGCAAAAATACAGTACAATCTGGGCCCTAAGACCGAACTTTGCGACACGCCACACTGAAGATGCATTGCATTTGACACTACTGAACCAACAGCGACACGTTGAGTTCGGTCATTCAAGTGGGACTTCATCCACATCAGAGCTGTGCATGGCCGTCCTAACAGCATAATAGACCCCCAGGCAAAACAGTGCACCGCTGGGACCCTATATACACAACCACTCACAGGAATAAAAATGTAAATGATGGATAAAATTAAACATATATTTATTGTATTAGTACTTCCAATAAACTCAGTATTATACAAAACTGACTCTTATATTCCAGCCAATAGAACTGTTTTTGTCCTGTTATGTTATCTTCAATTTTTGCTATAGTAGTTGTTTATAGTATCTGTATTTGTAATGTATTGTCTTTGCTAGTGTTTATATGTATCGGAGAAGACTTCATAAGTTTACAACTTTTTACAATTTGTCTTGTTTTGTATGACAATAAAATATGTTTAAAGTAAAGTACCGTCATTTTTCTTCTTTTTTTAATGATCATGTATCGTGCCCATGCGACAAGACGGCACTAGGTGCAAGTGGTTTCACCGACGACTACCCTAGCTAATCAAGTAACAATCATTGACCCGTTTGTTTTTAGTGTAAATGCTATCAACGCCCACTACATTGTTTCTTATTCGATGTCGTGGATGTGAATGGAAAATCGGGATCAGCAGACATTATTAGGAAATTATGTTCGAGAAAGAATTAGCTTTTTCAGAAATTAATTCGTAACTGCAACGGATTCGTTTCGAGTTTTAGTATCCTTAAATTTTAAGGTCAATAACTGTGACGAAGTTTAATTTGAAGGTGATACAAACGAAACCAAGCTAGGCCTACATGTTAGTTACTTAATACTCTTTATGTGATTATCTGTATCGATAAAGTCTGGGCTTAATTCTGTAACTGTACATATCATATAATGATAAAGTAATTTGTTGAAGTAAACTGAATCAATTATTCTTAATCTCATTGAGATTAGTCCACAGGCACAGCCACAGGCAGGGGCTTGTTACGATTTTTTTTTCCTCGAGTGCTCTAAGTCGTTTTTTTAGAGTATTCGAGGGGGGGGGGGGTCGTAACAAGCCCCTATGATTAGTGTAGACGGATCTCCTGTACTTGGCGATCGCAATACTGGTATGCTAGTATTGTGCACAATACTTGTATAAAAATTTGTTCCAGTATTGTATACCAGTATTGTACCAGTATTGTGATTTAAAAAAATATATATTTTACTTGTGTATAGTATTGTAGTAAGTATTGCAATAGGTATTGTGGAAATGTTACTACTAGTATTGTCAATACCCGATTCTACAAGGATTTGTATGTGTGTAGGGTAGCTATGTTGACTTTGACATGAAAGCCTGCATAAAGTGTTGTATGATATATTTATTTTGTACAGTTATAACATGTGAAAATCGAGCACTATTTCAATGAAAGCACACATTAAAGCACATTTTACAACAAATGAAAATATCATGATAAAATTACATATTAAGGTGGTGATACACAGCTACTGTCATGAGAGCGAGTCTTAAATCTTCAATGGTCTTTGTCTTTAGTAGGTCTTTTTTCCCTAGGGACATTGCAAACTTCAGCGATCTGTTGATGGACATCGCTGTAACAGCAGCTTCATCTTCATCTATAGTTTGGTTGCTCTCTTCATTAGTGCTGTTTGATGTAACTGCCTGTCTCTTTCTGTATTGATATTCTGTTTCTGATGATTTTCTTTTCCTTCTGACAGTGTGACCTGGCTCTGTAGACGGGTATCTGAACTGCTCTATTGTTGTCATAACTGGGTGAGTGTTGACGCCATAGTGTTGTTGCTGCATCTTTGACTCTTGTTGTACTCTTGAGTTGGTCATTACTAATCTGGTTGTAGAATTTTTCAAGAGTTGAATGTCTAAGTTCAGTTTTTGCAAACTTATTGCATGGATATTAATTGTGTTTCACTGTGGTCTTTTTTCAGTTGTTCTAGTTATAGGAAAATGCAAGTTCATAAGTACAATTCATATATATTTTTACTTGTATGATTACACAAAGGCAAACATTTACAATTTTGTTTTCAAAAGTTCTTGCATAGAAAATAATTTTTTACAAGAAATAAACATAATACCTTGGGTTGCTATTTGAATCATAAATTTTCTAATTAACTAATTAAATGATTACAATAAACAATTGGTCATTTTCTCACTTAATTAGTTACTAATATGTGATTATATTTAATGTTTGATGTTATTGGTGATTTAATTTAATTCAAATTAATCAATATAATTAACTGGTTACTTTGTTTGATTTCATAGTTCTTTTGATGCTGTGAGTATAATTTTGTAAACTGAGTAATTTAATTTGTTTGATGATCAAAGTTCTTTTGATACTGTGAATATAATTTTGCACACTTTGATGTTTCGTTTAGATTAGTTGGAAAAGAAATTCTTATGATCACAACTATGTAAACACAAGCTTACATAAAACTTAAATACCTAATTTTGCTCATTATTATTATTATTATTTGCTGTATGCTATATGTTTTGTCTTAATGTCCCTTTGATAAACAGTCCGAGTACTTAATTACATTACTGGTATACCAGTATTGTACACAATTTTGAAAAAAAATCACAATACTGGAACACATTTTTATACCAGTATTGCGATCGCCAAGTACAGGAGATCCGTCTAAACTTCCGAATACAAATGTATCCACAATTTAAAGGAAGATATTCTTCAAAATATTGAAAACAAGCATTTACAGTTTAAATTCGGCACAAATTATTATGATGACATCAAATAATAGAATAATTAAAAGTTGATGAAAAACCTATGAGAATATGTAGTCCAGGGTCATCAATCACAGGCACTTGTCTCTGTAAAAAAATGTACCAATATCATATATATTTATAAGATGATATTGGTACAGCTGTGTCATCAATGCCAATGGTGTTTTTTTATTATGTTGGAAGGACGAATTAATTGTTTAAGTTACAATTCATGTACACCACAACATGCAACAGTAGTTAATGAATGTATATGTAGGTACTTATAGTTAATGAATGTATATGTAGGTACTTATTAATCTCTAACTTTATAATGAAAAATTATGGCCAAATTGTGCACTGAATTTGTGTTATAAAAACATAGATATCAAATTAAGTGTGCACAACACATTTCATCGGGTTAGCACAAAGCCAAATAATTTAAGTCTCTGGAGCAAGAAAACCAAGGCCTTAATAGTGACCAAAGGGCCTAAGCAGCGACATTTGCCAACTTTCATTTTATTATAACCAATAAGGGTTAGGGTAATGGTGTTTAGTACCACTTTCAACAATATTTCAGTGATATTGTGATGGTCAGTTTTATTGGTGGAGGAAACTGGAGAAAAACCACAAGTCACAAATAAACTTTATCTCATAATGTTGCATCGGGTACACCTTGCCATGAGTGGGATTAGAACTCACAACTTTAGTAGTGATAGGCATTGATTGCATAGGTAGTTGTAAATCTATCTACCATACGATCATGGAATTCAAGTGACTTCGGCACCTAGGAGAGTCTTTTCGGCCCCTAGTTCAATCGGCACCTGCTTTGGTCAATTCAGCACCTATGTATAATTAATGAGTTTTTTATTTGTACATTTGAAAATCATCATTTTATTGATATTTTAGTGTTTAATGTTTGAATGTATACACATGTATCTTACTATGTATGTGAATGAATGAATATTTGCTATAATCAAACATAATTAAATTATACCATGATTATGACACTTTTATAATCACAAATCACACCTATCATTACGACATTAGTTTGTTATTTAGATAAACAATAATTGTATCCATAAAATTAAGCATTTTTCCTTTGATCTCTAAAGGATATTGTCAGTAACAGTGGACTGAAAATTATCAATCAGTGTGATGTCAAGGACCATATAACTTATACATTACTACATGTATAACATTACTTATACATTACTACATGTATAACATTACTTATACATTACTACATGTATAACATTACTTATACATTACTACATGTATAACATTACTTATACATTACTACATGTATAACATTACTTATACATTACTACATGTATAACATTACTTATACATTACTACATGTATAACATTACTTATACATTACTACATGTATAACATTACTTATACATTACTACATGTATAACATTACTTATACATTACTACATGTATAACATTACTTATACATTACTACATGTATAACATTACTTATACATTACTACATGTATAACATTACTTATACATTACTACATGTATAACATTACTTATACATTACTACATGTATAACATTACTTATACATTACTACATGTATAACATTACTTATACATTACTACATGTATAACATTACTTATACATTACTACATGTATAACATTACTTATACATTACTACATGTATAACATTACTTATACATTACTACATGTATAACATTACTTATACATTACTACATGTATAACATTACTTATACATTACTACATGTATAACATTACTTATACATTACTACATGTATAACATTACTTATACATTACTACATGTATAACATTACTTATACATTACTACATGTATAACATTACTTATACATTACTACATGTATAACATTACTTATACATTACTACATATATAACATCACTTGTAACATGAATGCATTCTTTTTCTTGGATCTTTTTATGGTTTATATACCAGAATGTAAGCAACAACTTAGAACTATGAAATAATACACACAGTTACAAGATATTGCACACTTTAAATCTGGGATGTAGTTTTATTACTCTCGTAGAACCGTGCAATAATCAACAACCTAGATGTGATATTACATGGCTTCATGTTACAAATCATTTATACCACGGTTTTCCCGAGTTAAACAATCTCATGCTTCGTATTCGATTGTTTAACCGTTTAGCTTGGAAAACCATGGTACAAATATTACATATATATATTAGTAACATCAGTTTTGAAGCTCATAACATTACTATGTATCACTAATGTTACTACTCCTTCCATCAGACTTGCTGCTTTACTAACAATAATGTCCGTCTCGACCTTCATAACTGCTGTTATTCTATATACATGTATTGCAAAATCTGTGTTTTTATTTTCAGAATGTCACTAAGAACAGTATCAGCAGTGAACTCCATGAGTTATGAAGATTATATTGCTGTATTTGGGAATGTTATAGAACATTGTTCCCTGTGTGCTGCAGCAACTTGGCGAGACAGGCCTTTCACTGATGTCGACAGTTTACATAAGTCTTTTTGTCAGTTTGCTGATATGTTGCCAATTGGTGGTAAGTTTGACCGAGACAACGAATCAATGTGTTTAACTTCTTGCTTAAAACTTACAGATATAGGGATACGGTTATGGTGTTTAACGCCACTTTCAACAATATTTCAGTTATATCGTGGCAGTCAGTTTTATTGGTAAAGGAAACCGGAGAAAACCACTGATCTTCAGCAAGTCACTGACAAACTTTATTACATAATGTTGTATAGAGTACACCTCGCCTGAGCTGGATTCGAACTCACAACGTGAGTGGTGACAGGCACTGATTGGATATAGGTAGTTATAAATACAGCTACCATACGATCACGACTACCATGGATTTACATACAACTGCAGAGTACTACTATAGCATAACTTTTATATCAGCCTTTGTGTATGTGAAAAAAAATTGCTCTAAAACAAAATTTGTGACATCTTAAAAATTTAACCTACATTAATTAAATTTATAGAAATATCACCCAAGTTGTCTCTGCCGTGGGTTAGTGTTAGGGGTTTGGTTTTTAGTGTTTAACGCTACTTTAAACATTTCAGTTATATCGTGACTGTCAGTTTTATTGGTGGAGAAAACCACCGACCTGCTGTAAGTCACTGACAAACTTTATCACATTATGTTGTATCGAGTACACCTTGCCATGGCTGGGATTCGAACTGACAACATATGTATGGCTCAAATCCATGATCTACCACACTCGTGACAAGCATGCTAACAAATATGTCACCAGTGTGGTTCATTCATTTACAAGTATAGCTGAAATACTGCTTATTTGATGTTAAAAAACAAACATTTATTCACAAGCATTTTATTTGTGAAATTCTGTCACCTCAAAAATTCAATTTTTCTTGAATTCCCTAAAAATAATTGAGTTTGTGATATTCCTTTATTTATCAAATCTTGAATAACATAGTTTTGTTTCTTTACAATACCAGGAAAAGAAGGAATTTTACGACTTCATCCAGACCTGGCGGGTCGGCTTGCAGCATCTGGTAATTTAACAGCAGAATCGACCAAAGAACAAAGCAGTGCAGGTCTTCAGAATCTTACAGAGCAAGAGAGACAAAAAATGAACCATCTTAATCAACAGTACAAACAAAAATTTGGCTTTCCATTTGTGATATGTGCTCGTGAAAACAAAAAAGAAGACATCTTGTCTGGATTAGAAAGACGACTAAACAATTCAAAAGAAACAGAAGCTATAACAGGTGTTGAAGAGGTTAAAAAGATCTGTAGATTACGAATTCTAGATATCGTAGACTCGGCATCGAAGCTTTGAATTTTGCAAACATAATCATATGGCTATTGCTGCAACATATTTAAATCGGAAATCTTCTTTTATCCTGCAATTGTGTGATTTTGAGTACTAATAAAGGGGGTCAAATTAACTCCAGAAGTTATTTAGTCATGGACCTAAAAAAAAACATTTCTGGTACCTGATTCATGTAGTTCGACAGAAAGAGAGGGTTACAGTATAAAGGCTGTCGTCACAGATCATGCCATTGAAAACGATTACAACGACACTTGTTTCTGCTATTTTCAGACAATTTGGCAGTTGTTTTGGACTTTTTCATATTGCAGGATAAACACAATATACGAACATTGTCATTAAATATAAAATTAATTTGCACTCACTGCAAAACAGGCTAGTTAAGCTTGCCTAAGGCTCGTTTTTCTGTCTGTTTCTAAAGCTCGTACAAAGAAATTATATATTTTCCGACAATATACGTATATTGTTTATGTATAGTGCATAATTGTGTAATTTAACCTTTCATTTTTATTTAATATTTAATACAGGGGCCGTCATGGTCGTGATCATATGGTAGTTGGATTTACAACTACCTATGTAATCAGTGCCTATCACCACTATCGTTACGAGTTTGAATACCCGCTCATGGCAAGGTGTACTCGATAAAACATTATGTGATGAAGTTTGTCAGTGACTTGCGGCATGTCGATGGTTTTCCCTGGGTACTCCGGTTTCCTACACCAATAAAACTGAAATATTGTTGAAAGTGGGGTTAAACACCATAACCCCTAATATTTAATACATAGATTTTACAGATTTGTTAGTGTCAATAAGACATGTCAAACAGGAACTTGTTTTTTTCATTGTCGGACACTCGTGAAATAATGTTATTTTATTCACCTGGAAATCTCAGTATTTCATGGGTGTCTATGTAATAAATGATTTATATTACGATCAATTTATAACTTTATTGCATTACATGTGATGAATGTGTATTATATTCATTTAAAATTTTTAAACATCATCTTTTCTTATCTATGGTAGTTAGAGGCTATCATGACCTCAATCATACACTATTTAATAATTCTCCTATGTCATGCTTTATGCTCATTTTAACATGGGGAGGCATTATATTTGTCAATATTTTACACCGAGCCAAAGCCAGGTGTAAAATGTAAACAAATATAATGCCTAACCATGTTAAAATGAGCATAAAACATGACATGGGAGAATTATTTCGATTCTAATAAGGCATTTTCAGTAATTTTGTAAATCAATGCGGCCTTATGGATACCCAAGGATTTGGCTGTTCCGATTCCCTCCCTGAATGAAAATTTCGCATTTTACGATGAATTACAGAAACAGTAATGACTAAATTAAAGGAAAATAATGTTACATATGCTAAAACTTTATACAAACTATGGCTTCCATGAATTTTTTTTCGATTTTAGTAGGAAAAATCTAACTTATATTTTGATGATTTGATTTGATTTGATTTTTGGTGTTTAACGCCACTTTCAGCAATATTTCAGGTATATCATGGCAACCAGTTTTAGTGGTGGAAGAAGCCGGAGAGAACCACCGACCATGGGCAAGCAACTGGTAAACTTTATCACTTGCGACTGCGAGTCAAGTGCACCCTTTTTTGTAATTTACAAAGCCGGGTGCAAACCCACGCCGTAATTGGTAATAGGCTTTTATGAGTTGTTAGGTAATCCAACTACCTAACTCATTGAACCACTCGGGCCCTACTTATATTTTGAATGGAAGTCAGTAATTAATAATGGAAATGCATGTAATAACAAAATGCACTAGCCTTCAGTAGTTTACAGTAGTTTTCCTACATTGATAACTATACTGTGATGCAATTAAGTTACTGATATTTTCCAATTTGATGGCATTTTGCATTTAGCTACTTAAACAAGTAAAATGCTCAAGTCGTAAAATAAATCAGGAACCAGCTTGTGTAAATAAGGTCGCCAGAGTTCCTTGAAACTATGTCACCGAAAGACGACAAATTATGGTCAATAAATGGTTGTCTTAAGAATTTTTTCATGAACATTTTTTATGTCAAGGGACAATTAAAAAATGTGTGTTTGTATGAACCACGGTCCTGTATGTTGTTTGTAAACGGAGCCGACGATGACGCAACAGCATGTGTTTTTTCAAGGGGGTGTTGGGAAGTTAACGGAAGAGCCGAAAAAGCCATTGGTGGAGGACTGTCCCATTTAAGTAAATATGACTTTTTAAATATAGTTTCTATTTTTGATACTTTAATTGCTGGTTTATGCGATCAGTTAGTGAAAAACACTGGAAAACACAGAAAGAACTTTGTGCATGTCCTAAAAATAATTGTGCTATTATTTAGAGAATAGGGTTGTGTACAAAGAGAAAGCAGCACGTCATATTAGAATTAGATTTACATCTAACTATGGGAGCGAGTGATTCTTGTTTAACGCCAGCTCAGCAATTTTTCAACTATATCATGGCAAGAACAAGTTAATTTTCAATGAGATGATGACGAGGTCCGCTTTGTACTAGACCAACACGCTTAGTTGGATTTTTTATACTGCTAGCTCATTGAAACAATAGTCTGCGGATAGACATGGTGCCCCACTCCGACACATTATCCTGATTCAGAGCCAACCAATCTTTGCTATTTCTCCTTAATGCTACGTGCTTAACGGAGAAGAAACAAATACCAATATATAGTCTTTGGTTTGACCCGATTGGGGCTCAAACATACAATCTATTGCACTCGAGGCAAGCACGCTAACCATTACACCACCAATGCGCTTCATCTATGGAATCAGTATCTACCACTTCTATAGTTGCGAGTTCACTTCCTGCTGTTACCGTTGTGAACTCAATGCATTTTTATGTGATACTTTAAAAGTTACAGTTGCTTGCAGCAGGTCAGTGGTTTTCTCAAGGTACTCTTAATTCCTCCACCAATAAAACAGATCACAACGATATAACTGAAAGTGACTTTTAATATCTGTAACCCATAAGTATAAATATTCTTATCAAGTTTGTCAAACTACATCATTGGTGCAGTGGTTGCAGTTCTTGTCTCAGGTGCTGTAGATTGTGGTTCGAGACCCAGTCGGGTCAAACCAAAGACTATAAAAATTGTATTAATTGCTTCTCCGCCAAGCACACAGTTTTAAGGAGAAAGAGGAAAGATTGGTTGGCTCTTTCCACTGATACTTGTTTTAGTGAGCTAGCACTATAAGAATCCAATTAAACATTTTGATCTATATATTATCATTATCATCTCATCGAATGCAACTTGTTCTTGCCATGATATACAGTACACAATGTAGATGAAAAATTGCTCATTTGGCATTACACAACAATCGCTTGCTTAAGTTTGTCACTTATTTGTAAAGATTGGTGTGTCTCAGTTCTTCATACTAAAGTTGTGAGTTCGAATCCCGATCATGTCGAGGTGTACACGATACAACATAATGTAACAAAAGTTTATCAGTCACTTGCGACAGGTTTGCGGTTTTCTCCACCACTAAAACTGACCACCACGACATAGCTGAAATACTGTTGAAAGTTGCATGAAACACCATACATCAAACCATCAATCAATATAGCTACTGTTGAATAAGTCTGCGAGACCCATATTGTATCATTTAATAAGATATGATCAAGTTTTACATTTACCTTGAATATTTGATTCCAAGCTTTTAGTATGAAAATGTATGGATGAAATGAGAATGAAAGAATATCCAGCTTGATGCTTAGTAAAGGAACAGTTATGAAAAGAAAGTTTAAACAGTGATGGTCAACAATTCCACCAAAATCAACAAAACAAACAATCACCTCTCATCCTAACACACTAAACAGAAAAAAAAAAGAACACAGCATATGACGTTTGAAATCCAGGTCCTGTCTTGGGACAGGCACAAAAATATCACAGGGTTAAACTGGTTAATGAATGGGATGCCAGTGCATTTATTGATGTTGCTTTCCATATAAAATTCAGTACTTTAAAGCACTCAACAAATTATTTTATTTCCTATAACTATAATTATTTTTTCTTTTTCTTTCGTTGTCTATCTACCTCCATTTCTGTAAGCTTCTTGTCCATTTTCTTTTGTAACAGTGCTTTCTTTTTAGGATCAGGTAATTTACTAGGTACCCCACTACCTCTATATAAAACCCCTTCCTTTATAATGGTAGCTCTTGCTTGTGCTCTCACCTCATCACCGCATCCATGAACCTCTGGCATGGAATGATTTAGACAAAAACGTCTTTGACAAAATTCACACGTATGTCCCAAAACGATTGTCTTTACTTTACATTTTGTAAAATTACATTTACTGTCGAGTTCTTTTGTTGATGCAATAAGTGCATCAAAGTCATCAGGATCTACATTTTGTAATTTTGCGATCACTTCTTTCTCTGCATTTGTCTTTGCATTTTTCTTACCAGATTGTGGTTTCTTTATGTCTTCAGGTCTATTTTTAGCACTATCCTTTCTATTTTTGGTACTTTTTGCATTTTGTGATGCATCCTTTTGCATTCTAGCACAATGTATTTCATGAAGGCTAAAATTAGCTCTGATAACATCTTTGCTACAATGTTTACATACTAATTTATTGCTGTTTGACGTTGGAGGTACACGTTCCTCTAAAGAAATGTTCTCTAGGACTTCATCCTGCTCGGTGGGTGGCTTGCTTGGTACTTGGTTACTATCTTTATTAGGTATTTCCTCTTCTGTTTTAACCCCAGGTTTAGATACAACAAGATGTCTTTCTTTATCAATTCCTCTGCTTACATGCACTAGTCCCATTTTCTCTGATAACTGAAAAATACAATATCAAGATTTTTAAACTTGTAAATATATTTTGATTGATGAAACATTCGAACATTAAAAAAAATTGTGCACCATAATTTTTTTTTTATTTTGCTCAGAAGAATACATGTGTATACAGGTTTTCTATTCCAGTAAAAGTACAACTCCAAAGAATAAAGGGGCCGTCGTGGCTGTGATTGTATGGTAGTTAGATTTGCAACTACCTATGCAAGCAGTACCTACCACCACTGATGTTGTGAGATTGAATCTCGATCAGGTCGAGGTGTACAACATTATGTAATAAAGTTTGTCAGTGACTTGCGACAGATCGGTGGTTTTTGACTTGCGACAGATCGGTGGTTTTCTCCGGTCCTCCGGTTTCCTCCACCAATAAAACTGACTGCCATGATATAACTGAAACATTGTTAAAAGTGGCATTAAACACAATAAACCAAACAAACCAAAAAATAAAAGTAGTTCATTAGTTTTAAAGAAGGATATTTTACGATTTTCCTCACAAGTTTGGTCACATGTTCGACTTTCTCCTGTTTGCTGGTATGTTGGATTTCTCATCCACTATAAAATAACTGGAACAACATTGTATGTAAAACACCATTCATTGATCATGACCCTAGTAGCCCATTCTCTATCCAGAGTTGTCATTCCCACTAAGCTCCAACACCTCTGTCAACGCTCATTTTACAAGAATTTTGTAAAATTTAGAAACAGTAAAAAAATGTACTTAAAATTGTTTTAATTATTGTAAATATCAATAAAGATGAAAATAAATCACTCATTTCAAATCAATTCTCTCTTAAAAATGATTTCCTCCCCCCACTTCTTGGAGAACTATTTTGCAGGGGTAAAAATTAACTAGTATTACTGTGAGCACTGCTCACTAAGATATACCCCCCCACTCCCCACATCTGTCCAACCTATTTCCATAACCAAAACATTACTGATTGTTCCGACCAAAAATGAAAGCAACCCTCCTCTCTTCACCGGTAAGCTGCTG
Source organism: Bathymodiolus septemdierum (assembly GCA_963383655.1). Lineage (NCBI taxonomy): Eukaryota > Metazoa > Mollusca > Bivalvia > Mytilida > Modiolidae > Bathymodiolus > Bathymodiolus septemdierum. The sequence continues at coordinate 26,269,196 of OY726524.1, read as the reverse complement.
ATAAAATTTCAAAACATTCTGAGAAACACTATTCAAGTTATCATATGACATAGGGTAAAAATCCTATTTTCCGTCATATCAAATCCAATAACTCTGGAATGGCAAAAGTGAAAATCGTCAAAAATGAAAGGGATCCTCCTCTCTTCACCGGTAAGCTGCTGATAAAATTTCAAAACATTCTGAGAAACACTATAAATCCTATTTTCCGTCATATCAAGTCCAATAACTCTGGAATGGCAAAAGTGAAAATCGTCAAAAATGAAAGGGATCCTCCTCTCTTCACCGGTAAGCTGCTGATAAAATTTCAAAACATTCTGAGAAACACTACTCAAGTTATCATACGACATAGGGTAAAAATCCTATTTTCCGTCATATCAAGTCCAATAACTCTGGAACGGCAAAAGTGAAAATCGTCAAAAAAGAAAGGGATCCTCCTCTCTCTACCAGTAAACAGCTGATAAAATTTTAAAAGATTCTAAGAAACACAACTCAAGTTATCGTACGACATAGGATTTGTCTACAGACGGACGGACATGGTGAAACTAGTATACCCCCCTACAACTTTGTTGTGGGGGGGTATAAAAACGATCACACGACAGACAAAATGGAGGATAGAGTGAAACATGCCGTCAACAAGTACGACGATGTTTTGATCATGTGATTGAAAATGGTAATGATGGTCATGTGATTTTGGGACTATTTTTCAAGCGTTGACAGAGGTGTGGTGGAGCTTAGCGGGAACGACAACTCTGGATAGAGAATGCCTAACAGCCATGTTAAATTTCAAATCGACGGTAAAATTCTAATGCAGTCGTCATGATGAGCACCGGTCCAGTAAATTTTTCAGTGTTTTTTTTTAAAAAACTAAATAAAAATAAATTTTAAGAATTTCATTCGGACCAGTAAATTCAAATTTTTATTTCGAGGACAACTAATGATGTCCATCAAAGTAACATTCCAGCCAAGTTTGTGTCCATTTGGAACAATAGTTAAACAGAGAATTAGATGTTAACTTACGGCGCAGCTGCCCATAACACAGAAAACGACAATAGATAAACAAATAATTCAACCATATTTGACAGTGCTAAGAATGATGAATATTGATTGTTATGTCATCCTTGCAGTGTATTTCATCGCAGGAGGGTGGACATCTTGTGTTTCATTTTTGTGATCGTGTGTGGTCTTTTTGAGTGGAAAAGAATCTGCAGGTATTTTATTGTGTGTTTATATTGCCGGAAATCCAGTTATCAAGAGGGGAGGATCAGGATCCCATTAACCATTTAACCCTGCCACATTTTTGTGCCTGTCCCAACCCTCTTATTTTGTGTTCAGCGAGTTAAAATGAGAGGTGATTATTCATTTTGTTTACATTGATGGAATTGTTGACCATCACTGTTAAAACTTTCTTATATGTTTATGGTTTGGTTTATGGTGTTTAATGCCACTTTCAACAATATTTCAGTTATATTGTGACAGTCAGTTTTATTGGTGGAGAAAACCGGAGTACCCGGAGAAAACAACAGAACTGCTGCAAGTCAGACAAACTTTATCACATAATGTTGTACATCTCGCCCTGAGCTGGATTCGAACTCACGACTTCAGTGGTGATAGGCACAGATTGCACAGGTAAATCCAACTACCATACGATCATGGCCACGACGACCATCAGTTTCTTTTTTAAATTTCTTGTTAATACATGTACCTCATGAACAATTAGTCTGTCATAAGAGTTGAGGGAAGCTGGAAACTCGATGATTGTCTTGGATGCCTCTGATACAAAGCTGTTCAAATGTTGCTGGAACTCTTTGGTCTTTTGTTGTAACAGGTCTTCATCTCTGTAAACACAGACTTATTAAAATTTGTGATGTACTAAGGTGCAAGCATTTAAAAAAAAGTTGTTAATCAAAAATTACTTTTTCTTTTTACAAACTATATGTATGTCATGAGTGAGTGAGAGAGTGAGTGATTGTTGTTTAATGCTAAATAAGCAATTTTCAAGTTATATCATTGCAAATGATGATGTCCGCTTCGCACTAGACCAACACACTTAATAGGATCTTTATAGTGCTAGCTCATTGAACCAACAGTCCGCTGGTAGACATGTTGTGTCGCTCCACTCAGACACATTATCCTGATTCCGAGCCAACAAGTATTGCTCTATATCCTTAATGCTGTGCGTTTAGTGAAGAAGCGGCAATTACTAATTTTATAATCTTTGGTTTGACCCAACTGGAGCTCAAACCCACGATCTATCAACTTTAAGATTAGTTTTTGTACAAAGTAAAAGAAGTTAAACCTTTGACCATTATGTTTTACTCCTTTGAATAAATTCAGGATTTTCCTAATTATACCAATTTGGTTATGATCTTAGCTTCTTTATAGGCTTTTCCAGCATGATGATTCAATATATATCCATTATATGCCATTTTAATCTTTCTGTTGATTTATATAACATAAACTAAAATCACTAATAAATTAATTCTGTTAATGAGATTGAAGTAATTGGGAAATTATAAATTCCAGTATGACAACTTCTGTCCACTTCCAAACTCAAGCCAGACGAGGAAGTAAAAAAATAATTATGTCAATACAAACAAAAGGATATCACTGATCACTAAACTAACAAGAAGCCCATCTAAACCCATTTGGTATACCATTCAATTGGATTTAAATGGTCTGTTTATTGATGTACATGTATATGCAACACATAGTTTTACAGAATGCTATATACGTAATAAAGTCAAATTGTTTGTTGGTGAGGGGACAATAACATTACCTCAATATCAACACTTTACCTTTCAATGTTTCTCTTTGACACTTCATTTTCTCCACGCCCTTTAAAGTTATCTCTAGTTGATCTATTCTCATTAAGATCTGGTTTTTGCTTACGTTTTGGCTTTGCCCCTTGACCTTTCTGTTGATTTGTTTGCACAGATAACAGATCACCCAGATGGTCAGGCCTTATGAGCTTTGCATTAGTTATCCCATCTAACAAAAAAAAAATCACATCGAGATTTTAGAAGGAGAGTAAAACCTGTTGCAAGGTACATGATGTGTGAGCAAAAAACAAATTCTGAACATAAGCATAAAATCTTTTAACGGAAAATTCACAATTATGTGAGACATTTCTACTTCATTGTTTTTTTTTCAAAGTTATTCATATATTTGCTTTCAAACCTCTTCAGTAATAAAGGGTTCAAATAAATGCATACCGGTTTATACCTCTTTGCAATCTTTGGAAAGTACACTTTTTGTTCATTCAATAAGAAATTACTATTGAGACATTTCAAAATCCACAGTTTCCATGGAAACAGTGTAAAGAAGTACATAAAAAAAACACAGTACCGTATTAAAATGATTTTTTTTAGCTCATATCACAGACTTGAACAGTGATCATATTGCCAGTATATATGTTATGTTATTTCAAAATAAAGTGTTTAAAACACATTTTGTCTAGATACAAGTACAACATGAAGAGGTAGATGTCTATGATACAATATCCTATAAAACACAAGACACCAAGCAAAAACTTGTAATTGTTCGGAGGCCGTTAGGGTCGTGATCGTATGGTAGTTGGATTTATAACTACCTATGTAATCAGTGCCTATCACCACTAACGTTGTGATTTCGAATCCCACTCATGGAGAGGTGTACTCGATACTACATTATGTGATAAAGTTTGTCAATGATTTACGGCAGGTCAGTGGTTTTCTTCGGACACTCCGGTTTCCTCCACAAATAAAACTGACCGCCATGTTATAACTGAAATATTGTTGAAAGTGGCATTAACCACCATAACCCAACCCCTGTAATTGTTGTTTTTTTTATAACAGCAAATTTTTTTCCATTTTTCAGTTAATATGGAGGAAAATAGAGCAAAAAAAAGACAATGACAGAAGCACATATCTTGTTTTCCAGGAGCAAGCTTCTTATTTTTCATACCTCTCTTAAAAATTAATATCTCTCTGCATGCATGAATTCGGGTGCAATTGTTTGATAATTTTTAATTATCCTTAGGGTTCTAATTCAAAGACGAATTTAAATCATTATGTGATAAAGTTTATCAGTGAATTGCGACAGGTCGGTGGTTTTCTCCAGTTCTCCGGTTTCCTTCACCAATAAAACTGACCACCACGATATAACTGAAATATTGTTGAAAGTGGCATTAAACACCATCAAAAAACAACCAAACGAATTTAAATCATACCTTCCACATACTGATGTGCAGTCTGCACCTCTCCATGAGATGTCATATATTCCATCAAGGATTTAAGAAATTTATCATGTCCGACCGTTTCACTATCACATACTACCATCAGGTGTCTCCTTGCTCTGGTAATAGCCACATTGATTCTTCGTCTTTCAGCAAGAAATCCAACTTCACCTAAAGGAAACACAAATAAATTGATCAAGGTGTGTGTTGTTGGTTTTTGCTATAAGGTTAGGATTATACTTCTGACCAGGGTGTCATGGTTGTGATTATATGGTAGTTGGATTTACAACTACCTATGCAATCAGTGTCTACCACCATTAACGTTGTGAGTTCCAATCCCACTCAGACAAGGTGCACTCAATACAACATAATGTGATAAAAGTTTGTCAGTGACTTGAGACAGGTCGGTGGTTTTCTCCGGGTACTCCGGTTTCCTCCACCAATGAAACTGACCACCACGATATAACTGAAATATTGTTGAAAGTGGCGATAAACACCATAACCATAACCCTAACTCTATTCCTCTGAGCAAATTATCTGAGAAGTCTCTTTCTGATTGTTATGTAATCCATCTGCTGAATAAACCAACATTAGGACAGCTGACTTTCAGATAATTTGCTACAAGTGATATAAGAACAGACATACAGGTTCTTACACAAGTCAGAAGACAAGACATTGAAGATCAAAAATAGCATCCATGAGTGTGAGAAATTTCGTCTTTTCTTCGAGTGATGAGCAGCAGAACAAGTGTAAAAAGCTTAGACTTTCTCACATGACTGGAAGATATACCAAACTTCATATTTGGCTGAATGCAAGAACCTATTTCTGCCATAAAATATGACAATAGATAATTACCTTTTGGGTTACTTCTAACAAGTGATATAAGAACAGCCTCTTTCTCTCTCCCCTGGAATCCATCAACAGATTTAATCTCTACTTTTGGGTAATTAGTTGTCAGTCTGAGCCTTAACAATTCAACCTGTGATATAAATAGAATTTTTTATTTATTGATAACTAACAATTTATTTGATTAAATTCAGATGTATTGTAAATATACAGATGTATGACCTTGGCAAATGGAGTGAGTTATTTTTGTTTAACACCATATGAGCAATTTTTCAGCTATATGGTGGCGAGAACAAGTAACATTCGATGAGATGTATAATGATATTCGCTTTGTACTAGACCAACACACTGAGTTTTATTTTTTTAGTGCTATCTCACTGAAACAACAGGCCACGGATAGACATGTCGCTCCAATCTGACCTATTATCCTGATTTCGAGCCAACCAGTCTTCGCTCTTCCAACTTAAACCTACGTGCTAAGCGGAGAAGCAACAAATACCAATTTTTTAGTCTTTGGTTTGACCCGATTGAGACTTGAACCCATGATCTACCACACCTGAAGCAAGCCCACTAACCATTGCACCACAATTGCTCTTAATTTTAATTAGATTGTACACATATATATTACGTTTGCAATAAATAATAGTGTTTGAAGATACTAGTTAGTGTATATTACTATGTTTTACTATTTAAACCTGATTACTGTTTCATAATATTTCCAATAGAACTAGTTCCTTTTATACCTGTAGATTATAGGGAGCAATAACTGCTATGTCTTGTTGTTTTAATCCCATGGATACTAGTTTTTCTACGTGACTGGCTAAAATATCAGCTTCTCCTGAAAATACAATAAAAATCAACATTATACGAAATATAGTGATTTTTGAAAATTTGTACAAAATTTTTCATTCAAATCATTTTTGAATTACATGTCTCTTATATCTACTTGTAGTAGTAGACTTGCTCTCTGAAAATAATTAGATTGTTACATATTGTCTTTAAACATTCCTTCATAATCTCATTCATTCTATTTATAATGGACAGCCTCTGAGCTGTAATGATTGGCGAGCACCTTGGAAAGCTCCATTTACACAGAGAATCTCCTGTTTGGTCAAGACTGTAAAATTGGCATTTTATCCAATCTGATTATAATCAGATCTCTCACTTGCTCCCCTTTACTGAAATGTTGTGGTGTGTGCAAGATATGAAGAAAAAAAATTACGGTTCAAGTGACCTTATATCATGAATATATAATGGTATGATATCATGAATATATAATGGTATGATATCATGAATATGTAATGGCATAATATCATGAATATATAATGGTACAGTTATGCCATTTTCAGCCAATCGGATTGTTAGTAGCATGCAAAGCAGTTTAGTAACACTTTCATATTCTTGCAATCACCATTTTCATTGGATGGTACATAGGGTCATTCCGATGACCCACAATGGGGTTTCTTCAGATCTCCCATGCCACAACATATTAGTAAAGAGGAACAAGTGAGAGATCTGAACAAAATCAGATTGGATTTTATCAAGACTGTATTCCAACCACTGATTACTTTCATAACAAGAAATAAATCTGAAAACTTAGAAATCTTTTCTTATTTAAATATTGACTGTATCAGAATTGTTTTTTGTTTGTTTATTCAATAATGACCTTCATTTCCTTTAGATATTTCCTCTGGTAGGTCTAACTCGTACAGCTCACACCCAGCAGTATCTACCAACAGTAACGGCTGTGAAGTATCTTCATTATCTGTTATACCAGGAATATCCCTGAAATAATACATAGTATAAAAATATCACAATTAACATTAAATGCCACTCATGGTTTATTAATAGAGTTAGGGTTAAGGTTATGGTGTTTAATTCCACTTTCAAAGATATTTCAGTTATATCGTGGTGGTCAGTTTTATTGGTGGAGGAAGCCAAAGTACCCGGAGAAAACCACTGAACTGTCGCAAGTCACTGAAAAACTTTATCACATAATGTTGTATCGAGTACATCTCGCCTGAACGGGATTCGAAATCACAACATTATTGCTGATAGGCGCTGATTGCATAGGTAGTTATAAATCCAAATACCATTCGATTACGGCCACGAGTCCTGGTTTATTAATTGGTAGACACTGACAGTAGTATCAAAAATAACAGACAAAACTTCAAAATCTTATATGTCAAAAACAGTAATAGTTACATAATTAACGATATGCATTTCCTGAAAGGGATTTTTCTTTAAAAAAATGATCAATAACAGATAAAAAATAAATGCTTCAAGCACAAAAAACATCCTTTTTGGCAACTTTGGGGCCTCTTGTTTGAAAACAGGTAAGGCTACAATTCCTGAAACCACAACCAAAGTTTATTCTGTGCCAATGATCATTGTGCTAAAATTTCTAATGATCATACAACTAGAACAAATGCTCTTGAACGGAAGCCATTGTTTCTACAGACGTTTGTTTGTTTGATGGTGTTTAATGCCACTTTCAACAATATTTCAGCTATATCATAGCGGTCAGTTTTATGGGTGGAGGAAACCGGAAGACCTGAAGAAACCCACCGACCTGTTGCAAGGCACTGACAAACTGTCTACAGATGCACAGACTGACCAAAACCATAATATGTTCGCAAAATTTTTGTGGTAATATAAGATTTAATGTGTCTTCACTATAAGGAAGATATCTTACTAAAGTTTCTCATCAATCCCTGTATAAAAAAATTAGAGCCGATTTACATCTCGTATTTAATGAACCATAAAAAATGTACCTTAGCAAATGATCAGACACAGAAGAATGAGCAACTAGTTTTCCATCATAAAGTTGATCTGAAGACCACTGCATAATGACTTGATTCATTCTGTATTGTGTTGTCAGCATCCTCATCACCTTGTTACCAAGGCGATCAAGTACTCGTTCCATCAGAGTAGTCTCTAAACCTGTTTTAGCAGCCCTTAATAAGTAGAAAGTATGATATCATCAATAACAGGAAATCATCAAACATAACAATTGTAGTAGTCTGTTTTCCTATTGTATGATGGTGGAAACTGTGTCTCCAACAAAAATGAGAGAGTGAGTGATTGTTAATTAACACTAAATGAGCAATATATCACCTCTTTCATGGCGAGAACAAGTTACGTTCGATGAAATGATAATGATGTTCCCTTTGTACTAGACCAACATACTTGTTCAATCTTTAAAGTGCTAGCTCGCAAGAACAGTCTGCTGGTACACTTGTCGCTTCACTCAGACACATTATCCTAATTACGAGCCATCCAATCTTTATTTGAACCCATGATCTACTGCACTAGTGGCTAGTTCGGTAACCATTACACTGGTCAAGGTGTAATACACTGGAACTTATGCAATCGGACACCTGAGTTTTCCGACATCCTGTGACATTCGACAAAAATTTATGTTCCTAAAGTATTTCTGTTAACTAAAATAAAACCCGAGTATTCCGACATCCTGTACAATATGACACATTTCCCTGGTCCCTTGGTGTGTCAGATCAAACAGGTTCCAATGTACCATTAAGTTAAAAGGGTGTATGATAAAATAGTAAGTTAAATATAAAATGAATCCCTACATTGCTAAATAGAAAATATACAATAAAAGATACAGTTAAAAGCTGAATGTCAGCAGAAACCTATAGATTTCAGAAATGATAACCTTGTAGTTTTAAACTAGAGGCTCAGCCCACTGAGCCTGTATCGCTCACCTGACAATAGAATGATACTGAAGCAAATTTCAAAGGGAGATAATCATTACCTTAAAAAACAGCAGTCATCTTGAATGAAGGGTGGGGCTGTCGGACACACCTAGGGACCATCTATGCCAGGTTTTGACCTTACATAGATGCTTCCTGCCAAGTTTGGCTCCATTTGGCCAAGCTGTTTCAGAGGAGAAGATTTTTTTAACATTAGCCAATCAGAAAAAAGAATTAATCTTGGCGGCCATGTTTGTTGGCCGAATGGAACCAAATGAAGAAGCTTTATAGAGGATCTTACATAGATGCTTCCTGCCAAGTTTGGCTCCATTTTGCCAAGCAGTTTCAGAGGAGAATTTTTTTTTAAACAGTAGCCAATCAGAAACAAGAATTGCCCTTGGCGGCCATATTTGTTGGTGGAACGGAACGAAATGGAGAAACTTTATAGAGAACCTTACATAGATGCTTACTGCCAAGTTTGGTTCCATTTGGCCAAGTTGTTTCAGAGGAGAAGATTAAAATATGAAAAAGTTAACGGACGGACATTTGGGTCAGGCGAGCTAAAAAATGATGAAAAAAGGGCAATAACTCCTAGACGGGTAATCAGATTTACTTCAAAATTGCAGGGCATGTAGATCTTGACAATCTGAACATGTTTTCAGTTTACACTTAACATCTATCTCTTATAGTTTTTGAAATAAAGGATGAAAAGTATTAACATTTTTAAAATTTGATGAAAAAAGGGCAATAACTTCAAGATGGGTAATCAGATTTTCCTTAAAAATTGCAGGGTAGGTAGATCTTGACATGCTGAACATGTTTGCAGTTTAAACTTAACATCTATCTTTTATAGTTTTTGAAATAAAGGACAAAAAGTATTAAAATTTTGAAAATGTGATGAAAAAAGAGCAATAACTCCAAATTGGGTATTCAGATTAACTTCAAAATTGCAGGGTAGGTAGATCTTGATATACTGCACATTTTTGCAATTTAAACTTAACATCTATCTCTTATGGTTTTTGAAATATAAGACGACGAAAAGTATTAAAAATTTTAAAATGTGATGAAAAAAGGGCAATAATTCCAAAATGGGTACTCAGATTTACTTAAAAATTGCAGGGTAGGTAGATCTTGACATGCTGAACATGTTTGCAGTTTAAACTTAACATCTTTTTCTTATGGTTTTTTAAATAAAGGACAAAAAGTATTAAAATTTTGAAAATTTGATGAAAAAAGAGCAATAACTTCAAGATGGGTAATCAGATTTACTTTAAAATTGCAGGCTAGGTAAATCTTGACATGCTGCACATGTTTGCAGTTTAAACTTAACATCTATCTCTTATAGTTTTTGAAATAAAAAACGAAAAGTATTAAAATTTTGAAAATTTGATGAAAAAAGGGCAATAACTCCAAGATAGGTAATCAGATTTTCTTCCAAATTTCAGGGTAGTTAGATCTTGCTGTGCTGATCATTTGTACCCCATCAGATTTCTGATATTATTAACGATTTTTGAGTTATTACCAAAAACGTGCAATTTTACCATGTTCTATTTTTAGTAACAGTGGCCATGTTTGTTGACCGAATGGAACCAAATGAAAAAGTTTTATAGAGGATCTTACATAGATGCTTCCTGCCAAGTTTGGCTCCATTTGCCCAAGCAGTTTCAGAGGAGAAGATTTTTTTAACATTAGCCAATCAGAAACAAGAATTGCCCTTGGTGGCCATATTTGTTGGGGGAATGGGACGAAATAGAGAAACTTTATAGAGGACCTTATATAGATGCTTTCTGCCAAGTTTGGTTCCATTTGGCCCTGTTGTTTCAGAGGAGTAGATTAAAATATGAAAAAGTTAACGGACGGACGACGAACGGACGACAAGTGATGGCAATACCTCACATGACCCTTTGGGTCAGGTGAGCTAATAAAAAGCAAATGCTTGCATTTGAAAGTAACAACCCAAAATTGTGCTAAATGAAAAGTGAAAGTAGGACTTTTAAAGGTTAACAACTTCAAGCAGACATTTTTTTTCTTATATGCCACTAAATGTATGATGATTTTTGGAGGTACGATTCAGATTGGGTACTTTTTCCATGAGATATAAATGTTGCTTAATTGAAACATCAGGTGAAACCTGTAAAAAAATATTTTAAAATGTATTTAAAAAAGACATATTTGGAGATGATTTGGTGGTATTACCCTTCAACCTAAGAGAAAAAATTGAGACTTTTATTACCTCTCTTGTCTAATTTGGTAAAGGGAAATAACCTCCTTTATATTTCTGCATTCATAGGTAAGGTATTTTTTTACCTTGGCATAGCAAAGCTATGAAGGCAGAGATACTTGTCTAGGTGAGTCCTGGACTCAATACTTCAGCTTAGGACTTAACTTTTTTTTCTTATAATACCAAAGAATGCACCGGTGGGACTTGTGAATTTTCGCTTGGGACTTGTTAAAATTTTATCCTACATGGACCTCTGGTAGGAACAATACATACTCTTTACTTAGAATAGTTGGAGGCAATTGAAGATGATCACCAGCCAGTATACACCTTGGTACTCTTAACAACGGTATCCAACATGCAGCTTCTATTGCCTATTAAAATAAATAATATTGTCAATTATGTATTAACCATATCAAACGTTTCAAATCTCATGAATTGCAACAAGATGGTTCAAAAACGGATGTCTTTTTATGGAATATATATATTTAATAGTTACTGGAAATTTTTTTGAAAATGCGGTAGTGAGTAAGTGATTGTTGTTTTCCGCCAAATGAGCAACTTTTCAACTATATCATGGCGAGACTAAGTTACTGGTACATTCGATGAGTTGATAATGATGTCTACTTTGTATTAGACCAAAACACTTAACAGGATCTTCATAGTACTAGCTCATTGAAACAACAGCCATATTGGTAGATAAGGCACTGCAATCAGACACATTATCCTGATTCTGAGATAACCAGTCTTTGCTCATTGTACTTAATGCTGCATGCTTAGCGGAGAAGCAACAAATACCAATGACATAGTCTTTGGTTTGACCTGAACGGGGATAGAACCCATAATCTACGGCACTCGAGGTGAGCATGTTAATCATTACACCTCAGATGATGTTAAAATTCTGTAGAACAAGTGAGTGTAATACATTTACCAGACAAAAGTGGACATGTTTAATATATTTTTATTATAATTCCAAAATACCTAGTATATACATTCTATTGATCAGATACAATTAGGCTGAAATTCAAACAACAGATTGGATAGTATTTCATTCTTAAATCTAAATACATGTATTTACTATGATGACTTATGTCAAATACAACAGATCATTTGCACATTTGATTCTAAAATTATACGTTTCTCTATCTTTTTTCATTAGAGTTATTTCCCTTTTGACAGGCAAAATGGTACACAGTCTAGTAAGAGCGATGGAAATGACAACGAATATGAGAGTAATTTTCTCATAAGTTGTAGATATTTTTACAGAAAATAGAAAATTCACATGTTGTTACAACATTACCATTTTTAACAGAATATGGGGGGGAAAATATGCTATATTTATTGATCTTTGCATGAAAGGAGATCATTTTGCCTGTCTTAAAGGGAAATAACTCCTGAAAAACATATAATTTTAGAATTCAAGTTGGAAATATGCAAATGGTCTAATGTATAATGAAATTGTCTATAGTTGTCATGACTACATGCAAAACAGCTTACTTGAGAGCACTCGTCAATCACCCCAAGATCAAAATGTTTTAAATCTAACAATTTGAGTGGACCATCAGCAGAGGCACTAGTCATTGTTGCCAAGACAACATCAGCTTTCTTTAGAATCTGTTTAATGGCCGTCTTCTCCCTCTGTATCAATTCTTTTCTCAAGGATTTCATTTCTTCTCTCATTCTCTGTCTTTCTCCTTTGTCTCTTGCTTTCTTCAACTTGGACTAATTTTTTTTTAAATCATATCATAATTATGTTATATCAACCAAAAAATAAAGCACTTTCAGTAATCAAAATCAAAGCTCACATTATTTTAGCTTTAGCACATTTTTACACATTTTCCACAGAAACGTCTTGCTCAAAGTAAGCACATATTACACTTTATGGGTTATGATCTTTAACGCAACTTTCAACAATATCTCAGTTATATAGTGGCGGTCAGTTTTATTGGTGGAGGAAACCGGAGTACCAGGAGAAAACCACCAACCTGTCGCAAGTCACTGACAAACTTTTACGCTTTATATAATAACATTGTACTTATGATTTTTGGTGACAGAAAGGGTGTGTATAATATGCCAATGTGGACATTTCAATGCCATTTATGGTAATGTCATTTTTACAAATCTACATATAAAAATAAGTGTGAATAATTTTCAACAAAAAATTCCCCCAAAAAATTTATTTTCAAAATATCTTCTAGTGCAGTCAACAGCTTCTGTAAACAATGTTGATACCAGTTTTCTCCTTATTAAATGTAGATAAACTTGGTTTTCACCAGACATGTACCTCAATATATTGCATCAGTGGTGTAAGGGTTAGCATGCTCACCTCAAGTGTGGTATATAGTGGGTTCGAGCCCAGATCGGGTCAAATCACAGACTATAAAATTGGTATTTTTCGCTTCTCGGCTAAGCATGCAGCATTAAGGAGAAAGAGCAAAGATTGGTTAACTCGGAATCAGGATAATATGTCAGAGTGGGGCAACATGTCTATCCGTGGACAGTTTTTTCAGTGAGATAGCACTATAAAAATCCAACTCAGCATTTTGGTCTAGTACAAAAGGGACCTCATCATCATCTCATTGAAAATTCACTGGTTCTCACCATGACATAGCTGAAAAATTACTGAGTTGGCATTAAACAATAGTCACTCACTGTACCCCAATAAATGGTTAATGAAAGTTAAAGTAAAGAAAACAATAATGACAATAAAGGCAACATCTGATAACAAACAAGTACAGTGAAACCTGTCTAAAGTAAACTTCATTGGGATCAGCTTTTGTGGTCGGTATAGACAGGTTAAATTAACAAAGGTTTCCTACATTAAGGCTTTATTAAATATTAGGTTTATACAGGATTCCGATTTATTTCAAGGTTCAGAATAGACAGGTTAAATTAACAAAGGTTTCCTACATTAAGGCTTTATTAAATATTAGGTTTATACAGGATTCCGATTTATTTCAAGGTTCAGAATAGACAGGTTAAATTAACAAAGGTTTCCTACATTAAGGCTTTATTTAATGTTAGGTTTATACAGGATTCCGATTTATTTCAAGGTTCAGAATAGACAGGTTAAATTAACAAAGGTTTCCTACATTAAGGCTTTATTAAATATTAGGTTTATACAGGATTCCGATTTATTTCAAGGTTCAGAATAGACAGGTTAAATTAACAAAGGTTTCCTACATTAAGGCTTTATTTAATGTTAGGTTTATACAGGATTCCGATTTATTTCAAGGTTCAGAATAGACAGGTTAAATTAACAAAGGTTTCCTACGTTAAGGTTTTATTCAAATATTCGGTTTATACAAGAATCTGTCGATTTATAAAGGTTATGTTTAGAAAGGTTTCACTGTTTTATCATATAAAGATCATCTCTAAGTTATTACCAATGCTTTGTCCATGTCACTCCTGACATCCTCTACTAATTTTGTATCATCACTGGTAGACAAAATGGCATCTAAGGAGTATTTCTGAATATGATGCAATACACGTGCAGGATGGCCAAGTCTAACAATCTTCTGTTTATTCGCTGCCAATCTTTCTACTAAGTTGTCAACAGCAATGTTAGAAGGAGCACATGCTAAAATCTACAAAATATAAACATAAAATTATGACGGGTTATTATACAATCTCCAAATTTTACCTTTATACAAAAGTATTTTCTCATTAAGAACTCAATTAGTAATTTGCTGAATACATTCTTAATGTCTATTCCAGTCCTCGAAATGAAAATTTTAATTTACTGGTCCGAATCAAATTCTTGAAGTTATTTTTATATACATGTTGTAGATCTAAATAAAAAACGAAAAATTTACTGGTCTGAACAAAGTTTTATTGGGTTTGGACATGAGGACCGGTGTTCATCGCGAGGACTGCTATTCCATGTATACATACCTGACTTTTCTTGTGATTGTGGTAAATGCTTTATATCATTCAGATACCTCAAGCTTGACCTGTATTTCATCCATTCAAATGCAATCATATACTTTTAGTAATCCTATGAGAAACATAAGAAAATGCCCTAAAACCAAGAAAAACATCATTTTCTGCATAATAAAGGGGAATAACATTGGAACAATATTTGAAATAGAAAAATATCAGTTGAATCAGATATCATAAACTTAACAAATTGCTGGAAAACCAAACGTTGCATAATCAGCAATGGCGGCCATCTTGGATCATTTACAAGGTTGATGGACACATTTTTGGAAGGGGACTACCCAAGGAGGATTTGGACCAAATTTTGTTCTATTCCAATCAATGGGTCTGAAGAAGAAGACTTGCAACGATTTCCAAATTGTCAGGCATTGTGACCATATCTGAATGTCAGACAAGGTTGTCGGATACAATTTTGGAAGAGGACCATCCAAGAAGTTTCATATCCTAGTTTGGTCCAAATTGGCCAAATAGATCATGCGAAGAAAATCAAAATGTAAAAAGTTAATGGAAGACGGACGATGGATGCAAAGTGATGGGAAAAGTTCACTTGAGCCTTTGGCTCTGGTGAGCTAAAAATCGTAATCCTTTCCTTTCTTTTTAATTTTACCTTTTTTCCTTGTTTGACAGCCTGGATGATGATTTCAATTACAGTAGTAGTTTTGCCGGTTCCTGGAGGTCCATGGACAACAGCTATCTCTGGCTGAGACAGAGCAAATCTCACAGCCTCTTTCTGGGAATCATCTAAATTTGAATTCACATGATGGATTTCTAAAAAGAAACAACACATGGTACTAAGACATATTTTACACATCAGCTGAGAAATTTTTACTGTCAGATAATGACAGCTTTGTATTTTGTAGCGAACAGAGGTACGTATTTCATATTATCATTTTTATTCTCTTATTCAACAAAGTTTCGTAGGGCATATACCATTGTTTGTCTGATTGTCTGACCCTTTTTTCATCTGTGTTGTTCAATGTTAGAAAATTCCTTTTTGCACAGGGAATCACATATAGTGTAGTCAAACCTGTATAAAAAGGCAAATCAAGAGCACCTGAAATTGTGGCCTTTATGAGTAGTTGCCCTTTATAAACAGGTCAAAATTATATAAACTATTCATTAAGTAACCAAAGTTCTAATTTTAACTCAGTCAGTGAGTGGGTGATTGTTGTATAATGCCAAATCAGCAATGTTTAATCAATATCATGGCGAGAACAAGCTACATTCGATGAGATGATGATGTCCGCTTTGTACATGCTTACATTAGTTGGATTTTTATAGTGCTAGCTTACTGAAACAACAGTCTGCGAGTAGACATATCACTCCACTCAGACACATTATCTTGATTATAATAAGCCGACCAGTCTTTTCTCTTACTCCTTATAATGCTGCATAGTTTAAGGAGAAGCTGCAAATACCAATCTTATTGTCTTTAGTTTGGCTCGACCGGGCCTCAAACCCATGATCTACCGCATTTGAGGGAAGCATTATAACCATTGGTGTAACTGATAATATCAGTTGATGAGTTTGTTTATTTACATGTGTAGAAATGCAACAAGCATTAATGTATATGGTACACAGAAAGTAAGGGGGAAACGATTCACCGTATGTACCGAAATCACGATTATTTTGGGGACGGTTCGGTTCACGATACGTGGAGGTCGCTTACGATACAAACGATATGATGCTCATTTTTTTTTTAAAAGTAGTGTTGAACTTCCTTTTCTTCTTTTGGTGATCATTTAATTAATATTTTGAGAAAAGTGAATCGATTAATTTACGCTTTTAAAATTAATTAATCAAATATCAAATATTTATAATTTACGCTAGTACATAAGCGACCTCATATAAAAAAAAAACATGTCGACCAGCATGGACTTCAAGGAATAGCTACAGTTTCCTATAAAACGTATCGTGATACGTATTGTAATACATATCAAATATCGCGATATGTATCGCTTGTGGAAAAAGTGTATCGTTACACCCCTAACAGAAAGTTGTGACATAAGTACACAAAAATCAATACACTACCGGTGGCAAATATGACAAATATACTGAATTAAACAAGAGACAGAGAAAGTCTCAACTTTTTTTTTTGAACAGCTGGCATATATTTAATTCTTACCTGGACAATCAAAAGATGGAGATAATTCTGTTTCTTCAAACAACACTGCTGCAAGACGACTGCAAGGCTGAGATTGAGCTTGTAAAAGACGATTTAAGGCACTAAAAACATAAAATTTAATACAGCATAACAAAACTCCACAGAAGTTATGAGTTAAAATTCTCTTCACAGTGTGTTAGAGGTTTATTCCAACCTGGGTGTTTCAATGACCCTATACAGCTGGTATGTGAGGGCAGTCAAACACAAATAGATCATTTGCACATTTCCAGCTTTGATGCAAAATATATAAAATAAAAGTAGGTTAACAATCTTGCCAACTCATGATAAAACTTATTAAATTATGGCTTCCATTGAATCATTCCAATTATTAATATGTCTAACAATGCAAATATGGTACTACACTTTAAAGAAAGATGGTAATTTATGTATATGGATGCAGGAAAGGTTGCACACAATTTCTGTAATGCAACTGACCGTTCTATCCTCCATATGATTGTCAAACTCAACAAAGTATTCACTCGTAAATTAAATGGTGTCTGAGATTTTCTCCCATACTTTTTTCACAGTTAAATTATTAAAGTCACAAACAAATCAAAGTAGGTTAAATTAAATAACTGAAATCAATCAAAAATAGCTGAAACCATCTACACCCCCTTTCAAAATGGTATTTTTTTTCTCTTCTGACCATGTCCTGCAACTTTCGGAAAACAATTATCAGAGGAAAATAGCTGAAATTAGTTAAATAACTGAAAAAATCATCCCTGAAAATGTACATAATAATTTATACTTACTCCTTTATTCGTTTGTATGTGACATCATTGGCTAGTTTTGTCAGTCTATATATGGATTCGTCATTCAGTGAAATAAGGTCTTGATTATCGTCAAACGCAACATTGACCTCTGTTTTGCCAACTCTTGTAACAATCCCTGAACCAACACTGTCTGTTAGTGGATCTCCAGATGTCTGACACAATCCAACAATATCACCTTTTGACATATAATAAAATTGTTTTTCTACATAATGTTAAACCAGTCAGTTATATCATGAAATCAGAATGCTTTGTACTTAAATGTACAATTAACCACATAGGTGGTGTAATGGTGAGCGTGGTCGCCTCGTGTGTGGTAGATCGTGGGTTAGAGCCCTGGTTGTGTCAAACCAAACACAGGACAATGTGTCAAAGTGGAGTGACATGTCTATCCATGGTCTGTTGTTTCAGTGAGCTAACACTATAAAATTTCAAACTAAATGTTTTGGTCTAGTACAAAGCAGACGTCATCATCATCATCTCATTGAATGCAACTTGTTCTCGCCATGATATAGCTAAAAAATTACTCATTTGGCATTAAACAACAATCACCCACTAAAATTATCTAAAGTCTTGATTAACAGAGAAAACCCCTTTCTGGAACTCCACTGAACCAAATGTTTTAGTTTTTAATGACAAAAAAACATCCAGTTATGGTCAAGAAAAGTTTGAAAACAAAAGATTGAGGACTCGCTGCAATACTAATGATAATGTCTGTCTCGACCTTCATAACTGCCAGTATTCCATATATAACAATACCTTCTATATATAACAATACTTATCAGTCTGGTACTTAACTTCCCTGACACTTATTCATTAAAATAGTCTTTGGGAATATAGAAACTGTAATCATGAATATCTACATGAATTTCCAACATGAACAGTGTTTCTACTGAAGCTTGCTCGTGATTATTTTTTTCTAACAATTGATTAATGAGATCTAAAACCTGATAAAACTGGTGCTTGTATTAGCAAATATAGTTATTGTACTGGGTATTTCTTTTCTAGATTTGCAAGCTTAAGATTAATAATACAAATTCATCCAAACAACAGGTCTGTCACGGCCATGTTTGTGTGCTAGTCACATTTACAGCTCCCTATGTAATCAATGTTTATCACTACTTCAGTTGTGAGCTTGATTCCGGCTTATGGAGAGGTGAACTCGATACAAATTTATAATGAGAAAGTTAGTCAGTGATCGGTGGCAGATTAGAGGTTTTCTCCACCAATAAACTGCACAACAGGATTTAACTGAATTCAGAAATATTGCTAAAAGTGACATTAAACACCTATACTCTTTATCCTCCAAACAACTAGATAAAAATCTGTTCAGTGAGTGAGTGTTTTTATTTATACCTGGTGTTATATTATGAGATGGTAATTCTTTAATTCCACCAGATGCTTCAAATGATAGAATTGTTCTTCCATACAACCCTGTTTTACGTCCACCAATAACGAGCTTCAGTAAACAAACTCCTCTTCTTTGCAATTCTTTAGGAGGTAATTTTTCTGTCAAAACTCTGAAATATTCCAAACCAAGTCATATTTAAAGAAGACTGAAAATGTTCAAATATTTTGTTCAAGGGATAAACTACAACATGAAACAAGCAGTTGAACGGTTTTTAAACTTTCGAACTTTCTTGAAGTTGTGAATAATAAGAGCATAGCCCCATATAGGGCCTGCATATGCAAGCTGTTACCATAAGATTGCATGGATACAAGGACATAAAAACAATAAAGAAAGAAAAAAGAGAAAAAATAATAGACATTTTATTGAAAATAAATATGTAAACAGAAACTTAATAAGTGTGTGTGGGTGGGCGGGGGAGTGGGGGGGGTAATTCCTTGTCACAATATCCTGTGTTCGAGATCAGACACATACATCTCAGACATCACTCTCATGACACAGCCATAGTCTTCGATACAAACCCTTCAGCACGTCCACTGACTATTTTAAATTCAGTTTCTTCCCTCATACAGTTGTCCTTTGGGATGCTTTACCACCTGATATTGTCTCTGCTTCTTCTTTGGATCAGTTTAAATCACAGATCCAAACCCACTACATCTAAACAGTTTTCCATTTCTCTTTTTTGTTTATTGATTAATTGTAAATATATGATCTGTTCACACCGATGCATACCGGTAGTCGTCACAATTGACGGAGCATCATATGATGTAGATGCCATAATTTCATTGAGATTTGTCTCTCATGGAGTTATTTTTTTGCTTTTAGACTCCTTGGTATTATTTGATCTTTGTAAAATAAGCTTGAGACCCAAATTTCAACGAGAACTTAGAACACAGGGGTTTGTTACGAATTATTTTGATCCTCTCGTTCCAGCCCTGTGTCAGTCTGGCCCAAAATAACATAGTCGTTTCAGCCCCAATATAAAATATCATGAATACACTCTTATTTTATATGTGGGGCCGCATCGACAGAAAAAAAGCACAGGGGCTTGTTACAAATTATTTGTCAGTCGAAAGATAAAAATGAGGTTAAGTTATTAAGTTAAAGTCATTCATATTCATCTTTGATGTTTTTCACTTTCTTTTAACATAAAAGAAATTAAAAAGGAAGCCTTGTCCAAACAAAATCTTCAAGATCATTAACGCTTAATTATAGTCTATTGTTCTTCATTTATATTATATTGGTAATATGATTGGGATTAATTAATATTGTAATCACAAAAAAAAAGAACTCAACACCCAAGCCATTTATTGTACAAGCAGAGGATTAATTATGAGAAATTCTTAGATTCTTAGCCTGTTCCTGATAAAAAGAAAGTTTGAAAAAAAAGTCCTCATTAGCTTCGTGAACTTAAAACATTCAACGCTGGTTACGTATCCTTGTGTTGTATGCATATACCTTTTTACATTCTCGCAGAAATGGACATTTCATATGCGAGTCCAATGATATTTCTAACAATTTGTTGTATGGATGTAAAATATTATTTCTTAGAATTTGCATTAAAAACTAAAAATACACGGTATTAACTATTTATTTCTAATATTTTGTAGGATGGCATCATCGTTTTATTGGTAAAGCCGGTGGTGTTCAGCTGCACTTTTACAGATTAGTACCGGCATTACGACAGGAAGCCAACACTGTAGGCCTCACCCTCCGCTTGGTTGATGAGCAGTAACTTACCAGATATCAAAGACAGACTGGTATTCTGACATACAGAAAAGCCCAAGGCCATCTTACAACACTCTGGGACCGTTATGAGGAAGACTCTCCGCACGTCCCGAGTTTCTGCGTAAAGTTGGCAACCTCTGCGCCATCAGTATCTCGTACTGCAGCATCCTCTGACTCGGACTAAACTTATCTAAGATCATGTGCTAGTGTTAGTGCTTTTTGTAGTGTTAAGTTTGTAGTCTTATTATCATATAAAATATGTCATCAATAAAAAAAAATGTGAAAAGTCATTGTTTCGTTTATTTTTCTTATATCCCATATTATAAAATCAAATCATTCATCAAACAAACACACTATTGAACTCACAACGGTAATTTCATTGAAATACAGTGCTGTTCCATAATTTACCCGCAAAATCCAAGATGGCGGCATTCAAGCGTAACGGGTGTCACAATAAATTACACTGTTGTATTTCATCCTGGGGAATAAATAAACATCTATTTTATGACAATGTATTTTTAAACCTTCTATTTTTAAAATAAGACCGGATATAAACCTGTCGTCTGCTATGTTAGGGCTAAAAGTTGATATTTTCATCATGGCTGGAAAACGTAAACAGTTGTCAAATGACATCAAAAATGTGATCGTAGAAATGCGTAAGAGTGGTCATAAACTACAGGAGATTGCAGATACATGTACCTTGAATATTCCTAGAGGAACGGTTTCGGATGTAGTTGTTCGTTTTAAGCGCAGAGGATCAGTGGAAAACAAACCTCATACAGGACGTCATCGTTTGCTGGATGAGAGAGACACAAGGGGGCTTGTTAGGCTAGTTCGGAGCGACCGTAAGACCCCATTGAAGGACGTGACAACCAGATTTAATGAAAATAGAGAGACTCAGCTGTCTAATAGAACAGTTCAGCGTTCCTTGTATCAAGAAGGATACAACAAGCGAGTTGTAAAGAAGAAAGTCAGGATCAGAGAGGTTAACAGGAAAAAGCGTGTGAAATGGGCCCGAGAAAAGCTTCATTGGAGAATTGAAGGTCAGTGGGACAGAGTTATATTTTCAGACGAAAGTCAGGTGGTCGTTGGAAACAATAATCGGATTTATATTTGGTGGAAAAAGGACGAGGCCAAGTCCAGAGATTGTGTTTGTCCACCGGCCCAGAGAAGATTTTCGGTCATGATCTGGGGATGCATATCACACTACGGTGTGGGGACAATTATGACAGTCAATGGCACGATAAATAGACATAAATACATTGAAATTCTCGAGGACAACTTATGGCCTGTGATTGCGAGACATTTTCCAGAGCAGGACTGTTTATTTCAGGACGACAACACTCCCATACATCGGGAAAACAACGTTAAACACTATAAGGAAGAGAACCATATAAATTGCCTCGAGTGGCCTGCACAGTCACCCGACTTAAACGTAATCGAGAACGTGTGGCTAAAACTGAAAATACGATTGCAGCAGAGAGTTGAAGTATTGAACACTGCCGATGAATTGTCAGCGGCCATCAAAGACATTTGGGAAAATCTGAGTGTGGACTACATTCAAGGACTTTATCACTCGATTCCAAAGCGCTTACGCAAAGTATTGAAGGTGAAGAGAGAAATGACAAAGTATTGAGTAAAGGTAAGCACCTTTTCCATAAATTTATTGGTTTTTTATTAATGCAAAACTTGATGCTTGAATGCCGCCATCTTGAATTTTGCCTGTAAATTATGAAACAGCACTACATAGACAGTTGTCAGCTTTTTATTTCTTTCCGAAGAGTTACCTCCCGTCAAACACCGATATTACAAAACCTAAAATATATTATGCTATATATTTAAAAAAAAAAAAAAAAAAGACATATAAACACAATAATAATAATAATGAAAAACTGAGGCAGGATCGACTGGGGCAGGAACGACTCGAAAGTTGCAATGCCGATAAGGCGATAATATAAAATAACTGAAGGGAACCTCGTTTCCTCTATCTCAGCTTCCCTTTCAAGGTCTAATAGCTTCAGGTGAGTTTCAATGAACTTCTCCATGATTTTTCTTTTTTATACTATGTTGGTCATGCTATAACACTGGGCATTTCATTTCACATTTCAGTTTCAATGAAAATGTTGCTTCGATTCTGTCAACTTCCGCTGAAATCTGTAGTTATATTATCATCAAATGTCGGAATGGACGTGAATATCCGGAGATATCTTTTTTGCTTTCATTTTCAATGTAAACAAACGTTGACATGAACTGAAAAATGTCAATAAATGTTTGTTTAATTGATTTATCTGACTCTCCGCTATTAATAATGAGAATGCCTCATGATAAACAAATAGCATGTTAAACAAATCAGTAAACAAATATTTTTAGATTTTTCCTGAATCATAACAAGAGATCATGTATATCCGTCAAATACGACTATGAGTAACAAATAATGGAAATGATTGTACATTTCTGTTTAATTTATTAACAATATTAATAACTGTATGTCATCGTGACGTTGTAATGGACACAGTTGTACTGTATTTTTCATGTCTGTTACCAAAATAAAGTGTTACGCCCAGCGGAAGCTCGATATAATTCAACACATAGTAAATTCATTTGTGGACTTTTGTATGTTGGTGAAACTCGTCAAACATTGCGAAGTAGGATGAGCCAACATCGATATGATGCAAAAGATCCCAAATACAGGATTTTGTATAATCATTTCAATCAACCGGGTCATGACCGCTGTTTGACGATGAAAGTTCGAATCATCGAGAAGATTTACCATCATACAAACAGTCCTATTCTTAGTACATCTTACCGCACCGATAGAGAGTTGTTCTGGATAAAGGAATTAGGCACTGCAATGCCTTACGGTTGCAATGATAACATCAAAGGAGTGGGAAATTTGTCAAGTCCTGGATGCAACGAAATCAACGTGATGAGCCTTTTTAATACTATTCCAAGAACTAAACGTAGCCATGGTCATAAAAGAATTCAACATCCTAATGTTAAAAAGTCCTCTAAACCAAGAACGTTACAAGATACTTTTTATGATTTACTTTCTAATATACAGAAACCTCTTGGAATTCATCATATTCGTACAATCTTATTTTCACTACCTGTAAACTACCTCAAAGATCTTAGGGATTTTGGACTTGACAAAGGAGGCGTAGATCCTTTTTCTCCTAAGTACAGATTGTCTAGTATTATATGTGACGTGGCGTCCTTTCGTCTTTTTAAACCAGTTCGATCTGAACCTCTTCATGATAACAACAGAAAATTCCTCCATATTCCGTTTGCTAACAAAGGAATCGATGCTATTAACATCAGCAACATTCTTAATAGAAAAGAGGTCGTAAAAGAAATTCCACCATATTTCAAAAATCAATCTGTTCCCATTGTCTCCTATAGCTACACTAACAGCATTGGCCGTAAAATTTTCAACTACAAAGAAGCATTGCAAGATATTAACATAGAAGAGTACCTTAAGAACCCTCTGACTTGTGACTGCTCCCACTCTCCTTTTCAATACAACCCATCTGGACATGTAATCACTGGTGATCTGAATATCATTCAACATGAGAGTCTCCGAAAGGTGATTTCTCATGGTCCTAAATTCAGAGAACCTCAACACATCAATTGGAAACATAATTTCAAGATAATTATGGATGCTGTTGAAGATTATGCCAGAAGGTGGATAAAGAGAGAAGTAGACCAAGATCCTGAGTTAGAGTCCTTGTCAGACTGGGTTAGAACAATTAGGTCTCTAGTACAAGGTCGGATTCACAAACTCAATAATTTTGTTAATAGTCGACCTAAGTCTGTATTTAAAGACCAAGAAGCCGTTAAGTGTCTTTCCTCTCTTCATGACAAATATGTTATCGTTCCTGCGGACAAGGCTTCCAACAATATCGTGTTTGTATGTAAATCATATTACTTCGAATGCCTAATCAAGGAATTAGGCATAAATAGCAACACCTCTAGTAATACCACATACAAACCAACTTCGTTCGACAAAGATGAAATCCTAGCTAACCACAGATCATTCATGACCTCTTTAAACATTCCCTCTGGTAAAGAGTCTGAGGATTTACCCTATTTATATTGGATACCTAAACTCCATAAGACACCATACAAAGAAAGGTACATAGCGGGATCATCAACTTGTTCGACGAAAGAATTGTCTATTCACCTGACTAAGATTCTGTCTGCAGTAAAAGAGGGACAACAGAAATATTGTGAAACTGTTTACTCGCGTAGTGGCATAAATCACATGTGGATTTTGAAAAACTCTAAAGATCTTTTGGATAACCTGAAATCAAGATCTTTCTCTCAAAGTATCCTCCATCAAAACTTTTGATTTTTCAACTCTATATACCACCCTACCGCATGACAAATTAAAAACCCGCTTAAAAGAAACAATTCATAAAGCTTTTAGTCATAGAAACTATGGCTCAAAATTTGTTGTGTTAGGCTACAATTCCACATATTTTTCAAACAAAATTCATAAAGGTAAAACATGCTACTCCGAGGAACAAGTGATCAGTATGCTGGAGTTCCTCATCGATAACATATTTGTCTCCTTTGGAGGGACACTGTTTCAGCAGGTCGTCGGCATACCAATGGGTACGAATTGTGCCCCTCTTCTAGCCGATTTATTTTTATACTCATATGAGTCGGAGTTTCTTCAAAAGCTTGTAAAAGATAAGAAGATTCATGAGGCTAGAGCCTTTAATTTCACATACAGGTATATTGATGACGTTTTATCTATCAATAATTCTAGATTTGCAGAATTTCTTCCATTGATATACCCTCCAGAGCTGGAAGTTAAAGAGACCACCGATACAGCTTCGTCCGCATCATTTTTGGACTTATACCTCGAATTTGACGACAGTGGTCAACTCAGTACTAAAATTTATGATAAGCGGGACGACTTCAATTTTAAAATCATAAATTTTCCAAACATGTGCAGCAATATACCAGCTTCTCCTGCATATGGTGTTTACATCTCGCAATTGATTCGCTATGCAAGGGCCAGTAGCAATTATTCTGATTTCCTGAAACGTCATCTTCATCTGAGAAACAGGCTACTGGACCAGGGCTATAAAAAGATTCGCCTTATTCGATCTCTTAAAAAGTTTATATTCCGATACCAATATCTTGTCGAAATATATTCCGTCTCTGCAGAAAAAATTATAAGCGATGCATTTTCATATAGTGAAAATGTATAAAGATAAAGAAGTCAAAAATGTCAAGAATTTTTTTTGTCAATGTGTGACGTAAAAATATTTTTGACATTTACGTCACCGAATATAGTACTGCTTTGACTACTATTTTACCTATTTTGTTCCTGTATTTAAATACTGTTACAGTGACAGCCGGAACCTTTGAGCCGTAATGAGAGCGGGAGGTTTGGCGCCTTAAAATCTGATTCAACCCACCATTTCTTTAGAAATGCCTGTACCAAGTCAGGGTCATTACGGTTTTCACAGTTTTCCGGTTGTTGACTGATTTTGTCTGTTTATATAATTATGAGTTTTGACTTTCCCTGTGTAAGATTGTTCGGAGTTCGGTAATTTTGTTATTACCTTTATTTATTACACCTTCGAAACCCTTGTTGGAAACAGAAATAAGGACAGAATCCCAAAACACGATCCGAACCTGTATTTCGTGACTAGGATCACTGTGTTAAAATTTCGGAAGAATTTGTCGAATAGAAATTAAATTATTGCGGGAAAACACTACGTCTACTGACGGAAAGCGACAAACCGATACCACACCACGATCGTCGGCGACAAATCGATACCACACCACGATCGTTGCCGACAAACCGATAACACACCACGATCAACGGTGGCAAACCGATACCACGGCACGATCGTTATTTTCCGGTAACATAAAATGCGTTTAAAATATTTTAAAAATTGTCATTTTCGTTATGGGATTATTGGCAAAGACATATCTAGACCTTCCGAAAAAGTGGGGCGTCTACATTTATTGCCTCTTAAACCGGACCAATCCAAAGTTGTGCAAAACAAACCCACAATTATTAAGGGGGTATCTCCCAGTGGCGGATCCAGAGGGAGGTGTAGGGGCGTTCGCCCCCCTTAGAAAAGAGAGAGAGAGAGAGAGAGAGAGAGAGAGAGAGAGAGAGAGAGAGGGGGGGGGGGGAGGGGGGCGATCTTCCGTTCCTCTATTAAGCATATCAGCATTCTTTCATTCGCCTGTTAATTGTAATAAATCATTACATATTTTTACCCGTTGCATTGCCCTTTTAGTTTATCTAATTACTTTTGAACTTTTGAAGCAGTCGACGATTAATCAGAAAACAAAGTGATATCATAATCCCTTAGACATTAATTTTATCAAAATCAATCCATTCTACAAACACTTCAATACAAATTACCCCATTTTCAACAGAGAAACATGAGAAAATTGGCTAATATAACACGCCGGGTATTCGGAAACTCGGTGCAAACTAGTTATTTTGAACGTTTTCATTGGTCAATTTTGAATTTTTGGACACTACAGACCGCGGAGCATGCTGTTCCGTGTTCCGTTGCCGTCATGCTCCACGGTCTGTAGTGTCCAAAAATTCAAAATTGACCAATTAAAACGTTCAAAATAACTAGCTTGCACCGAGTTCAAAGTGTCCGCACCTGTTCCGAGTATACGAATACCCTGCATATCCAGAAATTGAGGGTACTTTCCTCATGAATATTCATCACATTTAAATTAGATTTTGATCACGTTACTGCAGTTTTAAGCTTGATGGATCGTTTTTTAGATTTGTCAAAAAATAGCCTATAGTACGGAAATTCAATGTGTCCGTCAATGATTCGAAAATTAAAAGTTATTGTTTATTTCCGCAAAGTTTTTCTTCTGTCAAAATTCAAATATTTTTGTTTTGTAACGATTTTAGACATGTCTTTGATATCGCGATCATGCAAAAATGATCATATTATATTTAATGTGGGAACCCCGAGTTTAGAAGCTAGAAATATAAAGTTAGTTAATATAATTACATATATTATTGAGGAATCTAAATTAATTTCAGAAAATATGTCACCAAATGTCATTCATTGTTAAATTTTGTGTCACACGCCACCAGTTTCATGTATTTCAGACATTTTTACATAGACTCTTAAGGCCAAAAAGTGGTTCGTCGCCTCGGATTTTCATTTAGTACAGGAACCTCGAATATTTAATTGTTTTCATTAATTTTTATTTCATTTAATTCAGCTTGATTCAATGTATCATTTTCAAGTTCAGAAAATGACACACATGCAATTATGAATGATATCGTCTATATAGATCATATGAAAATTGCAGACGTCCCGGCGTCACCATCTTAGATATGCAAATGAGCAAAGTACCCATCATTTCTGGCTATGGCGGCGTGATAAGGAAATCAGGGTAGTCACAGCTCCAGGTAGATAATTTCAAGTGGCATCTCCCTTTAATTTACACTCACTGCTTACAAACTATTTGAAACTTTTTGGAGAAGATTCATGCGTTTTAATACACTTCATCACATTCACAAAATGCTTCAAAATTGTTGACGGAAAAGCTTCCTAAATACTCAAAACCCAGGAGCATTTATCTCTAGTTTTATGGATCATTGTATCCTTTTTCGTTTGACCATTGTATTGTATATCCTTCGATTTACAGCTTATCGTTATTCTTTTTGTATCTTCAAACGTTTCTCGGTTCGTCACATGTCGTATTTAAATTGAAAGCGATTAATCTGCATGAATTTATGTGTAAAAGGAAAATTATTAAAATTTGGGAAATTATTGTATGTAGTATATTGACACAGGCACTTTTTTCTACCATGGGGAAGGTTGACTATCTATCCAATATATGGATACTCGACCTGCACATTTATAGAAACAAGCATGAGAAGAATGTTTAAACAGTGATAGTCATCAATTTCACCAATATCAACAAAGCGAACAATCACCTCTCATCTTAACTGAACTTTCTAGATACAAAAAGACCGCGACCTATGACGTTGAAAATTCAGGTCCTGCCGTGGGACAGGAACAAAAATGTGTCGGAATTAAACCGGTTAATGAGATCCCAGCCTCCCTTCTTGAATACTGGATCTTTAATGTATTTCTACACATATGTATTTACAATAAAACTATCAACAGAATAACACACAAGACAGCTTTAAGTGTTATTTCCTGTTTCGTGCTAGTGAACGGAAACATATTATGTATATATGAGTAACTATATATTATACACACAATCAGTAGCAGATAAAGTTTGTGCTAGTAATGAGGACATCTACGATTTTGGTCTTATTGGTTGTGGTATTTGTTGCTGTGGATGGACATGTCCGTGCCCGTGGGAGATCTCAGATAAGTACGTGTATATGTCATATAATTCCCTCATATCAGATTGAATTAAATTCTAAATATAGTAGATTAGCAACAAAATACTCAATCTTTAAAGATTAGTCATATTTTTACATAGACAGGGCCGTAACTACCATTGAGGCAGACGAGACAGTTGCCTCGACGGATTTTCGGAAGAAAGTACAAATTCCAGTTTAGTTCCGTTAATTTAGACCCCTCTTGATCCGTCCTTGTTTTCTCTATTTTGCAAGTGCTCCGATTTAGTGGATCATATAATATCTTTTATTTCCTTAATAAACAAGTGTGGATACAGAAATGTGCTGTCCTAATGGCCACTGTGGATGTCAATATTTCATATTATTAACTTTAAAAAAAAAAATCATGGACACAGGGGTTCTGGATTTTTTTAAATAAAAAACTAATCCTGGATTATTATTTTTGCTTAAAGTCCGGTCCTCTGTTTTTATTTCAAATTTTCATCATAGCCCCCCTCCCCTCCCCCTCCCAAGGGATATAAAATTGTATCATTAATAATAAATTAATAGATAATAAATTCAGATTTTCTATTTAAAATAAATCTCATTTACAAAACCACTGATATTTGTTCAATTTTTAACGCTGATTTAAGCTTTAGTCCCAACAATTTTTTATGTTTCTCTTTAAACTGTCGAAACATAACATTTATTTAACTGTAAAATTCACTAATAAAATTCACCCCCCCCCCTTTTTTTTCTTGTTTAAATCAATGATCAACAATATTCCAGAATCAAACAAATGAATAAATATAACATAGATTTCTTTTACATGCATCTTTTTACCATGCGGTGTCAGTGTGTTTTAAATTGGTCATCCAATCAGGACGCTCATTATTCTTGTCCAAGATAAAAAATACATGGCTAAAATTACCTGTGGGTGTTTCCCCACTTCAACTCGTGAATTTACATAGAAATCGGAGATATTTCGTCATAAAACTTCACACATGGTTTTGTCTATCATATTTCTTGAAGACAAACATAAAATTGTATTGCATTTATCAATATTGTATGAGTATCAACAGTTTTTTCAACACCGTATCTGTTTCTCGATACATCCGCAACTTCAACTCGTAAATTTACATAGAAATCGGAGATGTTTCGTCATAAAACTTCACACATGGTTTTGTCTATCATATTTCTTGAAGAAAAACATAAAATGTTATAGCATTTATCAATATTTTATGAGTATCAACAGTTTTTTCAACACCGTATCTGTTTCTCGATACAGCCGCCCGATTACAGTGACCCGTGACCCAGATTAGCAGGTCCCAGCATTTTTTTTCTTAATAAGGTTGTTTAACATACATTGTATATATAATCAGAGGCGGATTTAGAGGGGGAGTGCGGATCGTGCGCCCCCCCCCCCCCCTAAAATTCGCTACAACGTTAATTAAGCAGTTCAACAAACAACTTTTTCATGAATCATTGAATGGTTAACTCGTGACCTGTAAGTCAAAATGTATAGAAATGATATTAGGAGTAAAGTTGGGATATCATTCTAAAAAGCTCTACCCATTGATAAATGATCAGTATACCGGATGAAGCTTTTCGTTTCACCGTTGGTTCATTCATTGAAAACGTATGATTCATTCTTGTTTATAGACAAACAAAGGCGAATATGTTAACATTAATGCTGCATGAAACGATTCTGATCATCTAATTTAGTCACGTTAGCTTATCAGAAATCAACAACAAGTTCATGTATTGACAATTTCCGCTTTTGTTTGTTTATAAACAAGAACGGTCGAATCATACGTTTTCAATGAATGAATCAAACGACGAAAAGAAAAGCTCCATCCGGACGGGCAGTATTAACTAGAACCACCCGAAAGGACAAGCACCTAAAGTGCAGACCAATTAGTGAAATGAGGAATGCGTTAAAACTAAACCAATAGTTCTTTGAAGGGTGTTAAAATATCGTGATCGATCAGTCATGAGTTGAACAATTCGCATCACGGTTGTTCAAAAAAAGTTTTACTTCAGGTTCTTATAATCTGACAAAAACATACTGTTAACAATTATCCGACAAAATTAAGACACAAAGTCAAGTTTTTTTTTATCTCATAAAAATGGTGTGGTTGGTTCAAAATTGTCGTTCAAATAAATGTCTGTAATCCCTCAAACCCCCAGGGCTCTGCATTGGACCCGCTGGGGACCTTAAGCGGTCCCCAGACACCTCGCCTACTCACGCCCCCCCCCCCCCCCCCTAACCACAAATCCTGGATCCGCCCCTGATAATAGACCGTCATACATGCACTACTGCAAAATGCTATTGAAATAATAATTTCATAGGCTTCCCATCAACATTAAAAATGGTCATGTTCCAGTTACTTTCAAGTGTCATTTGATCAGACTAAAGAACGTCTCGTACAAACTTCAACTAAACTGACATGCCATACCCAAATGATTTTCCACAAGAGGTTGACAGATCGGCGGCAAAATGTAGCCGCTGAAACTTACAGTTTAGCAACACAGTTACAGACTCAATTTCTTAGGCTGACGCTGACTTGTACCCAAATGTTTATGTGATTTAAGGCTACTTCTAACATTACCAGTCGGTTCCTGTACATGTGAGAGGTCTTTCTCGGCTTTTCGGCGCCTCGGGACTTGGTGTAGAACAACAATTACTGAAGATCGCCTGCGTGGGTTGGCGATTACTAAGTATTCACGTCCACCGTAATGATACTGTCGGACAGGTAATTCCAGAAGCTGTTCTCAAAAGACGGGATTCGATCTTGAATTTACCGACTTAGTACTACTTTGTTTGAAATTGTTCATTTAAATTTTGTTTATCAATCAGTTGTGTTATGTTTAATCTACAATAGCAACGTCAACGATTTGGTCGGTATTTACGGTTGTAACTGGTATATAAAGCGTCTCAAACTCTCAATAATATAGAAACCGATTATAATAGAGATCGTTATTTTCGGCCGTTAAGTCACAATTTTTGGCCGGGGGAGTGGGCCCCCTTACATAAGGACCTCAATCGGTGGTCCCACTGATACCCCTGCCTCCCCTATTTTAAACCTTAGTTACGGCCCTAATAAAAATATTATTTTCATAAATGAGAGACATGTAAAAGGGGGTATGGTGTTTAACATCACGTTCAACAATATTAATTTCTTGTATTTATAAATAAATACGAAACTAAATATATATTTATCGGGGATTCGATGCCTGCAAGTCCCAAAATATTTAAAGCACATTTTTATGACTAAAATAGTAAAAAGATTCAAGTTCATATACGCTAGTACAAAAGAATAAACTAGATTCTGTAAAATAATCCACTGTCCGAACAATATTTGTATATCATTGATTTATCAACGAAGTTTCAAATACAATGTACTAAAAGATGCATATCAATGTAGTACGCAGATCTTCCTAATAACAACAAAAATCCTTGGTATTCATTTGTAGCTATAATTGTTAGAATTGCTAAAATACAACAAGAATTTAAAAATCTCAGAGTTAGAAATTAAAAATGGGCTTCAAAAGATTGTATATTATACATGAGAATTATTAAACAAATTTGTGTTTAAATCGAGCAAATTGTGAGAAAGGAAATATAAGTCGGTCGTTTTTCTCAAATTCCCATTGATGAATAAAGTGACATGAAAGATGCAAAAAATAAATAGTCTGACTCTGCATGCACTTTCAACAAGAAATGTTGGTAAACTTTGA
Organism: Bathymodiolus septemdierum; assembly: GCA_963383655.1. NCBI lineage: Eukaryota > Metazoa > Mollusca > Bivalvia > Mytilida > Modiolidae > Bathymodiolus > Bathymodiolus septemdierum. The sequence goes on along the minus strand of OY726524.1, from coordinate 26,236,130 downwards.
GTAAAATTAAGTGATTTATTTTTGTTTCGTGTGAAAAAAAAAATATGTCTCGAGTGAAAAACAAACACCCCTACTCCAAAATATAAAGTTAAATTGTCGGACACATACTATTTTTTTTATAATTATGTTGGAATTTTACTTTTAGACTTAGATTGGTGTACATCATCTAGGTGGCGCTGCAGGAGAAATCTTCTATGGTGTGGTTGTGGTGGTAACGGTGACAATATCAGATCATCACAAGAGTGTATTCAATTGTGTAAGTTATGAAAAGAAAGTTTAAAGTACACTATCACATTTACAATTATTACGGGAACGACCATTTAAATTTTAGGTGAGGAGGTTGTTTGTTCTCTGTCTAGTAGAAACAAGGGCAACGCAAAGCGTGGCGTATCCCCTTTGACCTTGAAAATCAATAGGGTTCCATATTCTCTTAATGAATAAATATGTACCAAATTTGGTCAAAATCCATTGAAGGATGTTGATTCTAGAGTGTTCACAAGGATGTTACGGCTCTCTACTGTGTGGATAAGAACAGGGGAATAGAAGCCGGGGTAAAGGGGACTTGGTTTTATGGGAAAAAAATAGTAAAAGCTAATTTTCAGCCTGGAAGCAAAATGTGTTGAATAAATCAAAAGGTATTTAAAGGTATTCAGGGTTTATTTGAAGCCAAACAACCTTGGATATGGACAAGAACAAGTTAGGTAAAGGGAAAAGAGATTAAATAATAAAGAATTTTTTTTAAATAAATATATGAACATAAAGTTAAAAAAGGGGGCAATTCCATGTCACAAGCGCTGTGATGACAAGTACTGATTATGGGGACCACGATGACCTCTCTGATTATGAAAGTCTCAAAAGACATGAAATATAACACAATCAAAGACAAACACGGATGTAAAAATTATCTTACAACTTGTTTAGCCATGCCAGTGGCCAGTACACAAACTGTTTGATCTATTGTTCTCTTAATTTCTATACTTTTAGGTGACGAGTACAGCTATGACACCTCAGACGTAAGAGGAGGTGATAACAGTGACAGGCAAGAAAATATGAATATTGGTAGCCGTGTGGGTTTAAACGGTGAAGATGGACAGAATGGAGAAGATGGTCTGGATGGGGGCTGCGGAGGCGGACAAGGTGGTAGGAGAGGGAGAGGTGGTCGCGGAGGAAGAAGTCGTGGTCGCGGTAATATGGGTGTTGGTGGAGGTGGAGGTAATGGTGGAAATGGCGGTAGTGGTGGAAACGGTGGTAGCGGATGCCAAGGTAGTGGTGGAGGCAGGAGTAATACAGATTTAATCGATGGTCATGGAGGAAGAGGTGGTCACGGTAGGAGTGGAAGCAGGGGTGGTGGAGGTCGAGGTGGCAACGGTGGTCGTGGTGGAGGTGGAGGCAGAGACGGTAATGGCGGTGGTGGAGGCAGGGGTGGTAATGGTGGTCGAAGCGGAGGCAGAGGTGGTTACAGTGGTGATGAGGACAGTGATGGTAATGGCAGTGGTGGAGGCAGAGGTGGTAATGGAGGTGGTGGAGGAGGAGAAGGCAGAGGTAGTAATGGTGGTGGTGGTGGAGGAGGCACAGGTCGTAATGGTGGTGGTGGAGGAGGAGGAGGAGGCAGAGGTGGTAATGGTGGTGGTGGTGGAGGAGGAGGAGGAGGAGGAGGCAGAGGTGGTAATGGTGGCGCTGGAGGTGGAGGAAGAAGTGGTAACGGTGGCAGGGGATTTGGTCAGAACAGCGGTTGAGGTTGAGGTAGTACTAGTGGTCGAGGGGGTTTTGGTCATTTTAAATAACAGAGGGGTAGGTGGCATACCTGGGTACAGGGTTTATATTTAAAGGATTTAATGCTAATTATATGAAGTGTTTCTTTATACATTGTATAAGGAATATTTTCTCTAAATTTGAAAATACATGTACTATTATATTTTGTGACATATCAGGAGCATTTGATAAGTATGACATAAAGCATCGATAAAAAACTACATTTCTATGGTATCGTTGGTGATCTTCTACAAAGGTTTAATGAATATGTCAATGATAGAAAGCAAAATGGTTTTGTAAATAATGAATGTTCAAATCCTGATTCTGTCAAAGTTGACGTTCCAAAAGGATATGTACTTATTCCCTTCTTTTTCTATTTTATATAAATGATATTGCAGACAACTTGGGCAATCTGGCACGTTTGCTTGCTGACGACACTTCATCATCTGACTCCGATCGAAACTATGATATTGTGAAATCTTATATTACTAATGATGTCAATATTTAGTGACTGTGCAAATTTGATGAAATAAGTACAAAGGAAATGTATATGACCTATAACAAAGTTCGAGCCATTATAAGACAAACAAAACTATATTAAATCAGTGTTCGGTCATCTGGTCTACATCAACTTATTTTTCCGTACTTCACTATATTGTGTTAAATATTATCTATATATGAGTGTGTGCTAGATTTGTTGTCATAATTATTTGTGTGATATTTGTAGAAAGAATAAGTTGTGATAACTTTTCGTTCAATCTAATTGCTGTTGTATTTGCAATAAAATATTATTAAACTTAAACTGTTTTTAGTTTTCTTATTTAACTGACGGAATACCTGTCTCTTTTTCTTTCTTTTTTTGTATGTCTTTTTTTCTTCTTCTGTATTTGTAACCTCCTAATGTGATGGCGTGACAATAATGGCGGTACATTTGTATTTGTAAGATTACTACATTCATATCATCTTTTCTTATTGGTAACCCCGTATCTGGGAAATTAAATTACATACACTAAAATAACATAAAAATAACAAAGATGTCCAGATGTAAAGAGTATAGCTTATATGCAGGCTATATTCCGTTTCACACCCATTTTAATAAGGTATGGATTATGCTCATTTATGAAGACCCCATGGTGACCAGCAATATAAAAAAAAGTGCTTTTCCTTTACTTTAATTTATGTCTAGTGTAAAATTTGTGATTTTTCTGCAGGATAAACACAATATTAATGCAGTGTCTTAAAATATCAAGTTTATGTGTATTCGGCACAAAACTGGGGAAAGGCTCGGTGAACCTCGCCTTAATCCAAGTTTTTAAGCCTCATTTCGTACACATAACTTTATAATTTAAGATACTGCACTAATATTGTCTGTCTTTTCGTAGCAACTGAAAAATATTAAGGAGAACACCCATTTAACTTGTAGGGAGGTACTGTTTTCTTCATGAACAAAATTAACATAAAAGATACAAAAAAAATAATAAATAGCTTGATCATATAGTCTCAACGAAAACAAATCGCATAGTTTGATGTTCACAAATAAAATAGCCTGATTTTTTTGGTTTCCTTTAAAATAATAATATGACTGGAAGGAAAGGAGTTGGACTCCCCCTCTTAGGAGTTAAATGGTCGGTTCCTAACCAGAGTTACATTAACTTGAAGTTGGTAAAGGAATAATTGTATACTATTGGAATAGCTCTTACAATAATGATTTATACGACGAGCAGAGTCTCTGTACGACAGGTGAACTTCACTGTGTCAAAGGGATTGATAATTTTAATTAGAAATATCCCACTACTACAGTAAACCTTATCAACTTCCACAATCGAACCAAATAATTGACTGCGAGTTCGAGGTGTACAAAGAATATACGTATCCGAGCATTTGACAAGGGACCGACTATTTAACATTTAAGTCAATTTATTTCTTAATTGCATCTTTCGGGTCGATATATTTTTATTGAATTTGGCGGCAGAATTAAGCAAATATATATACCTCTAATAGTTAAATGGTTGTTACTTAACGAGATTCAAATGTATATATAGGAAAGGCCGAACTAAATTGTGATTTTGTTTTTGTTTTAAAGGATAATGGTCTTTAGTGGGGCAACTGATTTAACCTTCTTAACTTTACAAGGGTCACGTTCTATTATTCGTTTTCAGTCTAGTTTGATCGGATATGGCATATTGACAGATGTACATTATAAACTAAAGATACAAGTACCACTTCTATAAACTAAAGATACAAGTACCACTTCTATAAACTAAAGATCCAAGTACCACTTCATATTTTTCTCAAATCACTCGTGCATCTTATTACTGTACAAAGAGTTTTCCAAGAGTACGGTCTATAGTAATTTCCTAATTATATTGCTTAATATTGCAACCTTTTTGTGGTTAATCCCTGAAGTGACTTTTGTACAATGTTTCCTCTAGATCTGAACCATGACACTTAAACAGAACAGTACCTTGAAACTGAGTTGAACTCAAATAAACTCAAATGTCTTAAACAGATGAAGAGAGCGAACTCGGTATGGATCTGTTTCTGTTAAAACTTTCTTGGCTTTTGGTCTGAAGATTACCTTATAGCATGAGAGTGAGATCACCACTGACAAATTTCATCATGTACTGGTTCTATAATTCAGCAGTCAATTTGCATTGACTATTTTATTTCTAAAAGGGGTCAAATTCCAAAATTGCGCATATTGCTCTGTCAAGCAAATTACTGTGTCCACACTTGCTTTTAATGTATACAAAGGGAGTAGGAGCCAGGATGGCAAATATGGGTTTCATCTCAATAACTTTAGTTCCCCTTAAGCAAATCATTTGATCTTAATACTGAAGGACATGGAACATAAAAGACAGTCAAGTTTGATTGTAGACTATATAACAATATTCCCGTTCTTGAGTTGTGCCCCTTGAATCGCCAAATGTACTAATTCCTCAGGTTTCTGTTCCCATAAAGCAAATCACTTGAAACTTATTAAACCAAGTTTTTGACAACAATACACAAGTCAAGTTTGCTTAGCTGGAATCAAGTTCTCATCTTTCCAAATTTTCCAATCCTCAACTCTCCCTTTTCAGTGACAGTCAGTCACTGCGACTCTCTTCCAATTCCTCCATCTGTATATTTTTTAGCTCCTTGGATGATCTTCTTCAAGGATTGTGTCTTGTGACCTTGTCCAACATTTCCAAGATGGCCACCATGGCTTCTGATTAGTTGAATAATTACAAATCTTTGAAAATCTTCTTCTTAAGAACCAATGAAAGGCATAACACCAAATTGGGTCCAAATAGTCCTTAGGTGGTCCCCTTCCTAAATTTTATCCCATGATTCGGTAAATTTATCCAAGTCAGCAGCTGATTATGTAACTTTTTGTATTACAACATTTTCTTAATGGTTTCTGAATCGCCTTTAACCAATAATTCACCATTAGATTGGTGAAATACAGGTCAAGTTGGATGTTCATCTGACATTTATCGTTTCAGAATAATACCTTAATCATGCAAAAAGTGAAATTTTTTGCCAGTCCTGGGTCTCTGTCGTCTGTTGAGATATTCCTTGAATGGTCCTCTTCCAAAATTTTGTTTGATGACCTTGTCCTTCATTCAAGATCACCGACAGGGCAAGATTGTTTGAACATTGAAAATCTTTGACAATCTTATTCTGAAGAACCATTGTCAAAGGTTGTTTCTCTAATTGCCATTATTTCGGTAGTTTTAGATTGCTCAGAAAAGTATGTAGACATCAAGGGGTAATCAGAAGGCATAATTCCAAGAGCAGACAATGCAATGGCCAAAGGAACAAGAGCAACACAAAGCATGGCGTATCACCTCGCCTAAAAATTTAGGGCTCCAAATTCTCTTAAGGACTAAGTATGCACAAAGTTTGGTCATAATCCATTGAAGGGTGTTGATTCTAGAGTGTTCACAACGATGTTACGGAAGGACGGACGGACGGAAGGTAGCGTTACTATATCCCTTCGCAACTTTGTTGGCGAGGAGATAAAAAGGATAATAAGGGAAACAATGGTAAATATTATACAGAATACTAAAGTTTGAGCAACATGAACCCCACTAGAAATGAGGATGAACTCGGTTGCTCAAAAAGGGTAAACAATTCCTGATCCAATAGTAGAACCTGTAAAAATATTCTTGTGCCCGCCTTCAGAGGTGTAGGGGCCCAATTGTTCTCTGCATAGCCTGCAGTGTGTTGTTGTTTGTACTTTAACAGCCGATATTATAAAACTCCAGCGCTGGGCCTAATTGACGTCCTGCTGAATAGCATGAAATATTAGCCGCTGAATGTTTTAGCAACATACAATCAAACCAAATCTATCTATTTACGAGAAAAAACTATCCATCAATGCCACTGTCATTTTGTTTGCACATTAGGGCCACTTGTTTGTAAACCGGTAGGGTTTTAATACCAAAATTCAATACCAATCTTAAATTCAGTGCCAAGGATGATTGTGCTAAAAATTCAGAAGGATCTGTTGACTAGAACTTAAGCTATCACATGGAAACCACTGTGTACAGACAGACCGCAAGAACGGTGCAATAACATAGTAAATAATAGATGTCTCTATAACCATTACACAACTGTTCAGCCATCATATAAAATACTATATAAATACACTCAAGTTTTGTATAGGTAATAGCCGTTTATTATTCATTAAGGTAACAATGTACAAACACAAATCTAGTTAATAAAAGAACTCTTCTTCCACAAATAAAACAACATTTTCTCAACATCTTTCAAACTCTAACATTGCATATATATATATTTCTGGTTTTGCTTTTTTTCTACAACACAATAAATAACATAAACAATATGTGCAACCACTTCCTTCAACTAAATTCTGTGTTATTTAATTTGTCATACACACAATGTTAAGTGGATCATTCACACAAATTTTTTGAATGTTGCAAATTTCTAGTTCAACCTTTTGACGGCAAAGTTAATGAAATCCTCGTCGACAGACAGCATACGATCATATAAAAATTTTCAATTTTTATTTTGATGTCAGAGGTGAAATGAATCGTTATGTGTATTATTTTAATCTTGTAATAAATAGAAGATGGTTTCTAGGCGTTGTCCATATCTCGATGACCGTGACATTTCCTTAACTGATGTTTTTACGATAAATAATGTATACCCAATTCAAAAATAAAGTTTATATATGAAGTTCCTATGAACTGAAAGACCAGGAAAAAAATGTTAGTTACACAAAAGACATATAATACAACACATTCTTTTCTGCCAGCTTCCATTGAATAATTGTTAATTATACATAAAATTAAGACGATAAAGAGAACTGATGCAAAATAATAAAAACAATGTAACATATGGACCATTTATACTTTTCTCAAGTGACAATTTTATGAAAACTACACATGAGAATCTAAAGTTATTTTTGCATTAAAGGCTGTTACAGGAAAACAAATGCCTCCCAAGGCTGAGAAAACCATATGAGTGTTCAGTAGATGATATTACACAACAATATTAAATTGGGTTAGGGTTATGGTGTTTAACTCCACCTTCAACAATATTTCAGTTATACTATGGCTGTCAGTGTTATTGGTGGAGGAAATCGAAGTATCTGGCGAAAGCCCTTGACCTGTCGAAAATCACATAATGTTGTATTGAGTACACATCACCATGAGCGGATTTGAACTCACAACTTTAATGGTGATAGGTACTGACTGCATAGGAAGAGTTGTATATCAAATACGATCACGACAACGACGATCCCCTTATTAAATTAGCAGAAAACATGAATCTGGTAACAAAAAACATTAACATTAATGTTACATAAAACCTTTTTGTCGCCATCAAGAATAAATGAGCCAATAAGAAAGCCTATTGGAGAACTTGACACCTGTCAAAAATTAACTTTCATATGTCTAACTTATCATTAATGTGAGATAAAAACATGTTGCAAGACATCAATTCTGTATACTACCTTTTACTTGGCAAACTAAATTATAGACAATGCAACAAACTGCTTGCTGATTGGTTAAATGTTATATTTATCTGATTGTAAACAGCAGGATAAGTAACCATCCAAAAGATAAAGTAAAACATAACTATGAACAAGATCAGTCACCATGGTTACAACAAACAAATGTGACATAGAAATGAAATGACTAACAATTGTTATAAATACTTTATATTCCAGTTGAACAATTAAAAAACCCCACTAAAATAACGTTTAACAGAATTTCAACAATGCTGCGTGACCCTAGCTACATCTCTTGTGCAAAAAAAACCAACAATTTACTGCTGAAAAATTAATGTGTAAACAATTTTAACAGTTAGTAACTACAGTAACAAATTTTCTTGTAGATTTGTCAATAAATGAATTATGAAAAGCAAACTTAAACAGTGATGGTCAACAATTCCACCTATATCATCAAAACGAACAATTACAAGTCACCTTCATTCACTGAATACAAAAAAAAATATTTTTTAAACAAATTTTATATAAATCTTTATGGGTACACTATATTCCAAGTACAACTACAACGCTAAAAAAAATCCATAACTTTGTTTTTTCATAGAGTAAACCAGGTCTTTAACAAGGAGAAGGTCGACTATCTATGCAATATATGGATACTCGACCTTCACATTTATAGAAACAAGCATGAGAAGAATGTTTAAACAGTGATAGTCATCAATTTCACCAATATCAACAAAGCGAACAATCACCTCTCATCTTAACTGAACTTTCTAGATACAAAAAGACCGCAACCTATGACGTTGAGAATCCAGGTCCTGCCGTGGGACAGGAACAAAAATGTGTCGGAATTAAACCGGTTAATGAGATCCCAGCCTCCCTTCTTGAATACTGGATCTTTAATGTATTTCTACACATATGTATTTACAATAAAACTATCAACAGAATAACACTCAAGACAGCTTTAAGTGTTATTTCCTGTTTCGTGCTAGTGAACTGAACATATTATGTATATATGAGTAACGATTTTGGTTTTTTTGGTTGTGGTATTTGTTGCTGTGGATGGACTTGTCCGTGACCGTGGGAAATCTCAGATAAGTATGTGTATGTCATATAATTCCCTCATATTAGATTGAATTAATTTCTAAATATAGTAGATTAGCAACAAATTACTCAATCTTTAAAGATTAGTCATATTTTTACATAAACAGGGCGGTAACTACCATTGAGGCAGACGAGACAGTTGCCTCGACTGATTTTCGGAAGAAAGTAAAAATTCCAATTTGGATCCGTTAATTTAGACCCCTCTTGATCCGTCCTTGTTTTTTTCAATTTTGCAAGTGCTCCGACTTAGTGGATCATAGAGTTTACTATGATATCTTTTATTTCCTTAATAAACAATATATATAATAGACCATCATACATGCACTACTGCAAAATGCTTATGAAATAATAATTTCATAGGCTTCCCATGAACATAAAAAATGGTCATGTTCCAGTTACTTTCAAGTGTCATTTGATCAGACTAAAGAACGTCTCATACAAACTTCAATTAAACTGACATGCCATACCCAAATGATTTTCCACAAGAGATTGACAGATGGGCGGCAAAATGTAGCCGCTGAAACTTACAGTTTAGCAACACAGTTACAGACTCAATTTCTTAGGCTGACGCTGACTTGTACCCAAATGTTTATGTGATTTAAAGCTACTTCTAACACTACCAATCGGTTCCTGTACATGTGAGAGTTCTTTCACGGCTTTTCGGCGCCTCGGGACTTGGTGTAGAACAATAATTACTGAAGATCGCCTGCGTGAGTTGGCGATTATTCACGTCCACGTAATGATAATGTCGGACAGGTAATTCCAGAAGCTGTTCTCAAAAGACGGGATTCGAGTTGCAATAGGAAAAGCCATCTTGAATTTACCGACTTAGTACTACTTTTATTTGAAATTATTAATTTAAATTTCATTTCAGTTTAATCTACCATAGCAGCTTCGACATGTTTGGTCGGTAATTACGATTGTAGCTGGTATATAAAGCGTCTCAATAATATAGAAACCGATTATATAATAGAGATCGTTATATTCGGCCGTTAAGTCACAATTTCCGGTCGGGGGAGTTAGACCCCCGGACCCTCTTACATAAGGACCTCAATCGGTGGTCCCACTGATACCCCTGCCTCCCCTGTTTTAAACCTCTAGTTACGGCCCTGATAGAAATATTATTTTCATACACGAGGGACATGTAAAAGGGGGGCATGGTGTTTAACGTCACTTTCAAAAATTTAATTTCTTGTACTTATAAATAAATACGAAACTAAATATATATTCATTGGGGATCACACTGTACGAACGGCATTTAAAAAGCCTTCAGGAATTCGATGCCCGCAAGTCCCAAGATAATTAGAGCACATTTTTAAGACTAAAATGGTAAAAAGATTCAAGTTCATATACGCTAGAACAAAAGAATAAACTAGATACTTAAAAATAATCCACTGTCCGAACAATATTTGTATATCATTGATTTATCAACGCAGTTTCCAATACAATGTACTAAAAGATGCATATCAATGTAGTACACAGATCGTCATAATAACAACAAAAATTCTTCGTATTCATTTGTAACTATAATTGTTAGAATTGTTAAAATAAAACAGGAATTTAAGAATTTCAGAGTTAGAAATTAAAAATAGGCTACAAAAGATTGTATATTATACATGAGAATTATGTAACACATTTGTGTTTAAATCGAACAAATTCGGTCGTTTTTCTGAAATACCCAGTGATGAATAAAGTGATATGAAAGATGCAAAAAATAAAAAGACTCTTTCAACAAGAAAAATTATCGGTTTTTTGGTGTAAAAAAAAAATATATATATATAATGTGATTTTTGTTTGCTTAGTGTGAAAACCAAATTATATCTCGAGTGAAAAACAAACAAAAATATAAAGTTAAATTGTCGGACACATTATTTGAAAAAAAGATTATGCTGGAATTTAATTTTGTTCAGATTTAGATTGGTGTACATCATCTAGGTGGCGCTGCAGGAGAAATCTGTTATGGTGTGGTTGTGGTGGTAACGGTGACAATATCAGATCATCACCAGAGTGTATTCAAATGTGTAAGTTATGAAAAGAAAGTTTAAAGTACACTATCACATTTTCAATTATTACAGGAACGACCATTTAAATTTTGGGTGAGGAGTTTGTTTGTTCTCTGTCCAAATTTAATAGAAATAAAACAATTGACCCGAAATGTGCAAAGATAAATAACGGGACCCTGCAGTTTTCAACGTGAAAATGTGCCAAAATTTTAAGAGAAATTACCGATTTCTGGATCGGGGAAATCCTAGTCTCCCTAACAGATGGTAATACATGTAGTAAGTTATTATTCACTTTATACGTGCGCCATGTGGTATAGATCATTTGAATTTGAGGGTAACTGGCCATGGTCTAGCTGTTTATTCGACGTGACAATGATAACAACTATATGTTTTGACAGATGTGTATGACAAGCAATTTTCTTCACCACTTCGTCCATTGGAACACACTGATATCCTTCTCAAAAAGAATATGGAGCTATTAATGATTAATGCAAACTTTCAATATAAATATGTCAATTATATCGTGGCGGTCAGGTTTGTTCGCTTAGGAAACAGGATTCGTTACCACCGGCCTTCTACAGGTCACTGACAAATCCCATAGAGTGTTATCGAATGCACTATGCCATGATTCGCGACAATAGCGGTGATAGGCACGGGCGCTTTTTACATGGAATTGCGCCCTTTTTGACTTTCTGAATATATATTTATTTTCAATAAATTTGCTCTATTTTTTTCATCTCTTTTAACGTGTTCGTATCCATACAATCTAATAGTAAGTATAAGGTACAGTGCTAATCTATTGGAATAAAAGAAACTGCCAATACGGGTAACTTCTTTTGTTTCAATAGTATATAATTTATATAATAAAAAAAAAATCGTGAGAACAGTTTGGTTTGGGAACGAGTTGCTTATCGGCGTTCATAAACAGAACTGCAACAACAGCGGCCTATAACTAATATTAGAGGCGGCATTTAAAATAACATTGCTGGGAGTATCATTGTACAGCAATAGATTACATGTGTCGGCTCTCTACTTTGTGGATAATAAGAACAGAGGCATAGAAGCAGGGGTAAAGGGGACTTGGTTTTATGGAGGAAAATTAGTAAAAGCTAATGTTTAGCCTGGAAGCAAAGAGTGTTAAATAAATCAAAAGGTATTTAAAGGTATTCAGGGTTTATTTGAAGCCAAACGACCTTGGATATGGTCAAGAACAAGTTAGATAAAGGGAAAAGAGATTAAATAACGTTTAACAGAATTTCAACAATGCTGCGTGACCCTAGCTACATCTCTTGTGCAAAAAAAACCAACAATTTACTGCTGAAAAATTAATGTGTAAACAATTTTAACAGTTAGTAACTACAGTAACAAATTTTCTTGTAGATTTGTCAATAAATGAATTATGAAAAGCAAACTTAAACAGTGATGGTCAACAATTCCACCTATATCATCAAAACGAACAATTACAAGTCACCTTCATTCACTGAATACAAAAAAAAATATTTTTTAAACAAATTTTATATAAATCTTTATGGGTACACTATATTCCAAGTACAACTACAACGCTAAAAAAAATCCATAACTTTGTTTTTTCATAGAGTAAACCAGGTCTTTAACAAGGGGAAGGTCGACTATCTATGCAATATATGGATACTCGACCTTCACATTTATAGAAACAAGCATGAGAAGAATGTTTAAACAGTGATAGTCATCAATTTCACCAATATCAACAAAGCGAACAATCACCTCTCATCTTAACTGAACTTTCTAGATACAAAAAGACCGCAACCTATGACGTTGAGAATCCAGGTCCTGCCGTGGGACAGGAACAAAAATGTGTCGGAATTAAACCGGTTAATGAGATCCCAGCCTCCCTTCTTGAATACTGGATCTTTAATGTATTTCTACACATATGTATTTACAATAAAACTATCAACAGAATAACACTCAAGACAGCTTTAAGTGTTATTTCCTGTTTCGTGCTAGTGAACTGAACATATTATGTATATATGAGTAACGATTTGGAATTGCGCCCTTTTTGACTTTCTGAATATATATTTATTTTCAATAAATTTGCTCTATTTTTTTCATCTCTTTTAACGTGTTCGTATCCATACAATCTAATAGTAAGTATAAGGTACAGTGCTAATCTATTGGAATAAAAGAAACTGCCAATACGGGTAACTTCTTTTGTTTCAATAGTATATAATTTATATAATAAAAAAAAAATCGTGAGAACAGTTTGGTTTGGGAACGAGTTGCTTATCGGCGTTCATAAACAGAACTGCAACAACAGCGGCCTATAACTAATATTAGAGGCGGCATTTAAAATAACATTGCTGGGAGTATCATTGTACAGCAATAGATTACATGTGTCGGCTCTCTACTTTGTGGATAATAAGAACAGGGGCATAGAAGCAGGGGTAAAGGGGACTTGGTTTTATGGAGGAAAATTAGTAAAAGCTAATGTTTAGCCTGGAAGCAAAGAGTGTTAAATAAATCAAAAGGTATTTAAAGGTATTCAGGGTTTATTTGAAGCCAAACGACCTTGGATATGGACAAGAACAAGTTAGATAAAGGGAAAAGAGATTAAATAATAAAGAAATTTTTTGGAAATAAATATATGAACATAAAGTTAAAAAAGGGGGCAATTCCATGCCACAAAGGCTGTAGTGAAAATTGGACAACATGTACCATACAATCGTGGGGACCACGATGACCTCTCTGATTATGAAAGTCTCAAAAGACATGAAATATAACACAATCAAAGAAAAACACGGATGTAAAAATTTTCTTACAACTTGCTTAGCCATGCCAGTGGCCAGTACACAAACTGTTTGATCTATTGTTCTCTTAATTTCTATACTTTAAGGTGACGAGTACAGCTATGACACCTCAGACGAAAGAGGAGGTGATAACAGTGACAGGCAAGAAAATGTGAATATTGGTAGCCGTGTGGCTTTAAACGGTGAAGATGGACAGAATGGAGAAGATGGTCTGGATGGGGGTTGCGGAGGGGGACAAGGTGGTAGGAGATGGAGAGGTGGTCGAGGAGGAAGAGGTGGTGGTCGTGGTAATAGGGGTGGTGGTGGAGGTAATGGTGGAAACGGTGGTAGCGGATGCCAAGGTAGTGGTGGAGGCAGGGGTAATACAGATTTAATCGATGATCGTGGAGGAAGAGGTGGTAACAGTGGTGGTAGCGATGGGAGTGGCGGCAGGGGTGGTTTCGGTGGTGGAGGTGGAGGTGGTAACGGTGGTCGTGGTGAAGGTGGAGGCAGAGGTGGTAATGGCGGTGGTGGAGGCAGGGGTGGTAATGATGGTCGAGGCGGAGGAGGAGGCAGAGGTGGTTACAGTGGTAATGGGAACAGTGATGGTAATGGCGGTGGTGGAGGCAGAAGTGGTAATGGAGGTAGAAACGGTGGTCGATGTGGAGCAGGAGGCAGAGGTGGTAATGGTAATGCTGGAGGTGGAGGAAGAGGTGGTAACAGTAGACGTGGAGGTAGTATTGATAACGGTGGCAATGGGGGCGGGGGTGGAGGCAGAGGTAGTGATCTTCTACAAAGAATTATTGAATATGTCAATGATAGAAAGCAAAATGTTTTTTGTAAATAATGAATGTTCAAATCCTGATTCTGTCAAAGTTGGCGTTCCAAAAAGATATGTACTAATCCCCTTCTTTTTTTTTAACTTATATAAATGATATTGGGCAATCTGGCGCGTTTACTTGCTGACGACACTTCATCATCTGACTCCGATCGAAATTATGATATTGTGAAATCTTATATTACTAATGATGTCAATATTTAGTGACTGTGCAAATTTGATGAAATAAGTACAAAGGAAATTTATATGACCTATAACAAAGTTCGAGCAAATATAAGACAAACAAGACTATATTAAATCAATGTTCGGTCATTTGGTCTACATCAACTTATTTTTCCGTACTTCACTATATTGTGTTAAATATTATCTATATTTGAGTGTGTGCTAGATTTGTTGTCATAATTATTTGTGTGATATTTGTAGAAAGAATAAGTTGTGATAACTTTTTTGTTCAATCTAATTGCTGTTGTATTTGCAATAAAATATTATTAAACTTAAACTGTTTTTAGTTTTCTTTTGTCTCTTTTTCTTTTTTTTTTTTTGTGTGTCTTTTTTTCTTCTTCTGTATTTGTAACCTCGTAATGTGATGGCGTGACAATAATGGCGGTACATTTGTATTTGTAAGATTACTACATTCATATCATCTTTTCTTGTTGGTAACCCTGCATCTGGGAAATTAAATTACATACACCAAAATAAGATAAAAATGACAAAGATGTCCAGATGTAAAGAGTATAGCTTATATGCAGGCTATATTCCGTTTCACACCCATTTTAATAAGGTATGGATTATGCTCATTTTTGAAGACTGTCATATGTAGACCAGCAATATAAAAAAAAGTGCTTTTCCTTTACTTTAATTTATGTCTAGTGTAAAATTTGTGATTTTTCTGCAGGATAAGCACATTATTAATGCAGTGTCTTAAAATATCAAGTTTATGTGTATTCGGCACAAAACTGCGGAAAGGCTCGGTGAATCTCGCCTTAATCCAAGTTTTTAAGCCTCATTTCGTACACATAACTTTATAATTTAAGATACTGCACTAATATTGTCTGTCTTTTCGTAGCAACTGAAAAATATTAAGGAGAACACCCATTTAACTTGTAGGGAGGTACTGTTTTCTTTATGAAAAACAATTAACATAAAAGATACAAAAAAAATAATAAATAGCTTGATCATATAGTCTCAACGAAAACAAATCGCATAGTTTGATGTTCACAAATAAAATAGCCTGATTTTTTTGGTTTCCTTTAAAATAATAATATGACTGGAAGGAAAGGAGTTGGACTCCCCCTCTTAGGAGTTAAATGGTCGGTTCCTAACCAGAGTTACATTAACTTGAAGTTGGTAAAGGAATAATTGTATACTATTGGAATAGCTCTTACAATAATGATTTATACGACAAGCAGAGTCTCTGTACGACAGGTGAACTTCACTGTGTCAAAGGGATTGATCATTTTAATTAGAAATATCCCACTACTACAGTAAACCTTATCAACTTCCGCAATCGAACCAAATAATTGACTGCGAGTTCGAGGTGTACAAAGAATATACGTATCCGAGCATTTGACAAGAGACCGACTATTTAACATTTAAGTCAATTTATTTCTTAATTGCATCTTCTTGGTCAATATTTTTTTTAATCTGGCGGGAGAATTAAAAAAATATATATACCTCTAATAGTTAAATGGTTGTTACTTAACGAGATTCAAATGTATATATAGGAAAGGCCGAACTAAATTGTGATTTTGTTTTTGTTTTAAAGGATAATGGTCTTTAGTGGGACAAGTGATTTAACCTTCTTAACTTTACAAGGGTCACGTTCTATTATTCGCTTTCAGTCTAGTTTGACCGGATCTGGCATATTGACAGATGTACATTATAAACTAAAGATACAAGTACCACTTCTATAAACTAAAGATACAAGTACCACTTCATAATTTTCTCAAATCAATCGTGCATCTCATTACTGTACAAAGAGTTTTCGAAGAGTACGGTCTATAGTAATTTCCTAATTATATTGCTTAATATTGCAACCTTGACACTTAAACAGAACAGTACCTTGAAACTGAGTTGAACTCAAATAAACTCAAATGTCTTAAACAGATGAAGAGAGCGAACTCGGTATGGACCTGTTTCTGCTAAAACTTTCTTGGCTTTTGGTCTGAAGATTACCTTATAGCATGGGAGTGAGATCACCACTGACAAATTTCATCATGTACTGGTTCTATAATTCAGCAGTCAATTTGCATTGACTATTTTATTTCTAAAACGGGTCAAATTCCAAAATTGCGCATATTGCTCTATCAAGCAAATTATTGTGTCCACACTTGCTTTTAATGTATACAAAGGGAGTAGGAGTCAGGGTGGCAAATATGCGTTTCATCTCAATAACTTTAGTTCCCCTTAAGCAAATCATTTGAACTTAATACTGAAGGACATGGAACATAAAAGAATCAAGTTTGATTTTAGACTATATAACAATATTCCCGTTCTTGAGTTGTGCCCCTTTAATCACCAAATGTACTAATTCCTCAGGTTTCTGTTCCCATAAAGCAAATAAACTTGAAACTTATTAAACCAAGTTTTTGACCACAATACACAAGTCAAGTTTGCTTAGCTGGAATCAAGTTCTCATCTTTCCACATTTTTCAATCCCCAACTCTCCCTTTTCAGTGAGTCAGTCACTGCAACGCTTTTAAAATTCCTCCATCTGTATATTTTTTTAGCTCCTTGGATGATCTTCTTCAAAAATTGTGTCTTGTGACCCTGTCCAACATTTCCAAGATGGCCACCATGGCTTCTGATTAGTTGAATAATTATAAATCTTTGAAAATCTTCTTCTTAAGAACCAATGAAAGGTATAAAACCAAATTGGGTCCAAATAGTCCCCTTCCTAAATTTTATCCCACGATTCGGTAAATTTATCCAAGATGGGTCAGCAGCTGATTATGTAACTTTTCGTTTTACAGCATTTTCGCAATGGTTTCTGAATCCTCTTTAATCAATAATTCACCATTAGATTGGTGAAATACAGGCAAAGTTGGATGTTCATGACATTTATCGTTTCAGAATAATACCTTAATTATGCAAAAAGTGAAGTTTTTTCCCAGTTCCGGGACTCTGTCGTCTGTTGAGATATTCCTTGAATGGTCCTCTTCCAAAATTTTGTCTGATGACCTTGTCCTTCATTCAAGATCACCGATATGGCGAGATTGTTTAAAAATTGAAAAATCTTTAACAATCTTATTGTGAAGAACCATTGTCAAAGGTTGTTGCCCCAATTGCCATTATTTCGGTAGTTTTAGATTGCTCAGAAAAGTATGTAGACATCAAGGGGTAATCAGAAGGCATAATTCCAAGAACAGACATACAATGGCCAAAGGAACAAGGGCAACACAAAGCATGGCGTATCCCCTCGCCTAAAATGTTGACCCAGTGACACTGACCTTTGACCTTGAAAATCAATAGTGTTCTAGATTCTCTTAAAGACTAAGTATGTACCAAGTTTAGTCAAAATCCATTGAAGGAAGTTGATTCTAGTGTTCACAAGGATGTTACGGAGGACGGACTGTAGCATTACTATATCCCTTCGCAACTTCGTTGGCGAGGGGATAAAATGGATAATAAGGGAAACAATGGTAGATATTATACAGAATACTAAAGTTTCAGCAACATGAACCCCACTAGAAACGAGGATGAACTCGCTTGCTCAAAAAGGGTAAACAATTCCTGATCCAATAGTAGAACCTGTAAAAATATTCTTCAGCCCGCCTTCGTAGGTGCCCAATTGTTCTCTGCATAGCCTGCAGTGTGTTGTTGTTTGTACTTGAAAAGCCGATAGTATAAAACTCCAGCGCTGGACCTAATTGACGTCCTGCTGAATAGCATGAAATATTGGCCACTGAATGTTTTAGCAACAAACATTCAAACCAAATCTATTTATTTACGAGAATAAACTATCCATCAATGCCACTGTCATTTTGTTTGCACATTAGGGCCACTTGTTTGTAAACCGGTAGGGTTTTAATACCAAAATTCAATACCAATCTTAAATTCAGTGCCAATGATGATTGTGTTAAAAATTCAGAAGAATCTGTTGGCTAGAAGTTAAGCTATCACATGGAAACCACTGTGTACAGACAGACCACAACAACAGTGCTATAACATAGTAAATAATAGATGTCTCTATGCCATTACACAACATATAAAATACTATATAAATACACTCAAGCTTCGTATAGGTAATAGCCGTTTATTATTCATTAAGGTAACAATGTACAAACACAAATCTAGTTAATAAAAGAACTCTTCTTCCACAAATAAAACAACATTTTCTCAACATCTTTCAAACTCTAACATTGCATATATATATATTTCTGGTTTTGCTTTTTTTTCTACAACACAATAAATAACATAAACAATATTTGCAACCACTTCCTTCAACTAAATTCTGTGTTATTTAATTTGTCATACACACAATGTTAAGTGGATCATTCACACAAATTTTTTGAATGTTGCAAATTTCTAGTTCAACCTTTTGACGGCAAAGTTAATGAAATCCTCGTCGACAGACAGCATACGATCATATAAAAATTTTCAATTTTATTTTGACGAGGTGAAATGAATCGTTATGTGTATTATTTTGATCTGATAATAAATAGAAGACGGTTTCTAGGCGTTTGCCATGTCTCGATTACCGTGACATTCCCTTAACTTATGTTTTTTTACGATAAATAATGTATACCCAATTCAAAAATAAAGTTTATATATGACGTTCCTATGAACTGAAAGACCAGAAAAAAAAATGTTAGTTACACAAAAGACATATAATACAACACATTCTTTTCTGCCAGCTTCCATTGAATAATTGTTAATTATACATAAAATTAAGACGATAAAGAGAACTGATGCAAAATAATAAAAAAAAATGTAACATATGGACCATTTATACTTTTCTCAAGTGACAATTTTATGAAAACTACACATGAGAATCTAAAGTCATTTTTGCATTAAAGGCTGTTGCAGGAAAACAAATGCCTTCCAAGGTTGAGAAAACCATATGGGTGTTCAGTAGATAATATTACACAACAATATTAAATTGGGTTAGGGTTATGGTGTTTAACTCCACCTTCAACAATATTTCAGTTATACTATGGCGGTCAGTTATATTGGTGAAGGAAATCGAAGTATCTGGCGAAAACCCTTGACCTGTCGCAAATTACATAAAGTTGTATTGAGTACACATCGCCATGAGCGGATTTGAACTCGTAACTTTAATGGTGATAGGTACTGATTGCATAGGAAGAGTTGTATATCAAATACGATCACGACAACGATGATCCCCTTATTAAATTAGCAGAAAACATGAATCTGGTAACAAAAAACATTAACATTAATGTTACATAAAACCTTTTTGTCGCCATCAAGAATAAATGAGCCAATAAGAAAGCCTATTGGAGAACTTGACACCTGTCAAAAATTAACTTTCATATGTCTAACTTATCATTAATGTGAGATAAAAACATGTTGCAAGACATCAATTCTGTATACTACCTTTTACTTGGCAAACTAAATTATAGACAATGCAACAAACTGCTTGCTGATTGGTTAATTGTTATATTTATCTGATTGTAAACAGCAGGATAAGTAACCATCCAAAAGATAAAGTAAAACATAACTATGAACAAGATCAGTCACCATGGTTACAACAAACAAATGTGACATAGAAAGGAAATGACTAACAAGTTGTTATAAATAGTGTACATTCCTTTTGAATGCTAAAAGAAATCCATGACTGTATTTCATAGAGTAAACCAGGTCTTTAATAAAATACAATGAATGTTTGATGACAATTTTCATTGATTAGAATTATAAATGGCTTCAAACTACTCACCATAATACATAAATTAAATTCAAAATTTACAAAATACGTGTACATGTAAATTTTGAAAAAACAGCTTTAAACTGCGATGGAAACTATCATTTGGCATCATTTGGAGTTCAATAGTACAACATCGACCCAAAGGTCTATCGTAATAAATAATACAAACTAAATTATAGGATATCTGTACAAATTAACAGTAATTGTGCTATGTTAAGATACTCCTTAAATAAATGCAATATCAATGTGTGAAACAAATATAATACATCAGTCTGCTGTAGAGAAAATATTGCTGAGTTACTGAACCGACAAATGCACGTTTAAAAGGCATCAGCACAACTGGATAGAAAACATTTCTTTAAAACCAAGTAACTGAACCAACAAATGCATGTTTAAGAGGTATCAGCACAACAGTCTAAGCAAAACAGTTTGTATTAAAAATTTAAACTTAAACAATATTAAGCAGCATTGAAAGAATGTTTTTCTGTTGAGGTTTTAAGTAAATCAAGGTTTACGGACACCTACAAATAAAACCTTCACCCCTTTTAAGGATTCATAAATTAAAAAACAAAAAGCTTTACGATGTTGTAACCTTATAATAATAACCAACAATTCATATAAATTATAAACTATCAAAAAACAATAATTTCTACACATATTTGTGAATTTAAATCATTACAATTACCATCGTCTGTACCCCACAGCTGATTACTCTCCACTTATCACCTGTGAGTCAACTGGTAGAAAAATCTTCATTTCGTTGATAAAAGCAATTAATAGTTAGCAATCAAAATCATCGTTTGAGGGGAAAAAGCAATACAAAAAATGGTGGCTCCCATTATTTGCAAGGAATTCCTTTCTAATTTAGATACATTTAAAAGCTGTGATTTGATTGGCTATAAAGACAGTCGTCGGGATATATCAAAATGTTTTAAAACGATCACATGACTACATGAATTTCTCTGCCAGTTGACCCATGGGTGATTGCAGAGAGTTGTAAATCCAACTAACACACGATCACGACGGCCCTTCGAACTGAAGAATATCATGTGTGGTTTGTGAAATGGATTATCTCCCTTTCATCTTACTCCTTCATCTGGTATCATTCCATCTTTCACATACACTAAGATGACATTTCCAGATGGAACTTTTGAGTGGTAGGTAGGGAAAGAAGAAACACCATAATTATCCGATTATTTGTACAATATATAGAACTATTTATGAGTTGAAAACGATTTGGAGATTTTCACTTAACACCAATGTAACGTATAATGCTTAACTATAGTCTTTGTCATTTGCTTACAAAATTACATACAATGTACATCAATGGATTCATACACAAGTGTACTATCAGTATTCTAGTACAAATATATCAACAAATACTAAAACAAATTGTAAATTGTACAGTACATACAAGTCTATCTAATTAATAATGGACCTATTTGTTTACAGGGCTATATATGGTGTACGACCAACATTTCCATATCTTGATGGAACTTATATGGACAAGACATTTTTAATCATCTCTTAAAAACAATCTTAAGTAAAAATATGACTTTGTCCTTAAACTAAGTGATCATAATTTACACACTAGCAACTAGTCTCTTCTGATTTATTTCTATTTGAAGAAATGTGTATTTTTAATTGTACTTAATTTTTTTGCTTGAAGGGTTACACATCCCTGGTTCAAGGTCATTTTTTGCTAATTTTAACTAGTTATTCCATATTCATAACCAAGTCTAAATATTCTTCTGAACATTACAAATTGGGCATCTTCATTCTCATTAAAATAATTTGGCTAATAATGTACATGTCTTAAAAAAGAGAAACTTGGACTTGCTTTAAACAACTTTTTGCACATCCATCATTGTGCCAAGTTAATTATACCAGTTCATTTTACTCCTTTTCAACTACAAGTACACGATTTCAGCAACAAGGACTTAGCACACAACAATTCACTAGCACTTCTAACTAAAAATCTAATTCATTATTCATAGTTCACTTTTTGTTCGCGAAAACAAAAATGTAAGTTGTGGGATTACAAAATATATTTCTATCAATTCTCATTAAATCAAAGACTCCTACATCTTGACAAATTGGGAAAATTTCCGATAGCATCCTCCCATGTACTTCCAAAATTACAGAACCAGGCTGGAGAAAATTTCAAATTAAATCAATTATTACATTATAGCATTTGGTAACCTTGACAATAAAATAAACGGCTTACATAATTTCTAATATATAATTACTTCAAAATTAAAGCATGAGGTCAAAATTACATGTAAATACTTCCCACAATGCTAAGTGACAATCTAAAGCACAAGGTCATTCCATTATTATTTCTTTTTCATATTTTTATTTATTTTAAACAAATACTAATTCACTTAATAAAATCAGAACAAATTATGTAATTATTCCTGAAAAAATTTAATGGAGCACATTCTTCAAAAACAATTGTATCGATAAACAGCTATATTTGGGAAGCTAATACATTTTATAGATTTAAATCTAGGGTTAGGGATTATGGTGTTTAACAACACTTTCAACAATATTTCAGTTATATTGTGGTGGTCAGTTTTATTGGTTAAATCTAAGGCAAGATTTTCATTCGATAAATCAGGACAATGTTTTTTTTCCATTTTTTCCCCATTGCAAAATAAGAATAAATGACAAGTATACATTAAATTAATAGCTTAATGACTTTTCTCCTAAAAGTACAAAATGTATATTGATATTTACCATGAAAATAACATTATATATTGTTATTTTAAATACAAAAAAATATTTAATCAGTTTAACTGATTTTTTTGTATTTTTGAAATAATACACGAGACACAGGAAAACATTTAGTTATAAGAAATGAAGATTGTTTTGTTTTCTGGAATAGTTTTATAAACTTTTTTTATTACATTTTGGACATAGAAGATTGTTCATTTGTTTTTTTTTGTTTTTTTCTGGAATAGCTTTATAAAGAAACTAAATGGAATGATGATTGATCCCATTATAAAACGAACAGTTCTCATAACAAATAATATTACAACCAATCGTCTTTCATAAACCATCATTTTCTATATATAGAGATGATGTAATGGATGATAGTCTGTACATATGAAAGAGCTAAATGACCTAATTTAAATATTCATCATTCTTTTCTTGCACGTCTCTTCCGTGGTGAGGTTCGTCTAGGGGAATCCCCTGATTTGTCCTCAGTTTTTTCCTCCTCCTCTCCCTCTCCCTCATCATCTCCTTCATCATCTTGACTATTTTCCTGTTGAAAAAAATGTGATTAATTAAGACCATTAATTAAAATTTTGAAGTCTCTATTAAAATGTAAAGTACTAACTAGTTAGAAAAGACCCCACTTATACAACATATTTTCAGATGGAGGCAGACATGCCAATAGACCCATATAGACAATTATAATGAGTTAGGTGACAAGTGTTTGGCTGAAATGTACACTCCTGAAGTAAGCAAGTGAGTGAGTGATTGTTGTTTAATGCCAATTCAGCAATTTTTCAGCATGGCGAGAACCAGTTAATTTTCCATGAGATGATGATGATGAGGTCCACTTTGTACTAGACCAACACACTTAGTTTGATTTTCTTTAGTGCTAGCTCACTGAAATAACAGTCCACGAATAGACATGTCACACCACTCGGACACATTATCTTGTTTCCGAGCCAGCCAGTGTTTGCTCTTTCTCCTTAATGCTGCATGCTTAGTGGAGATGTAATATATACCAATTTGATTGTCTTTGGTTTTACCTGATCAGGGCTTGAACCCACTATCTACTGCACTGAGCTTATGCTATATGTTTGTAAAAACTTCCGACTTTAAATAAAACTTTTATACTTTATACTTTATACACTGGAGGCGAGCCTGCTAACCATAATACCACCGATGTGATGCGGTATCACTCTTGAAGTAATCTAAGGCTCTGTATTGGTGGACTTGTGATGTATGGTTACTAAGAACCAATCCAAATTACAACATCTTCACATTCTTATTAACATCATCAGTACCAGAAAATTATTTATTGCCAGGCATAACTAGCTAGACACAAAATGTAGGAGCAAAGCTCCAGATAATTTTCAAGTCCAAAGGGTAATTACCCCCTACTTTTGAAAATGATGCGTATTTGCATATTTCCTTTGCACTGTTGTACTCTCTACTTCAGAAAAGATTGCTTACATGTACACTTTTAAAATTATGTTGGACACAAGTGTTATTCAATAAACACAGGATGCAAGTGAAATGTATATCTCTGTTTAATTTGACACGATTGTGTCATGTTTATTAATAAAATGTTGTAAATATTTTGTTTTTTGCTCGTCAATGATTCCTTTAACTATACTGTCACTAGACACAGATGAAACTGTCAGGAACTTTTAAAAAAGTATATAATTTTCCGTAGCGCGCTTATTCATGTTCTTGCTCATTTTCAACGAACAACGTGTTCCCAAATTCACTTTCGTTTTAGTTCTTAACTAAACCGCATTTATTTGTAATATTGACCGCGATTGGATGATTTATCCTAAACATCCAATCAGATCTCTTTTGACATCGATGCTTAGAAAGGCAAACATTCGGTACCCCTCGGATGTATACACTTTCTCTTTCAAAAAGTATAAAGAGAAGTAATTACGGGGAATTTCTCAAAGTCAAAAATGTATTGTTTATGTACACAATGTATTATCTGATTGTCAACAGCGTACAAGTACACTCCGAATTTGGAAAGTTTGCTTACACAGCAATATGTATGCGTAAATGTACACTCTGATCTGATAATACATGCGTTTTTACTCGTTTTCATAGCGTAAAAAACACAAATACGCAGCTTATCTGGAGCTCTGAGGAGAACAACCCACTAAACAGTTAGTTAATCATTTGTAGATAAATTTAATAATAAGCTCAGTTGTGACTTTACTTTAATATCATTAACTATTCACACTTTGTGAGTGAGTTAATGCGAACTATATCATGGCAAAAGTAAAAAAAAATTCCAGATATTTTGAATTTCAAGGCTTGGTATAAGACCAACACAACTGAGCTGGATTTTTATAGTGCTAGTTCACTGAAACAATAATGTGCAGGTAGATGTGTCGTTCCACTCATACACATTATCCCGACCCTGAGCAGAGAAGCAGTAAACACCAATTTTATAGTTTTTGTGATGACATGATCAAACCCCAAATCTTCTGTACTCGACACCATAATTTGTACAAATACATCTATCTTTTCAATCTTTTTGTAGGTTATTTTAAATACAATTTTTCAATCAAGGACTGTCAAAAAAGCATTTAGATCTATAATACCTCTTTCACATCCAAGTCAGATTTTTTGGTTTTCTTCGCAGTTTCAGGATTATCTCCCTTTGGTCCTACTTCTTCCTCATTCTCGGCTTCTTTGTTTTCATCATCAGGGGAAGGTTCATCTGTCTTTTTACGATGTTCTTCAATAACCTCAGGCTGAAATAAATAATCTAAATTTAGTGATTGAGAAATTTCAGATATTTATTGGACATCTTTTTTAAGTGTCATTTTGTAATATTTTACCTATAAAGCCAAATAAGCATTGTTATAATCATGGGTCAAAAAACTTTCTTCACTGTAATATTTTGCTAAATATATTTTTGTCCCACAAAAAAAACCGATAAAAAAAATTATGCAAAACCCCTTCATTTATTGATGAACCAAAATTAGAAATCACAAAAAAAACAAATTTTTTTTACTTGATTATTTGATCTACATACAAATAGAACTCATGGAGCAGGATAGCATTACCCTAAGTTTATGTTAGAGTTTATATTACCCAATCTTCTGTTTTTTAATTACTTTTATCTTGTTTAAGACATTTGATTTTACTGTTCATTTTCTTCTAGTTAAATTTGTAGTGTTGTTACTGTTATTCGTATATAGTGCTTTTTGTCCACAAGTATCATTGTTGTTCCCCTGTGACAATAAGATCACTTTAGTTTTAAATTTTAGTTACTGCTTTTGGTTGTAAAATATATGGAAAAGAGTGACAATAAACAGTATCTTGGATATGCCAATGGATTTTTGAATTTTTGCCATTTCTTTAATCGTCATTTCTATGTAACGTTAGAGGAAACTGAAATAACAGGCAGTCAAGAATGGACAATGAAGAGATACAGGCAATACTGGGCACAAGACACAGAACAAAGACAAACAAAAAACAACATAGAAAACTTAAATAATCAACAGCACGGATCCCACCAAATCTTCATTTCTACTGAATCTAGATAATCACACTTTTGTTATTAATTATTAACCGCAACAATGTCAGAGCTTTCACTTCCTTGTTGGAAAGGATTAATACTCAAGATCAGTATCATATCTGAAGATGCCATTCTTGCAATTCCTCCAAGCACATGGTCTTGATTTATCATTCAATATAAGATATGAAACGTCTCACTGTTCCGAAAGTAAGTTAATAGTCTAAGTTAGATGTATTTTACTGTTACAAGATACAGAGCAGATTTACAGAAGAATATTAAAATGTGAAAAACGGATGATGGACCCCAAGTGATGGCAAAAGCTCACACGATCCTCGTCCAGGTGAGCTAAAGATTTGGTTCATTTCTTATACTGTTCAACTTAATTTATCATGGATGACTCGAAAATTTGAAGCAAAAGCACCAAACTCCTGGACTTTAATATACTACGGTATTTTTAAATTAAACTATATTCAAGGTAGGTGATCACCATGAATTTCAATTCAAAATGAAAAATAAAAACATCCAGAAAAAGATTAATGTGAAAATCATATAGTTTGCTAAAACAGTCCAGTAGTTTCTGAGACGATTTTAAAATATTTTCCCGGCGTCTTATGATCTATAGCAGGGTCCATATTGGATATCCTATCAGCACCAAAGGAACAAAGTTGGTTTTGGATTATGGTGCTTAACGCCACTTTCAACAGTAATTTAGTTATATCGTGGCGGTCAGTTTTATTGGTGGAGGAAACTGGAGTACCCAGAGAAAACCACCAACCTGTCGCAAGTCACTGACAAATTTTATCACATAATGTTGTATTGAGTACACCTCGCCATGAACGGGGTTCAAACTAACAACTTTAGTGGTGATAGGCACTGATTGCACAGGTAGTTATGGTAGCTGGACTATGACGGCCCCTCACACACAAACTTGGTAAAGGTACGTCAAAGGAATAGTGCTACAATGTTAGGGTTAGGATGAAAAAAATTATCATGACAACCTCCTTGAAATTTGTTGATGTTAATCATGTTAATTACTTGCTGTTTGGTCTCATTTAACTCTTGTGTACTACAGAGAATAAAATGTGAAATGCTTACAGATGATGGATATAATAGTAATTAAGCTCAAATAACCTTTAACCTTACAAGTTTCAATTACACATGTAAATACATTCTGTAATCAGTTGGTTTTAATTGTAAAGAAAGTGATGCATATCAACATGGCTAGATATAAAGCTGAACAAACAAACCAAACATTAAAAGAAAAAAAGTCTATGACGTCCAAAATAAACATTCTGAAATGAACGATAAAATAAATTCC
The DNA here is from genome assembly GCA_963383655.1 of Bathymodiolus septemdierum. NCBI lineage: Eukaryota > Metazoa > Mollusca > Bivalvia > Mytilida > Modiolidae > Bathymodiolus > Bathymodiolus septemdierum. Next base: position 26,208,275 of record OY726524.1, on the reverse strand, counting down.
ATTTTGATCTATCTGAAATAAAAGCATGAGGCATGCATAAGGATGATTAGAAAGATAGAACTGCAACTTCATTTACATTTTTATATATAAATTTCTGTTTTAATTAAAATTTGTTGATTTTTTTGAATAACATCTTTAAATTTTTTTCTTCAAATTTTCAAAATCTTAAATTATTTTCTCTCAGTCAATTTATGATTTTCCTGTACTTTTGATACATTTGACATCCACCAAAAACAATAATGAAATTACAGTGAACCCTGTCTTAACCAGAACTCCTTAAGACCAGATTTTGTGTTCAGAATAGACAGTTGTTCGGTTTATACAGATTAAATAAACAAAGATTTCCTACATTTGGACTTTATTTAAAGTTTGGTTTCTACAGTATAGTGTTTTGTTCAGGGTTCGATTTAGACAAGTTTCACTGTATATTGACAAGTTGAAATTATAGAATATTGAACAAAGTAAGAAACTGCACCTTGATTGGTCCACTTCTAGGACATAAACAGATGGACAACAGTAAAACAGGAAGTAACAGGACAACAACATAAACCGCCCACAACCACGGCCTGTCGTCTGCCGCTCCTCTTAACGACTGCCAAATCCCCTTCTGTCAAAGCAAATTACATATTACATGCAGAGTAAAAGAAAAAAAATCAATCTAAGCCTAAATTTCACACATTTTTAAATATAATTTTAAAGTATTGACCAACTTAAATCATTCCTTAAAATTCAACAACTAATTCAAATTGGTCAAAAACTTTAAAATATATTTAAATATTTGTGAAATCTATGAAGAAGGAATGTATAGAAATGACATTCAAACAAATCCTTCTATATGTAAGAAAGTAATTCAACATGAAATTTGCACACTCATTAGCAGATCATCAGAAAAACTACTACTGTTTATTGAACAAAAATAACATCTGCTGAACATTAGTGTAATTCAAAACTAATTTCGTCACAAAACTACTCAATCTGTTTATTGATAAAAAAAAGTCTGCTCTCTGTTTATGGAGCAAAAAATGTCTGCGGAACATTAGCATGATTCAAAATTAATTTCGTCACAAAAATACTCAATGTTTATTGAACAAATAAACATCTGCTTAACAGTAGCATAATTTAAAATAAATTTTGTGCAAATATAACTAATGAATTAGCATACCCATGTTGAATTAAAGCTCTCATGGAAATTTTCTGTAGAATATTTGGGTGAAAAATACACTTCTTCACTAGATTGTACAGAAAATTTCCATTCAGTAAATTACAACATTCATTCAGATTCTTACCTGTGATTTTGAAAAACAGCAATATGCTATTATTAGTACTATCGGAAGAACGACAACAACTAAAAATACCGCCCATAGCCAGGGTCGGTCTCTTGTAGCATCTAAGATAGCATCAACCACACTTCTCTGAAATATTCACACTTTATATTGCAATTTCCTTTCATGAATTGTTTTCCTTCAATGTTATACAGCAATGATTTGTTTTATCATGATATACAGAAATAATGAAAATGTTTTTGTCTTCTTCAAAGAGTCAGTGTTTCTTGATTAATGCCAAATGAGCAATTTTTTTTGCTTTATCATGGCGATATTAAATTACATTTAATGAGATGATGATGATGATGTCCACTTTGCATTAGACCAAAACGCTTAGATAGATTATTATGGTGCTAGCTCACTGAAACAACAGTCCGTGGAAGGACATGTCTCCCCACTCGAACACATTATCCCCGATTCCTAACCATCCAGTCTGTGGTCTTATACCTAAATGCTGCGTGCTTAAGAGAGAAGCAACGAATACCAAATTTATAGTTTTTGGTTTGATCCGACACCCGACTCGAACACACAATCTTGAGACTAGCACGTTAACAATTGTACCACCTATGTAGTTCTTCAATATACACAATTGTAATTAAATACTACATGAAAAATAGAATATCTGTTAAAAGTGTTAAATATGATTCTTAATAATTGTGTATCAAGACAAGTTAAAAACTGAATAAACTGCACAATCACGATTGACTGCAATACAAAAATAATCAAATTTTTTGTAATTTTTATTTTTTTTCTGCTTGTGCAAACTGTCAAAAGAAACATTAAGGATGAACAATGCATAATGTAGTTGATGTATTTGGTTGTTTTTTTTTGCAAGTTTTGTATATTACAAGTGTTTGTCACTGTCAGCAAATCAATTTATATTGACAGTAAGACAGTAATTTTCATAATTATTTCTATTATGCTAAGGCCTTTGAATATGGGGTGGTACCAGGTACTTTTACTCACTTAAAATGGTAATTGGTACAACTACCTCCTTATTTCAAAGTGTTGCATAAGATATTCATGCAAAATGTTAAAAATTTCAAGAAAAAATACTGGCACACATGAAAAATATTGAAAGTTCTGCATTCTGTCTTTTTTTCAAGATTTTACATTATCTTTCTGCCATATGCTGCTTCAATTAAAACAAGAGTTCTTGTAAATGCAAGTTTTTTTTTTGTAAACAGCTTTTTGCTGGTTATTTTCAACATAATATTAAATATTAAAGTAAAATGTATTTACCCCTCCAGACACTGCTTTTTCTTGAGATGACTTAATTTCCCATGTCTGTGATGCATAGGAGCTGGCTACAACCTTATCATCTGTGATGATAAAGTTATCAAACACAATCTCGTCACTCATGGACCATAATTCTAGACCCAAGGCATTCTGTAAATACAAGATAAAATCAATACTTAAAGACAAACCACAGAATAGAATTCCATGCCGATTCCATGGATGATATTCTACATAAATCATCTTAGTTACAGATGCATAGATTTTAGAGAAACAAGACCTTTCAGAAATACAAACAAGGGAAGTAACTCAAAAATTAATATGTAAATATCACAATGTATATTTATAGAAAAACACATGATATTGAATGGAAATAAAATTATCTACTTCTAAAACTGAAACCATTTTTTTAGAATATAGAAAAAATTTTAAAAATGAAATTTCTTCCAGTTGAAGATCTTTCCAAATTTTACTTTTCACAAAGACATTCTGAAATTGGACATCTGTAAAGTCGGAAAAAATACAGATACATGTCTAAAATGCAATACATTTGTTTATATTTTTTTTTCATTTGTCATTGTTGACCACGTCATATTTTCTCCCTCCACGATATGGCTGAAATATTGTTGAAAGTGGCATTAAACACCATAACCGCAAACCCATATTTTTTCCTTTTCTGCTATATTTTTACATTAAACTTATCTAAATTTCAAACACATAGCTGACCTTAATAACTATACTATGAGTTAAAAGATCAATTCTGTGATGTTCTGAATGTTGTGAGATTGCAATTCAATCACACGGAATGAATACCACAATCAGCATTCATGGTTACTTATGTTGAAGTAACTTGTGCCTCGATCAGTGCATTAAGGATTAAATGTTTTTATCTTAATATAGCATTTCAATAAACATGAAAGACAGCAGGAGGTAAATTTAGTATCAAGTTTTAAAACTGATTTTTTTTTTACTAGACAACACAACTTACATTAGGTGTCATCTTGTATGGCTTTAACTAGATAACACAACTTACAATATGTGTCATCTTGAATGGCTTTTACTAGACAACACAACTTACATTAGGTGTCATCTTGTATGGCTTTTACTAGATAACACAACTTACAATAGGTGTCATCTTGTATGACTTATACTAGACAACACAACTTACAATAGGTGTAATCTTGTATGGCTTTTACTAGATAACACAACTTACAATAGGTGTCATCTTGTACGGCTCTAAATCTTCAAAGAAGTCAGGGTTTGTTATCTTTCTTGGTTCCCATATACCCTGAAATACAATGTTAACACTTGTATAATATATTCACATCTTTTTATTTTATTTTAAGGACAGTGAACATACCTGATGAAGTTTATTCCAGAAACGTGCTGTGCAAAATATATCAAAATCCAAACATATTTCAATCATAAAAATAAGCTTAATTGTACTTGGATCATTTAAATGGAAGGTGAAGTGAACATGTATGGGGCATCATAATAAATCTTCATTGTTCCTCCGTTTTAAACATAGACATGCATTTAAACCAAGTGGCCTTAATCAAAACAAATTTCTAGTGAGTGATTCTTGTTTAACACCAACTCAGCAATTTTTCAGCTATATCATGACGAGAACAAGCTTTTTCAATTTTCAATGAAATGATGATAAGGACTCAGACACATTATCCCGATTCCGAGTCAACCAGTTTTTACTCTTTCTCATTAATGCTGCATGCTTAGTGGAGAAGCAACAAATACCAATTTTATAGTCTTTGGTTTGATATGATCGGGACTCAAACCCACGATCTACAGTACTCAAGGCCAGCACGCTAACCATTGCACCACCGATGAAGTTAAAAAAATTAATCTAATAAAAGACACTGCAATGAAGAAATTTGTATGCATTTACGATTACATATAGAATATAGAAAAACAACTGAGAAGAATAAAAAAAAAAATCACATGTCCAACATACCTTGTAATCTGGGTTATCAACCATTGGAGACTTCCATTTACCCTTATATTTGGGGTTCTTAACTTGTGGTTTATCCCACTTTCCACAGCCAGGAGCATCTTTACACTTAGGGTTGTCTGAAATTAATGATTGATTACTGTTTAACAACAAGTATTAGCAGTATTTCATGGCAAGCACAAGTTTACAAAGTACCTATAATCACTTTTGTTCTCGGTTCGAACCCCGCTCAGGCGAAGTGTAGGTAGGTTGTTTTCTCCGGTTTCCACCACCAATAAAACTGAATACCACAATTTAACTGAAATATTGTTGAAAGTGACATTAAACACCATAGCACTAACCCTAATCCAGAAAATTACATCTTTTACTTGAACTAAGGAAATAAATCAACTAATATTAACACACTGATTGCACCTTAATATTAACACTGCCTTAATGTATACATCATGCTTCAAATGAACAGAAAACATCATACAGAGTCATAATTCTTGATATTTAATATGAAACCAGCACGGCCATGAATGCTCGCGCATCTGAAAATGATCTGGCAATTTCACGCTCATCCAGTGCATCAAAAAGTGTCGAGATTTTTTGGGCCGACTTTTTTTAGGGCCGAATCTAGTCTCATTCAATCGAGCTGTCGTTCCTTACAAAATCTCAAAAGTTAACTTCTGCGTAGAAACAAAAATTCTTGTCAGTATGTCAGAAGAGATTTATTAAATTAAAAAATATCAATATAAGTAAAACAAGCAAACAAAATGACTTATTACACACGGGTTCCAGGTTTCAGTGGTATCGGACGTACGAGAGAGGGCATAAGACTTAGGATCACCTTTGCGTTTTATGTTAAGAAGATCTTCATTAGTTGAGTGTGTTAGTGTGTTACACGGAACGTGTTTACAAAGCGCAGAATTTTTTTAATTCATCAATATGCGCAGCCATGTTTGTCAAAAAATCCTAAGTACAAATTTTATACCATAAAGAGTTTGCTGACGCTCGCATATTAGTTTATGCACATTGTACAAGAAACTGCTAACTACATGCACTTCTCTCCAAAAAGAGATTAGATTTTGCTATGGGTGTTTAATAACACTTTCAACAATATTTCGATAATATTGGAGGAGAAAACAGGTAAAAAAATTGTTAACCTGCAGCAATTCACTGATAATTTGCATCACTTAAATTTGTAGCTAGTACACCTCACCAAGAGCGGTAATCAAGCTGATAATTTTTAGCAGTAATGGGCAGTGATTGCATAGGTAGATGTAAATCCATTGATGACAATTGACCTAATTAAAACAAAAAATTTCTTGCTGTTACTATGACAACTGTTAATGTTGTAATGCTTATCAATATTGCTATTACTGAAGTTATTCATAATTTTCTACTTTCTGTGATTTCTTCATTAATGTGTTCCTGCTATTTGTCCAAATTTGTTGCATTTGTTTTGCAACAATTAGCTTCCTTTTTAAAGTACAACACATTTCCTGTGTGGAATGATATACGTAGCTAGTTAGAGTTGCTCCCCCTTTTTGACCAAATGAAATGTCATTTCTAGGTTTTTTGTGATATCTTTTAGATCATCTTTTTTAGAACATTTTCAGTCTAATAAGAACACTTACCAACTTGTGGTGGCTCCCATTCCCCATCCATATCTTCATCCCTGAAGAAAAAAACAATGAAATTGTATATATTTACAATACACTGGCAAGTCTATAATGAAAGTCTAATAGAAGTTTGTAAAACACTGAACCAGTTCACAATTAACTTCTGATTGGCTCAGATGGTTTTTCAAAGGATAGTTTCTACTATGAAACTTTAAGCAATTTTCAGATTAAGTTTGGTATTTTCATGTATGATCAATTAGAGAATTTCGTTCCTTCCAATAATTTCAGTAATGTTTTTTTTTTTTTTAAATTGTGTTAATGTTAAAAATAAATGTATAAATATCTATTGATGACAATTTTCACCATTTCTTTGGTAATTTTTTAATTCTATACTATAATACTCTTTATAGAAATCACTTGCATGTACATGATATATTTTCACAGAGTACAAGCTGTAGCCAAGAAAGGAACCGTAAACCACTACATAGTCAAACCTGCCCAAGCAGCCATATTAACCAGTCACCTTTTTCTTGTCCTGTCATATGAAATGAACCTCTTTTAAGAGGTCACCTGTCTTTAAAAAAAACACCTTTTCCATGTCCCAAAGGTGACCTCTTAATACAGGTTTGACTGTATTTTAACAGCATACAAATAAAATTATTTGAATAACTACTCCTTTTTCCAATAGCACTCACCAATCGTCTGGTTTTTCTGCATCAGGATCAGGTATCAGTTCTGATTCATCTTCCAGCCATCCACTTGGCATAGCAGTTGAGTCATCAACAATGTATTCTGGTTCACTTTCATCCCTATCAAGATAAGATAAATTAGAAATATCTAAATCAATAAATTGGGATAAGAAAAAATGACAAGAATATCATCATCTACAGTGAAACCTTTCTAAACCAAACCTCCTTGGGTCCAACTTGCTTGCTCAGAATACACAGATGTTTGGTTTATACAGGTTAAATTAACATTGGGACTTTATTTAACATTTGGTTTATACAAGATTCCAGTTTATTCAGGGTTCTGTTTAGACAGATTTCACTGTATAACCAAAATAGGCTCTGTAGTCTATACAGTATAATATTGATCAACATATTTTTTATCTATGAAGTGCATGTTGCCATACAGAACAATTCAGAGGGGGCACTGGGATAGAGAAATAGAACCTAGTGTCTCTCCTGGTGTCCAATAGAGCCAGATATCAATAAAAGCTTTACGTTTGTAGAGTACCATGCTCCATGTACAGAAAAGGCAACCTGCAGAAAATTTCAAATGAGCAAAAGTTTGTTAGGAGTGGTAAAGATAGTTGCACATGGAAGGAAAATATTTTTGACCCTATCAAGCATATTCCTTTTTTGCCTTGTGGCAATTAAAACATTTGGCTATATAGCCCATTCCAAATGACACATTTTATCTACATGCTCAATTGTTGGTAAACTTGTTAGTCATAAATAAAGCTGGAATACACCAGACGTAAAACAAAGGTCAATCAATTAATTGATACAGAACTGTGTGTTTTAAATCCAACTGTAATGTCCTAGCTATAATACTGATAGCTAGCTTCCTTAAAGTACATCTATGTACTTTAATCAACTTACCAATCATCTGGTTTAGAAGCATCTGGATCTTGTATCCTAAGAAAAAATAATAATTAAGAATTAATTGACGAGAGCTTAAAAACTAGATAATTAAGTAATACTATGTTTGTACTATAAAATACAATGTAAATCAATTTCAATGAAATAAAACATGTAAATAAAGACATCATGAGTTATTGGACATCAATTTCACTTTTTACATTATTTCACTTTTATCTGCAATTTAGACATTTTCCCTTTGATCTCACCGAGACATATTGTCGGTAGAAATGAACTGACTCTGGTATTGAAAATTATTGGTCAGTATGACATCAAATACATCATGGTGTTACCAATAAAAATAATAATGTCAGTTTTGAAGGTCTCAACATACATTATCACTAGTATCACAGCTCCTCTTGATTAGACTTGCTGAGATACTAGTGACAATGTCTGTTTCAACCTTCAAAACTGCTGTTATTCTATATATATCATGGAAGTTTTATCGGCCGATTGAAAAAATCACTGACATAATCTACATATATAGCCTTCGTCATATCAAGGTTTTGCTTTAATAAAATCCAAAATATTTCAACACAATGCTTATTTAACTCCTGGGTGGGTGGTAAAAAGCTTTGAAGTCTGACTGGCTTCCCTCGTGCTAGCCTCCATGAAATTGATGAATCTATGTCAGTATTATGCTTTGAAAAGGATAATTTACAGTCTCTTACAAACGTTTGCAAGACATACATTCTAAATACAAAACAGATTCTGACAAATCATATTTCCGGAAAAGTTCGAGATGATCAAGTTTCAAAAATTATAATCGATTGTCGTTGAAATTGAAATAATCGTCCGATTTTCTATCATAATCGATTATCAGAACACCACTATTAAAAAAATCTTACTTTTCTCTCTCATCCCAATCCTCTGGTTTTTTATCATTAGGATCTTCTATTTCTTTAGGTGGATTAACTGGTGGGCTGAAAATAATATAATACTTTCTATTAATTACTATGATATATCACTTGGGTCACAATCTTTCTTCTTGTTCATTTTAAGATTACAATATTTTTTTTTACTAATCAAAAAGAAAAAAAAAGCATCAATATTATTCATTGACTAAAAATGACAGTAAAGCAACAGCTGACTTTGATAAAATGGAAATAATTTGCATCTACAATGTATATTTACCTGACATCATCCAGTAATGTTCCTTCATTAACTAATGTATTATCTACCAACATTTCAAAACTGTTGTCAGGATTAACAACTAAAATATAAATATATTATAACATTAAACAACATGCCAAGTGTTTATTTCTGTGACACATGTATATAATGGGAACAGGACAAAAGCCCCCCAATAATGAAATACTTATACAATATTATTACATTTGATATATATTGATAGTGATATTAAAAGATATCTTAAAGAATTAATACAAATAATCAAATACTTTAAACACATATTTTTCCACATTTTGTTCATTGTAAAGTGTAAAAAAAAAAAAACCACACACAGCTGAATTGCTTAAATTGAAATTAATCAGGTAAAGTTAATCAGGAATGGTCTTTAATGATAAACAATTGATAAAAAAAAGTCTTGAATCATGTTATAGAATACCAAGAAAATTTTACATATCCAAACAGTTAAACAAAGACACATAAAAAATATAGATGACACAAAAACATTAACTTATACTTATCATTATTGGGGGGGCTTTTGTCCTAGACCCGTATATGATGTATTTAAACCATTTGTATCATTTTATCAACATAATAAAATTATTAAAACAAGGAAATAAATACAAACACCTGGAGCTGGCATTGTTTGAATAGACAATTTGTACATTTCCAACTTTGATTCTAAAATTATACATTTGACAAGTATTATTAGAGATAATGATGTTCGTTTTGTACTAGACCAACATGCTTAGTTGGGAGTTTTATATTGCTGGTTCACTGAAACAACAGTTTGCAGGTAGACATGTCACTCCACTCGGACACATTATCCTGATTCCGAGCCAACCAGTCTTTGCTCTTTCTCCTAGTTAATGCTGCATGCCTAGCGGAGAAGCAACAAATACCAATTTTATAGTTTTGGTTTTACCCGACCAGGGCTCAAACCCCCAATCTACCACACTGGAGGGGAGCATGCTAACCATTACACCACAGATGCAGTCTAAAATTATATATATGGACAAATACATTGGAATAAGATACATAAAAGTTCCTACCTAAAGTGTACAAATGTGTCTTTTTGTCAGAAAAGAAACGATCAATATTGGCCGTTGGCTTCTTTGCATGTTTCTCCTGAAAAAAAATCCCAAAGTGGCATTATCATTGAACAAGAAAATTATAGTGAAAGACTTATCTTGTAAGTAAAATATAAAACTTTCTATATTCTGTGATTCCCATGTATAAGAATCAGTTGAAAGAAACTCTCAAGTTATTGAAGGAAACAGGAGGGGGGGGGGGGGGGGGGGGGGGAGGGAAGAGAGAGGAATCAAAAAAGAACCACATCTCCTGTAAAATCAATGTGAAAATAATAAAAACTGACAAATATTTTTATTTTAAAATTTATAATACATCTCAATTTACTGAGTGGAAATATCAATAAAAATATAAATTAAGTAATTTCTGAAAACAAGGGTGGAAATCATCAATTTGAACTTGATTTTTTTAAATCAGATAGGTAAATAACACTTGTGAAAATGTTTGGGAAAAAATTACTGAACACAAAATAATTTTGGTTGAACGGATGTGGGATGGCATAAAATAAATCCTCTCTTTTGAGACTGGACTGAAAAAAAGAATTCTATCACGAAAAAAACTAAATAATTGCAAATTTATTGAGTAATCATGAGTAAAAATTACGTACCTCATAAACACCTGTCTTGGGATTCTTGTGTCTGAATATAAAATGTAACTAAAAAATAAAAAATACAGTGCATGAATGTTACAATATTATGAATAAAACATTTTGATTGAAATAATGCAAGTTACTTAAGAATTCTTTTCAGGAGTGAGTGATTGTTGTTTAATGGCAAATGAGCAATTTATCAGCTTTATCATGATGAGATCAAGATACATTCGATGAGATGATAATGATGTAGGCTTTATACTAGACCCACACGATTAGTTGGATGTTTATACTGATAGCTCACTGAAACAACAGTCTGTCAGTAGACATGTCGCTCCACTAGGACACATTATTCCAACTCCATCCCAATTTATAGTTTTCGGTTTGACCAAATCGGAGCTCGAACCCATGATCTACCACACTTATTTGCATTGGTAGTGGTAGGTTTATATGCAGTAATCCTTCTCTCTTCAAATGCAGCACCTTTTATCAGAGAGAAATGTTCTCTAGAATAGCAAAAATCCTATAAACATGTTATTTCCCATCTGAAAAAAGAACAAAACACATTGTTCTTGTTTATAATGTGCATCCCTCCTGCAAAATAAAGAATTTATGTTAAAAACTAGCACATTTTACATAGGCCATTACAGTACATTATCATTCATCAAATATGTCAGAGAAACACTATGTGTGAAACTAAATTTTGTGGTATCATAGACCAGTCTCTATTTTACATAGACCTCACTGTACATTATATATACAAAATTTTTAAAATCTGACATAGATCAGCTTGATTTTACATAGATATTATTTATAGGTCTATCGCTAATTTCGCATACTGGAAACATACATTGATATTTGACAAAAATAATTTTATTTGTTGTCAAAATGATCTTCATTACAATTACCTTATGGTCCATTCCACACTTGTCTGGTCCAAACATGATTGTATATGGTGTCTTATCATTGAATTGTCTCTGAAAATAAAAGTAAGACATTTAGTTTACATGTTTATCTTTTAACAGATGCAAACAAAAACCCCTTTATAAAGAGACTGTTCTTATTGGATGCTATCCTCTTTTCTGAGTGTAATTTAACATATAAAATTTCTTCACACACCACAATATAGTTGAAATACTGCTAAAGTTGATGTTAAAACACCAATTAATCAATCAATCTTTTCTCAGATAACTTTAAGTTAAAGTTTTTTTCTACACAAATCAACTTTCTTTTGAGCTACCATGAGTCTTAACAGTAAAAAAAAGTATAAAATGTAAACAAAAAATAGTCAGGAAATGATGTTGCACTATACCAGGGAAACCTGTAGCAATTTCATTTGACGTGTCCTGAAGACATTTCTGAAAATTTTGGGAATTTTGGGGAGTCCCAACTGAAAATGGTGAATACAGGACTCATCTTGTCGAGTTGCAAAGATCTCTGCTATACTACGATAAATTCCACAATTTTCAAAAATTTACATTGTGATATGTTCCAGGATAAAATACTTAACAAAGATGAAAAGCTCAAATTTACGACATCACAATAGGTTGTGTTAAAAAACATCCAAAATTAGTCAATGGTATGCTGCATCGTCAACTTGCAACACAAATTTTTCTACATTTTCCTATTACTATTAGAATCTAAAAAAATTATGATTTTACTATAGGTGAGTCTAATATTTGTGCAAGTCTTACCACTCGGGGAAAAATTTTCACAAAAATATGACCCACCCATTGTAAAATCTCCAATTAACCATGTGATGCCATACATTCTTTCTTAAGCTTACAATGGAGAGTCTATTGATATTTCAAGTCACTTACATTCAAATTTTTCATGTCATGTGTAAAAATTCCCACTTTTTGTCATCCAATCAGACAAGATAAAACACTATTGTAAAAGTATGATATATATTCCTACTTACTAAATTCAACTGTTTATCCATAGACAACAGCTTGACATAGGCTCCACCACATTCCATGCCATTCTGGAATTTTACTTCATACCTAAAGAAAATAGATTCCATGTCCTTAAAGCTTATCTTAATGTTTAGAATTTCTTTTTACTATCTTGTTCATGGCAGTTTATATCAAACAATAAACTTATTTAATACATGTATATGTATAGATCAGACTTTTTGAAATTTGTTTCCATTCTGCTGGACATAGCTCCAGCACCCAGGAATTTTCTGCTGGACCCTCTGAATTTTTGCCGGACCTACATTTTTTATGTAAAATTGTTTTAAAGCCAAGCAATGTCATACTGGCCCTCATACCGTTATTATTATTTTAGTCTAGCAGAGCACTTTCTGTATTTAACTTCATTAGTACTGGTAGAGGCCTAAAAATAGGAAGACCAGTCACCATCCAGAATAAACCAAAAAGTTGAAACCATGCACCAAAAAAGAGTAGCCAAATCCAGCTAGGGATAGCCTCAAATTTTGAAAAATTTACCAGATTTAAAACATAATTTTTATTTTTTTATTGAGATTACAATAACAATATTCTAAAAGTCATTAGACTCTCTCAATCTCCAGTTGGGGTGGCACTGGCCGTTTTACGCTTGCCCCGCTGAGCTCTGTCGTAATGCTTCAGGAACGACCACATTTTTATGATCGACACATTGCCATGGTGTCGTAACTGTAAACAAAATTCTAAATAGAAACAGATTCGGTGAAGGGAACGATACAAATCAGGGATGTCGTGTTTTTTTATTTTATTAACTTTTTGGGGGCTTTTCACTCAAAAAGATCATCTTACGCATCACAATATATTCAAATATATTTATTTTCATGACAGTTACCAATAATATTTACCAAAAACAGATAAAATGTTACGTATTCAATGCGGTTACGAATTCCGAGTTGACCGAACTTGTTCCGGTATTTACAATACGACCTGCGTTTCCGACAAAAAAGTAAACATATCATTCAAAAATGTTTGGCGGACATGGGAACCGGCATTACCGACGTTATTGGCGGATCTCATGATTTCCTGCCCCTTAGGTCCGACGAATTTCAAAAACTCTGATAGATCTGCAAAATCCTGCTTTCCAAATCAAATGTGCTCACTGATAACAAACAGGAAATCAATAGACACAGAATTTTATTTCACTTTATGTAAATTATTATAGCTATGCACTGAACAAAACATGCTGTTTCTCTATCATATTCCTCTTATTCAAAATCTGGTGATACCCTCTAGGAAAAAAAGACTTCCTTTGTGTGAAGAAGTCTTCATATCTCCAAAGGACATAAATGTGACATTTCTTTCAATCAATATTTCCATTCCATCTCAATATGTCAAATTCTAGATATACATATATATATATATTATTCCAAACACAGCGTTTTGATTTCTGAACTATGCCAATACTAAAATAGTCATCACCTTATTTTTGTGTTACAGAGAAATATACATTCAGTGTACAACATGTGTTTTTTCTTACTCTTCGACATATATTTTTTTTATAAAAGAAATTTGCTGGGACCATACTTCAATCTGCTATAACCAATATTTCCCATCGACAACAGTATTATATAAACAACTTAAAATTTAACTCAAAATATAATTTTCATCTACAAAAAAAAAACAACATTGTTCCCGTTCGTGATTCAAAACCATAAGACGAACACAACTTTGCTGCAATTCGGTTAAAAACGTTTTGCCAAAAAATAACGACAACAAATCAATACCATACTATGACAGTTAAAATTTTGCAGTAGTATAAAAACTAGAGGCTCAGGTGAGCCTGTATCATAAATAAGCCCTCTTAAGAATGTCTGCATGCCAAATACATCTAAGTTACTATTTAAATCCCATAGGATTCTATGTTAAAACTGTCTGCTCATGGCAGCCGTCTTGGATGGAGGTCGTGGTCACTGGACACAATTTTGAAAGTATACTACCCAAGGATCATCCATGCCATGTTTGCTTTAAATTGGCTGACTGGTTTCAGAGAAGATTTTTAAACATATTTCCCATAGGGTCCTACATGTATGTTAAAACTATGTCCGCTGAGGGCGGCTATCTTGGATGGAGGTCTGGGTCACTGGATATAATTTTGAAAGTGGTTTGCTTTAAATTGGCTTACTGGTTTCAGAGGAATTTTTTTTAAAACATTTTCCCCATAGGGTCCTATGTTAAAACTATGTCTGCTGACGGCGGCATCTTGGATGGAGGTCGGGGTCACAGGATATAAATTTGAAAGTTGACCACCTAAGGACCATTCATGCCATGTTTGCTATAAATTGACTTACTGGTTTAAGAGGAGAAGACTTTTAAACATATTTTCCATAGGGTCCTATGTTAAAACTAAGTCGAGTCATGGTGGCCATCTTGAATTTCCAATCAGCAAACAATTCACAAGTTTAGTACAGGACTGCCAAATGATCATTCCTGCAAAGTCACAATTCAATTGGCTTAGTGGTTCCTAACGAGAAGATTTTTAAAATTTCAGCCAATGAGAATACATTATGGACCCTGGCAGCCATGTTGGATTTCAGATCAATGCCAAAAACACAAATTTGGTAGAGGATCATCCAATGAACATTTCTGGCAAGTTTGGTTCAAATCTGTTCAGTGGTTTCAGAGAAGAAGATTTAAATGTGAAAAGCTAACGGATGGACGACGGACGCCTAGCCATGACAAAAGCTCACATGGCTTATGGCCAGGTGAGCTAATAAACCAAAATGGAAAAATTATGCTATAAAAGAACTTACTGCATAACAAATGGTTTTCCATCAAATCTGAATGGTCTGTCAAGTTTGGATGATACAGCATGATGTTTGGCTTTGGTCTGAAAATAATATATATGACAAGACATTAAAAAGCTTGTGTCTATGCTGCTTTCTTCAAACATATAAAAACATGGTAATATTTTCATTTTCATGGTTTCTTCTAAAAGATATATAAAATTTATTCTAAAAGAAATGTTTGTGCCTGTCCCAAGCTAGGAACTGGATTTCCAATGTCATATGCAGCATGCCTACAGCTTTTTTCATTTCAGGGTACATGTACCCCCACCTCCACCAAATTAGGGGTACAGGGAATTTTTTGAGGGTACAGTTACACCCCCTAAGAATTTCTGTTAGGGGTACAATAATATTGGTGCATGGAAAATGGGACATGTGCTATTGCCTCAACCATATCACTGAATCTGAATAGTACTGTGTGGCTCTTTATATTATTGTCTAAAAAAACATTGTTTTAAAACACTGTGTATGTTTTTATCAGGCGGGCATTCCCCAAGAAATATTAAAGATTATATCAATGTTTGTTTATATCTGGTACATGTTTCGTCATTATTTTGATCAGACGAATTATCAGAATTGTCACCATCTTCATTTTCAGTGGTCGACTCCGTTCCATTGTGTTTCCTTTTTTGGCTGATTTGCCAGTAAAGAAATCATGTATAGATCGTTGCATTTCACATGTTTTTCACAGTGACTGCTATGGTCATTAGAAATTAAAGAATGATTCCTCCGATTGGACGATGGTGTAAATAATGACCATTCTAATGTAGTTTAATATTCCTTGTTTATGATTGGACAATGCTGTAATTTTCACGGTTGAAATATCATGATAATTTTAGCCAATTACCACTTACGTCATCTTGTCAATAATGTGGCAATACACATGATTACATTAGGATGGAGATAACTGTATTGTACTTGAAAATTTCATAGGCACCAATTGTCGATTTAATGGTGTAATTTTCACGGCATCAATTCCACGGTTGAAATATCATGAGATATTTTTAGAATTTTAGCTGATTACGTCATCTTGTCTATAATGTGACTATACACATGATTACATTAGAATGGAGATAACTGTATTGTATTTGAAAATTTCACAGTATCAATTGTCGCAAATATCCGCTTACTGGCTCCACTAACGCGTTGCCTGTAATCTCAATTTGCGACCATAAATTCTCCAATTGATACCGTGAAATTTTCAAATACAATACATCTCCTACATGAAAACATCGATATCATTTGAAACATACTTTGTATGTAAACATCGATTGTCGTAAAATCAGTGAAGCTCACATGTATCTGCACGCAACAGTAACATGATTGACGCTTTCATTTCTTACATGTATGTTTCCAGTTTAGTCATTTACAGGGGTTTCAAAGTTTTTTATAATAGGAGGTACTTCTTAAATTTTAGGAGGTACCTAAAAAATTAGGCTGAGGGCCGTAAGGTGTCCAGGGGGCGGAAGTTCCTGAAATCTAGCATTTTGTGGACCAAAAAATGTACTTCAGAGACTGCAAAACATTAAGTGTTTTTGAAAGAAAAATCCCATTAACTTTAGAGTTCAGATTTCACCAAGAGTGAAGACCATGCATAATGCCTGGATTTTCCCCACAATTTCTTTATTGAATATTTCAGTTTACAAACTTCAGCCAAGATTATTCATAGATAGTCTGCCATATTTAAAAAACAAAACAAAAGGACCATAAAGAGCTACGGTTCTGCAGCTAGGCTTGACCAAGCCATTGTTATCAAAGCTTATACTTCTCAAAATTCATTTGTTGGCTTTGTCCTTTTCTTTTTCTTTGGCTTGTGTGTTTTTTTTACTTTATTACCAGTAATTAAACTCATCAAAGACCATTGGCACGGATCAAGACATATAAGTGTCATAATTAATGAAACCAAGGACATATATAGAATACGTCCTTGATGAAACATATAAATTTAATTTGCAATCGTCAATCTTTAATAAAATTTATAATTTTAATAGATCAATACAAATATAATTAAACAAAAACAATATATATTGTTACTTTCACGACTTATGTGCAAAAAAAATGTTCGAACAAAAACGATTCGCGGGAAGACATTTATTAACATTTGAATCACAAAAGTTAAATTATTTTGAAAAAAAAGGGGGGTCGGCGTTTTGACATTACAATGTAATTCGTATTTGAGCCATGTCCGGTCCTTTTTCAAGATTTCTAGTAATTTTCTATCTCTTATCTCCTCGTACCCCCTTTTAAAAATGTTTTTCAGCACACTTTCATTTCTGTGAACAACCGCGGTAGGGCCCCGTCAAAATATGTAAATAAATTAGCCATAGGTTTTTATTTTTTTATACCGGAAGCTAAACAATATGGACGTAGTTAAGCATCAAGACAGTACGCCCCAGAATGATTCAACCCTGGGTTTTAAATGGATAAAAAAAATCACACAAAATATTGTGTTGTCATATATTCATAATACATGATGATCATACTTATATTACTGGAGATCACACTAAATTGTGTTTGAACATAATTTGTAATCGGTCATTTTTTTATTTTGAAATGATGTCAGCTTTGTTCCGGTCCGAGATTTACACAAGGATGAAAAGATATTGGGGCGAAAACATATCTATTTACCGCATGCGCAAACTGCTATTTACGATTCTAAGGTAAAGTTATTTTTAAAACAGGGAATATCCCATCAACTTGGTCGTGACGCAGTTGTTCGATTTGAATGCGAGAATTCAGCAATTGACGTGATCATTAACTTTTTATGAAAAATATTCCACAAGCCTATCGGCCATCGTACTTGTGGTTTTGACCACCGCTAATTTTGGAGGGGTTCAGTAATTTCTGCCGGTACTATACACGATCTCAGGCGGGTAAAAGTACCGGGTACCGGCCCACTTTGAAACCCCTGCATTTATACGTGCACACTCGTAATGGTCTTAAAATTCTACGTGCATGATAGTTTTTGTACGTGAAACATGTACTGCTGATAAGGTAACAGGTAATTGTTTCTTTTGTTGATATTGGTAAATTGTTGACCATCACTTTAAACTTTCTTTTCACAATGAAAGGCAATAATTATTCTCTAACCTTCAATACTAAACCATGATCTCCCTTTAGAGCACTATCCTTAGGCTGCTCTACAGACCATTTACCTGGAAACAAAAAGAACAGTTTATAAACGTTTTGCCTTTCTTATTCAACAAGTTCAAAACAACTTTTCTCTCCTGATTAGGTTATAAGTGTTTAATGCCACTTTCAACAATATTTCAGTTATTTATATCATGCTAGTCACTTTTTTTATTAATGGAGGAAACCAGAGTAGACAGAGAAAATCTTTTATCTACATGGTTCAAGTTAGTCTGTAAGTCATGCTTATAAAAAAAAATGCTTAACATTAGGATTAATCCTATAATTTTCAAAAATAAATACTCTTCCAAAATGGATTTTTTTTTTTAATTATTCTCAAAAGTTTTGTTAGGAGATAATATCACCAATTGTTCAGCTATATCATGGAGAGAACAAGTTAATTTTTAATGAGGTGATGGTGAGATCAGCTTTGTACCAGACTAACACGCTTAGTTGGACAGTCCATGGATAGACATGTCATTTCACTCTGACACATTATCCCGATTCCGAGCCAACCAGTCTTTACTCTTTCTTCTTAATGCTGTGTGCTTAGCAGAGAAGCAACAAATATCAATTTCATAGTCTTTGGTTTGACCCGATCGGGGCTCGAACCCACGATCTATTCCACTCGAGGTGAGCACGCTAACCATTACACCACCGATGCGGGTTCCTGCCCCAAAATAAGATTCTGTCCAAGTTTCATTAAAAATTTATGTAGTTTGGTAGAGCTATTCCGGAATAAAATAAAATAATGTTAATATTTTTTTTTACCATCATATTTGGCAATATTTTCATCAGCACCGTCTTTCTTTGTCTCTGATTTGGTCCATCTATTTTCAAATAAAAAGAAAAAAAAACAAATTAGAAAATTTTAGTTAATCTTATCTACTCTTCAACATCCAGTTGAAGAGCAGACTCGCAAAAATTCTAATTTTCCGGTCCGTGGAATATTTAAAAATCCAAGGGAGATAATCGTAAATATTTTCCGCTAGATGGCGCTTCACAAACCCAAACAATTATACGTACTTGGAAAACTACGTTTTTCTTCTATTAAACCAATGAAAATGATTGAAATATGATTAAAAATCACATTTATATTTATTAATGGTAATGATTTTCAGTCTGGTATAAAATCGGTCTACGATGAATGTAAAAATAACGGGTTTTTTCTTTACCTCGGAAAATCGTAGGTTTTTTTTGTTGCGTATGTTTACACTTTTTGCATCTGACAGAATAAAGTTCCCGTGGAGGGAAAAATTAAAAAACTGGTTCCTTGGACAGAATAATATCTACACTTCATCGGGTAAAAGGGAATTTACATCACTCTTAACAGTTTAAGAAAAATTGTCAATTTGGCAGCATCATCCAAAACAGGCAAGATTGAACAATTTTCTCCTACCATTTTGCTCGTATAATCAATATTTACACCAAATTTTCTCGAAATTCGATGCATTTATCCCGTTCTGTCAATCATGTAGGTTCATAACTACAACCCGAACAATGAAAGAATTTTTGACATGTGATATTAAGAATTTTTTAAAGCATAATGTATTGATGAAGTAGATAATGAAATTCATTTTTTCATTGTACTTCTACTTCAACTTGATTACTGCCTAGGGCTATCGCATCACACTCATTTTTTAGAAGCAAGAAAAACATTATTTGAACTGATCAAAAAGTCTAATGTTAATTTTCAATCCTTGTCCTCTTTTCAAAAAAAATTCTGGACTTTTAATTGTGAAAATATAGATATTTTGAATAATCTTTTTTTTTTCTTTTTTTTTCTCTTAAGAAACTTAAAAAAAAACAACCTTAAAATAACATGATGGTTTTGATTGTTTTTTTTTTTTTTATCATTGAATTGTTCATTTTTATTACTGTATATGTCATCGGATCATTTATTGTACTGTCTTTGTCCATTGAGGGCCCCTGATTGGTATATGCACCCCCCTTTTCTGAAATATGCCACCAACGTCAAACTGTCTACGGGTGCATGAAGGCAGACCACCAGGCCCTTGCATAAACTGTAAACGAGAAGAGGTGAATAAGGGCTACTGGCACCTCTCACAGAGGCGAGATCAACCACTGTTTTATACTTTTGTCAAAAATGCATATGCATTCAAAGATGATGACTGTATTTGTAGAATGTGTGAGGCACGATTTAGAAAATCACTCGAAATGTCCCACGATGCAGAAGAAACATCAAGCAAAAGAAAATTTAGAAAATATGATACAGCCATAGATACAAGCTGTGCATTTGAAACAAATGATTTAAATTTTACAACAGCAAACTTTGACAGCTATGGTAATTTGTCATTTGACCCATGTGAATTTACACTCCATACTGCAGTTAATGCAGAAAATAGTGACTGTAGTAAAAAACATGTATGCTTTTTGCAACACATGAACATGTGTGAAAAAAATGGTGACCATTCGACATCAGTTAATGTTGACTTATTCCAGTCATGCTTTCAGTTTAAGCTAGATCAGAATAACAATGAAGCATGTACATCTAATCAATTTTTTCTCTATTGATCACTACAAGAAATATAGAAATTTCAAACCCCAACTAGAATGTTGCTTTTGTGACAAAAGTATATACAGTCAAAGAAAGACCATTTAATTTAAGGGAAAGGATCTTCTAGAAAGAATAAAGTTAGTTTTAAATTCTGATACATTTGTGTATGCAAATTTTCTATGGTAATGGCATCAGCATATTCAGTTAGAATTTTAAATTAGAGCCCCATCCGGTTTTCTCCTATTATTCACATGTTTTATTATTTTTAATAAATAAATTTAGTTGAAGTTTTTGTGAATTTTATTTTGTAAAAAGTTATCAAATAATGGATCTTAGTACAGTATGATCTGCTTTTGTTTAAAAACAAAAGGTTAAAAACATTACACCCCTCGCCCCTTTATATAAAGAAACATCTATAAAATATAACACGAGTTCTGCTCAAGAGTCATTACGAGGATGTACCGGTACTATGCATGTGATAAAATTTTATATTTTTTTCATTATCATCATTTTCTTTCATTTGTCTTTTATAAGGTCATTTACATTGAAAAAAGTATCACTTGTATCAAGTACATTGACATCAACATGCTCATGGTGAGTTGCTAGGGGGCGCTATACATAATTTGTATGGTGAATCCACCAATAAAACCGGTGGACGTGTTTGAATAGCCTTATATGTTAAAAAACAGTTGAAAATAATTTTTAATATTCCAAGATTTACCATTGCATATGAAAATATGACCGTTTTTTTTTTCTCAAGTTCATTCGATAAATTTAGTAGACCATTACAGTTGATTCTTGTTTTGTTATACCTTCATGGAACAACTTTACATGTATTTCGACCGAAAAGTCAGCTTACCAGGATTACTTTTACAGTAATATAATTGCTCCTTACTTAATACTGTTGTGGTTCCATAAAATCTCAAATTTGGACTCATCTGTTAAATTATTTTGATCAATTTAATAGCTGTAGATATAATAAACAATTATTCTGACTAATTTCAACATTTTTAATACAAAATAATATTTGTTTTATTGAGAAAACGCATTTACTTACACTCGTTCTATAAATAGAATGATAAAAATTACGGAGTATGTGATGATTCTAGTTATCTCCCTTGAATCCAACCAAAATGTGACACGATCCATCTGACAGAAAAAAGTTCTATTGTATGTTTAATTACAGAAAATGTTTCTTTGAAATACTAATATAGAAATCTATGGAACTATATATATGATTTTCCATCACCCTTTCGGCAAATATTTTAATTTTTAATTTTTCGTGTTTTTTTAAACAACTTCCGCCATTTCCGTGTCGTTTTAATTTCTGCATTACTCCTTTGTTACAAGAAGTTCAAGCACGGGGCCTCAAATTTATATGAAAGAAACAATGTGCTATGTTTTTCTCGCTTCTTCTGTTATATTTGACGCTCGCAACGATTAAAACGAGTGAATTTTCAACACTTGGTCGATGTATTCTAAAACGTGTCCGATTCCGGTAAAAAATGTACGTGACAAATTAATTGAAATGACGCCATTATCGAGTCTGCTTTTCGACTGATCTTTATTGAATGCAGGACTTTCAATATTTTTCAAGTCTACCAGTACTTCACTATTTATAGGTGGTACATTTTATTAAAATTTGAACATGAATATCTTGTACATCAATCAGGAGGTATCAAAGACCATTTTAGGTGGGTAATAGTACCTGTTACCACCCCTTATTGAAAGGCCTGCGAAATTTTCAATGGACTGAAATTCCAGAATGTCAATATTTGGCAATTCTAAAAATGTACTAATCTAGTGTAAATCGCCTTAACATGGGGAAATAGCACAACTATCATACATGAAATTGAAATTCTTGATTATCTAACATTTAACTTACCTTTTATTAAAATCTCCTGGAGAATCAAATGGCTCAGCAAAGTAAGCCTTTCCTTTAACAACCGGTGGTACATACTCAACCTGAAATTACATACATGTACCATATACATATATGTCATAAAAGTCTTAAAAATACATTTCAGAATTATCATAAACATTTTTTCTATTCATCTATTGCCATATATTATATATATATAAACATTTTGGCTGATGACAAATAAAGGTCAATGGTCAAATTGTACTTAATTTCAGAAATATATTGCTACAGAAGTACATACAATTTTCTTGTTATTTCAAACTTATACTGAAATATTAGAAATCATCGATGATTTGTAAATTTTCCCTTTGATCTTTATACTAACAAGATAATATATATTGCCGGTATCATGCAACAATCGTGATATAAACATATCCAGGGCTCACCAAACCAGGCGAAATTCTCACCTTATATCAGCTGAAATCACCCTCCCTTGACTCTAAAGCCTTGTTTTTTTTGCAAGTCGCTCCTTTCTTGCAAATAATCTACATTTTATGGTAAAGCTGATTGACAAAGCAATTGTAATCAATGTTAAAATACATAAGAATGATAGAAAAAGGCTTTATTCAAGCAATAAAGACAATTTAACTTGCATCTAGACAAAAGTCAAAAGGATCACGACAAATTTCTAAATTTGTACTGACGAAATTCCAGGTGAAAATTAAATCCCAAATCTAAAAATAATTAAACAGATGCTTCCTGTACCAAATGTGTTGTTGGATTGTTATATATTTTTTATTATTTTAACACAACTTGAGCTATTTGTAACCTTTTCAAAGGTAAACAATCAACTTGTCAAGTTTTAAACATGGCGGCATTTTAATAGAAACAAGGGGAGGGAACTCACATTTTGATGTAATATTAATTTTACAGATTTCAATGCGAAACAATCAAAATCTAAAATCGACAAACATAAGATCAATAAGGCCACCCTTAAAAATATGTTTGTTTCCCGCACCCGACCCTCCATTTCACCTATAGGTCGGTAGGTAGGGGGATATTTTTTTTCAAAGTTAATTCACAAATCTGGTTCCTTCAAAGTCGATCAACGGATTTTGTTCATTTAAAAGTGTAAACCAGTTCCGAGTGTAAATTCTGGAACAATATCGGAACTTCCGGTCACGATTTCCGGTAACCATAAAAAAAAAGTTGTTGCAAATCACCCAAAAAATATTTCGAGTCGCAATGTTTTCCAAAGGTCAGTCGGATGCAGAAAAAAACAATTTTTTAATTTTGGCCTAAACAATAATACAAGTACAAGACATGAATTTAAAGTTAAATATGAAGGATTTTAACAAGATATTAGCAAAGGCACACTTCAAAGGCAAATTTGTTTTAAATGATGTGAAGAAACAACATTTTGGCAGAAACTTGTCTCTATGAAGCTGTTGGAAGTCTCCTTGTCATGCCTTCACTTCTTTTGCAAGTGTGGTGAGCCCTGCATATAATTGTTCATTTCTATAGATTATCATGTGTAATAATGTGTCATGATATTGATATCACCATGACAAATCTTCCATAAACATACTATCGTTGATATGTTTTTGCTTCTGATCGCATCTTACGTCAGAGGCTATGATAAATCCATTCTCGTAAAACAAATCAACGGTGGTTTACAGGGGTTTCAAAGTTTTTTATAATAGGAGGTACTTCTTAAATTTTAGGAGGTACCTAAAAAATTAGGCTGAGGGCCGTAAGGGGTCCAGGGAGCGGAAGCTCCTGAAATCTAGCATTTTGTGGACCAAAAAATGTACTTCAGAGACTGCAAAACATTAAGTGTTTTTGAAAGAAAAATCCCATTAACTTTAGAGTTCAGATTTCACCAAGAGTGAAGACCATGCATAATGCCTGGATTCCCCCCAATTTCTTTATTGAATATTTCAGTTTACAGACTTTAGCCTAGATTATTCATAGATAGTCTGCCATATCTTATAAAAAAACCAAAAGGACCATAAAGAGCTACAGTTCCGCAGCTAGGTTATCAAAGCTTAAACCTCTCAAAATTCATTTGTTGGCTTTGTCCTTTTCTTTTTCACAATACCTTGGCTTGTGTTTTTTTTTACTTTATTACCAGTAATTAAACTCATCAAAGACCACTGGCAGGATCAAGACATATAAGTGTCATAATTAATGAAACCTAGGACGTATATAGAATACGTCCTTGATGAAACATATAAATTTAATTTGCAATCATCAATCTTTAATAAAATTTATAATTTTTTAATAGATGAATACAAATATAATTAAACAAAAACAATATATATTGTTACTTTCACGACTTATGTGCAAAAAAAATGTTCGAACAAAAACGATTCGCGGGAAGACATTTATTAACATTTGAATCACAAAAGTTAAATTATTTTGAAAAAAAAGGGGGGGTCGGCGTTTTGACATTACAAAGTAATTCGTATTTGAGCCATGTCCGGTCCTTTTTCAAGATTTCTAGTAATTTTCTATCCCTTATCTCTTCGTACCCCCTTTTAAAAATGTTTTTCAGCACACTTTCATTTCTGTGAACAACCGCGGTAGGGCCCCGTCAAAATATGTAAATAAATTAGCCATAGGTTTTTATTTTTTTATACCGGAAGTTAAATAATATGGACGGAGTTAAGCAACAAGACAGTACGCCCCAGAATGATTCGACCTTGGGTTTTAAATGGATAAAAAAAATCGCACAAAATATTGTGTAGTCATATATTCATAATACATAATGATCATACTTATATTACTGGAGATTACACTAAATTGTATTTGAACATAATTTGTAATCGGTCATTTTTTTATTTTGAAATGATGTCAGCTTTGTTCCGGTCCGAGTTTTACACAAGGATGAAAAGATATTTGGGCGAAAACATATCTATTTACCGCATGCGCAAACTGCTATTTACGATTCTAAGGTAAAGTTATTTTTAAAACAGGGAATATCCCATCAACTTGGTCGTGACGCAGTTGTTCGATTTGAATGCGAGAATTCAGCAATTGACGTGATCATTAATTTTTTATGAAAAATATTCCACAAGCCAATCGACCATCGTACTTGTGGTTTTGACCACCGCTAATTTTGGGGGGTTCAGTAATTTCTGCCGGTACTATACACGATCTCAGGCGGGTAAAAGTACCGGGTACCGGCCCACTTTGAAACCCCTGGGTTTATATTTATCTGTTGTGGAGCATGATTTTAACAGAAAACGGGTGACAGGATTGAAGATATAGAAGTTTAAATCGCATCAAACATCACAATTGAATTACTATATAATTAGTTCTACAGAATGCTTATCAAACATTTAGTGACATCATAGATACATGTTAAAAAATCTTAATTAAAAGTACCATATAATGAATGACATTATATGAAATATCTTTTCTCTTTTTTTCAGACAAAAATTTATTGTAAATTTTAATACAATTACTTTCTCTACAACAACTGGTTCATCTTCCACTTCTACTGTAGTATCATCATCTGTATCTTCCTCAACTGCCTCACAGAAAGAGACTTGGACAAGACCAAGTGATAAAAATAGGAGAAATATAATCTTAAACTTCATCATTCTGAAAAAAAGATATACATTTGTATAAGAAAAGTTGGAATGAAATCTGGGTTAATCTGCACAATTCATGTAATCTATGAACAATATAATCTAATTAAAATTAGATGTCTGTAGTACAATGTATATTTTTTATTGTTTTTTTCTTTGGTGATACACTAACATCCAACAATCAGGGTCAGGGTTCATATTTTTAACTGACCAATTAGCTAACAGCCTGCTAATTCTCTTAGTATAAAAACTGAGTACACAAGACATCGATTGGTCAATGTTTATAACTGTCATGCATTTAATTGGTTATGGTTATAGTGCTTAATCTAATGCCACTTTCAACAATATTTCAGTTTTATTGGTGGAGAAAACGAAGTACCTGGAGACAATAAGTGTCAGTGATGTCTACGAGTACGAGTGTGATTGTGAATGAAGTCGAAGTCGACGAAGAACAAATAGAAAGTGATTTTCACAAGATGAAAAAAGAGACGGGGGAAAGGTTACATGTATTCTCTTGCAACAGACAACCAACGATAACTCTTAACAATTGCTTGCTGTATTAGGTTATTTAGGATCTGCAACAAGTTGACATCAGATCAATGAACATCCCCCCTTTTTCACTCAATGTGTATATCGGAGTGTTCTTGGCAGCATTCACGTTTTTATATCAGTTGTTTGTTTTGTTAGTTGAAAGGGAAAGTCTCTGTACACTAAAACCTGAATTTTTTCGTGTAATTGAGCATCACTTACCAAATTTTTTTCAACGTGCAAAACGAGTGCGTTATAAATCCTCACGCCGGTCACTGATGGAAGCCATTAACGTGGTGAGATTTGATTGGTTAATTATTTTCGTTCACTGAGATTTTATAACACGATTTTTCATTGGCTTACAATTCATAATTTTGCAAGAGTTGTAAAGGGCGCCGTATTCAAATATACAATTCATACGATTGATAGCCAGATGATGCAGATCTAGTAATTCAAATTTAAGAGACGAGTGTAATAAAAACGTAAATATCAAACTTAGTGCGCATGCCGCGTATATGGGATAACGTTCTTTCTGATATTAGTAGTACCCACATCCTTCATCAAATACACTCCAAAATATTTGAAAAACAAATAATTTAAAAGTCTTTGGGAGCAAGAAAACCAAAGGGCATCAACAGGTTATCCAAAATTAGCTAAGGTCATTAACACATGAAGGAAGAGAACAATTAGTTTTAATAATAATTGGTCTTTTTGTCTTCCGAGTAATTTGAGCTGTGATATGTTTTCATTGTTGAATTAGTGGAATTCTTGACAATCACTGTTAAGCTTTCTTTTCATAATCATTTTTAATCAAGAATGAAAACGGAACGAGGAATTCAAAGAACGGGAAGGGGCTATAAACAGAGTATAGTAGTAGCCATCTGTGAGTCGTAGCCATATGTGAGACAAAAATAGATGATTATTAAACTAAAGAGCTCTATTAAAACCAATCACATATTTCATTCCGGTAATTAAACACAATTTTGTTAATTGATCATTGTGCTAAATCTTAAATCGACTTCTGACTAGCCTATCACTGGGGTAAAGCTGATATCCGTAACTGTAAGGTCATCCCAAGATGGCGGACATGAAATTAGGTAAGACTCTTTTTTGTCGATTAAATTGTTTCTATAATGTATTTTAAATGACACATGAATTAGTATGATAGTAATCTATGAACTTTTCACAAGGAAATCACAAATTACGACTGAAAAATGTATATGAAAGAGAAAATCCGATTAAAAAAAATCGCTAAGATGACCGTAACTGATCATAATTCGGCGGTGCAATTACGGTCATCTCAGTTTTCAGTTACGGTCATCTTAATTATACTACGGCACAAGGAAGCAATGTCTGCCTTGAATGTGATATACTTGGTATTTGCAGTAAATGAAAATTAGCAGTCATACGACATCTGAAACTGCTGTAGCATAATCTATGTCATTGTTGATGCTTTAAAGTTGGATTTCTGCTTTTTAGCAAGATAAACCAAAGCCAACATGATCCAGCTATTTGACTTCTTTTGCAATTTACTGAGCTTCCTTGTGCCGTAGTATACCTGATGAATCTAAGAATTCCGCCCAAACCGGCGATAAAGGCCATCTTGAAACTGAAATTGGTTCGAGCGTATGCTCCATGTTGCTTGAAATGAGTAGTTTCATTTCATTAATTTGATTAAAAATAGTTAATTTCCTTACCTGAATGTATCTCATTTATTTTCCACCTAATGCAGCTGTAATGAGTAGACCATTTGAATTTTTGGGAAGGGGGTTAGCTTGAGAGATCTAGAGAGATCAAATTATCTGTTTAACTCGTTCGCCACTATTTTTTTGCCGGCAAAGCCGAGGAAATTTAACCTTTTTCATACAATTCATAATATGAGCGCAGATTGGGGAAATTTAAGGCTTCTATAGTGCTAGAATAAAATTATTTGTATTTATTTTCACAAATATTAAGATAATCTTATTTATTTGAAAAATTCAACAGACCCCCCCGGAAAAAAATCAATGATAGTTTCCGTATCCAAAAAATAATTGTTGGTAGTTTACTAAATGCCAGTGTTGTCTACATTATGGTAAACTGAAGGTTGATATTTAATGCCGATATTAAATTTCTCTTCAGTTTTCCAATTTAAATCGATGTAATTAGTCATTCGCCTCATATAAAGAGAAATTATGTCCCATGTAGTAAAAAAAGAACTATTAAAAGTCAAAGTAACCATGTATACAACGACTTTTTTTACTACAAGATCTATCCCAACGTTTCCACAGAATGGAACCTATATAAGCCATTTTTAGCTAACCTTTCTTTGAATTAAAGCAAACGCGATATTGAATCCTTAATAAATGATTCTGTCTGGTTCTGCCAATACGACATTATTTCCAGCAAGAATATCATCTAAAGGTTTAAGTTTGTAGTTTACTGTTGTATATCCTAAAACACCTTCCTTTTCGCAAAATTTGTATTTCTTAATCTTAAATGTTTCTGCATTATGTTTCTCAATGAGGTGTTTGAATATGTCTTTGAATAAATAGAATTTTTCATTGCAATAATAGCATAGGTACCCGCTCTCCATTTTGCTACAAAAGACAAAATATGCCATTAAAAATCAATCTTATATGTATATGGCATCATCACCTAATACACTGTTTTCCGTTTTGTTTGAAATGTAAGAGTAATAAAGCATAGATGTTAGTTGATTGTTAATAAATAAAAATTTAGCACGTCAATCAGGTTACATCTCATTATGAGCATGCTCATGATGAGTGGTCCATAAGAGACCTGTTGCACCGGCAAAATTATCCGCCCCTACCCATCACCTTTCCTTGTTTCGAGTCCCGTGGCGTTTAAATTGTTAAATGTTCTCGTCCTGAACACCAATCAATCAATCAATCCAGTCAATGTTTGTTTACTTTGAGTAAATAATAGAGTGCTAGATCCCCTGTTAGTAACTAACGTAAAAAAAGAAATTACCTCCCTTTGACCAAATTCATATATTTTTTTACAGGTATTTATCTCTGTTGTAGTAACATTTATAATATATTTATTAAATACATTGTACTTTATGATGAAATACATTTGAAATACTGCCGAGATACGGTTGCATATGGATAAATCGAATATTTACTTCAGCAATGGAAAAATAAATTGCGGGAAAACGCTCGATGGAATGTAAACAAAAACAATTAGGTGTTTAGTGAGAAATAAAATCAAACACCGGAAAAAGTACAAGATAGGGAAATCTCCGACACCCTTGGGTAAGATTACAATCGTTCTCCAACTCGGCAAGCCTCGTAAAGAGAACGATTTAAATCTTACCCTCGGATGTCGGATATTCCCTATCTTGTACTCTCCCCGGTGTTAGATTCTATATTTCTTTATCGCTTCTTTGTAAAAAGAATGTTTCTCACGTCCAAAACTATCCGTGCAAATACAGTCTAAATTGGAAGCCGTTTAGGCATAAAGAAATGGAATTTTCACCTTTTCTGGTAGTAACAACAAACGTTTGATACTCCATTCTGAATGTGTTGCGTTATTTTATCCAAAGAAATTTTAGCGTCCATTAGAGTAATGAATCATGTACATTCTGCAACTTTTTTACACAGATACATGGTACTTGTCTATAATAAATTCCGAAAAACTTACCTGCTTTGAAAGCGTGGGCAGTCGATTTCCACCGAAACCGTAATGCAGTTTACAGAAGAGCACGTCAATAAGAGATTTCAGGCGCACAGGTTCCTATACTGTGACAATCAATCATTTGCAATAATCAATATATACAAGGTACAAAGAAAAGTTTTATAACTCTTACCAGCCAGTGGGAAAACATTATCATTTTTAATTCTTATGAAAGTACAAAGGTTTTTTTCAAAACTGGTTATCTCTTATTTGTCATCAGCTCGGAGAATTTTACTATGGCATGTCTATTAATGGAAAAAGGCTTTGCAAGTTTGTTTTTTTTTGCTTTTGACTAAAATATTTACATTAAAAATATCTATGCATGGCTAGCAATATCTATCTCAAGCCATAAATGATCATACTGGCTATGAAAAATCAGAACAAAGAATTTGCAATCTTTTTTCTTTTGGTCATTGTATTGTTGGTCCTTGCGATATAACTGATTGTTGAAAGTGGCGTTAAGCACTATAAATCATAAACCAACCTTATTTCACTGTTCCACATGCATTTTTTAGCATATCATTTTGATTTATTTTAATGTTTTTCCATTTGATTATTCTTAACATATTTTTGCTTTTTATTGCTACTGATTTGCTGTTGGTGATTGTAAACAGCTGTCTAGAGAGGCACTTGCCACGTGGATTTCTGTTTGTGATTGTCAACAGTACATCTATTTTGCATGCTTGTATAGAATAAATCCTTGTATATGATCTTTGCTTTATTTTATTATTTTGTGTTCTGATATTTTTTAGCATATCATTTTGATTTATTTTAATGTTTTTCCATCATTGATTATTCTTAACATATTTTTGCTTTTTTATTGCTACTGAGTTGTTGGTGATTGTAAACAGCTGTCTAGAGAGGCACTTGTCACATGGATTGCTGTTGGTGATTGTAAACAGCTGTCTAGAGAGGCACTTGTCACATGGATTGCTGTTGGTGATTGTAAACAGCTGTCTAGAGAGGCACTTGTCACATGGATTGCTGTTGGTGATTGTAAACAGCTGTCTAGAGAGGCACTTGTCACATGGATTGCTGTTGGTGATTGTAAACAGCTGTCTAGAGAGGCACTTGTCACATGGATTGCTGTTGGTGATTGTAAACAGCTGTCTAGAGAGGCACTTGTCACATGGATTGCTGTTGGTGATTGTAAACAGCTGTCTAGAGAGGCACTTGTCACATGGATTGCTGTTGGTGATTGTAAACAGCTGTCTAGAGAGGCACTTGCCACATGGATTGCTGTTGGTGATTGTAAACAGCTGTCTATAGAGGCACTTGCCACATGGATTGCTGTTTGTGATTGCCAATAGTACATCTATTTTGCATGTTTGTTTAAATGTACTGTAATTGCTATGATGTTATGTAGTGCTTGACATAAGTTGCTATGTTTATATCTATATAGTCGGTTTAAGAGCACTTCATCATGTTGATTTGTTGTCTATGTATATATATACCGACTCTAAATAAAATTTACTTACTTACTCTTTGATTTACGGATTTCTGATATCTTTAAATTTTTCATAACACATTTATGAAATAATGTGGATGGTCATGTTTCGTTCTAAGCGCAACTATAAGGGAGACTTTTTGTCTAACCAC
The DNA here is from genome assembly GCA_963383655.1 of Bathymodiolus septemdierum. Classification (NCBI taxonomy): domain Eukaryota; kingdom Metazoa; phylum Mollusca; class Bivalvia; order Mytilida; family Modiolidae; genus Bathymodiolus; species Bathymodiolus septemdierum. The sequence continues at coordinate 26,176,036 of OY726524.1, read as the reverse complement.
ATTAATAAATAAATTACACTAATGTCCTGAAAATTGACCTGAAATGTCCTGAAAAGTACATAAATGCCTATATCTTTTTTTTATTAACCAATGGAATGAGTTCAAGTTTGAAAATGTTAAATACATTAGCATATATTTAAAGAATATTAAAAAAAATATATAAATGTTTTTTTTAGGTGGAAATAATTTGACCTGAAAATTTCATGACAATTTCCAGGTCAAATTATTTCCATCTAAAAAAATTTTGTTATTTTTTTATTAAATATTCGTTAAATATATGCTAATGTATTTAACATTTTCAAATTTGAACTCAATCCATTGGATGATAAAAAAAGATATAGGTCTTTATGTACTTTTCAGGACATTTCATGACAATTTTCAGGTCAAATTATTTCCACCTAAAATTATTTTTTTTAAATTTTATTTAAATATTCGTTAAATATATGCTAATGTATTTAACATTTTCAAATTAGAACTCAATCCATTGGATAATAAAAAAAAAAGATATAAGCCTTTATGTACTTTTCAGGACATTTTCAAGACATTTCAGGTCAATTTTCAGGACATTAGTGTAACCCATAAATTGCATGATTATGTGATATGGATGGTCACGTTCCGTATCAATCGCAACTCCATCGTGATTTAAAATTCTAGTAAATCGTTTATGTTTCACCAAATTAGTAAATAAATTGCATGATCTTGAGAGTTGAACCCTATAGTATGAACGGGAAAATTAAATGCAAATACATACGTGATATATCATACGGCAAAATAAGGATATTGTAAGTTCAACATTGTTCACAATATAACTGAACAGTTATTGACAAAATCCTATTCCACTTAGACGATTCCTTGTTCATATATGAAAACGGAAGAAAAACGTGATTACGAATAAGTGCTACCACAGTAATCCCTTCAATAACTGACAGATTTTTTTTTTATTGAAAATAAACATTTAAACAGAAAGTTAAAAAGGGGGAATACCACATTGAATCGTATGTGAGTGGGATGAGATTTGTCAACAACTGTTTTATATTGTGACGCTGGTAGTAATAATTATAGATTAATACATGGCCTTTTTCATATTGCCCTTGTTATCAGCCCGAGGGTTTTAACCCGAAGGACGATATCAGTCTCGGGCTGATAACAAGGGCAATATGAAAAAGGCCATGTATTAATCTATTTATCACATATTTTGTCAGATCAGATAACATGTTATTGCCCTTTTGGCTTTTGCCCTCGTAAAATGTTATTGCCCTGGGGGCAAATAACACGCCGCAAATTATGCTTTTATTACACATGCAAATTCAGAGTTATTTCAATAAAATATGTGATAATAATATAGACGATACTTATCTCACTATTCTAACGTAAATTTATATATTACCCGATATAAATAAACTGAAAATAATAGCTGAACAGTTTGGGAATTTCGCAGTTTGGAAAGGCCGGGATCGACTATACTGTCCCGAGTAAACACGGTTTGTGTTTCTAATTATTCCCTCTGTATCATCAAACTTTTCTTACACTTGTTCTACGTAATTAGCTTCTGCTTGTGCTAATCATAATACATTCTTTGAAAATCTATTTTTTTTTTTATCGCAGTGGTCTAGTTTTAGGACCAGTAATATTTTTAAATAGATACGTCGTATGTACTATACACGTGTTAGGTAGATATCCGATTAAACACTCAATATGTCCTGTTCATAATTTATTTTCATATCTTGTTTCATCATGGGAAAGTGAATGCAAAATATAGACTGTAATGTTAATTATTTGATATTTAATCTAGCTGTTCTGGTCCTTTTTTACACTAAATCAGTTCTATATTTTGAATTTCTTCAAATTATATGCCGCAGTTATATTTTATTAAAAAAAAACCATTCAAATTGACCTGGTATTTGCTGTCGATTTCCCTCCCCCCCCTTTTTCAAGATATCAAAAGTCGTAAATAGAAGGACAGAAAATAAAATCTTGTCATTATATAACAAAATGCGCATGATACTGAGAACATGAGCCACGTGTTCGGGAACATGTGAGCTGCTGTTGCAATTAATCATAGGAGCCGGGGCAAAAAAAAAAGGGGGGAGAGTACTTAAAATTCCACTCCAACACTTTGAAAAGTGTGTGAGCGGGCACACATCTGTATATATATATACGACTGTCTGAACACGAACATGTTAAATAAAGGAAAAAGAGATGAATAATAAAGAATTTTTTTATCAAAAATATTCATGTAAACAGAAAGTTAGAAAAAAGGGGATGTACCATACCACTAGTGAATCGTTTGTAGTGGAATGGGATTTGTCAACAACTATTTTGTATTGTGACGCTGGTAGTAATAATACTATATTTGATACTTATCTCACTATTTTAACGTAAATTTATATTATATATAACCCGAATAAACTGAAAATAATAGCTGAACAGTTTGAGAACTTCGCAGTTTGGAAAGGGCCTGTGTAGACACGATTGTTCTACGCAATAGCTTCTATTAATAATCTTTAAAAATCGCAATTTTTAAATAGCACAGACACACATTGGTCTAGTTTTTAGGCTGACTAGGCATATTTTTTTATCAAGGATTTATAAATCCTTGTTTTTATATAGATACGTCGTATGTATTATACACGTGTTAGGTAGATCTATATCCGATTTAACACACTCAATAATATGTCCTGTTCATAATTTATTTTCATATCTTGTTTCATAAGTGGATTAAATAAATAACAATGATTCGAACTTTCTCGTATTTTGATGCATATAACCTTACACGTCATAAGTCACATGTACATGTATTCCAAAAATAACTATGACAACACCACGTGACTTTCTTCTCTTATAAATCCAGTGACGTGTGCGTAATTCATTATTCACAGCGCAAATTTATTACGAAAAGAAGGAAGAAGCACTAAGCATAAATCGTAAGTATTTCAAAATTCGAATCAAATAATGCAGATATTTTAGTATAAAGTGATTCTTGCGTTTACAATACATTTTTATATAATTTGTTTTTAAATCTTTAAGTTCTACATTAGAAAGGATAAGCTTTTTTCGGTTTCTGGACAAAGGAAATTTTTGGAAATTAAGCCGCCATCTTGAATTTTTTAAAACGTAAAATTTTACTAAGGTATTAAAATCGTTTTCTGAATTATAGATGGCATATTTTTACCTTAGAATCGATGTTACAAACATCAAATGAAATGTATTAGACGATTTTATAGGATAAATCGCAATTGTGAATGGTAAAACATCAAAATAAAATAAAAAAGGGGGGGGGAGGGGGCGGCTCGAAAGAAACTTGCGCTGAAAAAGTTGCGGATTAGTTAATGGCTTTTTGGAATTTTTTTGTGGGAATTCAGTATAATTAAACGGCTGTCGGTAAAGAGCATTGCTTGTTAATTATACTTTTTCTGATGTAATTTTTACTTGATGAAATACTTATTATACTGATTTCCTGTGTTGAACTCGTTCTGAGTTAATCTCGAGATTAGTTCTGAGTGATACACTGATATACACAGGATTTATGTTTGTTGTGCACACCATTCATTATATATTGTATTTCACCATACATTTTTACAGAAACGCTGAATCTACTAGTTTAATATCCTTTAAACACTTGCCTATAATATGAAGAATTCTCATTATTCATTTTACTGTTTATTAAAATACAGTCAATACCGACCAAGTGATGTCTCGACAAGAAACAATTTTAAACAAGACATATTACAGACTGTTTTATGGTTTTCGCCATGCAATCCGGTTTCCCCCCAACAAAACTGACTACCACGATATATCTGAAATATTGGTGAAAGTGACGTTAAACACCATAATCGTTGACTCGCAGGTTTATTGTCTTGCTGTAAAACATATTGCACCATCCTTGTGACACATCAACTCACCACTTGATAGTACAAAAATATGATTTTTCATAACTGTTTTCTTTGTTTAACCTTGAATCATGTACTTGCAAAATATATTCAACTGATATTTATGAATATTTTCTTCTATTCCAGATGCAGATCTTTGTGAAAACACTCACAGGAAAGACCATCACTTTGGAGGTTGAACCTTCAGACACCATTGAAAACGTAAAGGCTAAAATCCAGGACAAAGAAGGAATTCCCCCAGATCAACAACGTCTCATCTTTGCCGGTAAGCAACTTGAAGATGGTCGTACTTTGTCGGACTACAATATTCAGAAAGAATCAACCCTCCATTTAGTCCTGCGTTTGAGAGGAGGTATGCAAATTTTCGTGAAAACACTGACTGGAAAGACAATTACACTTGAGGTTGAACCATCAGACACCATTGAAAATGTTAAGGCTAAAATCCAGGACAAAGAAGGAATTCCCCCAGATCAGCAACGTCTCATCTTTGCCGGAAAGCAACTTGAAGATGGCCGTACATTGTCAGACTACAATATTCAGAAAGAATCGACCCTCCATTTAGTCTTGCGTTTGAGAGGAGGTATGCAAATTTTCGTGAAAACTCTTACTGGAAAGACAATTACACTTGAGGTTGAACCATCAGACACCATTGAAAATGTTAAAGCTAAAATCCAGGACAAGGAAGGAATTCCCCCAGATCAGCAACGTCTCATCTTTGCCGGTAAACAACTTGAAGATGGCCGTACTTTGTCAGACTACAATATTCAGAAAGAATCAACACTTCATTTAGTCTTGCGTTTGAGAGGAGGTATGCAAATTTTCGTGAAAACACTGACTGGAAAGACAATTACACTTGAGGTTGAACCATCCGACACCATTGAAAATGTTAAAGCTAAAATCCAGGACAAGGAAGGAATTCCCCCAGATCAGCAACGTCTCATCTTTGCCGGTAAACAACTTGAAGATGGCCGTACTTTGTCAGACTACAATATTCAGAAAGAATCAACCCTCCATTTAGTCTTGCGTTTGAGAGGAGGTATGCAAATTTTCGTGAAAACACTGACTGGAAAGACAATTACACTTGAGGTTGAACCATCAGACACCATTGAAAATGTTAAAGCTAAAATCCAGGACAAGGAAGGAATTCCCCCAGATCAGCAACGTCTCATCTTTGCCGGTAAACAACTTGAAGATGGCCGTACTTTGTCAGACTACAATATTCAGAAAGAATCAACACTTCATTTAGTCTTGCGTTTGAGAGGAGGTATGCAAATTTTCGTGAAAACACTGACTGGAAAGACAATTACACTTGAGGTTGAACCATCCGATACCATTGAAAATGTAAAGGCTAAAATCCAGGACAAAGAAGGAATTCCCCCAGATCAGCAACGTCTCATCTTTGCCGGTAAACAACTTGAAGATGGCCGTACTTTGTCAGACTACAATATTCAGAAAGAATCAACCCTCCATTTAGTCTTGCGTTTGAGAGGAGGTATGCAAATTTTCGTGAAAACACTGACTGGAAAGACAATTACACTTGAGGTTGAACCATCCGATACCATTGAAAATGTAAAGGCTAAAATCCAGGACAAAGAAGGAATTCCCCCAGATCAGCAACGTCTCATCTTTGCCGGTAAACAACTTGAAGATGGACGTACTTTGTCAGACTACAATATTCAGAAAGAATCAACCCTCCATTTAGTCTTGCGTTTGAGAGGAGGTATGCAAATTTTCGTGAAAACACTGACTGGAAAGACAATTACACTTGAGGTTGAACCATCCGATACCATTGAAAATGTAAAGGCTAAAATCCAGGACAAAGAAGGAATTCCCCCAGATCAGCAACGTCTCATCTTTGCTGGTAAACAACTTGAAGATGGCCGTACTTTGTCAGATTACAACATCCAGAAAGAATCTACACTCCACTTGGTCTTGCGTTTGAGAGGAGGACAATAAATAAAATAAATCTGGAAGCTGTTTTAAAATTGAACATTAAACAAAATCTTTTAACATTAAATTGAAACAGAACACTGTAAAAGTTATAATAATTATAGTTTACTTAATTTAGAATTATCAATCAAGATCTTTTGACAGTCGTGCAATAATTGATAAACTACACATGTATGGTTTTAAATTTTTCACAAGGATGTTTTTAGCTTTTATTAATTAAATTGTTCATTGAAAGATGTTTTGTATCTTAACCAAGATTTCACCAGATGACATTTGTGGTTGATGATTCAAATATCTGCGATGTCCCATTTTGATCTCCAATATTTGCAGTTGTGTTTTGTGTTGAGCCCATGTCGGGTCAAACCAAAGACTATAAATTTGGTATTTCCTGCTTCTCCTCTAAGCATGCAATATTAAAGACAGCCTGGTTGGCTTGGAATCGGGTTAATGTGTCGAGAGTGGAGCAACATGTTTGTTCATGATACAGCTGAAAAATTGTTCATTTGGCGTTGACCAAAAACGCTCGTTCGCCCCTGTACTCATTTCGAGTAGCTGTTGCCAGAACTTGTCTGTCCATTGTGGTTAGTAATTCACATTTGATCTCTGAAACTGCATGGTTGCTGTGCCAATTGGGTTGTGTTGTTTAACGCCACTTTCAACAATATTTCAGTTATATCGTGGCGTCAGTTTTATTGGTGGAGGAAGGGAGTACCAGTAGAAAACCACCAACATGTCTCAATTCACTGACAAACTTGGATCACATAATGTATCGCCTACACCTTGCCTGTGCTGGATTCAAACTCGCAACGTTAGTGGTGCTATGCACTGTTTGTAGTTATAATTCCAACTACCATATGATAAATAAAACTTATGAGGAATGATGACGTGTTGATAAGGCCCTATAGAATTTCTTGTTTGTAAAAACAATTGATCGATTCCATTAATAAATTGTAATGGAAGTCAAAATGATTTTTTAGTAGTAGCTTTATTGTGTAAATTATGAATGGGTTGTCCTCTGGGATTTTTGTTTCTATTTGCAATATCTTCAGAAACTACAAAATTGTCAATGATTTTTAGCCCATGTTTGCTGTTATGTCTGTTGTCATTTTAATCTTCAGTATTGCATTGCAGAAAAGTTAGGTGACACTTTACAAAGAAATACTGCATGCTAAGAATTCAACATGAAAAAGAATGATTAGAAAGAAAGAATATGGATGTAAATGAAAATTGACACTTAGAAGGAACACCTCTTTTACTGCTGGTCTACATTTCAAAGTTACAGTAGCGTCTTCTAGCCTATATTTACTGAAGAAAAAAATAAGTGTTGCAGCACTTGTCTACTTTAATCTCTGAAAATAATACCAGAAATCATTATCATTGATTGATTGGTGTTTAACACCAACGTAGCTGTATTTCAGCTATATCCTGGAGTGAACACATTTTATATTCAACACCCTAAGAAATAAAAGATACTTGTCTATAAAAAAAATTGAGTTATATGTACAAATAAAAAAAACCAAAGGATCAAATCACTCAAAATTATATTATATTCATAATGTATAAAATATCACCTATACAGAATGAGGTCATTCTGTAATCTGTAAATATTTTTGTTTGTTAATTTCAAGACTAAAAGGAAGGGTGGTCATTTTGACTAGTTTGCATGGATGTTAATTTTAATCATGTTTGAATCCAATGGGAAGTGTAGTTTCAAGGACTCTTTTTAAGTGAGTGGTTAAATATATAATAAGAATGTGCATAATTGAAAATAAAACTCATGTGGGGGGAGGACTATTATAGCAGCTGATTTTAATGGGATTGGTTAAAAAAACCCACATTATTAGCCCAAATTGTACATGAATAGTGCCATTTTATTTCATGGGCCAGAAATCCAGGATGACCACCACCACAGGACTGCATGAGCCAAACTTGGTATGAATGTTCATTAGGTGGTGCTCTACAGAGTTTTGTTTTGTTGATCAGAAGTACACAAAAGAGGCCCAAAGGGTGTTCCCATATGCATGTATATGAAAACAAATAATTTTTTGATAGATTTTTTAATGCATTCCTTATGAAACTTCTTTTCAGAAACATCAATAGCTTACTGTTTTTGACATAAAAGGGGACAAAATTGGGAGGGGGAGGTTTAGCAAAAATTTTCATCCAATTTTAACACAGTTGTCGGCACAATATTTATCTTAATTGGTTATGGATGGGCCATTAAAAAACTGCTATTTTGAAAAGGGGACAAATCCGAAATTTCGCATATTTGAAAGGTTGATGGTTTTTTTGGTTGTTGAATGGATTGTGGTGAGAGCTTTTGTTGGTATGTCGACGGATTTACTTTACTGTTTCCGAGATGAACTTAATCGAGTGATTGTTTCTTAACTCCAACTCAGCAATTTGTTTTAGCTATATCATGGCGAGAACAAGCTAATTTTTAATGTGATCAGGTCCGCTTTGTACCAGACCCAACATGAAACAACAGTCCGCGGACAGACATGTCGCCCCAATCGGACACATTATCCTGATTCCGAGCCAACCAGTCTTTGCTCTTCCTCCTTAATGCTGCGTGAAGCAACAAATACCAATTTTATAGTCTTTGGTTTGAACCGATTGGGGCTCAACCACGATCTACCGCACTCGAGGCTAGCACGCTAGCCATTACACCACCGATGCGGTTAACTTGATCGAAAGAGGTCAGAAGTGTCAAGTTTTTATTGCTCATATAAATTTTGAGATGCAGTTTTTTGCGAAGTGTTCATCTTAATGAGGTATTGATGGGCCTATAAAATATTTGCTATATCATTTCGAAAATAAGTTTAAAAGAGGTCCGAAATTTCGCATATTTGAAAGGTATGTAGACTGGATCATTTTCATCCAATTTTGTTGAATGGATTGTGTTGCGAGCTTTCGGTAGTATGTCCACGAATGTCCTCTATCTAATCTTGACCGAAAATTGCTGTTGTACCGTATCATGCTGTGCCAGGCGTTGCTTTTGATTTTAAATCCAATTTCGATAAAGACTTTTTTTGTGTAGCTCCCAGATAAAATTTCCTGTATTATTTGACTAAGCTGTAATGGTTTTTGAGATAAAGAAAAGGGAGCCAAAAAAGATCAACCATCATAATGTTTTTTAAAGTCGTATTTGTATGCAGTATAACAGTAATAAAAGTACATTTTAGCTAAACCTAAGACAAGAGTCTCAGCTGAGCTTTTCAGGTGGAAATTAAGTATCTGGCGTCTGTCTGGATGTCGTCAATTTTCAAAAGTTTAGCTTCGTCTTCAGAATCATTGCATGCCTACGCACCAAACTTACCACAAATGTTCCTTTAGGGGTCTGAATAAGTGTTCTTTTTGAAACGATTAGAGTTCCAAGATGACTATTCCGGGATATAATTTGCCGAGACATGTTGAATTTCCTCTCCTGTACTACAATCACATTTCCTCCACCAATAAAACTAACCGCCACGCTGTAACTGAAATATTGTTGAAAGTGGCGTTAAACACCATTAACCGAACCGAAACCCAAGATGTCCGTCCTAACTTGATTGGCCGGGACATTTTGGCCTTCGTTTCCAGAATAATTGCACCCAGATTTTTTTTGCAGAAATGTTCATCTAGTGATTCTTGAATAATATAGTCAACAAACCTATAATGTACAATTTTTATTTTGTCATTCACCAATAGGAAATATTATTTCAGCTGAATCATCACATGGGATGACATAAAATCAATTATATCTGATCATTATCTGATGGGTTTTTTTTTCTGATTTTTGTTCAAGATTGTCAATTTCTTGAACAAGGAAAGGTAACTCTAGCATGTAGTTGAATTTATAAAAAGGATATTTAAATAGTGATGGTCATCAATTCCACCTATATCAACAAACCGAACAATCATCTGTCATCCTGACTGAAGGCACACAACCCGCGCCCCTCCCCCCGACATGTGACTGGGAATACTGTCCTGGATTGGAACAGACACAAAAATGTTGCGAATATTTACTGAAGAAAAAATCAGTATGTTTCTGACTTATTATGAAAATAAAGACAGAAGTCACTGTTGAAATAAATTTATAATAAATTCATAGTGTACTAAATTTATGCAAATATATTTTATACCTCCAATACAAAATAAAATAACTAAATTGATGCAAATTAATTTTATACTTCCAATACAAAATAAAATCAATCTGTAAGCTGTACGAAATTCGTATTTTTATTCATTAAAAATAACAATAATAATAAATAGACAATATATGTACATTGTCGGAAAATATAAAATTTATTTATACGAGCTTTAGAAACAGACAAAACCTGTTTCGCAGTGAGTGTGCATGTTTAAACTGAAGACCCAAGATGAAGGACTAAATATATAATATCGATCAATTTACAAAACTTTGTACTATTTTCTCATGTGCGTATAGTAGTCCAAGGGCTTTTGTATTACATTTCCATATTCACCTTGACCAAAAATGCAATAAATTGGCAGGGGGTAATCCTTATAGGCATATGAGGTTCAGATCTGCAATATGAAGTAGACCTTCAATGGGGATTGGCTGGTAGGGGGCCATATTATGGGGGAAATTAGGTAAATCTATAAAAAAAAAAAAAGGCCTTATTAAGAATCAACAGTAGAAATGGTGTTATATGTGTTGTGCAACATTATTAGGATATTGCAGATTTAGAGTTGTAGAAATGCTGGTTAATATGACCGATCCCTGGGGACAAAAGTTCACCTCAGCTGCAATAGGAAAACAAGTTTTAGAAATAGTATATGACTTCCGAACACAACCTTACTCCACTATCTTATGACACATATATACCATACTAGTTTAACGTACTCCACTATACAACAATAAACTACAAACACTACATATCTTATGACACAGATATACCATACTAGTTTAACGTACTCCACTATACAACAATAAACTACAAACACTACATATCTTATGACACATATATACCATACTAGTTTAACGTACTCCACTATACAACAATAAACTACAAACACTACATATCTTATGACACAGATATACCATACTAGTTTAACGTACTCCACTATACAACAATAAACTACAAACACTACATATCTTATGACACAGATATACCATACTAGTTTAACGTACTCCACTATACAACAATAAACTACAAACACTACATATCTTATGACACAGATATACCATACTAGTTTAATGTACTCCACTATACAACAATAAACTACAAACACTACATATCTTATGACACAGATATACCATACTAGTTTAACGTCCTTCACTATACAACAATAAACTACAAACACTACATATCATATGACACAGATATACCATACTAGTTTAACGTACTCCACTATACAACAATAAACTACAAACACTACATATCCTATGACACAGATATACCATACTAGTTTAACGTACTCCACTATACAACAATAAACTACAAACACTACATATCATATGACACAGATATACCATACTAGTTTAACGTACTCCACTATACAACAATAAACTACAAACACTACATATCCTATGACACAGATATACCATACTAGTTTAACGTACTCCACTATACAACAATAAACTACAAACACTACATATCCTATGACACAGATATACCATACTAGTTTAACGTACTCCACTATACAACAATAAACTACAAACACTACATATCATATGACACAGATATACCATACTAGTTTAACGTACTCCACTATACAACAATAAACTACAAACACTACATATCATATGACACAGATATACCATACTAGTTTAACGTACTCCACTATACAACAATAAACTACAAACACTACATATCATATGACACAGATATACCATACTAGTTTAACGTACTCCACTATACAACAATAAACTACAAACACTACACATCCTATGACACAGATATACCATACTAGTTTAACGTACTCCACTATACAACAATAAATTACAAACACTACATATCTTATGACACAGATATACCATACTAGTTTAACGTACTTCACTATACAACAAAAAACTACAAACACTACATATCTTATGACACAGATATACCATACTAGTTTAACGTACTCCACTATACAACAATAAACTACAAACACTACATATCTTATGACACAGATATACCATACTAGTTTAACGTACTCCACTATACAACAATAAACTACAAACACTACATATCTTATGACACAGATATACCATACTAGTTTAACGTACTCCACTATACAACAATAAACCACAAACACTACATATCTTATGACACAGATATACCATACTAGTTTAACGTACTTCACTATACAACAATAAACTACAAACACTACATATCTTATGACACAGATATACCATACTAGTTTAACGTACTCCACTATACAACAATAAACTACAAACACTACATATCTTATGACACAGATATACCATACTAGTTTAATGTACTCCACTATACAACAATAAACTACAAACACTACATATCTTATGACACAGATATACCATACTAGTTTAACGTACTCCACTATACAACAATAAACTACAAACACTACATATCTTATGACACAGATATACCATACTAGTTTAACGTACTCCACTATACAACAATAAACTACAAACACTACATATCTTATGACACAGATATACCATACTAGTTTAACGTACTCCACTATACAACAATAAACTACAAACACTACATATCCTATGACACAGATATACCATACTAGTTTAACGTACTCCACTATACAACAATAAACTACAAACACTACATATCTTATGACACAGATATACCATACTAGTTTAACGTACTCCACTATACAACAATAAACTACAAACACTACATATCTTATGACACAGATATACCATACTAGTTTAACGTACTCCACTATACAACAATAAACTACAAACACTACATATCTTATGACACAGATATACCATACTAGTTTAACGTACTCCACTATACAACAATAAACTACAAACACTACATATCTTATGACACAGATATACCATACTAGTTTAACGTACTCCACTATACAACAATAAACTACAAACACTACATATCTTATGACACAGATATACCATACTAGTTTAAACGTACTCCACTATACAACAATAAACTACAAACACTACATATCTTATGACACAGATATACCATACTAGTTTAACGTACTCCACTATACAACAATAAACTACAAACACTACATATCTTATGACACAGATATACCATACTAGTTTAACGTACTCCACTATACAACAATAAACTACAAACACTACATATCTTATGACACATATATACCATACTAGTTTAACGTACTCCACTATACAACAAAAACTACAAACACTACATATCTTATGACACAGATATACCATACTAGTTTAACGTACTCCACTATACAACAATAAACTACAAACACTACATATCCTATGACACAGATATACCATACTAGTTTAACGTACTCCACTATACAACAATAAACTACAAACACTACATATCTTATGACACAGATATACCATACTAGTTTAACGTACTCCACTATACAACAATAAACTACAAACACTACATATCATATGACACAGATATACCATACTAGTTTAACGTACTCCACTATACAACAATAAACTACAAACACTACATATCTTATGACACAGATATACCATACTAGTTTAACGTACTCCACTATACAACAATAAACTACAAACACTACATATCTTATGACACAGATATACCATACTAGTTTAACGTACTTCACTATACAACAATAAACTACAAACACTACATATCCTATGACACAGATATACCATACTAGTTTAACGTACTCCACTATACAACAATAAACTACAAACACTGCATATCTTATGACACAGATATACCATACTAGTTTAACGAACTCCACTATACAACAATAAACTACAAACACTACATATCTTATGACACAGATATACCATACTAGTTTAACGTACTTCACTATACAACAATAAACTACAAACACTACATATCTTATGACACAGATATACCATACTAGTTTAACGTACTTCACTATACAACAATAAACTACAAACACTAAATATTCTATGACACAGATATACCATACTAGTTTAACGTACTTCACTATACAACAATAAACTACAAACACTACATATCTTATGACACAGATATACCATACTAGTTTAACGTACTCCACTATACAACAATAAACTACAAACACTACATATCTTATGACACAGATATACCATACTAGTTTAACGTACTCCACTATACAACAATAAACTACAAACACTACATATCTTATGACACAGATATACAATACTAGTTTAACGTACTCCACTATACAACAATAAACTACAAACACTACATATCCTATGACACAGATATACCATACTAGTTTAACGTACTCCACTATACAACAATAAACTACAAACACTACATATCTTATGACACAGATATACCATACTAGTTTAACGTACTTCACTATACAACAATAAACTACAAACACTACATATCTTATGACACAGATATACCATACTAGTTTAACGTACTTCACTATACAACAATAAACTACAAACACTACATATCCTATGACACAGATATACCATACTAGTTTAACGTACTCCACTATACAACAATAAACTACAAACACTACATATCTTATGACACAGATATACCATACTAGTTTAACGTACTCCACTATACAACAATAAACTACAAACACTACATATCTTATGACACAGATATACCATACTAGTTTAACGTACTTCACTATACAACAATAAACTACAAACACTAAATATCTTATGACACAGATATACCATACTAGTTTAACGTACTCCACTATACAACAATAAACTACAAACACTACATATCTTATGACACAGATATACCATACTAGTTTAACGTACTCCACTATACAACAATAAACTACAAACACTACATATCTTATGACACAGATATACCATACTAGTTTAACGTACTTCACTATGGAACAATAAACTACATTGACACAGATATACCATACTAGTTTAACGTACTCCACTATACAACAATAAACTACAAACACTACATATCCTATGACACATATATACCATACTAGTTTAACGTACTCCACTATACAACAATAAACTACAAACACTACATATCTTATGACACAGATATACCATACTAGTTTAACGTACTCCACTATACAACAATAAACTACAAACACTACATATCTTATGACACAGATATACCATACTAGTTTAACGTACTCCACTATACAACAATAAACTACAAACACTACATATCTTATGACACAGATATACCATACTAGTTTAACGTACTCCACTATACAACAATAAACTACAAACACTACATATCTTATGACACAGATATACCATACTAGTTTAACGTACTCCACTATACAACAATAAACTACAAACACTACATATCTTATGACACAGATATACCATACTAGTTTAACGTACTCCACTATACAACAATAAACTACAAACACTACATATCCTATGACACAGATATACCATACTAGTTTAACGTACTCCACTATACAACAATAAACTACAAACACTACATATCTTATGACACAGATATACCATACTAGTTTAACGTACTCCACTATACAACAATAAACTACAAACACTACATATCTTATGACACAGATATACCATACTAGTTTAACGTACTCCACTATACAACAATAAACTACAAACACTACATATCTTATGACACAGATATACCATACTAGTTTAACGTACTCCACTAAACAATAAACTACAAACACTACATATCCTATGACACAGATATACCATACTAGTTTAACGTACTCCACTATACAACAATAAACTACAAACACTACATATCATATGACACATATATACCATACTAGTTTAACGTACTCCACTATACAACAATAAACTACAAACACTACATATTCTATGACACAGATATACCATACTAGTTTAACGTACTTCACTATACAACAATAAACTACAAACACTACATATCTTATGACACAGATATACCATACTAGTTTAACGTACTCCACTATACAACAATAAACTACAAACACTACATATCCTATTACACAGATATACCATACTAGTTTAACGTACTCCACTATACAACAATAAACTACAAACACTACATATCCTATGACACAGATATACCATACTAGTTTAACGTACTCCACTATACAACAATAAACTACAAACACTACATATCTTATGACACAGATATACCATACTAGTTTAACGTACTCCACTATACAACAATAAACTACAAACACTACATATCTTATGACACAGATATACCATACTAGTTTAACGTACTTCACTATACAACAATAAACTACAAACACTACATATCTTATGACACAGATATACCATACTAGTTTAACGTACTTCACTATACAACAATAAACTACAAACACTACATATCTTATGACACAGATATACCATACTAGTTTAACGTACTCCACTATACAACAATAAACTACAAACACTACATATCTATGACACAGATATACCATACTAGTTTAACGTACTCCACTATACAACAATAAACTACAAACACTACATATCTTATGACACAGATATACCATACTAGTTTAACGTACTCCACTATACAACAATAAACTACAAACACTACATATCTTATGACACAGATATACCATACTAGTTTAACGGACTCCACTATACAACAATAAACTACAAACACTACATATCTTATGACACAGATATACCATACTAGTTTAATGTACTCCACTATACAACAATAAACTACAAACACTACATATCCTATGACACAGATATACCATACTAGTTTAACGTACTCCACTATACAACAATAAACTACAAACACTACATATCTTATGACACAGATATACCATACTAGTTTAACGTACTCCACTATACAACAATAAACTACAAACACTACATATCTTATGACACAGATATACCATACTAGTTTAACGTACTCCACTATACAACAATAAACTACAAACACTACATATCTTATGACACAGATATACCATACTAGTTTAACGTACTCCACTATACAACAATAAACTACAAACACTACATATCTTATGACACAGATATACCATACTAGTTTAATGTACTCCACTATACAACAATAAACTACAAACACTACATATCATATGACACAGATATACCATACTAGTTTAACGTACTCCACTATACAACAATAAACTACAAACACTACATATCTTATGACACAGATATACCATACTAGTTTAACGTACTCCACTATACAACAATAAACTACAAACACTACATATCTTATGACACAGATATACCATACTAGTTTAACGTACTCCACTATACAACAATAAACTACAAACACTACATATCTTATGACACAGATATACCATACTAGTTTAACGTACTCCACTATACAACAATAAACTACAAAAACTACATATCTTATGACACAGATATACCATACTAGTTTAACGTACTCCACTATACAACAATAAACTACAACACTACATATCCTATGACACAGATATACCATACTAGTTTAACGGACTCCACTATACAACAATAAACTACAAACACTACATATCTTATGACACAGATATACATACTAGTTTAACGTACTTCACTATACAACAATAAACTACAAACACATACATATCTTATGACACAGAAATACCATACTAGTTTAACGTACTTCACTATACAACAATAAACTACAAACACTACATATCCGATGACACAGATATACCATAC